>BSWB01000003.1:130500319-133332819 GCA_033239125.1 Fagopyrum homotropicum | reverse complement strand
GGAGGAGATGACAACCGAGTTTTTGACTAAGTTCTTCCCACCTTCCAAGACTACTGAGCTAAGAGGGAAGATCAATGCCTTCGTGATGAAGGATAGAGAAAGTCTATTCAAGTCTTGGGAGAGGTTCAAAGACCTTCTCCTTGATTGTCCACACCATGATATACCAAAAATTGAGCTATTGGAGATCTACTTCAAAGGACTTGATGAAGATAGCCAATTCAAGCTCCAATCTCTTTCCGGTGGGACTTTCATGGAAAAGCATGTGGATAAAGCTTGGGAGTTTGTAGAGAAACAAGCTTTAGTGATTGAGAAGTACTCCCATAGGAAGAGTGATGGGAGAAAGGCGGGAGCATATGAGGTGAGTGAAGTCACAACAATTACCGGCCTAACCATAACCATCCCGGGTTTTCCTATTCTAACCCGGATGGAGCCTTGAACCCTCCCGCTTCCACAAGCACAACTCCACCACCAAAGGCTTCACAAGAACCTTCACCCGGATTTACTCAACCTCTAAAGGATAGGACCGAAGTGATGTTTGAGCAATTGCTTGGAAGATTGAGTGGTCTTGAGAGCACGGTGACTTCTATTTCTAAAGCTCAAAAGGTTTTGGAAGCACAAGTATTCCAAAAGGCGGGTGAAGCCCATAGAGATCCGGGAAAGCTTCCCGGAAGAACCGAGGACAACCCAAAAGGCCAAGTGTTGGCCATCACTACAAGGAGTGGGCTGAGCATGAAGGACCCCTTGCCCAAGGAGAATGCTAAGGGAAAGCAAGTAGTGGTAGAAGAAGAGATATTGCAAGAAGATGGAGGCAAGAGCAAGGATGTTGAGCCAACATATGTGGCACCGCCTCCATACAAACCACCGCTACCATTCCCTCAATCACGAGCAAGAGCTCGCTTGGACAAACACTTTGGTTAATTCCTTGAACTTATGTCTAAATTGCATATTAACATTCCGTTCATGGATGTTATCTTAGGTATGCCGGCATATGGCAAGTTCTTGAAGGAAATACTCTCCAACAAAAGGAAGTTGGAGGAGTATGGAGAAGTAAGAATGACGAAGAGGTCCTCGGAATTGATTCAAACTATGAAGGAGGAGATGCCTCCTAAGCTAAGAGATCCGGGATCCTTTTGTGTGCCAATTGGAGTGGGAGAAGTGAAGTATGAAGCCCTTTGTGATCTTGGAGCAAGTGTAAGCATCATACCACTTGCACTTTGCAACAAAGTTAGGCTAGGAGAGCCAAAGCCGGTCAAGATGACCCTTTACATGGCAGACCGTTCGATCACTCACCCGGTTGGGATCTTGGAGGACATTCCGGTGCAACTAGGGAAGTTCTATGTGCCGATTGATTTTGTTGTCTTGGACATCCCGGCGGACTATCCGGTTCCCATCATCTTAGGGAGACCTTTCCTAGCTACATCCGGATGCTTGGTAGATTGTAAGAATGGAATTCTCTCCTTCATTATTGGAGAAGAGAACATCAAGTTCAAGCTGTCCACAATGATGAAAGGGCCAACCCTTGATGAGGATGTATTCAACATAGTCGAGCAAGAGGAGTCTAGAGAAGTTGTGAGCTCGATCTTGATCAAGGACCCCTTGGAGAAGGTTCTTAGCTTAAGTTTGATGGAGGAAGGTGTTGAGGAGGCTTGCAATGAAGAAATCAAGGCCTTGGAAGCATTAGAAAAGGAGACAAGAGCTGAATTTGAAGTCCACGAGAGTATGCTGAATTCATGTAGGAACCACGGTCGTGAAGAGACTTCCACGGCCGTGGAACTCTCTGGAATGCTCCGAAGAGCAAGCTTTGCAAAGTCCACGGCCGTAGATGTGCCAGAATCCGTGGATTTGCCCGTGGTTTCCCCAGAAGCAGCCCTTGTTGTTGATCAAGCTTCAAGGAGCCTTGGAGAGCCTTCATTTGCTTTGGATTCATCTCAACCAACATTATTTGGATTGTCTCCACTCGATAAAGGTCCTCCTAAACTTGAACTCAAACCCCTCCCCTCTCATTTGAAGTATGCTTTTCTTGGTGATAATTCTACATATCCGGTGATTGTGAATGCATGCTTGAATGATGATGAACTTGCTAAGTTGTTGCATGAGCTAAGATTGCATAGGAAAGCCATTGGCTATACTATTGATGACCTTGTTGGCATTAAGCCCTCTTTGTGCATGCATAAGATATTGATGGAAGATGACCATAAACCCTCTATTGAACATCAAAGAAGATTGAATCCTATAATGAAAGAGGTAGTCAAGAAAGAGATCATTAAGTTGCTAGATGCGGGAATTATCTACCCTATCTCGGATAGTAAGTGGGTTAGTCCCGTGCATGTGGTTCCTAAGAAAGGTGGGATGACCGTAGTGACTAATAAGAACAATGAATTAATCCCAACTAGGACGGTTACGGGATGGAGGATGTGTATTGACTATAGGAAGTTGAACATGGCCTCTAGGAAAGATCACTTCCCCCTTCCTTTCATTGACCAAATGCTTGAGAGGTTAGCTCAACATTCTCACTTTTGCTACTTAGATGGCTATAGTGGATTCTTCTAAATCCCTATTCACCCCGATGACCAAGAGAAAACCACATTTACATGTCCATGGGGGTACTTTTGCATATAGGAGAATGCCATTTGGGTTGTGTAATGCACCCGCCACCTTTCAAAGGTGTATGATGGCTATCTTTTCTGAGTACATTGAGAATATCATGGAAGTGTTCATGGATGATTTTTCTGTTCATGGATCTTCCTTTGATGATTGCTTAGCTAACTTGTCTTTGGTGCTTAAGAGATGTGAGGAGACAAGTCTTGTCTTGAATTGGGAAAAATGCCACTTCATGGTGAGTGAAGGTATTGTGTTGGGACACTTGGTGTCCAACCGTGGCATTGAGGTTGATAGGGCCAAGATTGAAACGACAGAGAAGTTTCCACCACCTACCTCGGTGAAGGGGGTGAGAAGTTTTCTAGGGCATGCCGGTTTTTACCGGAGATTTATTAAAGATTTCTCTAAGATTTCTAAGCCTCTTACTAACCTACTAATGAAAGATGTTGAGTTTGTTTTCTCCAAGGATTGCCTTGAAGCTTTTTGTAGGTTGAAGAATGCTTTGATCTCCGCACCTATCATGCAACCTCCGGATTGGAGTCTACCGTTTGAGATCATGTGTGATGCGAGTGATGTAGCCGTTGGGGCTGTTTTGGGGCAAAGGAAAGATGGGCTCACACATGCCATTTATTATGCTAGCAAGACGCTAGATGATGCCCAACTCAATTATGCTACCACCGAGAAGGAGTTGCTAGCGGTTGTGTATGCATTTGAGAAGTTCCGCTCATATCTTGTTGGAGCGAAGGTCATTGTTTATACGGATCAGCTGTGATCCCTTATCTCCTTATAAAGAAGGATGCCAAGCCTAGGTTGATTCGGTGAATCCTTCTTCATCAAGAATTTGATTTAGAAATCCGGGACAAGAAGGGATCCGAAAATTCTGTGGCGGATCACCTTAGTAGACTCCCACCATTGGAGCTTGAGAGAGATGACATCCCGATTGATGACTCATTCCGGGATGAGCAATTGCAAATGGTGGAGGAGTGCTTGTTCCAAGTGTCTAGAGGAAGTGAGCAATGGTATGCCGACATTGTGAACTACCTTGTGTGTGAAGAGGTGCCTCCCGATTTATCCTATGCCCAAAGGAAGAAGTTCTTCAAAGATGTGAGGCATTACTATTGGAGTGAGCCGCTTTTGTTCATGAGAGGGCCGAATGGAGTCTTTAGGAGGTGCATACCGGAGGATGAGGTGGAGAGTGTGATCCGCCATTGTCACTCCTTGCCATGTGGAGGTCATGCTAGCTCACACAAGACATGTGCTAAGGTGTTGCAATCGGGTTTCTTTTGGCCAAGTTTGTTCAAGGATGTGCAAAACTTTGTGGTAGCTTGTGATGCTTGCCAAAGGACGGGCAACATCTCAAGGAGGAATGAGATGCCCTTGAACAACATACAAGAGGTGGAGATATTTGATGTGTGGGGTGTGGACTTCATGGGACCATTCCCCTCTTCGTGTGGCAACCTCTACATCCTATTGGCGGTTGACTATGTTTCGAGATGGGTGGAGGCAATCACCTCTCCCACAAATGACGCCAAGGTGGTGGTGCGGTTCTTCAACCGAGTGATCTTTCCTAGGTTTGGAACACCAAGGGTGATCATAAGTGATGGAGGGAAGCACTTCACCAGTAGGAACTTCGGGACACTTTTGGCTAAGTATGGGGTGACTCATAAGGTGGCAACACCTTACCATCCCCAAACTAGTGGCCAAGTGGAGATCTCCAACCGGGAGATAAAGGGAATTCTTAAGAAGACGGTTTCTAGGACGAGAAAGGATTGGGCTATGAAGCTCGATGATGCTTTGTGGGCTTATAGAACCGCTTTCAAGACACCAATTGGCACCACTTCTTACAAGCTAGTCTATGGCAAGTCTTGCCACCTTCCGGTAGAGATGGAGCATAGAGCATATTGGGCCATAAGGTGGCTGAATTTTGACCTCAAGGAGGCCGGAGAGAAGAGGTTGCTTGATATGAACGCCCTAGAGGAGATCCGGTTGGACGCCTATGAGAACGCTCGAATCTACAAGGAAAGGACCAAACGTTGGCATGACAAGCGTCTCATCCCGAAGGAGTTGAGTGAAGGCGACCTTGTCCTTCTCTTCAACTCAAGGTTGCGGCTCTTCCCTGGAAAGCTAAAGTCAAGATGGACGGGTCCTTATGTGGTGAAGAAGATATTTCCCCATGGAGCGGTTGAGATAGGAGGGGAGCATTGTGGAAATTTTAAGGTGAATGGGCACCGCTTGAAGAAGTATATCCCGGGAGCTCCGGTGGACATGATTGCCCCACTTCACCTAGAATGAGACGCCCCCGAGTTTGGTCAAGCTAATGACCTTAAAGAAGCGCTCGATGGGAGGCAACCCATTGGTAATCTTTCCCTTTTCATTTTTGTTTTTGTTTTTCATTTTTCTATTTTTGTGTGTTTGGTGTGCTTTGTGTGTGTGCTAGAGTCTTGGTAGCATGGAAGCCTTGCATGGCATGTGGATAATGATGATGAGTTCCTCATCAATTATGGGTGGAGCGGACGCGGAACTTGGACGGCTAACGGTGCCTAGCGCGGGTCCCGACGCCATGATGAACATTTAGAGCTCTCTACCATTGTTGATAGGATCATCCACCATCAATCCACTTGAGTAATCTCAAATACCAAAGCAAGCCATTTTTACATTGTGAGAACCCTTTTTCACTCTTCTTTACTTGAATGCCACATTGGGGACAATGTGTTTCTAAGTATGGGGTGGGGTTTGCATGATCTTTTGCATGATTAGCATCTAGGATAGTTTAATATTGTCACATGCTTTGCATTGTACATAGATATTTCGAAAATCCAAAAAAAATCAGAAAATTTTTAAAATTTTTTTAGTGCTTCTAAACTCGGGAATGACCCTTATGATGAAATTGTCTTGTGGATTGGCTATGAATGGCCTTATGTGTTAAATTGATGAATTGCATATGTGGACTTGAAGTACTTATCCTGAATCCCATGAATGATTTGTGATCATGATGTTTGTCTTGATTGGATTGAGTATTGAAAGTCGAAATTACATGCTAGTTCTTACACATCATCTAGGAATGAATGAGGCAATTCATCTTTCTCTACTTCTCATCTTGATCATGATGTTTGAGCACCTCAATTGATATAAATTTTGACCTCTTTTGACCCATCCGGGAATAGGAGCATGTTAGTGTGTTGAGTGTGTGAAAAGCAAGTGTGGGGTGAAGTTGTTTATGAAAGAATGTTACGAATGAAATGCTGAATTTGTTGTGAAAGTGTAGACAAAAATATAGGTTTGGGGGACGTTGGTTTAAATGACGAGTAACTCGGCACCATTCACATAATCGGGTGTTTGTGCCTTGTCAAAGTCAAATAAACCAATAGTCCTAACGAGCTTTGGTATGTGTGCCCGGTGTGGATGCACCTCGAAAAATAAAAAAACCCGAGGACGGCTAATCACCAAGGTTTCGGCTTTTGTACACCAATGCCATTGTCTCAAAAATAAGTGAAAGAAAAAGAAAAGAAGAAAAAGATGGAGAAAATATACACTTGGGAAGTTGATCAAGGACAAAATTGTGGAGTTAATTCCATTCCCGGATTAGCATCACATAGCCTAGAAAAATCCCCACCTAATCACAACGTTTCTTGGCCTTTTACCTCACAAGCCCTTGTGACCTATTTGCATGTGTGTAAGACTTAGTAATCTAGATTGGATATGCTCTTGATTATCTTGACTTCTTCATTTTTTTCACTTCATGCATGCTTTCGAGTTAAGTACAATTGTCTTTCCGTGCCTTCATTTATTTGATACATGATTGCTTGTCCATTGCCATGAAACATGACTATGAAGGTGATCCAATATTAGAAGCACAACTCCAAAAAGATTTTGTCGTTTTTTGCATGCATAAGTCATGTCATCTCTTAGTCTATAGTTGGGACTTGCTCGGGGACGAGCAAACCTTAAGTATGGGGTATTCCTGATAACACGATTTATAGCTTAGGTTTAAGTAATCATTTAGACAGATTTTCCGCCCATTCATGCACGGTTTAGCACTAGTTCACGACGTTTGCACTCAATTCACGTATTTTGTCGAGATAGACGTCTACACGGACTCTTGCATTGCTTTCTAGGTATTTTGGGAGATTTAGGAGCTTAATCGACACATTCAAGGATCGTTCCTGATAGCATGAATTATAGTCTATATTTTGGGGTTTGTTTGGACGTTTTATCTTTCATAATCTGCATGTTTGTATGTACATTATGTGATTTTACTACCATTTCATCTACCTTTGTGAGAATCGAGGTCTACACCTAGTTTTGTTGTAATTGCAGGTAAAATGGTACGTTTTGCATCAAAAAGGAGCAAAAGGAGTCATGAGTCATTTGGAGCTACATCCAGGGAGCATAGCCATGGATTAAAGATTTACTTTGGACCAGTTTTGAGAGATTTCACATTCAGTTACGAGTCACCTCGGTTGACCAGAGATTCATCTCGACCGAGGTGATCCAGAGATGCCGACTCGACCGAGGCGAACACCTAGGACGCGGCGAGAATATTTTATTCTTGGCTGAGATCTTTTAAAATTGGAAAGTGATCTTATATTTTTGGGCTTGGCTCCTGGAAGGAAGGAGATATGCAGAATCATATATTTTACCTATATTTATGGGAGGATATCTTTCTAAGATTTATTATCTTTGGAGGGTTATTTTCCTATAAAAAGGGTTGGATTTTCCACAAATCCGATCGTGCTTAGATCCCGCTTACACCGAAAAATACGCAGCAGCAGCCTACTCCAAGTTTGGAGAATTGAAGAACCTTTTTGAAGGTTGAAGGAAGATTGAAGTCCATAGCTTTTATAGCTTTATTGAAGGGTTTTGTAAGATTGTCTTCAATTCCCTCAATTGTTGTCTTGTCTTTTTGGATTGTTATCCAAGGAACGCTTTGTTGTGATATTTGATTCAGTTATTGAAGTCTTTTCATTAAATTCTTCTTTGTTCAAATATTCACCTTCTTCCCATATATTTTAATACTTTCATTATGATGATGAGTGGTTAATTTCCTTGTGTGATTCTAGGGTGATTGGCTGAAGGTTGTGGGAAAAACAATGATAGAATAATCTTAGATTCCAGTAGGATCCTGAAAGTTCGAGTCTTTAACCTTAACCCTAAGCATCTCGTTCAGTCGATGAACATTTCGGCCGAGGTGGAAACTGGCTGACCGAGGTGACTTATCTGATCCATAACTGAGAGTTAAGTGTTAGAGTTTGCCAAATCCTATTCTTATTACACCTTCCCTGGTTCAAAGCAAGCTTAGGATGAGACTTACCCGGTAATTCCTTAGTTTGTGTACCAACGATCATAAGTGTAGGTAATAAAGGTTTATCCTTTATTGGGGTTTGAGTGTGCTTCCATCCCATCTTTGTGAGTTAGCCTGAGACTTACCCGGTAAAGGTTGATTCTATTCCCTTAGATGGTGTGTTAGTTTGAGGTTATAGTTCTTTATCTTGATTCCTTGAGACTTACCCGGTAATAGGAGTTACGGTTTAGGATTAGTGTGTAGTGAGACTTACCCGGTGATCTACTCCACTTTAGAAACACCTTCCCCACGCAAAAATCTCAGCTTTGTCCGCTTATCTATAGATCTTGAGTTGGAACCACAACTAGATGCTTTAATCCCTAGAATTGCATGTTTGCTTTATTGACTTCTTATTCATCTTGATTGTGTTAATTGCTCTTGTGGTTAGAATTGACATAGCACACCGTATTGACTTTGTTTTACCGAGTCCCTGTGATCGACCCCTGGAATTTTCTTGCTTTTACTACGATTGACCCGTACACTGCGGGTTCGCATCCTTGTTTTAAGCTTAAGTCTAGGGTTATAAATTTAAAGCTTGCACACACCGTTTGGAGCGAACAAGTTTTTGGCGCCGTTGCCGGGGACTTGGTCTAGACCGAGCCGGTTGCGGTTTGCTTTCGGGGCACTTGCCCCTGTTGCTACTAACTACTCTTTCTATGAGTTTTGTAGTTTTCAAGATTTCCGATGACTACATTTGATCCAGCCTGGATAGCAAGACAAAGTGCTAGGGCGGACCATTATGAATACTTGGAGGAAAAGTACTCCTTCTATTGGTTCAACAATGAATGGGAAAGAGAAGAGGTCATTCAGCATGAACTTGCGATATGGGATGAGAAGAATGTCCCTAAAAACATTTATGAGCAACCTTTTGAAGACTCTCTCGAATCAAGATTGGAGAAGTTGATGAAGAAGGTGGAGGAGCTCAAAGGAAGCACCCTATCCTATGATAAGCCGAAAGAGGAGCATAAGGAAGTGTTGCACGTTCCAAGCATTCCTCTGGTCGAACCGGAAGTTTCTCCTGAAGCTTTTGTGGAAGCGGAGGATGTGGAAGATCTCGATCCAATTGCCGAGACCTCGGCCGAGGTGGAAAAGATCTCGACCGAGATGGAAGAAGAATTTGTAGAACTGCAAGATGCGGCGAACCTTGGCCAAATTACTGAGACTGTGGTCAAGGTGGAAGAAAGGCCAGTTGAGTTGGGAGAGATTTCGTGTGTGGACTATCAACCCAACATGAAACTTGTCTCAAACTTTGGAGAACTTTATAAGGTACATTCTCCTACTTTATTTGAAATTCCTATTAAAATTTCTGAATTTTTCAGGAACGCACCGGAAAGTTGGAGGTCTCTTCCGAAAGAACATCCAAAGATCAAGATGAAACCTCCCTTGAAACTGTTGGAAGAAGCTCCTCGGATCATGAGGAGTGGAGTTGGCAAGCACTACACCGCTAAGGCAATGAAGAGTCTCTTGTTCAAGTATGGGGTCCCTCGCATGCTCAGGACCTTGTACTATCCCCAAGCTATAGACGGGGAAGCTGCTATGATTCTCGAGAAACTGTTTTCTCGATCAAGGAAAGGATGGGACACGAGGAATGTCCCATTGAAGTGCAGGAAGTCTAGAAGGATTCCGGTGAGAATCAAACCGTACAAGCTTATACGTGGGAGATCTTACCATTTGCCGGTGAAATTAGGAACCGGAACCTTTTTGGAAGAATTTTATGATGGATGTGATGAGCACTCCATGGTGTTCAAGGTACATTGAGTAATTCTATGGAGAAGAGTCCAGCTAGCGACCTTAAACCAAGCGCTTCTTGGGAGGCAACCCAAGGTATTGCTTTCTTCTCCCTTTTCTAGTTTAGTTTAGATAGTTTTTTTTTTTTGTTTTCCTCTAGACAACAACCAGGTATTCCAAAAGGAAGGATCACAGTTCAGGAGCTACACTGGAAGAACAAAATTTCGAGAAGTTGAGGAAACCAGCTTTACTGAGATACATCTCGGGTACTGTCAGAACACCTCGACCGAGATGTGCTTCGCCAACCGAGATGGTCTTATCTGGGAGTTATTTCTTACTTCTTCATGCAGTTTAGCTATGTTCGGTGAGCATCTTGTCCTTAGACTTATTTTGACCCATTGGGACAATGTGTCCCAAGTATGGGGTATGTGGATGATTTGTATGACTCTTTCGGATATTATTATGCTCTACGTGCTTATCTGAGACTACATACATGCATACAGGTTATTTAATTGAGAAAAACGTCGAAAAACTGGTTTTAAAAAAAAAAATTTTGACCTCGACCGAGGTGTATTAACTGAGAGTTTTCGAAAACGAACTTTTGTGTTACTTATCTGGATATGATCTCAGTGAAGATCTTGTTTACTGACTGGTTTTAAATCCTTTATGTGTTTGAAAGGTTTTATAATATGTCTAAGTTGCTAAATGCTTTGTTTGAAATTCTTAGCATGTTTAATACTTTGTTTTTATCCAAATTATGTTGAATTTGAAGGTTGACACCGCAGGTTAAGTTCTCTCACTTTCTTCTTGGAAAGACCAAGGCAATTCATTCTCTTCTCCTTCTTCTTCTTGATCACACTTAGCCCCTCATATACATTTTGCCTCCCTTTACCTATCCGGGAATTTGGAAGCAAGCGAAGTGGTGAAAGCAAGTGGAGTTAAAGTTGAGAAGTGGCTGGAAGTGAAAGTGTTAGAAAGCAAAAATAGGTTTGGGGAAGTCAATCATGAAGATGAGTAACTCGGCACCATTCACATAGCCGGGTGTTTGTGTCTTGCCAAAGTCGGATTGAGCGATATTCCTAACGGGTCATGGTATGTGCATCAAGGGTTTGATGCATCTCGAGAAATTGATGATTGCAGATTTCCTAGGCTTCGGTTATTGTGCACCTCTGTCCATGCATCCCAAAAAGTAAAGTAAAAAGAAAAAGTGTGAGATAAGCGAAGCTTATTGGTGGAAGATGTTGCAAGTCAAAGTGAAAGTGAAGTTCATCCTTTTCCCGGATTCTAGCGCCACATTACCTTACATACATCCCTACCCTACACGTTTCATAACCTTTTCTTTTGGGAAGCCCTTGAGACCTTGAGCTTGTTGATTGACTTAGCGGTTTAAACTGGATTATACATGATTAATTTTGATAATTATGATTTATTATGCATTCTATGATTTTATGCAAAGATGAACAACTTTCCTATATTTATAAAATGTTTTGAGCATATTGAGTTTTTAATTCCAGGAAGTACTCTCTTAAAGTGATCTATGATAGTTGCACACCATAAAATGTTTTTTATGGTGTGCAACTATCATAGAGGAATTTGCTTGGGGACAAGCAAGGGCTAAGTATGGGGTATTTTGATAGCATGAATTATAGTCTATATTTTGGGGTTTGTTTGGACGTTTTATCTTTCATAATCTGCATGTTTGTATGTACATTATGTGATTTTACTACCATTTCATCTACCTTTGGGAGAATCGAGGTCTACACCTAGTTTTGTTGTAATTGCAGGTAAAATGGTACGTTTTGCATCAAAAAGGAGCAAAAGGAGTCATGAGTCATTTGGAGCTACATCCAGGGAGCATAGCCATGGATTAAAGATTTACTTTGGACCAGTTTTGAGAGATTTCACATTCAGTTACGAGTCACCTCGGTTGACCAGAGATTCATCTCGACCGAGGTGATCCAGAGATGCCGACTCGACCGAGGCGAACACCTAGGACGCGGCGAGAATATTTTATTCTTGGCTGAGATCTTTTAAAATTGGAAAGTGATCTTATATTTTTGGGCTTGGCTCCTGGAAGGAAGGAGATATGCAGAATCATATATTTTACCTATATTTATGGGAGGATATCTTTCTAAGATTTATTATCTTTGGAGGGTTATTTTCCTATAAAAAGGGTTGGATTTTCCACAAATCCGATCGTGCTTAGATCCCGCTTACACCGAAAAATACGCAGCAGCAGCCTACTCCAAGTTTGGAGAATTGAAGAACCTTTTTGAAGGCTGAAGGAAGATTGAAGTCCATAGCTTTTATAGCTTTATTGAAGGGTTTTGTAAGATTGTCTTCAATTCCCTCAATTGTTGTCTTGTCTTTTTGGATTGTTATCCAAGGAACGCTTTATTGTGATATTTGATTCAGTTATTGAAGTCTTTTCATTAAATTCTTCTTTGTTCAAATATTCACCTTCTTCCCATATATTTTAATACTTTCATTATGATGATGAGTGGTTAATTTCCTTGTGTGATTCTAGGGTGATTGGCTGAAGGTTGTGGGAAAAACAATGATAGAATAATCTTAGATTCCAGTAGGATCCTGAAAGTTCGAGTCTTTAACCTTAACCCTAAGCATCTCGTTCAGTCGATGAACATTTCGGCCGAGGTGGAAACTGGCTGACCGAGGTGACTTATCTGATCCATAACTGAGAGTTAAGTGTTAGAGTTTGCCAAATCCTATTCTTATTACACCTTCCCTGGTTCAAAGCAAGCTTAGGATGAGACTTACCCGGTAATTCCTTAGTTTGTGTACCAACGATCATAAGTGTAGGTAATAATGGTTTATCCTTTATTGGGGTTTGAGTGTGCTTCCATCCCATCTTTGTGAGTTAGCCTGAGACTTACCCGGTAAAGGTTGATTCTATTCCCTTAGATGGTGTGTTAGTTTGAGGTTATAGTTCTTTATCTTGATTCCTTGAGACTTACCCGGTAATAGGAGTTACGGTTTAGGATTAGTGTGTAGTGAGACTTACCCGGTGATCTACTCCACTTTAGAAACACCTTCCCCACGCAAAAATCTCAGCTTTGTCCGCTTATCTATAGATCTTGAGTTGGAACCACAACTAGATGCTTTAATCCCTAGAATTGCATGTTTGCTTTATTGACTTCTTATTCATCTTGATTGTGTTAATTGCTCTTGTGGTTAGAATTGACATAGCACACCGTATTGACTTTGTTTCACCGAGTCCCTGTGATCGACCCCTGGAATTTTCTTGCTTTTACTACGATTGACCCGTACACTGCGGGTTCGCATCCTTATTTTAAGCTTAAGTCTAGGGTTATAAATTTAAAGCTTGCACACACCATTTGGAGCGAACAGTTCCTCGAGATGACACGCCTTCGGACTCATTAGAATGCAAACTAGGGGCTAAAGAGGACTCATGGGACCATGTTGGTGCAAGCCATGCACCAAATCGTGACTCAATGATCCAAAACAAGCTGAGGCACCAAAACCACGGTCACTGGCACTTCCACGGGCGTGGAATCTGACCGTTGTTTTTGCCAGACGGTTGTGAACTGTGCCACGATCTCATGGCCGACTCTTGCAAAGTTGTAGTATAAAAAGTGGTCCTGCAAGGCTGTGAGGGTATCAAATTTCAGAATCAAAATCCACACTCTCTACCATACTCTCAACAAGAAGATTCTCTCAAGAGGAAGCTTGGAAGAGAGCTACCATTGGAGGAGGAGAAAAGCTCCATTGAAGAAGAAGAGAAGAAGACACCATTGTTAGCCTTTGATAGAACTTAGAGTGAAGATTATCGGAATCGTTTTCTAGGGTTGTAAGAATCAATCGAACCTTCTTTTGAAGGGTTGTGAGTCTTTCTAATCTCATTTTCAGCTTGGTTTTACTTGTTTCATTTGTTCATCTCTTTCTCTTCATTATCTTGCAAATGGAAGCCATGATTTTATGTTTGATGATTTCGCTTGTGATGATGTATGTTGTTGGCTAAATAGAAGCGATTCTAGGGTAAGGAAAGGAGGGTTATGGCTGGGACTATGATAGGATGGACTTAGAATTTGCCTTTGGATGATTCGTTTACTTGAACAGAGCCACTGTTGGAGTCCACGGTTTGTTCTTGCCAGTCCACGGCCGTGAAAGTAGATGAAAAGCCCGTGGTTCGCCCGATTTGTTTGATTTGATGAGTCTAAGTTCTAGAATGTTAGAATGTTGAAATCCTAGTGTTTGTTGAGTTAAATCTATCCTAGAGTGACCTAGTGTTAGCAACTAAGTGTTTAGAAGAGACCTACCCGGTGATTCTTGCTCTTAGATATCAAAGATGACAAACTATAGGTAGTAGTGAGCCTCACAAGTCGCTATTGGACTGAGTGTGCTAGGATAGGTGTTTAGGACTTGCCTTTCCGAGACTTACCCGGTAAAGAGAGGTTGGATCCCTAGAATTCCATCCGGTTTGTGTAGAATTCCTAACCTTAGGTTCTTTGAGACTTACCCGGTAATTAGACCTTAGGAACGGACTAGTGGACCATGAGACCTACCCGGTGATTGATCCCAATCTAGAAACACTCACTCCCAACATATTATAGTTAATCCAAGGAATGATTAGATAGCTTGAGTCCAATGCCATAACCGGAATTTCCAACCCCTAGAATCCGCTTTTCTCTCTTTGATCTCACATCTCGTGCTTAGCTTGTTTGCTTGTGTTGATATGTTAGCTTAGTTGATTGGTTATTTTGCATGATTTGTGATCTTTGATTGATCACCATAAAACCAAACCAAAAACATTGAGATTTTCATTTCTTTATTTCTTTCTCTTTTCTTAACCTAGATCTTCACTAAACTTAGTCACTAATCGATTCAATCTCACCCCAGTCTTTGTATTCGACCTCGGAATACTATCCCTACTACAAAACGTCTCGTACACTGCGGGTTCGCTAGGAGTTAGGAGAAATATAACGAGTATAAATTTAAAGCTTTTGCATGCACACGTTCCTAGAAGTAACAATCGTCATCGTCATCGTCATCGTCATCGTCATCGTCATCGTCATCGTCATCGTCATCGTCATCGTCATCGTCATCGTCATCGTCATCGTCATCGTCATCGTCATCGTCATCGTCATCGTCATCGTCATCGTCATCGTCATCATCATCATCTTCCCCGTCTGATGGTAATTCATCATTTCTTGATTTTAATGCGAAATTCTTCGTGTTGGATGGGAGCTCTCCATCTTCTTCACCAAGAACCATTTCATGTGTGATGAGTTTTCCAAGGAGGTCATCAAGATAAAGAGTTGAGAGATTTTGTGCTTCTTCGATGGCAGTCATCTTTGGTCCCCACTTGCCTTTAGGTAAGCTCCTTAGAACCTTCCTAACTTTTTCATCATCTGTGAAGACCTTTCCTAGTGAATCCAAGTTGTTCACGATCTCAGTGAATCTTGTGAACATTTCTTTGACTGGTTCATTTGGATTCATCTTGAATAGCTCGTATTATTTGAGGAAGATGCTAATCTTTGTTTCCTTGACTTGACTTGTTCCTTCGTAAGTGAAAACTAGTTTATCCCATATTTCTTTTTCACTCTTGCATGGTGAGATGCGGTTGAATTCGTTGGCATCTAATCCACAATAGAGTAAGTTCATCGCTTTGTAGTTCTTTGACACATTGTCCAAATCGGCTTGTGTGAAGTCAGCTTCCTTATTTGGGACTTGGATACCTTCAACCGTCATAGTTGGGACTTTGGGGTCATTCTGAACGATGCTCCATAGTTCCATGTTATGATCAATAATGAACATACACATGAGTGCTCTCCAATGGGCAAAGTTGTTGCCACATAAGAGTGGTGGTCGAGATGAGGATCTTCCTTGAGCAAATCCTCCACCTACAAGATTCATGATTAGTCTCACTGATGGTTAAATCAATATACATGATTCTACCTCTGATACCAATTGAAGAACCGGTAGGTGAATAAAAAGGATAAAAGATACTCTAGAGGGGGGTGGGGGTGGGGTGGGGGTTGAATAGAGTATGAGAACTTTTTGCAAAAACCAATCTGAAGGCCTTGAAACCAATTTCAAGGGCCTTGATGTCGATCTGAGCTCTTTATAATACTTTGATTTCAAGAGATTTGAAACAACTTTCAAGGGTCTTGACTTTGTACTCCTGCAAAACAAAGTTAGTCACAATAAAACAAGATATAGTGCGGAATGTAAAAGATCGACACAAGGATATGTCTAAGAAGTTCGGCTCAAATAACCTACTCTTCATTCCAGGGTATAGCCTTACGATCTAACTATCTATTATCAGCTTCAAAGAGTCCTAGATACAAACTAGAAGAAATCCCCTTCTTCTCTCACTATAGCCAATGCTACGATCTAGCTTCAACTCTTCACCTTGCTATAATAGCCTAATTTCTTCGCAGAGTGACACACACTCGAGTATAACACTCTTTAGATATGCCAATGCAGCTCTCGAGTTTTGTCTCTCTCTAGGAGATAAAACTTTTTAGAAAAAGAGAGAAAGAAAAACTATTTGATCGAATGAAGATGTTTTGGATCGCTTGAAGACTATTGATGTTTCCGTGTAAACTTCTGTATTTTATTCTTCAATCGCCATCTTCATTTATAGCCTTCTATGGAGAGGTCTTCTAGACGTTGGAAAGATGACCGTTTGAAGATGATTCTTCTTCTCCATGAAGATCGCTTCTTGGTTGAGATGAGATAGACGTTGTGGATCTTCATCTCTTGAGAACACGTTGATTTCTTGGCTCCTTAATCTTCTCGTATTTATTGTAACGATATTAAATTCCAGAGGAGAGAATCTTCGTGCCTTTCGGTTTAGGATCTTTGTACGGTCTTTATTGGCCGGTTGAGATCTTCGCTTGATCATATCTTCATGTTGAGCAAATCTCTCCTAGAAGATCTTCTTAGTGATTTGAATTCCTTTAGCATGCGGCCTTGACTTCTTTGTTCCCTTGGAATTCATTTCAAGGCCTCCGTCGTTTGAACACTCTAAACTCTTTGCCTTTCAAGGTCTTCCAAGGTCTTTTGAAGTGTCTTGCAAAACCTGCACTTATTCAATACAAACCACCAAACTAAACCAAGCAACTCGATATATAATCAATAAATTGTTAGTGTATAAAACTACTTCATTTGTGTTTAAGTCTTCCATCATCAACACCTGTACAACTTTATAATCAAGGTGGAGTTTTCATGGAATATAAAAGATCGACGTGACGATATGTTTATGAAGTTCGGCCCTAATAGCCTACTCTCCTCCTAGAGTTTCCAACCCTAGGATTCTAATTATCTATTATCTGCTTTTTGTGAATCCTAGATACAATCTAGAAGAACTTCCCTTCTTCTCTAAATTTAGCCTCATGGCTACGATCTAGTCAAATCTATTCTAGCAATAATAGCCTAGTTACTTCGCAGAATAACACACTCGAGTATAACACTTTCTAGATATGTCAATGGAGCTCTTGTGTTTATCTCACTCTAAGGAAATAAACTAATGAAAGCTTAAGAGAAAGATAAAGTTTTGGATCGATGAAGATGTTCTCGTATGATCGCTAGAAGACTTGGTTTCTTATCCATGTAAGCTCTTGTGTCTTTCTTTTTCAATCGTCATCTTCATTTATAGTCTTTTATGAAGATCTTCTTTAGCCATTGTAACATAGCCGTTAATGTTTCTATTTCTCCATAGAATACGCTGCTTGGTTGAATGAGATCTTTGTTGTGAAATAGCCGTTGTAAGATGTTCATATTCAAACTCCAGCCCTAGATCTTCTCTTGATAGTCGTTGTAGATCTTCTTCACTGTATCTTATTGTTAAGTCTTTTAAAGATGTTCTCTTATCTTCTTTTCAAGCCGTTAAGAATCTTCAATCCAGCCGAGATCTTCTCACCTTGAAAGGTTGTTGAGGATCTTCGATCCAACCAAGATCTTCTCACTTTAAAAGGGCGTTGGAAATCTTCTTATCTTTACTTGAACCAAGATCTTCTTTGCCGTTGGAGATCTTCTTGTTGGATTAGTTGGCCTTTGAATATCTTCTCATAGATTCTCTCTTTTGGTTGTTGTAGATGTGTGTATATTGTAACGAATCCCTTAGCCAAGTCCTTCCCTTGCAATGTTTTTCAAGGCCTACACACATTTTAATAAACAAACCAACACATGCAATCTAGAAATATAATCGATATTTGTTAGTTTTAAAAATGTATTTATATGTTTAGTCTTTCATCATTTACATAAAACAATTCATAATCAAGGTGGAGTTATCAATCTCCCCCTTGATGAAATACAAAACAAATATCTTGTATGCATTCAATGTTAGATATATGCATGCAATAATTATTTCGAAAATGCAGAATGCAATAATGTCAAATCAACATCACATGTAATTTCTCCCCCTTTGTCTTTCAACTAAAGAAAAAGATAATTACGCACAAGAGTTAAAATATTACAAACCCACAATTCAAAAATAAAGTTTTAAAATCATCCCACAAACGCAGTTCAAGGCCTTTAAATAAAAAGCAAATAAAATTTGAAGCACATTTCAAGGCCTTGACATCTAGTTTCAAGGCCTTGAAATCGATTTCAACGCTTTGAAATCTAGTCCTCGTAGAACTTTCTCCTCCACTTGGAATGAGTTGTACCCTTGCTTCTTTCCCGGGCCTCTGCCTCCCGCCACCTTTTCCTTTCTTTATTCTGGTACTCCTTGACCACAACATATTCCTCGGATGTCAAATAGTAGGCTTGACATGAGTAGAGTAAATGATCGGTTTGTTCTGCACACTGCGTTGATAGTTTAGTAAGACATTTGTAGTCTTCTCCTGAGTATGATGAGATGTATCTTCAGTCAACGACATGATTTTTCCAATGGCAGTTAAGGTTAGGGCATTCAGGAGAAATATGTGTTTGATCTTCGCATGCATTACACATAAAACCTCATGGCTGACATCCATCCTGCTCAGTATATTTAGGTGAAAATCAGCCATTTCCCTATTCAGTGTGTTCAATTCCAACTCTAAGCCACCCAATCTTGTCTCAAATACTGAAGGAGCTTTTAAAAAGATGTCACAGCTACAACCTTCCCTTTTTGTTTCCACCCTCCAACAAGAGTCTTCTCAACCCCTAGCCGTTACAGACATTTTTCATCAATTTTTCTAGTTGACACCTGTTGGTCCTCAGTAGAGGTGTCAATGGAAAAAATGAGAAAATATTTTAGGGAGTAGATTTCCATAGGGCAAAGGTATAACTCTGGTGGAGTTAATGGTATGAACCATGTGGTTTAAGATAAGGTTGGACAGATCGACATCCAAGCCAGACAAAATTTGATAGATAAACTCCAAAGTTTAATCTATCAACAGTTCCCTCGAATTGGCTCGGGGAATCACACATCCAACCAACATAGTAAAAAAATTTTGGCTTCTAGGGTTAGGGAGGTGTGAGTGAGTTGATGAGAGTTGGAGTTGGGAATCAAAAATTGTTCCTTGGCCAACCTAATGCTTTCAGATCTAGATGGATGTTGGAAGGAGGTAGTGGTTTAAAGCCCTAAAATATCGCATAAAATTGTTGGTGTGAGAGTAATGGGCGTATCTTTTACCACTGTTTCAAGGGTTAGGGTTCCCCTATCCCTTTTGGTAGAGAGGTTGACATTGAACAACCTGGTGAGTCTGGTGAAGGCAAGGAGCGTTTATAGTGATAATATAGTTGATCTTAAGTAGGTATACTTTGATATCTCGAGGGGAGGCACAAAAATTTACCAAAGGTGCCGACGGAGTGATGAGACGCCAGGAGCTTGTATGTGTGCCGTCAAACAGAGAGTTGAGGCATCGGATTTTACAGGAGGCTCACACTACACCTTACTTTGTACACCAAGGTACGAGTAAGATGTATCAGGACGTGATACGTTCTTTCTGGTGGGTGGGTTGAAGCCAGATGTGGCTAGATACGTAGATCAGTGTGCGACCTATCAACATGTCAAGATTGAGCACCGTAGGTTAAGAGGAGAGATCCACCCACTAACAGTACCGCAGTGGAAGTGGGAGGACATCTCCATGGATTTTATCACTAGGTTGAGACCGAGTAGGAGCTTCGACGCTATCTTGGTTGTGGTAGACCGACTGCCAAAGATCGCACGGTTCAATCCTATTAAAGAAGCGTGGCCGGTGAGTCGGTTAACTGAGGAGTTCACTGAGCAGATAGTGAGATTCCACGGGGTAGCGAGGACTATTGTCTCGGATAGAGATGGATGGTTTACCTCGTGGTTTTGGTAGCAGTGCACACCGCCTTAGGTACGAGCCTTCACTTCACGACAACGTATCATCCTCAGTCGGACGGTCAGTCAGAGAGAACTATACAAACCTTGGAGTATAGGTTGAGATCTTGTGTGCTAGACTAGGGATATATGCGGTCAGATTACCTCCCTTTAGTAGAGTTTTCGTATAATAACAGTTGACACACATCGATTGGGATGACACCTTATGAGGTGTTGTAAGGGAGGGTATGACGTTCGCCTCTATGTTGGGATGAGCTGAGCAGGGCTAGTGAGGTAGCGACTGAGCACATAAATGATGACATGACCCAAGTATATCTGATCCGAGAGCGTATGTTGGTCGCGCAGAGTCATCAGATGTCTTTTGCTAACAAGAGGCGCCGACCTCTAACGTTTAGAGTAGCAGCTCAAGTATGGTTACGAGTATCAACGACGCGAGGCGTCAGACGTTTTGGAATTAAGGGGAAGTTAAGTCCCGATATGTCAGACCTTTTGAGATTCTCGAGCGAGTTGGAGAGGTGGCATGCAGACTCACACTACCACCGAGATTAGAGGGTGTTCACCCGGTATTTCATGTGTCTCAATTGTGGGAGTACATACCAGATCCGATACACATCGTCATTTATGAGAATCTAGTGGTCGAGTCGGACACACGTTTGTAGAGCATCTGCTAGTTGTCCTAGAGCGGAGTACGAGATGCTTGCGATCAAAGGACATACCGATGATGAGAGTTATATGGTCTAGATGGGGAGCAGATGAGGCTACTTGGGAGACGAAGGATAGTATCAGGAGGAACTATCCGGAGTTCTATGCAGAGCTAGCTGCATCTGTAGGATCGACGGACGGGTCCCAGTTTTGTCCTTGTTGAGTTTATGTGCATATGTGATGTTATATGTTGTTGTGTTCAATGTTAGAATTTGATGTGTGATATTGTTAGACCTTGATGTACTAGTACGATGAGGTCACGTTTGGAGATTAGAAGGATTATGCCTTAATGGAGTCTTGTGAGTATACCTCGGCATGTGAGAACGAGAGGATCAACGTTTGACTAAGTTTCGGGACAAAACTTATTTTTAGGGGGATGTGATGTAACAACTGGATTTTCGAGGCTCGAGAAGAGTCACCATGCTCGTGGCCCACGACCGCGGCCAGTTGCTTACCCGCATGGGCGGCCTCCCTGTCGCGCTGCCGCGGATGCACTATTGTTTCCACGCGGGTACGGGTGAACAACAGATCGTGATCTTATAATTTTTGTAACCATCGTTGTTCTCCCATTATTATCTTGACCGATCTTTTGTGAAGGAAAACTTCTTCTAAGCCCTAGCATTCGTTTCCCCTTGCCCTCTTTCACGTTCCACGTTCATCTTCTCCTTTTCATCTTTTCCTTCATTCATTCCTTCAACGAGTAATCCTTGTTTCCGATATCCTCTATATGACTGCATCTCGAAGAGCAAGGACCGTCTTTTGTATTCTCTAGACGCCTGGTAAGAAAGCTTCTCCTCCCTTGCTTCTTCCTCTCCTTCTTGTGTAGGAGCCTTGAATCAAGACTCATTCTTGATTCTCTTCCATCCTTGTGTTGGATGCCTTTGTGTGTATCTAGGGTAGTATCTCTGGTTGTGTAAGGAACGACAACGTCGAGCAGAGCCAAGAAAAGGGCACCGGAGCATCGCTACACATCGAAGAACGAGTTGGACGTCCGCTTCTAGAGATCTCCCGTGACCGCGTCTGCATCCTACAGCGGCCGCGTCTTCATCAGTGTTACCGCACCCGCTCCATAGACCACCGTGGTCGCGGCATCTCGGACCTTGTCACCGCGGTTGCACCTTCCTTCTCTCGCGATCGCGTATACTCACCATTGGGTACCATATTTTGGTACGTCGATCCCTTCTCTTTGTCTTAGTTAGTTATGAGTAGTATCATGCTAGGTTGAGACCTAGCATAACTAGTTGGAATATCAGTTAGTGGTGGTTGAGAGTTGTTTTGTGTTATGAACGCGTTAAGTGGTTTTAAGGACGTATTGGGAAAGTGTAGTGTATAGTTGTGTTGTTATATGACCTTGTGAGGATCACTAAGACTAAAAGTGGGAACATTCTAGCATGTTGTTTATATGATCTTGTGAAGATCATTGAGACTAGAAGTAGGAGCATTCTAGCATGTTGTTTATATGATCTTGTGAAGATCATTGAGACTAGAAGTTGGGGACTTCTAGCAAGTCGGATAGTTGTTGATATGTGTGCCTTGTATGATCTGGCGTAGAGTATTTTCCTGCGTGAAACTGAGTGTGGATTGATAGTTGGGATTACCTAGAGACAAGTAGGTTCCTTGGGCTTACTTAGCTGAGTTTTGTGTGTTAGCTAAATTGTAATTGTGGTTTGTGCTTGTGTGTTATAAGAACAACTTTCTAGGACGGCCTTTATTGTTGTTTGACCTAACTAGTAATGGGCGGTGACAACTTGTCCAATTCTACAGGAGACGGGGAGGTTCTATGCGACTAGTGCAAACAAGTATACGGTGAGATGCATCGGATCCAGTCTTGTTGGTATAAGGGGACAGAGGCGAGGTTTTGGAGATCCTCGTGCCACAAAATAAGTTGAATTAGTAAAGTGAATCACCTAATAAGATAATCACCGGTTGATGTGTGAGCATGCTATGTGGTATTCCTACTTATGTGTGTATGTGCTATTACTGATATATATATATATATATATATATATATATATATATATATATAATAGTTTTATCCGTTGTTGTAGATGTCTTGCAGAATAGGGACGCTGCCGACTAATCCGGTCGGAGTGGTCAGTCGGGGTTCCCGTACATTAGGATGAGATATGACTTTTACTTTCTTTTTGCATTGACATTATAGTTGTAGAACTCGACAGAGAGTTTACATTTGTTTCTGAGTTACGACATTTTTGATATTTTATCTATTTTGGTTTTATATTTATTTGTGTCTTGTTGCAAGATCCGGTGAACTTGTTGTCACGCTAGGGTCATGACCCATTATGAGGACCTAACCCGTAACATCCCGAGTTATGAGAATTTTGGGTGTTACACATATTGCCCTAGGAGACAACTACCCCAAACTTATTGCTTCAGTATAGCCTCGACATATATAATCCTGACCGTATCACCCATAGGGGTGAGCAAGCCGATTTCCCTCTCAATCCGTTGTTCATGACGACCCTGACAAGAGGTCTAATCCAAGTGGATTGTCTTGGTTGACCTTCAGACACAAAAACATTGGTTTCGCCTTTGTTGAGAGGGGGAAAATCTTTATTAGTAACATTGTCAATAGTTGCAACACACACATTACAATTGTATAAAGCTATCCTAGGATCCATGTTATCAGTAGCGGTATTATTACCATGCAAGTTCACTTTAACATTAACAATTGTGTCATTTCCAACACTCCTAACATTGTTATTATAATCATGATTCTCAACAATATCATCTTTATCCACATCTTCTCTAATAACATGAGTACTAGCTTGCAACATTATCTCGTTGTCTACATTGGTATTAACAAAATTACTAGGTCCATTTGAGAGTAAATGTAAAATATACAGAATTTTAGAATTAAGGTCACCGGCATGTTTACTAACCTCATCCTCCAAGAGGATGTACCTAGCATCCGAAACTATCTCCCGATCCTCTTTGTTTGTGTCATGAATGTAACACCCCAAGTTCTGAGAGCTCGAGAAAAGGTTTCAATCTTTCAACAACAATGTTCCACCGTGGAGAATCCCCTTAAAGTGTAATTAACACATAACCTTATTGCCTCGTATCGACGAGACCGATCTCTTTCTTTTAGTTGTCGAATGCATGAAACCATGGAGAATTCCCTTAAAGTGTTGTCCCTGGAAACAGGTTTCAATCTTTCAACAACATCGCCCTCTCATGCTTGAGATATCTTGGTTTGTCTTGTAAGGGAGAGATCTTGGTTTTTCACACACCTTTATGAATGAAAGAGAGGTCATTCGGATCCTAGATTCACAATCCGCTTATGTGTTTTTAAGAGTGGAAGGATATCAATTGTTAGACTGATCTCAAATACCTTACTCTAATGTTAGACCCTCACAACAACAATGATGTGCCCAGACAACTAAACTTTCAAAACCACTTAAATGTAAATATTTTTTGTGCAGATTTGATCAAAAATGATAAAAGAGAGGAAGATGAGTTGTATGTTGAAAACTGTAATAATGAAGGAACCAAAATGATAGGTGTCTAAGAGTCTAAGATGAGCCTTCCTTGAGCAGTCCAATGCAAGATCTGCTGGCAACCTCCAAAAGAGTAATCGGAGATCACCTTAGTTGTTGGAAGTCAATCCTTGTAATCTCTAATTTTATAAAAATTTATATAAATAATCTCAATAGTAATTGCAAATGAATTAAAAAAAATCATGACCAAATTAATAAACGCATTGAAAGAACATTTATTGTTAATAGTTCAAATAATTCATTTGAAGACAATGTCTATTGAAGATTTTTTTTTTTCACTTTATCCTATAAATTACACCGATATTCTGCTTCAATATCTAGTTTGTTGACTATATATATATATATATATATATATATATATATATATATATATATATATATATATATATATATATATATATATATATATATATATATATATATATATATATATATATATAGGGTGTGGTTCCCATGAGAACAGCCTCTAACGTGAGAGCATGAGAACAATCGTACACCGTTGGATGTGAGTATTAAGGGTTGAGATTTAGAGTAGATATCAAAAATAATAATAATTACGAATAATAATAATTAGGAATTCAACAATAACTACGAATAATCCACTCAACCAACAATAACTACGAATAATACATTAAACGATATGGCACATTCGTAACAAAACTAATAATAATTACGAATCTGTTCTCATGTTCTCACGTTAGGGAGTGTGCTCATAGGATCTATACTCTATATATATATATATATATTGCAAGTGTTTTCCAATTCTCGCTAATAATAGACCTATTGACAAATTCTATCAAGAAAAATGTTGAGAAAATTGGTTGAGAAGATCTTTGTGCTTATTATCAAAATACAGTAGGGTTTTTTTTTACTTTGGATATGCATATTTGGATCAAAATACGGATATTAGATTTTGGATATTATTATCTAGGTATTATGCTTTGGATATTAATTATTAGTTTCCGGAATTAGAACTAATGTATTATAATTATCATTATAATGTTAAAAAAGAATACTTTTTATTAAGTTTCAATTGATAATTTGGTGGATGAGAGCCACTTTAATCCGGAAAGCTTTTACCATTACTTACTGGGCTGAATTGGCATTTAGGGCCTTTTATTCTATAGAGTTAAAATTTAGGGTCTATCAATTACAAATTGAGAAATAGAGCTCCTACTTTACTAGACTAATTCATAAATAGAACAAAAAGTTGACAAAAGTGATGACTAATGAGTGATGGCTGATGTGAGTGCTGATTGTGACACTTTTGATTGACATTTGGAGGGAATTTGGGGTAAAAAAACGCAGCCCTCTTGCCCATAAAAAACTCGCTTACCCAAAAATCCGCTTACCCAAAAATCCGCTTATCCAAATAATGTTACAATCCTACCCAAAAATTCGCTTACCCAAATAATATCACAATCATACCCAAAAATAAATTTGTCAAAGTACATAAATATACTCGAAAACAAGATACCCAATAAATCAAATATCAAAATAAAACAATATTCATAAATTGGATAATATTTGATATTTATACCCAATTTAAACATAACTTAATACAAAATTCATACCCAATTTAAATTTGTCATACCCAAAATTTTTAAAACTCGATATTGTACACAAACATCAATATCAAATGACATTTGGTCATTACCCAAAAATTCGCTTGGCATTTGATCATTAAACACATTTTGGGTAACCATAAAACATACCCACGATATCACTTTAAATATACTTAATAATAAAAAATATATTACATAGTCAATACACGTATAAAATCATACCCAATTTGAATTTGTCATAACCAAAATTTACACAAATCGATATTGTACCCAAACATCAATACCAAATGACATTTGTTTTTTGTAACACAATTTGGATAACCATAAAACATAACCAAAAATATTATTTTAAGCATACTCAACAATAAGAAACATACCACAAAAACAATAAACATATACCCAATAATGAGAAAAATACTACAATTCATATTTGGGTAACGAAAACAATGTCACCAAAAAAAATTAAACATTCATAAACTACATTAACAAAAAAAAAAAAAAAGGTAAACATGTAAAAAAGATACTTAAACCAAAAGTAAACATCTAATCACCATCATTTCAATTAAAGAAATTATTGCCCCTATTCCTAGTTTCCATACCTACTTTTTCATTATTTTATATAGAGGCATAGTTTACAAAAGATAATTTTAAGGGGTCATATTTCCCTAATTAATTCTTACTTACTGATCTAGGTGCGTGAATTCTTATTAGATAAGAAATAGTGAAACACTACATGATTTAATACTTACAATTGCTATTTTCATTATACATAAAACATTAACCATATAACTGAACTTTTAAAAAATTTTAAACCCCAAAACAATTAAGAACATGTGGGAGTAATTATGAGAAGCATAAACTCAACGGTACTACTTAGTAGTAACACGCTTAAGGGAAAACATTGAAAGCAAATAAACATAAAGAGAACATTGCAGCATAAGGTGACACTCAAACTCCAAACATGAAAGAGAGTTTCATTCATCATTTAGGTTGATTCAGGTGTGTTGATCCAATCCTCTTCATTAAAGCACTCAACGATCTCTGACGAAATCGAACCAGGGGCGTTGGAATCTGAGGTCGTAGGAATCATGTCTTCTGAAAATGAGGGAAAAACAACTTTCTGGTCAAGGTAGAAGTGATGATAAGTTGGCATTGTGTTATCGCCTCCGGTTTTGAAATCTAGCTCAAGTCGGGGCTCATCGGAGGTGAAGGTATTGAGTAAGTTTGATAAATCGTCCTCTATTGACTCCATTTTTTCTTCAAGTGATTTCTCCTCCGATGTTACCTCTAAAGCATTGAAATATTGACGTGTTTACATATAGAATTTTTAGTGTATAGTTTTGGCCAAATAGTATGCAAAGAGAACTTACCCATTTTTGAGGATCCCAAATAACAATAATTGCTGTCATTTTCCGTCCTTGTCCAAATTGACGTCACTTCTTTCTCTTGCACCTCCATTGTGATCTCAGACTCGAAGGAAAGTGAATCATTTTTAACATACTCAGAAAGGTTTTGTTGGGTGTAGAAACAAGAACTCACATTTGTATTTGTAAGGGGAAATGTGTTTGCATTTGGATTGTTGATCAATGATGGATGTCCTTCTTCAACCAAGAAGTCGAGTTTATAAGAGGATTTATTAGTGAAGGAAATCATTGAGTCTTCATGGATGGTTGAGCATGTCAATCGATTTATTTGAGTCTCCAAGGAAGACTTATGGTTCGAGTTGGTAAGGGAAAATGTGGTTTGTTGAGTTGATGATGAGTTTTCTTCGAAGCTTTCACGTGAAGGGAACACTGCTCTCCTCTTTATGTTGGTGTTCCAAAAGTTTTTCACCCCGTTATCTGTTCTTCCGGGTAGCTGTAAAACATCAATTTTGGTAAACAACAATGGTGAGTTTATATCGAAGTTTAGTGAAATACCATACTAAAACCGAATAACAATAATAAGAGTAGTCCAACAATCAACTTTATATTCAATATCAGATACACGTCTCAAAACTTTCAATAAAATAAAATGGAGAAGAAGATAAAGGATAACAATCAAAATTATTTTTATAATATTTTCTAGCTACACGCACAAAGATCAACATCAACAATCACTATATCACGTTTCATGACAACGATTTATAGCGATCACTATGAAGGGAGATCATATTCTAAAATTGTACACAAACCACAAAAACATACCTACTACTTACACAAAATTAAAAATGAAGTGAAAAAATGTAGAAGAGGACGGAAAAACCTTGAATTTGATGTTGTCTAATACCACTTATTGTTGAGTTTGTGATGAAGATGAATGACAATTCTATCCTCTTCCGGAGAGAAAGCCACTTCAATAGATATCTGAACTACCCGACCCATAAAACCGGGTAAAAATTCGAAAGATTCGGGTGTTGGGTGAATGATGGGTGAAGGTCTTTCACCCATCACCCGACCCGATTTACTTGAAATATCTTGAATTTTGTATAATTAGTCTTAAAATCATAAAAATATGGTAATTTTATTGTTATTTACGTTATAATACCACACTTAAAGTAGTATTTTATCATAGGTATAAACATTATTGGTTTTGAATATAATAATTTTGAACTAGATGTGCAAAAAAAAGTATGAAACTTCATTATAAGTTGACAATATTTCCGATTTTTAATCGCATGCGGATGAACCCGAACCACCCGATCACCCGACGGGTGATGGGTGGATGCACCCGATAAGGTTTGGGTGGGTGATGGAAGTGTTCACCCACTCATCACCTGACTTATTGACATTCCTACTTACTACGATGAAAAACAAAATCTAAAAATTGTAGAATTGGCCGGAAAAAAACACAAAATCTATCTTAAACCACCCTAATACCGAGCTTGTAATGATTTCGATCATCACACACATATGCACACACACGCACGCGCGTGTATATAGATGAACGAAGAAATGAAATAATGTATAAGAGGACGGAAAAACCTTGGATGCTATCTTAGACCACCTATTGCCGATTTTGTGATGGAGTTGTATGACAATTCTTTCCTCTTCAGCTGAGAAAGCCCCTTTCTTAAGATCAGGCTTGAGATGATTTGTCCATCTAAGTCTGCAACTTTTCCCACACCTCATAAGCCCCGTCTTTTGAACGTGTTTCCAGTTCCTTTCTCCCATGTCCTTCACGTACTTGATCAACAAAGCATCCTCTTCTGTTGTCCAAGGTCCTTTTCTATACACAATCGCATGGTCATCGGAGAACTCTAGCCCGCCGTCATAAACATCACTCGCTACATGATTCTTGCTTCCCATTGTTTCCTTATAAGTAACTAACTCTCGCAAATACATGTTACCGTCTTTTGAAAACTCTACTCTCGACATGTTTTTCCTCTTCTTCTTCTTGTACAGAAAAAGAGAGAAGATAATGAGAGCAAAGAGAGAGAAGAAAGTGAGAGCAAGTATACTCTTCTATTCTGTTTTACCTTTCCTTTTTTTCTTAATTAAAATTAATTATTTTCATTTTTCCATGCTTTATTTCATCACCATTCCTTCTTTTTTCTACCGTTTCTTTTCTTTCTTATTTTGTTTGGATTTGCTATTTTGGATTGTTTTGCAAGGAGGGTGGGATGAGGGGGTGTGCATGTTGTTTTACACTCTTTCTACTTTATACTCAAGGCCGCTACTTTCTACCTAGGGTCATTCAATGAATTTCGAAAGCCTTGTGTCAACGTAAATTTTTTTTTTTAATTTGAAAAATATGTTTTACGAGAAAAACAAAACAAAAAGAAGGACTAAACATTTTTTTTTTTGAAAAGGTATGTGAAAATAAAAAGTAAAGTAAAGTGAGACTGCACTTGACTTTAAATATTGTTTTTAGGAAGAAAAAAAATTGTGAAACATGAAAAATAAAAATAGATATTATGAGACCTCAAAAATTAAGAGTTTTGTGTTGTTGGGCCAAGTAACACGTACAATTAAACGGGCCTGTTTCTTTTTTCATTTCTTTCTTCTTTGTTTTGTTTGGTTTCATTGTAGTTTGAATGTTTTATAGAATCTGTAGATTGGATTAGAGAGAAGATATTTTGATATTTTGATATTTAGTCAACAAATAAAGATCAACATCTAAAATATTTAAGACGGTCTCTTCTTTAGAAATATAGTTTATGGTAATTTTAAAGTATATCTATTTTCAAAAATCACTATAAATTGTAATATTGCACAAAGGTCACCTTTAAGATGTCATTTATTAAAACGCTTCAATTATTTCATTGGATTTTCAAACTATTCAAAACTCGTGAAACAAAAAGTTAGGGTGTGATTTTTGCGGGGTCTTGTTGTTTTGATTTTGGGTTGATGTTTGGTCGGATCAAGTCAGGGTTTGAGTTCAATGAAAGTAGTTTGGGTTAGGTCGGTTGGACACTCGTTGGCTGTAGGGATACCAACCTCATCCATATCCAATTGACACCCGACCACTTGATATTAAAAAAGGGTGAAAACTCGTTAGGAAGCGGGTGAAAACAAGGTACGGGAAAGGTGGTGATGAATTAGGAAGGATTTGGGTGGACGTATCATCCACCCATCACCCGATCCCTCATCCACCACCCATCCGACCTATATCCACCCGCCTAGAGGTATAAATTTTAAAATATTATTATTATTTATATTATTTTGTTATTTACAATTTTATGATGTTTTCACCCTAAGACTATAAACTATCTAAGCTTGACCCTAGATTTTTTTCCCATGATTTGTTCACTCTCAGTTACCGGCAGATTATTTCACTACTTGAGTGTTCGGTCGATATGCTCACCCATCATTGGCTCAACTTCTAATACCCTCTCCCGATCCCAAAACCTCACCATCTTCCTTAGTTTCATGTTTGCTCTTCCTCATTTCAACTACTCGTTTGGTTGTTCCAACCGTTAAATACGCTCCAATTGTTTAAGTTAATGAACACCCAAATTATCACTTGATATACCCACTTCATCCATTGGATACAGGTTATAAAATATATTGTGTTTGTAACTACCGTCCATGTTTACAACAACATATTAGTTCTCGTGCATGTTTATGTTTTCGTTTTTTTTCCCTCGTGCACATTGCATTCAATTCATTTTTGTATTGAACGTGCATTATTAACGTGTGTGCATGTACTCTTGAGTGTGCATTTACTCTGGTTGTACAAATTATATTTTAACACTTTGCTATAAGGATCTTATTTATTCTTGTTTATTTATAATCACAATATGCAAGTCATCCATGTAAAATTTTAACATGCAAGTATTTGCGCTTTTATTTAGAGCCGATTATTAATACACGATGATTTAATTTTGGTATCCATATATTTCATATCATGTAATGATTACTACCTATTTTAATAAACACATCATGATCATTCATTTGATTTAATCGTGTCAATGTTATTCATTCTCATTTCTTACCGCAAAACATGTTCATACCGGAACCAACTCATATATATGTATTTAGAAAAATTAATTAAATAAATTAAAAAAATGTAGACAAATTTGATATGATCTTGTATTTGAAAAATATTTTGTTTTTCAAACTTCATTTATAAATTCTTATTCATATTCAGTTACATGATTTGATTCGTTTGAGATAATTGAAGTAAAAGAGTTTTTTTTTTGTATATGAGATAAACTAGGTCCCTCTCACACCCCTAATTTCACTATAAAAAAATAAAGGATTTTTTCTCTTGGTGCCCTCAAGGTTTGGACTTATTCTCTTCGTATCCACCAAGTTTCAAAAATCCTCTTGGTACCCTCATGGTTTTATTTGTTTCCTCTTTATACCCATTTTTTATTAATTACATTAAAAAGTGATTACAAAATAACAAAAAATTTAAAAAAATAAATTTAAAATTAATTATGACCTCATTGAAAAAATAATCTAATAAATATATGATAGAGTTTGTTTTTATATATAACTTTATATTTAGTTTTAATGGTAATATTTACTTCATAAATTAAAATAATTTCTTTATCTTAGATTTAAAATAAAATATATATAAAATTAAAATAAAAACAATTTTTTTAAAAAAAATTAAATTTTTTAAGGTTCTAGAAATTTAAAAATATAGTAATTTTTTTATGAAATTTTATTTATATCATTTATTTTAATTCGAAATTTTATTAAAAAATTATATTTTTTTAATTTAAGAATCTGTAAACTAAAGAACTAATAAAATAAAATTTGCGAATTAAGATATTATAGAACCTTAAAAAACTTTTACAATAATTTTAAATTTCTAGACTCTTAAAATTTTTTTAATTATTTTTATTTTTTATATTTACTTAAAATCCGAAATTAAAAAAATTGTTTTCATTAAAAAATAAATTTATCTTTCATTTACTTTTTAATTAAAAATATAAAAAATGTAATTCTATTATAAATTTATTATTTTAATATTTAATGTGGTCAAAATTATTTTTAAAATTATTTTTCTGGTTTTTTTATTATTTTATAATAAATTTTTAATGTAATATATAAAAAATGGGTATAAAGAGGAAACAAATAAAACCATGAGGGTACCAAAAGGGTTTTTTAAATTTGGTGGATACCAAGAGGATAAGTGCAAACCTTGAGGACAAATCCAAAAATAAAATATCTTTCTCTTTTTCCTTTGTCGCTAAACCAATTTTACTAACCTTGCTCATAAGTTCTCTTCATTTCCACCCAATTTATCACCATTTTCCTATCCCTCTTTCTAGTCAAATGTCCCAATATCCATTGCAGATCAGCAAAATTTCCCTATATTATCTCCATTTGCCTCCAACTCTTCCGTCTCGGCACACCATCAAGATCCAATTAGGCTCTTCCGAATTTTTGAATTTTTGTTTGCCCGGCATGCAAATTTGATCTTTAAAATGTTAAAAGCGTGAGATTGTTGGTCGTTCATGGATGAAAGCGTGAGATTGTTGGCGATTGATTTCGTCATTTCATTGGCAGAAGATCCATAGTTAGATGTTACAAAAATTGGGTATTACGATTGACAATTGAGTATTACGAAAATTGGATATTATGATGGATAATTGAGTGTTATGAAAATTGGGTATTACGTTTGAATTTGGGTAGTTAAAGTAATTTCATGACTTGTGTATTACGATGGGGTAATTAGTAATTTGGGTATTACGATTGAAATTGCGTAATTTAAAAAAAAATTCGATTTAGGTATTTCGATCAAGTAATTGGTACATTTGGTATTAAGATTGAAATTGGGTAAATCGATATTTAGTATATTGAGTATTAAGATTGATTATCGAAATATGCATATTGGGTTGGACAATTGATATTAGGTATTACAAATTTACAATTATGATTTAAGTAAAAAATAAATAAATTGTGTGATTTAATTAGTACAATTGATAATATGAGATGTTAGAGCTTTCCACTTGTTTTTTGAATGTCCATATAGCAAACAAATCATTGTCAAAATCGATAAATCAATCCTGACCGAAATGAACAACATTATCCTTGATAATAAAAAAGTTCACGACCTTCTACAAGAATTAAAGTATAAATTGAACTTTAACAAGTTTGCATGTCTTGAAACTATATGGTGGACTAGTAAAGCATCTAGTTTTTCACAAACAAAATTATTTTCGGCAATGAGTCTATTGTACCTAGTATATGTAACACCCAGTTTTGGCACCGCCCCTGCAGTGACAGTGGCCGCAGTCGCAGCCGGGTCAGCCCGCCCTTGCGGCTGACCCCAGATCGCAGGATCTGTTCTTTTTCCGTCTTTTATTTCTTTCCTTTTTTTAGAAGATCTGATTTTCTATCTTTTTGGCCGGCTTTCCTTCTATCTTCTGACCTAATTCCACACCTTCCTTGTTCTTTCCTAACTGCTCTCTATATAATCCCGTCTTCTCTTCCGTTTTCTTCTTCTTGCTTACGTTCTTCTTCAACCTCGAGCAAAGCTGCAACCTTTCCTTGCGAACCTCTGCATCCCTTGATCCTTTTGACGTTCATGAATCGTTGTTGCATGCTTCTTCTTCTTCCTCCCCTTTCTTCGTTTCTTTCTTCTCCTTCACATGAATCAAGATCGAGTCTTGATTCTTGTTTGTCCCTCGTTGTTGATGCATATGTGTTTCTAGGGGCTCCTTTGGTTGAGTTTTTTCGTGTGTGGATTGAAAATTCAAGCCTTGGTCTCCCTATTGTGTGGTTGTTGTCAAAAGAAAGCCGACAACTACTTCTGTCGTTGTGCCGCCCCCGGCCTTGGACAACCCGCCCCTGCGACTACAAGCCAGTGCCGCCCCTGCGACTACAAGCCAGTGCCGCCCCCGCGCCTCCTGTCGATCACCCCTGGGGATTCCTTTGCAGTAACTCCCCGTCTTATGTGAGTCGCTTCCATCTTTGCTTCCTTTGCCTTTCCTTATGCTAGATTATGCTGGGCTGGACCTAAATGACTAAGTGGAATGACAGTTAGTGTAACACCCCAAATTTTAGAACTCGGGGTGCTACTGGTTAGGACCTCACAGTGGGTCTCAACCTTAGTTTGGCAACAACTTAACGATCTTACAACAAGACACTGATAAGGAAAAACCAGAAATCATAAATTAAGTTTTAACAAAGTCATGAATGTGACTAGAAATACTAACAGCCGGAAAACACAAAGTATCCCAATATGAGAAAAAGAAAAAGGTCATAATTGGAAGACCAACAAAAAGAAACTGCAACTCGTCCTAAGAAGTACGACACCCTGGCTGACCACTACCATCCGGATCACTCGGCATCTGCTCTAACTTGTGGTACGTCTACACAACAAAACAACGGTTAGCTAACTATCCAAATATAAGCAGAAATAATAATAGCACAAACACACTCAAGATAACATAAACAAACATCATGCTGGCACACAACCGGTTATTATTTGTTACTTAAGTGATTCACCTTATTCCGTTTTACAGTTTTGGCACGAGAACTCTTAACCGTTCTCGCCTCCGTTCCTTATCCAAATGGGTGTAGGTCTAGCTTACCTCCGCCGGTAGCATCACTATAAACCGAGTGTGGACTAGTCCCTAAAGAAACCCCCAACGCACTCAGGCTAACTGAGCAGAATGCCACCGCCCGTTACTCTTAGGCCAAAGTATAGGTCGGTAGATTATTGCTACTAAAATATAACTATAAACATCTCATTCACACACCACTAATATTATCCACACTCATATCTAGAAGTCAACTAAGTAAGCCCAAAGGACTTACCTGATTCAAGTCTTGACTCTTTGTAAACACAAGTCGATCTGTAACTGCAGCAACTCAGTTGCCTGTCAAAGGAGGTAAGTGCGTCAGCACATTTCCTAGGTAATTAGAAGTCTAAGACTTCTAAGATAGGAGATCTTGATAGAACAAAATTTATTACAATACCCATTTAAGGTAAAATGACTATTTTATCCTTGATCCCGAAACTCCCAAAAATCTCATAATTTATTCTTAAACTCTTATTTGAGACTAAAAAGTCATTTCTTAGCTCTCAAGGATGAGTTTGGGTAAAATTAGAGAAACTACATTTTTTCTATTCCCAAAAAAGTCACTAGAGTCCAACTTTGACTTCAAATATGAAATTCAAATAAACTTATAAAAATTTCGAAATAATTCTCTAGATCATCTATGATATCCAATCTACTCATAGGAGCAAAAATTTCTTAAAACTGTTCAACTATCACTTCTACAAAAATCTCTAAAGTTGGTTATAACACTTAGAATTTTCTATACTTAGTCAAATTTCACTGTTGGAAAAACAGCTGAACTACACTACTTTGGGACCTTATAACTTCTAATCCGATTGTTCATTTACTCTCAAATTTTGACACAACAAACTACATATATCCATCAATGACTTATCAAAGTTTCAACGGTGGATCTTCAATATAACGCCTTAACATTGATCCACAATTATGACAGTTTCCAACTCCCAAAACTGAAGAAAACACAAGTTCATTTACAACAGGCTTGTTTCTACTAATCCTGACACTCTTCTAATCCAAACTACTTACTAGTCCAAGGTCTTAAGTTCATCAGCAACGCAATGGTATATTCTAACCCACTTTGCTTCAAGAATTCAGTCCTAATATAAGAAGAGTCCAAAGGCCAATGCAAGAGCTTTCTTACCTAGGATTGGAAGCAAGGTAGAGCACTGTAGTCCGGTACCAAGGTTTGCTTTCCTTCTACGACTGAGCAGGTTGTCAAACGTCCTCTTTCCCCTCTGTTAGTACTAGAGTACCGTGAAAACAAAATGACTCCATATATGTTCTACTTCTAGAATTAGATGACCAAGGGAGGTGAGAGCTCTTACTTGCGTTTACAGATAGATCCGAATAAGTAGGGGTCTGACTAGACACAAAGATTTCGTGGTCAGATTGACATGGTCTTCTCTTCTGGTTGGATTTACAAGGGTGTAATGTAGGCTATAAATCTGAGAGAGAGACAATCAGTGTTGAGATCAGGTTGTACGACACCAGGGTTCAAGGAAGGTTTACCTGCGAACTGGATGGCGTTAGGACGATGCAAGAGGTCATTGTCGATGGCTCGATGTTGGGACGGCAATGAGCCCACGACTGCTGTGTGCTGGCGCGAAGAAAAACTCGCTCAACCTAAGCATGTCCACGGGTCACGGGTGACCCGTGACCCGGCGGGTCAATGTCCCGGCGGGTCAGTTACGGGTACGGGTACGGGTCAAGGTGATCCTTACCCGTGACCCGGCGGGACATCTTTTTTGTAAAATGGGTTTTAAAACAAAAGGGCCGACCCGCCGGGTCTAACCCGTGACCCGACGGGTCAACCATTTATACGGGTCCGGGTCACCCTTCCCGGACCCTTGACCCGGCGGGTCCGACCCGTGGACATGCTTAGCTCAACCTAGAAATACTCAGAGCGATTGCTACTGTCTTGGCTCTTAGTGTTTGGACGAGGAAGGTGCCAATCTGCACTCTTGGTTCGCTGAATCTGGACAGAAGAAGGGAGTCGGATGTGTAGCAGTTTCAGCAGATTGACTAAAAGAGGCAGGTGCATTGAAGAAGGATCGTGAGGGTAGGAAAGAGGGAGATTTTAGCCGTTACAGATCATGGGATGATCTTCTGGCTGAAGTGGTGCGTGAGAAGGTTAAAGATGTTGTATGGGCTGCTCAAAAGGGATGGGCTGAAGCTACTGTACGGGCTGAGTTTTTCGTGGGCTGGCTGAGAGCAAGGTGGACAAGGCTGCAGCAAATCCGGGATGGCTGGAGGTGCACATAAGCTGGGCTGAAGCAATCTAGACATGAAGAGGTGGGCCTAGAACAAGGAAAGAGGGGTAGCTGAAGGTTGTCATGGCCTTGTCAATTATTGTCATGGCTTCGTCTTAAACTCGTCAATTGTCGTCACGGTCTCGTCATGGCTTCGTCTTAAACTCGTCAATTGTCGTCATGGTCTCGTCATAATTTAGGGTTTGGAAAATTTATCATTTTATGTGACTAAAAGGGTACATAAAATGATAGAATTTATTTTAATAAAACTTTAAGTAGGGTTAGGAAACGACAACGGGTCGAAAAACCGGTTTGACTCGGCTCAACAGAATTAAAATTTCCGGATATTACAATTAGTGGCTTGTTGATCCCCATGAGTTGGTTATGGTTTAAGTATCTTGCGTTCTGTTGTTGATGAACCTTGAGTCTAGGAATCGTTCTTCCTAACATGTTGAGATCAGTTAGCGATCATTGAGACTAGAAGTAGGAAACTTCTAGCACGTTGTTGTAGATCTATTAGAGATCATTGAGACTAAAAGTGTGTAGACTTCTAGCTTTTTGTTAGTTTTTGATTCGTGATGCCTTGTCTAAGTAGGCTTTTATCTTTTCCTTCAGGAAACTAAGCAATTAGTTGATTCTTGAGTTACCTTCGAGTGAGGTAAGTCCCTTGGACTTACTTAGTTGTGTTCTGCATGTTGGTTTGACTGTATTGGTTGTGTTTGTTGTTTATTGTTATAACGGAAAACCGGACTAGGACGACCTTATACATTAATAGGCTTAAGTGTATTATAACCGGACGGTGACCGCTTGTCTAGTTCAAAATGGGAAAACTAGGAGGTGCTCTTGCAACCAGTCCATCAGGTAACGGAGGGATGTATCACCTCTACTCTTGTTGGTGAAAGGGGATAAAGGCGAGATCACAATGATCCTCGTGTGGCAACATAAAACGTAGTTAAGATAATAACTGGATGTGTGCAAGCATGCTATATGTTTACATTTTTGTATGTGTTTGTGTCTTTATTGTCTTTTTGATATCTAGAATGTTAGATAACGGTTTATACCGATGTTGTAGATGCCCTGTAGGTTAGAGATGTTGTTGAGTGATCCGGATGGAGTGGTCAGCCGGGGTTCCCGTACACTATAGGACCGGATTGGACTTTATATTTCACTTGTGTCTTTTTAGTTTGTTGTTGAACTCGGGTGAAAGCCCTTTGCTTTTCCCTTTGTTAAACCTTTGACTTTTTAAATAATTTTGGTTTTCATTTATTTGAATCTTGTTGCAAGATCCGATGTTATTGTTGTTACTCTGAGAGTCAGGACTCATTGTGAGGTCCTAACCCGCAACGTTTCGAGTTTCCAAAACTTGGGGTGTAAGAGTACTAAGGTTATCTTTTTTACTAAAAACCAAATACATATGTGTAATACTAATATCATTGATGAGGACGATTATGATATAAAGCTACCAAAAAAAGGACATTATCTCTACCAAAAGGAAAAAAACACAATATTAAGTGGGATAAACCAAAACACGGTTTCACAAACTCAATTTTGATAGATCAAAACTCGATTTGGGAGTAACATTAATTGGTTTTGTGATTCGAAATCATAATGGTGAGGTAGTTAGCCGCGATGGAAAAAGAAATAAATTTAACTCGATAATTAAAGCTGAAGCTTTTACCCTTAAAATGGGCTTACAAGAGGCCATCAGACTAAAGATCAAAGAGATTAAAATTGAGGGTGACAATCTTTGTGTAATCAAGGCATTCCAAGTTTTATGAAGTTGCCCGTCGGAGGTCGACATGATTTTTATCCGACTTAAGACTGGATCTCTGTTTCTTTGAGGAAGTCCATATCAAACATGTTTTTAGGGAAATAAACCGTGTTGCTAACCGTTTGACCCATCTGGGAATTTTGACCACCGACACCTGTTTTTCTGATGATCTCAAACTTTGTGTTCTCATCCGCAAGGATGCTTTAGATGAACTACCTCTAGAAGATAGACTATTCTAACTGCTTTCCATTTATATAACAAAAAGAGATGGTAGGACTATCAATCAGATTCAAAACCCACTAACTGGCATAAACAATACCCATTATTTATATAATTGTGGGTAAAATTGTAAAAAATATGTGTTAGTTTTTTTAGTAGCGGTTGAAAGAGATGAAAAAAAAGACTACAATTAATTGGATTAAACAACTCCCACTCCTTCCCCTAAATTTCGTTACTAGCCATAGGCCACGTTAACCCATTTTTATTAATTTGCAATTACAAAGTCTATATACTATATTAAAACCAAAGCGCTTAATCCTACGTGTCAATTCCTCATCTGTAATAACCGAAAATTTTAAGTTCCGGTAAATTGAAATTTACTAAAGTCCGACGCGACAATCGTAAATAAATAAATAAGTAAAATAAAACGAGTTTAGTTCTATCATTTTATGTGACCTAGATTCACATAAAATGATAAATTAAATGACCGGAAATAATTTAAGTACGTTAAAATAAGAATAATAATAAGTTATAAAATACGGAATTTAATTCCGTATTTTTATAAATTTCCGCACGCAAATAACGAGTTGCGTATCCGTATTTATAGTCACATAGCAGACCGGGTGTGGGCCACTACAAAGCCCAATTAGCAGCCCACTTAATTAATTCCTAACCCTAATTAAAAATTTAACCTAATCTAACCTATCGCTACTGCTGTGTGCCGCACCCATCTCTTCCCTTACCTTCTGATTTCCGCCTCCTCTCTTTCACCGTACCTTCTGAAGAGCATAACCAGTAGCCTTCCGTTTCCACCGGAGTCGACACCGCCGCTGCTCATAGTTCACCTGTCTTGCTCGCCGGCGACGAACCTGAGGTAAACGAACCCTGGCCTAATCTTCCTTCTGTCTCTCGTTTCTTTCCCGAACTGCATCAACTTCATCTTGGCTACACATCCAGACCAGCCGGATCCATCGCCGCCGAGTCCGCCGTCTTCAGCCAGTCCGCTGCAGTATCGCACCACGCCGGAACGCCAGTACACCGCCGCCTCTCTTCGGTCTGTAGCCGCGCCGCTCTCCGCCGACCGTTGCAAGGGACTTCGTACCCTGTCCGTCCTCCAGCCAGACCGCCGCCGCATCGAGCCGGTAAGATACCGATCCCCTTCTTCCTTCCGCCTTTCTCTACGTTTGCACTGTTCCGGATCTCACCCACCGCCGCCACTGCAGTAGGGACGAAGGAGACGCCGGAACGCCGCCACCACTGTCCTGCCGTCCGCCACAGTGAACCGTAGCACCGCGAACCGCCGGACTGCAGACCCGGTAAGCCACTGCCGGACCTCCTCCCTCTTGCCTGCGACCTTATGAGAATAATATGTATATATAAAAGCATATTATATGTGCATAATGAATAGAATATATATATGAATGAAAAGAATACGTATATAATTGTTGGAATACGTATATAATTGAGTGGATTACGTGTATAGCTGAGTTATTTACATATATTTAAACCATAGAATGGAGTTGGTACGGGTATGAAATACGGTAGGTTAGTAAGAGCGGTTGTGTGAGCTTATATAGGAGATTGTATGCCGAGTGTACACGTATATATATATATATATTATATGGAATAAAGGTATACTTATGAGTTGAGTTGGTGAAATTATAAATTATGTGAATTTATATATATATCTAAATACCTAAGAGTTACGGATGTTATATATTTGGAAGGAAGGTTACTATGCACGGAAGTATATATATATATACAGATATATAGATATATAAGATTAGATAATACCCGAGATGAAGTAATGTGATTCCAGATGACGAGTGGACGAGATTAATTTTATAACCTTAGTAAACTGTTTTGGAAGTAATCATAGATTAGAAAAGTGTTCCAAAAGAAATATTAGAGGTCAAGAAGTGACCCGGAGAATTATCTACACTAAGGGTAAAACGGTCTTTTACCGTATGAGAATCGTTCCTTCCGTAATTCCTTCGCATGAGGTTGGACATAGAGATGTGATTTTGATACACATGCCTTCATTGACAGGCGCTTGAGTTACCACGAGTACGGACTATTTGAGGAGTGTTAGAGTGTTTTGACTAAGGTAAGTCCTTGCGACTTACTTAGCCAGTTTCTGAGTGTTAGTTGAATGATAGTAGTTGTGTGTGCTATTTGCGTGTTTAATAATAATAACTTGCTAGGACGACTGTTATTATTACGTTTAAGGCCCAAGTGTATGTATAACGGGCCGTGACATCACTGCCCAGCTTTGACAGGAGACTGGGAGGTTCTCTATACCCAGACCAGGCAAGTACAAGGTGAGATGCATCAGATCCATTCCTGATGGTTACACGGGGGCGGAGGCGAGGTTTGGGAATCCCTCGTGTCACAAAATAAGTATCACTAGAGTGAAAGAGTAATTTAAAGCAAGATAATAAAACGGACTTGTTTGAAAGCATGATGAGTGTTTATATTTATATGAGTGTGTTTGTGCTGCTATTATTCTGCTAATATTTAGATAACTAGCTAACGGTTCTTCTTGTTGTTGTTTTAGTTTTACCGCAGGTTAGATCAGCAGCTGAGTGATCCGAAAGTAGTGGTCAGCCGGGTCTCCGTACTCCTTAGAGCGGGGTTGGGGGTTGTTTTTTTTGTCTTTCCTTTCTTTTGGTTAAGACAGTTGTTCTTTTCTTTTGGTTAAGTACTTTAGGCTGCTAGACAGTGTTGCATTCATTACTCTAAAAACATGGGTTTTATGAATTTCGGTTTCTTTATTTGTGTCTTGTTGCAAGATCCTAGTAATGTTGTTGTCAAACTGAGGTCGGGACCCATTGTGAGGTCCTAACCAGTAATACTCCGAGTTCTGAAAATTCGGGGTATTACATCATCTCTTCGTTGCCACATGTTTTTTTTGTACTTAATTTTGATTTTTTGAAAAAAAATATATACATATATAGTTGACATCTTACCTATTGAAATAACTAACTATATTATTTTTTTCCCGTAATTTTGATTTTTTTGAAAAAAATATATATACATATATAGTTGGCTTCTTACCTATTGAAATAATTAACTATCCTATAAAACATAATGTATGTATGTATATACTTACTCACCAAACTTATTCTTTAAATATCTATATTATACTATATATGTTAAAATTATATAATTAACAAAATATGTCTTATATATATATGTATATATCTTATTTTTTAAAAAAATTACTCTTAATCAAAAATTTAAATAAAAACTTTATGAGATATAAATAAAATATATTTATTTAATTATAAAATTTTAATTTAATTATTATAATTACTATAATAAAATAAATAAAAAATTTATTTACAAAACACAAAAATTACACTAATTTTTGTTTAAATTAAGTAATTAAAAATTGGGTTAATTAGGTAAGTAGATTTTTTCTATTTTAGCCTATGAATTAAGTTTATGCCATATTTTTTTGAAACAATTTTTTTTTTAGTAAATGTACCCCAATCTTATTTTTACCGTCAAGTTATTTCAAACCCTAGCCGCTACTCCATCTCCTCACCATTCTCTCCTTCAAAACCACATCTCCCTCTCTCCTTCAACCTTCTGGTATGTGATTTGTTCCTCGTCAGAACAAATCAAAACTTCCAAAGCATACAAAGACTCCCCTCAAAGCTTCAACCAACAAAAATATCGCTAATTTTAAGCATCTTCGGTGGCCAGTATCTTCGACCCCTTTTCAGTCGACATTGGGGATCCATTTGAAGGCTTCCTAACTCAGTCCCCAACTCATCATCACAATTTGGAAAGAGACCCCAGATGCTCGTGTTCAAGGTTGTTCTTCCTGGCTTGAAGAATCAATTTGAGATATAGATCTAGATCTAGGTCTAGTCCACGGGGACGGAGAAGGAGAGCAGCGGTTGCAGCCGTAGGTCCAGTCTACGGGGTCGGCGTCGGAGAAGGAGCAGCGGTTGATTCCGGTGAGGTCATTGGTGTCGGGGATGGAGAAGGAGACGTAGGTCAAAGTCGTAGGAGCTGCCGGATCTAGAGCAACGGTTGCAGCCGGTGTCGGGGATGGAGAAGGAGAGCTTGATGTCGTAGGTCCAGTCTACGGGGTTGATTCCTGTAACACCCCGAATTCTCAGAACTCGGAGTATTACTGGTTAGGACCTCACAATGGGCCCCGACCTCAGTTTGACAACAACATTACTAGGATCTTGCAACAAGACACAAATAAAGAAACCGAAATTCATAAAAGCCATGTTTTTAGAGTAATGAATGCAACACTGTCTAGCAGCCTACAGTACTTAAACAACAGAAAAGAACAACTGTCTTAACCAAAAGAAAGGAAAGACAAAACACCCCAACCCCGCTCTAAGGAGTACGGAGACCCGGCTGACCACTACTTCCGGATCACTCAGCTGCTGATCTAACCTGCGGTAAATCTAAAACAACAACAAGAAGAACCGTTAGCTAGTTATCTAAATATTAGCAGAATAATAGCAGCACAAACACACTCAGATAAACATAAACACTCAGCATGCTTTCAAACAAGTCCGTTTTATTATCTTGCTTTAATTTACTCGTTCACTCTAGTGATACTTATTTTGTGACACGAGGGATTCCCAAACCTCGCCTCCGCCCCCGTGTAACCATCAGGAATGGATCCGATGCATCTCACCTTGTACCTGCATGGTCTGGGTATAGAGAACCTCCCAGTCTCCTGTCAGAGCTGGGCAGTGATGTCACGGCCCGTTATACATACACTTGGGCCTTAAACGTAAAATAACAGTCGTCCTAGCAGGTTATTATTATTAAATCACGCAATAGCACACACCACTACTATCACTCAACTAACACTCAGAAACTGGCTAAGTAAGTCGCAAGGACTTACTTGAGTCAAGATACACTCTAACACGTCTCAAACAGTCCGTACTCGTGGTAACTCAAACGCCTGTCAAATAAGGCATGTGTATCAACATCATATCTAGATGTCCAACCTCATGCAAAGGAATTACGGAAAAATCTCTCTTACGGTAAAAGGCCATTTTACCCTTAGCGTCAACATTCTCAAAGCTTATTCTTGAAATCTACAATTTTCTTTTAAAACTTATTTTTCCATAATTAATTTTCAACTCTACTTTCAGAGCTTACACTCATATTCCGGTTCTACGGAAGAATTTAGTACCACCATACAGGAGTTACACAAATCCTAGATTTTCGTAAGCAATCATTTTTAAGTTCGATTCGAGTTAAGATCTAAGATTTCGATTAAGAGTTTAAGGATTCCGGAAACACTCTCTAGTTCTTCTAATATACCTATCGATCATAGGGCAAGAGTCTCTCAAGAAAATAACCATAATTTCCATATAACGTTTAAGGTTGAACTAGAAGCCAAAATCTATACTTAGTCAAATATTTTCCTGTTTAAAAACCGCTCAAGTGCTCTACTTTGGGACTCGATAAAACTTAATCCGACCGTTAACTTCCTCTCAAATTTTAATACCTTAAACTATAAATATTCCTCTACGACATCTCAAAATTTCAACGGTGGATTCTCGATTTAAACCCTAGAAAGTATATCATGAAGTCAGCAAGTCGGAACTCCAACAAGAGGTGTGCAGAAGGTCTTAGGTTCGATTCTCTCTAACAACCGGTGTTCTTATTTATCCTACTTAGAGGTCCTGAGTTCGAAACCCATATATCACAAGTTATGCCTGTACTTTACCCAATCATCCTATACATACACAAACTTCACCATTTGCTGTACAAGAGTAGCATTACAGGATTACTTCACATACCGCACTTCAGCAAGGAGGAGGAGGCTCCCTTCCCTGCGTCGTTCCGAGGAGGCGTGCAGCAGTTCCGGTTTCAGTGCGGACGTTGGAGGAGCAGCAGTTCCGGCTCGGTGCAGACGACGGTAGGGCAGCGAGGCGGCGCCGGTTGGTGGTGGTGGTCTGTTGGCGGCAGGGAGTAGCAGGGGCGACGGCTCACTGGCGGACTCGCAACTGCTGCGGGATGCGAAGGTTAGGACTGCTGCTTCGAACAGAAAGAGGGATGGGGAGAGATAGACGGAACCGGTGGCTAACCTAGGGCGCCTTGGTGGTCGCAGCGGCGGGCGGTTCAGCGGCGGCTCGTTGTGCGGTGTGGCGGCGTTACCACTGGTCCGATCTTGCGACAGAAGGGCTGGCTCGAAGGAACGGATGTTGTGGATCTACTGTCACCGAATGAAACCGGAAGGAGGACGGGTGGCGGAGTCTTGCGAAGCTGCTCCTACGGCCGGCTGACAGTACCTTGGTGGCGTCTCCGGCGGGCGGTAATCCTGGTGGCTGCGGGGTCGCTGCCGGCTCGCAGTTTTTGGACTTCGGAAATTGCTGCTGTGGTTTGAAGCGATGCGTCGTCACACAGGGGATAGGGCAGCGCTTAGGGGTTGATTAGGTTAGGGTTAAGCTGATTAGGTTAGAGTTAATTGGGTTTAAAGAATGGTTAGATAATGGGCTGCTGTACATTGGTTTTGGGCCGGGTCCTTTGGGCCAACTCATCAATTAAAACAAAAGCTGAATGTTAATTAATCACCCGGAACCGTTAAAGGTACGGAAATAAATTACGGGATTATTTACGGAATGATTTACTAAATTATATAAGTTATCATTTTATGTGAATCAAGGTCACGTAAAATGATAGAATTTATTAACGTTTAATTTTATTTAAAAGAATAAAGATTGGTGGATCGGAAATCCGATTTGATCCGGTATTTAACAAAGTTTTAATTTTTTTTTTTGGTTATTACAATTCCGGTGAGGTCTTCGGTGTAGTATACGGTGGGGAAGTGGAAGCCGCCTGCAATGGCGTCTGAAACTGTTTCATGGTGAAAATGATTCATCAAGTTCATAATAAAGACATTTCTATTTCTGTTGAATTTCATGAATAATTCTCTTGTTGAAGGTAGATTAGTTATAACTTTTGATGCTGAAATCTTGATTTGCAATTTATTTATGTTGTAAGACTTTTTAAACACTCTATTCATATTTCTTTGCATAGCTTACCAATTCTCTTTGGTGCTGTAAAAAGCCTTAATGTTAAAATTAACTTATGATATGCGATTTTGCTACTTTTTAGGTATGCCATTTTTCTAGTATGTCATGTTTCTAGTATGCCATGTTTTTGGTATGCCATTTTTCTGGTATGTAATTTTTCTAGTATGTGATTTTTCTGGTATGCGATTTTTCTAGTATCACTTTTTTTTTACGAATTTCTGGTATTAAAATTTCTGGTATGAAAATTTCTAGTATGTAAAATTCTAGTATGTAAAAAATTCTGGTATGTGAAAATTCTGGTATGTGAAAATTCTGGTATGTGAAAAATTCTTCATTCCAGAAAATAAAAAAATAAAAAAAATAAAAAAGACAAAAAAAATTAATAAAAGAAAATAAAAAAAACAAATTCAGTTTTTAAAAATTAAAACTTACACTTAAATAACAAATAACAAACATTTTTTTTAGATAAAAGGGTTAAATAATTTTACATACGACTAAATGGAAGTGGTAAAAAATATGGGGTATAATTTCTTTAACAAAAACCAAAAACAGTAAATTCTTTCTTAAAATTTTCTGTCTCTCCATAGAGGGACACGTGGCGTGGATCATGAAATTATCGCTTCTGCTATTTTGGCGAGAAAAGAAGGTCTCCATTCCATTGCTCAACAAAATCATAGCTCCGTTTTGGCGAGAAATTTGAGTAGAATCGGGACACAGATTGCTGTCAACAATTTCTTCTTCTTCTTCTTCTTCTTCTTTCCGACTCTCACCAAGCCGTGAGGTTAGTTTTTCTTTTACCGGCGTTATTCGTTTCTGTTCTCTATGGATTCTTTGGTTTTGTTCGTTCTTCTTATCGACGATGGTGGCTTCTCGTCACACGTATCTATCTTCAGCTTTTTTATCGTGTTTACTGTATTGTCTCTTCTTCTATTGCTCGACGAGAAATTACTTGTTTCATCTTGTGATTTTGTTCCTCACAATCTGCCCATTTTCATCGCTTCGTATTCACGTATTTGTTATTTCAATGGTTTTCTACATGAACATTCTGTCCATTTCGATTTTGATGTGCTACTGGAATTGTAGTTATTGTATTGTATTGTTGTAACGGTTGCCATTCACTGTTTCCTTTTAATTTCAATTTCATTTGATTGCTTCTTCACTTTTTTTTTTACTTTTGGTGTGCTAGTTCTACTATACTACTATGGGAGTTGTAACCTAATAATGAAACCTATTTCATACAATGTTTTTTCCGGTTGGACCTAAATTTTTGTGTGGATGATATTCTTCTGAATGAATGTTTGCTGAAAATAGGGTAAATGTTTTTCAAGGGAAGAATAATCTTGGGATTTTCCTCGTAGTGTCCTCTTGGTTTGGACTTATTCTCTTGATATCCACCAAAATTTAAAAATTCTATTGGTATCCTCATTATTTTATTTGTTTCCTCTTTATACCCAATCTTGATATATTACATTAAAAAGTCATTACAAAATAACAAAAAAAACAAAAAAATAAATTTAAAATTAATTATGAACTCATTGAAAAAAATAATCTAATAAATTTATGATATAATTTGTTTTTATATATAACTTTATATTTTGAATTAAAGGTCATATTTATCTCATGAATTAAAATAATTTTTTTTATCTTAGATTTAAAATAAATAAATATATATATATATATATATATATATATATATATATATAAAACAATTTTTTTTAAGGTTCTAGATATTTAAAAATATAATGTTTTTTGAATTTAATTTATATCATTTATTTTAATTCGAAATTTTATTAAAAAATTATATTTTTTTTTAAATTCCGTAAACTAAAGAACTAAAAATATAAAATAAAAGAAAATTTTTCGAATTAAGATATTATAGAACTTGAAAAAAAATTTACAATAATTTTAAATTTCTAGACTCTTAAATTTATTTTAATTTTGTTTATATATCTTATTTTAAATCCGAAATTTAAAAAAATATTTTCATTAAAAAATAAATTTATCTTTCATTTACTTTTTTAATTAAAAATATAAAAATACAATTCTATTATAAGTTTATTAGTTTAATATTTAATGTGGTCAAAATTAGTTTTAAAATTATTTTTCTGATTTTTTAATTATTTTATAATGAATTTTTAATGTAATATATAAAAAATTGTTATAAAGAGGAAACAAATAAAACATGAGGTATCGAGCGGACTTTTGAAACTATAAGTTTAAACTTGATGGCATCAAGAGGAAAAATCCAATAATTTTTATGGAAAAGATTTTACCGGCAGTATGAACCAAACAGATAATAAGTTGGTACTTGAAATTAGCTTGTTTTTAACCTTTTAGGGCATCAGTGACTTTATTTTATTCCAATGTGCTTTTTACTGGGTTTTATTCCAATGTGCTTTTTACTGGGTTGAGGGATCTGGTCTAAACTCCAAAGGACCTGGATCTTAATTGCTGCTGCCTGTCCATCTAAGACAAATGGATAAGGGTTCGATTGGATTCGCCGCTCTACATCCGGGTGGGAATAATTCATGGCCATTGCTAGGATACCCTCCAATATCAGTTTTTTCATACATGCCGCTAGATCACTTGAGTCTAGCACCGCATCCCACTAGACCAACTGAGTATTGGTTTTCTCCTAATTATTAGTATACGTAAACTGTCTCGTCTTTGTTTCAGATTTGCTAAGTTGACTTATTGCCTCTAGTCTAATGTTTTTCAGAAGGCCTGAATGACAACGATGAAGCTCGGGAATGTTTCAGAAGGCCTGAATGACAATGATGAAGCTCGGGAAGGGTGGGCACTTAGAGTGCACACTTTCACTGATTTATCCCACGTATCACCAGTGGTTTTTATATATCTTTTGAAGGAATGCTACTTTTGTGGTAAAGTAACTCATCCCACCTTAATTTGCTCTTCTGTAGCTTTTTCAATCACTTGAAGATCGAGTAGTAAAAAAATTGAAGGTAAGGAAACCTCCTGAATTTTGACCTGGCAGGAACCACAAAGGCAACATACAAGTTCCGTGTTCTTCAGCATCAAATTCATCTAGCTGCTAGATGGTCCAGGCTGAGGAGAATTCCATAATGCTAGATTCTATTATGCAATTCTCCTCAGCCTGGACCATCTAGTTTTGCAATTCACTGTCTCTCTGTGTTGCCTATTTTTGAATCACATGCTGAGGGATTTAGTCACATGATTATATCTGGTCTGCATAGATTCCTGAAATTTCTCGTGACAAGTTGTTGATTGATACTTGTCTTCCCTTTGATCCAAAAGGTGTATCTGGCAATGGAAGCTGGTTACTCTGAGAAGGTTGATGAACTTTGTGATCGGTATTCCCTTGAGGGTTTTCTAATAGCCAAGAGCAAGGGAAACTACTTCTTTTTTTTTTTCTTTCTCTTGGGTTTCATGCAATTTTTGCAGGCATCATCAATCATGATTGGTCATGGCTGATGAGGGATTTCTATAGTTTTCAGTGTGAAGAAGGAAACATGTTACTGCCTTTTCAGTTGACATTTATCATGTTGGGTTACAAGTTTGAGGAAGATGAACTATTTGCATGGTTATTTGTTTCTATTCATCCATGTTATCATGAATATTTTGTTTTGGTACCCATTCTTGAGAACTTTTTTGACATACACTTAGCCTAACTGCCTGTGATACTATTTTTCAAGTAATCTAAGATGAGCTTCATTGAACATTATGGTTGTGTCTGATATTCTATTTTTCATGCTGCAGGTATCTATCATGGAGATAGCTTCAGAAAACATGGCTTTCATCTTGGAATTGATTAAGTTGTATAATGACATACCTGAAATATTGGACAGCTTCATATGATTGTGCTTGTGTTAGGATGTTTACTTGTCAAACATATAAATTTTGCATGATAAGATATCTGGGATTGGTCTGCAGGTACCTCATAATGATGGCACAAAGAAGACGAGCAAGGAACCGAAAGCTAAAAGGAAGTACATGGTCAAGGCTGATGACCATGCATAATTAGGTTGTTTTTCTGATGCTCATCTGGGTCCAGTTCTTTGTGGTAGGAAAGATGTAGTAAAACTGAAAGTTGTAAATATCACCAACCTTTGATGGGTACGATAACACTCTGGGGTGTTTTCTTTGTATTATATATGCAGAAGTAAAAACCCTTTAATGTGGTTTCGGTACCTTCAACTCTTCAAGGACATGTCGTGGTGCTTAATACATTGCTGTTGTTCCTAGTAAACGGGTACCCCTTTGGTGTGTAAATCCTTTTAAACAAGGGCACCAGTTTGATGTCTAGTGTGTCATCATGTGTTATTGCCTTCTCATTTGGGTCGTCCCCGTCCCGCATATTTTAAGCAGGACGGGACGGGGTTTACAATATTTTTTTCGGATAAAATGGGGAAGTCGGCGGATTTTGTAACCATAAGCATACAAAGTGCTCCAAGTTAAAAAAGTGTACAAACTAGACCCCTCCTGGATTATATAAAAAATATATATTAAAATAAAAAGAGGATATTAAGTAAATCAGAATATATTTCTCTTTCCTTTTAATAAGCAATTAATTGTTATAAAACGGGTAAGTAAATATTTCCATAAACGGGTAAGTAAATACAGTCTAAACGTCATATCTTCGTCTTCTAACAACGGTTGTTCATCTTTGCGTTCTGTTACAACATATGTACGCCATTACAAATATGTGGAACATAATTGCATTTAGACGATTCAGTTTGTGTACCCAGTATGTTTCATATGTTAAATGTGTCTTCAATATGTCGAAACTGTTACAAAATATGTACGCCATTACTTTCAATATCTTATAGACACTGGAAGTGTTGAACGAAGAATCAAAATTGTGTATTTACGTCATGTATTGCTTGTGATTGTGTAGAACATGTACATTTGTGTATGCATTATGTATTACTTGTGTATGTTGAACTATATACATAACTGGAAGTGTTGAACGAAGAATGGAAATTGTGTATGTATTATGCATTGCTTGTGTATGTTGGAATATATACATAGTTGTAAGTGCTGAACGGATATGTTTGTATAAGGTAGAGTCGTATTCTTCGCAAATCTATGTACAATCGACGAAGATAGCATACCTGGAAATGACGATTGAAGATAGACGATTTGAAATTTTGAGAATCCTTTGAAGCAATTGGTAACTGATTATACTTGTTGAAGACGACCGTTGAATACTCGATTAAAGGTGGATGCTGATGATGAAGAAAGAGTTGAAGAAGAGACCTCGAGATGAATGGAGATGGCGAAACTGCTTCCGACCGTAGAGAATGTTTTTTTGCTTTGATTTTGGTTACCGCTTGAATGCCAAAAATGACAGATATTTGATATTCTGATATCTCAAGCACTGTTGCCTTTTCTACTTTAACCGGTTTCCTATTTTTTAGCATGTTAAATATATTTTATCAATCAATTATCTTTCATTAAGTTTGTAATTGCTTAATAAAGATCATCTTAATTACTAATTTAGCTTTTTAAAAAAATTGTTAAATGATTGGGGCCTATTTTGTTTTCTAGAAAAAAAAGTTATCTAACTAGCTTAATCTTTTCTATTTTTTCTTCGTCCCGCGCGGGCCCCGTCCCACATGGGACGGGACGAGACGGGCCTAATTCCGCAAGAATTATTGGCTCATTTTATTCAACATTTGTAATTGTATTCTCTCATTTTTAAAGACACAATTGATAAAAAAAAACTTGATATCGAATTACCGGTACAGTATACTACGGTGTTAGTATTTTATAAGACAATTAGACATATACTTACATTATTTTTTCTCTTTTTTTAATCTATATAATAAATATAGTTTACTATTGTTCTAGTGTTTTATAACTTTTATCAATATAAAATTATAATTTGTAGATATTATTCATATGTATATAGTGTTTTTAAAAATACAAAATATTATTTATATATATATATACGGGACGTAACGGGATTATCCGGGATGGAAGGTCTTTGTCCCGCGTCCCGTCCCACAAATTTTTCATGGGACGGGATGTAATACACATTTTTTTTCCAAGTTCCGCCGGGATCGGATCGGGACCGAGACCGGGACGCGACGGGATTAACCGGGATTTGTGCCCACCCCTACCCAAATCAATGCTCTCATTAGAGATGATAATCTCACCTGCATCCGACGGCTATGCATTTATCCGAACTAAAGGAAAGTGTGAAAACTGAAAATGCATTTATCCGAACTAAAGGAAGTGTGAAAACTAAAAATGTGCGGTTGAAACTCGGGTGATAGTTGATTGGGTGATTGTTGGGTTACAATTTTTGGGTGACAATGCTAAAAAATATTACACAATCACCATCCGACCTGAGTTTTATCCGAGATCTTATTAAAAATAAAATTAAATATGTTACTTATGTGTATAGTCTTATTTATCTTTCAACCAAAGGAAATGAATTCAAATGGAAAAAGAAGAAAGAGGATGATGACAACTATACTTGGATCTGGTTTGGGCAAAATTGCCGAACCAGCGATTTTCAAACCGACCCAAACCGCCGGTTTGGTCAAACGGTAGTTTAGGTTTTCCGGTTTGATCAAACCGTTGACCGCCGGTTTGAAATTTTTTTGGCTAAACCGGCGGTTAACCGCCGGTTAGTCTAGGTATTATGTATTGTTGCAATGTTCTCTTTGTGTTTATTGGATTTCAGATATTATTATCTAGGTGTATTATGTATTGGGTAATGAATATTAGTTTCCGATATTAGATTTAAGAAATTATAATTTCAGAATTTGGTTTTAGTATTGTAAATGAAGTATCATTATAAAAGTGAAAAATAATATTTTTTTTAAATATGTTTCAATTTTTTCAATTGGTAATTTGTTAGAATGCTAAAAAAATTGATTCGTTATAAAACATTTCTAGCTTTTTTAGATAATCTCGTGGTATTTGCAAAATACTTACAATTGCTATTTTCATTATATATAAAACATTAACCATATAACTGAACTTTTAAAAAGTTTTAAACCCCAACACAATTAAGAACATATGGGAGTAATTATGAGAAGCATAAACTAAACGGTACTACTTAGTAGTAGCACGCTTAAGGGAAAACATTGAAGGCAAATAAACACAAAGAGAACATTGCAACAAGATGACACTCAAACTCAAGCATGAAAGCGAGTTTCTTTCTTCATTTAGCTTGATTCAGGTGTGTTGATCCAATCTTCATCATTAAAGCACTCAACGATCTCTGTCGAAATAGAACTAGGGGTGTTGGAATCCGACGTAGTAGGAATCATGGGCTCTGAAAATGAAGGGAAAACAACTTTCTGGTCGAGGTAGAAGTGATGATAAGTTGGCATTGTGTTCTCACCTCCGGTTGTAAGATCTAGCTCAAGTCGGGGTTCATCCGAGGTGAAGGTATTGAGCAAGCTTGATAAATCGTCATCTATTGACTCCATTTCTTCTTCAAGTGATTTCTTCTCCGATGTTACCTCTAAAACATTGAAATACTAATGTGTTTACATTTTAGCCAGTTTAGCGTATAGTTTTGAACAAATAGTATGCAAAGAAAACTTACCCATTTTTGAGGGCCCCGAATAGCAATAGTTGTTGTCATATTCCGTACTTGTCCAAACTGAAGTCACTTCTTTCTCTTGCACCTCCATCGTGATCTCGGACTCGAAGGAAAGGGAATCATTTAAAACATACGGAGAGAGGTTTTGTTGGGTGTAGATACAAGAACTCACATTTGTATTTGTAAGGGAAAATGTGTTTGCATTTGGATTGTTGATCAATGATGGATGTCCTTCTTCAACCAAGAAGTCGAGTTTATAAGAGGATTTATTAGTGAAGGAAATCATTGAGTCTTCATGGATGGTTGAGCATGCCAATCGATTTATTGGAGGCTCCATAGAAGAGTTATAGTTCGGGTTGATAAGGGAAAATGTGTTTTCTTGTTTTGATGATGAGTTTTCTTCCAAGCTTTCAGGTGAAGGGATCACCACTCTCCTCTTTATTTTGGTGTTCCAAAAGTTTTTCACCTCATTATCTGTTCTTCCGGGTAGCTGCAAAACATCAAGTTTGATAAACAACAATGGTGAGTTTACCATACTAAAACCGAATAGCAATAATAAGAGTTGTTCAACAATCAACTCACAAAGTTCTACATCAACAATCACTATATCATGTTTCATCACAACAGTTTTATAGTAATCACTATGAAGGAAGATCATAATCTAAATTTGTACATGAACCATAAAAACATACCAACTACTTACACAAGATAAAAATATGAAGTGATGGAAGAGGGACGGAAAAGCCTTGAGTGGATACTATCTTAGACCACCTATTGGTAAGTTTGTGATAGAGTTGAACATAATACACATACATTAACAAAAATGAAATATGCAACGAGAAAAAAAAACATAGTTGAGGACGTAAAAACCTTGAATTGGATGCTATATTAGACCAACTTTTGCTAGGTTTGTGATCAAGTTGAATGACAATTTTTTTCTCTTCCGGAGAGAACGCCACTTACTCCTTTCACCCACACTCAATGGGTATCCGAATCACCTGACCCATAAACGCGGGTGAAAATGCGAAAACTTCGGGTGATGGGTGGGTAATGGGTGAAGGTCTTTCACCCATCACCCGACCCGATTTATCCGAAATATCTTGAATTTTGTATATTTAGTCTTAAAATCAAATAAATATGGCAATTTTATTGTTGATTACATTATAATGACACATTTAAAATAGTCTTTTATCATATGTATACATATTATTGGATTGAATATATTAATTTTATACTATATGTGCAAAAGTACTATGAAAGTTCATTATAAGTTGACAATATTTATGATTTTTAATCACATACGGATGAACTTGAACCACCCGATCACCCGTCGGGTGATGGGTGGATGTACCCGATAAGGTTAATGGGTGGGTGATGGAAGTGGTTCACCCACTCATCACCCGATCCATTGACATCCCTTTACTCCGATGAAAAAAGATGTATAAAAATGTAGAATTGGCTGGAAAAACCATAAAATCTATCTTAATCCACCCTAATTCCGATTTTGTAATGGATTCGATCATCACACACATATGCACACATACACAAGTATAGATAGTTGAAGAAGGAAATGAAAAAACGTTAAAGGAGGACGGAAAACCTTGGATGCTATTATAGACCACCTATTGCCGATTCTGTGATGGAGTTGAATCACAATTCTTTCCTCTTCAGCAGAGAAAGCCCCTTTCTTAAGATCAGGTTTGAGATGATTAGTCCATCTAAGTCTGCAACTTTTCCCGCACCTCATAAGCCCCGTCTTTTGAACATTTTTCCAATTTCTTTCTCCCATGTTCTTCACATACTTGACCAACAAAGCATCCTCTTCGGTTGTCCAAGGTCCTTTCCTATACACAATCGCTTGGCCGTCGGAGAACTCCGGCACGCCGTCATAAACACCACTCGATACATGATTCTTACTCCCCATTGTTTCCTTACAAGTAACTAACTCTCGCAAATACATATTACCATCTTTTTTTTGAAACCTCAGTCTCACCATGTTTTTTTCTCTTCTTCTTCTTGTACCGAAAAAGAGAGAAGAGAGTGAGAGCAATTATAATCTTCTATTCTGTTTCACCTCTCCTTTTTCCTTTATTGAAAATTAATTATTTTCATTTTCCAATGCCTTATTTCATCACCCATCCTACCGTTTCTTTTCTTTCTTATTTTGTTTGGATTTGCTATTTTGGATTGTTTTGCGAGGGAGGAATGAGGGGGTGTGCACGTTGTTTTACACTCTTCCTACTCTCTACTCAAGGCCGCTACTTTATACTCAGGGCCATCCAATGAGTTTCAGAGGTCATGTGTTAACGTAAATTTATTTTCTTTTAATTTGAAAAAAGTATTTTTTATGAGAAAAACAAAACAAAAAGGACTAAAAATAATATTTTTTTTATAAAACGGGACGTGAAAATAAAAAGTAAAATGAGAGCGTACATTATTTTAAATATTATTTTTAGAAGAAAGATAAACATATAGAGAGAGATAGAAAAATAAAAATGGAAAATGAGATGAAAAGAAGAATTCCTAACCATTTATTTGCATATAGTATTAAGGTTTAACCAATATGAAAGATACTATATTGTCAAATAAGTCAATTAAAAATAAATATTATGAGACTCCCAAAAATTAGAGGTTTAACCAATACGACAAACACTATATTTGTTTACGAGAATAAGTAAATAATAATATAATAAAACATGTATTGGAAAATAAAAATGGAAAGCTAAGATGAAAAGAAAATTTGAACTCTTAACCATATGTACATAGTATTAAGGTTCAATAAAATTTTGTTTTAAAATAGATTAAAATTATATTTTATTTAAAATATCTATATATTATACTTTTAGAATACTATTTACAAACAAATTTAATATAAAAATATGGATCTGGTTCAGATATGAAGCAAAAATACGGGTACGGCCGTACGAAATGATATGCACCGTTGATCTATTTGATCGAACTATACAATTTTGTCCATATCAATTAATGAATTATGGGGAGCGCGATCATTTTGTAATTATAGAAAGTTCAGGCGACAATTTTGTCCTTTTGAAAATATGTTTTTCAAAAAAGGGGGGGCCGTAACGCCCCAAAAACGGGCTAGACGTTACAGTGTCATTGGACCCGAACGTCCCCCCAAAGGCTTTAGATAAATTAAAGATAAACGAAAGGATAAATGAAGTACGACATGAACAGCCTTGACTTGCCAAAATGATAATCGATAAACGTCCTTGACTTGCCAAACAATATTAGATAGAAAGATCCAAAAGATGTTTCATAACGCCAACTACAAAACAATAGAGTGATGTTACTTGAAGCCGGCAAAGATGCCGGAGGAGGCCGACTCCGCCTCCTCCGATTCTCTATTCTAAAATGTCTAAAGTACAATTCCAATTCTCTATTCTAAAATATCTAAACTACAATTCTGATTCTCTATTCTAATGTCTAAACTACAATTCCGATTCTCCATTCTTAAATGTCTAAAACTACAATTTCATATTCTCTATTCTAAAATTGCTAATTCTATAATTTCGATTCTCTATTCTAACATTGCTAATTCTATAATTTCGATTCTCTATTCTAACATTGCTAATTCTACAATCATGTCTAAATAAAACGACATAAAGTAAAATATAAATGAGTTTGTACACTTACTTCAAGTTGTGCGAGAATTTCTTTCGGGTCACTGTATTTTTCAAAATCGAACGGCCTAATAGAGCTTTCACCAACGGCTATAATCCAACAGTCCATTTTTTAAACGCTATAACGGGTAGAAGGTCGCGGAGGCTGAGTCCACCCCGCGCCCTTCTTCGCGCGAGCGAACTCCTCCTCTATGAAGGCGCGAGACCGCCCGAATAGTAGCCCTGTTTCCATAACATATTTAGTCACCTTCGTTGTCTCTTGGGAATTTCAGTCACTCCAATTACAAACCCACAAGGACACACATCGATACCGACACCAAACTCAATGTTGTCTTTGGTTTCTAATATCGGGCCTCACGCTCTACCGAAGATTGGAAAATGTTCTATAATATATCACCCTTACTTTTCCAAACATCACCTATGTGGTCCAACAGGTTTGTTTGTTTATGCATGACCAGCGGGAATCACATTTTTATGCTCTCAAACACATTATGTGATATGTCCATGGTATTACGGTCTCGGCACCTTTACCTCCCTGACTCACACATCCGGCCTAGTCGCTAACTCTAACGCAAATTAGGATGGTTGCCCCGATACAAGACGGTCAACCTCCGGTTACTACGTTTTCTTCCATGACACTATCATCTCTTTATTTGGAACAAATGCAAAATGTAGTGTCCAAATCTAGTGTGGAGGTTGAGTACCGGAGAGTTGTCAACGTTGTGTATGAGTGTTTTTAGCTCCACATTCTCCTTTTTGAGCTTCATTGTCCCCTCACCAAGGTGTCTTCTTGTATACACTAGCAATGTGTTTGTGATGTACATATCATCGAATCATGTTCAACATCAACGCATGGAGCATGTGGAAATTGACTCACTTTGTCTATGAGAAGGTTTTAATGGACACATCAAACTTAAAAAAACATCAAACAATGGCATATTGTACCTAAAAGTTATACAAAACAACGATTGAGTTACAATTTCTAATGAAAAGATGATTGAGTGTAGGAAATAAAGTAAAAATGTTCCTTGAATTGAAACTTACTTATTGGTCTTATATGTCGAGTCCATCACAATAACATAGGGAAACATGCTGAGAAAATGCATCGAGTCGGGATGTGAGATAAAGAAATCAATCACCTCATTGGAATCTTGACTTCTCCGAGTGTTTACATAGTATCCACGTTCCCACAACGTGTGAAGTGCTTGTTGCAAAGAACCTCTTCATTTGGCTTGTTCTATTCTAATCTTCAAACCGGTGTTGTAAACTTTCTGGATGGAGGTGACATTGTCGGGATCCTCTAATTGCACGGATTTTAATATATGTCTCGGTTTTAAGCCAGAATTCAACTCACGCTCCACCTTTTGGCTCTGCTGCGGAGTCATACGTCCAACATATGCATGACCTCATAACACCAAAGGAATTATATGGTTGTGGATTTCACATACAACCCTCACCGTGCACTTTTCTTCTTCGATTTGGGTTCCTACAAGCTCAAACAAACACATACACTTCTTCGAGTTTTTTTCCCGGCTAGAACTTGGAAAATGATCGGGATCTAAGTCTTTTTCTTTTCTAGGTCCTCCGTGTCTATCACAACTCAATTCTAGGATACGAAAATCCCTTCTATCTAACCATGATTTGTTAATGACCAACACCATATTCATAGCGTTTGCCACATACCGCGTCTACCCAATAAGTTTTCTCTATCCGCAAAATATCCATGAAGCTCAAATTTTGACGAATAATTGGTACCGATCCTAAATAAAAATAACATAGAGTATTATTTTTAAAATACACATTATTTTATCCTTAAATGTCTAAACTACAATTCCGATTATCTATTCTAAAAATGTCTAAACTACAATTCCGATTCTCTATTCTAACATTGCTATTTCTATAATTGCGATTTTTTATTCTAATATTGCTAATTCTATAATTTTTACTCTCTATTCTAACATTGTTAATTCTATAATTTCGATTCTCTATTGTAACATTGTTAATTCTACAATTCCGATTCTCTATTCTAACCTTGATAATTCTACAATTCCGACTAAATAAAACGACATAAAAGTAAAGTATAAATGAGTTTGTACACTTACTTCAAGTTGTGCGAGAATTTCTTCTGGATCACTATATTTTTTAAATATCGAACGGCATAATAGAGCTTTCACCATCGGATTCTACATCTACTTCTTCGGAATACGAAAATATTTTAACGACTTTTTTGTTTACGTTGTTGAGGTTTGGATGAATATGAATGATACAATGACTTCACATGTTATTATATAGGCTAGAAAAATCTACAACGGCTATATTCCCCAACGGCTATAATCCAACGATCGCTTTTTTTAAAATATAACGGGTAGAAGGAAGCGGAGGCGGAGTCCGTCTCCGCGTCCTTCTTGGCGCGGGCGGACTCCGCCTCTATGAAGGCGCGAGTCCGCCCGAATAGTAAGCCTCAAACAATAACAATACGAAACAAAAAGCAAGGCCAATAATAATCCGCACTTAGAAAGTAAAGACATCCCAAAGACAATAACCAAAGTTAGGAATAAGTCTTAATGAGCAAGAGCACCCCAAAGCCCAACCGACACGACTACCACTAGGGTTCCTGACCTCCATGCTCTCTGATAGGTGATGGAATCACTATCAATTAGGGTAGCCTTTAGAGTCTTTTTATTGCATTAGTGTCGGTTTATGCTACTAACTTCTTGGTCCAGAAGAAGAAGATCAAAAGAAGCTAAAGAAGGAGTTATAAGCACTTAGGAATGAAGATCGATCACGAAGCAAAGCTTCTGCTGCCTTACCGCCCCTACGGGTCCTTGCAGCCGCCCCTGCGGTGACTTGCCTTGACGAGACGAAGACCAGCTCCCCTGCGCCTCCCATTGCGCCCTGCCTGCGTCTCGCCTTGGGAGCTGGAAGGTGAAGAGTCTGTGTCACCGCCCCTGCGTTGACCTTAAGGCGCCCCTGCGCCTTGACATCAAAAATGTCAGGAAGGCGAAAGGTCAGACGTTGAAGTGCATTAAAGATCCGCCCCAGCGGAATTGTGTAGTCGCCCCAGCGGTTCTGAAGAAGATCAACCGATTCTGCCTAAACCGCCCCTGCGGTTCCTGAAGGCCGCCTTGCGGTTTAACGCCAGAAGCTTTACTCCGGCTGTTTACACCACCTTTATGGCATTAAAGGTGGCTGTTTTAGGCCGGCTATTTACTCCTAATTAAGTGTCTTTTGTAGTATAAATAGTCCATGCCTGATTGCTAGAAATATCCATACTTTTTCCCACCAAATCCATTTTAGACTTGAGTTTTTCCATTGTAATGAGTTGCTAACTCCCTTGCTACATTGGGTTGGTTTGAAGTTGCTTTGTTACTTTGGTTGTAAGTTCTTTTAATACAAGTTTTTATTCAGTAATGCTTTGTGTTTCCTTGATCACTATTGTCTAATTGCATGTTAACTATTACTTGAGATTGATCACCTTAGGTTCTAAAGTGCATGTAAACAACTATGATTAACAGGTTCCGAGTTCGGGTCTTTAATCTAGTAGCAACTTTAAGTGATAACGGTTTGTAATTACTTAGAGAAAAGGAACACAAATATAAAGATAAGTTTAACGGTTTTAATCTTCTCTTTATATCCCTTAGTCTTTGTTTGAATGCTAACTTGTTATTCGTTCTTGTAGGTTTATGGAACTTAAATAGGTTAAGTTGTGTTGATGCCGGTTGGCTCAACACATATGTATGATCGAGACGGGAGATTACTTAAGAACTTGTAAAAGGAATGCACCAAAGTAGCAACTGCATGCTTAGAATCAACCTAGTTTAGATTCATCCATTATTGTCTTAATTGTCGCATTTATCGTTTTCATAAGATTCTGTGCATCAATTCAACCAACCCCCCCCCCCTTTGTGTCACTTGTCATTATAATCGATAATTGCATCTAAAACACCTTAACTCTCTTGGGTTCGACCCTTACTTAATCACTATACTTGTTCTTAGTGCTAAGTCGGGATTTACTTTTGATTGGGTATAGGCGACCATAGAAATACCTTCGGTCAAATTTTGGCGCCGTTGCCGGGGAGTTTTTGTGTTTTATTATTATTAATGATTATTGGTTTGAACCATTTTTATGGTTCAAACCCGTGCTACTAATTCCGGCTTTGCTTCTTTTGATCCAAAAATTGAGAGGACGCACATCCGGCAACGAAGACAACAACAACTACAACAAGAGATGGTTGACCGTACTCTTCGTCAACTTACGCAACCCACTTTGGCTCAAAACCCTCTTGCAGTCGCTATACCGGCACTAGGGGAAGGAGTCAACTTTGAGCTCAAGCCGGGCCTTATTCACTTGCTTCCATCCTTCCATGGGCTAAGTGGTGAAGACCCCATCAAGCACCTTGAGAAGTTCCACACCGTTTGTATGAGCATGAAGCCGGCCAACATTACCGAAGAACAGATCAAGATGAGGGCATTTGACTTCACACTCAAAGATTTGGCGGATGATTGGTATTACCACCTTCCATCCGGGAGTATTGACACTTGGGAGAACCTTCACAAAGTGTTCTTGGAAAAATACTTTCCAGCTAAAAAGGTCAATAGCTTGAAGAAAGCTATAAGCAACATCGAGTAAGAGGCAACCGAAACTCTCTACGAGTACTTCGAAAGGTTTGCACGCCTCCGATCTAGCTGTCCTTTTCACGGATATTCAACTCAAGATCTAGTCTTCTACTTGTACAATGGCTTGCTAGACAATGAAAGGAGGATCGTCGATGCGGCTTGTAGAGGTAATATTCTTAACTCTACTCCTGACCTTGCTTTGGAAAAGATACTGGAACTAGCGGAAGGAACTCGGAACTTTGGAAGGACCCCGGCTAAGAAAGGAGTTCATGCTGTGAGTTCCGGGAAGAGTGAGATTTCCACCGAGCTGGCGGAATTGAAGGAAATGGTGAAGAGGTTAACACTTATGGGAACACCACAACAGCTCAAAGCTTGTGGAGTTTGTGCTGACCCGTATCATCCAACGGACATGTGTCCACAAGTTCAAGATGACGAGGCTGAAGTGAACGCGATGGGTTATGGACAACCACAGCAACAAAGACCTAGGAACGATCCCTATGCACAGAATTTCATGTCAAATTGGCATGACCAACAGAATTTTCGTTGGAGGGATCAACAAAACCAACAACAACAGCCCCGCCAAGGTAAGTATCACTCAACTAAAGATGTGCTGCAAGTTTTGACTAAACACTTTGTTACTCATGTCCAAACAACAGAATCAAGTATCAAGAACCTTGAGAAGCAGGTTGGTCAAATGGCGGAAGCTATTTCAAGGACCGAATCAAGGCTTTCCGGAGAATTGTCTTCCCAAATGTTTATAAACCACAAGGAGAATGTTAGTGCCCTAACATTAAGTAGCGGGAAGCAAATCTGACAAGAACCAATAAAAGAGTCACAAAACGAACCTTTTGTCATTATTTCCGCACCCACAGCCGCCCCTGCGGCTGCAGCTGCGCCCAGCCCAGAAGGAAGGACGCCCCTACGGCTGGCTGCCCCCGCCCCTACGGTGACAACCCCTGAGCCGCCCATGCGCCTTCAAGTTGACGCCCTTGCAGAAAACACAACAGAAGGTCCTGCTGAAAAGGATACTTACGTCTGGCCTAACTTTCCGCCGCTGTACTCCGAAAAGCCACCGGCTCCTTTTCCTGAAGCATTAAAAGAGAGAAGAATCATAGAGGACAAGGACCTCTTTGAGACTTTCTCTAAAAGCGAGGTAAACATTCCCCTCCTTAAGTTGGTGAAAAGTATCCCTAAGTATGCTCGTTTTTTTAAGGAACTTTGCACTATCAAGAGAAATCAAAAGCTAAAGGGGAAACAGAAAGTGCAAGTGAGTGAACATGTGTCGGCAGTTTTCCAGCGGAGAATGCCCAAGAAATGCAGCGATCCGGGCATGGTAAGCATTCCTTGTGTTATAGGGGAAACCCTCTTTGACAAAGTAATGCTTGATCTCGGTGCTTCTATTAATGTCTTGCCATATTCGATCTACAAATCACTTGGCCTTGGGCCACTAATGGAAACTAGGAATGTAGTACAACTTGCTGATAGATCTAATGTGTACCCGAAAGGGATTATTGAAGATGTATTAGTGATGGTAGATAACCTAATATTTCCTGCTAATTTCTTTGTAATGGATATGGAAAATGACTCGCATGCTGCACCCATTCTGTTTGGTAGGCCGTTTTTGAAAACGGCTAGGACTAAAATTGATTATGTTAGTGGTAAATTAACCATGGAGTTTGATGGAGAAGTAGTGGATTTTGACATTTATGATGCAATGAAATTTCCTAGCGATGATCATTCTCTATGTACTATTGACATTGTTGAACCTTTTGTGCAAGATGTTTTTGATAACTCTGACGTGGATGAATTGAGAAATGTGATTGAGTATGACATTGATGATTTCAAATTGGATTATGTGTTAACATCTAGCATGAAAGAGGTCCTAGCCCAATTAGATGAGCATAAAAGGCTACCTATCTCCAATTTGGCCGTTGAGCCCACTTTACTAACCCCAAGTGAGAAGCTTGTTTCGTCCATAGTGCAGGCACCGGAAATAGAATTGAAGGACCTTCCGTCACACCTCAAGTATGTTTTCCTTGGAGCACACAAGACCTTGCCGGTAATCATCTCCAATAAGTTGACCACCGGGCAAGAAGATAAGTTGGTGAACGTACTAAAGGAGCACAAGACGGCCCTTGGATGGACTATTGTGGACATAAAAGGGATAAGTCCTTCCACTTGCATGCATAGGATTTTACTTGAGGACGAAGCCAAGCCCTCTAGGCAACCTCAAAGGAGGTTGAACCCACCAATGATGGATGTGGGCAAAAAGGAAGTGTTGAAACTCCTCCAAGCGGACATGATCTTTTCTATCTCGGATAGCACTTGGGTTAGTCCAACCCAAGTAGTTCCAAAGAAGGGAGGCATCACTTTGGTGGAAAATTAACATGGAGAGATGGTCCCAAGCAAAACACAAATCAGATGGAGAGTTTGCATTGACTACCGCAAGCTCAATAAGGTAACGCGAAAAGACCATTTCCCATTACCTTTTATTGATCAAATGTTGGAACGCCTTGTAGGTCATCAATACTATTGTTTCATGGATGGATATTCGGGCTATTTCCAAATAGCCATCGCACCAGAAGATCAAGAGAAGACGGCGTTCACTTGCCCATTTGGCACTTTCGCATATCGCAGAATGCCATTTGGACTTTGCAACGCACCAGGCACTTTCCAACGGTGCATGGTAAGTATTTTCTCCGAATACATAGAAAATTTCATTGAAGTCTTCATGGATGATTTTACCGTCCATGGAGACAGTTTTGACGCATGTTTAGGGCATTTAAAACTTGTTCTTGAAAAATGTGTTGAAACCAACTTAGTTCTTAATTCGGAAAAATGTCATTTCATGGTCGAACAAGGAATTGTGCTAGGACATGTAATATCCTCAAAAGGGATAGAGGTAGATAAGGCAAAGGTTGATGTTATTCAAAATTTACCTTATCCTACTAATGTTCGGGAAATCCGATCTTTTCTTGGTCATGCAGGTTTCTACCGAAGGTTCATCAAAGACTTCTCAAAGATCTCAGCACCCCTGTGTGAATTGCTCAAGAAGTGATACGCCCCAGCCAAAGGATCCAACGATGCAAGACAAACGAAAAACTGAAGAAAACATACACATGTGTTTTGGATTTGTGATAATTGAAAATAAAATACAAGATATGTATTGCTAGAGCTTCAAGCATCTCACCATCCACTCTACAATACTCGCATCAACTCTCACAAGCCTCTCACCTATGAAAACTAATGCCTTTGCCCTCGCATCTCACAAAGGCAATCCACCCGGCATCTCACCAAGGAGGAGGTTTCGGAATCTCACCAAAAACCAAGTAACCAAATTGTTTTTCAAATATTATCAACTCTCACTTATTTTTCTATGAACCAAGCAAGCCTTTAAATAGGGAAAATAAGGCTAGATGAAAGATCAAAAAAACAAGGCCAAAAGTCATAATAAATTCAGGCCTTAAAGATCCACATAATGAGACATTGGTTTTGGACTCTTCACATCTTGACCATAAATCCGGCTGTTGGAAGAACTGAAATTAAGACCCATTTCTTGGACAAACCTGCTCTTGAAGTCTTCATCAATATTGTAGCCCTTGAAATCAGCTTTCCAACAAGTATTTACGGACCTTCATTGAATAAACGTAGCATTCGTTATGACCAAAATACTGAAGGGTCGAATTAAAGTGAAGCCGTTTGCATTGGTCTCCCGGATCACATCAAAAAGGATGTCACCTTCATAGTGGATGATGATTGCAAGAAGGCTTTCGACACTTTGAAGTCATGTCTCACCACCGCACCGATCATCCGTTCTCCGGACTGGGAGAAACCTTTTGAAATCATGTGTGACGCTAGTGACTACGCCGTCGGAGCTGTCTTAGGACAAAAGACGGAAGGGCCTCCCATGTTATCCATTATACGTCTATGACACTAAATGGAGCACAAAGGAATTACTCCACCACCGAGAAGGAGATGTTGGCGGTAGTTTTTACCCTGGAGAAGTTCAGGCAATACTTACTTGGGGTAAAGGTAATTATTTTCACTGACCATGCAGCCCTTAGGTACCTCATGGAAAAGAAGGAGGCGAAGCCACGATTAATCCGTTGGGTGCTCCTTCTAAGCGAATTTAACCTAAAGATAAGGGACAAAAAGGGAGTTGAGAACCTGGTGGCAGATCATTTGAGCAGACTAGTGTAAGAGGAGGAAGAACCAGGAAAAGAAAGAGAGATAGCCGGAAGCTTTCCAAACGATACATTCTACACAACTCTTTGTTGTGTAGCCGCCCCCGCGCCTCACACCAGCCGCCCCTGCGGCCAGCCGCCTCTGCGGTCCCGTCTAGGCGCCTCTGCGGAATTGTCGACAGAGGTTTGTCTTAAGCTTCAATCTTTTAAGCCTTGGTTTGCTGACATTGTGAACTTCATTGTCAGGAAGGAGTATCCTCTAGACTTCACCAAGGCACAACGAGAGAAAGTAAAAGTTGAAGTTCGACACTACGTTTGGGACGATCCTTACCTTTAGAAGCATTGTAGTGACCAAGTGATCCGGCGTTGCATTCCGGACAATGGGGGGCACTTTGGAGCAAACAAAACTGCAAGAAAAGTTTTGGATGCCGGTTTCTTTTGGCCACACATTATTCGAGAAGCTTTTGCGTTTTGCAAAGTGTGTGATAGATGCCAAAGGGTGGGAAATCTTCAAGGAGACATGAAATGCCCCAATCCTCTCTTATATTTTGTGAAATATTTGACGTTTGGGGAATTGATTTCATGGGGCCATTTTCTACATCATTCGGGAACATATATATTTTACTTGCGGTGGACTATGTTTCCAAGTGGGTGGAAGCAAAGGCCACCAAAACTAATGATTCAAAAGTGGTTGCAGCATTTCTTAAGGAAAATATCTTTGCTAGATTTGGAATTCCGAAAGCCTTAATCAGTGATAGGGGTACCCATTTTTGTAACAAGACGATCGCGGCTCTCCTTAAGAAGTACCATGTTCACCAACGAGTATCAACAGCTTATCATCCTCAAACAAACGGCCAAGCGGAGGTATCCAACCGGGAAATAAAGACCATCCTTGAAAAGACGGTTTCTCCCCGGCGGAAGGATTGAAGTGCAAGCCTAAATAATGCCCTACGGGCATATCGGACAGCCTACAAAACTCCCATCGGGATGTCTCCTTTTAGGCTCGTGTTTGGGAAAGCTTGCCACCTACCGGTGGAGTTAGAGCACAAAGCTTGGTGGGCGGTAAAGAAGTGCAACATGAACATAGAAGAAGTGGGAGAATTCCGGAAGCTCCAGTTGCAAGAGTTGGAGGAACTAAGGCTAGATGCATATGACCATGCTACCACATACAAAGAAAAGACCAAAGCATGGCATGACCGGAACATCCTCCGGAAGGACTTCAAGGTAGGTAATAAGGTACTTCTCTTTCAATCCCGTTTGAAACTCTTTGCAAGTAAGCTGCGTTCAAGATGGACAGGGCCATTCATAGTAGCCGAAGTATACCCTCACGGGGTTGTGGATCTCTATGACCCCCAAACGCACAAGGTGTTTAAGGTGAACGGGCAAAGGCTAAAGCTTTACCTTGAAGGAGTTAAGAACGATCCGATTGACGAGATGGTACTAGAGGAGGCACGGTCAGAGAAGTAGAGGTCTTACGTCGAGCCAACGACGTAAAACAAAGGCGCTTCCCGGGAGGCAACCCGAAGGAATAAAAAGAGGAGTTTTTGTCAAGGAAACCGCCCCTGCAGTTTTGTTTCCCGCCCCTGCGGTGACACTCAGGCTAGCGCCGCCCCCGGCGCTGGGCCTGCGCCTGCAACACGCATGTCACCGCCCCGCGGTGACAACCCCACGCCCCTACGGCGGCCACCCTTGACACAAATTCCAGCGCCGCCCCCAGCGCTGGGTTTGCGTGCTCCTCTCCCTTTCCGCCGCCCCTGCGGTTACAAACCCCCACCCTTGGGGGTTTACCCAGAAAAGAAAAAAAAATAGGATCTCGAAAAAACACCTATACCTACCACGCATCACCCACCAACCCTCCTCACCAAACACAACCACAATCCCTCGCACCTTCTCTCTCAAAGCTACGAACGCCCCTGCGCCCTTAGAGAAATCACCCAATCACCCTCTCCGATGCCCACAGTGTTCGCCCCTAAAGGTGTGTGCAAATAAGCTTTAAATTTATAAAACTAGAATCAAGCTGCGAACCCGCAGTGTACGGATCGACGTAGCTAAGCAAAAATTCCAGAGTATCGAACACAGGGATTTGGGTGGGAACGAACTCGATTGCAGGTTATCAAGCAAGTAAATGTGAGAGTTTTGCAAATATTGGGAAAACAACAATCCTAAAGATCCAAGTATCCAGTTGTGGCAATCGATTCAAGATGTACTTAATGATATAAAGACAGAGTTGAGATATGCAAAGGTATACTAATGTAAGGTAATCGTACGGTGAAGTTCCAAAAACCTTATGTAACCCACCTACAAGGCACTCTCTATACAGGTTGTTGAGGCTCAATATAGAAAGATTCTAAAGATGAGAATTAGTGTCAAATACCCAAACTTGTAATCTAAGGATCAAGACTAACTTAGCCGATTGAGGTTGTGACACTCACAATCGAGGTAGAGGTTGTTGAGGCTTCACTACCACCTAGAAAAGACAAGTCTAAACTAAGCTAAAGCGAATCTTTAACTTTAGATTAAAGAAAAAGCAAGTTCGTGGACTTAAAGGAAATCACGGTTAGTTCTTGAGGTTCCACGGTCGTGGATTCAAGAACAGGCCGTAATTTAGGGTTGTCGACGATTCTCTCTAACTCTCAGGGTCTAATCTGTTTGCAATCGATCTATCATTATCTAAGCCACAACTATCAACCCTTCACCTTAGAATTGTTAAGGGTTTTTAGCCAATAACAGTCATGTTGATATCAATTCAGGAATTTAAAAGATAAAAAGACGAAAACTTTCAAGAACTTTCAATAATCTTCAATTCAATCTCAAAATCACAATCAAGAACGAATGTTGTCAAAAGATTCACAATAGAACAAGCAATCGTAATCCTAGGAAAGAAAGGGAAACGGAATGTCAATCCGTTTTCCGAATCAAACCTAAACAAGAAGAGAGATCTTCTTGCAAAATCTTCCCAAACTTCGATCCTCCGCCAATCCGGAGATCTCAACAGCAATCTCCATCAAAAGTGCGAGATTAGGGCAATTCCCAAACACGAACTTCAATTTCCAAAAGGATGTCGATGCTTCCAAGCAAGGGCTAAACGAGGTGTAGCCGGCCTACGCGTCGATCTAAGCGAGCGTAAATGAGGATAAGCGGGGATAAGCGATGATGACGGATTCTTGCTTCGTCCGTCTTTTTATAGTGCAGGGCAAAACGTCGGCCCGGCCCAATCTTTAAAAGATCGTGGCTTCAAAGTGTGGCGAAAAGATTCGCCAAGATCACGGTCGTGGAAGTGTTCCACGACCGAAATTTAGAGCGTGGATATAAATACGGTTTGCACCATATGTTCCACGGCCGTGTAATCCACTGGAATGAACTTCAATTTCTGACTCCAAATCCACGGTCGTGGAATTGAACGTGGAATGTGATACGGTCGTATTTTAGAGCGTGGTTTAGGGCAAGAACGTAATTCTTCCCTAACCTCGTGCATTCCTCAAGCTAAAACTCCAATTTGCTTCCAAAGAGTGTCCTCAATCTATGGACATACTCAATCAACTCTCCTTTGCTCGATTCCGTTCGGAAATAGCTCCAAATCACCTAAAATCAACATAAAACTTGGGTAGACATCTATATCGACAATATAGGTAATACTAGCTTACATATGCACAAAGCTCAATCAAAGACTATCAATATGAATCAAATACGTTTAGAAAACGTGCCTAAAATATCACAATATTTCATGCTAACAAATAACCCCATACTTAACACTTGCTTGTCCCTAAGCAAGGTCTTTCAAAAAGCTTTAAACAAGAGTTAGGATGAAATATGTGTACCTTCTTTTGGATGAATGTGACTTCTAAAGAATAGATCATTTTCAAACCTTGCTTCAATCGTTTATTAAACTTTCACACACTTAATTAAAGAGTAAAAGGCAAAGAAAATTCATGAACCAATTTAACTTCAAAACAAGCATTATAACCTTCAAACATTATCAAAATCAATCACAAGAAACTTCAATTTAGATCACCAAGTCATATAACATTCTTTTGATCTTAAGGACTTTCAAAGAAAAGGTCTAGAATATGGAAGGGAAGGGAAAACTTTAAGGGAAAGTGGTGCATAAATCCGGGAAAGTGGACAACTACCTTCTTCTTCTTATGCGGTTCCCGCAACACTTCAACTTAGAGCTTCGCTCTCTTCTTTTCATTTTTCGACTTTACTTTTGGAGTTATGGACAGAGGTGTACAAAAACCGAAGCCTAGGAGATCGGCGTTTCTCAAATTTTCAAGAGATGCCTCAAACCCTTAGCGCACATACCATAATCCGCTAGGAATATCGCTCAATCCGACTTTGGCAAGACACAAACACCCGGCTATGTGAATGGTGCCGAGTTACTCATCGTCATGATTGACTTCCCCTAACCTATAATTTCTTTCTATTCAATTGATTGCAAATAATTGCTCTCATGGCCCTCCCACATCAAACATGCCTTTTTCTCATTCACTTCTCCAAATTCCCGGATAGGTAAAGGAGGCTAATATTTCAATGAGGAGCTAGATGATCAAAGAAAGAAGAAAGAAAGTATCGAATTGCCTTAATCATTTCAACAAGAAGTATAGGAACTTATAACGTGATTTCAACTTCAATTTCCTAGCATGATTTAGGTAACATTTTCACATTATAAAACTTGCAAAAGAGGTGAAATTCATTCATTCAAATGCTTTTCAATTCACAATCCTTTTAAGCATGCAATTGTCATCAAACTCAATTCACAAGTAGTGATTATCATGGAAATCATCTCAATTCATTAGAAGCACAAAATTTTTAAAATTTTTCAATTTTTATGGGTTTTTCAAGTCACTTTTCATGCAATGCAATAAGGAAACGTGTAACACATAATGAACATGCAACGATAGTCTCAAATGAAAGCGAACATAATAAGTAGAGTTATTACAAACTTTTTAGTACATCCCACCCCATACTTAGGACGAACATTGTCCCTAATGTTCAAAAGAAATAAAGAAAAGAAGAAAAGAAAAAGAAACTCACAAAGTGGTGGCGGGAATGTCTAAAACGAACGATCATGCATCAATCACTGTGGCGCCGGCGGAGGTGGGAATGGGGAGAAACTCGGATCATAGAACCGCCCAAACTGCTAGCGGTAGACGTCCCTCATCATGTGGTCAAGGTCGTCTAAGCGTCTGTCTCTAGCGTCCGCCCGGATCTCCAATGCTCCAACTCTCTCTGAAAGTCCGGTAGCCCAATCCGGCATCTGCTCGTACCATCCCGGGGCGTGACTGTACCATGCGGGGGCGTCGGATGGTGATGGTGCTGGTGGTGGTGGTGGTGCTGCTGGCTGCTCCGTGGACCAAGGAGGTGGGGTGGAATACCATGTGGGAGGTGTGGTCATCCACGTGGGCCTCTCAATCACGCTAGCGCGGCGAGATGACGAGCCTGAGGCTCTAGCTGGACGTGGAGAGCGTCTAGGTACATCCGGGGCCGCCTCCGGCTGATCCGGAAATGTGCCAAACTCCTGCTCCGCTCCTCCTCCACTCTCGAACTGATCTCCCATATCCTCCTCCTCTACAACCGGCGGTGGGACGTAAAGGGGAGCTACTATCTTGTTCGCATGCATCGCAGCGAACGTCTCCTTCCAGTTATGGCGTCCCGCCATAATGGAGTACTCCGGCAGCCACTCTATACCCCTACCCGTCCTACTCTCCCAAGGCATGCCCGCATAAGGCGGACCTCCATGTGTGGGGAATATGAGTCCCCTAACCATGAATGCATGTAGCTCTAAAGGAACGACCGGTATGCGGGTGCAAGAAGAAAAATCCACACCAAAACTCCTAGCAATGTGGGTAACTATCCCACCATATCCAATGTTCCCCTTCTTCTTATTCTTGAGTTTGCTCATCGTAGCAGCCAAGAGAGTAGCACAATCTGCACGGCGTCCATAGAGCATGCAATAGAGCAAGAATAGCTCATCCGTCTTGATCTTTTGGGGCGTCTCCGTCCTAGGAAAGAGACACTCTGAAAGAACACGGTGAGCTATCTTCAAGGCTAGATGGTACATCAATCTAGCCTTGGTATCGGCGGGTTGCCAACGGTCCTCGTCGGCGTATATCATCGCAACTTCCTCCCAAAAGTTCTTGGGGTAAACTCCGCTCGGAAATCGACCATTAAAGGTCTCATGGAACCCGAAAATGGTCCCAAACTCGACAATACTCAAATGATAGTCTTTTTCCATGAGGCGGAAAGAGACGGTCCTATCTACGTGGCTGTGCTCAAAAGACGTCACAACCTCCCGGGTGATCTCCTCGTAGGCGTCTTCACGAATGTTCGTGAAGACAAGCAATCCGGCTCTATCCAAGAGCCATGTGAGATCATCAACTATGTTGAGAGGATGTAGATCCTCCAACAACAAATACCTAGGACCAATCACTGTCCTCTCCGTAATCCTCTCAAATGCAGCAAGGTGGTTCTCATGTATGGTTGGGATGCTAGGGTGAGGAGGTGAAGATGGAGGTGAAGGTGAAGATGGTAGTGAAGGAGATGAGGGTGGTGGTTCCCTAGAGGTGGAGGGATTGCCCTTTCTTTTCTTATTCTGCTCTCCCTTCTTCTCTTTTATCCTTCCTGACACTCTCCTTACGAAATCCATTTTTCACCAAAAATTACGGTCTGTTCTTGGGAAATTACGGCCGTGGTTTACTCAGAGACCGTGATTCGTCTCAGAATTTCACGAATCTCAGCAATTTCACCAGCAATCACCACAACAAGCAGTCCTAATCTAATTCCTTCCAGTCTTTGTCAGTTCTTCCTAAAAATCTATAGCAAAAACGAACCAAATCCGCGAAAATCAAGAAGAAAGAATAAACCTCTTTTTCGGATTGAAAAACCCGAAATGCGCGTTTGTTGATGGATTTCCGCTCGGTTTGTCGCTTGGATCTTGTTCGTGGTTTGATTTGCTGCAGTTTAGGATGAAGAATCGTTGAAAACGATTAGAAAACGAAGATTTGGAGGGGGTCGTGGGGTTTCGGCGTTTAGGTCGTGGAAAGGGAATTTTTGGGGCAAATTTGTGAAGAATGTGGCTTATATAGTCGCAGGCAAAATTTTGAAAATCACGGTCTGTCGGGGTGTTCCACGGCCGTGGAAGTGTACGGACCCGTGGTTTTTGTGATTTTTCAAAGGCTTTTGAGAATTACGGCTACTGTAGCTATGACGACCGTAATTTAGACCGTGGAACCTTCTGTAAAGCTTCAAAGTCCAAATTTCGTCACTCTTCTTCGACATTATCCTCCCTTTTTCCTTTTCCATTGATCCTACAACCAAAAACACGAACATACCGGAAGAAATCGAGGCAAAATAAAGCGAAAACGTCTATTCTAAGCTAAACTATGAATCGAAAATAAAAATGAAAATGCAATACCTTGGGTTGCCTCCCAAGAAGCGCTTTGTTTAAGGTCCGTAGCTAGACCAATCTCGCACTTATTCGAGTGCGGTAGGCGCAAACTCCTCAGCTTGGAGTTCCGGTGTATACTTCTTGAGTCGTTGGCCGTTCACCTTAAAACTTCCGCTAGCTTCACCCCATACTTCAACTGCACCATGGGGGAAAATACGCTTAATTAGAAAAGGTCCGGTCCAACGGGATTTAAGCTTACCTGGAAAGAGGCGAAGTCTTGAATTGAAGAGGAGAACTTGATCCCCTTCTTTGAAGTCCTTTGGAATGATATGCTTATCATGCCAACGCTTTGCTCTTTCCTTGTAGATCTTAGCGTTTTCATAGGCGTTCAAGCGAAGTTCATCCAGCTTGTTGATGTCTAGGAGACGCTTCTCTCCCACTTCCTTCATGCCGAAATTTAGCCACTTGATAGCCCAAAACGCTTTGTGCTCCAATTCCACCGGCAAGTGACAAGACTTCCCATACACAAGGTTGTATGGTGTGGTTCCTATGGGAGTCTTGTACGCAGTCCGGTACGCCCATAACGCATCATCTAGCTTCAAGGACCAATCCTTCCTAGTCCTTGAAACCGTTTTCTCTAGAATTCCTTTGATCTCCCTATTTGAGATCTCAACTTGTCCACTTGTTTGTGGATGGTAAGGGGTAGCGATCTTGTGAGTAACCCCATACTTAGCTAGAAGAGCTTCAAAGCGACGGGCTATGAAGTGAGAACCTCCATCACTAATGATCGTCCTTGGTGTTCCAAATCGCGGAAAGATGGTCTTGTTGAAGAACCTAACCACCACCATGGCATCATTTGTGGGAGAGGCAATTGCTTCCACCCATCTAGAAACGTAGTCTACCGCCAATAGTATGTATTGGTTTCCACAAGAAGATGGGAATGGTCCCATGAAATCGACTCCCCAAACGTCGAAGATCTCCACCTCTTGGATGTTGTTGAGGGGCATCTCGTTCCTTCTAGAAATATTGTCTGTTCTTTGACAAGCATCGCAGCAAGAAACAAAGGATTGCACATCTCTAAATAAAGTAGGCCAATAGAATCCAGATTGCAATACCTTTGCGCTAGTCTTGTTCGAACTAGTGTGTCCTCCACAAGGTAGTGAATGACAATGGCGGATGACACTTTGCATCTCATCTTCTGGCACACATCGCCGGATGATGCCATCCGGACCTCTCTTGAAGAGGAGAGGCTCGTTCCAATAGTATTCCCGGACGTCCTTAAAGAACTTCTTCCTTTGTGCGTAGGATAGTCCGGGCGGTATCTCCTGGCAAACCAAATAGTTAACAAAATCAGCAAACCATGGTTCGTTACCTTTAGAGATCACGTTGATGCACTCCTCTATGATGTGTAGGTGTTCGTCCGGAAAGGAGTCATCAATGGGTAGATGGTCGTCCTCTAGATGTGTTAGACGACTCAAATGATCCGCAACAGAATTTTCTGAACCTTTCTTGTCGCGGATCTCAAGATCGAATTCTTGTAGGAGAAGAATCCATCTAATTAGCCTTGGCTTCGCGTCTTTCTTCGCAAGGAGGTACCGAATCGCAGCATGATCCGTGTAGACAATCACCTTTGCACCTACAAGATAAGAGGGAAACTTGTCAATAGCGTAGACAATGGCTAGAAATTCCTTCTCTGTAGTGGCGTAGTTGAGCTGCGCTTCGTCTAGCGTTTTGCTAGCGTAGTATATGGCATGGGTTCGCCCTTCCTTTCGTTGTCCAAGAACAGCTCCAATAGCTACGTCACTAGCATCGCACATAATCTCGAAGGGGAGAGTCCAATCCGGAGGTTGGATAATAGGTGCTGAAATTAGAGCTTGCCGAATGGTATTAAACGCATCCAAGCATTCCTGCGAAAACTCAACAACCGCATCCTTCATCAATAGATTAGTGAGAGGTTTTGATATCTTAGAAAAGTCCTTAATGAAACGTCTATAAAACCCAGCATGTCCTAGGAAACTTCTTATCCCTTTCACCGAAATTGGGGGAGGAAGTTTCTCTATGGTCTCTATCTTAGCCTTGTCTACCTCTATCCCTCTACTAGAGACTAAGTGACCTAATACGATTCCTTCCTTAACCATGAATTGACACTTCTCCCAATTAAGAACTAGGTTAGTGTCTTCACAACGTTGTAAAACAAGAGAAAGGTTAGAAAGGCAATCGTTAAAAGAGGAACCGTATACGGAGAAGTCGTCCATGAAGACTTCCATGATTTCCTCTACGTACTCGGAGAAGATGGCCATCATGCACCGTTGAAAGGTGGCTGGGGCGTTGCAAAGCCCGAACGGCATTCTCCTATAGGCGAACGTACCCCAAGGGCACGTGAATGTGGTCTTCTCCTGATCGTCCGGATGTATCGGGATCTGAAAGAAACCACTATAACCGTCAAGGTAGCAAAAATGTGAATGTTGTGCTAACCTTTCAAGCATTTGATTGATGAATGGCAAGGGAAAGTGATCCTTCCGCGTTGCGTTGTTGAGCTTGCAGTAGTCGATGCACATTCGCCATCCAGTCACGGTTCGGGTAGGAATGAGTTCGTTGTTCTTGTTGGTGATGACCGTCATTCCTCCCTTCTTCGGAACTACTTGAACTGGACTCACCCACTTGCTATCGGAGATAGGATAGATGATACCTGCATCAAGAAGTTTAAGAATTTCCTTCTTGACAACCTCCTTCATAGTCGGATTCAACCGCCTTTGAGGTTGTCTTGAAGTTCTAAAGTCCTCCTCCATTAGTATCTTATGCATGCATAGGGAGGGTTTAATTCCTACTAAGTCCTCGATAGTGTAACCTATGGCTTTTCTATGTTTCCTAAGGACAATCATGAGTTGTTCATGTTCATCTATGCTTATTTCGGAGCTAACAATGACCGGAAAGGTAGAATTAGATCCAAGAAAAGTGTACCTTAGATGAGTAGGAAGTGGTTTGAGTTCCATCACTTTCGGAGCTTCCAATGGTCCTTGGGGAGCATCCGACGTTTCCTTAGAAGTTTCTAAGGGTGTTGAATGAGTTGGAGAAGAATCAGAAGAAGTTGAAGAGGTATGCCGATCACCCTCTTCCACGGTCAGAATTACGGGCCCTCCAGATGTTCCACGGCCGTGTAATCCACTGGAATGGAGGTTGATTTTGGGGATGAAATCCACGGTCGTGGAATACAGAGTATGACCATGGATTCTAATATTCTCAGCCTCATCGTGGAGTTTCTCCAACTCCACTTCATGTATCTCTTCTTGTGCTTCTAAGGCTTCAATTGCCTCTTTGCACTCTTCTTCTTCCCCTACATTGGTTAGACTCATAGTGATAACCTTTTGTAAAGGATCGTTAAAGAGAATTGCACTTACCTCTTCTCTAGACAAACCTTCTTCATCTTGGATATCGTAAATATCCTCATCAAAGATTGGCTCCTTTACTAGAGTGGAAAGAACGAACTCTACTTTCTCTTCTCCGATATCAAAAGCGAGTCTTCCATTCTTGCAATCGACCATGCAGCCGGAAGTTGCAAGGAACGGTCTTCCGAGTATGATCGGGACCGGACTATCTGCAGGAATGTCAAGCACGACAAAATCAATGGGGACAAAGAATTTACCTAACTTGACCGGGACGTCTTCTACAATACCGACGGGGCGAGTGATGGATCGATCCGCCATGTATAACGTCATCTTTACCGGTTTAGGATCGCCTAAACCGATCTTCCTACATAATGCAAGTGGTATGATGCTCACACTTGCTCCCAAGTCACATAAAGCGTCATATGTGACATCTCCCACTCCAATGGGAATGCAAAATGACCCCGGATCCTTCAACTTTGGGGGCATTTTCTCCTTCATAGTCTTGATGAGATCCGAAGAATCCGAACTCATCTTGACCTCTCCGAAATCTTCTAGCTTCCTCTTGTTAGAGAGAAGCTCTTTCAAGAACTTGCCATAAGCCGGCATACCTACAATAGCATCAATGAAGGGTATATTAATATGCAGCTTGCTCATGAGTTCTATGAACTTACCGAATTGTTTGTCTAGGCGCGCTCGCGCTCTAGATTGAGGGAATGGTAGGGGAGGTTTGTAAGCTGGAGGAGGAACATAGACATCTTCCTTCTCCTTCCCCTTTCCTTTGTCCTTCTCTGCGGGGACTTCAACGAACGTAGGCTGCGGATCGGTAGTAGTCACTCCGCTCCTAGTTGTAATCGCCATTACCCTCCCTTAGGGTTGTCCTCCGTCTTTCCTGGAAGTTTCCCTTGATTTCTAGGAACTTCCACCGCGTGGTTGAACAAGTGGTTTTCTAAAACCTTTTGAGCTTTGTCAACCTTAGAGACTTGATCATCAACCTTGATGAGGCGGTTCTCCAACCCTTGAAGCTTTCCCAAGATCGTTTCCAACATGGGATCGGGCTTCTCCTTTCCCGTATTGTTTCCTCCATTAGATGATTGCCCCTGGCTTTTCAAAGGAGTAGATGAAGAGGAAGGTGGAGTTAGTGAATTAGAATTAGAAGGATAGGAGTTACCGGAATTTTGTTGATTGGAACGCCAATTATTGTTGTTTGAACCCCTATTGTTGTTCCAATTGTTGTTCCGATTATTGTTGTTTCCATTCTAATTGTTATTCCGGTTGTTGTTCCGGTTATTGTTGTTGCGGTTGGTGTTATCACCGCCATTGTTGTTGCCCAAATAGCCAACATCCTTCTCTTGTTGCTTTGGGAAGTTGGTCTTGATAGTCTCCTTCAACTCTTTGATCTTATTGTTGAGGGAGAAAATTTGATTTTGAGCTTCATGTGTGAGCTTCGCTCCTTGCTCCACACGATTTCCCTCCGCTTTCCGGTGGGAATACTTCTCTATGACTCTTGCTTGCTTCTCAATAAAGTCCCAAGCGTCATCTTCTCTCATATCCATGAACGTTCCGCATGAGAGGGATTGGAGGTTGAATTGCGTTCCCGCATCCAGCCCCTTGTAGTAGATCTCCAGCAAGGCAAGTTTGGATATGCCATGATGAGGGCAATCCAAGAGCAAGTCCTGAAACCTTTCCCAAGATTGAAACAAACTTTCGTTAGGTCTCATTGAAAAAGCATTAATCTTACCTCTAAGTTCCGCCGTTTTGGAGGGCGGAAAGAATTTGGTGAGAAACTCCGCGGAAAGGTCTTCCCACGTGTCTAGTTTCCCATTGGGAAGAGCTTGGTACCAAGACAACGCTTTCCCTTTCAAAGAGAAAAAGAAAGGTTTGAGCTTATAGCTGTTGGTAGTAGCGTTCTTCGGTCTCATCGTCTCCATCATACACTCAAATTTTTGCAAGTGTTGGTGTGGAGATTCAGCGCTTGTACCGCCAAATTGGCTTTGGCGAACAAGAGTGATAACTTGAGGGTTAAAGCTAAACCCTTGCACATCTTCAGCATCAAATTTCACACCCAAGCGGCGTGGTTGTTGTGTTGGATCCATCCGCTGGCCAAGAGTTCTTGGCTCATTATCCACACGTTCGACTCTCACATTCCTAGGTGGAATGCGGCGATTAGCAGCTCCTTGTGGATGGAAAGGATTCATATTGATCGTGGGATCAATCTCTTCTAACGGTGGCATGGAAGAGTCACTATCATCAGTGGATGAGTGACTTTTTCTTCTAGACCTTGATCTCCTTCTTGAGGATTTCTTGCTTCCCTTATTCTTAAGGTCGCTCATCTCTATCCTCATTTGGAAGATCATGTCTTGTAGACTATTAACTTGAGATTGATGACGATCCATCTCATCCTGGCGGAGAGTCTCATTCCATCGGAGTTGAGCTTCCTTCTCCGCCAATTCCGTTTGAAGATCACGTTCGTGTTCTTCAGCCATCTTCTTTTCCTTGCGCTTTTGCCTCAAGGTTTTCTCTAGCTCTTGATCAAGAGGTAAGAGATCTTCGGTGTTCCTAGACCTGCGCATGCACTCAAAGAGATATCAAACAACGATGAGAACCGGCTACCGGATTCGGCCGAAACCAAATCCCCGGCAACGGCGCCAAAAAACTTGTTCGCCCCTAAGGGTGTGTGCAAATAAGCTTTAAATTTATAAAACTAGAATCAAGCAGCGAACCCGCAGTGTACGGATCGACGTAGCTAAGCAAGAATTCCAAAGTATCGAACACAGGGATTTGGGTGGGAACAAACTCGATTGCAGGTTATCAAGCAAGTAAATGTGAGAGTTTTGCAAATATTGGGAAAACAACAATCCTAAAGATCCAAGTATCCAGCTGTGGCAATCGATTCAAGATGTACTTAATGATATAAAGACAGAGTTGAGATATGCAAAGGTATACTAATGTAAGGTAATTGTACGGTGAAGTTCCAAAAACCTTATGTAACCCACCTACAAGGCACTCTCTATACAGGTTGTTGAGGCTCAATATAGAAAGATTCTAAAGATGAGAATTAGTGTCAAATACCCAAACTTGTAATCTAAGGATCAAGACTAACTTAGCCGATTGAGGTTGTGACACTCACAATCGAGGTAGAGGTTGTTGAGGCTTCACTACCACCTAGAAAAGACAAGTCTAAACTAAGCTAAAGTGAATCTTTAACTTTAGATTAAAGAAAAAGCAAGTTCGTGGACTTAAAGGAAATCACGGTTAGTTCTTGAGGTTCCACGGCCGTGGATTCAAGAACAGGCCGTAATTTAGGGTTGTCGACGATTCTCTCTAACTCTCAGGGTCTAATCTGTTTGCAATCGATCTATCATTATCTAAGCCACAACTATCAACCCTTCACCTTAGAATTGTTAAGGGTTTTTAGCCAATAACAGTCATGTTGATATCAATTCAGGAATTTAAAAGATAAAAAGACGAAAACTTTCAAGAACTTTCAATAATCTTCAATTCAATCTCAAAATCACAATCAAGAACGAATGTTGTCAAAAGATTCACAATAGAACAAGAAATCGTAATCCTAGGAAAGAAAGGGAAACGGAATGTCAATCCGTTTTCCGAATCAAACCTAAACAAGAAGAGAGATCTTCTTGCAAAATCTTCCCAAACTTCGATCCTCCGCCAATCCGGAGATCTCAACAGCAATCTCCACCAAAAGTGAGAGATTAGGGCATTTCCCAAACACGAACTTCAATTTCCAAAAGGATGTCGATGCTTCCAAGCAAGGGCTAAACGAGGTGTAGCCGGCCTACGCGTCGATCTAAGCGAGCGTAAATGAGGATAAGCGGGGATAAGCGATGATGACGGATTCTTGCTTCGTCCGTCTTTTTATAGTGCAGGGCAAAACGTCGGCCCGGCCCAATCTTTAAAAGATCGTGGCTTCAAAGTGTGGCGAAAAGATTCACCAAGATCACGGTCGTGGAAGTGTTCCACGACCGAAATTTAGAGCGTGGATATAAATACGGTTTGCACCATATGTTCCACGGCCGTGTAATCCACTGGAATGAACTTCAATTTCTGACTCCAAATCCACGGTCGTGGAATTGAACGTGGAATGTGATACGGTCGTATTTTAGAGCGTGGTTTAGGGCAAGAACGTAATTCTTCCCTAACCTCGTGCATTCCTCAAGCTAAAACTCCAATTTGCTTCCAAAGAGTGTCCTCAATCTATGGACATACTCAATCAACTCTCCTTTGCTCGATTCCGTTCGGAAATAGCTCCAAATTACCTAAAATCAACATAAAACTAGTGTAGACATCTATATCGACAATATAGGTAATACTAGCTTACATATGCACAAAGCTCAATCAAAGACTATCAATATGAATCAAATACGTTTAGAAAACGTGCCTAAAATATCACAATATTTCATGCTAACACACAGCAGCACCAGAGGAGGACCCGGCCCTTGCGAGCCTTCAGGCTCAGATGGTGGCCATGACAACCCAACACCGGGCTTGGCAGTCTGACTACCAACGGACTATGCTGGAGCAGCAGCAGAGCTGGCAGGACACTTTTGCCACCTCCATGACCTCACACTTTGACCAGAGGCAGGAGGCCTGGCAGGCAGCCCAGCAGCAGCAGCTGGAGGCTCAGCAGCTGGCTTGGCAGCCCAACTTTGAGACCTCTTTTGGTCGCCGGATGTCTGCCCAGCAGGACCGCATTGATGACATCTACCAACGCCAGGAGCATTTCTTCCGCCACTTCCCTTACCCACCGGAGGAGGGTCCTGGTGGTCCATCCGGACCACTCCAGTGAGGGGTACATTTCTTTCCCTTCTCCCACATTTATCTTTGACTCATTTCCACTTTGAGGGCAAAGTGTACTTCAAGTATGGGGGAGGGATATATCATTACTTGTACAGTTTATTGAGTAGTTTTTGGCATTTGTTTTTTGCGTTATTGAATTCAGTTTTATTCAGTAAAAAAAAAGAAAAAAAAAGAAAAAGCCAAAGAAGTGAAAAAAGGCATGAAAATCCTTGGATAAACCGAAAACCCGAAACAGCGGTTTAGGTAAAAAGAAGGTAGTCCGACCAACCTTAGGTTGGTGCAAATTTGGACTTGAGGGATGTGAGTTTAAGTGAGAAAAGAAGAAGAGTAGCAAGGTAAAAACCCGAAAGAACGCCTTGGCAAGATGAACGACACCGAGTGTAGGTTTCCCTTCCGGCGTTTTGGCGACATAAGAAGGGGAGTCATAAGGAGGTTGTCCGGGTAGGCCACTCTTGGAGCGATAAGGATGGTAGTATCTCTTTTTCTCACATTTCCTCTCTTTTCCTTCTTTCTTTCTTGGTTTTTCTCTTGTTTTCCATTATTTTTCTTTCTTTTCCTTGCTTCCCGAGACCTTGAGTCTAATGGCTGTCATTTGTTTTACTCGGGACGAGTAAAAGGTCTAAGTATGGGGGAGTTTGATAGGTGATGGAATCACTATCAATTAGGGTAGCCTTTAGAGTCTTTTTATTGCATTAGTGTCGGTTTATGCTACTAACTCCTTGGTCCAGAAGAAGAAGATCAAAAGAAGCTAAAGAAGGAGTTATAAGCACTTAGGAATGAAGATCGATCACGAAGCAAAGCTTCTGCTGCCTTACCGCCCCTACGGGTCCTTGCAGCCGCCCCTGCGGTGACTTGCCTTGACGAGACGAAGACCAGCTCCCCTGCGCCTCCCACTGTGCCCTGCTTGCGCCTCGCCTTGGGAGCTGGAAGGTGAAGAGTCTGTGTCACCGCCCCTGCGTTGGCCTTAAGGTGCCCCTGCGCCTTGACATTAGAAACGTCAGGAAGGCGAAAGGTCAGACATTGAAGTGCATTAAAGATCCGCCCCAGCGGAATTGTGTAGCCGCCCCAGCGGTTCTGAAGAAGATCAACCGATTCTGCCTAAACCGCCCCTGCGGTTCCTGAAGGCCGCCCCTGCGGTTTAACGCCAAAAGCTTTACTCCGGCTGTTTACACCACCTTTATGGCATTAAAGGTGGCTGTTTTAGGCCGGCTATTTACTCCTAATTAAGTGTCTTTTGTAGTATAAATAGTCAATGGCTGATTGCTAGAAATATCCATACTTTTCCCCAAAAAATCTATTTTAGACTTGAGTTTTTCCATTGTAATGAGTTCCTAACTCCCTTGCTACATTGAGTTGGTTTGAAGTTGCTTTGTTACTTTGGTTGTAAGTTCTTTTAATACAAATTTTTATTCAGTAATGCTTTGTATTTCCTTGATCTCTATTGTCTAATTGCATGTTAACTATTACTTGAGATTGATCACCTTAGGTTCTAAAGTGCATGTAAACAACTAGGATTAACAGGTTCCGGGTTCGGGTCTTTAATCTAGTAGCAACTTTAAGTGATAATGGGTTGTAATTACTTACAGAAAAGGAACACAAATATAATAAGTTTAACGGTCTTAATCTTCTCTTTATATCCCTTAGTCTTTGTTTGAATGCTAACTTGTTATTCGTTCTTGTAGGTTTACGGAACTTTAATAGGTTAAGTTGTGTTGATACCGGTTGGCTCAACACATATGTATGATCGAGACAGGAGATTACTTAAGAACTTGTAAAAGGAATGCACCAAAGTAGCAATTGCATGCTTAGAATCAACCTAGTGTAGATTCATCCATTATTGTCTTACTTGTCACATTTATCGTTTTCATAAGTGTTTGTGCATCAATTCAACCAACCCCCCCCCCCCTTTGTGTCACTTGTCATTATAATCGATAATTGCATCTAAAACACCTTAACTCTCTTGGGTTCGACCCTTACTTAATCACTATACTTGTTCTTAATGCTAAGTTGGAATTTACTTTTGATTGGGTATAGACGACCATAAAAATATCTTCGGTCACTCTCGAACTGACCTTGTACTTGATTATGTCCAAAATGTAAACAGTCCCACCATGGTGGGATTAGTCTTCCACATAGACTAAGTCGATATATAAGATGTGTAATTTATATAAGCAAGACATAATATAATAATATATTTTATCACAAGATATTGAAAATACTCAAGTAATACAATAAGTCCATCATGCATCCAAAATAATCAAATAGCTCATGATAACAAATCTTAAAGTTTCATAAAATAGACCATGAATGTCAATCCAAAAGTTTAAAGATATAATCCATATCTAAATATTCAAGTCCAAAAATAATGTTTCATAAGTCAAGTCAAACAAGTCATGACTAATACCAAGTTCATAAGTTCATCTCAACATTTCTTATAAAACCAAGACAATACAGGTCTACAATGACATCATATAATACAAAAATAATCAGGATAGTGAATACATGGTCAATTGACCAAATATGGGTAATAGTATATATTCTAGAGGGAAATAACTATAATATACATTCCAGAGGGTAAAATTTCAAAAACAAGAAATATAGGCTAATAACGTAAATAAGAGTTTGGGTTATTTCATGTAAATACTCAACTACTGGGAAAGGCCAACAGGGGGTCTTTGAGTGGTTTTTCCGGTGGCATCCGTAAGCCTCCGACGGAGGCAACAATTCCCTTCGACAAACTGCAGTAAGGTCTCCCTACTAGTGGTGGTGGCGACAATGGACGTGATCGGCATCGGGTGTGGTAGCGGTCTGAAGGTGGGATGTTGGGGGTTGAAATCGCTAGTTTCAGGGAGGTTTATGGATACAGTTGGCAACGGTTTCTGGGCGGCTCCACTAAGCGTGAAGGGGATATGTTATGGATTCTTTATCATGGCAAGGGAGGTTGATTGTTCTTCGATTCTTTATTGTTTTCTTTTATTCCTTGATCCATTGCTATGATTGTTGAATGTTATTTCGTGTTGTTTCAGTTATTTGAACGTTTTTTTTTGGATTTGTTAGCCCTAGGAATGCCTTTGTGACAATTGAAACATTAGATTTTAGCGTTTTCGGGTTATTTACGTCAAATAATGTTTGATTATGATTTATGAACGCATTTGAATGCTTAAACTACTTTGAATCAACATTTATCAATATTAATTTCTACGGGGAAATTATGGAAAAATTTTCATTTTTTATTTTCCCCGTAAACTTTGTTGTTGCACTATATTAATATTTTCAATTTGTTTCTTGTAGAATGCCTCCTCACCATGCTCCCATAGGTGCACAAGAGCATGCCTGATCATTATTGAATACAAACGGGTTCACACTCAGCTTAGGAGTTTCCAAATGAAACCAACATGCTACATTGATTGGAGAATGAACAATGAGATAAACACTTGGGAAGACCTCGAGTGACTCGCCAACAATGGAGTATTTACATGACAACAAATTTTCTTAGCTGTGTGGAAGCCACCTTGGAGTTCCTTTCATTATTTTATACTAAAGTTGTCGACCATATTGAGAATGGTAGAGTGACATACCGCCTTCTAGGCCACTTTCACGAGACCACTTCGGTGCGCTTTTTGGCTTTCTTCCCGGTGGAGTAACTCTACTCACTAAGGTTTCTTGATGTGGGGTTAAGCCGCAGTTCCCGATCTACATTGAAAGTCCTCGACATAAGCTAAATCTCGGATTAGTAATAGAAATCTCGGGCGAGATTTCGTAAGAACATACCGAGATTTTCTGAAATTCAGAATACGGATTAATGGATGATATGGAAAGATACGAAGATGAATATGGATTGATAAATGTTAGATATAGAAAGATATGAACCAAGATATTCCCGCAAATAACATTGACCAATGATGTGTCAAGACCCCCTTAACGAAGAGCTTATCTTAACCCTCACTTCTTTAACCTTACACAAGTCTTATAAGTAAGACAAGCACCAAGAGGGATTAGAATTGACTAGGAGCACCAATCTTTAAAAAGATTAACACAAACAAGCACAATCTAGCAAGGGCTTCACCACGATTCAACCAAAACTCTCTTTTGATTGAATAAGAATGAATAAAATACAAACTTCATTAACAAAGCTGCAAGTTCACACAATATGTGAAAATATATCAAATCTAATCTGCCTAACAATGTCCCCACTAAGGCTATTTATAAGAAAGATCAACTATGAATCTAGGAAAGATATCTTCTTAAAGATAATCTTAGAAAAAATATCTTTAAAAGATATAAAAATAATAATCCTAAAAATAAAACAACTAGCAATTACCTTAAGAATGTTTGAGAGATTTAAGGTAATAAAATATAAGATATAGTTGCTAAAAATAAGATCATTGGCCGGATCTTCAAGCGTTGTCAGAGGCCACATCTTGGTTGGTAATCTCGGCCGATATTTCTTCTCTAAGACTCTTTCTTCGTCCTATCCTTCTTCGATGCTTGATGGATCTTCTTGGTCGTGGCTTCGATGCTTGATGAATCTTCTTGAAGATGGGACTTACACCATAATCAGCTGGTAGTTCCAAGACATAAGCATTGTCACCAACTTTCAGCTTCACCCTAAATGATCCATCTTCTCTTGGAGACAACTTAGACTTCGTCATGTCCGGAAATCGTTCTTTACTTAGATGCAACCAAACTAAATCTCCGGTTTTGAACAACATCTCCTTGCGATTCCAATTTGCTTTTGAAGCGGTGGTTTTCCCTTTTTGCTCTAGCGTTAGGTGCGTCTTCTCATGTAATTCCTTAATGACTCCACATGTTTTCATGCAATGAAATCTACTCGCTCCTCTAGAGGCGACGGTATAAGAACAAAAGGATTCACTCCATAGGCACACTCAAAATGCGTTAGACTAGTAGATGAATGCAAGGTACGATTATAAGCAAACTCCACGTGTGGTAAAACATCTTCCCAAGTATTCATATTATCTTTTAAAACGGCTCTCAAAATAGTGGTCAAAGTTCTATTGGTTACCTCCGTTTGACCATCCGTTTAAGGATGACTAGAAGTTGAAAACAACAACTTGGTACCTAGTTTTTCCCAAAGCGTCTTCCAAAAGTAGCTAAGGAACTTGATATCTCGATCACTTAATATGGTCCGTGACACTCTATGTAACTTTACAATTTTCTTAAAGATCAAGTTAGCCACATTATATGCATCATCAGTTTTATGACATGCAATGAAGTGAGCCATCTTAGAAAAGCGGTCAACAACCACAAAGATAGAATCTCTCCCCCTCTTAGTTCTTGACAATCCTACAACAAAATCAATACTAATGTCAAGCCAAGGTAAAGTAGGAATAGGTAAAGAAGTATACAAACCGTGTGGCTTCAGTCATGACTTTGCTTTCAAGCAAATGATGCATCTCTTAACCAAATTTTCAACATCCTTAAGCATGTGAGGCCAAAAGAAATGTGAATGAAGTATATGATAAGTTTTTATCTCTTAAAAAATGTCCCATTAAACCTCCCATATGCACCTCCTCAACTAATAATAATCTCAGAGAACATCGAGGAATACAAACTTTATCCTCATGAAACAAAAAATTCTTCGAAAAGAAAATACTTACCTCGCGACAGTGGCAGATCTTGGTCAAAATCTCGGCCGAGATTCTTGACAGTTGGATGAGATTTACACTAAATGTAAATATCGCCAAATTAGCATCATCCTCGTACATCTCTTTGATGTAATGGAATCCTAGGACCTTGGAATCCATGATAGTGATCAAGGTATACCTCCTAGAAAGGGCATCAGCTACAACATTATCCTTACCCTTTTTGTATTTGATAATGTAAGGAAACGTCTCAATGAACTTCATCCATCTTCCATGTCTCCTTTCCAACTTATCTTGACTTCAAAAATGCTTCAAAGACTCATGATCAATTCTAAAGATGAATTCATTAGGCCAAAGGTGATATTTCCATGTCTTGAAAACTCGAAATAAAGCATATAATTCCTTATCATAGGTTGAATAGTTCAAGCATGGACCCTTTAATTTCTCACTAAAGTAGAATAAAGGCTTACCTTCTTGCATGAGTAATCCTCCAATACCAATACCAATACCTGAAGCGTCGTATTCTACTTCAAAGGGTTTGGTGAAGTCCGGTAGTGCAAGAAGAGGTGCGTTTGATAGTTGCCTCTTTAGTTCCGTAAATGCCTTCTCTTTCGCTTATCCCCACTCAAACTGTACTTTCTTCTTTGTGAGATGCGTGAGATGCGTGAGAGGGGCTGTGATGGTGTTGAAATCCTTCACAAAGCGCCTATAGAAGGCTGCCAATCCATGGAAAGATCGCACATGTCCAACGGTGGTAAGTGTAGGCCATTATTGGATAGCTTTGATCTTCTCTTTACCCACTTCAAGGTCTCTTGTGCCTCCTAAAATTCCAAGGAAAACCACTTGATTTGTACTAAAATCGCATTTCTTAATATTAGCATATAAAGATTCAGATCTAAGAGTTTCAAGTACTTCCTTAAGTGCTCTTCATTCTCCTCAATGGATTTGCTATAAATGAGAATATCGTCTAAGTAGACAACCAAAAAATTTCCAATAAAATGGCTTAAGACATGATTCATTAACCTCATAAAAGTACTAGGAGCATTGGTCAAACCGAAAGGCATTACCAACCACTCAAAAATTCCAAACTTGGGCTTGAATGTTGTCTTTCATTCGTCTCCCTCCCTCATCCAGATTTGATGATATCCACTCTTAAGATCGATATTGGAGAACAAGGTGGAACCGCTAAGCTCATCTAGCATGTCATCTAATCGAGGAATGGGGTGTCGATACTTGATGTTATTAATTGCGCGACAATCAACACACATCCTCCAAGTGTTTTCCTTCTTGGGTACCAACAGAACTGGAACCGCACAAGGACTCAAACTCTTGCGTACGTAACCTTTGTTCAAAAGTTTTTGCACTTGATCTTGTATTTCTTGAATTTCCTGCAGACTCATTTTATAAGTAGGGTGGTTAGGAAGTGACAAACCTAAAATGAAGTCAATCGAATGTTCAATGCCTCGGAATGGTGGAAGACCGGAAGGAATATCGTCCAGAAATACGTCTTTGTACTCATCCAAAACCTATAAAATGTTTGAAGGCATAGTGAACTTCACTTCATCACTTAAAGTCATTGGGCTTTTATATAAACTCGGTAAAGAAAGATCTAAAGGAACATAATCATCAAGAAACTCCCTTTTGGATGATAGAATTGTTTGTTGATGAGGAGAAATCTCTGATGGATTACATGAATCTCGGCCAAGATTTCCTTGATCGGACCGAGATTGGTCACTGGAGCATGTTTGGCCTTTAGATCTCGATCGAGATTTCAAAGACTTGCCCGAGGTTTCTTCTCTGAGGTTAATTTCTTGTTCCTTCTCCTTGCGTTTGTCCTTTTTCTTGTCGTAATGCTCAGTAATCTGCAAAGGCATCATAGGTCTAAGAGTAATTGATTTTCCATTAAACTCAAATGAATGTTTATTAGAAAACCATCATGTGTAACCTTCCTATCAAATTTCCAAGGGCGGCCTAACAAAATATGGCATGCTTGCATAGGCACAACATCACAAATAATGATATCTTCATATTTTCCCAATGTAAACGCAATTTGAGCCTATTTGTTCAATTTCAATTCTCCACAACCATTCATCCAATGCAATTTATAAGGTCGAGGATGATAGAAAGTAGTGATTTGAAACTTAGTGATCAATTCGTCACTAGCAATGTTGCAACAACTATCTCCATTAATAATCATATTACAAACCTTTCCTTGAACAAGACATCTAGTATGAAAAAGGTTTTCACGCTAATTATCCTCACATGTAGCAATTTTAGCATGCAATGTACGTCTAGCAATCAAAGATTCGCCATGCTCATATTCACAATCGCTATCACTATGGTTATCATACTCATGCAATGCATTGATATGTGTATGATCATGTTCATTTTCTTCTTCACTTTCATATTACCCTTGTTGATATAGAAATAAAACCTGTTTATTAGGACAATCTTACATGTAGTGACCTCTACCTTGACATTTAAAGCACACAATATCTCTAGATTGTAAGGTAGAGTTAGAAGTACTCTCTTTGTTATCCTTTGAAGGCTCATTCAAAGGATGAGACTGAGTAGAAGGCCTATGGACTGTTGAATCAGGAAGGGATCTCTTTCCTTCGCCTTTCTGGGCAAATCTCGGTTGGAATCTCGGCCGAGATTCCTGTAGCCTGGCCGAGATTTCTTCTTTGTCGCCCAAGAATTTGTCCCTTGATTCCGTCCTTTAATCTTCTTCTGCACCATTGATAGCCAAGTGCAATAAATTAGTCATAGAATCATAGGGGTAAAGATCAATCTCATTAGTTAAGGAAGAATATAAAATTCATAAAATTTGAGCCATAATAAACTCTTCATCCTCTTGAACGTTTGCTTTCATCATCGCTGTTTGCATGGCAATGTAGACTTCCTCCACAATCATGGAACCTTGTTTAAGGTTCTCTAACCGCTGCCTTACTTCCCTACCGTAGTACGAAGGTACGAATCTAGCTTTCAGCAAAAGCTTCATGTGTTCCCAAGTGTTGATGTTCGGTTCTCCCGTTCTTCTTCCTTCTTTAGCGAGATGATCCCACCAGACTAAGGCATAGCCTTGGAATTCCAGTGCAGCAAGTTGGATCTTTCGCTGCTCACTAAAGTTATGACAAGACTAAATTTATTCAATCTTAGTCTCTCATTCCATGTATGCATTGGGGTCGCATTTGCCCTTGAAATTGGGAATCTTGACTTTTACTCTCCCAAGTCCGTCATTATCCTGAGGAGGTCTATAATGGTCGTGACAAGTCCTCTCCGGGGATAATAATGAAGTCAGGGATATTCTCTCCACATGCCCTCATATTCTTCATCACTTAGATCCTGAAATTCTTCACCAAAATATGGATTAGTGTTAACGAATTGATTAGGGTGAGTATTACCTAGAACTGAGGGATGGTTTGGTATAGGTACGAAGGCTGCTGGTGGTGGTGGCGGAACCATAGAATTGCTGCCTATATCGTACGCAGATCTTGGTTCAAATCTCGGCCGAGGTTCTGATCGAGATTCTGCACTGGGCCTTGCTTCCACTTGTTCTAACCGGTTATCGATGTTGGTTATCTTGGCCATTAATTGTTTGAACATTTTCGCAACATCGGAACCTGAAGGGTCACTCTTTTGGGAAGCTCGTGGACTATCTCTTTCTGACATCTACACAAGCACACAAAGTAACAACAAACTCGTAAGGTTAGTGAAAACGAAAGTACTTTTCTCGTTTTCTCTCGCACTCACGCTCTGTTGTGTTACTCGCAAACTGGTTCGATGTAATTGTATTGGATGGATTAATGATTCTTTACCAATCGGTGCCTTGGCCTCACTAGTTTTCTTTGACTGTATCAAGTAGTCAACTTGGTTTGGATAAAGGTTCTTGTGTTGTGAGATGGTTAAGGACCCCTGTAGGTAGTTTATTCCACACACAAAAAGGTAAAAAGAAATATTGTGGATAGACACACTAGTATGTTAGGAAGTATAGATACTAACTAACACACCCAAGGAAATAAGACTCAAGTGTTTAGAATAGAAAAAAGGCTAAAGAAAGGAACACAAGAGATTAAGAAGAGAGAAATAACGTACCTTGAATTCGTGAAGTTAGAAAGAGAGATAGCCGGGATTGGTTTTGGATGTGGCTAGGAATATTAACTGTTTCAAGGTTGTTACAGAAATTCTTCCCTTGTGGGACTCTTGTGCAGGGTGCACTTGGATTCTTCAAATTATGCCTCAAAGTTTCTCGAAAATTGACAACATTAGCAAACTCGGGTGAAATCTCGACCGAGATCCTGAGGGTTGGCCGAGATTGTTGAAAAATCGACTCTTTATGTTGACGTTCAACAATCACCTTTGGGGTTGCTACTCCTTGGTTGCCTTGTGATTTTTAGTTGCTAGAGAAGTATTGGTAACGTTTGATTGACAAAGGTTAGGTAAGATCTTGACTACTAGAAAAGATCTTAACGTGAAGCACAAGTTTGTTCGAACTTTGAGTCGGCGAGGTTTCGAGGTTAATGGTTGGCTTGTGTTTGGGTTATGGCGTTTCTCTCTTCCCAAACTTGCACAAGTCAACGCACGTTATACTCAAATAATCTCACAAAGATAGCAAACAAGAAGACTCGACTTTATATGACTCAAAGAAGACTTAAATAAAAAAAATTAAACCATTGGGGACGTTCGGACTTCAATCACTTAGATTTGATACCACTTTGATGCAGGGTTAAACCGCAGTTCGCGATCTAGATTATAAGTTCTCGACAAAAGCTAAATCTCGGATGGGTAATAGAAATCTTTGGGCGAGATTTCGTAAGAATAGACCGAGATTTTATAAAACTCAGAATGCGGTTTAATGGATGATATGGAAAGATACGAAGATGAATATGGATTGATAAATGTTATATATAGGAAGATATGAATATTCCCGCAAAGAACCTTGACCAATGATGTGTCAAAACCCCTTAACGAAGAACTTCTTTAACCTTACACAAGTCTTATAAGTAAGACAAGCACAAGGAAGGACTAGAATTGACCAGGAGAACCAACCTTTAAAAAGATTAACACACTCAAGCACAATCTAACAAGGACTTCACGACGATTCAACCAAAACTCTCATTTGATTGAATAGAAATAAATAAAATACAAAGTTCATAAATGAAGCTGCAAGTATGTCGAAATATATCAGATCTAATCTCCGTAACAATCTCCCCCACTAAGGCTATTTATAAGGGAGATCAACTATGAATCTGTGAAAGATATGTTCTTAAAGATAATCTTAGGAAAGATATTTTAAAAGATATAAAAATAATAATCCCAAAAATAAAACAACCAACAATTAACTTAAGAATGTTTGAGAGATTTAAGGTAATAAAATATAAGGTATAGTTGCCAAAAATAAGATTGTTATCCGGATCTTCAAGCGCGTGTCAGAGGCTAAATCTCGGTTGGTAATCTTGGCCGAGATTCTTGGAGGTGGACCGAGACTTCTCTGAGACTCTTTCTTCGTCCTATCCTTCTTCGATGCTTGATGGATCTTCTTGATCGTAGCTTGGCTCTTCCATTACAGTTAGTAATGTCACTAAAGGCTTCCGGATCTATAGTAAGGCCTTCTTAAGTGTACATGTTGTGAGTATGCTTGTAACTTCATCTTGAATAGCCTTTTCTCTTGACCTCGTGATTATTCCTTCCATGATAGGATCCGAAGAAGGTGTAGTTGGCTTGTCTTTCAATGCTTTAGCTCATGATCTAGTAACTGGTCCTTGATGAAGTGTTAGAGATGGTCCCACATCATTTATGATCCTATCTACTTCTGACCCTGCATTGCAGGTACAAATGCCATTTGGGGTTTTGTTTTGAAGGCTCCATGGATCTACCATCCCTTCTCCGGATGTTTTATTTTCTCCTCCATCATGCTTGATTCCCAAGCATGGTTCGATTCGACATATGACCGCTCATGAGCTTTTTATTATGTATTATCTCCTTCAGGGCCTACAACTTGACATGAGTTACTTTGTATGCCTCAACATCTATGGGAAGAAGTCCCGCCCTGTTGACACTATTGTCCATGGAGGCCTTGTGACGAGATTGATGCAGCAATATGCTCCTTATACATCTTTTTTCACTATTGTACGCCCACTCCCACTTCCTTGGCTTCTACGCCTTGATTAGAATGAAGTAGTGGTCCCGGATTTATAATCAACTCCGGGTGAATGTCCGGGGTGATATATTGAGGTAAAAACCCTATGGTTCTATGTAGGATCCTCATAATTAGTTGGACATCTTCATACAATTCGAGTACGAGCTGCCAATTGGTGATGATGTTGCTACCGACGGTGATGTGGGTGATGGCAATGAAGATAATGCTAACGGCGGTGAGGATCATTTTGACATCCGCTGAGTTGCCACTACTGCCTTTTTGAGCAGGACCAGTAGCCACCTCTACCACATCCCATACAATATTACTCTCAAGATGGCGGAGAGTCTTCTTCTACTGCTCTATCAGACTACTATAACTAGTTCTCTTCCTGGAAAGCTGAAGATATCACATAGAGATCATCCATGCAGTGATGGAGCACAACTGAGACGGATACTCGGGTTGCTTGACATACATCTAAGACCTTTGCACGCCAGGTTGGCAAGCTTAATAGATAAATAAGTTCGCAAACTTCGTATGTCAGCTGAGTATTATCAACGACCGTCTCACCACCATTGATGGACGTCTAGACCGTTTTGGCTTGACCCTCACTAGCTTCATCTCACACATGGGTGACTATGCCCGTGACATGCGTGATCTTTGCACTATCCAGGGCAACATGAAGCAGCGGTTGGATGAGTATGACATTGGTCGACCACAGAGGCGCATTGACGTTCTCTCTATTAATGATCTAGATTCACCACCTGCTCCGATGGATCTGCACGATCCCGCCGATGCCGCCTTCTCTCCGTGAGTATCCTCATGTCTATTTTCTATCTCTGGATTCATTTATGAAACTATGAGGACACAATTTGTTTTTAAGTTTGGGGTATTTGTAATAATTGACTAATTATATTGTACTTGGATTGAAAACTTGCAATATTCGCTTCAACTATTTACTTGCTTCTATTCCTCTACTTCTTTGTTAGCTTGCTTATTTTCATGATTTATCAAAACTTGTTGTTGATCAGAAAAGTTTTTTCTTAAACTCGATATTGGTTTACGAATCTCAAAATTTTCTACTTGGCAATACGTGCCAACGATGCTTTCAAAATGTTGACGTTTTTCTATTGCCTACGTACATGAGTTTTTGGACAGAATTGTTGATCAATAACCTAACCAAACAAAATCTCGTGAGATTTCTTTAAACTTCGGACTTGCACTTTCATGTGTCCCTTCTTTCCCTTTTGTGTGTGATCTCTAAATTGCTTAGGTTCTTCTAGAACTTGGATTGACTCTTTTGCAAAGCTACAATCTCATTGAAATCTCTATATTTGATGTAAAGATGATCGAGGTCAGCTTTGATAAAATTTTGTATCCTGTTTCTCCTGTAGATATGATCTCCTTCTCTTTTTCTCTTACCTATATATATTTTCCTTCTTTGGTGTTCCTCGAGATAACCTCACAACCATATTGCCACATGACACCCTATTTGGTGTCAATAAGTGAGAAGAAATACAAAGAGCAAGTATGAGGGTTCCCCTAGAAGATCAGAAATTTATTGCAAGGAATTTTGAAATTTTAGGAGCATATGAAGCTCCCAAAATATTTTCAAGACTAGTGGAGAGGACGAAAATCGCTCGCTAGAAATATTGTTACATATCAAGTAAGATATTATTATGGAAAAGTGTTAATCTCATTTTTCACTAAATGTAGAAGAAACATGCGCATAAAGAAAGATGTATGTGCAAGAAGTACAAAACAAAAAAAGAAGAGCAAATGCAGAACAGTGAAAAGGTGACGATTGAAGCGATCTCATAGTTCTGAAGAAAAGAACCGATACCCCGGGTGTCATTTATCCTCTTTGGCCTACTCTTTTGGCCTGCCAACATCACTATTACTTGTCCCATCATCCTTGTTACACCCTATAAAAGACTTCTCTATTACTTCATCTATTTGAGTTTCTTTGACAAGTGGTGGAGTTTAAGAACGCCTTGACAAGCTTATGGTAAGGCCTTTTGCCTTTTTTTCAAGCTAGAGTGATGAACCTAAACACATTCTAGTAAGATGAGTTGAACACATTTATTCATTGAGAGGTTTGGATTCATCTTTTCTCGTTTCATTAAACGATGATTGATACTATGATGGTTGTTTAAATGGTTGATTGTTTTTTCTCTAATGAGGCATGCTCTTGTTACACCACGCAACATTTAATTTTCATATTACTCACTCGATGACGAATAAGAGCCAAGTATGGGGTATTTTGATAACATCAAAACATACGTATTTTCAACTTTATCATTCATGTTGTTTTACACATCTTTTAACAAGATATATATGTGCTTATAACGCATAATGCTTTCATATTATGTTTTCGGTATCTACTTTTTGGTTATTTTACATTTCAAGCATTCAAGCCTCGTTTAGGAGCATTTACTGACCATTTCACTCATCTATGCTTAAGATCTCGGTTTTCCCTAAAGTCAATCGTCACAAAGACATATATGTCATATGACTGAAGGTCAAATGCTCGAGAAGCTCAATAACCACCTTGGAATAAAGACAAGAACCTGCCTATAATGGAGCATAACATCATACAAGACGGCATTTCCAAATGAGTTAGAACAACAAGCCCTACGGCTAGCTACCCAATAGTCGTTGCTTGGCCGTTTTACATGGTCGTTTCAATCAGCCCATGCTTCCATGAAGTTCAGCTCAACCATTGATAAAGTGCATCTCATATGGCCACCCTACAGCTACCATACGGTCGTAGCTTGGCCGTTTGATGACGGTTTGGACTACGACGAAAATTTTGCTTCTTAACCTATTTTTCTATCATTTTTTTGGTCTTTTTGTATCAGTTTTAGCTCGATACCTTGCTCTATATATTTTTCCTTCCAGACTTCTAGGGTAATGTTCGTTTTTAGATCATTGACAACGACACTCAAATTTCAGAGTCAGACTCCATCTCGGAACCTTGGCCTTGGTTAGACTTATCTTGTTATCGTTTTGCTTTGAGTTTTATTATATGTAGAGATTATTTTTTTCACCTGAATTCTCTATTTTCTCTATGTTTGGCTAAGTCTCCTTTGATCTAAGGGGTATGTTGAACCCTATTATAGATCGGTGGTGATTGTTTATGTGAATTACTGAATTGATATTAATAGGTTTATGTATCTTTTCAAAGAGCTTTACTTCCACATTTTATTTACCTTTGTAATAAGTGGTGTTTATAACTCATTTTGATAAAATAAGTGAAGAGTCAAAAGCGAAGTTTATTTTATTGGATTGATTGAAAAGAACTTGGTTTTGAGAGTAGTGTTTTATCACAACTTCAAGGATTTCTAACTATAGTAGAAAGTTCCAATCTTTGTACATTTGTCTAACTAATGAGCCACATGCGAAGGTTATTCTTGGTCTTTTTTGGATTTCTATGTTTTAAGGGGTTTTCTATACTTGCCGAACCGCTGGATTGAGAGCTACGCAAGTTAAAAGGCACGTATGGTCTTTGTTTGTTTATGCCAAAAGTTGTTTTAGCTGGTTACCTACATTATTGTTGTTTGAAGTTCTTGTTGTTCACATACGTGGTTGCTATTTGATGTATTACAGTTGTGATACTTATTTCTTTAGATCACTCACCCCATTATACCATCCCACACTTTGTTACCATTTGTTCTATGTTTGCCAATTAATTCCTACAACTTGTTTTCCTCCATTCCTTTCTTTTTTACCTTAGTATATTTGTTTATTTGTTCCAAACAATACATACATGGTCCTTGAGATTCGATATTCAATTATACTACATCCGACATTGTATCCTTGTAGGGGAGATTTGTTACTTTGGTAAAACTTTCACGATCATCTGGATGGTATGCATGTTAGATTTTTCCAAAGTTTTGTGGAAATTGAATTATACCTTTATCTCCTTAATCCCCAAAGTGGATATCCTAAATAGAATGAACCAATTTTGGACCCCAAGTAGTCATTTTAAAGATAGTAATTTTGGATCTTAACTTAACAAAATATCTGGGTTATTCATAAATACTTCATGGAGTTGATCCTAGATAGTGATTGAATTAGGGGAAATCGAGCGATACGAGTTTCATGCTTTTTCAGATAAATAGAATTTAAAAGCAGTCAACATCATGATGTCATTAGGGATGCTGTGGACCTTAATGGTGTGACAAAATCATCAAATCCCTCCATATTCTAACATGGTATTTGGTTGTTGCACCGGAAAAACATAAGTAGATAACAAGGTTATTAAACCTAATTTTAGTTCAAAGCTTGGAGCAACGATTTTTGCTGCAACAAGTCCACTAACAAGATTAGTACAAGTGGGAAGCTTGTAAGCTCTAAAGTGGCGGGGTCGTTCCTCTCATTGCCCTATAGTCAATACGACTTCTACACTAGCGGGCTCAGCATTGTCAACAACTTGAAGGGCATGTATTTCTCATGCTTTAAACTTGTTGACGCAATTGGTCCATATGATGTTGCATCTCTACATAGGTGGCATCAACAATATTGCATCCGGTAGAAATCACTAAGTTGCTAGGATAGGACATGTTTGCAAAGATGGAGTGATTGGTCGGATTAGATTGGTCGTTGGCCGACTAATCAAAGATGTTGCCAACAGTTGTAGAGATCTGTTGATCTAGTACGCATGGAGCGTATGATTCTTTCCGGTTCGAAATTTACGGGAGTAAGAGGTTTTTTTGCACTCATTCCTCTACACATTCAAAAAGAGACAAGGATGATCAATAACACATGGTTTCAAAGTTAGTAACTCAAACAAAATGAAAACCTTCTGAGACAATAACGCCAATTTGATGTGGACTTAAACGCGACCCTCAAATCTTGCAAATACATACAAGACCCATTTATAGTAAAGGGTTCGGGATAAAACTCAAGAAAAAAGGTATAATGATTTGACCGATTAATAATGAAACAACTAAATAAAAAAAAACATAAACAATAAACGAAAACAAAGTAGTTAGTATGTCGATCAACTGCCACTGAGTGGTCGATCGATGACACATTAAAGAACGTAGAATATATAGTTCGCAATCACGGGGACGAGAAAAAAGAATTGGACGATCAACTAGTAGAGGTTGTTTGATTGATCAGTAGAAAAACACGATAGAAAAGGAGTTACTCATACCTTTCGTTAAATTCGAAAGGTATGAGTAACTCGGCTCTCACATTTTGTCATCACACCTTGAAGAACATATAGTAATGGAGTGCTATATACTCAGGCTCTTTCATTTTGCATAGAAGAACCCAAAACTACCATAAATCTCATAGATAAACATCCAAGGACAATATATCATTATCAATATCATAGGTCAATGCAGGACAGGCTCTCAAGACCCTATAATGAATGAATTTAGCAAGAACACAAATTCAAAGCTTTATTAATATTATTTGAAGGGGAAAAGGATGGTCGATCGACTAGTGAGGGTGGTCGATCGATAGGCATGGTGGAACTCAAACCGTCTATTGAAACTTTCGAATGAAAACTGAATAATAAGAAACCTAATTGTAGAATAACCCTATTTATAGGAGGATGATGAACCTAATCCTCTTGGGATTTACAAATCAAATCAAATCTAATGTACCAAACTATATGGTATAACTGATGTGTCTGGACAACAAGTTGACCTGGTGTTGTGTGCTTGCATCCTAGATGGAGAAGGTGACTGATAGAAACCAAAAAGAAAAGAAACAACAATTCACTCATCCATATTAGATTAAACTGGTCTTCAATTTTCTTGCAGAACTTCACTTGCAAGAGAATGAGAAACATTGATGCTCGTTACAAGCATCCAATGTAAGCCATTAATCAAAAAGAAAACACACACAAAAAAAAAGCTAATAAAAATTCACCAACTTATGGTGAATTGATGTAAAAGAGAAATAAAAAAAAAGTTAAAATAAATTCCGTCTCTTCCCTCTTGTTCCCTTACAAGACGAGAGACCCTTTCTTGTTTCACATTCATATATATATATATATATAATAGCTTTGTGCCTATATACCGAACTGTATGCATGTCATAGTTGATCAGGGTTAGCTGCAAAATAGGCGAGCACACCAACAAATGGCGCATTGATGTACGTGGTGGGCTCGGACTTCTTATAATCAGCCCGTTCATCACCATACAAGTCATCCTCACCCGGCCCGCCCACGACCGCCCCAACAAGGTCATTCGGGTTGGGCCCGGATGAGTTAAAGTAAACGGACCCATCCTTGCAAGCGATAAAACCCGGGTGGTCCTTAATGGACGGCAAAGATGAACCGCGGTGGTGGATCCTCTGCGGGTACTTGGAGCTGTACCCGACCATATACGATAGGCCCATCGGGTTTTCCCCGAGTATATAATTGGCCTGTCTTTGGGCCAGCTTTCGCAGTTCTGTGGGCCCGACGATGACGTTACCACAGTCACACGTGGCAGACGTTTTCTGGAGGTAGTCTGCGTAGACCAATAGGAGGAAGGAGATTGAGGTTGCGTGTTGGAGATTGCTTCCTCCTGGCCGGTAGATTAGACCTCCTGGCGTGATTTCGATGTGGGATGAGGATGATTCTGGGATTAGTGTGCACATGAATCCGTCTGCTAATGATTTGTATGATTCTAGTGAGTATCTGCTTCCTTCTAGCACTTCCTGTGTTATTAATTTAATTAGTTCATATTAGGATTGTGTTAGACGTTTAAAAGTAATGAAATTAAAATAATAACCTTTGAAACGAGGACATTAAGGCCAGCATGTTTGTTATCCCAACCGAATTCATTGGTGTTTTCACTGGCGCCAAGGATTTGACCGTTGCTTTCTATATAGTTGAGGTAATTATCGTCCTGTGTCGCCCTTCTTAGCCAGGCTGCTCCCCACAAAAGTTCATCCTGCAAACTAAATATTTTTAAAATTAGTTCTCTCTAAAAATATAAAAGTTTGAATAACATACGAATAAAACGGATTCAAGCCCGAACCCAAACCGAACTAATCAGTTCAAATTAGACATGTATAAAAGCGGGCTCGGGCCAGGTTCTGATCTAGCCATAACTAAAAACTCTTCCTGCAAGGTGCGGACCGGCTTGTCTGATTCGACTTGTTCGGACCACAATCGTTGTTCATGTCCACACATATAAAAAGCGGGCAGGCTGCCGGCACGTACGTACTTGATTATGCGCTTTTTTCTCGGGACTTATTGTTCAAAACAAGTAATTTAACATTTTTAACCCACACTTTCAATCAAATTAGTCTTGTATATAGCACTACCAACAAGTTCAACAAAAACCAACACAAAATAGAATAAATTTAAATACCTGAAAAACAACAAGTTTCATTACAATCAAGTTAGTCTTATACGAATATAACTCGTCAAAATACTTCAAACAAACTAGATGAGAAATTAGAGTATGTGACACTCAAAATAATATATATTTATATAAATTATATATATATACGGGTTGGGCCGGGTTAACCCGTGGATCAAAATGCTTACACATACGGACATACCCATCCCACCAAAAATACGGATCAGACCCGAACGGGTCAAGCGTTGTTCATACCCATTTTTTTTTTCTGAGCGGGCGGACTGGACGGGCCCGAATTTGTACAGTCTAGTTCAGATCCTAATCCCTCAAGTGTGATAATTCGGTCCAGGCCCGGGTCCAGGTCATAGGACCACCCATTAGAATTACCACATGATGGGCAGACAGAAGGGCCCAATCGGCCCACTTCTTTAATTGCTACGAGTACTAGAAAGCTTAAGCCCTACTAGTAAGTAGTAACACATAACGTGATCGATGGAATTACCTGGTAGCCATCAAAGTCGCAATAATAAGGGCAAGCACCATCTCTAACATCAGAGTTATCACTATAAGCTCCTCTATATGAATCCGCAAACCCAAAAGCCGCTACTGCATTCTGTAGCAACGTTCCGGAGTAGCTCGGGTCAGCCGATCGGAATGCCATGGAAGCAGCCGCTAGCGCTGCCGCAGTCTCACCAGCTACATCCGAAGCTGGGTTGGGTGCCTCGACTGCGTAGCTTTTCCGGGAGGTGTCCATGTCTTCTGGCCTCTCCCAACAGTTGTGGTCACTCATTGGATCACCCACCTGCCAAATTATAGTTATTATTTTTAAATTTTTATCATGAATAAATTATTTATAAAAGGAAAAATGAGTATGTTCCTTAAAATGTGTATAAAACTGTGGATTATTCCCGCCATTTTCCGTTAGTGTCAGTGTGAAATATGACATGAAAGAGCATGTGTATATCTACTTAAGAAAATGATGTTTTTGGAGAATATTATTATTATTATTATTATTATTATTATTATTATTATTATTATTATTATTATGTCATAAATATTTGTTCGAAAGAGTAGAAAGTATAAATGCTTGAGAAATTAGCGTCACTGTTTGGAAGCGGCCCATAAATTTTGTGGTCATGTTTTCTGTTCCGCTGATTAACTATGCAACCCCGCCGTAGGGAACCGTCATAACTGTCCGTGATGCCTCATCGGCATTATTATTTGTTTTCCCCAACTTTCGGGTGAATTATAGAAAAGTACTCTAAGATTACTATATTACACACAGTACCCTTTAACAAATTCACACATTTAACCAAAATTCTCTTACAATTTCGATAAATATAACACAAAGTGTTATCTTTCACGGTACATTATTTTCAGATCGGCATATTTACCCTCGATTCCATCATAAGATTTGAGATTTGCATACAAATCTCAACCCATTGACAATTGGATTGAAGGGTGAAAGAAAACCAGATTTAAATATTGGATTAAAAATTAACATATAAGTTTAGTCAAATTTTATAATAAAATTAATTCATAAAAAAAATTCACAATCTTCTAAAATCACAAGAACCGACCGAACTTTATGTACTCAACGTGAATGAGAGAAGAAACTAGAAGGTTAGCAGGGATTGCAATTTTTGGCGGGACCCAAAAATATTTTAATTTAATTCTTACAATATTTTAATTTAGTAAAATTGTTTATAATAATAGCACTAAATTGATATGACAGTACCCTGAAGTAGAAGAAAAAGTAAAGTTTTTAACTGTAATTACCTGAACATAGATTCGATTAGGGAGCTGACTGACGGTCTTGAGGAGGTAATCAGTAGACCACTTAATAGCAACAAGGCTACTCCGGAGCTCCGATTGAGGCATACAGTCACCAAATTCAATGACACTCCAAGCCAACATTGTGGTGGTGAATGCCATCGGAAAATTAAACTTAACATTATCTCCGGCGTCGTAGTAACCTCCGACGAGGTCAATTCCACGGTCAGCCCCGTCAGCCAAACCCGAGTGCGCCCGCCACCGCGCCCGCTGCTCGTCGGGCAGGTAACCCGACCTTTGGCCCTCGAAGAACTGTATCGATTTTGATAAGGCGTCGAGGTAGTCATGGTAGGCTATGGCTACTCCTGCGAGAGGTAGGAGAAGAAGTAGAGAGTTTAGAGTTGGTGTCATTTGTGTTCGGGTGTTTTGTGGGTGGGTTGTTTGGGTTAGTTGGGTGGGTTATTTTGGGTGGTGGGTGTTGGGTGTTTATAGGGTGGGATTTTGGGGTTTAAATTTACTTTTTTTTGTTATTGGTATAATTTAGGTGTTGGTTATTGTAGGTGGTGGTATTGAATGAATGTATGGATTTGATTCACGAGAAAGAGAGGCAGTAGCCGACAGATTGGTGAACCAAAGGGATCCCCAACCTATTCCATCTGTGACTCTTACCAAAGACAATTTCACTTTTCTATATGGCTTTTTTCCTTTTTCTTTTTTTTTTTCTTTTTTATTTTAATGGGTAAAAAGAACCCAAATCTCTCATCTAAATAAAACCAAAACATCATATTGATCTCAGGGAATAAGGTCGCTAGCCAAGCAAGATGATGATATTATTATCTCATCAATCTTCTTAAGCCGATCACCGCATGTTTTCACCGATGAATAAAGAAAAATGTCAATGAGTCGTATTTCGTTAAACTTTATCTTGTTTTAGGGTCTAGAGCCCGACTTTGCATTATGAATTTATGAGGTTATCGGTTATTTATGTCGATGTGTTGATGCCAAAATATAAGAGTCGAGTCACTCATGTTCAAAAAAATTTGTTCGATGTGTGACAAACAAGCAGTGTTGTTCACGTGACAATCAAGCGAAATTGTTCCCCCACATAAAATGGTTTACATTTCGTCTTGATATTATCAATTGAGATCTATATATGTATGTTATGGTAATCTTGATCCCCAGACTCTTTATTAATTGTTGATTACTATTTTTTGTCGTGTTACTTTCAAAGTTCTTGATTTTGAATCAAGCAACACCCAAACTTTCTACCTCCCTTACTGTTTTTGTCATTCACAAGTTTTATATACAAATCGATCGACTGACATGTTTTCCTCTCCTTAGTTACTTATGTTTTCTTATTTAAATATTTATTTGTGTTTGGTGTTTGACATCGATCGATTAACACCCTTGTTTTTCGGCTTTCTTGAGTTCGATCATGACCTTCTTGATACAATCGGGTCTTGTAAGTATTTGCGAGATTTGAGGCTTGCGTTTCAACCCTTGTCGGTTCACGTTCCAACCCTCATCAAATAGACACCGTTGTGGGGGGTACGATTGTTTGTTTAGCTTATTAATCGTGAAATTTTATCATTTGATCTTTTTTTTGCTCCTTTTACGAATTTCAGGCTAAATGAGCAAAGGAAGAAGCGTGAAGAAAAAAAAACTTGCACCTCCAAATCACAAACCAGGGAAACTTCTTTGCACTAGACGAACCAAGTCGACCGATCTCTTGCCTCACTCGGCCGGTCCAGATTTGCTTCCACTAATAAATCCTAATTCTACAAGGATGTTTGATCTTGATGGTACTACAATTATTTCATTAGAAAACAAAATGTTGCTACTACCTTCATCGAAATGCATAGACAATTAGATCAACTACAATTGAGAATCCAGGACAATGAAGAAAGAGAGAGAATATCCCTTCAAGTTGTTGATGATGTTGATATTGTTGGGGTTGAAACCGAACTGGGCAGAAGAGCTTATGTGATAAACAACTTGATGCGCCCTTGGATACGTTCAAGAAGAACTTTCAGATCAAGATCGAGCTTAAGCTTCAACTACTTCATATGTTGATGTGCCGGTAGATCAAAGATATAATATGGTTGGTGGAAGCTATGATATGGATACGGAAGCGAATGTTTGATCCGATCAAGGTTGATTGAGCAATCCAGTGGAGGGGATAGGTAGATTCTTGAAGAATCCTCGAATATGAAGGCTTGATCGAAGATCCAAGGAAGAATTGTGAGAGGGAAGATGTGATGTCCACAATCAAGAAGGATGATTTTCCTTTAACAAAACTTGAATACTTTGAATGTGTTTTACAAATGAGGCCAAACATCCCTTATATAGAGGATGTGACTGGACTGAAAGGTCCAAAACGAAAGGTCTAAATTGAAAGGCATACAATGAAAGGTCTAAAAGGGGTCCAATGGGAAAGCTTAGAAGGGAATATTCCACAAGAAATATCTCTTCTATTATTACATAGGTAAAAGATGAAAAATATTGTCAAAGTAGGCAAGCTTCGTGCCAAGACAAGGCATGCTAATTGCCGGGCCGTCATAGGCGGAGACACAGATGGTATTGATATTCAGTGCGTATCATTCTCCTCCTCTTGGATGTGAAACATTCCCATTTCATAGTCGTCAGAAAAGGGATCAATATTGGAAGCGAGGCCCTTGACGATGAACATGCTCGGACTTATAGTCCATTACAGTGATGGTGTCATGGAATTTGTCTACTATGTCGGCAAGACGCATGATTGGGGTGCTGTTACTTGAACGGTGCCGCCATAACTTTTGTATTAGGCAATGAAGCTCCTTCATCTATTCCGAAATTTGTAAAAAATGTGGCAAAGTTGGCCCAAGTTGCGCCGGGAACCAACCCGATGTGGTGTTCAATGCCTTAGATGGGTAGCAAGCCGGGTGGTGGATGATCGTGCATAACATGAACAAACTATTGAACGAGAGTCTTAAATTTATAGTCCATCAACATAATGGGGTCATTGTCGGGGTTGACGTCTTCTTCTTTCTCGATGGTGGATTCTTCATTGACCCCTTCAAAGGACTCGTCATACAACGGGTTGACAAATTGAATTGGAAGTGTCGGGCACAATCTTGAATGATGATATCTTCTTCTTCTTCTTCTTCTTCTAGTGGGTTAACAAATTGAATTGCAAGTACTGGGGCACAGTCCTTCATTGACGACATCGTCTTTGCCTTCGACTTTTCCCTCGTTACAAAATAGGTTGACAATCATCTCACACTTTGGTTGTATCATCACTTGGGGTCCTTCGTGTTGGGAGGTCGTCATGTGTGCAAGAACGTGCGCTTTCAATGTTTCTAGCTCTTCCCATAAAGACTCCGGCTCGTATTGTTGTTTCTTGTAGGAACTTTTTTGTCATACCGTCCCGACGATAATGACAAAGGTCCGGACGACAAGGCGCAATGTAATTTTCTTCAAGGTAGGCACGCCGTCAGCTGTGGGAATACCATCGGTGCCCATGAAATGTTTATTTCGGTCTTGGAAGGTATGGAGGAGGCAACCGTTCCTCATCCTTAAGGTAGGCTCTTCATTGTCAGTGTCACAGTGTGAATACCGTCGGTGCCCATGGGTGCTTTGTTTGGGTTTTGGTAGGTATGAGGGAGGCAACCTTCCCTCATCCTCATCAAAGGAATCATCATCATCGTAGAGCGTGATGGATGATGAAAAACGATTATGAACGATGACGAACGGTGATGAATGATGAAGAACAAGAGTAAAGAGAACTTATCTTCGATCCCTTTCTCTGATAACAATTTGATGCGTCAAGATTTTGTTGTGCCAAATTGGGCTCTAGCTTTGATCCTCTACTATGATACTAATTTGATTAAGCAATTCTTCTAATACCAATTTGATGCGTCCTTGGATGTTCAAGAAGAAACTTCAGATCTAGATCGAGCTTAAACTTCAACTACTCCGTATGTTGATGTGCCGGTAGATCAAATATAGAATATGGTTGGCGGAAGTATCATATGGATGCTGAAACGAATAGTTGATCCAATCAAGGTTGATTGAGAAATCCGTGAAGTGGAGTTAATAGGTTGATTTTTGAAGAATCCTCGAATGTGAAAATCTACTGAAATGCAATGCAAAACTACACTTTTATAGAGGCAAGAGTATATCTCCAATTCATCCTTGATCTCAACGTCCTTGATCGTAAATAGAACCAATTCATCCTTTTAAATTTGTTTAATAGTATGGTAGGCTGGAAATGTGATAAAAATGGATCACATTTGTTTTATAGAAACGGATACCCACTTTCACCTTTTCTCTTCAACCAATTTGAATATTTGAATGTCCGAATACAACTTTTCAGTAATGCGAACCCTAACAATTCAAAGAATTAAATAAAAAAGGGAAATTTCGGATGGTACCCTCGTAGTTAGGGGTTCTCTGGATTTTGCCCAACAGTTTTTTCGAGTTCGGATGATATCCTTAAGTTTTTGTTGTTTTTCGAATTTTGCCCAAATTCATTAAAAATTTTCAATTTCCATAAAAAAATATAAAAGAAAATAAAGAAATTTAAAAATAAGTTAAAATATAAAGAATGATTTATTTATTTTAAAAATAAAGTAAACAATAATTTTTTTAAAAAAAGCAGTATTTTATATTAATTTAAAAATAAATCAATCAGATAATTTTTACAAAATTAAAAAAAAATTGTATTTTTTTTTTTTAAAAAAGCAGTATTTTATAGGTAAATGTTCAGGTACGGCCCATATATTGTGGTACGGTCGTACGGCCGACCGTACGGGCGACACGTGTACCGGAAATTTTTTTTTTTTCTTTTCTGAAACGATTTTTTTTTTCGGAAACGAATGAAAATTTGTTTGAACTACCATGTTATAATTTATGCACTATTCTCCTATAAACTTTGAACTATTCCCATATAATCCATGAACTATTACTTTTTAATATAATCCATGAACTATTCTATTATAATTCATGAACTATCCCATAATAAGTTTTGAATTATTACTTTCACTCCTTTATAAATTTTGCACTATGAACTATTCTATTATAATTCATGAACTATCCTTTTAGAAGTTATGAACTATTACTTAATAAGTTTTGAACTATTACTTTCATTCCTTTATAAATTTTACACTATGAACTATTCTATTATAATTCATGAACTATCCTTTTATAAGTTATGAATTATTCCATAATAAGTTTTGAACTATTACTTTTACTCGTTTAAAAAAAAAAAAAATTTCGGGACACGTGTCGGCCGTACGGACGGCCGTACCGGAATAATGGGCCTTACTTGAACACTTCCCGTATTTTATATTAATTTAAAAATAAATCAATCAGATAATTTTTACAAAATTAAAAAAATTTTGTATTTTATTTTATTTTAAAAATAAATAAATTGGATTAGCATTTTTTTAACAAAAACTTTTTACAAAATTTTAAAACATAAGTGTTATACTTTATTTTTCATTTTTACTTTATTATTAAAAATAAATAAATCAGTCTTTATAGTTTATTTATTTTTCATTTTTACTTTATTTTTTTTGATAGTTTTCAATAGAATTTTAATTTTTTTAATGAATTTGGGCAAAATCTGGAAAACAACGAAAACTTAAGGGTATCATCCGAACTCGAAAAAACTATTGGGCAAAATCCGGAAAATCCAAAACCATGAGGGTACCATCCGGAATTTCCCAATAAAAAATCCAAATAAAATATGTACGAATATTGTAATTTTAATTAATTAATTTTTATAAAAATACGGATAACCATGTATTCAAATATATGTTTTTATTTCAGGGTATACATTTTTAAAAGATGATTCTTATCCGATTCGATAAAATGAAAAAATCTTGAATTGGATTAAATGGATAGAAATTAATATAAACTCATTTTGTCGAATCCGATTAGTTTTGACATCCACCCTTTAATGTTTGTACAAGGCAAAATGTAATTGACATGAAGCAAAAGTAGCTGGTATTTATCCCAAACTGTATTCTCGATCACTAATTTGTATTATGGTTAACTATTTCTAGAAACTGATTGGACCTAATCTCTTTCTATCAAAGATGCATGTAAGCTTCAATAACCTAATTTTCACTGGTTTCTTGTACAAGCTTAGGAAAGGAAAATGGACAAATGAAAAGTACACAAAAGAAATATAAAAAATTGAGGAGAGAAGAAGATTTGTTGGGGGATTTGTGTTGTAAGGAGTCTTCTATAAAAACTTAGCCATACAACACTATAATTGTGGAGAATAGTCACCTAACCGAAAGAGTTTGATGGTTGAAGAACAAAGCAAGAAAATATAAGAACAGAAGTTTGATGGTTGAACCAAGTTAGCTTGTGTACGATAATGATTTTTAATATATGACATTAAAAGGTTAAAATTTTGGTTATAATATATGATATTGTAACCATTATTAATATTTAGTTTTTATATAAATTTTTGTCTATTTTATTTATTTATTATTGGTCAAATTAGTTAAGTAAGCCTTTTTAAGATTTATCTCTAGTAACTAGGCTCATGGTATAAATATGTTTAGTAAATGTACCTCTAATTAAACTTTTTATCTTTCAACTTAATTTAATGAATGTGGTAAAAAATAAGGGGCACATAAAACTAATGTAAATGTAAAAAGAGCTTATTCAGCCACATTTTTTCTTTATTATTTATAATTTTACGACACATAATTCTTTATTCTCACATAACTCTCCACATTCGATTATCAATTTTGTATGAACTTTTAAAATTATTGTACATCAATAAATATTACACCTTCTACATTTAACATATGTGATATTTTCTCTATTTTTATACATCTAAAATTCACGGCGTTTTTTTTTTTGTATGAAAAAGACGATAGTGTAACAGTATGAACAAACCGCTACGCAATTTTGGTGTTTTGAACTCGGGTTGAAAAACTCTTTCTTGCTCCTAATACTAGTTAAATAATTTGAAATTTTTAGCTTTTATTCATTGCAAAAATTATAATTGTCCAAGAGGGTTTAATATATTGTTCATCACTTTATGATGGTGCACAAGTAAAAAAATCAAAACCGTTATTTTTAAATCAAACGTTTCTTACAGATTTTTGCTCCTTATCGTATGAGAGGTTCCACATGATCTATATATCGGGACACATTCCAATGAGAACGAATTGGTTGGTGAGATATTCAATAAAATATAAACGTTAGGTTCAAAAATCCAAGAACAAATTCATGATGTGTGCTAGGCATGTGCGTCTAATGAGACACACATATGCACATGCAGTCATGCATATTATGCCCTTTGTGAGGGTGCACATATATGCATCTTATGACATGCATATATGTTCTCTCTATGATCTTCATTGAATCTGACGCATTTAACGGTTGAACTACGTTTTTTTCTCACCCTAAATTTTGTTCTTACTTGATCGTTTTCATATATATATATATATATATATATATATATATATATATATATATATATATATATATATGATTTGGATTATATTGAAAATGGTCTTAAGGTCAAAAGTGAGGGCGCACAATTTTTAGATCAAAATAACGAAGGGTTGTGATTTGCACAAATTAATTTACACTTGTCGTATACTTGAACATAGTTGAACAATTAAACGTATAAATTAATATTTGAACAATTAATTATATAGTTGTACAATTTCGAATATATTTGAACAAATATATGCTATATTTGAACAATTGTTACTTGATTCAATGGATGCGAATTCTTCCTACTCTTGACCCTTAGAACTCTTTTCACTTGAACTCAACCCCCATCTCTCTCTCTCATATCTCTCTCTCTCTCTCTCTCTCTCTATATATATATATATATATATATATATATATATATATATATATATATAGTATAGATCCTATGAAAACACTCCTAACGTGTATACATGAGAACAATTTCGTAATTATTATTAGTTTTGTTACGAATGTGCCATATCGTTTAATGTATTATTCGTAGTTATTGTTGGTTGAGTGGATTATTCGTAGTTATTGTTGAATTCCTAATTATTATTATTCGTAGTTATTATTAATTATGAAGTCTTCTCTAAATCTCAACCCTTAATACTCACCATCCAACGGTGTACGATTGTTCTCATGTATGCACGTTAGAGGTGTTCTCATGGGAACCACACCCTATATATATTGGTTCGGGAGAGAACCATTCTTACCATGAGGAATGAGAGCATATATCAATCGTTGAATGAATAAAAATCAACAATTGTGATAAGGAGAAGATTTGTATCAAATTTTAAATATTTGGTCGCATTAATGCAGTTTTATTTTAATGTTGAATGTTAAATTCCTTAAAGGACTCATTACCTTATTAATATCACACTCATGCACGTGAGCGTTAAGTTCATCATGTTCAATTAAAAGTGCAACAGAATTCGATGTCTATAAGTTTGTTTGAGTTAAATTTAATGAACACGAGTGTTCAATCATATAAGTAGGTAAAGACATGTACACGATTGATTAGCCATTTACTTTCATGAACATGAGCGTTCATGCACAATGTGGATAAGAAAAATGAAAAAGAATGTAAGCCCGAAAATGAGCACCATGAACATTATGTTCATGGTGGTGTGATTCGAATTCTACAAGAAACACGTGTATATATTATTAATAATGGATGAACGTGATCGAATAAGATTTTTTTTGCTCAACCAACTCAAATTATTTTTTTGTAGATGATAATCGTATCAAACACATAGATCGATCCCATAATAAATCATTAATTATTGTTGATTAGAATATAATATCTTTTTAATATTGTTGTATAAAGTTGTATATTTCTAGTCATTTTGTGTGACAATAGTAAAATCAGATTATATGTACAAATTATAATTTATTTTTATGTTAAGATAAGTGTATGTGTTACTACATTAAAGAAGCCGTAAGGAGGAGGCATTGAACGACGCCCCAAAAGGCTGAAAAAGATGGTAGATAACAGTTATGATTGAGAAACAAGACAAATACTACAACACACCTCAAAGTAGCCACTTTTAATTTGCCTCAATCATAGGGATCTATAAATCAATCAAACTCAAAATTCTTTTATTATACGAGACGCCATGTTTAGGGTACGAATCCAACACCTTAATTTGCATAGAAAAATCAAAGTTGTGATATTTAATTAGACACTGCATAAGTCATCAATGCAATAAATCGACGTTCATATCTCAAACGTATCGAAGAGACCATACATTTGACATATATAACTAGAAGAAATGGTACTATGTACTATTATGAAAAAACCCTAAAATAATATAACTATCAACCACCTCAAAACAATATTAATTTTTTGAAAGTTGTTGGAACCGGAAGCGATATAAATTATTTATCAAAAACAAAACGGCTTATTTATGAACAAGTCGAACAAGTCGAGCATTGGCATGCTCTTGCTCGACCTGTTCATAAACTAGACGATCTTGAGTCCTAACCAGTCCTAAATTTTAAACGAGCTTGACATGTTCAAGTTCGACTCATTTATGAACGAGTCAAGTCCGGGTTGAACCTAATTTTTATACGAGCTTTACAATGTGTTCATATTTGGTTCTTTAGAAAATAAACGAGCTCGAGTTTATCCGGGCATGTATATGCTCAACTCGTTTATGAACAAACCGAACCTAAGCAACAAAACTAATATAGCACTCCTATAGTGATATTCTAGCCGAAGGAGCCGAACTTTATCCTAATTGAGCCGAGCATTACCATGCTCAAGCTCAACTAGTTTATGAACGAATCGAGTCCAAGTTGAGCCTAAATATTATAAGGAGTTTTACATTGTGCTCATATTTTACTCGTTTATAAAATGAATGAGCTTGAGCCGAGGTTTGACGAAATGAGCCTAAATTTATACAAACTCTAAATGTGGCGATAGATAGTGGTAGACTTGGTGTTTACATGGGCACATACACTTTACACTATGCTTTTCTTGCTTCACACCTTCAACCCCGCGAGGTGCAAGGTAGGATTTTAGGGGATTCTAGAGTTTCTGATTTTGATATTGCTTTCGAGTATGTGTTGTCTAGTTGGGGCATCGGCATTGTTAGAGATGACTTTAACATGAGTGTGATGTAGTCTGATCCCCATTTAAGGAAGAAAAGCTAGCTATTACTACAACAATGTGGATAAACATCTTAAAATGGAGTTTGTTCTTTAGGAAGGCATAGAACCCTTATTGCTAATTTGAAACTTCCCATGGCCCAACAATCGCTGAAAGTTGTCCCTGGTCTTGGTTAAGTTATGAATCCCTCTATTTTTCAGTCCATTGTTAAATACTCTCTCGGAATTGTCATGTTTTGTGAGGGGTCTAAATGTCCGGCGTGTGAGAAAGGTATTCTTGACACTTAGGGGATCACGCTCTAGCCTGCGCTGTTGATATTGATGTTAAACACCGTCATAATGTGGTTCGTGGCACCTTATATGATGAATGTCTTAAGGTTGGGATTTATGTACGGAAAGAAGCTTCCAGATGTATGGTCGATGAGAAAGATGGAAAATTGCTCCCGCGGATATTCTATTCTATAATTGGTTCCAAGGAAAAAAAACACTTGTGTTGATATTATCAGTACATCTCTTTTTTTCTCTGGACTTTCAGGCTTCATTACAGGTAAGACCGTGAGGGTGGCCGCTGCTAATAAAAGAAAGAAGTATAAGGCTGTCTGTAGTGTTAGAGGATTCAATTTCCTCCCGTTCTCCAATTCCACCTTTGGCGACTTGAGAGACGATGAAACATGATTACTTAAGAGATTGTGCACTGTTCGCTCCAAACGGTGTGTGCAAGCTTTAAATTTATAACCCTAGACGTAAGCTTAAAACAAGGATGCGAACCCGCAGTGTACGGGTCAATCGTAGTAAAAAACAAGAAATTCCAGGGGTCGATCACAGGGACTTAGTGAAACAAAGTCCAATTACGGTATGCTTTAGTAATTACTAACCACAAAAGGTGATCAAAACAATCAAAGATGATATAGAAGTCAAATAAAGGAAATATGCAATATATTCTAGGGATTAAAGCATCTAGTTGTGGTTCCAACTCAAGATCTAAAGATAAGCGGACAAAGCTGAGGTTTTTGCATGGGGAAGGTGTTACTAAAGTGGAATAGATCACCGGGTAAGTCTCACTACTCACTAATCCTAAACCGTAACTCCTATTACCGGGTAAGTCTCAAGGAATTAAGATAAAGAACTATAACCTCAAACTAACACACCAACTAAGGGAATAGAATCAACCTTTACCGGGTAAGTCTCAGGCTAACTCACAAATATGGGATGAAAGCACACTCAAACCCCAATAAAGGATAAACCTTTATTACCTACACTTATGATCTTAGGTATACAAACTAAGGAATTACCGGGTAAGTCTCATCCTAAGCTTGCATTGAACCAGGAAAGGTGTAATAAGAATAGGATTTGGCAAACTCTAACACTTAACTCTCAGTTTCGGATCAGATAAGTCACCTCGGTCAGAAGAATTCCACCCCGGCCGAGATGTTCATCGACTGAGCGAGATGCTTAGGGTTAAGTTTAAAGGCTCGAACTTTCAGGGTCCTACTGTGATTAAGATTATTCTATCAATGTCTTTCCCACAACCTTCAGCCAATCACCCTAGAATCACACAAGGAAATTAGCCACTCATAATCATGAAAGCAATAATCAAATATATGGGAAGAAGGTGAATATTTGAACAAGAAGAATTTAATGAAAAGACTTCAATAACTGAATCAAATATCACAACAAAGCGTTTCTTGCATAGAAAGCCAACAAGGCAAGACAACAAGGAAGGGAATCTAAGATAATCTTACAAAAAAAAAACCTTCAAAAGCTATAAAAGCTACAATCTTCCTTCTTCAACCTTCAAAAAGGTTCTTCAAATCTCCCAACTGGAGTATGGCCGCAGCGGTGTAGTAGGTGTAAGCAAGGTGATAGCGGATGTCGGATTTGTGGGAAATCCGACCCCTTTTTATAGGAAAATTGCTCTCCAAAGATAAGATATCTTAGAAAGATCTCTTCCCATAAAAATAGGTAAAATATATGATCTAGTATATCTTCTTCCTTCCAGGAGCCAAGCCCAAAAATATAAGATCTCTTTCCAAAGATAAAAGATCTCAGCCAAGAATAAAATATTATCGCCGCGTCCCAAGTGTTCCCGTCGGTCGAGTCGACTTCTCTGGATCACCTCGGTCGAGGTGAATTTGTGGTCAACCGAGGTGAGTCAAAACTGAATGTGAAATCTCTCAAATCTGGTCCAAAGTGAATCTCTAATCCATGGCTATGCTTCCTGGATGGTTCCTTATGTTCCTGAATGTAGCTCCAATGACTCCATAGCTCCTTTTGCTCCTTTTTGATGCAAAACGTGTCATTTTACCTACGATTACAACAAAACTAGGTGTAGACCTCGATTCCCGCAAAGGTAGATGAAATGGTAATATAATCACATATTATACATACAAACATGCAGATTATTGAAGATAAAACGTCCAAACAAATCCCAAAATATAGACTATAATTCATGCTATCAAAATACCCCATACTTAGCCCTTGCTTGTCCCCAAGCAAGTTCCGCATATAAAAGGCAAGATAGAATGGATTATAAGTCAAGAAAATTAATGAAAAAGTCTTTCAAAACATTTTTATGGTGTGCTACAATCATAGATCACTCTAAGAGAATACTTCATGGAATTTAAAATCAAAATATGATCAAAATATTTTATAAATATAAGAAAGTTGTTCATCTTTGCATAAAATCATAGAATGCATAATAAGTCATAATTATCGAAATTAATTATGCATAATCCAGTTTAAACCACTAAGTCAATCAACAAGCTTGAGGTCTCAAGAGCTTCCCAAAAGAAAGGTCAAGAAACGTGTAGGGTAGGGATGTATGTAAGGTAATGTGGTGCTAGAATCCGGGAAAAGGATGTACTTCACTTTCACTTTGACTTTCAACATCTTCCACCAATAAGCTTTGCTTATTTCACACTTTTTCTTTTTACTTTACTTTTTGGGATGCATGGACAGAGGTGCACAATAACCGAAGCCTAGGAAATCAACAATCATCAATTTCTTGAGATGCATCAAACCCTTGATGCACATACCATGACCCGTTAGGAATATTGCTCAATCCGACTTTGACAAGACACAAGCACCCGGCTATGTGAATGGTGCCGAGTTACTCATCATCATGATTGACTTCCCCAAACCTATTATTATTTTCTAACACTTTCACTTCCAACCAACTTCTCAACTTTAACTTCACTTGCTTTCACCACTTTACTTGCTTCCAAATTCCCGGATAGGTAAAGGGAGGCAAAATGTATATGAGGGGCTAAGCATGATCAAGAAGAGGAAGAGAGAAGAATGAATTGCCTTGGTCTTTCCAGGAAGAAAGTGAGAGAACTCATAATGTGGTGTCAACCTTCAAATTCAACATAATTTAGACAAAAACAAAGTATTAAACATGCCAATAATTTCAAACAAAGCATTTAACAACTTAAACATATTATAAAACCTTTCAAACACATAAAGATTTTAAAACCAGTCAGTAAGCAAAATCTTCACTAAGATCATATCCAGATAAGAAGCACAAAAATCGTTTTGAAAACTCTCAGTTAACCCACCTCGGTCGAGGTGTTCTTAGGTCAACCGAGGTGAAACACCTCGTTCGGCCAGAACTGCCCCGGTCGAGGTCAAAAATTTATTTTTTTAAAAAACCAGTTTTTTTCAGTTTCGACGTTTTTCTCAATCAGATAACCTGTATGTATGCATGCAGTCTCAGATAAACACATAGAAGCAACTGAAGCATAAATATACATAAAAAATCCGATCAAGTAGAGTCATACATCACATAAGTGTCAAGTAATACACAAATACCCCATACTTGGGACACACTGTCCCAATGGGTCAAAATAAGTCTAAGGAATAAAATACTCACCGGATAATAAGCTGAACTACATAAAAATAAGAAAGAAAATCCTGCAGCTCTCAGTAGTCACGATCCGGTGGTGGTGGTGGTGGTACGTATGGATATTGAGACGGGTCAAATGGATAGCCTATGATGTGCTCAAACTGAATCTGGGCCATCATGTGCTGGTAATGTTGTCGCTCCTGCATCTTGCGGATATCCAGTGATAAGGCAACATATGAATCAATCATTTGATCCGTCAGATCATCGATCCGACGGTGAGCCTCAGGATCTCTGTGTCGGCGTGCTCTACGCCTAGCAGGTCTCACTGGAGATGTGGCTGGTGCAGGCTCAGTATCATCATCATCAAGATCAATAATTGGCGCGCTCGTCCATCAGTATCTGTCCCTGTATCTATCGGGACTCCACCATCCCTGTCATCAGCAGTCTCCTCATCATCTATCTCCTCATCCTCAACTGGGGCAGCTGCTGCCTCTCTATAATCCTCCATCAGTGGGGCCCAGGCGGTCTGCCAGTAATGAGGGTCATAAACTGTAAACTGTGCTGACCACCTGATCCCCTGCGGTGCAGTCAGCTCCCATGGCATAGCCACGTATGGTGTAGTCAGTCCTAGGGGAACCAGAATCCGCCGAGTGATCATCTCCTACAGCCCAAGCGGCTTGGCAGCCGCCACCATAGTGCAAGCGCTGAGATCCATGTCCTGGTAGCTGGCGATGTGGGTCACGAGTCCTCCGCAGCAAATGTCCCCCTTCGCCTTGGCCTTGATCCTGTGCAGATCCTTTGCCAGCATCAAGCCAAAGTCGGGGATCCCTCCAGTCACCATGCAATATAGGCTAAACAGCTCCCCTTGTCGGACCTTCTGGGGCGTCTCAGTACGCGCCAGAAGTGTCTCACTGAAGATGCGGTGGGCTAACCTAAAAGCTAGGTGAAAAATAACCTTCTCCCTGGAGTCTCCAGGGCGCCACCTGTCTGCGTGCTCAACCACGTGAGCAATCTGTCCCCAAAATTCCCTAGCTACAGATCGGGAAGGGAAATCAACAACTGTCGGGGCAGGAAAACCAAATATATCCCTCCAATACTCTAGTGGAACTATGAAGTTCCGGTTCATCAACCGGTACTTCACAGAACGCTCTGTGGGGAGGTAGGTGAAGGAGCTAACAAACTCTAGGGTGGGCTCCAAATAGGCAGGGGCTCGGATCTCAGTAAACTGATCTAGCCCTACTGTCGATATCATACGTCTAAGGTCTCCATCCACATGGAGACAGTCAAAGGCTGACACGTCCAGGAAGCGAGGTGCTATCACTGGACGGGCTGCTATACGGTCGTAATCGACCCGGTGTCGCTCGTGGATCACCGGTCGATAAGGTCGGGAAGAAGAGGAGGAAGGGGAAGGGGAGGATCTATCCCTACTGGCAAGACGTCTTTCAGAACTCATTTTCAAATTTCTCTCTGTCAGGTCACCTCGGTCGGTCTGACAATACTCAGGAACACCTCGGCCGAGGCACAGCACGTCTGGACCGAGGCGAAAAACTGCGTACTAATTTCTTCAAAAATTCCAGTTCTTTCCCCCAAAATCACTACAACTGGTTCCTATGGGGTACTTAATCCGTTTCTCAACAAATGCAGGGCAATCCAAGCCCAAATCGAAGCGAAATCAGCGAGTTAGGGTTTCGTTATCGTTTTACCTCGTTCGGCCGTTTCGGTTCGATTTCTTCGTAGTTCGACGATGCACTGGGATCCTCTACGCTTTAATCGCAGTTTGGAAGCGAAAATCTTCGAAAACGAGCGAGAATCGAAGGGCGAGGTGAAAGAGAGCGCCGCGGTCGAGGGGGTTGGTAAAGAGAGGAAAGAGAAATTTTTCCCCTTTTTATACTCGGTCGAGGTGGTCTCGACTGGACCGAGGTGGTACGGACCGAGGTGGTTCTTCAGAAACCCTAGTCGCCTCGGTTGCTCAAGAATCATCTCGGTCGAGGTGCTTTGACAGCAACCGAGATGTGCCTCAGTCAAACTTCGTCTTCTCGAATTCTCGATCTTCTGTCCTTCCAGTTATGCTCCTGGTTTGTACTCCTTCCTTAGATGTCACCTGTTGTCTGTCTAGAACGCCAAAAAAAAAACAAAGCAAAGCAAAAGCAAAACTATCTAAGCTAGATTAGAAAACGGGAAAAAAAACAATACCTTGGGTTGCCTCCCAAGAAGCGCTGGGTTTAAGGTCGCTAGCTGGACCATAGTGCGTCTCTCAAACGAGGTATATTGGTGCAACCTCCTCAACCGGAGTTTCCGGTTTGTATTTCTTGAGTCTATGACCATTGACCTTGAAGCTTCCGCTTGTTTCGCCCCATATCTCAACTGCACCATGAGGAAAAACATGTTTCACAACATAAGGTCCGGTCCATCTAGATTTTAACTTACCTGGAAAGAGGCGGAGGCGGGAGTTGAAGAGTAGAACTAGGTCTCCTTCGTTAAGCTCCTTTGGGATGATACGCTTGTCATGCCATTTCTTCGTCCTTTCCTTATAGATTTTGGCATTCTCATAAGCGTTCAAACGCAGCTCCTCCAGCTCGTTGATTTCCAATAGCCGCTTCTCGCCGGCCTCCTTAATGTCGAAGTTCAACCATTTGATCGCCCAATATGCTTTGTGTTCTAACTCAACAGGCAAATGGCAAGACTTCCCATATACCAAATTATAAGGGGTGGGACCTATGGGAGTCTTAAATGCGGTCCTGTAGGCCCAAAGAGCATCGTCCAATTTCATGGACCAATCCTTCCTCGTCCTAGAGACGGTCTTCTCCAAAATTGCCTTGATTTCTCTATTCGAGATCTCGACCTGTCCACTAGTTTGAGGGTGATAAGGGGTTGATACCTTGTGGGTTACCCCATACTTCGATAGAAGTGCCTTGAACTTCCGGTTGATGAAATGCGTTCCTCCATCGCTGATGATGATGCGTGGAGTTCCAAAACGTGGAAAGATAGTTCTGTTTAAGAACTTCACAACCACCTTGGCGTCATTAGTGGGAGAAGCGATGACTTCAACCCATCTAGAGACGTAATCAATTGCAAAAAGAATATAGAGGTTTCCTCCGGAGGATGGGAAAGGTCCCATGAAGTCTATCCCCCATACATCAAAGATTTCCACCTCTTGAATGTTATTAAGTGGCATCTCGTTCCTTCTAGATAGATTTCCTGTTCTTTGGCATGCATCACAAGAGACAACAAACGATTGCACATCCTTAAATAATATAGGCCAAAAGAAACCGGAACGTAATACCTTAGCGCATGTTTTATCGGTGCTAGCATGTCCTCCACAAGGAAGTGAATGACAATGCCGTATGATGCTGTTAACTTCATCTTCCGGAATGCATCTTCAAAGCATCCCATCCGGCCCGCGCTTGAATAGCAGCGCCTCGTCCCAGTAGTAATGGCGTACCTCTTTGAAGAATCTTTTCTTTTGAGAGTACGTTAATCCGGGCGGTATTTCCTGGGAAACAAGATAATTCACAATATCAGCATACCAAGGTCCTTTATTATCAGAAAGTTGGTGGATAGAATGTTCCACCAACTGAGGATGAATGTCAGAGAAGGGAGTAAGAAGTTTGTTATTCTCAGTAGTCTCAGTTGACATCATCTCGCCATCGACCTCAGTCGAGGCGCAAAGGCGTTGACCGATATGTTCTTCAGTCGCCTCGCTCAGTCTAGGAATTGCCTCGGTCGAGGTACTGCAACTGGAACTGAAACTGGAGATCTTTGTCTCCTGGGTTAGCTTCTCAATTTTAGCTCCTGGATCTTCTTCCAGTGCTTTTAAGCTCCGTATATCTGCATCACAAGAAGCATCTATACCTTCCTCCATTAAACTGAAACTAATAACTCTTTCGAGTGGATCGTTAATAAGGATAGAGCTCACCAATTCCCTTGACTCTTCTTCATCATAGATGTTGAAGATGTCATCGCTTAGCTGCTCTCTTTTCATGGCTGCAAGTAATGCGAACTCCACTTTGTCTCCACCAATGTTGAATTTCAACTTGGCGTTCTTGCAATCCACGTTGCAACCCGAAGTTGCTAGAAATGGCCTCCCGAGAATAATAGGAACAGGATAATCTGCGGGAATGTCAAGTACAACAAAGTCTATTGGTAAATAGAAGTTACCTAACTTGACCGGAACGTCCTCTAAAATTCCCACGGGATGGGTGATGGAGCGATCCGCCATGTATAGTCGAATCTTGACCGGCTTGGGCTCTCAAGTCCGATCTTCACACATAGCTCCAGCGGAATGATGCTCACGCTGGCTCCTAGATCACATAGGGCTTCACAAGTGACATCCCCAACTTGAATGGGAATGCAAAATGAGCCAGGATCTCTTAATTTAGGTGGCATCTTCTCCTTCATGATTTGAATAAGCTCCGAGGATCTAGATGTCATCCTAACTTCACCAAAATCTTCCAGTTTCCTCTTCCTTGATAGGATCTCCTTCAAGAACTTCCCATAGGCGGGCATCCCTAGAATAGCATCAAGGAAAGGAATGTTAATGTGCAGTTTATTCATCAAGTCAAGGAACTTATCAAAGTGCTTGTCTAGATGTGCTCTGGCCCTTGACTGGGGGAATGGAAGTGGTGGTTTGTATGCAAGAGGTGGGACATAAACTTCAGTTTTGTCCGACTCTCTCAGAGGCTCCACCTCGGTTGGCATCTCGGCCGAAGTGTTCTTCGACTGCACCTTGACCGAGGTGGTCTTCGTCGGTACTAGCACCGACCGAGGCATTGGATCTGCAGTTTTCAGTCCACTCCTCGTAGTTATGGCCATGATTTGACCTTTAGGGTTGCTTTCCGTCCTTGTTGGAAGCTTCCCTGGATCTCTTGGTGCTTCATTCGCCGCTTCATTCGCCCTACTTGCAAGTTGTTGTTCAAAGGCTTTTTGGGCCTTCAAAAATGAAGTCATAGAAGTCTCCATAGCACTAAGCTTAATCAAGATAGCCTCCAGCATTGCGTCTTTCTTTTCCGGATGAGACGAACTTGATCCTTGCCCCTGACTCTTTAATGGAGTAGAAGAAGAAGAAGGGGAAGAGAGGAAAGGATTAGAGGAATCGTTAGAATTGGAGTTAGAATGACTGTTACCAGAATTTTGGTTGTTCGCCCTCCAATTGTTGCTATTGGATCCTCTATTGTTGTTGTTGTAGTTGTTGTTCCGGGAACCGTTGTTGTTGTTACGGTATCCATTGTTGTTATTCCTTTGCCCTTGATCTTCCTTCTTGGTTTGAGCAACCAAGAGTTCCTTCAATTGCTTCACGTCATTCTTCAAAGACGTGAGTTGATTGTTGCTGGGCTGAGTTCCTTGGAAGTTAACTCTTTTAACTCCACCTTCAGCTCCTTGATGGGTGTACTTCTTCATATGCAAAGCTTGCTTCTCGATAAAGTCCCAAGCTTCGTCAATCGCCATGTCCATAAAGGTACCGGCGGAGAGTAGTTGGAGGTTGAACTGGGTGCTTCCGTCCAGTCCCTTGAAGTATATCTCCAATAACTCTATCTTTGGGATCCCATGATGTGGGCAATCCAAAAGAATGTCCTTGAACCTCTACCATGACTTGGACAAGCTCTCCTTGTCCTTCATAATGAAAGCATTGATCTTCCCTCTCATTTCAGCGGTCTTTGAGGGGGAAAGAATTTGGTCAAGAACTCCGTTGTCATCTCCTCCCATGTGCTAATTTTTCCTGGAGGAAGAGATTGATACCAAGTAAGAGCTCTATCTTTTAAAGAAAAGTAAAAAGGTCTTAGCTTGTAGTTGTTATTTTCAATCCTTGAGGGTCTCAAGGTTTCCATCAAGATCTCATAGTTTTGAAGATGTTGATGCGGTGATTCCTTTTCTAGCCCTCCGAATTGGCATTGGCGAATCATGGATAGAACTTGCGGTCGAAGTTCGTAGTCATGGTCCGCTGGATCTCCTAGGTTAACTCCTGGATGCCTCAGTTGTTGATTGGGGTCCATCCTTTGACCTAGGGTTTGTGGGATTCCTGCAAGAAGAACACCTCGGACTGGCATCCGAGGTGGAAGCACCTCGGCCGGGGCATCAGGTACTGGAACTTGCCTCGGTCGAGGATCAGCGACTGGGACCTGCATCGGTCCAGCATCGGGAACTAGATCTTCCCTCGGTCGAAGTTGATATTGGTCTTGTAAGGCTGCCATATCTACTTCGATCGCTTCAGTCCTGGTGCGAGTTTCCTCCTTCTCTTGCCTTAGTTCTTCCCTGCTAAGGCGTAGTTGTTCTAGCGCCTCTTTCAACTCGGCCTCAAGATCGCGATTGTCTTGGTTGACCATCTTTGCTTCTCTTAAGCGTCGTTTGTATGTCTTTTCTGGTTCGGGATCGTAAGGAACGATTTCCTTCCCAGTGCGGGTTCTTCGCATAAACCTAAGAAAGAACCTGCAAAAGTCACTCAAGTAGAGTGGTTAGTAGACACGGGGGCAAGTGCCCCAAAAGCAAACCGCAACCGGCTCGGTCTAGACCAAGTCCCCGGAAACGGCGCCAAAAACTTGTTCTTTGGCGAAACTCTGTTCCGTTGCCGGAACGAGAACTTCGTATGTACCTAAAGTAACCTGCAAATATCACTCAAAAGAGATATCAAATAACAAGAGCAAAGCTCCCAAGCTTGACAACCGATAACCGAATTCGGCCTAAACCAAATCCCCGACAACGGCGCCAAAAACTTGTTCGCTCCAAACGGTGTGTGCAAGCTTTAAATTTATAACCCTAGACGTAAGTTTAAAACAAGGATGCGAACCCGCAGTGTACGGGTCAATCGTAGTAAAAAACAAGGAATTCCAGGGGTCGATCACAAGGACTTAGTGAAACAAAGTCCAATTACGGTATGCTTTAGTAATTACTAACCACAAAAGGTGATCAAAACAATCAAAGATGATATAGAAGTCAAATAAAGGAAATATGCAATTCTAGGGATTAAAGCATCTAGTTGTGGTTCCAACTCAAGATCTAAAAATAAGCGGACAAAGATGAGGTTTTTGCATGGGGAAGGTGTTACTAAAGTGGAATAGATCACCGGGTAAGTCTCACTACTCACTAATCCTAAACCGTAACTCCTATTACCGGGTAAGTCTCAAGAAATTAAGATAAAGAACTATAACCTCAAACTAACACACCAACTAAGGGAATATAATCAATCTTTACCGGGTAAGTCTCAGGCTAACTCACAAAGATGGGATGAAAGCACACTCAAACCCCAATAAAGGATAAACCTTTATTACCTACACTTATGATCTTAGGTATACAAACTAAGGAATTACCGGGTAAGTCTCATCCTAAGCTTGCATTGAACCAGGAAAGGTGTAATAAGAATAGGATTTGGCAAACTCTAACACTTAACTCTCAGTTTTGGATCAGATAAGTCACCTCGGTCAGAAGAATTCCACCCCGGCCGAGATGTTCATCGACTGAGCGAGATGCTTAGGGTTAAGGTTAAAGACTCGAACTTTCAGGGTCCTACTGTGATTAAGATTATTCTATCATTGTCTTTCCCACAACCTTCAGCCAATCACCCTAGAATCACACAAGGAAATTAGCCACTCATCATCATGAAAGCAATAATTAAATATATGGGAAGAAGGTGAATATTTGAATAAGAAGAATTTAATGAAAAGACTTCAATAACTGAATCAAATATCACAACAAAGCGTTCCTTGGATAGAAATCCAACAAGGCAAGACAACAAGGAAGGGAATCTAAGATAATCTTACAAAAAAAAACCTTCAAAAGCTATAAAGCTACAATCTTCCTTCTTCAACCTTAAAAAAGGTTCTTCAAATCTCCCAACTGGAGTATGGCCGCAGCGGTGTAGTAGGTGTAAGCAAGGTGATAGCGGATGTCGGATTTGTGGGAAATCCGACCCTTTTTATAGGAAAATTGTTCTCCAAAGATAAGATATCTTAAAAAGATCTCTTCCCATAAAAATAGGTAAAATATATGATCTAGTATATCTTCTTCCTTCCAGGAGCCAAGCCCAAAAATATAAGATCTCTTTCCAAAGATAAAAGATCTCAGCCAAGAATAAAATATTCTCGCCGCGTCCCAGGTGTTCGCCTCGGTCGAGTCGACTTCTCTGGATCACCTCGGTCGAGGTGAATCTGTGGTCAACCGAGGCGAGTCAAAACTGAATGTAAAATCTCTCAAATCTGGTCCAAAGTGAATCTCTAATCCATGAATATGCTTCCTGGATGGTTCCTTATGTTCCTGAATGTAGCTCCAATGACTCCATAGCTCCTTTTGCTCCTTTTTGATGCAAAACGTGCCATTTTACCTACGATTACAACAAAACTAGGTGTAGACCTCGATTCCCGCAAAGGTAGATGAAATGGTAATATAATCACATATTATACATACAAACATGCAGATTATTGATGATAAAACGTCCAAACAAATCCCAAAATATAGACTATAATCATGCTATCATGCACGTATGTTAGAGGGTTACCGAGAGTAGTGGAGACATGAGTCACATTTTAACTAGGATTGCGTTACTATTCGTAAGGGTGTGAGTTCAACTTGTTAGTTGGCTCTCATCCAATTTCTTGTAAAAAATAAATAAAAATAAATAAATAAATGAATAATAATAATAATAATAATAATAGTAATAATAATAATAATAATAATAATAATAAATAAAAAAAATAATAATAATATATTTTTACTGTAAAGGTGTAAAATGAAATTGGTGTGCACGTGAGACCTATTAATCTTGTCTTGATCAGGAGCTAGCCATCACTCCAAGGCGCCGACGTTGATGGCTCACTCCACTGGGGCACTGGCCCACACGATTGTCTTTGTTTCTTTGTCAGGTGAGAAATGAGAATCATAGCTTGCCTTCACCGCCTTACAATTCATCGCTTTGTATAAGATAATATAGACTAATCGGTGTTATACGGCTCGTAGTCGAACGTGCATTGGCATGTTGAGGTTTATTTATAAACGAGTCGAATTCGAGCTAAAATGTTTGACGAGCCAAACCCGAATAGCTCGTTTAAAATAATATTCATACAGTGCTATTTAGTCGAACGAGCCGAACTTTACCTGAACAAGCCAAGCAGAACGCAAGCCGAACTCGAGTAGCTTGTCTCATATATCAACCTTAGCTTTAAGCTTATTGGTTTGGTACCCCAAGGAAACACTTTGGGAGCGGCTGCACGTGAACCTGTGTTAAAACTGACAGTTGAAAGCAGCAACGCAGCTAATATGAGTTTCCACACTCTTCTGTACTTCTCATATGCTCACAATTTCAGAGTACTATGTCCAATCTATGTTTGAAATGCTAGATTATGTAATCCAACAACAAGGGCTCCCTGCAACATTCTAAAATCTCCAAATTGTCTTTTACAAAACTAAAATGCTCGCTTACATTACATTTTAATGGCTAAGCAAGGTGTACAAAATACATACACACTCTCTACAGTCTTGTACACTTGACATAAGAAAACAACTTCTTTATTCATTTTCGGATCCCGGGTAAAGAAGACTAGCTATCATGTCAATGTCTTGTTTAAACTAGTACCTCCTCGGATTATACCGGTCCAAGAACCTTCCTCCTGATGGACATTCGAACGCCAAATGACCCCTTCCTCCACATGTGTGACAGATCACGGAAATCCTGCACTCCCTGCTCGTATGACCCAACTGTTGGCAGTTCCTACATACCAAATCTCGGTGATAGTGGCCTCCTCGAGGTCCACCGCCACCTCTTTCAGGTAGAAGCTCTGCCTTGGTGCAGTCCTTTGCAACGTGTCCCGAGACATTACACCGATTACAGATTGGGTCGTTCTGGCAATCACGGGCCAGGTGGCCTATCTTCCTACAGTTATTGCATGCCTTCTCGTTTGTGCACTCCGCTGCAAAGTGGCCCACCTTGTAGCAGTTGTTACAAAGCCTCACGTCCCCAGGAGGATGAGACGGAGCTGAACAGTCCCGCGCCTGGTGGCCAGCTTTGCCACACCGATGGCAGATGCCCTTGTTCGTGCACTCGTTGGCTGTGTGCCCAGGCTCTCGACAGTTCCAACAAAGGATCTTTGTGGTACACTCCACAGCTATGTGCCTGGTAAGGAAGAACATAGTATGTTTGTTCGCCTAATATTTGTAATAAATTTCAGACGGAAATTCAACTGTCAGGGGATCATTTGCAGAAGAGTGCAAACTGAAACATGCACATTGAGGCCTCACGGTTCAAGAGAGGAGTTCAAAACATCCGGATAATAAAACCAGTATGAGTATAATGCAAAGCAGCAAATACAAAATGTGCTACAGGGTGATAGATAAACCACAGTGTATGAGAAAGAACTAAAGAAGCTTGTTGACGCACAATGAGGCATTAACGCATCATCATTTTATATGGAGTATAATTCAAATTTGAAATCGTGGGACTCCCAAATGCACCAACATGGCGACAAAGTTCACATTTTATGGTTTATAAAGTATTTGCATGACACAATATCTCATATAAATCAGTAGGTTCAAGTAGCTCTTTGTTAACAGTTGACAACATACTGAAGCTGGGTGAATATTTTCAAAATATCACAGGAAATACTACCTCAAAATATATTCAATAAAAAGGGTTTTCTCCAAAAAATGCTGAAACCATGGGTGTCTAAAGTAGAGCATTGCAATATGGCAAGACTATTTGCTGCTTGCGATAACAATAGAGCATTGATGCACTCATTTGGACTAGGCTACCATGAAGGGGACTGTAATGCAAGGAACGCACAAGTAAAGACACTTGCTACACTCTCAGCAGGGGGAAAAACATACCGAAAAAATATATTCCCCAAGTCATCATAGAGTCCCACCCATCTGAGAACCTTGATGAACCATTCAAAAAATGCTAGACAAAGGAAAATCTACCAGAGTTTGTGCATCAACATGAAAAGAAAAAAAAACCGAATAAGTTCCTAAGTTATCAACATCTCATAGTATAACCTCAAAAATGTTTGCACGGACACACAAGGAGGGAACAGCTTGGGAGTGAAAGAGTGCAATACACACAGGTGCAAGGAAAGGAATTCTAAAAGCTGCAAAACCTATAAAATGTAGACGGGAATAACAACTATACTTACCCAGGAAGACCACAATTGTGGCATATTGCGACGTTGGGGCACTCTCTAGCATAATGACCAGGGCGCCTGCAATTCTTGCACAAGTTGTTCTGACTGAAAAAAGAAAACATCTAAGTTGGAAACAGTATACAGTAGCGCAATGTTAAATCTGTTACTGTTTGCATTCTTTTGCAAACCAATCCTAGAATCTCTTTCCACATACGAATTCAGAGCTAAGCAATTTGTATCATATAGAAGCAGTAATACAGGAGCAGATGGATTCATAAAAGTGAACTTTAATTTTATATGGTCAGAACCATTTGAAACCTATACACGCTAAACAACCAGTAATCTTTACACTCCACAAAGTTTGAATGCAAAAAAGAAGTTTTTTTTTTATTTCTAATGTCCAAGAAATTAGAAATAAAAACTATAATGTACATTTGCAAAACCCACCCCTCATCTAATGGACGCTTGAATCATCATATTTTTAGTATGCTTTCTTTACACAATCTCCAAACAAATTCTCAATACTATATTAATATTTAACAAAATTTTCTCAGCGATCCTTTCCTATAAACTGAGATTGATTTTTTCCCGTTTATGTGCAACATAGGGTAGCGTGGAGCCTAATTATGCATGGACAACTAACTTTCATCAAGCAGATGAACTTGTAATCGGCTATTGGACAGATTGTTATAGGTAGAATATCTCATCAATGTCAAAGCAAAGGCTTTACTAAAAACTAGACATGGCCGCATGAAGCCGGGATAAGGGCATTAACAGCAAAAGCCTGAACAAGCATGGATAACTGACTAGGACTGTTGTTTTCTTTTGTAGGAAATTTATCATTAGATGAAGTGCATGGTTGATCTCCTTGTTTCACAATATTAAAACCAATTGCCTGAACAAGCATTGATAACTGACTAGGACTATTGTTTTTCTATTAGATGACAGTTTCAGAACTTAACAAACTCTTGTAAGAAAGAGAAATTTCAGACTTAACAACTCATATATATTCCAATGATCAGCACCCTTAGGGCTCGTTTGGTATGACTACAAGAATCAATTTGGAAGCAGGAATCGGATTGGAATCAAGAATTGGAATGAATCACTCCTGAATCCTAGTGTTTGGTATGAAGATGGAATGAACAAAACCTAAAACCTAAAACCTAATGTTTGATTTATATAATTTATGGAATGAGAAATCTTATTACATTTGATGTAAAAATATGTATCTTTACAATGCAATATTATTATATTTTTACATTTATATATGAAAATTTAAGCTCACATATCGGTGGGTATATATATATTTATATATATATATATATATAGATAGATACTGACTCATATGTAAACAACACTTACCATGTGAACATGTAAACACCGAATATATGTGACTATACCGCCGAATATATAGAGTCAGGTCCGGCAAATATTTCATCCATTAATAACACGATTCCCCCCCCCCTTAATATCGCCTAATCTCAGCCATCTATTTAACGATCTAACGGATACAATTTGTTCTCATTTTACATGTTAAGATCTGTTTACATGGAGTCAACCTCTATATATATATATACACACGCAGACTCATATTACTAGGTATATTATCACAAATTAAAACATACATAATAATCATTCGTTAGTAAACCTAAAATCATAAAATAGGTTATTCATATTTTGAAGCCAACTAAATTTATTTATTTGACTCACATATTTCACATCAATTCCAAACTAATCAAAATAGGGTATTCATATATAAAATACATTAGTTAATCACGTCCAATTGATAATTCAAAATCCTGAAATGGATCAAACCCACCTTTTATTTTTGGAATAAAAATCTTCTTTAAAGTTGAAATGATCATTCCAGATAATCATTTCGATTGCAATTTTGAGTCCTACCAAATACAAGGTATGGGTATAGCTCATTTTCATACCGATTCCTGATTCCACAGGAATCGTACCAAACGAGCCCTTAGTATGTTTTGCATTAATAGAAACTAGTATAGTACCCGTGTTATGCATGAGTGTGATGTGATTAAATTTAATTTTAGAAAAATTGATAAAAGATTTTTATGTAAACTGTTTACAAGTATCTATATTTGATAATCTTAGAATACTATTTAAAATAATTAACATGCATGTAATTATATATTATTATTTGTTAAATTGTAAAAACATTTTAAAGTATCTATATTTGTTAATCTTAGATTTTCATGTAAATTACTTACAAGATTTACATGCGTTAATTATATCTTCAAAGTCAAATTTTACTAAGGATTTTTTTTTCACAATCTCATCAAAATTATACATGCTACTAATGGCCATGAATAAATTTGTCACAATTAATTGATGATATTGAAATAATAGAAGATATTTATTAAAGATATAATGAATGTGTATTTAGTATAAAGGTAAAGCGTGTTAAAAAATGACAACAACGATTAGTAATAAAATTAATAGAAGGTTTTGTTGAGATCGATATAGGAAATATAATTGATAGAGTAAAAGTAGATAATTTACTTGCTTTTTTTGAGAAAGTTCCAAAATGAGAATGCATGAAAATTTGAAATGTGGCGAGATGAACAAGAAAAAGACATGTGACCTAAATGACTTTTGCTTTATTGTAGTATATATTCAAGTAAAGCACAAAACCAAAGAAGAAAGTAGTTGTATAGTCCAACTACCAATCATAGGCCTCAAAATTACTCGAGCAAAATCCCTCTAAAACTAATAAGAGAAACAAATTGAGGGTCACCCGATTAATTAGAAATATGGAAGTAGGAAGTAAAAATTAAAAGATGTCTAAAAACATTGAATAAAGTTGACAAAAAAAATTCCATGTTTAAACAACAAATGAAAAAAGTGAATGGGAGTATTACTCAACAAGTCCACTGCAAATCTAAACAAACACCTTCTAGGTTTTATAAGAAAAATAGGGGGAATATTTCTTCACGTATATACTTACATAATACTGTTAATTTCTCACATGGAAACGCGAAAGAAATAGTTAGTTCCTAATTTGGATGAAATCGTTCACTCAAACGTGAAAAATATATTTGTCTTTTGTTAAAAAAGACTGCATAAGTAAATATAGTTAAGTGATTATAGATTTCAACTTTGCTACAATCAATATAGCTACTTCTCAAAGTCATAATTAAATGGCCAATTTGACTTTGCTTTGATCCTCTAGAATGTTTTTTGGCTGATTAAAGGACCCAGGATTGGATTGTTTTTACCATGTTCATCTATAGCTGGCTTTGCTTGTCTGGACTTTTTGGTGGTGCTAGTGACATGTAGTTTAAGGGTTGAGTCGGTGGTGGTGGACCAATGTGACTTGTTGCTAAGACAAAAGGCAGCTCAAGTTTTCCTAGGTCTTCTCATATATTCAACTTCTCTAGGTTACATTTCTAATCACCTTACCATATGAAACTATCAGTTATATTGTGCTAAGTGCACACATAGAAGTTGGGACACTTGGTTTTCTTGTTTTGAATATGTGGTGCTGATTTGTATTTCGGCAAAAAACTTGATGCTATACTCCCTTTGTTTAGAAGTATTTATTTTTAAGAGTTAGGCACATATGCTACAAAAACTACGAGACAAAAGAATGCCCCTAACTGAATGTGCAAATTGTTTAAATGTTTCACATGTTGGGAGTAGAAAAAGTCTTTAAATTTATGTAAGACAAAAACAAAAACGGGAAACGAACACGGCAAGAAACGGAGAGGCGGAAATCTCTAAAATTTAAGGAAACAGGACACGGAGAGGAAAGATAAATAATATATCATTTTAAAACTTTTGTGAGTTCATATATTATAATAAGAGACACATATGATAAAACCAACGACAAATGAATAGACGAAGACATTTAAGATACATACACATAACATTTTATATATATATATATATATATGTGTGTGTGTGTGTTCATTGGAGTTTCTTAGATAAAAGGCATAGGTTGAACTAAATGTGCCATTAGTTTGTAGAAGGATAGAGAAATAAGCAACTTAGTTGTGTTTATTGATATCGAGGGCGTTTGGAATTCAGATATGACAATCGGAGAAGTATTAAATTAAGGAAAATAACATTTTGATGGAATTAAATTAGGATGATTTATGTGAAATTGTGAAGTTAGTTATCTTTGAGGGATTATGAAATTTTTTAATATATAGCAGCATTATCTCGCAATGAAATTAAAATTTCCAAAACCCTATCATATTCCCTCTCCTCCTTCCATGTTTCCAAAAAGCCACCTCTGTTATTGTGAATTACAAACAAACAAAAATAGAAACAAAATTTAGCAAGCTAGGAGTTGCGGCTACCTTGTTCATCTTCTTCGTGTCCCTCCCTGAGCTCACGTCGAGCCACTACCCGTGATCATGGTTCAAGCTAATATTGCGCCTATCGAACCAAACATCCCTCATTTGGACCGTGTCCGCACAGTGCTCGACCCATTTCTGTTACCTGAACAATGTCTTGACCGTTTCCTTCTAGATTTCCATTTTCGTCCGCTTTTAGGTTTTTGACACGTGAAGCAATGCCATATGAGGTTTCCGTGCTTTATAGCTTTTAATTGACTAAAACTTAAGGGATAGTGTTGAATATCTAAAAAAACAATTATAAAAAACTAGAAGTTCTAGCACAATTTTTTCTGCCTTTGGCTTTTTTTCATCAATGAGAACAAGTGACTATGGAAAATGAAGAAAGGTGGCAGCACGCAAGTGGAGAGGGAGTGCTAATGATAATTGAATTCAGATTTAGAAACAAGATAGGGCCAGCTACAAGCTAAGCATACTTAATAAACTTCTAAAAGAAGGTCAACAAAGTGAAACTAGAGGCCATAAACAAAGGGAAGGCAAGTTGATGCGGTAGAAGGCACCGGTCTTTAGGTGATAGAAATTGTCAGCAAACTCCAAACTTAACTGAGCCACTTAATGGATCAATGACCATATACACTTTGTTGCTGTGTTACAGTGTCCACCAACTTCAAAAGGCAGAGAAAATGGCGAGTGCATAGAAAAGAGTTAGGGGGACAGTGAAGCGGGAACGAAGGAAGAACAATAAAATTTATTCACGAAATCAAGGGAGGCTATCCACCATAGTTCATCCTAATACCCATCTACATACAAGAGATGAGTAGGGAAGACATGGACCGAGAAAATAAGAGAAGTGATTTCCAATCAATGATGACACAGTAAAGTGTTTGAGAATTTTGTCTCACAAACACATTTTCACCACATGCCTTTCAGATAGCTAAAAAGCAAAATGAGAAAACAGATAGTACAGAAAATTAAACACAGCGAAACCTGAAACTCCGACGTCCATCCCTCCTGTATGGTGCAGTGCGGTTAGAAAAGCGTTCACTCCGCATCTTCCTATCCACAGGACTTGTGCTCCTACTTCCGCTACTCCGCATTTTCCTTTCTACAGGACTCCCGCTCCTACTTCTGCTACTCCGCATCTTCCTATCCATAGGACTCCTGCTCCTACTTCTGCCACTGCTTCTGCTGTCTGAACTCATTATCAGGATTCTCCAGTCAACAAGTCACCAAACTACTCTGAACCTTGTACTCCCTGTCCATATTACAACAAACACACTGAACACCACATCCACAAGCCCGTATCCATCCTTTCTACCACCTCCATCAAAGCAAAGCAGCCAATACAGTGCAACATACACCATCTTCTACCAACAGCGTATCTAAGATCATCAGATCAAGCTTTGAAGGTGGTCTAAAACTAACTTTTTTTTTAAAATTTCACAACAAAGATATGCTGCCCAATTAATAAAGCAAAACACATATAATTCCATTATAACCTCTCTCTCTCTCTCTCTTAACTGCATCCAGACACCTTATCCAGGCTATCCAGCAACATCAAACAAATTAAATACGAACCAAAGAATAACTAAAGTTTGAACAACACCGACCTTATATGTCAGCTACGGATAAATTCAAACCAACCTACTGAAAAATCCATTCCTAAAATAGCTCTCCCTCAAAACGAGGGAATAATCTATATCATAGAACAATTAAAAATGGAGGAAAACCTAAAAAAAGAGATACTTAGACTGATAATACTGGGGTTTAACCGAAAATTCAAAAACGGATCTGAAGTAGGACTTACCAGGGGTCGTTGAAATAAGCCAGTAGCTATAGTTGAAGGTGCGATCAGACAAATTGAAAGCTCTGCAACCTTAAATCATGGATATTTGATGATGGAAAGCTGAGAATTTAGTCTAGAGGTGCTTGGGAAAACAAGGACAGCGTGAGGAGTGAGGAGCTATGATTCGGTATGATTGGGCCTTTTTTCCTCATTTGGTTTGGGCCGCGTTTGGTTGGATATTTTCAAGCAATTTTAGTTCTCTCTTTGATTCGATGTAATTTGTGCCTATCACCGTACTGCATCATTCGAGTAACTATTGGAAAACCATTGCAAAAGTAGGATCTAGGGTCCAATTGGCGGGTACGTAGTTTATTATGGAATGGGGGTGAAGTTGAAAAAGGAGAATGAAAATTAAGAAGATGGAATAAATAAAAGCTGTCGGTGTTTGGTAGGAAGGAAATTAAAATGGGTACCAAGAGAATTAAAAAGTTGGTGGTGATTGTTGAAATTTCTACAGAATTGGTATTACACCTTTTCTTAAACGGAAAGCTGATGCTCGGTCTTCTAAGTGCTTCTTTGCCAAAGATACCACGAGGAACCAACGGTGATGGCAATTCTCATCATGGCCTAAACTTAAAAATGTATGAAGATTTTACTACTCTTATCGATGAGGGGCTTCTTAGGAGAGACAATATTTTGGATCAACTAGAAGGTCATTGGAAGAACAAAGCACAAACAAAAGTCACAAATAATGGGATTGCTTTTGTAACACCCCAAGTTTTGAAAACTCGAAGCGTTAAGGGCTAGGATCTCGCACTTAGAAGACCGAGCATCGCTACGAGAATCGCTACGATCTCGACTCTATCCCCTCTCACACATAAGGTAATATAACCATATATCATGCTCACACTCAACCGGTTATTATCTTTATTAAGGTCAATCTCTTATACTAATTCAACTTATGGTTGTTACACGAGAATCGCTAAAAACTCGCCTCTGTCCCCTTTCACCAACAGGAATAGAACGTATACATCATTCTGTCACTTGTTGGACTCGTCGCAAGAGCACCTCCTAGTTTCCCCATTCTGAACTGAACAAGTGGTAACCGCCCGGTTATAATACACATGGGCCAAATAAGGTATAACAAGGTTAATCTTATTCCGGTTATCAATTATAACACTAGATCATCCCACGCATCTAACTTTCTTACCTTGATTCCCATAGTCGGCAGTAGACATTAGATAGAAGGTTCACCTTGCTAGAACCAAACACTTGTGAGTTTATGTGATGTGGGACCATCCTCGACACCACTCATTCAAGGATCAATCACAAGATCGAGGGCTAAAAGGATCCAAGAGGATGCACCAACGAAAAAGATCAAGAAAGAGTTGTAGAGAAGAAATCTAGGATGAGCTACAAGAATCTCGGCCGAGATACGTAACCGAGATTTGGTCTTTGACGTGTGCTTGAAGATCCAACCTAAATCTTTTAAAGATTTTTATCCTAGATTATCTTTTAAAGATATCTTTCCCATATTATCTTTTAAAAGTATCTTTCCTAGTTTACATAAAAAAATCTCCCCAATAAATAGGCTTAGAAGGAGAGATTTTGAGGTAGCTCAGTTTTGAATTTGATTTTTTCACAATTTTGTGAGACACTTGTGACTTCATTTATGAAGTTTGCATTTTATCATTTCTATTCAATCCAAAGGAGAGTTTTTGATTGAAAAGTTATGAATCAAGGAGAGTTTTTTATTGAAAAGTTATGAATCTTTGCTAGGTTGTTCTTGTGTGTGTTAATATTTTTGAAGGTTAGTGCTACAAGTCAAACTAGTCCCTCCTTGTGCTTGTCTTATTTAGAAGGCTTGTGTTTTGACACATAATTGGTCAAGGTTCTTTGCAAGTCTTATAATAGTCCTATCTTTCTATACTTATCATATTTCTTATCTTTTCATATCATTCATTATTCCGCATTCCGATTTTTACTAAATCTTGGTATGTTCTTCCCAAAATATTGCCCGAGATTTCATAATCAGACCGATATTTACTTCACTTGGGGACTTTCAATCTAGATTGGGAACTGCGACATCAACCCCACATCATTATGCCCTTTTTGATTCTATATACAAACTTTGCTTTATATTTGATCATGTTTGGATAATCTCTCCCTTGATCTATAGATTGGATGATCCCTATAATGGTTTGATTTATTATCGCATATATATTTGTAAATTGAGATTGTGATATTGCTTTTTTTCAAAGTAATTCGTTTCCACCTTTTATTTACCTTCGAAAGAAGTGTCATTTATAATTGGTTTAGATAAAACAACCGAAGAGCCACAAGTAAAGGGCGTTTTATTGGATTTATTGAAAAGCACATGGTTTAGAGAATACTAGTTTATCATTCCCTTGAGGATTCCTAACTTTCCGGTCTTTTTACCTTTTCTAACTAAAGAGCCACAAACGAAGGTTTTTCTTGGTCTTTTTCTGATTTCTAAGTTCTTAAAGGGTTTTTCTATACTTGTCGAACCACCAGATTGAGGGTTAGGCGAGTTGAAAAGTACGGTCTTTGTTTGTCAATCTCAAATGCTATTTTACGTTGTCACATGATTTGTTCATATATCAATGTTCCTGAGTCTCATATTTACGATACTACTTTAATTCATTATAGTGAGAATTCATGTTCCCTTAAATTGCCTTCATCCATTTTTTTTTCCTACAATCATTATTTTTTTCGCTTGCTATCATTGTTGTTTTCTTTCTTATTTACTTAGAGTAATTAAGTATTTGTATTTGTAATGCCCCGATTTTGGGCGTGTCTTTGATATTTATTTTTCCTTCTCTTATTGATATTTTTACTAGCTTAGATATTTTATAATTTTTATTTTTAAAAGTATTTTACGACGTAAAATAGCTTTTCCGGTTATATTTATATTTTTGGTTTATTTTCGAAAAAGGTCGGAAAGTTGTTCCGATTTGGAAATCCCGTTTCGAAGGTTTTGAAATCGAGTCTATCTTTATTTTTTTTTATTTCTCTTCTTCTTCCTTTTCTTTTTCCTATTCTCTCTCTCTCTCTCTCTCTCTCTCTCTCTCTTCCCTGGCGGATGAGCACCTCTCCCGACACTGCAATGTCTCACGCGTCTACAAGTAGCCGACCCCTCGATCTTCAGCAGGCAGACCTCTCGCCCTTTGTGTATCTGACTCCTCGCCCTCCCTCTATCTCCTACTGCATCTCCAGCCCCAGCCTCTCACTTCTCTCCTCTACCCCAATTCACAACACTCCTCTTTTCTCTTTGTTTTTCCTCTTTACCTCTTTACAGGCTTGTCAAGCCAATCGAGCTACCATTGCCACGGAGAGACGCCACCACCTCGCTGGGAACCACCACCACGATGCCGGAGAAGTCTCTTGGGACCACCGCTGGACAAGGAGTTCACCCTCAGTCTCCGCCTCTCTTTTCTTCTCTGTTCTCCACCGACGCTGCAAACCGGAAGTGGTCGCCGCTGCACACCAGAAGTAGTTGCCGTTGTCGCCGGAGAGGTTGCCACCTTCCCTCGCCTCTGGCCACCAGCAAAACCGCCGGAGAAGCTGTCTGCACATTCTTGGCCAATAGTGAAGGGTCCAAACCCTATCCCTCAATTTTTCATAGCGGCCCCCCTCTCTTTCTAATCAATTACCATATTGGCCCATGTTGTGTATTTGCATACTTTACCCAGATTTTTAGAATGTATCTTTTATGCCACTGCTTATATATAATTACAGTATTTGGCCCAAAGTCTTGTTTTTGGAAAATGGCCGAGTTTTGGGAGTTTCATTGTTACCCGGGAAAAGTTGATTTCGGGTTTTGATCCATGTTTATAAATTGTTTAGATTGCCCTGAAAAATGTTTTTGCGAGTTTTTACCCTTTTTTTGAAAGCGGGGTTTCCTTAGACTTTTAATGCGTTAAATCTTCCTTTCAAATTTAGCGTTTAATCTAAATTTACTTAGCTTTAGTTTTAGGCCCGGAAGCTCCCCGATAAAGGCTAACGAGTCCGTTCTCAACATCCGTGGATCGTCTTCCGCCTTGGACCTTGTGTGAGTACCTTCTCCCTTGTTTTAGTTATGATAGTAGTAGTATATCATGCTAGGTGATTCTAGCATAACTTAGAGTGAATGCCATATAGTGGCCTTGAACCATAAGTACTAGTGGATGGATTATGTACTTGTTGAGTTATTTTCTTTACGATCTTAGGACAATATTCGAGATTGGACCTAGCAAGCTAGAGTTAAGACCTCATATAGGTGTTGGAGACTAGAAGTCCGAGGAACTCTAGCATATCGGTTAGTTGTTGATAGTGTGCCTCGTTTGGCCAGGCATTGAGCGTTTTCATGCGGAAAGTGGATTTATTCGAGTTACCTTGAGTGAGGTAAGTCTCCGGACTTACTTAGCTTGTATTCGTCGTATTAGTTTTGATGTGTGTTTGATGGTGTTTGTTTATCGTTTATGTTATAATAACTAAACCGATAATAGGGCCACCGACCTTTATATATATATATATATATATATATGTATATATATATATATATATATATTATTTAGCCCAAGTGTATGATAACGGGCGGTGACAACTTGTCTAGCCCTCCCGAGGGCTAGGAGGTTCTTGGCGACTATCCCGTCCTGGTAGACGGTCGGATGCATCAGTAGCATTCCATACCGGTAAGTAGGGACCGAGGCGAGTTTCGGGGACTCTCGTGTCACAAACCTAAGTTGAATTAGAACGGGATACGAGTTAATAATAAAAAGATAATAAACCGGACTTGTGTGTTTTGGAGCATGTTATGTGTTATGTGGATGTATGTGTGTCTGTGCCTTCACCTTGTTACTAATTCTTTGAATATTAACTAACGGTTTTATACCGTTTATGTAGATGCGTTGTAGGTTAGGGACGCCGCCTAGTGAGGCGGATGAGTGGACAACCGGGGTCTCTGTACATTATAGGACAGAGACATTTTTGGTTATTTCGTTTCGATGTTGGATTATGATTTATGTTGTACGTTTTCTGATTATTATATTGGATTGTGTCATTTTAAGGACTCGGTTGAGTTTCCAAGTTGTACCTTTACTTTCAGTTTCTCTCGCATACATTATAAACGCTTTGAGTTTTGCCTTTATTTGTGCCTTGTTGGAAAGGTCCGGTGAAATTGTTGTCAAGCTAAGGGTTGGACCCATTGTGAGGTTTCGCCCGTAGCATCCCAAGTCCCGCGGATTCGGGGTATTACAAAGTGGTATCAGAGCCCTAGGTTGACAACAATGACCCATTGTGAGGAATAAACAGAACCCACTCGGGTTCTGACTTTTCGTTTTCAAAATCATGTGCATGTGTCGGGTTTGGGTTAGAATGTACGGGACCACCACTCCTTCTACAGACCTCGGTGACCTAGATTTTGGATTTGATATATGTATATATCTATATAGTATATATTTATGGAATTAGGATGTTTTTAGATTTATATGTACATAGTTATACATGTGGTCTTAGGATGTTTTGGGCTTGTTATACCTTGTTTGTATATTGGGATCATGCTCATCTTTACGCTTCTTAAGTTTTACTGTACCATGATCATACGTTGTCATATATATATATATATATATATATATATATATATATATATATATATATATATAGGGTGTGGTTCCCATGAGAACACCCCTAACGTGTATACATGAGAACAATCGTACACCGTTAGATGGTGAGTATTAAGGGTTGAGATTCAGAGTAGATATCAAAATTAATAATAACTACTAATAATAATAATTAGGAATCTAACAATAACTACGAATAATCCACTCAACCAACAATAACTACGAATAATACATTAAACGATATGGAACCTTCGTAACAAAACTAATAATAATTACGAATCTGTTCTCATGTATACACGTTAGGGATGTTCTCATAGGAACTATACTCTATACTCTATATATATATTCAAATACAAATAAACGCCACGATATCAGATGGCACGCACGAGAGCTACCGCATACGTAGGACTTGCCAGGGATAGACCCCCTCTTCCTTCTACCGTCCCGAGACGGGGACGAGTAGGGAGAACTGCAGGAGCGAGAGGTCGAGGACGTATCCCTATTACGGACCCACCAGTTGTGGATCCGCCAGTAGCTGAGGTTCCCGTGGAGGACATCGTAGAGAGCGTCATTCCAAAGGCTAGGGATAAGACAATTGTGAGGTTTGGGGCGCAGAGTTCTGCATCTACTAGGACCGGGGGAGCATCTATTGGGGCTTCTGTGTTAAGATACTATGTTCGGAGGGTAGAGGAGGTGTTTAGGACGGTAGCAATGATAGCATGAAATATGACTATATTTTAGGCACTTGTTTTGATTGTTTTTCCCTATTAGTTGTGTACATAGATATGAGTTTGAAGCATTTATGAGCACATTCATCTATTTGATGATATAGAGATCTACACAAGCTTTGTTATGTTTATAGGTGAATAAAGGCTTGAATTAGAGTATATGAGAGGAGATAGGAGTATTTGATCATGCTAGATGTCATGAGGATGAATTAGAGAAGTTAAGGAAGGAGCATGGTTGAAGAACTTCATGAAACAAGAGCTTTCACAAAGGATTTTGGGATTCCACGGCCAAACCATGAATTCCACGACCGGGGTTTTGCCATTGTGATCGTGGAAAGTGAAGTCGAAGAGCACCAGAGACTTCCACGCCCTAAAACACGGCCATGGAAAGTTGTACTTGACTATGATTTTCTTGACGTTGCCACGTGTCATTTTTGCCACGTCAGCAATAATTATCGGGCCTTTCCCGTAACCCTATTATTCCCTATAAGAAGATTGAAGGAGGGAGAAAACAAGGGACAGCGCATAAGTTCCGCATTGACCCTGATTTTTGACCGTGCATTGACGGCTTGCATGGAGGGAATTACTTAGGGAAGATCCCGAGAAGGACGCGATTTGGATATTGTGTACTTCGAGATATCTTAGGGTTTACATTGGGAGACGGATTGACATCCCGTTCTTTATTGTTTCTCTAGATTGTTGTGAGGATTTCTATTCCCTTTTTCTGCATTCATTCGATACAAACATTTGTTATTGGATTTGAGATTGGTTATTTGATAGTTATTGAGTTTTCGAGGTTTTATACTTCTTCCTTTTAAACTTGATTTTTGATTCAATGATGATGGTTATTGGCTAAAACTCTTTAGCGATTCTAAGGTAAAGGGTTGATAATTGTGGTTTAGATGATGATAGATTGAACCAAAACAGGTTGGACCCTGAGAGTTGTGAGAACTTCGTTGACAACCCTTTTCCACAGTTTGTTCTTGAGTTCCACGGCCGTGGTTTCTCAAGAACTAGCCGTGGTTTTCCCTTGTCGTATGTTTTTGCTTTTGCTTTAATCCATAGTTAAGAGACTTGCCCTAACCTAGCCTTGGCTTGCCTTTCCTAGATAGTAGTGAGACTCAACATCCTCTATTTCGGTTTCGAGTGTCACAACCTTAACCGTTTTGGTCTATCTTTGATTCCTTGGGTTTGGGAATGGGTATTTGAGAGTAATTCTTATCCTTCGATCCTTTCTATACTGCAGCCTCAACAACCTTTATAGAGAGAGTACTTGGGTGAGATATATAGGGTTTGGAACTTTACCGTACATAACCTTACATTAGTTATACCTTTGCAATCCCGACTCTGTCCTTATATTTATAGAATATCTTGAATTGATTGCCACAATTGAATACTTGGATCTTTAGAATTGCTGTTTTCCCAATATATTTGCAAAGCTTCTATATTTTACTTGCTCGACGACTTGTGAACTAATTTTATTCTCACCAAATCCCTGAGTTTGACTCTAGAATTTCTTGCCTTACTACGCCGATCCGTACACTGCGGGTTCGCTTTTGCATAAGTTCTAGATATAAATTTAACACTTTGACGCATACACTTTCGAGCGAACAAGTTTTTGGCGCCGTTGCCGGGGATTTTGTCTAGACCAAATTTGGTTTTCAATTGTCGAGCTTGGGAGCTTTGCTCTTGTTATTTGATATCTCTTTTTGAGTGATTTTTGCAGATTCTTTAGGTATATGCGAAGGTCTAGATCCACCAAAGACCTCGCTCCTTTTGATCCCGAACTTGAGCAAACTTTGAGGAAAAAACTAAAGGAGAGAAAAATGGCTGAAAATAATGACAAGAACATCCAAGAGGAGTTGGATGAAACTCGAGCTCAACTCAAATTGAGTGAGAAAGCTCGTATGGAAGAACTAGAGTGTCATCAATTTTAAATAGATGAGCTCAAGGCTATGATGCTAGATATGAAGTTGGAGATGAATGACTCTAAGAAGAAGAAAGCCAAGTCAACTAAGTCCGTTAGAGCTGAATCATCCGACGATGATGATATACCGGAGCTAGAGGACATTGATCCAACAATCCATCCAATCCGTGAAAACCCCAGGGCATGTGTTGAACCTCGCATTCCCGCTAGAGAGGTGAGAGCCTCTCATGTCGAGGAGGAGCAACAGACTCTTGGGCAAAGGATGGATCCAATTCAGAAACCACGCCGACTAGGTGTGAATTTCGGAGGCAAAGACGCCTAGGATTTTGGGTTTAGCCCGCAAGTTATTACCATGGTTCGCCAAAGTCAATTTGGTGGAACGGATGCTGTATCTCCACACCAACACTTACAAAATTTTGAGATTCTTATGGAGACAATGAAGCCGAAGAGGGATGTCAACAACAACTACAAGATAAAGCTGTTCTTCTTCTCTTTGAAGGACAATGCTTTAGCTTAGTATCAAGCTCTTCCAGTTGGAAGACTTAACACATGGGAGGATTTGACTTCGGAATTCCTCACCAAGTTCTTTCCGCCATCCAAGACGACGGAGATTAGAGGTAAGATTAATGCTTTTTATATGAAACCTAACGAAAGCTTATTTAAATCTTGGTAAAGGTTTCAAGATCTTCTATTACATTGCCCGTACGATGGCATTCCAAAGCTGGAGATATTGGTGATCTACTACAAGGGGCTGGATGTGGAAACGCAATTCAAGCTCCAATCACTCTCTTGCAGTACATTCATGGACATGAGAGAGGATGACGCTTCGGACTTCATTGAGAAGCAAGCCCAAGTGATTGAGAGGTATTCCCACAGGAAAGTCGATGAGAGGAATCGGAATCAAGGAGATCCGGGAGCTAATTTAACTCAAGCTGCACAAACTCAAATATTCTCCCTCAACACCGAGATCAAGGAGTTGAAGAAAGTCATAAGAGATGGCCTTCAAAAGACGAAGGAGCAAGATGTTGGCTACTTTGGAAGGGAGAACAACAATCAAAGGAATAGGAAAAATAACCGGAACAATAATTGGAACAACAATTGGAACAACAACAACAAAAGGAATTCCAACAACAATTGGAGATCCAACCAACAAAACTCCGGTAATCTCTATTCAAATTCTGGAAATTCACTAACACCACCTTCTTCTTCTTCTTCTTCTTCTTCTTCATCTTCTTCTTCTTCTTCTTCTTCTTCTTCTTCTTCTTCTTCTTCTTCTTCTTCTTCTTCTTCTTCTTCTTCTTCTATCCCTTTGAAAAGTCAGGGGCAAACATCAAATAGCTCAAGTAAACCGGAGAAGGAAAAACCCGATCCTATGTTGTAAACAATCATGGGAAAGCTACAAGGATTGGAGAACTACATTACGTCGGTTGATAAAGCACACGAAGCTTTAGAAAACCAAGTTTTCAGCAAAGCCGAAGAAGTTCCTAGAGATCAAGGGAAGCTTACCGGAAAGACGGAAGACAACCCAAAGGGGCGAGTAATGACGATCACTACTAGGAGTGGTGTAACAACCACTGACCCGCAACCTAAGTTTGTAGAAGTCCCCGTCAAGAAAGAGAAAGAAAAGGAGAAGGAGAAGGAAGATGTCTATGTTCCTCCTCCAGCTTACAAACCTCCTTTACCATTCCCACAATCTAGAGTAAGAGCGCGTCTAGACAAGCAATTCGGTAAGTTCATCGATCTAATGATCAAACTGCATATTAAAATACCTTTCATTATTGTAATTGTAGGTATGCCCACTTACAGGAAGTTCTTGAAAGAGATCCTCTCTAACAAGAGGAAGTTAGACGACTTTGGAGAAGTCAAGATGAGTTCAGAATCTACGGAGCTCATCAAAACAATAACGGAAAAGATGCCCCCAAAGCTGAGAGATCCGGGGTCATTTTGCATTCCAATAAGAGTTGGAGAAGTCACATACGACACTCTTTGTGACTTAGGAGCAAGCGTAAGCATCATTCCGCTTGCTTTGTGTAGGAAGGTCGGTTTAGGTGAACCTAAACCGGTAAAGATGACGTTGTATATGGCGGATCGATCCACAAATCGTCCCGTCGGCATCATTGAAGATGTCCCAGTCAAGCTCGGTAAGTTCTATATTCCTATAGATTTTGTTGTGCTTGACATTCCTATAGATTGTCCGGTCCCGATCATACTCGGGAGACCATTTCTTGCAACCTCTGGTTGTATGGTGGATTGCAAGAACGCTAGACTAGCCTTCGATATAGGAGAAGAGAAGGTTGAGTTTGTTCTCTCAACTTTGGTGAAAGAACCTGCACTTGGAGAGGATATGTTCACCATCTATGACGAAGAAGCGTCTAGAGAGGAAGTGAGTTCGATCTTGTTTAAAGATCCATTATAAAAGGTCATAACCATGAGCATCATGGAAAAGGGAGAAGAACAGGATTGCAATGTTGAGGTTGAAGCCTTTGAGGAGCTAAAAGAGGTACAAGATGAAGAGTTCGAGAAATTGTACGATGGTTAAGAAAACGTGAGAAACCACGACCCGTCGTTCTATTCCACGGCCGAGATTTCACCAATTCAGCCCGTAGAGTGTTATTTTAAGAGCTCTAGAGACTTCCACGCCCTAAACCACGGCCGTGGAAGTAACAAGTGTACCGTGGTTTTCGGAAATTCAGAGAACAATTCCGTTCTTTCTACAACCACTCTTGAGTCTTCTCCCACTACTCTCACACCCTTAGAGACTTCTAAGGAAGCATCGAGCACACCTCAAGACACATCAAAGGCATCAATAGCTTTGGAATTGAAGCCGCTTCCCACACATCTTCGGTATGCATTTCTTGGAACTAATTCTACCTTTCCCGTTATTGTTAGTTCCGATTTAAATGAAGATGAACATGAGAAACTTATGGTTGTTTTAAGGAAACATAAGAAAGCCTTAGGTTATACCATAGAGGATCTTGTAGGAATTAAACCATCTTTATGTATGCACAAGATTCTAATGGAAGAGGATTTCAAGCCTTCACGACAACCTCAAAGACGGTTAAATCCGATCATGAAAGAGGTTGTTAAGAAGGAAATCCTCAAGTTACTTGACGCAGGTATCATCTATCCTATCTCCGATAGCAAGTGGGTGAGCCCCGTTCAAGTTGTTTCAAAGAAGGGAGGAATGACCGTTGTGACCAACAAGAATAACGAACTCATTCCGACGAGAACCGTGACGGGTTGGAGGATATGCATTGACTACCGCAAGCTGAACAATGCGACTAGAAAGGATCACTTTACGGTACCATTCGTCGATCAAATACTTAAGAGGTTAGCACAACACTCCTATTTTTGTTACCTTGACGGTTATAGTGGTTTCTTTCAGATTCCGATTCACCCGGACGATCAAGAGAAGACCACATTCACGTGCCCATGGGGTACGTTTGCTTATAGGAGGATGCCATTCGGACTTTGCAACGCTCCAACCACCTTTCAAAGGTGTATGATGGCCATCTTCTCGGAATACATTGAGGAAATCATGGAGGTTTTTATGGACGATTTTTCAGTTTATGGTTCCTCATTTGACAATTGTCTTGCTAACCTCTCCCTTGTTTTGCAAAGATGTGAAGACACTAACCTTGTTCTAAATTGGGAAAAGTGTCAATTCATGGTTAAGGAAGGCATTATGCTAGGACATTTGATCTTTAATAGAGGGATCAAAGTTGACAAGGCTAAGATATAGACTATAGAGAAGCTTCCTCCTCCATCTTCGGTGAAGGGGATAAGAAGTTTCCTAGGACATGCAGGGTTTATAGAAAATTCATCAAAGACTTTTCGAAAATTTCTAAACCATTAACTAATCTATTGATGAAGGATGTTGTTTTTGATTTTTTGAAGGAATGTTTAGATGCCTTCTATAAGATTCGAGAAGCTCTCATCTCAGCCCCGATAATCCAACCTCTAGACTGGCATCTCCCGTTCGAGGTTATGTGTGATGCAAGTGACGTAGCTGTTGGACCGTAGCTTGGACAAAAGAAGGAAGGCCGCACTCAAGCCATCTACTATGCTAGCAAGACGCTAGATGAAGCGCAGCTCAACTACGCCACAACTGTAAAAGAATTTTTAGCCGTTGTATATTGACAAGATGCTTTATCTAATGGTCGTTTTTATCTTATCAAAATATAATCCCGACTTAGCACTAAACAAGTATAGTGGTTAAGTAAGGGTCGAACCCAAGAGAGTTTTGATATTTTTATTATATTCAATTATTGATTATGAAATCAAGTAACAAAGGGGGGGGGATGGATTTTGGGTGAATAGATGTACACAAAACTTATGAAAGCAAGTAACACAATGAATAGGACAATGATGGGTGAATCTACACTAGGTTGATTCTTAGCATGCAATTACTACTTTGGTGAGTTCATTTTACAAGTTTTTAAGTAAGCTCCCGTCTTGATCATATATAAGTGTTGAGCCAACCGGCATCAACACAACTTAACAGGTTACTGTTCCGTAAACCTACAAGAACAATTAACAAGTTAGCTTTCAAATAAAGACTAAGGGATATAAATAAAAAAGATTAAAACCATTAAACTTATCTTTATATTTCTGTTCTTTTTCTTTAAGCAATTATAACCCGTTATTACTTAAAGTTTACTAATAGATTAAAGACCCGAACCCGGAATCTATTAATCCTAGTTCTTTGCATGCACTTTAGAACCTAAGGTGATCAATCTTAAGTGATAGTAAAACATGCAATTAGACAATGGAGATCAAGGAAACACAAAGCATTACTAAATAAAAACTTATATTAGAGAGAACTTACAACCAAAGTAATAATGCAGCTTCAAACCAACCCAATGTAGCAAGGGAGTTAACAACTCATTACAAAGGTAGCAATGGAAATGATGGGGAAATTGGATTCTAAAATGGATGATAAGTGGATGATTCTAGCAATCAACCATGGGTCTATTTATACTACAAATGACACTAAATAGGAGTAAATAACCGGCCCAAAACAACTACCTTTAATGCCATAAAGGTGGTGTAAACAGCCGGAGTAAAGTCTCTGTCGTTGAACCGTAGGGGCGGCCTTCAGATCCGCAGGGGCGGTACAGGTGAAAATGTTTGATCTTCTTCGTAGCCGCAGGGGCGGCCAGGCAATTCCGCTGGGGCGGATATTTAATGATCTTCAAACGTCTGACTCTTTAACTTCCTGTCGTTTCTAATGCCGAGCCGCAGGGGCGTCCTAGTGTCAACGCGGGGCGGTGACACTGACTCTTCATCTTCGCAGCTCCCAGGTTGAGACGCAAGCAGAGGTGCAAGGGCGCTGGCTTCGCTTCTTCAAGGCAAGTCACCGCAGGGGCGCTAAGGGATTGACGCAGGTGCGGTGACAATCTTCGTTCCTGGCGCTGGAGAAGGCACAGGGTGCGCTCCGGAATGTGGTGTCACCCGCAGGGGCGGTGACACAGCTCCGCGGGGGCGGTGAGGCAACAGAAGCTTTGCTTCGTGAATGGTCTTCACTCCTAAGTGCTTATAACTCGTTCTTTATCTTCTTTTAGTCTTCTTCTTCTGGACCAAGGATTTAGTAGCATAAACCGACACTAATGTAATAAAAAGACTCTAAAAACTAACCTAAATGATAGTGATTCCATCACCTATCAAACTCCCCCATACTTAGACCTTTTACTCGTCCCGAGTAAAACCAATGACATCAATTTAGACTCAAAGGCCTCAGGAAGCATGGGTAAGCAGAGAAGACAATGAAAACAAAAGAAAAGCCAAGAAAGAAAGAAGGAAAAAGAGAGAAAATGTGAGAAAAAGGTGAGAACACTACCATCCTTATTGCTCCAAGAGTGACCTACCCGGACAACCTCCTTATGACTCCCCTTCTTATGTCGCCAAGCGTCGGAAGGGAAACCTACACTCGGTGCCGCTCATTTTTCCAAGGTGCCCTTTCGGGTTTTTACCTTGCCACTCTTCTTCTTTTGATGATCTCACTTTGAAACTCACATCTCTCAAGTCCAATTTTTCACCAACCTAAGGTTGGTCGGACTACCTTCTTTTTACCTAAACCGCCCTTTTGGGTTTTCGCGGTTTATTCAAGGATTTTCATGCCTTTTTTTCCTTTTCTTTGGATTTTTCTTTTTTTTATATATGAATTTCAATCTAAATTACAATTCATAAGACTCAATGCATACATACTCAAAAACAACTCAAATAAACTATACATGCAATGATATGTCCCTCCCCATACTTGAAGCACACTTTGCCCTCAAAGTGGAAAATGAAAGCAACGATAAATGCGGGAAAGGGAAAGAGGATAATACCACTAGTGGGATGGTCCGGCTGGACCATCTGGACCCTCCTCTAGTGGGTACGGGAAGTGGCGGAAGAAGTGCTCCTTCCGGAGGTAGAGCGTGTCAATGCGGTCCTCCTGAGCATCTAACCTCTGCCCAAATAAAGTCTCAAAACTGGCTTGCCAAGCCAGCTGCTGAGCCTCTAGCTGCTGCTGATGAGCTGCCTGCCAAGCGTCCTGCCGGCGGTCAAAATGGGTGGTCATAGAGGACGCGAAGCTGGACTGCCACGCCTGCTGCTGCTCAAGCATGAACTGCTGGTACTCGGTCTGCCATGCCTGATGTTGGGTGGTCAGAGCCGCCATCTGAGCCTGAAGGCTTGTAAGAGCCAGATCCTCATCCGGTGCTGCAGTAGGCATATCCTCATCATCTAGTATGGGCATGTGGTCAGCAGCAGGAGCCCGGCTGGAGCTCACAACATGCCTCTCAACAATGGCCCCTTGAGGCCGTCTCGGTACGAAGGGGTCAGCCTGTATGTATAGCTCGGTGAGCTCGTCTCCAAGTGGAAGCGGCCGGGGGAGGTATGTAATGTGACTCCCATCTGCCAATGAGAGCCAAAAGAATTTCTCCCCGTCTCTTTTTAGGAGCTTGCACCTCCTCAACATCCCCTCCGTGTAAAGTGGGGCCTCTAACCCATCCTCTAAGTCGGAGAGGTCCATCACCTATGCAGCGATCAATGATATCACTCCACCATCTACAATGTCTCGTGGCTCGTTCTTCCTAATCCGCTTCAAAGCGTTAAAGAAGAGGTATGGCCAATCTGGTATCTTGTCGTTCGTGGGGAGGCAGGCGTACAACAGTGAAAGGTCCTTGAGAGCGACCTTGTTCTCGTCCTTGTGTCCACAGAAGACACTCATGAAGATCTTGGAGATGAGTCTCAAACAGGGGTGAGTGAGTTTGTTGGAATACTCACCCCTAACATGAAACTCAGATCTGGTGGCGGCCTGCCAAAACTCGCATAAGTCGGGTGTCGGAACGGGTTCTCACCAGTTCTCGGAGGCGCAACTAGTCACTCCGAATGCCTCTTGCAGTTTGGTGTAGTCCAATGTGTACTTCCTCTTGTTGAACTTAAATGAAAGTCCAACATAAATATGGTCCTCTTTTTCCATGGTGAATGTGGCGATGAATTGGCGGCTGAGCTCGGGGTATGTTGGAGTATTCATTTCTAGAAAATCACGGAGCCCAACATTGGTGAGGAATGCCTGCATGCTCTTCAACATGCCCAACTTCTCTAAAGTAGGAACGTGCAAAAACCGAGTTGCATACAGAACCCGATCTTGCACAATCCTATAGCGCCCCCTCTCAGCTTCCAACAACTTGTATTTCTTCTATTTTTCCATTTCTTGTAATTGAACGAGGAAAGGAATTAGAAAGTTCAGAAATTGGATTAAGAGACGAACCCTCTATTGCTATTTCCGCAGGGGCGGCTGAAAGATGCGCAGGGGCGGAAACTTGCAGGCGCAGGGGCGGGAGAAGTGCAGAGGGCGATTTTTGGCAGCTGCAAAGGTGGCGGTGCTGAGGAGCGTTTTGGTGGTTTCGTGTTGGTGGAGATGCCGCCGGTGATGAGCGGTGGAGGGAAAGGAGTGTGAGGGGTGTAGGGTTTGAAGAGTGAGTGGTGAGAGAGGAGATGGCGAACGGAGGTCAGTGGCGCAGGGGCGTCGGGCTGGTGGTGGCGGTGCTGACTCGGTAGCGTAGGGAATCGGCACTGGTGGTGGTTTTGTGGGCGCTCTGGTGAGGGCGCAGGGGCGTTTGTGGGAGAGGAATGCTCGGGTAGATGAGGTGATAGAGAGATTTGTGGGATAGTTGTAGGTTAATTTTGGGAAGTGTATTTTTTTTTCTTTCCTTGATAAAACCGCAGGGACGGGGGCTTGTCATCGCGGGGGCGGTGACAAGGAAGAGGGGGAGGCGCAGGCTCAGCGCCGGGGCGGCGCTAGGGATGCGTGTCAAGGGTGACCGCCACAGGGGCGTAAGGGAGTCACCGCGGGGGCGTGACCGGTATGTTACAGACGCAGGCCAGCGCCGGGGGCGGCGCTGAGCATGGGTGTCACCGCGGGGGGCGGGGGCACTGAGCCGCAAAGGCGGTTTTCTTGACAAAGGCTCCTCTTCTTATTCCTTCGGGTTGCCTCCCGAGCAGCGCCTTTGTTTTACGTCGTTGGCTCGACGTAAGGACTCCACCTCTCTGATTTGGCCTCCTTGGGGTTTATAACTGCTTGAGAAGACAATCCACTGGAGGATCGGGCTTTGATCCTTGTTATGGCTTCCGCCATTTGCCCAACCTGTTTTTCAAGGTTCTTGATGTTGGATTCTGTTTTTTGGACATGAGTAGCAAAATGCTTAGTCAAAACCTGCAACATATCTTCAGTTGATTGATACTTACCTTGTCGGGGCTGTTGTTGTTGGTTTTGTTGATCCCTCCAACGAAAGTTCTATTGATCATGCCAGTTTGGCATGAAATTCTGCGCATAAGGATCATTCATAGGCCTTTGTTGTTATGGTTGTCCATAACCCATTGCATTCACCTCAGCATCGTCATCCTGGACTTGGGGCACATGTCCGTTGGATGATATGGGTCAGCACACACTCCACGTGCCTTTAGCTATTGTGGGGTTCCCATAAGTGCTAATCTCTTCACCATCTCCTTCAGTTCTGCAAGCTCAGTGGAGATCTCACTCTTCCCGGAATTTACAGCATGAACACCTCTCTTGGAAGGGGTCCTTCCAAAGTTTCGGGTTCCTTCAGCTAGTTCCTGTATCTTTTCCAAAGCAAGGTCAGGGGTAGAGTTAAGAATGTTACATCCACAAGCCGCATCGACGATCCTCCTTTCATTGTCGAGCAAGCCATTGTACAAGTACAAGACTAGATCTTGATTCGAATATCCGTGGAAAGGACAACTGGATCGGAGGCGTGCGAATCTTTCAAAGTACTCATAGAGAGTCCCGTCCGCCTCTTGCTCGATGTTGCTTATAGCTTTCTTCAAGCTATTGGCCTTCTTGGCTGGGAAGTATTTCTCCAAAAACGCCTTGTAGAGATTCTCCCAAGTGTCGATGCTCCCGGATGGAAGGTGATAATACCAATCATCCGCTGCATCCTTGAGTGTAAAACCGAATGCCCTCATCTTTATTTGTTCTTCTGTGATGTTAGCTGGCTTCATACTCATACACACGGTATGAAACTTTTCAAGGTGCTTGATGGGGTCCTCACCACTTAACCCATGGAAAGATGGGAGCAAGTTAATGAGACCCGACTTGAGCTCGAAGTTGATTCCTTCCTCTAATGACGGTATAGTAACCGCAAGGGGGTTTTGAGCCAAAGTGGGCTGCATGAGTTGACAAAGAGTACGATCAGTCATTTCTTGTTGGAGTTGTTGTTGTCTGCGTTGCCACATGTGCGTCCTCTCAATTTCTGGATCAAAGGAAGCAAAGCTGGAGTTAGTAGCACGGGTTTGAACCATAAAAATGGTTCAAATCAATAGACAATAATAACAAAATAAAAATAACTCAAAACTCCCCGGCAACGGCGACAACATTTGACAAGATACTTTATCTAATGGTCGTTTTTATCTTATCAAAATATAATCCCGACTTAGCACTAAAACAAGTATAGTGGTTAAGTAAGGGTCGAACCCAAAAGAGTTTTGATATTTTTATTAAATTCAATTATTGATTATGAAATCAAGTAACAAAGGGGGGGGGAGGGATTTTGGGTGAATAGATGCAACAAAACTTATGAAAGCAAGTAACACAATGAATAGGACAGTGATGGGTGAATCTACACTAGGTTGATTCTTAGCATGCAATTACTACTTTGGTGAGTTCCTTTTACAAGTTTTTAATTAAGCTCCCGTCTTGATCATATATATGTGTTGAGCCAACCGGCATCAACACAACTTAACAGGTTAGTGTTCCGTAAACCTACAAGAACAATTAACAAGTTAACTTTCAAATAAAGACTAAGGGATATAAAGAAAAGATTAAAACCGTTAAACTTATCTTTATATTTGTGTTCCTTTTCTTTAAGCAATTACAACCCGTTATTACTGAAAGTTTACTACTAGATTAAAGACCCGAACCCGGAATCTATTAATCCTAGTTCTTTGCATGCACTTTAGAACTTAAGGTGATCAATCTTAAGTGATAGTAAAACATGCAATTAGACAATGAAGATCAAGGAAACACAAAGCATTACTGAATAAAAACTTATATTAGAGAGAACTTACGACCAAAGTAATAATGCAGCTTCAAACCAACCCAATGTAGCAAGGGAGTTAACAACTCATTACAAAGGTAGCAATGGAAATGATGGGGAAATTGGATTCTAAAATGGATGATAAGTGGATGATTCTAACAATCAACCATGGGTCTATTTATACTACAAATGGCACTAAATAGGAGTAAATGACTGGCCCAAAACAACCACCTTTAATTCCATAAAGGTGGTGCAAACAGCCGGAGTAAAGTCTTTGTCGCTGAACCGCAGGGGCAGCCTTCAGATCCGCAGGGGCGGTACAAGTGAAAACGTTTGATCTTCTTCGTAGTCGCAGGGGTGGCCAAGCAATTCCGCTGGGGCGTATATTTAATGATCTTCAAACGTCTGACTCTTTAACTTCTTGTCGTTTCTGATGCCAAGCAGCAGAGGCGTCCCAGTGTCAACGCGGGGCGGTGACACTGACTCTTCATCTTCATTGTAAAAGCAAGGATTTTCGAATCCTAATAAAGGATGTTTAAGGGTGATTAAATTAATCATCGATATCAATTGGCCCATAAATCGCGAATAGTGTGTAGATGACGAGTAGGAATTCCACCGTCACGATCCTGACGTAAATTTGGACTTATGGGGAAATTTTCACTTTTTCCTCCGGGGAATAATTTTTACCCTCTCGTATTATTTGGAGCATTTGGGAGCTTCAATTAATAAAACTGCAGTTGAGAGAAATGATCAGGACATTGGGTATGTCTTAGATATGAAATAATATGGAAAGGCAAAATGGTCAAAAGAGTCGCTATTTCGTTTCTTAGTGGCTAAGAAAGACGGCTTAGGAATATTCGTTTTCCGAGAAAGTTGCGGAATAATTATCCACACAATATGTCAGATTTATTATTCCAATTTCGAGAAGTTTGGAGAAGGGGCTCAAACCGTCTTCGGATCGGTTAAAGGATAACTATCGACTTTGCTAAAGGATAATTATCGTCTACGCTATAAATAGCGGAAATTCATTTATTAATTCATTTCCTTTCACGTTTCCTCGTAAAAACTTTGATTTCTCTCAACCTTCAAATTCATATCTACTCTTCGTTTGTAATCCGATTTCAATTCTGTTCGCTCCAAACGGTGTGTGCAAGCTTTAAATTTATAACCCTAGACGTAAGTTTAAAACAAGGATGCGAACCCGCAGTGTACGGGTCAATCGTAGTAAAAAGCAAGGAATTCTAGGGGTCGATCACAAGGACTTAGTGAAACAAAGTCCAATTACAGTATGCTTTAGTAATTACTAACCACAAAAGGTAATCAAAACAATCAAAGATGATATAGAAGTCAATAAAGGAAATATGCAATTCTAGGGATTAAAGCATCTAGTTGTGGTTCCAACTCAAGATCTAAAGATAAGCGGACAAAGCTGAGATTTTTGCATAGGGAAGGTGTTACTAAAGTGGAATAGATCACCGGGTAAGTCTCACTACTCACTAATCCTAAACCGTAACTCCTATCACCGGGTAAGTCTCAAGGAATTAAGATAAAGAACTATAACCTCAAACTAACACACCATCTAAGGGAATAGAATCAACCTTTACCGGGTAAGTCTCAGACTAACTCACAAAGATGGGATGTAAGCACACTCAAACCCCAATAAAGGACAGACCTTTATTACCTACACTTATGATCTTAGGTACACAAACTAAGGAATTACCGGGTAAGTCTCATCCTAAGCTTGCATTGAACTAGGAAAGGTGTAATAAGAATAGGATTTGGCAAACTCTAACACTTAACTCTCAGTTTCGGATCAGATAAGTCACCTCGGTCAGAAGTTTTCACCCCGGCCGAGATGTTCATCGACTGAGCGAGATGCTTAGGGTTAAGGTTAAAGACTCGAACTTTCAGGGTCCTACTGGAATCTAAGATTATTCTATCATTGTTTTTCCCACAACCTTCAACCAATCACCCTAAAATCACACAAGGAAATTAGCCACTCATCATCATGAAAGTATTAATCAAATATATGGGAAGAAGGTGAATATTTGAACAAGAAGAATTTAATGAAAAGACTTCAATAACTGAATCAAATATCACAACAAAAGCGTTCCTTGGATAGCAATCCAACAAGGCAAGACAAGGAAGGGAATCTAAGATAATCTTACAAAAACCCTTCAAAAGCTATAAAAGCTATAGACTTCAATCTTTCTTCAACCTTCAAAAAGGTTCTTCAAATCTCCCAACTGGAGTATGGCTGCTGCGGTGTATAAACCCTGATCGGTGGTATAGCATGATATGGATTTGTGGGAAATCCGACCCTTTTTATAGGAAAATTACTCTCCAAAGATAAGATATCTTAGAAAGATCTCTTCCCATAAAAATAGGTAAAATATATGATCTAGTATATCTTCTTCCTTCCAGGAGCCAAGCCCAAAAATATAAGATCTCTTTCCAAAGATAAAAGATCTCAGCCAAGAATAAAATATTCTCGCCGCGTCCCAGGTGTTCGCCTCGGTCGAGTCGACTTCTCTGGATCACCTCGGTCGAGGTGAATCTGTGGTCAACCGAGGTGAGTCACAACTGAATGTGAAATCTCTCAAATCTGGTCCAAAGTGAATCTCTAATCCATGGCTATGCTTCCTGGAGGATTCCTTATGTTCCTGAATGTAGCTCCAATGACTCCATAGCTCCTTTTGCTCCTTTTTGATGCAAAACGTGCCATTTTACCTACGATTACAACAAAACTAGGTGTAGACCTCGATTCTCGCAAAGGTAGATGAAATGGTAATATAATCACATATTATACATACAAACATGTAGATTATTGAAGATAAAACTTCCAAACAAACCCCAAAATATAGACTATAATTCATGCTATCAAATTCCGTTTGAGTTTTCGGATTCCTCTCTTCGTCCTCTTCATTTTGGTACCGAGTTTCTGCGTTTCCGTTGAAGTTAAGGTCAGGTCGAGCCTCCCCTTATATGGTCGGCTCCGTCGCTCAGATTCTGGTGAATCTGATGGTGTACAAAAGTAGCCTGCGTCGTTGTGATTCCGAATCTTCTTTCAGATCGTCAATCGGGTTAGTAACGAATAAGTTATGAATTTATTCGTTTTCAGTATTGTGATTTGGCCTAAATTGACCTTAGGCTTGTCAAAATGGATAATTGGAAATTTCATTATGCTCGTTACAATACTCTGGTGATTATGGGCTATTTGTTTGATGAGATCTGATGACAGTTGGGTTCAGAAACTGTCTGCGGGCAAAACGTGATTCTAGTAAAATTTAATTAATTAATTAAAGATTAATTAATTAAATTAGGAATCTAGAAAACGCTATAAGATAATTAAATTCAAAGGAATGAATTTAATTGATGTTTGAAACAAGAAGTTTAATACGAGGAATATGATATTCTCGACAGGTGGTGTTGAAGACGGTAAACTAACTATAGCTTAGTAGCTCAGTGAGTGTATCCAGGTAAGTCTTCGGACTTACTTAGCTTTGATCTGCAGAAATCCGTGCCTGAGAGATTTATATCTCACTGTGTTGATATGTGTTGTTGTTTTGAAATGCCTTGTTGTGTTGAAATGTGAATGTTGATATGCATTGAGATGTGTTATGTGTAAAGCATGCTTGATGTGTTTTATGATGAAAATGACGTTATGATGTGTAAAGCATGCTTAATGTTGTTGTGATTATTATCATGTCATAATTATGAGAAATGGTTAAATGAACATGTGTTAGCCTATTGAGGCGTGCTATTGAATGACATGATAAGCTTGTTGAAACATGATAATGTATGAGATGATAAGCCTTTTGAGGCATGCGATATGATGATGACCTGTAAAGGTCAATAGTATGTAAATTGTTAAGACTCTGAGCTAACCATTAGCCAGGTCGCTAGCTATTGCAGTGAATGCCGGAGCTCGGCCAAGCCCGAATCACTTGCGTTTGTATAAGAATGACATCGAGTCTGATGGACTTCAGGCTCGGGTCGCACACCTAATGAAAATGGTAAATGTTTGCATTAACATGAATGGCAAAATGTTGCATGTGGTTAGGGGTTAAGACCATAACCCACCACGAGAAAGCCTGGCCCGTAGACATGAACAGTCTGGCTACGACCTAAGAGCAAATGTCTGAATTAACCTAATCTGTGCAATGGTGAGCTCACACCAAAGCCAGAACCATATAAGCAATGATTCCGGATTTGGTCCGGGATCGCAAATTGTAAATTGCATACTGCATTCACGTGCATCATTCATAAAAGCATGATATCATCTCATGAGCACAGTATATGGTATTTGAATATATTTGTTGTATAGTGATGTGATGATATAATCTCTCGTGGATAGATTATGATCGGTAACTAACGGTTTTAAACCGAATCTTTTTAGGTAATGCTGATCATAGGAACGCTTCAGGGATGTCAACTGCAGGGTGTGGACAGCCGAGGCAGTGTTAACCCAAGGTTGGTTGAACTACTTTTGAAACTAATCGCTTGCAAGCGAGTCTTTTGTTGGTTGTGTGCAACTGTGTACACATGTTGATTTCAGGCTGAAGTTTTAAGACACCTGGTCAGGTGCCATGTTTTAAAGTATCGTTTTGGGATATACATACTAACTGCATGCACGGTTGTTATGTAAATGTTTTTTAAATGACAGGTTGAATGTTTTCAGTATTTCTTCGTGCTTCTTGTTGCAAGGTCCTATTTGTGAAGTTGTTGTCATGCTAACTGATGGGACCCACTGTGTGGTCCTTAGTCTAGTGACGTCTTGGGTTACTTAAAACTCGGGTCGTTACATTCACAGCTCCCAGGTTGAGACGCAGGCAAAGGCGCTGGCTTCGCTTCTTCAGGGCAAGTCACCGCAGGGGCGCCAAGGGATTGACGCAGGTGCGGTGACAGTTTTCGTTCCTGGCGCTGGCGAAGGCGCATGGTGTACTCCGGAATGTGGTTTCACCCGCAAGGGCGGTGACACAGCTCCGCGGGGGCGGTGAGGCAACATAAGCTTTGCTTCGTGAATGGTCTTCACTCCTAAGTGCTTATAACTCCTTCTTTATCTTCTTTTAGTCTTCTTCTTCTGGACCAAGGAGTTAGTAGCATAAACCGACACTAATGTAATAAAAAGACTCTAAAAACTAACCTAAATGATAGTGATTCCATCACATATCATATATACTTTTGAAAAATTTCGTTCTTATCTTGTAGGAGCGAATGTGATTGTATACACGGACCATTCAGTAATACGGTATTTACTCCAAGAAAGACGCGAAGCTGAGGCTGATTAGATGGATTGTTCTTCTACAAGAATTCGATCTAGAGATTCGCGACAAGAAAGGCTCAGAAAATTCTGTTGCGGATCACTTAAGTCGTCTACCACACACTGAAGGCGACGATCTACCCATTGATGACTCCTTCCCAGACGAACACCTACACATAATGGAGGAGTGCATCGAAAATAGTTCTAGAGGTAACGAACATTGGTTTGCTGATTTTGTAAATTACTTGGTTTGTCAAGAAATACCTCCCGGATTATCCTACGCACAAAGGAAAAAGTTCTTTAGGGATGTCCGCCAATCCCATTGGAATGAACCTCTACTCTTCAAGAGAGGTCCCGACGGCATTATTAGGAGATGTGTGCCGGAAGACGAAATGCAAAGCGTCATTCGTCATTGTCATTCACTTCCTTGTGGAGGACACGCTAGTTCCCATAAAACTAGCGCTATGGTATTGTGTTAGCATGAAATATTGCGATATTCTAGGCACTTATTTTGGTCACTTTTCCCTTATTATTGCGTACATGGATGAAGTTTGGAAGCAATTGTTAGCTTGTTAGTTTATTTTGTCGATATGGATGTCTACACTAGCTTTGTGTTGATTGTAGGTGAAAAGGAGCTAAATAGGAGCAATTGAGAGGAAAAAGGGAGTAATCGATCATATTCAAGGATTAGGAACACATCAAGGAAGCTAAGGAAGGATCTAGGATGAAGAATGTCACAACACAAAGGAAACCACAAGTATTTTACACTTCCACGCCCTGAATAACGGCCGTAGAAGAGTCCACGCTCTAAACCACGGCCGTGGATCTTGGCATCATGAGTGTGGAGCATTCCAGTAAGTTACACGGCCTAAAGTACGGTCGTGAAAGTCACAAGAGACCATAATCCATTTCCACGCCCTAAACCACGGTCGTGGAAACCCTTGAGACCGTGATTTAGGCGATCTTTTGACGAGTCTTCATTTGCCACGTTATTTACGTGATGGGCCTGGACGGTTATTTCTTTCCCATCTTATAAAAAGGTCAGAAAAGAGAGTTTTGGGGATCCGCGCTTACGCCCGCTTAATCTCGCAATACTCGCGTTTGATCCCGTTAAGACGCCGACCGACGTGAACGGCCGCTTTCCTTGCTTGGAGCATCCTCGCCTAGGGTTGATTGAAGATCGCCAAGGTTTAGCCTTTTTCTTAGGGTTTGATATTGAAGACGGATTGACATCCCGTTCTTCGTTCTTGCCTAAGATTATTGTGAGGTTTTGTGTTCTACATTTTGAATCCATTAAACATTGATTCTTGTGTTTCGGATTCGAGAATTGGTTTTGAAGTTCTATTGAGTATTCGAGGGTTTTCATCTTTTATTCTCTTTAATTTGAATATTGATATCATGACAATAATTGTTGGCTAAAATCCTTTAACAATTCTAAGGTGAAGGGTTGATAGTTGTGGCTTAGATAATGATAGATCGATCGTAAATTGATTGGACCCTGAGAGTTAGAGAGATCTCGTCGACGAACCTAAATCACGGCCTGTTCTTGGGTGTCCACGGCCGTGGTTCTCAAGATCTTACCGTGATTCATCCCAGTTTACGAACTTTGCTTTTACTTTGATCCAAGGTTAAAGATTAGCTTTAATCTAGTCTTGGCTTACCCTTTTCTGGGTAGTAGGGAGACTCATCATCCTCTATTTCGGTTCTGAGTGTCACAACCTTAACCGTTTAAGTTTGTCTTGATCCTTGGGTTACAAGTTTAGGTATTTGAGATCAATTCTAATCCTTAGATCCTTTCTATACTGAAGCCTCAACAACCTTTATAGAGAGTGTCCTTGGTTAGACATATAGGGTTTTGGAACTTCACCGTACATTACCTTACTTTAGTATACCTTTGCAATTCTTAACTTTGTCCTTTATATATATAGTATATCTTGAATCGACTGCCACAATTGGATACCTGGATCTTTAGGGTTGTTGTTTTCCCAATATTTGCAAAGCTTTACATCTTATTTGCTCGATAATCTGAAATTGAATTTAGTTTCACCAAATCCATGTGATCGACACTCTGGAATACTTGCTAATCTACGCCGATCCGTACACTGCGGGTTCGCTTACTTTTATTCTAGTTTTATAAATTTAAGACTTGATTGCACGCACGTTTTAGGGCGAACATAATGCAATCCGGATTTTTTTGGCCTACTTTATTAAAGGATTTGCAAACCTTTGTTGCTTGTTACGATGCTTGTCAAAGAACAGGAAATATCTCTAGGAGAAACGAGATGCCTCTCAACAACATTCAAGAGGTGAAAATCTTTGACGTTTGGGGAGTCGATTTCATGGGACCAAGGTTTGGGACACCACGAACCATCATTAGTGACGGAGGTTTGGAACACCATTCAAAAGGTGAAAATCTTTGCTTGTTGCCATTGCCTCTCCAACTAACGATACTATGGTGGTTGTCAAGTTCTTTAATAGAACTATTTTACCAAAGGTTTGGGACACCACGAACCATCATTAGTGGCGGAGGTTCACACTTCATAACCCGACGATTCGAAGCTCTACTAGCTAAGTATGGGGTGACTCACAAGATCGCCACTCCCTACTATCCGGAAACAAGTGGACAAGTGGAGATATCGAATAGAGAGATAAAAGGAATCCTTGAGAAGACGGTGTCAAAAATAAGGAAGGATTGGTCACTAAGGGCCTGTTTGGTATCGTATGCGTATTCTTTTTTTAGATTCTTCGGGATTGAGATTCTTGAGATTCTTGGGGATTGTTGGAGATGGGTATTGTTAGAGATTGTTTTTTATGTAAAATTTTTCTGTTTGGTATCAGATTATTGTTATAGCTTCATTTAGATAAGATTACCAAAATACCCTCAAAATTTAACCCCAAATTTTTGTCTTCCTGCAACCCTAACCTCTAATCGACAATTGTGACTCCACCGTCTCTTCTCCTTCGTCGTCGTCACTCTCCATTTCTCGTGGGGGCTGCGTTGTAAAGTCTGGGCTTGCAGGCATGGATCCGGCCGGGAGAAGCAGGGCAAGGCGCACGGCTTTGCATCTGCAGCGGAGGAGCTCATCCGGTGGGGCCGCGCTGGATCTTTGCAGGCTAGGGCGACCCAGGGCTGCGCTGGATCTTCAGCAGGCTAGGGCGACCCAGTGCTGCTCCCACTTGGTGGAAGGGGCGAGGCGAAGGAGGGGTTGGCTGGGCAATCGGCGGTCGTCCAATGCGGCATGGCACGGCGAACCCGATGGAGAAGATCTGAAGAGAAGGAGGAGACAGATGAGACCGGAAGAAGAACGAGACTGGAAGAACAAGAGATTGAGACTGCGAAAGGAGAGAGAATGAGGGTATGAGGGGAAATAATAACAATCTAACCTAAAGAATCTCGAAGAAGCTTGGGGGGCCAAGCTTCTTTTTTCGGGATTCTTTTAGCAAAAGAATCTCGTAAAAGAATACAATACAAAAGCTCAAACCGATATCAAACGCTTACAATTTTTCTATCTCTAAGAATTCACCGGAAAAGAATCTAAATGAATCTCCATCCAGCTGATACCAAACATGCCCTAAAGCTAGATGACGCGTTATGGGCATATAGGACAGCATACAAGACTCCCATCGGCACAACACCATACAACCTTGTGTATGGGAAGTCTTGTCATATCCTGGTAGAGCTGGAACACAAGGCGTATTGGGTTGTGAAGTGGTTGAACTTCAGCATGAAAGAAGCGGACGAGAAGTGCCTCTTGGATCTTAACGAGCTTGAAGAACTCCGCTTGAACGCCTATGAGAACGCCAAGATTTACAAAGAAAGAGCGAAGCGTTGGCATGATAAGCATATCATTCGAAAAGACCTCAAAGAAGGAGATCAAGTTCTCCTCTTCAATTCTAGACTTCGGCTCTTCCCAGGTAAGCTTAAATCTCGTTGGACTGGACCTTATTTGATTAAATGTGTCTTTTCCCATGGTGCAGTTGAAGTATGGGGTGAGAAGTGCGGAAGTTTCAAAGTGAATGGTCAACGACTTAAGAAGTACTCACCGGAGCTCCAAGCCGAGGAAATCGCTCCGATTGTCCTCATTTAAACATAGGAACAGTCTTGCTACGGACCTAAAACAAAGCGCTTCTTAGGAGGAAACCCGAGGTATTGCATTTGGAAGATCCCATCAACAAACTGAGCAAATCGAACGATTCTTCAACCAAAAGTGGAGCAAATCGAACCCTCTACAAGATCCCATCAACAAACTGAGCAAACAATCAACATTTGGGAAGGATTTTGGGTTTTTTCAAATCCAAACCCTAGGTTTTCTCTCTATCTCTTCTTGGTTGCTTTTGTTTGTTTTTCTTGCAAGATTCTAGGAAAACTGGACGAAATTGGAATTAGAAGTAGTTTAGGGATGTGATTGCTGAGTTTGTTGTGCATTTGTTGAGTTTTGAGGAATTTCGAACAATTCCACGGGTGCCGTACAGTTCCACAGCCGTGGAAATTGAAGAACAGGCGTGGTTTTCTCTGTTTTGAAAGAAAATGTTTAGAACAACAAAATCTAATAGGAATAAGAAGCAAAAAGGTGCTGGGTCTTTTTTCTAACCCCCTCCAAATGAACCACCATCACCACCATCCCCTAGAATCCCTATAATTCATGAAGACTACTAGAGCCATGGATAAGATTTCAAAGAGAGATGTGATAGGACCTAGGTACATTGTCTTGGAGGAGCTTGAAGAGCTTAATGTAGTGAATGATTTGACTTGGTTATTCGATAGGGCTGGCTTGATCATATTCTCCGTCATTAGGGAGGATGCTTATGAGGAGATTACAAGGGAGTTCATAACTTCCTTCGAGCATAACGCCGTTAACCGAACGGTGTATTTTAGGTTGATGGAGCGTAGCTATGAGTTCTCCCTTGTGCAGTTTGGGACATTGTTTGGTTTTCATGAGACGTTCAATGGAACGTTTCCTAGGGGAGTGAAAGCTAAGGAGTTTTGGAGGGAGATAGCTATGATTGTAGCTTCAGAGGACCGTTGGCAACCGGCCGATTCCAAGGCCAAGCTTATCTACCATTTGGCCCTCAAGATAGCCCATAGGATCCTCTCGGAATTCCTCTTCCCTAGAACCGAAACACCTCAAAAGATCAAAGCCGATGAACTCTTTATTCTCTATTGCATGCTTTCGGGTAATCCCGCAAATTGTGCCACTTTGCTTGCCTCCACCATTAGTAAGGTGAAGAACAAATCAGCCGGGAACATAGGATATGGAGGTATGGTGGCACATACATATTGCCAACCAGCTGGATCTTGACTATTCCGCTTCCACGAGGATAGCTGCGAGACCTTTGGGTCTCAATGTCCTTATGACTAGAGGATTTATCTTTCACCGTGGTCCACCTACCGCAGCCATGCCTTGGGAGAAGAGAGGTGGTAGAGGCATTCCATGGCTCCCGGAGTACTCTCTTATGCTTGTCCGCCATAATTGGAAGGAGACTTTTGTTTCTATACATGCTAACAGGTTAGTAGCTCCTCCATATGTTTCCGATGAGGTCCTAGTTGTAACTGCAGATGATGAGGATCAGGAGATAGGAGGAGGTGACTATCCATATGCAGGAGGGGATGAGCAGGACATTGGATCATTCCCGGAGCAGCTAGTTGATTTCCTGGAGCCACCTAGGAGATCTCCCCACCAGTCGAGGCCTTCCGGTTCTTCTTCCTCCCGCCGAGCTAGTTTTAGTGAGCGTCCGACATGGATGGATGCTCTGCCCACTTGGTATGGACAACAACCATTTTGGATGGGAGCTCCACCTCCTTGGTATGATCAGCCGCCAGTTGTACCGACACCTCCTCAACAGCAACAGCCGGCATGGTATGAGCAGCCTCCCTCATGGTATGAGTAGCAGCCGGCATTGGCAAGTGACCTTTCCAGGAGGGTGGGAGACTTAGAGATCCGCCAGTAGGAGCATGATGTGGAGAGGCAGGAGAACGCCAAGATCCTCCGTGATGTCTACCGCCAGCAGTTTGGGCGACCCTTCAGCTCCGACTTCTTCCCATACCCGCCACCTCCGTAGTGATTGACGAGATGACCGCCCGGTTCGAGCTACTCCATCACCATTAGTGAGTTTTATTTGTTTCTTTTCTTTTCTTTATTTTTCTTGAACATTGAGGACAATGTGTATGTTAAGTATGGGGTGGGGTGTGACTCTCGTTTGTAATAACTCGATACACTTGCTTTGCTTAATTCTATGAACACTTGCATGTTTCTTTTGATTGTCACACGTTTCATTATTGCATTGAATCAAAAAGCTTTGAAAAATCCATAAAAATTTGAAAATTTTGAAAATTTTTGTGCTTCTAAGATTAGAGATGATTTCTATGATGAATCTACTTGTGGAATGAAGTTTTGATGACTTTTATATGCTTGAATTGATTTGTGAATTGTGAAAGAAATTGAGTATGATGTTTAACCTTTCTTGCAAGTTTTATAATGTGAAAGTTTTATCTAAATCATATTGAGGAATAAAGGTTGAAATCACAATATAAGTTCTTATGCTTCTTTATAAAATGATTGAGGCACCTCGATTTTCTTGCTTCTTTCTTTGATCATCTAGCCCCTCAATGAAAATATTTGTCTCCTTTACCTATCCGGGAATTAGGAAGAGTTGAAATTTGGTATGCTTGATGTGGGAGGGTCATGAAAGCAATTTTTTGAATTCAAAATATAGAAAATAGGTTTGGGAAGTCAATCATGATGATGAGTAACTCGGCACCATTCACATAGCCGGGTGTTTGTGTCTTGCCAAAGTCGGATCGAGCGATATTCCTAACGGATTATGGTATGTGCATCAAGGGTTTGAGGCATCTCGAAATTGAGAAACGCCAATCTCCTAGGCTTCGGTTTTTGTGCACCGCTGTCCATATTTCAAAAAGTAAACTCGAAAAATTTTGTGCAAAAAGTAAAGAGCAAAGCTCTAAGTTTGTGGATTAGTTCGAATGGTAAAAAGAAAAGAGTTTTTGTTGTTCCTTTTTCCCGGATTCATACACCACATTCCTTTACAAGTTTCCCACCTTTTTCCGCATTCTTGACCTTACTTGAAAGTGCTTAAGATCATAAGAATGTTGTTTGACTTGGTGATCAAAATTGAAGTTTCACATGCTTGATTTTGACATTGCTTGAAGGTTATGATGTTTGTCTTGAAGTTTATACAATTTATGATGTTTCCTTTGCTTTACATATTTTGATTCTTGTGTATGGACGTTTTCAAGGAAGCATGAAGCAAGATTTGAGGATGATCTATTGATTAGAAGCACATTACCAAAAAGATTGTTTTTGTTTTGTTTTGCATTCATATTTCATTCTACCTTATGTTCTAAGCTTTTGAAAACCTTGCTTGGGGACAAGCAAGAGACAAGTATGGGGTATTTTGATAGCATGAAATATGACTATATTTTAGGCACTTGTTTTGATTTTTTTTCCCTATTAGTTGTGTACATAGATATGAGTATGAAGCATTTATGAGCACATTCACCTATTTTGTTGATATAGAGATCTACACAAGCTTTGTTATGTTTATAGGTGAATAAAGGCTTGAGTTGGAGTATATGAGAGGAGATAGGAGTATTTGATCATGCTAGATGTCATGAGGATGCATTAGAGAAGTTAAAGAAGGAGCATGGTTGAAGTACTTCACGAAACAAGAGCTTTCACAAAGGATTTTGGGATTCCACGGCCAAACCATGAATTCCACGACCGGGGTTTTGCCATTGTGATCGTGGAAAGTGAAGTCGAAGAGAACCAGAGGCTTCCACGCCCTAAACCACGGCTGTGGAAAGTTGTACTTGACCGTTACTTTCTCGACGTTGCCACGTGTCATTTTTGCCACGTCAGCAATAATTATTGGGCCTTTCCCGCAATCCTATTTTTCCCTATAAGAAGGCTGAAGGAGGGAGAAAACAAGGGACATCGCATAGGTTCCGCATTGACCCTGATTTTTTACCGCGCATTGACGGCTTTCATGAAGGGCATTGCTTAAGGAAGATCCCGAGAAGGACGCGATTTGGATATTGTGTACTTCGAGATATCTTACGGTTTACATTGGGAGACGGATTGACATCCCGTTCTTCATTGTTTCCCTAGATTGTTGTGAGGATTTCTATTCCCTTTTTCTGCATTCATTCGATACAAACATTTGTTATTGGATTTGAGATTGGTTATTTGATAGTTATTGAGTTTTCGAGGTTTTATACTTTTTCCTTTTAAGCTTGATTTTTGATTCAATGATGATGGTTATTGGCTAAAACCCTTTAGCAGTTCTAAGGTGAAGGGTTGATGATTGTGGTTTAGATGATGATAGATTGAACCAAAACAGATTGGACCTGAGAGTTGTGAGAACTTCGTCGACAACCCTTTTCTACGGTCTATTCTTGAGTTCCACCGTGGTTTCTCAAGAACTAGCCGTGGTTTTCCCTTGTCGTATGTTTTTTCTTTTGCTTTAATCCAAAGTTAATAGATTTGCCATAACCTAGCCTTGGCTTGCCTTTCTTAGATAGTAGTTAGACTCAACATCCTCTATTTTGGTTTCAAGTGCCACAACCTTAACCGTTTTGGTCTATCTTTGATTCATTGGGTTTGGGTATGCGTATTTGAGAGTAATTCTTATCCTTCGATCCTTTCTATACTGCAGTCTCAACAACCTTTATAGAGAGAGTCCTTGGGTGAGATATATAGGGTTTGGAACTTCACCGTACATAACCTTACATTAGTTATACCTCTGCAATCCCGACTCTGTCCTTATATCTATAGAATATCTTGAATCGATTGCCACAATTGAATACTTGGATCTTAGAATTGTTGTTTTCCCAATATATTTGCAAAGCTTCTATATTTTACTTGCTCGACGACTATTGAACTGATTTTATTCTCACCAAATCCCTGAGTTCGACCCTGGAATTTCTTGCCTGACTACGCCGATCCGTACACTGCGGGTTCGCTTTTGCATAAGTTCTAGATATAAATTTAAGACTTTGACGCATACACTTTCGAGCGACAGCACCACCTTCCGTACCACCGGTACATGCACTTACGAGATCAACTGAGGTCTCGCAGAGGGTGACGCAGGTCAGGGCTGCACCAGAGATAGTTGCACCAAGGATAGTGGCACCTGGGCCAGTTGCTGATGTTGTTAGGGTGAGAGACGAGTTGAGATCACCAAGACCGGATTCATGGTTGAAAGCTTTCAACTATCAGCATGTACCCTACTTCGACGGGAAAGTAGGGTTAGAGGTCGAGCACGGGATTGGGCATGTGGAGTCTGCACTAGAGGCGATCCGTTACCCAAAGGAGAGACAGGCTGAGATAGTCCAAACGTTATTCCTGGAGCAGGCCCAATATTGATGGAGGATAGTTAGAGGCGGTGTGACCTGGATGGATCATCTGCTGAGCCTTGTTAGGGAGACCTTTTGCCCGGATTCACTGAGAAGAGACAAAGTCCAAGACTTCTTGGAGGCAGGATTCGAGGACGTCCCGCTCATCGAGGCTATTAGGCGATTTCGGGCGGAGTTAGCTTTGTTGGGCCCTCCCACACCTCCAGCGGACCAACATGTCTATCTATTTTTCAGGAGATTAAGGGAGTACACCCGTGCTTACCTTGAGGGATTCCATTGTGACTCACTGACAGAGTATCAAGACCGAGCTTCGGCCTACAAGAGATACCGACCAGGGTCTAGGAGGGTGGCACAGTCCGGAGGGCCGGACAAGAGATAGAGGACAATACCAACTAGTTCAGGGGCAGGAGTCTCGGGGCAGGGACGTAGCCAGACTCAAGGGCGATCCGGTCCTCAAAAGTTGATGCAGGCATCCGATCGGGGACGTCGGTGCTTCAGTTGCGGAGAGTATGGACACGTGAGGAATGCGTGCAAGATGCCACCCGTGACGTGTTTCACTTGTGGTCAGGTAGACCACCAAGTTGATTTTTGCTGTCACGGCAAGACAAAGTCACAACAGGGTTCTTCACCTACTAGCATGGTAAGAGGTGGACAAAGACCGCTTCAGTATCAAGGACAGGGTTTCCAATAGAGAGATCAGGGGCAGGCTCGTGCACAAGGATCAACCTAGGGACAAGACCGAGGTAGAGGCTGAGTTTGAGGCACCCAGGAGACCAAAGGCACACAAGCCAAGGTATTTGAGTTTAGGATTGTCGTTGATCCAACGGCGCCGACAGCCACATATACTATTCAAATTCATGGCTTTCCGGTCCGAGTTTTATTTGATACGGGTGCTATACACTATTTTATATCCGATGATTGTGTAGCTAGGTTTTCCTTAGTTACGATAGAGGGAAGACCCTTCATTATAGGGTTACCCGACGGGGGTAAGGTTAGTCGTACCGGAGAGGTACGTACACGGTTGTCCCATTCATTTGGAAACCGTGATTGATTAGCCGACTTCTATGTCATGCACTTGGTGCATGAAGAAGTCATCCTAGGGATGTAGTGGATGGACCGCCACCGAGCCGTTTTGGATATCAGCTGGAGGACCGTGACGGTCACCACAGAGGCAGGACACGAGGTGATATTCCGAGGTGGGACCTCAGAAAGGCCGGTACAGTCATTAGCGTGGTCCAAGCCGCCTGACTCATCGTGCAGGGATGCAAGGCCTTATGGTGTTATGCGATGAAGGAGGAGGCAGGTCCGTCACTAGAGAGATTCCTGTGGCATGTGAGTTTGATGACGTTTTCGGGGAGTCAGCCGGACTACCACCGCAGAGGAGTGTTGATTTTTCCATTGAGTTGGAGCCTGACACGAGGCCGATCTCCAAGGCTTCATACTGCATGGCGCCGATCGAGATGCTGGAGCTGAAGAAGTAGCTCGAGGAGTTAGCTGAGAGGGGTTTCATACGCCCGAGCATTTCCCCTTAAGGTGCACCGATCCTCTTCGTCAAGAAGAAGGACATATCTTTGAGGCTATGCATCGATTACCGAGAGTTGAACAAAGTCACCATCAAGAACAAGTACCCGTTACCGCGCATTGATGATCTGCTGGACCATTTGCAGGGAGCCTCGGTATTTTGACGTATTGGTTTGAGGTCAGGATATCACTAGCTGAGGGTGAGAGAGGAGGACGTGCCGAAGACGGCATTTAGGACGGCCATTATGAGTTTGTCGTGATGCCCTTCGGGCTCATGAATACACCCGCCGTCTTCATGGAGTTGATGAACGGCATCTTCATCGACTTCTTGGATAAGTTTGTAGTAGTCTTCATCGACGATATCTTAGTATACACTCGGAGTAGAGAGGAGCATGAGGGACACCTGAGGATGGTGCTTCGAGTCTTTCAGGATAGAGAGTTTTATGCTAAGCTCTCTAAGTGCGAGTTCTGGATGTCCGAGGTGGCATTCCTTGGTCACATAGTTTCCGCCGAGGGTGTCATGTTTGACCCAACGAAGATAGAGTCCGTTTCTTCATGGCCGCCTCCTAGGACGGTCAAGGAGGTGCGCAGTTTCTTGGGCTTCGCGGGATACTACCGCCGGTTTGTTGAGGGTTTCTCTGTGATTGTACGGCCACTAACTTCCTTGGTAAGGAAGTCTATCAGGTTCGTCTGGTCCAAGCCATGTCAGCACAGCTTTAAGGAGCTAAAGAGGAGGTTGACCTCCGCTCCCGTTTTAGCCCAGCCTGAGAACGTTGAGGATTTGGTAGTGTATAATGACACCTCCAAGCTAGGCTTGAGTTGCATTTTGATGCAGAAGGGTAGGGTTATTACCTACGCGTCTTGGTAGCTGAAGATGTACGAGTAGAATTACCCTACCCATGATCTTGAGCTAGCGGTAGTGATTCATGCCCAGAAGATTTGGAGACATTACTTGTACGGGGCCACATGCCAAATCTTCACAGACCATAAGAGTCTGAAGTATATATTCACTCAACGGGAGTTGAATAATCGCCAAAGGAGATGGTTAAAGCTGATTAAGGATTTTGACTTGGATATTTTATACCATTAAAGGAAGGTGAACGTTGTCGTCGATGCTTTGAGTAGGAGGACGCCTCGAGAGGAGGCGATAGCTCGGCTTACAGTTCAGCCTCAGTTGTAGAGGGCTTTGATGGAGTTAGATATGGATATCTAGTTCCCGGATACGGACTATCGTTTGTCCATGTTAGAGATGTTACCTGATCTGCCTTGAGAGATCCGACAGAAGTGAGAGGGCTGCCCGAGTTTGTTGAGGATCGGAGAAAGGATGGCCCGAGGTGAGACAACGTAGTTTCCCGTAGGGGAAGATGGATTATTGAGACGCTAGGGGCGTATATGTGTACTGTCGGATCGAGAGTTGAGAGAGAAGATTTTGCATGAGGCTCATTCCACACCTTACTCGGTGCATCTAGGCACGAGTAAGATGTACTAGGATATTAGGAGATCTTATTGGTGTGGCAGGCTCAAGCCCGATGTAGCTAGATATGTGGCTCGATGTGCGACCTGCCAGCATGTCGAGATCGAGCACCAAAGACCCGAAAAAGAGCTCCACCCATTGCTTGTGCTGTAGTGGAAGTGGGAGGCTGTAGAGATGGATTTCGTTACCGGTTTGAGGCCGAGTAGGAGCTTTGACGCGATATGGGTGGTAGTGGATCGTCTGACGAAGCCTGCACGTTTCATCCCTATTCAGGAAACGTGGTTGGTGAGTCGTTTGACCGAGGAGTTCACCCGACAGATTTTGAGATTACATTGAGTGTCGAGAACCATCATCTCGGATAGGGACGGTCTTTTTACCTCGAGGTTTTGGCAGCAGGTACACGTTTGCCCTAGGCTCTAGTCTTCATTTTACGACCGCTTACCATCCACAGACAGACGGCCAGTTTGACCGAACTATCCAGACCTTGGAGGACATGTTGCGAGCATGTGTATTAGATTGGGGTCAAGTATGGCCAGACCACCTCCCGTTGGTGGAGTTTTCATATAATAATAGCTGGCACACGGCGATCGGAATGGCACCGTATGAGGCATTGTATGGACGAAGATGTCGTACTCCCTTATATTGGGATGAGCAGAGGAGTTCAAGCGTTGTAGCTCCAAAGCAGGTACAGGACGACATGGCTAGAGTTGCTTTGATTCGAGAGAGGATGTTGGATGCGTAGAGCCGCCAGAGGTCGTATGCGAATAGGAGATGTAGGCCCCTAGAGTTCAGGGTAGGAGCTCAAGTTTGGTTGAGGGTATCACCGACGCGGGGCGTCAGGCAATTCAGCATTAAGGGTAAGTTAAACCCCCGATATGTCGGTCCATTTGAGATTTTGGAGAGAGTCGGTGAGGTGGCATACATGTTAGCCTTACCACCGAGGTTGGAGGGTATTCACCTAGTGTTTCATGTGTCTTAGTTGAGAGAGTACATTCATGACCCGAGACACATCATCAGTTACGAGGATTTAGTGGTCGAGCCAGACCACACATTTGCGGAGCATCTGGTAGCAGTTTTGGAGCATAATACGAGATGCTTTCGGTCGAAGGACATACCGATGATGAGAGTACAGTGGTCAGATGAAGTGCTGATGAGGCTACCTGGGATACAGAGGATAGCATCCGGAGGAACTACCCGGAGTTCTACGTGGAGTTAGATACGTTTCTAGGATTGACGGGTTAGTTCCCGTTCCTTCCTTGTTGAGTGTTCTACATGCGTTATTGTTTTACGTGCCCGTTCGGAATGTGCTATATGACGTGATATATCTAGCAGTGGTAGTTCAAGTAGTTGTGTGCATACGTTAGAAGGTTTAAGTCTTCTTTATTTGAGAGTTCATACCTCGGCCTTAAGAACCGAGAAGTTCGTCATATGGCAAGTTTCGGGACGAAACTTGTTTTTAGGGAGATCTGATTTAACGCCCGTTATTGGGAATGTCTTCGATATTTATTTTTCCTTCTCTTATTAGATATTTTTTAATTTTTATTTTTAAAAGTATTTTACGACGTAAAATACCTTTCCCAATTATATTTATATTTTTGGTTTATTTTCGAAAAAGGTCGGAAAGTTGTTCCGAAGGTTTTGAAACCGAGTCTATCTTTATTTTTTTATTTCTCTTCTTCTTCCTTTTCTTTTTCCTTTTCTCTCTCTCTCTCTCTCTCTCTCTCTCTCTCTCTCTCTCTCTCTCTCTCTCCCCCATAGCGGATGAGCACCTCTCCCCGACGGTACAATGTCTCATGCGTCTGTAAGTAGCCGACCCCTCGGTCTTCAGTAGGCGGACCTCTCGCCCTCTGTGTATCCGACTCTTCACCCTCCCTTTGTCTCTTACTGCATCACTAGCCCCAACCTCTCACTTATCTCCTCTACCCCAACTCACAATACTCCTATTTTCTTTATGTTTTCCCCCTCCATGTCTTTACAGACTTGTCAAGCCATTCGAGCCACCGCTGCCACGGAGAGACGCCGCCACCTCGCTGGGAACCACCACCACACCGCCGGAGAAGTTTCTTGGCACCACCGTTGGACAACGAGTTCACCCTCAATCTCCACCTCTCTTTTCTTCTCTGTTCGATCTCCATCGACGCTGCACACCAGAAGTGGTCGTCGCTGCACACCGGAAGTAGTCGCCGCTGTCGGCGAAGAGGTTGCCGCCTTCCCTCGCCTCTAGCCGCCGGATAAGCTGTGTGCACCTTCTCGGCCGTCACTTAAGGGTCCAAACCCTATCCCTCAAATTTTCACAATGGCCCCCTTCTCTTTCTAATTGATTACCATATTGGCCTGTGTTGTGTATATGCATACTTTACCCAAATTTTTAGAATGTATCTCTTATGCCACTGCTTATATATAATTACGAAATTTGACCTAAAGTCTTATTTTCGAAAAATGGCCAAGTTTTGGGAGTTTCATTGTTGCCTGGGAAAAGTTAATTTCGGGTTTTGATCCATGTTTATAAATTGTTTAGATCGCCCCGGAAAATATTTTTGCGAGTTTTTATCCTTATTTTGAAAGCGGGGTTTCCTTAGATTTTTAATGCGTTAAATCTTCCTTTCAAATTTAGCGTTTAAACTAAATTTGCTTACCTTTGGTTTTAGGTCCGGAAGCGCCCCGATAAAGGCTAACGAGTCCGTTCTCGACATTCGTAGATCGTCTTCCGCCTTGGACCTTGTGTGAGTACCTTCTCCCTTGTTTAGTTATGATAGTAGTAGTATATCATGCTAGGTGAATCTAGCATAACTTAGAGTGAATGCCATATAGTGGCCTTGAACCATAGGTACTAGTGGATGAATTATGAACTTGTTGAGTTATCTTCTTTACAATCTTAGGATGATCTTCGAGATTGGAGGTTGGACCTAGCATGCTAGATTTAGGACCTCATATAGGTGTTGGAGACTAGAAGTCCGAGGACTTTTACCATATCGGTTAGTTGTTGATATTGTGCCTCGTTTGGCCAAGCATTGAGCGTTTTCTTGCGGAAAGCTGAGAGTGGATTTATTCGAGTTACCTTGAGTGAGGTTAGTCTCTGGACTTACTTAGCTTGTATTCGTCGTATTAGTTTCGATGTGTGTTTGGTGGTGTTTGTTTATCGTTTATGTTATAACAACTAAACCGGTAATAGGATAACCGATCTTTATATATATTTTGGCCCAAGTGTATGATAACGGGCGGTGACAATTTATCTAGCTCTCGCGAGGGCTAGGAGGTTCTTGGCAACTATCCCGTGCTGGTAGATAGTCGGATGCATCAATACCATTCCATGCCGGTAAGTAGGGATCGAGGTGAGTTTCGGGAACTCTCGTGTCACAAACCTAAGTTGAATTAGAACGGGATACGACTTAATAATAAAAAGATAATAAACCGAACTTGTGTGTTTTGGAGCATGTTATGTGTTATGTGGATGTATGTGTGTCTGTGCCTTTACCTTGTTACTAATGCTTCGAATATTAGCTAACGGTTTTATACCGTTTGTGTAGATTCCCTGCAGGTTTGGGACCCCGCCGAGTGAGGAAGAGGAGTGGACAGTCGGGGTCTCCGTACATTATAGGACGGAGACATTTTTGGTTATTTCGTTTCGATGTTGGATTATGATTTATGTTGTACGTTTTCTGATTATTATATTGGAGTTGTGTCGTTTTGAGGACTCGGCTAAGTTTCCAAGTTGTACCTTTACTTTCTATTTCTCTCGATATATTATAAACGCTTTAAGTTTTTCCTTTATTTGTGCCTTGTTGGAAAGGTCCGGTGAAATTTACCAGGCTAAGGGTCGGGGCCCATTGTGAGGTCTCGCCCGTAGCATCCCGAGTCCCGCGGATTCGGGGTATTACAATATCTATCAAATCAAACGTGGTATATGTGAATTCTGTACTCGAATATACTACATCCGATTTTGTATCCTTGCGGGGGAGGTTGTTGTTAATTATTTGGTTAAAACTTCTACGATCATGATTTTGGATCATCTGATAAGAAAAATCTTTCCTTATCCCTTACTACTACTAGTTGATTGATACCCTAGATCGACTAAAATTTGTGTTTTTATTACTTTTTTCTATTTGTACTAACTATATTCGATTGATACCCTAGGTAGACATTACTCGTTATTAACTTGAGAGTGTTTTAATTTAGGTTGAGGAATAAAAAAAATAAAAATAAATATGAGAGAGATAAGGCTGATTTTTTATATACGTGATGCCAAATTTAACTCATTTGATCCGTGGAAATTCAAAAACTTTTATTTTTATACACATTGTACTAGGAATGCTAATCAGTTTTATACCCATAAAGATATGTTTTGAGTTTCGAAGGACTCCAAATAATATTGGAAGTATTCGGTGTCAATCTAGGTAAAAAAATAGTTTTCACCAAAATGTCCAAACTAAAATCAAAATAATTCTTATCTTAGACATTAATCCATTTTGATATTATCGAATATTTTACCTACAATAACAATTTTTCTCGTTGCAATTTTTTACTTTCGGGTCTTACGAGACTCGTCTCTAAAGATAACAACGAGTCAAACATACAAAAGAATCGTGAAGAGATAACCAAGTTTTTAAAATTTGGGCTATTTTAATAACTAGGCCTTTTTGAGAAAATAGAGTAGTAACTAGGCTTTTTAATGTTTCATTTAAGTAAATATACCCTAACCTTTTGTATTTATTTTCAAACTCTACACACTCTTCTCTCAAGGGGTACATTTAATAAACACAAAATTAGAAAAAACTTAGTAAACCAAATTGTTTCTTAAAATTTTCAATTATTACATACGCATATATGTATGCTCGAGCATGTGATCCCACACTGTATTGGCTCAATAAGTTTTGCAGATACTAATACGTCATATTATATTTAACATTTTCACCTGGTTCAAACAATACAAACTTATAAAATATGTAGTTGGCCCTTCAACAACCTTCTTTTCCAAAGAAGAAAAAACACTCAAGACCTTTTTATTATGAGCCATCTCTTTAAGCATTATTACATCAATGATTTCAAGTCATCATCCGAAATATCCTGTCAAAAGAAAATTAAGTCATTTAGAATTGTATAATTTCCTTTTGCATAACTAGAATCAATAAAAAGGAGATTTTCAAACCTTTTTATTATAAGCCATCTCTTTAAAACGTGAAAATAAACTCTCGAATTTTGTATGGTCTACCTCGTAGCCAAGCTGTCAAAGTAAGATAACATCGTTAATTGTATAGGGTCGGACAATTTTGGTAACTAGGCGTTTTTGAAAAACTATAGTAATAACTAGGCTTTTTAATGTTTCAACTAAGTAAATATACCTCAACCTTTTGTATTTATTCTCAAACTCTACACACTCTTCTCTCAAGGGGTACATTTACTAAACACAAAACTAGAAAAAACTAGAAAAAGCCTAGTAAACTAAATTGTTTCTATTAATAATAAGATCACTCATAAACCATTTAAGTAAAACCTTTTAATCCATTAATCTTATGATAAAACATTGTTATTTTATAATTATTTTATGTCACCAATTTAACACATGTTGTTTAGTGGTTGTACCATGCCACACTAATATTTAATTTTATTAATTAGTGTGTAAACAATTCTCATTCAAATTTGACCGATCAACATTTTTCTATTCAACTAAATTAAAAAAAACGTTCCCTTACAAAAACTATTTTTCTTTATTGCGTCGAAAAGGCGAGCTTTTTGTCAGTGCTCCGGTACCGGCGCCACTAGCGGGTTCTCAAGAATGTAGACTATGAAGGAAACTTACCTCCACCTAACATATTGAGGGAAATAATCCTAACAGATGACAATGATACTATCATGGAAGGGATGGAGAGAGCCTAGAAAACATCAACTCAGTCCAACCATGTGAAAGTGCAACTAAAGATGTAGTAACGGCAGCACAAACCAAAGAGACTGCAACTTCCTCACCCACCAATGTATGAAACTGTGAAACTCCATTGAAGTTTGTGGTGGGAGCCAATGAAGTTAAGGAGAAGACTGCTACTGTTCAGACTCCCTCTTGGAGAGAGATCGCCCTAGGCAGTCCCATGAAGAACACACATAAACAATCGTAAGCTAGAATCCATCTAAAAGATAAGGTTGACATATCCTTCCCTTTTGGACCTGATGGAAACCCAGCTATTACAGTAGACAAAGATGCAACAGAAGAGTTGGAATCTAGATGGAAGAACTCCATTGTCTTCAGGGTTCTTGGGTTTCCAATTGCACTCCCACTCATGGAAAGAGAACTTCAAGAACTTTGGAAATATGTTGATAATTTGCAACTCATCGATCTCGACAACAACTACGTCGTAGCAAGGTTTAAGAACGAAAATGAGCTTCTCATGGTTTTAACAAGACGTCCATAGGCAATCTAAAGCCGATGTCTCATCATGAGATGCTAGAATCCTGACTTTGTTACAAGCGTACCAATCACTACGGCTCCAACATGGATAAGGATCACGGATATTCCGGTTTAGTGATTTAATGAAGGCATACTATGGAAGATGGCCGAGGGTATTGGGACTCCAATTTCGATAGACTCAAAAACACTTATGTTCAACAAAGGAAGATCTGCTAGGATCTGCATTGAGATCGATCTCGAAAAATCTCTCAAAACTGCAGTATTCATTAATGATAAAAGATGTTTAGTAGAGTATGAAGGGTCTAGAAACTATTTGCTTCAAATGTGGCAGATACAGGAATCTTGCATCTAATTGTACTCTCATCAAATCAAACAGTCAAGAAGGTCCAAGAAATCATCCTGCAACCTTACAAGAAAGTGTAACAGAGAGTGTCATTGTGCCAACAGTCAGCTTTGGGGAAGACAAATACACCACCAAGATTGAATAAAGGGAAATAAAAGATCTTAGAACCATACGGTAAGTCCGACCAACCATCTAGACAAGTGAATAGGAAATAAAGCATATTTTTCAAAGAAGTAAGTTAATTATACCAAGGCGGGAGTCAACAGTCACCCATGTCCCACTAAAAAACCATAACTCAGAAAAACGGAAAAGATGGAAAGTTGGAAAGTGAAATTGTCTCCCTAAAGACATAGACAAGAAGAAAAATGAACCACAATAAAACAAACCAGGGAACATAACAAGCAAAAACTAGCGAATCTGGAAGTAACAAGGGGAAGGTTGGGCTGATTTTTGAGGCTACCAAATCCAAAGATAAAATTGAAGAGTTGATTCAACTAGAGAGGAGACAAAAAAGGAATAAGCTAAGAAGAGATTATAGAAGAACAATTAAAGATCTCAAGCAACATGAGGAAGTTAGCGTAGTGGAAAAAAATTCTAAAATGCCTTAGACCCACGGAGGATGAGCCTCTCTCCAAGGAAGGAAAAGGTGAGGTAGACCAATCAACTAGCTCGACGGTTAACACTAACCATGCTCCCGACACACGATGAAAGAAGATCATACAAAAGAAACTCAGCTCAAGAAATACCACCATTAAAAGTGATGCAGTTGAACAAATGCATATGACCCAAGACCATCATAATCCCACAACTAACATGGATGAGGACATGACATCAACAAACCTTCATAATGCAACAGAAGAAGCCAAGGAAGATAGTCAAACAATCTAACTTTGATTTTTTTTCTCTCCCTCTTCCTTCTCTCTTTACTAGTTATATAATGAATTGTGTTATGTGAGATATTTTCGGTACCCGCAAAAGAGATTTCCGGCGTGCAGCTAGGTACATCTTCAATCACCATAAAGTTAATGTTTTATCTTTTTTCGAGACTCGCATATCAAGCGCCACTGCTCAAGCAGTCTGTGACAGGATTAACCTTTCTAATGCTTGTCGTGTTGAAGTGGACGGATTTGAAGGTGGAATATGGCTAATTTGGGATAAGAGGACAAAATTCCTTTAGTCATCTCCAACAATAACAAGTACTACATTCATGCTATTGTTGGTATTGGCATAGATAATTATCAGCTGTAGTTGTTTACGCCCCACCGGATCTGAACAGAAGAGAGATTTTCTGGAGGTACCTTGACAAAACGTTAAATATCTTAAAACGACCAGTTATCATAGGTGTTGATTTCAACTGCATCATGTTCAACCATAAAAGGATGGGAGGATCTGGAAAACTCCATGGTGACTCTAACATTTTCAAGAACCTCACATCTAAACATGGTATGATCATCTCGGTTTTACAGGCCCGGACTTTACTTGGACAATGGCAAAGAGGATAATAGAAGGATTAGCAAACAACTTGAGTGTATTTTCATGAGTGTAGACTCATTTGGCCTGATGCTCATGTTCATCACCTAGCTCGTTTTTCTTCCGACCATTCACCTCTTCTCCTTGAGCTTAACCCCAACATTAGACATTGAAGAGAGAAACAACCCTTTTGTTTCGAAGTTGCTTGGATGACACACATTGAATTGTATAATTTGTATTCCTTAGTAGATAATGTCTAGAGAAACCAAAATGAGGGTAGTATTGCTCTTAGTGCCCTTAAACTTTCTCTTCTAACATGGAACAATGTCGTCTTTCGTAATGTTTTTAATAGGAAACACAAGATCACGGAAGAACATATAATATTGCAATCTAATCTCAATCTTGCCACCTCCAGGGGACTCATTGATAAAGAGACAAAGTTGAAAGAAGAGCTTGATAACATGTTGGAACATGAGGAACTTATATAGCTTCAGAAACCACGTGAGCAATGGCTTTGCAGCGGAGACAGAAACACATCCTTCTTCCACATGTCTACATTTATTAGAAGAAGAAAGAATAGAGCCAATGGCTTATTCATATATGACAATGTTTGGAGGAGGATCCGGGCTGACTAGAAGCTCATGTTACCGGTTACTATAAAGGTCTATAGAACACACCCGGTCTCGTGAGTCAAACACAGATTACAAATAGTTTTCCCATTCTAGAAGATGAGGTGTGGACTCGCTTTATGGCATCAGTCCTTGGAGAAGAAATCTGACGAGCGGTTAAGAGCATGAGAACCCTCAAAGCTTCGGCCAAAGATGGTTTTCAACCCATCTTTTATCATAAATGGTGGAGCATAGTGGGTGAGATGGTGATTAAAGAAGTGAAGAAATTTTTTGAGAATCACTCTCTTCTGGAACATATGAACGATACTCTTAACTCTCATTGCTAAGGTTGGAAACCTAGAATATATTAGCTAGTATAGACTTATTATCCTCTACAATGTAAGCTATAAGATCATTACCAAAGTCATGGTACAACGCCTCCAAATTGCCATTAGCTCACTCATCGGACCCACACAAGGAAGCTTCATCCCGGATGAAAAAATTAAAGATAGCATTGTTATCATGCAAGAAATTGTTCACTCTACTCCTAAGAAGAAACAAGGAAAATGTTGGTTGCACCTAAAATTGGACCTTGAAAAGGCATAAGACAAGTTAAGTTGGGATTTTATTGATGAATCAGTCAGGTTGGCAGGTTTCCCTTGGGAATGGCAGAACATAATCAGTGAATGTGTTTGTACCTCCAAAATGCAAGTCATCTAGAACGGAGAACTCATCGATTAAATCACCCCAAAGCGAGGCATCAGACAAGGTGATATGATCTCACCCTATCTCTTCCTTATCTGTATTGAAAGACTAATTCATATGATTATGAAGTCGGTGGAGCAAGGAGAGTGGAAGCTTATATTCCTCTCTAAAGGAGGTCCAGGTTTATCTCACATCTTTTTCGCAGATGATATCACTTTGATTACGGAGGCTTCGCTATCTCAGATGTGCATTATTATGAAGGTTCTAGACGGTTTTTGTAATGCCTCGGGATTAAAAGTGAGTGTACAAAAATCAAAAAGTTTTGTTTTACCTAACGTGTCTCAAGATACTAGAAAGAATTTTGAGAATCTCAGTGGAGTTGAAGTTACAAAGAACTTGGAAGCTACCTGGGAATGTTGTTCCTTCAAGGTCGAATATTCAAGATCAAATTTGAGCCACTTCTTGATAAAATGAACGCAAAGCTCAATGGATGGAGGGGTAGATCTCTTAGCTTTGCAAGAAGAGTTGCACTCACTAAATCTATGCTCTCCTTTTTCCCTGTCTACTCCATGTCAATTCTCAACGTTCTTAAGCAGGTATATGAGAAGATTAATAAGATCTACAAGAACTTCATATGGGGACACACGGCGGAGCATAAAAAAATGCACCCCACTACTTGGGAAGAGATCACCAAACCTATAGACAAATTAAGGAGATTTATGGGTTTAAGATATGGTTTACCTCAATGTTGCCCTCCTAGAAAAATTGGGATGGAGATCCTTAAAAGAAAGTGGCTCTTTGTGGACCAAAGTTCTGCTCACTAAATATGTTCAAATTGCTAGTCGTAATGGAAGAGTTCAATCACCTTCCCACATATGGAGGGGCATTACCCATGGAGTCAGAGAAGTTGTGCTTCTTGGATCGAAATGGTAACTAGGGGATGGACGAGACATAGCCATCTGGAAGGAACCCTGGTTGTTGGATAGTCCTCTTATAACCATTGTCACCAATAACATAATGCCCCAACAGTTGGATGCACGGGTCACAGATTACTAGATTGAAGATAGAGGTTGAAAGTGAAATGTCATCGCCAACTTCCTTCCCAGTGACACGCTAATGAAACTTCTTGTTGTCCAGCCTATTGACACGTTATTTATCAATGACATTCTGGATAGTCGAGCAAAGTCAAGGACAACCTGAGCGGGAAACTTTCACAAGATGGAGAGTACACTTTATCTTCTGCCTATAATTTTGTATATGGACACAATAGGTTACACTTAGGTGAAGGTGATATTTTCTCAAGTATTTGGAAACTAAACACGCAATAGAGAGTGAAAATATTCACTTGGAAACTGTTAAAAGGGGGAGTCCTCGCTAACAGTGATAAATTGAGGTGCCACATGATGGATGATGCCTTATTTGTAGACATGCCGAGGAAACAAACTTGCACCTTTTTTGTGACTGGGTAGAAGTGAAACAAATGTGGGGAGAACTAAGAGTAGGGGTGTTTATGGATGGTTTCTTCGATGCCCCATTTGACTCATGGATCAAATCTAACCTCCTTTCTAGTCTTTTCTATAATAACGTGTGCATGTGGAGTGATTTATTTATAGTTGGACTTTGGTGGACGTGAAAATGGCTTAATGAGAAGGTATTTAGAGAGGAAGTGAGCCTGACGGTTCTCGCTCAGATATCACGAGCAAGACCATGGAGTACATCAAGGCTTGGGCCAATCACCGTTCGAACACCCCACTACGTACAAGAGTAGTAAGGCTTGTTTCTTGGGAGACCCCTCCTTCGGCACGTACAAATTCAACACTGACGGTGCAAAACGGAGTACGGGACATGCTACCGCAGCGGGTGTCATTAGGAACAATGTGGGAGAGTGGTTGCGATGCTAAGTTGTTAATTTAGGAACTTTGGGGAGGGTTTCATGGCGTTAGACTTGCTTGGGAGTATGGTTACCGCTCGGTGATCATCGAAACGGACTCACAACTGGTAACGGTGCTCCTCAAGAAAATATTACCTCGCCACCACCCTCTATATATTTTGTTACTGGGGTGCCAAGACTTTTTGAAAAGGAACTGAAATGTCTAGCTCCGTCATGCCTACCGTGAGGCGAATAAGGTAGTGGATTTCTTAGCGAACATTGCTTTTCATTTTACTCTTCGTCTAAGTGTATTGAGTGATCTGTTGGAGGGTGTTTTTGATCTTTTGCATTCCGATGTAAGGGATCAGATTATCCCCTATTGATTACTACTTAACCTCTTTTATTTAGTAAAACCGCGTCTAGATGCGCGGAATACCACTAACTCCTTCTCACCAAAAAAAAATTCTCATTTAAATTTGAATTCCTAACAAACTCTAAGTTATTTGACTTTTTAACATAGTTAACAAAAGAATTATTTTTCCATAATATATGACTAAAATTCTATAGTATTTAATTTATTAATTAGTATCCTATGAATACTATTTAATTTACCTGAACGGATTCAATTTTAAATTTGACTCAACGTAGAGGATTGGAACCCTATCAAGTGCATATTTACTCGTTTATTATCACGCTTATTATTCTTACAATGACAAATGTTTTAATTAATAGATTTAAATGAACATACTAAGCAAAAAAATTTTAATATATTTGTATGTCCATATACTTATAGAGAGAAAAATAGTATAATACTAATCTTCATTATTTTTAAGATAATAGTATATTATTATTATTTGTTAGCCTTTAAACCTAAGTTATTATATGTAAAATACTGTTTTCTATAAATTATATATAATTAGTAGAATAAAAACTAAACAAATTTGTCAAAATCTTTCGATCATTCTACACTTAAAATATAAAAATGTAAATGTGTTTATAATAAGGTAAGACCATGTTCCAGAACTTTCTTTTAGAAAAATTATTTGATTTTTTTTTTCTAATTCACAAAAATATTCGGATAACCGGCTTAAATGTCAAGAACGTTTCTTTAAGTACTTTGTAACATATAATTTCAATCAACCACCTCTTTAAACCTGGGCAAAACAAAATTAAAAAATCTAAATTTTCCTTAATCTGTGTGTTGTGGGCAAGTTGGGAGCATGGGCTAAATGGGATGGGGATTCCTCGAAATTTGTGGGTATTACCCGTCATGGGGATGGGGATGGGGATTTTAAACGGGATGGGGATGGGGAAGGGGAAAATTTTGATTACCCGTTTGGGGATGGGGATGAAGATAGGGGTATCCGCCCCGCCCCCGATTCGAACCCGAACCCGTTGGGAAAACCCGATGGGAATTCCCGACGGGTAACCTATCGGGATCCCCGACGGATAAACTTATGGGATCTCCAACTAGGAATCTATTGTGATACATCAATAAACAAATTGTATTTATAATAGACGTTCATTGTGGTTTCAAGCTTAATTTAAAATTACCGATGATTCCTAAAATTAAAATTATATATACTTTTGTACTTTAAGAATACTCGTTCTTACTTACACAAAATGTATTTTAACTTTAAATATTAAATTGATAATAATATGTGTAAGTTATGATTACTAACCTATTAATTTGGTTTTCGATCATACGAGGATAACACCTCGTGAATTTTTGAGTACGTCGTGCCAATCACGATGATCAAATGCAAATCGCACTACATGTTGTGTTTATTAATGTGTCTTACTCTTTACATACATGATTTGATGTGCAACCTAAATTCTAAACCGTAATATTAAAATGATAAAATAATATAACACTTTATATTGAGATCATAATCTAAATGTTAGAAAGATATAATTATTATAATTTACACTAGTTTGTACTACGAGTCTCGTTCGTACTTGAACGAATGAAACTTAATATATATACACAATATACCTATACTTTGACAAGTTGAATAAGGTGATGCGTTAAGCAACAAATTAAGCCACATCAACATTTTAATTAACAATGTATATTAATATAATATAAATTGACATTTATCTTATAATCACGAACTAAGGGTTAGTAACTATATACACTTTTGTACCTAATACTTAATAGTATCATACTCGTTCCTACTTACACAAAATATATTTTGAAAAAAATACGAGGATAACATTTCAATTACAATGTATATTATATGCGTAAATTATATACATGTTCATGGTAAACAATATTAATTTTATTTTGGACCATATAAGGATAACATAAAACTTTGAATATGTCATAAATGTCAAATCACGATATCAAATGTATGACAAATTACATGTTTTTATTTTTTTTTAATTTTTACGTGTGTATTAGTCTCTCAAATACATGTTTTGGTGGTGCAACCTAAATTATAAACCGTAAAATTAAATTGATAAAGTAATATAGCACTTTATCTTGATATCGTAATCTATATGTTAGTAAGATATAGTTATTTTAGTTTACACTACTTTGTACTACGAGTCTCGATCCTACTTGAATGAGCAAAACCTAATATATATGCGGTATAACTTTACTTTGACAAGTTTTTATTATTTTTTTAAAAAAATGAAGGTTTCTTCTTTCTTTTTCTTGTGTTTTTTTTATCTATTATACTTACTAAAACAGAGCACGGGTTGATGACGTGGCGCGCTGTGGATTCAGGATTTTTGAAATTGAGCTCCCACAATTAAAGCCAATAAATCTTTATTTTTTACACTATTTTTTAAACCATAAATCTTTTATTATTAAAATAATAATTTTATAGAAATCAAATCAATTTTTTAATCTATTATACTTACTAAAATAGAGCACGGGTTGATGACGTGGCACGCTGTGGATTCAGGATTTTTGAAATTGAGCTCCCACAATTAAAGCCAATAAATCTTTATTTTTTACACTATTTTTTAAACCATAAAATCTTTTATTATTAAAATAATAATTTTATAGAAATCAAATCAATTTTTTAATAATAATAAAAACATTAATCGAATTAGCTTTAACAATCAAATCACCTTAATAACCAAATCATTTTTTTAATAAATAAATATTTATAAAAATATATTAAAAGATATCGCGATTTTGATTTCCCTTTTAATTATATTTTCGGTTAGGGTTTTTATTCGACGGATTTTTTTTCGAACGTTCCATCAGATTTTTCCATGGTTCGCTTAGAACTTTTATGTTTTACAAATTTGTCGAACAAAATTTATTTTTTTGAAACTACAACTTTACGTTATATGCGAGTTTTAATTAAATTGATTTTGAATTGAATTTTATTTTCGAAATGTTCCATCAGATTTTAAGCGAACAATTATTTTTTGATAAACTCCATCAAAATTTAAGTTGTTTTTTTTTTTGAAAAATACCTATAAATATATAATAAATTTTTACATGATTTCATTGGATTTTTTGATAGTTTTTTAAATAAAAAACTTCCATTTAATCAACAAAATTGATTTCCATTTTGACGGTAAATTGATTTCCATTGTTGTTATATCTTTTTATTATGAATTTTAATTAAATTGGTTTCGATTTCATTTCCATTTTAGTTATATTTTCTGTTAGGATTTTTATTCGAACGAATTTTTTTCCGAACGTTCCATGTGATTTTTTTCATGGTTCCCTTAGAACTTTTTATATTTTACAAATTTGTCGAAAAAAATTTATTTTTCTGGAACTAAAAATTTTACGTTATGGGCGAGTCTATATCTAGTACTAGAGCAGTATACATGACAGTTTACGTGGTGCGTTGTGAGAGTAGTATTTCGAAATGGAGCTCCCATAATTTTTTTTTGAAATTGTATAATTAACAATCGTTTTTCTATTGTTTCATCCCTTGATTTGATTTTTAACCGTAACCCCGTGTATCTGATCTTTTTTCAAGTTATTAAAAAAAATTGACGTGTACACCTTTTTTTATGTTAATTTTATTTATTTATTGATTTTCTTCCACCCATCAGCAAATAAGTTATTTTTAGATAATAGTTATCGGACTTTGAAGTTAATTTTGAATTAAATTAAATTTTTTAAAAACTTTTTTACCTTATAGACCGCGTTATATTAATTAAATTTTTGTTTAATTATGTTAAGTTTCTTAGCTTGTAGATCACATAAATCTTTTGTAATTTTAATAATTAAAAATAAAATTAACTAATTAACTAATAGATTTATAGTCGAAAAATAATTAATTAAAATAAAAATTTTAATACACCAATAAGCATTATAATCCAAAAAAAAACAAAATAGTTGTTAAATACAAAAAAAATTGTAAAATTAAATTGTTACCAATTGACCATGAAAAAATCATCAAACTCATTACATAATCGAAAAAAAACAAAAAAGTTGTTATATATATATATATATATATATATATATATATATATATATAATATTATTATTCTATTAAGTATGTCCATAGTATAATCTCATTTAGTAAATTTATCCTTAATAAAGTAATGTTGGTAAGTCGATTAGATTAGAGAAGTATACAAAACAAAGCACGTAAAAAAAGCAATTTCACAATATTCTTTCTCATTTTTTTCAAAACCCGCACAAGGTGCGGGTATTATACTAGTTATATAGTAAAACAAAGTAACAAATTTCTATTTTATTGTCTAATTTCACATTTATTACTCGAGTTAATGTTTTTTTTCAAAATCCTAAAAGTTAAACGGGGATGAGGATATAGATTTTTACGGGAAAATTCATAAAATTTTAAAATGGAAAAAATTAAACGGGATGGGGAATCCCCGATGGGAACGAATATCCGATTGGGACGGGAATGAGGACAATTCTCAATACCCGAACGAGTATGGGGACGGGGACGGGGAGCGTTATACTAAACGGGTATGGGGTTAAATAGGGTACTCCCCGAACCCAAACCCGACCCATCGACATCCCACTTGGGAGAATTCCACCATTCTTCTATTTAAAATTTCTTTCCACCCTTGTTTCTATTCTCCTACCAAATATGTTATTAATTTTATTTCTGTAAATTTAAATAGTTAAATAAATTCAAGATATATGGGATAAGATGATCTAACTGTAAACTAACCTGTCGGAGTTTAGATTGTAGGGCATGACGTCCGCTGCAGATTAAGAGACACCAAATATATCTTCAAAGGTCAGTCATGAGGCTCATTAAAAAAAAAAAAAAAAAAAGCAAAGTATGTAATGCTGTGAAACAAAATAATAACTACTTTACATAAAAAAATGAACAAAGAAAGGCAGTCTAATATAAATATTTATCTAACTAATATAAATAATATTATTTTATATTTGTTTTATAAATTCCCTTAAACCTTTGTTATATATCACTTTCTCATTAAATCATATTATAATTTTCATTATTTAGTAATTGATATTAATTGTGATAAGAGATTAATTCTATATGTAATTTGAGAAACAAGATGTAACAAATTTAGAATGAAAACATTACAAAAATACAATTAAACTATATTTGTAGTTAGTTATTGTTACAAAAACATATTTTGGGTCCATAGATAACAAATGTAACAAATCTAGGTAGACTGATACGATGGGTCAAGGATCAAGTGAGACGAGCGAGCGAACGAGGTCTTGGCCGGGTAAGCGGGAAAACTTATTTTGGGTCCATGGACTAATGGGCCCGGGGCGACAAGGGAGTGCGAGAGGCAGAGCCCCGCGGTACGAATTCTTTCTATTTCGTTATAAATAGATAGATTTTAGGTTGTATTCTTTTATCCACGAAAGCATATTGAAAACCCTAACTACAAGGTTTATGCAACAAAACCACAAATGTTTTGTCATCTCTCTTTTTCCCAAGTAATTTATTGAAAATCACAACAATAACTTATTTACATTATTATTTTATAATTTTCATCAAGTCGTCACTTATTAGATACTATATTAGTTGAATAATTAAACACAGTCATTTTCTTAAAATTTTGTGGAAAGAAAAAAGGAAAAGAAAAATCCAGCTAACCTGTATTTTCCAAGTATAATGCCAAGATCTTGTGAAGAACATTTTCCAATATCTTCCGGTGATAGTATTTCGTATGTTCCTCTATGCTTCAGCACTCCGTCCTATAAAACATGTACGAACATCAAATTTAATATATAAACAATGATTTATTCAATTAGCTAGCCTTATATCTATTAAAGAAGAAATTTTTTTTTTTTTTTTCTCATGACAACGCTACATTTTTCAACGCTCAAAATATAATTTAAAAAATAATTTTTAAATGTTAATATAAATTGAAAATTAATTTTTAAATTTTTTAAAAATATATTTAAATAAATATTTTACAAAAATGGTTTTTAAAATTTTACATTTTTTTTTTTACCAACATTCATATATTAACAAATCCTTTTTATTTTATTTTTACTATGTAATATTTTATTTTTTAAAATTTTTGTCTAATAGATTTACGTCTTTTATTTTTATTTTAATTCAGTTCCTATTTTTGTTTTTTATTTTTGATCGAAAAATAACTAAAATTATTTTGTCAAACCTTTTTTTTTTCAAACTTTCTTTAAATCCAAAAAAATATCTTCATTAATCAACAAAATACACGCTTTTACAAAACTAATATCTTTTTTTTTTAATTTTATAATAATCTTATAAATGAGATCTCCTTCAAAAAAAAAAAAATAACCAATAATGTTTATCTAAATAATAAAGTTGTTAGCTATTTCAATTTTAAAAACAAAATGGTAGCTATAATATGAAAATTAAGTACATAATCAATGTTGTTATCTATTTAGTTATATCTTAATTTAATAAATATAAATAAAATTTCATTAGGATTGCTTAACGAAATTCTAAACAATTTGGGTATATTACTACGTTAATTTATTATCTTTATTTTTTTTTGCTACTTTTTGATAAAATTTTAAACATATTTATTTTTAATCAAAGCTAATATATTATCATTCAAAACTATACTATAAATCACAATTTTAAGTAAAGGAGCGTAATAGTTCATTATTTTTTCCAAGAAAACTTAATCTAATTATTATATATCAATTTAAAAAATATAATTAATTAGAAGAGAAGAATACTTAAAATAGAATTAAAAAACATAATAGCGATTATAATTCCATTCTCCAAATTTTTATCTTACAAAAATATACATATGAATTTCTAGGTATTAAGTATTGATTAAAACTCAACCCGCACAAGGTGCGAGTAATACACTAGTTCTTATTAAAGTAATTAGATTACATAAATTACACCAATAAACAAAAAAATTGAACCACAAAGTGCAAGGAAATTATAAAAGCAAATACCACGGAGTGCAGATATTAAACTAATAAATCGTAAAAATAAAAGGGCAATTTTAGTAATTAGGCCTTTTTTAAAAACTAGAGTAGTAAGTAAGCTTTTTAATGTTGAAACAATTTGGTTTACTAGGCTTTTTCTAGTTTTGTGTTTAGTAAATGTACCCCTTGATAAATGAGTGTGTAGAGTTTGAAAATAAATACAAAAGGTTGGGGTACATTTACTTAATTGAAACATTAAAAAGCCTAGTTACTACTTTAGTTTTTCAAAAAAGCCTAGTTACCAAAATTGCCCTTTAATGTTTCAATTAAGTAAATGTACCCAAACCTTTTGTATTTATTTGCAAACTCACACACTCTTCTCTCAAGGGGTACATTTACTAAACACAAAACTAGAAAAAGCATAGTAAACCAAATTGTTTCAAAAAACAAAAATCACGGAGTGCCGAGTATATCTTAACTAAAGTAGACTACATTGGCGCTCTCAAAAAAATTTCACAATATTCCTTTTACTAAATTATAATTAACATATCAAATCTTTTGAATAAAATATAATAAAGGAAGATTTGATTATGATGACAAGAAAGAATTACGTGGATTTGAACTGATACTTGATTATATCACACCGTTTATCGAGAAGCTTGACCGTTTGAGAGTTAATATAAATAGAGAGGATTTGATAAACGCTCGTTAAAATGTCAAAATGCCAAAAATGTAATATTTTTTAGCATCCATCAATTCTATTTATACAAACTCTCAAACCACAAACATACTCATAAACAACGTGGTTTCTAAACGTACTGGTGAAAATCTTTAAGTAGTCACCACAACTACGCACTTCGCGTGCGTAGTTAATAGGGTTCTCAACTACGCATATGAGGAGCTTAGTAGTAGTTCCAAAAAAAATATTTTTTTTTATTTTTTTGGGAACTACTATGATGCTCCTCATATGTGTAGTTGATTTTTTTTTTTGCATAGACTCCAACTACGCACCTCATATGGGTAGTTGAGGACCCTATCAACTATGTAATAACCTAGTTTTTCCTTCACTGCTCCCACGGTGAAGAAGGTTGCTCCTGCAGCCAGCTGCCCCCGCGGTGGGGCCGGTTTCGTCCCAAATCGCGCGGATCTGATTTTTATTCCGTTTATTTCTTTCCATAGATAGAAGATCCGGTCTTCTATCTTATGGGCCGACTTTCCTTTGATCTTCTAACCCTAGAGACGTCCTTCCTTCTATCTTTTCCCATTGTTTCTTATAAATTCCCGCCTTCTCTTCCTTTTCCCCTTTCTTGCATACGTTCTTTACTTCAACCTCGAAAGTTGCAGCCTTCTTCCCTTGTGAATCTTGCTGAACGTGTAAGTCTTCTTTCCTTGGATTCTCCCTCACGTTCTTGAGCTTGCTGCATCTTTCATCCCTTTTGTTTCTCTCCCTTTTCGTTCTTCTTCTTCTTCTTCTTCTTCTTCTTCTTTTTCTTCATCATCTTGGATCAAGATCGAGTCTTGATTCTTGTCGGCCTTTCCGTTGTTGATACACTGTTGTTCTCAAGCTATCTTGGTAGAGTGTTGATGTGTTTGGATCAAAGAATCGAGCTTTGGATCTTTTGCTGTGAGTTTGCTGTCAAGAGAAACCTCGACGCCACCCTCTGTTAGTGCACCGCCCCCGCGGCTGCACATCCCCACCCCCGCGGATCTTCCTCAGTACCGCCCGCGGTACTGTCTGGCCACCCCCGCGGTTTTATCTACACTGGCCCCGTCTTTGGTGAGCTGCTTTCCTTCCTTGTTTCCCTCGTTCCTTCCATTGGCTTGTGTTGATGTTGTTGACCCTTGTGAGTTTGTAAGACTGGGGTTTGTGACCCTATCTTATGGAGATCTCTTAGAGATCATGGAGACTAGAAGTTATAGACTTCTAGCAATCATTTCGTTCTGGATTCGAGTTGCCTTGTTGAACAAGATTTCCGTCCTTCTTTCCTCCGGGAAACTGAGTTGTTCGTTGACCTTTGAGTTTACCTTTGATTGAGGTAAGCCCTTTGGACTTACTTAGGTGCGTTTTGTATATTAGTTAGATTGTATTGGTTTGTTTGTTGTTTATTGCTATAACGGATAACCAGACTAGAATTAATCTTTATAACCATCATTGACCCAAGTGTATTATAACCGGGCGGTGAGAGATTGTTCAATTCAAAATGGGGAAATTGGGAAGTGCTCTTGTGACCAGTCCAACAGGTAACGGAGGGATGCATACGCTCTATTCTTATTGGTGAAATGGGACAGAGGCGAGATCATATTGATTTTCGTATAACAACATAAATTGAATTAGTAAAAGGATTAACTTAATAAAAGATAATAACCGGTTGTATGCGAGCATGCTATATGTTTATATTACCTTATGTGTGTTTGTGCCTTTACTGTCTTTCTAATATCTAGAATGTTAGTTAACGGTTTATACCGATGCGGTAGATGCACTGCAGGTTAGGAATGTTGCTGAGTGATCCGGATGATGTAGTCAATCGGGGTTCCCGTACATTATAGTATGGGATCGGGTTTTATATTTTTGTCGTTGCTTTCCCTTTTGTTTTAAACTCGGCTGTGAGTCTTTGACGTTTTCCTTTGTTTTTGGTTTTATTATAAATTTTAGCTTTCATTTACTTGTGTCTTGTTGTAAGATCCGATGTTATCGTTGCTACTCTGAGGGTCGGGACCCATTGTGAGGTACTAGCCTGTAACGCTTCGAGTTTTCAAAACTTGGGGTGTTACAATATGGTATTAGAGCTCTAGGTTGGCAACAATGACACTCATAATCTTCTAAAGGTCGAATAGATAAATAAACGATAACCCGCAAGGGGTATACGTCTAAAAAAGGGGTTTTTGTTTTAAACTTGTCGGTCTGGGATAGATGTACGGTCGACCACCACTACCTCCGCAGATGTCAATAGTTAGTTTTCTTTCTTATTGGCCTTTATGTGCTTTTTTTGGATTTCTACAATAGTTGATAACGTGGTCTTACATATCTGTATATATCCATATCGTAGATGGAGCGTACTAGAGCTACATCTACTGTAGGGTGAGGAAGGGGTCGACCACCTCTTCCACCTGCCATCCATGGACGAGAGGGTGCAGGAAGACCTCCACTAGATCGGGAACAAACCCCAATTGTTGATCCGCCTATCGGATCAGGCCGTTTTGCAAAGCCAGAGGTCTTGAGGTGTTCGTCGAAGAACTTACTGAGAATGTTGTTCCTGGGGTAGGGAACGGGACCGCCGCTAAGTCCGGAGAACAGATCGAGAGTCATCCGAGTCCGGTCAAGTGTCTATTAGAGCATCTATATATCGCAAATACGTGCAAGCAGCCGAGGACGCCATCAGAATTGGAGGACCTTTCCCAGCACCACTAGTACGTGTGAGACCAGATGAGGATATTAGAGTTCGGGATGAAGCAATACTAGAGGTGGAGCTTTGGCTAGACCATATTGTTTCTGCTTTTAAGTCGATAAGGAGTATGATCAAGGATTGATGGGGTTCCAGGAAGGCTTTTCAGGAAGAAGGTTCCAAGAGATGAAGGTAGTGTCATAATTGCAGAGGTGTTAGACACAGTAGGAAGATTGTAGTGACTTGTTGTTTTTGTAGCAAGCCCGGACATAGAGTTGCGTTTTGCCGTCAGGGCAAGGCTCCATCATAATAGTGTTCTTCACCTGCTAGTGCTGCAAGAGGTGGACAAAGACCTCAGTATCAGTCCCAACAGCAACAAAAAGTTCTTGGTTCTACCGCTCCTTAGGATTCCGCTCAAGGACAGGGCAGAGGACGAGGAGGTGGTACTTCTGACACCAGAGGTGCCTTAGCTAGAGTGTACAAGCCGAAGAGTGAAGTGAAGCTGACCGCTCCAACGACCACAAGTACCATTCATATTAATGGTTTTATTGTCAGAGTTCTTTTCGATACCGGTACTACGCATTCTTGTATATCTAATGCATGTGTAGATAGATTGGTTTTAGTTACCATAGAGGGGAGACCCTTCTTTATAGGGCTCCCCGATTTGGGTAACATTAGATGTACATGAGAGGTTTGCGATTGGCCTATTAGATTGGGAGGTCGCAATTGGCCAGCAGACTTCTTCGTCATGTGCTTAGTACATGAAGAAGTTATTTTGGGAATGGATTGGATAGATCGACATTGAGCAGTTCTTGACATCGGCATGAGGACATTAACAGGGACTACGGAGTCAGGCCATGCAGAAATTTTTCAAGGATGGGATCTCGGAATGACCGGTACAGTAATCAATGCAGTCCGAGGTGCGAGACTTATCGGTCATGGTTGCGAGGCTTTCTAGTGCTATGCCATAAAGGATAGTACAAGCCCGGCATTGGAGGAGATTCCTGTAGCATGCAAATTTACTGACGTTTTCAGAGAGCCATCAAGTTTACCTCAACAAAAGAGTGTAGATTTTGACATTGATCTAGAGCCCGGGATGAGACCGATCTTGAAGGTTCCTTACTGCATGACGCCTATCGAGATGCTTGAGCTTAAGAAGCAACTCGAGGAGTTAGCTGAGAAGGGCTTCATCTGCCCTAGTGTATTATCTTGGGGCGCTCCAGTACTCTTTGGCAAGAAGAAAGACGGGTTGATAAGGTTATGTATTAACTAATTAAAGCTTAACAAGGTGACAATCAAGAATAATTACACATTGCCCCGTATCGGCGATCTGTTGGACCAGCTGCACGGAGCTTTAGTTTTTTCGCGGTACGATTTGAGATCCAAATATCACTAGTTGAGGGTGAGAGAGAAGACATAGCCAAGACAGAATTTCGGACCAGATACGGCCACTATAAGTTTGTAGTGATCCCTTTCGGGCTTACAAATGCACCCGCCGTGTTCATGGAGTTGATGACCAAAATCTTAATCGACTTTCTAGACCAGTTCGTGGTTGTCTACGTCGACCATACTCTAGTATACTCTTGCAATAGAGAGGAACACGCAGGACACTTGAGAATCGTACTTTAAGTCCTGCAGGATAAAGAGCTTTACGTCAAGCTCTCTAAGTGTAAGTTTTAGATGTTTGAGGTGGCCTTCCTTGGTCACATTGTTCCGCCGAAGATTTGATGTGGGACCATCCTTGATAGCATCTACACCTACATTACATGGACCATTCACTAAACCAGGAGCCGGAGGAACTCAAGGAAAGGTTGCTAACAAGTTGCATCCATGGGAGGAATCGAGAGAATGGAGGATCGCATGGCCAATGCAAGATCTCGGTCAACACTCAGGAATCTCGGCCGAGATTCCATCCGAGATTTCAATTCTAGCGCATTCTAGAAGATCCGGCCAAAGATCTTTAAAATTTGGCAATTATCTTTTATATTTTATTTCCTTAAAGCTCTCAAACTATCTTAAGGAAATTGTTATTGAAACAATTTGGTTTACTAGGCTTTTTCTAGTTTTGTGTTTAGTAAATGTACCCCTTGAGAGAAGAGTGTGTAAAGTTTGAAAATAAATACAAAAGGTTGGGGTATATTTACTTAATTGAAACATTAAAAAGCCTAGTTACTACTCTAGTTTTTCAAGAAGGCCTAGTTACCAAAATTGCACATTGTTATTTTTGGATTCTATCTTTTAGGATTATTTTTAGATTATCTTAAAAAGATATTTGAAACAATTTGGTTTACTAGGTTTTTTTCTAGTTTTGTATTTAGTAAATGTATCTCTTGAGAGAAGAGGATGTAGAGTTTAAAAATAAATACAAAAGGTTGGGGTATATTTACTTAATTGAAAAATTAAAAAGCCTAGTTACTACTCTAGTTTTTCAAAAAGGTCTAGTTATCAAATTACCCAAGATATTTTTCCAAGATTATCTTTTAAAGATATCTTTCCTATTTTAAATAGAAAAGTCTCTCTTAAAAAGATATATTTCTTAAATTATCTTTTAAAGATATCTTTCCTAGTTTAACATAGGAAAGTCTCTCTTAAAAAGATATCTTTTCTAAATTATCTTTTAAATATATCTTTCCTAGTTTAAAATAGAAAAGTCTCTCTTAAAAAGATATATTTCATAGATTATCTTTTAAAGATATCTTTCCTAGTTTTCATAGGTTGATCTCCCTTATAAATAGCCTTAGTGGAGGAGATTGTTTAGTAGATTAGATTTGATATATTTTCCACATATTGTATGAACTTGCAGCTTCACTTATGAATTTTGTATATTATTCATTCCTATTCAATCAAAGAGAGAGCCTTGATTGAATCGTTGTAAAGTTTTTGCTAGATTGTGCTTGTGTGCGTTAATCTTGTTGAAGGTTGGTGCTCCTGTTCAATCCTAGTCCCTCCTTGTGCTTGTCTTACTTAGAAGACTAATGTAAGGTTAAAGAAGTGCGGGTTAAGGTAAGCTCTTCGTTAAGGGATTTTGACATATCATTAGTCAACGTTCTTTGCGGAAATATCTTGCTTCATATCTTCCTATATCTATCATTTATCAACTCATATTCATCTTCTTATCTTTCCATATCATCTATTAATCCGTATTTTGAGTTTCAGAAAATCTCGGTCTGTTCTTACGAAATCCCACCCGAGATTTAGCTTCTGTCGTGGGATTTCAATCTAGATCAGGAACTGCGGCTTATCCCCACATCAGGATCAAGGTAGATCCGGAAAAGATCGAGTATGTAGCATCTTGGCCGCCTCCTAGGAACGTCAAGGAGGTACGCAGCTTCCTAGGGTTGGCGGGCTACTACCGTCTGTTTTTTGTGGAGAAATTTTCAGTTATAGTCTGAGCTCTCACTTCCTTGCTAAGGAAGAATACAAGATTCTTGTGGTCCAAGTCGTGCATGTAGGGTTTTGAGGAGATGAAGAGGAGGCTGACATCCGCTTCTATCTTAGCTCATCCATAGGGCATTGAGGACTTTGTGGTTTATAGCGATGCATCTAAGCTCAGCTTGGGATGTGTTATGATGCAGATGGGTAGGGTTATAGCATACGTGTCAAGATAGCTGAAGACGTATGAGGAGAATTACCCTACCCATGATCTCGAGTTAACTACTGTTGTTCACGCTTTGAAGATCTGGAGGCATTATTTGAACGGAGCTACATGTCAAATATTCACAAACCATAAGAGTCTGAAGTATATATTCACTCAGCGGGAGTTGAATAACCGCTAGAGAAGATGGTTGGAGTTGATTAAGGATTTCGATCTTGAGATCTTGTATTACCCGGGGAAGGCAAATGTGGTAGTTGATACCCTTAGTAGGAAAACTCCCCAGGAGATGGCGATCGCTCGACAGACAACTCAGCCTCAGTTACAGCGGGACTTGACATGCCTAGAGATGGATATCCACTTTCCGGATTCTGATAGCCATTTGTCCACCTTGGAGGTGCTACGTGACCTGTTGCTTAAAATCCGACAAAAATAGGAGAGTTGCCTAGCTTTGACACGGATCCGAGACAGGATGTCTCGAGGTGAGACAACATAGTTTGCAGTCGTTGCTAATGGATTTTTGAGATGCCACAAGCGCATATGTGTTCCCTCAATCGAGAGCTGAGACAGCGGATCCTACAGGTTGCTCACTTTACACCTTACTCAGTGCATCCCGATGGAAATAAGATGTATCAAGATATCAGACGCTCCTTCTGATGGGGAGGTCTGAAGCCAGATGTGACGAGATATGTAGCTCAGTGTGCGACCTGTCAGCATATCAAGATCGAGTATCATCGACCAAGAGGCGAGTTACAACCACTTCCCGTCCTCAGTAGAAGTGGGAGGACATCTCTATGGATTTTGTTACCGATTTGAGACCGAGTCGAAGCTTTGATGCCATATGGGTGATAGTAGATCGACTGACGAAGACCGCACGTTTCATTCCTATCAAGGAGATGTGGCTGGTAAGTCGCTTAGTAGAGGAGTTCACAAGAAAGATAATGAGACTTCATGGAGTACCTAGGACTATAGTCTCTGACAGAGATGGACAATTCACTTCGAGGTTTTGGCAGTAAGTGCATGCCGCCCTAGGTACGAGTCTGCAGTTCACGACTACTTATCATTCTCAGACCGATGGTCAGTCGGAGCGGGTCATCCAGACTCTAGAGGACATGCTGAGAGCCTTTGTGCTAGATTGGGGACATGTGTGGCCGGATCACTTTCCGTTAGTGGAGTTTTTCGTATAACAACAATTGGCACGCATCGATCAAGATGACTCCTTATGAGGCCTTATACGGACAGAGATGTCGTACACCATTGTGTTGGGACGAGCCAAGCAGTGCTAGCGGAGTAGCACCTGAGCAGATACAAGACAATATGACTAGAGTGGCGTTGATCCAAGAGCGGATGTTGGCAGCACAGATTCGTCCGAAGTCTTATGCAGAGAAGAGGCACAGACCTCTGAAGTTCAGAGTTGGAGCTCAGGTTTGGTTGAGAGTAAAACCGACACAAGGTGTTAGACGTTTCGGCGCCAAAGAAAACAGAGTCCTAGATACGTCGGACCTTTTGAGATTCTAGAGCAAGTTGGAGAGGCAACATGCACACTTGCCTTGCCACCGAGACTAGAGGGTGTTCACCAATCTTCCATGTGTCTTAATTACGGGAGTACGTACCATACCCGGGACACATCATCAGCCATGAGGACTTAGTGGTCGAGCCAAACCATACATTTGTAGATCATCTGATAGCTATCTTAAAGCGTAGTACGAGACGCTTGCGGTCGAAGAACATACCGATGATTAAGATTAAGTGGTCGATGCGAGGAGCTGATGAGGCAACTTGGGAGACAAAGGATAGTATCCAGAGGAACTATCCGGATTTTTACGTGGAGTTGAATATACCTATAGCGTAGATGTTTGAGTTTGAGTTTCCTTTTGTTGAGTTGTGTGCACGTTTGTGTAACGTTTTGAGTTATATGCCCCGCGAGGGATTATGAGTTGTTATGAGTTGAGATCAGTGTTTCCGCTTCATCCTTGTAGTTGTGTGATCTTGTGGTTCGTTGCAAGTTTCGAGACGAAACTTCTTTTTAGGGGGATCTGATGTAATAATCTAGTTTTGCCTTCACCGCCCGCGGTGAAGAAGGCCGCCCCTACGGCCAGCCGGCCGCGGCAGGGCCAATTGCCCCTGCGGTTTCGCCCCAGATCACGCGAATCTGATTTTTATTCCATTTTGATTCTTTTCATATATAGAAGATCCGATCTTCTATCTTATGGGTCAACTTTCCTTTGATCTTCTAACCATAGAGACGTCCTTCCTTCTATATTTTCCCACCGTTCCTATAAATTCCCGCCTTCTCTTCCTTTTCCCGTTTTTTGCATACATTCTTCTTCAACCTCGAAAGCTGCAGCCTTCTTCCCTTGTGAACCTTGTTGAATGTGTAAGTCTTCTTTCCTTGGATTCTCCCTCACGTTCTTGAGCTTGCTCCATCTTTCATCCCTTCTTCTTCTTCTTCTTCTTCTTCTTCTTCTTCTTCTTCTTCTTCTTCTTCTTCTTCAAGGATCAAGATCGAGTCTTGAGAAACCCTTGCGGTGAGTTTGTTGTCAAGAGAAACCCCGACGCCACCTTCTGTCAATGCACCACCCCCACGACTGCACATAGCCGCTCCACGGTTTTGTCTGCAGTAGCCCCGTCTTTGGTGAGCTACTTTCCTTCCTTGTTTCCCTCGTTCCTTCCCTTGGCTTGTGTTGATGTTGTTGACCCTTGTGAGTCTGTAAGACTGGGGTTTGTGACCCTATCTTGTGGATATCTCTTAGAGATCATGGAGACTTGAAGCTATAGACTTCTAGCAATTATTTCGTTCTTGATTCGAGTTGCCTTGTTGAACAGGCTTTCCATACTTCTTTCCTCTGGGAAACTGAGTTGTTCGTTGACCTTTGAGTTTACCTTTGATTGAGGTAAGTCCTTTGGAGTTACTTAGGTGCATTCTGTATATTAGTTTGATTGTATTTGTTTGTTTGTTGTTTATTGCTATAACGGATAACCGGACTAGTATTGACCTTTATAACCGTCATAGGCCCAAGTGTATTATAACCGGGCGGTGAGCGCTTGTTCAGTTCAAAATGGGGAAATTGGGAGGTGCTCTTGCGACCAGTCCAACAGGTAACAGAGGGATGCATCCGCTCTATTCTTGTTGGTGAAATGGGACAGAGGCGAGATCATATTGATTTTCGTGTAACAACATAAATTGAACTAGTAAAAGGATTAACTTGATAAAAGATAATAACCGGTTGTATACGAGCATGTTATATGTTTATATTACCTTATGTGTGTTTGTGCATTTGTTGTCTTTCTGATGTCTAGAATGTTAGCTAACGGTTTATACCGATGTTGTAGATGCTCTGCAGGTTAGGGATGCTATTGAGTGATCCGGATGGTGTGGTTAGCCGGGGTTCCCGTACATTATAGGACGAGATCGGGTTTTATATTTTTGTAGTTGCTTTCCCTTTTGTTTTAAACTCGGTTGTGAGTCTTTAACGTTTTTCTTTGTTAAATCTTTGGTTTCATTATAAATTTTGGCTTTCATTTATTTGTGCTTTGTTGTAAGATCCGATGTTATCGTTGCTATTCTGAGGGTTGAGACCCATTGTGAGGTCCTAACCCGTAACGCTTCGAGTTCCCAGAATTTGGGATGTTACAAATTACGCACGCAAAGTGCGTAGTTGTGGTGACTATTACAAATTTTCGCCGGTACGTCTATGAATCCACATTAATATTTTTTTACCGAAATCAAATCTTTTATTTATTATTTTTAGTAAAAATATATTCAATTGTTTAATTAGGATTTAGTAAAAAGAATATTGTGAGAGAATTTGTGAGAGTTTCGTCAGTATTAACTCAATCTACTTCAGTTAAGATGTGTGTAGATATTTTAATATTAGATAATCTTTAGATAATCCTAATGGGCTATAATCATCATTTTTAAAGTATTGAAATAAATATAGATTTACTTTATTAAAACAAAATTTTAAAGAGAAGATTAAGCTACTAAGGTATGTTTTTATTTTGCAATGCTAACTAGGGATACTGTTCAAGTCAGGCACATTATTCCGGTACGGGCGTGCGGCTGAACATACGCCCGACACGTGTCCCGAAAATATTTTTTTTAAAAACGAGTGAAAGTAATAGTTCAAAACTTATTATGGAATAGTTCATAACTTATAAAAGGATAGTTCATGAATTATAATAGAATAGTTCATAGTGCAAAATTTATAAAGGAATGAAAGTAATAATACAAAACTTATTAAGGAATAGTTCATAACTTCTAAAAGGATAGTTCATTAATTATAATAGAATAGTTCATAGTGCAAAATTTATAAAGGAGTGAAAGTAATAGTTCAAAACTTATTATGAGATAGTTCATGAATTATAATAGAATAGTTCACGAATTATAATAGAATAGTTCAAAGTGCAAAATTTATAAAGGATAGTGCATAACTTATAAATTGATAGTTCATGAATTACAATTGAATAGTTCATAACATATAAACGATTAATTTATAAATAATTTGATATAATATATTAAAAAGTAATAGTGCATGAATTATATGGGAATAGTTCAAAGTTTATAGGAGAGTAGTGCATAAACCATAGCATGGTAGTTCAAACAAATTTTCATTCGTTTCTAAAAAAACAAAAAACAAAAAAATTCAGGACACGTGTCGGCGTACGTTTAGCCGCACTCTCGTACCGTAAATTATGCACCGTATCTGAACATTTACCTACTAACTAGGCCCTTAATATTAACACTTTTAAAAAAAATAATATGGTGTGAAGAGAATTTTAATTAAGCAGTTAAGGTAACAGTTAGAGATAATAAATATTTTCGAATATATTAATTAGGCTAAAAATAAGGTTACCGAAATTTGGTAACTATAGATTTGAGATCTGGGAATCTCTTTTGAGCGCCATTCTCGCACTTTTATCGAAATAAAACATCGCTCCATCGTTTCATCTTCAATATCCAACGTCATTCTTCCTTTCATGGCGTGGGCCAACGGCGAGTGCAAATGTTGCTTAGATTCCAACCTAGGTGAGGCGAACGTCCCAGGCGGACAGCAACGACTCGACGTCTTCTATGGTGTGGTTGTTTGGCTCTCCAGCTCGATCCACGCATAGATTCAAAGTAACAAAAGGCGGCGACAAAGACTGGAGTCGACGACGGCTTCTATAGCAGCGCCGATTGCTACGGAATTAAACAGATCTGAACAGAATTGTTGGAACCGCCCTCAATTCTTCTTCTCAACCCATCGATCCCCGTCTGCGAGTGCGAGCCCTGTCCTCTAACTCTCCCAGATCCAATCGCCCTTGCCTTGATCCACGTCCACGAGTGTGAACCCGTCACACAAATTTACTTGTCCAGGCACCAAAGTTGAAACTTGCCCTCGCCGCCTGTAACAATATTTCTGCCTTCCTTTTCGGTTTGAGTCAATCTTTGGATAATTTCATGCGATTGTGAATTAATGTTTCTGATGTTCCTTATTGTTCAGATTTACTAGATGTATGGTTTACTCTATTCCCATTGTTCCTTTTGTCGGTTCTACATACGTGGCTCTCTAGGTTTCTTTGAATTCTCATTTATTTCTATCGATCTCATGTTGTAGCTGAGTGGAAAGGTTAGATTTGGATCTGTTTAATTGGTCTTGTGTAAAGGACGATCTTGTGTAAGTGATGGTCTTGTCTAAGTGACAGACTTGTGTAACCAAATTTTGTGTAAATGACGGACTTATGTAACCAAACCATGTGTAAATGACGGACTTGTGTAACCAAACCTTGTGTAAGTGACGGACTTATGCAACCAAACCATGTGTAAATGACGGACTTGTGTAACCAAACCATGTGTAAATAACAGACTTGTGTAACCAAACCTTGTGTAAATTACAGACTTGTGTAACCAAACATTGTGTACATGACAGACTTGTGTACATGAAATAAACAAACGGAACTTGTGTAATTGAAAAACGACCGAATGTGTTAACTACATATATTGACACAACAAATGAAATTGTGTAATTGAAATTGTGTATGAACATTGTATAATTGAAATTATGTATTTATATTGTGTAATCAAAATTGTGTATTAATATTGTATATCATCAAAAGAAGACACAAAGTTTAATTAGTCTAGTTAATATAAGAGTGAGAGGGAGGGTTTGTCATTGAGAGTTTGAATCCTAAATTTAGCACAATATTTTATTTATTATATTAAGATGAAAGAAGAATAATTAATTACCCAATTTTACCTACTCAGTCCCCCATTTTACCCAATTTTAAAAACTCTTAAGTTTATTGATTTAACAAATTATTTTTGTTTTTCTCTTGATTTCTTTGGTTAATTTTTGTTACTTTTTATATGACTCTAATAATTTCAATAACCACTCTAACATTGAAAATTCTATAACCACTCTAACAAGTTATTTGTTCATACAATCAATTCTAACAGTCATCTTTAGCTAATTCTAACCCACTACAACCTTCATTTTCTTTTTAAATTGCAACTAATAACATTAAACTAAATATATACCAGCTTTAAAAATTACTAGAAATGATAGGTAACATAAATAAAAAATAATACGACTTGTTTTCGGCAATAAACCTAGTTCATGCGATGACATGACAATCGGTTTATTACATGTCATCAAAATTATGATTAGTGTGAATTTTAGTAAAAAAAACAATATAATTTAATGAGAAATAAATCCAAATTAATCTAAGTTCATTTTTTTTGAATATTGTTTAACTGAAAAAAAAGTTATTAAAAAAAATATTTTTTTTAAAATATATGAATTTGTTTATAAATGAAATTTGGTTAAAAATCAAAGAATACTGATTTAACAAATTTGATTTTTTTTGTTGATCGACTTTTATTTTTTAAATTACTACATTTATTTTACTATCTAACTAATATCATCCATTTCAACGTGTTTTTCTATCCTCATTTTTTGCCAAGAAATTATGCAGTGTAGATTTATATGGTATTAGAGTTGCACCCGTTGATTTTGCAATTTCCGTTGTCTACTTGTTCTTTTATTGAAATATAGTCATTCAAGGCTAGATGGAACACCTTTTGGAGCTAAATAGTTGGTCGAGACAATTTTTCTAACACAAGATTGACTTATCCAAATGACGATATTTTACATGTGATCGAGTTGAGTGACATATATTTTTCATGCATGTGACCGAGTCGAGTGATGTCACTGAATGAATTGATCGAGATCATACCATTATTCAAACACATGACCAAAGAGGGATTTTTGATCACGCTTAAATTTCACAATGAGCTTATTCTTCTCACCAAGATGTGCTTTGCAATCTTCGAGATTTTGGTATATTTATCTCCAAGTTTTGACAATTTACAGACCGTTCATTTTACGGGAGGATACACAACATAAGAATTATTTCCAAGTATTAGATGATTGTTCGGGGAATGTTCGCATAATACTTAGTACATGTTTGGTTAGAAGGGTGGAATGAAAACGGTGAAGGGAGTAAATAAAATGAAAATGGTTGTGCTACTTTCATGTGTTAAAAAATCTCTATCATTTCATTCTAGTCGCTAAACAAACATAATTGATCTAGTGTTATTCCGTCTCTAGGAATGATTTTTAGCAATTTCAAATGCACACTTAGTATTGATGAGAGGAGTTAGAAGAAAGACCTGATGGATGCCTGATGCATGGCGAAAGATGTTTGCTCCAACGATAGACTTATTCGGTTGAAGTGGGAATCCGCTGTATTTTTCTACCTTCGTTCCAAAATAAAAAAGGAGATTTTGTGAAAATGTTTTTCTTAAAATAATGCCGGATAATTTTAAATAGATTATTAACCCGTTGAATAAACTTGAAAATATTTATCTTAATAGTCAATTACCATTTCGCTGGTGGAGGCAATGTAATTAGTATTGATACCGGTACGGAGTCCACCTAGCAAATTTTTTCCACGACATTTAATAGCCATAATCACCTCCTCTAACGCAACATTTCCGGCCCTTTCTCCAATTCCATTCATCGTTCCTTCAACCTGCCTCGCTCCTGCCTCCAACGCCTAAATTTATCCATGCACGTACAATGAAACCGTTAAAAGTTCAAACAATCATAATTTCATCCAATTTTATTTAATCCTTTAGGACCATCATCATATAAAACTTACCCCCAATTATATTGTAATTACAAATTTGATACTCAAGTATTTAGGTTAAAAATCCAGTTTAGGAAGATAATTGTAGTTAGATTAGGTGTCTAGCTTATTTTACATATTGAACTAAGATTCATCTATCAATCGGTAAATAAAGAAATTCAAATGAAATTTTTTTAACTTATGCCCCATAGACATTAATTAGTTACAAAAATTGTTATAATAATATAATTAAATAAATAAAAATGATTATAAAACACATTGGTTATATGTATACACTAAGGGCTCGTCTCTTATGATATTTTTGTAGTAACGAATCAGTATTGGAATTATAACACATACCTGATGATTAGTAAGACCTAAATTCGAGCCAAATAATAAATGATTTTATTAAACAACTTATTTCAAGTCTAATGAAAAACTTGCTTCCAAAAAAAAGGACATAATCCATTTTAAGTAATTACCATTTTAAAAATAAAATCAGCTTCATTTCAAAGATTAATGTTGTATAAATCTATGTTTTAGATATGTTCAATTTACTCATGATTAAAGTAAACATAGTAGTAGTAGTAATAATAATAATAATAAAAATGATAAATTTAGTGTACTGCAAGAGTGTTGGCGGTGGAGAGGCCAAGATCGTCGTGACAGTGCGTTGCGAGAACAACATCATCGATCCCTCTGACGTTTTTTCTGACATCAGCAGTGAAGCGGGCCCACTCATTTGGTAACATGCAGCCGACAGTATCCGCCATTATCAGTGTCGTTGCTCCTGCTTCAATTGCTTCTTCAAATACTTTGTACAGAAACTCTTTCTCCGTCCTGCATCTTTTTTTTTTTTTTCGTTTAGCAGTATATATCGAGATATATGATTGTATTAGAATATGATAAACGTGATCGATTGATGACCTGGAAGAATCCTCAGCGCAGAAACCGATGTCGTTTGAACCCAGGCTTCTAGTGTACGACAAAGCATCCTTGAGGATTCTTAGCACTTCACTTTTGCTCTTTCTAAGCTTATGTTTCATGTGAATCTCGCTAGTTGCTATGAACATCGACATCCTCGGCTTATTGGCGTCCCTTACCGCCTCCCACGCCACGTCGATGTCCGCCTTCAGACATCTCGACCCCGTGTTTATCACCGGCGCATGTCCCACGCCACCCTCTGAGCCTGTTCAAATTTAACTACGTAGGTACGTCAAGGTACGATATAGGGTGCGTTCCGCATGCTAATTTTACGGATATTGGAAAACTTAATATATTCTGATTATTTAAGAATTATTTTAATCTAAAAAATATTCAAATACAATTAAAAAGTTTAGATTTGAAGTACCATTCCCCACGGTAGCGGCTATATGGTTGACAACTTCGGCGGAGAGCGGAGACGAAGCGGGAAAGCCGGCTTCGATGATGTCAACACCGAGTCGGGCTAGCTGGACGGCGATTTGAAGCTTCTGATCGGAGGAGAAGTTGACGCCAGGAGCCTGCTCGCCGTCGCGTAGGGTGGTGTCTAGGATTCGAACGTAGGATGGGTCGGAGATCTTGTTTGGGATGTATTCGGGACGGTTCGTCAAAGATTTGACCGTGCATGGAGCTGTGGAACTCGTACGCCATTTTGATCTTACAAATTGCTTCTTGGGTATGAAGCTTGTAGCAATCATTGAAGAAGAAAGAAGCTGGAGATTTTGAGTTTGAGTTGCCATTTACAAACAATTTTATGATAATTCAAGTCGACTCTTTGAGATTTACAAATAGATGTTGATAGCACTCCCAATAAACTATTTCATGAGCTGCCCACGTGAAATCAGCTGTTAGGCGTCGTCGACATGTGTTGAAACTTGATGTAATATAAGCAGTGGGAATCAAACAAAAGCTCCAGCTCCATCTTTAAGACTTAAGAGTCCTTTTAATAGTTTATAAAAGTTTATTAACTTAATCATGTAAATAATTTAGGAGCGAAGAAATAAAAGAAGAATAAAATATGTTAAAGTTCTCATTATTGTGTATGACAATTATTGTGTATAAAATATTTGATTATATAAAAGTAGAATGAATCAATGGAATTGCATTGTCTGAGGATTACCGAAGAGACGTTACATGTAGAAAAAGATAGGTAACCCAATTAGGGGAGAAGAATATTTTTGTCTATAAAACTAGGAAACAGTACATACGAGAATAAATATATGGTATATTAGTAGAGAAGATTAACCTAATAAAATATGTTTTTTTTTAAAAAAAAAACTAACTAGGCCTTTAATATTTAATAATTAAGAATAAATAAATTAAGTGTTAAGAGTATCTTATTTATAAGCCGTTAATATAATAGGTAAAGATAATTAATAATTTGAATACAGTAATTATGCTAGAAAAAAAGGGAATCGGTTACTTTACTTTCAACAACTATAGATTTGAGATTTTATAATCTATTTAATAAGTCATTATCCCTTTTTTTTCTGAAACAAAACATCACATCCAAATCAAAGACGTCATTCAAAAGCAAGAGAAACCATCTACATCGCCATTCTTCTGGAAGTATCTTCTGCTACTTATTTTTCATCTTCAACGTCCGACTTCAAACGAACCTTCAACATTCGTCTTCAACGGGTATATTTAGTTACCAATTGCAATTGTCGAATTCTTCGAAATTTCGATTCATCTTTTATCAATCCCTAGATCCATGTATGCTCTATTTGTCGATTTCACAAGGAAGACGACAAAAAATGTAACAAATATACTCTATGTACCTACATTCGTAGGTAATTGTTGTTGCTTATGTGTATATGTCAATAGAAAAATGTAACAGAATTACTCTATATGTATCAAATCTGTAGTTTGTGTACATTTGACATTTGGGATCAAATATGTAGTTTGTGTACATATGACATTTGAGATCAAATCTGTAGTTTGTGTACATTTGATATTTGGGATGTGATGAAATGCAGACTTCTATTTGTGTACATATATCAAATCTGCTTGATGTGTACATCTGGTAAATCGGGTGTGATGTAACACAGACATCTATGTGTACATATGTCCTGTTTACAAGTAATATATGGACATTAAAACAATTTATCTTGTAATTTACTACATATTCTCTATCTCAATCAAGTGATATTTAGAACAATTTATCTTGTGTACATATGTTATCTTTACGAGTAGCATATGTACATTAGAACAACTTATCTTGTGTTTGCTGAGCGCTTGTTCTGAATAGATCGAAGAAGATGAACAACCACGTATGACGAAGAAAGTAACAGATTCATTCATAACGAATTGTAGAGATATTTAGTTACATGATTTAACAACATTAATTGATAATTAAATGGAGAGAGAAAGACCTTCTAATTTTCATAATCTTCTAATTTATTTTAATATATTTTTTTTAAAAAAAATATGAGGGGACTAGTTTGTATCCACTTTTAATTTGGGGCCCTATTTATGTTCGTGATTACAAAACCTACCTACTCCCCCATTTTACCCATATCAATATTGATATATAAGGTAACTTAATATTAGAGATCTACATGTAAGTGGGCATGTACAATGGTGAGTTTTTAAAACCTCATTTCTTAAAAAATAACAATCTATTTCCGCCACATCAACTTACAAAACTGACACTACTTTTTCTCCACATTCGTTGTTTCTTAACTCTTGTAACACCCCGAATTCTCAGAACTCGGGACATTACTGGTTAGGACCTCACAATGGGTCCCGACCTCAGTTTGACAACAATATTACTAGGATCTTGCAACAAGACACAAATAAGAAAAACCGAAATTCATAAAAATGTATTTTTAAAGGAATGAACGCAACAAAGTCTAGCAGCCTATAGTTCTTAAACAAAGGAAAAAGACCAATTGTTTTAACAAAAGGAAAGAACGACAAGATAACAACCCAAAACCCCACTCTAAGGAGTACGGAGACCCGGCTGACCACTACTTCCGGATCACTCAGCTGCTGTTCTAACCTGCGGTAAAACTAAAAACACAACAATACAACCATTAGCTAGTTATCTAAACATTAGGAGAATAATAATAGCACACACACACATAAAATAATAAACACTCATCATGCTTTCAAACAATCCATTTATTATCTTCATTTAAGTCATTCACTCTAATGATACTTATTTTGTGACACGAGGGATTCCCAAACCTCGCCTCCGCCCCCGTGTACCCATCAGGAGTGGATCCGATGCATCTCACCGTGTACCTGGATGGTCTGGGTATAGAGAACCTCCCAGTCTCCTGGCAGAGCTGGGCAGTGATGTCACGGCCCGTTATACATACACTTGGGCCTTAACACATAATAACAACGGTCGTCCTAACAAGTTGTTATTATTATAATCACGTACATTGCACACACACAACCATTATCACCCAACTAATATCCAGAAACTGGCTAAGTAAGTCGCAAGGACTTACCTGAATCAAACCACAACTCTCACAATCTCAACTCGGTCTGCAACCGTAGAAACTCAAACGCCTGCCATACAAGGCACGTGAATCAAAATACATCCCATAATCTTAGAAGTCTATAACTTCTAAGATGCACAGACTCATCAAGAGAAAATTACTAAAATGCCCTTTTAAGGTAAAATGACTGTTTTACCCCCGGTTCCGAAACTCAATAAATCTATTCTTAACTCTTAATATTTTATTTTAGGACTTGCTTCCCTAATCTGGTTCTCAAGGTTAGTTTACCAAAGGTTATGAGGTTAAATCCCAAAAACTCGTCAAGAAAACAACATTAGTCCCTTTCCGGTTATTATTCTACTCTTATACCTATGTGTATAAGTATATATATACGTTACCCTTACTCATCTATGTATATACTTATGTATACACATTCTACCTATTCATAGATATATACTTGCCTCTCTCAACTCTTACCTATATATACGTATATATGTACATGGCATTGCTACGTATATATTTATTCATCTCTCAACTCTTACTTCTACATATACACACCTCTATGTATTGTATTCCTACATAAGCATGTTATATCTTCTGTTCAAACATGTATATACTTATATATACATTCAGTACCTCTAATTTTATATATACCTACATATTCTCGGCACTCTTTTACATATATACTTCTATATACAACATACGACAGTACACCGAGGCGGGAGGTACTCACCCGTCCAGCCTACTCGTCACACACTTGGAGAGGGACCGCAGCTCGGTTCGGTTCTACAGGTTAGCTGTCCCAGGGTTCGGAGCTGGCTCATTTTCTCTCCACCGTTGCACTGCCCAAACAGTTTCTTCCGGATCCCGTTTCTGGGGTACAAAAGTTCGTCTGCACCATCAACAGGTCATCAAAAATATACCCTCTTCATCTGGGTCCAAAGCTGAAGGAGGAGGGACTACTTACCAACTGCAGCAGAGGAGGGCACTCGCTGCTGCGTCGATCGGCACCTCTGTAAGCACCCCACGTCGTCTCGGTGCTGCTGCTGTGTGAACTTCGGTCAGGTATCCGGCTAGTATTGCACGAGGACAGAGAGGGAGGAAGAGAGCAGAAGGGGATGGTTTACCCGATGGTCGACAAAGACGGCTAAAGAGGTCCCTGCTGCGCTCGAATCAGATCAGGAACGTAAGCGGAGTAGTCCTTACGGCTCGGCGGTTTGAAGTGTTGCAGCCCGTCGCCGCTCTCGTCAATGGTGTTGTGCAGAATGTTGGAGAGCCACAGTTCCGGCCGTGCAGAGCACCGGAGACGCTGGTTGCAGGAGGGAGCCCATCACTTCGGTCAGGCGTACAGTGGATGATTGTCGAGCGTAGAGGCTGGTGCTGGTGTGATGTGCTGGTATTGCAGGAGACGGCCAGGTCTAGGCGGCGCTGGAGAGATCTGTCGAGAGAGAGAGTCTACTGCAGAAGGGAGCACGATGGAGAGGGGAGCGTCGAATGTAGACGAAAGTCAAGGGACGTGGGCTGTAGAAGGAAACGGTAAAAGATCTGCTGCGTGATTCCAGGAGCTGTTACGCTTGCAGATCGGATCTCCTTCCAGCTCAGCATAACATGGCGTTGGAGCGGCTTCTTCACTGCTGGCTGACGCTTGCTGGGCTCATTGGGGTTTCTGTCTCACTAGTGGGCCGACTCACAAGCAAGGGCAAGGAGAGGAGTGGGCTGAATCTGTAGCAAGGAGAGGAGTGGGCTGAATGGGTAGCAAGGAGAGGAGTGGGCTGAATGGGTAGCAAGGAGGAGTGGGCTGAATGTGTAGCAAGGAGAGATGGGCTGTCATGTGTTGTCTGGGCCTTGTCACAAGGTTGTCTGGGCTTCGTCATGGCCTCGTCTCAGCTTTGTCATGGTCTCGTCAAAAAAAAACGTCGTAATGACTTAGATTATGGTTTGATAAAATTTTATCATTTTATGTGACTAAAAGAGTACATAAAATGATAGAATGAGTTCTAGTATAACCCAAGGTAGAACTAGTAAAGGTCAACGGTCGAAAACCGGTTTGACGCGGTATTAAACGGAAAAATATTTTATTTTATTTTATTTTATTTTATTTTATTTTATTTTTTTTTCGGATATTACATCAGTGCCCTCTTAAAATAAGTTTCGTCCCGAAACTTAGAATAATGTATCTAAACAACCGACTTTCTTTGTATAACTTGGTTTCATTTAAATTCCGTTTTCTAACATGCAACTACTCAATCATCATAATCGAGCACACATTAAAGAAACACAATCACTCCATTGCAAGGTAAGAATCATAGAAGTCAAACATAACAACATCCGAGTACTAACTCCTCGGTACAGAAGTAGCAGTTAATTCCACAAAGAACCCAAGGTGACTACGCCTAATGCTATCCTCCAACTTTGAGTAGTCTCATCGGCTCCTCATCTAGGCCATTGGATCCTCCACCTCGATATATCCTTAGACCATAGATGTCTAGTATTGTTCTCTAGGACGGCTACTGGGAGTCTACAAAATGATAATATGGCTCGACCATCCAATCTTCATGACTGATGACGTCTCTCGGGTCCGGTGTGTTCTCTCTTAACTTAAACATATAGAACCCTGGGTGGACACCTCCCATACGGTTAGGAGTGCTAGTCTATAGATGACTCCTCAATCCGATCTAAGATGTCCCCGATTGCCTTTCTAAACTCACTTTCAACTTTCTTGGTGATTTTACCGAAATAACTTGTAAAAACTCTATTCTTTCTATTGAGCTCACTTGCTTTTGACCTTCCAGGAGTTCCCACTATAAATTCTGAAACAATAATCTTAGACATACCCTAGCATGTTACTAAGTGCCTACCGCTCTCTGTAAGACCATTCTCTTGGTCTTGTTTCTCTAATATGATTTAGTTGGACCGTCTCTCCATTGATGATATATCACTTGTCCCTGGTCAACTTGCTATAACCTACAATCACACTCCATGTGGAGATTTTTCATATCGATCTATAGTTCCTTAACCGGAGGTCCTAGTTAACTTAGCATTGAGTTTCATGTTTTGTGGGTTATGGGCTCACCACGCTTCCGCTGCGCTACTCTGATCAATATGTTGCACCTATTAATCCTAATGATGTTCTTTGTGAGTACGGATGGTTTACTTCTCTCCCTGTAACTTTCCTTTTTATAACAACAAGATCCTCTCACACCACACGTCAGTCTACAGATGGTTCATTTGAGTAAAGAGAAGGCTTATGCTGTAGCCATGAGTATGGGTTGTCTAAAACCTCGGAATAACCGTCTATGTCTGTCGAAACTATGGTCCTCGACCCCTGGAATTTCACAATCGGTCCAGATAACTCCTCGGTAAAATAACTCATCGGTCATGTCTCCTTTGAAGAACCGGGACGTGCGTCTTTAGAAATCCCGAGAATTCCTTATGTCTCAAAACTCGACTTACTCCTCCTGAGGACTATTCAATGTAGTTATCTTTCCCCAATTCTTCTGACCTCCAAACTTAGGGTACATCACGTTGACCTACAAGTCATTACCTTGAATTATTTACAATCTTAACGTGGAGGTTTCTATTTGGTTCCAAATTCTCAAGGTGCAGTAATAAGTCTATAACGAGACCAGCATACCAACTACATGATGATCTCTCATGTTTGTCATGTGAACTCTTCTACTAGCTGACTCATCTTATAACATTTTCCCTTCTCCGAATCAGCTCTAACTGTCAGTTGATCTTTACTTGCCATTCCATGTTGAAACTTCAGCTACGTTGTACTCTTGCATAGGTCCCATAAAGGCGTCATCATTACACTTTACCAATCATCGTGTTATCGGTTCGATCATTTGACTTTTATTAAACATTTACCAATACCATTTGTATTAGAGACATCAGATGTATATGGTTTTCTCAATAATCAAATTTCTCGAATCGCATTCATTATCTTGTTCTTATACTCACGTTGTTTTATCTTCTTTAAATCCTTAACTCCCGTAGGCTTTCATAAATTCTCCTTTCATCGTCGAGAGAAACTTCATGGTATACCATTTTTATGGTTTCCAAAACTACTCCTCCGTCCACCTATGACCGGTTATCCAGATTGGTTATTGGAGTGCTACCATTTCTCTGGAAACTCTTTTATAAACATCTTTTGGTAATCATCTTATTAGGGTGATATGGATCCTTATAATAGCCTTCAGTCATTCAACTTTACTCTTTCTAAGGTTTGTCCCAGCAAATATGTAAATTCCAACAACCATCGCCCCACAACTCGATAAGACATGTTACCATGGCATTAAATCATACTTCCTATGTTTGTGCCGCCTTTATGAAAGAGCGCTCTCAATCTTTTGGGCGTGAAATGTTAAGTACCCTCAGTCTGGACTGACGTAAGATTTGGTCAAATCATTTGCTTCCTCTTACTCCTCTAGATCTTCTTACACGAATTCGTCCATACTAACTGTGATCAGTAAGACTTTTCCTTAGCCAGTAAGTGAGCAACTTCTCCCAGAAATTCTCTTTATACCATTACTGATATAAGGGTCATTACCGACCCTCCAAATATTCTTCCTAAATTCTTAATTAGGGTCATTGTTTTGGACTTATTCAATGTGACTCTCAAGGGTTTTAGTACTCTGTGGTTATTCTTCTTATCTGTCAACCAATCATCATCGGTTAACCCGTACATAAAACTTCTGGGTTGTCACTAAGTAGGATGTAGTTGACCTTCTACAACATCATAGACTTACTTTCCCTTCCATTTCTTTTGAGGCTTGATATACTTGGTGAAATACATCTCCTCCAATCTTTCTGTTTATACTTCTTTAGCTCCTCCTATCATCTACACTTTTATAAGATCGTTATACTCTTACGAGTCCAGTTGTATCATTCTTCATCCATCAACAGACTTATCAATCCTTCTAGGATCGCTTGTAGGTACATCTCCGTGATTCTTTTACCCAATTTATCGTCTATTTGCGGTTCTCTATTATGAACTTGCAGTGTTGTTAGCTTAAATCCCTTGGTGAATAAGAAGTTATTGGGTCCCTCCAGTTCACCAATACCCTTCTCATACACTCTTCTTCCTTGGGTGTTGCTTTGTAATGTCGCCTTTATAGAAGCCGATCATTGTTGTATCACGGTTTGTGTCGAAATTCTTGTGTGTTCTACGAGATCACTCTACTTCCATGTTGGTGGGATCTACCTTTCCCTTTCTGACCACGCATAAGTTCCCAAGTTGCAGCTTTTAATTCTTCCTATTTGGATGAATAATGTATCTCGTGTTGACTTCTATACTTTTGATTGTCTCGGTTTCCTATCTTGATTGTGGCGGCAAGTAGCTTGTCAAGAGTGATCATATTCTGCTCTACTTCTAGCCTCAAACTTTCACCTTCTGGTCCGTCGGTAAGCTTAGATTCAATGCCTCTTGTCTGGATCGCTACTATATTTCACCTTGACCTTCATGCCTATTTGTGTTCCTGAAGGCATCCCCTTTATTTGTAACGTTGCTTTACACTATCTTGGAAGAACCTATGGGTTGTCTCTTCCAATTTGTATACTTGCCGGTCATCCAACGCGTTGCCGGAACTACTCTCATGTATACTCTTCATTTGATCCTATTAAGTTGACTCGGGATTCCCTCCTTGTCATCGTAGTTGGCATTGTCTTTTAGTCTTCACTTTTCCGTCTCGACGTTCCTCAACAAGATTGAAGGGGTTTTCCGCCGTTCGTCTACCCTAATGCACATAAGATTGTGCATACTAATCCTCACGTTGGAACCCTTCAAATGTTCTTAGGTTTTTCAACTGAACGAGGGTCTCATACTGTTATCTCCGTGAAGGGCATACTATAACTATAAATTCTACTAATCTTCGGCTATTGCTTATCTACATCACCCATCATTATAATCAAGCTAATAAGTCCAAAGAGAGTAACAACCTAAAGTCCATACTAAGCATACTGAGATCCGTGGTAGTAGTGGTGGTCAGCCGTACTTTCTATCCCCAACCAGACTATGCATGCATTTGAAAACCAAAAATTCTCTTTTAAAAACTCAGACCCCTTTCGGGTTCTGCTTAAAACTTATTCGGTCTTTCAGAAGATTTCAAGTGCCATTATTGCCAACCTAGAGCTCTGATACCATGTTGTAACACCCCGAATTCTCAGAACTCGGGACATTACTGGTTAGGACCTCACAATGGGTCCCGACCTCAGTTTGACAACAATATTACTAGGATCTTGCAACAAGACACAAATAAGAAAAACCGAAATTCATAAAAATGTATTTTTAAAGGAATGAACACAACAAAGTCTAGCAACCTATAGTTCTTAAACAAAGGAAAAAGACCAATTGTCTTAACAAAAGGAAAGAACGACAAGATAACAACCCAAAACCCCACTCTAAGGAGTACGGAGACCCGGCTGACCACTACTTCCGGATCACTCAGCTGCTGTTCTAACCTGCGGTAAAACTAAAAACACAACAATACAACCATTAGCTAGTTATCTAAACATTAGGAGAATAATAATAGCACACACACACATAAAATAATAAACACTCATCATGCTTTCAAACAATCCATTTATTATCTTCATTTAAGTCATTCACTCTAATGATACTTATTTTGTGACACGAGGGATTCCCAAACCTCGCCTCCGCCCCCGTGTACCCATCAGGAGTGGATCCGATGCATCTCACCGTGTACCTGGATGGTCTGGGTATAGAGAACCTCCCAGTCTCCTGGCAGAGCTGGGCAGTGATGTCACGGCCCGTTATACATACACTTGGGCCTTAACACATAATAACAACGGTCGTCCTAACAAGTTGTTATTATTATAATCACGTACATTGCACACACACAACCATTATCACCCAACTAATATCCAGAAACTGGCTAAGTAAGTCGCAAGGACTTACCTGAATCAAACCACAACTCTCACAATCTCAACTCGGTCTGCAACCGTAGAAACTCAAACGCCTGCCATACAAGGCACGTGAATCAAAATACATCCCATAATCTTAGAAGTCTATAACTTCTAAGATGCACAGACTCATCAAGAGAAAATTACTAAAATGCCCTTTTAAGGTAAAATGACTGTTTTACCCCCGGTTCCGAAACTCAATAAATCTATTCTTAACTCTTAATATTTTATTTTAGGACTTGCTTCCCTAATCTGGTTCTCAAGGTTAGTTTACCAAAGGTTATGAGGTTAAATCCCAAAAACTCGTCAAGAAAACAACATTAGTCCCTTTCCGGTTATTATTCTACTCTTATACCTATGTGTATAAGTATATATATACGTTACCCTTACTCATCTATGTATATACTTATGTATACACATTCTACCTATTCATAGATATATACTTGCCTCTCTCAACTCTTACCTATATATACGTATATATGTACATGGCATTGCTACGTATATATTTATTCATCTCTCAACTCTTACTTCTACATATACACACCTCTATGTATTGTATTCCTACATAAGCATGTTATATCTTCTGTTCAAACATGTATATACTTATATATACATTCAGTACCTCTAATTTTATATATACCTACATATTCTCGGCACTCTTTTACATATATACTTCTATATACAACATACGACAGTACACCGAGGCGGGAGGTACTCACCCGTCCAGCCTACTCGTCACACACTTGGAGAGGGACCGCAGCTCGGTTCGGTTCTACAGGTTAGCTGTCCCAGGGTTCGGAGCTGGCTCGTTTGCTCTCCACCGTTGCACTGCCCAAACAGTTTCTTCCGGATCCCGTTTCTGGGGTACAAAAGTTCGTCTGCACCATCAACAGGTCATCAAAAATATACCCTCTTCATCTGGGTCCAAAGCTGAAGGAGGAGGGACTACTTACCAACTGCAGCAGAGGAGGGCACTCGCTGCTGCGTCGATCGGCACCTCTGTAAGCACCCCACGTCGTCTCGGTGCTGCTGCTGTGTGAACTTCGGTCAGGTATCCGGCTAGTATTGCACGAGGACAGAGAGGGAGGAAGAGAGCAGAAGGGGATGGTTTACCCGATGGTCGACAAAGACGGCTAAAGAGGTCCCTGCTGCGCTCGAATCAGATCAGGAACGTAAGCGGAGTAGTCCTTACGGCTCGGCGGTTTGAAGTGTTGCAGCCCGTCGCCGCTCTCGTCAATGGTGCTGTGCAGAATGTTGGAGAGCCACAGTTCCGGCCGTGCAGAGCACCGGAGACGCTGGTTGCAGGAGGGAGCCCATCACTTCGGTCAGGCGTACAGTGGATGATTGTCGAGCGTAGAGGCTGGTGCTGGTGTGATGTGCTGGTATTGCAGGAGACGGCCAGGTCTAGGCGGCGCTGGAGAGATCTGTCGAGAGAGAGAGTCTACTGCAGAAGGGAGCACGATGGAGAGGGGAGCGTCGAATGTAGACGAAAGTCAAGGGACGTGGGCTGTAGAAGGAAACGGTAAAAGATTTGCTGCGTGATTCCAGGAGCTGTTATGCTTGTAGATCGGATCTCCTTCCAGCTCAGCATAACATGGCGTTGGAGCGGCTTCTTCACTGCTGGCTGACGCTTGCTGGGCTCATTGGGGTTTCTGTCTCACTAGTGGGCCGACTCACAAGCAAGGGCAAGGAGAGGAGTGGGCTGAATCTGTAGCAAGGAGAGGAGTGGGCTGAATGGGTAGCAAGGAGAGGAGTGGGCTGAATGGGTAGCAAGGAGAGGAGTGGGCTGAATGGGTAGCAAGGAGAGATGGGCTGTCATGTGTTGTCTGGGCCTTGTCACAAGGTTGTCTGGGCTTCGTCATGGCCTCGTCTCAGCTTTGTCATGGTCTCGTCAAAAAAAAACGTCGTAATGACTTAGATTATGGTTTGATAAAATTTTATCATTTTATGTGACTAAAAGAGTACATAAAATGATAGAATGAGTTCTAGTATAACCCAAGGTAGAACTAGTAAAGGTCAACGGTCGAAAACCGGTTTGACGCGGTATTAAACGGAAAAATATTTTATTTTATTTTATTTTATTTTATTTTCTTTTATTTTTTTCGGATATTACATCAGTGCCCTCTTAAAATAAGTTTCGTCCCGAAACTTAGAATAATGTATCTAAACAACCGACTTTCTTTGTATAACTTGGTTTCATTTAAATTCCGTTTTCTAACATGCAACTAATCAATCATCATAATCGAGCACACATTAAAGAAACACAATCACTCCATTGCAAGGTAAGAATCATAGAAGTCAAACATAACAACATCCGAGTACTAACTCCTCGGTACAGAAGTAGCAGTTAATTCCACAAAGAACCCAAGGTGACTACGCCTAATGCTATCCTCCAACTTTGAGTAGTCTCATCGGCTCCTCATCTAGGCCATTGGATCCTCCACCTCGATATATCCTTAGACCATAGATGTCTAATATTGTTCTCTAGGACGGCTACTGGGGAGTCTACAAAATGATAATATGGCTCGACCATCCAATCTTCATGACTGATGACGTCTCTCGGGTCCGGTGTGTTCTCTCTTAACTTAAACATATAGAACCCTGGGTGGACACCTCCCATATGGTTAGGAGTGCTAGTCTATAGATGACTCCTCAATCCGATCTAAGATGTCCCCGATTGCCTTTCTAAACTCACTTTCAACTTTCTTGGTGATTTTACCAAAATAACTATTAAAAACTCTATTCTTTCTATTGAGCTCACTTGCTTTTGACCTTCCAGGAGTTCCCACTATAAATTCTGAAACAATAATCTTAGACATACCCTAGCACGTTACTAAGTGCCTACCGCTCTCTGTAAGACCATTCTCTTGGTCTTGTTTCTCTAATATGATTTAGTTGGACCGTCTCTCCATTGATGATATATCACTTGTCCCTGGTCAACTTGCTATAACCTACAATCACACTCCATGTGGAGATTTTTCATATCGATCTATAGTTCCTTAACCGGAGGTCCTAGTTAACTTAGCATTGAGTTTCATGTTTTGTGGGTTATGGGCTCACCACGCTTCCGCTGCGCTACTCTGATCAATATGTTGCACCTATTAATCCTAATGATGTTCTTTGTGAGTACGGATGGTTTACTTCTCTCCCTGTAACTTTCCTTTTTATAACAACAAGATCCTCTCACACCACACGTCAGTCTACAGATGGTTCATTTGAGTAAAGAGAAGGCTTATGCTGTAGCCATGAGTATGGGTTGTCTAAAACCTCGGAATAACCGTCTATGTCTGTCGAAACTATGGTCCTCGACCCCTGGAATTTCACAATCGGTCCAGATAACTCCTCGGTAAAATAACTCATCGGTCATGTCTCCTTTGAAGAACCGGGACGTGCGTCTTTAGAAATCCCGAGAATTCCTTATGTCTCAAAACTCGACTTACTCCTCCTGAGGACTATTCAATGTAGTTATCTTTCCCCAATTCTTCTGACCTCCAAACTTAGGGTACATCACGTTGACCTACAAGTCATTACCTTGAATTATTTACAATCTTAACGTGGAGGTTTCTATTTGGTTCCAAATTCTCAAGGTGCAGTAATAAGTCTATAACGAGACCAGCATACCAACTACATGATGATCTCTCATGTTTGTCATGTGAACTCTTCTACTAGGTGACTCATCTTATAACATTTTCCCTTCTCCGAATCAGCTCTAACTGTCAGTTGATCTTTACTTGCCATTCCATGTTGGAACTTCAGCTACGTTGTACTCTTGCATAGGTCCCATAAAGGCGTCATCATTACACTTTACCAATCATCGTGTTATCGGTTCGATCATTTGACTTTTATTAAACATTTACCAATACCATTTGTATTAGAGACATCAGATGTATATGGTTTTCTCAATAATCAAATTTCTCGAATCGCATTCATTATCTTGTTCTTATACTCACGTTGTTTTATCTTCTTTAAATCCTTAACTCCCGTAGGCTTTCATAAATTCTCCTTTCATCGTCGAGAGAAACTTCATGGTATACCATTTTTATGGGTTCCAAAACTACTCCTCCGTCCACCTATGACCGGTTATCCAGATTGGTTATTGGAGTGCTACCATTTCTCTGGAAACTCTTTTATAAACATCTTTTGGTAATCATCTTATTGGGGTGATATGGATCCTTATAATAGCCTTCAGTCATTCAACTTTACTCTTTCTAAGGTTTGTCCCAGCAAATATGTAAATTCCAACAACCATCGCCCCACAACTCGATAAGACATGTTACCATGGCATTAAATCATACTTCCTATGTTTGTGCCGCCTTTATGAAAGAGCGCTCTCAATCTTTTGGGCGTGAAATGTTAAGTACCCTCAGTCTGGACTGACGTAAGATTTGGTCAAATCATTTGCTTCCTCTTACTCCTCTAGATCTTCTTACACGAATTCGTCCATACTAACTGTGATCAGTAAGACTTTTCCTTAGCCAGTAAGTGAGCAACTTCTCCCAGAAATTCTCTTTATACCATTACTGATATAAGGGTCATTACCGACCCTCCAAATATTCTTCCTAAATTCTTAATTAGGGTCATTGTTTTGGACTTATTCAATGTGACTCTCAAGGGTTTTAGTACTCTGTGGTTATTCTTCTTATCTGTCAACCAATCATCATCGGTTAACCCGTACATAAAACTTCTGGGTTGTCACTAAGTAGGATGTAGTTGACCTTCTACAACATCATAGACTTACTTTCCCTTCCATCTCTTTTGAGGCTTGATATACTTGGTGAAATACATCTCCTCCAATCTTTCTGTTTATACTTCTTTAGCTCCTCCTATCATCTACACTTTTATAAGATCGTTATACTCTTACGAGTCCAGTTGTATCATTCTTCATCCATCAACAGACTTATCAATCCTTCTAGGATCGCTTGTAGGTACATCTCCGTGATTCTTTTACCCAATTTATCGTCTATTTGCGGTTCTCTATTATGAACTTGCAGTGTTGTTAGCTTAAATCCCTTGGTGAATAAGAAGTTATTGGGTCCCTCCAGTTCACCAATACCCTTCTCATACACTCTTCTTCCTTGGGTGTTGCTTTGTAATGTCGCCTTTATAGAAGCCGATCATTGTTGTATCACGGTTTGTGTCGAAATTCTTGTGTGTTCTACGAGATCACTCCACTTCCATGTTGGTGGGATCTACCTTTCCCTTTCTGACCACCAATAAGTTCCCAAGTTGCAGCTCTTAATTCTTCCTATTTGGATGAATAATGTATCTCGTGTTGACTTCTATACTTTTGATTGTCTCGGTTTCCTATCTTGATTGTGGCGGCAAGTAGCTTGTCAAGAGTGATCATATTCCGCTCTACTTCTAGCCTCAAACTTTCACCTTCTGGTCCGTCGGTAAGCTTAGATTCAATGCCTCTGGTCTGGATCGCTACTATATTTCACCTTGACCTTCATGCCTATTTGTGTTCCTGAAGGCATCCCCTTTATTTGTAACGTTGCTTTACACTATCTTGGAAGAACCTATGGGTTGTCTCTTCCAATTTGTATACTTGCCGGTCATCCAACGCGTTGCCGGAACTACTCTCATGTATACTCTTCAATTGATCCTATTAAGTTGACTCGGGATTCCCTCCTTGTCATCGTAGTTGGCATTGTCTTTTAGTCTTCACTTTTCCGTCTCGACGTTCCTCAACAAGATTGAAGGGGTTTTCCGTCGTTCGTCTACCCTAATGCACATAAGATTGTGCATACTAATCCTCACGTTGGAACCCTTCAAATGTTCTTAGGTTTTTCAACTGAACGAGGGTCTCATACTGTTATCTCCGTGAAGGGCATACTATAACTATAAATTCTACTAATCTTCGGCTATTGCTTATCTACATCACCCATCATTATAATCAAGCTAATAAGTCCAAAGAGAGTAACAACCTAAAGTCCATACTAAGCATACTGAGATCCGCGGTAGTAGTGGTGGTCAGCCGTACTTTCTATCCCCAACCAGACTATGCATGCATTTGAAAACCAAAAATTCTCTTTTAAAAACTCAGACCCCTTTCGGGTTCTGCTTAAAAGTTATTCGGTCTTTCAGAAGATTTCAAGTGCCATTATTGCCAACCTAGAGCTCTGATACCATGTTGTAACACCCTGAATTCTCAGAACTCGGGACATTACTGGTTAGGACCTCACAATGGGTCCCGACCTCAGTTTGACAACAATATTACTAGGATCTTGCAACAAGACACAAATAAGAAAAACCGAAATTTATAAAAATGTATTTTTAAAGGAATGAACGCAACAAAGTCTAGCAGCCTATAGTTCTTAAACAAAGGAAAAAGACCAATTGTCTTAACAAAAGGAAAGAACGACAAGATAACAACCCAAAACCCCACTCTAAGGAGTACGGAGACCCGGCTGACCACTACTTCCGGATCACTCAGCTGCTGTTCTAACCTGCGGTAAAACTAAAAACACAACAATACAACCATTAGCTAGTTATCTAAACATTAGGAGAATAATAATAGCACACACACACATAAAATAATAAACACTCATCATGCTTTCAAACAATCCATTTATTATCTTCATTTAAGTCATTCACTCTAATGATACTTATTTTGTGACACGAGGGATTCCTAAACCTCGCCTCCGCCCCCGTGTACCCATCAGGAGTGGATCCGATGCATCTCACCGTGTACCTGGATGGTCTGGGTATAGAGAACCTCCCAGTCTCCTGGCAGAGCTGGGCAGTGATGTCACGGCCCGTTATACATACACTTGGGCCTTAACACATAATAACAACGGTCGTCCTAACAAGTTTTTATTATTATAATCACGTGCATTGCACACACACAACCATTATCACCCAACTAATATCCAGAAACTGGCTAAGTAAGTCGCAAGGACTTACCTGAATCAAACCACAACTCTCACAATCTCAACTCGGTCTGCAACCGTAGAAACTCAAACGCCTACCATACAAGGCACGTGAATCAAAATACATCCCATAATCTTAGAAGTCTATAACTTCTAAGATGCACAGACTCATCAAGAGAAAATTACTAAAATGCCCTTTTAAGGTAAAATGACTGTTTTACCCCCGGTTCCGAAACTCAATAAATCTATTCTTAACTCTTAATATTTTATTTTAGGACTTGCTTCCCTAATCTGGTTCTCAAGGTTAGTTTACCAAAGGTTATGAGGTTAAATCCCAAAAACTCGTCAAGAAAACAACATTAGTCCCTTTCCGGTTATTATTCTACTCTTATACCTATGTGTATAAGTATATATATACGTTACCCTTACTCATCTATGTATATACTTATGTATACACATTCTACCTATTCATAGATATATACTTGCCTCTCTCAACTCTTACCTATATATACGTATATATGTACATGGCATTGCTACGTATATATTTATTCATCTCTCAACTCTTACTTCTACATATACACACCTCTATGTATTGTATTCCTACATAAGCATGTTATATCTTCTGTTCAAACATGTATATACTTATATATACATTCAGTACCTCTAATTTTATATATACCTACATATTCTCGGCACTCTTTTACATATATACTTCTATATACAACATACGACAGTACACCGAGGCGGGAGGTACTCACCCGTCCAGCCTACTCGTCACACACTTGGAGAGGGACCGCAGCTTGGTTCGGTTCTACAGGTTAGCTGTCCCAGGGTTCGGAGCTGGCTCGTTTGCTCTCCACCGTTGCACTGCCCAAACAGTTTCTTCCGGATCCTGTTTCTGGGGTACAAAAGTTCGTCTGCACCATCAACAGGTCATCAAAAATATACCCTCTTCATCTAGGTCCAAAGCTGAAGGAGGAGGGACTACTTACCAACTGCAGCAGAGGAGGGCACTCGCTGCTGCGTCGATCGGCACCTCTGTAAGCACCCCACGTCGTCTCGGTGCTGCTGCTGTGTGAACTTCGGTCAGGTATCCGGCTAGTATTGCACGAGGACAGAGAGGGAGGAAGAGAGCAGAAGGGGATGGTTTATCCGATGGTCGACAAAGACGGCTAAAGAGGTCCCTGCTGCGCTCGAATCAGATCAGGAACGTAAGCGGAGTAGTCCTTACGGCTCGGCGGTTTGAAGTGTTGCAGCCCGTCGCCGCTCTCGTCAATGGTGCTGTGCAGAATGTTGGAGAGCCACAGTTCCGGCCGTGCAGAGCACCGGAGACGCTGGTTGCAGGAGGGAGCCCATCACTTCGGTCAGGCGTACAGTGGATGATTGTCGAGCGTAGAGGCTGGTGCTGGTATTGCAGGAGACGGCCAGGTCTAGGCGGCGCTGGAGAGATCTGTCGAGAGAGAGAGTCTACTGCAGAAGGGAGCACGATGGAGAGGGGAGCGTCGAATGTAGACGAAAGTCAAGGGACGTGGGCTGTAGAAGGAAACGGTAAAAGATCTGCTGCGTGATTCCACGAGCTGTTACGCTTGCAGATCGGATCTCCTTCCAGCTCAGCATAACATGGCGTTGGAGCGGCTTCTTCACTGCTGGCTGACGCTTGCTGGGCTCATTGGGGTTTCTGTCTCACTAGTGGGCCGACTCACAAGCAAGGGCAAGGAGAGGAGAGGGCTGAATCTGTAGCAAGGAGAGGAGTGGGCTGAATGGGTAGCAAGGAGAGGAGTGGGCTGAATGGGTAGCAAGGAGGAGTGGGCTGAATGTGTAGCAAGGAGAGATGGGCTGTCATGTGTTGTCTGGGCCTTGTCACAAGGTTGTCTGGGCTTCGTCATGGCCTCGTCTCAGCTTTGTCATGGTCTCGTAAAAAAAAAACGTCGTAATGACTTAGATTATGGTTTGATAAAATTTTATCATTTTATGTGACTAAAAGAGTACATAAAATGATAGAATGAGTTCTAGTATAACCCAAGGTAGAACTAGTAAAGGTCAACGGTCGAAAACCGGTTTGACGCGGTATTAAACGGAAAAATATTTTATTTTATTTTATTTTATTTTATTTTCTTTTATTTTTTTCGGATATTACATCAGTGCCCTCTTAAAATAAGTTTCGTCCCGAAACTTAGAATAATGTATCTAAACAACCGACTTTCTTTGTATAACTTGGTTTCATTTAAATTCCGTTTTCTAACATGCAACTAATCAATCATCATAATCGAGCACACATTAAAGAAACACAATCACTCCATTGCAAGGTAAGAATCATAGAAGTCAAACATAACAACATCCGAGTACTAACTCCTCGGTACAGAAGTAGCAGTTAATTCCACAAAGAACCCAAGGTGACTACGCCTAATGCTATCCTCCAACTTTGAGTAGTCTCATCGGCTCCTCATCTAGGCCATTGGATCCTCCACCTCGATATATCCTTAGACCATAGATGTCTAATATTGTTCTCTAGGACGGCTACTGGGGAGTCTACAAAATGATAATATGGCTCGACCATCCAATCTTCATGACTGATGACGTCTCTCGGGTCCGGTGTGTTCTCTCTTAACTTAAACATATAGAATCCTGGGTGGACACCTCCCATATGGTTAGGAGTGCTAGTCTATAGATGACTCCTCAATCCGATCTAAGATGTCCCCGATTGCCTTTCTAAACTCACTTTCAACTTTCTTGGTGATTTTACCGAAATAACTTGTAAAAACTCTATTCTTTCTATTGAGCTCACTTGCTTTTGACCTTCCAGGAGTTCCCACTATAAATTCTGAAACAATAATCTTAGACATACCCTAGCACGTTACTAAGTGCCTACCGCTCTCTGTAAGACCATTCTCTTGGTCTTGTTTCTCTAATATGATTTAGTTGGACCGTCTCTCCATTGATGATATATCACTTGTCCCTGGTCAACTTGCTATAACCTACAATCACACTCCATGTGGAGATTTTTCATATCGATCTATAGTTCCTTAACCGGAGGTCCTAGTTAACTTAGCATTGAGTTTCATGTTTTGTGGGTTATGGGCTCACCACGCTTCCGCTACGCTACTCTGATCAATATGTTGCACCTATTAATCCTAATGATGTTCTTTGTGAGTACGGATGGTTTACTTCTCTCCCTGTAACTTTCCTTTTTATAACAACAAGATCCTCTCACACCACACGTCAGTCTACAGATGGTTCATTTGAGTAAAGAGAAGGCTTATGCTGTAGCCATGAGTATGGGTTGTCTAAAACCTCGGAATAACCGTCTATGTCTGTCGAAACTATGGTCCTCGACCCCTGGAATTTCACAATCGGTCCAGATAACTCCTCGGTAAAATAACTCATCGGTCATGTCTCCTTTGAAGAACCGGGACGTGCGTCTTTAGAAATCCCGAGAATTCCTTATGTCTCAAAACTCGACTTACTCCTCCTGAGGACTATTCAATGTAGTTATCTTTCCCCAATTCTTCTGACCTCCAAACTTAGGGTACATCACGTTGACCTACAAGTCATTACCTTGAATTATTTACAATCTTAACGTGGTGGTTTCTATTTGGTTCCAAATTCTCAAGGTGCAGTAATAAGTCTATAACGAGACCAGCATACCAACTACATGATGATCTCTCATGTTTGTCATGTGAACTCTTCTACTAGGTGACTCATCTTATAACATTTTCCCTTCTCCGAATCAGCTCTAACTGTCAGTTGATCTTTACTTGCCATTCCATGTTGGAACTTCAGCTACGTTGTACTCTTGCATAGGTCCCATAAAGGCGTCATCATTACACTTTACCAATCATCGTGTTATCGGTTCGATCATTTGACTTTTATTAAACATTTACCAATACCATTTGTATTAGAGACATCAGATGTATATGGTTTTCTCAATAATCAAATTTCTCGAATCGCATTCATTATCTTGTTCTTATATGTAACGCCCAAAATTTTGGCGCTGTTGCATTATTTATTTATTTATTTTTCCCGGTTTTATCGCCATTTTAAATAGCTTAAATGGTTTTACGAGTATGTTGGCGTCGAAAATTAAATTCTACAAGTATATATATATACATCGAAGTATATTGTTTACCCGTGTTTAAATTTTATATATTATATCGTAAAATAAAACGCGAGGATGGTTTTGTATTTCAAATTATATGTTGGCGAGTATTTATATATTTGATCCATATATATTCCGTATTTTAAATTTGGAAAGGTTCGGAAATATTTTCCGATCCATAAAATTCCCGATCCGATTTGTTTTGATCAAGTACATGTTAATTCCCGAATTCTTTTTATTTATTTTATTAATGTTTCCACTTTCTATTTATTTTTCCCCTCACCCTGCTCCTACATCGCCTTCTTGGATTTTGGAATGAGTGGCGTCCACGCTATTTGTCTAACCCGTAGCTTCAGTTTGTCCTGCACCTACCGCCAGGCTACTTGACCTCTTAGTGGTCTCTTTTGCTTCATCCCGCCCTCCTCACTGTTGGATCACCTCCTTTCCTTCTTTGTTTCTTGTAGCAAACAGCTCACCATCTTCCTTTGCACCCTCCTCAGCCTCTCCTCCCCACCCCTGTTTCCCTTCCCCATCACACCATTCATCTCCCTCTCCGGAAACTCTCAACTTCACAATCTCCTCTGTGCTTCCCCTGCAACAGCAAGCAAATACAACCGCCCAGGGAGCCACCTTCAGCCGCCATCGATCCACCTCGAGCCACACCGGTGCTCCCATGCCCTCGAATCCGGAGAAGCGCCCCTGCAGCCCTGGGTCGCGTCCGAACGCTCCCTCCTCCGCCTTTCTGCACAACCACCTCAAACAGATCCAATCGGCTCAGCCTCACCACTGCCTTGCCTCCCTCTGCCGCCAAGGAAGACTGCAGCCGCCGGCGAAGCCACCGAAGCCAATCGCCGTCTTCTTTCCTCCCGTCAGATCTGCCTCCTTTGCCGTCGAAGATCTGCCACTGCCGCCCAGGGAGGGAGGCCACCTCAATCTCCGCCGGAGCGTGCTAGAACCCGCCACCAGTGGGCCTCCTCCGCCTCGCCAGCCCTCTGGAGGTCCAGCCGTCCAGCCGCCGCCTCCTGTTCCCCTTCCCCTACCCTGCGTTCTTGTCCCGATGAGAAAGAAAACCCTTTTGGGTATTTAAATCGGGCCCCCCTCTTGTTTGGTATAATTACAATTATAACCCATATTTTGTATTTACATTAATGGCCCATATTTCTGTTATGATCAATTATGCCCGCTGAGTTATATTATTGCGGATTATGACCCATACTTTTTATATATTGAATGAATTGACCCGGAAAATGTGTTGCGGGTTTTAACCTTGGATTTTAATTGCGGGGATATTCTTATATTTATTTATACTATATATTATGCCCTTGTTGGTTTCGTTCGGTTTATGCTCAAAGTTTTAACTACGGTTTGATGAACAAGTTTCAGAATTTCATATTTTGCCCAAAAGGGTTATTACGGATTTTAAAATCGAGTTTTCCTTAGTTTTATGTATATTAAATATTCCAATCAAATTTAGCATATAAGCTAAATTTGTGTAGCTTTGGTTTTAGGTCCGGAAGCAACCCGATAAAGGCCTAACGAGTCCAAGTTCGTCTTCCGCCTTTTGACGTCACGTGAGTACCCTATCCTCCGAGTTTATGATCTTACTCGGCTTAGTTATGTTTAGTATTAGTATCATGCTAGGTTGGATCTAGCATAACTTAGAGTGAATACCAAGTAGTGGTTTGAACCTTAGGTGAGTTTTGAGGATTGTCGATTGTTGTAGGGCGTTGAGTGTTTGCGTTGATCTTGTGAGCTTATGAGGATTGAGACTATAGTTGTATGATCTTGTTGAGATTGTGGAAACTAGGACGAGAGTATCCTAGCATGTGTTGTGATGGTTATGACCTTGTGAGATCGTGAGGATTAGGAGCCGTTATGCTATCATGGTTATGGGTTATGATCTTGCGAGATCATTGGGACTAGAAGTCTAAGGACTTCTAGCATGTCAGAGAGATGTTGATTGTGTGCCTTGTTTTGACCAGGCGTTGAGTGCCTTCCTACGGGAAGTTGAGAGCGGTGGTTAGCGGGATTATCTTTGGGACGAGGTAAGTCTCCGGACTTACTTAGCTCGTATTCTATGTATTAGATTCGATGCGTGTTTGGTGGTGTGTGTTTTATCGCTTTCATTATAACTTATAAAACCGGAATTAGGATTACCGACCTTTATATATTATTTGGTCCAAGTGTATGATAACGGACGGTGACAACTTGTCTAGCTCTTGCGTAGAGTTAGGAGGTTCTTGGCGACTAGCCCGTGTGGTTAGACGGTCGGAGGCATCCACCGTTCCATGCGGTAAGTGGGGACCGAGGCGAGTTTCGGGAGATTCTCGTGTCACAAAAGAAGTTGAATTAGAACGGGATACGACTTAATAATAAAAAGATAATAAACCGGACTTGTGTGATTTGTGTACATTGTGTGTTATGTTGATTTACTTGTGTTTGTGCCTTTCACCTTGATTCTAATGCTTCGAATATTAGCTAACGGTTCTATACCGATTGTTGTAGATTGCCTTGCAGGTTAGGATTGCGGCCGAGAGATCCGGAAGAGTGGGCAGCCGGGGTTCCGTACATTTTAGGAGTTGGTTTTGGTTGGAGTCGGGTTGTGTTTTATTCTGCGTTTATTATGTTGGTATGCCGTGTGTATGGCGTTTTGGTCTTTGGTGTTGTTTATCGGCTGAAGTCTTTTGTTGTTTTCCTTCGGGTTTCTTATCATTTACATAAAAGAAATTTCGGTTTTGCCTTTATTTGTGCCATGTTGAAAGATCCGGTGAAATTGTTGTCAAGCTAAGGGTCGGGACCCATTGTGAGGTCCCAACCCGTAGCGCTCCGAGTCCCACGGATTCGGGGTGTTACAAAAGTGGTATCAGAGCCCTAGGTTGACAACAATGGCACTCGCAATCTTCTAAAGGCCGAATAAGGAATAAACAGAACCCCGCGGGTTCTGAGTTTTCGTTTTCAAAATCACATGCATGAGTCGGGGTAGAATGTACGGACCACCACTCCTTCCGTGGATCTCGGCAGCATAGTTTATTGGATTTTTAGTATATATATATATAGATATGTGTAGTTATGTAGATATTTATCGTGGGTCTAGGATGTTGTTGGAATATTATTATATGTGGATTATTGTTATGCATGATGGACTTGTTATGTGAGAATGAAGGCATGATTTTTATATTGATATTTGTACATGTGGCATGAAGATATCATATAAGTGTTGGGACCTTGTTTTGTTGTAATAGTTTTTCTTGGATGTGATATGTTGGTTATAGCTATGTGGACATAGGACTTATATAGTCATATACATGTACTAGGATATATAGTAGCATATGGTTTTGGGACCTTATAGTTAGGATGATAGAAAGCTATCATCGCACCTTGAACAATGCCTTTTGGCTTAAGATAGTGTCACCACGAAGACGAAAATGCTCAAGTATCGAGTTGAACATCACGTTTTAGTGAGCACCCCGGTGATTCCTCAAACTCCTTAGAGAGCATCTAAGCAGCCATATGAAGACTAGAGATGATGTTAACCACAAGGACAAACAAAGAGAAGAGAACCTTGAGTCAACATAAGCAAAACCAAGATGGAAGATATACAAATAGGGAAGCAATCTAAATTTGTGGGAGTAGTTCCGAGAAAGTGATGACGAGTAACAATGAAGTGAAGTCGAGACAACGAAATTATCATTCTTCAAGACGATGCATGGATAACTAAAGACGTGAAGCGGGATGGAAAGGAGTGCATACTAGCAAGGGTAGAAGTGGTATTTCCTTGAGACATGAAGTTTTTCCTAGATGCTCCTAAGCATGGGAGTCAGAGTGTGAAGTGTGGTCGAACTAATACGAAGATTCATGAGATGCGTAAGTTAAGCTTACAGAAGAACTAGAAAGTGAAGTGACGGTTTTTGTGAGAGCTTAAGCGGGAGACTTCTTCAGAAATACGAGAGTTATGAGGAGGATTGCATGGAAAAAGTTCACATAGTAGAATTACCTTGCGGAGTCAATCGTTTTCCGTCGTGGTGATGAGACTGAGCAATGTTAAGAAGGAGAAAGTGTGTGTGGGTGATGACCTTCAAAAGATGAAAGATGAAACAAGGGGCGAGGATCGAAAGACTTAAGTTACCAACCAAGAGAAGAGAATGGTTATAAACGATAGAGATGTGGGGATATTACACTTACAACACATTATGAAGGACGGTTAAGCCTATGAAGTTGGGTCATTTGACACAAAAGAGCCGAGAAGGTGTAGTTATCTTACAGAAGTGGAAGGAAGAGGGGAGCGTAATAGGAGCTAACGGAGTTGAAAGTAGAGTTAAATGAGCTAGTGAAGTTAAGGCGGAATACCCCGAGAAGGTATTCTTCAAGAGTATGGTAACATGGAAGTGAGGTAGGAGGGTAAGTCGTTGATCTTGGAGAGGGTCATCCATGAGTTAATCGGTGACCCCCAAAAATGTACAGGTATGGGTTGTATACTGGTGCATGTAGGTTAGGAGAGTAACCTAGGAGATGGGATCATGAAGAGGGGTAACAAGAACGTGGAATATTTGTGGTAGTTAAATGTCGGCAATAAATAGGTATATCAAGGGAAGTGAAAATATCTTAATCAGGTCATGGGTTTGTCATACGGAGGAACGACACGGATCAGGGTAAAGGGGGATTGGAAGGACGAAGAGGAAGGCGAGTCTTCTATGGTTATTGTGCGTAAAGGGAGAATATATAAGGGGGGGTATGATATGTTCTTCTAAGGTTATGAATGTCATGTTTTGCGAGCAAAATCTAAGTCAAGGTTTTTGGGACTCGCATGGCGAAGCCATAGTGGCTGTGACGTGAAATGAGGAATCTGGATTAGGGCAACGCTGCAAGCTTAGAGTTATGATGTTAGTGCTTGGTGGAGTAAGGAGTGGATCTTTCAGTGAATGTGGTTGAGAAATTTCGCCTAAAGACATACTTGTACGGTTATGAAGATTATTCAGGGAATATCAAGAGATGTTTAAGGTGACCAACAAGAGTAAGAGAAAAATAAGATTTCGAAGTTTGAAGTCGATATGAGACATACAAAAAGTACATGAAAGATCGAGGTTAGAACCTCTGGAGTTGTTTAACGTGACATAAGGAAATGAAGTGTAAATTTGTACACCTACTAGAAGAAAGGATGCTTGTGGTGAGAGTTGATGTAGAATACGAGGAGTTCCTCCCATATGCTGGGATGTTAGAAGAAGCGAATAAGATTGTATCGATTTGTTATATGGCATGCTTGAGTTTTGTAGTTAGGACTTTTGTGACTGAACACATGCGAGAGATCAAGAGATGTTTTATATCCTTTCCTTTGAGCTGAAAAGAGCAATTAAGCTGATATATTGCTTAACTAAGGCTTCAAGAGTCGGAAGACTCGAGCAAGTTCCTCGAGACCAAGAGATGAATGATCTTTGAAAGAAGACGGTCGACGTTGTAGCTATGGATGGGACATTACACGTGTTGAAAGAAGTCACCCCAATAGATAGGGATGGACCACTTTTCAAACATTAGGACCAGGCTGTGTCAGTCATTACGAGATGAAATGGGTAGAGAGAAGATGGAACCCGAGATAGAACAATTTCCAATGCATCGGAAGGTGGATTTTTCCATTAAGATGATTTGAAGTTCATATGAAAATATATCTTGAACTCTTGATTTGAAGTTCGTAGTGGAATATATCTTAAAATCTTGATTTGAAGTTGTTATGTAGAACACCAGTTTGCGAAAGGAGAGACGATTATCTCCGTTTATACATCGATTACAGTTAGTCGAGCAGGATAACAATGAAAAACCAAGTATCCTTCACCACAGAAAGAGGATCTACTCAACCGGTTGCAAGGGTCGGTAGTTTCCTTTAAGAATGATTTAAGGTCTGATTGCCACCAATTGAGAATTCGAGACTCGGATATTGCAAATACGGCATTCCGGACAACCATGATCACTACAAGTTTTTAGTGATTCCATATGAGCTTACTAATGCCAAGATAAGATAATTTGACCTACTTTGAAAGAAGAGAGAAGTTGTATGACAAGTTGTCTCGGGACGACAATCCCCGAAGGACGTGATAGAAGTTACAAGTTTTCTTGGATGTGCTGGTCATTACTGGATTTGCGGAAAGATTCTCCAAGTAATACCATCCATAACTAACCTACTCCGGATGACAATGAAGTATTGAGTGGGACGAAAATTGACAATGAATTTGTCGATAGTTAAGAGGAGATTCATTGGTGCAACTGTTTTGAAATTGCCTCGAGGTATTGTGGGTTTGGAGTGTACAAGTGATTCTTCTAGACGCGGTCTTGATCAAGTATTGAGGAACGATGTAAAAGTAATAGCATATGTGTCTCGGTAGTGGATCAGTGAGAAGTGAAGTACTTCCTCCATTATTGGGGACTTACTTCAAGAATCGAAGGAAACATAACATTAAAGTTTGGTTTGACAAGAACCAAAGCCAACAGTGTAAATTGGAAGTTCGATCTTCTTTGATGGAGAAATCAAAGGAAAATAATGGAGATGTTGCATCGAAACCGAGAAGAAAGTTCAATTCCGATATATTGACCTTTTTGAGATCTTAGCGGGAGTTGGAGAAGTTTCTTATAAGTTGGCGTTGCCGCCAAGAGTAGAGAGTGTTCACCCGGTGTTTCATATGTATCAGTCGAGAGCGTACATGCATAATTCGAGATGTGTGATCAGTCATGATGATCTAGTGGCCATCGAGGAACCAATGAGGCTAATAGGAAGACAGGAGATAGTATCTTTGGGTGATTTTATACGTTGATCTAGTAGCTTCGATAGAATCGACGGGTTAGACCTAGTTCTTCCCTTAAGTGAGTTGTGTATATATATGTGATGCTATATTTGGTTTTGCGCCATGTGCGGGAATGTATTTTTGACCGGCTATATTTATTGAGTTGGTGGTGTGAGCAGTTCGTGTATATAGATTAGAAGGTCTAGCTTTCTTTGTTTGCGGGTTTATACCTCGGTCTTAGGGACCGAGAAGTTCGGCATGTGACAAGTTTCGGGACGAAACTTGTTTTTAGGGGGATCTGATGTAACGCCCAAAATTTTGGCGCTGTTGCATTATTTATTTATTTATTTTTCCCGGTTTTATCGCCATTTTAAATAGCTTAAATGGTTTTACGAGTATGTTGGCGTCGAAAATTAAATTCTACAAGTATATATATATACATCGAAGTATATTGTTTACCCGTGTTTAAATTTTATATATTATATCGTAAAATAAAACGCGAGGATGGTTTTGTATTTCAAATTATATGTTGGCGAGTATTTATATATTTGATCCATATATATTCCGTATTTTAAATTTGGAAAGGTTCGGAAATATTTTCCGATCCATAAAATTCCCGATCCGATTTGTTTTGATCAAGTACATGTTAATTCCCGAATTCTTTTTATTTATTTTATTAATGTTTCCACTTTCTATTTATTTTTCCCCTCACCCTGCTCCTACATCGCCTTCTTGGATTTTGGAATGAGTGGCGTCCACGCTATTTTTCTAACCCGTAGCTTCAGTCTGTCCTGCACCTGCCGCCAGGCTACTTGACCTCTTAGTGGTCTCTTTTGCTTCATCCCGCCCTCCTCACTGTTGGATCACCTCCTTTCCTTCTTTGTTTCTTGTAGCAAACAGCTCACCATCTTCCTTTGCACCCTCCTCAGCCTCTCCTCCCCACCCCTGTTTCCCTTCCCCATCACACCATTCATCTCCCTCTCCGGAAACTCTCAACTTCACAATCTCCTCTGTGCTTCCCCTGCAACAGCAAGCAAATACAACCGCCCAGGGAGCCACCTTCAGCCGCCATCGATCCACCTCGAGCCACACCGGTGCTCCCATGCCCTCGAATCCGGAGAAGCGCCCCTGCAGCCCTGGGTCGCGTCCGAACGCTCCCTCCTTCGCCTTTCTGCACAACCACCTCAAACAGATCCAATCGGCTCAGCCTCACCACTGCCTTGCCTCCCTCTGCCGCCAAGGAAGACTGCAGCCGCCGGCGAAGCCACCGAAGCCAATCGCCGTCTTCTTTCCTCCCGTCAGATCTGCCTCCTTTGCCGCCGAAGATCTGCCACTGCCGCCCAGGGAGGGAGGCCACCTCAATCTCCGCCGGAGCGTGCTAGAACCCGCCACCAGTGGGCCTCCTCCGCCTCGCCAGCCCTCTGGAGGTCCAGCCGTCCAGCCGCCGCCTCCTGTTCCCCTTCCCCTACCCTGCGTTCTTGTCCCGATGAGAAAGAAAACCCTTTTGGGTATTTAAATCGGGCCCCCCTCTTGTTTGGTATAATTACAATTATAACCCATATTTTGTATTTACATTAATGGCCCATATTTCTGTTATGATCAATTATGCCCGCTGAGTTATATAATTGCGGATTATGACCCATACTTTTTATATATTGAATGAATTGACCCGGAAAATGTGTTGCGGGTTTTAACCTTGGATTTTAATTGCGGGGATATTCTTATATTTATTTATACTATATATTATGCCCTTGTTGGTTTCGTTCGGTTTATGCTCAAAGTTTTAACTACGGTTTGATGAACAAGTTTCAGAATTTCATATTTTGCCCAAAAGGGTTATTACGGATTTTAAAATCGAGTTTTCCTTAGTTTTATGTATATTAAATATTCCAATCAAATTTAGCATATAAGCTAAATTTGTGTAGCTTTGGTTTTAGGTCCGGAAGCAACCCGATAAAGGCCTAACGAGTCCAAGTTCGTCTTCCGCCTTTTGACGTCACGTGAGTACCCTATCCTCCGAGTTTATGATCTTACTCGGCTTAGTTATGTTTAGTATTAGTATCATGCTAGGTTGGATCTAGCATAACTTAGAGTGAATACCAAGTAGTGGTTTGAACCTTAGGTGAGTTTTGAGGATTGTCGATTGTTGTAGGGCGTTGAGTGTTTGCGTTGATCTTGTGAGCTTATGAGGATTGAGACTATAGTTGTATGATCTTGTTGAGATTGTGGAAACTAGGACGAGAGTATCCTAGCATGTGTTGTGATGGTTATGACCTTGTGAGATCGTGAGGATTAGGAGCCGTTATGCTATCATGGTTATGGGTTATGATCTTGCGAGATCATTGGGACTAGAAGTCTAAGGACTTCTAGCATGTCAGAGAGATGTTGATTGTGTGCCTTGTTTTGACCAGGCGTTGAGTGCCTTCCTACGGGAAGTTGAGAGCGGTGGTTAGCGGGATTATCTTTGGGACGAGGTAAGTCTCCGGACTTACTTAGCTCGTATTCTATGTATTAGATTCGATGCGTGTTTGGTGGTGTGTGTTTTATCGCTTTCATTATAACTTATAAAACCGGAATTAGGATTACCGACCTTTATATATTATTTGGCCCAAGTGTATGATAACGGGCGGTGACAACTTGTCTAGCTCTTGCGTAGAGTTAGGAGGTTCTTGGCGACTAGCCCGTGTGGTTAGACGGTCGGAGGCATCCACCGTTCCATGCGGTAAGTGGGGACCGAGGCGAGTTTCGGGAGATTCTCGTGTCACAAAAGAAGTTGAATTAGAACGGGATACGACTTAATAATAAAAAGATAATAAACCGGACTTGTGTGATTTGTGTACATTGTGTGTTATGTTGATTTACTTGTGTTTGTGCCTTTCACCTTGATTCTAATGCTTCGAATATTAGCTAACGGTTCTATACCGATTGTTGTAGATTGCCTTGCAGGTTAGGATTGCGGCCGAGAGATCCGGAAGAGTGGGCAGCCGGGGTTCCGTACATTTTAGGAGTTGGTTTTGGTTGGAGTCGGGTTGTGTTTTATTCTGCGTTTATTATGTTGGTATGCCGTGTGTATGGCGTTTTGGTCTTTGGTGTTGTTTATCGGCTGAAGTCTTTTGTTGTTTTCCTTCGGGTTTCTTATCATTTACATAAAAGAAATTTCGGTTTTGCCTTTATTTGTGCCATGTTGAAAGATCCGGTGAAATTGTTGTCAAGCTAAGGGTCGGGACCCATTGTGAGGTCCCAACCCGTAGCGCTCCGAGTCCCACGGATTCGGGGTGTTACATTATACTCACGTTGTTTTATCTTCTTTAAATCCTTAACTCCCGTAGGCTTTCATAAATTCTCCTTTCATCGTCGAGAGAAACTTCATGGTATACCATTTTTATGGGTTCCAAAACTACTCCTCCGTCCACCTATGACCGGTTATCCAGATTGGTTATTGGAGTGCTACCATTTCTCTGGAAACTCTTTTATAAACATCTTTTGGTAATCATCTTATTGGGGTGATATGGATCCTTATAATAGCCTTCAGTCATTCAACTTTACTCTTTCTAAGGTTTGTCCCAGCAAATATGTAAATTCCAACAACCATCGCCCCACAACTCGATAAGACATGTTACCATGGCATTAAATCATACTTCCTATGTTTGTGCCGCCTTTATGAAAGAGCGCTCTCAATCTTTTGGGCGTGAAATGTTAAGTACCCTCAGTCTGGACTGACGTAAGATTTGGTCAAATCATTTGCTTCCTCTTACTCCTCTAGATCTTCTTACACGAATTCGTCCATACTAACTGTGATCAGTAAGACTTTTCCTTAGCCAGTAAGTGAGCAACTTCTCCCAGAAATTCTCTTTATACCATTACTGATATAAGGGTCATTACCGACCGTCCAAATATTCTTCCTAAATTCTTAATTAGGGTCATTGTTTTGGACTTATTCAATGTGACTCTCAAGGGTTTTAGTACTCTGTGGTTATTCTTCTTATCTGTCAACCAATCATCATCGGTTAACCCGTACATAAAACTTCTGGGTTGTCACTAAGTAGGATGTAGTTGACCTTCTACAACATCATAGACTTACTTTCCCTTCCATCTCTTTTGAGGCTTGATATACTTGGTGAAATACATCTCCTCCAATCTTTCTGTTTATACTTCTTTAGCTCCTCCTATCATCTACACTTTTATAAGATCGTTATACTCTTACGAGTCCAGTTGTATCATTCTTCATCCATCAACAGACTTATCAATCCTTCTAGGATCGCTTGTAGGTACATCTCCGTGATTCTTTTACCCAATTTATCGTCTATTTGCGGTTCTCTATTATGAACTTGCAGTGTTGTTAGCTTAAATCCCTTGGTGAATAAGAAGTTATTGGGTCCCTCCAGTTCACCAATACCCTTCTCATACACTCTTCTTCCTTGGGTGTTGCTTTGTAATGTCGCCTTTATAGAAGCCGATCATTGTTGTATCACGGTTTGTGTCGAAATTCTTGTGTGTTCTACGAGATCACTCCACTTCCATGTTGGTGGGATCTACCTTTCCCTTTCTGACCACCAATAAGTTCCCAAGTTGCAGCTCTTAATTCTTCCTATTTGGATGAATAATGTATCTCGTGTTGACTTCTATACTTTTGATTGTCTCGGTTTCCTATCTTGATTGTGGCGGCAAGTAGCTTGTCAAGAGTGATCATATTCCGCTCTACTTCTAGCCTCAAACTTTCACCTTCTGGTCCGTCGGTAAGCTTAGATTCAATGCCTCTGGTCTGGATCGCTACTATATTTCACCTTGACCTTCATGCCTATTTGTGTTCCTGAAGGCATCCCCTTTATTTGTAACGTTGCTTTACACTATCTTGGAAGAACCTATGGGTTGTCTCTTCCAATTTGTATACTTGCCGGTCATCCAACGCGTTGCCGGAACTACTCTCATGTATACTCTTCAATTGATCCTATTAAGTTGACTCGGGATTCCCTCCTTGTCATCGTAGTTGGCATTGTCTTTTAGTCTTCACTTTTCCGTCTCGACGTTCCTCAACAAGATTGAAGGGGTTTTCCGTCGTTCGTCTACCCTAATGCACATAAGATTGTGCATACTAATCCTCACGTTGGAACCCTTCAAATGTTCTTAGGTTTTTCAACTGAACGAGGGTCTCATACTGTTATCTCCGTGAAGGGCATACTATAACTATAAATTCTACTAATCTTCGGCTATTGCTTATCTACATCACCCATCATTATAATCAAGCTAATAAGTCCAAAGAGAGTAACAACCTAAAGTCCATACTAAGCATACTGAGATCCGCGGTAGTAGTGGTGGTCAGCCGTACTTTCTATCCCCAACCAGACTATGCATGCATTTGAAAACCAAAAATTCTCTTTTAAAAACTCAGACCCCTTTCGGGTTCTGCTTAAAACTTATTCGGTCTTTCAGAAGATTTCAAGTGCCATTATTGCCAACCTAGAGCTCTGATACCATGTTGTAACACCCTGAATTCTCAGAACTCGGGACATTACTGGTTAGGACCTCACAATGGGTCCCGACCTCAGTTTGACAACAATATTACTAGGATCTTGCAACAAGACACAAATAAGAAAAACCGAAATTCATAAAAATGTATTTTTAAAGGAATGAACGCAACAAAGTCTAGCAGCCTATAGTTCTTAAACAAAGGAAAAAGACCAATTGTCTTAACAAAAGGAAAGAACGACAAGATAACAACCCAAAACCCCACTCTAAGGAGTACGGAGACCCGGCTGACCACTACTTCCGGATCACTCAGCTGCTGTTCTAACCTGCGGTAAAACTAAAAACACAACAATACAACCATTAGCTAGTTATCTAAACATTAGGAGAATAATAATAGCACACACACACATAAAATAATAAACACTCATCATGCTTTCAAACAATCCATTTATTATCTTCATTTAAGTCATTCACTCTAATGATACTTATTTTGTGACACGAGGGATTCCCAAACCTCGCCTCCGCCCCCGTGTACCCATCAGGAGTGGATCCGATGCATCTCACCGTGTACCTGGATGGTCTGGGTATAGAGAACCTCCCAGTCTCCTGGCAGAGCTGGGCAGTGATGTCACGGCCCGTTATACATACACTTGGGCCTTAACACATAATAACAACGGTCGTCCTAACAAGTTTTTATTATTATAATCACGTGCATTGCACACACACAACCATTATCACCCAACTAATATCCAGAAACTGGCTAAGTAAGTCGCAAGGACTTACCTGAATCAAACCACAACTCTCACAATCTCAACTCGGTCTACAACCGTAGAAACTCAAACGCCTGCCATACAAGGCACGTGAATCAAAATACATCCCATAATCTTAGAAGTCTATAACTTCTAAGATGCACAGACTCATCAAGAGAAAATTACTAAAATGCCCTTTTAAGGTAAAATGACTGTTTTACCCCCGGTTCCGAAACTCAATAAATCTATTCTTAACTCTTAATATTTTATTTTAGGACTTGCTTCCCTAATCTGGTTCTCAAGGTTAGTTTACCAAAGGTTATGAGGTTAAATCCCAAAAACTCGTCAAGAAAACAACATTAGTCCCTTTCCGGTTATTATTCTACTCTTATACCTATGTGTATAAGTATATATATACGTTACCCTTACTCATCTATGTATATACTTATGTATACACATTCTACCTATTCATAGATATATACTTGCCTCTCTCAACTCTTACCTATATATACGTATATATGTACATGGCATTGCTACGTATATATTTATTCATCTCTCAACTCTTACTTCTACATATACACACCTCTATGTATTGTATTCCTACATAAGCATGTTATATCTTCTGTTCAAACATGTATATACTTATATATACATTCAGTACCTCTAATTTTATATATACCTACATATTCTCGGCACTCTTTTACATATATACTTCTATATACAACATACGACAGTACACCGAGGCGGGAGGTACTCACCCGTCCAGCCTACTCGTCACACACTTGGAGAGGGACCGCAGCTTGGTTCGGTTCTACAGGTTAGCTGTCCCAGGGTTCGGAGCTGGCTCGTTTGCTCTCCACCGTTGCACTGCCCAAACAGTTTCTTCCGGATCCTGTTTCTGGGGTACAAAAGTTCGTCTGCACCATCAACAGGTCATCAAAAATATACCCTCTTCATCTGGGTCCAAAGCTGAAGGAGGAGGGACTACTTACCAACTGCAGCAGAGGAGGGCACTCGCTGCTGCGTCGATCGGCACCTCTGTAAGCACCCCACGTCGTCTCGGTGCTGCTGCTGTGTGAACTTCGGTCAGGTATCCGGCTAGTATTGCACGAGGACAGAGAGGGAGGAAGAGAGCAGAAGGGGATGGTTTACCCGATGGTCGACAAAGACGGCTAAAGAGGTCCCTGCTGCGCTCGAATCAGATCAGGAACGTAAGCGGAGTAGTCCTTACGGCTCGGCGGTTTGAAGTGTTGCAGCCCGTCGCCGCTCTCGTCAATGGTGCTGTGCAGAATGTTGGAGAGCCACAGTTCCGGCCGTGCAGAGCACCGGAGACGCTGGTTGCAGGAGGGAGCCCATCACTTCGGTCAGGCGTACAGTGGATGATTGTCGAGCGTAGAGGCTGGTGCTGGTGTGATGTGCTGGTATTGCAGGAGACGGCCAGGTCTAGGCGGCGCTGGAGAGATCTGTCGAGAGAGAGAGTCTACTGCAGAAGGGAGCACGATGGAGAGGGGAGCGTCGAATGTAGACGAAAGTCAAGGGACGTGGGCTGTAGAAGGAAACGGTAAAAGATTTGCTGCGTGATTCCAGGAGCTGTTATGCTTGCAGATCGGATCTCCTTCCAGCTCAGCATAACATGGCGTTGGAGCGGCTTCTTCACTGCTGGCTGACGCTTGCTGGGCTCATTGGGGTTTCTGTCTCACTAGTGGGCCGACTCACAAGCAAGGGCAAGGAGAGGAGTGGGCTGAATCTGTAGCAAGGAGAGGAGTGGGCTGAATGGGTAGCAAGGAGAGGAGTGGGCTGAATGGGTAGCAAGGAGAGGAGTGGGCTGAATGGGTAGCAAGGAGAGATGGGCTGTCATGTGTTGTCTGGGCCTTGTCACAAGGTTGTCTGGGCTTCGTCATGGCCTCGTCTCAGCTTTGTCATGGTCTCGTCAAAAAAAAATGTCGTAATGACTTAGATTATGGTTTGATAAAATTTCATCATTTTATGTGACTAAAAGAGTACATAAAATGATAGAATGAGTTCTAGTATAACCCAAGGTAGAACTAGTAAAGGTCAACGGTCGAAAACCGGTTTGACGCGGTATTAAACGGAAAAATATTTTATTTTATTTTATTTTATTTTATTTTATTTTTCGGATATTACAACTCTCATCTATTAACTCTATATTTAATTACCCAACATTTTTATATACTATTTACTATTAATTTAATTATAATTATATTTATTTTAAAATACAATAAATTTATAAATAATTAATAAAAGAGATATTTTCAATAAACGTCTCACTAAAATTTAAAAACTTACAAAGGCATTAAAATAATAATAACAAAGTTAAGATGTAAAGTGTGAAAATAAAAATACACCAAAATAATAATGTAAGGACTTTTTGTAAGATTTTGGGACTTTTTAAGTATGTTGTTATAAATATGTAATGTAATATATTCAATTTTACGTGTAATGTTTTGTAATATACTAAATTTCATTTCTAAAAATGTCTTGTAATATATTAAAATTTTCTAAACTGGAGAATAACTACACATTTCACTAAATTTTTTTGCTTTTATTTAATTAGGTTGTTATGCAATATATGTATGTATAGTTTTTGTAATATATTATTTAGTTTAATTGTTTAAAAAATAATTATTTGTATAAATATATATCATATTAGTGTCTATAAATAGAAAAATAATATGTATTTATTTATTTTTATCAAAATATAGTTATAAGTGTAAATTTAGATTAATGGCAAATAAAGTATTGTACAATCAAAAATCCAGGAGCGTTGATCCCTTCTGAATTTCAACGGTGTGATTGAAACTCCTTTTGCTTCTACCACATGTATAAAGTTACGTTTGATGAACATCTCAATTTCAACGTTTTGTGCAAAATTGATAGGCAAAAAGATAATTGAAAACAAATATCACTTATTGTATTTTTCTCTCTTCGCATTTTTACCTTGTTTCTTACTTCCATTCGTGGGAACAAGTTTGAAGGTCATTTCATACTATTCTTTAGAAATTTATTATTTTTTAATGCTTAGAGGCTTTCATTATGGGTGTTTCAATAAAAGTATAAGTAGATAGGATATTAAAGTTAGGATGGAGAATAGGGGTAGGAAGGGAAGTAGGTGTAGTAGTGGGGAAAGAGACGAAAGATATGGTGATTGGGTAGTGGAGGGAGGGAAATATTATCATCAAATATAGTAGGAAGATTTTGGATAGGTGAGAAAGTAACGTGATTTTAGGGATTTGGACTAGTAGAGAGGAATGTAGTCAACAAAATTATTTGGATTATGAAATATAGGATTAATATAATTTGTCATATTCCCCTTTCATTGGATACAAATGATTTAGAAGGGAAAAGAGGATTTGGCATAGGAATATTTTCAAAATCTATTTTAAAATTTCGAGAAATTATTTTAACTCCGACTTTTGGAAGAACTACAGTTATGATTCATCTCTTGCATGAAACTGATCTTATAGTTTTCATAAATATTGTAGCTCTTTAAATCATATTTCCAACAAGTATTTACGGACCTTCATTGGATAAACATAGCATTTGTTATAACCAAAATATTGAAGGGTCGACTAAAGAGGATTCTAGATCAGATATGGTTGAAAACGTCAGTTTTGAGAAATGCTTAAGTTTTGATTAGATGAAACACATAGGATAATAGTTGTAGATCTTGAAGGTATATTTTCAACACTTCTTACATTGCCTCGAACTGACTTCGGAATAATAAGATAAGAATGTTACCTTGAAGTGAAGCCGTTTACATCGGTTTCCCGGATCACATCAAAGTATGGGGTATTTTGATAAGTGTGAATATACGCTTTAGAATCATGCATTGCATACATCTATTTATTTATCTCTCATACATTGTTATTTGTATCGAAAGCTTCCACTTTCCATATTTCAATTCTAACTTGACCTTTTTGTAAATAATTTACGGCATCAATTGTGCTAGAGTTACTTCCTCCTTGAAGTCAGAGCTGAAGACAAGATCTTACATGACTAAGGAAATGCAACACGAAGTCCCCTAAAGATATCATGAAGACAAGATCCATGATTAGAGCAACAACGCATGCCAAACGACATGCGAGATAGGTTGATGTGCCGTCTCGAAGCCGTTTGGATTACATCATCAACTGTAGAAGGAATGTCAAAGCCCATAGTCAAATACATCCCAAACTTGGTGAGACGGCTTGGCTTTACATGACGGAGACGACTTTCATACCGTCTTTAGGTCATCTCGACTACTTAGAAGAAAGGAATTTCGTTTTTATCTTTGATATGAAGATATTTTGTGTAACCATAGACTTTGAGATTTTTCCCTATACAAGCATGAATTAGCCTTAGGGTTAGATATCGAGATCATCCCACACATCTCGCTTTCTTGCCCAATTCCTGTAGCCACCAATAGATGTTAGATAGAAGGTTCGCCTTGGTGGAACCAAACACTTGTGAGTTTTTGTGCTTTATGATTTTATATATAGACTTTGTTTTATAATTGATCATGTCTGACTAATATTCCTCCTGATTTTAGGATTTAATTATCCCTATAATGGTTTGATTAATTATCTTATATATGTTTGTGAACTGAGATTGTAATATTGCTTCTTTTCAAAATAATTCGTTTCAACGTTTCATTTACCTTCGAAACAAGTGGAGTTTATAACCGAAGAGCCAAAAGCGAAGGGCGTTATTGGATTTATTGAAAAGCACTTGGTTTGAAAGTACTAGTTTGTCATTGTCTTGAGGATTTTTAACTGTCGTAGAAATTTTCGTGTAAAATCCCAATTTTTGGGAACTCGAAGCGTTACGGGCTAGGACCACACAATGGGTCCTGACCCTCAGAGTAGCAACGACACAACGGATCTTACAACAAGGCACATACAAATGAAAACCAAAACTTAATATAAAACCAAAGGTTTAAACAAAGGAAAGCGTAATAGACTCGCAGCCGAGTTCAAAACAAAAGGGAAACAACAAGTGAAACATAAACCCGATCATGTCCTATAATGTACGGGAACCACGACTGACAACACCATCTAGATCAATTAGCAGCACCTATATCCTGCAAGACATCTACAACATCGGTATAAACCGTTAGCTAACATTCTAGATATCAGAAAGACAATATAGGCACAAACACACATAAGGTAAAATAAACACATAGCATGCTCACACTCAGTTAGTTATTATCTTTCATTATTCTATCTAATTACTAATTCAACTTATGGTTGTTACACGAGAATCGCTACAACCTCGCCTCCGTCCCCTTTCACCAACAGGAATAGAACATATCCATCCTTTTGTCACTTGATGGACTGATTTAGAGAGCACCTCCCAGTTTCCCCATTCTAAACTGGACAAGCGGTAACTGCCTGGTTATAATACACTTGGGCCAATTAAGGTATAACAAGATCAATCCTATTCCGGTTATCAGTTATAAAATGATAAACAACACAAACAAGCCAATACAATCAAAACAATACGCGGAATAAAGCTAAGTAAGTCCACGGGACTTACCTCACTCGAAGGTAATCTCAAAACAAAGCAAATACTCAGAAAACCTCAGGAAAGGAGCAAGGGAAAGCCTGTTCACACAGGGCATCAAGAATCAGGAACCGAACGATGGTTAGAAGTTTATACTTCTAGTCTCCATGATCTCCAAGAGATCTACACAAGCTAGTGTCACAAACCCTAATCTTACAAATCAACAAGGGACACCAACAACCAGAAGAGCCAAGGAAAGGAACGAGGAAAGTAAGGAAGGAAGCAACTCACAAGAACGGGAGTTACTACAGAAGAAACCATAGGGGCCACGGAGCAAGGCGCAGAGGCGGGTTGCCGCGGGGCGGGAATGTGCAGGCGCGGGGGCAGTGCATAGACAAAAGTCGTCGATGGCTTATCGATGACACCAAAACCACAACAACGTCAAAGCTTGTTCTTCCAACACTCTCACACTTCACAACTCATCCAAGGGAGCTTGTGAACATTAAAGGATCATCAATGGAACGCTCCACAAGAATCAAGGATCAAACTTGATTCTTGGAGAAGAAGAAATAAGGAAACGAAGGGAGAATGAACAGAACGAAGCAAGGTGCAGCAGCACCTGAACATGATAAAGAACAAGGGAGGAAGAACTTACACATTCAGCAAGAGAAGAAGGAAACACGGCTGCAACTCTCAAGGGTGGAGAGAACATATGCAAGAAACGCGAAAAAGAGGGGAAAGAAGGGGATTTATAGAAAAGAGAGAAAAGATAAAAGGAAGGACGTTCTAGGGTTTAGAAGAACCAGGAAAGTCATCCAAAGATAAGAAAATCGGATCTTCTAAGATAGGAACAAGATAGAACCGAAAAAGGAAAGAAGATATTCGCGATCTGAGGCAAATCCGCACGAACGGATTGCCCGTGCCACTGGGGTGGCCCCTTGTCACCGCGGGGCGGTGACAGACATCTTGCTATTGGGGCGGCCTCCTTCACCGCAAGGGAGGTGAAGGAAAAAAAACTGGGATCTTACACCAAATCCCCCTAAAAAGAAGTTTCGTCGCGAAACTTGCAACAGCCAGAAAGATCACACAACACAACACATAAAAATGAACTGAACTCATATATTCCCACTTGGGGCACGTAACTCAAAACGTCACAAAAGCGTGCGCAACCAACAAAGGAAGAGCCAAAACAAAACGACTACGCTAAAGTTGCATCCAGCTCCGCGAAAAACTCCGGATAGTTCCTCTGGATACTATCCTCTGTCTTTTAAGTTGCCTCATCAGCTCCTCGCATCGACCACTGAATCTTCATAATTTGTATGTCCTTCGAACGCAAACGTCTCGTACTACGATCTAAGACAACTACCGGGTGCTCAGCGAACGTGTGGTCTGGCTCGATCACTAGATCCTCGTGATTGACGATGTGTCTCGGGTCTCGCATGTACTCCCGTAACAGAGACACGTGGAAGACAGGGTGAACACCCTCAAGTCTCGGTGGAAAAGCAAGTGTGTATGCTACCTCTCCAACTCGCTAAAGAATCTCGAACGGCCCGAAATATCTGGGACTCAGCTTCCTCTTGACACTGAAATGTCTGACGCCTCGTGTCGGGGATGTAACACACCGAATTCTCAGAACTCGGGACATTACTGGTTAGGACCTCACAATGGGTCCCGACCTCAATTTGACAACAACATTACTAGGATCTTGCAACAAGACACAAATAAAGAAACCGAAATTCATAAAATAGTATTTTTAGGGTAATGAATGCAACACAGTCTAGCAGCCTAAAGCACTTAAACAAAAGAAAAGAACAACTGTCTTAACCAAACGAAAGAAAAGACAAACACAACTCCCAACCCCCACTCTAAGGAGTACGGAGACCCGGCTGACCACTACTTCCGGATCACTCAGCTGCTGGTCTAACCTGCGGTAAAACTAAAACACAACAAGAGGAACCGTTAGCTAGTTATCTAAATATTAGCAAAATAATAGCAGCACAAACACACACATAAAAATATAAACACCCATCATGCTTTCAAACAAGTCCGTTTTATTATCTTGAGTTAAGTTACTCTTTCACGCTAATGATACTTATTTTGTGACACGAGGGATTCCCAAACCTCGCCTCCGCCCCCGTGTAACCATCAGGAATGGATCTGATGTATCTCACCTTGTACCTGCCTGGTCTGGGTATAGAGAACCTCCCAGTCTCCTGTCAGAGCTGGGCAGTGATGTCACGACCCGTTATACATACACTTGGGCCTTAAACATAATAATAACAGTCGTCCTAGCAAGTTATTATTATTAAAACATGCACATAGCACACACAACCACTATCACTCAACTAATATCCAGAAACTGGCTAAGTAAGTTGCAAGGACTTACCTGAGTCAAAATACTCTCTAACGCGTCTCAAACAGTCCGTACTCGTGGTAACTCAAACGCCTGTCAAATAAGGCATGTGTATCAAAATCACATCTCGACGTCCAACCTCATGCGAAGGAATTACGGAAAAAGCTCTCTTATGGTAAAAGACCATTTTACCCTTGGTATCGTAATTTCTCGAAGTTTAATTTAGAAAACTATCAATTCCCTTTGATAGTTACACCAGTTATAAGTTACACTCTAAAACTCTTCCAAGAACCAAAATCCCTCCTTACTTCCCTATTATTACTTTACTCTTCCAAACGTATGTATACCTAGGTACATACTTTAACCTTTACTTCCATTTCATATTAAAACCGTAACCATTCGGTATTTATATATATATATATATATATATATATATATATATATATATATATATATATATTTATACCTATATACATGACATCTCCGCAACTCCCGTTCGTATGAGTAGATTTATATATATATATCGATCCACATGTATAACTTTACTTCACTTAGGTATACTTTTATTTTCATATAATATATATACGTATATTTATATACTCGGCATACACAATTCTTATATTTTTATACGCTATTTTTCCCTATAAGTATATGTTTATATATAAATTTACGTACCTATATATATAAGTATATATACACTATGGTACCTTACTCAAATGTCTAATATATATATATATATATATATATATATATATATATATATATATATATCCGTATACGAATTCCCTCATTCCTCAACACCGTCACTGTATACATAAACATACACTAACGTATATACATATACATATATATAGCTTCTTCCTACAGGTATAATACAGTAAGGATTAAGAGAATCGAATGAGAGGGCTGTTGGCTCACTTACTGCAGAACCGGGGTCTTCGTCGGCCGAATCGTCTTCACCGGTTGCAAGAGTCGGAGGCTGGCTGGCTCGTCGGAGGCTGGAGTGGCTCACACCTGTTCGTTCAGTCCAGATTAGGCAGTTGCAGTTCGGAATGTACAGAGAGGAAGAGGAGGGATCGGCCGGACTTTCTTACCTAGGGCGTCGCCGGCGAACAAGAGAGGCGGACGGGAGCAGTGGTGGTCCGGTTGCAGCGCCACGGGACTATTGCAGCGGTCAGTAGCGATGGCTGGCGTTCCGGCGTCTCCTTCGTACCTACTGCAGCGGCGGCGGTGGGTGAGATTTGGAATAGCGAAGGCGCAGAGAAGGAGCGGAAGGGGGAAGGAGAGGCAGTAGTCTTACCGGAGTCACTGCGGTGGTCGGCGGACGGCGCAGGGCTCGGTAGCGGCGGTGGCAGGAAGGTCCGGCGGCCGCTTGAAGTTGCTGGTTTCGATTGTTTTTGGCGAGACGGGAGCAGCAGGTGCGGAAGGTGCGGAAATCAGAAGGTTAGGAGGATCATTAGATAGGATTAGGTTAAGTGTAAATTAGGGTTAGGAATTGATTACGAGATGGGCTGCTAGTTGGGCCTTGTAGTGGCCCACACCCGGCCCGCTTTCTCATTAAATACAGATACGCAACTCGTTACTCGATTTATAATATACGGAACTAACTTACATATTATATAAATTATTATCGTATTTTAAAGGTACGTAAAAGTTATTTCTGGCTACATAGTTTCATCATTTTATGTGCCTTAAAGTCACATAAAATGATAACATTTAAACTCGTTTTATTTTATTTATTTATGTATTTAAGATTGTCGCATCGGAATTTGGTTAATTCCAGTTTACCGGAACTTTAAAATTTTCGGTTATTACATCAGTGCCCTCTTAAAAGAAGTTTCGTCCCGAAACTTAGAATGTTCCTCTTACTCACACATTTTCTTCGGTATTTTAGTTTTCTCGACATTTTCATTTTCTACCATACAACTACTCAACCATCACACAGACAAGTCTCACAAAAACAGAAACACTCAAATCAATATAAAAACCTGAAAGGTCAAACAACACAACATCCGAGTACTAACTCGTCAAACAGGAGTAACCTCTATCCCCGCAAAGAACTCGGGATACTTACGTCTAATACTCTCCTCAGTCTCCCAAGTGGCCTCATCAGCTCCTCTCCTAGACCACTGGATCCTCCACATAGGTATCTCCTTGGACTGCAGACGTCTAGTACTGCGCTCCAAGACAGCTACTGGGTACTCCACAAATGTGTGGTCGGGCTCAACTATCAGATCCTCATGGCTGATGACGTGTCTCGGATCCGGGATGTACTCTCTCAACTGAGATACATGGAAAACCGGATGAATACCCTCTAGTCTCGGCGGTAATGCTAATCTGTAGGCCACCGCTCCAAGATCTCAAAAGGTCCGACATATCGGGGACTCAGCTTCCCCTTAATGCCGAAACGCCTGACTCCTCTCGTAGGTGACACTCTCAACCACACCTGAACACCCACTCTAAACTCCAAAGGTCTCCGTCTTTTGTCGGCATAGGATTTCTGACGACTCTGAGCTGCTAACATCCGCTCTCGGATGAGGGCAATCGAGCGATGCCATTCTGTATCTGATCTGGAGCTACTCCATCAGCTCTGCTGGGCTCATCCCAGCATAATGGCGTACGACATCTCCACCCGTACGAAGCTTCATAAGGAGCCATCCCCATAGATGCATGCCAGCTATTATTATACGAAAACTCTACTAGTGGAAGGTGATCTGGCCATACCTGTCCCCAATCTAGTACACACGCCCGCAACATGTCCTCTAAGATCTGAATGGTCCTCTCAAACTGACCGTCTGTCTGTGGGTGATAGGCAGTGGTAAAGTGGAGACTCGTCCCCAAAGCGGTATGTACCTGTTGCCAAAATCTCGAGGTAAAACGTCCATCTCTGTCAGAGACGATAGTCCTCGGTACTCCATGGAGTCTCACAATGTGTCTGGTGAACTCCTCAGCTAGACGACTCACCGGCCACGTTTCCTTAATCAGAATGAAATGTGCGGTCTTCGTCAGACGGTCTACCACTACCTAAATAGCATCAAAACCTCTGCTGAGTCTCAAACCTGTGACAAAATCCATAGATATATCCTCCCACTTCCACTGTGGTACTAGAAGTGGGTGGAGATCTCCTCCTGACCTACGATGCTCAATCTTGACCTGCTGGCAAGTCGCACACTGAGCTACATACCGAGTCACATTGGGCTTCAAACCACCCACCAGAAACACTGTCTCACATCCTTGTACATCTTACTCGCTCCAGGATGTACTGAGTATGGGGTAGCATGAGCCTCACCTAGTATCCTCTGTCTCAAGTCACTGTCTGACGGCACACAAACGCGGTCCTGACGTCTCATCACTCCATCAGCACCATTAGTGAACTGTGGGGCATCATCTCGAGACATCTTGTCTCGGATCCTGATCAAAGTCGGGCAAGTCTCCTGCTTCTATCGGATCTCATCCAACAAATCAGGAAGTAACTCCAAAGTAGCCAATTGACTATCTGTATCGGGAAACTGAATCTCTATCTCCAACCAAGCCAAGTCTCTCTACAACTGTGGCTGTACTGTCAACCGGTCTATCGCCCTCTCCCTAGGTGTCTTCCGGTTCAAAGCGTCAACTACTACATTCGCCTTTCCGGGGTGGTACAAAATCTCAAGGTCGAAGTCCTTGATCAACTCTAACCACCGCCTTTGGCGCTAATTCAACTCCCGCTGAGTGAATATATACCTCAGACTCTTATGGTCTGTGAAGATCTGGCACGTCGCCCCATAGAGACAGTGACGCCAGATCTTAAGAGCATGGGCTACTGCAGCCAACTCTAGATCATGTGTGGGGTAGTTCTCCTCATACGTCTTCAACTACCGAGACGCATAGGCTATGACCTTACCCCTCTATATCAAAACACACCCCAAGCCTAGCTTGAATGCATCACTGTATATAACAAAATCATCTGTACCCTCAGACTGTGCCAAAATCGGAGCGGATGTCAATCTCCTCTTCAGCTCCTCAAAACTCTGCTGACACGGCTCAGACCAGACAAACCGAGTCGTCTTCCTCAGAAGGCAAGTAAGTGATCGGGCAATCAAGGAGAACCCTTCCACAAACCGGCGGTAGTAACCTGCTAAACCTAGAAAGCTGCGAACCTCCTTAACATTCTTAGGAGGTTGGCAAGAAGATACTGACTCTATCTTTGCCGGGTCGATTTTAATACCCTCAACAGTCACCACGTGGCTTAGGAAAGCCACCTCTGACATCCAAAACTCACACTTGGATAGCTTAGCATACAGCTGGCTATCCTGCAGAATCTGCAATACTGTCCTCAAATGTCCGGCATGCTCCTCTCGACTCCTAGAGTAAACTAGGATGTCGTCAATGAAGACTACTATAAACTGGTCTAAGAAGTCAATGAATATCCCATTCATCAACTCCATGAACACCGCTGGTGCATTAGTGAGCCCAAATGGCATCACGACGAACTCATAATAACCATACCTAGTCCGGAATGCCGTCTTAGGTATGTCCTGATCTCTCACCCTCAACTAGTGGTAACCTGACCTCAAGTCTATCCTCGAGAACACAGACGCCCCATGCAACTGATCCAACAGATCATCTATGCGCGGCAGTAGATACTTGTTCTTGATGGTGACTTTATTCAGTTCTCTGTAGTCTATGCACAGCCTCATCGATCCGTCCTTCTTCTTAAAAAATAATACTGGGCCACCCCAAGGAGACACACTAGGGCGTATGAAACCCTTCTCTGCTAGCTCCTCTAACTCCTTCTTCAGCTCAAGCAGCTCTATCGGTGCCATACGGTATGGAGCCTTCGAGATCGGTCTCGTGCCCGGCTCTAAGTCAATGCTGAAACCAACGCTCCTCTGGGGGGGGGGGGGGTAATCCTGGCAGGTCGTCACTGAATACCTCTGCAAACTCACATGCAACAGGTATCTCCTCTATGGTCAGGCTCTTGCTTTCCTTCATGGCATAACACCAGAAGGCCTCACAACAATTCTTTTTATATCATTACTGATATAGGGGGTCATTTCGGAACGTTAATTCTCTTTAGAGTTACTGACTTGAACTTATTCAGTGTTACTAGCACTCGTATTGATTGGCTTCACAGTTGCCGCAATTGGTCGCTTTAAGGATTCCTCCTCATGTCAATAAAGTTCTTTTGTAACTCTGTGGTTATTCTTATTATTTGGCAACCAGTCACCACTAGTTAACCCGTACGTGTAAAGTCCCAGTTGTTATCAAGTAGTCTATAGTTGACCTTCCACAAGATCATAGGCTTACGTTTCTTCTATCTCTTTGAAATTTGATAAACCTGGTGAAAATCTATCTTCTCTAGTTTCTCCGCTTGTACTTCTTTAACTCTTCCATAATCTACACTTCTCTTTCGCACTATAAGGGTGTTATACTCTTTCCGAGTTTAGAATTATCATTCATCTACCGTCAACGGACTCGTCAATTCTCTCACGATAGTTCGTATATACATCTTCGCGATTACTTTAACCTCAGGCATCAGCTGCTCGTGGTTACCCGGGGTAGATCGTTGATGTTGAAAATTTTAAGTACACTTGTGAGAGGAAGATTATTGTGGGCATTCGGGTACGCCAAGATCCTTCTCACACACTCCCTTCTTTGATTGGTATTATAATGCTGCCTTTATAGTGATCCCTTTGACTCTGCTTTCAGGATTCTATGATTTTGATATTTGTATCACGGCCCTTGCTGTCACTCACTTGTCTTCTAGAAAGTCACTCCTCTTCCATGTTGGTGAAATCTGCCTTTCACTGGTTGGCAACGCGTAAGCTTCCATTTTACAGCTCTTTAATTCTTCATAATTGGATGGACAATGTATTTCGTGTAGACTTCTATGCTTTTGTCTGTCTTGGTTATCCATTTTGATTGTGGTGTCAAGCAGACTGTCGAGGTGGTCATATTTTGTTCTGTTTCTGGTATCAACTTTTACTTTCTGGTCCGTCGATGAGCTTGAATTCTATATTTCTTGTCTGAGTCCTACCACCTCTCTTTGACTTCCACACCCATGCTTGTTTCTGCCGCCATCTTCTTTGTCTGTAACGTTGCTTTCCACCACACTTGAAAGAATTTATGGGTTATCTCTCCTAATTGTATAATTGCCGGTCAGCCAACGCTTTTCCATAACTTCTCTCATGGATTTTCTTCATTTGACCCTGTGGAGTTGGTTGTATCTCCTTCTTGCTATTGTCGTTGGCGTTGTCTTTTGGTCTTCACTTTTCCGTCTCAACGTTCCTCAACAAGTCCGAAGGAGTTGCCCGGACGTTCGCCTACCCTAATGCTCATAAGTTGAGCGTACTTATCCTTACGTTGAAACCCTTCAAATATACTTAGGTGTGTCAACGGAGTGAGGATCTCATTGACTTATCTCCGTTAAGGGTATAATATAACTATAATTTCTACTAATCTTCTACATGTACTTATCTATATCACATCTGTTTAATCAAGCTAATAAGTCCAACTAAAGTAAAAGCTAAAGTTCATACTAAGCATATTGAGATCCGCGGTAGTAGTGGTGGTCAGCCGTACTTTTCTATTCCCAACCACACTATGCATGCATTTGAAAACTAAAAGTTCTTTTTAAAACTCAGATCCATTTTTGGGTTCTGCTCAAGTACTTATTTGGTCTTTCAGAAGATTTCAAGTGCCATTGTTGCCAACCTAGAGCTCTGATACCATGTTGTAACACTCCGAATTCTCAGAACTCGGGACATTACTGGTTAGGACCTCACAATGGGTCCCGACCTCAGTTTGACAACAACATTACTAGGATCTTGCAACAAGACACAAATAAAGAAACCGAAATTCATAAAATAGTATTTTTAGGGTAATGAATGCAACACAGTCTAGCAGCCTAAAGCACTTAAACAAAAGAAAAGAACAACTGTCTTAACCAAACGAAAGAAAAGACAAACACAACTCCCAACCCCCACTCTAAGGAGTACGGAGACCCGGCTGACCACTACTTCCGGATCACTCAGCTGCTGGTCTAACCTGCGGTAAAACTAAAACACAACAAGAGGAACCGTTAGCTAGTTATCTAAATATTAGCAAAATAATAGCAGCACAAACACACACATAAAAATATAAACACCCATCATGCTTTCAAACAAGTCCGTTTTATTATCTTGAGTTAAGTTACTCTTTCACGCTAATGATACTTATTTTGTGACACGAGGGATTCCCAAACCTCGCCTCCGCCCCCGTGTAACCATCAGGAATTGATCCGATGTATCTCACCTTGTACCTGCCTGGTCTGGGTATAGAGAACCTCCCAGTCTCCTGTCAGAGCTGGGCAGTGATGTCACGACCCGTTATACATACACTTGGGCCTTAAACATAATAATAACAGTCGTCCTAGCAAGTTATTATTATTAAAACATGCACATAGCACACACAACCACTATCACTCAACTAATATCCAGAAACTGGCTAAGTAAGTCGCAAGGACTTACCTGAGTCAAAATACTCTCTAACGCGTCTCAAACAGTCCGTACTCGTGGTAACTCAAACGCCTGTCAAATAAGGCATGTGTATCAAAATCACATCTCGACGTCCAACCTCATGCGAAGGAATTACGGAAAAAGCTCTCTTATGGTAAAAGACCATTTTACCCTTGGTATCGTAATTTCTCGAAGTTTAATTTAGAAAACTATCAATTCCCTTTGATAGTTACACCAGTTATAAGTTACACTCTAAAACTCTTCCAAGAACCAAAATCCCTCCTTACTTCCCTATTATTACTTTACTCTTCCAAACGTATGTATACCTAGGTACATACTTTAACCTTTACTTCCATTTCATATTAAAACCGTAACCATTCGGTATTTATATATATATATATATATATATATATATTTATACCTATATACATGACATCTCCGCAACTCCCGTTCGTATGAGTAGATTTATATATATATATCGATCCACATGTATAACTTTACTTCACTTAGGTATACTTTTATTTTCATATAATATATATACGTATATTTATATACTCGGCATACACAATTCTTATATTTTTATACGCTATTTTTCCCTATAAGTATATGTTTATATATAAATTTACGTACCTATATATATAAGTATATATACACTATGGTACCTTACTCAAATGTCTAATATATATATATATATATATATATATATATATATATATATATATATATATATATATCCGTATACGAATTCCCTCATTCCTCAACACCGTCACTGTATACATAAACATACACTAACGTATATACATATACATATATATAGCTTCTTCCTACAGGTATAATACAGTAAGGATTAAGAGAATCGAATGAGAGGGTTGTTGGCTCACTTACTGCAGAACCGGGGTCTTCGTCGGCCGAATCGTCTTCACCGGTTGCAAGAGTCGGAGGCTGGCTGGCTCGTCGGAGGCTGGAGTGGCTCGCACCTGTTCGTTCAGTCCAGATTAGGCAGTTGCAGTTCGGAATGTGCAGAGAGGAAGAGGAGGTGATGTGAGCCCGCCGGACTTAAGCAACGAAACTGATGTGACCGCACCAAGATCAACACTACCTCTCACTCGAGCTAGAGCACGCATGCTAGGCCAAACCACTTTGACCTACCACCCTTTCAGAGCCCCGACCTTTAAGGACGTCCATGACTATCACTTGGTGAACATACTTGAGGCGATTGAGGATGCCGTATCACTTTAAAACCTAGATGTAACCTTTTGTTTTATTTTATGTGGTCATGTTTGACTTTATTTCATGGTTTTAAACCACTTTAGTTTGGTTTATTTCAGCCACGTTTTTGTAACCTTGGAGCTCTAAGGTGGTCGGCCATATTAATGGTTTTTAGGCCATTTATTGCTTGAAGTTGTTGGTTGAAAGACCCTAGGATTTCCTTCATTTAGTATCCAACTTTTGAACTACTTGTAAGTTATTATTGTGGGGAGTTGGTGCTGAATTTTTCAGCCATATAAGGCCATCTTCTACCCACGTTTTTAGGCAGATTATAAAAAGTTGAGTTCAATCGAAGTTGTGTTTTCACTTTAAAGCAAAACAAACCTAGAGACTAAGGTGAGAGGCCAAGGTTTCGAAACCCACAAGGTGAGAGGCTGAGTGGTGTCCTTACGGTGCGAGGCTAGGAGGACAAAGGAGGTCTAATTTCCGAAGTGAGATTCCGAGGAAAGAAGAACTCGAGCCAAGGAGATCCAAGGTGCGAGGCTGGACGATTCCTTGCTTGGCATATCCATATAAATCGAAAATACACAAAAGAAATCGACAGAGGAACAACACCGGCGGATCCTTGCGTTCAACGGACGAAGAGCGCATCAAGTGGTATCAGAGCCAACGGTGCGAGTTCCTCAAGCTTTCGGGGTACGAATTGCTTACCTAAACTTGTTTTTAGTTTTTGCAATTTTGAGTAGTTCCCCAAAATTTTGTGTTTACAATCTTCTTTCTTGTGAGCCTTTAGAGAGAGATCTTGTTGACCTTTCATACAAAAAAAAAAAAAAAAAAAAAAGAAAACGAAAAGCATATCTTAGTAACGTCAAAAAAAAAAAAAAAAAAAAAAAAAAACGAACGAAACAAAGAGAAAAGAAAAAGAAAAGAACAAAAAAAAAAAAGAAAAAAAAAAAAAAAAAAGAAAAGAAGGTTGCTTGAGTGTTCTTGAGTGTTATCAAAGTTGTTCTTGAAAATTTGTTTGTTATTGAAGTTGTTCTTGAAATTTGTTATCAAAGTTGTTCTTGAGTGTTCTAGCCATTCCAAAACACAACCCACACGTTTTGGGGAAAACGCTTATTATTGCTTTGACTAACTACTTGTCGGGACTAAGTAAATACTCGCCGGAAGGCTCGTATTTGTTGTGCTTTGTTGCCTCTTGTTGTTTGCTTTTCTGAAGTTATATTGCATCTTGGAAATACATTGTTTACCTTGTGCACTACCTTGGAAGAATTGCGGAATTTTGTTACCAAGAGAAATCTTTGTGTGGAGAGCATTGCCTAAGGCTTTGGAAAAGGTGAGGGAGAGCTTTGCCGCGAAGCAAAGGAAAAGGGGAGTTGTGTGAATCCAAACACTATCAAACACTTGAGTGAGTGTGAGGAGAAATACCCTTGAGAGAGGAGAGAGAGAACGTTTTTGTTTGTCTCTAACCTTTGCCGTGAGTTGTTGTTTTGTGATAGGCGAAAAATCTCGAAAAGGTGCAAAACGGCCGGTTTTGCGGTTTTGCGGAAAAAAGGCGTCCGAACTCAGAATTACAATTGCTATACCTTTCCGAGAAGGGAAACGGGCCTCCGAGTCCAACTCACCGCTTCGCCGTGACCTAAGGGTTTTTTTAGCCATCCGACACCGTTTCGGTCACGAAACAGGCATTTTTATTACTTTCGGTTTTTGCCTTTGAACATTTGGTTTTGTTATATCTTTGGACACTTGGTTTTGTTTGTTTCTTTGATTGTTTTGTAGTCCAACAGAAGGATGGCATCGGTGAATGGTAATGGGATCAATCAAGCTGACCCACGTATTGACCGCCTCGAAGCCCAATTCGCGGAACTTCTAAGGAGGCTACCTCCCGTCCCACCTGAACAGAGTCAAGGAGGAAGTAACCAGGGACCACCTCGTAGAGGCCGGGATAGGAGTAGGAGTGTGAATAGCCATGGGAGCAGAAATCAAGATAGACGCCGAGATAGAGACCGGCACAGAAACCGGGACCGTAGTAGACACGATGACTCGGACGATGAAGAAAATCGTGATCACCGCAATAGGAGGCGTTACCATGGGTCAAAAGTGGATGTTCCAAACTTCACCGGAACTGCAGAAGCGGAGACCTACATTGAGTGGGAGACTAAGGCTGAACAAGTCTTCCGTTACTACGATTTTAACGAGTATGAAAAGATTGAAGCTGCTACTATTCATTTTGTTGATTTTGCTCTAACTTGGTGGCAGGAAGAATTGGAATATGTGGAGGCACATCAACAACCCCGCATCAACACATGGTTTGAACTCCGTAGAAGGATGCGTGCTCGGTTCATACCTTCGGATTACAAGCAACAACTGTTGCTCAAACTTGAAAGGCTACGTCAAGGTAACCGAACTCCAGACGAGTACCACAAAGAGTTGAGAACTCTCCTTCAGAGATCGGGAACCCGACAGCCCGACGACTATATCCTAGCCAAGTTCTTATCTGGGCTTAACCCCGATGTGTCCGAAATAGTTGAACAACTCAGACACACAAGCCTAACTGATGCCCTACACCATGCTACCCATGCCTATAATGTCATCCAAAAACGTAAGGCATCCGGAACAACAAGACGAGGGACAAGTCATGAAGCCTCTGAACCGTCTCGCAATAATCGTCCTACCCACACAATTGGTTCATCTCCAACAGTAGTTCCCAAGGCCACCTCCGCCCCTAACCCTAGTATTCCACCAACTCCAGCAACGAGCCGGACTAGGGAAGTGAAGTGCTACAAGTGTTATGAGCATGGTCATTATGCCCGGGAGTGCCCTAATCCCCGTAAGGTTTTATTGAATGCATTTGGGGAAGAGGTCACCGAGAATCATGAATCCGAAGATGACTATGAAACGGTAGCTCCAATCATAGACGGTGTTGAAGTAGAAGCTCGTGCTCCTGTGGGAGATTTCTGTCTTGTCACAAAAAAGGCCCTACAAGCAAGTGAACTTGTTCCCGATGTCTCACAAAGGGAGAATCTCTTTAACACTCGTTGTTTAATTTCGGGACAATTGTTTACTGTTATTATTGATAGTGGGTCTTGCTGTAACATTGTCAGTCAGGAGGTCGTTGCACACCTAGGACTCAAAACGAAGGCGCACTCACAACCTTATTCGCTCCAGTGGCTCAACACCAACGCTCCCCTTCAAGTCAAGGAGCAATGTTTTGTTCACTTTGCCATCGGACCATACCAAGACGATGTTATTTGTGACGTGCTTCCAATCACAGCTTGCCATCTCTTACTTGGGAGACCATGGCAGTTTGACCGAAGGGTATTTCATGATGGTTACACCAACATATACTTCTTCGCCATGGCCGGGAAGAAAGTAAAACTCATGCCCCTAAGCCCATCCGAGATCATGGAAGACCACATGTGTAGAGAAAGGAAGAGGTTGGAGAAAGCTGAGTCCGCAAGGACAAAGGGGAAGACTAAGATGGTTCTTGACCCCAAGACCCTCCTCACCGCACGGCTACACGATGCCCGTCGAGCCCTACAAAGGGGGGATACTTGCTTCCTTCTTGTTTGTGTAACAGCTTTATCTACTATGGAAGCTAATGATTTGTCTTTGCCTTCTTGTGTTTCAGGGCTACTTGAGGAATTCAAGGAGATTATGCCCGAAGAGATTCCCCCGGGACTACCCCCTATCCGAGGCATAGAACATCAGATTGACTTCATACCCGGATCAACCATTCCAAATCGGCCCGCATATCGAGCAAACCCGGTGGAGACAAAGGAGCTACAAGCCCAAGTGGAGGAACTTTTGAGTAAGGGATACATTCGGGAGAGCTTGAGCCCATGTGCCGTTCCTGTGCTATTGGTACCTAAGAAAGATGGGAGTTGGAGGATGTGCGTCGACTGTCGTGCCATCAACCAGATAACTGTAAGGTACCGACATCCTATTCCCCGTCTTGATGATATGTTAGATGAACTTTACGGTGCTACTCTTTTCTCTAAAATAGACCTTCGAAGTGGATATCATCAGATTAGGATGCATAAGGGTGATGAATGGAAAACTGCTTTCAAAACTAAGTATGGATTATATGAGTGGCTTGTAATGCCTTTTGGTTTAACAAATGCACCTAGTACGTTTATGCGCCTAATGAACCATGTCCTACGTGATTTCTTAGGTAAATTTGTTGTGGTGTATTTTGATGACATCTTAGTTTATAGTCGGACGTTGGATGAGCATGTTGAACATTTGAGAAGTGTATTTCTTGTGCTTAAAGAACAACATTTGTTTGTAAACTTTAAGAAATGCCATTTTTGCTCGGAATCTGTGGTTTTTTTGGGTTTTGTGGTAGGAAAGGAAGGCTTGCGAGTGGACGAAGAGAAGACCAAGGCAATATCAGAATGGCCACGTCCGACAACGGTCCCTCACATACGGAGTTTCCTTGGACTTGCCGGGTTCTATAGGAGGTTCGTTCGAGACTTTAGCACCATTGCCGCCCCCCTTACCGAGTTGACCAAGAAAGGCGTGCGATTTGAGTGGGGGTCCGCTCAAGAGGAGTCCTTTATGATACTTAGAGAGCGGCTGACCCATGCCCCCGTTCTTGTGCTTCCGGACTTCTCGAAAACTTTCGAGATAGAGTGTGATGCTTCGGGAGTCGGGATTGGAGGAGTTTTGATGCAGGAGGGACGCCCGGTGGCATACTTTAGCGAGAAACTGGGAGGAGCCGCCTTGAACTACCCTACATACGACAAGGAGTTATATGCATTGGTTCGGGTCCTCCAGGTTTGGGAGCACTATCTTCTACCTCGTGAATTTGTTATACATTCTGATCACGAGTCGTTGAAGTATTTGAGAGGACAAGCCAAGTTGAACAAACGCCATGCACGATGGGTGGAGTTCATTGAGGCTTTTCCATATGTGGTGCGCTACAAGAAGGGAAAGGACAATATCGTAGCTGATGCGTTATCTCGTAGGTACACACTTCTATCTTCCTTAGATGCATGCGTTTTGGGTTTTGGACTGATTCGTGACTTATATGCTCTTGATGTGGACTTCCGGGACATTTTTGCTCTTTGTTTGCGATCTAGTAGTGACTCTCATGCTAGTAGTTATTACATTCATGATGGATATTTGTTTAGAGCTTCTAGGTTATGTTTGCCTACTTGTTCTTTGAGAGCTTTGATTGTTTTAGAGGCCCATGGAGGGGGATTGATGGGTCATTTTGGGGTTACGAAGACTTTAGGCATATTGAGAGAACACTTTTATTGGCCTAAGATGAGAAGTGATGTTGAGAGATGTTGTGCTAGTTGTGTACCTTGTCGCAAGGCTAAGTAAAAAACTAACCCTCATGGATTATACTTACCCTTGCCTATTGCTAGCTCCCCTTGGGAAGACATTTCCATGGATTTTGTCCTAGGATTACCTCGTTCTAGGAGAGGACATGATTCCATTTTTGTGGTTGTTGATAGGTTTTCTAAGATGGCGCATTTTATTGCTTGTAGTAAATCTGATGATGCGTCAAATGTGGCTAACCTTTTCTTTGAGCATATTGTTAAGCTGCATGGGATACCCAGGTCAATTGTGTCGGACCGAGACTCTAAGTTCCTTAGCTATTTTTGGAAGACACTTTGGGCTAAGATGGGGACGAAGTTGTGCTTTTCGACTTCTTGTCATCCCCAAACGGATGGACAAACTGAGGTAGTAAACCGGACTCTTGGCACTTTGCTTCGTACTATGATGGATACTAACTTGTGCAGGTGGGAGGATTGTTTGCCCTTGGTGGAGTTTGCATATAACCGGGCTATTCATTCGGCGACCAAGAAGTCCCCTTTTGAAATTGTTTATGGCAAGAATCCTCTTACTCCGCTGGATTTGACTCCTCAACCGGCTCCGCAACCCGTTGATATGGAAGGGCAATCTAGAGCTGAGTTTGTGAAGGGTTTGCATGAGCGGGTCCGAATCCAATTAGAAAAACGTACCGAGCAATATGTCCAGCAAGCCAACAAAGGGCGCCGGGAGATGCTTTTCATGGAAGGAGACCTCGTGTGGGTCCATTTGAGGAAGGATCGCTTCCCTTCTATTCGGCAATCTAAGCTCAACCCAAGAGCGGATGGTCCTTTCCGGGTCATTGAGAAGATTAACGATAACGCATATCGCATTGAACTTCCTACTAAGTATGGTGTCCATAATGTGTTTAATGTTGCTGATTTGTCTCCATTTTATGTAGGTGATGAGGTCGAGGATGCGGAGAACGAGTTGGCGGATTCGGGGTCGAATCCTTTCCAAGGAGGAGGGGATGATGTGAGCCCGCCGGACTTAAGCAACGAAACTGATGTGACCGCACCAAGATCAACACCACCTCTCACTCGAGCTAGAGCACGCATGCTAGGCCAAACCACTTTGACCTACCACCCTTTCAGAGCCCCGACCTTTAAGGACGTCCATGACTATCACTTGGTGAACATACTTGAGGCGATTGAGGATGCCGGATCACTTTAAAACCTAGATGTAACCTTTTGTTTTATTTTATGTGGTCATGTTTGACTTTATTTCATGGTTTTAAACCACTTTAGTTTGGTTTATTTCAGCCACGTTTTTGTAACCTTGGAGCTCTAAGGTGGTCGGCCATATTAATGGTTTTTAGGCCATTTATTGCTTGAAGTTGTTGGTTGAAAGACCCTAGGATTTCCTTCATTTAGTATCCAACTTTTGAACTACTTGTAAGTTATTATTGTGGGGAGTTGGTGCTGAATTTTTCAGCCATATAAGGCCATCTTCTACCCACGTTTTTAGGCAGATTATAAAAAGTTGAGTTCAATCGAAGTTGTGTTTTCACTTTAAAGCAAAACAAACCTAGAGACTAAGGTGAGAGGCCAAGGTTTCGAAACCCACAAGGTGAGAGGCTGAGTGGTGTCCTTACGGTGCGAGGCTAGGAGGACAAAGGAGGTCTAATTTCCGAAGTGAGATTCCGAGGAAAGAAGAACTCGAGCCAAGGAGATCCAAGGTGCGAGGCTGGACGATTCCTTGCTTGGCATATCCATATAAATCGAAAATACACAAAAGAAATCGACAGAGGAACAACACCGGCGGATCCTTGCGTTCAACGGACGAAGAGCGCATCAGGAGGGATCGGCCGGACTTGCTTACCTAGGGGCGTCACCGGCGAACATGAGAGGCGGACGGGAGCAGTGGTGGTCCGGTTGCAGCGCCACGGGACTATTGCAGCGGTCAGTAGCGATGGTTGGCGTTCCGGCGTCTCCTTCGTACCTACTGCAGCGGCGGCGGTGGGTGAGATTCGGAATAGCGAAGGCGCAGAGAAGGAGCGGAAGGGGGAAGGAGAGGCAGAAGTCTTACCGGAGTCACTGCGGTGGTCGGCGGATGGCGCAGGGCTCGGTAGCGGCGGTGGCAGGAAGGTCCGGCGGCCGCTTGAAGTTGCTGGTTTCGATTTTTTTTGGCGAGACGGGAGCAGCAGGTGCGGAAGGTGCGGAAATCAGAAGGTTAGGAGGATCATTAGATAGGATTAGGTTAAGTGTAAATTAGGGTTAGGAATTGATTAAGAGATGGGCTGCTAGTTGGGCCTTGTAGTGGCCCACACCCGGCCCGCTTTCTCATTAAATACGGATACGCAACTCGTTACTCGATTTATAATATACGGAACTAACTTACATATTATATAAATTATTATCGTATTTTAAAGGTACGTAAAAGTTATTTCTGGCTACATAGTTTCATCATTTTATGTGCCTTAAAGTCACATAAAATGATAACATTTAAACTCGTTTTATTTTATTTATTTATGTATTTAAGATTGTCGCATCGGAATTTGGTTAATTCCAGTTTACCGGAACTTTAAAATTTTCGGTTATTACAGAGGATACTCTCAACCAAACCTGAGCTCCAACTCTGAACTTCAAAGGTCTGCGCCTCTTATATGCATAAGACTTTTGTCGACTCTGCGCTGCTAACATCCGCTCTCGGATCACTACTACTCAAGCCACGTCATCCTGTATCTCCTCAAGTTCTAATCCACCAGCATTACTCGGCTCATCCCAACACAAAGGTGTACGACATCTTTTTCTGTATAAAGCCTCATAAGGAGCCATCCTGATCGATGCGTGCCAACTGTTGTTATATGAAAACTCCACTAAGGGAAGGTGATTTGGCCACACCTGTCCCCAAGGTGGATAGGTAGTTGACGGAAACCGGAAGTGGATTTCCATTTATAGCCATGCAAGATCTCGTTGTAACTGTGGTTGAGCGGTCAGCCTAGCGATCTCCATCTCTTGGGGAGTCTTCCTACTAAGGGTATCAGCTACCACATTAGCCTCCCTTGGGTTGTATAAGATCTCAAGATCAAAATCCTTGATCAACTCCAACGATCTACGCTAGCGGTTATTCTACTCCCGCTGAGTGAATATGTACTTCAGACTCTTGTGGTCTGTGAAAATCTTACATGTAGCTCCGTACAGATAATGCCTCCAAGTCTTCAAAGCATGAACCACAACAGTCAACTCCATGGGTAGGGTAATTCTCCTCATATCTCTTCAGTTGTCTCAATGCGTAAGCAATGAACTTACCCCTCTGTATCAGAACACATCGCAAGCCTAACTTAGATGTGTCGTTGTAAAGAACAAAGTTTTCAATGCCCTCTGACTGAGCTAGGATAAGAGCAAAGGTCACCCTCTTCTTCAGTTCCTCAAAGATCTGTAGGCACGCCTCAGACCATACGAACCTCGTAGACTTCCTCAGCAAGGAAGTGAGCGGTCGGGCGATAATTGAAAAGCCCTCAACAAAACGTCGGTAGTAGCCCGCCAATCTAAGAAGCTACGTACCTCTTTGACGTTCTTAGGAGGTGACCAAGATGCTACTTACTCGATCTTCGCCGGATCTACCTTGATCCCTTCGGTGAAAACGATGTGACCAAGGAATGCTACCTTAAACATCCAAAACTCGCACTTAAAGAGCTTGGCGTAGAGCTCTCTATCCTGTAAGACCTGAAGAACGATCCTCAAGTGTCATGCATGCTCTTCTCTGCTATGAGAGTATACCAAATTGTCGTCTATGAAGACAACTGCAAACTTGTCTAGGAAGGATGAAGATGTTGTTCATCAACTCCATGAAAACTCCGGGCGTATTCTGAGCCCGAATGACATCACTATAAACTTGTAGTGGCCATACCTGGTCCAAAATGCCGTCTTGGATATGTCCTGCTCTCTCACCCTCTGCTGGTGATATCCAGATCTCAAATCGATCCGCGAAAACAGTGAAGCTCCATGCAGCTGATCCAAAAAATCGTCGATATGGGGAAACGGGTACTTATTCTTGATCGTCACCTTGTTAAGATCTCGGTATTCGATACATAACCTCATTGACCCGTCTTTCTTTCTGACGGAGAGGACTGATGCGCCCCAAGGAGACACACTAGGGCGGATGAAACCCTTCTCTACTAACTTCTTGAGCTACTTCTTAAGCTCAAGCATCTCGATAGGCTTCATACGGTAAGGAGCCTTAGAGATCGGTCTCGTACCGGGCTCTAGGTCAATGTCAAAGTCTACACTCCTCTGTGGAGGTAAACCTGATGGCTCTCCAAAAAAGTTTGAAAACTCGCAAGCTACTGGAATCTCTTCCAAGGCTGGACTCGTACTATCCTTCATGGTATAGCACCAAAAAGCCTCGTAACCCGGACCGATAAGTCTCGCAACTCGGACTGTACTGATGAATGTACCGGTCTTCACGAGATCCCATCCTCTGAAGATCTTCACATGGTCTGCATCTGTATTTACCGTCACTGTCCTCTTGCCGATGTCCAGAACTGCTCGATGTCTATCCATTCAATCCATGCCCAGAATAACTTCTTCATGTACTAAGTACATGATGAAGAAGTCAGTTGGCCAATCGCGACCTCCCAATCTAATAGGGCAATCGCGAATCTCTCGTGTACCTCTAATCTTACCCCCATCGGGTAGTCCTATAAAGAAGGGTCTACCTTCTACGGTAACTAAGGCCAATCTATATACACATGCATAAGATATAAAAGAATGCGTAGCACTAGTATCGAAAAGAACTTTGACAGGAAAACCATTAATATGAATGGTACCTGCGGTCGCTGGAGTGGTCGGCTCCACTACATTCCTCGGCTCATAAACTCGAGCTGAGGCACCTCTTGTGTCGGAAGTACCACTTCCTCGTCCTCTGCCTTGACCTAGAGTGGAACCCTGAGAGTGGTAAATCTTGTAACTGTTTGCTGTGGATACTGAGTCCTCTGTCCTCATCCTGCAACACTAGAAGGTGAAGAACCCTACTGCGATGGCGCCTTGCCTTGACGGCAGAGCGCAGCTCTATGTCCGGGCTTGCCACATGAGTAGCAAGTTACAACAGTCTTCTTGAAATCAACTCTCATGTGTCCGACACCTCCGCAGTTAAAGCAATGTCGTCCTCTATCGAAACTATGTTCAGATTGCTGGAAACCAAAACGTCCCGACGTATGATTACGCCCATGTAATACCCGGAGTTAGTTTCTGTTTAGATTCCGAATCGATCTGGACTCCGTCTGCTTGGTCTTTATACGATACTTCACATCTAGAATTAACCGAGTTTTCTTTTAATTTATGTGAGACTTAAACTCACGTAAAATACCCTTGTATATATATATACCCTTTCCTAATAAAACTAAGGAATTGGGCCAACACTAAAATACATTAGTGATAGGTCCATTACTTTCCTTCTTGCGGACTACCAGACGGGCCGGCTTCCCTTCCTTACCAACTGGGCCAGTTGTGCCCACGTGAGCAGCTCCCATTTAACCACCTCCCCTCACACAATCACACATCTTGCAAACCCCTCTCTCTCTCTCCTATCTTTCTGTATCTCACCATCGATAACAACTGGATTCTGGAGCGTTTCACTGGATGTCGGCATCTCTCCTCTCCAGCCTAGTCAACGCCGCCTGTGTCCCCTGCGAGTAGTAACGAGATCGAAGAGCAAAGACTCACAATTTCAAGGCTCCACTATCTCGTCTTCAACCTCAGTCAGCGTCTGGGGGTCTTCAGCGCAGGAGCATCGAACGCTCCTCCCTCCCGTCTCATGTTAAGGAAGAGACCTCACCATTGTCGACCACACGAACTAGGGAGGACCTCCTTCTACTCCGACAGTCGGCACAACGCACCTCCTCCGCAGTAGTCGGTAAGCGTTCCTTCCCTCCTTCAGTTTGGGACCCAAAGATCAGTGCGCATGTTGACGTTCCTCGACGGACTATGCAGGCTACCCTTGTGCACCGAGGATGTTCTCCTCTGGCGCCCTTCTTAGACATTGTAGCGGGGAGCCAAGTTCTCCTTTTCGTCGACCATCAGAAGGCAACAGTAGTAAACTTGAGCGCCTACTGTTTCCGTTGTCTGCAGTGGGGTAAGCCTTGACCTCCTTTCTTGTTCTTTGAAGTAGAAGAATGAAGTTTAGTTTATGGAAGAGTAGATAGTTGAAGTATGAGTTAGTTGGGTCAATTGTTGTTTTCCTTGGAGTTTCAATCTTAGGATCCTTGGACAGCTTTTATTATTTTTGTGGATGTTGGCAGTGAGTCTCGAAGCTCGGACCTCTTGCACTCTTGTTTATTCCAGCTTTCAATGTTGAGTATCCATTTTTAGAGCCAGTTTTCGATGCCTTACAGGAGTTATCCACCGTTCAAATTTTAATATAATTTGGAGGGATGTGCATAGTATAATGTATCAAAAGTTTAGGTCGATTCAACGGTCGGATCTAGATCTATAGGAGCCCAAAGTAGGCTAGTTGAGCAATTATGAAATTATCCAGAATTTGGCTAAGTATAGAATTTTCGGATGTTGCATCCAACTTTGGAGATTTGTGTAGGAGTTATGGTCAGGTAGTTTTGGAAAATCTTTACTTCTATGAGTAGATGACATATCATATATGACCTAGAGATTTATTTCGAAATTTTTATATTTTTATTCGAGCCTCGAATCTTAAGCCAAAGTCGGACCTTAGCGACTTTTTATAAAATTTAGGTTTGTGTTTAACTCTTATAAATCTTTAGAGAATTATCTCTTGAGAGCTAGATTATGAAATAGGTTCCAAAGGAGAGTTTGGAACTAGGTTATAGAATATTCTGGAGTTTCGGAACCAAGGGTAAAATAGTCATTTTAACTTAAGAGGGGATTTTAGTAAGCCCTCTTATGATGAGATTGTATATCTTAGAAATTATAGATTTCTAAGAGAGTGGGATACATTATTGATTCCTTTGCCTCCTATGATAGTTGATTGAGTATCTATGGTAGGAGACCGAGTTGAGATCAAGAGATTTGAGATTTGATTCAGGTAAGTCCTTGCGACTTACTTACCTGGTTTCTAGATGTTAGCTAAATGATGATAGTGGTGTGTGTTGATTGTTTAATAATTATAACATGTCTAGGATGACCTTTATTATTTTATGGCCCAAGTGTATGTATAACGGGCGGTGACATCACTGCCCAACTCTGATAAGAGACTGGGAGGTTCTCTATACCCAGACCATACAGGTACAAGATGAGATGCATCGGATCCATTCCTGATGGTTACACAAAGACGGAGGCGAGGTTTGGGAATCCCTCGTGTCACAACATAAGTATCATTACTAAGAGTGAATGACCTAAATAAAGATAATAAATATGAATTTCTCTGAAAGCATGATATATGTTTAGTTTTGCTATTGTGTGTGTGTTATTCTCATTTATCTAACATTTACATAGCTAGCTAACGGTTGATTTATGTTGTTGTTTAGATTTACCACAGGTTAGAGCAGCAGCTGAGTGATCCGGAAGTAGTGATCAGCCGGGTCTTCGTACTCCCTAGAATGGGATTGGGTTTTAATATTGATGTTCCGTTATAGTATGATGATAGTTAGACTTTTAATATCTTAAGTACATTGTTGGTTGTTAGACGTATGTTGTTGCATTCATAACTTTTAAACCATCGTTTTATGAATTTCGATTTTTTCTATTTGTGTCTTGTTGTAAGATCCTAGTAAAGTTGTTGTCAAACTGAGGTCGGGACCCATTGTGAGGTCCTAACCCGTAACTTCTCGAGTTCTGAGAATTTGGGGTTTTACAATATGGTATCAGAGCTCTAGGTTGGCAACAATGACACTTGAAATCTTCTAAAGGACCGAACAAGTAAATAAACAGAACCTGAAAGGGGTATGAGTTTTCAAAAGAATTTTTATTTTAAAATCACATGTATAGTGAGGATGTGGTAGAAAGTACGGATGACCACCACTACTTCCGCCGATCTCTACAGCTTAGTATTACATGTATGAGAATAATAGGCTTATAGGTGTATTTTGATGTTCATTTTATATTTATATATTTATGTCAAGCTTATGACCTAAAGGATATTATATATCCTTTAGTTGAATTATCATGTTGCGATCATCGCCACATGGTAAACGATAATAGACTTGGAACAGTTTCCAATAATAGTAGCGGACTTGGACTTCGAGCAGAGTACAAGGATATGGTAGACATCTTGGCAATTTCTACAACCTCTCAAGGAGCGGGTGGACAAGAAGGAAGGATTACAAGAAAACTTCAATGAGAAAGAACAATCAGATGAGCATGGAATTCTTGACTCAACCCGGAAGAGGTGATAGAAAGCCGTACAAGGAATCTTGCAGTATGAAGATGATAGTTGGAACCCGTAGAAGCATGGAAGGAATGACAAATGTACATACTTGAGATAACAATTGTGGAAAACGAATCAAGAAGGATGGAATAAAGCCATGCCGATGAAATAAAGGATATTACAATCAAGGTGGATGCCCAAAGACACATATGGGCAAGGGGGACCAAAAGGGATAGGAGGTTGATCAGGTATGAAGATTCAAAGGAACACATAATGGAAGTTTACATTGAGCTTAAAACAAAAGGTAGATTTCAGAAGCGTGGTGAGGGTTTGATGAATACGGATGTATAAGAAGTTTAGAAGAAATCCGGATGCAAACCAAGAGGATAGAGCGAATAGAAGAAGAGGGTAGAAGCACTGTTACGGGAACAACAGTCTCTCCTTAAGGCAATGTTGCTATATAACATTAAATAAAGGAGGAAGTGTAAGTGAGAATAATCGGGACGAACGCTAGACTCCACTATGACCTTGGGACATATGTCACCCATGCCAACAGTTCATGCAAAAGAAACTACCAGTGAAGGATAATTAAGATCATAAGAACAACAAAGACGTGCTTGCTAGCTATCGTGGAAGACTTGAAGAATGGAGTTAGCCTCTAGAGCAACCGGAAGGTTGGAGTGAAAAACAAACTAAAGAAGTATAAACGGATTAGCTGAGTAAGTCGTACTCACAAGAAAACTCAATGTCAGTGGAAGTACAAGAAGAGTGAGTCCAGGTTTGTGAAGGAAGTCAACTATAGACCGACGACGACAACTAAGAACGTGCACATGTCAGGTAGGCATTGACGAGTCATGGTCGGATAGGAACAAATGATTTTGAGTGTGGATTTATGGAGTTATGGTAACGATACCTTGGAGGACTTCCTCGATGGTTCACTATCAACCGTTGAGAAGTATATCAATAGAAGCACAAATGCTATGGGTAAGTAGCTTGGAATGAGTTCCATACCGATAAATACCATAGTTTGCTTGAGGATTCCAAGCAACCATCTTTTACCGGCATCCATGATGACAAACACGGGCCTCCTAAAAAGTATATCAATAGAAGCACAAATGCTAGCACACAAACACAAAACACAAAAACAAAAACAAAAGAAAAATGAAAGAGAAAGGGAAAGAGTTGTTACCCTTGGGTTGCCTCCCAAGAAGCGCTTATTTTAGGTCATTAGCTTGACAAACTGCATGGATGTGTCAATCCACCTCAAATACCAGGGTTTTCTTGAGGAGTCCAAGCAACCATCTTTTACCGGCATCCATGATGACAAACACGGGCCTCTTGATGCCCAAATATACCTTAAGTTCTCTCTTCACCGGCGAGTAGTAGACTCCTTCATCACCGCTTCCATGATGATAGTATGGAGTTGCAACCATAGGGGTCACCCCATACTTAGACAATTGGTACTCCGCGGTCAGACCGGTGAAATGTTTGCCATCCTCATCCTCTATGATCCGAAGAAAGCCGATTCTTAGAAAGAATTCTTCATTGAAGTGCTTCATAACCATCATGGATCCATCATGCTTGCCTTCTTCATTTAACATGGGAGACTCCTTAGGAAAAGGACTTCAATCTTCGTGTGTACTCCGGGCAAGAAAGAAATGATTGGAAGGAGTTGAAGTCAACTTAGGGCTCTCTGCACAAAACCACGGGCAAAAATTAAAAACCACGGGCGTGGATTGGTCATGTAGGCCGTGGTTCTGGCAGAATTTGGCTACGACATGGTTTTCCACGGGCAGAAAATTAGAAACCACGGGCGTGGTTTGGCCCTCTAGGCCGTGGTTCTGCCAGTTCTCTTCCTCCCTCGTGAGCTCTTTAAGTGTGGTTTCGGGGTTGATGGCAAGGATGTCCAGGGGTGAGAGTACTTCATTGCACGCCTCCAAAGGTGAAGGAGGTGGAGGTAAGCCTTGAAGGATGGCTGGATCTCCTAGCATAAGTGCATGCCTAATCTCCTCAATCTCCCTCCACATTTGTTCTTCTCTTTCGAAATTCAATCTTCGTGCATCCTCCAGCGCCAAATCCCTTAGCCACAATTGCTCCCGAGCTTCATTCAACTCTTCTTCAAGGTCTCTAATGGTCATAGTTGAATCGGGCACTTCTTGGATCTCCTCATGATGCACCTCCTCTTGGCGAAATACTTCCGCTTCAAGCACCATGTGGGCACTCGAAAGGGAAGCAAGGTTACTCTCTAGATCATCCATCTTTCTCAACATTTCTTCTAGTATTGATTCCACTCGGTCATCGTGAGGTTGATGGTGAGGTTCCACATGAGGCATAATAGTCACGTGAGCTTGATCATGAAACTCATCATAGGCATTAAACTCCTCCCAATACTCAAACTCATCATGGAGAGGTCCTCGATCTCGGTTTGCCATCCATCCCTCATACTCCATGTCGTCAAGGTCGTCTTGGAAGTATCATCCGTTCATGGCGAACATGAAAAGGCAAAGACAAAAACAAAACAAGATCACAAGAAACAAGAAAGATTAACATATAAACAATCAAAATCAAATGACTTAATATAGATCTAGTCCCCGGCAACGGAGCAAAAAACTTTTCACGCTAGAAATGTACGACACAAATCCAAGGCAAAAGTGCCAAGAACTCGTTCGCCCAAACGTGCACACACAAAGTCTTAAATTTATAATTCGATCTAAGATCCTAAACTACCTAGCAAAACCCGTAGTGTACGGATCGTTATGTAGGAAGGAAAGTATTCCGAGGTCGAACACAAGGATTGAGGTGAAATCAAATCATTCAATGATCATGTATAGTGCAAATCTAAACTAAGATGAGATGAGGAATAAAGAAAGTGCAAAACACAATATTTTTGGTTGGTTTTGGGTGATCAACAAGGATCACAAATATATCAACACAAACAAGCGAACAAACACACAAACACAAGGATAGGTGATAAGCGGTAAGAAATGCGGATTCTAGAGATTCGGAATTCCGATTATGACAATGGACTCATGCTTCTAACGATCAAAGGAAAATTGTGGTTGTCCAGAGTTGAGTGTTTCTTTAATGGGAGCAATTACCGGGTAAGTCTCATGCTCCACTAGTCTCGCACCTAAGGTCCTATTACCGGGTAATTCTCAAGGAACCTAAGGACGGGAATTCTATACAAACCGGCCACTACCTAAGGGTCAAACCCTCCTTACCGGGTAAGTCTCGGAAAAGGTAAGTCTTAGCCAACGATCCTAGCACACTCAATCCAATATGTACAACAGAACAAAACCACGGGTGGATCATGGAAACCACGGCCGTGAAAGCATGAAGAACAGGCCGTGATTTTATATTGAGTTAGGGTTTCGAACACAAATCCATCCTAAGTTAACATGCAAGTCCATACAATCATAGTTCAAAAAATAAACATCATTCCTTCACCCTAGAATCACATCCACTCAGCCAACAACATACATTTCAAGATCAAACTTCATAAATAAAGTATGCTTGCAAGTCATGGCTAGAAAATAAAGATAAGATCAAGGAAAAATAAGTTACAAGCTAGAATAGAAGTTACCAAGTCTTACAAAGGCTTCAAGAGTTGCTCCAAGTTGTCAACAATGGAAACCTCACTCAAAACCACTCAAATCTCACTACAAAACTAAAATCTACACTAACCTCTCCCAAGAACACCCACAAGGGTGCTTGGAAGAGAAGCTACAATGGAAGAGTGTTGGAGAAGAGCTAGAGGAAAAAGGGAAAAGGTGAGAAGGGACCCCAAAAACCGCCTGCAACATCACTTAAGTACTTCCACAAAAGCAAGGGTCGGACAAAGGAATCGTGTGACAAGTGTCAAAGCTGCCCTGACAGAAACCAGAGGCAAAACAGAGAAACCACGGGCGTGGAATTGCCCTATGGGCTGTGGTTCAGCACTAGAAGCCTTCCTTGGATCACCAAGTCATGAATTGGTGCGAGGCATGCACCAATAAGGTCTTTTGTGTTCTCCTTTGCTCCTAGCTTGCTCCTTAAAGAGCCCGGATGTATGTCACCACAAGGAATGATCCTCGAATGTATCGATTAAGTCCAAGAGCTCCCCAAAATACCTACAAAACCGACAAAAGCTCGTGTAGACGTCTATCTCGACAATATGGATGAATTAAGCGTAAACGTCATGAACTAATGTCAAACCATGCATGAATAACGGGAAAAACTATCTAAAAGAGTGCCTAAACTAGTGTCATAAATCATGTCATCATATATATATAGATATAAGGCCACGTTAAAGCTAAAGTAGAAATTCAAGAAAAACACATAAAGGCCAACATATAGGAAACTACACTGTTGAGATCCACGGAAGTAGTGGTCGCCCGTACATCTATCCCAGACCGACAAGTTTAAAAACAAAAGCCCTCTTAGGAAAACGTTAGATCCCTTGCGGGTTCTATTTATTTATCCATCCAACCTTTAGAAGATTTCGAGTGCCATTGTTGCCAACCTAGAGCTCTGATACCATATTGTAACACCCCAAGTTCTGGGAAATCGAAGCATTACGGACTAGGACCACACAATGGGTCCTGACCCTCAGAGTAGCAACGACACAACGGATCTTACAACAAAGCTTATAGAAATGAAAACCAAAACTCAATATAAAATCAAAGGTTTAAACAAAGGACAACATAAAAGACTCGCAGCCGAGTTCAAAACAAAAGGGAAACGACAACTGAAACATGAACCCAATTTCGTCCTATAATGTACGGAAACTCCAGCTAGCCACACCATCCGAATCGCTTAGCAACACCTATATCCTCCAAGGCATCTACAAGATCGGTATAAACCGTTAGCTAATATTCTAGATATCAGAAAGACAATATAGGCACAAATACACATAAGGTAAAATAAACACATAGCATGCTCACACTCAGCCGGTTATTATCTTTCATTATGTTATCCAATTACTAATTCAACTTATGGTTGTTAAACGAGAATCTCTACGACCTCGCCTCCATCCCCTTTCACCAACAGGAATAGAACGTATGCATCCTTTTGTAACCTGCTGGACTGGTCGCGAGAGTACCTCCCAGTTTCCCATTCTGAACTAGACAAGCGGTAACCGCCCGGTTATAATACACTTGGGCCAATTAAGGTATAACAAGGTCAATCCTATTCCGGTTATCAGTTATAACATGATAAACGACACAAACAAGCCAATACAATCAAACCAATATGCGGAATGAAGCTAAGTAAGTCCAAGGGACTTACCTCATTCAAAGGTAATCTCAAAACTCATCAAACAACTTAAAAACCTCAGGAAAGGAGCAAGGGAAAGCCTGTTCACACAAGGCATCGCGAATCAGGAACCGAACGATGGCTAGAAGTTATACTTCTAGTCTCCATGATCTCTAAGAGATCGACACAAGCTAGAGTCATAAACCCTAATCTTACAAATCAACAAGGGACAACAACAACCAAAAGAGCCAAGGAAAGGAACGAGGATGTGCAGGTGCGGGGGCAGTGCACAGACAGAAGCAGTCGATGGCTTCTCGATGACAGCAGAACCACAACAACGTCAAAACTTGTTCTTCCAACACTTTCACACTTCACAACTCAACCAAGGGAGCATGTGAACATCAAAGGATCATCAACAGAACGTTCCACAAGAATCAAGGATCAAACTTGATTCTTGGAGAAGAAGAAAAGAGGAAACGAAGGTTGAACGAACAGAACGAAGCAAGGTGTATTAACACCTGAACGTGATGAAGAACAAGGGAGGAAGAACTTACACGTTCAACAAGAGAAGAAGGAAACGCGGCTGCAACTCTCAAGGGTGGAGAAAATGTATGCAAGAAACGCGAAAAGGAGGGGAAAGAAGGGGATTTATAGAAGAGGGAGAAAAGATAAAAGGAAGGGCGTTCTAGGGTTTAGAAGAATCAGGAAAGTCCTCCAATAATTAGAAAATCGGATCTTCTAAGATAGGAACAAGATTGAACCAAAAAAGGAAAGAAGATCTTCGCGATCTGAGGCAAATCCGTACGGGAGGATTGCCCGTGCCGCAGGCGTGGCCCCTTGTCACTGCGGGGGCGGTGACAAACAGCTTGTTGCTTGCGTTGAAGGCAAAATAACTGGGATCTTACATTCAGCCTTTGTACCTTTTCTAATTAAAGAGTCACAAACGAAGTTTCTCTCGATCTTTTCCGGATTTCTAATTTCTTAAAAAGTTTTTATACACTTTTTGAACTACCAAATTGAGGGATAAACGAGTTGAGAAGCAGACTCTTTGTCTATGCCAAAGGCTATAGGCCAAATTTGCTAACTAGACCTTTTACCATATTTACTCTATTAAAAGTACACATATCATAAATACATTTAGTAAATACACCCCTAAATTTATTTACTGTTCAAATTTTAAAAAACCAAAACATTTGGCTTTGGACAGAATTATGGATGAGCAACTTTTTTTCACTATGGGGTAGAGCTTTTCATATCTAATTCTGAGATGGATCTTGCTTGGAGTGCTAACGTACTTTGTCAATAATGAGTGCTCACAAGTCACAACACAAGGAGTCGACGCAAAATAAACTCTTCATTAACTCCAAACTAACTATATATAAGTTGACAAACTAAAAGATCGAGCCCGGATTCTATTGATCATCAATCAAGTGCTTAAATACTTGCGTAACAGATGAACCAAATAAATATAACAAACCAGGGATCTTATCAAAAGTTATTCAACTCTAAATGTGAATTTCAAATCATCAATCACAAGTAAACGTAGATTTGCAAATGTAACAACACATATAGTGTACGTACACAACTCAATCGATGGAGGGAAACCGGTACATGATCGAGTTTGATATGTTATGAAGAATGACATTGGATACCATCTAGAAGGTGATCAAGCGTTGTATGTGTCTTGTTAATGTGATCAATAACTACATGCACATATCGAGCAGTATATATAGTACAACACACTAGTAAGAGAGATGGATCCATATATACATACACACCATGTTGTTGGAAGATACAAAACTGTGATTCAGTATAAATTATTGTAGTAGATTGATGAGATGATAAGGTTGAAACATTACAAGTCCTAACTGAGTTGCTTACTTGCTTATGTGGTGTATACTTAACTTGTATGTGACCCTAGCTACATTATGATGCTAGCTTTTGATTGTAACTCATACTAGAAACTATACCAGAAACTCATACCAAAAAATTCATAAAAAATATGATACCATATATCATACTAGAAACTCATACACTACAAAAAATAAATAAATTTGCGACCACACTTTGCCATGGCAAGCATTTGCCGTCGTTAATGGGGTGATTTTTGTGACGGCATAGCGACGGCAACTTGTGTCGTAACTATTGCCCTTTTTTTACGACGGCACAACGACGACAATTAGCGTCATCGCAAACAGTCGGGTTATTTGTGACAGCAAAACGATGGCTATTGATTCCGTCACAAAATATCGGGTTATTTGCGATAGGCCAACAATATTTAGTTATTTGCGACGGCCCAACGACGGGAACTAGTTCTGTCGCAAAGTATCGGGTTATTTGCGACATCACGATGACGGCAACTGATGTTATTGCAAAAGGATGGGTTATTTGTGATGGTACAATGACGACAATGGTATCGTCGCAAAAGAATGATTTATATGTGACGGCACTGTGACGGTAGTTGGTGTCGTCGTAAGAAGATGGGTTTTTGTGACGGCACAACGACGGTTAATTGGATTCGTCACAAAAGGATGAGTTATTTGTGACGACACAACGACGGTAATTTGTTTTGTCACAAAATGTGGGGTTATTTGTGACGGAAGAACGGCAATAATTGATGTCGTCGTAAAAGTTCATCTTCTCTATTACAATTTGCTTTTCCGGCCAAACTCATCCAACTTTGCGTCATCCCACTTGTTATTTTTCATCTCGGTCTTCTCAATGTAATATATAAATTTCATTTTACAAAATTGTATCCTATAGTATTTCTCGAGTTGATTAATTTCATTAAGTCCCTTTTTTAAACATGAGATTTAGGTAAAATAATGGATCCCAAAATTTGAAAGATAAGTTATTTCGTTAAGAGAAAGTTAATAAGTTAAATATCTTTAGATACGCACTGGAAATAAATAGAAGATATTGATCTTTGGGATATACTTCACAATGTAATAATTATCTTTGGACCTCAATTACATGGAATAAGTTCGAGTATATTTTTTTTTTAATTTGAGTCTTGATTTAAAAGTCTTGTATTTTAAAGATTTCTTTAATCAAATTTGAAAGAATTTGGCCTACTAGGCGCTCTTTTTGGTTTTTGTTAAGAAAACTATGCCCCATATTTTTTTATCACTTTCATTTAATGGTAGGTAAAACTAATTAACCCTTCAATCAAAAAAAATGTTTGTTATTTGTTATTTAAGTGTAAGTTTTAATTTCTAAAAACTGAATTTGTTTTTTTATTTTCTTTTATTAATTTTTTTTTATTTTCTTTATTTTTTTTATTTTCCGGAATGAAGAATTTTTCACATAGCGGAATTTTCACATACCGGAATTTCCAATACCGGAATTTCACATACGGGAATTCACATACCAGAATTTCACATACCGGAATTTTCACATACCGGAATTTTCACAAACCGGAATTTCCAATACCGGAATTTCACATACCGGAATTTCACATACCGGAGCTTCACATACCGGAAGTTCACATACCGGAAGTTATCATACCGGAAGTTATCATATCATACCGAAAGTTATCATATCATACCGGACGCTATCATATCATACCGGAAGTTATCATATCATACCGGAAGTTATCATACCGGAAGTTATCATATCATATCGGAAGTTATCGTACCGGAATTTATTTTTTTATTTTCTTTTATTTTTTTTTGTCTATTTTATTTTCGTTATTTATTTTTTTATTTTTATGAAATGTATACCGGAGTTTCACATACCGGAGTTTCACATACCGGAAGTTCATATACCGGAGCTTCACATGCCGGAAGTTATCATACCGGAGGTTATCATACCATACCGAAAGTTATAATACTGAAAGTTATCATATCATATCGGAAGTTATCATACCGGAAGTTTATATACCGGAAGTTATCATGCCGGAAGTTATCATACCGGAAGTTATCATACCGGAAGTTATACCAAACAAACTGATTTTATGTCATAGTTTAGAACTAAGAATTACATACCGGAGAATTACATACCAAAAGTTATAAAAATGGTATGAGCAAAAACGTAAAATTCAGGTATCAACCTTGAAGCACCAAAAAGGTCTCTAAAAATGGTATAACCTTCTTTTTTGCCCAGAGACGATCAAGACCACTGTCACCATCACCCTGAGCGAGCAAAGGTTCTAAATTCACTAGTGTATACATCATTGGCATCCGGTATGAACTTCCGGTATAAAAAAAGTTCGGTATGAACTTCCGGTATGAAAAATTTCGTTATGAACATCCGGTATGAACTTTCGGTATGAACTTCCGGTATGAACTTCCGGTATGAAATTTTGGTATGAACTTCCGTTATAAAAAATTTCGGTATGAACTTCCGGTATGAAAAGCTTCGTTATGAACTTCAGGTATGAAAAGCTTCGTTATGAACTTCCGGTATGAAGTTTCGGTATGAACTTTTGGTATGAACGGTAAGAACTTCCGGTATGAACTTTCGTCATAAGCTTCCGGTATAAAAAATTTCGGTATGAAATTCCGGTATGAAAAACTTCGTTATGAACTTCCGGTACGAACTTTCGGTATGAACGGTATGAACTTCCGGTATGAACTTTCGGTATGAACTTTTGCTATGAACTTCCGGTATAAAAAAATTTCGGTATGAACTTCCGGTATGAAAAACTTCGTTATGAACTTTTGGTATGAACTTTCGGTATGAACTTTCGGTATGAACTTCCGGTATGAACTTTCGGTATGAACTTCTAGTATGAACTTCCGGTATGAAAAATTTCGGTATGAACTTCCGGTATAAAAAATTTCGATAAGAACTTCCGGTATGAAAAACTTCGTTATGAACTTCCGGTATGAACTTTCGGTATGAACTTCCGGTATAAAAAATTTCGGTATGAACTTCTTGTAATATCCGGAATTTTTATTCCGTTTAATTCTGTAGCAAACCCGATTTCGATCTTTTGATCCTTAGCTATCCATTTAGTTGGACACAATATCTCAAAATTTTATCATTTTATGTAATATTACTTCACATAAAATGATAAGATTTTTATAGCAAACCCTAATCCAAACCCTAGTTTTTAACATGACTTGTCCTTGACAAAGTCATGACATTATTATGACGAGACCATAGCAAACTCGTTACAAGGCCATGCATGAGCTCGACAAAGCCATGACGAGTTTTGACAAGTTTTGACAACTCAACCCACCTTTTGTTTTTACAACTTTAGCCCACTTAATCTCTTGTTTTTTTGCAGCCCAACCCCTTACTACATGCCAGCCGCAGCCTTCCTTCCTTCCAGCCCAGGAACAAGCTCAGCCGTACAGCAGCTCAACCCATCTCCTTGCCAACACACTCCCTTGATCGCACCAGCCCAATGATGAGAAGCCCTTGAAGCAGCTTCAACGGCCGGATCAACCTCCCAGCTCCTCACGTAACAGCTACGCAAATAAGGCAAGAGATTCGTTGTAACAGCTCCTGATTTCACGCCAGAAGAGAGAAGAATAATTGCACCTTCACGTTCCTTATTCACGCCCACGTTCAGCGCTCTCTTCACACCCTTTCCTTCTGCAGCGGATTCCTTCTTCACTGCAACAAATCGTCTCTCTCTCACAGCAGGCAATCGTCCACCACTCTCAATCTCGCAGCCTAACTAGGGGTAACATTTGTCTCCTCCCTCGTACTCCTCTATGTATATGCACCTTCTGATCGCCTTATACAGGTGAGTGACGCATGTTTACGTCACTCCCATCTTGAAAGAAAACCGAGATCCTCAACAACATAATCTTGGCTTGCTCCCTTCTTCACATCCCAGTCAGTGCAAACTAGGTGCCAGCAAACGCCCGACCTTCTACACACGCTCAGTTGCCTCCAGGAATCGCTTCTGTACAGGCTATTCGTCTCCAGGACTTGGTTCTGCATACAATCTACCCTAGATCGAGAGCCTTTCCCCATCGCTAGGATCTCTACCAAGCTTCAACCAAGGACCTTAGTAAGGGTAACTAAATCTCCTCTCCCTCCCTTAGATATATAGCTCTATAATGGAATAAGTTGGAGTGTGTTATTGGGTTGCTGATGAACTTAGGACCTTGGATCAGTAATTAGTTGGGATTAAAAGAGGGTGTATGTAACACCCCGAATTCTCAGAACTCGGGACATTACTGGTTAGGACCTCACAATGGGTCCCGACCTCAGTTTGACAACAATATTACTAGGATCTTGCAACAAGACACAAATAAGGAAAACCGAAATTCATAAAGTAGTATTTTAAGGTAATGAATGCAACACGGTCTAGCAGCCTAATGTACTTAAAAGGGAAAAACAACAACTGTCTTAATAAAAGAAACCACAACAACCAACAACCCCAACCCTAAGGAGTACGGAGACTCGGCTGACCACTACTTCCGGATCACTCAGCTGCTGGTCTAACCTGCGGTAAATCTAAAAACACAACAAGAGAAACCATTAGCTAGTTATCTAAATATTAGAGGAATAATAATAGCACACACACACATAAAAATATAAACACCCATCATGCTTTCAAACAAGTCCATTTATTATCTTCGTTTAAGTCATTCACTCTAATGATACTTATTTTGTGACACGAGGGATTCCCAAACCTCGCCTCCGCCCCCGTGTACCCATTAGGAGTGGATCCGATGCATATCACCGTGTACCTGTATGGTCTGGGTATAGAGAACCTCCCAGTCTCCTGGCAGAGCTGGGCAGTGATGTCACGGCCCGTTATACATACACTTGGGCCTTAACACATAATAACCACGGTCGTCCTAACAAGTTATTATTCTTATTATAACACACATTGCACACACAACCATCATCACCCAACTAATATCCAGAAACTAGCTAAGTAAGTCGCAATGACTTACCTGAGTCCAAACACTCTCTAACACGTCTCAAAATAGTCCGTACTCGTGGTAACTCAAACGCCTGTCAATTAAGGCATGTGGATCAAAATCACATCTCAATATCCAACCTCATGCGAAGGAATAACGGAAAAAGCTCTCTTACGGTAAAAGACCATTTTACCCTTAGTGTCGTAAATTCTCGAAGTTTATTCTTGAATTTTACTAATTTCTTTCATATCTTGTTTTCCATAAATTATGTCTCTCGGATAGCTACTTATAGTTATAAGGTCCAAACTCGAGACAACCTGAAGAAGGACAACACTCCTCTCCAGTTACTAATTACGCTTCTACATATATTATACCGTCAAGCATGTTTTTAACTTTTCTCCTCAACTCAATTATTTTTACATAATTTTATAACTCTCAACTCGTACTTATATATTTATACCCATATATCTACCTATATATACCTATATACATACTTATATATATACTTATATATACACCTATATATATACTATATATATACTTATATATACCTATATATATATATATATATTTATATATACACCTATATATATATACTTATATATATATACTTATATATACACCTATATATATACTTATATATATACCCCGTTCTATACCTCTATATACTAGTCGGAACGCGCGTGCTTCGCACGCGCGCCGTAGATAAAAATCAAAAATTACACGTATATGAAATCGGGAGTCGTTCATTTTGTAATAATTCGCTACAAATACACGTCGTTAATAATAATCAAAGAAAGTAAGATATGCCTACCAATCAATCAAAGAAAGTTAGATGTTCCCATGAACCATAAAAAAATTAACGTGGTAGCTTATCAGCTTCGACCTCACTCTTTTTTGCTAATTCAACTATTCTTGAAGATTAGTATTTTCCTCCTTAATTCTAGTAAGTTCTTCAGTGTTTGGAATTTCAAAACTGATCCTGCCGTGCAATGTGGATCTTCTGCTTACCATACTCATATCTGTCAACCACATATTTTCATTAGGAAAATATACAAGAAATCAAAGTATACAAAAAAATATCAACTCATAAACAGATACACTATGGAAAGCAAGAAGATGATTTCTAGAGTTTTACCTTTTGTCAACAAGGTCAGTCTTATTTCCAACAAGTACAATAATAACATCACTGCCTATCTCAGTAAGGACCTCCTCAATCCATTTTGATGTGTTTAGAAAGGACTGGCGACCTAGAAAGAAAAATGCAATATGAGTGATACCACACATGTTGAAACAGTGATTCAACTTTTAATGGAAACAAAGACGCATATATGAAACTGATATGCTAGATGAAACGGACAAATGACATAATCAAACTCAAGTATTTTTCAATGATAAACAACCTAAGAGACCGTTTCAAGGTATTTCAAAGTCGAAATTGATCATTTAACATAATACAAAGTGAATCTAAAATACTCAATATTGAAGAATTTCCTCACTTGCAACATCATAAACAATTACAACAACAGATGAATCCCTTATATAGCTGGGTATAAGACTCCTAAATCTTTCTTGACTTGTTGTATCCCTGCGAACAAAGTAAATCATTCAAAGTTGTCACAACAAAATATAATATATTGTGAAGAAAGTAACACATTCATCCTTCTCAATACATCATCCTTCTCAATGCATAGACCATGGTCAGAATCATTTAGGGGAAAAAAGCATATCATTTAACAAAAAGTAATAAACTCACCTGTATAGGCTTATACCTCTTCTTTTTTTTCCTTTTCAGTTGAAGGGATGGGATGCTCAGTTTCACAATTTGCAGGAGGAGCTCCAAACTAAGCAACACCTTCATTGTCAAAGCAATAGGGTGAAACAATAAACCATGAAAAGTCTTATGACTAAACAGGAAAGAACTAAAGCTGCAAGGTTAGGATATTCTCTTAAGGTATGTTATTTATTGCAACTGAAGCTGTAGATTCAAAGTGAAAATTGATCATCTGATTGCCTTTTCATGGTTTATTGTTTCACCTTTAAAGTTCTATTCACAGGAGCTGTCAGTCAGTGGTAACCACAATCATCCTTACATCATTAATAAAAAATTTGATTTCATTGGAATCATATAGCAAGACAATAGTCAAATAAAAAAACACTAACAGACTACCTATCTTGATGTGTTAACACAAAAACAAAGCAGACTTGGCCATGTAATAGCTAGGTTTTCCGAATTCTAATTAATGTTGATTAACTTAATCGTTGATAGTAATTGACATATAACTTGCGAAGATTTCCCAAGTGATGAGTATTAGTCCCACCGTTATGTTCCTCGCGTAATTTTGGACGTTTGGGGAAATTTTTACTTTTTCCCCCGGGTAATTATTTTTACCCTCCGGTGTTATTTGGAGCATTTGGGAGCTCCAATTAATAAAAATGCACTTGAGAGAAATGATCAGGACATCAGATATGTCTTAGATATGAAATAACATGGAGAGGCAAAACGGCCAAAAGAGTCGCTATTTCGTTTCTTAACGGCTAAGAAAGACGGCTTAGGAATACACGTTTTCCGAGACAGTTTTGTAATAATTATCCCTACAATATTCCAGATTTAATGTTCAAATCTCGAGAAGTTTGGAGAAAGAGGTTCGACCCGCCTTTGGATCGGTTAAAGGATAATTATCGACTTTACTAAAGGATAATTATCGTCTTCACTATAAATAGCGGAAAATCCTTTATTAATTCATTTCTTTTCACGTTTTCTCGTAAAAGCTCTGATTTCTCTCAACCTTCAAACTCAGATCTACTCTCCGTTTCTAATCCGATTTCAATTCCGTTTGAGTTTCTGGATTCCTCTCTTCATTCTCTTCATAACGGTACCGAGTTTCTGCATTTCCGGGTATATGGAGGGCTGGTCGAGCATATATGTCACTAGGACGGTTCCGTCGCTCAGATTCCGATGAATTTGATGCTGTCCATGCGTAGCCTGCGTCGTTGTGATTCCGAATCTTCTTTCAGATCGTCAATCGGGTTAGTAACGAATAAGTTATGAATTTATTCGTTTTCCGTACTGCGATTTGGCCTAAATTGACTTTAGGCTTGTCAAATAGGACAATTAGAAATTCCATTATGGTCGTTATATTATTCTGGTGATTATGGGTTCTTGTTTGATGAAATCTGATGACAGGGGGTTTAGAAATTGCCTGCGGGCAAAACGTTATTCTGGCGAAATCTAATTAATTAATTAAAGGTTAATTAATTAAATTAGGATTAAAATTGAGATTGAGGAATGTTGATTAGATACTACCTTGAGATTTGAGGAATTGTGAGCTATGTTGAGATATTGAGGTTTAGTTGGTTGTGAGGCTCATAGATTGAGTATGATCCTTATGGATCCCTTTGGGTCTAGGTGTGACCCCTTTGATGAATAGAGGTTGATATATCTCTTTATGCCTTTTTATAGGCCGTGTTGTCCCTCCAGTGTAGAGGTGATCGTGGTTGATTTTGTACGAGGTTGAGGTAAGTCCGTAGGACTTACTTAGCTACCATCTCTATATTGGGTGTTTGCATGAGTGGTGTGTGCTTTATATGTTTGCTATGATATCATGAGTTGTCGTTTTTATCGACCTATGTTCTATTGACTGCCCCACTGCGTGGCTGTGATAACCTTTCCCTTTCATCCCGCCGTGGAGTCTGGGAGGTTCTCTGATGTCAGGCCAGACTGGTTTACAGGAAGGGCACAATCCACTCCCATAGGGTACACGGATTGTGTGACCGATACTCGTACAGCTGGACATTGTACTCAAAGGCGGGGATGTATCGGTCCTCGTGTCACATACTTTCATCTATCTATATATATACGGTTTTTGAGTGAATGGTTATTATATAAAGATAATAAATGGGTAAATGTGTGATAGCATGCTGATGTGTTTATCTTTCATGATTGTGCGTGTGCTTATGCATTACCTCATATATGTATGGTTAGCTAACGGTTTCATACCGTGTTGTAGATGTTTACAGGTTAGGCGCTACTGGGTGATCTGGCAGGGTGACAGGCCGAGGACTCTCGTACATTAGGTGGTTGGTTTGGGGTTGTTGTGTTTCCCCTCCTGTGTGAGGATGATCTTTTGTACCTCCTATGTGAGGAAGTCGTTTTATATACTCGGCTATGTTGTTGTTTACTTTGGGTCGTACAGTTTATACTGTTTTATGTATTTGTTTTATATCTGTCAGTGCCATGTTGTAAGGTCCAGTGAACTTGTTGTCAGGCTAGGGTCAGGATCCATTGTGAGATCCTAGCCCAATGTGACATCCCGAGTCCCGCGGATTCGGGGTGTTACAAAGTTGGTATCAGAGCCCAGGTTGACAACAATGGCACTTGCTACCTGCAATGAGGTTTGATAGGTAAAATAAACAGAGCCCACATGGGATCTGACGTTTTCAAAGGTTTTGGTTTTAAGTGTGGTTTTGGGATAGAATGTACGAGAAGTCGTCACCTCTGCCATGGATCTCTGCAGCGTAGATATGTATATATATCTGTGTGTACTATGGATTATGTGGATGTATTATATATATATCGATAGCTATAGCATATATATAGCCTTATAAGATTAGGTGCGTATATCCTACAGATGACTCAGACTAGAGTAGTATCTGTAGTGGGATGAGGTAGGGGTACACCACCCCTCTTCCTCCAGTGGTGATAAGTTAGGGACCAGTTTCCGTTGTTGTTTCGCCTATGGCAGAGAACGAGTTTGAAGAGGCTGATCGTGTCTCCATGAGTAGATCCGAGTTTCAAGAATATATGTAACAAGTATATGAAGCGGTGATAGCGGGTAGATCCACACCGGATTTACCAACAATTGTGAGATCAACTGAAGCTTCTGGATCCGGAAAGAAGCAATGGACTGAATCAGTTACGGGAGAAGCAAAGATAATGAATGGGGAACCAAGTCCGATATCAGGACAATCTAGTGATCCTTTGGCCTAGAAGATGGCTGGCAAGGAACTACAGTGTTTTAATTGAGTGGAAGTTGGGACACTGGGGAGCTGTGTGCCCCAAAGGCGCCCATCATATGCTTTACGTGTGGTAAAGCAGGGTATAGAGCGAAGTTTTGTCAACAGGGCAAGGCGTTGCCTTTACAAGTTCCCTCTCAGAATAAGATCATTCAAGGTGGACGACGAAGATTGAGTTACCCTTCAGTTGCACAGGTTGCAAGAATGAGACAATTATGTTACAATTGTGGCTATCCAGATCATTTGCGTTCTGTGTGCCCTTTGGCACTGATAGCTTGTTTCACTTGTGGTGAGTTAGGTCATCTGGCCCTTTCTGTCAGCACGGTGGTGTTTCTTCCCAGCAAGACCTTCCTCTTTCCGGTGTAGAAAGAGTGGAAGTGGAGGCTATAGTAATGACCTCAGTGATACCTGAGGAGCATGGATCTGACATTGAGTGATGATATGTAGTGGAGCTACGAGTGTTAGCTGTTATAGGTACCATTCTTGTTAATGGTTTACCTGGTGGAGTTTTGCTTGTTGTGAGTGCTATGCACTTCATGTCTTTCGATGCATGCATTGATGGTTGACTTTTTGTATATAGTAGAAGGTGGATTTTCCTTTACAAGATTACCTTTTTGGGTCTGAGATACTCATGAGATGCGTGTTTGTTCCCTTATTTCAGGGACCCGTGTATGGTTGTAGACTTCTTTGTCATGTCGTAGGTGCATGAGGAAGTCATTATGTGTATGGTTTGGATGAATAGATATCATGTGGTGTTAGCTTTTAATAGTAAGACTATTATAGTCTTTACTGAGTTGAGTTAAATAGAGGTCTTTTGAGGTTAAGACCTTTGAAGAGACGGGTTTGTCATCAGGACTGTACGAGCAGCGAGCTGATAGCACAGGGATGTGACGCCTTCTAGTTTTATACCATAAAGGAGCGAGATAGTCCAACAATTGAAGGTATTCCAGTTGTTTATGAGTTTATAGACGTGTTACTGAACCGTCTAGTTGCCACCTCAACGGAGTGGGGACATTGTTATCGAGTTGAAGTATGATACAAGATTGAATGGGAAAGCCACACTATATGGTGCTTGTTGAGATATTGTACTGATAACTTGAAAAGTTTACTGAAACGGGTTTACCCTAGTAGGTTCCATGTTCCGTATTGACGACCTGACGAGTTAACTTCAAGAAGCAATTGTGTTTTCGGGATTCCTTTATGCTCAAGATATCCCTAGTCATGGATGAGAGAGCAGCATGTGTATGAGATAGCATCCCATACCCGTTATGGACACTACGAGTTTGTAGTGATGTCATTTGGGTTGACGAATGTTTTAGTAGTTTTTATGGAGTTGATGAATAGTATCTTCATCGACTTCCTTGATTAGTTGGTGGTGGACTTCATAGATGACATGTCGGTATACTCTCATAGCAGAGAATAGTAGACCGATCGTCTGAGGACCGTTCCACAGATTTCGAGAGATAGAGGGTTGTATGCTACGCTCTCTAAGTGTAAGTTAAGATGTCAGTGGTAGCCTTTTTAGGCCATGTTGTCTCCGCCAGTGGGATCATGGTTGACCTGGCGAGAATTAAGTATGTTGTAACATGGGAGATACTGATGAACATTAAGGAATACATAGTTTTCTCGGTTCAGCCGATTGCTACCAATGCTTTGACGAAGGATTTTATATGATTATGTATTCATTTGCGAGTCTTTTGAGAAGACCACCATAACTACGTGATGAAAGCAGTGTGTCTATGTTCTGAAGAGTTGAGGAGGCATCTGACCTCTACTTCCAATTTGTTGTAGTTAGAAGATTTTTGGGATTCCGTGATTTACAGTGATACATCCCAGCTAAGTCTGAGATGTGTATTACTACAGAGGAGTAGGGTTATTGATATGTGTGTTTACAACTGAGAACGTATGATGAGAACTACCCGACTCCTGATTTAGAGTTAGTAGTGGTAGTTCAAGCCTTTAAGTTTTGAATACCGTACCGGTGTGATCTTCATGTCAGATTTCTATAGATCATAGAAATCTGAAGTATATTTTATGCAACAGGGATTGAATAACCGCCAGTGTTAAGAGCTTAAGTTGATCAAGACTTTGACTTGAAGATTCCATATCATTCAGAGAAGTTGAATGTTGTCGCCGATAACTTGAATGGAAAGGAGAAGATGATTGTGAGACTGATAGTTCAACCTCAGCTTCAGAGAGATCTAGCTTGTCTAGAGTTGGACAATCAGTTCCTTGATGAGGATACCTAGTTATACCTCAGAGGTTCTACCTGGTCTGTTGGATGAGGTCCAACAGAAGCAGGAGACCTGCCCGGCCTTGACAAGGTTTAGAGAAAGGATGTCTCGTACTGAGGCACCATAGTTCTCCATGGGAGTAGATGGACTGATGAAGAGTCATGACCACTTTTGTGTACATGCTGATGCATATGGAGACAAAGAATATTACGGTATACCCACTGTACGCCTTATTCAGTACATTCAAGTACGAGTAAGATGGACCACGAGATGAGACGATTATATTGTATGAAGCCGATATAACCAGATTTGTGATACAGTGTGTGACCAGTCAGAAGGTCCAGATAGAGTATTTCCGATCTAGAGATAAGCTCCACCCACTAACAGTGCAGTAGTAGAATTTGGGAGGACATCTCTATGGACTTTGTTATGGGATTGTGACCCAATAGAAGATTGATGTTATCTGGATTGTTGGTAACAGATTAATGAAACTGGCACATTTCATTTCTATCAGAAGGAAGAATGCTGGCTGTACAGAGTCGCCAGATATTATATGTAGACAAGAGGCGTTAACCTCTAAAGTTAAAGCGAGAGTTCATGTCCGGCTGGAGGTATCTCAACTGTGAGACATTAGCTGTGTTATTATGGAAAGGGGAACGAGTTTCCAATATGTCGGTTACTTGAGATCTTGATTAGTTTTGTGAAGGCAACATGATGTTTAGCTTTGCCTCTAAGATTAGAGGACATCCACCCAGTATTTCATGTCTCAACTGAGGAGTATATACCAGACTCGAGACACCTTGTGAGTTACGATGATTTGATGGTTGAGTCCAACCACACTTTTGTTGAGCATTCGATTACTTTCTTGGAATGAGATATGAAACGCTTGCATTCGAAAGACATTCCCATATTGAGGATATGATGGTTGAGATGAAGACCTGAAGAGGCTATGTGAGAGACTGAGGATAGTGTCCAGAGGAACTATCCAGAGTATATGTTGGGACAGACCCATTTGTGGGAGCACGAGTAGATCTTAGTGCTATCTTGATTAATGTTGTGCTTATGTGCTTATATGCCTTGATGTGTTATTTCATGCTAGTTGTGATGTGATTTATGATCTTAGTAGATCTTGATGTGCTAGCGTGATGTATGTTATAGCTGGAGATGATTACTTCCTCCACGCTACCCGAGTATGATTATATTTATAGCTGGAGATGGTTCTTTCCTCCATGCTATTTGAGTGGGATTAGGATTCAGCTGGAGATGGTTCATTCCTCCATGCTACCGTGATGGACATAGTTCAGTGGAGATGTGATTCCTCCATGCGATATATATGTTTATGGGTTGGCTAGAGACATATTTCCTCTATGCATGTGATATGTTTTGGCTAGAGATGTGCTTCCTCTATGCCTTGTGATGTGGTATGGCGAGAGACGTGATTCCTCTACGCCTTTGGGTAGCGTTATGGCCCTATTTCCTGGAGATGATGATTCCTCCATGTTTATACTTGAGGTTATAGATTGTTATAGGTTGTGATCTTTTGAACGGAGATGTGATACCTCCGATAGAAAGAGTGAGAGTTATACCTCGGCGTATGGGTCCGAGAGGATTTGGGAATTGTTCAAGTTTCGGGACGAAACTTTTTTTTAGGGGTGTGTGATGTAATAGCTAGTTTTTCGAATTCTAATTAATGTTGATTAACTTAATCGTTGATAGTAATTGACATATAACTTGCGAAGATTTCCCAAGTGATGAGTATTAGTCCCACCGTTATGTTCCTCGCGTAATTTTGGACGTTTGGGAAAATTTTTACTTTTTCCCCCGGGTAATTATTTTTACCCTCCGGTGTTATTTGGAGCATTTGGGAGCTCCAATTAATAAAAATGCACTTGAGAGAAATGATCAGGACATCAGATATGTCTTAGATATGAAATAACATGGAGAGGCAAAACGGCCAAAAGAGTCGCTATTTCGTTTCTTAACGGCTAAGAAAGACGGCTTAGGAATACACGTTTTCCGAGACAGTTTTGTAATAATTATCCCTACAATATTCCAGATTTAATGTTCAAATCTCGAGAAGTTTGGAGAAAGAGGTTCGACCCGCCTTTGGATCGGTTAAAGGATAATTATCGACTTTACTAAAGGATAATTATCGACTTTACTAAAGGATAATTATCGTCTTCACTATAAATAGCGGAAAATCCTTTATTAATTCATTTCTTTTCACGTTTTCTCGTAAAAGCTCTGATTTCTCTCAACCTTCAAACTCAGATCTACTCTCCGTTTCTAATCCGATTTCAATTCCGTTTGAGTTTCTGGATTCCTCTCTTCATTCTCTTCATAACGGTACCGAGTTTCTGCATTTCCGGGTATATGGAGGGCTGGTCGAGCATATATGTCACTAGGACGGTTCCGTCGCTCAGATTCCGATGAATTTGATGCTGTCCATGCGTAGCCTGCGTCGTTGTGATTCCGAATCTTCTTTCAGATCGTCAATCGGGTTAGTAACGAATAAGTTATGAATTTATTCGTTTTCCGTACTGCGATTTGGCCTAAATTGACTTTAGGCTTGTCAAATAGGACAATTAGAAATTCCATTATGGTCGTTATATTATTCTGGTGATTATGGGTTCTTGTTTGATGAAATCTGATGACAGGGGGTTTAGAAATTGCCTGCGGGCAAAACGTTATTCTGGCGAAATCTAATTAATTAATTAAAGGTTAATTAATTAAATTAGGATTAAAATTGAGATTGAGGAATGTTGATTAGATACTACCTTGAGATTTGAGGAATTGTGAGCTATGTTGAGATATTGAGGTTTAGTTGGTTGTGAGGCTCATAGATTGAGTATGATCCTTATGGATCCCTTTGGGTCTAGGTGTGACCCCTTTGATGAATAGAGGTTGATATATCTCTTTATGCCTTTTTATAGGCCGTGTTGTCCCTCCAGTGTAGAGGTGATCGTGGTTGATTTTGTACGAGGTTGAGGTAAGTCCGTAGGACTTACTTAGCTACCATCTCTATATTGGGTGTTTGCATGAGTGGTGTGTGCTTTATATGTTTGCTATGATATCATGAGTTGTCGTTTTTATCGACCTATGTTCTATTGACTGCCCCACTGCGTGGCTGTGATAACCTTTCCCTTTCATCCCGCCGTGGAGTCTGGGAGGTTCTCTGATGTCAGGCCAGACTGGTTTACAGGAAGGGCACAATCCACTCCCATAGGGTACACGGATTGTGTGACCGATACTCGTACAGCTGGACATTGTACTCAGAGGCGGGGATGTATCGGTCCTCGTGTCACATACTTTCATCTATCTATATATATACGGTTTTTGAGTGAATGGTTATTATATAAAGATAATAAATGGGTAAATGTGTGATAGCATGCTGATGTGTTTATCTTTCATGATTGTGCGTGTGCTTATGCATTACCTCATATATGTATGGTTAGCTAACGGTTTCATACCGTGTTGTAGATGTTTACAGGTTAGGCGCTACTGGGTGATCTGGCAGGGTGACAGGCCGAGGACTCTCGTACATTAGGTGGTTGGTTTGGGGTTGTTGTGTTTCCCCTCCTGTGTGAGGATGATCTTTTGTACCTCCTATGTGAGGAAGTCGTTTTATATACTCGGCTATGTTGTTGTTTACTTTGGGTCGTACAGTTTATACTGTTTTATGTATTTGTTTTATATCTGTCAGTGCCATGTTGTAAGGTCCAGTGAACTTGTTGTCAGGCTAGGGTCAGGATCCATTGTGAGATCCTAGCCCAATGTGACATCCCGAGTCCCGCGGATTCGGGGTGTTACAGGCCATGACACCATATATGATATTAGAAGTATATTATCTTCAATACCCATATTCCAAATTTGAGATTCATTCCCAAATTTTATTAACTTAATCGTACATGTTTTTTGTCAGGATAGAAAAACACTGTAAGAAGTCAAGAAAGAGAAAGGTCTTAAATGATAGAATCAAGAACCATAAAGGATAATGCTATGGCTAATAAAGACCATGAAAATAGATAAGTAGAGAGTACATACAACACCTACAACCAAATTAGGAGGAACAAGCACTTCTTTCTTCCAATGAGCCTCCAAAGTCCTGTCATCTTTCACTACAAGGCTCTACTCCACTGCTCTGTTGTTGGCGTGTGACCATTTTCTCGATGCCTTTACAAAATCAAATAGTGTAATTGATTAGGAGGAAGTTCCCATTAGTAATTTAATAGGATTTCTAATATATTATTCGAAATAATTTTCCTCAACTTCCAACCTAACTCAGAAAACAAAGTCAAACACCTAGTAACTGAAGTAAAATCCGAGACCCTCCCTACTCCATGAATTTGAATTATAGGTTGTAACAGTGATTAAATTATGCTTCCATAATGAATTCTGGTAGCTAAAGTATGCAACACAACCATTCGATTGACACATTTGCTTTCAAAAAGTATAATTCATTACCAGTAATTATGATTTAAGCTCGAAATTCAATAGTATTTATACTTCAGCAAAACAAGATTGCATCTAACAACCACAATTAGATTTAGAATCAAGTACCTATAGATAGCAGCTTCTGGAATTGAGTAGTGACATCGATTTGAGCAGCAACCAATTTCCTTAGTTCCTGTAGGATGATTATTGCAGAAGCTAAAAAGGATGACACCAATGAATGATCCAATCATAGCAAAAAATGGCAGAAACATACTCAAAGCAATATCTTTTTACTAGCGTCGGGCTTTTTTGCAGAACTGTGAATGACAAATACTCATCAACCTTTCTTTTTCATGTCTGTAACACGAGCCAAAAATACCAACTTAATTTTCAAGAACCTGGCCTAATTTCATAGATCACTTGATTTGAAAATGAACCTGACCTACTTTTCAAGAACTTTACCTTATCAATTTCACTTTCTGTATTCTTCAAGAGAGATCTTTGGTCGCTTCAATTATTGTTGTACTCGTGAGTGTTTTGTCATCGGCTTTACAAAGGTCTCATACAAATTAGTAAAAAAAAAATGAAATAGCTCATTTGAAATTTTTATCATAACAGTTGGTGAGCACAAGGAAATGTGTACCTACCAAGAGTATTACTGACCTTCTTCTAGAAACAGGAGCTAGCCGTACACCACCTTCTCAAGTTGTAAGATAAAAAATATATTAAAATTCGAGAAGAAGATCTAAGAGTGATTACCTAATTGAGAACTGGTTTTAGAGAAGAAGATCGAAGAGTGATTACCTGGGATTTGAGAGAGTTGAGAGCACAATAGAGGGCTCCTACAGGAAGCAACAATATCCGTTTAAGCAGAGAAGGATTGTCCCTAATGGAATTTAGTTGTCCAAAGGCAAATGGGAAGATGAAAAATCTATATACACATGGATCAAATTCGTATGAAAGAAACAAAACCGGAACCCTAGAAAGCAAGAGATATGAGTTAGACGGATATACCTTCAGATACTTTAGCTTCATATTACCATAAACAACACCTAAAGCGAACGCGGAAGCACGGACAACCTAAAATCCATGGAAGATGAATTCGATTCAAACAATCATATTGGACATGAAAGTTTGACTAATAGAAAACAAATTGAAGAGAAAAAGGAAACTCACCAATTATCAAAGCAGCGAAAAAAGAGGTAAAAACAAAAAAAAGGCAAACCAGAAGCAATGGTTTGAAGGAGCGCTTCAATCGGAAGAATCGAAGTAGCAATCCTCTGCTGAATTCCATCCGGTCTGATCGGAAGAGGAAGCCTGATTGGCGGTGGCGACGCCATCAGTAACAGCCGGAACAAAGCCCCAGTTCGTCGAAACCGGAATAGATTTCGCTAGACTTCACGTTGTGGCAAGGCAACAAGAGAAGAAGACGGATGGGGCGAGAAGAAGAGAAGAGTTCTGGGACGAGGAAATGGCGAAAAAGAAGAAAGAGGAGAGAAGCGGTGAATGGATCGGAAAGAGCAATACAACTCGTATTGAAAATGCAAGAAGACGATTGAGGCTATGTTTAGTTAAATGGTTGCGGTTTCTTGTGGTTGCGGTTGCGGTTGTGGTTGTAGTTGCGGTTTTAGTAAGGGTTGTTTTGAGATTTGCGGTTTTAAAAAAACTTCATATACGTGTTTAGTTAAAGGGTTCGTAATTAGTTTCGATCGTATTTAAAGACCAAAATACCCCTATCATCAATTAAAATATTGCCTATTCTTCTTCTTCCTACTTTCTTCTCAATTTGATACGCAGGAATACACAGTCCAATATCTCCATGCTTCCTTCTTCCTTTTTTTCGTTTGCCTTTTGGTTTTCCTTTCCACCATTTGTTCTTCCTTCAACATCAAACACAAGTACTCCACAATATTTGTCGCATGAAATTTACATTATCCCCTCAACCACCTGCTTCTCTTTTCTCCAATATCTCCCTTCTCTTTGACTTCATTCTTCTTCCTATCTCCAATTCTCCATAGCTTTCCTTGCCATTTGTTTCTTTTCCCGGCCTTCGCCCAGAAACTCTACCATACGAAGGGATGGTGCTTCTCATACCTTTCTCAAGAACCCTAGCAGTGTTCAATTTATTCAATTGCAAATTTCAAATTGCAATTGAAGGTGGTTTCACCGGACAAGCGGCAAAGGCGACGGGAGGATATGGAAAGGCAACAGAGATCCTTGAAGGTGAGGTTGCAGCGTTCGACTCCGAGCTCGAGAATTCTTCGCCATAGCTGGTCGGGGAAAGAGGAAGCCATGGCTAGCACCGGGACAAAACATTGCAAATTGCGGTTGTGAAGAGACGAGGGTATCAATGGTATACAAATGCCATAAACAATGGATAAACTCCAAAAACCTTGTCTTATGAGATTCTCAAAATAGGGTTTTCAAAACCCAAAAACCACCAGTAGAAAAACCAAAAGAAACCACAAACTACAACTAAACATCACAATTTTGTGACCCCTTATAACCCTAAACTAAAAGAAACTCACAAACACTGTAACTAAATACAGCCTGAATCTCAGGAGGAGACGACACGTTAGGGCATTTCCCAAGCTAAAATAGAGAACGAAAAAAAAAAAATAGAAAAGGGTAATTTTGGAAATGGACTATTCATTAGAGGAAGTCTCTATTTTAATATAGTATAGATGTATGCCTATGCATATATAAATACATATACTCGCAATCTTCATTTCCGCCATCTATATATACGTACTCTACCCAACCATATATATATATATATATATATATATATAACCTCATCTACTCCAACTCTTCATCTACTGGTACAAAAAAAAACAACCCTGCACTCTCCAATCTACCTCTTACATATACAATATACAAGCATACAAACTGTACTGGTGAGGGATGAAACGCACCGTCCCGCCCACTCGTCACGTACTCGAAGAAGAGCCAGTCCGGTTCGATTCTGCAGGGTGGCTCGCAGGGGTTCAAAACTGGCTCGGTTGTGCTCCACCGTTGCACCGCTCCTCCTACCTCGTAACTTCCACTGCAGTGCCGGACGACCTTTGTTGCGGTATCGATCGGTACCACCACTGCACTTCTCCGGCGTCTCGTATTGATGTTGTGCGTTTTAATTCAGTGATGATATCCGGGAACCAAGAGGAGGAAACGGGTGGCAAGGACAACGGCTCACCTGGGGTCGGCAAGGTCGGCGGGAAGAAGGCCTGGTGGCTGCTGGTTGTTGCTGGGCTCACGGTTGAACGTGGTTACAAGCTTCGTCGATTGCTGCTGAAGATGAAAGCGGCAGCACGTCTTGCAGAGGAGGGTAAGGGTAGGATTAGAGCGTCAATTAGATTAGGGTTAAGCTGATTAGGTTAGGTTTAAAGTAGTGATTAGATATTGGGCTGATTGTAATTGTTTTTGGGCCGGGTCTATTGGGCTTGTTCCTCTAGTTTAAAATATGAGCTGAAGAATAAATTGTTTCGCACGGAACCGCTCTTCGGTTTTTAAAATGTACGGGATTAATTACGAGTTACATAAATTATCATATTATGTGAATCAATGTCACATAAAATAATAGAATTTAATATCGTTTTATTTTATTTAAGGGAATAAAGGTTGGCGGATCAGAATCGGAATCCGGTTTGATCTTGTATTAAACGGAGATTAAATTTTTCGGTTATTACATCAGTGCCCTCTTAAAAGAAGTTTCGTCCCGAAACTTAGAATTTTATAACTAATCATTCGACTTTCTTTGTAAAACTTAGTTTCCTAAAATTTTGGTTTTCTATCATGCAACTACTCAATCATCATGCTCAGACAGACATCACATAAAACATAATCACTCAATCCAATATAAAACATGAACAGTCTAACGACACACATCCGAGGACTAACTCGTCAAAACATAAGTAACATCTAACCTTGCAAAGAACTCGGGATAATTACGTCTAATACTCTCCTCTATCTCCCAATTGGCCTCATCATCTCCTCGTCTAGACCACTGGATCCTCAACATCGGTATCTCCTTGGACCGTAGACGTCTAGTACTGCGCTCCAGGATAGCTACTGAGTACTCTACAAATGTATGATCGGGCTCAACTATCAGATCCTCGTGAATGATGACGTGTCTCGGATCCGGGATGTATTATCTCAATTGAGATACATGGAAGACCGGATGGACACCCTCTAGCCTCGGCGGTAGTGCTAATCTGTAGGCCACCTCTCCAACTCTCTCCAAGATCTCAAAAGGTTTGACATATCGGGGACTCAGCTTCCCCTTAATGCCAAAGCGCCGGACTCCTCTCGTAGGTGAAACTCTCAACCACACCTGAGCACCCACCCTAAACTCCAGGGGTTGACGCCTTTTGTCGGCGTATGACTTTTGACCACTCTGAGCTGCTAACATCTGCTCTCGGACCAGGGAAATCCGAGCGATGTCCTCCTGTATCTGATCTGGAGCTACTCCATCAGCTCTGCTATGCTCATCCCAGCATAATGGCGTGCGACATCTCCGTCCGTACAAAACTTCATAAGGGGTCATCCCAATAGACGCGTGCCAGCGGTTCTTATACGAAAACTCTACAAGTGGAAGATGATCTGCCCATACATGTCCCCAATCTAGGACACACGCCTGCAACATGTTCTCTAAGGTCTGAATGGTCCTCTCAGACTGTCCGTCTGTCTGTGGGTGATAGGCAGTGGTAAAGTGGAGACTCGTCCCCAAAGCAGTATGTATCTGCTGCCAAAATCTCGAGGTAAAACGTCCATCTCTGTCAGAGACGATAGTCCTCGGTACTCCATGGAGTCTCGCAATGTGTCTGGTGAACTCCTCAGCTAAACGACTCACCGGCCACGTTTCTTTAAGCGGAATGAAACGTGCGGTCTTCGTCAGGCGGTCTACCACTTCCCAAATAGCGTCAAATCCTCTGTTGAGTCTCCAACCTGTGACAAAATCTATAGATATATCCTCCTACTTCCACTGTGGTACTGGAAGTGGGTGGAGCTCTCCTCCGGACCTACGATGCTCAATCTTGACCTACTGGCAGGTCGTGCACTGAGCTACATACCGAGTCACATCGGGCTTCAAACCACCCCACCAGAAAGATTGTCTCACATCCCTGTACATCTTACTCGCTCCAGGATGTATTGAGTATGAGAAAGCATGAGCTTCACCTAGTATCCTCTGTCTCAACTCACTGTCTGACGGCACACAGTTGCGGTCCTGATGTCTCATCACTCCATCAACACCAATAGTGAACTGTGGGGTCTCATCTCGAGACATTCTGTCTCGGATCCTGATCAAAGTCGGGCAAGTCTCCTGCTTCTGTCGGATCTCATCCAACAAATCAGGAAGTAACTCCAAAGTAGCCAATTGACTATTTGTATCGGGAAACTGAATCTCTATATCCAACCAAGCCAAGTCTCTCTGCAACTATGGTTGTACTGTCAACCGGGCTATCACTCTCTCTCTAGACGTCTTCCGGATCAAAGCATCAGCTACTACATTCACCTTTCCGGGGTGGTAGAAAATCTCAAGGTCGACGTCCTTGATCAACTCTAACCACTGCCTTTGGCGGTTATTCAACTCCCGCTGAGTGAATATATACTTCAGACTCTCATAGTCTGTGAAAATCTGACATGTCGCCCCATAGAGATAGTGACGCCAGATCCTAAGAGCATGGACTACTGCAGCTCACTCTAGGTCGGATGTGGGGTAGTTCTCCTCATACGTCTTCAACTGTCGAGACGCATAGGCTATGGCCTTACCCCTCTGCATAAAAATACACCCAAGCCCAGCTTGGATATATCACCGTATACCACAAAGTCATTTGTACCCTTTGTATACAAATATCAGATGTATTTGATTTTCTCAAAAGCCCAATTATTCGCATCGCATTTATTATGTTTTTCCTGATACTCATGTCGTTTCACCTTCTTTTAAATCTTTATCACATGTAGGATAGTTAAATCCCTTTGAGTTTCCGCGTTTACACCTTACGGACCACGTTGGTTGGTCTTATTACTTCCCTTGTAAATCTCAAAAATGGACCCCAGCTTTTTCTCGAAAGTACACCATCAATATCATTTGTGTGGTATACTACGTGCATACCCTTTTGTCCGGACTGACGTATGACTTGGTCAAAATCATCTACTTCTTCTTATACGAATCCATCCATACTAACCGTGATTTGTAACATTTTCCTTAGTCAGTAGACAAGCAACTGCTCACAATAATTCTCTTTTATATCATTACTGATATAAGGGGTCATTTCGGACCGTCAATTCTCTTTAGAGTTACTGACTTGAACTTATTCAGTGTTACTAGCACTCGTATTGATTGACTTCATAGTTGCCGCAATTGGTCGCTTTAAGGATTCCTCCTCATGTCAATAAAGTTCTTTTGTAACTCTGTGGTTATTCTTATTATTTGGCAACCAGTCACCACTGGTTAACCCGCACATGTAAAGTCCCAGTTGTTACCAAGTAGTCTATAGTTGACCTTCTACAAGATCATAGGCTTACGTTTCTTCTATCTCTTTAAAATTTGATAAACGTCGTGAAAATCTATCTTCTCTAGTTTCTCCGCTTGTACTTCTTTAACTCTTCCATAATCTACACTTCTCTTTCGCACTATACGGCCGTTATACTCTTTCCGAGTTTAGAATTATCATTCATCTACCGTCAACGGACTCGTCAATTCTCCCACGATAGTTCGTATATGCATCTTCGCGATTACTTTAACCTCAGGCATCAGCTGCTCGTGGTTACCCGGGGTAGATCGTTGATGTTGAAAATTTTAAGTACACTTGTGAGAGGGAGATTATTGTGGGCATTCGGGTACGCCGAGATCCTTCTCACAAACTCCCTTCTTTGATTGGTATAATAATGTTGCCTTTATAGTGATCCCTTTGACTTTGCTTTCATGATTCGATGATTTGATAAACGTATCACGGCCCTTGCTGTCAATTACTTGTCTTCTAGAAAGTCACTCCGCTTCCATGTTGGTGAAATCTGCCTTTCACTTGTTGGCAACGCATAAGCTTCCATTTTACAGTTCTTTAATTCTTCATATTTGGATGGACGATGTATTTCATGTAGACTTCTATGCTTTTGACTGTCTTGGTTATCCATTTTGATTGTGGTGTCAAGTAGATTGTCGAGGTGATCATATTTTGTTCTGTTTCTGGCATCAACTTTCACCTTCTGGTCCGTCAGTGAGCTTGAATTCTATACCTCTTGTCTGAGTCTTACCACCTCTCTTTGACTTCCACACCTATGCTTGTTTCTGCCGCCATCTTCTTTGTCTGTAACGTTGCTTTCCACCACACTTGAAAGAATTTATGGGTTATCTCTCCTAACTTGTATACTTGCCGGTCAGCCAACGCTTCCCCAGAACTTCTCTCATGGATTTTCTTCATTTGACCCTGTGGAGTTGACTGTATCTTCTTCTTGCCATTGTCGTTGGCGTTGTCTTTCGGTCTTCGCTTTTCCGTCTCAACGTTCCTCAACAAGTCCGAAGGAGTTGCCCGGACGTTCTCCTACCCTAATGCTCATAAGCTGAGCATACTTATCCTTACGTTGAAACCCTTCAAATATACTTAGGTGTGTCAACTGAATGAGGATCTCATTTTATTATCTCCGTTAAGGGCATACTATAACTATAAATTCTACTAATCTTCGGCATATGCTTATCTATATCACCTATTATTATAGCTAATAAGTCCAAAGAGAGTAACAACCTAAAGTTCATACTAAGCATACTGAGATCCGCGGTAGTAGTGGTGGTCAGCCGTACTTTTCTATTCCCAACCAGACTATGCATGCATTTGAAAACCAAAATTCCTTTTTAAAACCCAGATCCCTTTTCGGGTTCTGCTCAAGTACTTATTCGGTCTTTCAGAAGATTTCAAGCGCCATTGTTGCCAACCTAGAGCTCTGATACCATGTTGTAACACCCCGAATTCTCAGAACTTGGGACATTACTGGTTAGGACCTCACAATGGTTCCCGACCTCAGTTTGACAACAATATTACTAGTATCTTGCAACAAGACACAAATAAGGAAAACCGAAATTCATAAAGTAGTATTTTAAGGTAATGAATGCAACACGGTCTAGCAGCCTAATGTACTTAAAAGGGAAAAACAACAACTGTCTTAACAAAAGAAACCACAACAACCAACAACCCCAACCCTAAGGAGTACGGAGACCCGGCTGACCACTACTTCCGGATCACTCAGCTGCTGGTCTAACCTGCGGTAAATCTAAAAACACAACAAGAGAAACCATTAGCTAGTTATCTAAATATTAGAGGAATAATAATAGCACACACACATAAAAATATAAACACCCATCATGCTTTCAAACAAGTCCATTTATTATCTTCGTTTAAGTCATTCACTCTAATGATACTTATTTTGTGACACGAGGGATTCCCAAACCTCGCCTCCGCCCCCGTGTACCCATCAGGAGTGGATCCGATGCATCTCACCGTGTACTTGTATGGTCTGGGTATAGAGAACCTCCCAGTCTCCTGGCAGAGCTGGGCAGTGATGTCACGGCCCGTTATACATACACTTGGGCCTTAACACATAATAACCACGGTCGTCCTAACAAGTTATTATTCCTATTATAACACACATTGCACACACAACCATCATCACCCAACTAATATCCAGAAACTAGCTAAGTAAGTCGAAAGGACTTACCTGAGTCCAAACACTCTCTAACACGTCTCAAAATAGTCCGTACTCGTGGTAACTCAAACGCCTGTCAATTAAGGCATGTGGATCAAAATCACATCTCAATATCCAACCTCATGCGAAGGAATAACGGAAAAAGCTCTCTTACGGTAAAAGACCATTTTACCCTTAGTGTCGTAAATTCTCGAAGTTTATTCTTGAATTTTACTAATTTCTTTCATATCTTGTTTTCCATAAATTATATCTCTCGGATAGCTACTTATAGTTATAAGGTCCAAACTCGAGACAACCTGAAGAAGGACAACACTCCTTCTCTCCAGTTACTAATTACGCTTCTACATATATTATACCATCAAGCATGTTTTTAACCTTTCTCCTCAACTCAATTATTTTTACATAATTTCATAACTCTCAACTCGTACTTATATATTTATACCCATATATCTACCTATATATACCTATATACATACTTATATATATACTTATATATACACCTATATATATACTAATATATATACTTATATATACCTATATATATATTTATATATACACCTATATATATACTTATATATATATACTTATATATACCTATATATATACTTATATATACACCTATATATAGGTGTATATATACCCCGTTCTATACCTCTATATATGTATGCCTATGCATATATAAATATATATACTCGCAATCTTCATTTCCGCCATCTATATATACGTACTCTACCCAACCACATACATACATATATATATATATATATATATATATATATATATATATATATATATATATATAACCTCATCTACTCCAACTCTTCATCTACTGGTACAAAAAAAAACAACCCTGCACTCTCCAATCTACCTCTTACATATACAATATACAAGCATACAAACTGTACTGGTGAGGGATGAAACGCACCGTCCCGCCCACTCGTCACGTACTCGAAGAAGAGCCAGTCCGGTTCGATTCTGCAGGGTGGCTCGCAGGGGTTCAAAACTGGCTCGGTTGTGCTCCACCGTTGCACCGCTCCTCCTACCTCGTAACTTCCACTGCAGTGCCGGACGACCTTTGTTGCGGTATCGATCGGTACCACCACTGCACTTCTCCGGCGTCTCGTATTGATGTTGTGCGTTTTAATTCAGTGATGATATCCGGGAACCAAGAGGAGGAAACGGGTGGCAAGGACAACGGCTCACCTGGGGTCGGCAAGGTCGGCGGGAAGAAGGCCTGGTGGCTGCTGGTTGTTGCCGGGCTCACGGTTGAACGTGGTTACAAGCTTCGTCGATTGCTGCTGAAGATGAAAGCGGCAGCACGTCTTGCAGAGGAGGGTAAGGGTAGGATTAGAGCGTCAATTAGATTAGGGTTAAGCTGATTAGGTTAGGTTTAAAGTAGTGATTAGATATTGGGCTGATTGTAATTGTTTTTGGGCCGGGTCTATTGGGCTTGTTCCTCTAGTTTAAAATATGAGCTGAAGAATAAATTGTTTCGCACGGAACCGCTCTTCGGTTTTTAAAATGTACGGGATTAATTACGAGTTACATAAATTATCATATTATGTGAATCAATGTCACATAAAATAATAGAATTTAATATCGTTTTATTTTATTTAAGGGAATAAAGGTTGGCGAATCGGAATCGGAATCCGGTTTGATCTTGTATTAAACGGAGATTAAATTTTTCGGTTATTACATTAGTGCCCTCTTAAAAGAAGTTTCGTCCCGAAACTTAAAATTTTATAACTAATCATTCGACTTTCTTTGTAAAACTTAGTTTCCTAAAATTTTGGTTTTCTATCATGCAACTACTCAATCATCATGCTCAGACAGACATCACATAAAACATAATCACTCAATCCAATATAAAACATGAACAGTCTAACGACACACATCCGAGGACTAACTCGTCAAAACAGAAGTAACATCTAACCTTGCAAAGAACTCGGGATAATTACGTCTAATACTCTCCTCTATCTCCCAATTGGCCTCATCATCTCCTCGTCTAGACCACTGGATCCTCAACATCGGTATCTCCTTGGACCGTAGACGTCTAGTATTGCGCTCCTCAATATAAAACATGGTTGAACATTTTTTATATTGAGGAGCGCTGGATCCTCAATATAAAACATGGTTGAACATTTTTTAGAAATTCTTGTGCCTATGAGTAGATTGGATATCATAGATGACCTAAGGAATTATTTTAGAATTTTATAAGTTTATTCGAATTTTATATTTGAAGCCGAAGTTGGACCTTAATGATCTTTCAGAAAATAGGAAAATGGGTATTTTGCCAAGTTGTAACCAAACTCATCTTTAGGAGTTAGAATATGACATTTTAGTCCCAAATAAGAGTTTAAGCATAAATTAGGGAATTTTTGGAAGTTTTAGGACCAAGGGTAAAATAGTCATTTTACCATAAATTAGTACTATAATCAATTATGTTCTAATAGGATCTACTATCTTAGAAGTCTTAGACTTCTAATTACCTAGAAAGTGTGCTGACACACTTGCATCCTTTGACAGGCCACTGAATTCATACAGTTACAGATCAATTTGCGAATTAAAGAGTCGAGATCTATTTCAAGTAAGTCCTTTGGGCTTACTTAGCTAGTTGTCAGATATGAGTGTGAATGATGATAGTGGTGTTTGAATGATGTGTGTACTAGTGTATTTATAGTAATCATCGACCGACTTACATAATAGGCCTGAGAGTAACGGGCGGTAGCATTCTGCTCAGTTAGCCCGAGGGCGCTGGGGTTTCTTTCGGGACTAGTCCACACTTGGTTTGCGGGGACGCCACAGTCGGAGGTGTGCCAAACCATCACCAGTTGGATAAGGAACGGAGGCGAGAATCTTAAGATTTCTCGTGCTACAACTTTTAAAACGGGATGAAGTGAATCACCTAAGTTATCAGATAATAACCGGATTGTGTGACAACATGATGTTTGTTTTATATTATCTTGGTTGTGGTTGTGCTATCTTTATTCTGTCATATTTAGATTGTTAGCTAATTGTTTATCTGTGTTGTAGATTTTGTAGAGATAAACAGTTGCAGAGAGATCCAAGACGGATGGTCAGCCGGGTCCACGTACTCATTAGATGGGGACGGGGGAGTTTTCCATACGGCATGCATGTTATATATATATAGTTGTGGTGTAAGGCTGTCATTGTTGTTCATTCACACAAATACTGTTGGTTATTTTTAAAGCATTTAAATACATTTGCGCCTTGTTGTAAGATCCTAGTAAAGGTGTTGTCAAACTAAGGTCGGGACCCATTGTGATGTCCTTACCCGTAGCTCCCCGAATTCTGAGAATTTGGGGTGTGACACTTCCGGTATGAAAATTTTCGTTATGAACTTCCGATATGAACTTTCGGTATGAACTTCCGGTATGAACTTCGGGTATGAACTTTCGGGATGAACTTCCGGTATGAAAAACTATGTTATGAACTTTTGGTATGAACTTTCGGTATAAAAAAATTCGGTATGAACTTCTGGTATAAAAAATTTCGGTATGAACTTCCAGTATGAACTTCTGGTATGAACTTCCGGTATAAAAAATTTTGTTATGAACTTCCGGTATGAACTTTCAGTATGTAAAATGTCCGGTATGTAAATGTCCGGTATGTAAATGTCCGGTATATAAAATGTCCGGTATGTAAATGTCCGGTATGTAAAATGTCCGGTATATAAAATCTCCGGTATGTAAAATGTCCGGTATGTAAAATATCCGGTATGTAAATGTCCGGTATGAAAACAGAAAATAAAAAGGGCAATAAAATAAAATAAAAACAAATTCAGTAATTAAAATCAAAATTTACTTAACAAACATCAAATATTCTTTCTTTTTTAATAGAAGGATTAATTAGTTTTACCTTACTATTAAATGAAAGTGGTAAAAAAAATCATGGGGTATATTTACTAAATAGAAAACTAGAAAAGACCTAGTTAGTAACAATAAAATAAAAAAGCCTACTTACCTAATTAGCCCAATGTAGTTTTAAACTTAAAATGAGTTTATGTTGGCATAAGATACTCACCTATAATTTATGAAATCAACTTCTTCTCTAGAGTTGGAATGAGCCATTCCATGGAATCATTCTCATTCTGATTCAAAGTCTTACCAAACACGAGGTATTGGTATGACTCATTCCGATTCCGATTCCGATTCCTGATTTCATGGGAATCGTACCAAAGGAGCCCAAATTGATGACCACCGTTTACTAAACATATTTATACCATGAGCCTAGATAGTTATATATAGAGTAATCTCAAAAAGACTTACTTAGCTAATTTGGCCAAATCGAAATAGTTCTTATCTTAGAGATTAATCCATTTTGATATTATCGAGTATTTTGCAGACATTAAAAAAAATTCGTCAGGATTTTTTTTACTCTTGGGTCTTACGAGACTCGTCTCTAAAGTTAACAACGAGTCAACCTTACAAAAGAATGGTGAAGAGATAACCGAGTTTTTAAATTTTCAATTATTGCATAACATATATGTATTTTCAAGCGTATGAACCCGCACTGTATTGACTCACTAAGTTTATGCCGATACTAATACATCATATTATTTCTAGCGTTTTCACCTTGTTCAAACAATGCAAACTTATAAAATATGTCGTCATCCCTTCAACAACCTCATTTTTCAAAGAAGAAGAAAAAAATTTAAAGATTGTTACATTAATGACTTCAAGTCATCATCCGAAATATCCTGCCAAAAGAAAATTAAGTCAGTCAGAATTTCATAATTTCCTTATGTTTATAAAAATAAAGAGCAAATTTGTCAAACCTTTTTATTATGAGCCATCTCTTTAAAACGTGAAAATAAAGTCTCGAATTTTGTATCGTCTACCTCGTAGCCAAGCTGTCAAAGTAAGATAACACCGAGGGTATAAAAGCTTCAATTTCATCTCCTTAAAATACTTTTAAGATACATAGTTTTGTTCAAAAGTTATATATTTTAGAAGTTGTTTGTCAAACCTTTTGATGTGTAGTTTTGGGCAAAATTGTTTAAAATACTTTTATAACCAAATACTTATAAAGAGAAAAATTATATAATACTAATCTTCATTATTTTTAAGATAATAAAATATTATTATTTGTTAGCCCTTAAAACTAAGTTATTATATATAAAGTACTATTTACTATAAATTTATATATAATAAGTAGAATAAAAACTAAACAACTTTGTCAAAATCTTTCGATCCTTCTACACTTAAAATAGAAAAATGTAAATGTGTTTACAATAAGGTAAGATTGTTTCAAAAAAAATTTCAATCATTGTCCCTATTCTCCCACCAAATCTCACATTAATTTAATTTTGTTAAATTTAAATAGTTAAAGAAAATTTAAGATATATGAGATATAGATGTTCTAACTATAATCTAACCTGTTGAAGTTTAGACTGTAGGGCATGACGTCCGCTGTAGATCAAGAGACACCAAACATATCGTCAAAGCTAAGTACCAGGCTTACAAAAAAAATTAAAATAATCCAAAATAATACTAATTATCAACATTTAACCTAAAATAATAACAACTTTGAAAATTACTAAGAGCGATAAAACTATCAACGTATTTACGAAAAATAATATGTCTTATTTTTCTGGCAAAAATCCTAACTTCGGCGATGACATGACAACAGGAATTTGACATGTCTTCAAGAAATAAATATGTGATGTGAAATTTTATTTTTTTAAATCAGATTAATAACATTTAATATATTAAAAAAAATTAAGTTTTTTTAAATAATAAATTCGTAACTATTATTTATAACTAAAAAATTATAATTTTTCTTTTAAAATAAAAAAATTGTAAAAAAAATTTTTAACTGTTTTTTGTACTTTAAAAAAAATTCTTGTAATTTTTTCTTAAAATTTTTTTTGGAATTTTATATATTTTAACTAATTTTTAAATAAAAAAACGAACTTTTAAATATATTATTATTTAAATTTAAAAGTAGTTAAAATATATACAAAATAAATAAAATTCCAAAAAAGTGATTCATTTTTAAAATATTATTATAAATTTTTTCTTTTTATTAAAAAATTATAAATTTTTTTTAAAACTTTATAAAAAAATAGGTAAAAAAATTATATATTAAATATAATAATTAGAAAGAAAAAAAATTAATTTAAATTTTTTAAAAATTTATGTCATTAATTTTTTTTTTAAATCCACATCACACAATTAATCCATGTTTTGATGACATGCCAAATTCCGGTTGCCACATCATCGCCGGAGTTAGTATTTTCGCCGAAAAAAGTAAGACATATTATTTTTGGTAAATACTTTGATAGTTTGTATCGATCCTAGTAATTTTCAAAGTTGGTATTATTTTGGGTTGAATATTGATAGTTGGTATTATTTTGAGTTGTTTTTCTTATAAAAAAAAAGAACAAAAAAAGTATATAATGTTGTGAAACAAACAAGAAAGAATTTGGTCAAATAGGCCCTTTTTTTATTTCCATTAGGTTTGTATACCCCTTTAATTTTTAACATTTTTATATAATGGTAGGTAAAGGTAATTAACCCTTCTATTTTTTTAAAAAAGAAAGGGCAAATTTGGTTAGTAGGCTATTTAGAGAAATAGTGATAGTAAGTAGGCTTTTTTATTTTTCAATTAAGTAAATATACCCCTCTTATTTTTTTTTTACCATCAAATCTTCTCCATCCTCTTGTTTTCTTCTTTCTTCCAAATACTTTTTAAAAACTGAATTTCTTTTTTTATTTTCTTTTATTAATTTTTTTTGTCTTTTTTATTTTCTTTATTTTTTATTTTCTTTTATTTATTTTCTAGAATGAAGAATTTTTTCACACACCGGAATTATCACATACCGGAATTATCACATACCGGAATTTCCACATACCGGAATTTCACATACCGGAATTTTCACATACCGGACCGGAATTTTACATACCGGAATTATCACATACCGGAATTATCACATACCGGATTTTCACATACCGGAATTTTCACATACCATAATTTTCACATACCGAAATTTCACATACCGGATTTTCACATACCGGATTTTCACATACCAGAATTTCACATACCGGACATTTACATACCGGAATGAATTTTTAATTGTCTAATAATTAATTTTGCAAATTTTAGGGGGCTCGTTGTAATTTTGCAATTTTTTATTGTAATTTGCGTGTATGGTGACGGTTTGCAAAAATGGGTCCATCACCGTCTCTTTTGGTTTCCAAAAGACTTGTTCTTTTTCCCAGTTGACAATGACAAATTGACAAGACGTGGAGGAGTTGAGCATTATTTGAGTGGAGAATTATATGTTAAAATTGTCTCAAAATAAAAGTATTATGTAAACAAAAATAAATAGCGGACAAAAAGCACAAGGATCAAGTGTTGATTGTGCCGCTAGTTTTAATTCAGAAATTTCTGGAATGAAATTTCTGGTATGAACTTTTCGTATGAAATTTCTGGTATGAAAAATTCTGGTATGAAAAAATTCTAGTATGAAAAAAATTCTGGTATAAAATTTTTGGTATGAACTTTTTGTATGATAATTTCTGGTATGAAATTTCTTGTATGAAAATTCTGGTACGAGAATTTCCGGTATGAGAAATTCAGTCCAGAAAATACAAAATAAAAATAAAAAATAAATAAATAAAGGCAAGAAAAATAATAAAAGAAAACAAATTCAGTAATTAAAAATTAAAAATTATACTTATATAACAAATAACAAACATCATTTATTCTTTCTTTCTAATAGAAGGGTTAATAATTTTTACCTACTATTAAATGAAAGTGGTAAAAAGTTTGGGGTACATTTTCTTAAACAAAAACTAAAAAAAGCCTAGTATGTCAAATTCTCCCAAAAAGAAATATACATGAATTTGGCCAAATTCTTTCAATATGTTACATAAAATGAATCTGACTTTTGTTTTTGTTTTAGTTTCTTTTATTTTGCACTTTTTTATTTTATTTTATTTTCTGTTATAAATTTCATACCAAAATTTCATACTAGAATTTGAATAAATGATTTTCATACCAGAAGTTAACTGATTTTAATCTAACCTATCATTAAACATAATTATAGGGCTTGTTTGGTATGAATCACAAGCAATCAACTATCATCAACAAAACTCAAAGCAACTGACAGTACAAGTGAGTAATGGCATTTTCATACTAGAATTTGAATAAATGATTTTCATACTAGAATTTTATTGATGAGAACTGATTGTAAGAAGACTGTAGTGACTTGCTTTTCTTGTGGCAAGCCCGGACATAGAGTTGCGTTCTGCCTTCACGGCAAGACACTATCCCAGCAGGGTTCATCACTTGCTAGCGTTGTAGGAGGTGGGCAGAGACCTCATTATCAGTAGCAGCAACAACAGCAGCACAAAGCTTCTGGTTTTACCGCTTCTCAAGGTTCCGCTCAGGGTAGAGGACGAGGTGGTGGTACTTCCGACACTAGAGGTGCCTCAGCTAGAGTTTACGAGCTGAGGAGTGCAAAGGAGCCGGCAGCTCCAGTGACCACAGGTAACATTCATATTAATGGTTTTCTTGTTAGAGTTCTTTTCGATATCGGTGTTATACATTCTTTTCTATTTGATGCATGTGTAGATAGATTGGCCTTAGTTACCGTAGAAGGAAGACCCTTCTTTATAGGATTACCCGACGGGGTACGATTAGAGGTACACGAGAGGTTCGTGATTGCTCTGTTAGATTGGGAGGTTGCGATTGGCCAGCTGACTTCTTCATCATGTGCGATCTAGATCTTCGAAGAACACCGAAGAACACTTGAAGATCTTTGAATAACTTTGAAGAACACCAAAGAGAGAGAGAAAAATTTTTGATGAACAATCAAGAACACAAGTAAAGAACTTGACCACGATCCCGAGCTCTGATACCAATGATAGAAAAAATGGGCGATCTAGATCGAGGAGAAACTTCAACTACTCCTTCTTGATTGTTTGAGTTGGATCAAACTACGAGTTTGGATGGCGGAAGTGTTTGGTTGATCCTTCAAAAGGATCCTCGAATTTGAAGGCTTGGATCAAAGACTAGATCCAAGATAGAACTTGAAGATGATGGAAGAGAAAGTGATGCCTAAACTAAGTAAGAGGGTTTTCCTTCTCAATACTTAGATTTCAACTTAGACATCTCTTTACAAATGAGCCAAGCCATCCTTATATAGTGGATGGAGGCCATACAAAGAGTCTTAACATAAATGACGGAATTAAAGTCGGAATTAAGTTCCGAATATGAAAAGCCTAAAATATGAAAGGTCGGAATTTAATTCACGGAATTAAGTTCCGGAATTAAAGTTCCGAATACAAAAAGACTTATTATTAAATAGTCGAATAATAATAACGGTCTTCAAAATGTGTGGGTCCTTCAAGCCGGAAACACGGATGACATCGCCATCCGGGGGCGTATCACTTCCGCTCCTATCTTAGCCCAACCAGTGGGCATAGAGGACTTTGTGGTTTACAGTGATGCATCCAAGCTCGGTTGAGGGTGTGTTCTGATGTAGAGAGGTAAGGTTACACCATACGCGTCTAGGCATCTGGAGACATATGAGGCATGATCTTGAGTTAGTTTTTGTTGTTCACGCTTTGAAAATCTGGAGACATTATCTGTATGGAGCTACGTGTCAGATATTCACAAACCATAAGAGTTTGAAGTACATATTCACTTAGCGGGGGTTGAATAACCGCTAGAGGAGATGGTTGGAGTTGATCAAGGACTTCAATCTTGAGATCTTATACCACCCGGGGAAGGCGAATGTGGTAGTCGATTCTCTCAGTAGGAAGACCCCGGGAGATGGAGATCACTCGGCTGACAATTGAGCCTCAGTTACAGCGAGAATTGGCATGGCTAAAGATGGATTTTCACTTCCCGGATTCCGACAATAATTTGTCCACCTTAGAAATGCTACCTGATCTATTGGTAGAAATCCGACAAAAGTAGGAGAGTTGCCCAGCTCTGACACGGATCCGTGACAGGATGTCTCGAGGAGAGGCGTCACTGGTTAACAGTCGGTGCCGATGGAGCTTTGAGATGCCAAATCGAGAGTTGAGACAATGGGTCTTGCAAGAGGCTCACTCTACACCTGACTCAGTGCATCCCGGTGTGAGTAAGATGTATCAAGATATCAAACGCTCCTTCTGGTGGGAAGGTATGAAGCCAGACGTGACGAGATATATAGCTCAGTGTGGGACTTGTCAACAGGTCAAGATCGAGCATCATCGACCAGGAGGAGAGCTACACGCACTTCTTGTTCCTCAATGGAAGTGGGAGGCCATCTCGATGGACTTTGTTACCTATTTGAGACCGAGTCATGGCTTTGAGGCCATGTGGGTTATGGTGGATTGAGTGACGAAGACCGCACGTTTCATTCCTATCAAGGAGACGTGGCCGGTAAGTCGATTGGCAGAGGACTTCACTAGACATATCGTGCGACTTCATGGAGTACTCAAAACTATAGTCTTTGACAAAGATAGATGGTTCACATCGAGGTCTTGACAGCAAGTGCATGCCGCCCTAGGTATGAGTCTTTAGTTCACAACTGCCTATCATCCTCAAACTGATGGTTACTCGAAGCGGACCATCCAGACTTTGGAGGATATGCTAAGAGTCTGCATGTTAGACTAGAGACATGTGTGTCCAGATCACCTTCCCTTAGTGGATTTTTTGTATAACAACTGCTGACAAGCATCGATCATGATGGCTCCTTATAAGGCTTTATACAGACAAAGATGTTGTACCCCTCTATATGTTGGGACGAGCCGAGCAGTGCTAGCGGTGTATCACATGAGCAGATATAGGATGATATGGCTCGAGTAGTGATGATCCAAGAGAGGATGTTAGTAGCACAGAGTCGCCAGAAGTCTTACGCAGATAAGAGGCGCAGACCTCTAGAGTTCAGAGTTGGAGCTCAAGTATGGTTGAGAGTATCCTCGACACGAGGTGTTAGACGTTTCGGCGTCAAGGGGAAGTTGAGTCCCAAATATTTCGGAACTTTCGAGATTCTTGAGTGAGTTAGAGAGGCAACATACAAACTTGCTCTGCCATCGAGACTAGAGGGTGTTCGCCCGGTCTTTCATGTGTCACAATTACGGGAGTACATACCAGGCCCGAGACACATCGTTAGTCATGAGGATCTAGTGGTCGAGCTAGAACATACGTTCGTAGAGCATCCGGTAGCCGTCTTAGAGTGTAGTACAATTAAGACGCTTATGATCGAAGGACATACCGATGATGAGGATTCAATGCTCAATACGATGAGCTGATGAGGCAATTTGGGAGACAGATGATAGTATCCAGAGGAGCTATCCGGAGTTGTATGTTGAGTTAGATGTACCTATAACATAGATGTTGGAGTTTTAGTTTCCTTTTGTTGAGTTGTGTATACACTTATCTGATGTTTTAAGTTATGTGCACCGCGAGAGAATGAGTTGAGTTTAGTGTTTCTGCTATGCGGTTGTGTGATCTTGTGAGTTGTTGCAAGTTTCGGGACGAAATTTCTTGTTAGGGGGATCGGATGTAACACCCCAGTTTTGGCATTCACCGCCCTCGCGGTTGACTCTAGATCGGGCCCGATTTGTTTTTATTCCTTCCTTTGATCTTCTAACCCCAAAAATGACCTTCCTTTATCTTTTCCTACCATTCCCTATAAATTCCCGCCTTTTGTTCCGTTTCTCCCTTCTTGTTTACGTTTTCTTCAACCTCAAGCAAAGTTGCAGCCTTTCCCTAATGATCTTATGCAAAACGTGTAAGTCTTCATCCCGTTAAGGCAAAAAATCGTCGCATTTGTTTTACTTTCTAGTTTAAAGTATAATAAATTAATTGTTTAGATACTTTACAATATATATATATATATATATATATATATATATATATATATATATGAAATTTATATATATTACGTCTTTCGATTTGAATTTTGCCCACCCCTAATATTTTTCTGGCTCCGCCACTGATCACATCCCCATTCGAGGCATGAAAGCGTGTCTCGCAATTTGTTTCAACACCCAATTTGCATCTTCTAGTAATCCTTCCTCATAGAGGACAATTAATAATGTCTTGAATGACTCAAAGCTTGGTCTCCATCCCATGAGAATCATCTTCTCCATTATTTGTTTTGCCTCTAGAGATAATGGAGAAGATGAATAACGTCTTGAATGACTCAAAGCTCTCCATTTGCTTTAACACTCAAAGCTTGGGCTAATGGTTGTTCCAAGTGTGACCAATTGTTCCAAGAATAACAAAGGAAGACAAGGAGGAAGAAGTTGGGAGAAATAGGAGAGGATGGATGATTTCAAAGGAAGGAAATCAGGGTAGGCTCCTTGTGTCAATGAAGGAAAGTTGGGGAGAGTTGATTGAGATGTAAGGCGTGGTTGCTACTTGCAGGTGGATTCGAGGTATTGATCCGATTAGATGGAGATGGGAAAGAAGAGGAGAAGCACGGAAGGCTATGGATCTGAAAGATAAGGAAGAGGGAACTACAAAAGAGGCGGCAGAAGAGAAGAAACAAAAAGAGGAGAGAGAACGTAACCCTAATTCGAGGAGGTTGCTTGAACGGTAAAATAAAATATGAGGTTCATTAACCTAATAAGAAAGTGAGAGATGCCTACTTACTAGACAATAAACTCAAAAACAACCTACTTATCAAATTCACCCAACAAACAAATAGCCACTAGGCCCACTATTAGATAAAAAAATTTAAAGTGAATAACGAAATGGAGTTTCATATCATATTATTATAAATATTTATCTAACTACTATTAAAATAAATATAATTAAGGTTATTTTTATATTTTTGGATTAATTCCCTTAAACCTTTGTTATATATCACTTTCTCATTAAATGATCTTATAATTTTCATTATTTAATAATTAATATTATGATAACAGATTAATTCCACATGTGATTTGAGATAACAAGACATAATTAGAATGAAAACATTACAAAATTACGTACAATTAAACTATACTTGTAGTTATTTATCATTAGACACTTATTTACATTATTATTTTATAATTTCTATTAAGTTGTCACTTATTAGATATGTATATTCCTTTACATTATTATTTTATTAGCTAATAATAGTTTATAACATTTGGTTTATTTTTTCTCTATAACACAAAAGCTTCTCACCATCTAAAATTCTGAATTGTTTTCAATTCTTTGTATGTTTTTCTACTTGAGATATTATATTAGTTGAATAATTAAACACATAAATTTCCTTATAATTTTGTGCAAAGAAAAAATAAAAAATAAAAAATAAAAAATAAAATCAAGCTAACCTATATTTTCCAAGTATAATGCCAAGATCTTGTGATGAACATTTTCCAATCTCTTGGGGTGATAGTATTTCATATGTTCCTCTATGTTTCAGCACCCCGTCCTGTATAAAACATGTAGGAACATCAAATTTAATATATAAAATATGATTTATTCATATAAAACCACATACATGTTATATTTGAACTGAACACATAAGATTTGAAAAATTATTGTTAGCATAATACTTAAAAAAGACAAACCTGATGGATGCCAGATGCATGGAGAAAGATGTTTGCTCCAACGATACATTTGTTTGGTTGAAGTTTTAATCCGCTGTATTCTTCCACCTTCGTCCAAAGTTTACATTATATGTTATTTCAATACTTACAAACATATGATAAAATACTAGTATTAGTTAATTTTCGAATTACCATTTGGCTGGTGGAGGCAAGGACGGTGGTATTAATACCGCTACCAAGTCCACCAACCACATCTCTTTCACGATATTTAATAGCCATAACCACCTCCTCTAATGCAACATTTCCTGCCCTTTCTCCAATTCCGTTTATCGAACCCTCAACTTGTCTTGCTCCTGCTTCCAACGCCTACACACCCCCACAAACATATACAAGAGTACAACCATGTGCAAATTTTAGTGTTAGTATTCTCTTGAAAAAACTAATTTAATGATTAATAAATTTTTAGTTTTTAATAAAGTGAAAAGTTGACGTAATTATTTAATAGTTATAGTAATCAAAAGTAATAAATAAATATTGTAAGAATAAAGTAAATCTTTGACAATTATTTTATATACTTAGTTCGACGATGAAGCATGTATGAAACAAAATATTTGAGAGCTTGTTTATACTAAGTTATAGACATCAAAGTGAACTCTGATACTATTATTATTATTATTATTATTATTATTATTATTATTATTATTATTATTATTATTATTATTTAACAATATTAAAACGTCCATAATTTTAGGGTTCCTTCTAAATTGTACCGTGTAGGGATGTCAATGGGTCGGATATGGGTTGGGGCGTACCCAATTCATCCCCATACCCGTTTAATATAATGTCCTCCGTCCCCGTCCCCGTCCGGGTATTGAGAATTGTCCCCATCCCCGTACCCGTATGATATTCGTCCCCATCGGGGAATCCCCGTCCCCGTTTAATTTCTCCATTTTAAAACTTTATGGGTTTTTCCCATAAAAATCCTCATCCCCGTTTAACTTTTAGGAGTTTAACAAAAAAAAAATATTGATTCGGATAATAAATGTGAAATTAGACCATACAAATACAAGTTCGTTATTTTGTTTAACTATATAAATAACAAGAAAAACAAGAGTAAAAAAAGAAAGAATAAAATTTTATTTTTTCAAAAAAAATACAAATTTGGAAAAGTAAAGTTATACCGTATATATATTAGGTTTCGTTCGTTCAAGTAGGATCGAGACCCGTAGTACAAACTTGTGTAAACTAAATTAATTATATGTTACTAAAATTTAGATTACAATCTTAAGAAAAAGTCTTATATTATTTTAAGATTTTAAGTTTACGGTTTAGAATTTAGATTGCACATCGAAACATGTATCTAAAAGAGTAAGACACACAAAAAAAAGCATGTAGTGGGAAGTGCATTTGACCATCTTGATTTGACGTTCACGTCGTATTCAAAAATTTCATGAGGTGTTATCCTCATATGATTGAAAACCAGATTAATATAGGTTAGCATTAGTATAATGTACACATATAATTATCAAATAAATATTTAACATTAAAATACATTTTGTGTAAGTAGGAATGAGTAATCTTAAAGTACAAAAGTTTATATACCTTGTAATTATAGTGATCAACGACAATTTTTGAATTAAATATAAAACTACAAAGAAATTGTAATTTAAATACAATTTGTTTATATATGTATCTCCGACATATTCTCCGTCGGGGATTCCCAACGAGTTCGGGTACGAATCTGGGAGCGGTGCGGATACCACTATCTTCATCTCGTCCGCATCCCAAAGCGGGAAATCGAAGTTTTCCCCGTCCCCGTTTAAAATCTTCGTCCCCGTCCCCATGACGGGTAATACCGCGAATTTCGGATAATCCCCGCCCTATTTACTCTCTAGTACAGTGTATTATTATATTTGATTGTATTTTCATACTATTTATGCCTCAAACATAATATTTGCATTAAGATTGCCGCACGTTATGGTATAGCTTATTTGAACAGAGTTGAATTATATATGTCTAAATATTTGAGGAAAATTATCATTATTTTCATTATTAGTTTGGTAGGTGCGGGATTTATGATTCTTGACACTGTCAACTTATCAAACCCATTTCTGTTTATTTATTTATTCCACTCACATACACCCTCAAGTTTTTCTTTTTCTCAATAAACTAATAAATTATTTATATATACTATCATTTTATAATTAATAATATCACTAATACTATTATAAAAATCATTAACCATAAATTTAAAACTTTATCAATTTGATAAAATGCAAAAAAGTAGAATACAAAAATCAACCTACAACAAATATCGAAAAAAAAAAAAAGGGAAAACACACTTCAAAAACAAACAACTTAATCAAAATAATGCAACTAGATACAAAGTAGGTGATGGAAAGATAGAATTAAATTATTATTATTATTATTATAAAATAAATATAAAAAAACACTGGCCCTTAATATCCGTTCAAGAAAGTCAGAATTATTGGATATATAAAATTATAATTACTCAATAATATTTTTGAATTATGCAGAGAGTGATGGAAAAAGTGTACTGCAAGAGTGTTGGCGGTGGAGAGGCCAAGATCGTCGTGACAGTGCGTTGCGAGGACAACGTCATCGATCCCTCTGACATTTTGCCTAACGTCGGCAATTAAGCGACCCCACTCATTTGGGAACATGCAGCCGACAGTATCCGCCATTATGAGCGTCGTTGCTCCTGCTTCAATGGCTTCTTCAAATACTTTGTACAAGAACTCCTTCTCCGTCCTGCATCTTATTTTCTAATTCAGCAATTAATTATTGTGATAAGTAAATTAGAATTAGATGAATGTGATAACCTGGATGTGTCCTCAGCGCAAAATGAGACGTCGTTTAAGCCAAGGCTTCTCGCGTACGACAAACCATCCTTCATTATCCTCACCACCTCCTCTCTGCTCTTCTTCAGCTTGTGTCTCATGTGAATCTCGCTTGTTGCTAAGAACAACCCCATCCGCGGCTGATTCGCCTCCCTTACCGCTTCCCACGTCACGTCGATGTCCGCCTTCACGCACCTTGACACCGCGTTGATCACCGGCACGTGTCCCACGCCACCTTCTCCGCCTGTTCAAATTTAAACCTACGTACGTCAAAGTCCGAGATATATATATATATATTACTATTAATATTAAAAGTTTAGTTTTGAAGTACCATTCCCCACCGAAGCGGCTATATGCTTGACAACTTCAAGGGCGAGCGGCGACGAAGCGGGAAAGCCGGCTTCGATGACGTCAACACCGAGTCGGGCTAGCTGGGCGGCGATCTCAAGCTTCTGATCGGAGGAGAAGTTGACGCCAGGAGTCTGCTCACCGTCGCGTAGGGTTGTGTCTAAGATTCGGACGTAGGATGGGTCCGAGATCTTGTTTGGGATGTATTCGGGACGGTTTGTCAAAGAGTTGACCATGTGAGGGGCTGTGGAACTCGTACGCCATTGTGGTCTTACAAATTGCTTCTTCGGTATGAAGCTTTTGGCAATCATAGAAGAAGAAAGAAGCTGGAGATTTAGACTTGGGGTTGCCATTTACAAACAAATTTTATTATAATTCAATCGACTCTTGAGATTTACAAACAGATTTGATTTTGATATCACTCCCATATATAATGGGCTGACCAGAAAACGACTCAAAATAAACTCTTTCATGTGCTGCCCACGTGTTATCTCCCAGCGATGAAGGCGTGAAACCAGCTGTAAGGCGTCCACACGTGTTGAAACTTGAAATGGTTTTATTTAAGATAAAAATTATTTTATTGTTATTTTTATGTATTATGTATCGAATATTTATCTATAAGTACATTTAGTTCCGGTTAAATTGAGCATAAAATTTTGAAGTTTTAATATCCTCTTGAACAATAATTTTCTAATAAGAAAGTTATTTAGAAAGAATATATAACTTTTTTTATTAAAAATTTTATTTATTTATTTCTAATAATGCATTAAAAATTAATAGTGAACTTATGAATTCAAAAGTAGTAAGATTCAATATTTATTTACGTGATCAATAAATCAGTGATATCATTGTTACCTTAATTAGTATTATAGAAAATATTAGGTTAGAAAAATAAAGTTAGTTATATTAAACTCATTTTTTTTTGTTAGTGGATAATATCATTCAATTTATTTTTTATGCAAAATCTAAAAAAAATATGGTTCAATTGATATTTATTTGACATCATAGTTAAGCATCATTTCTTAGTGTTAAATATAATTTGATTTAGCAAAATCTACACACAAAAAAATGTATGAATTTGTTAATTTTAGATTAAAATAATTTTAAATATACATAAGTTTAGAAATCGGTTGTTTTAAGTTCAACAAAACCGTTAAAAATATATAGTTTGCAAACAACAACTAAAAAATATGATTTGACTATGTGAGATTTTTTCACCAAAATAGGATTATAAAATAGTTAAAAATATATATATGTACAAGCAAGAACATCAAAATTATACACCGCAAAGACAAACATTTCAAGATTTTGATTATCTAATTCATTATGAACAACTACATAATCTTCAACTCCTTTGATAAAGAGATGTGGAGAAAACATCATTTTTTCATACACAGCCACTATAATTTTGTTGTAAAAATAGAAAAGAAGGTTTTCTCTTGACTTTCTTTCTATTTTGAAAGTGAAAACTATATTTACATGCTTGGATTATCATGATTTGATGAATATTGTGTTTACATGCATGTGTTTTGTGGAGACTACATTCATTATTGTCACCAACGTGGGCCTTTGTATTTTTCTCTCCATCCTCCTATCCATTTCCACCACCACCGCCTCCGTAGTGATGAGCTTTATGACCGACAGTTTCAGCCGTCCCACCGCCGTTTAGTGAGTTCATTTTTCTTTTCTTTCTTTTCTTTATTTCTTTTTGAACATTGAGAACAATGTTTGTCCTAAGTATGGGGTGGGGTATGACTATGTGTTGTAATAACTCTACTACTACTTTGTTTGCTTCTATCCATGACACTATCGCATTTTCATTTCATAGTCACACGTTTCATTATCGCATTGCATGAAAATAGTTTTGAAAAACCCATAAAAATTTGAAAAATTTTGAAAATTTTTGTGCTTCTAAGACTTGAGATGATTCCTATGATAAATCTTACTTGCGGAATGAGTTCTTGATGACAATTGCATGCTTAAACGAAATTATGAATTGGAAAGAAATTGAATGAGTTGTTTATCTTTACTTGCAAATTTCGTAATGTGAGAGTTTTATCTAAATCATATTGAGAAATTAAGGTTGAAATCGCATGATGAGTTCCTATACTTCTTTATGAAATGATTAAGGCAATTCAATTTTCTTGCTTCTTTCTTTGATCATTTAGCCCCTCAATGAAATAATAGCCTTCCTTACCCATCCGGGAATTTGAAGGAGTTGATATTTGGCATGTTTGATGTGGGAGGGCCATGAAAGCAAAATTTTGCATTCAAAGAATAGAAAAAAAAAACTTGTAGGTTTGGGGAAGTCAATCATGACGATGAGTAACTCGACACCATTCACATAGCCGGGTGTTTGTGTCTTGCCAAAGTCGGATTGAGCGATATTCCTAACGGATTATGGTATGTGCATCAAGGGTTTGAGGCATCTCGAATTTGAGAAACGCCGATCTCCTAGGCTTCGGTTTTTGTGCACCGCTGACCATAGTTCCAAAAGTAAAGTCGAAAAATAATGTGAAAAAGAAAAGAGCAAAGCTCTAAGTTGATGTTGTTGCAAAATCAAAAGAAAAAGTAAAAGAGTTGGTTTATTCCTTTTCCCGGATTCATGCACCACATCCCTTATAAGTTTCCCTCCTTTCCGCATTCTAGACCTTACTTGAAAGTCCTTAAGATCAAAAGAGTGTTATATGACTTAGTGATCTAAATTGAAGTTTCTTATTCTTGATTTTGACAATACTTGAAGGTTATGATGTTTGTTTTGAGGTTTAAGTAATTTGTGACGTTTCTTTGCTCTACATTCTTTGGTTTGTGTATGTGAGCGTTTTCAAGGATGAATGAAGCAAGATTTTAGGTTGATCTATTGACTAGAAGCACATTCACCTAAAAAGATGTTTTGTTTTGAGTTTGCGTGCATATTTCATCCTAACTATGTTCTAAGCTTTTGAAAACCTTGCTTGGGGACAAGCAAGTGACAAGTATGGAGTATTTTGTTAGCATGAAATATTGTGATATTATAGGCATGTTTTCTAGTTGTTTTTCATTCATTATTGTGTCCATGGAGAGGGTGTAGAAGCAATAGTTAGCTTATTCATCTATATTTTCGATATGGAGATCTACACTAGCTTTGTGTTGATTATAGGTGAATAAGAGCTGGAATTGGATCGTTTGATGGCAATCAAGGAGGAATTGATCACCTAGGAAGATGAGGATACACATTGAGAAGCTAAGGAAGGAGCAAAGATGAAGAATGGCACGAAACATTGACAAAACAAGGGAAGAATGACTTCCACGCCCCACTTCCACGGCCGTGGAACTTCCATCATGAACGTGGACTTGATCCTTGAGCAATCCAGTGAGTTACACAACATAAATTACGGTCGTGGAAGGCTGAAGACACCGTAATATTTTCCACGCCCCATTTCCACGGTCGTAGAATCCTTCGAGACCGTGATTTGGGCAATCTTTTGGCGAATCATTAATTGCCACGTTTTCTACGTATTGAACTAAGAAGATATCTTTTTCTCACCTTATAAAATGGTTGAAAAAGAGAGAATTCAGGACGCGTGCTTAGGGCTGCATTAGACGTACGGAGATTTGTGCTTGCAAACGTGATTCACGAAGGGTTGTTGAAGATTCGGAGTTGCTTGTGGCGGAAGTTACGCCCTTTTGTCCTTAGATTTGATTAGAAGACGGATTGACATCCCGTTCTTCATTCCTATCAAGGATTGTTATTGGTTCGTGTTTCTTTCTGAATCTGTTATACATATATCTCTTTGTGTGTTTGGATTTGAAGATTGATTTGAGTTTTATTGAGTTTTTGAAGGTTTCCATCTTTCATTCTTCTTAAACATAAATATTGATATCAAAATGATGATTGTTGGCTAAAACCCTTTAGCAATTCTAAGGTGAAGGGTTGATAGTTGTGGCTTAGATGATGATAGATCGATCATAAACAGATTGGATCTTGAGAGTTAGAGAAACTTCGTCGACAACTAAAATCACGGTCTATTCTTGAACTTCCACGGCCGTGGAACTCAAGATCAACCCGTGATTTACCCCAGTTTACGAACTTTGCTTTTACTTTAATCCAAAGTTATAGATTTGCTTTAACCTAGTCTTGACTTGCCTTTTCTAGGTAATAGTGAGACTCAACATCCTCTATTTCGGTTTTGAGTGTCACAACCTTAACCGTTTGAGCCTATCTTGATCCTTGGGTTACAAGTTTGGGTATTTGAGATCAATTCTTACCCTTAGATCCTTTCTATACTGAAGCCTCAACAACCTTTATAGAGAGCGTCTTTGGGTGAGTCATATAGGGTTTTGGAACTTCACTGTACATTACCTTACATTCGTATACCTTTGCAATTCTCAACTATGTCCTTATATCTTTAGTATATCTTGAATCGATTGCCACAATTAGATACCTGGATCTTTAGGATTGCTGTTTTCCCAAATATATTTGCAAAGCTTTACCTTTTATTGCTTGACAACTTTACATCTGAAGTTGTCCTCCCCAAATCCCTGAGTTCGATATTTTGAAATTCTTGCTTTACTACGCCGATCCGTACACTGCGGGTTCGCTTGCTTGATTCTAGTTTTATAAATTTAAAGCTTGATTGCGCGCACGCTAAGTGGCGAACAACCAATGAGTTTTAAAAATTATGTTTTAATAAAAAAAAAGGAAAAAAAGACTAAAAATACTTTTTTAGTAAAAAATACATGAAAAAAGTAAAAAAAATATATATTAATTTAAAGAAGATCAATAAAAAGTAAAAAAATTTTATATATGTGTGCGATATATAGAATAAGAGGGAGCATTATGTAATCAAGCAATATATGTTAACAATCCTAACAAACTCTACAATATAATATATATATATATATATATATATATAGGGTGTGGTTCCCATGAGAACACCCCTAACGTGTATACATGAAAACACTCTTAGACCGTCGGATGATGAGTGTAATATCCGGAATTTTTATTCCGTTTAATCCCGTAGCAAACCGGATTTCGATACGTTGATCCTTACATGTCTACCTAGTCGGACACAATATCTCAAACTTTTATCATTTTATGTAACCTCACTTCACATAAAATGATAATATTTTTATAGCAAACCGTAATCCACCAAACCCTAATTTATAATAGGACATGTTCTTGACAAAGTCGTGACGCCCTTTTAACAAGACCAAGACGAGACCATGACGAGTTATGACGAGATCATGACAAAGCCATGACATGTTTTGACAAAGCCTTGACAAAACTCAGCCCACTTTGCCCTCTTGTTTCAGCCCATTTCTTGTACTCACCTTGTCCAGCCCTTGGCTTTGTCCCCTGCTGACGGATTGTACCAGCCCAGCAGGAGCCTTGCCTCACGTCCAGCCCAGAATTCGCCTGCTCAGCCCATGTAGCAGCCCGCAAGCCAACTAGCATCCACGTAAGGATGAAGCACAAAAGGAATCTCGCTCCTTAACCGCCCCTAATTTTACGCCAGTTGACCTTCCTTCTGCGCTTCCGGAGTTCACGCCAGTCAGGGATGCTCCAGGATCTGCGTATCTCGCTTGCCTCCATCTCCTTGTTCCGTTTAGAGCCAAACACAACACCGGATGCCCGCCTTCGTGCACACAGAAGTCATCATCTCTTCCTTGGCGTTGTATGTTACGCTAAGATTGTGTAGCACAAAAGTCTTACAATTTATAAACTCGATATAATTTCCTAACTCCTAGCGAACCCACAGTATATGGGTCGTTTTGTAGCAAGGATAGTATTCCAAGGTCGAACACGAAGACTAAGGTGAAATCGAATCAACAAGTGACCATAGATATGGGAGAGGAGAATTGCTCAGCAACAGCTTGTAGGACCACTTATATTCTCCACCAAGATCAAGGCCGGACAAAGAGATCGTGGGACACGTGGCTTAAGCTGTCAAAGGCCAAAAATCGACCCAGTCAAATAAATCGGCCGATTTTCCTGAGTGTTGGTCCGATTTTCTTCAACAGAGACTTGTTATGATCATCTAGCCATGAGTTGCTCCATTGCTTGCACCAATAAGGGTCCTTGTGTCCTTCATTGCTCCAATTATGTTCCTTCAAGGCCTTGGATATGTACCACCATGAGGCTTGACCCTCGAATGTATCGATTAATGTCCAAAAGATCCCCGAAATACCTACAAAACCGACAAAAGCTCGTGTAGACGTCTTTTCTAGAAATATGCATGAATTAAGCGTAAACGTCATGAACTAATGTCAAACCGTGCATGAATAACGGGAAAAACTATCTAATTGAATGCCTAAACTAACGTCATAAATCACGTTATCAAAATACCCCATACTTAAGATTTGCTCGTCCCCGAGCAAGACCCAACTATAGACCAAGAGATGACATGATTTATGCATGCAGAAAAACAACAAAATCTTTTTGGAATTGTGCTTCTAACATTGGATCACCTTCATAGTCATGTTTCATAGCAATGGACAAGCAATCATGCATAAAACGAATGAAGGCATGGAAAGACAATTATACTTAACTAGAAAGCATGCATGAGAGGTGAAAATGAAGAAGTCAAGATGATCATGAGTATGTCCAATCTAGATCACATAGTCTTACACACATGCATTTAGGTTACAAGGACTTAGAAAAGAAGAAGCTAAGAAACGTTGTGATTCGGTGGGAATTTTTAGGTCATGTGATGCTAATCCGGGAAAGGAACTAACTCCACAATTTCGTTTTTGCTCAACTTCCCAACAAGTGTATAATTTTCTCCATCTTTTCTTTGTTTTCTTTTCTTTTTCACTTATTTTTGAGACAATGGTATTGGTGTACAAAAGCCGAAACCTTGGTGATTAGCCGTCCTCGGGTTTTTTTTATTTTTCGAGGTGCATCCACACCGGGCACACATACCAAAACTCGTTAGGACTATCGGTTTATTTGACTTTGGCAAGGCACAAACACCCGATTATGTGAATGGTGCCGAGTTACTCGTCATTTAAACCAACGTCCCCAAACCTATATTTTTGTCTACACTTTCACAACAAATTCAGCACTTCATTCACAACATTCTTGTATCAACAACTTCACCCCACACTTGCTTTTCACACATATCAACACACTAGCATGCTCCTATTCCCGGATGGGTCAAAAGAGGTCAATCAAAGACTATTGAGGTGCTTAAACAACATGATCAAGATGAGAAGTATAGAAAGATGAATTGCCTTAATCACTCCTAAATGATGTGCAAGAACTAGCATGTAATTTCGACTTTCAATCCTCAATCCAATCAAGGCAAACATTCATGATCACAAATCACACATGGGATTCAAGATAAGTACTTCAAGTCCACATATGCATTCATCTATTCAACACATAAGGCCATCCATAGCCAATTCACAAAACAATTTCATCCTAAGGGTCATTCCCAAGCTTAGAAGCACTAAAAATTTTTAAAATTTTCTGATTTTTTTTGGATTTTTTCGAAATATGTATGTACAATGGAAGACATAATGAAACATGCGACAATACTATCCTAGATGTTAATCATGCAAGTGATCATGAAAACCCCACCCCATACTTAGAAACACACTGTCCCCAATGTGGAAACTAAATAAAGAAGTGAAAGAGAGTTCTCACAATGTAAAATTGGTGATGCTTTGGTATTTCGGTTCACATCGAATGATGATGGTGGATGATCGATCAAGATGGTAGAGAGCTCTTGATGTTCATAATGATGTCGGAACCCGCGCTTGGCACCGCAAGCCGTCCAAGTTCCACGTCCGCTCCACCCATGCTTGATTGGAGATCATCACTTTCCTTGACAGAAGGAAAAATCGTGCCAACTACCTAGGAAAATCGGCCGATTTCTGTGAAGAACAGTCCGATTTTCCTGGGTGCTTTCTTCCTCGTCCATGTGCTTAGATCTTGTACCTTCAACAGTTCCATGAGGTTTTCACATGACATCCAGCATCTCATAACACATGACAATCAACAAGATCTAGCACCCAAAAACACAAAAGAAAAACAAAGCACACCAAGAGCAAGATCAATCAAAAACAAGAAAATCAAAAGGGAAAAATATGTACCAATGAGTTGCCTCCCATTAAGCGCTTCTTTAAGGTCATTAGCTTGACCAAATTAAAGAGCGTTTCACTCAAGGTGAAGTGGGGCAATCACTTCCACCGGGGCTTCCGGGATGTACTTCTTCAAACGGTGCCCATTCACCTTAAAGTTACCACAATGATCTCCTCTTATTTCCACCGCTCCATGAGGAAAGATCTTCCTCACAACATAAGGACCCGTCCATCTTGACTTGAGCTTTCCGGGGAAGAGCCGCAGCCTCGAGTTGAAGAGAAGCACTAAGTCACCCTCATTCAACTCCTTTGGATTGAGGCGCTTGTCATGCCAACGCTTGGTCCTTTCCTTGTAGATCCGGGCATTTTCATAAGCATCCAACCGGATCTCCTCAAGGGCGTTCATGTCTAGCAACCGCTTCTCACTGGCCTCCTTGAGGTCAAAATTCAGCCACCTTATGGCCCAATATGCTCTATGCTCCATCTCCACCGGAAGGTGGCAAGACTTGCCACAAACTAGCTTGTAGGGAGTGGTGCCAATTGGGGTCTTGAAAGCGGTTCTATAAGCCCACAAAGCATCATCGAGCTTCATAGCCCAATCCTTTCTTGTTCTAGAAACCGTCTTCTCAAGGATTCCTTTTATCTCTCGGTTGGAGATCTCCACTTGGCCACTAGTTTGGGGATGGTAAGGTGTTGCCACCTTATGAGTCACCCCATACTTAGCCAAAAGTGACCCGAAGTTCCTATTAGTGAAGTGCTTTCCTCCATCACTTATGATCACCATTGGTGTCCCAAACCTAGGAAAGATCACTCGGTTTAAGAACCGCACCACAACCTTGACATCATTTGTGGGAGAAGCGATTGCTTCCACCCATCTCGACACATAGTCCACCGCCAATAGGATGTAGAGGTTGCCACATGAAGAAGGGAATGGTCCCATGAAGTCCACACCCCACACATCAAATATCTCCACCTCTTGTATGTTGTTCAAGGGCATCTCATTCCTCCTTGAGATGTTGCCCGTCCTTTGGCAAGCATCACATGCCACTACAAAATTCTGCACATCTCTAAATAAGTTAGGCCAATAAAAACCGGATTGCAATACCTTTGCACACGTCTTGTGTGAGCTAGCATGGCCTCCACATGGCAAAGAGTGACAATGCCGGATCACACTCTCCACCTCATCCTCCGGTATGCATCTCTTAAAGACTCCATCCGGTCCTCTCTTGAACAAAAGTGGTTCACTCCAATAGTAATGCCTCACATCCTTGAAGAACTTCTTCCTTTGGGCATATGACAAACCGGGCGGCACCTCCTCACACACAAGGTAGTTCACGATATCGGCATACCACGGCTCATTACCCCTTGACACTTGAAACAAGCATTCTTCCACCATTTGCAATTGCTCATCCCGGAATGAGTCATCAATCGGGATGTCGTCTCTCTCAAGCTCCAATGGTGGGAGCCTACTAAGATGGTCCGACACAGAGTTTTCGGACCCCTTCTTGTCCCGGATCTCCAAGTCAAACTCTTGAAGGAGAAGGATCCACCGAATGAGGCGGGGCTTGACATCTTTCTTTGTGAGGAGGTAACGGATCGCAGCATGATCCGTATACACAATGACCTTTGCTCCAACAAGATATGACCGGAATTTCTCAAAGGCATACACCACCGCTAGCAACTCCTTCTAAGTTGTGGCATAGTTAAGTTGGGCATCATCTAGCGTCTTGCTAGCATAATAGATGGCATGTGTGCGCCCATCTTTCTTTTGTCCTAAAACAGCCCCAACGGCCACATCGCTTGCATCACACATCACTTCAAATGGTAAGCTCCAATCCGGAGGATGCATGATGGGAGCGGTGATCAAAGCATCCTTCAACCTACAAAAAGCCTCAAGGCAATCCTTGGAGAAAACAAACTCAACATCTTTCATTAGTAGGTTAGTAAGAGGCTTAGAAATCTTAGAGAAATCTTTAATAAATCTCCGCTAAAAACCGGCATGCCCTAGAAAGCTCCTTACCCTTTTCACCGAGGTAGGTGGTGGCAACTTCTCTATCGTCTCTATCTTAGCCCTATCAACCTCAATGCCACGGTTGGACACCAAGTGTCCCAACACAATACCTTCACTTACCATGAAGTGGCATTTTTTCCAATTTAAGACAAGATTTGTCTCCTCACATCTCTTAAGCACCAAAGACAAGTTAGCTAGGCAATCATCAAAAGAAGATCCATAAACGGAAAAATCATCCATAAACACTTCCATGATGTTCTCAATATATTCAGAAAATATGGCCATCATACACCTTTGAAAGGTGGCGGGTGCATTACACAACCCAAATGGCATTCTCCTATATGCAAATGTACCCCAAGGACATGTGAATGTGGTTTTCTCTTGGTCATCGGGGTGGATAGGGATTTGGAAGAATCCACTATAGCCATCTAGGTAACAAAAATGAGAGTGTTGAGCTAATCTCTCTAGCATTTGGTCAATTAAAGAAAGAGGGAAATGATCTTTCCTAGAGGCCACATTTGGTTTCCTATAGTCAATACACATCCTCCATCCCGTAACCGTCCTAGTTGGGATTAGTTCATTGTTCTCATTAGTTACTACGGTCATACCACCCTTCTTAGGAACCACATGAACGGGACTAACCCATTTACTATCCGAAATCGGGTAGATGATTCCCGCATCTAGCAACTTAATGATCTATTTCTTGACTACCTCTTTCATTATAGGATTCAATTTTCTTTGATGTTCAATAGAGGGTTTATGGTCATCTTCCATCAATATCTTATGCATGCACAAAGAGGGTTTAATGCCAACAAGGTCATCAATGGTGTATCCTATTGCCTTTCTATGCAGTTTCAATTCATTCAACAATCTATTAAGCTCATCATCATTCAAAGATGCATTCACAATCACCGGATAAGTAGAATTTGAACCAAGGAAAGCATACTTTAAATGAGAAGGAAGAGGTTTTAGATCAAGTTTAGGAGGACCTTTTTCGGTTGGAGATGATCCATACAATGTAGGTTGAGATGATTCCAAAGCCATGGAAGCCTCACCTAAGTCCCTTGATGATTGCTCACAAACACTTGGATGTTGCTCAAAAGACTCAGGAAAATCGACCCTCTGTGAAGAAAATCGGCCGATCTGGGGGTCGATTTCATTTTCTGCATTTGCAAAATCGGATGAAAACTCAGGGTTGATGCAAAAATCGGCCGATTTTTGCCCCTCTGGTCCGATTTTTCTACAGGTATTCCTCTCTTCCTCTAGTACTTCAAACCCAACACTTGGTAGCTCATCCAATGCATTCAAGGCCTTGATTACTTCATTGCTACTCTCCTCAACTCCTTCCTCCATCAAACTCGAGCTAAGAACCTTCTCAAGTGGATCCTTGAGCAAGATTGAGCTCCAAACCTCTCTAGACTCCTCTTCCTCAACAATGTTGAAGAAATCTTCACCTAGGGCTGGCCCCTTAACCATTGTGGACAAATTAAACTTGATATTCTCTTCTCCAATGTTGAAAGAGAGAATTCCATTCTTGCAATCCACCAAACATCCGGAAGTAGCTAGGAAAGGTCTCCCCAAGATGATAGGAACCGGATAATCCGCCGGGATGTCCAAACCAACGAAGTCTATGGGCACATAGAACTTCCCTAGTTGCACCGATATGTCTTCCAAGATTCCAACCGTGTGAGTGATTGAACAGTCCGCCATGTAAAGGGTCATCTTGACCGGCTTTGGCTCTCCTAGCCTAACCTTGTTGCAAAGTGCAAGCGGGATGATGCTTACACTTGCTCCAAGATCAAATAGGGCGTCATACTTCACTTCTCCCACTCCAATTGGTACACAAAAGGATCCCGGATCTCTTAGCTTAGGAGGCATCTCCTCCTTCATAGTGTGAATCAACTCCGAGGACCTTTTTGTCATCCTCACTTCTCCATACTCCTCCAACTTCCTCTTGATGGAGAGTATTTCCTTCAAAAACTTGCCATATGCCGGAATTCCTAGAATAGCATCCATGAATGGAATGTTAATATGCAATTTAGACATAAGTTCAAGGAATTTACCAAAGTGTTTGTCCAAACGAGCTCTTGCTCGTGATTGAGGGAATGGTAGTGGTGGCTTGTATGGAGGTGGTGCCACATAGTGGAACTTTGTTATAGAATTTTATAGAGTTCAGGACCAGGGGTAAAATGGTTATTTACCCATATAAGGGTATTTTGGTAATTTCTTTATGATAGATCATATATCTTAGAAGTTGGAGACTTCTAAGATAGTGAGATACGTTATTGATCCAGTTTCCTTGTTTAACAGGCGATGGAGTATTCTACGGTTGCTCACCGAATGGAGATTTAGACAGTCGAGATTGATTCAAGTAAGTCCTTTGGGCTTACTTAGCTAGCTATCCGATATGAGTGAGAATGATGATAGTGGTGTTTGAATGATGTGTGTACTAGCGTATTTCATAGTAATCATCGATCGACTTACATATCTGGCCTAAGAGTAACGAGCGGTAGCATTCTGCTTAGTTAGCCCGAGGGCGCTGGGGGTTTCTTCCGGGACTAGTCCATACTTGGTTTGCGGGTCGCCACCGGTGGAGGTGTGCCGAACTGTTACGCTCAGGATGTGTGTGTGATACGCAATAGGTTTTAAATTTATACTCGTTATATTTCTCCTAACTCCTAGCGAACCCGCAGTGTACGGGACGTTTGTAGTAGGGATAGTATTCCGAGGTCGAACACAAAGACTAAGGTGAGATTAATTCGATTTGTGATTAAGTTTAGTGAAGGTCTAGTTAAGAAAAGAGAAGGAATAAAGAAATGAAAATCTAAATGGTTTTGGTGGGTTTTTAGGTGATCAATCAAGGATCACAATTCAAGCAAGATAATAGAACAAACTAACAACTCAAGATAGCAAGGTAAACAAGTAACTCAAGCACAAAATATGTAATCAAGAGAGGAAAGTGGATTCTAGAGATCAAGATTTCCGGTTATGGCATTGGACTCAAGGTTCTAAAGATTCTAGGACAAGGCTGCGGTGTTGGGGAAGAGTGTTTAACTAATGGAAGCAATTACCGGGTAGGTCTCTCACTTCACTAGTCCCGCATCAAACTCCTACTACCGGGTAGGTCTCAAGGGGTTAAAGTAGGGAATTCTACACAAACCGGATACTACTTAAGGGGTAACCCTCTCCTTACCGGGTAAGTCTCGGAATAGGGAAGGCTCAAGCAATAATCCTAGCACACTCGATCCAATAGCGGCTTACGAGGCTCACTACTACCTAGTATTCATCATCTTAGGTATCTAAGGTCGGAAATAATCGGGTAGATCTCTTCCCTCACTTAGATTGATAGCATTAGGTGATCCTAAGATCAATTAGGCTTAATAAACACTAGGATTTAAACAACAAAATACCCTAACATACAGATTCATCATTTAAAGAGCAACAGGGGAATAAATCGGATGGATCTTGGCTAAATCGGCCGATCTGGCTGATGATCAGGGCGATTTTTCCTCCTGGTTTGGGTTTCGTGCATACAAATCATCCTAAACTAACATATAAGTCCATTCTATCATCACCCTAGCCATAACCATCAATCCATCACTCTAGAATCACAATAAACTAGCCAATAATATGCATATCAAGATCCAAAATCATCACACAAGCATACATGGTTTGCATAGATGGATAATGAAAGATAGGCAAATAAAAACAGTAAATCTCAGCTGAATCTAAGTTTTAGCAAGACTTACAACCCTTAGAATGAAGTTCCAAAACGTTCCTAATAATCCTTGCAATAGTTCTTCAATCCAAAACTCCAAAAATCACTCTAAATCTCTCAAAACCTCACTATCACTCTTAGGTTGGTGTTCTTCTTCTTCCTTCCAATTGAGAGAGTTTTTCTTCTTCTCCAAGTCTAGCCCCCAATCCAATGAGCTGTGAATGAGAATGTGGGAGAGGAGAGATGCTCAGTAAAAGCTTGCAGGACCACTTATATTCTCCACCAAGAGCAAGGCCGGATCAAGAGATCGTGGGACACGTTGCTTAAGCTGTCAAAGGCAGGAAAATCGACCCAGAGGAATAAATCGGCCGATTTTCCTGGCAGTTGGTCCGATTTTCTTCAGCAGAAGCATGCTATGATCGTCTAGCCATGAGTTGCTCCATTGCTTGCACCAATAGTGGTCTTTGTGTCCTTTGTTGCTCCAATTATGCTCCTTCAAAGCTTTGGATGTGTACCACCATGAGGCTTGACCCTCGAATGTATCGATTAATGTCCAATAGATTCCCGAATTACCTACAAAACCGATAAAAGGTCGTGTAGACGTCTTTTCTAGAAATATGCAAGAATTGAGCGAAAACGTCATGAACCAATGTCAAACCGTGCATGAATAACGAGAAAAACTATCTAATTAAGTGCCTAAACTATCGTCATAAATCACGTTATCAAAATACCCCATACTTAAGATTTGCTCGTCCCTGAACAAGATTCAACTATAGACTAAGAGATGACATGATTTATGTATGCAGAAAAACAACAAAATCTTTTTGGAATTGTGCTTCTAGCATTGGATCACCTTCATAGTCATGTTCATAGCAATGGACAAGCAATCATGCATGAAATAAATGAAGGCATGGAAAGACGATTATACTTAACTAGAAGTCATGCATGAGAGGTGAAAATGAAGAAGTCAAGATGATCATGAGCATGTCCAATCTAGATCACTAAGCCTTACACACATGCAATTAGGTCATTAGGACTTAGGAAAGAAGGGGCTAAGAAACGTTGTGATTAGGTGGGAATTTTTAAGTCATGTGATGCTAATCCGGGAAAGGAACTAACTCCACAAATTTTGTTTTTGCTCAACTTCCCAACAAGTGTATAATTTTCTCCATCTTTTCTTTGTTTTCTTTTCTTTTTCACTTATTTTTGAGACAATGACATTGGTGTACAAAAGCCGAAACCTTGGTGATTAGCCGTCCTCGGGCTTTTCTATTTTTCGAGGTGCATCCACACCGGGCACACATACCAAAGCTCATTAGGACTATCGGTTTATTTGACTTTGGCAAGGCACCAACACCCGATTATATGAAGTGTGCCGAGTTACTTGTCATTTAAACCAACGTCCCCAAACCTATATTTTTGTCTACACTTTCACAACAAATTCAGCACTTCATTCACATCATTCTTTCATCAACCATTTCACCCCACACTTGCTTTTCACACACATCAACACACTAGCATGCTCCTAGTCCCGGATGTGTAAAAAGAGGTAAAATTTTTCATCAATTGAGGTGCTAAAACAACATGATCAAGATGAGAAGTAGAGAAAAATGAATTGCCTCATTCTTTCCTAAATGATGTGCAAGAACTAGCATGTAATTTCGACTTTCAATACTCAATTTAATCAAGGCAAACATTCATGATCACAAATCATTTATGGGATTCAAGATAAGTACTTCAAGTCTACATATGCATTCATCTATTCAACACATAAGGCTATCCATAGCCAATTTACAAGACGATTTCATCATAAGGGTCATTCCCAAGCTTAGAAGCACAAAATTTTTTAAAATTTTCTGATTTTTTTTTTTGGATTTTTCGAAATATGTATGTACAATGCAAGACATAATGAAACATGTGACAAAATTAAACTATCCTAGATGCTAATCATGCAAGTGATCATGAAAACCCCACCCCATACTTAGAAACACATTGCCCCTAATGTGTAAACTAAATAAAGAAGTGAAAGAGAGTCCTCACAATGTAAAATTGGTGATGCTTTGGTATTTCGGTTCACATTGAATGATGATGGTGGTTGATCGATCAAGGATGGTAGAGAGCTCTTGATGTTCATTATGGTGTCGGAACCCGCACTTGGCACCGCAAGCCGTCCAAGTTCCATGTCCGCTCCACCCATGCTCGATTGGAGATCACCACTTTCCTTTACAGAAGGAAAAATCTCCCCAACAACCCAGGAAAATCGGCCGATCTGGCTGAAGAACAGGCCGATTTTTCTGGGTGATTTCCTCCTCGTCCATGTGCTTGGATCTTGTACCAATGGGTTGCCTCCCATAAGCGCTTCTTTAAGGTCATTAGCTTGACCAAATTCAGGAGCGTTTCAATCAAGGTGAAGTGGGGCAATCACTTCCACCGGGGCTTCCGGGATGTATTTCTTCAAACGGTGCCCGTTCACTTTGAAGTTACCACAATGATCTCCTCCTATCTCTACCGCTCCATGAGGAAAGACTTTCTTTACAACATAGGGGCCCGTCCATCTTGATTTGAGCTTTCCGGGGAAAAGCCGCAGCCTCGAGTTGAAAAGAAGCACCAAGTCACCCTCATTCAACTCCTTTGGGATGAGGCGCTTGTCATGCCAACACTTGGTCCTCTCCTTGTAGATCCGGGCATTCTCATAAGGATCCAACCGAATCTCCTCAAGGGCGTTCATGTCTAGCAACCGCTTCTCACCGGCCTCCTTGAGATCAAAATTGAACCACCTTATAGCCCAATATGCTCTATGCTCCATCTCCACCGGAAGGTGGCAAGACTTGCCATAAACTAGCTTGTAGGGAGTGGTGTCAATTGGTGTCTTGAAAGCGGTCCTATAAGCCCACAAGGCTTCATCGAGCTTCATAGTCCAATCTTTTCTCGTCCTAGAGACCGTCTTCTCAAGTATCCCTTTTATCTCCCGGTTGGAGATCTCCACTTGGCCACTAGTTTGGGGATGGTAAGGTGTTGCCACCTTATGGGTCACCCCATACTTAGCCAAAAGTGCCCCAAAGTTCCTATTAGTGAAGTGCTTCCCTCCATCACTTATGATCACCCTTGGTGTTCCAAACCTAGGGAAGATCACTCGGTTGAAGAACCGCACCACCACCTTGGCATCATTTATGGGAGAGGCGATTGCCTCCACCCATCTCGAAACATAATCTACCGCCAATAGGATGTAGAGGTTGCCACATGAAGAAGGGAACGGTCCTATGAAGTCCACACCCCACACATCAAATATCTCTACCTCTTGTATGTTGTTCAAGGGCATCTCATTTCTCCTTGAGATGTTGCCCGTCCTTTGGCAAGCATCACAAGCTACCACAAAGCTTTGTACATCCTTGAACAAACTTGGCCAAAAGAAGCCCAATTACAACACCTTAGCACATGTCTTGTATGAGCTAGCATGCCCTCCACATGGCAAGGAATGACAATGACGGATCACACTCTCCACCTCATCCTCCGGTATGCATCTTCTAAACACTCCATCCGGCCCTCTCTTGAACAAAAGTGGTTCACTCCAATAGTAGTGCCTCACATCCTTGAAGAACTTCTTTCTTTGGGAATATGTCAATCTGGGAGGAACTTCCTCACACACAAGATAGTTCACAATGTCGGCATACCATGACTCACTTCCTCTAGACACTTGGAACAAGCATTCTTCCACCATTTGCAATTGCTCATCCCGGAATGAATCATCAATTGGGATGTCATCTCTTTCAAGCTCCAATGGTGGGAGTCTACTAAGGTGATCCGCCACGGAGTTCTCGGATCCCTTCTTGTCCCGGATTTCCAAATCAAACTCTTGGAGAAGAAGGATCCACCGAATCAACCTAGGTTTGGCATCCTTCTTGGTAAGGAGATAACGGATCGCAGCATGATCCGTATAAACAATGACCTTTGCTCCAACAAGATATGAGCGGAACTTCTCAAAAGCATACACCACCGCTAGCAACTCTTTCTCGGCGGTAGCATAATTGAGTTGGGCATCATCTAGCGTCTTGCTAGCATAATAAATGGCATGAGTGCGTCCATCTTTCTTTTGCCCCAAAACAGCCCCAACGGCTACATCACTTGCATCACACATGATCTCAAACGGTAGGCTCCAATCCGGAGGTTGCATGATCGGTGCGGAGATCAAGGCGTTCTTCAACCTACAAAATGCTTCAAGGCAATCCTTGGAGAAAACAAATTCAACGTCTTTCATTAGTAGGTTAGTAAGAGGCTTAGAGATTTTAGAGAAGTCTTGAATAAACCTCCGGTAAAAACCGGCATTCCCTAGAAAACTCCTTACCCCCTTCTCCGAGGTAGGTGGTGGCAACTTCTCTATCGTTTCAATCTTGGCCCTGTCAACCTCAATGCCACGGTTAGACACCAAGTGTCCCAACACAATACCTTCACTTACCATGAAGTGGCATTTTTCCCAATTCAAGACAAGATTTGTCTCCTCACATCTTTGCAATACTAATGACTAGTTAGACAAGCAATTATCAAAGGAAGAACCATAAACAAAGAAATCATCCATGAACACTTCCATGATATTTTCAATGTATTCCGAAAAGATAGCTATCATACACCTTTGGAAGGTGGTGGGTGCATTACACAACCCAAATGCCATTCTCCTATATGCAAAAGTTCCCTACGGACATGTAAATGTGGTTTTCTCTTGGTCATCGGGGTGGATAGGGATTTGGAAGAATCCACTATAGCCATCTAAATAGCAAAAATGAGAATGTTGAGCTAACCTCTCTAGCATTTGGTCAATGAAAGGGAGAGGGAAGTGATCTTTCCTAGAGGCCATGTTAAGCTTCCTATAATCAATGCACATCCTCCATCCCGTAACCGTCCTAGTTGGGATTAGTTCATTGTTCTCATTAGTTATTACGGTCATCCCACCCTTCTTAGGAACTACATGAACGGGACTAACCCACTTACTATCCGAGATAGGGTAGATAATTCCCGCATCTAGAAACTTTATGATCTCCTTCTTAACTACCTCTTTCATTATAGGATTCAATCTTCTTTGATGTTCAATAGAGGGTTTATGGTTATCTTCCATCATTATCTTATGCATGCACAAAGAGGGCTTAATGCCAACAAGGTCATCAATGGTGTATCCTATTGCCTTTCTATGCAGTTTCATTTTATTCAACAATCTATTAAGTTCATCATCATTCAAAGATGCATTCACAATCACCGGATAAGTAGAATTTAAACCAAGGAAAGCATACTTTAAATGAGAAGGAAGAGGTTTAAGATCAAGTTGAGGAGAACCTTTTTCGGTTGGAGACGATCCATACAATGTAGGTTGAGATGATTGCAAAGCCATGGAAGCCTCCTTGAAGTCCCTTGATGATTGCTCACAATCAAGTGGTTGATGCTGAAAAGACTCAGGAAAATCGGCCCAGTCAGAAAAATCGGCCGATTTTCCTGGGGGTAGGTCGATCTGAGTTTTTGTTTTTGCAGAACTGGACGAAATTTCAGCACAAGGCCAAAAATCGGCCGATTTGGTCCCTCCAGTCCGATTTTTCTGCCTGTTTCTCTCTTCTTCTAGCACTTCAAATCCAAAACTTGGTAGCTCGTCCAATGCATTCAAGGCCTTGATTACTTCATTGCTACTCTCCTCAACTCCTTCCTCCATCAAGCTTGAGCTAAGTACCTTCTCAAGTGGATCCTTGAGCAAGATTGAGCTCACAACCTCTCTAGACTCCTCTTCCTCAACTATGTTGAATACATCTTCATCAAGGGTTGACCCTTTCATCATTGTGGACAGCTTGAACTTGATGTTCTCTTCTCCAATGTTGAAGGAGAGAGTCCCATTCTTGCAATCTACTAGACATCCGGAAGTAGCTAGGAAAGGTCTCCCCAAGATGATAGGAACCGGATAGTCTGCCGGGATGTCCAAAACAACAAAGTCTATGGGCACATAGAACTTCCCTAGTTGCACCGGAATGTCTTCCAAGATTCCAACCGGATGAGTGATTGAGCGGTCCGCCATGTATATGGTCATCTTGACCGGCTTCGGCTCTCCTAGCCCAACTTTGTTGCAAAGTGCAAGCGGAATGATGCTTACACTTGCCCCAAGATCACATAGGGCGTCGTACTTCACTTCTCCTACTCCGATTGGCACACAAAAGGATCCCGGATCCCTTAGCTTAGGAGGCATCTCCTCCTTCATTGTTTGAATCAACTCCGAGGATCTCTTTGTCATTCTTATCTCCCCATACTCCTCCAACTTCCTTTTGTTGGAGAGTATCTCCTTCAAGAACTTGCCATATTCCGGGATACCTAAGATAGCATCCATGAACGGAATATTAATATGCAATTTAGACATAAGTTCAAGGAATTTACTAAAATGATTGTCCAAGCGAGCTCTTGCTCGTGATTGTGGGAACGGTAGTGGTGGCTTGTATGGAGGCGGTGCCACATATGTTGGCTCAACATCCTTGCTCTTGCCTCCATCTTCTTGCAATGGCTCTTCTTCATTCACCACTTGCTTCCCTTTAGCATTCTCCTTGGGCAAAGGATCTTTCATGCTCAACCCACTCCTCGTTGTAATGGCCAACACTTGGCCTCTTGGGTTATCTTCGGTCCTTCCGGAAAGCTTTCCCGGATCTCTATGTGCTTCACCCGCTTTTTGGAACACTTGTGCTTCCAACACTTTTTGAGCTTTGGAAATGGAAGTCACCGTGCTCTCAAGACCACTCAACCTTCCAAGCAATTGCTCAAACATCATTTCGGTTCTATCCTTTGGAGGTTGAGTAAATCCGGGTGGAGGTTCTTGTGAAGCTTTTGGTGGTGGAGTTGTGCTTGTGGAAGCGGGAGGGTTCAAGGCTCCATCCGGGTTAGAATAGGAAAACCCGGGATGGTTGTGGTTGGGCCGGTAATTGTTGAATTGCCAGTTGTTGTTGAAGTTCCTTGGGCCTTGATAGTTGTTGTAATTGCTCCTTCCCATGTAATTCACATCCTCTTCCTTGGAAGATAAGTTAGCTTGTGGAAGCACTTGAGGAGTTGCTTGGTTCTTCAAAGTTGTAACACACAACTCCCTCAAGGACTTCAATTCATTATTGATGGCATCAAGCTTGAAATTGCTCATGGTGACTTCACTCACCTCATATGCTCCCGCCTTTCTCCCTTCACTCTTCCTATGGGAGTATTTCTCAATTACTAGAGCTTGTTTCTCCACAAACTCCCAAGCATCATCCACATGCTTCTCCATGAAAGTCCCACCGGAAAGAGATTGAAGCTTGAATTGGCTATCTTCATCAAGTCCCTTGAAGTAGATCTCCAATACTTGAACAAACTCTCTCTATCCTTCATCACGAAGGCATTGATCTTCCCTCTTAATTCGGTAGTCTTGGAAGGTGGGAAGAACTTAGTCAAAAACTCGGTTGTCATCTCCTCCCAAGTACCAACTCGCCCTTGTGGAATAGATTGATACCAAGCTAAGGCTTTGTCCTTAAGAGAGAAGGAGAAAGCCATAAGCTTATGGTTGTTGCTCTCTAGTCTAGGCGGTCTAAGAGTCTCCATCAAAATCTCATAGTTCATCAAGTGTTGATGAGGAGACTCTCCTTCCATCCCTCCAAATTGATTATGCCGGATCATTTGTAGAACTTGAGGGTGGAGTTCGTAGTTGTGGGCTGCGGGATCTCCTAAGTTCACACCCGGACGGTGTGCTCTTTGTGCCGGATCCATATGTCTCCCCAAGGTTTGTGGCTCTTCAATAGCAATGGGTACAACCCTAACATTTGCCGCCGGCTGCGGTTGTGGTGGTGGAGGAGGTGGAGGTTGTTGACGATTAAGCTCTCCTTGTACAAGGGCTTGCCTAATCTCATCAATCTCCCTCCTAGTTGCTTCTTGCCTCTCATTGGCAAGTCTCCTTTCTTCCTCCAAGAGTTCATCTCTTAGCCTTATTTGCTCTAAGGCCTCATCCAATTCAGCTTGGAGATCTCTTCCGGACATCTCTTTCCCCTTTTTAATGCTCTTGGATCTAGATCTAAGGGTTTTCTCTGGTTCGGGATCGAATGGGGCTAAATCCTTGCCACGAGATCTTCGCATACACCTAAAGAGTAAGAGATGTCCTGAAAAGCAAAAACACACACCAAAGAGAGATCAAAAGCAACAAGAAAGATCTACACTATAAACAATCACAAAATAGACTCAATCTAGACCTAGTCCCCGGCAACGGCGCCAAAAACTTGTTACGCTCAGGATGTGTGTGTGATACGCAATAGGTTTTAAATTTATACTCGTTATATTTCTCCTAACTCCTAGCGAACCCGCAGTGTACGGGACGTTTGTAGTAGGGATAGTATTCCGAGGTCGAACACAAAGACTAAGGTGAAATTAATTCGATTTGTGATTAAGTTTAGTGAAGGTCTAGTTAAGAAAAGAGAAGGAATAAAGAATTGAAAATCTAAATGTTTTTTGTGGGTTTTTAGGTGATCAATCAAGGATCACAATTCAAGCAAGATAATAGAACAAACTAACAACTCAAGATAGCAAGGTAAACAAGTAACTCAAGCACAAAATATGTAATCAAGAGAGGAAAGTGGATTCTAGAGATCAAGATTTCCGGTTATGGCATTGGACTCAAGGTTCTAAAGATTCGAGGACAAGGCTGCGGTGTTGGGGAAGAGTGTTTAACTAATGGAAGCAATTACCGGGTAGGTCTCTTACTTCACTAGTCCCGCATCAAACTCCTATTACCGGGTAGGTCTCAAGGGGTTAAAGTAGGGAATTCTACACAAATCGGATACTACTTAAGGGGTAACCCTCTCCTTACCGGGTAAGTCTCGGAATAGGGAAGTCTCAAGAAATAATCCTAGCACACTCGATCCAATAGCGGCTTACGAGGCTCACTACTACCTAATATTCATCATCTTAGGTATCTAAGGTCGGAAATCATCGGGTAGATCTCTTCCCTCACTTAGATTGATAGCATTAGGTGATCCTAAGCTAAATTAGGCTTAATAAACACTAGGATTTAAACAACAAAACACCCTAACATACAGATTCATCATTTAAAGAGCAATAGGGGAATAAATCGGATGGATCTTGGCTAAATCGGCTGATCAGGCTGATGATCAGGGCAATTTTTTCTCCTGGTTTGGGTTTCGTGCATACAAATCATCCTAAACTAACATATAAGTCCATTCTATCATCACCCTAGCCATAACCATCAATCCATCACTCTAGAATCACAATAAACTAGCCAATAATATGCATATCAAGATCCAAAATCATCACACAAGCATACATGGTTTGCATAGATGAATAATGAAAGATAGGCAAATAAAAACAGTAAATCTCAGCTGAATCTAAGTTTTAGCAAGACTTACAACCCTTAGAATGAAGTTCCAAAACGTTCCTAACAATCCTTGCAATAGTTCTTCAATCCAAAACTCCAAAAATCACTCTAAATCTCTCAAAACCTCACTATCACTCTGAGGTTGGTGTTCTTCTTCTTCCTTCCAATTGAGAGAGTTTTTCTTCTTCTCCAAGTCTAGCCCCCAATCCAATGAGCTGTGAATGAGAATGTGGGAGAGGAGAGATGCTCAGCAACAGCTTGCAGGACCACTTATATTCTCCACCAAGAGCAAGGCCGGATCAAGAGATCGTGGGACACGTGGCTTAAGTTGTCAAAGGCAGGAAAATCGACCCAGAGGAATAAATCGGCCGATTTTCCTGGCAGTTGGTCCGATTTTCTTCAGTAGAAGCATGCTATGATCGTCTAGCCATGAGTTGCTCCATTACTTGCACCAATAGTGGTCTTTGTGTCCTTTGTTGCTCCAATTATGCTCCTTCAAAGCTTTGGATGTGTACCACCATGAGGCTTGACCCTCGAATGTATCGATTAATGTCCAATAGATTCCCGAATTACCTACAAAACCGATAAAAGGTCGTGTAGACGTCTTTTCTAGAAATATGCATGAATTGAGCGAAAACGTCATGAACCAATGTCAAACCGTGCATGAATAACGGGAAAAAACTATCTAATTAAGTGCCTAAACTATCGTCATAAATTACGTTATCACAAACCATCACCAGTTGGATAAGGAACGGGGGCGGGAAATCTTAAGATTTCTCGTGCTACAACTTTTAAAACGGAATAAAGTGAATCACCTAAGGTATCAGATAATAACCAAATTGTGTGCCGGCATGATGGGTGTTTATATTACCTTGTTTGTGTTTGTGCTATCCTTATTCTGCTTATATTTGGATTGTTAGTTAACGGTTTGTCCGTGTTGTAGATTTGTAGAGATAGACAGTTGCAGAGAGATCCGGAACGGATGGTCAGCCGGGTCCACGTACTCATTAGATGGGGACGGGGAGTCTTCCATACGGCATGCATGTTACATATATATAAATGTTTGTAAGGTTGTAACACGTTCACATTCGTAAAATAAAATTTTTAGGTTTTGAAATTGTTTTAATTATATTTGTGTCTTGTTGTAAGATCCTAGTAAAGTTGTTGTTAAACCAAGGTCGGGACCCATTGTGAGGCCCTAACCAGTAGCTCCCCGAGTTCTGAGAACTTGGGGTGTTACAACATGGTATCAGAGCGAGGTTGGCAACAATGGCACTTGGAATCTTCTAAAAGACCGAATGTAGAAAATAACTAGAACCCGAAAGTGGTCTAAAATTTTCAAAATGAATTTCTACTTCAAAATCATGTGCATAGTCGGGTTGTTGTTATAGTAGTACGTTGGACCACCATCACCCTTCGTGGATCTCTGCAACTTAATAAGATTAGTAAAATAGCTAATGGACTTATAAGTCTATACACTTATGTATGTTATATGGACATGTATATTTATACTTGTAGCACGTTAGCACCCTAAAGGATAATTCCTATCATCCTTTAGTTGAGATATCACGATGTTGACATTGCCTCGTGGAAAAATGTTAGTAGGTTTTAGGAGTATCAATACAAGATAGTGGAATCAGACCTCGGAGCAGAGTACTAGATCTAGCAAACACTCTGGTGACTCTTACAAGTATTCCGAAGGACGGGTGGACAAGAAAATGAAGATTTCGAGACGATTCTTAGCCACAATAACAATTAGATGAGAAAGAATAGCATATCAACTCAAAAAAAAAGTAATATGAAGCCATTCGAGGGACTTAACGGGTTGAAGACGAGAGATGAAACTCCAAGATGCATGTAAGGACTGACAAGAAGCGCAGATTGAAGAGGACAATATCGGAATACAAATCAAGCGGGATAGAGTACAACTACACTTGGCGGGTAAAATGACAGTGCAACCAAGGTGGACGACATCATAGGCAAATATGGGCCTGAGAGTACAAAGAAGATATGGTGTTGACCCCGAGGTGAAGAATTAAAGGAGTACAAGACAAACATTGGCAAATGAGTTTAAAGACGTGAAATAAATTTCATCATCATAGGGACGGTGTGACTTACTCAGAGATGCAAGAGTTTGCAAGAAATCATAACGTAAGTATCAAATACAGTAGAAGTCTGAAATTAATACAACGGAATTCTATAAAGGTGGCATTACAACACAACACCAAACTAAGGGAAGAATGTGGGAAAGTTATTTTGGTGGACTAGAGAGTCCATAATAACTTCTCATTCACATAAAGATCTAAGTTACCAACATCAACGATCATATCAGAGAACCACAAACGGACGATAAACAAAGTAAGAAGAATTGTGAAGAGACGCGTACAAGTTATCGTGGAAGACTTAATAGACTCTTTGAAGACAGATGAAAGTTAGGACTAGACTCAGAAGAGTATAGTGGTTCCATAAGAGAACAAGAGAAGTGCAGACTTGGAAGGAGCTGAAGGAGTGTTAACCAAGAAATTGGAGGAGATAGATTTCCCCAAGTGTACCAAAGTTCAAAGAGATAGAAGAACAATAAGTCCGTGATCTCATAGAAGGTCAACTGTAGACTAATTGGTAATATCTGAGACATAACACGTGCGGGTTAACTAGTAGTAACTGGTTGGCAGATAAGGAGGATAACCATAGACTTATGAAAGAATTTTTATAGACATCTAGAGAATCCTTCAAGAGATCAACGGCGACAAATGTGAAGTTAAATTGGTACATGTACTAGTAACCTAATAAATAACATGGAGTGAGTCGAGTCAGTCACTTTAATTAAGAACTTAAGAAGAAAGATTAGGCAGATAGGAATGACCCCCTTATGTTATTTGAGACCAAGGGAATGGTGTAAGTGATTTACACCTACTGGCTAGGAAAAAGGTACATATCACAACTAGTACAGACATATTTTAAAAGGAGAACTGGAGGAGTAAGAAGTATACACTTTGGATAAGGTTCTATGTCAGCCAAGACAAAGTGTGCATATCATTTCCTACAAGAAGAATGATGATTCTCCTACGATATCTGCGGAAGAAACCCTTGTGACTAAGAGATGCACGGAAAGAAGACCTACAATTGAGTGTAAGAACGAAGATAGAACCCCACATGTGTAGAGGAGTTTTGACCTCCTCAGAGAGATAAGAAGGGGTGAGGAATCACGAAGCCAGTATCAAAAGGAGTAGGAGGCCGGTAGCCGAGTCAGTGGAGTTCAGCAGAGCAATATTATAAACAACGCTAATGAAGGAACATGTGAGAATGACCTAGGGGACTCGAGAAAGAGAGTTGACCCTAAGGAAACGGAAGTGAGGAAGATAGAACGAGCTAACGAAGGGAAAATGGATTAACCAAGTAGCTGGTGCTACCAGGAATTTTATGCCAGTGGAAGTATGAGAAGAGCGAGTACGAGATATTGAGGTAAGTCAACTATAGACTAACCAATGACAACGGAGGACGTGTAAGTGTTGCTGGTATTGGTGAGTTATGTGCCGTTAAGAAGAGATATTCGTGACTGTGGATTTAGGAATTAGCCTTTCCGATGCCTTGGAGGATTTCCTCAAGTAGGTAATGACAACCTTCTTTAATTAATTAAAGGCATGAAGAGAATTGTGTTAGAGATTTCTTACTGACTGGTTAAGATCAAACTCCGGTTGAGTCAGAGAGTTTGGATCCGGGTTAGAAGAATTCCAAAAGTAAACGGGAGAGGTCGTCTTCCAACCGTTATCTTAGTTGCTCAAGGCAAGTAAGGAAGGTACTTGGTATTTCATCCGGATAGGACTTATGGTGTAATTGAGAGGGAGAGTTTTGGGGTCCATCATTTTGGACTCACGGGAAATGTCCTTACGATTAGCGGGTGACAACATAATTATCAAAGTAGCGCAGCGAAAGCGTGATGGGCCCTAACCCTCAGAACCAGAAAATCGAGAGTACAGAAAATAACGTGTCGAGTTTAAGACGATGATAATTGGTGAAATGCATTTCGTTTGTAAGGAACGTGAAATAGGCTACGTGGAGTGACAAGAAATTTTGTAGAGGAACTGTATCACCATCTAGATAGACGAGAAAGTATGTGCACACAGAAGTATAGAAAGAGAGTCGTACCCCATTATAGATCCAAGTGAAGCATGCCGACCTCGTTACATATTGGCAGACCAGTAAATTTGGAATTTAATACCTAACAGGGTACTTTAGAATGAGTTTCTTGATGTAATGAGAAAGGAAGTAACGAAGTAATAAAGGTGTTGTGTAGGGCCTGCACTAACAAGCTCAAGGTGAGTAATTATCAAGCTGAATCGAAGGACAGATAAGAAAAGGAAGCTACGAGGGTGTACTTACAAACCAGTACCCGTACATATAGAAAACATGATCTCAAGAGTAGAGTATAAGGGGAAGTTTATATCGGAATGGAGTAGAGTTGCGTTTTGAGTAAGGGGGATATTATAGGACACAATGCAATGTTAACAACTATTGAGTTGTGTGAGAAAATGACGGTGATGTGAGATCACCTTGCATCTAATACCGTCATTCCGGACATATTTTATGTCACTCAAGATCTTGGAAAATACGTGAGGAGCGTAAGGTTGAGCTAACAAAATATTAGAGACCCATAAATATTATAATAATGCCAAGTGAATGCAGATGATGATCACTAGATTTATGTCTCCACTGCTAGACCAGAAAAGGGTAAAGGTGATGATTCCTTACCTGAGGAATAAGATGACTGAGTCATATTAAAAGACAAGACCAAGTGAGTCGTGATACGAAGAGCATTAGGCACTTGGTAAAGTGCTGGAGGAGGCCCAAGACCTTTAGCCTGAGTGTGTAGTCAAGTAATCATAACGAAGGGAAGAAAGTTCACTAGGTTACTTTCCGTACTGTCATCAAAGGATCTAGAGGTGAATTGCAAAATGCGACCATTGAGGCTGTAAAGTGGTTTATAAGTGATTGATGGACTAGTAATCCTCACCCTATTGGAGAGTATAACCCCAGTTTTCTATGGATTCAGTTAGAGGGATACTTACCAAACAAAAGTTAGAACATCGGCTTAGAGGATCGGGCAATTGAGCCTGATGATACCGGTGAGATATCTGATAACCACTCTAGAACGTGGTAGCAGGCACTTGTGAGGTCTGTACATAAAAAGAATTCAAAGTTAAGGGTTTTATGAAAAGCCGACGAGGCTACCTAGGATACTATGTGATAACACGATTTATGACTTAGGTTTAGGCACTCATTTAGATAGTTTTTCCGCTCATTCATGCATGGTTTGCACTAGTTCGTAACGAGTTGCACTCAATTCATGTATTTTGTCGAGATAGACGTCTGCACGGACTTTTGCATGCTTTGTAGGTATTTTGGGAGCTTTAGGAGCTTAATCGATACATTTGAGGATCGTTCCTCGAGATGACACACCTTCAGACTCATTGGGAAGCAAGCTAGGAGCTAAGGAGGACACATGGGACCTTGTTGGTGCATGCCATGCACCAAATTGTGGCTTGATGATCCATAGAATACAGAAGCACCAAAACCACGGCCACTGGGACTTCCACGCCCGTGGAAATAGGCCGTGGTTTTCCCCAGACAGCTGTGACAGTTGTCCCATGATCTTCATGGCCGACTCTTGCAAATTTGGAGGATAAAAGGTGGTCCTGCAAGGCTGTTAGGGGCAAACCCCTCACTCCCATTCTCTCCCACACTCTCAACAACAAAGATTCTCTCATTGGAAGATTGGATTGGAGCTACTCTTGGAGGAGAAGAAAAGCTTCCATTGGAGAAGAAGAGAAGAACACACCATTCTTAGTTTTTGATAGTTTCGAGTGAGTTTTTGTGAAGACGGTTTGCAAGGTTTTGTAAGAATCGATTGGACCTTATTTTGAAGGGTTGTAAGTCTTTCTTAAACTCATATTCAGCTTGGTTTTCTTTGTTCTACTTGTTCATCTCTTTATCTTCATTTTCTTGCAAATGGAAGCCATGATTTTATGCTTGATGACTTTGGTTGTGATGATGCATGTTGTTGGCTAAGTAGATGTGATTCTAGGGTAAGGAAAAGATGGTTATGGCTTGGACTATGATAGAATAGACTTAAATGTATACTTGGATGACTCACTTGATTGAACCTAGTCATTGTCGAGAACCACGGTTTGATCTTGCCTTTCCACGGCCTTGGAAAGGGATGAACACCCCGTAATTTTGATTAACTTGCTTGTATTGATAAATCTAAGTGTTAGGTTGTTAGATTGTTGAAATCCTAGTGTTTGTTGAGCTAAATCTATCCTAGGGTGACCTAGTGTTAGCAACTAAGAGTTAGAAGAGACCTACCCGGTGATTTTTGCTCTTAGATACCGAAGATGACAAACTCTAGGTAGTATTGAGCCTCATAAGCCGTTATTGGACTGAGTGTGCTAGGATTGATGTTTAGGGCTTGCCTTCCCGAGACTTACCCGGTAAGGAGAGGTTATATCCCTAGATGACAATCCGGTTTGTGTAGAAATCCTATCCTTAGGCTCTCCGAGACTTACCTGGTGACGAGACCTTAGGAACGGACTAGTGGACCATGAGACCTACCCGGTGATTGATCCCAATCTAGAAACACTCACTCCCAACATACTATAGTTGATCCAAGGGATGATTAGATAGCGTGAGTCCTATGCCATAACCGGTATTTCCAACCCCTAGAATCCGTTTTTCTCTCTTTGATCTCATATCTCGTGTTTGTCTTGTTTGTTTATGTCGATTTGCTAAATTGTTAGCTTGTTTTGCGTTCTTATATCGTTGTGATTCTTGATTGATCACCACACAAAACCAAACCCAAAAATATTAAGATTTTCATTTATTTGTTTCTTTCCCTTTTCTTAGCCTAGATCAACACTATCCTTAGTCACTAATCGATTCAATCTCACCTCAGTCTTTGTGTTCGACCTCGGAATACTATCCCTACTACGAAACGTCCCGTACACTGCGGGTTCGCTAGGAGTTAGGAGAAATATATCGAGTATAAATTTAAGACTTTTACGTGCATCTATTCCTAGACGTAACAAGTTTTTGGCGCCGTTGCCGGGGACTAGTTTAAGATTGAGTCATTGTTTGTGATTGTTTATAGTGTAGATCTTTCTTGTTGCTTTTGATCTCGTTTGGTTTGTGTCTTTGCTTTTCAGGACATCTCCCACTCTTTAGGTGTATGCGAAGATCTCGCGGCAAGGATTTAGCTCCATTCGATCCCGAACCGGAGAAAACCCTTAGATCTAGATCCAAGAGCATTAGAAAGGGAAAAGGGATGGCCGGGAGAGATCTCCAAGCTGAGTTAGATGAGGCTTTAGAGCAAATTAGGCTAAGGGATGAAGCCTTGGAGAATGAAAGGAGACTTGCCAATGAGAGGCAAGAGGCAACTAGGAGGGAGATTGAAGAGATTAGGCAAGCTCTTGTGCAAAGAGAGCTTAATCGTCAACAATCTCCACCTCAACCACAACTGCAGCCGGCGGTTAGTATTCGGGTTGTGCACATTGCTATTGAAGAGCCACAAACGTTAGGGCAACGTATGGATCCGGCACAAAGAGCACACTGTCCGGGTGTGAACTTAGGAGATCCCGCAACCCATGATTACGAGCTCCGCCCTCAAGTTCTACAAATGATCCGGCACAACCAATTTGGAGGGATGGAAGGAGAGTCTCCTCATCAACACTTGATGAACTATGAGATCTTGATGGAGACTCTAAGACCGCCTAGATTGGAGAGCAACAACCATAAGCTTAGGACTTTTTCCTTCTCACTTAAGGATAAAGCCTTGACTTGGTATCAATCTATTCTACAAGGGCGAGTGAGTACTTGGGAGGAGATGACAACCGAGTTTTTGACAAAGTTCTTCCCGCCTTCCAAGACTACCGAATTAAGAGGGAAGATCAATGCCTTCGTGATGAAGGATAGAGAAAGCTTATTCAAGTCTTGGGAGAGGTTCAAAGACCTTCTCCTAGATTGTCCGCACAATGGTATACTGTTCGCTCCAAACGGTGTGTGCAAGCTTTAAATTTATAACCCTAGACGTAAGCTTAAAACAAGGATGCGAACCCGCAGTGTACGGGTCAATCGTAGTAAAAAGCAAGGAATTCCAGGGGTCGATCACAGGGACTTAGTGAAACAAAGTCCAATTACGGTAAGCTTTAGCAATCACTAACCACAAGCAATTAAAACAATCAAAGATGATAAAAGTCAATAAAGAAAATATGCAATTCTAGGGATTAAAGCATCTAGTTGTGGTTCCAACTCAAGATCTAAAGATAAGCGGACAAAGCTGAGGTTTTTTGCATAGGGAAGGTGTTACTAAAGTGGAATAGATCACCGGGTAAGTCTCACTACTCACTAATCCAAAACCATAACTCCTATTACCGGGTAAGTCTCAAGGAATTAAGATAAAGAACTATAACCTCAAACTAACACTCCATCTAAGGGAATAGAATCAACCTTTACCGGGTAAGTCTCAGGCTAACTCACAAAGATGGGATGAAAGCACACTCAAACCCCAATAAAGGATAAACCTTTATTACCTACACTTATGATCTTAGGTAAACAAACTAAGGAATTACCGGGTAAGTCTCATCCTAAGCCTGCATTGAACCAGGAAAGGTATAATAAGAATAGGATTTGGCAAACTCTAACACTTAACTCTCAGTTTCGGATCAGATAAGTCACCTCGGTCAGCCAAATTTCACCCCGGCCGAGATGTTCATCGACTGAGCGAGATGCTTAGGGTTAAGGTTAAAGACTCGAACTTTCAGGATCCTACTGTGATTAAGATCATTCTATCATTGTTTTTCCCACAACCTTCAGCCAATCACCCTAGAATCACACAAAGAGATTAGCCACTCATCATCATGAAAGTATTAATCAAGTATATGGGAAAGAAGAGAATAATTGAACAAGAAAACCTTAAGAGAAAGGCTTCAATAACTGAATCAATTATATAACACAAGCGTTCCTTGGATAGAAATCCAACAAGATAAACAACAAGGAAGGGAATCTAAGATAATCTTACAAAAACCCTTCAAAAGCTATCAAAGCTATAGACTTTCTTCCTTCAACCTTCAAAAAGGTTCTTCAAATCTCCCAACTGGAGTATGGCTGTTGCGGTGTATAAACCCTGATCGGTGGTATAGCATGTGTATGCAGGATATCGGATTTGTGGGATATCCGACCCTTTTTATAGGAAAATTACTCTCCAAAGATAAGATATCTTAGAAAGATCTCTTCCCATAAAAATAGGTAAAATATATGATCTATCATATCTTCTTCCTTCCAGGAGCCAAGCCCAAAAATATAAGATCTCTTTCCAAAGATAAAAGATCTCAGCCAAGAATAAAATATTCTCGCCGCGTCCCAGGTGTTCGCCTCGGTCAAGTCGACTTCTCTGGTTAACCTCGGTCGAGGTGACTTTGTAGTCAACCGAGGTGAGTCACAACTGAATGTGAAATCTCTTAAATCTGGTCCAAAGTAAATCTCTAATCCATGGCTATGCTTCCTGGATGTTTCCTTATGTTCCTGAATGTAGCTCTAATGACTCCTTAGCTTCTTTTGCTCCTTTTTGATGCAAAACGTGCCATTTTACCTACGATTACAACAAAACTAGGTGTAGACCTCGATTCCCGCAAAGGTAGATGAAATGGTAATATAATCACATATTATACATACAAACATGCAGAATATTGAAGATAAAACGTCCAAACAAACCCCAAAATATAGACTATAATTCATGCTATCATATACCGAAAATAGAGCTTTTGGAGATCTACTTCAAGGGACTTGATGAAGATAGCCAATTCAAGCTTCAATCTCTTTCCGGTGGGACTTTCATGGAAAAGATTGTGGATGAAGCTTGGGAATTTGTAGAGAAACAAGCTTTAGTGATTGAGAAGTACTCCCATAGGAAGAGTGATGGGAAGAGAGCGGGAGCATATGTGGTGAGTGAAGTCACCATGAGTAACTTCAAGCTTGACGCCATCAACAATGAGCTGAAATCTTTGAGGGAGTTGTGTGCTACAACTTTGAAGAATCAAGCAACCCCTCAAGTGAAAGTGCAAGAAAACTTGTCTTCCAAGGAGGAAGTTGTGAACTACATGGGAAGGGGAAACTACAACAACTATCAAGGCCCAAGGAACTTCAACAATAACCGGTAATTCAACAATTACCGGCCTAACCAAAACCATCCCGGGTTTTCCTATTCTAACCCAGATGGAGCCTTGAACCCTCCCGCTTCCACAAGCGCAGCTCCACCACCAAAGGCTTCACAAGAACCTCCACCCGGATTTACTCAACCTCCAAAGGATAGAACCGAGATGATGTTTGAGCAATTACTTGGAAGGTTGAGTGGTCTTGAGAGCACGGTGACTTCCATTTCTAAGGCTCAAAAAGTGTTGGAAGCACAAGTGTTCCAAAAGGCGGGTGAAGCTCATAGAGACCTGGGAAAGCTTCCCGGAAGAACCGAGGACAACCCGAGAGGCCAAGTGTTGGCCATCATAACAAGGAGCGGGTTGAGCATGAAGGATCCCTTACCTAAGGGAAGTGACAAGGGGAAGCAAGTAGTAGTGGAAGAAGAGCCATTGCAAGAAGAAGGAGGCAAGAGCAAGGATGTTGAGCCAACATATGTGGCACCACCTCCATACAAGCTGCCACTACCATTCCCACAATCACGAGCAAGAGCTCGTTTGGACAAACACTTTGGTAAATTCCTTGAACTTATGTCTAAATTGCATATTAACATTCCGTTCATGGATGCTATTCTAGGTATGCCGGCATATGACAAGTTTTTGAAGGAGATACTCTCCAACAAAAGGAAGTTGGAGGAGTATGGAGAAGTAAGGATGACAAGGAGGTCCTCGGAATTGATCCAAACCATGAAGGAGGAGATGCCTCCCAAGCTAAGAGATCCGGGATCCTTTTGTGTGCCAATTGGAGTGGGAGAAGTGAAGTATGAAGCCCTATGTGATCTTGGGGCAAGTGTAAGCATCATTCCGCTTGCACTTTGCAACAAGGTTGGGCTAGGAGAGCAAAATCCGGTCAAGATGACCCTCTACATGGCGGACCGTTCAATCACTCACCCCGTTGGAATCTTGGAGGACATACCGGTGCAACTCGGGAAGTTCTATGTGCCGATTGATTTTGTTGTATTGGACATCCCGGCGGACTATCCGGTTCCTATCATCTTGGGGAGGCCTTTCCTAGCCACTTCCAGATGCTTGGTGGATTGCAAAAATGGAATTCTCTCCTTCAACATTGGAGAAGAGAATATGAAGTTCAAACTATCCACAATGATGAAGGGGCCAGCCCTTGGTGAAGATGTGTTCAAAATTGTCGAGCAAGAGGATTGTAGAGAAGTTGTGAGCTCGATCTTGATCAAGGACCCCTTGGAGAAGGTACTTAGCTTAATTTTGATGGAGGAAGGAGTTGAGGAGGCTTGCAATGAAGAAATCAAGGCTTTGGAAGCATTGGAAAAGGAGACAAGAGCTGAATTTGAAGCACACGAAGGTGTGCTGAATTCCTGTAGGAACCACGGCCTGGGGGGAAGAACCACGCCCGTGGTTTTACCCGTGGAACCTACTGGAGTGCTCCGAAGTTCTAGCTTTGCAAGTTCCACGACCGTGGTTGTGCCAGAGCCCGTAATTTTGCCCGTGATTTTCCCAGAAACTGCATTGGTTGTTGATCAAGCTTCAAGGAGCCTTGAGGAGTCTTCCATGGATTTGGATTCATCTCAACCAACATTATACGGATCGTCTCCACTCGATAAAGGTCCTTCTAAACTTGAACTCAAACCCCTTCCCTCTCATTTGAAGTATGCTTTTCTTGGTGAGAATTCTACATATCCGGTTATTGTGAATGCATGCTTGAATGATGGTGAACTTGCTAGATTGTTGCTTGAATTGAGATTGCATAGGAAAGCTATAGGCTATACCATTGATGATTTAGTTGGCATTAAACCTTCCTTGTGCATGCATAAGATCTTGATGGAAGATAATCATAAACCTTCAATTAAACCTCAAATAAGACTAAACCCTATCATGAAAGAAGTAGTCAAGAAAGAAATTCTTAAATTGCTAGATGCGGGAATCATTTTCCCGATTTCGGATAGTAAGTGGGTTAGTCCCGTGCATGTGGTTCCTAAGAAGGGTGGGATGACCGTAGTAATAAATGAGAATAATGAACTAATCCCAACTAGAACGGTTACGGGATGGAGGATGTGTATAGACTATAGGAAACTAAATGTGGCCTCTAGGAAAGATCACTTCCCTCTTCCTTTCATTGACCAAATGCTAGAGAGATTAGCTCAACATTCCCATTTTTGTTACTTAGATGGCTATAGTGGATTCTTCCAAATCCCTATTCACCCCGATGACCAAGAGAAAACCACATTCACATGTCTTTGGGGTACATTTGCATATAGGAGAATGCCGTTTGGGTTGTGTAATGCACCCGCCACCTTTCAAAGGTGTATGATGGCTATATTTTCTGAATATATTGAGAACATCATGGAAGTGTTTATGGATGATTTTTCTGTTTATGGATCTTCCTTTGATGATTGTTTAGCTAACTTGTCTCTAGTGCTTAAGAGATGTAAGGAAACTAATCTAGTCTTGAATTGGGAAAAATGCCACTTCATGGTAAGTGAAGGTATTGTGTTGGGACACTTGGTGTCCAACCGTGGAATTGAGGTTGATAGGGCTAAGATAGAAACCATAGAGAAGTTTCCACCACCTACCTCGGTGAAGGGGGTAAGGAGTTTTCTAGGGCATGCCGGTTTTTACCGGAGATTTATTAAAGATTTCTCTAAGATTTCTAAGCCTCTTACTAACCTACTAATGAAAGATGTTGAGTTTGTTTTCTCCAAGGATTGTCTTGAGGCTTTTTGTAGGTTGAAGAATGCTTTGATCACCGCTCCCATAATGCAACCTCCGGATTGGAGTTTACCGTTTGAGATCATGTGTGACGCGAGTGATATAGCCGTTGGGGCTGTTTTGGGACAAAGGAAAGATGGGCTTACATATGCCATCTATTATGCTAGCAAGACGCTAGATGATGCCCAACTCAATTATGCTACCACCGAAAAGGAGTTGCTAGCGGTTGTGTACGCATTTGAGAAGTTCCGCTCGTATCTTGTTGGAGTGAAGGTCATTGTGTATACGGATCATGTTGCGATCCGTTATCTCCTTACAAAGAAGGATGCCAACCCTCGGTTGATTCGGTGGATCCTTCTTCTTCAAGAGTTTGACTTGGAAATCCGGGATAAGAAAGGGTCTGAAAATTCTGTGGCGGGTCACCTTAGTAGACTCCCACCATTGGAGCTTGAGAGAGATGACATCCCGATTGATGACTCATTCCGGGATGAGCAATTGCAAATGGTGGAGAAATGCTTGTTTCAAGTGTCAAGGGGTAATGAGCCATGGTATGCCGACATAGTGAACTATCTTGTGTGTGAAGAAGTGCCACCCGGATTGTCATATGCCTAGCGGAAAAAGTTCTTCAAAGATGTGAGGCATTACTATTGGAGTGAGCCGCTTTTGTTCAAGAGAGGACCGGATGGAGTCTTTCGGAGATGCATACCGGAGGATGAGGTGGAGAGTGTGATTCGCCATTGTCATTCCTTGCCATGTGGAGGCCATGCTAGCTCACAAAAGACATGTGCAAAGGTGTTGCAATCGGGTTTCTTTTGGCCAAGTTAGTTCAAGGATGTGCAGAATTTTGTGGTAGCTTGTGATGCTTGCCAAAGGACGGGCAACATCTCAAGGAGGAATGAGATGCCCTTGAACAACATACAAGAGGTGGAGATATTTGATGTGTGGGGTGTGGACTTCATGGGACCATTCCCCTCTTCTCGTGGCAACCTCTACATCCTATTGGCGGTAGACTGTGTTTCGAGATGGGTGGAGGCAATCGCCTCTCCCACAAATGATGCCAAGGTTGTGGTGCGGTTCTTCAACCGAGTGATCTTCCCTAGGTTTGGAACACCAAGGGTGATCATAAGTGATGGAGGGAAGCACTTCACCAATAGGAACTTCGGGGCACTTTTGGCTAAGTATGGTGTGACTCATAAGGTGGCAACACCTTACCACCCCCAAACTAGTGGCCAAGTGGAGATCTCCAACCGGGAGATAAAGGGAATTCTTGAGAAGACGGTTTCTAGGATGAGAAAGGATTGGGCTATGAAGCTCGATGATGCTTTGTGGGCTTATAGGACCGCTTTCAAGACACCGATTGGCACCACTCCCTACAAGCTAGTTTATGGCCAGTCTTGCCACCTTCCGGTAGAGATGGAGCATAGAGCGTATTGGGCCATAAGGTGGCTGAATTTTGACCTCAAGGAGGCCGGAGAGAAGAGATTGCTAGACATGAATGCTCTTGAGGAGATCCGGTTGGATGCCTATGAGAACGCTCGGATCTACAAAGAAAGGACCAAACGTTGGCATGACAAGCGTCTCATCCCGAAGGAGTTGAGTGAAGGCGACCTTGTCCTTCTCTTCAACTCAAGGCTGCGGCTCTTCCCCGGAAAGCTAAAGTCGAGGTGGACGGGTCCCTATGTGGTGAAGAAGATCTTTCCCCATGGAGCGGTTAAGATAGGAGGGGAGCATTGTGGAGATTTTAAGGTGAATGGGCACCGATTGAAGAGGTATATCCCGGGAGCTCCGGTGGATATGATTGCCCCACTTCACGTTGGTTTAAATGACGAGTAACTCGGCACCATTCACATAATCGGGTGTTTGTGCCTTGCCAAAGTCAAATAAACCGATAGTCCTAACGAGCTTTGGTATGTGTGCCCGGTGTGGATGCACCTCGAAAAATAAAAAAACCCGAGGACGGCTAATTACCAAGGTTTCGGCTTTTGTACACCAATGCCATTGTCTCAAAAATAAGTGAAAGAAAAAGAAAAGAAAATAAGGAAAAGATGTAGAAAATATACATTTGTGGGAAGTTGATAAAAAATGTGAAATTGTGGAGTTAGTTCCATTCCCGGGTTAGCATCACATAACCTAGAAAAATTCCCACCTAATCACAACGTTTCTTGGCCTTTTATTTCACAAGCCCTTGTGACCTATTTGCATGTGTGTAAGACTTAGTGATCTAGATTGGATATACTCATGATCATCTTGACTTCTTCATCTTTACATTCCATGCATGCTTTCGAGTTAAGTATAATTGTCTTTCCATGCTTTCATTTATATGATACATGATTGCTTGTCCATTACCATGAAACATGACTATGAAGGTGATCCAATATTAGAAGCACAACTCCAAAAAGATTTTGTTGTTTTTCTGCATGCATAAATTATGTCATCTCTTAGTCTATAGTTGGGACTTTGCTCGGGGACGAGCAAACCTTAAGTATGGGGTATTTTTGATAACACGATTTATGACTTAGGTTTAGACACTCATTTAGATAGTTTTTCCGCTCATTCATGCATGGTTTGCACTAGTTCGTAACGATTTGCACTCAATTCATGTATTTTGTCGAGATAGACGTCTACACGGACTTTTGTATGCTTTGTAGGTATTTTGGGAGCTTTAGGAGCTTAATCGATACATTCGAGGATCGTTCCTCAAGATGATACACCTTCGGACTCATTGGGAAGCAAGCTAGGAGCTAAGGAGGAAACATGGGACCTTGTTGGTGCATGCCATGCACCAAATTGTGGCTTGATGATCCATAAAATACAGAAGCACCAAAACCACGGCCACTGGGACTTCCACGCCCGTGGAAATAGGCCGTGGTTTTCCCCAGACAGCTGTGACAGCTGTCCCATGATCTTCATGGCCGACTCTTGCAAATTTGGAGGATAAAAGGTGGTCCTGTAAGGCTGTTAGGGGCAGACCCCTCACTCCCATTCTCTCCCACACTCTCAACAACAAAGATTCTCTCATTGGAAGATTGGATTGGAGCTACTCTTGGAGGAGAAGAAAAGCTTCCATTGGAGAAGAAGAGAAGAACACACCATTCTTTGTTTCTGAAAGTTTTGAGTTAGTTTTTGTGAAGACGTTTTGCAAAGTTTTGTAAGAATCGATTGAACCTTCTTTTGAAGGGTTGTAAGTCTTTCTTAAACTCATATTCAACTTGGTTTTCTTTGTTCTACTTGTTCATCTCTTTCTCTTCATTTTCTTGCAAATGGAAGCCATGATTTTATGCTTGATGACTTTGGTTGTGATGATGCATGTTGTTGGCTAAGTAGATGTGATTCTAGGGTAAGGAAAAGATGGTTATGGCTTGGACTATGATAGAATAGACTTAAATGTATACTTGGATGACTCACTTTATTGAACCTAGTCACTGTCGAGAACCACAGTTTGATCTTGCCTTTCCACGGCCGTGGAAAGGGATGAACACCCCGTAATTTTGATTAACTTGCTTGTATTGATAAATCTAAGTGTTAGGTTGTTAGATTGTTAAAATCTTAGTGTTTGTTGAGCTAAATCTATCTTAGGGTGACTTAGTGTTAGCAACTAAGAGTTAGAAGAGACCTACCCGGTGATTTTTGCTCTTAGATACCGAAGATGACAAACTCTAGGTAGTATTGAGCCTCATAAGCCGCTATTGGACTGAGTGTGCTAGGATTGATGTTTAGGGCTTGCCTTCCCGAGACTTACCCGGTAAGGAGAGGTTAGATCCCTAGATGACAATCCGGTTTGTGTAGAATTCCTATCCTTAGGCTCTCCGAGACTTACCTGGTGACGAGACCTTAGGAACGGACTAGTGGACCATGAGACCTACCCGGTGATTGATCCCAATCTAGAAACACTCACTCCCAACATACTATAGTTGATCCAAGGGATGATTAGATAGCTTGAGTCCTATGCCATAACCGGTATTTCCAACCCCTAGAATCCGTTTTTCTCTCTTTGATCTCATATCTCGTGTTTGTCTTGCTTGTTTATGTCGATTTGCTAAATTGTTAGCTTGTTTTGTGTTCTTATATCGTTGTGATTCTTGATTGATCACCACACAAAACCAAACCCAAAAATATTGAGATTTTCATTTATTTGTTTCTTTCCCTTTTCTTAGCCTAGATCAACACTATTCTTAGTCACTAATCGATTCAATCTCACCTCAGTCTTTGTGTTCGACCTCGGAATACTATCCCTACTACGAAACGTCCCGTACACTGCGGGTTCGCTAGGAGTTAGGAGAAATATATCGAGTATAAATTTAAGACTTTTGCGTGCATCTATTCCTAGACGTAACACTATGGATAGTGTGAGACATAACCTTTCAGAGGCCTTTGTGGAGATAGTGTAATCTAGGGAGCGACGAGTTAGGGTTTGGCCCTATATCTGTGTTATATTGTCTGACTACTTGTTTATTTCATGCTCGAGCGCTTAGTCGGGATGTGTGTTATTGGTAACCTTGATGTGCGGGATACTTATATGTCGAAACGTTGAGTCGTGTGCGGTAACAAGTAGATACACTAGATTCGTACCTGGAGGGCTGACTTTATGATTGGCGTATTTTAAGTTTCGGGGCGAACCTTTTTCTAAGGTGGGATTGATGTAATACCCGAAAATATTTCTTCCGGCTATTTCAGAAACAAATCAGAACTCGACCGTTTGCGACCACTTTCCGGTGCGTTAGTTCTTTTGTATGACTCCGACTTTACGAGTCTTCTTTTAAGTTTTGGGACGAAACTTATTTTAAGGGGGTACTGATGTAATATCCGGAACTTTTATTCCGTTTAATCCCGTAGCAAACCGGATTTCGATCCGTTGATCCTTATATGTCTACCTAGTCGGACACAATATCTCAAACTTTTATCATTTTATGTAACCTCACTTCACATAAAATGATAATATATTTATAGCAAACCGTAATCCACCAAACCCTAATTTATAATAGGACATGTTCTTGACAAAGTCGTGACGCCCTTTTGACGAGACCAAGACGAGACCATGAAGAGTTATGACGAGACCATGTCAAGATCATGACAAAGCCATGCATGGGCTTGACAAAGCCATGACATGTTTTGACAAAGCCTTGACAAAACTCAGCCCACTTTGCCCTCTTGTTTCAACCCATTTCTTGTACTCACCTTGTCTAGCCCTTGGCTTTGTCCCCTGCTGACGGATTGTACCAGCCCAGCAGGAGCCTTGCCTCACGTCCAGCCCAGAATTCGCCTGCTCAGCCCACGTAGCAGCCCGCAAGCCAACTAGCATCCACGTAAGGATGAAGCACAAAAGGAATCTCGCTCCTTTAACCGCCCCTGATTTTACGCCAGTTGACCTTCCTTCTGTGCTTCCGGAGTTCACGCCAGTCAGGGATGCTCCAGGATTTGCGTATCTCGCTTGCCTCCGTCTCCTTGTTCCGTTGAGAGCCAAACACAACACCGGATGCCCGCCTTCGTGCACACAGAAGACATCATCTCTTCCTTGGCGTTGTACGTTGTCGATGTCTCCAGTCCTACACAGCAACCACCTCGCCGTCCTATTTCCTGGGTGAGGAGCAACACTCGACGACCCTAGCCGACTTCTGTTCTCGCTCTCTGTCTCATCACATTAGTAACAGGTGAGCTTCTGGTCTCCTCCTCCCCTTCGTCCCTTTCTGAAACCTGTCAGACCTGTAATTGTGCAGTGCAACCACGGAGATCTCGATGGACACAGAGGACAACTCCACCCTCCTGCAGCCAAGGACTCCTTCTCTCGGACATCTCCCTTCTATCGACAAAGTCACAAGGAGAAGCCTACTGCCTTCCTGCTGCACCATAGTAAGAACCTCTCTTCACCCCTCTCCTTCCCAGTTTCGTGCCTTTCCTCGCCTTTGAATGTGACAATAGGAAGTGCCAACCAGTGATCCACACCCTGCTATGCCTGAGCCACTGATGTCGAGCCAAAACAGCCCTCATATGTTGCCGACAACTCGGTAAGCAACTAACCTCCTATGTCGATATTAGGAAGAAGAAGCAATATGTAACCATGCTTCTTTTTGTCTACAATAGGAGTCGAACCTGTGATCTCCTGAGTACCAGAATAGAACTCTGAGTGAGGCTAGGTGAGTCTCGAAGTCTTGATCCCCTTGTACTGTAGGTTTATGTTCTCCAGATTGTTGAGTTATGCAGTCAGTTTGGAGCCTATGTTTCATTTGGTTAGAATTATAATTCACCGTTCAGTTTTTAGTATGTTATAGAGTGTCATTCATAGTGTGATGTATCAAAAGTTGGGGTTGATCCAACGGTGGGATTTAGATCGGCGAGGGTCCAAAGTGGATTGGTTGTGCAGTTAGGAAAAATTCTCAAATTTGGCTAAGTATGGAACTTAGGTGTTGTTGAAGCTATTTGACGATTTTGTGCAAGTGTGGTGGACTGTGGTTTTGGAGATTACTTTGATTATATGAGTAGAGTACATAGTATAGAAGGTTGGGAGATTTTCTTTAGGATTTTTGGATTTTTGTACGAGGGGTTTATCTTAAGTCAAAGTTGGACCTTAGCGACTTTTTACGAAAGTCAAGAATGTTTACTCTTCTAAATCTTTAACAAACTTTCCTTTGAGAGTTTGGAGTGTGGTTTTGAGTTCCAAAGAATAGTGGAACTTTGTTATAGAATTTTATAGAGTTCGGGACTAGGGGTAAAATGGTTATTTACCCATATAACACTACAAAAAAAAAATACTTTTGCGACGGATGATTGCGACGGCAAAAAGGCTTTTAGCGACGGCTGCAACCTTTTGCGACGGCGTTGCGTCGGCAAACACGCCGACGCAAACTCGTCCGACGCAAAAGGTATTTGCGACGGTTAGTACCTGCCGCTAAAGTTCTTGCGACGGCAGTACGGCGGTGCTAGCCGTCGCGAAAAATTGGTGTCGGTGGCGCTTATTTTAATATTTGCGACGGGTTTGTGACGGTCAACCCCGTCGCAAAAAAAACGATGGCGTGTATTTTCCAGCTTTTTGCGACGGTAATTACCGTCGCAAATTCCGTCGCGAAAACAAATTCCAGCTTTTTAATTCTTTCATTGTGACGGCTATTAGCAAAACGTTTAACGGCTACATTATTCAAAATTTGCGACGGTTTCATGTCGACGCAAAAGTTTCCCCTGAATTCGATATTGATAATTGTCGTCACAAAGCTAATTAAAGTTATCATCATCACCCATCGTAATTGATACATACTTCATATAGTTTCTAAACAAAAGTACCTAATTGACACATTTTATAGTATATTACATTAGCTTCAAGTCATTGTGAACAATCCCCCAAAAAAGTGCTAGTATCTTTGTGAACAACACAAAATGAAACATATTTAACGTTATCACTTGGATTTTCTTCTTGTACGACTTCTTCAGCCGCGGACTCTCTTTGACCTTCTCCAATAGACTCATTTTGATGAACACTTGTTCCACCCTACAAAACCAAAATTTTCTACATTAACATCAAAATATGATATTCAAGCATTTGTCAACAACAATATTAACAACACTACACACTAATATCATTATCACTAAACCAAGTACCAACTATCCACAAGTGTACGGGCGTTTCTGTGTACGAGAGACACTACTAAGTATTAGACAAACCACAAAATCCAATTAGACAAATCATGACACCACATAACCCAATCAACAACACTACGAAATCCAAACGAAGTCAAACCTAAAATTAGTAAAATTGAGGTGGGTTAAACTGTTTGCTGGTATTATCTGTAGAAACAAATGTGGCCCAAGAATTGTACCATGCGAAATATTGTATGAGACCTACTACTATGTAGATTCATATTTGTTTCTCCAATGTGGTGATGATCTGCAATAACATTGGTAAATATAGAAGATGATTGAGATTATAACATTCACATTGGAAGCAACTCAACACAGAAACAACATATTTAATGTTACCTGCTACTGTATTAGCAAAGAATAATTACTACACAAAATTAGGTGGTGTATTATTGTGCCTACCTTTAATGTTTGTACCTCAAAATTATATGATTGTATCTAGAATCTACAACACTACTTAAATATGTGTTCAAAAGTATTGTGCATAACACAGAAAAATCAGGCAATAAGCACATAAGATTTATAAAGAAGCATTGTTAGGGAAGATGAAACATACTTTCTCCAAACTCCATAAAATCAAGGACCTGCTCAGGTGTTGCTACAATATATTTCCTTAATCTAGCAACAAAAATTCCACGCTGGAAAAGGAAGTTGCGAGAAGTAAGAGCTCTTCATTGCTAAACAAAGCGATCATTGATTACATTCAGCTTATGTAACAACCAAGATTACCTCAAGGCTCTTATGAATTTGTAGTCTTCGATACTCGGGAGCTAACAAATCATTTATTTCCTCATTATAAATCTCCATATAGGACATCCTCAGTAGGAACTCCCTGTTTGTATCCTTTGAATTGCAAATTTTTGAGTTCATGAGATAAGGGAAATGATGAAAATGTGAAAGTACATTAGTTGGCACCACTATGAGATGTCGGGTTCACTTAAACCTCCTACATTCATTCAGTTTAAAACAATCCCCAATTAAAGTCAATCCACTAAACAACTGAGTAAGCAAAATGAGATCATCAATAGAACAATCTGGGGTGATTCCACTTGTATTGTAAAATAGATCTAATACCTCTTGTATTGTACTGAAGAGATCTCGAACAGCAAGTGGGACAAATCAATTAGCAGCCCTAAGTGATCCATGCATATTATATATATACAAGCTAGTTTTGAATTTGAATTAACATATGAATTAAGGTGGTTAATTATGATTAGTGTGTTTTTTGGTCAATTTAGGTATGCATTAACATTATTATACTATAATATTATAATGGGTATTTAAAAGAGAAGTGTGCTTATGGAATGTAGGGACATCTCTTTATCTTTGTGTCTTGCTTGCATTTGCAGTTAGAGTAATATGCTGCTAAATTATGTTAATCAAATTAAATCATATCAAATCAACCATACCCACCCACTCACCCTACCACCATAAACAAAACATTGCTAATCAAAATAATTATAATAATTAGAGAGACTAATCTAGCATGACTATATATATATATTCTACTTGTCAAGCTAGTTAAATTGTTTTTCTTTTCCGAAAGTAATGGTAACCCATTGTTGATCAATGAACAAAACTCTTTTTTCTTTAATAAAGTAATGTAATTGGTTAGATTAGAAAAAATATGAAATATAATAGTAGGAGGTGGATAAGATTACAATTATATCATATAATATATTGTAATGATAAAAAAAATTCAATATTAAAACTATACTTTAGCTTGAGTATACTTTTATGAAGGATAGATTATAGTTATTTAAGGAATTACCAACACCAAGTTCATTAGAAGAGCCTCGCATTGTGTGTGTCTTCCCGCTGCTAGTCTGCACGTAAGCAAAAACAGCCCCTATCCAACAAGCAAACCACAACAGTTTATCAATGATAGCTACTGCAAAAGTGCAAATATGTTCCAAAATAAACCTAATTTCACATAACCGTGAACCTAGTGAACTACTGAACTCCAATTAAATTGACTAACGAGAAAATTTGGACAAACTGCAGGAGGAGGAGAGTTTGATACCATTGAATCCACGAACCGCCGCACCAACAATTTCTCTGGTACGAGCTTCATTAACATCCCTAGTGATACAATCTTCTCCAAAAATCTGGTCTAGTATAACACGAGAATTTTATTTAGAATAAAAATTTGAGCATCGTGAGTTCAATTTGGCAAACAAACTGCAGGAAACTAGAATTGGCCTACCGCATTCGAATTTGTGAGGCTGGTTGGGGTAAGAGATGGAATTGTCGCAGATCCGCCATGGACTAGACTTCGCATCCTCCGGCGAAAGAGGTCGTGCCCTAACGGTCACGTAAATTCTCTCCATTTCTCAATCTTCTACTTCGACCCTTAACCTTCGAGAACAACGAATTCTTGGGACTGACCGGAATCAAAAACAACAAAAATCACAAATAAAACAAGAAAGAGGCGAAGAAGAGACAAAGATGAGTACCTTCGATCTAGGAGCAGCAATGGTGGAAGGAGCCCTGTGGAAGAGGCGCAGAAGAGGCGTGGAAGGAGCCATGTGGAAGAGCCTTCGATCTAGGGCTAATATCAATTTTCGGTTTTTTTATTTGAGCGCAGATCTTAGACTTTGCGACGGTAATCAACAGCAGTCGCAATGCCGTCGCAAACAGTGTTCATTGGCGTCGGTAAAACCTTCCCGACGCAGACCTCTGTCGCAAAATAAAAGACCATATTTTTCGCCGTCGCCATGCCGTCGCAAACATTGCTCATTGGCATCGGTAAACCCTTCCCGACGCAAACCTCCGTCGCAAAGCTAATTATTTTTTGTAGTGTAAGGGTATTTTGGTAATTTCTTTATGATAGATCATATATCTTAGAAGTTGGAGACTTCTAAGAAAGTGAGATACATTATTGATCCACTTGCCTTGTTTAACAGGCGATGGAGTATTCTCCGGTTGCTCACCGAATGGAGATTTAAACGGTCGAGATTGATTCAGGTAAGTCCTTTGGGCTTACTTAGCTAGCTATCCGATATGATTGAGAATGATGATAGTGGTGTTTGAATGATGTGTGTACTAGCGTATTTCATAGTAATCATCGACTTACATATCTGGCCTAAGAGTAACGGGCGGTAGCATTCTGCTCAGTTAGCCCTAGGGCGCTGGGGGTTTCTTCCGGGACTAGTCCATACTTGGTTTGCGGGGACGCCACTGGTGGAGGTGTGCCAAACCATTACCAGTTGGATAAGGAACGGGGGCGGGAAATCTTAAGATTTCTATTGCTACAACTTTTAAAACGGAATAAAGTGAATCACCTAAGGTATCGGTTAATAACCAAATTGTGTGTCAGCATGATGGGTGTTTATATTACCTTGTTTGTGTTTGTGCTATGCTTATATTTGGATTGTTAGCTGACGGTTTATCCCTGTTGTAGATTTGTAGAGATAGACAGTTGCAGAGAGATTCGGAACGGATGGTCAGCCGGGTCCACGTATTCATTAGATGGGGACGGTGAGTCTTCCATACGGCATGCATGTTACGTATATATATAAATGTTTGTAAGGATGTAACACGTGCACATTCATAAAATAAAATTTTTAGGTTTTGAAATTGTTTTAATTATATTTGTGCCTTGTTATAAGATCCTAGTAAAGTTGTTGTTAAACCAAGGTCGGGACCCATTGTGAGGCCCTAACCAGTAGCTCCCTGAGTTCTGAGAACTTGGGGTGTTACAATAAGTATTAAGGGTCGAGATTTAGTGTAGATATGATAAGTAAATTAGAATTAGATTAATGTGATAACCTGGATGTGTCCTCAGCGCAAAAAGAGACGTCGTTTAAGCCAAGGCTTCTCGCGTACGACAATCCATCCTTCATTATCCTCACCACCTCCTCTCTGCTCTTCTTCAGCTTGTGTCTCATGTGAATCTCGCTTGTTGCTAAGAACAACACCATCCGCGGCTGATTCGCCTCCCTTACCGCCTCCCACGTCACGTCGATGTCCGCCTTCACGCACCTTGACACCGCGTTGATCACCGGCACATGTCCCACACCACCCTGTCCGCCTGTTCAAATTTAACGTACCTACGTCAAAGTCCGATATATATATATATATATATATATATATATATATATATATATATATATATATATATATATATATATATTAATATTAAAAGTTTAGTTTTGAAGTACCATTCCCCACCGAAGCGGCTATATGCTTGACAACTTCAGCGGCGAGCGGCGACGAAGCGGGAAAGCCGGCTTCGATGACGTCAACACCAAGTCGGGCTAGCTGGGCGGCGATCTCAAGCTTCTGATCGGAGGAGAAGTTGACGCCAGGAGTCTGCTCACCGTCGCGTAGGGTTGTGTCTAAGATTCGGACGTAGGATGGGTCCGAGATCTTGTTTGGGATGTATTCGGGACGGTTTGTCAAAGAGTTGACCATGTAAGGGGCTGTGGAACTCGTACGCCATTGTGGTCTTACAAATCGCTTCTTCGGTATGAAGCTTTTGGCAATCATAGAAGAAGAAGAAAGAAGGTAGAGATTTTGACTTGGGGTTGCCATTTACAAACAAATTTTATTATAATTCAATCGACTCTTGAGATTTACAAACAGATTTGATTTTGATATCACTCCCATATATAATGGGCTGACCAGAAAACGACTCAAAATAAACTCTTTCATGTGCTGCCCACGTGTTATCTCCCAGCGATGAAGGCGTGAAACCAGCTGTAAGGCGTCGACACGTGTTGAAACTTGAAATGGTTTTATTTAAGATAAAAATTATTTTATTGTTATTTTTATGTATTATGTGTCGAATATTTATTTTAGTTCAGGTTAAATTGACTTAAAAGCATAAAATTTTGATATTTTAATATCCTCTGAACAATAATTTTCTAATAAGTAAGTTATTTAGAAAGAATATATAACTTTTTTTATTAAAAAATTTATTTATTTTTTTTTAATAATGCATTAAAAATTAATAGTGAACTTATGAATTCAAAAGTAGTAAGATTCAATATTTATTTACGTGATCAATAAATCAGTGATATCATTGTTACCTTAATTAGTATTATAGAAAATACTAGTTTAGCGCCCGTGCCGTGCACGGGTATTTGAAAATATATTTCTTACAGTTTTTTTTGTATGAGTAATTTTTTATAGATTTATTTTTCTTATTATATTTTGTTGATTTGATTACGAATGTTTATGTTAAATAGTATACGCATATAAGAAAAATAATAACAACATAGTTGTTGACCCAGTTCGGGGCATACCAAGCCAGGAGTGTACACTATCTCTGTATTATAAAAATCACAATATTAATAATGTCAAAAAACAGCTAAAATTGTGTACATTTAATATAATAGAAATCACGATGATAACCTTTGACGTGAAACCTCGAGCACATGCGCGACAGTCCGATCCTGAAAAAGAGAAGAAGATAAACTTTATATAAGTGTAAGCTCAAGGACGGGTTATGATCGCTTGATATTATTGATTGAAAACGAAATAAAATGAAGAAGAAATTCTAACGTACCTTAAATTATGTTGCGAAAAACTTCGTCAAATACAACATTAGTTGTAGTATCTTGAACCTTGCACTTAGGGTCACATATCATAATCCTTAATCCATCCCTGCTCGTCACTCTTGAGATAGCGACATATAATTGGCCGTGACTGAAGACCGGTCTAGGCAAATATATTCCAACCTGTGCAAGGGACTGACCTTGACTTTTATTTATAGTCATAGCAAAACATACCATAACTGGGAACTGTCTCCTTGGAAATTTAACAGGAATTTTCAAGTCCGTGGGTGTAAGAATTGTTCGCGGAATGAAGACCTTATGACCTCTATTGTTCCCAGATATTATTTCTGTCTCGATGATTTGTTTTCCAAGTCTTCTAACTATCAGTCTGGTTCCGTTACACAACCCTGCAGACTGATCAATGTTTCTCATCAACATAATTGGAATTCCAACTTTCAGTCTCAAGACATGGTTCGGAAACCCAGAACACTTGATGCAGTTCAAGAACTCGCTCGAGTAGAAACCATCATCAAGAGAACCTTCGCTTGGACATATACTATCCGAACTCAAGTACTCTGTCACGTCTCCAGGTATCAATGATAGAATATAGTCATTAACCTTCTCAACAATCTCATTGGTAGGGGCGAGAATAGCTCTTTCTTGAAAGTAGCTCGGTGGATCCTGAATATTGTAACTCAAAGGATATACATGGTCAACAATAGTTGCAATCGGGTCACCTGTAGATGCAAGTAGGAGATCTTCAGGGATGGTACTCTGAGCTTCTCCATTAACACTTTCACCTTCCGTGCCATCTCCAATGCCCAATATCCAATCTGAAAACTCATTAGCCTTTTGAGCTTCTAATTCAGTAACTCCACGTATAACCCTCATGTTTTGAGTTAATTTAAGCACCGTGCAGTGATCCCACAAATATGACGCATTGATTGCAGCAAAGACAATATCATGTCTACTTCCATGACTTACAACATGCAATATTTGTCTAAAATCACCACAAAAAAAGACAACGTTACCACCAAACGGGAGAAGTGAGCAGTCTGGATTATAAGATCGCATGACGTCCCTTAAACTTCTATCGAGCGCTTCAAAACAACATTTGTTAACCATGGGTGCTTTATCCCATATTATCAGCTTTGTCTTTGACACTAACTCAGCCAGATCCGTACCTAAACATATAAGATTAAAACATTAATATATTGTTCAGTGTAATATGAACAATATATTAAAAAAGAAGTTTTAATAATTGAATAATAAGGTTTATACCTGCACGAATGTTGCATGTTGAACTTTCGTCAACATTTATTGGGATGTCAAACCTCGAATGAGCGGTTCTACCGCCTGGAAGCAAGAGAGCTGCATTACCACTCGAAGCAACTGTTAGAACGATCTCACCTTTACTCCTCAAACCAGCCGAAAGGGATCTCCATATCAAAGTCTTTCCTGTTCCACCGTATCCATAAAGAAACCCCCCCCTTATCAGCGGACACAGCACACATAATCTGATCATACACTCCCCTCTGCTCGTCGGTGAAATTGGAAACCAATCTGTCATAGTTTAGTTCATCTTGAATTAGTCTATTATGCTGCTCCATAATCAAGGCTTCATCACGATAAGGCATAGACTTATTCGTCTTCAAACTGCCGCCGTTCCTCTGTAAAAGTTTCTCTGTCTCAACCAAGGCGTAATTTTGCAGCACGACATCATCTAATTGCAAATCTACGTACAAATAAACCAAGTTAAACATGTTTACTTACCTAGTACAAAATATACTAAACAAATTGAAAAAATAATGCAAAACTCGAATTAAATTCATATACATGAAAGAAAGCATACCATTATTACGCAACACCCTTCTCTGTCGTGCAAGAATATCATCAGATAAGTACTTCCATACTTCGGCCCAAACCAGATGAGGCGACGACATGCTACCTGAGAGATACAACATGATGAATAAATTTCGAAGATAACCAGCAGTTCCCCAAAAACTTGCTTCTTTTATACCGTCAATGTATTCCCGGTCGTCATCCTACAACCCCATAGCATAACATGCTTCCCTAAATGTGGCATATAGTGTACCGTTGATTGTCCGAATTTCCTCGTAGCATGTAGGACCCTTAATATGATTCAGCAAAACCCTCAAGTAGTACCTCTCTCCAGACTCAGGTGCAACGTGGTATATCCTCCCTAGTGTATATCCCGCACCTTGTGCGGGTTTGTTAATAAAATAGCTTATCATATTACATTTTTTTTACTATATTATATGTTGTTAACTTTATTAGTTATATGTTATGAGCTCGTATAAATAACGCGTCAAGTGTTACATAGTAAATGAGATCACGTAACCCATGTGTTGATCATTAATAAGTTTTATACTAATAAATTTTTTTAAAAATCTAATTTATTATTTAATAAATAATAATTTAAAGAAAAAGAATAATCATATATTTTAAAAATACCATAATCTGATACGAATTCAATTAGTAAAAAAAGATTAATTGGCTTAATTTGTGATTTAGTAAAAAAATTTAATCCGAGAAAAAACATAGGAGCGCCACGTCAGCATTAGTTTCGTATGTTTTAGTAAAATATGTAGAATATAGATGTATATTTAGTATATTGATAAAATAAGAATTACGAATTTAATAGTTCAACGGTCCAGAAATTAGTAGGTTACAAGGACCCACAAATTAGTAGATCACAAGGACCCACAAGAGCACAACGATCCAAAAATCATTAGGTCACAACGACCCAAAAATCATTAGGTCAAAACGACCAAAAAATTAGTAGGTCACAATGATTACATACAAATACTAATCCAATATGATTAAGTATTATATTTGATTCTGACCAAAAGGTTCAGAAATGTATGAATTTTATAAGCCTCAAACACTCTACATCTATTTATACATGTTTTCAAAGTGTCATCCTTTCCTCATAATCGATGTGGAAAAACAAAAATCATATTTTACAAAATAACTATGGTTTAATTAAAAAAAAGATTTATTAGCTTAATTCGTAATTTAGTAAAAAGTTTAATCCGAGAAAAAACGTGGGGGCGCCACGTCAGAATTTAATGTCTTTTGTTTTAGTAAAGTATATAGAATATATATGTATAATTAGTATATTGATAAAATAAAAATTACGAATTTAATAGTTTAACGGTCCACAAATTAGTAGGTCACAAACGACCCACAAATCAGTAGGTCACAAACGAACCACAAATCAGTAGGTCACAACGAAAATTAGTAGATCACAATGACCCCCACAAATTAGTAGATCACAACTCATAACGACTCACAAATCAGTAGGTCACAACGACCCACAAATAAGTAGGTCACAACGATTCAAAAATCAATAGCTCAGTAGGTCACAAACGACCCATATATCAATAGGTCTCAAACGACACACAAATTAATAGGTTACAACAACCCACAAATTAATATGTCACAAGGACCCACAAATCATTAGATCACAAGGACCGACAAATTATTAGGTCACAATGACACAAGCATCAATAGGTCACAACGACCCACAAGGTATTAGATTAAAACGACCCACAAATCATTAGGTTAAAATGACATACGAATTAGTAGGTAACAACAATCCACATTCAAATACTAATCCGGTATGAATAAGTATTATACTTGATTCTGACCAAAAGGACCAGAAATGTATGCTTTGTATAATCTTCAAACCTTATAGGTCTATTTATAAATGTTGTCAAACTATCATATTTCTCTAATAACGATGTGGGATAACAAAATTTATATTTTACAAAATAATTATGGTTTAGTAAAAAAAAAGGATTTATTAGCTTAATTCGTGATTTAGTAAAAATTTTAATCCGAGAAAAAACGTGGGGCGCCACTTCAGAATTATTGTCTTTTGTTTTAATAAATTATATTGATGTATATTTAGTATATTGATAAAATAAGAATTACGAATTTAATAGTTCAACGATCCACAAATCAGTAGGTCACAAACGACCACAAATCAGTAGGTTACATTGACTCACGAATCAGTAGGTCACAACGACCCACGAATCAGTAGGTCACAACTACCCACAAATCAATAGGCCACAACAACCCACAAATCAATAGGTCACAACGACCCACAAATTCATAGGTCACAACTACCCTCAAATTCATAGGTCACAACGACCCACAAATTCATAGGTCACAACGACCCACAAATTAGTGCGTCACAAAGACCCACAAATTATTAGATCAAATCGATCCACAAATCATTAGGTCAAGACGAACTATAAATCAGTAGGTTACAACGATCCAAAAATCAGTATGTTACAACGACTCAAAAGGTCTAGAAATGTATGATTTGTATAATCTTCAAACCTTGTAGGTCTATTTATACATGTTGTGAAAGTCTCATTCTTCTTTAATAACCGATGTGGGACAACAAAATTCATATTATATAAAATAATTAAGGTTTAGTAAAAAAAAGTTATTGGCTTAATTCGTGATTTAGTAAAAGATTTAATCCGATAAAAATGTGGAGTGTCAGATCAACATTAGTAAAAAAAAGGATTTATTAGCTTAATTCGTGATTTAATAAAAAGTTTAATTAGAGAAAAAACGTGGGGTGGCATGTCAAGAATTAGTGTTTTTTATTTTAGTAAAGTATATAGATGTATATTTATTATATTGATAAAATAAGAATTACGAATTTAATAGTTCAACGGTCCACAAATTATTATGTTACAAACAACCCACAAATTAGTAGATTTTAAGGACCCACAAATTATTAGGTCACAACGACCCACGAATCAGTACGTTACAACGACCCATGAATCAGTAGGTCACAACAACTCACAAATTAGTAGGTCACAACGACCCACGAATCAATAGGTTACAATGACACACAAATCAGTGGGTCGCAATGACACACAAATCAGTGAGTCATAACGACCCACAACATATTGGGTCACAACGACCCACAACATATTGGGTCACAACGACCCACAAATCAGTGGGTCACAACGACCCACAAATCAGTGGGTCACAACGACCCACAAATCATTAGGTCACAACGATCCAAAAATCTGTAGGTCAAAACGATCCAAAAATCATTAGATTAAAACGACCCAAAAATCATTAGATCAAAACGACCCAAAAATCATTAGATCAAAAGGACCTACGAATTAGTAGGTCACAACAATCCACTCCACATACAAATGCTAATCCGGTATAATAAGTATAATACTTGATTCTGACCAAAAGGTCCGAAAATGTATGATTTGTATAATCTTCAAACATTTGAGGTCTATTTATACATGTTGTCAAAGTGTCATCCTTCTCTGATAACCGATGTGGGATAACAAAATTCATATTTTACAAAATAATTAAGGTTTAGTAAAAAAAAGTTATTTGCTTAATTCGAGATTTAGTAACAAAATTTAATCCGATAAAAATATGGAGTCTTAATTTTTATTTTACAAAATAATCAAAGATTCTGATTATGATTTAGTAAAAAAAGGATTTATTAGCTTAATTCGTGATTTAATAAAAAGTTTAATTAGAGAAAAAATGTGGGGTGGCACGTCAAGAATTAGTGTTTTTTGTTTTAATAAAGTATATAGATGTATATTTATTATATTGATAAAATAAGAATTACGAATTTAATAGTTCAACGGTCAACAAATTAGTAGGTTACAAACAACCCACAAATTAATAAATTTTAAGGACCCACAAATTAGTAGGTCATAAAGACCCATAAATTATTAGGTCACAACGACCCACGAATCAGTAAGTTACAACAACCCATAAATTAGTAGGTCACAACGACCCACGAATCAATAGGTCACAATGACACACAAATCAGTGGGTCACACTAACACACATATCAGTGGGTATAACGACCCACAACATATTGGGTCACAACGACCCACAAATTATTGGGTCACAACAACCCACAAATCAGTGGGTCACAACGACCCACAAATCAGTGGGTCACAACGACCCAAAAATCTATAGGTCAAAAAAGATCCAAAAATCTGTAGGTCAAAAAAGATCCAAAAATCTGTAGGTCAAAACGATCCAAAAATCATTATATCAAAACGACCCAAAAATCATTAGATCAAAAGGACATACGAATTAGTAGGTCACAACAATCCACTCTACATACAAATGATAATCCAGTATAATAAGTATTATACTTGATTCTGACCAAAAGGTCCAAAAATGTATGATTTGTATAATCTTCAAACATTTGAGGTCTATTTATACATGCTGTCAAAGTATCATCCTTCTCTGATAACCGATGTGGGATAACAAAATTCATATTTCACAAATCAGTGGGTCACAATGACACACAAATCAGTGGGTCACAATGACACACAAATCAGTGGGTCATAACGACCCACAACATATTGGGTCACAACGACCCACAAATCAGTGGGTCACAACGACCCACAAATCAGTGGGTCACAACGACCCACAAATCAGTGGGTCACAACGACCCAAAAATCTATATATCAAAACGATCCAAAAACCTGTAGGTCAAAACGATCCAAAAATGATTAGATCAAAACGACCCAAAAATCATTAGATCAAAAGGACATACGAATTAGTAGGTCACAACAATCCACTCCACATACAAATGATAATCCGGTATAATAAGTATTATACTTGATTCTGACCAAAAGGTCCGAAAATGTATGATTTGTATAATCTTCAAACATTTGAGGTCTATTTATACATGTTGTCAAAGTGTCATCCTTCTCTGATAACCGATGTGTGATAACAAAATTCATATTTTACAAAATAATTAAGCTTTAGTAAAAAAAAGTTATTGGCTTAATTCGAGATTTAGTAAAAAAAATTTAATCCGATAAAAATATGGAATCTTAAATTTTATTTTACAACATAATCAAATATTCTGATTATGATTTAGTAAAAAAAGGATTTATTAGCTTAATTCGTGATTTAATAAAAAGTTTAATTAGAGAAAAAACGTGGGATGGCACGTCAAGAATTAGTGTTTTTTGTTTTATTAAAGTATATAGATGTATATTTATTATATTGATAAAATAAGAATTACGAATTTAATAGTTCAACGGTCCACAAATTAGTAGGTCACAAACAACCCACAAATTAGTAGATTTTAAGAACCCACAAATTAGTAGGTCACAAGGACCCATAAACTATTAGGTCACAACGACCCACGAATCAGTAGTTTACAACGACCCATGAATCAATAGGTTACAACAACCCACAAATCAATAGGTCACAACGACCCACGAATCAATAGGTCACAATGACACACAAATCAGTGGGTCACAATGACACACAAATCACTGAGTCACAATGACACACAAATCAGTGGGTCATAACGACCCACAATATATTGGGTCACAACTACCCACAAATTATTAGGTAATAACGACCCACGAATTAGTAGGTTACAACGACTCATGAATCAGTAGGTCACAACAACCCACAAATTAGTAGGTCACAACGACCCACGAATCAATAGGTCACAATGATACACAAATCAGTGGGTCATAATGACACAAAAATTAGTGGGTCATAACGACCCACAACATATTGGGTCACAACGACCCACAAATTATTGGGTCACAACGACCCACAAATCAGTGGGTCACAACGACCCACAAATCAGTGGGTCACAACGACCCAAAAATCATTAGGTCAAAACGATCCAAAAATCTGTAGGTCAAAACGATCCAAAAATCATTAGATCAAAATGACCCAAAAATTATTAGATCAAAACGACCCAAAAATCATTAGATCAAAAGGACCTACGAATTAGTAGGTCACAACAATCCACTCCACATACAAATGCTAATCCGGTATAATAAGTATTATACTTGATTCTGACCAAAAGGTATGAAAATGTATGATTTGTATAATCTTCAAACATTTGAGGTCTATTTATACATGTTGTCAAAATGTCATCCTTCTCTAATAACCGATGTGGGATAACAAAATTCATATTTTACAAAATAATTAAGGTTTAGTAAAAAAAAATTTATTGGCTTAATTCGAGATTTAGTAAAAAAATTTAATCCGATAAAAATATGGAGTCTTAATTTTTATTTTACAAAATAATCAAAGATTTTGATTATGATTTAATAAAAAAAGGATTTATTATCTTAATTCGTGATTTAATAAAAAGTTTAATTAGAGAAAAAACGTGGGGTGGCACGTCAAGAATTAATGTTTTAGTAAGGTATATAGATGTATATTTATTATATTGATAAAATAAGAATTACGAATTTAATAGTTCAACGGTCCACAAATTAGTAGGTCACAAACAACCCACAAATTAGTAGGTCATAAGGACCCACAAATTAGTAGGTCATAAGGACCCATAAATTATTAGGTCACAACGACCCACGAATCAGTAGGTCACAACAACCTACAAATTAGTAGGTCACAATGACACACAAATCAGTGGGTCACAATGACACACAAATCAGTGGGTCACATTGACACACAAATTAGTGGGTCATAACGACCCACAACATATTGGGTCACAACGACCCACAACATATTGGGTCACAACGACCCACAAATCAGTGGGTCACAACGACGCACAAATCAGTGGGTCACAACGACGCACAAATCAGTGGGTCACAACGACCCAAAAATCTGTAGGTCAAAACGATCCAAAAATCATTAGATCAAAACGACCCAAAAATTATTAGATCAAAACGACCCAAAAATTATTAGATCAAAACGACCCAAAAATTATTAGATCAAAAGGACCTACGAATTAGTAGGTCACAACAATCCACTCCACATACAAATGCTAATCCGGTATAATAAGTATTATACTTGATTCTGACCAAAAGGTCCGAAAATGTATGATTTGTATAATCTTCAAACATTTGAGGTCTATTTATACATGTTGTCAAAGTGTCATCCTTCTCTGATAACCGATGTGGGATAACAAAAATTCATATTTTACAAAATAATTAAGTTTTAGTAAAAAAAAAGTTATTGGCTTAATTCGAGATTTAGTAAAAAAATTTAATCCGATAAAAATATGGAGTCTTAATTTTTATTTTATAAAATAATCAAAGATTCTGATTATGATTTAGTAAAAAAATATTTATTATCTTAATTCGTGATTTAATAAAAAGTTTAATTAGAGAAAAAACGTGGGGTGGCATGTCAAAAATTAATGTTTTAGTAAAGTATATAGATGTATATTTATTATATTGATAAAATAAGAATTACGAATTTAATAGTTCAACGGTCCACAAATTAGTAGGTCACAAACAACCCACAAATTAGTAAATTTTAAGGACCCACAAATTAGTAGGTCATAAGGACCCATAAATTATTAGGTCACAACGACCCACGAATCAGTAGGTCACAACAACCTACAAATTAGTAGGTCACAACGACCCACGAATCAATAGGTCACAATGACACACAAATCAGTGGGTCATAACGACCCACAACATATTGGGTCACAACGACCCACAAATTATTGGGTCACAACGACCCACAAATCAGTGGGTCACAACGACCCAAAAATCATTAGGTCAAAACGATCCAAAAATTATTAGATCAAACGACCCAAAAATCATTAGATCAAAAGGACCTACGAATTAGTAGGTCACAACAATCCACTCCACATACAAATGCTAATCCGGTATAATAAGTATTATACTTGATTCTGACCAAAAGGTCCGAAAATGTATGAATTGTATAATCTTCAAACATTTGAGGTCTATTTATACATGTTGTCAAAGTGTCATCCTTCTCTGATAACCGATGTGGGATAACAAAATTCATATTTTACAAAATAATTAAGGTTTAGTAAAAAAATGTTATTGGCTTATAAATAGAAAAAATAAAAAGGAGATTTGACTATAACCTATAAAATCTTGGAAAATCTCAAAAAAAAAAAAAAAGTTACGTACAATTTTGAATAGAAGTTTGTTAGGTTAGTAAAAAAAGCTTTCCTCCCACAAATAATAAAGATTTATTGACCTATAAAATCTTGGAGAATCTCCAACAAAAAAAAGTTACGTATAATTTTGAATAGCAGTGTGTTAGTTTAGGAAAAAAAGATTTTATGGCTTAAAAAATAAAGATTTATTGGCCAAAAAATTGTGGGAGCTCCATTTGATTGCTGCTTCCACAGCGCGCCACGTCATCAAATCATGTACTCTGTTTTAGTATGTATAATAGATTAGGTTAGAAAAATAAAGTTAGTTATATTAAACTCATTTTTTTTTTGTTAGTGGATATTATCATTCAATTTATTTTTTATGCAAAATCTAAAAAAAATATGGTTCAATTGATATTTATTTGACATCATAGTTAAACATCATTTCTTAGTGTTAAATATAATTTGATTTAGCAAAATCTACACAAAAAAAAATGTATGAATTTGTTAATTTTAGATTAAAATAGTTTTAAATATACATAAGTTTAAAAATCGGTTGTTTTAACTTCAACAAAATCGTTAAAAATATATAGTTTGCAAACTACAACTAAAAAATATGATTTTGACTATGTGATATTTTTTCACCAAAATAGGATTATAAAATAGTTAAAAATATATATATGTACAAGCAAGAACATCAAAATTATACACCGCAAAGACATACATTTCATGATTTTGATTATCTAATTTATTATGAACAACTACATAATCTTCAACTCGTTTGATAAAGAGACGTGGAGAAAACATCATTTTTTCATACACATCCACTATAATTTTGTTGTAAAAATAAAAAAGAAGATTTTCTCTTGACTTTCTTTCTACTAGTATGGACGCGCGTGCTACGCACGCACGCCGTGAATTTGAAACGTGTTTGTTATTCCGGATTAATAAGGGTGAAAGCTTCGTTCGATCGAAAGTTATAAATCTAATTAAAAGAGAGCTTGATTATTCTTTTGAAAAAGAGAGGTTCGTTACATAACTTGAATCAAATAAACTATAAAAATGAAGTATACAACTTGAAAACGGCCGTTACATAACTTGAATCCAATAAACTATAAAAAAAAATGAAGTATACATCTTCATAACACACTGTTTTTAATTTTGTATAATACTTAAAATTGAAAGGTGAACGAAGCAAAACTTAATTACATGTAGACTCAAATACATAGTCCAAATGTCTTTCCACAGTGGTATACTATTCTCGAGTCCGGGAGTCGGCCTGTCTTCAAATTCTATAGTATGTACTCAACACACTCTAACTGTAATATCACTCATCTAACTATGTTACTCATAATCTAATTCTTATATCAGTGAGTTGTATTTGTCACGTCAAATGATCATGCTTGATTTATGATCTGATTGATATTATTCCAATTTTGGTGACCCAATTACATACATTTTGTGTAATCCAAATTTAGTAGATGTGTTTAGATTTTGATATCCAAAGATTTGATCAGAATTGTTTCCATTTTTACATGAAATTTGCTAAATTAAGTATGCTATAGTAACATCAGTTATTTAAATCATGTTTTCAATCAAATATCAAGCAAAAGTACAAACATTAGAATTGGAATATGCACCTTGTGAAGAAGAAAAGCAACATATATCACTCATATAAGATCAGTAAGTTATGTTCCAGAAAACATATTGTCTTAACATATTTTCTCAATGATGTTTTGTCACCACTTATGTTGGCATTTTATCAAACAGGTGAAGTGCAACCTCAATAAATATGAAGAGTGTGACCATAGAATTCTAATTAGTTTTAGAAAGAAAGAAAACTGAGATTTAGAGGTGAACCTAAATGCTGAAAAATAACATCTCCAAAAAAAACGTTGTTCTTGAAAGGACTAATTCATAACTGAGCATAAAGTGATATCTTACTGGCCATAAAATGTCATTATGGGAAAGAGAGTAGCACATATCAATAAGGTGCATAAGCCAAGGGGCCATGACAATATCAGCAGGTAGATCAAGGAACCCATGCCCTATTAGTTGGGGAAATGGTTGAATCATCCTAAGCCGAGGAAGAAACTTGATTACACATGGCCGCATTCGTCTAGGTATAGGGCTCGATCTGCTTAGTTCTGTTCCTCGACTGCAGCTTTGAAAAGCACAAACCTACACCAAAGTAAAGCCCAAGATTAATCCAGGAAGATGGAAGAGAACAGCAATCTCGCATAAATTTGAAACGCAAAATACATGAGAAATAAGCAAACTCAGTGGAAGAACGAAGAGTGCTTACCTGTGACAGGATGGCGACGATTCCTTTGAGACGCGATCTCGGCTTTCCTGCACCAAAACAAAGGACAACAATGGTTAATGATTCATAAAACAATAATTTTCTTTGAAGCATTTTATCGAGCATTTGAGATGCGTGGATACCAAATCCTTTAAATTCTGCAACAAATCAATCCATAGCAGTATAAATTAATCAGAACTGAAGAGAAATCTATGACAACTAAAGCTAAAACAAATGTAGCAGTTGGAAATTCCGACCAATCGGCCCAACTCCCTAATTACGAGCCTATAGCTTAATAACATCGGACCCAGTCTACTGAGTCAATGTTCACCAATAAATTACACAAAGCAATAGATCATCGGGGTGAATATAACATGAGATGTAAGATCAAAAGGAATGGAGATACCTTGTGTTAAAGGACCTCACAAAGCACAGATGGCAAGCACGCGATAGGCTTCTCGTCAGTTTCCTCCATGAATATCTTCAAAAGGACAGGAGACGCAAATCTCCAGGCATATCTGCAGTAGCTAATAATGTGCAAGGTCCAATGATAAGAAGGTGATTATAGAGAGCTAGCAACCTGCTTGTATTTCTTTATGACATTGCTTTTGGACTCTAGTGCATCTTGCATCTCTTCTCTGTAGATTTTATGGTGATCCTCCCATGATATAATGCATGATAGAGTAACTTTAATATCAAGGCTTGGAAGCTTTCGCACTTTGGACAAGTAAAGAAACAGAACCAAAATATAAAATTATTGGTAGTTTAGATTGAAGTCTCATAAATTCGCCCATAAATACTATTGAATCATCTCATTCAATCTATAGACTGATTATTTTTTTAAGCATCTCAAGCTCAAAACTGACAAGAACATTTCATACCAAATCAACCCATTAAAAGGGTGTGAAAGCCTTAGAATTTTGCTCTTATCACACATTGAAACTGGGAATGCTTCAAAGTTCTTCACATACTCACCACAGGTAACCAACAACCAAACCCATTTCGTGATCCGCTATATGCATTAGCGCTTCAGCTTGGGTGTTATGGGTTTAAACCTCAGCATGCACCACATTACATAACACAACACTTAGCTCAGACAACAAACCAGTTCGGTCTCTTCCATTTAGCTCCGTCGACGTGTAATCTATAGCCGATTGCAATCCAACTAATCAATACATGAAAGTTGAATATGGCCCTAAAGACTGACAATTCAGATGACAAGAGAAGAAAAAAACTTCAGCAAACTTCAAATCTCATTAATAAAATCAAATTTTTGGGCTAAAATATGATTTCCTTTTGGACGTAATCTTTCTTCATCAACAATTTTGTTCCCATCTTGATCAGTCACATTGAACATTGGATTTTGGAAAATTATGAAGAGATTTTCAACAACAAATCAAATCATATAATGAGAATCACCAAAATCTTGTCCATCAAGGTTATCTGTAGTATGCTTTTCAGGGTGGACAACAGAACGTTGATTTAGCCAAATAAATCACAAGTCAAAATTGATAAACCTTATTATGTACAATAGAAGAACAATTAGTTAGTATACAAGCACATAAAATAGAAAACTAAACTGAAATGATTCAAAAAATTTGAGGAGTGCTTCAAATTAAAAGCCAAAATAAAAGTATCTGAATATGCCTCTTTAAAAACGAGTCAACACTTACGGTTTACACTCCCCATATATAATTCTGGATACATGACATGGTTTAAGGTGTTTCTCCTCTTTACCAGAGAATCATATCAAAACAGACTAATCCTGAAAAGTAACCAACAAAATCAAAATATAAATTCATTTCAGCAATTATCAATGTCCCAGAAATATTTTACATTAGAGAAACCAACCCGTCAAACATGCTGGTTGCAACCTATTGTTTCAAATTTACAGACGTTGTTTTCATTTCAGTCTTAATGCACAAAAAATTATAATAATCAAAACCAGATCGATAGAGCACCAAAGCAAATAATATATCAACATAGAATCAAGATGTTAATTTACCTTGTGAGAGAGGTCTAGATCATTTGAGATTGGAGAAACCGGAGAGATTTATGGAGTGAGTAAATATATTGTTAGTGCCGCTGAGAAATTGAAGGTTAGAAGAGGCGTAACTACGTAAGATATCAACAAACAATTGCATTAGAAGATGCAAAAATGTAGGAAATTAAAAATAAATTAGGGTTTGAGAGTTTAGGTTAGATTAAAGAGCAAACCTCTTGCATGTGAAAGAAGAAGTCATGAATCACAGTATCTGTAAAGAAACAAAGAAGAGTCCCCAACAAAGAAGAGTCCCCTTCCAGAACTATAAAGGCGGGCTTCTCATCGGATGTTGGTGGTGAAACCCTACCACGCCGCCGAAGCCGAAGCGAAGAGAAACGGAGAAAAAAGGTGCCGACTAATCCGAAGCGGAGGAAAAGGCGACGCCGTTGCTTTCAAAAATAACCCTAATTTTCGAGGCGATCGGATGACTCAGAAGATTAAGAAACGTAGAGATCTCAACAATAGAGGCTTGTTTGAAGTTTGATACATACCTGCAAGAAGAGGAGGAAGCAACGCGTATACATTTTTTACATAGGTTGACAGACACGTGTATCAAATAAAATTAAAGAAAAGAGAAATAATTCTTGCTATTCGTACCACCATATACATGCTATACATTACCACATCTACGTCTACGCATTTTTTTTCCCTTACTACGCCTACGCATTGCGTAGGCGTAGTAAGTTTCCCTTCATTTTTCGAACTAAATATATGTTACGACATACTACGCGTACGCGATGCGTAGTCGTAGCTGTACTACGACTACGCATCGCGTACGCGCAGTAGGACTACGCATCAACCATGCATAGTCGTAACCATTTTCCTTTATTTTTGAACGAAATGAGCTTCTTGCTACGGCTACGCATTGCGTAAGCGTAGTGAGGGTACGAATAGCATGAATACGTGGGTACGAATAGCAATCTCGAGAAGAATGGCATACCTGTATAATTAACGGAAATAGCGAGGATAAAATAGGAAAATAAAGGATGTAAGGGCAAATGCGAATTTCTCCTATCCATTTGGGAAACTCCCACATTTAATATAGTATGGATCTTGAAAGTGAAAACTATATTTACATGCTTGGATTATCATAATTTGATGAATATTGTGTTTACATGCATGTGTTTTGTGCAGACTGCATTCGTTATTGTCACCAATGTGGACCTTTGTATTTTTGTCTCCATCCTACAATCCTTTATCTGAAAAATCCATATAGCTCTAACAGGACCGTCCAATGAGTTTTAAAAATTATGTTTTAATAAAAAAAAAGGAAAAAAGACTAAAAATTCTTTTTTAGTAAAAAATACATGAAAAAATGACAGTAAAAAGTAAAAAAAATATATATTAATTTAAAGAAGATCAATAAAAAGTAAAAAAAAAAATTTATATATGTGTGCGATATATAGAATAAGAGGGAGCATTATGTAATCAAGCAATATATGTTAACAACCCTAACAAACTTTCTCATGAGAACATTGCTAACGTGTATACATACGAATAATCTTAGACCGTCGGATGATGAGTATTAAGGGTCGAGATTTAGTGCAGATATCATAAGTAAATTAGAATTAGATTAATATGATAACCTGGATGTGTCCTCAGCGCAAAAAGAGACGTCGTTTAAGCCAAGGCTTCTCGCGTACGACAAACCATCCTTCATTATCCTCACCATCTCCTCTCTGCTCTTCTTCAGCTTGTGTCTCATGTGAATCTTGCTTGTTGCTAAGAACAACCCCATCCGCGGCTGATTCGCCTCCCTTACCGCCTCCCACGTCACGTCGATGTCCGCCTTCACGCACCTTGACACCGTGTTGATCACCGGCACATGTCCCACACCACCCTTTCCGCCTGTTCAAATTTAACGTACCTACGTCAAAGTCCGATATGTGTATATATATACATAAATCATGAACCTCAATTTGGTTTAATCATGTGGCTGATGTTATTTCTTACCGTAAAACACGTTCTTACTTGATCCTATATATATATATATATATATATAGGATCAAGTAAGAACGTGTTTTACGGTAAGAAATAACATCAGCCACATGATTAAACCAAATCGAGGTTCATGATTTAATATTATTTTTGTATACTAATCAGATAATTTGTATTTGAGGATAATTATATATTGTTACCTTTTAAATTCAAATGTATTTACTACCATATTAACTTGACGTGGTTAACCTATTGATTATGCTCACGGATTATAGATGCATGATTCAATATTGTAATACCATACAAGAAAAAATATGTAAGCACAACAATGTATACACTAATAGAATTTCTAACAAGCACGACTATTAGCAGTAACATGCACGAATTAATATATGCATGATTATTTCAACAATAAAAAAAATTTCATTTGAGAGAATTAATAACGATAACGACTTATTTTTCAACTCAAATCTCATTGATTATCAAACATGTGTACACTCAACTACTCAAGTATTAAGCATTATTATATTTGATGCACGAGTAGTGAAATGTTTCGTGCCAATATTGATAGCATATTTGATACTAGCATGATTTAACATATTATATATTGATAACACATTGTAGCTTACATGTATATATACTAGCACAATTACACTAACTTATACTAGCACTAAACATCTCACTACTCGGTGGGGAATGGTACTTCAAAACTAAACATCGGCACCAATCGTGCATGTTAAAATTGGCGTCAATTGTAAATGGTAACAAGTGCATTGACATGGTAACAAGTGCACGTATTTCATGATCCACGTGCATTAGAATATAACTTATATGTGCTTTTATTTTATGGGTTATAACATAAACGTGCATTACTAGTTTTTAATTCCGGCAATGGAAAGTAGCAATTAGCCTCCCACCGATGACAAGATATTTATTTTCTTTGCCTGTGAAATTTTGTTTATTTTAATTACCATATACAGTGTCATGTAATAAATAAGAATATAATAATGCCTTATTTAGACGTTAAATTTCATCCATCCGTACATTGATCGTACGATCCTTAATTGTTCTTATTTTTTACAGTAAAACACGTTCTTACTGGATCTGACCCTATATATATATATATATATATATATATATTAATATATATATTAAAAGTTTAGTTTTGAAGTAACATTCCCCACCGAAGCGGCTATATGCTTGACAACTTCGGCGGCGAGCGGCGACGAAGCGGGAAAGCCGGCTTCGATGACGTCAACACCGAGTCGGGCTAGCTGGGCGGCGACCTCAAGCTTTTGATCGGAGGAGAAGTTGACGCCAGGAGTCTGCTCACTGTCGCGTAGGGTTGTGTCTAAGATTCGGACGTAGGATGGGTCCGAGATCTTGTTTGGGATGTATTCGGGACGGTTTCTCAAAGAGTTGACCATGTGAGGGGCTGTGGAACTCGTACGCCATTGTGGTCTTACAAATTGCTTCTTCGGTATGAAGCTTTTGGCAATCATAGAAGAAGAAGAAAGAAGGTGGAGATTTTGAGTTGGGGTTGCCATTTACAAACAAATTTTATGATATATCAAGTCGACTCTTTGAGATTTACAAATAGAAGTTGATAGCACTCTCCATAAACTATTTCATGAGCTGCCCACGTGAAATCAGCTGTTAGGCGTCGTCGACATGTGTTGAAACTCGATATGATATAAGCAATGGGTATCAAACAAAAGCTTTGTCAAATTCCGGACAGACGGACCGATAGAACGGGGTCGTGTGCATACGAGCGCACATGCTCATTAGGCCGAATCCCATCACATAAACCCGGCGAGGTTTCATCCTGAAACCAATTGACAAATGGAGGAGTAGACTGAGTTGCACTTGTCCACAGGTTAGGATCGCGAACCGAATTGAGGCTAACCGCTATGATATCATGTCAAAGTCCGATACAAACGGACCGGTAGAGCGGGGTCGTGTACATACGAGCGCACATGCGCATTAGGCCGAAACCCATCACATAAACCCGGCGAGGTTCCATCCTAAAACAAATTGGCAATAGGAATACCCACCGACCTTATATACTAGGCTCGGAGTGTCTCACCTTTTCATATGGAACTTTATTATCTCCAACACTCTTCAACTCCATCTTTAAGACTTAAGGAGTCCTTTTAGGGCCCGTTTGGTTTATTAAAAAAAGCCCGCGGAAACGGATTCATTACGGTTGGGCTCAAATTAGATGTTTGGTTGAAGGCCCGAAAGCAATGAATCCGCTTTGGGTCTGTAAGGGTTAACCATTTATTACTCTCTGATTTCAGGCGTTAACCCTTCGTTTTCTCTCTCCCCGATAGATAGACTCGACGACTTGCATCTCCTTTCTTCTCCAGCTCTTCGCATCTCCTTCTTCTCCACTTTCGTTCTCTTTAGCTCGGATTCTCACACATGAATCGTTGATAAAGGTAACAACATACATGCCCATTCTTCCCATATCCATTCTTCTTCACTCTCTGATTTCGTTATTCTAATTCGTTGTGTTACAGGTGGTGGTGATTGGAGCGTCGAATATACTAGCACTAGTGAGGAATTGGATCTGGTGAGCACACATCCTTGTTTTGGGTTCTTTCTATTGATTAGTTTTTGAATAACTTGGTAATGGTTTCCAGCTTACTTGTTGCTAGCAAGTCCGATTTAGGGATGTATTTGAGTTTTCTAGGTTAATTTTTGAACAACTTGGTAAAGCACTCTGCTTCATATCAGGATAGATATTGTTTTGAAATACCAGAATGCAAGCTTGACCTAGCTACACATGGCAACAACTTACATGTGTATCTGAGTTCTCTAGCTTCTGTTGATGACTTTCAACAACTTGGTGACTCACTCTGCTTCATACCAGGATAGATATTGTTTTTGAACAACTTATACCTCTCAACTTAGGTTAATTTTTGTTGTAGAGTAGGTTGTTTCTCATGCTTTCTGATGATTGGATAATCAACCCAATATTTTTTTAAGTTAATTAAGCATGTCTATTTATGCTAGATGGGTCTGATTAGAAAATATGAGTCATTACTCATTCCTTATAATGTTTATAAGGATATGGACATATGACTCGTCTACCCCATCATCAAGAAATGCCACCATCTATTGTGGAGCAAAGATTTTGTCACTTGACTGGGAATGCAAATTTGATCGCTTGGTTTGTTATTGGTCTATATTGTATTTTTATTCATATAATTAGATTTAATACTTCAATTTCATTAATTTTTGCGTTTAAGATACACGTTTTCTTCATGACAAAAGCTTCTCATAGGGGCTGTAGATGCTGGCATTAAAGCAGGGGATGTTGATGCAAAGAAAGTTGTCTGTGATTTGAGTACAGCTGATCCATCGAAGGTATTGTCTCTAAGATCCCAATCTTGTTCTATGCCTCTACTGGTTAGCATCCGCTTATGTTCTAGGATTTTAGATATAAAATGCAGCCCAGTTGAGCCTATTTTTGTTTATGCAGCAACATATAGAAGGTAAGTTCTTTCTATTCTTAAAATCTATATTTGTGAATGATATCGATATATTTTTGATAATTTTGTTTATTACAATATTAATCGTTGATCTGCAATAGTCATTAAGTTGATGTACTTAACTTAAATTTTTGACATTGTGGTAACATTGATGATTTCTAGAAGTAGAAGTTGCAGTGATGGCTTTAGAGTTTAGACTCATTAAACTTCTTATAATACATAGAACTGTCAATAATTTTTTCACCTTAAAGAATGAGTATAAAAACACTTTATTGTTAATACAAGAGAATGGGGATGCTAAAGAGCTGAAAGTGCAAGTTCTTTCTTTTCTTCATCTATAAGGATGCATTTGACACCCTTTTTTGTTTTGATCATGTTACCCACTGATTCACAAGTTTCCTTCATATTTGGTAGATTGCAAATCTGAAGGCTATGCTGGCAAAAAAAGAGGAAGAATGTGAAGCCCTTTTTTAGTGTTATCGAGCAGCCTGAGAGTCAAAGAACAAAATCTACCTAATCTTCAGCTTCTTGTTCTCTGGCACAACTTAATAAAGACGTGTCAAATGGTCAAAGAAGTACTCAATTACTCATATTTATATATGAGATTTTAAGATATAAGCATATTATGAGCAAATAAAATTCATATAACATTTTCTACCTACATGCTTTGGTGTATTATGATCAATGTCTTGTTTGGCTTATTTTAGTAAACTTAACTATGTGTTATAGTTACAGACAAGTAAAATCCCAGGATCACATGTAAGAAGGCAAACCTTGGACCCAAGAGTCTATCAGACTGACCTCCTCTTAGTGTCCGAGAGGGAACTAATGAATGGGTGAATAGAAGTAGGTCACTACAAACTCTTGAAGACAAGCTGGATAGAATTGCATCTGTTGCCGAGGCAAAGAAAGAAGAGAAGGTTGAGGAGAAAGAGGAGTTGATAATTCCTTATAATTCCTTCTATTAGCGTCCTGCTTTGGTTTGTGTTGTTTTATCTTTCACTTGACATCTCACAATGTTGCTTGTTTGATATTTTGCAGAACATAGGTTTCAGCCTCTTTGACCAAGAGATGTGATCATTTTGCGAGCTATCTTTCTTAATTTGAGCACATTGATTTTTTTTCAAGTTTTGATTGTTTTTCTAAGCCATGTAGTATGGACTCGAGTGTTGATCGTTAGAATTTGTTATGATTTTTGATTTTTGCAGTTTCAATCCTTCACAGTCAATTTATCATTAATTAATATAGTATTATGTATTAGTAAACACTAAAGAGATTATTGATTCCCTTCAATGATTCCATTCAAACCAAACAAAAAAAAGTAACATTGAAGTCAATGAATCCATTCTTAAGTATAACCAAACATATAATAAAAACAACCCTTTCCGTTTCCTTTCCATCTTCTTAACCATTTCCTTTCCGTTTCCTTTCCACTCCTCAAACCAAACGGGCCCTTAATAGTTTATAAAAGTTTATTAACTTGACTTAAGGATAAGGCTGTTCATACGGTCCGGACCGGACCGGACCGGAAACTGACGGACCGGACCGGACCGGACCGTTTTATTTTATTTTTTTTAAAAAAAATTTAAATTTTTTTTTTGTACAGAATAAATCCGGTCCGGTCCGGGTTTGGACCGGACCGGACCGGACCGGATGCTTTTTCAGTTCAAAATTATTAGAAAGAGTAAAAATACGGTCCGGACCGGACCGGACCGAAAGATTACGGTCCAGGACCGGACCGGACCGTACTATTTTGGACTGGACCGGACCGGACCGGAATTTTAGAATTACGGTCCAGGACCGGACCGGACCGTAATTTCCGGTCCGGTCCGGTCCGGTCCATTTATGTGCAGTCCTACTTAAGGAGTCCTTTTAATAGTTTATAAAAGTTTATTAACTTAATCATGTAAATAATTTAGGAACGAAGAAAGAAAAGAAAAATAAAATATGTTAAAGTTCTCATTATTGCGTATGACAATTATTGTGTATAAAATATTTGATTATATAAAAGTAGATTTACTTTTATGAATCAATGAAATTGTATTGTCTGAGGATTACCGAAGAGACGTTACATGTAGAAAAAGATAGGTAACTCAATTAGGGGAGAAGAGTATTTTTGTCAATAAAATTAGGAAACAGTACATACGAATAAATGTATGGTATATTAGTAGAGAAGATTAAGCTAATAAGATATGTTTTTTTTTTTCTAGAAAACTAACTAGGTCTTTAATATTTAATAATTAAAAATAAATAAATTAGGTGTTAAGAGTATCTTATTTAAACAATTAATATAATAGCTAAAGATAATTAATATTTGGAATATAGTAATTATGCTAGAAAAAAAGGAAATCGGTTACTTTACTTTTGGTAACTATAGATTTGAAATTTTAGAATCTATTTAATGCGTCATTATCCCTTTTTTTTTCTTAAACAAAACATCACATCCAAATGAAAGACGTCCTTCAAAAGCAAGAGAAACCATCTACATCGCCATTCTTCTGGAAGTATCTTTTGCAACTTATTTTTCATCTTCAACGTCCGACTTCAAACGAACCTTCAACATTCGTCTTCAACGGGTACATTTAGTTACCAATTGTAATTGTCGAATTCTTCGAAATTTCGATTCATCTCTCATCAATCCCTAAATCCAGGTATGCTCTATTTGTCGATTCACAAGGAAGACGACAAAAAATGTAACAAATGTACTCTATGTACCTACATTCATAGGTGATTGTTGTTGATTATGTGTATATGTCAATAGAAAAATGTAACAGAATTACTCTATATGTATCAAATCCGTAGTTTGTGTATATTTGACATTTGAGATCAAATCTGTAGTTTGTGTACATATGACATTTGGGATCAGATCTGTAGTTTGTGTACATTTGATATTTGGGAAGTGATGAAATGCAGACTTCTATTTGTGTACATTTATCAAATCTGCAAGATGTGTACATTTGGTAAATCGGGTGTGATGTAACACAGACATCTATGTGTACATATGTTCTGTTTACGAGTAATAGATGTACATTAGAATAATTTATCTTGTAATCTTACTACATATTCTCTATCTCAATCAAGTGATATTTAGAACAATTTATCTTGTGAACATATGCTATCTTTACGAGTAGCATATGTACATTAGAACAACTTATCTTGTGTTTGCTGAGCGCTTGTTCTGAATAGATCGAAGAGGATGAACAACCACGTATGACGAAGAAAGTAACAAATTCATTCATAACGAGTTGTAGAGATATTTAGTTACATGATTTAACAACATAAATTGATAATTAAATGGAGAGAGAAAAATCTTCTAATTTTCATAATCTTCTATTTTATTTAAATATATCTTTTTTTTTTATAAAAAAATGAGGGGACTAGTTTGTACCCACTTTTTAATTTGGGGTCCTATTTATGTTCATGATTACAAAACCTACATACTTCCCCATTTTACCCATATCAATATTGATATATAAGGTAACTTAATATTAGAGATCTACGTGTAAGTGGGCATGTACAATGGTGAGTTTTTAAAACCTCATTTCTTAACGAATAACAATCTATTTCCGCCACATCTACTTACAAAACTCACACTACTTTTTCTCCACATTCGTTGTTTGTTAACTCCCATCTATTAACTCTATATTTAATTACCCAACATTTTTATATACTATTTACTATTAATTTTATTTATTTTAAAATATAATAAATATATAAATAATTAATAAAAGAGATATTTTCAATAAACGGTGTAACACCCCGAATTCTCAAAACTCGGGACATTACTGGTTAGGACCTCAAAATGGGTCCCGACCTCAGTTTGATAACAATTTTACTAGGATCTTGCATCAAGACACAAATAAGAAATGCCGAAAGTCATAAAAATGTATTTTTAAAGAATGAATGCAACACGTCTAACAACCTATAGTACTTAAACATCAGAAAAGTCCAACTGTCTTTAACAAGAAAAAAGAACAACAAGATAACACCCAATCCCACTCTAAGGAGTACGGAGATCCGGCTGACCACTACTTCCGGATCACTCAGCTGCTGCTCTAACCTGCGGTGAATCTAAAAACACAACAGAACAACCATTAGCTAGTTATCTAAACATTAGAAGAATAATAATAATAGCACACACACATAGCAAAAGTAAACACTCATCATACTTTCAAACAATCCATTTATTATCTTTACTTAAGTCATTCTTTCTTACTAATGATACTTATTTTGTGACACGAGGGATTCCCAAACCTCGCCTCCGCCCCAGTGTAACCATCAGGAATGGATCCGATGCATCTCACCTTGTACCTGTATGGTCTGGGTATAGAGAACCTCCCAGTCTCCTGGCAAAGCTGGGCAGTGATTTCACGGCCCATTATACATACACTTGGCCTTAAAACATAACAACAACGGTCGTCCTAACAAGTTATTATTATAACACACATTGCACACACACTACCATTATCATCCAACTAATATCCAGAAACCAGCTAAGTAAGTCGCAAGGACTTACCTGAGTCCAATCTCAGATCCCGTTATCTCGACTCGGCCTGTAACCGTAGAAACTCAGTCGCCTGTTACACAAGGCAAGTGGATCAATAATGTATCCCACTTTCTTAGAAGTGTCCAACTTCTAAGATATATAATCGATCATAAAGAAATTACCAAAATACCTTTATACGGGTAAATGACCATTTTACCCTTGGTCCCGAAACTCTATAAAATTCTATAACAAAGTTCCAAACTATTCTTTAGAACTCAAAACCACATTCAAAACTCGCAAAGGGAAGTTTGATAAAGATTTAGAAGGGTTAACTACATTCTTGACTTTTATAAAAAGTCGCTAAGGTCCAACTTTGACGTAAGATATGAGAACCGAATAAAATATAAAAATTACAAATAAAATATCTAGGTATTCTACATGATGCACTCTACTCATAGAAGCAAGAAAATCTCAAAAATACCCAACAACAACTTCTACACAATTCTCCAAAGTTGGATATAAAATCCAGGAATTCTATACTTAGCCAAATTCTGAGTCATTTCACAATCTGCACAAACACTCGACTTTGAGCTCCTATAGATCCAGATCCGACCGTTGGATTGGTCTCCACTTCTGATACATCCCAGTATACATATTCATCTATATCATATTAAAAATTGAACGGTGGATGATGCTTTTTAGGTTTCTAAACTTAAGTTCAAACATGACTGCACAACACAAAATATTTCCAGCACTTTTCAGCTACAACCAGAAAACTACTTAGAGCCTCGGCTTTGTAAACTCATAACTCCTAAACCTCTTCATGAAATCCTCTCAAATTTTGATATATAATACTATGTAAATCTAACTATGACATATCCGAAATTCAAGTCTAACCGAGGAATATAACCCAATAAAATCTGTACCACAGAACTGCATCACAAGCAGCGTTCTCAATACTTAGACAAAATTCAGCACAATATATAAACTACTCAAGGTCTCTACTTTGACACACCATAACTCTTAAACTGTAACTCGGATTCCTCTCAAATTTCGGTATGATCTACTATACAATACCAAATATAACATATCTGAGGTTCAAATCAAACAAAGGTCAATAACGCATCAAAATCTATTCCACAAAACTGCATCCCAAACAGTTTTTCTCAAACTTAGAATATTCAGCACTGTTCTAAAAACTACATAAGGAACCAACTTTGAAGATCCATATCTCCTAAACTATAACTTAGAATACTCTAAATTTTCAGTATGTTCTACTATGCAATACCAACTATAACATCTCCGAAATTCAACAACAAAGGAGAAGTCTAACTTATCCAAATCTGAACCTGAAGTTGACAACTCGTCAATATTGAAAAACTGAGAAAGATGCGACACTTCTTGAAGTTGCTCGCTTGACTGTAGTATATGGGTTCGAAAAAGGTTTACAATCAGCTATAAGCACATATATGAATGAAGAAAAAAAGAAGAAGAAGGAAATAGTGTTCTCATACTAGCTACAAGACTCAATAGAGAGGATGGCATGGCTGCTGCACATAGAACCAAATGTGAATGACGCAGCCCATGCATGGTTGCGCGTGATCTCTTGCGAACTGACCACGAGGGCGACGACGACGAACCGCAGGGCAACGAAGTCTACCCGCAGGGGCGGCAAAGGCTCGGCGGTCCCGACGTGGTTGTTTCCAGTGCGACAGAAAGAGGATGACTGCTGGCAGGACTTGCGGCGAGCTGGTGGCGGCTGATCTGCAATGACGGAAGGCGTCCGGCGTCGACAGTAGGGTACTCCTTGTCCGGCGTTGTCTGCGAGTTCTCCTTGTCTGGAGTGCGGAGAAGAGCCATGGTAGAGGATGTCGGGGTTCCGATCTGTAGTAGAAGAAGAGAGAGAGGGAATGAATTGCGGTTGAGGAGACGGAAGATGAAGGAGTCTTGGACGAGAGATTGAGAAGAAAGGAGGTTGCATGTGGTACGAGAGAGAGAAAGAAATGGCAGGAGGCTAGGGTTGTTGGAGGGTGAAAAGGTTAGAGATAGGAAGGAAACGCCAGCCGCTCGCTGGACAACTCCAAAGGAGAAACACGCTGTTGCGTGAGGGTGGACGTAACCGCCCAGTTGGCTTGCCCTAATCGGCTCAGCTGGCTTCATTTGATGGGCCTGGATGGCTAGCCTTGATGGGCCCATCTATACTAAGATTTTATGTGAGAAACAAGCTCACATAAAATGCTAAAAACGAAAAAAAAAAGAAAAACATAATTTTCGATACCTAATATCATGCAAAAAGAATTAACCGGTAGAAGTCCGGTTTAACTCGGAAATAATCGAAATAAAAAAAAAATAAATAAATTTTTTTCCCGGTTATTACAACGTCTCACTAAAATTCAAAAACTTACAAAGGCATTAAAATAATAATAACAAAGTTAAGATGTAACGTGTGAAAATTAAAATACACCAAAATAATCATGTAAGGATTTTTTTTTAAGATTTGGGAATTTTTAAGTATGTTGTTATAAAAATGTAATGTAATATATTCAATTTTACGCGTAATATCTTGTAATATACTTAAATTTTAATTTCTAAAAATGTCTTGTAATATATTAAAATTTTTTAAAATGGAGAATAACTACACATTTTACTAAAGTTTTTGGCTTTTATTTAATTAGGTTGTTATAGTTACGTATTGCAATATATGTATGTATAGTTTTTGTAATATAATATTTAGTTTAATTGTTTATAAAAATAATTATTTGTATATATATATATATATATATATATATATATCATATTAGTGTCTATAAATAGAAAAATAATATGAAATTTTTTTTTATCAAAATATAATTATAACTGTAAATTTAGATTAATGGCGAATAAAGTATTGTACAATCAAAAATCAGACCATTGATCCCTTCTCAATTTCAACGGTGTTATTGAAACTCCTTTTGCTTCTACCATGTGTACAAAGTTATGTTTGATTAACTTTTCAATTTCACCTTTTTGTGCAAAATTGATGAGCAAAAAGATAATTGAAAACAAATATCACTTATTGTATTTCTCTCTCTTTGCATTTTTACCTTGTTTCTTACTTCCATCCGTCGGAACAAGTTTGAAGGCCATTTCATACTATTCTTTAGAAATTTATTATTTTTTTAATGCTTAGTGACTCTCATTATGGGTGTTTTAATAAAAGTATGAGTAGATAGGATATTAAGGTTAGGATGGAGAATAGGGGTAGGAAGGGAAGTAGGTGTAGTAGTGGGGAAAGAGACGAAAGATATGGTGATTGGGTAGTGGAGGGAGGAAATATTATCATCAAATATAGTAGGAAGATTTTGGATAGGTGGGAAAGTAACGTGATTTTAGGGATTTGGACTAGTAGAGAGGAATGTAGTCAACAAAATTATTTGGATTATGAAATATAGGATTAATATAATTTGTCATATTCTCCTTTCATTGGATACAAATGATTTAGAAGGGAAAAGAGGATTTGGCATAGGAATATTTTCAAAATCTATTTTAAAATTTCGAGAAATTATTTTAACTCTGAATTTTGGAAGAACTACAATTATGACTCATCTCTTGGATGAAACTGATCTTATAGTCTTCATAAATATTGTAGCTCTTTAAATCGTATTTCCAACAAGTATTTACGGACCTTTATTGGATAACCGTAGCATTTGTTATAACCAAAATATTGAAGGGTCGACTGAAGAGGATTCTAGATCAGATATGGTTGAAAACGTTAGTTTTGGGAAATGTTTAAGTTTTGATTAGATGAAACACATAGGATAATAGTTGTAGATCTTGAAGGTATATTTTCAACACTTCTTAAATCTCCTCGAACTGACTTCAGAATAATAAGATAAGAATGTTACCTTGAAGTGAAGCCATTTGCATCGGTTTTCCGGATCACATCAATGTATGGGGTATTTTGATAAGTGTGAATATACGCTTTAGAATCATGCATTGCATACATCTATTTATTTATCTCTCATACATTGTAATTTGTATCGAAAGCATCCACTTTCCTTATTTCAATTCTACCTTGACCTTTTTTGTGTTTAAGTAATTTACGGCATCAATTGTGCTAGAATTACTTCCTCCCTGAAGTCAGAGCTGAAGACAAGATCTTACATGACTAAGAAAATGCAACACGAAGTCCCCTACAGATATCATGAAGACAAGATCCATGAATAGAGCAACAACGCATGCCAAACGACATGCGAGACAGGTTGATGTGCCGTCTCGAAGCCGTTTGGATTACATCATCAACTGTAGAAGGAATGTCGAAGCCCATAGTCAAATACATCCCAAACTTGGTGAGACGGCCTGGCTTTACACGACGGAGACGACTTTCATACCGTCTTTAGGTCGTCTCGACTACTTAGAAGAAAGGAATTTCGTTTTTATCTTTGATATGAAGATATTTTGTATAACCATAGACTCTGAGATTTTTCCCTATACAAGCATGAATTAGCCTTAGGGTTAGATATCGAGATCATCCCACACATCTCGCTTTCTTGCCCTAATTCCTGTAGCCAACAATAGATGTTAGATAGAAGGTTCGCCTTGGTGGAACCAAACACTTGTGAGTGTTTGTGCTTTATGATTTTATATATAGACTTTGTTTTATAATTGATCATGTTTGACTAATATTCCTCCTGATTTTAGGATTGAATTATCCCTATAGTGGTTTGATTAATTATCGTATATATGTTTATGAACTGAGATTGTAATATTGCTTCTTTTCAAAATAATTCGTTTCAACGTTTTATTTACCTTCGAAATAAGTGGAGTTTATAACCGAAGAGCCAAAAGCGAAGGGCGTTATTGGATTTATTGAAAAGCACTTGGTTTGAAAGTACTAGTTTGTCATTGTCTTGAGGATTTTTAACTGTCGTAGAAAGTTTTGTGTAAAACCCCAATTTTTGGGAACTCGAAGCGTTACGGGCTAGGACCACACAATGGGTCCTGACCCTCAAAGTAGCAACAACACAACGGATCTTACAATAAGGCACATACAAATGAAAACCAAAACTTAATATAAAACCAAAGGTTTAAACAAAGGAAAGCGTAATAGACTCGCAGCCGAGTTCAAAACAAAAGGGAAACAACAAGTGAAACATAAACCCGATCATGTCCTATAATGTACGGGAACCACGACTGACAACACCATCTAGATCAATTAGCAGCACCTATATCCTGCAAGACATCTACAACATCGGTATAAACCGTTAGCTAACATTCTAGATATCAGAAAGACAATATAGGCACAAACACACATAAGGTAAAATAAACACATAGCATGCTCACACTCAGTTAGTTATTATCTTTCATTATTCTATCTAATTACTAATTCAACTTATGGTTGTTACACGAGAATCGCTACAACCTCGCCTCCGTCCCCTTTCACCAACAGGAATAGAACATATCCATCCTTTTGTCACTTGATGGACTGATTTAGAGAGCACCTCCCAGTTTCCCCATTCTAAACTGGACAAGCGGTAACTGCCTGGTTATAATACACTTGGGCCAATTAAGGTATAACAAGATCAATCCTATTCCGGTTATCAGTTATAACATGATAAACAACACAAACAAGCCAATACAATCAAAACAATACGCATAATGAAGCTAAGTAAGTCCACGGGACTTACCTCACTCGAAGGTAATCTCAAAACAAAGCAAATAACTCAGAAAACCTCAGGAAAGGAGCAAGGGAAAGCCTGTTCACACAGGGCATCAAGAATCAGGAACCTAACGATGGTTAGAAGTTTATACTTCTAGTCTCCATGATCTCAAAGATATACACAAGCTAGTGTCACAAACCCTAATCTTACAGATCAACAAGGGACAACAACAACCAGAAGAGCCAAGGAAAGGAACGAGGAAAGCAAGGAAGGAAGCAACTCACAAGAACGGGAGTTACTACAAAAGAAACCGTAGGGGCCGCGGAGCAAGGCGCAGAGGCGGCTTGCCGCGGGGCGGGAATGTGCAGGCGCGGGGGCAGTGCATAGACAAAAGCCATCGATGGCTTATCGATGACACCAAAACCACAACAACGTCAAAGCTTGTTCTTCCAACACTCTCACACTTCACAACTCAACCAATGGAGCCTGTGAACATCAAAGGATCATCAATGGAACGCTCCACAAGAATAAAGGATCAAACTTGAGTCTTGGAGAAGAAGAAATAAGGAAACGAAGGGAGAATGAACAGAACGAAGCAAGGTGCAACAACACCTGAACGTGATAAAGAACAAGGGAGGAAGAACTTACACATTCAACAAGAGAAGAAGGAAACGCGGCTGCAACTCTCAAGGGTGGAGAGAACGTATGCAAGAAACGCGAAAAAGAGGGGAAAGAAGGGGATTTATAGAAGAGAGAGAAAAGATAAAAGGAAGGACGTTCTAGGGTTTAGAAGATCCAGGAAAGTCATCCAAAGATAAGAAAATCGGATCTTCTAAGTTAGGAACAAGATAGAATCGGAAAAGGAAAGAAGATCTTCGCGATCTGAGGCAAATCCGCCTGAATGGATTGCCCATGCCACTGGGGCGGCCCCTTGTCACCACGGGGGCGGTGACAGACATCTTGCTATTGGGGTGGCCTCGTTCACCGCAGGGGAGGTGAAGGAAAAAAAACTGGGATCTTACACCAAATCCCTCTAAATAGAAGTTTCGTCGCGAAACTTGCAACAACCAGAAAAATCACACAACACAACACATAAAAATGAACTGAACTCATATATTCCCACTTGGGGCACGTAACTCAAAACGTCACAAAAGCGTACGCAACCAACAAAGGAAGAGCCAAAACAAAACGACTACGCTAAAGGTACATCCAGCTCCGCGAAAAACTCTGGACAGTTCCTCTGGATACAAAAGCGTGCGCAAACATCTCGTACTACGCTCTAAGACAACTACCGGGTGCTCAGCGAACGTGTGGTCTGGCTCGATCACTAGATCCTCGTGATTGACGATGTGTCTCGGGTCTCGTATGTACTCCCGTAACTGAGACACGTGGAAGACAGGGTGAACACCCTCAAGTCTTGGTGGCAAAGCAAGTGTGTATGCAGCCTCTCCAACTCGCTAAAGAATCTCGAACGGCCCAAAATATCTGGGACTCAACTTCCTCTTGACACTGAAATGTCCGACGCCTCGTGTCGGGGATACTCTCAACCAAACCTGAGCTCCAACTTTGAACTTCAAAGGTCTGTGCCTCTTATATGCATAAGACTTTTGTCGACTCTGCGCTGCTAAGATCCGCTCTCGGATCACTACTACTCGAGCCATGTCATCCTGTATCTGCTCAGGTTCTAATCCACCAACATTACTCGGCTCATCCCAACACAAAGATGTACGACATCTTTGTCCGTATAAAGCCTCATAAGGAGCCATCCTGATCGATGCATGCCAACTGTTGTTATATGAAAACTCCAATAAGGGAAGGTGATTTGGCCACACCTGTCCCCAAGGTGGATAGGCAGTTGTCGGAACCGGAAGTGGATTTCCATCTATAGCCATGCAAGATCTCGTTGTAACTGTGGTTGAGCTGTCAGCCTAGCGATCTCCATCTCTCAGGGAGTCTTCCTACTAAGGGTATCAGCTACCACATTAGCCTCCCCTAGGTTGTATAAGATCTCAAGATCAAAATCCTTGATCAACTCTAACCATCTACGCTAGCGGTTATTCAACTCCCGCTAAGTGAATATGTACTTCAGACTCTTGTGGTTTGTGAAAATCTAACACGTAGCTCCGTACAGATAATGCCTCCAAGTCTTCAAAGCATGAACCACAACAGTCAACTCCAGATCATGGGTAGGGTAATTCTCCTTATATGTCTTCAGCTATCTCAATGCGTAAGCAATCACCTTACCCTTTTGCATCATAACACATCGCAAGCCTAGCTTGGATGGGTCGTTGTAAAGCACAAAGTTTTCAATGCCCTCTGACTGAGCTAGGATAAGAGCAAAGGTCACTCTCTTCTTCAGCTCCTCAAAGATCTATAGGCACGCCTCAGACCATACGAACCTCGTAGACTTCCTCAGCAAGGAAGTGAGCGGTCGGGCGATAATTGAAAAGCCCTCCACAAAACGTCGGTAGTAGCCCGCCAATCTAAGAAGCTACGTACCTCTTTGACGTTCTTAGGGGGTGACCAAGATGCTACTGACTCGATCTTCGCCGGATCTACCTTGGTCCCTTCGGTGAAAACGATGTGACCAAGGAATGCTACCTAAAACATCCAAAACTCGCACTTAGAGAGCTTGGCGTAGAGCTCTCTATCCTGTAAGACCTGAAGAACGATCCTCAAGTGTCATGCATGCTCTTCTCTGCTATGAGAGTATACCAGAATGTCATCTATGAAGATGTTGTTCATCAACTCAAGTGTCATGCATGCTCAATTGCCAAACTTGTCTAGGAAGGATGAAGATGTTGTTCATCAACTCCTTGAAAATTGCGGGCATATTGTGAGCCCGAATGACATCACTACAAACTCGTAGTGGCCATACCTAGTCCGAAATGCCGTCTTGGATATGTCTTGCTCTCTCACCCTCAGTTGGTCATATCCAGATCTCAAATCGATCCGCAAAAATAGTGAAGCTTGATAGCATGAATTATAGTCTATATTTTGGGGTTTGTTTGGACGTTTTATCTTCAATAATCTGCATGTTTGTATGTATAATATGTGATTATATTACCATTTCATCCACCTTTGCGAGAATCGAGGTCTACACCTAGTTTTGTTGTAATCATAGGTAAAATGGCACGTTTTGCATCAAAAAGGAACAAAAGGAGCTATGGAGTCATTGGAGCTACATTCAGGAACATAAGGAACCATCCAGGAAGCATAGCCATGGATTAGAGATTCACTTTGGACAAGATTTGAGAGATTTCACATTCAATTATGACTCACCTCGGTTGACTACAGATTCACCTCGACCGAGGTGATCCAAAGAAGTCGACTCGACCGAGGCGAACACCTGGGACGCGGCGAGAATATTTTATTCTTGGCTGAGATCTTTTATCTTTGGAAAGAGATCTTATATTTTTGGGCTTGGCTCCCGGAAGGAAGAAGATATGCTAGATTATATATTTTACCTATTTTTATGGGAAGAGATCTTTCTAAGATATCTTATCTTTGGAGGGTATTTTTCCTATAAAAAGGGTCGGATTTCCCACAAATCCGACATCCTGCATACAGTTGGAGATCCCGCATAACACGCAGCAGCCATACTCCAGTTGGGAGATTTGAAGAACCTTTTTGAAGGTTGAAGAAGGAAGATTGTAGCTTTTATAGCTTTTGAAGGGTTTTTGTAAGATTATCTTAGATTCCCTTCCTTGTTATCTTGTCTTGTTGGATTTCTATCCAAGGAACGCTTTGTTATGATATTTGATTCAGTTATTGAAGTCTTTTCATTAAATTCTTCTTGTTCAAATATTCACTATCTTCCCATATACTTGATTAATACTTTCATGATGATGAGTGGCTAATCTCTTTGTGTGATTCTAGGGTGATTGGCTGAAGGTTGTGGGAAAAACAATGATAGAATGATCTTAATCACAGTAGGACCCTGAAAGTTCGAGTCTTTAACCTTAACCCTAAGCATCTCGCTCAGTCGATGAACATCTCGGCCGGGGTGGAATTTGGCTGACCGAGGTGACTTATCTGATCCGAAACTGAGAGTTAAGTGTTAGAGTTTGCCAAATCCTATTCTTATTACACCTTTCCTGGTTCAATGCAGGCTTAGGATGAGACTTACCCGGTAATTCCTTAGTTTGTTTACCTAAGATCATAAGTGTAGGTAATAAAGGTTTATCCTTTATTGGGGTTTGAGTGTGCTTTCATCCCATCTTTGTGAGTTAGCCTGAGACTTACCCGGTAAAGGTTGATTCTATTCCCTTAGATGGTGTGTTAGTTTGAGGTTATAGTTCTTTATCTTAATTCCTTGAGACTTACCCGGTAATAGGAGTTACGGTTTGGGATTAGTGATTAGTGAGACTTAACGGTGATCTAATCCACTTTAGTAATACCTTCCCTTTGCAAAATCTCAGCTTTGTCCGCTTATCTTTAGATCTTGAGTTGGAACCACAACTAGATGCTTTAATCCCTAGAATTGCATATTCCCTTTATTGACTTTTATCATCTTTGATTGTTTTAATTACTTGTGGTTAGTGATTGCTTAAGCATACCGTAATTGGACTTTGTTTCACTAAGTCCCTGTGATCGACCCCTGGAATTCCTTGCTTTTTACTACGATTGACCCGTACACTGCGGGTTCGCATCCTTGTTTTAAGCTTACATCTAGGGTTATAAATTTAAAGCTTGCACACACCGTTTGGAGCGAACAAGTTTTTGGCGCCGTTGCCGGGGACTTGGTCTAGATCGAGCCGGTTACGGTTTGCTCTTGGGGCACTTGCCCCCGTGTCTACTAACCACTCTACTTGAGTGACTTTTGCAGGTTCTTTCTTAGGTTTATGCGAAGAACCCGCACTGGGAAGGAAATCGTTCCTTACGATCCCGAACCAGAAAAGACATACAAACGTCGCTTACGAAAAGCGAAGATGGCCAACCAAGACAATCGCGATCTTGAGGCCGAGTTAAAAGAGGCGCTAGAGCAGCTACGCCTCAGCAGGGAAGAGCTAAGGCAAGAGAAAGAAGAAACTCGCACCAGGACTGAGGCGATCGAAGCAGATATGACAGCCTTACGAGACCAATATCTACTTCGACCGAGGGAAGATCCAGTTCCAGATCCTCGACCGATGCAGGATCCAGTTGCTGACCCTCGACCGAGGCAGGTTCCAGTACCTGACGCCCCGGCCGAGATACTTCCACCTCGGATGCCAGTCCGAGGTGTTCTTCTTGCAGGAATCCCACAAACCCTAGGTCAAAGGATGGACCCCAATCAACAACTGAAGCGTCCAGGAGTTAACCTAGGAGATCCAGCGGACCATGACTACGAACTTCGACCGCAAGTTCTATCCATGATTCGCCAATGCCAGTTCGAAGGGCTAGAGAAGGAATCACCACATCAACATCTTCAAAACTATGAGATCTTGATGGAGACCTTGAGACCCTCAAGGATTGAAAATAACAACTACAAGCTAAGACCTTTTTACTTTTCTTTAAAAGATAGAGCTCTTACTTAGTATCAATCTCTTCCTCCAGGAAAAATTAGCACTTGGGAGGAGATGACTACGGAATTCTTGACCAAATTCTTTCCCCCTCAAAGACCGCTGAAATGAGAGGGAAGATCAATGCTTTCATTATGAAGGACAAGGAGAGCTTGTCCAAGTCATGGGAGAGGTTCAAGGACATTCTTTTGAATTGCCCACATCATGGGATTCCAAAGATAGAGTTATTGGAGATATACTTCAAGGGACTGGACGGAAGCACCTAGTTCAACCTCCAACTACTCTCCGCCGGTACCTTTATGGACATGGCGATTGACGAAGCTTGGGACTTCATCGAGAAGCAAGCTTTGCATATGGAGAAGTACATCCACCAAGGAGCTGAAGGTGGAGTTAAAAGAGTTAACTTCCAAGAAACTCAGCCCAACAACAATCAACTCACGTCTTTGAAGAATGACGTGAAGCAATTGAAGGAACTCTTGGTTGCTCAAACCAAGAAGGAAGATCAAGGACAAAGGAACAACAACAATGGATACCGTAACAACAACAACGGTTCCCGGAACAACAATTACAACATCAACAATAGAGGATCCAATAGCAACAATTGGAGGGCGAACAACCAAAATTCTGGTAACAATCATTCAAACGCCAACTCTAACGATTCCTCTAATCCTTTCCTCTCTTCCCCTTCTTCTTCTTCTACTCCATTAAAGAGCCAGGGGCAAGGATCAAGTTCGTCTCAGCCGGAAAAGAAAGACGCAGTGCTGGAGGCTATCTTGATCAAGCTTAGTGCTATGGAGACTTCTATGACTTCATTTTCGAAGGCCCAAAAGGCCTTTGAACAACAACTTGCAAGTAGGGCGAATGAAGCGCCAAGAGATCCAGGGAAGCTCCCAGCAAGGACGGAGAGCAACCCTAAGGGCCAGATCATGGCCATAACTACGAGGAGTGGACTGAAAACTGCAGATCCAGTGCCTCGGTCGGTACCAGTACCGACGAAGACCACCTCGGTCCAGGTGCAGTCGAAGAACACTTCGGCCGAGATGCCAACCGAGGTGGAGCCACAGAAAGCGGAGGGGAAAACTGAAGTCTATGTTCCACCTCCTGCATACAAACCACCACTTCCATTCCCCCAGTCAAGGGTCAAAGCACATCTAGACAAGCACTTTGGTAAATTCCTTGACTTGATGAATAAACTGCACATTAACATTCCTTTCCTTGATGCTATTCTAGGGATGCCCGCGTATGGGAAGTTCTTGAAGGAGATCTTATCAAGGAAGAGGAAACTGGAAGATTTTGGTGAAGTTAGGATGACATCTAAATTCTCGGAGCTTATTCAAATCATGAAGGAGAAGATGCCACCTAAATTGAGAGATCCCGGCTCATTTTGCATTCCCATTCAAGTTGGGGATGTCACTTGTGAAGCCCTATGTGATCTAGGAGCCAGCATGAGCATCATTCCGCTGGAGTTATGTATGAAGATCGGACTTGGAGAGCCCAAGCCGGTCAAGATTAGACTATACATGGCGGATCACTCCATCACCCATCCCGTGGGAATTTTGGAAGACGTTCCGGTCAAGTTAGGTAACTTCTATTTACCTATAGATTTTGTTGTACTTGACATTACCGCAGATTATCCTGTCCCTATTATTCTCGGGAGGCCATTTCTAGCAACTTCGGGTTGCAACGTGGATTGCAAGAACGCCAAGTTGAAATTCAACATTGGTGGCGATGAGATGGAGTTTGCATTACTTGCAGCCATGAAAGGGGAGCAGCTAAGCGATGATATCTTCAACATCTACGATGAAGAAGAATCAAGAGAATTGGTGAGCTCTATCCTTATTAACGATCCACTCGAAAGGGTTATTAGTTTCAGTTTAATGGAGGAAGGTATAGATGCTTCTTGTGATGCAGATATACAGAGCTTAAAAGCACTAGAAGAAGATCCAGGAGCTAAAACTGAGAAGCTAATCCAGGAGACGAAGATCTCCAGTTTCGGTTCCAGTTGTAGTACCTCGACCGAGGCACTTTCTGGACTGAGCGAAGCGACCGAAGAACATCTCGGTCAACGCCTCTGCGCCTCGACCGAGGTCGATGGCGAGACGATTTCAACTGAGACTTCCGAAAGTCCAGTTTCTGGATCTACTCCACTAGAAGAAGGAAGCAAGAATCCCCCTCAGAAAGCACCCCCAGTTGTGGAGCTTAAACAACTCCCAAATCACATGAGGTATGTCTTTCTTGGACCGGATTCCACTTATCCCGTTATTGTTAGTGCTTCCCTCTCCGAAACTGAATTGTCTAAACTAATGCATGTCCTGAGAAAGCATCAAAAGGCTTTGGGTTACACTATAGATGATCTTATTGGCATTAAGCCCTCTTTCTGCATGCATAGAATTCTAATGGAGGATGATCATAAGACTTCACGGGAACCTCAAAGACGGTTAAATCCGATCATGAAAGAGGTTGTGAAGAAGGAAATTCTTAAGTTGTTGGATGCAAGTATCATATATCCTATCTCGGACAGCAAATGGGTTAGCCCGGTGCATGTAGTTCCGAAGAAAGGAGGGATGACCGTTGTGACGAATAAGAACAACGACTTGATTGTAACACCCCAAATCCGCGGGACTCGGGATGTCACATTGGGCTAGGATCTCACAATGGATCCTGACCCTAGCCTGACAATAAGTTCACTGGACCTTACAACATGACACTGACAAATATAAAACAAATACATAAAACAATATAAACTGTACGACCCAAAGTAAACAACAACATAGCCGAGTATATAAAACGACATCCTCACACAGGAGGTACAAAAGATCATCCTCACGTAGAGGGGAAACACAACAACCCCAAACCAACCACCTAATGTACGAGAGTCCTCGGCCTGTCACCCTGCTAGATAACCCAGTAGCGCCTAACCTGTAAACATCTACAACACGGTATGAAACCGTTAGCTAACCATACATATATGAGGTAATGCATAAGCACAAGCACAATCATGAAAGATAAACACATCAGCATGCTATCACACATTTACCCATTTATTATCTTTATATAATAACCATTCACTCAAAAACCGTATATATATATATATATATATATATATATATATATATATATATATATATATATATATATATATATATATAGATAGATAGATGAAAGTATGTGACACGAGGACCGATACATCCCCGCCTCTGAGTGCAATGTCCAGCTGTACGAGTATCGGTCACACAATCCGTGTACCCTATGGGAGTGGATTGTGCCCTTCCTGTAAACCAGTCTAGCCCGACAACAGAGAACCTCTCAGACTCCACGGCGGGATGAAAGGGAAAGGTTATCACAGCCACGCAGTGGGGCGGTCAATAGAACATAGGTCGATAAAAACGACAACTCATGCTATCATAGCAAACATATAAAGCACACAACCACGCAGTGGTAGCTAAGTAAGTCCTACGGACTTACCTCAACCTCGTACAAACTCAACCACGATCACCTCTACACTGGAGGGACAACACGGCTTATAAACAAGGCATAAAGAGATATATCAACCTCTATTCATCAAAGGGGTCACACCTAGACCCAAAGGGATCCATAAGGATCATACTTAATCTATGAGCCTGACAACCAACTAAACCTCAATATCTCAGCATAACTCACAATTCCTCAAATCTCAAGGTAGTATCTAATAACATTCATCAATCTCAATTTTAATCCTAATTTAATTAATTAACCTTTAATTAATTAATTAGATTTCGCCAGAATAACGTTTTGCCCGCAGGCCATTTCTAAACCCCCTGTCATCAGATTTCAACAAACAAACTATCCATAATCACCAGAATAATATAACGAGAATAATGGAAATTCCAATTATCCATTTGAACCAACTCAAGGTCAATTTATACTAACCCGCAATACGGAAAACGAATAAATTCATAACTTATTCGTTACTAACCCGATATACGAACCGGAAGAAGATCCAGACTCCTAGCGATACGGGGAGTAAGAGCGCGGTATAAAACCTTACGTTTGATGACTTGCGGTAGTCCGTCGGCGTTCCGATAGCGGCAAACGGAAGCTTTACTAAAAAGCTAACAAACGGGAAATAAATTTGTACCACGACGTAGAGGACAAGATAAGGGACTCGTTGGTACAAGCGGATTTGAAAACGGATCAAAGCTGAAGGGTATGTGAAAGGATGAATGATAGACTGTGCGTGTTCTTTTTGCTTGACTCTCCTCTGTAACATATGAAAGAGAAATGTTAATTTGCAATTGAGGATTGCACATTGAAGATGCCAGCCGCCTTTCTCTGCAAATATATATATATATATATATATATATATATATATATATATATATATATATATATATATTTATTATATATAATATTATATAATTTTATATATAATATTATATATAATAATGCTTATCCAAATACTTGAAACGCGGTTATAATTTCCGGTCTTTAAATTTTATCAAACTAGAATAGAAATTTCGGAATCTTATCGGGATAGTTAATCCATAACTATCTCGTAAAAGGGGCATTCCTAAGCCGCATTTCTTAACCGCTAAGAATCGGAATAGCGACTCTTTTGGCCGTTTTGCCTTTCCATGTTATTTCATATCTAGGACATATCCGATGTCCTGATCATTTCTCTCAACTGCAATTTTATTAATTGGAGCTCCCAAATGCTCCAAATAACACCGGAGGGTAAAAATAATTACCCCGGGGAAAAAGTAAAAATTTCCCCAAACGTCCAAAATTACGCGAGGAACATAACGGTGGGACTCATACTCATCACTTGTGAAATCTTCGCGAGTTATATGTCAATTACTATCAATGATTAAGTTAATCAACATTAATTAGAATTCGGAAATCCTAGCTATTACATTGATCCCAACCAGAACCGTTACGGGCTGGAGGGTTTGCATTGATTATAGGAAGCTGAACACGGCCACACAGAAGGACCATTTTCCACTTCCCTTCATTGATCAAATGCTCGAGCGGTTGGCCCAGCATTCACACTTCTGCTACTTAGACGGCTATAGTGGATTCTTCCAGATTCCTATCTGATGTGATTCGAACTAGATTCGAACACGAGGATCCACCGGCACAAGTTCACAATCGGATTGGAATCGATGAAATGGAACTCTCTCTTTTTTTTTGGATTTTGTGTTTTTGGATATGAAGAGCAAATTCCCTCGGCCTCTCACTTTGGGAATCCCTCAACTCGAACGAACTACCCTCGAAATCTCACTTTGGGGTTCGAACCTTTGTCCCTCGGCCTCTCACCTTAGAACCACCTAAGCATCTCACCTAGATGTTTGAAAACTAAGCATCTCACCTAGAATTCGGGTTTTGTTTTTCTCAAAGTGAAAACACAACTTTTGATTGATAACTCAACTCTATTTCGTCATCCAAAAACGTTTGTGGGAGAGGCCTTATATAGGCTGAAAATTCAGCACCTACTCCCAACATTAAAGGCTTACAAGTTCAAGAGTTGTGACATTAAACAAAGAGCAAACATAGGGACTTTCAACCACCTACTTTCTCACCTACTTTTCCACCTACTTTTCTCCACCAACTTTCACATAATTAATACATAAATTCATGCATAATATATGAATAATATGAGGATGATATGCTGCATAAAATATGTATTGGGTGGACGTGCATATGTTTGTATAACCATCTTTCATGCCTCCATGCATGATCTTGCCCAACAATCCATACAAGTACCGTAGTTGCTGCAATGTAGGATCATTTTCACCCTCTTCCTCTTGGAATCTCGACTTTGTGTAAACTAGAAAGTTGTAGATATTGAAAATACCTTTCAAAGTAGTACTCATGGGTATTTTAATTCCAAGAATTGTCTTAGTTATAGTCGTTTTACTGAGAGTGCGCAAACCTGACAGCTTAGCCGGAGAGAGTGAAAATTGGCTTCCATTTGGCATGCTCGGTGCAAGCATTTTCGGTTTCATTTCAATAAGTTTTGGTTCAGTTTGAGGCATGATCTCCAACACATAAGTATTGATTTCGATAGGTGCCGGTTGAGTTTTGACTTGGACGGTTGGTGGCAAAACGATTAGTTCCGGCATATTGACGATGATTTCTTCTCCGGTGGGGATCACATCATCCCCTTTCCCTTGAAAAGGATTCGTCCTCGAATCCGTCATGCCATCATTGGGAAATTGATTATCGGATTTATTACCATGGTAACTACTTCTCGCGACTTCGACGCCGTCATGTTGAGATGCTTGAATACAATCCGGGGACCCAAGGGCATGACTATTCAGATTTTGTTCTCGATGGTTGTTGCTTCGTTCATTCCGGTTTGCATGGTTGCTACCTCCTTGTATTTTGTCATGAGGATTCAAGAGAAGGAGAGGAAACCTTCTCAATATCTCAGCTAGTTGGGCTTCAAGCCTATCCAAACGTTGGTTGATTCGATTACCACCGTTTGCATTTTCGTTGATGATCGTCATCCCCGAAAGCTTGAGGAACTCGCACCGTTGGGCTCTGATACCACTTGATGTGATTCGAACTCGTACAATTGAGCTCTGATACCACTTGATGTGATTCGAACTCGTACAATTGAGCTCTGATACCACTTGATGTGATTCGAACTAGATTCGAACACGAGGATCCACCGGCACAAGTTCACAATCGGATTGGAATCGATGAAATGGAACTCTCTCTTTTTTTTTGGATTTTGTGTTTTTGGATATGAAGAGCAAATTCCCTCGGCCTCTCACTTTGGGAATCCCTCAACTCGAACGAACTACCCTCGGAATCTCACTTTGGGGTTCGAACCTTTGTCCCTCGGCCTCTCACCTTAGAACCACCTAAGCATCTCACCTAGATGTTTGAAAACTAAGCATCTCACCTAGAATTCGGGTTTTGTTTTTCTCAAAGTGAAAACACAACTTTTGATTGATAACTCAACTCTATTTCGTCATCCAAAAACGTTTGTGGGAGAGGCCTTATATAGGCTGAAAATTCAGCACCTACTCCCAACATTAAAGGCTTACAAGTTCAAGAGTTGTGACATTAAACAAAGAGCAAACATAGGGACTTTCAACCACCTACTTTCTCACCTACTTTTCCACCTACTTTTCTCCACCAACTTTCACATAATTAATACATAAATTCATGCATAATATATGAATAATATGAGGATGATATGCTGCATAAAATATGTATTGGGTGGACGTGCATATGTTTGTATAACCATCTTTCATGCCTCCATGCATGATCTTGCCCAACAATCCATACAAGTACCGTAGTTGCTGCAATGTAGGATCATTTTCACCCTCTTCCTCTTGGAATCTCGACTTTGTGTAAACTAGAAAGTTGTAGATATTGAAAATACCTTTCAAAGTAGTACTCATGGGTATTTTAATTCCAAGAATTGTCTTAGTTATAGTCGTTTTACTGAGAGTGCGCAAACCTGACAGCTTAGCCGGAGAGAGTGAAAATTGGCTTCCATTTGGCATGCTCGGTGCAAGCATTTTCGGTTTCATTTCAATAAGTTTTGGCTCAGTTTGAGGCATGATCTCCAACACATAAGTATTGATTTCGATAGGTGCCGGTTGAGTTTTGACTTGGACGGTTGGTGGCAAAACGATTAGTTCCGGCATATTGACGATGATTTCTTCTCCGGTGGGGATCACATCATCCCCTTTCCCTTGAAAAGGATTCGTCCTCGAATCCGTCATGCAATCATTGGGAAATTGATTATCGGATTTATTACCATGGTAACTACTTCTCGCGACTTCGACGCCGTCATGTTGAGATGCTTGAATACAATCCGGGGACCCAAGGGCATGACTATTCAGATTTTGTTCTCGATGGTTGTTGCTTCGTTCATTCCGGTTTGCATGGTTGCTACCTCCTTGTATTTTGTCATGAGGATTCAAGAGAAGGAGAGGAAACCTTCTCAATATCTCAGCTAGTTGGGCTTCAAGCCTATCCAAACGTTGGTTGATTCGATTACCACCGTTTGCATTTTCGTTGATGATCGTCATCCCCGAAAGCTTGAGGAACTCGCACCGTTGGGCTCTGATACCACTTGATGTGATTCGAACTCGTACAATTGAGCTCTGATACCACTTGATGTGATTCGAACTCGTACAATTGAGCTCTGATACCACTTGATGTGATTCGAACTAGATTCGAACACGAGGATCCACCGGCACAAGTTCACAATCGGATTGGAATCGATGAAATGGAACTCTCTCTTTTTTTTTGGATTTTGTGTTTTTGGATATGAAGAGCAAATTCCCTCGGCCTCTCACTTTGGGAATCCCTCAACTCGAACGAACTACCCTCGGAATCTCACTTTGGGGTTCGAACCTTTGTCCCTCGGCCTCTCACCTTAGAACCACCTAAGCATCTCACCTAGATGTTTGAAAACTAAGCATCTCACCTAGAATTCGGGTTTTGTTTTTCTCAAAGTGAAAACACAACTTTTGATTGATAACTCAACTCTATTTCGTCATCCAAAAACGTTTGTGGGAGAGGCCTTATATAGGCTGAAAATTCAGCACCTACTCCCAACATTAAAGGCTTACAAGTTCAAGAGTTGTGACATTAAACAAAGAGCAAACATAGGGACTTTCAACCACCTACTTTCTCACCTACTTTTCCACCTACTTTTCTCCACCAACTTTCACATAATTAATACATAAATTCATGCATAATATATGAATAATATGAGGATGATATGCTGCATAAAATATGTATTGGGTGGACGTGCATATGTTTGTATAACCATCTTTCATGCCTCCATGCATGATCTTGCCCAACAATCCATACAAGTACCGTAGTTGCTGCAATGTAGGATCATTTTCACCCTCTTCCTCTTGGAATCTCGACTTTGTGTAAACTAGAAAGTTGTAGATATTGAAAATACCTTTCAAAGTAGTACTCATAGGTATTTTAATTCCAAGAATTGTCTTAGTTATAGTCGTTTTACTGAGAGTGCGCAAACCTGACAGCTTAGCCGGAGAGAGTGAAAATTGGCTTCCATTTGGCATGCTCGGTGCAAGCATTTTCGGTTTCATTTCAATAAGTTTTGGCTCAGTTTGAGGCATGATCTCCAACACATAAGTATTGATTTCGATAGGTGCCGGTTGAGTTTTGACTTGGACGGTTGGTGGCAAAACGATTAGTTCCGGCATATTGACGATGATTTCTTCTCCGGTGGGGATCACATCACTATCCATCTAGATGATCAGGAGAAGACCACTTTCACTTGTCCATGGGGGACATTTGCTTATAGGAGGATGCCATTTGGATTATGCAATGCACCCGCTACCTTCCAGCGATGCATGATGGCCATCTTTTCCGAGTACATAGAGGAGATCATGGAGGTATTTATGGATGATTTTTCAGTATATGGTTCCTCTTTTGATGATTGCCTATCTAACCTTTCTCTAGTGCTTAAAAGATGTGAAGACACTAATCTCATTTTGAATTGGGAGAAGTGTCATTTTATGGTTAATGAAGGCATTGTGCTAGGACACCTCGTTTCTAATCGAGGCATTAAAGTCGATCGCGCTAAGATCGAGACTATAGAGAAACTCCCTCCCCCTTGTTCTGTTAAAGGTGTGAGGAGTTTTCTCGGGCATGCAGGTTTCTACAGGAGATTCATCAAGGACTTCTCCAAGATTTCTAAACCTCTAACTAACCTCTTGAATAAAGATGTTGTTTTTGAGTTTTCGCAGGAGTGTCTTGATGCTTTTTACAGGATTAAGGAAGCGTTGATCTCATCTCCCATTATCCAACCTCCGGATTGGACCTTGCCCTTTGAGATCATGTGTGATGCTAGTGATGTAGCCGTAGGAGCGGTGCTTGGACAGAAGAAGGATGGCCGGACCACCGCCATTTACTATGCTAGCAAGACGCTAGATGTAACACAACGGAACTACGCTACCACCGAGAAGGAATTATTGGCGGTTGTATATGCTTTCGAGAAGTTTCGTTCCTATTTAGTAGGGGCGAAAGTCATTGTCTACACCGACCATGCAGCCATCCGTTACTTGTTGGCTAAGAAAGATGCCAAGCCACGCCTTATTCGATGGATTCTCTTGCTTCAAGAGTTTGACTTAGAGATCCGCGATAAGAAGGGATCCGAAAACTCTGTTGCGGATCACCTCAGCCGGCTACCTGCATCTTCACGCGAGAAGGACGACCCACCCATAGACGATTCATTCCCCGATGAGCACTTACACTTGTTGGAGCGTTTGATAGACTTACTTACTTCACCCCATGATAGAGGTGAAGTATGGGGTGAGGGAACCTCCCATCACGTTTGAGAGACGCATTATGGTCCAGCTAGCGACCTTAAACCAAGTGCTTCTTGGGAGGCAATCCAAGGTATTGCTTTCTTTCCCCGTTTTCTAGTCTAGCTTAGATAGTTTTGCTTTTGCTTTGCTTTGTTTCTGGCGTTCTAGACAGACAACAGGTGACATCTAAGGAAGGAGAACAAACCAGGAGCATAACTGGAAGGACAGAAGATCAAGAAAGAGAAGACGAAGTTTGACTGAAGCACATCTCGGTTGCTGTCAGAGCACCTCGACCGAGATGATTCTTGAGAAACCGAGGCGACTAGGGTTTCTGAAGATCCACCTCGGTCCGTACCACCTCGGTCCAGTCGAGACCACCTCGACTGAGGTGACAGCAGTTCCAGAAAGCGTATAAAAGGAAAAAAATTTCTTTTATTCTCTTTTACCCTTCCTCGACCGCGGCAGCCCCCTTCACCTCGCTTCTTCGATTCTCGCTCATTTTCGAAGATTTTCGCTTCCAAATTGCTATTTAAGCATAGAGGATTCCAGTGCATCATCGATCTGCGAAGAAATCGAACCGAAACGGCCGAACGAGGTAAAACGAACCGAAACCCTAACCTCGCTGTGTTCGCTTCGATTCGGGCTTGGATTGCCCTACATTTGCTGAGAAACGGATTAAGTACCCCATAGGAACCAGTTGTAGTGATTTTGGGGGAAAGGAACTGGAAATTTGAGGAAATTAGTTACGCAGTTTTTCGCCTCGGTCCAGACGCGTTGTGCCTCGGCCGAGGTGTTCCTGAGTGTTGTCAGACCGACCGAGGTGACCTGACAGTGAAATTTCTGAAAAATGAGTTCTGACAGACGCCTTGCCCTTAGGGATAGATCCTCCCCTTCCCCTTCTTCCTCTTCTTCCCGACCTTATCGACCGGTGATCCACGAGCGACACCGGGTCGATTACGACCGTATTTCCGGCCGTCCAGTGATTGCACCTCGCTTCTTGGACGTGTCAGCCTTTGACTGTCTCCATGTAGATGGAGACCTTAGACGGATGATGTCGACAGTAGGGCTAGATCAGTTCACTAAGATCCGAGCCCCTGCCTATTTGGAGCCCACCTTAGAGTTTGTTAGCTCCTTTACCTACCTCCCCACAGAGCGATCTGTGAAGTACCGGTTGATGAACCGGAACTTCTTAGTGCCACTAGAGTATTGGAGGGATATATTTGGATTTCTTGCCCCCACAGCTGTTGATTTCCTTTCCCGATCTGTAGCTAGGGAGTTTTGGGGACAGATTGCCCATATTGCTGAGCAAGTAGACAGATGGCGCCTTGGAGATTCCAGGGAGAAAGTCATCTTCCACTTAGCTTTTAGGTTAGCCCACCGCATTTTCAGCGAGACGCTTCTGGCGCGTACTGAGACGCCCCAGAAGGTCCGACAGGGGGAGCTGTTCAGCCTATATTGCATGGTGACCGGAGGGATCCCCGACTTTGGCTTGATGTTGGCAGAGGACCTGCACAAGATCAAGGCCAAAGCGAAGGGAGACATCTGCTGCGGAGGACTTGTCACCCACATCGCCAGCTACCAGGACATGGATCTCAGCGCTTGCACTATGGTGGCGGCTGCCAAGCCACTTGGGCTGCAGGAGATGATTACTCGGCAGATTCTGGTTTCCCGAGGACTGACTACACCATACGTGGCTATGCCATGGGAGCTGACTACACCGTAGGGATCAGATGGTCTGCACAGTTTACAGTTTATGACCCTCATTACTGGTAGACCGCTTGGGCCCCACTGATGGAGGATTATAAAGAGGCAGCAGCCGCCCCAGCTGAGGAGGAGGAGGTAGATGATGAGGAGACTGCTGATGACAGGGGTGATGGAGTCCCGATGAATACAGGGACAGATACTGCAGGGACGAGTGCGCCAGTTATTGATCTTGATGATGATGATACTGAGCCTGCACCAGCCACATCTCCAGTGAGACCTGCTAGGCGTAGAGCACGCCGGCACAGAGATTCAGAGGCTCACCGTCGGATCAATGATCTGACGGATCAGATGATTGATTCATATGCCGCTCTATCACTGGATATCCGCGAGATGCAAGAGCGACAACACTACCAGCACATGATGGCCCAGATCCAGTTTGAGCACATCATGGGCTATCCGTTCGACCCGTCTCAGTATCCATATGTGCCACCACCACCACCACCGGATCGTGACTACTGAGAGCTGCAGGATTTTCTTTCTTATTTTTATGCAGTTCAGCTTATTATCCGGTGAGAATTTTATTCCTTAGACTTATTTTGACCCACTAGGACAGTGTATCCCAAGTATGGGGTATTTGATGTATTATTTCACATTTATGTGATGTATGACTCTACTTGATCGGATATTTATATTTATGCTTCAGTTTGCATCTATGTGTTTATCTGAGACTGCATGCATACAGGTTATTTGATTGAGAAAAACGTCGAAACTTGAAAAAAAACTAGTTTTAAAAAAAAAATTTTTGACCTCGACCGGGGGAGTTTTGGCCGAACGAGGTGTTTCACCTCGGTTGACCTAAGAACACCTCGACCGAGGTGAGTTAACTGAGAGTTTTCGAAAACGATTTTTGTGCTTCTTATCTGGATATGATCTTAGTGAAGATCTTGCTTACTGACTGGTTTTGAAATCTTTATGTGTTTGAAAGGTTTTATAATATGTTTAAGTTGCTAAATGCTTTGTTTGAGATTTTTGGCATGTTTAATACTTTGTTTTTGTCTAAATTATGTTGAATTTGAAGGTTGACACCACATTATGAGTTCTCTCACTTTCTTCCTCGAAAGACCAAGGCAATTCATTCTTTTCTCTTCTTCTTCTTGATCATGTTTAACCCCTCATATACATTTTGCCTCCCTTTACCTGTCCGGGAATTTGGAAGCAAGCGAAGTGGTGAAAGCAAGTGAAGTTAAAGTTGAGAAGTTGGCTGGAAGTGAAAGTGTTAGAAGATAATAATAGGTTTGGGGAAGTCAATCATGATGATGAGTAACTCGGCACCATTCACATAGCCGGGTGTTTGTGTCTTGCCAAAGTCGGATTGAGCGATATTCCTAACGGGTCATGGTATGTGCATCAAGGGTTTGATGCATCTCAAGAAATTGATGATTGCTGATTTCCTAGGCTTCGGTTATTGTGCACCTCTGTCCATACATCCCAAAAAGTAAAGTAAAAGAAAAAGTGTGAAATAAGTAAAGCTTATTGGTGGAAGATGTTGAAAGTCAAAGTGAAGTATATCTTTTTCCCGGATTCTAGCACCACATTACCTTACATACATCCCTACCCTACACGTTTCTTGACCTTTCTTTTGGGAAGTCCTTGAGACCTCGAGCCTGTTGATTGACTTAGTGGTTTAAACTGGATTATGCATGATTAATTTCGATAATTATGACTTATTATGCATTCTATGATTTTATGCAAAGATGAACAACTTTCTTATATTTATAAAATGTTTTGATCATATTTTGATTTTAAATTCCATGAAGTATTCTCTTAGAGTGATCTATGATTGTTGCACACCATAAAAATGTTTTTGACAGACTTTTCATTGATCTTCTTCACTTATAATCCATTCTATCTTGTATTTTATATGCGGAACTTACTTGGGGACAAGCAAGGGCTAAGTATGGGGTATTTTGATAGCATGAATTATAGTCTATATTTTGGGGTTTGTTTGGACGTTTTATCTTCAATAATCTGCATGTTTGTATGTATAATATGTCATTATATTACCAATTCATCTACCTTTGCGAGAATCGAGTCTACACCTAGTTTTGTTGTAATCGTAGGTAAAATTGCACGTTTTGCATCAAAAAGGAGCAAAAGGAGCTATGGAGTCATTGGAGCTACATTCAGGAACATAAGGAACCATCCAGGAAGCATAGCCATGGATTAGAGATTCACTTTGGACCAGATTTGAGAGATTTCACATTCAGTTGTGACTCACCTCGGTTGACTACAAATTCACCTCGACCGAGGTGATCCAGAGAAGTCGACTCGACCGAGGCGAACACCTGGGACACGGCGAGAATATTTTATTCTTGGCTGAGATCTTTTATCTTTGGAAAGAGATCTTATATTTTTGGGCTTGGCTCCTGGAAGGAAGAAGATATGTTAGATTATATATTTTACCTATTTTTATGGGAAGAGATCTTTTTAAGATATCTTATCTTTGGAGGGTATTTTTCCTATAAAAAGGGTCGGATTTCCCACAAATCCGACATCCTGCATACAGTTGGAGATCCCGCATAACACGCAGCAGCCATACTCCAGTTGGGAGATTTGAAGAACTTTTTTGAAGGTTGAAGAAGGAAGATTGTAGCTTTTATAGCTTTTGAAGGGTTTTTGTAAGATTATCTTAGATTCCCTTCCTTGTTATCTTGTCTTGTTGGATTTCTATCCAAGGAACGCTTTGTTATGATATTTGATTCAGTTATTGAAGTCTTTTCATTAAATTCTTCTTGTTCAAATATTCACTATCTTCCCATATACTTGATTAATACTTTCATGATGATGAGTGACTAATATCTTTGTGTGATTCTAGGGTGATTGGCTGAAGGTTGTGGGAATAACAATGATAGAATGATCTTAATCACAGTAGGACCCTGAAAGTTCGAGTCTTTAACCTTAACCCTAAGCATCTCGCTCAGTCGATGAACATCTCGGCCGGGGTGGAATTTGGCTGACCGAGGTGACTTATCTGATCCGAAACTGAGAGTTAAGTGTTAGAGTTTGCCAAATCCTATTCTTATTACACCTTTCCTGGTTCAATGCAGGCTTAGGATGAGACTTACCCGGTAATTCCTTAGTTTGTTTACCTAAGATCATAAGTGTAGGTAATAAAGGTTTATCCTTTATTGGGGTTTGAGTGTGCTTTCATCCCATCTTTGTGAGTTAGCCTGAGACTTACCCGGTAAAGGTTGATTCTATTCCCTTAGATGGTGTGTTAGTTTGAGGTTATAGTTCTTTATCTTAATTCCTTGAGACTTACCCGGTAATAGGAGTTACGGTTTGGGATTAGTGATTAGTGAGACTTAACGGTGATCTAATCCACTTTAGTAATACCTTCCCTTTGCAAAATCTCAGCTTTGTCCGCTTATCTTTAGATCTTGAGTTGGAACCACAACTAGATGCTTTAATCCCTAGAATTGCATATTCCCTTTATTGACTTTTATCATCTTTGATTGTTTTAATTACTTGTGGTTAGTGATTGCTTAAGCATACCGTAATTGGACTTTGTTTCACTAAGTCCCTGTGATCGACCCCTGAAATTCCTTGCTTTTTACTACGATTGACCCGTACACTGCGGGTTTGCATCCTTGTTTTAAGCTTACATCTAGGGTTATAAATTTAAAGCTTGCACACACCGTTTGGAGCGAACAAAGCTCCATGCAGCTGATTCAAAAAATCGTCGATATGGGGAAACGGGTACTTATTCTTGATCGTCACCTTGTTAAGATCTCGGTAGTCGATACATAACCTCATTGACCCGTCTTTCTTTCTGACGGAGAGGACTGATGCGCCCCAAGGAGACACACTAGGGCGGATGAAACCCTTCTCTGCTAACTTCTTGAGCTGCGTCTTAAGCTCAAGCATCTCGATAGGCGTCATACGGTAAGGAGCCTTAGAGATTGGTCTCGTACCGGGCTCTAGGTCAATTTCAAAGTCTACACTCCTCTGTGGAGGTAAACCTGATGGCTCTCCAAAAAAGTTTGAAAACTCGCAAGCTACTGGAATCTCTTCCAAGGTTGGACTTGTACTATCCTTCATGGTATAGCACCAAAAAGCCTCGCAACCCGGACCGATAAGTCTTGCAACTCGGACTGTACTGATGACTGTACCGGTCTTCTCGAGATACCATCCTCTGAAGATCTTCACATGGTCTGCATCTGTATTTACCGTCATTGTCCTCTTGCCGATGTCCAGAACTGTTCGATGTCGATCCATTCAATTCATGCCCAGAATAACTTCTTCATGTACTAAGTACATGATGAAGAAGTCAGCTGGCCAATTGCGACCTCCCGATCTAATAGGGCAATCGCGAATCTCTCGTGTACCTCTAATCTTACCCCCATCGGGTAGTCCTATAAAGAAGGGTCTACTTTCTACGGTAACTAAGGCCAATCTATCTACACATGCATCATATATAAAAGAATGCGTAGCACCAGTATCGAAAAGAACTTTGACAGAAAAGCCATTAATATGAATGGTACCTGTGGTCGCTGGAGTGGTCGGCTCCACTACACTCCTCGGCTCATAAACTCTAGCTGAGGCACCTCTTGTGTTGGAAGTACCATTTCCTCGTCCTCTGCCTTGACCTAGAGTGGAACCCTGAGAGCGGTAAATCTTGTAACTGTCTGCTGTGGATATTGAGTCCTCTATCCTCATCCTGCAACACTAGAAGGTGAAGAACCCTGCTGCGATGGCGCCTTGCCCTGACGGCAGAACGCAACTCTATGTCCGGGCTTGCCACATAAGTAGCAAGTTACAACAGTCTTCTTGCAATCAACTCTCATGTGTCCGACACCTCCGCAGTTAAAGCACTGTCGTCCTCTATCGAAACTCTGTTCAGACTGCTGGAAACCAGAACGTCCCGGCGTCTGATTACGCCCATGTAATACCCGGAGTTAGTTTCTGTTTAGATTCCGAATCGATCTGGACTCCGTCTACTTGGTCTTTATACGATACTTCACATATAGACTTAACCGAGTTTTCTTTTAATTTATGTGAGACTTAAACTCACGTAAAATACCCTTATATATATATATATACCCTTTCCTAATAAAACTAAGGAATTGGGCCAACACTAAAATACATTAGTGATAGGTCCATTACTTTCCTTCTTGTGGACTACCAGACGGGCCGGCTTCCCTTCCTTACCAACTAGGCCAGTTGTGCCCACGTGAGCAGCTCCCATTTAACCACCTCCCCTCACACAGTCACACATCTTGCAAACCCCCCCCCCCTCTCTCTCTCCTATCTTTCCGTATCTCACCATCGATAACAACTGGATTACGGAGGGTTTCACTGGACGTCGGCATCTCTCCTCTCCAGCCTAGTCAACACCGCCGGTGTCCCCTGCGAGTAGTAACGAGATCGAAGAGCAAAGACTCACAATTTCAAGGCTCCTCTATCTCGTCTTCAACCAGTCAGCGTCTAGGGGTCTTCAGCGCAGGAGCATCGAACACTCCTCCCTCCCGTCTCATGCTAAGGAAGAGACCTCACCATTGTCGACCACACGAACTAGGGAGGACCTCCTTCTACTCCGACAGCCGGCGCAACGCACCTCCTCCGCAGTAGTCGGTAAGCGTTCCTTCCCTCCTTCAGTTTTGGACCCAAAGATCAGTGCGCATGTTGACGTTCCTCGACGGACTGTGCAGACTACCCTTGCGCACCGAGGACGTTCTCCTCTGGCGCCCTTCTTAGACATTGTAGCGGGGAGCCAAGTTGTCCTTTTCGTCGACCATCAGAAGGCAACAATAGTGAACTTGAGCGCCTACTGTTTCCGTTGTCTGCAGCGGGGTAAGCCTTGACCTCCTTTCTTGTTCTTTGAAGTAGAAGAATGAAATTTAGTTTATGGAAGAGTAGATAGTTGAAGTATGAGTTAGTTGGGTCAATTGTTGTTTTCCTTGGAGTTTCAATCTTAGGATCCTTGGACAGGTTTTATTATTTTTGTGGATCTTGGCAGTGAGTCTCGAAGCTCGGACCTCTTGCACTCTTGCTTATTCCAGCTTTCAGTGTTGAGCATCCATTTTTAGAGCCAGTTTTCGATGCCTTACAGGAGTTATCCACCGTTCAAATTTTAATATAATTTAGAGGGATGTGCATGGTATAAGGTATCAAAATTTTAGGTCGATTCAACGGTCGGATCTGGATCTATAGGAGCCCAAAGTAGGCTAGTTGAGCAATTATGAAATTATCCAGAATTTGGCTAAGTATAGAATTTCTGGATGTTGCATCAAACTTTGGAGATTTGTGTAGGAGTTATGGTCAGGTAGTTTTGGAAAATCTTTACTTCTATGAATAAATGGCATATCATATATGACCTAGAGATTTATTTCGAAATTTTTATATTTTTATTCGAGCCTCGAATCTTAAGCCAAAGTCGGACCTTAGCGACTTTTTATAAAATTTAGGTTTGTGTTTAACTCTTATAAATCTTTAGAGAATTATCTCTTGAGAGCTAGATTAGGAAATAGGTTCCAAAGGAGAGTTTGGAACTAGGTTATAGAATATTCTGGAGTTTTGGGACCAAGGGTAAAATAGTCATTTTAACTTAAGGGGGATTTTAGTAAGCCCTCTTATGATGAGATTGTATATCTTAGAAATTATAGATTTCTAAGAGAGTGGGATACATTATTGATTCCCTTATCTTCTATGACAGGTGATTGAGTATCTACGGTAGGAGACCGAGTTGAGATTAAGAGATTTGAGATTTGATTCAGGTAAGTCCTTGCGACTTACTTACCTGGTTTCTAGATGTTAGCTAAATGATGATAGTGGTGTGTGTTGATTGTTTAATAATTATAACATGTCTAGGATGACCTTTATTATTTTATGGCCCAAGTGTATGTATAACGGGCGGTGACATCACTGCCCAACTCTGATAAGAGACTGGGAGGTTCTCTATACCCAGACCATACAGGTACAAGGTGAGATGTATCGGATCCATTCCTGATGGTTACACGGGACGGATGCGAGGTTTGGGAATCCCTCGTGTCACAACATAAGTATCATTAGTAAGAGTGAATGACCTAAATAAAGATAATAAATATGAATTTCTCTGAAAGCATGATATGTGTTTAGTTTTGCTATTGTGTGTGTGTTATTCTCATTTATCTAACATTTACATAGCTAGCTAACGGTTGATTTATGTTGTTGTTTAGATTTACCACAGGTTAGAGCAGTAGCTGAGTGATCCGGAAGTAGTGATCAGCCGGGTCTCCGTAGTCCCTAGAATGGGATTGGGTTTTAATATTGATGTTCCGTTATAGTATGATGATAGTTAGACTTTTAATATCTTAAGTACATTGTTGGTTGTTAGACGTATGCTGTTGCATTCATAACTTTTAAACCATCGTTTTATGAATTTCGATTTTCTCTATTTGTGTCTTGTTTTAAGATCCTAGTAAAGTTGTTGTCAAACTGAGGTCGGGACCCATTGTGAGGTCCTAACCCGTTACTTCTCGAGTTCTGAGAATTTGGAGTTTTACAATATGGTATCAGAGCTCTAGGTTGGCAACAATGACACTTGAAATCTTCTAAAGGACCGAATAAGTAAATAAACAGAACCTGAAAGGGGTCTGAGTTTTCTAAAGATATTTTTTATTTTAAAATCACATGTATAGTCAGGATGTGGTAGAAAGTACGGATGACCACCACTACTTCCGCCGATCTCTACAGCTTAGTATTACATGTATGAGAATAATAGGCTTATAGGTGTATTTTGATCTTCATTTTGTATTTATATATTTATGTCATGTTTATGACCTAAAGGATATTATATATCCTTTAGTTGAATTATCATGTTGCGATCATCGCCACATGGTAAACGATAGTAGACTTGGAACAGTTTCCAATAATAGTAGCGGACTTGGACTTCGAGCAGAGTACAAGGATCTGGTAGACATCTTGGCAATTTCTACAACCTCTCAAGGAGCGGGTGGACAAGAAGGAAGGATTACAAGAAAACTTCAATGAGAAAGAACAATCAGATGAGCATGAAATTCTAGACTCAACCCGAAAGAGGTGATAGAAAGCCGTACAAGGAATCTTGCAGTATGAAGATGATAGTTGGAACCCGTAGAAGCATGGAAGGAATGACAAATGTACATACTTGAGATAACAATTGTGGAAAACGAATCAAGAAGGATGGAGTGAAGCCATGCCGATGAAATAAAGGATATTACAATCAAGGTGGATGCCCATAGTGATGTGATTCGAACTAGATTCGAACACGAGGATCCACCGGCACAAGTTCACACTCGGATTGGAATCGGTGAAATGAAACTCAACTCTTTTTTTTTTTGGATTTTGTATTTTTGGATATGAAGAGCAAATTCCCTCGGCCTCTCACTTTGGGAATCCCTCAACTCGAACGAACAACCCTCGGAATCTCACTTTGGGGTTCGAACCTTCGTTCCTCGGCCTCTCACCTTAGAACCACCTAAGCATCTCACCTAGATGTTTGAAAACTAAGCATCTCACCTAGAATTCGGGTTTTGTTTTTCTCAAAGTGAAAACACAACTTTTGATTGATAACTCAACTCTATTTCGTCCTCTTAAAAAGGTTTGTGGGAGAGGCCTTATATAGGCTGAAAATTCAGCACCTACTCCCAACATTAAAGGCTTACAAGTTCAAGAGTTATGACATTAAACAAAGAGCAAACATAGGGACTTTCAACCACCTACTTTCTCACCTACTTTTCCACCTATTTTTCTCCACCAACTTTCACATAATTAATACATAAATTCATGCAAAATATATGAATAATATGAGGATAATATGCTGCATAAAATGTGTATTGGGTGGACGTGCATATGTTTTGTATAACCATCTTTCATACGTCCATGCGTGATCTTGGTCAAAAACCCACTCAAGTATAAACGCTGCTTCATTGTCGGGTCATTTTCACCCTCTTCCTCTTGGAGTCTCGACTTCTCATAAACTATAAAGTGGTAGATCTTGAAGATACCTTCGAAAGTAGTACTTGTAGGTCTTCTAACTCCAAACGAAGCTCCAGATATAGGCATTTTACTGAGAGTGCATACATTTGACAGCTTATCCGGATCGAGCGAAATATGACTTAACTTGACCACACTCGGAGTGAACATTTTCGGCTTCATCTTGGGTTTTTGACCACATCAAGTGGTATCAGAGCCCAACGGTACGAGTTCCTCAAGCTTTCGGGGATGACGATCATCAACGACAATGCAAACGGTGGTAATCGAATCAACCAACGTTTGGATAGGCTTGAAGCCCAACTAGCTGAGATATTGAGAAGGTTTCTGCTCCTTCTCTTGAACCCTCATGACAAAATACAAGGAGGTAGCAACCATGCAAACCGGAATGAACGAAGCAACAACCATCGAGAACAAAATCTGAATAGTCGTGCCCTTGGGTCCCCGGATCGTATTAAAGCATCTCAACATGACGGCGTCGAAGTCACGAGAAGTAGTTACCATGGTAATAAATCCGATAATCAATTTCCCAATGATGGCATGACGGATTCGAGGACGAATCCTTTTCAAGGGAAAGGGGATGATGTGATCCCCACCGGAGAAGAAATCATCGTCAATATGCCGGAACTAATCGTTTTGCCACCAACCGTCCAAGTCAAAACTCAACCGGCACCTATCGAAATCAATACTTATGTGTTGGAGATCATGCCTAAAACTGAGCCAAAACTTATTGAAATGAAACCGAAAATGCTTGCACCGAGCATGCCAAATGGAAGCCAATTTTCACTCTCTCCGGCTAAGCTGTCAGGTTTGCGCACTCTCAGTAAAACGACTATAACTGAGACAATTCTTGGAACTAAAATACCCATGAGTACTACTTTGAAAGGTATTTTCAATATCTACAACTTTCTAGTTTACACAAAGTCGAGATTCCAAGAGGAAGAGGGTGAAAATGATCCTACATTGCAGCAACTACGGTACTTGTATGGATTGTTGGGCAAGATCATGCATGGAGGCATGAAAGATGGTTATACAAACATATGCACGTCCACCCAATACATATTTTATGCAGCATATCATCCTCATATTATTCATATATTATGCATGAATTTATGTATTAATTATGTGAAAGTTGGTGGAGAAAAGTAGGTGGAAAAGTAGGTGGTTGAAAGTCCCTATGTTTGCTCTTTGTTTAATGTCACAACTCTTGAACTTGTAAGCCTTTAATGTTGGGAGTAGGTGCTGAATTTTCAGCCTATATAAGGCCTCTCCCACAAACGTTTTTAGAGGATGAAATAGAATTGAGTTATCGATCAAAAAAAAAAGAGAGTTTCATTTCACCGATTCCAATCCGATTGTGAACTTGTGTCGGTGGATCCTCGTGTTCGAATCGAGTTCGATCACATCACATAGACACGTATGGGCAAGAGGGACCAAAAGGGATAGGAGGTTGATCAGGTATGAAGATTTAAAGGAACACATAATGGAAGTTTACATTGAGCTTAAAACGAAAGGTAGATTTTAGAAGCGTGGTAAGGGTTTGATGAATACGGATGTATAAGAAGTTTAGAAGAAATCCGGATGCAAACCAAGATGATAGAGCGAATAGAAGAAGAGGATAGAAGCCCTGTTACGGGAACAACAGTCTCTCCTTAAGGCAATGTTGCTATACAACATTAAATAAAGGAGGAAGTGTAAGTGAGAATAATCGGGACGAACGCTAGAGTCCACTACGACCTCTCGTTTATCACGGGACGTATGTCACCCACGCCAACAGTTCATGCAAAAGAAACTACCAGTGAAGGATAATTAAGATCATAAGAACAACAAAGACGTGCTTGCTAGCTATCGTGGAAGACTTGAAGAATGGAGTTAGCCTCTAGAGCAACCGGAAGGTTGGAGTAAAAAACAAACTAAAGAAGTATAAACGGATTAGCTGAGTAAGTCGTACTCATAAGAAAACTCAATGTTAGTGGAAGTACAAGAAGAGTGAGTCCAGGTTTGTGAAGGAAGTCAACTATAGACCGACGACGACAACTAAGAACGTGCACATGTCAGGTAGGCATTGACGAGTCATGATCGGATAGGAACAAATGATTTTGAGTGTGGATTTATGGATTTATGGTAACGATACCTTGGAGGACTTCCTCGATGGTTCACTATCAACCGTTGAGAAGTATATCAATAGAAGCACAAATGATATGGGTAAGTAGCTTGGAATGAGTTCCATACCGATAAATACCATGGTTTGCTTGAGGATTCCAAGCAACCATCTTTTACCGGCATCCATGATGACAAACACGGGCCTCCCAAAAAGTATATCAATAGAAGCACAAATGCTAGCACACAAACACAAACACAAAACACAAAAACAAAAACAAAAGCAAAAACGAAAGAGAAAGGGAAAGAGTTGTTACCCTTGGGTTGTCTCCCAAGAAGCGCTTCTTTTAGGTCATTAGCTTGATAAACTGCATGGATGTGTCAATCCAACTCAAATACCATGGTTTTCTTGAGGAGTCCAAGCAACCATCTTTTACCGGCATCCATGATGACAAACACGGGCCACTTGATGCCCAAATATACCTTAAGTTCTCTCTTCACCGGCGAGTAGTAGACTCCTTCATCACCGCTTCCTTGATGATAGTATGGAGTTGCAACCATAGGGGCCACCCCATACTTAGACAATTGGTACTCCGCGGTCAGACCGGTGAAATGTTTGCCATCCTCATCCTCTATGATCCGAAGAAAGCCGATTCTTGGAAAGAATTCTTCATTGAAGTGCTTCATAACCATCATGGATCCATCATGCTTGCCTCCTTCATTTAACATGGGAGACTCCTTAGGAAAAGGACTTCAATCTTCGTGTGTACTCCGGGCAAGAAAGAAATGATTGGAAGGAGTTGAAGTCAACTTAGGGATCTCTGCACAAAACCACAGGCAAAAATCAAAAACCACGGGCATGGTTTGGTCATGTAGGCCGTGGTTCAGGCAGAATTTGGCTACGACATGGTTTTCCACGGGCAGAAAATTAGAAACCACGGGCGTGGTTTGGCCCTCTAGGCCGTGGTTCTGCCAGTTCTCTTCCTCCCTCGTGAGCTCTTTAAGTGTGGTTTCGGGGTTGATGGCAAGGATGTCCAGGGGTGAGAGTACTTCATTGCACGCCTCCAAAGGTGAAGGAGGTGGATGTAAGCCTTGAAGGATGGTTGGATCTCCTAGCATAAGAGCATGCCTAATCTCCTCAATCTCCCTCCTCATTTGTTCTTCTCTTTCAAAATTCAATCTTCTTGCATCCTCCAAGGCCAAATCCCTTAGCCACAATTGCTCTCGAGCTTCATTCAACTCTTCTTCAAGGTCTCTAATGGTCATAGTTGAATCGGGCACTTCTTGGATCTCCTCATGGTGCACCTCCTCTTGTCGAAATACTTCCGCTTCAAGCACCATGTGGGCACTCGAAAGGGAAGCAAGGTTACTCTCTAGATCATCCATCTTTCTCAAAATTTCTTCTAGCATTGATTCCACTCGGTCATCGTGAGATTGATGGTGAGGTTCCACATGAGGCATAATAGTCACGTGAGCTTGATCATGAAACTCATGATAGGCATTAAACTCCTCCCAATACTCAAACTCATCATGGAGAGGTCCTCGATCTCGGTTTGCCATCCATCCCTCATACTCCATGTCGTCAAGGTCGTCTTGGAAGTATCATCCGTCCATGGTGAACATGAAAAGGCAAAGACAAAAACAAAACAAGATCACAAGAAACAAGAAAGATAAACACTATAAACAATCAAAATCAAATGACTTAATCTAGATCTAGTCCCCGGCAAACGGAGCCAAAAACTTTTCACGCTAGAAATGTACGACACAAATCCAAGGCAAAAGGGCCAAGAACTCGTTCGCCCAAACGTGCACACAAAAAGTCTTAAATTTATAACTCGATCTAAGATCCTAAACTACCTAGCGAAACCCGTAGTGTACGGATCATTATGTAGGAAGGAAAATATTCCGAGGTCGAACACAAGGATTGAGGTGAAATCAAATCATTCAATGATCATGTATAGTGCAAATCTAAACTAAGATGAGATGAGGAATAAAGAAAGTGCAAAACACAATATTTTTGGTTGGTTTTGGGTGATCAACAAGGATCACAAATATATCAACACAAACAAGCGAACAAACACACAAACACAAGGATAGGTGATAAGAGGTAAGAAATACGGATTCTAGAGATTCGGAATTCCGATTATGACAATGGACTCATGCTTCTAACGATCAAAGGAAAACTGTGGTTGTTCGGAGTTGAGTGTTTCTTTAATGGGAGCAATTACCGGGTAAGTCTCATGTTCCACTAGTCTCGCACCTAAGGTCCTATTACCGGGTAATTCTCAAGGAACCTAAGGACGGGAATTCTACACAAACCGGCCACTACCTAAGGGTCAAACCCCTCCTTACCGGGTAAGTCTCGAAAAAGGTAAGTCTTAGGCAACGGTCCTATCATACTCAATCCAATATGTACAACAGAACAAAACCACGGGTGGATCATGGAAACCACGGCCGTGAAAGCATGAAGAACAGGCCGTGATTTTATACTGAGTTAGGGTTTCGAACACAAATCCATCCTAAGCTAACATGCAAGCCCATACAATCATATTTCAAAGCATAAACATCATTCCTTCACCCTAGAATCACATCCACTCAGCCAACAACATACATTTCAAGATCAAACTTCATAAATAAAGCATGCTTGCAAGTCATGGCTAGAAAATGAAGATAAGATCAAGGAAAAATAAGTTACAAGCTAGAATAGAAGTTACCAAGTCTTACAAAGGTTTCAAGAGCTGCTCCAAGTTGTCAACAATGGAAAGCTCACTCAAAACCACTCAAATCTCACTACAAAACTAAAATCTACACTAACCTCTCCCAAGAACACCCACAAGGGTGCTTGGAAGAGAAGCTACAATGGAAGAGTGTTGGAGAAGAGCTAGAGGAAAAAGGGAAAAGGTGAGAAGGGACCCCAAAAACAGCCTGCAACATCACTTAAGTACTTCCACAAAAGCAAGGGTCGGACAAAGGAATCGTGTGACAAGTGTCAAAGCTGCCCTGACAGAAACCAGAGGCAAAACAGAGAAACCACGGGCGTGGAATTGCCCTATGGATTGTGGTTCTGCACCAGAAGCCTTCCTTGGATCACCAAGTCATGAATTGGTGCGAGGCATGCACCAATAAGGTCTTTTGTGTTCTCCTTTGCTCCTAGCTTGCTCCTTAAAGAGTCCGGATGTGTGTCACCACAAGGAATGATCCTCGAATGTATCGATTAAGTCCAAGAGCTTCCCAAAATACCTACAAAACCGACAAAAGCTCGTGTAGACGTCTATTTCGACAATATGGATGAATTAAGCATAAACGTCATGAACTAATGTCAAACCATGCATGAATAACGGGAAAAACTATCTAAAAGAGTGCCTAAACTAGTGTCATAAATCATGTCATCATATATATATAGATATAAGGCCACGTTAAAGCTAAAGTAGAAATTCAAGAAAAACACATAAAGGCCAACATATAAGAAACTACATTGTTGAGATCCACGGAAGTAGTGGTCGCCCGTACATCTATCCCAGACCGACAAGTTTAAAAACAAAAGCCCTCTTAGGAAAACGTTAGATCCCTTGCAGGTTATATTTATTTATCCATCCGACCTTTAGAAGACTTCGAGTGCCATTGTTGCCAACCTAGAGCTTTGATACCATATTGTAACACCCCATGTTCTGGGAAATCGAAGCGTTACGGACTAGGACCACACAATGGGTCCTGACCCTCAGAGTAGCAACGACACAACGGATCTTACAACAAGGCTCATACAAATGAAAACCAAAACTCAATATAAAACCAAAGGTTTAAACAAAGGACAACATAAAAGACTCGCAGCCGAGTTCAAAACAAAAGGGAAACGACAACTGAAACATGAACCCAATTTCGTCCTATAATGTACGAAACCCCAGCTAACCACACAATCCGGATCACTTAGCAACACCTATATCCTCCAAGGCATCTACAACATCGGTATAAACCGTTAGCTAACATTCTAGATATCAGAAAGACAATATAGGCACAAACACACATAAGGTAAAATAAACACATAGCATGCTCACACTCAGCCGGTTATTATCTTTCATTATGTTATCCAATTACTAATTCAACTTATGGTTGTTACACGAGAATCGCTACGACCTCGCCTCCATCCCCTTTCATCAACAGGAATAGAACGTATGCATCCTTTTGTAACCTGTTGGACTAGTCGCAAGAGTACCTCCCAGTTTCCCATTCTGAACTGGACAAGCGGTAACCGCCCGGTTATAATACACTTGGGCCAATTAAGGTATAACAAGGTCAATCCTATTCCGGTTATCAGTTATAACATGATAAACGACACAAACAAGCCAATACAATCAAACAATACGTGGAATGAAGCTAAGTAAGTCCAAGGGACTTACCTCATTCAAAGGTAATCTCAAAACTCAGCAAACAACTTAAAAAACCTCAGGAAAGGAGCAAGGGAAAGCCTGTTAACACAAGGCATCGCGAATCAAGAACCGAGCGATGGCTAGAAGTTATACTTCTAGTCTCCATGATCTCTAAGAGATCTACACAAGCTAGAGTCACAAACCCTAATCTTACAAATCAACAAGGGACAACAACAACCAGAAGAGCCAAGGAAAGGAAAGAGGATGTGCAGGTGCGGGGTGGTGCACAAACATAAGAAATCGATGGCTTCTCGATGACAGTAGAACCACAACAACGTCAAAACTTGTTCTTCCAAGACTTTCACACTTCACAACTCAACCAAGGGAGCCTGTGAACATCAAAGGATCATCAACGGAACGCTCCACAAGAATCAAGGATCAAACTTGATTCTTGGAGAAGAAGAAAAGAGGAAACGAAGGGAGAACGAACAGAACGAAGCAAGGTGCATTAACACCTGAACGTGATGAAGAACAAGGGAGGAAGAACTTACACGTTCAGCAAGAGAAGAAGGAAACGCGGCTGCAACTCACAAGGGTGGAGAAAACGTATGCAAGAAACGCGAAAAGGAGGGGAAATAAGGGGATTTATAGAAGAGGGTGAAAAGATAAAAGGAAGGACGTTCTAGGGTTTAGAAGATTCAGGAAAGTCGTCCAATAATAAGAAAATCGGATCTTCTAAGATAGGAACAAGATTGAACCAAAAAAGGAAAGAAGATCTTCGCGATCTGAGGCAAATCCGTACGGGAGGATTGCCCGTGCCGCAGCGGTGGCCCCTTGTCACCGCAGGGGCGGTGACAGACAGCTTGCTGCTTGCGTTGAAGGCAAAATAACTAGGATCTTATATTTTAGTCTTTGTACCTTTTCTAATTAAAGAGTCACAAACGAAGTTTCTCTCGATCTTTTCCGGATTTCGAATATCTTAAAAAGTTTTTATACACTTTCTGAACTACCAAATTGAGGGATAAACGAGTTGAGAAGCAGACTCTTTGTCTATGTCAAAGGCTATAGGCCAAATTTGCTAACTAGACCTTTACCATATTTACTCTATTAAAAGTACATATATCATAAATACATTTAGTAAATACACCCCTAATTTATTTACTGTTCAAATTTTAAAAAACCAAAACATTAGGCTTTGGACAAAATTATGGATGAGCAACATTTTGTCACTATGGGGTAGAGCTTTTCATATCTAATTCTGAGATGGATCTTGCTTGGAGTGCTAACATACTTTGTCAATAATGAGTGCTCACAAGTCACAACACAAGGAGTCGACGCAAAATAAACTTTTCATTAACTCCAAACTAACTATATATAAGTTGACAAACTAAAAGATCGAGCCCGGATTCTATTGATCATCAATCAAGTGCTTAAATACTTGCGTAACAGATGAACCAAATAAATATAACAAACCAGGGATCTTATCAAAAGTTATTCAACTCTAAATGTGAATTTCAAATCATCAATCACAAGTAAACGTACATTTGCAAATGTAACAACACATATAGTGTACGTACACAACTCAATCGATGGAGGGAAACCGGTACATGATCGAGTTTGATCTGTGATGAAGAATGACATTGGATACCATCTAGAAGGTGATCAAGCATTGTATGTGTCTTGTTAATGTGATCAGTAAATGCATGCACATATCGAGCAGTATATATAGTACACACACTAATAAGAGAGATGGATCCATATATACATACACACCATGTTGTTGGAAGATACAAAACTGTGATTCAGTATAAATTATTGTAGTAGATTGATGAGATGATAAGGTTGAAACATTACAAGTCCTAACTGAGTTGCTTACTTCCTTATGTGGTGTATACTTAACTTGTATGTGACCCTAGCTACATTATGATGCTAGCTTTTGATTGTAACTCATACTAGAAACTATACCAGAAACTCATACAAAAAAACTCATAAAAAAATATGATACCATATATCATACTAGAAACTCATACACTACAAAAAATAAATAAATTTGCGACCACACTTTGCCATGGCAAGCATTTGCCGTCGTTAATGGGGTGATTTTTGTGACGGCATAGCGACGGCAACTTGTGTCGTAACTATTGCCCTTTTTTTATGACGGCACAACGACGACAATTAGCGTCATCGCAAACAGTCAGGTTATTTGTGACGGCAAAACGATGGCTATTGTTCCGTCGCAAAATATCGGGTTATTTGCAACGGGCCAACAATATTTAGTTATTTGCGACGGCCCAACGATGGCAACTGGTTCTGTCGCAAAGTATCGGGTTATTTGCGACATCACAACGACGGCAACTGATGTTATTGCAAAAGGATGGGTTATTTGTGATGGTACAATGACGACAATTGGTATCGTCGCAAAAGGATGATTTATATGTGACGGCACAATGACGATAGTTGGTGTCGTCGTAAGGAAAACCACATGCCGGAAGTTATCATACCGGAGGTTATCATACCATACCGAAAGTTATCATACCGGAAGGTATAATACTGAAAGTTATCATATCATATCGGAAGTTATCATACCGGAAGTTTATATACCGGAAGTTATCATGCCGGAAGTTATCATACCGGAAGTTATCATACCGGAAGTTCTACCAAACAAACTGATTTTATGTCATAGTTTAGAATTAAGAATTACATACCGGAGAATTACATACCAAAAGTTATAAAAATGGTATGAGCAAAAACGCAACATTCAGGTATCAACCTTGAAGCAACAAAAATGTCTCTAAAAATGGTATAACCTTCTTCTTTGCCCAAACACGATCAAGACCACTGTCACCATCACCCTGAGCGAGCAAAGGTTCTAAATTCACTAGTGTATACATCATTGGCATCCGGTATGAACTTCCGGTATACAAAAATTTTGGTATGAACTTCCGGTATGAAAAATTTTCGTTATGAACATCCGGTATGAACTTCCGGTATGAAATTTCGGTATGAACTTCCGTTATAAAAAATTTCGGTATGAACTTCCGGTATGAAAAGCTTCGTTATGAACTTCCGGTATGAACTTTTGATATGAACTTCTGGTATGAACGGTATGAACTTCCAGTATGAACTTTCGTCAGAAGCTTCCGGTATGAACTTCCGGTATAAAAAATTTCGGTATGAAATTCCGGTATGAAAAACTTCGTTATGAACTTCCGGTATGAACTTTCGGTATGAACTTTTGTTATGAACTTCCGGTATCAAAAATATTTCGGTATGAACTTCCGGTATGAAAAACTTTGTTATGAACTTTCGGTATGAACTTCCGGTATGAACTTCCGGTATGAACTTTCGATATGAACTTCTGGTATGAACTTCCGGTATAAAAAATTTCGGTATGAACTTCCGGTATGAAAATTTTTGTTATGAACTTCCGGTATAAAAAATTTCGGTAAGAACTTCCGGTATGAAAAACTTCGTTATGAACTTCCGGTATGAACTTTCGGTATGAACTTCCTGTATAAAAAATTTCGGTATGAACTTCCTATAATATCTGGAATTTTTATTCCGTTTAATTCCGTAGCAAACCCGATTTCGATCTTTTGATCCTTAGCTGTCCATTTAGTTGGACACAATATCTCAAAATTTTATCATTTTATGTAATATTACTTCACATAAAATGATAAGATTTTTATAGCAAACCCTAATCCAAACCCTAGTTTTAACATGACTTGTCCTTGACAAAGTCATGACATCCTTATGACGAGACCATGGCAAACTCGTAACAAGGCCATGCATGGGCTCGACAAAGCCATGACGAGTTTTGACAACTCAACCCACCTTTTGTTTTTACAACTTCAGCCCACTTAATCTCTTGTTTTATTGCAGCCCAACCCCTTACTACATGCCAGCCACATTCTTCCTTGCTTCCAACCCAGGAACAAGCTCAGCCGTACAGCAGCTCAACCCATCTCCTTGCCAGCCCACTCCCTTGATCGCACCAGCCCAATGATGAGAAGCCCTTGAAGCAGCTTCAACGGCCGGATCAACCTCCCAGCTCCTCACGTAACAGTTACGTAAATAAGGCAAGAGAATTGTTGTAACAGCTCCTGATTTCACGCCAGAAGAGAGAAGAATAATTGCACCTTCACGTTCCTTATTCACGCCCACGTTCAGCGCTCTCTTCACACCCTTTCCTTCTGCAGCGGATTCCTTCTTCACTGCAACAGATCGTCTCTCTCTCACAACAGGTGTAACACCCCGAATTCTCAAAACTCGGAGCGCTACTGGTTAGGACCTCACAATGGGTCCCGACCTTAGTTTGACAACAATTTTACTAGGATCTTGCAACAAGACACAGATAAGAAAAACCAAAATTTATAAAATATTATTTTAAAGAGATGAATGCAACGACATCTAACAGCCCACAATACTTAAACAACTTAAAAGTCTAACTGTCATAATACGAAGAAAGAAATGACAAACAAACACCCAACCCCACTCTAAGGAGTACGGAGACCCGGCTGACCACTACTTCCGGATCACTCAGCTGCTTCTCTAGGCCCGTTATACATACACTTGGGCCTTAACACATAATAACGACGGTCGTCTCCTAAGAAGTTGTTATTATAACACACATGGTACACACACCACTATTATCACTCAACTAATATCCGGAAACCAGCTAAGTAAGTCGCAAGGACTTACCTGAATCAACCACAACTCTCACATTCTCAACTCGGTCTGCAACCGTAGAAACTCATACGCCTGTCATACAAGGCACGTGGATCAAATAACATCCCATAATCTTAGAAGTCTATAACTTCTAAGATGCTCAAACTCATCAAGAGAAAATTACTAAAATGCCCTTTTAAGGTAAACTGACTATTTTACCCCCGGTTCCGAAACTCTTTAACATTCTATAGCAAGGTTTTAAGCAAATCTTTAGAGCTCAAAAACACACTCTCACTCTAGAAAGGAAGTTTGTTAAAGTTTTAGAAGAGTTAAAGACATTCTTGACTTTCATAAAGAGTCGATAAGGTCCAACTTTGGCTTAAGATATGAGGTTCGGATAAAAGAATTAAATTCCGAAATAAATCTATAGATTCTCTATGATATGCATACTAAACATAGGGGCAAAGATCTCTCAAAAATACTCAACCATAATTCCTACATAATTCTCTAAAGTTGGAATAAAGGCTAGAATTTCTATACTTAGTCAAATTTTCTTCTGCTGGAAAAAACAGCCCTACTGCTCTACTTTGGGAGCTTATAACTTCTAATCCGACCGTTAACTTTCTCCCAAATTTTAATACAGTAAACTTCATGTTTCTATCTCAAACATATTAAAAATTCAACGGTGGATTCTCGATCTAAGGTATCGAAACTAGGTCCTAAAGTCAGCAGATCAAGGCTGGAATATAAGGTGTGCAGGAAGTCCTGATTTCGATTCTCCAGGGCAGCACATGTTCCCATTATTTATACCCAGAGGTCAGCAGTTCGAGTCTCACTGCACACTAAAATCTACATAATCCTAGTCCACATGTCCTAGGTTCGAATCCTATGAAGATCACTATACACATACATAACTTCATCTTTCCAATAACAGGAAACAAGGGAGGTTGATCTCATACCGGACTGCTACACCGATGGATCCATGGGAGCTACTGGTGTCGCTCAGCACCACTGAACTAGGGAATCGAGGGCTAGGATCGGCTCCACTGCTGCAGTGGTTGGACGGCTCCACTTGGTCTCACTGTTGACATCCGATTGGGCCGAGGTGAGGTTCGTCCGGCACAAAAAAAAGGAGGGTGAGTCACTGTAAGAAGTCAGCCAGGTAAAGGTTAAGGAAGAATATACTGACTCTACATGTAGATATAGAAGGGGGATTTGAGGCTCGATCGATTGACGAGAGTGGAGTAGGACTCGGTGCTGAGGACGATGGTCCAAACAAGACTGCACTCGCACGGTTCCAGCGTCTGTTGCTAGTGTTGAGGCTTCTCGTCCTGCTGTCGACACTAGATGAGGTGGTGCTGGAGTTGGAATATGTAACAGGAAGGAGAGATCGAAGAAGGCTCACTACGGTTGCGCCTTACAGGTTCTCGAAGACAAGAGTCCGTCCAGCTGTTGCGGCGAGAGGAGGAGAGGCGCTGGAGACGGTCTGTGATCGGTGTGGTGTGTACGTAAGGGAAGACCGGATCTTAAGGTATACGAGATAGGAAAGAGCGAGATACGGGCTGAATTTGTGGAGATATCACGATAGGAGAGAGAGAGAGAGCAGTTAAGAGGGGTAAAAAATGTAACGGCTGGCCTTGGTTGCTCCTTCCTGTGGCTGGGCCGACCCATCTGTTATAGCTGGCCCCTGATTTGGAGATCAACATCAACTGGGCCTTTTGGACTGCGAGGTACGGGCTAAGGTAAGGCTGGCATGAAGAGCTGGGCCAAAATAGGGAAAAAGGGTTTGGGTTGGAGGTTGTTTGGGCCAGTTAAATTGGGTCTGCTCATCTAGTTATAAGATGAAGTTAATATGTCAAAAATTAACTTGTACGGAACTACTCTTCGAGTTTTAATCATACGGGATTGTTTACGGAATTATTTACTGAATTATATAAGCTATCATTTTATGTGAATCTAGGTCACATAAAATGATAGAAATTAATATCGTTTTATTCTTAAATAAAAGAATTTAGGTAACCGGATCGGAATCCGGTTTGATCCAGTATTAAACGGAGTTTAATATTTTTGGGTATTACATCAGTGCCCTCTTAAAAGAAGTTTCGTCCCGAAACTTAGAATAATGTATCTAATCAAACAACTTTCTTTGTATAACTTGGTTTCATTAAGTCTCGTTTTCTAACATGTAACTACTCAATCATCAGAATCAGGCACACATCAAAGAAAACACATTTACTCAATCCAAAGTAAAACATAAAAAGACAAACCATACAGCATGCGAGCACTAACTCGTCGGTACAAAAGTAGTAGCTAACCCCGCATAAAACTCGGAATATTTACGTCTAATACTCTCCTCTGTCTCCCAAGTGGCCTTATCAGCTCTTCGTCTAAACCACTGGAACTCTACAAAAGCATGAACCGGCTAAATTTTTTGATCTCATAGCTGATGACGTATCTCGGATTCGGTTGGTACCCTCTAAATGGTTTGGTTTTCTAAACTTACTTCCAGCTCTTTTGATGACTCTACCAAATTTCCTTCCACTGGGCCCACCTCTTTTTTTTTTTTTTCCGAAAGTTCCCGACTATCGATTCTGAAATAATGATCTTAAACTTCTGTCGGCACTTTACTAAGTGTCTAATGCTCTTTGTAATGCAAACCGCTTGGCCCGGTTTCCTCAATGTGACCTAATAGGATCGTTCATTAATTAATGGGTTTTCACCTACTTCTTGTCAAGCTTTTAAATTTATATAACTCAAAACAAATCACACACCCAAGTGGACCTTTTCATATAGATTTCTAATTCCTTAACTTGAAATCATAATTCACCTAATATTGATTTTCTTCATCTGTGGTTTATGGGCCTACCACGCTTCTGGTATAACACCCATTAGTCACAATGGCGTCTTTCTGAGGGTCAACATGATTTACCCGACTCCCGCCTATACTTCTCTCTTACTCAACCGTAGTATGTTCTTAACCAATCAGACAGTAACCTCTAACCCGATTCGCTCCATATCCTTAAATCATCCTAGAAGGTTGTCGTTGCCTACTTGGGGAATCCTCCAAGGCATCGGTAAAGTTATCTCTTAACTTCACAGTCACTAATATTTCTTCTTAACGGTACCTACTCGTCAATATCAACCAACACTTACACGTCCTCAATTGACGTCGGTCAGTCTATAATTGACTTATCTCACCATCCCGGACTTGTTCTTCTCATACCTATACTGGTGTTAAATTCTTGGTGAGCATCATCTGCTCGCTTAATCCTTTCATGCTTCGTTAATTCGTTTTATCTTCCACACTTCTGTTTCCATAGGCTAATTCAACTTCTCGAGTCCAACTGTGTCATTCATCTTGGCATAAATAGTCATTCCAAGTCTTCAACGATAGCTGGTGAATGTCTTGGTAGTTCTGATGACTTTAGTTATCATCCCCCTCCAGTTCCCCTTGAATGGACCGTCGGTGTTGATGACTTAGGTCCCGTGATAATTGGGGTTACCTTGAACTTTCGAGTCTACCAAGACCGTTCTCATATATACATTCCTTCGCTAACGTTACCGGCAATATTGCCTTCATGAAACTCCGTTGTTTCCGCCATAGGGCTTCAACTCTTTGATACCGGCATTGTGATTTCCTTCACATTCCTATATCTTTGAGGAGGTCAAAACCTCTCCACACTTGTAAAGTCTACATTTTGCTTCTACACTCCATTGTAGGTACCCCATTCCATGCACCTTAGACCCTCATATCCGGGTCAACATTTTATCTCTTTTGGTCTCTCAAGCTTGTCTTGTGAACTCTTCTACTAGGTGACTCGTCTGATAACAATTTTCTCCTCTGAATCGGTCTCAACTTTTAGTTGATCATTACTGCTCATTTCATTTTGGAACCTCAGTTACGTTGTACTCTTGCATAGATTCTACAAAGGCTTTATTCGAATTTAGCAAGACCCGCCTTTTGATACATGACTTTCCTTCTTACTGGTTAAGTTATTATTTTGGTTTACACTTTATCCATCCAAGCGCTATCGGTCCGATGTGTATGACTTTTATTAAACACCTATCGGTACCGTTTGCATAAGAAACACCACTTGTATATGATTTTATCAAAAATCAAAGTTCTCGACTCGCATTTATTATGTTGTTCTTATGCTCGTGTTGTTTTATCTTCTATAAATTTTTATCCCCTAGTAGAATAGTTAAATCCCTTTGTGTTTCCTCGTATACGCCTTACGGACCACGTTGGTTGGTCTTATTACTTTTATCAGCTCTTATGTCATCAGTCGAGCTTGAATTTTCATCGGAGTACCCCATTTCTCATTAAACTCTTATTTTTCGGTCATTATCTTATTGGTGTAATACCGGATCCATATAGCAACCTTTAGTCATTCAACTTTACCCTTCTCATGTCTATACTAGCCAACATGTAGATTCTATCTGCAATCACCTCACAACTCGATCAGACATTTCACCAAGGCTTTAAATCATACTCTCTATGTTTGTGTCGCCTCTACCATTCCACTTATTCTGTGTCACATCTTTAATCACAACGGCTTCCTCTGTATCTAGACAGTTTGACCCCACCCTTTCTCGGATGAGCACCATCAGTCCTACTTGTGTGGAATGCTAAGACCTAGGACATGTCCACAATCATTTGTTTCTTCTTACTCCTCTAGTTCTTCTTAGAGGGATTCCTTCATACTAACTTTGATATGTATTTTTCCTTAGTCAGTAGTAAGTAACTTCTCACAACAATTTCCTTTACACCATTACTATCATCAATGGTCATTACCGACCGTCAGGAGCTGCTCTTTAATTCCTTTAGTAGAGTTATCATATTGGACTCATTCAATGTTACCATCAAGGCTACTAATACTTGTATTGATTTAACTTCACCATTGTCGTCGTTGATCTATGGAAGAAATTCACCAGATGTCGGTAAAATTCCTTTATAACCTTGTGGTTATTCTTCTTATCTGTCAACCAACCATCGCTAGTTAGCTAGTACGTGTAAATTCTCTATTGTTACCCATTTGTCTATAGTTGACCTTCTATAAGATCGTAGACTTACTTTTCTTATTTCTCTTTTGAGGTTTGATATACAAGGTGAAAGTATATCTCTTCCATTTATACTCCTTTAGCTCCTTCTACAATTTACACTCCTATAAGAGTACTATACTCTTACGAGTCTAGTTGTATATTTGTCTTCCGTCAACAGACTTTTCAATCCTTCTAGGGTAGCTTGTAGGTACATCTCCGTGATTCTTTTACCTGAGTTATCGTCTATTTGTGATTCTCTATTATGAACTTGTAGTGTTGTTTGCTTATATCCCTTTTGAATGAGAAGTTATTGGGGTCCCTCGAGTTCACCAATACTCTTCTCACCCACTCTTCTTCCTTGGGTGTTGCTTGTAATGCTGCCTTTACAAAAGCGGATTATTGTTGTATCACGGTCTATGTCGAAATTCTCGTGTGTTCTACGAGATCACTCCACTTCCATGTTGGTGAAATCCACCTTTCCCTTTCTGGCAACGCGTAAGCTTCCCAGTTGCAGCTCTTTAATTCTTCCTATTTGGATGGATAATGTATCTCGTGTTGACTTCCATACTTTTGACTGTCTCGGTTATCAATCTGAATGGTGGTGGCAAATAGCTTGTTGAGAGTGATCATATTTTGCCTTGCATTTGGCATCAACTTTCACTTCCTAGTTTGTCAGTGAGCTTAAATTTTATGTCCCTTTTGACTTTCATGTCTATGGCAATTTTCGACGTCATCCTCTTTGTTTGTGAAGTCACTTTACACAACTTGGAAGAGCCTCTCAGTTGTCGTTCTCAATTTCTCTAGTTGGCGATCATCCCTTGCTTCTCCAAAACTACTCTCTTGTATATCCTTCATTGGATCCCGTTGAGTTGACTCAGGTTCCCCTTGCCATTTTCGTGGGTATTATCTTGTAGTCTTCACTCTTCCGTCTCCACGTTCCTCAACAAGCTCAAAGGAGTGGTTCGTCGTTAGTCTACCCTAATGCACATAAGATGTGCATATTAATCCTCACGCTGAGACCCTTCAAATCTACTTAGATGTGTCAAATGGGTGAAAAACTCGTTATCATATTTCCGTTAAGGACATAACAAAACCATAATTTCTACTAATCTTCGGCATATACTTATCTATATCACATATCTTTATAATATCAAGCTAATAAGTCCAGCTAAAGTAAAACCTAAAGTCCATACTAAGCATACTGAGATCCGCGGTAGTAGTGGTGGTCAGCCATACTTTTCTATCTCCAACCAGACTATGCGTGCATTTGAAAACTAAAAGTCCTTTATAAAACTCAGATCCCTTTTCGGGTTCTGTTCAAGTATTTATTCGGTCTTTCAGAAGATTTCAAGTGCCATTGTTGCCAACCTAGAGCTCTGATACCATTTGTAACACCCCGAATTCTCAGAACTCGGAGCGCTACTAGTTAGGACCTCACAATGGGTCCCGACCTTAGTTTGACAACAATTTTACTAGGATCTTGCAACAAGACACAGATAAGAAAAACCAAAATTTATAAAATATTATTTTAAAGAGATGAATGCAACAACATCTAACAACCCACAATACTTAAACAACTTAAAAGTCTAACTGTCATAATATGAAGAAAGAAACGACAAACAAACACCCAACCCCACTTTAAGGAGTACGGAGACCCGGCTGACCACTACTTCCGGATCACTCAACTGCTTCTCTAACCTGCGGTAAATCTAAAAAACAAACACAACAGAACAACCATTAGCTAGTTATCTAAACATTTGAAGAATAATAATAGCACACACACACATAAAATAATAAACACTCATCATGCTTTCAAACAATCCATTTATTATCTTCATTAAGTCATTTACTCTAATGATACTTATTTTGTGACACGAGGGATTCCCAAACCTCGCCTCCGTCCCCATGTACCCATCAAGAGTGGATCCGATGCATCTCACCGTGTACCTGTATGGTCTGGGTATAGAGAACCTCCCAGTCTCCTGGCAGAGCTGGGTAGTGATGTCACGGCCCGTTATACATACACTTGGGCCTTAACACATAATAACGACGGTCGTCCTAAGAAGTTGTTATTATAACACACATGGTACACACACCACTATTATCACTCAACTAATATCCGGAAAATAGCTAAGTAAGTCGCAAGGACTTACCTGAATCAACCACAACTCTCACATTCTCAACTCGGTCTGCAACCGTAGAAACTCATACGCTTGTCATACAAGACACGTGGATCAAAATTCATCCCATAATCTTAGAATTCTATAACTTCTAAGATGCACAAACTCATCAAGAGAAAATTACTAAAATGCCCTTTTAAGGTAAACTGACTATTTTAACCCCGGTTCCGAAACTCTTTAACATTCTATAGCAAGGTTTTAAGCAAATCTTTAGAACTCAAAAACACACTCTCACTCTAGAAAGGAAGTTTGTTAAAGTTTTAGAAGAGTTAAACACATTCTTGACTTTCATAAAGAGTCGATAAGGTCCAACTTTGGCTTAAGATATGAGGCTCGGATAAAAGAATTAAATTCCGAAATAAATCTATAGATTCTCTATGATATGCATACTAAATATAGGGGCAAAGATCTCTCAAAAATACTCAACCATAATTCCTACATAATTCTCTAAAGTTGGAATAAAGGCTAGAATTTCTATACTTAGTCAAATTTTCTTCTGCTGGAAAAAACAGCCCTACTACTCTACTTTGGGAGCTTATAACTTCTACTCCGACCGTTAACTTTCTCCCAAATTTTAATACAGTAAACTTCATATTTCTATCTCAAACATATTAAAAATTCAACGGTGGATTCTCGATTTAAGGTATCGAAACTAGGTCCTAAAGTTAGCAGATCAAGGCTGGAATATAAGGTGTGCAGGAAGTCTTGGTTTCGATTCTCCAGGGCAGCACCTGTTCCCATTATTTATACCCAGAGGTCAGCAGTTTGAGTCTCACTGCACACTAAAATCTACATAATCCTAGTCCACATGTCCGAGGTTCGAATCCTATGAAGATCACTATACACATACATAACTTCATCTTTCCAATAACAGGAAACAAGGGAGGTTGATCTCATACCGGACTGCTACACCGATGGATCCACGGGAGCTACTGGTGTCGCTCAGCACCACTGGACTAGGGAATCGAGGGTTAGGATCGGCTCCACTGCTGCAGTGGTTGGACGGCTCCACTTAGTCTCACTGTTGACATCCGATTGGGCCGAGGTGAGGTTCGTCCGGCACAAAAAAGAAGAGGGTGAGTCACTGTAAGAAGTCACCCAGGTGAAGGTTAAGGAAGAATATACTGACTCTACCCGTAGATATAGAAGGGGGATTTGAGGCTCGATCGATTGACGAGAGTGGAGTAGGGCTCGGTGCTGAGGACGATGGTCCGGACAGGACTGCACTCGCACGGTTCCAGCGTCTGTTGCTAGTGTTGAGGCTTCTCGTCCTACTGTCGACACTAGATGAGGTGGTGCTGGAGTTGGAATATGTAACAGGAAGGAGAGATCGAAGAAGGCTCACTACGGTTGCGCCTTACAGGTTCTCGAAGACAAGAGTCCGTCCAACTGTTGCGGCGAGAGGAGGAGAGGCGCTGGAGACGGTCTATGATCGGTGTGGTGTGTACGTAAGGGAAGATCGAATCTGAAGGTATACGAGATAGGAAAGAGCGAGATACGGGCTGGATTTGTGGAGATATCACAATAGGAGAGAGATAGAGAGTAGTTAAGAGGGGTAAAAAATGTAACGGCTGGCCTTGGTTGCTCCTTCCTGTGGCTGGGCCGACCCATCTGTTATAGCTGGCCCCTGATGTGGAGATCAACATCAACTGGGCCTTTTGGACTGCGAGGTACTGGCTAAGGTAAGGCTGGCATGAAGAGCTGGGCCAAAATAGGGAAAAGGGTTTGGGTTGGAGGTTGTTTGGGCTAGTTAAATTGGGTCTGCTCATCTAGTTATAGGATGAAGTTAATAAGTGAAACATTAAATTGTACGGAACTACTCTTCGAGTTTTAATCATACGGGATTGTTTACGGAATTATTTACTGAATTATATAAGCTATCATTTTATGTGAATCCAGGTCATATAAAATGATAGAAATTGATATCGCTTTATTCTTAAATAAAAGAATTTAGGTAACCGGATCGGAATCCGGTTTGATCCGGTATTAAACGGAGTTTAATATTTTCGGGTATTACAACAGGCAATCGTCCACCACTCTCAATCTCGCAACCTAACTAGGGGTAATGTTTGTCTCCTCCCTCGTACTCCTCTGTGTATCTACACCTTCTGATCGACTTATACAGGTGAGTGACGCCTGTTTACGTCACTCCCATCTTGACAGAAAACCGAGATCCTCAACAACATAACCTTGGCTTGCTCCCCTTTTCACGTCCTAGTTAGTGCAGACTAGGTGCCAGCAAACGCCCGACCTTCTACACACACTCAGTTGCCTCCAGGAATCGCTTCTGTACAGGCTATTCGTCTCCAGGACTTGGTTCTGCATACAATCTACCCTAGATCGAGAGCCTTTCCCCATCGCCAAGATCTCTACCAAGCTTCAACCAAGGACCTTAGTAAGGGTAACTAAATCTCCTCTCCCTCCCTTAGATACATAGCTCTATAATGGAATAAGTTGGAGTGTGTTGTTGGGTTGCTGATGAACTTAGGACCTTGGATCAGTAATTAGTTGGGATTAGAAGAGGGTGTCAAAAATAATAGAAATAATCTGCTGGAAATAAATGGTGTTTTCTACAGTTTTGGGAAGTTAGAAACTGTCAATATTGTAGACCAATGTTAAGAAGTTACAGTGAAGATCCACCGTTTAAATTTTAATAGGTCATAGATGGATATATGTAGCTTATGGTGTCAAAATTTGAGAATAAATGTGTTATAAGACTCCAAAGTAGGGTACTATAGCTGTTTTTCCAGTAGTGAATTTTGGCTAAGTATGGGAAATTTTAAGTGTTGTAACAAACTTTAGAATTTTTTGTAGAGGTGATGGTTGAACATTTTTTAGAAATTCTTGTGCCTATGAGTAGATTGGATATCATAGATGACCTAAGGAATTATTTCGGAATTTTATAAGTTTATTCGAATTTTATATTTGAAGCCGAAGTTGGACCTTAATGATCTTTCGAAAAATAGGAAAATGGGTATTTTGCCAAGTTGTAACCAAAACTCATCTTTAGGAGTTAGAATATGACATTTTAGTCCCAAATAAGAGTTTAAGCATAAATTAGGGAATTTTTGGAAGTTTTAGGACCAAGGGTAAAATAGTCATTTTACCATAAATTAGTATTGTAATCAATTATGTTCTAATAGGATCTACTATCTTAGAAGTCTTAGAATTCTAATTACCTAGAAAGTGTGCTGACACACTTGCATCCTTTGGCAGGCCACTGAATTCATACAGTTACATATCAATTTGCGAATTAGAGAGTCGAGATCTATTTCAGGTAAGTCCTTTGGGCTTACTTAGCTAGTTGTTAGATATGAGTGTGAATGATGATAGTGGTGTTTGAATGATGTGTGTACTAGTGTATTTCATAGTAATCATCGACTGACTTACATATATGGTCTAACAATAACGGGCGGTAGCATTCTGCTCAGTTAGCCCGAGGGCATTGGGGGTGTAATAACCGAAAATTTTAAACTCCGTTAAACCTGAACTTAACCGAATTCCGATACGTCAATCGTAATTAAATAAATAAATAAATAAATAAATAAAATAATAATTTATATAATACGGAATATAATTCCGTATTATATAAATTCCCGTACATAACCGGAAATCCGGGGCGAGTAACGAGTTTTCGCATCCTTGTGTTAATAAGAGAGCTGACTGGATCTAGCCCACTACTAGGCCCATTTGTCTTACTGTCAGCCCATCTATTTCAGCCTAATCCTAACCCAAAAATTTAACCCTAACCTAATTAGTTTAACTTATCTAAGTGACGCTCTAATCCTATCTAACCCTTCTTCTATCGCCGCTCCTGCTGCCCATCTCTCTCTCTGTACGAAAGTCAACCACAACAACGCACAACACAAGGGCCGCCACCGAGCCACCGCGCCTTCTCTGTCGACCACCGCCCAACGCCGCCGCAGTCTCACGCCTCTCCAGAAGGGAACACCGGTAAGAACTCGCCCTCTCGAGTTGTCTCCATAGTTGCAGCCTCCGAATTTTTAACCCTTCGCACAATAGCTAGCCGCACTTTGCGACGCGGCTGAGCAGCTAGGGCCGAAGACGTGACTTCGCAACCGCCACCAGCGCGACCCTGCACGCTAGCCGACCGGCAACGTCCGTGCTGCTGCAGAAGGTGAGTCCCTGTTGCTTCTTTTTCCCTCCTTCTCTGTATGTATTACGACATAAAATGACGAAGGGGCTGGGTTGTTCTTGTTGTTGCGGTGACAGCCTGAACGCGAGTACATCTGTGGAGGGCAGGCGAGTCGGAGAGCAAGCCGATTTGGGGACGTCACTGATGCGCCCATCTTGTGAATCACCTTCTTCTTCACTATTGCAGTCGGGAGGGCTGCCACCGAACCGGATCGAAGCACACCGTGGTGAGTCCGGCACTGTCCGTTCCTATGCTGCTTTCCTGTTGTTTTGGAGTTGCAGTAGATAGGTTTACAAAGTAATTGGTGGGTAGATTGAGTACTGTAGTGTGAGTTCTTATCCTGCAGTATGTTTATATATATAGATAGAGTTGTTGTGTACGTGGGAAGGTATGAGCTTATATAGGAGTTGTGTATGCAGTATATAAATATACGTATATATAGGTAAGTATATATATATATAGGTGTACATACGAGTATGTATATATGAGTACGAGTTGAGAAAATATAGGCAACGCAGCATAGAATACGTACATATATAGAATATGATGTAGAAGTGTACATATAAGTGATTTATAAGTTTATACATGTGGATAGATATAAGAATCTACTCACATGAGTGCGAGTTGGGGAAATATGAATTATGTAGCTATATATATATATAAATACATAGTAGTTACGGATTTATTTGAGTTGAAGGAAAAGTTAGAGTATGTGCATATGTATATATACATATGAGAGGGTAGAGTGAGAGCTGGAAAGAGGAGGAGTGTTATATTTTGAGGAATGGTTTCGAGCTAACTTAACTGATAAGAATTGTCAGAAAGAAACATTTTATGGAAAACAAATGCTAAAAGAAATTAGTAGGATTTTAAGAATAACTTCGAGAATTTACGACACTAAGGGTAAAATGGTCTTTTACCGTAAGAGAGCTATTTCCGTAATTCCTTCGCATGAGGTTGGACATCTAGATGTGATTTTGATCCACATGCCTTATTTGACAGGCGTTTGAATTACCACGAGTACGGACTGTTTGAGACGTGTTAGAGATTATTTGACTCAGGTAAGTCCTTGCGACTTACTTAGCCAGTTTCTGGATATTAATTGAGTGATAGTGGTTGTGTGTGCTACGTGCGTGTTTTAACAATAATAACTTGCTAGGACGACCGTTATTATTATGTTTAAGGCCCAAGTGTATGTATAACGGGCCGTGACATCACTGCCCAGCTTTGACAGGAGACTGGGAGGTTCTCTATACCCAGACCAGGCAGGTACAAGGTTAGATGCATCGGATCCATTCTTGATGGTTACACGGGGGCGGAGGCGAGGTTTGGGAATCCCTCGTGTCACAAACTAAGTATCATTAGCATGAATGAGTAACTTAACTTAAGATAATAAATGGACTTGTTTGAAAGCATGATGGGTGTTTATTCTTTTATGTGTGAGTGTGTGCTATTATTATTCTTCTAATATTTAGATAACTAGCTAATGGTTTCTCTTGTTGTGTTTTTAGATTTACCGCAGGTTAGACCAGCAGCTGAGTGATCCGGAAGTAGTGGTCAGCCGGGTCTCCGTACTCCTTAGAGTGGGGGTTGGGGTTGTGTTTGTCATTCTTTCTTTTGTTAAGACAGTTGTTCGTTTTTCCTTTGTTTAAGTACTTTAGGCTGTTAGACTGTGTTGCATTCATTACCTTAAAAATACTATTTTATGAATTTCGGTTTTCCTTATTTGTGTCTTGTTGCAAGATCCTAGTAATATTGTTGTCAAATTGAGGTCGGGACCCATTGTGAGGTCCTAACCAGTAATGTCCCGAGTTTTGAGAATTCGGGGTGTTACAGGGGGTTTCTTTCGGGACTAGTCCACACTTGGTTTGCGGGGACGCCACCGGCCGAGGTGTGCCAAACCATCACCAGTTGGATAAGGAACGGAGGCGAGAATCTTAAGATTTCTCGTGCTACAATTTTTAAAACGGGATGAAGTGAATCACCTAAGTTATCAGATAATAACCGAATTGTGTGACAACGTGATGTTTGTTTTATATTATCTTGGTTGTGGTTGTGCTATCTTTATTCTGCCATATTTAGATTGTTAGCTAATTGTTTATCTGTGTTGTAGATTTTGTAGAGATAAACAGTTGCAGAGAGACCCAAGACGGATGGTCAGCCGGGTCCACGTACTCATTAGATGGGGACGGGGGAGTTTTCCATACGGCATGCATGTTTTATATATATATATATATATATATATTTTTTTTTTTTTTGTGGTGTAAGGTTGCCATTGTTGTTCCTTCACACTGTTGGTTATTTTTAAAGCATTTAAATACATTTGTGCCTTGTTGTAAGATACTAGTAAAGTTGTTGTCAAACTAAGGTCGGGACTCATTGTGAGGTCCTTACCCGTAGCTCCCAAATTCTGAGAATTTGGGGTGTTACACTTCCGGTATGAAAAATTTCGTTATGAACTTCCGATATGAACTTTCGGTATGAACTTCCGGTATGAACTTTCGGGATGAACTTCCGGTATGAAAAACTTTGTTATGAACTTCCGGTATGAACTTTTGGTATGAACTTTCCGTATAAAAAAATTCGGTATGAACTTTTGGTATAAAAAATTTCAGTATGAACTTCTGGTATGAACTTCCGGTATGAAAAATTTTGTTATGAACTTCCGGTATGAACTTTCAGTATGTAAAATGTCCGGTATGAACTTTCAGTATGTAAAATGTCCGGTATGTAAATGTCCGGTATGTAAATGTCCGGTATGTAAAATGTCCGGTATATAAAATGTCCGGTATGTAAATGTCTGGTATGTAAATGCCCGGTATGTTAATGTCCGGTATGTAAATGTCCGATATGAAAACAGAAAATAAAAAGGGCAATAAAACAAAATAAAAAACAAATTCAGTAATTAAAATCAAAATTTACTTAACAAACATCAAATATTCTTTCTTTTTTAATAGAAGGATTAATTAGTTTTACCTTACTATTAAATGAAAGTGGTAAAAAAATCATGGGGTATATTTACTAAATAGAAAACTAGAAAAGACCTAGTTAGTAACAATAAAATAAAAAAGCCTACTTACCTAATTAGCCCAATGTAGTTTTAAACTTAAAATGAGTTTATGTTTGAATAAGATACTCACCTATAATTTATGAAATCAACTTCTTCTCTAGAGTTGGAATGAGTCATTCTATGGAATCATTCTCATTCTGATTCAAAGTCTTACCAAACACGAGGTATTGATATGACTCATTCCGATTTCGATTTCTAATTTCATGGAAATCGTACCAAAGGAGCCCAAATTGATGACCACCGTTTATAGCCAAACGGAACTTGAAAACATAACTGGTGCAAAATGGCGGAATTAATGGACTTTAATTAGGCCATTAAGTATCTATATATAAAACATTAGGCCTTCCCTCTCTTTTTGAATTAGGATACGAGGTTCAGTAGACATTTAATTTAATATAATTAATTAAGTTCATTTAGCATATGATCTCCCTTTTTAATGTGATATTTACAATTTAAACGGATGAAGATTAATTATAATTTATCAATTGGCAAGTCGTACAATAATCTTCCTCTCGAATGTCTCTTTAATTTTTACCACTTTTAATAAATTGAAGTTGGAAGGTAAGGGATTTGATTAGGGGTACATTTACTAAACATATTTATATCATGAGCCTAGCTAGTTACTAGAGAGTAATCTCAAAAATACTTAATTATTTAATTTGGTCAAATCTAAATAGTTCTTATCTCAGAGATTAATCCATTTTGATATTATAGAGTATTTTGCAAACATTAAAAAAAAATTCGTCAGGATTTTTTTTACTCTTGGGTCTTACGAGACTCGTCTCTAAAGTTAACAACGAGTCAACCTTACAAAAGAATCGTGAAGAGATAACCGAGTTTTTAAATTTTCAATTATTACATAACATATATGTATTTTCAAGCGTATGAACCCGCACTGTATTGACTCACTAAGTTTATGCCGATACTAATACATCATATTATTTCTAGCGTTTTCACCTTGTTCAAACAATACAAACTTATAAAATATGTCGTTATCCCTTCAACAACCTTATTTTTCAAAGAAGAAAAAAAATTCAAAGACCTTTTATTATTAGTCATCTCTTTAAACATTGTTACATCAATGACTTCAAGTCATCATCCGAAATATCCTGCCAAAAGAAAATTAAGTCATTCAGAATTTGATAATTTCCTCTTGTATATAAAAATAAAGAGGAAATTTGTCAAACCTTTTTATTATGAGCCATCTCTTTAAAACGTGAAAATAAAGTCTCGAATTTTGTATCGTCTACCTCGTAGCCAAGCTGTCAAAGTAAGATAACACCGAGGGTATAAAAGCTTCAATTTCATCTCCTTAAAATACTTTTCCGTCTCAACGTTCCTCAACAAGTCCGAAGGAGTTGCCCGGACGTTCTCCTACCCTAATGCTCATAAGCTGAGCATACTTATCCTTACGTTGAAACCCTTCAAATATACTTAGGTGTGTCAACTGAATGAGGATCTCATTTTATTATCTCCGTTAAGGGCATACTATAACTATAAATTCTACTAATCTTCGGCATATGCTTATCTATATCACCTATTATTATAGCTAATAAGTCCAAAGAGAGTAACAACCTAAAGTTCATACTAAGCATACTGAGATCCGCGGTAGTAGTGGTGGTCAGCCGTACTTTTCTATTCCCAACCAGACTATGCATGCATTTGAAAACCAAAATTCATTTTTAAAACCCAGATCCCTTTTCGGGTTCTGCTCAAGTACTTATTCGGTCTTTCAGAAGATTTCAAGCGCCATTGTTGCCAACCTAGAGCTCTGATACCATGTTGTAACACCCCGAATTCTCAGAACTTGGGACATTACTGGTTAGGACCTCACAATGGTTCCCGACCTCAGTTTGACAACAATATTACTAGTATCTTGCAACAAGACACAAATAAGGAAAACCGAAATTCATAAAGTAGTATTTTAAGGTAATGAATGCAACACGGTCTAGCAGCCTAATGTACTTAAAAGGGAAAAACAACAACTGTCTTAACAAAAGAAACCACAACAACCAACAACCCCAACCCTAAGGAGTACGGAGACCCGGCTGACCACTACTTCCGGATCACTCAGCTGCTGGTCTAACCTGCGGTAAATCTAAAAACACAACAAGAGAAACCATTAGCTAGTTATCTAAATATTAGAGGAATAATAATAGCACACACACATAAAAATATAAACACCCATCATGCTTTCAAACAAGTCCATTTATTATCTTCGTTTAAGTCATTCACTCTAATGATACTTATTTTGTGACACGAGGGATTCCCAAACCTCGCCTCCGCCCCCGTGTACCCATCAGGAGTGGATCCGATGCATCTCACCGTGTACTTGTATGGTCTGGGTATAGAGAACCTCCCAGTCTCCTGGCAGAGCTGGGCAGTGATGTCACGGCCCGTTATACATACACTTGGGCCTTAACACATAATAACCACGGTCGTCCTAACAAGTTATTATTCCTATTATAACACACATTGCACACACAACCATCATCACCCAACTAATATCCAGAAACTAGCTAAGTAAGTCGAAAGGACTTACCTGAGTCCAAACACTCTCTAACACGTCTCAAAATAGTCCGTACTCGTGGTAACTCAAACGCCTGTCAATTAAGGCATGTGGATCAAAATCACATCTCAATATCCAACCTCATGCGAAGGAATAACGGAAAAAGCTCTCTTACGGTAAAAGACCATTTTACCCTTAGTGTCGTAAATTCTCGAAGTTTATTCTTGAATTTTACTAATTTCTTTCATATCTTGTTTTCCATAAATTATATCTCTCGGATAGCTACTTATAGTTATAAGGTCCAAACTCGAGACAACCTGAAGAAGGACAACACTCCTTCTCTCCAGTTACTAATTACGCTTCTACATATATTATACCATCAAGCATGTTTTTAACCTTTCTCCTCAACTCAATTATTTTTACATAATTTCATAACTCTCAACTCGTACTTATATATTTATACCCATATATCTACCTATATATACCTATATACATACTTATATATATACTTATATATACACCTATATATATACTAATATATATACTTATATATACCTATATATATATATATATATATACACCTATATATATACTTATATATATATACTTATATATACCTATATATATACTTATATATACACCTATATATAGGTGTATATATACCCCGTTCTATACCTCTATATATGTATGCCTATGCATATATAAATATATATACTCGCAATCTTCATTTCCGCCATCTATATATACGTACTCTACCCAACCACATACATACATATATATATATATATATATATATATATATATATATATATAACCTCATCTACTCCAACTCTTCATCTACTGGTACAAAAAAAAACAACCCTGCACTCTCCAATCTACCTCTTACATATACAATATACAAGCATACAAACTGTACTGGTGAGGGATGAAACGCACCGTCCCGCCCACTCGTCACGTACTCGAAGAAGAGCCAGTCCGGTTCGATTCTGCAGGGTGGCTCGCAGGGGTTCAAAACTAGCTCGGTTGTGCTCCACCGTTGCACCGCTCCTCCTACCTCGTAACTTCCACTGCAGTGCCGGACGACCTTTGTTGCGGTATCGATCGGTACCACCACTGCACTTCTCCGGCGTCTCGTATTGATGTTGTGCGTTTTAATTCAGTGATGATATCCGGGAACCAAGAGGAGGAAACGGGTGGCAAGGACAACGGCTCACCTGGGGTCGGCAAGGTCGGCGGGAAGAAGGCCTGGTGGCTGCTGGTTGTTGCCGGGCTCACGGTTGAACGTGGTTACAAGCTTCGTCGATTGCTGCTGAAGATGAAAGCGGCAGCACGTCTTGCAGAGGAGGGTAAGGGTAGGATTAGAGCGTCAATTAGATTAGGGTTAAGCTGATTAGGTTAGGTTTAAAGTAGTGATTAGATATTGGGCTGATTGTAATTGTTTTTGGGCCGGGTCTATTGGGCTTGTTCCTCTAGTTTAAAATATGAGCTGAAGAATAAATTGTTTCGCACGGAACCGCTCTTCGGTTTTTAAAATGTACGGGATTAATTACGAGTTACATAAATTATCATATTATGTGAATCAATGTCACATAAAATAATAGAATTTAATATCGTTTTATTTTATTTAAGGGAATAAAGGTTGGCGAATCGGAATCGAAATCCGGTTTGATCTTGTATTAAACGGAGATTAAATTTTTCGGTTATTACATTAGTGCCCTCTTAAAAGAAGTTTCGTCCCGAAACTTAAAATTTTATAACTAATCATTCGACTTTCTTTGTAAAACTTAGTTTCCTAAAATTTTGGTTTTCTATCATGCAACTACTCAATCATCATGCTCAGACAGACATCACATAAAACATAATCACTCAATCCAATATAAAACATGAACAGTCTAACGACACACATCCGAGGACTAACTCGTCAAAACAGAAGTAACATCTAACCTTGCAAAGAACTCGGGATAATTACGTCTAATACTCTCCTCTATCTCCCAATTGGCCTCATCATCTCCTCGTCTAGACCACTGGATCCTCAACATCGGTATCTCCTTGGACCGTAGACGTCTAGTATTGCGCTCCTCAATATAAAACATGGTTGAACATTTTTTATATTGAGGAGCGCTGGATCCTCAATATAAAACATGGTTGAACATTTTTTAGAAATTCTTGTGCCTATGAGTAGATTGGATATCATAGATGACCTAAGGAATTATTTTAGAATTTTATAAGTTTATTCGAATTTTATATTTGAAGCCGAAGTTGGACCTTAATGATCTTTCAGAAAATAGGAAAATGGGTATTTTGCCAAGTTGTAACCAAACTCATCTTTAGGAGTTAGAATATGACATTTTAGTCCCAAATAAGAGTTTAAGCATAAATTAGGGAATTTTTGGAAGTTTTAGGACCAAGGGTAAAATAGTCATTTTACCATAAATTAGTACTATAATCAATTATGTTCTAATAGGATCTACTATCTTAGAAGTCTTAGACTTCTAATTACCTAGAAAGTGTGCTGACACACTTGCATCCTTTGACAGGCCACTGAATTCATACAGTTACAGATCAATTTGCGAATTAAAGAGTCGAGATCTATTTCAAGTAAGTCCTTTGGGCTTACTTAGCTAGTTGTCAGATATGAGTGTGAATGATGATAGTGGTGTTTGAATGATGTGTGTACTAGTGTATTTATAGTAATCATCGACCGACTTACATAATAGGCCTGAGAGTAACGGGCGGTAGCATTCTGCTCAGTTAGCCCGAGGGCGCTGGGGTTTCTTTCGGGACTAGTCCACACTTGGTTTGCGGGGACGCCACAGTCGGAGGTGTGCCAAACCATCACCAGTTGGATAAGGAACGGAGGCGAGAATCTTAAGATTTCTCGTGCTACAACTTTTAAAACGGGATGAAGTGAATCACCTAAGTTATCAGATAATAACCGGATTGTGTGACAACATGATGTTTGTTTTATATTATCTTGGTTGTGGTTGTGCTATCTTTATTCTGTCATATTTAGATTGTTAGCTAATTGTTTATCTGTGTTGTAGATTTTGTAGAGATAAACAGTTGCAGAGAGATCCAAGACGGATGGTCAGCCGGGTCCACGTACTCATTAGATGGGGACGGGGGAGTTTTCCATACGGCATGCATGTTATATATATATAGTTGTGGTGTAAGGCTGTCATTGTTGTTCATTCACACAAATACTGTTGGTTATTTTTAAAGCATTTAAATACATTTGCGCCTTGTTGTAAGATCCTAGTAAAGGTGTTGTCAAACTAAGGTCGGGACCCATTGTGATGTCCTTACCCGTAGCTCCCCGAATTCTGAGAATTTGGGGTGTGACACTTCCGGTATGAAAATTTTCGTTATGAACTTCCGATATGAACTTTCGGTATGAACTTCCGGTATGAACTTCGGGTATGAACTTTCGGGATGAACTTCCGGTATGAAAAACTATGTTATGAACTTTTGGTATGAACTTTCGGTATAAAAAAATTCGGTATGAACTTCTGGTATAAAAAATTTCGGTATGAACTTCCAGTATGAACTTCTGGTATGAACTTCCGGTATAAAAAATTTTGTTATGAACTTCCGGTATGAACTTTCAGTATGTAAAATGTCCGGTATGTAAATGTCCGGTATGTAAATGTCCGGTATATAAAATGTCCGGTATGTAAATGTCCGGTATGTAAAATGTCCGGTATATAAAATCTCCGGTATGTAAAATGTCCGGTATGTAAAATATCCGGTATGTAAATGTCCGGTATGAAAACAGAAAATAAAAAGGGCAATAAAATAAAATAAAAACAAATTCAGTAATTAAAATCAAAATTTACTTAACAAACATCAAATATTCTTTCTTTTTTAATAGAAGGATTAATTAGTTTTACCTTACTATTAAATGAAAGTGGTAAAAAAAATCATGGGGTATATTTACTAAATAGAAAACTAGAAAAGACCTAGTTAGTAACAATAAAATAAAAAAGCCTACTTACCTAATTAGCCCAATGTAGTTTTAAACTTAAAATGAGTTTATGTTGGCATAAGATACTCACCTATAATTTATGAAATCAACTTCTTCTCTAGAGTTGGAATGAGCCATTCCATGGAATCATTCTCATTCTGATTCAAAGTCTTACCAAACACGAGGTATTGGTATGACTCATTCCGATTCCGATTCCGATTCCTGATTTCATGGGAATCGTACCAAAGGAGCCCAAATTGATGACCACCGTTTACTAAACATATTTATACCATGAGCCTAGATAGTTATATATAGAGTAATCTCAAAAAGACTTACTTAGCTAATTTGGCCAAATCGAAATAGTTCTTATCTTAGAGATTAATCCATTTTGATATTATCGAGTATTTTGCAGACATTAAAAAAAATTCGTCAGGATTTTTTTTACTCTTGGGTCTTACGAGACTCGTCTCTAAAGTTAACAACGAGTCAACCTTACAAAAGAATGGTGAAGAGATAACCGAGTTTTTAAATTTTCAATTATTGCATAACATATATGTATTTTCAAGCGTATGAACCCGCACTGTATTGACTCACTAAGTTTATGCCGATACTAATACATCATATTATTTCTAGCGTTTTCACCTTGTTCAAACAATGCAAACTTATAAAATATGTCGTCATCCCTTCAACAACCTCATTTTTCAAAGAAGAAGAAAAAAATTTAAAGATTGTTACATTAATGACTTCAAGTCATCATCCGAAATATCCTGCCAAAAGAAAATTAAGTCAGTCAGAATTTCATAATTTCCTTATGTTTATAAAAATAAAGAGCAAATTTGTCAAACCTTTTTATTATGAGCCATCTCTTTAAAACGTGAAAATAAAGTCTCGAATTTTGTATCGTCTACCTCGTAGCCAAGCTGTCAAAGTAAGATAACACCGAGGGTATAAAAGCTTCAATTTCATCTCCTTAAAATACTTTTAAGATACATAGTTTTGTTCAAAAGTTATATATTTTAGAAGTTGTTTGTCAAACCTTTTGATGTGTAGTTTTGGGCAAAATTGTTTAAAATACTTTTATAACCAAATACTTATAAAGAGAAAAATTATATAATACTAATCTTCATTATTTTTAAGATAATAAAATATTATTATTTGTTAGCCCTTAAAACTAAGTTATTATATATAAAGTACTATTTACTATAAATTTATATATAATAAGTAGAATAAAAACTAAACAACTTTGTCAAAATCTTTCGATCCTTCTACACTTAAAATAGAAAAATGTAAATGTGTTTACAATAAGGTAAGATTGTTTCAAAAAAAATTTCAATCATTGTCCCTATTCTCCCACCAAATCTCACATTAATTTAATTTTGTTAAATTTAAATAGTTAAAGAAAATTTAAGATATATGAGATATAGATGTTCTAACTATAATCTAACCTGTTGAAGTTTAGACTGTAGGGCATGACGTCCGCTGTAGATCAAGAGACACCAAACATATCGTCAAAGCTAAGTACGAGACTTGTATAAAAGAAAAATAATTTAAAATAATACTAAATATTAACATTAAACCTAAAATAATACTAACTTTGAAAATTACTAAGAGCGATACAAACTATCAACGTATTTACCAAAAATAATATGCCATAGTTTCCGACAAAAATCCTAACTTCGGCGTTGACGTGACAACTGGAATTTGACATGTCTTCAAGAAATAATTATGTGATGTGAATTTTATTTTTTAAAATTAAGTTAATTAATAACATTTAATATGTTAAAAAAACAATTTTTAAATGTTTTTTTGTACTTTAAAAAAAATTCTTGTAATTTTTTTTTTTGGAATTTTATATATTTTAACTAATTTTTAAATAAAAATTCGAATTTTTAAAAAAAAATTCGAATTTTTAAAAATATTATTTATAATAAAAGTAGTTAAAATATATACAAAATAAAAAAAAATCCATAAAAGTTTTAAAAAATTCACAAGAAAAATGATTTATTTTTCAAATACATATATATTACAAATTTTTTCTTTTATAAACAAAAATTACAAAAAATTTGTAAAAACTTTATAAAAAATAGGTACAAAAGTTATATTTTAAATATAATAATTAAAAAAGAACTTAATTAAAAATTTTAAAAAAAATTTATGTCATTAATTTATTTTTTTTTAATCCACATCACACAATTAATCCATGTTTTGATGACATGTCAAATTCCAGTTGCCACATTATCGCCGGAGTTAGTATTTTTGCCGAAAAAATAAGACATAATATTTTTGGTAAATACTTTGATAGTTTGTATCGCTCCTGGTAATTTTCAAAGTTGGTATTATTTTGGGTTGAATATTGGTATTATTTTGAGTTGTTTTTCCTATAAAAAAGATAAAAATATATATATATATATATATATATATATATATAATGTTGTGAAAAAAACAAGAAAGAATTTGGTCAAACAAGCCCTTTTTTTTTATTTCTATTAGGGTTGTATACCCTTCTTTTTATACCAATTTGATATAATGATAGGTAAAAGTAATTAACCCTTCTATTTTTTTAAAAAAGAAATATGCATGAGTTTGGCCAAATTCTTTCAATATGTTACGTAAAATGAATCTGACTTTTGTTTTTATTTTAGTTTCTTTTGTTTTGGCCTTTTTTATTTATTTTATTTTTTGGTATGAATTTCATACCAAAATTTCATACTAGAATTTGAATAAATGATTTTCATACCAGAATTTTACTGATTTTAATCTAACCTATCATTAAACATAATTATAGGGCTTGTTTAGTATGAATCACAAGTAATCAACTATCATCAACAAAACTCAAAGCAAAGGATTGTACAAGTTTGTAATGGCATTTTCATACTAGAATTTGAATAAATGATTTTCATACTAGAATTTTACTGATAAGAGTTGATTGTAAGAAGACTGCAATGACTTGCTTTTCTTGTGGCAAGCCCGGACATAGAGCTGCGTTCTGCCGTCACGGCAAGACACTATCCCATTAGGGTTCATCACTTGCTAGTGTTGTAGGAGGTGGGCATAGACCTCAATATCAGTAGTAGTAGCATCAACAGCGCAAAGGTCCTGGTTTTACCGCTCCTCAAGGTTCCGCTCAGATACGAGGTAGAGAACGAGGTGGTGGTACTTCCGACGCCAAAGGTGCCTCAGCTAGAGTTTACGAGCTGAGGAGTGCAGAGGAGCCGACGGCTCCAACAACCACAGGTACCATTCATATTAATGGTTTTCCTGTTGGAGTTCTTTCCGATACTGGTACTACGCATTCTTTTATATTTGATGCATGTGTAGATAGATTGACCTTAGTTACCGTAGAAGGGAGACCCTTCTTTATAGGATTACTCAACAGGGTACGATTAGAGGTACACGAGAGGTTCGTGATTGCCTACTAGATTGGGAGGTCGCGATTGACCAACTGACTTCTTCGTCATGTACTTAGGGGGTGTGTTCAATCAAGACTTTTAAAGATTTTGATTGATTCTTAATAATCATAGAATTTGCTGATTCGGTGGGATATATTAATTTTATATAGAGTCAATACATATTTTGTGGAAATCTTACTAGTTGGAAGAGGATTTCTATAGAGTTTAGGTATGTGTATAAGTAATAAAAAATCCTACAAATTCAATGAAATAATAGATTCTTTTAAAATCAACAAACTTTTAAATACCATAGGAATTTCATGGAAATTTTTAAATCCTAATTGAATACCTAAAGATTTATATGGACTTTTAAAAATCTATAACAAATACCCATAGACTTTTAAACTCCAAAAAAATCCTATAAAATCTTAATTGAATACATCCCCCTTAGTACATGAAGAAGTCATTCTAGGCATGGACTGGATGGATCAACATAGGTAGTGCTTGACACCGGCAAGAGGACGGTGACGGTAACTATGGAGTCAGGCCATGTAGACATCTTCCGAGGATCGGATCTCGGGAAGACCGGTACTGTCATTAGTGTAGTCCGAGCTGCGAGACTTATCGGTTAGGGTTGCGAGACTTTCTGGTGCTATGCCATGAAGGATAGTACGAGTCCAACATTGAAGGAGATTTTGGTAGCATGCGAGTTTACCAATGTTTTTGGAGAGTCATCAGATTTACCTCCACAAAGGAGTGTAAACTTTGGCATTGAGTTAGAGTCCGGGATGAGACCGATCTTGAAGACTCCTTATCGCATGACGCTTATCGAGATGCTTGAGCTTAAGAAGTAGCTCGAGGAGTTAGCTGAGAAGGGCTTCATCTGCCCTAGAGTATCTCCTTAGGGTGCATCAGTACTCTTTAACAAGAAGAAAGAGAGGTCGATGAGGTTATGTATTGACTACCAAGAGCTTAACAAGGTGACAATCAAGAATAAGTACCCATTGCCCTACATCGATGATCTTTTGGACCAACTACACGGAGCATCAGTGTTTTCTCAGATCAATCTGTGATCCTGATATCATCAGTTGAGGATGAGAAAGCATGACATAGCCAAGACGACATTTCGGACCAGATACGGTCACTATGAGTTTGTATTGATGCCTTTCGGGCTCACGAATGCGTCCACCGTGTTCATGGAGTTGATAAACATCATCTTCATCAAATTTCTAGACCAGTTCGTGGTGGTCTTCATCGATGGTATTTTGGTATACTCTCGTAGTAGAAGGAAGCATGCAAGACACTTAAGGTTCATACTACAAGTCTTGCAAGATAGAGAGCTTTACGCCAAACTCTCTAAGTACGAGTTTTGGATGTTTAAGGTGGCCTTCCTTGGTCACATTGTTTCCGCCGAAGGGATCAAGGTAGATCCGACAAAGATTGAGCTTGTAGCATCTTGGACGCCTCCTAGGAACGTCAAGGAGGTACGCAACTTCTTAGGATTGATGGGCTACTACCGTCGTCTCGTGGAGGGCTTTTTAGTTATCGTCCAAGCACTTACTTCCTTGTTGAGGAAGTCTACGAGATTTGTGTGGTTCGAGCCGTGCCGACGGAGCTTTACGGAGCTGAAGAAGAGGTTGACTTTGTGATTTATAGTGATGCATCCAAGCTCGGTTTATAGTGATGCGTCCAAGCTCGGTTTGTGGTTAGTAGTGATACATCCAAGCTCGGTTTGGGGTGTATTTTGATGCAGAGGGGTAAGGTTATAACATACGCATCTAGGCATCTGGAGACGTATGAAGAGAACTACCCTACCCATGATCTTGAGTTAGTTACAATTTTTCACGCTTTGAAAATCTAGAGGCAAAATCTGTACGGAGCTACGTGTCAGATATTCACAAATCATAAGAGTTTGAAGTACATATTCACTCAGTGGAAGTTGAATAACCACTAGAGGAGATGGTTAGAGTTGATCAAGGACTTCGATCTTGAGATCTTATACCACCCGGGAAAGGCGAATGTGGTAGCCGATGCTCTCAATAGGAAGACCCCCGGGAGATGGCGATCACTCAGCTAACAACTCAGCCTCAGTTACAGCGAGACTTGGCATGACTAGAGATGAATATTCACTTCCCGGATTCCGACATCCATTTATCCACCTTAGAGATACTACCAGCTGGTTTGTTGGTAGAAATTCGACAAAAGCAGGAGATGCCCAACTCTGACACGGATCCGAGACAAGATGTCTCGAGGAGAGGCGCCACAGTTTGTAGTCGATGCCGATGGAGTTTTGAGACGCCAAGAGTGTGTACGTGTGCTCTCAGATCGAGAGCTGAGATAGTGGATCTTACAAGAGGCTCACTCTACACCTTACTCAGTGCATCCCGGTATGAGTAAGATGTATCAGAATATCAGACGCTCCTTCTGGTAGGGAGGTATGAAACTAGAAGTGACGAGATATGTAGCTCAGTGTGCGAGTTGTCAACAAGTCAAGATCGAACATCATCAACCAGGAGGAGAGCTACACCCACTTCTTGTTCCTCAATGGAAGTGGGAGGACATCTGGATGGACTTTGTTACCGGTTTGAGACCGAGTCATGGCTTTGATGTCATCTGGGTTATAGTGGATCGAATGACGAAGACGCACGTTTCATTCCTATCAAGGAGACGTGGTCGGTAAGTCGATTGGCAGAGGAGTTCACTAGACAGATCGTGCGACTTCATGGAGTACTCAGGACTATAGTTTCTGACAAAGACACGTGGTTCACTTCGAGGTTCTGGCAGCAAGTGCATGCCGCCCTAGGTACGAGTTTGTAGTTCACGACTGCCTATCATCCTCAAACGGATGGTTAGTTAGAGCGAACCATCCAGACTCTGGAGGATATGCTGAGAGCTTGTGTGTTAGACTGGAGACATGTGTGTCCAGATCACCTTCCCTTAGTGGAGTTTTTGTATAAGAACAGTTGGAACACATCGATCAGGATGACTCCTTATAAGACTTTATACGGACAGAGATGTCGTACCCCTCTATGTTGGGACAAGCCGAGCAGTGCTAGCGGTGTAGCACCTGAGTAGATATAGGATGATATGACTCGAGTAGGGATGATCCAAGAGAGGACGTTAGCAGCACATAGTCGCTAGAAGTCTTACGCGGATAAGAGGCGCAAACCTCTAGAGTTAGAGTTGGAGCTCAAGTTGGTTGAGAGTATCCCCGACACGAGGTGTTAGACATTTCGGCGTGAAGAGGAAGCTCAGTCCCAGATATTCGGAACTTTCAAGATTCTCGCGCGAGTTGGAAAGGTAGCATACAGACTTGCTCTACCACCGAGACTAGAGGGTGTTCACCTAGTCTTTCATGTGTCACAGTTACGGGAGTACATACCAGACCCGAGACACATCGTCAGTCATGAGGATCTAGTGGTTGAGCCAGAACATACGTTCGTAGAGCCTCCGGTAGCCGTCTTAGAGCGTAGTACAATTAAGACGCTTATGATCGAAGGACTTACCGATGATGAGGATCCAGTGGTCAATGCGAGGAGCTGATGAGGCAACTTGGGAGACAGAGTATAGTATCTAGAGGAACTATCCGGAGTTGTATGCTGAGTTGGATGTACCTATAGCATAGATGTTGGAGTTTTAGTTTTCTTTTGTTGAGTTATGTATACGCTTATGTGATGTTTTAAGTTATGTGCCCCAGTTTAGACTGGGGCGAAACTTCTTTTTATTATGAGTTGTTGCAAGTTTCGGGACGAAACTTCTTTTTAGGGGGATCTGATGTAACACCCCAGTTTTGGCCTTCACCACCCCTGCGGCCAGCCGCGGTTGCAGTTGACTCCAGATCGGGCCCGATCTGTTTTCATTCCGTTTTATTTATTTCCTTAGATAGAAGATCCGATCTTCTATCTTATGGGCCGGATTTCCTTTGATCTTCTAACCCTAAAAACAACCTTCATTTATCTTTTCCTACCGTTCCCTATAAATTCCCGCCTTCTCTTCTGTTTCTCCCTTCTTGCTTGCGTTTTCTTCAACCTCGAGCAAAGTTGCAACCTTTTCCTTGTGATCTTATGTAGAACGTGTAAGTCTTCATCATTTTAATCCTTCTAAACGTTCATGAGCCTGTTTCATGCTTCTTTCTTCTATATTTGTTTCTCTTTTCGTTCTTCTTCTTTATCACAAGAATCAAGATTGAGCCTTGATTCTTGTTGGCCTTTTCATTGTTGATATGCTGATGTTCTCAGGCTCCCTTGGTTGAGTGTTGACGAGTGTGGATCAAAGGATCAAGCTTTGATCTCTTTGTTGGGAAGTTGTTGTCAAAAGGAAGCTTGACGACCATTTTGTCACAGAACCTTCCCGCGCCTGTACCGTTCCTCCCCTGTGGATTTGCCCAGTTCCACCCCCACGGTTCTTTCCGCCGTCCCTACGGTTCTTCTGTTATAACTCCCGTCTTTGGTGGGTTACATCCTTTCCTAGATTTCTCGCTCCTTTCCTTGTGTTGTGTTGATGTTGTTGGCCCTTGGGGATCTGTAAGACTAGGGATCGTGTCCCTAGCGTGTGGAGATCTCTTAGAGATCATGAAGACTAGAAGTTGTAGACTTCTAGCAATCGTTCCGTTCTGATTCAAGTTTCCTTGTTTGAACTGTCTTTCCTTCCTTCCTTCCTTCGGAAAACTGAGTTGTAGTTGACCCTGTGTTTAACTTCGAGTGAGGTAAGTCCCTTGGAATTACTTAGTTGTGTTCCCTATATTGGTTTGACCGTATTGTATGTGTTTGTGTTGTTGTTTATCGCTATAACGGATAACCGGAATATGATTGACCTTTTATACTTTAATTGACCCAAGTGTATTATATAACCGGGCTGTAACCGCTTGTCCAGTTCAAAATGAGAAAATTGGGAGGTGCTCTTGCGACCATTCCACAGGTAACGGAAGGATGCATCGCCTCTATATTCATGTTGGTGAAAGGGGATAGAGACAAGATCACGGTGATTCTCATGTGACAACATAAGTTGAATTAAAAAGGGATTAACCTAATGAAAGATAATAACCGGTTGAGTGTGAGCCTGCTATATGTTTATGTTACCTTATATGTGTTTGTGCCTAGATTGTCTTTCTGATATCTAGAATGTTTGCTAACGGTTTATACCGATGTTGTAGATGCCCTGCAAGTTAGAGATGTTGTTGAGTGATCCGGGTGGTGTGGTCAACCGGGGTTCCCGTACATTAAATGACGGGATCGGGTTTATATTTATGTTGTTGTTCTTTCCCTTTTGTTTTAAACTCGGCTGCGAGTCTTTGAAGCTTTCCTTTGTTGTTCCTTTGGCTTTCATTTATGTGTGTTTTGTTGCAAGATCCGATGTTATTGTTGTTACTCTGAGGGTCGGGACCCATTGTGAGGTCCTAACCCGTAACACTTTGAGTTCCCAAATCTTGGGGTGTTACAATTATAGGGCTTGTTTGGTATGAATCACATGCATTCAACTATCATGAACAAAACTCAAAGCAACTAACAGTACATATCTATAATGGCATTTTCTCAAGGGTCTTGCACCACATCCCTATTCGAGGCACGAAACCGTGTCTTTCCATTTATTTCAACACCCAATTTGCATCTTCTAGTAATCCTTCTTCACGGAGGACAATTAATAGTGCCTTGAATGAATCAAAGCTTGGTCTCCATCCCATGAGAATCATCATCTCCATTATCTATTTTGCCTATAGAGATAATGAAGAAGATGAATAGCGTCTTGAATGACTCAAAGCTCGCCATTTGTTTTAACACTCAAAGCTTGGGCTAATGGTTGTTCCAAGTGTGGCCGATTGGTTCCGAGAATAACAGAGGGCGACGAGGAGGAAGAAGTTGAGAGAAGTAGGAGAGGATGGAAGATTTCAGAGTAAGGAAAGCATGGTAGGCTCCTTGTGTCAATGAAGGAAAGTCGGATAGAGTTGAGCAAGGAGTAAGGCGGGGTTGCTGCTTGCAGGTGGCTTTGAGGTATTGATCCGATTAGATAGAGATGGGGAAAGAAGAGGAGAAGCACGGAAGGCTGTGAATGCGAGAGATAAGGAAGAGGGAACTACAGGAGAGGCGGCAAAAGAGAAGAACCAGAAAGAGGAAAGAGAATGTAACCATGATTCGGGAAGGCTGTTTGACCGGTAAAAAAATATGAGGTACATTAACCTAATAAGAAAAAAAATGAGAGGTGCCTACTTACTAGACAATAAACTAAAAAACAATCTACTTACCAAATTCACCTAACAAACAAATGGCCACTAGGCCTACTATTAAGATAAAAAAAAATTAAAGTGAATAAAGAAATGGAGTTTAATATAAATATTTATCTAACTACTATTAAAATAAATATAATTAAGGTTATTTTATATATTTGAATTAATTCCCTTAAACCTTTGTTATATATCACTTTCTCATTAAATGATCTTATAATTTTCATTATTTAATAATTAATGTTATGATAACAGATTATTTCCACATGTGATTTGAGATAACAAGACATAATTAGAATGAAATCATTACAAAATTACGTACAATTAAACTATATTTGTAGTTATTTATCATTAGACACTTATTTACATTATTATTTTATAATTTCTATTAAGTTGTCACTTATTAGATATGTATATTCCTTTACATTATTATTTTATTAGCTAATAATAGTTTATAACATTTGGTTTATTTTTTCTCTATAACACAAAAACTTCTCACCATCTAAAATTCTGAATTGTTTTCAATTTTTTGTTTGTTTTTCTACCTTGAGATATTATATTAGTTGAATAATTAAACACATACATTTCCTTATAATTTTTTGCAAAGAAAAAATAAAAAAATAAAAAAACAATATCAAGCTAACCTATATTTTCCAAGTATAATGCCAAGATCTTGTGTAGAACATTTCCCAATGTCTTCGGGTGATAGTATTTCATATGTTTCTCTATGTTTCAGCACCCCGGCCTGTATATAACATGTAGGAGCATCAAATTTAATGTATAAAATATGATTTATTCAATTAGCTAGTATTTATTAAAGTATCTAGATTACATAAATTACACCAATAAACAAATAAATTGTAAAAACATATTCTTATCGGTATTTTTTTTGGCAAAGATCGTGTATAATATTTATTTTTTATCATTTTACTACCTAATAAGTGGGTTATTGGACTTACTAATATGTGGATGATTAACCTACGTACTCATACTGATATGTGAGTCATCGATTTACATACTCATATGTGGAGTCATTGACCTACGTACTTATATGTTGACCTACTAAGAGGTCATTATGTTAACGGTTTGTATCAATATATCTCAACTATAAAGTAGACTATACTAATATTGATGGGAGGCTCTCAAAATTTTATTTTATTTTTATACAAGGGTAAGGAAAAGGGGAGCACTCTGTAAAGACCGGTCACCCAAAGCATCCAAACGGATGAGGTCTTCAACAACTTCCGGTAGCATCTCGTCACTAGTCTCTGACGCGAAACCATACAATGCAAGTCAATCTGCTACGGTGTTGAAATCCCAGAAAAGTGGTAAGCACAAAGTTGGTCCAACCGGAGATCAAGGAGTAGACGTCCGAGAAGATCATAATGGTGACAAAGAGAAGACGGGTGAAGCCGGAGGAGGACAAAAGCACAAAAATGTAGAGCATCTTCCAAAGATGAAGTGGGTAATGGGCGAGCCAATCACTATCAGAATAGCACCGCCAGATGCATGTACAACAGGACATGAACTCCTAGGAAAGTGACAGACGAGGATTCGGGGAAGAGCCTCCCATCAAAAGAAATCGTCATGAAAGCACACTACCACGACCACAGTCCAGACACGACTCTATACATACCCTAAAATCTATAGGAGAGCTTGAAAACAAGAACATGCTAATGTCCACTCAACAAAACTCACGAATTTGTTCATAAGGGGCTTTTTCTCAAACTAGTTCGCAACTTCAAAGATTGGTTCAAATAAGGAGAATCATTTCCTATTTAAAAGTTTATCGGTTAAAAGCTTTATTCCAATTAGATTCCATAAACCAAAAAAGGTCGGAATTTGTGACTCTTGGTCGATAAAACATATTCCATATGTGGTATGACCAAAGTCGTTTGTTCACAAGCCATGATATACTTGTCTAATGCTTCATGCTTTTTCTAGAAGTTCAAACAACTTTGTTCAACAAAAATATTGAAAATAAAATTCCAAATCCATAAAAAAGACAAATTTTCAACACTATGAATAAGGCCGATAGATCTCAAACCTAGATATGATAGTTTGTTGATAGGAAATTGTTCACAAGTGGATCAACGCGAAGAGGGACATCAAACAAGCGCTTGCCTCTCCTATTATTCTCAACTAATCAAGAAAATAGTCGAGGAGTCATTATGAGGTAAATATACAATACATAGTCACACATTAGAGCATTACACTAAAGTTAGGTCATATGAGCATAAGCCGCTCAAGGTTGTTCAAGGAAATAATTGGTTACTCGATATTGTTAATTGAGTATATTCGATTTTTCGAGAATGGCTAGAGAAAAAATTTGATATGAGAAATTCACATATCCTCACTCTTATTCCTTTTATTCTTACATTTGACTCAAATATCAAGTGTTGTTGGATAATTTACTTCAACAAGTTAGTTTGGGGTTAAAATAAGGTTTTGGAAAGATAAAGGTTCAAGGTTCTAGGTTTCAATTGTTCATAACTAATTCAGTTTTGAGGGAAATTTCAAACAAGACCGGAGATTAGAGATGCAAAAAAAAAAAAGGAAATCGAATGATGTGTAAAAAGAAAGGTTTAAAAAAGATAAACCTTGAAAAAGGAAACAAGTGTAAGGAAAACACAAACTAGAAGGTAAGTTAAGGAAAAACAAAACAAAAAATGGTCAACAAAAAGAAAAAGCAGCAAAAGAGATTAACTCAACCAAACACAACTTTAAAAAAACAAAACCTAAAGGAGTTACAAAAAACAAAAAGGATAAATAAATTCATCTTCATAAAACCACAACTTGATAAACATGAAAGTAAAAGATAAGGAAGATCATAAAAGGAAAGAGCTAAACCCACAAAATCACAAAACGGACATAGAAAACATATGGAAATAATAAAAGGAGAAAAATATTCCTCTATCATCTTCGCACCTTAGAATGAAGATGAATTTCCCTCAAAACAAAGATGAGATGAATGATCATTATTATTCTATTGGTATACCGTTTGTCTTTGTTTGGAAATGATTCGAGACCTCTCTCAGATGTTTTGGTAAAGTTGGATTTGAAATTATTGTTCACGAATCAGTTTTTAGATATTATTGTTGATCGATTTTGGTTCCTTTGAAGTTGGATTTGTGATGGGTTATAAGGAAATGAAAACATTGTCCTTACTGTGCTAGTCTTGATCTGAAAATTTGATTCTTGAATATAACTCTTGGTCAATGTCTATCCATTGTCATTCACAATCTTGGTGTCGATAGGGATGAGTTTAAGTCTATCAAGGTTGTTTTCATCAAACCAGATGCAAAAATCTTCAGGAGAAGAATTTTTAACATTCGATTTTCCATCTTCTTGAAAAGATTTCATGAGATAATTTGTTCACATACTATCTTAGACATTAATTTTGCAGAGACATTGTTCACATTTGCGCTTGAAGAGGACCTTTCAAGCTCCAGATCATGAAGCTCTTGATTTAAATGCAATTTCGGCAATGATAGTAGACCAGGTTTGAGTTGTTCTTTGTGGACTTTTGTAGAAACAATTAGATTTGGAGTTTACTAGGGATGTCAGTTAGCGGTTGTTGGAATCGGGCGGCATAGCGAGCGAAATCCGGTGACCACTGGCAAAAGAAATACTCCCGAGGATTTTATGTAGAAATTTGTTTTGAAAATTTCCATTGTTTGAGAGTTTCATGTATAAATTTGTTCTAAGGATATCCTTGGCACAAGCCAAAAAATGGTTCTTTCCAAACCAAAGGATTCGGAGAGTCATTATTGTATAGATTGAGGATTTTCCGTTGCTTAGAGTAAACACGTAGAGGTCGGAGGCCAAAACGGCCGATAGTTGTTCCGGGTTCACCAACGGTGGTTTCTTCCTTTGTTCTCGTAGTTTTTTTTTATTTTTTAATTCAATGTTTTATGAGTTATTCTCAGAAAAACAAATTATTTTCGTCAAACAAGAGCAAAAGCTCTCACATCTTATCTTTAGAAGCCTAGAAGACGAGCTTTGGAGGAGTTTGGTCTTCCTTGAGGACCGAAATCCAGTGCGAGATATACCTACTGAAGTCCTGATCTAGATCTGCAAACAAAGAGCAAGGAAAACAATAATGATTTGGACTGGAAAGTAATCGGATGATGGTCGGTGGTGGCTGTGTGTAATAACCGGAAATTTGAAACTCCGTTTAACCTAAAATTTATCGATTTCCGATACGTCGACCTTAAATAAATAAATAAATATATAAATAAAATAAAACGAGTTTAAATTCTATCATTTTATGTGACCTTAAGTCACATAAAATGATGAAACTAGGTAACCGGAAATATTTCCGTACCTATAAAGTAAAAATAATAATTTACCTAACACGGAATATAATTCCGTAAATTATTACGCAAATGCCCTACCGATCCGTATGAGTAACGGGTTCGCTTCAGCTCATTTTAATGAAGGAAAATGGGCCCAATTGCATAGAGTGTTACCGGCTCAGCCAGCCCATTCTTAAAAAATTTATCTAATTAACCTAATTAACTAAGCTAACCTAATTTTTACGCTAAAACTAATCCTCTACCAATGTGATTGCCGCTACCCATCTCTCCCCTTACCTTCTGCAGAACGTCGACTAGAAGCCCTTCCGCCTTCAACCGAACACACCGCACCGCCTCCGCCTTCCCTGCTCGCCGGCGACATCGGCCTAGGCACACGCCACAGCCTCGACTGTAGGCTCTAGCAGCCATCGAGCCGCCGCTGAACCGCCCGCCGCTGCGACCACCAAGGCGCCCAACCGTTGCAAGTCCCGCCAGTGAGCCGTCGCCGCACCTCCTGGACCAGCGTAGCACCCCGGTGGCAAAGTGAGTCGTCCGCCCTATCTTCCTCTTTCCGTTTCTGTACGCCGTGCTAACCGCCTCTCCTTGCGGCTACTGTGTTGAGCCAGCCAAGATCCTCCCTGCCTTCGACTGCAGATCGGCGCCGCCAAGAGCCTCCCTATCGGACTGCAACGCCGGTAAGACTCCCTCCCTGCCACCTCTACTCTTCTACACTGGTGCCGGTATTAGACCGCTGTCGAGTTTCTAGTGCATTGTGATGTGTATATATATATATACATTTGGAATGACATGAATGCAGTGCAGAGTATACATGTATATATAATGGGAAGTAGAAGCGGAAAGTTATAAAAATAAGTATCAGTTTAGTATAGTGTATATAGGAGTTGTGTATGCCGAGTATATAAATATACGTATATATATATTATATGAAATAAAAGTGTACTAAGTGATTTAAAGTTATACATGTAGATCGATATATATAAATCTACTCATATGAATGTGAGTTGGGAAAATATCATGTATGTAGCTATATATATATACATAAATATCGAATGGTTACGGATTTAATATGAATGGAAGGAAAGGTTAGAGTATGTACCTACGTATACATACATTTAGAAGAGTAAAGTAATAATCGGGAAGTAAGGAGGAGTTTTGGTTCTTTGAGGAGTTTTAGAGTGTAACTTATAACCTTTTGGAACTATCAAAGGAAATTGATAGGTTTCTAATTTAAACTTCCAAAATTTACGATTCCGTAATTCCTTCGCATGAGGTTGGACGTCGAGATGTGATTTTGATATACATGCCTTATTTGACAGGCGTTTGAGTTACCACGAGTACGGACTGTTTGAGACGTGTTAGAGTGCACTTTGACTCAGGTAAGTCCTTGCGACTTACTTAGCCAATTTCTGGATATTAGTTGAGTGATAGTGGTTGTGTGTGCTAATTGCGTGTTTTAATAATAATAACTTGCTAGGACGACTGTTATTATTACGTTTAAGGCCCAAGTGTATGTATAACGGGTCGTGACATCACTGCCCAACTCTGACAGGAGACTGGGAGGTTCTCTATACCCAGACCAGGCAGGTACAAGGTGAGATGCATCAGATCCATTCCTGATGGTTACACGGGGGCGGAGGCGAGGTTTGGGAATCCCTCGTGTCACAAAATAAGTATCATTAGCGTGAAAGAGTAACTTAACTCAAGATAATAAAACGGACTTGTTTGAAAGCATGATGGGTGTTTATATTTTTATGTGTGTGTGTGTGCTACTATTATTCTACTAATATTTAGATAACTAGCTAACGGTTCCTCTTGTTGTGTTTTTAGATTTACCGCAGGTTAGACCAGCAGTTGAGTGATCCGGAAGTAGTGGTCAGCCGGATCTCCGTACTCCTTAGAATGGGGGTTGGGGTGTGTTCGTCTTTTCTTTCTTTTGGTTAAGATAGTTGTTCGTTTCTTTTGTTTAAATACTTTAGGCTGCTAGACAGTGTTGCATTCATTACCTTAAAAATACTATTTTTATGAATTTCGGTTTTCTTTATTTGTGTCTTGTTGCAAGATCCTAGTAATATTGTTGTCAAACTGAGGTCGGGACCCATTGTGAGGTCCTAACCAGTAATTTCCCGCGTTCTGAGAATTCGGGGTGTTATAACATGGTATCAGAGCTCTAGGTTGGCAACAATGGCACTTGAAATCTTCTGAAAGACCGAATAAGTTTTAAGCAGAACCCGAAAAGGGGTCTGAGTTTTAGAAAGAAAATTTTTGGTTTTAAATGCGTGCATAGTCTGGTTGGGAATAGAAAAGTACGGCTGACCACCACTACTACCGCGGATCTCAGTATGCTTAGTATGGACTTTAGGTTTTACTGTAGATGGACTTTTTGGACTTTTTAGCTAGTTGTAATTATAGTTATTATTCCTCGCGCAGATGGCACGTACTAGAGCTACGCTAGCTACTGGTCGAGGTAGAGGTCGTCCACCTCTCCCTCCAGCTGGACCAGGTAGGGGAGATGGGACCCCTATAGTTAGAGGACGCGGCTGTGGAGGTAGACCTCTACTAGCCCGAGGCCGAGGTCGAGCTCTTCGAGAGGATCCACCAGCAGTGATCATGCCAGAGGCTGGAGTGGAGGAGGTAGCTGAGAGTGTAGGTCCTGAGGTCAGGAATGAGACCGTTGCTAGGTCTAGAGCACAAAGAGCACGTTCGACGGAGTCAGGACGTGTTTCCATTGGAGCGACTGAGTACAAAGAGTACCGAGCATACGTTGAGCGTATGGAGGAGGCTGCTAGGACAGAGAGACTTACCCAGGTACCACCAGTACCGGCTAGATCTGTCCAGGTGACACAGGGAGTACCTCAGGTGCCAACTGTACCTGAGAGGAGAGTTGTGGCTGATAGAGCTCCTACTAGGTCTAGAGCACCGAGGCCGGATGAGTGGTTGAAGGCTTTCAACTCTCAAAAGGTCCCCTCATATAGTGGAGAGATAGGATTGGAGGTGGAGCACTGGATTGGACAGGTAGAGACTGCGTTAGAGGCAATACGTTGCCTAGAGGATCGGCAGGTGGATTTGGTGCAGACATGCTTCAATGGGGATGCTCATTCCTGGTGGCGGACCATGCGTAGTCGAGTCACCAGTTGGGAGCAGATGAGGGGCATTGTTAGAGACAGATACTGCCCTGTCTCGTTGAGGAGAGAGAGGTTTCAAGACTTCATTGAGGTAGGATTTGAGGACATTCCGATCGCTGCTGCTATCAAGAAGTTTCAGAAGGAACTGACACTGTTTGGACTAGCTGCACCTCCTGATGAGCAACATGTATATCTCTTTTCGAGGAGATTGAGAGAGAGCACTCGTTCCTATCTGGCAGGATTTCGCTGTGAGACTTTGTCAGACTATCAGGATAGAGCGTCTACATATGAGAGAGACAAACCAGTGTCGAGGAGAGCTGCTCAGTCAGACAGGCCGGATAAGCGGCAGAGGATAGGTTATGCTAGTGGTAGTTCAGGAGTAGCTATTTTTGGACGGGGACAGACTCAGGGGCGACATAGCCATACCGCTACGGGTCAGACTTCAGCTGGTGGCTTACAGTGCCACAACTGCAGTGGTTATGGTCAATTCCGATCGAACTGCACGAAGCCGGCAGTAACCTGCTTCCAGTGCGGCAAGGTTGGACATAGAGCTGCATTCTGCCGCCAGGGCAAGGCTCCATCTCAGCAGGGTTCTTCTCCTGCAGGCTTATCAGGGAGTGTACAAAGACCGCCACAGTACCGAGCTCCGAGTCAGCAACAGCAGTACCGAGCTCCTGGTCAGCAGCAGTCTTACAAGGCTCCAGGACACACACCATCACAGAGTTCTATGCAGGGATCAGGTCGGGGCAGAGGACGTGGTAGTGTAGCTGATACTAGAGGAGCTCAGGCACGAGTGTTTGAGTTGAGAGATGCTGATCAACCAGATGCACCGACTGCCACAAGTACAATCCAGATCCATGACTTACCTGTACGAGTTTTATTTGATACGGGTGCTACACACTCCTTCATATCTGATGCATGCGTAGATAGATTGTCCTTAGCTACTGTAGAGGGGATACCTTTTATGATAGGCTTACCTGATGGGAGTAAGGTAAGAGGGACTAGAGAGATCTTTGGATGTCCTGTTCACATGGGAGATCGAGACTGGCTAGTCAATTTTCTAGTCATGCCCTTAGCTCATGAGGATGTCATTTTAGGGATAGACTAGATGAGGAAACACGGAGCAGTCTTAGACATTGGTAGGAGGACAGTGACCGTTACCACAGAGGAGGGCCATAGAGTAATATTCCGAGGTTGGGACCTCGGAAAGTCAGGCACAGTTATCAGTGCAGTGAGGGCAGCGAGACTGATAGCACAGGGTTGCGAAGCCTTCTGGTGTTATGCCATGAAGGAAAGCAAGAGCTTGACTATAGAGGAGATACCTGTTGCATGCGAGTTTGCAGAGGTATTCAGTGACGACCTGTCAAGACTTCCCCCACAGAGGAGTGTTGATTTCAGCATTGACTTGGAGCCGGGCACAAGACCGATCTCGAAGGCTCCGTACCGTATGGCACCTATAGAGCTGCTTGAGCTGAAGAAGCAGTTAGAGGAGCTAGCAGAGAAGGGTTTCATACGCCCTAGTGTGTCTCCTTGGGGCGCGCCAGTGTTATTTGTGAAGAAGAAGGATGGATCGATGAGGCTGTGCATAGACTACAGAGAGCTGAACAAGGTAACCATCAAGAACAAGTACCCACTGCCACACATAGATGATCTGTTGGACCAGTTGAATGGGGGTCTGTGTTCTCGAGGATAGACTTGAGATCAGGTTACCACCAGCTGAGGGTGAGAGATCAGGACATACCTAAGACGGCATTCCGGACTAGGTATGGTCATTATGAGTTCGTAGTGATGCCATTTGGACTCACTAATGCACCAATGGTGTTCATGGAGTTGATGAATGGGATATTCATTGACTTCTTAGACCAGTTTGTAGTGGTCTTCATTGACGACATCCTAGTCTACTCTAGGAGTCGAGAGGAGCATGCCGGACACTTGAGGACAGTATTACAGATTCTACAAGATAGCCAGTTGTATGCTAAGCTATCCAAGTGTGAGTTTTGGATGTCAGAGGTGGCTTTCTTAGGTCACGTGGTGACTGGTGAGGGTATTAAGGTCGATCCGGCGAAGATCGAGTCAGTATCTTCTTGGCAACCTCCTAAGAATGTTAAGGAGGTTTGCAGCTTTCTAGGTTTAGCAGGTTACTACCGCCGGTTTGTGGAAGGGTTCTCTTTGATTGCCCGACCGCTTACTTGTCTTCTGAGGAAGACCACTCGGTTTGTCTGGTCTGAGCCGTGTCAGTAGAGTTTTGAGGAGCTGAAGAGGAGATTGACGTCCGCTTCGATTTTGGCACAGTCTGAGGGTACTGATGACTTTGTGGTATACAGTGATGCATCCAAGTTGGGCTTGGGGTGTGTTTTGATGCAGAGGGGTAAGGTCATAGCCTATGCGTCTCGACAGTTGAAGACGTATGAGGAGAACTACCCCACACATGATCTAGAGTTGGCTGCAGTAGTCCATGCTCTTAAGATCTGGCGTCACTACCTCTATGGGGCGACATGTCAGATCTTCACAGACCATAAGAGTCTGAAGTACATATTCACTCAGAGAGAGTTGAATAACCGCCAAAGGCGGTGGTTATAGTTGATCAAGGACTTCGACCTTGAGATCCTTTACCACCCCGGAAAGGCGAATGTGGTAGCTGATGCTTTGAGCTGGAAGACGCCTAGGGAGAGAGCAATAGCCCGGTTGATAGTACAACCATAGTTGCAGAGAGACTTGGCTTGGTTGGAGTTAGAGATTCAGTTTCCCGATACTGATAGTCAGTTGGCTACCTTGGAGTTACTTCCTGATCTGTTGGATGAGATCCGATAGAAACAGGAGACTTGCCCGACTTTGACCAGGATCCGAGACAGGATGTCTCGAGATGAGGCCCCACAGTTCACTATTGGTGTTGATGGATTGATGAGACGTCAGGATCGTGTTTGTGTGCCGTCAGACAATGAGTTGAGACAGAGGATACTAGGTGAGGCTCATGCTACCCCATACTTAGTACATCCTAGAGCGAGTAAGATGTACAAGGATGTGAGACGGTCCTTCTGGTGGGGTGGTTTGAAGCCTGATGTGACTCGGTATGTGGCTCAGTGTGCGACCTGCCAACAGGTCAAGATTGAGCATCGTAGGTCTGGAGGAGAGCTCCATCCACTTCCAGTACCACAGTGGAAGTGAGAGGATATATCTATGGATTTTGTCACACGCTTGAGACTCAGCAGAGGATTTGATGCTATTTAGGTAGTGGTAGACCGCCTGACGAAGACCGCACGTTTCATTCCGATCAAGGAAACGTGGCCGGTGAGTCGTCTGGCTGAGGAATTCACTAGACACATTGTGAGACTCCATGGGGTACCGAGGACTATCGTCTCTGACAAAGATGGACGTTTTACCTCGAGATTTTGGCAGCAGGTACATACTGCTTTGGGGACGAGTCTCCACTTTACTACCGCCTACCACCCACAGACAGACGGACAATCTGAGAGGACCATTCAGACCTTAGAGGACATGCTTCGGGCGTGTGTACTAGATTGGGGATAGGTATGGCCAGATCATCTTCCACTGGTAGAGTTTTCGTATAATAATAGCTGGCACGCGTCTATTGGGATGGCTCCTTATGAGGCTTTGAACGGGCGGAGATGTCGTACACCATTATGTTGGGATGAGCCTAGCAGAGTTGATGGAGTAGCTCCAGATCAGATACAGGATGACATCGCTCGGATTGCCCTAGTCCGAGAGCGGATGTTAGCAGCTCAGAGTCGTCAGAAGTCCTACACCGACAAAAGGCGCCGACCCTTGGAGTTTAGAGTGGGTGCTCAGGTGTGGTTGAGAGTATCACCTACGAGAGGAGTCAGGCGTTTTGGCATTAAGGGGAAGCTGAGTCCCCGATATGTCGGACCTTTTGAGATCTTGGAGAGAGTTGGGGAGGTGACCTACAAATTAGCACTACCGCCGAGATTAGAGGGTGTTCATCCGGTCTTTCATGTATCTCAGTTGAGAGAGTACATTCCGGATCCGAGACACGTCATCAGCCATGAGGATATGACAGTTGAGTCTGACCATACATTTATAGAGTACCTAGTAGCTGTCTTGGAGCGCAGTACTAGACGTCTGCGGTCCAAGGAGATACCTATGTTGCGAATCCAGTGGTCTAGGAGAGGAGCTGATGAGGCCACTTGGGAGACTGAGGAGAGTATTAGACGTAACTACCCCGAGTTCTTTGCGGGGTTAGAGGTTACTCTTGTTTGACGAGTTAGTACTCGGATGTTGTGTTGTTTGACCTTTCAGGTTTTTATGTTGAATTGAGTGATTATGTTTATGTGATACATGTTTACTTTTGATGATTGAGTAGTTACATGATAAGAGATGATTCTAAGTTTCGGGACGAAACTTCTTTTAAGGGGGCACTGATGTAATAACCGGAAATTTAAAACTCCGTTAAACCTAAAATTTATCGATTTCCGATACGTCGACCTTAAATAAATAAATAAATATATAAATAAAATAAAACGAGTTTAAATTCTATCATTTTATGTGACCTTAAATCACATAAAATGATGAAACTAGGTAACCGGAAATATTTCCGTACCTATAAAGTAAAAATAATAATTTACCTAACACGGAATATAATTCCGTAAATTATTACGCAAATGCCTACCGATCCGTATGAGTAACGGGTTCGCTTAAGCTCATTTTAATGAAGGAAAATGGGTCCAATTGCATAGAGTGTTACCGGCCCAGCCATCCCATTCTTAAAAATTTTATCTAATTAACCTAATTAACTAAGCTAACCTAATTTTTACGCTAAACCTAATCCTCTACCAATGTGATTGCCGCTACCCATCTCTCCCCTTACCTTCTGCAGAACGTCGACCAGCAGCCCTTCCGCCTTCAACCGAAGACACCGCACCGCCTACGCCTTCCCTGCTCGTCGGCGACATCGGCCTAGGCGCACGCCACAGCCTAGACTGCAGGCTCTAGCAGCCATCGAGCCGCCGCTGAACCGCCCGCCGATGCGACCACCAAGGCGCCCAGCCGTTGCGAGTCCCGCCAGTGAGCCGTCGCCGCACCTCTTGGACCAACGTAGCACCCCGGTGGCAAGGTGAGTCGTCCGCCCTATCTTCCTCTTTCCGTTTCTGTACGCCGTGCTAACCGCCTCTCCTTGCGGCTGCTGTGTTGAACCAGCCAAGATCCTCCCCGCCTTCGATTGTAGATCAGCGCCGCCTAGAGCCTCCCTATCGGACTGCAACGCCGGTAAGACTCCCTCCCTACCACCTCTACACTTCTGCACTGGTGCCGGTATTAGACCGCTGTCGAGTTTCTAGTGCACTGTGATGTGTATATATATATATACATTTGGAATGACATGAATGCAGTGCAGAGTATACATGTATATATAATGAGAAGTAGAAGCGGAAAGTTATAAAAATAAGTATCAGTTTAGTATAGTGTATATAGGAGTTGTGTATGCCGAGTATATAAATATACGTATATATATATTATATGAAATAAAAGTGTACATAAGTGATTTAAAGTTATACATGTAGATCGATATATATAAATCTACTCATATGAATGTGAGTTGGGAAAATATCATGTATGTAACTATATATATATATATATATATATATATATATATATATATATATATATATCGAATGGTTACGGATTTAATATGAATGGAAGGAAAGGTTAGAGTATGTACCTACGTATACATACATTTAGAAGAGTATAGTAATAATCGGGAAGTAAGGAGGGGTTTTGGTTCTTTGAGGAGTTTTAGAGTGTAACTTATAACCTTTTGGAACTATCAAAGGAAATTGATAGTTTTCTAAATTAAACTTCGAGAATTTACGATACCAAGGGTAAAATGGTCTTTTACCATAAGAGAGCTTTTCCGTAATTCCTTCGCATGAGGTTGGACATCGAGATGTGATTTTGATGTACATGCCTTATTTGACAGGCGTTTGAGTTACCACGAGTACGGACTGTTTGAGACGTGTTAGAGTGTACTTTGACTCAGGTAAGTCCTTGCGACTTACTTAGCCAATTTCTGGATATTAGTTGAGTGATAGTGGTTGTGTGTGCTATGTGTGTGTTTTAATAACAATAACTTGCTAGGACGACTGTTATTATTATGTTTAAGGCCCAAGTGTATGTATAACGGGCCGTGACATCACTGCCCAACTTTGACAAGAGACTGAGAGGTTCTCTATACCCAGACCAGACAGGTACAAGGTGAGATACATCGGATCCATTCCTGATGGTTACACGGGGGCGGAGGCGAGGTTTGGGAATCCCTCGTGTCACAAAATAAGTATCATTAGCGTGAAAGAGTAACTTAACTCAAGATAATAAAACGGACTTGTTTGAAAGCATGATGGGTGTTTATATTTTTACGTGTGTGTGTGTGCTACTATTATTCTGCTAATATTTAGATAACTAGCTAACGGTTCCTCTTGTTGTGTTTTTAGATTTACCGCAGGTTAGACCAGCAGCTGAGTGATCCGGAAGTAGTGGTCAGCCGGGTCTCCGTACTCCTTAGAATGGGGGTTGGGGTGTGTTCGTCTTTTCTTTTTTTTGGTTAAGACAGTTGTTCGTTTCTTTTGTTTAAGTACTTTAGGCTGTTAGACAGTGTTGCATTCATTACCTTAAAAATACTATTTTTATGAATTTCGGTTTTCTTTATTTGTGTCTTGTTGCAAGATCCTAGTAATATTGTTGTAAAATGAGGTCGGGACCCATTGTGAGGTCCTAGCCAGTACTGTTCCGCGTTCTGAGAATTTGGGGTGTTACACTATGTTAGCGGACGGAACAGTGAAGACGGAAAGGCAACGGCGTCGGTCTCGTGGTGGTGACGGAACCCCGGCGGCAACGACTCCATGGAGAAAACGGGCCTCCAGCGTTTAGTAGTGGTAAGGACGGCCGGTGTTGGTCGCTCGACTGTGTTGGTGGCTCGACTGCTCCTCCGATAGAGAGGTGGACAGAGAAAGCAGTAGCCGGCATCCCTACCCAGTTCAGAAGAGAGGCAGATAGAGAAAGCAGTCGCCGGTGGTGGTCGCTGGTGGAAGTTGCCGGTGGTGGTCGCTGGTGGAAGTTGCCGGTGGTGGTCGCTCGACTGCTCCTCCGATAGATGCAAGGCGGCCAGAACGCAATGGAAGAGGGAAAGCGGCTAATGTTTTTTTCTTAGTTGGGAGCGTTTGAGTGTCCATTTTTATTTGTGTTGGGGTTTGATTAGGCTCTCAAAATTATTCTCACAATATTCTTTTTACTAAATCAAAATAAGCCATCAATATTTAATATAAGATAATAAATGAAAGATTTGTTTCTACAAAGAACTCGCACTTTAAAACTACAAGTTCCGTAATTAAAAAAAATAAATATGAAACTCATCGTTTTAAACTACGGGTTATTCATGTAAACCACTAGTTTAAAACGACAGATCTGCTCCGAGCCTAAGTTTCTTCCTACTCGAAAATAATTTTCTTTCCTACCTAATCTACAAATACTTATTTATTTTTTATTATTTAAAAAAAATCCGTCTTATAGGGGTTTGATGACTTTATGGGTGGACTCAACATCAAACTAGTGTATTACCCGCACTTTGTGCGGGTTAAGTTTTAATAAATATTTAATACTTAAAAATTTATATGGATATTTTTGTAAAATAAAAATCTGGAGAATGAAATTATAATCATTATTATGATTTTTAATTCTCTTTTAAGTACTTATCTCTTCTAATTAATTATATTTTTAAATTGATTTATTAAGATATGCGTGTTGGTAAAAAAATCCGTAAAATTTTAAAAAACTATTTTTATAAAAATATTTATTTAAATATTTTTAAAAAAATTTAGAGATCAATTTTCAATTTATATTAACATTTAGAAATCACTTTTTAAAATAATTTTTTAGGCTCCGAGAAACATGGCGTTGACATGTGACAATAGAAGCTTCTGTTTTAATAAATTTAAGATTAACATGCACCGATGGTAAACGCTATTTTCATGTCTAATGTCTTTACAAATGGGGTTTGTTGATCACGTCGATCCTCACTTGTTGACTACATCATATGTACTATTTATAGCCTCAAGAATGTTTTAAGGTTTCGTCTATATAAGTATTGTCTACGTAAATAATGTAATTGTTCATGTAAAACCACATGTTATATTTGAACTCAACACATAAGATTTGAAAAATGTTTGTTAGCATAATACTTAAAAGACAAACCTGATGGATGCCAGATGCATGGAGAAAGATGTTTGCTCCAACGATACATTTGTTTGGTTGAAGTGTTAATCCGCTGTATTCTTCCACCTTCATCCAAAGTTCACATTATATGTTATTTCAATACTTGATAACATATGATAAAAAAATACTCCCTCCGTTCACAAATAATTATCGTTTTAACCTTGTACTTTTGTTAAAAAATAATTGTCGTTCTAGCTATTTTGATCTTTACTTTACGTATTTACCCTTTCAATCATTGATTGATTTTCAATAAAGCAAAAAGTAAAGGAATGATTAGGGTATAATACTATATTTCATAGCTTTCTTAATAGGTGTGCAAAATGTTAAAATTACAATTATTTGTGAACCAAGGAATATTAGTTAATTTTCGAATTACCATTTGGCTGGTGGGGGCAAGGACGGTGGTATTGATACCGCTACGAAGTCCACCAATCACATCTCTTTCACGATATTTAATAGCCATAACCACCTCCTCTAATGCAACATTTCCGGCCCTTTCTCCAATTCCGTTTATCGAACCCTCAACTTGTCTTGCTCCTGCTTCCAACGCCTACACACCCCACAAACATACAAAGAGTACAACCATATGCAAATTTTAATGTTAGTATTCTCTTGAAAAAACTAATTTAATGATTAATGAATTTTTAGTTTTTAATAAAGTGAAAAGTTGACGTAATTATTTAATAGTTTTAGTAAACAAAAGTAATAAATAAATATTGTAAGAATCAAGTAAATCTTTGACATTTATTTTATATACTTAGTTCGACGATGAAGCATGTATGAAACAAAATATTTGAGAGCTTGTTTATACTAAGATATAGACATCAAACTCAACTCTGATACTATTATTATTATTATTTAAAATATTAAAACGTCCTTAACTTTAAGGTTCCTTTATAAATTGTACCGTGTATTATTATATTTGATTGTATTATACTATTTATGCCTCAAACATAATATTTGCGTTAAGATTTGAACATAATTAAATTATATATGTCTAAATATTTGATGAAAATTATCATTATTTTCATTATTAGTTTGGAAGGTGTGGGGTTTGTGATTCTTGACACGTCAACTTATCAAATCCATTTCCGTTTATTTATTTATTTCCAATCACACCCTAAAGTTTTTTTTTCTCAATAAACTAATAAATAATTTATTTATACTATCATTTTATAATTAATAATATTACTAATACTATTATAAAAATCATTAACCATAAATTTAAAACTTTATCAAATTGATAAAATGCAAAAAAGTAGAATACACAAATCAACATACAGCAAATCTCGAAATAACAACAAAAAAGGGAAAACACACTTCAAAAACAAGCAACTTAATCAAAATAATGCAACTAGATAGAATAAAATTATTATTATAAAATAAAAATAAAAAAACACCCGTTCAAGAAAGTCAGAATTATTGGATATATAAAATTATATTTATTCAATAATATTTTTGAATTATGCAGAGAGTGATGGAAAAAGTGTACTGCAAGAGTGTTGGCGGTGGAGAGGCCAAGATCGTTGTGACAGTGCGTTGAGAGGACGACGTTATCAACCCCTCTGACGTATTTCCTGACATCGGCAATTAAGCGGCCCCACTCATTCGGGAACATGCAGCCCACAGTATCAGCCAATATGAGTGTCGTTGCTCCTGCTTCAATTGCTGTTTCAAATACTTTGTACAGAAACTCATTCTCCGTCCTGCATTTTATTTTTTTCCATTTAGCAGTATATATGGATAATTACATTAGAATGTGATGAACGTTTGATGACCTGGAAGAATCCTCAGCGCAGAAAGCGACGTCGTTTGAGCCCAGGCTTCTAGTGTACCACAAAGCATCCTTGACGATTCTTAGCACTTCACTTTTGCTCATTCTCAGCTTATGTCTCATATGAATCTCGCTAGTTGCTATGAACATCGTCATCCTCGGCTTCTTGGCGTCCCTTACCGCCTTCCACGTTACGTCAATGTCCGACTTCACGCACCTCGCCACCGCGTTGATCACCGGCACATGTTCCATTCCACCCTCTCTGCCTGTTCAAATTTAACATACCTACGTCAAAATCCGATATATATATATACACATATATACTAAAAGATTAGTTAATGAAGTACCATTCCCCACCGCAGCGGCTATATGCTTGACATCTTCGGCGGCGAGCGGCGACGAAGCGGGAAAACCGGCTTCGATGACGTCAACACCGAGTCGGGCTAGCTGGGCGGCGATTTCAAGCTTCTGATCGGACGAGAAGTTGACGCCAGGAGTCTGCTCACCGTCGCGTAGGGTTGTGTCTAAGATTCGGACGTATGATGGGTCCGAGATCTTGTTTGGAATGTATTCGGGACGGTTTATCAAAGATTTGACCATGTAAGGAGCTGTGGAACTCGTACGCCATTGTTGTCTTACAAATTGCTTCTTCGGTATGAAGCTTTTGGCAATCATAGAAGAAGAAGAAAGAAGGTGGAGATTTTGACTTGGGGTTGCCATTTACAAACAAGGGAAAAGGAGTTGGTTCTTCAGTAGAAGCCGGATTTGTAGTATGTATAGTACTTGGACCATATACAATGGTGGGTTTGAAAACCTCATTTCTTAACAACCTATTTCCGCCACATATATTTATTCACCCAATATATTTATATACTTTTTAAAAATTTGATACTATTAATTTTTTTTAATTATATTTATTTTAAATTTATAATAAATATATAAATAATTAATAAAAAAAAGATATTTCAATAAATGTCTCTTTAAAATTTTAAAACATATAAATGTATTAAAATAATAATTACAAAGTTAAAGAGCCAAAGCATGAAAATAAAAATAGGCCAAAATAATCATGTTAAGTTTCTCTAAAATTTTGCTTTCTTTCTTTTTAAGTTTGTTGTTATAATTATGTAATGTATTATATTCAATTTTATGTGTAATGCCTTGTAATATTTTAAATTTTATTTGTAAAAATATCTTGTAATATGTTAAGTTTTTCTAAAATGGTGAATAACTTCACATTTCACCAAACTTTTTATTTTTATTTAATGGGAAATTCCGGATGGTACCCTCGTGGTTTGGGGTTTTTCGGATTTCGCCCAACAGTTTTTTCGAGTTCGGATGGTACCCCTAAATTTATGTTGTTTTTCGGATTTTGCCCAAATTCATTAAACTTTTTCAATTTCCATTAAAAACATGCAAAAGAAAATAAACTAAAATTAAAAAACAAATTAAAATACAAAAGAATGATTTATTTATTTTAAAAATAGATTAAAACTGTAAAAAAATTTTCAAAAAAATAAATGTTTTATATTAATTTAAAAATAAATCAATTAGATAATTTCTAAATAATTTTTTAAAAAAAATCAGTGTTTATTTTATTTTAAAAATAAATACATTGGAATAGCATTTTTTTAACAAAATCAAAAAACATAAATGTTATACTTTATTTAAAAAATAAATAAAGTAAAGGTTCTTTTAAAAAATTAAAACAAATCACTGTTTTAGTTTATTATTAAAATAAATAAATCAGTTTTCTATTTTATTTATTTTTCAATTTTAATTAATTTTTTTTTTCTTCTAGTTTTGGGAAATAAATAAAATAGAAAAGTGATTTATTTATTTTAATAATAATTTAAAACAGTGATTTGTTTTGATTTTTTAAAAGAATTCTTATTTTATTTATTTTTTAAATAAAGTATAAAACTTATGTGTTTAGATTTTGTTAAAAAAATGCTAATCCAATCTATTTATTTTTCAAATAAAATAAAATACTGATTTTTTTGAATTTTTTTAAAAATTATCTAATTGATTTATTTTAAATTATTATAAATATTTATTTTTTTTTAAAAAAAAGATACTGTTTTACTAGTTTTAAAATAACTAAATCATTCTTTCTATTTTTAATTTGTTTTTCTAATTTTAGTTTGTTTTATTTTGTATGTTTTTAATGGAATTTGAAAAAGTTTAATAAATTTGGGCAAAATCCGGAAAACAACAAAAACTTAGGGGTACCATCCGAACATGAAAAAACTGTTGGGCAAAATCCGGAAAACCCCAAACCACGAGGGTACCATCCGGAATTTCCCTTATTTAATTATGTTTATATAGTTACGTATTGTAATATATATACATGTATAATTTTTGTAATATATTATATAATATAACTGTTTTAACAAAATAACTATTTGTCTAAATATATATAATATTGATGTCTGTAAATAGAGACAAATAAATTCTGAATTTTTTTAAAAATTGATGAAAATACAATTATCTTAAGTGTAAATTTTGATTTATGGTAAATAAACTATTATAAAAACAAAAATCTTGGACCATTGATCCCTTCTTAATTTTAACGTGTGTGATTGAAACTCCTTTTGCATCTGCCACATGTCCAAAGTTATGTTTGATGATATCCCAATTTCATCTTTTTGTGCAAAATTGATGGGCAAAAATATAATTAGAAACAACATCTCCTTATTGTATTTCTCTCTTCGTTTTTTTACCTTGTTTTTTACTTTTATCCGTCAGAACAAGTTCGAAGCCTATTTTTTTCTATTCTTTAGAAATATACTTTTTTTTAATACTTAGAGACTCTCATTTCGTACAATTTTCCCTTCCAAATCGCGCTTCTCTTTAAACCTTCAAAGTTTTACACATTTTTATATCACGATACTCGTGTACTGCAGATTCATCTTCTCTGTTTTGATGCGGTCTTGGTGGTGGTTCGAGTGTTTGTCGAGAAGGGGGCGTGGATGTGTGATCGACTCCTGACGACTCTGTTGCAGTCCAAATCTGAGGTGTCCACAGTTGTTCCCCAGGCCTCCTACCTGTGTACTTCCTTCGAAGATAAACGTTCATACTCGTCGCTTCCGTCTGACTGGATCATTCTGCTTTCCCCTGAAGACGTCCCTGCTTTCGGGTTTTTATGATATATTTTTGTGTTTTCTTTTTCTTCTTTGTTAGTCCCTCATGACGGTTTGTCCGTCTGCCGATTTTTTCGGCCTTTCGGTCCATTAGTCGGCGCGCCGTCTATGGGACCGAACTGCTTCCCGTTATAAAAAAAAAAAAAAAAGTATAAGTATGAGTAGGTAGGATATTAGGGTTAGGATGGAGAAGAGGGGTAGGAGGAGAAGTAGGTGTAGTAGAGGAAAGTGAGACATCAGGAGATGGTGATTTGGTAGAGGAGAGAGGGGAACATTCTCATCAAATATAGGGATTTTTTTTTATCACAATAATAAGAAAATTTAAATTAATTACTCAAATAGAAAACAACAAACAATAAAAGTAATTTAACAACAACAATTTTTTCAGGCAAATGTTACTACACCACCGTAGCTTTCATTTTTCTTATATTACTAGGTGAACCGCGCGCGTCGGGATCGCGAATGGTGTTTGTTTGTGATGTGCGTAGTTGAGTCATAAGAGGATCCCCAATTGCAGAGGTCATCGTCTTTGGGAACACAAGATATTGCCTGATTGAGGAATTTAGTTGAGTTAGTATGAAGAACACTGAGTAACATCTAAGGTAAGGATTTGAGTCTTTTGAGATATGCTCGTTCGTCGTGAATGCGAAATGTGTATGCGTTGAAATGTAAACTGATTGAAGCAGTGGCTACTAGAACTCCATATACAAGGCAAGCAACACATGTTTGTTCAATTACAAATACACAAGCACATTGTAAATCAAGTATGGAGTAGCATACATGACGTGAATCGAGTACGGAATATGTACCCAAAGTTTATTTGTTTGGCAACATATATCTTATAATATTACCAGATTTTAGTTACTTTGACAACTCTACACACTTGTTCCCATAGATTTGATGATACCAAATCAAAACCAACTCTTCTTCCCGATGTAACACCCTAAGTTTTGGGAATTCGAAACGTTACGGGCTAGGACCTCATAGTGGATCCACCCTCAGAGTAGTAACAATAACATCGGATCTTACAACAAGACACAAATAAATGAAAACCAAAACTGTTATAAATACCAAAGGAACAAGGGGGTAATGGAATCAAAGATTTTATTTATTATTTAGTACAAAAAAAAATCAATGATTTAATTAGGATTTAATAAAGAAAATATTGTGAGAAAATTTGTAAGAGTCTCACGTCAACAATAGAGCAATCAGAGGCGAATACAAGGGGGTAATGGGGATATGACTCATATTAATTTGCTAACTCATATTAATTTGCTAACTCATCTGGTAGATGGAGGGAAGGACCCCTTTGGGGTGCAAGTTCGAGTTTGGGGAGTAGGAAAATGAGTCTTTTCTTTATATAGATGAAGAGATTAAGTGAAGTTTAATATTGCATTAATTCTTAATTAATACAACCAACACAATATACTAGATTATCAACCATCAATTAGTTTTGTTTGACAATTTATTTATAAAACACAAAACTAGTATACGAAACAAACCTTCTTGTTGTGTATTTTTGTTTTTTATGATAATGAATAATTTTAATATAGTAAAATTGGACACTAATTTTTCAACCCTAAATACATGACAACGGATTTTTTTTTTGGGGGTACATCTAGCCTACCCACATTTTGGATCCTAGATCTGTCCCTAATTTCGGCGATGACATAACAATTGGTTTATTACATGTCATCGAAAAATATGATTAGGTTTGTGATGTGAATTTTATTTTAGAAAAAAAAAAAATCAAACTTACATAGTTTAATATGTAAAAAGGCAAGTTAATTTAAATTCATTTTACTTCAAAAAATTTATTTTTCGAATATTTTTGGAAATTTTTTTTAATTTTTTTCAAAATTTTGTTTAACTGGAAAAAGTTATAAAAAAATCATTTTTTTTGTAAAATATATTGATTTGTTTTGTTTATAAATAAAATTTGGTTAAACATTAAAGTCTACTTATTTAACAAATTTATTTTTTTTTTCCGTTAATTGACTTTTATTGTTTTGAATTACTCTAACATATATTTTATTGTCTAACTAATGACATACATTTTACCGTGTTTTTCCACCCTTATATTTTGTCAAGAAATTATTGTAATATCCGGAATTTTATTTTCATTTATTTTCGAGTATTATCGAATTTCGATCCGTTGACCTTTTTAGGATTCCTATCATCATGTATCATCATGTATCATCACAAGTTATATCATTGTATGTGAGCCTTTCTCACATAAAATAATAGAAATATACCACCAAAGTGACCAAACTCTAATTTGCAACCATGAGTTCATGTCCTTGGACAAGATCTTGACAAGGATATGACGAGGCCATGACAACGTCATCTGACAAGTTTTGACAAGACTGTTATAAGACCATGACAACGTCACCGACAAGCTCGACAAGGCCATGACAAGAACATCTCACATGACTTTCTCAACCCATTGCTTCCCCATCTTCCTTGCGACAAGCCAAAGCCCGCAACTTTGCTTCAACCACTCCTCTCCTCCTTTAATGCATCCATGTGAACGCCTCTTCTAATTCATTTTTTTGGGGGCATGTAGATGGCCGGCCCAACAATGAAAGGGCCCAACCTTTAGCCTTCACATCAACGTCCACATCAGCCCATGCATTACCTAACAACTCCAGACTTTCCATATCCCAAGATCGGTTTTCAGATTTCACGCCTCAGTCTGTCCTTCCTCCGTCGTCCACAGTTTACCTCCCTCCTCTCTTCCCAAGACACACCCTCCATGCCTCTATTGCAAACAACCACGCTAGTAACAAACCTCCTTTTGCATGCACTCAGAGAAACGAATAGAGCCACTCCTTCGTATTTCTGGCTTCCAAGAGACAATACACGGGTAGTCTCAAAACCCCTCTTCATTCTGGCCACATTTGGGTGAGTCTCCTACCCTAAAATTGTGACTTTTGTCTTTGAAATTCCCCATAACACTTGACATACTTCGCATTCCTCGTTGTGTGTCATCACGTAGCTCAGTAGTAGTGATGCACCAGTCTCATTGAAGTGCAACGACCGACTAGAAACGGAGGCAGACCTGCAACCTAACCCGATTCAAAACAGCAGGTAAGCAACCTTGGAATCCTTTTGTGTTTGAGAAACCAAAGAAGAAGGTCCATAAGTATGTAGGTGTGTGATTGCTATAGGACTCGAAGTGAAGATCAATTATTCACGAAATCGTTGGAAGAAGTGGAGGCTGGGAAGGATCGAACAAGTGACATGTAGGTGGACTCCAAAACCAACAATAACCGGTGAGGCTCGAACACTGGATCAATTGCAGATCTCGTTTATTTTTTTATTCTAGAAAAAGTGTAGTGCAGTCATATTGGAGCTTCTGTTTCGATGTCTTAGAAATATTTTTTTACCGTTCAATTTTTAGTATGATAGAGAGGGATATGCATAGTATGATGTATCAAAAGTTTAGGCCAATCCAACGACCAGATCTGGATCTACGAGAGTACAAAGTAGGCCGGTTGTGCAGTTTGAGAAATCACTTAATTTTGGCTAAGTATAGAATTTCTTGATGTTGGAACCATCTTTGGAGATTTGTGTAGGAGTTGTTGTTTAGTGTTTTTGAGAGTTCTTTGCTCCTCTGAGGTAGCATGCATATCATAGAAGACCAAGATATTTTTCTTGGAATTTTTATATTTTTATTTGAACTTCATATCTTAAGCCAAAGTTGGACCCTAGTGACTTTGCTTGAAAGTCAAGAATTTTGATAATCTTCTAGTTTCTACCTAAACTTCTTGTTGAGAGTTAAAGGGTGAATTTGAGTTCCAAAGAATAATTGGGAACTTTTTTATGGGGTCTTTCTAGAGTTTCGGAACCACGGGTAAAATGGTCATTTACCCTTATGAGGGTATTTTAGTAACTTTTCTTGATCGATTTGAGTATCTTAGAACACTACTAGAAACACGGGTCATTAACTACGTTTTGGCTTCGACGCTTCTTATTGCGTCGCCAGAAATTTCAACGCTTTCAACAAGCGTTTAGCATTATCGACGCTATATAACGTCGAAGATAAAATGGACACTTATAAATATCGAAATAATTTACAAAGCGTCAACAAAGTTATCAATTTTCATCACCCACGAAATTAAAAAACCAAAACCCGTCTCTTTTTTTTTTGTAAGACCCTAAACCCGCTCTAACTTTTGAGTTTCCATTCAAACAAGCCCTCTCTCATTTATTTTCGTCCGTCAAACCCTAACATGTACACCTCTCTACTATTCTTTATCGCCATCTCTCTCTATGAAGAAGAGGAGCCCTACTCCGACTACCGACAACCAAGAGGAGCCTACTACTCTCTAACGCCGTCTCTGCGAATCTCCGGCGATAGACACTTCTCCATCTTCACGGCTTCTTCGGCGGCTTAGGTAACGATGACCGACAACCACCCCGACTTGTACTTTCTGGCCAAAACTCATCTGGACTGGGTGATTTATGTCATCCTCTACGCTACCATCCTATGTGCTACCATCCTTTGCGCTGTATAGATCCGAACATGAAATCCCTCTCCCCCATCATTTAGGGCTTTTTGTTATCTTAGGTTTCTTAACTTTGTTTGAAACAGGGACACTAAAAAAGAAGAACGGATTCAAAAGCGTCTTCGGAATGCCAAGGGAGAGATGGATCAAGGGAAATCACCCGGTCTTTTGGATCATGTCCTGGTAAACGACGACTTGGATGCCTACTATGAAAAGCTTAAGGTGAGCCTCTCACCCAACTCTATCAATATCGAACTTCTTCATATTAAATCATCTCTCAAACTAACTTTTGGTGCAGGAAATCTAGGGGATAAAGGAATCAACCAAATCTTTACTTGAATCAGGTTAGAATGTTCATCATTTCATTAATCATTATGAACTGAGATCTTCTTATATTAATGAATTGCAATTTGAACTGAAATACAGGGACCAAAAACATTCGTCTACGTCTGAATCTCTTATTTGCTCAGCAGCAAAGGTAGAAAATAAGATCTTCTTGAACTGTGAGGCATTAGGTGATAACAAACCAAAGGACGCATAAGTTAATTTCTTATTAGTCTACAAGCTTTTATTTACTGAACTACTATCAATGTGAATTCTAACTTTATGTTTTGGGGTTTGTAAATCAACATTTTATACTTGACCTCTCTTACTCAAGGGAGGAGCACCGGGAAGAACAAGAAGCAATGAGTTCTTCTTATATTGAAGTGAATTCTCACTTTATGGGTTTCCCCTTCTGTCCCTTCCAATCCCGTCCCTGCAATTGTAAGTTGAGTCCCTCTCTCCCATCATTTAGGGCTTTTGATTTTCACGAATTTCAGTTGTCTTGTTACTGATAAATTTTGAGTGTTTTTTGTTTCTATTTCCTAGATGCTTATATTTGAAGCCTTTAGCTTCTATAAATTGTTGGTTTACCTTGTTATGGAAAAACAGGTGGATTTTGTAGCTTCATCAAGTCATTCAACCTCTCAGTCAGTAAAGGATGAGGTGACGTGCATAATTTTTTGAATTTTTGCTTAATTGATCTACAAATTTTAATGACTTTTGTTTTGACGTGTCTTTGTTATTCCCCCTCTGAATAGGTAAGTTACTTTGAGTCAATGACTTTGTCAATGTTAAGGAAGGTAAAGCTCTCCTATTTTGATCCAGTTCTTTTGCACTCTGTTTTACACTAGAAATATGGATTGTAAGTATTACACAAATGAATTTTTTAGCTTGAAGTTCACACACAGCCATTTATGTGCTGCATGAGTATTTCTTGAGCTTAGCATTTCTTGTGTTTGTATTGCATCCTTTTTCTTTTCCATGTCTCATGTTCTGTACTTCTAACAAGTTTTTTTGTTAAATCAATTTTATTTTTGCATCTGTGGATTTCTGCATGAAATTTCTTTGTGGCTGTTGATCTTAGTTGGCTTGTCAAACTTTCCAACTTAGTGGGTATTAGATATTGCTGTTGCTAAATAACCGAGTTTCTTTTGCAGGCGGAAAGTGCAATTGCTGCTTTGAACTGCAACGGTGTAGTTAATGGATAATTGTCTATTAGGTTAGATGACTTTCTTAGAATAATTTATATATTGCTTATTTGCAGCTACAGTTCCAATGTTTAAAACTAGTTTGTGTGTATTCAGGGTTAACCCATCAAAGATACTTGTTCGTCCCCGTGTTGATCTTAGTGGTCTTTTTTAACTTCTTACCCCGATGCACATCTTTAGCTTTTGTTGGTTCTTTTTAACTCAAGTTACCTGAAATTACAAGGATTTTCAAACTTATACATGGTTGACTTCATACAAACATGAAGCTACATTTCATGCTGCTTTTATCTAAGAACAATATGAGTGATCCTTACAACATTTTTTGGAGTATTACTTATGGTTATTCATGTTGGAAAATTTTCATGTGCATTTGGTTTGGTATATGTTAGTCCATTCAGTAACCATGCTTTTTATTTTTCTCATGCAACTGATTGTAAATTATGTTGGGAATTTCAAAGTTGGAGAGCACTTCTCTCGGACAACTTGTTGAAAGTCATGTGCTTATCGGGCTAGTGGTTGACCGGCTTATACTTCTTGATGTGGGTTGCTATAAAGATTCTTTTTATTTCCTTTTAGGGATGTAAGCTTTAAATACAGTTCTCATATGTTCTTTGCATTATTGAACTTGTTATAGGTAGCGATTATTGTTTTAGACGACCTTGTTAAATGCATATTTGAGATGGAATTAGAAGATGATGACCTTGAAGACACTACAAATGAAGGAGTTGAGGTATGATATGCAAAGTTTTATGAGGTCGGTTGTTTATAATTTTAGTTTTTTGGTCTCAATCAACACTTGAAGTTAACTTCTATTATATAGCTCCACATGGAACATTATACTTTTTAGGTGTTTGAATTCCTTTGCAAGTCATTCCACAAAACTATCCTCAATGCATACAAATCCAAAATTGCACAAGTGATGCCCATGTACTTGAATTTTCTGCAAAGTATATTCCTTTTTATTTTGTAAAATTTACAACTCTAATTGTAATCGTATTTGCACTCTTCACTAATGGATACTATTGTGTGCCCTGTAGGATGAGTGTTGTTGCTTATTTGGCTAGCTACATGGCTCGTGCAAAGTTCTTGATGACATCTTTTGTGACAACCATGACCGCAAGGTGATTGTTGCAGGCTGACTTGCAGCCTCTCTCGCTTCAGAAATATTCTTAAGCTTACTGCTTCTTTTAATGCTCTAGGCCATTATGCGAGTTTACTTCTCCACCGTTGGATTTGAATGATCTTGTCCACTTTATAAAAAGTACATTTTATATAATGTTTGTTTGATTTAGTGATATTAGTTTGCACGTTCGAAGTGTATCTTAAATGCTTGTTTTTGTAATGATTTTTTGTAGCAAAGTCTTTATAATGGCTCATAAAAGTGTCAATAATGTTTAACATCAATCTCTTATAGGGATTGGCGCTAAACATTAATTACCCAAAACTCATTTCTCTACGCTTCTTAGCGTCCACAAATGCATAAAATAATTGGCGGGAATTTGGAGCGAAGTTGGCGGACGAAAATCTTGACGCTTTTTAGCGTGCAATATATGTGAATTTTTTTAAAAATATTCAAAAAAAACAAAAGCTTTGAAAGATGTTTATTGACCGTACATAGCGCCGACAATGTTTGACGATAAAAAGCGTCGACCATTCTCCGCGTCGCTAATAACTACGCTTAGTGAAAGCATCGAGAAGTTTTTTTCTCGAAGCTATTTAACGCCGAGAAAGCCTTAAAAAAGCGTAGTTAATGACCCGTGTTTCTAGTAGTGGAAGTTGGAGACTTCTAAGGAAGTGGGATACATTATTGATCCACTTGCCTTTCATAATAGGCGGTTGAGTTTCTACGGTTGCAAACCGAGTTAAGATTACAAGAGTTGAGATTGGATTCAGGTAAGTCCTTTGGACTTACTTAGTTAGCTTCTAGATGTTAGCTGAATGATGATGGTGATGCGTGTTCTTTGTTTGATAATTATAACATGCATATGACGACCTTTATTACGTTTATGACCCAAATGTATGTATAACGGGTGGTGACATCACTGCCTAGCTCTAACATGAGATTGGGAGGTTCTCTATACCCAGACCATGCAGGTATAAGGTGAGGTGCATAAGATCCACTCCTGATGGTTACACGGGGCGGAGGCGAGGTTTGGGAATCCCTCGTGTCACAAAATAAGTCATTAGTAAGAGTGTATGACTTAAATATAGATAATAAAAATAAATTCTCTGAAATCATGATGAGTGTTTAATTATGCTATTATATGTGTGTGTGTTGTTTTCATTTGTCTAACTTATAGATAGCTAGCTAATGGTTGGTTTCTTTTGTTGTTTAGGCTTACCACAGTTTAGAGCAAAAGTTGAGTGATCCAGAAGTAGTGGTCAACCAAGTCTCTGTACTCCCTGGGATGGGGTTGGATTTTATGTTGTTCTTTCCTTGTAGTATGTTGATATTAGACTTTTAATATCTTAAGTACGTTGTTGGTTGTTAGTCGCATGTTGTTACATTCATGACATTAAAACATCGTTTTAAGAATTTCGGTTTTCTTATTTGTGCCTTGTTGTAAGATCTAGTGAAAGCGTTGTCAAACCATGGGTCGGGACCCACTGTGAGGTCCTAACCCGTGACTCCCCGAGCTTTGAGAGTTTAGGGTGTTCCAATTATGTAGTGTAGGTTTGTATGATATTAGAGTTGAACCGGTTGGTTTTCACTTTTCATTGTCTACTTGTTCTTTTATTGAAATGCTGCCATTCAAGGATAGATGGAGGACCTTTTGGAGCTAAATAAATAGTAGGTTGAAACCATTTTTTTAACACATGATTGACTTATCCATGAATGGATAGATGGAGGACCTTTTGGAGCTAAATAAATAGTAGGTTGAAACTATTTTTTCAACACATGATTGACTTATCCAAATGATGATATTTTACATGTGATCGCGTCAAGCGATGTCACTGATTCAAGTGGTCGAGATCATATCATTTTTCAATCACGTGACCAACGAGGGTTTGTTGATCACACCAAATTATATTTCACAGTTAGTTTATTCTTCTCACCAAGACGTGCTTTTCAATCTTCAAGATTTGGTATATTTATCCCCAAGGTTGGACCATTAACCGACCGTCATAAGAATTATTTGCAACACATGAATGCCTTACCCAAACGGCGATTACTGTTCAGGTAAGGCACATTATTCCGGTACGGGCGTGCGGCTGAACGTACGCCCGACACGTGTCCCAAAAAAAAAACGAGTGAAAGTAATAGTTCAAAACTTATTATGAAATAGTTCATAACCTATAAAAGGATAGTTCATGAATCATAATAGAATAGTTCATAGTGCAAAATTTATAAAGGAATGAAAGTAATAGTTCAAAACTTATGAAAGAATAGTTCATAGTGCAAAATTTATAAAGGAGTGAAAGTAATATGTAACACCCCAAATTCTCGGAACTCGGGGAGCTACTGGTTAGGACCTCACAATGGGTCCCGACCTTGGTTTAACAACAACATTACTTGGATCTTACAACAAGGCACAAATGTATTTAAAACAGTTTCAAAAAAAAAACATAATATTTTTAATGGTATAAACGTACACATGTGACATCCTTACAAACATATATAAAGATACATAACATGCATGACGTATGGAAGACTCCCCCGTCCCCATCTAATGAGTACGTGGACCCGGCTGACCATCCGTTCCGGATCTCTCTGCAACTGTCTATCTCTACAGATCTACAACACGGATAAACCGTTAGCTAACTATCCAAATATAAGCAAAAAGATAACAGCACAAACACAAGCAGAAACAAAATAAACAAACATCATGCTGGCACTCAACCGTTTATTATCTATTATTTAAGTGATTCTCATTATTCAATTTAAGTTGTGGCACGAGAATTATTATTAGTTCTCGCCTCCGTTCCTTATCCAACTGGTGTAGGTCTAGCTGACTTCCATTGGTAGCATCACTACAAACCACGTATGGACTAGTCCCGAAAGAAACCCCCAGCGCCCCGCGAGCTACTGAGCAGAATGCCACCGCCCGTTACTCTTAGGCCAAAATATAGGTCGGTAATTATATATCACAACCTATCTCTCTAACATTTCAATCACACAACACCATCATCATTTATACTCATATTTAGCAGTCAGCTAAGTAAGCCCAAAGGACTTACTTGATATAAAGCTCGACTCTTTGTAAACCAACTCGCTCTGTAAACTGTAGCAACTCAGTTGCCTGTCAAAGGAGATAAGTGCATTAGCACACTCCTACGTAGTTAGAAGTCTAAGACTTCTAAAATAGAATAATGTATTAAGACATAACTAGTTGCAGTATTGATTTAGGGTAAAATGACCATTTTACCCTTGGTCCCGAAATTCCCGAAAATTCTAAAATTCATGTCTAAACTCCTATTTGAGATTCAAAAAAAACATATTCTAACTCCCAAAGCTTCGTTTGGTTCCAAGCTAACATTTTCCTATGTTTCTATTTTCCGGGAAATCGTCAAGGTCTAACTTCGATTCCAAATATAAAATTCGTAACCGCTTATAAAAATTCCGACTTAAATCCCTAAATTATCTATGATGTCCTATCTAACTTTAGGAGAAAGAATTTCTCCAAACTGTTCATTCAAAAGTTTTATAAAAATTCCTAAAGTTGACTACTCCCTTTACAAATTCTATACTTAGCCCAAATCTGAGTAGACTTTGAAAAATCATAACTCCTAAACCACTCACTGGATTTATCCCAAATTTTGATATGTTCTACTATAAAATCTTATCTATAACATATCCAAAATTTAGCTGCAAAGAAGATCAAAATCCTATTTAAAACTATCTCCCAAAACCGAATTTCAGCACAACAGAAAAACTGCTTACGACTCAATCTTGGAAAAATCGTAAATCCCAAACCACTCGCTGGATGCCTCTCAAATTTTAATATGTTCTACAACAATATGTAAACTATATCATATCCAAAATTCAAGTCCAACGGATATCAAGAGCTTATTCAAAATCATCTCACAAAACAGCGTCACTTGCTGTTTTTCCCAACACTCAGCACGTATATAAAAACGTCAACTTTGAAACACAATAACTCTCAAACCGTAACTCCGATTCTTCCCAAATTTTAGTATGATCTACTATACTATATCAACTATAACGTGTCAGAAATTCAAGTCTAACAGAAGTCAATAACTCCTCCAAATTTATTCCACAAAACTGCATCTCAAGCATATTTCCTCAAACTCAGCACACTAAAAGAAAACTGTATAACTCTCCAACCGTAGCTCGGATTCCTCTCAAAATTTAATATGTTATACTATACAATACCAACTTAGACATATCCGGAAATCAGCCAAAAATAAGGAGTTTAGCTTACCCAAAAATGGACCCGAAGTTAACTGCTCATCACTTTACAACCCAGAAAACGCAGCAGCCCCACGAGCCATCTTCGAGGGCTGTTATGTAGGTTCCGAGATACAAATGGCTCACATAAGCACCTATATATAGAGAGGGTAATGCACATGAAGGGGAGTAAGGTCGTTACCCGACAATCGAGACCCGACAGGCACTCGTGCACGAGGACGAATGGGAAGAACACCCTTCTGTAACTGCTGCTTCTTGCGGATATGGACTTCCGCCTCTGCAGCCTGGTACCAGCGGCTCGGATCTAGTATCTTCTGCAAATCTGGACGGTCTTCGTAGTTGCTGTGTTTCTGGAGCGAGGATCCGGCTTGCTCGACTGGAGAGGAGGGTCGTCTGCACTACCGGTGTCGACAGCGGCTGGAGGACGCGAGGCTGGAGGTGCTGCGAGGCGGACACGTTTGCTGCGTACACTAGCGTCAGTTGTGCCCCTGGTGGTTGACGTTGCGCGCAGGAAGGGGAGGCGGTCGACGGCGGCGGCGGCTTGATGTGGAGTCCGCTGAAGGTAGAAGAGGGAAGCGGCCGATGGGACTCCTGGCATACCCGCCGTAGTCCAGTGATGAAGGAGCAGCGCCGGTTCCACAAGAAGAAGGGCAGGGACGTGCGAGAGAGGAGAGGAGGGGCGCTACTGTCCGGTCGAAGACGGTTGCTGCTCGCCGGCGTCGACGGTGCTGCTGCGTGAAGGCTATGGATTCGATGGAGGGGAAGAGAGAGGGGAGCGGCCGCTAGCGTGAAGGGGTAGAAGCGGCGTACGTGAGTAGTTAGGGTAACGAAGTGGAGCTTCCCTGATGGGCCCAGCTGGCTCATTGCAATGGCCCAAATGACGAGTCTTTACGGGCCCGGATGGCCTATTTTAACGGATACAACTCCTTTGACGGATAATAAAAGGTAGATCGGTTTTCGCTTATTTTATGTAAGTAGAGACATCGCATAAAATAATAAAACTTTTGAAGAACTCGGTGTCACATAAATTGACAAGCAATGACGGAAAAGTCCGAACCTGTCAAATTCTAGTTTGTCTCGGAATATCCGGAAATTAAAATTCCGGACGTTACATCATTTCCCCCTAAAAATAAGTTTCGTCCCGAAACTTAAAAGAAGTCAACATGAAGTCGGAATTCATACTAAGGAATTAAAGCGCCGGAAAAGTCAAACGGTCGAGTTATGATTTGTTTCTGAAATAGCCGGAAGAAAATTTTCCGGGTATTACCTTAATCCCCCCTTAAAATAAGTTTTGCCCCGAAACTTAATATACGTTAATCGTAAGGTCGACCTCCAAGGAACAACAAAGTTACAAACCTAGTGTACCTAATTACTACCCCAAAAGTTTCGTCGTTTCAACATCTAAGTACCTCGCAGTCAAAGGTCACCAAAAAAAAACATACATCCCGACAAAGTACTCAAGCATGAAATAAACAAGCAGTCAAACAATATTACACCGATACATGTTTAAGCCTTAACTCGTCGCTCTCGGGGTTATAACTATTTTTACCTAGGTTTCTGAAAGGTTACGTCTCATACTATCCGCAATATTTCAAGTAGTTTCGTCGGCTTTTCATAACACCACTGACTCCGAAATCTTTTCATGTACTTACATCACAAGCGCTTGTTACTTCGTTCTAGGGTGGTTATCGGATATCTCACCGGTATCATCGTCCCAACTGTCCGATCCTCTATTCTGAGGACCTAACTCGTGTCTAGTAGGTATTCCCTCTAACTAAATCCGTGGACAATGTGGTTTCTCCCCTCAATAGGGTGAGGAATACTAGTCCATTAATCACTTTCAACTCAGCTTGCAAGGTCTCACAAGGTTGTCTTACATAACTCACCTCTAGATCTTTTGATGACCTTCCTGAGGTAATTTATTCCAATTCTTTTCTTTCTGATCTTCTGAAGGGTTCCGAGTATCCGATCTAGGATATCTCCCCTTATACACTTATCGGTACTTTACTAAGTGTTTAAGGCTAGTTGTATCATAACTCACTTAGTCTTACTTCATAATATGACTCCGTCATATGGTTCCTCCATTAATGAACCGTCATCTGCTCGTTTTTAGTCTTAACTTGATATAACTTAACAACCAACACCCGGTGGTCAATCTTTGTATTCTATCGGCGTCATCATATCATTTTACACATCTCTAGTTCGACTCAAGCTTCTTACGCAGTATCAAGATTTTAGGTGATATAAAATGTATTCGCGATGACAACCCTAGGCACAAGGTAATCTTACCTCCCCCTCGTTTGATCATAATTACTCGATAACTGCTAACACACCATCAACATTCCACTCTTATATCCCTCACGTCTATCAGACCGATAATATTTCTCGGACATGCAACGCACTCGGATCTATTCTGATACAAAATTCTTCTTATACTCTACTCTTGAGATTATGTTTTCTATTTGTACGAGTACTGGTCTGTAAGTACACTCCCGTAGCTTCCTTTTCTTATTTGTCTTTCGATTCAACTTGATAGTTACTCCCTTGAGCTTGTTAGTGCAGGTCCTACACAATACCTTTATTACATCGTTACTTCCTTTTTCCTTCCATCAATAAACTCATTCTAAAGTACCCTGCTAGGTATTAAGTTCCAAATTTACTTGTCTGCCGACATGTGACGAAGTTGTCATGTTTCATTGGGATCTATAATAGGGTATCAATATCTTTCCATAACCTCTACATGCAGGTGCCTTCCAGACTACTTGATGGTGGTACAATTCTTCCACAAAATTTTTAATCACTCTGCATAGCTCCTCTCATGTTTGTGCTCATCAAAACGCATTTCACCAACTACCATCATCTTAAACTCGACACGTCATTTTTCTGTACCATTAAGCTTCTTGATCTGTGGTTTAGGACCCACCACACTTCCTCTGCGCTACTCTGATAATTCTGTTGTCACTCATTAATCATAAGGACAATTTTTTTTGTGAGTCCAAAGTGATTGACCCAAACTCTTTCTCCTAATTACACTATTAGTTCTATCCGGGTGGAGTACCCAATATCTTCCTTACTCGCCTTCCTGTAAGCAACTTTTAACAAGATTCTCTCTGTTCCATGAGTTGGTATAAGGAGATCGTCATTGACTACGTGAGATCCCAACATCCCGGACTTACTCTTGTCATACCTCTATTGGCATTAAATTTCTTGTGAGCACGACTTACTCGGTTACTCTTTTTACACTTCTTTAGCTCGGGTTCAACCGTGTCACTCATCTAGCGTAAATAGTTCCTTCAAGTATTCCATGATAGCTCGTAACCCTGTTCTTACTGTTCCTATGACCTTAATTATCCTTCATTTACCATTTTCTTGTATGGACCGCGGTTGTTTATGAATTAAGACCTGTTATAATTGAGAGGTTACCGTGGACCATTGAGTCCACCACACTATTCTCATATACACATGTTCCTTAATCGGCGTTGTTTGTAATACCTCCTTCAAAGAAACCTTGTTGACTATGCGACAGGCTCCTATCCTTTTGGATACCGGCGTTGTGATTTCTTTCAAAATTCTTATATCTTCGAAGAAGACAAAAATCTCCATGCTTGTGAAGTCTACCTTTCGCTCTTGTACTAAATTGTAAGTCCCCATTCCATGTTAATTGTGATCTGTCAAATTTTTCTTAACTAGTAGGTAGACAGTTGCTGACAACAATTCTCATTACCCTTAATGATTAAGGAGTTAAATCCGACCATCAGAATCTTCTTCTTAACTTTAATTAGAGTTACTAACTTGAACTCGTCCCATGTTACTATTAAGGGTATTAGTACCTGTATCAATTTAACTTCACCATTATCGTCGTCGATCTCTTGTAGAGATCCCCCCATATCTCAATCAAATACTTTTATAAATCCTTTGTACTTATCTACCAACCAGTCATCCACAGTCACCACACATGTAAAGTTTCAGTTGTTACTAGTTAGTCTGTAGTTGATCTTCCACAAGATTATAGACTTACTTTTCTTCTATCTCTTTTGAAGTTTGATAGACTTGGTCAAAATCTATCTCCTCTAGTTTCTTTGTTAATACTCTTTTAGTTTCTTCTACAGTCTGCACTTCTCTTGTTCTCTTATGAGGTCACTATACTCTTCTGAGTCTAGTCCTAGCATTCATCTGTCGCCAATGAGTTCATCAAGTTTTCCACATTAGCTTGTAAGCGTGTCTTCGCGATTCTCCTTACCTTAGTCATCATCTGTTTGCGGTTCTCTAGTATGAACCGTTAGTGTTGGTAACTTAAATCTCTTTGTAAATGAGAAATTATTGCGGACCCTTGAGTCCACCAAACCACTTTTCCACATTCTTCTCCTTTTTTAGTTTTGTCTTGATCATGTCGCCTTTATAAAAATTCGTTGTCTCAATTTTAGACTTCTAGTTTCTTTGATACTTATGTCGGACTTTCATTCAAAACTCTCATATCCTTGAAGGACTCCACATGCTTCCATGGTTACAGGATTTATTTCTCGTCATCAAACTCACTCTTTATCTTTGTACCTTTTAACTTCTCACAACTGGGTCGACACTCTATCTCCTTTGTACTCTCATGTCCATGCTTGCTTATGGCGGCGTCCGTCTTGATAGTCACGTCCTTTACACCGAAATTCTTGGTTGTACTCCGTTCTATATGATTCTTGTTTCTCCATTTTTATCTCCATTCTACGCTCTCGTCGTCTCTTGCGTGGTTCTTCTAATTCATCTCTCGACTTCATACGACAAAGCCCTTGCATGATTCTCAATTTCTTCTATCTAAGCTGACTCGGGAACTTCTTTCTCATCCGGTTGTACTGGCGGTAAAATTTTCTAAACACCTTTACTGCTTTGCCCACCCGTCCTTCGGATGATTTATAAGTCATCAGGACGTCCATCGGAGTATCATACTAAATCTTGGTCTGAATCCCTTATCTCGTGTGGAAAACTCTTCAAACTCGTTACCGATTTATCATGAGGCGCTAATCGCTTCATGATATCACAACTAAAGAATACAAGATATCCTTTAGGGTACTAGCAAACTACACACACACAGATATATAATTTACACTAAAACCTATCGATATAAGTCTATATACTAACTCACCTATCGTTCCAAGTTGCAGAGATCCACGGAGAACGATGGTGGTCCGACGTACTACTAACCCAACAACCCGACTATGCACGTGTGTAAAAACAGAAATCCGTTTTGAAAATCTTAGACCCCTTTCGGGTTCTAGTTATTTTATACATTCGGTCTTTTAGAAGATTTCAAGTGCCATTGTTGCCAACCCAGAGCTCTGATACCATGTTGTAACACCCCAAATTCTCGGAACTCGGGGAGCTACTGGTTAGGACCTCACAATGTGTCCCGACCTTGGTTTAACAACAACATTACTTGGATCTTACAACAAGGCACAAATGTATTTAAAACAGTTTCAAAAAAAAAACATAATATTTTTAATGGTATAAACGTACACATGTGACATCCTTACAAACATATATAAAGATACATAACATGCATGACGTATGGAAGACTCCCCCGTCCCCATCTAATGAGTACGTGGACCCGGCTGACCATCCGTTCCGGATCTCTCTGTAACTGTCTATCTCTACAAATCTACAACACGGATAAACCGTTAGCTAACTATCCAAATATAAGCAAAAAGATAACAACACAAACACAAGCAGAAACAAAATAAACAAACATCATGCTGGCACTCAACCGTTTATTATCTATTATTTAAGTGATTCACATTATTCAATTTAAGTTGTGGCACGAGAATTATTATTAGTTCTCGCCTCCGTTCCTTATCCAACTGGTGTAGGTCTAGCTGACTTCCATTGATAGCATCACTACAAACCACGTATGGACTAGTCCCGAAAGAAACCCCCAGCGCCCCGCGAGCTACTGAGCAGAATGCCACCGCCCGTTACTCTTAGGCCAAAATATAGGTCGGTAATTATATATCACAACCTATCTCTCTAACATTTCAATCACACACCACCATCATCATTTATACTCATATTTAGCAGTCAGCTAAGTAAGCCCAAAGGACTTACTTGATATAAAGCTCGACTCTTTGTAAACCAACTCGCTCTGTAAACTGTAGCAACTCAGTTGCCTGTCAAAGGAGATAAGTGCATTAGCACACTCCTACGTAGTTAGAAGTCTAAGACTTCTAAAATAGAATAATGTATTAAGACATAACTAGTTGCAGTATTGATTTAGGGTAAAATGACCATTTTACCCTTGGTCCCGAAATTCCCGAAAATTCTAAAATTCATGTCTAAACTCCTATTTGAGATTCAAAAAAAACATATTCTAACTCCCAAAGCTTCGTTTGGTTCCAAGCTAACATTTTCCTATGTTTCTATTTTCCGGGAAATCGTCAAGGTCTAACTTCGATTCCAAATATAAAATTCGTAACCGCTTATAAAAATTCCGACTTAAATCCCTAAATTATCTATGATGTCCTATCTAACTTTAGGAGAAAGAATTTCTCCAAACTGTTCATTCAACAGTTTTATAAAAATTCCTAAAGTTGACTACTCCCTTTACAAATTCTATACTTAGCCCAAATCTGAGTAGACTTTGAAAAATCATAACTCCTAAACCACTCACTAGATTTATCCCAAATTTTGATATGTTCTACTATAAAATCTTATCTATAACATATCCAAAATTTAGCTGCAAAGGAGATCAAAATCCTATTTAAAACTATCTCCCAAAACCGAATTTCAGCACAACAGAAAAACTGCTTACGACTCAATCTTGGAAAAATCGTAAATCCCAAACCACTCGCTGGATGCCTCTCAAATTTTAATATGTTCTACAACAATATGTAAACTATATCATATCCAAAATTCAAGTCCAACGGATATCAAGAGCTGATTCAAAATCATCTCACAAAACAGCGTCACTTGCTGTTTTCCCCAACACTCAGCACGTATATAAAAACGTCAACTTTGAAACACAATAACTCTCAAACCGTAACTCCGATTCTTCCCAAATTTTAGTATGATCTACTATACTATATCAACTATAACGTGTCAGAAATTCAAGTCTAACAGAAGTCAATAACTCCTCCAAATTTATTCCACAAAACTGCATCTCAAGCATATTTCCTCAAACTCAGCACACTAAAAGAAAACTGTATAACTCTCCAACCGTAGCTCGGATTCCTCTCAAAATTTAATATGTTATACTATACAATACCAACTTAGACATATCCGGAAATCAGCCAAAAATAAGGAGTTTAGCTTACCCAAAAATGGACCCGAAGTTAACTGCTCATCACTTTACAACCCAGAAAACGCAGCAGCCCCACGAGCCATCTTCGAGGGCTGTTATGTAGGTTCCGAGATACAAATGGCTCACATAAGCACCTATATATAGAGAGGGTAATGCACATGAAGGGGAGTAAGGTCGTTACCCGACAATCGAGACCCGACAGGCACTCGTGCACGAGGACGAATGGGAAGAACACCCTTCTGTAACTGCTGCTTCTTGCGGATCTGGACTTCCGCCTCTGCAGCCTGGTACCAGCGGCTCGGATCTAGTATCTTCTGCAAATCTGGACGGTCTTCGTAGTTGCTGTGTTTCTGGAGCGAGGATCCGGCTTGCTCGACTGGAGAGGAGGGTCGTCTGCACTGCCGGTGTCGACAGCGGCTGGAGGACGCGAGGCTGGAGGTGCTGCGAGGCGGACACGTTTGCTGCGTACACTAGCGTCAGTTGTGCCCCTGGTGGTTGACGTTGCGCGCAGGAAGGGGAGGCGGTCGACGGCGGCGGCGGCTTGATGTGGAGTCCGCTGAAGGTAGAAGAGGGAAGCGGCCGATGGGACTCCTGGCATACCCGCCGTAGTCCAGTGATGAAGGAGCAGCGCCGGTTCCACAAGAAGAAGGGCAGGGACGTGCGAGAGAGGAGAGGAGGGGCGCTACTGTCCGGTCGAAGACGGTTGCTGCTCGCCGGCGTCGACGGTGCTGCTGCGTGAAGGCTATGGATTCGATGGAGGGGAAGAGAGAGGGGAGCGGCCGCTAGCGTGAAGGGGTAGAAGCGGCGTACGTGAGTAGTTAGGGTAACGAAGTGGAGCTTCCCTGATGGGCCCAGTTGGCTCATTGCAATGGCCCAAATGACGAGTCTTTACGGGCCCGGATGGCCTATTTTAACGGATACAACTCCTTTGACGGATAATAAAAGGTAGATCGGTTTTCGCTTATTTTATGTAAGTAGAGACATCGCATAAAATAATAAAACTTTTGAAGAACTCGGTGTCACATAAATTGACAAGCAATGACGGAAAAGTCCGAACCTGTCAAATTCCAGTTTGTCTCGGAATATCCGGAAATTAAAATTCCGGACGTTACATAATAGTTCAAAACTTATTATGGGATAGTTCATGAATTATAATAGAATAGTTCATGAATTATAATAGAATAGTTCAAAGTGCAAAATTTATAAAGGAGTGAAAGTAATAGTTCAAAACTTATTATGAGATAGTTCATGAGTTATAATAGAATAGTTCATGAATTATAATAGAATAGTTCATGGATTATATTAAAAAGTAATAGTTCATGGATTATATGGGAATAGTTCAAAGTTTATAGGAGAATAGTGCATAAATTATAACATGGTAGTTCAAACAAATTTTCATTCGTTTCCGGGAAAAAAAATCGTTTCAGAATTTTTTTTTTAATTTTTTAATTTTTTTTCCGGGACACGTGTCGCCCGTACGATCGGCCGCCGCATTAATTGAACCGTACCTGAACATTTGCGGACATATATATATATATATATATATATATATATATATATATATATATATATATATATATATATATATATATATATATATATATGTCGGTTTGCATGAGGAGTAGGGATGTAAATGGGTTCGGGATTTCCCAAAATTTGCGGGTATTACCCGTCATGGGGATTTTAAACGGGGCCGGGGCCGGGGATGAGTTAATAATTGATTACCTGCTTGGGGATGGGGACGAGGATGAAGATAGGGGTATTCTCCCCGCTCCCCGATCCAAAACCCAAACCCGTCGAGGAATCCGATGGGGAACCCCGACAGGGATTCCGACGGGAAAAACCGAGTAAACAAATTGTATTTCTTTAGACTTTCATTGTAGTTATTGTGTTTAAATTCAAAAATTGCCGATGATTACTAAAATTTCAAACTATGTACATTTTTTATGCTTTAGGAATTAAGAGTATCATACTCCGAGATTGTTATTCGTACCACCTGAAAAATGCTATTCATACCCTGACTACGCGTACGCAATGCGTAGCCGTAGCAAGAAGCTCATTTCGTTCAAATAATAAAGGAAAATGGTTACAACTATGCATTGCCGATGTGTAGTCCTACTACACGTACGTTATGCGTAGTCGTAGCTGTACTACGACTACGCATGGTGTACGCGTAGTAGTCCATAACATATATTTAGTTCGAAAAATGAAGGAAAACTTACTACACCTACGCAATGCGTAGGCGTAGATGTGGTATGTATAGCATGTATATGGTGGTACGAATAGCAAGAACCATCATACTCATTCCTACAATCCTACTCGCACAAAATGTATTTTGAAAAATATATTTTAAGTCTAAATATTTGTATGATAATTATGTGTAAATTATGCTAATGCTAAGTAGAGTAAGTGCTAACCTGTATTAATTTGGTTTTTGATCATATGAGGATAACAACACCCCAACGATATTCTTGAATACATCGTAAGTCGTAAACGTCAAATCACGACGATCAAATGCATGACACACTATATGTGTTTTCTTTATGTGTCTTAGTCTCTCATATACGTATTTTGACTGCGCAACTTAAATCCTAAAACCTTAAAATTAAAATGATAAAATAATATAACACTTTATCTTGAGACCATTATCTAAATGTTAGTAGGATATACTTATTTTTGTTTATACTAGTTTGTACTACGAGTCTTGATCCTATAGTTCTAACTTGAATGAACAAAACCTTATATATAACTATACTTTGACATATTGGATAAGGTTATGTGTTAAACAACTAACTAAGTCACATCAACATTTCAATTAAAATATATATTAATATTATATGAATTGACATTTATATTGTAACCATGAACTAAATGTTAGTAGTAAACTATATACACTTTTGTACTTACACAAGATATATTTTGAATAATATGAGGATAACATTCCAATTAAAATGTATATTATATATGTAATTATGTTCATACTAATGCTAATCTATGTTAATTTAATTTTCGATTATATGAGGTTAACACCCACGTGAAATTTCCTCCATTGTGTCACGACTCGCACATTATGAAGATTTTGTAACACCCGGTTCTTTTGGAGGCTCTTTCGGATGGGATTCGGGTAGGTTAACCGTGGGGGCGGCTAGAGGGTGCCGCAGGGGTGTCGACCCGCGGGGGCGGCCAATATTGTCCGCGAGGGAGGGTAAGCAGCGGGCCGCATTGTTTCATTTTGTAAGCAACGACGGTTACGAAACTTCACTTTTATTTCTGAAACCTTACCTTCCTTCTGCCCATTCTGAGTTTTGACGTCCCTTTGGAGCTATTTATCACCTTGGGAGAAATTACGTAAATATGTTCTCCTCTTCCCCTTAGTCTTCCCTTCCTCCATCGTTGATTCTTCTTCCCTCCTTCACCTCTTGTTCCTCTTTTGTTTCCATCACTAGCAGCGTGGTGCTTTCACCCTCATCAGACTGCAGCAAGGATTAGCAAGGGCGCCGTCTTTGTAGACTCTAGAACCGCTAATCTCTTTCGAGTGTGATATATGTCTACTAAGGGTAAGTTGGCTTCCCTTCCTTTCCTTTAATTACCATATGGCTGCACGAAGACCTGATTGAATACACATAGAGTTACAGGAAGATTGGAGAAGAACGAAGGTCGGACTCGAAGAAGCGAAGTCGGAAGTTTGCAGTCGCCAATGCCATAACCACACTTGCCATCCACGCGACCGCACCTCACCGCCCCCGCACCTTATTCCTGTCGCGGGTGCGGCGTCTGTGTCTTTCCTGCCCCTACACCTCTTCCCTGCCACGGCTGCAGTTTCCCTCCAATGAGACCCTTAAGTCGTTCTTGTGAATTAAGGGTGTTCTTTTGGTATGTCTTTCCTCCTTCCTTGTACCCTTTGATCATAATGTAGTATCATGTTAGGTGGCTTAGCAGATCTTGAGCAAATCCCATGTAGTGGGTTAGTTTAGATTAGTTCCGAACTACGTTGAGGTTTGCAGAAGGTAGGAAGTTGTTAGGATGCAACTTCACATGGTTGTGGATTGGTTATAACATATTTCCTTGACTTGTATTAGGCATCGAGGAGAGTTTTTTGATCGGGTTGTGTGATAGATGAGAGTATTCGGTTTCAGGTAAGTCCTTAGGACTTACTTAACTTCTATATATTGGCGAATGCTTGAGTGGTGTGTGTTGTTGTACTGTGATGTTTTTGTTATCGTTAGTATACCGGCCTATTAGTTGGCCCACGGGTCACGGGCGTTGATCTCTTGTCCAGTTCTCCCGACGAGGCTGGGAGGTGCTTCGCGACTAGACCAGACTTGGTACACGGTGAGGGTACCGAACCACTCCATTGTGTATACGGGGAGGTGCGTTGAACTACTCCAACTAGATAAAGGACCAAAGGTGGGAGTCTAAGACTTCTCATGTCACACCTATAAATGAATAATATGGATGACCTTAAAAAAGATAATAATTAAAGGAGTTTTGTGATAGCATGTCTAGTCTTTACCCTTTCCTTTGCATGTGTTTGTGCTTCGGCGTTTTCCTTTATGCTATAGTTAGCTAACGGTTTATCTGTGATGATAGAGGCCTTGCAAGATTAGGTAAGTGAATCGGAGGAGGAGGTCAGTCGGGGTTCCCGTACGTGATAAGATGGGTGTGGGTTTTTGCATGTTATGTTTAGTCGACTCTAACAATTTACCTTACGTATTTCGTTTATGTCTTTGTACCCCGACTGAGAGTTTGTTATCTTATTTGGCATTGCATACTATTATATTTGAAATTCCACGTTTTATCGTTTGTGACTTGTTGTAAGATCCAATAATATTGCTTTTCAGATAGGATCGGGACCCATTGTGAGGTCCTAGCCTGTAGCGCTCCGAGTCTGAGATTTGGGCTGTCACATATATTAGGAAGATTCATTCTTAAAATACTTTTGATGGACGATGCAAACATCCGTCCGCTGTCCGGAAGCAGGTTCAATTTTTCTTCCGATGAGTGTGTTTTATGATTAATTATCTTATACATCCAAGTTCCACCTACTAATCACTTTGATACGGTTTTTTATAATTTATGAGATTTTGATTCGTCGTGTATATAGTATAGTGACAGGACAATTGAATCACCACTTTGATATTGTTATAAGTTATTTATGAAAAATCAAACCCATTTTACAATGCACATTTTGCGGAAAAAAATATGGTGACGGGAAAGTTGTGAGTCTTGAAAAATATGGGGACGGGGAATTCCCTGATGGGAACGAATATCCGACGGAGAAAAGAAATTTTGCAAGGTAAACCCATAAAATGGGAACGGGGATTCTCCGATGGGGACGAATATCCGACGGGACGGGGATGGGGACAGTTTTTAATACCCGAACGGGACAGGGACGGGTGACATTATACTAAATGAGAATGGGGATGAATAGGGTACATCCCAACCCAAATCCAACCCATTAACACCCCTAATGAGGAGACTTTTGTGGAGAGGAGAAACTTTGTTTTTTTTTTGTACTATTTAATCACTATATATTTTTTTTAAATTTGAAAAAATGAACGCCTATTTTTAAAAAATAAATAGATATTTTTGTTCAATTAAAAAAAAGGTAGAAAATTTAGCAGAAAGTCTTAAACATAAATGCAAGACCAGTAGAAACCGCAACAATGAGTCATATATAAACCTTTGTAGTTAGTTGGGACTTAAAATTTATAGCACTTCCGCAAGTAACAAACAAACCTTTACATGTAGGCCCATGTTGTAGCTTCAACATATTCACCTGAACACTCCCACATGCTATAGGGTCCACAATCTCATCAGGAAACGAATGAAAACAATTCACATTTTAAGCCTTTAATTTCTATATAAAAGTATAAAGTGTGATGTGGTGCTAGACTCCTTAAGTGGTTAGCCTGGAGATTCGAGTTCGAATCTTCCCGACAGCATGTATGAAAAAACTGATATTGGGAGGGTATCCCCCAGCAATGGGCCACGATTTAGTACCCGATCCGGACGTAGATCGGCAAAGCCGATCGAACCGGGTGTTCTAATTAACTCTTCAAAAAAAAAAAAAAAAAAAAAAAAGTGTACAATTCATCTCTCTCTTATTTGTTACGATAGTTGTCTCGATTTCACCATACCAATCGGCCGATTCCTCTCGACCAATCATCGGACCAATTGTTTTTTTCGTCCTCGTGATTTATGATTTTATTTTCTTTTTTCTTTCTTTCGTGTCACTGATCGGTTAACCGATCATTCGTCTTTGTTTTTGTTTTATTTTATTTATGGTTTCATTATTAACTTGTCAATTACTTTCATTGTTTTTCCCTAAATTTGATCTTGACCCTATTACTACAATCGAGTATTGTAAGTATCTATGAGATGTGAGGCTCATGTTTCTGCCCTCATCAGTAGCCGATAAGGAAGTTGGTGGATGATGTATATAATGTTTAACCACGTCGTAATCTGTCGTAGAAATCCTTAACTCACATTGGTATCCAATGTAGTTAATGTTAAACCACGGCTAAGTCCACCGTGAATTTGTTTTACCCACATTGAGCTCTAGCATGGTTAGAGACAACGCACGTCACATTATTGAAAAACATTAGAAAAAACTTATTTCGTTAATGTAAAAATAAAAACTTGTGATCACCGATCGAAAAACGTTTAATTCTGGCTAGAAATTTTTATTGTTTTACTCAATATCATAATTGTAATATAACGTACCTCCGAAGGAATGTGAGGTAAATTCGATTTAGTTGACATAGTTTCAATGTCTCACGGTTTCCGATTGATGAAAATTATATTTTAAAAACTCAAATTGGTTCAGGTTGTATTATGTTATCTAGGTTTTACGTGAATGATTTTTGTGTAACACCCCTAATTCTAAGAACTCGGTGATAACTCCACCTTGATATTTAGATGTTATATTTTTAGGATAATAATATTTAACATAAATGCGGTTTTCATACTAACAAATATCGATTAGATATTGTAGTCTTGGTTTGTTACGTGTGTTATGCAAATTGTGAGCATCTAAGAGAGATGAAGATCTTAACAGTTCAAATGGTTACAACAAGAAGATCTCATATAAGGAAGTTGTTAAAGATATTACTCGAAGATATTCTAAACGGCTACAACAAGAAGATCTCGTATGAAGAAGATGTTAAAGATATTCAAATGGCTCGGCTACAACAAACTCAATCAACCAAAGATCTTGCTTGAAGATTTTGTTCGAGATTTGGAGAATAAATTCAAACGTTCAACAACAAAGATTTTGTGGAGATTGTGAAGACGTTACAACGGCTAGAAGAAGTTGCCTCAACAGAAGATTACAAAAGTATCCATTGATGAAGAAGAAGATATGTGCTTACAAGTGAACATTCCAAGTCTTCTTCATCGATCAAAATTTTTTCATTCTCAACGAGCGTACTTAGTCTTAGTTTAGAGAGTTAGATAAACACTTAGAGCTACATTGGCATATCATTATAGTTTTATACTTAGTGTTACTCTACGAAGTAACTAGACTATTATTGCGAGACCTGAGTTGACTAGATTGTAGCGTTGATATGCTACATTGAGAGAAGAAGGGAGGTTCTTCTAGGTTGTATCTAGGACTCAAACGAAGCAGATATGTCAGATAGTAGATAGTTAGAATCCTAGGGTTGGAAACCCTAGGCGGAGAGTAGGTCGTTAGGGCCAAACTTCGTAAACATATCGTGTGTCGATCTTTTTGTTTCCGCACTCTATATCGTTTATATTGTGACTAACAACTTTCTGTAGGGTTTCCAAGTGAAGAGCTTGAGATTCACTTCAAGGCCTTGAGAAATAATTTTGTAACAGATTATAAATATCGACTTCAAGGCCTTGAATTCATTTCAAAGCCTTGATATTCGATATTGCAAAAATTTCTCATACTCTATTCAACCCTTCCCCCCTACTAGAGTATGTCTATCCTTATTTATGCCCTACTCGGTTCTTCAATTGGTATCAGAGCTTGACTCACGTATTATTGATTTAACCATCAGTGAGATTAATCATGAACTCTGTAGGTGATTGTAATATCCGGAATTTTTATTCCGTTTAATCCCGTGGCAAACCGGATTTTTGATCCGTTGATCTTTTCTCGTTCCACCTAGTCGGACACGCTATCTCAAATTCTATCATTTTATGTGAAGTGAAGCTACATAAAATGATAAAAATTTCTACATCAAACCCTAGATTTATTCCGCTTCTAACTCATGTCATTTGACAAGCACATGACGAGACCATGACAAGAATTGAAGAGATCGTGACAAATATTTGACAAGGTCATGCATGGGCTTGACAAAGCCATGACAAGTTATGACAACCTCAGCCCACTCCTCTTGACCAATGCAGCAGCCTAGCTTTGTCTTGCTTCATCCCATCTTTGTCTTGCTTCAGCCCACTCCTCTCCCTTGCCCTTTTTCTTGTTGAATCCAGCAGCAGTCCAGGAGAGCCCAACACGTCTAGCAGCAACCCAGGAGAGCCCAGCACATCCAGCAGCAGCCCAGGAGAGATTAGCATGTCCAACAGCAACCTAGGAGAGCCCAGCACGTCCAACATCAGCCCAGGAGAGCCCAGCACGTCCAGCAGCAGCCCAGGAGAGATCAACATGTCCAGCAGCAGCCCAGGAGAGATCAGCACATCCAGCAGCAGCCCAAGAGCGATCTGCACGTAATAGCAGCCGATCTTCTATCTCCCATCTCCATGTAACTGCCTAAATTTATGCACACATTTACGCCATTCAGATCCCTTCCATCTTGCAGCCCACACTTGTGCTTCTGTCCAAATTCAGCGAGCCAAAGAGTGCAGAATTTCACCTTCCTCGTCCAAGTAGCAAGAGCCCAAGACAGTAGCCATCGCGTGATCATTTCTGGGTTGATCGAACCTCTCCTCGCTTCTGTCGAGCAAGCAGTGCAGGCGTGCCCTCCTCCCCAGTCGAGCCAGCCTCGACCCTCCTCTCCAGTCGCTTTCCAACCCCTGGAGTCGTGTACAGCAGCCTCCTATTGGACCTCTTCAGTTTCCGACAAGGCTATGAACGTGAGAGCCATCCTCGTCCTTCATGCTTTCGAGTTTGGAGCCGGGTAAGACCCACATCTACCTCCTTACTTCCCCTCCATGTTTATGTGTCAATGGGTGCCTCTAAACGATCTTTAAACCCATACATTTCAGCCAAAGGAGCAACTTCAGAGAGCTGTTACATCTCTCAGTTTTCTGAGTTTTCGGAAGTGACGAGCAGTCAACTTCGGGTCCAATTTTGGGTAAGCTAAACTACTTCTTTTTGGCTGGTTTTCAGATATGTCATAGACAGTAGTACATAGTAGATCATACTAAAATTTGGGAAGAATCGGAGTTACGGTTTGAGAGTTATTGTGTTCCAAAAATGACGCCTCATGCAGTTTTTATATATGTGCAGAGTGTTTGGGAAAACAGCAAGTGATGCTGTTTGTGAGATGGTTTTGAATAAGCTCTTGATCTCCGTTGTGCTTGAATTTTGGATATGATATAGTTGACATATTGTTGTAGAACATATTAAAATTTGAGAGGAATCCAGCGAGTGGTTTGAGGTTTATGATTTTTCAAAGATTTAGTCGTAAGCAGTTTTTCTGTTGTGCTGAAATTCGGTTTTGTGAGATAGTTTTAAATATGATTTTGATCTCCTTTGCGGCTGAGTTTTGGATATATTATAGATAAGATTTTATAGTAGAACATATCAAAATTTGGGATAAATCCAGCGAGTAGTTTAGGAGTTATGATTTTTCAAAGTTAAGACAGTGTGCTGTTTGTTAAGTGTTGTAACCAACTTTAGAAATTTTTGTAGAAGTGATGCTTTAACAGTTTTAATAAATTCTTTCTCCTATGAGTAGATGGGATATCATAGAGGACCTAAGGAAATATTTCAGAAATTTTATAAACTTATTTGAGTTTTATATTTGAAGCCGAAGTTGGATCTTAATGACCTTTCGGAAAATAAGAAGAATGTGTAAATTGCCAATTTGTAACCAAACTCATCTTTAGGAGTTAGAATATGACATTTTAGTCTCAAATAAGAGTTTAGACATAAATTATGGAATTTTTAAAAGTTTAGGGACCAAGGTTAAAATAGTCATTTTACCATAAATTAATACTGTAATCAATTTCGTTCTATTAAGACCTACTATCTTAGAAGTCTTAGACTTCTAATCACCTAGAAAGTGTGCTGACACACTTGCCTCCTTTGTCAGGCCACTGAATTCCTACTGCACAGATCGATTAGCGAATTAGGAAGTCGAGATCTGATTCAGGTAAGTCCACGGACTTACTTAGCTGGCTTCTTGTATGAGTGTAATGTGTATGAGTGGTGTTTGTTAGTTATAATAAATAACGAAACCGGATTAGGCCGACTTTATAATTTATTTAATTGACCCAAGTGTATGATAACGGGTCGTGACATCATCTGCCTTGCTCTTGCGAGAGTCTAGGAGGTTCCCTGCGACCAGCCCAGTCAGGTAGACGGTCAAATGCATTAGTACCATTCCGCGTTGGTAAACGGGGACAGGGGCGAGGTTTGGGAATCCCTCGTGTCACAAAATAAGTATCATTAGTAATAACCTATCACCTAATTAAAGATAATACAAGGATTGAGTGTTGCATGTTGATTGTGTATATTGTATGTTTGTGCTTTTACCTTTATAATTATGCATAGAATGTTAGCTAACGGTTTTATACCGCTTGTAGATGCCTTGCAGGTTAAGACAGTTGTAGAGAGATCCGGAGGGAATGGTCAGCCGGGTCCACGTACTCATTTAGTTGGGGACGGGAATGTCTTATGTTCTTCATATATGTCGTTTTGGTACCTTTGCTTTGTAAGGCTGATACATATTCTTCACGTATATATTGTTTAAAGTTTTCAAATGTTTTAAATACTTTGTGCCTTGTTGTAAGATCCTAGTGAAATTGTTGTCAAACTAAGGTTGGGACCCATTGTGAGGTCCTAACCAGTAGCTCCCTGAGTTCTTAGAATTTGGGGTGTTATAGTGATGGAGGATTTGCTCAAGGAAGATCCACCACTCGACCACCCCTTTTTTGTGGTAACAACTTTGCACATTGGAGAGCATTAAATCAAATGTGTATCATTGATCAGGACATGGAACTATGGAGCATTGTTCAGACTGGACCAAGAGTACCAACCACCACGGTTGAGGGAGAGTAAGTTCCAAAGAAAGAAGTTGACTTCAATCAAGCTGACTTGAAAGTGTGGCCAAGAATTTTAAGGCTATAAATTTGTTCTATTGTGGATTAGATGCAAATGAGTTCAATCGTGTTTCATCATGAAAAAGTATAAAGGAAATATGGGACAAATTGATAGTCACACATAAAGAAACAATTCAAGTTAAGGAGACCAAGATTAGTATCTTCCTCAAGCAATACGAGTTGTTCAAAATGACATCAAGCGAGACGGTTAAGGAGATATTCACAAGATTTACAGAAATTGTGAACAACCTTGACTCTCTTGGAAAGGTTTTCACAAACAAAAAAAAAGTAAGAAAAGTATTAAGGAGCTTACCTAAGACTAAGTGGGGACCAAAGGTGACCGTCATTGAGAAAGCTCAAAATCTCTCAACTTTACCTTTGGATGATCTACTTGAAAAACTCATCACTCATGAAATGGTTCTTGGAGAAGAAGATGAAGAACCTTCCACAAACGTAAAGAACCTTGTCTTGAAATCCAAGAAGGATAACATTCCATTAGAGGATGTAGAAAGTGAAGACGGTGAAGAAGATCCATTTGCCTTAATTTCAAGAGGACTTGCAAGAATTCTACAAATGAAGAAGTAATTTGCAAACAAGGACTATCGAGGATCATCAAAACCTAAAAGTAAGTTTACTAACCCTAGTAAGAAAACTAAGGTACCAACTTGCTTTGAATGTGGAGAAGCATATCACCTTGTGAAAGATTGTCCACAAAAGAAAAGGAACAACTACTTGAAGAATTATCGAAAGAAGAAAGCTCTGGAAGTTAAAAATCTCAAAACTTCAAAGTTAGACCTTGACTCTAATGTCAACGCCTTGAAATCGGAAAATGCGGTTCTAAAGGAAAATATCTCACTTAACAAGAGTGGTCTTGGTTACAACAAAAATTTTCCTAGAAAAACGGTGACCACTTTTTGTTAAAGCTAAATGAAGTTCTCGTACACCCACATGTTTCTATTGTTGCAAAAAGGAAAATGTAAAATCAATTTGTCCATATAGGAGAAAAGACCCTTATATTGTTCGGAACCCCTATCCTCTATGTTTAAGAGAACAGGTTAAATAAATTTGGGTTTCTAAAAGGACTAGACCACCAAACATGGTTCACCTTGAATATGGATCAACATTTTCCATTTGGTTTAGATAGAAAGGTTGAAGTTTGTTGTTTTGCAGGATATCACAAAGATTAAGGAGCATAAATGGATATTAGATAGTGGTTGCTCAAGACATATGAGTATAAAATGTTCACTATTTTCAGATTTAAAGAAGCAATCAACTGGAAGCATTATTTTGGTGATAAAGGGAAGTGTTACATCATTGGTATAGGTAAAATCGGATATAATTTTTCTAACTACGTTGATGATGTTTATCTTGTTGATGTATTAAAGTATAATTTGCTAAGTATCTCTCATAACTTGTGATAAAGGTAATAGGGTGATCTTTGATTCAGAGAAATGTGAAGTTCAAAATAACATATCTGGTGATATTGTGCTTACTACCCCTTGATGTAATAACGTATATTCTATGAGCACTAACCAAGTTTCAAGAACTAGTTTAAAGTGTCTCAAGACCTTGACAGACGATCCAAGGCTTTGGCATAGAAAACTTGGTCACGTAAGCATGCATACTATGAAGAAATTTCTTTCAAAATATTTGGTACGTGGATTACCAAACTTGAACTTCAAGGTTAATGAACTATGTAAAGCTTGTACACAAGGTAAACAAACAAGAGGTTCAGTCAAACCAAAGAAGGTTGTAAGTTCTTCTTGACCTATTGAACTTTTACACATGGATTTATGTGGTCCTATGCGTTCCAAATCTCCCAAGGGAAAACAATACATATTTGTCATTGTGGATGATTATTCTCGTTTTACATGGATCTCCTTCTTATGAGAAAAATTTGAAGCTTTGTATGAGTTTTTAAAACTTTGTAAGGAGTTGCAAACTTTGAAAAACGTGCCAATTGTTTCTATTCGAAGCGATCATGGTAGATAATTTCACCAACTCAAGTTTTATTTATTTGTGCAAAATATGGTATTTCACACAACTTTTCAGCTCCTAGAACAACTCCACAAAACGGGGTTGTGGAACGTAAGAACTGCACCTTGGAGGATATGTCTAGACTATGCTTTTAGAAAATAGTTTGCCAAAAAAAATGTTGGGTTGAAGCCGTTAACACGGTCAACTACATCTTAAATAGATGTTTGATACGCCCTATCTTGAAAAAGACTCCTTAAGAACTCTTTAATGGTTAAAAGCCAAATATTTCCTATTTTAAACCTTTTGGATGTACTTGCTTTGTCCATAATAATGGCAAAGATAATCTTGGAAAATTTGATGCTCGTAGTGATGAAGCTATCTTTATCGGATATGCTTCAAATAGTAAAGCTTATCGGGTTTTTATAATAAACGTACTAAAATTATCGAGGAAAGTATTCATGTTATTTTTTTTGAAAGAAATGATGATACTTTGAGTGATAGCTTTACAGATCTTAATCTGAATTGACATGGAGATCAAAATTCTGATGGAGAAGAAGAAATTCCTAAAGCTCAAGATTGGAATATGCAAGAACAAATTTAGGATACCGAAAAACAATTTCAAGACCTTGATACACACCTTCAAGACCTTGAAACGACCAACAACAAAGTGATGTTCATCAATCTCAAGTCCTTGAACAACAACTTCAAGGCCTTTACATAAGCAATAGAGATGCAAATCCTACAATACCTGAATCAAGTCGAGTACTAGAGCCTCAAGGATCATCAAAATACACTTTAAACATCTCAAACACCAAGAGGAGAAAATTCAATCACTCATCATCTCATCCACTAGAGAACATGATCTCTGATCCAAAATCAGGTGTGTAAACTCGATCTAGGTTAAACAACTTGTGTGCTTTTTTTTGCTTTTGTATCTCTTTTAGATCCCAAAACCTACGTTCAAGCATTTCAAGAACCAAACTGGATTATTTTCATGGAAAATGAGCTAAATGAGTTTGAGAGAAACAAAGTCTGGACTCTCACGTCTAGACCCAAGCATTGATCCGTCATAGGAACAAAATGGATGTTTCGAAACAAGTTGGATGAACATGGTAAAGTTATTCGAAACAAAGCACGACTTGTAGAACAAGACTATAACCAAGAAGAAGGTATTGATTACGAGGAGACATTTGCCCCTATTTCCAGGTTAGAAGCCATACGTATGCTACTTGCATTTGCATCCTTCATTAACATAAAGCTTTTTCAAATGAATGTTAAGTGTGCTTTCCTAAATGGCTTCTTAGAAGAAGAAGTCTACGTTGTTCAACCTCCTGGTTTTAAAAATGATAAATTTTCGGATCATGTATTAAAATTGGACAAAGCTTTTTTATGGTCTTAAACAAGCTCGAGCTTGGTATGAAAGGTTAACCAAGTATCTTTTAGAAAACGGTTTTCAAAGAGGTTTGATTGACAAAACTTTGTTTGTCAAAACCAAAGGCAACGATTTATTAGGAGTACAAATCCATGTTGATGATATATTATTTGGTGCTACTAACGATTCTCTATGCAAGAAATTTTCAAATAATATGTATAGAGAATTCGAGATGATCGATCTTAATGGGAGAGTTAAATTTCTTTCTTGGTCTACAAGTTACAAGAGTTAAGAAAGGAATCTTTCTAAACCAAAGCAAGTATACCAAAGATTTGCTCAAGATATAAAATGAATCAATCCAAGGTATCAAAGACTCCAATGAGTTCTACTATTTCATTAGATCAAGACAAGAATGGTAAGAGTGTCGTACAAAAGGGGTATCGAGGTATGATCGGTTCTTTGTTATATTTAACCGCTAGTTGACTTGACATTATGTTTAGCGTGTATATGCGTGCTTGATTCCAAGCTGATCCCAAAGAGTCACACTTGATAGCTGTGAAAAGGATTCTTCGATATCTCAATGGTACGAGGGATCTAGGGCAAAACTCGTTGGCTATTCAGATGCAGACTTTGTAGGCTATAAGGTCGATAGAAAGAGTACTCTGGATGTTGCCAACTCTTAGGGTCATCCCTATAAGGTTGATAGAAACAAAATTGTGTTACCCTATCCATAGTTGAGACCGAATACATAGCTATTGGAACCTGTTGTTCACAAATTATATGGATAGCTCAACAACTTCGTGATCTTGGTTTTGATCTCAAAGGTATACCTATTAAATATGATAATACTAGTGCTATTTTGATAACCAAAATTCCAGTGCAGCATTCAAGAACAAAGCATATCGACGTAAGACATCACTTTATACGTGATCACGTTGAAAATGTGACATATCGATATCTTTTATTTCGACTAACTTGTAGCTTGCAGATATATTTATTAAGCCTCTACCTGAAGATCGATTCAATTTTATTAGATTGGAGCTTCATATATTGAACATGGAAACATTGTCTTGGGGGAGTAAATCTTTTTATTTTCTCCTTATAATGCAGTCTGTTTTTCATTTCAAGGCCTTGAAATGTAATTTAAGGTCTTGACACGGATTCTAAAGACGAAAGTGAAAAACACGGATAGAATTAATGATTCTCATATTTGTAGATCTTGATCATTAAATTATTATAAAGAAGAATTTTATAAAATGATTTCAAAAGATTTTCACCAAGACTTTATGCTTACTAAAGTTAAATTTTATCTTGAAAATCGGTTTTGCTTTAAAATCTAGAGATTTCTCATGTCAAAATGGGTTTTTTCTTTTATCAAAGGTCTTGATTTGATTTGATTGGACATGATTCTCTCTTTAAGGCACCCATCCCATCCATTCTTTTCACCTATCTTCAAAACTCTCAGACCCATTATTGCACTCTTTCCTTCGGTTTTTCAAACTCTCTCTCCAAAACTCTCATCCATGGCTCCCAAGCGTATCTCCAACCGGATTGCCTCTTCCTCTTCCGCCAAGAAGGCTAAGACATCTTCTCCGGCACCACCCAAATTATCGGCACCACGATCGGATGTGACCATTCACATCTCTTCCGACTCGACAACTCCATCCACTCCGGCGACTCAAGCCAAATTGGCTTTCCAAGTCCAAACTGGGATGCCGAGTTCTTGGTTCCGCAATTTCAAGATCACAGGAACTTGGTGTAACACCCCAGATCCGCGGGACTCGGGGTGCCACGTGGGCTAGGATCTCACAGTGGATCCTGACCCTAGCCTGACAAGAAGTTTACTGGACCTTACAACATGACACCGACAGATATAAAACAAATACATAAAATGATACAACTATATATCAAAAGAGTATACAACACCATAGCCGAGTACAAAACAACAACGTCATATCCAACGTATACAAACATCCCCATAACCCATGCAACACCTATGTACGGAAGTCCTCGGCTAGTCACCCTGCGGGATCACTCTGCAGCTCTCCTATCATGCAAAGCATCTACAACACGATATAAAACCGTTAGCTAACCATTCATATATAAGATAATAATAAGCACAAGCACAAGTCATGGAATCATAAGCACATAATCATGTTGTCACAGATTTACCCGTTTTCATCATCTTTATATATATAGTCATACACTCAAATCGTATATATATATATATATATATATATATATATATATATATATATATATATATATATATATATATATATATATATATATATATATATATATAGGGTGTGGTTCCCATGAGAACACCCCTAACGTGTATACATGAGAACAATCTTAGACCGTTGGATGATGAGTATTAAGGGTCGAGATTTAGTGTAGATATCATAATTAATAATAATTAGGAATAACCACAATAACTACGAATAATACATTAAACGATATGACACATTCGTAACAAAACTAATAACAATTACGAATCTGTTCTCATGTATACACATTAGGGTTGTTCTCATATGATCTACACTCTCTATATATATATATATACATATGACATGAGGAACGTATCATCCTCGCCTCTGGGTGCTATAGCCAGCTGGAATAGTATCGGCGCACTACCCGTGTACCGGATGGGAGAGGTGAAGTGCCCATCCCGTATACCAGTGTGGTCTGACCTCAGAGAACCTCCCAGACTCCTTACAGGATGAAAGGGAAAGGTTATCACTACCACTGCAAGGGGGCTACCAATAAAACATAGGTCGTTAATCATCGATATCGCATGCTATCAAGCATATAACACAAACCACTCATGCATATATCCAATACATGGATGGTAGCTAAGTAAGTCCTACGGACTTACCTCAACCTTTGATACTCTCAACCACGATCAACCTTAATCCGGATAACAACACTGCCTAATAACAAGGCATAAAGAGATATCAAATCTCCTATTAATCCAAGGGGTCAAACCTAGACCCAAGGGATCCATAAGGATCACAAACAACCTATAAGCCTCACAACGTACTAAACCTCAAAGCCATAACCGGCATATATCGATATCATAATCATTATCATCATCCTATCCTCATACACATACCTAGCATGGTACTAAGCCACCCGCACTAGGAAAGGAAAGGGTCCATGCCATCCTAGGCAGGCCCTAAATAAGACGCACATACATGACAAGAAAGGCCCATGAGTTGGACACAGGGAGGCGCAGGGGCGGCGGCTCCACATGTAGGGGCAACGGCTCACCAGGGGCAGGGGCGGTCCTTGGTGGCGCAGGGGCGGCTAGACAACAGTGAGCACGTCTTCGACTTCTCTTCGATCCTTCACTCGACTCTCTTCAAATCTTCACTAGCCAACAACTATATACATACATATACATACATATAAGCATCAAAACGAGCCTAGGAAGATCGAAAACAAGATTCAACTTGTGGAATCCTAAGTTAGAAGATGGAAAAAGAAGAAAGGAAAGAAAGAAATAAGAAAGAGGAAGAGCTTACCACAACTGTAACCTAAACAGAGGAAGGGATCAACACTAGCACAAGCTCAACTGGCTCTCACAACACAACATAAACAACATCCAACATCATCATCAACCAAAGCCACACAACTCTCAAACAAGATCAAGAACTTCAAGGAGAAGATCAAAGGATGAAGAAGAAGAATAAGAAGAATAAGAAGAAGAAACCCTCATCAGAATCAGGAGGAAACTTATAGGGGAAGAGAAGAGTAAAGCACGGGTCAAGGTCAACAAAGATGGCTGTAGACCACCAGAATCCGCAAGGGCGGACCCAGGAGGCGCAGGGGCGGCTTAGGCAAGGCTCGACACCTACATCTCTGCTGAGGCGCTAGCACAGGATCTATAAAAGACTAAGGCTCTTACACTTGGCTCGACGGGTTCCACACCAGGCAGCTTTGTATGTGTGATTTGGTGGACGTGGAGTTCTTGGAAGCTCTTCAATTGCCCTGCATCACCTTGCTCAAGGGCTTCTCAATTCGGAAGATGCTCAATCCATAGGAGATAGCCTACACAAGGCTCACAAGGTTGTTCTATGTGAACCTCACGGCTAGAAGGGACAAAGGAACCCTAACCCTCGAATCCATTATGGAAGGTAAGCCTATTATCATTATCCCAACTCTTATTGCTCAGATTTTAGGCCTTCTTACCTTCATCACTTACCACCATCCATCCCAAACTGAGAGTGTTCGGTTGGCTAAGGAGAAATTCCTCACCCCCTCCTCCACATCTCCCAAACTCACTCACACCTCTCTAACCCTAGAAGCCAAGATAGTGTTTATGCTATTGGTTAAATGTGTTATTCCTCGAGCAAATTATAGGGAGCTCTTCACCAATCAAACCCTAGAGTTGATTTACCAGATGATGAGTCGTCTAGATGTTGATTTGCCAAACCTTATCCTCAATCACATGCTTCACACCATTAACTCCACTATCACCATCCCACTATCGTATGCCAATTTCCTCCCCAAGATCATTTCTTATTTTTCCATTGACACCTTGATAGCATGCATTACAATCTATATTTTGGGATTGGTTTGGACATTTTATCTTCATAAATCTGCATGCATGGATATATATTCTTGATGATCATGTCGTTTTGTTTACCTTTGCAAGAATCGAGGTCTACACCCATTTTTGTTGTAATTGTAGGAAAAATGGTACGTTTTGGATCGATATGGAGCCAAAGGATTTAAGGAGTCATTGGAGCTACATTTTGGAGCATTGAGGAGCTACAAGGAAGGCATAAGAACCATGGAAGTTGTATATAAATTCGATATTGGACCAGTTTTTAGAGATTTGCACGTAGATGAAGTTCATCTCGGTTGACTACATGATCACCTCGACCGAGATGAATCACTACGCCTGGATTGAGACGGAAGGCCCACTGATGACATGATTTTTGACACTAGTTTAGGCACTCTTTTAGATAGTTTTCCTTTCCATTCATGCATGTTTGCGCATTAGTTCGTGATGTTTACGCTTAATTCATCCATATTGTCGAAATAGACGTCTACACAAGCTCTTGTCGGTTTTGTAGGTATTTTGGGGAGCTCTTGGACTTAATCGATACATTCGAGGATCATTCCTTGTGGTGGCACACTTCCGGACTCTTTAAGGAGCAATCTATGTGCAAAGGAGAACACAAAAGACCTTATTCGTGCATGCGTTGCACCAATTCATGACTTGGTCATCCAAGGAAGGCTTCTGGTGTAGAACCACGGCCCAGAGGGCATTTCCACGCCCGTGGTTTTGCCTGTGATTTCTGTCTGGACAGCTTTGACACTTGTCACACGATTTCTTTGTCCGACCCTTGCTTTTTTGTGGAGTACATAAGTGATTTTTGCAGGCTGTTTTTGGGGGATCTTCCAGACCTTTGTGACCCATCTTCTCCCCAAGAATACTCCTCCATTGTAGCTTCTCTTCCAAGCACCCTTGTGGGTGTTCTTTGGAGAGGTTAGTGTAGATTTTAGTTTTGTAGTGAGATTTGAGTGGTTTTGAGTGAGGTTTCCCTTGTTGACAACTTGGAGCAGCTCTTGAAGCCTTTGTAAGACTTGGTAACTTCTATTCTAGCTTGTAACTTATTGTTCCTTGATCTTATCTTCATTTTCTAGCCATGACTTGCAATCATGCTTTATTTATGAAGTTTGATCTTGAAATGTATGTTGTTGGCTGAGTAGTTGTGATTCTAGGGTGAAGGAATGATGTTTATGCCTTGGACTATGATTGTATGGACTTGCATGTTATCTTAGGATGGATATGTGTTCGAAACCCTAACTCAGTATAGAATCACGGCTTGTTCTTCATGTTTCCACTGCCGTGGTTTCCATGATCCACCCGTGGTTTTGACATGTTGTACTTATATTGATTAATCTGGATGTTGGGATGTAGATGTTTTGAAATCCTAGTGTTTATTCAGCTTAAATCTAGCCTAGGGTGACCTTTGCTAGCAACCTATTTGAGGAAAGAGACTTGCCCGGTAATTTCCTCTCTTAGATACATAAGATCATGAACTCTAGGTAGTAGTGAGCCAAAAAAGCCGCTAATGGATTGAGTGTGCTAGGATCGTTGCCTAAGACTTACCTTTTCCGAGACTTACCCGGTAAGGAGGGGTTTGACCCTTAGGTAGTGGCCAGTTTGTGTAGAATTCCCATCCTTAGGTTCCTTGAGACTTACCCGGTAATAGGAACTTAGGTGCGAGACTAGTTGAGCATGAGACTTACCCGGTAATTGCTCCCATTAGAGAAACACCCAACTCCTAACAACCGCAGCTTTCCTCTGATCTTTAGATGCATGAGTTCATTGTCATAATCGGAATTCCGAATCTCTAGAATCCGCATTTCTTACCTCTTATCACCTATTCTTGTGTTTGTTTGTTGTTTGCTTATTTGTGTTGATATATTTGTGATCCTTGTTTGATCACCCAAAACCAATAAAAAATATTGTGTTTTGCATTTCTTTATTCCTCATCTCAACCTAGTTTACATTTGTACTATACATGATCATTGAATGATTTGATTTCACCTCAGTCCTTGTATTCGACTTTGGAATACATTCCTTCCTACATAATGATCCGTACACTGCGGATTTCGCTAGGTAGTTTAGGAGATTAGATTGAGTCATAAATTTAATACTTTGTCTGTGCACATTTTGGGAAAACGAGTTCTTCGCACTCTTGGCTTGGATTTGTGTCGTACAATTCTAGCGTAACACCCATGTTAGCATGAAATATGATCACATTCTCAGCACATGTTTTAGATGTTTTTGACCTCTTTTATGTGTACATGGATGTAGTTTTGAAGCAATTGTGAGCTTGTTCACCTATTTTGTCGATATTGAGATATACACTAGCTTTGTTTTGTTTATAGGTGAATAAGAGCTTGAATTGGAGCAAATGATGGATGAAAAGGAGTATTTGATCATGTTCGAGGACAAGGAGATGCATTAGAGAGGCTAAGGAAGGAGCATGGATGAAGGATTGCACGAAACAAAGGCAAAGAAAGAAGTTATGCAAGTCCACGCCCTGAATTACGGCCGTGGAGAAGGAAATTTGAAGTCCACGCCCTAATCCACGGCCGTGGACTTGGCATTATGAACGTGGAGAAGAGTTTGGAGCATTACAGAAACTTACATGGTCTATTCCACGGCCGTGGAAAGTGTATATGGCCGTGATTTTGACAATCTTTTGACGTGTCATTTTTTTGCCACGTTAGCAATGTTAATGGGCTTTTATCTTAACCCTTTCTCGCTCTATAAAAAGGCTGGAGAAAGGAGTTTCAAGGATCCACGCTTAGCATCCGCGCTGAGGGCTGATTGGACGCCGCTTAGAGTTTTGAAACGACAGCTAGTTGCAGATCGAAGTTTGCTTGCGGCGGAAGTTTGGATCTTTCTTAGGTTTTAATATTGAAGACAGATTGACATCCAGTTCTTCGTTCTTGCCTGAGATTATTGTGAGGTTTCTTATTACACATTCTGAATCCATTGAACATTTCATCTTGTGTTTCGGATTTGAGATTGATATTGAGTTTTTATTGAGTTTTTGAAGGTTTTCATCTTTCTCTCTTTCATATTTGAATATTGAATCAATGACAATGATTGTTGGCTAAAACCCTTTAGCAATTCTAAGGTAAAGGGTTGATAGTTGTGGCTTAGATGATGATAGATCGATCGGAAACAAATTGGACCCTGAGAGTGCGAGAGACTTTGTCGACACCCTAAATCACGGCTTGTTCTTGAGTTCCACGACCGTGGATCCTGAAAAACTAACCGTGATTTTCCCTGTTTTATGACCTTTGCTTTTGCTTTAATCCAAAGTTAAGGATTTGCTTTAACTTAGTCTTGGCTTGCCTTTCCTAGGTAGTAGTGAGACTCAACATCCTCTATTTCGGTTTCGAGTGTCACAAGCTTAACCGTTTTGGTTTGTCTTTGATTCCTTGGGTTACAAGCTTGGGTATTTGAGATTAATTCTTGTCCTTAGATCCTTTCTATACTGCAGCCTCAACAACCTTTATAGAAGAGTCTTTGGATGAGACATATAGGGTTTTGGAACTTCACCGTACATTACCTTGCCTTAGCATACCTTTGCAATTCTCAACTCTGTCCTTATACTTATAAAATATCTTGAATTGATTGCCACAATTTGATATCCGGATCTTTAGGGTTGCTGTTTTCCCAATATTTGCAAAGCTTTACATTTTTACTTTCTTGACTACTTGAGACTGAATTTGACTCACCAAATCTCTGAGTTCGATACTCTGGAATACTTGCTAATCTACGCCGATCCGTACACTGCGGGTGCGCTTGCTTTTATTTTAGTTTTATAAATATAAAGCTTATTTGCACGCACGTTTTCGGGCGAACAAGTTTTTGGCACCGTTGCCGGGGATTTGGTCTAGACCAAACTTCGGTTCTCGGTTGTCAAGCTTGGGAGCTTTGCTCTTATTATTTGATATCTCTTTTGAGTGTTCTTCGCAGGTTCTTTTAGGTATATGCGCAGGTCTAGATCCACCAAAGACCTCATACCTTTTGATCCGGAACTTGAAAAGACTCTAAGGAAAAAGCTTAAGGAAAGAAAGATGGCTGAAAATAAAGAGAGAAATCTCCAAGCGGAGTTGGAGGAATCTCAAGCTCAATTTAGATTGAATGAAAAGGCTCGTATGGAAGAATTGGAGCGTCATCAATTCCAAATTGATGAGCTCAAAGCCATGATGCTGGACATGAAGTTGGAGATGAATAACTCCAAAAAGAAGAAGACGGTCAAATCAACTAGGTTGATTAGAGCGGAATCATCCGACGATGAGGATGATGATGAAATGCCACCGCTAGAGGACATCAATCTGAATCCAGTCCAGAATGATCCAAGGCCGCCCATAAATCCTCGTATTCCAGCTAGGGGTGCGAGAGCCGCTCGTGTAGATGAGGAACCAAGAACTCTTGGACAAAGGATGGATCCGATTTAGCAACCACGGCGTCTAGGCGTGAATTTCGAAGCTGAAGATATCCAAGGGTTTAGCTTTAACCCTCAAGTTATCACCATTGTTCGCCAAAGCCAATTTGGTGGAATGAGTGCTGAATGTCCACACCAACATTTGCAGAATTTTGAGATTCTAATGGAGACGATGAAGCCGAAGAATGAAACCACCAATAACTACAAGATCAAACCGTTCTTATTCTCTTTGAAGGGCAAGGCTTTATCTTGGTATCAAGCTCTTCAAAATGGAAGACTCAACACATGGGAGGATCTATCTTCGGAGTTCCTAACCAAATTCTTTCCGCCATCCAAGACGGCGGAGTTAAGAGGTAAGATTAATGCTTTTTCTATGAAATCTAACGAAAGTTTGTTTTAATCTTGGGAAAGGTTTCAGGATCTATTATTGGATTTCCCACACCATGGCATTTCAAAGTTAGAGTTGTTGGAGATATATTACAAGGGGCTGGATGTTGAAACACAATTCAAGCTCCAATCCCTTTCATGTTGTACATTCATGGCCATGAGGGAAAGAGGATGCTTGGGACTTCATTGAGAAGCAAGCACGAGTCATTGAGAAGTATCCCCACCGGAAGGTGGATCCTAACCGAGTAGAGCAAGGAGCGAAGCTAACACAAGCTGCGCAAACTCAAATCTTTTCCCTCAACACCGAAATTAAGGAGTTGAAGGAAGTCATTAGAGCTGGCCTTCAAAAACCGAAGGAGCAAGATGTTGGATACCTAGGAAGCAACAACAACTATCAAGGGAATGAGAACACCAACCGGAACAACCGGAACAACAACCGGAACAATTGGAACAACAACAACCGGAACAACAATTGGAACAACAACAATCGGAATTCAAACAACAATCGGTGTTCCAACCAACAACAAAATTCCGGTAATCCTTATTCCAATTAAGGAAATTCACTAACACCACCATCTTCTTCTTCTACTCCTTTGAAAAGCTAGGGGCAGGCATCCAATAGCGCAAGCAACTCGGGAAAGGAGAAGCCCGATCCCATGTTGGAAACAATCCTAGGAAAGCTTCAAGGATTAGAGATCTACGTTACTAAGGTTGATAAAGCTCAAAAAGCTTTAGAAAACCAAATGTTCAGCAAGGCCGAGGAAGTTCCTAGAGATCAAGGAAAGATTCCCGGAAAGACGGAGGATAACCGGAAAGAAAGGGTGATGGCTATTACAACTAGGAGCGGAGTAACAACTATCGACCCGCAGCCTAAGTTTGTTAAAGTTCCCGTCGAAAAATAGAAGGAAAAGGGGAAGGAGAGGGAAGACATCTACATTCCTTCTCCAGCTTATAAACCTCCCCTACCATTCCCGCAATCTAGAGCGAGAGCTCATCATGATAATAACAATCAAATATATGATGAAAGAATCAATAAGCAAACAAGAAAATCTTATCACAAAGGTCTCAATAAGCAACTCAAACAAACAATCAATCCGAATCAATCAGCAAAATGTGTTCCTCAATAACAAATTAAAAGACAACCATCAAGGTTCCTTAAGAAAACCTTATAACTTCCTTTAAAAAGCCTTCAACTTTTACTTCAAATCTATCTTCCTTCAACTTCCTTCTTCCTTGGAATATCTTCAATCTCCCAAAATAATTAGCTAATCAGACCTCCTTCCATATAGAAAATATCTCCAAACTTATAGGAAAATCACTTTCCAAAAATAAAAGATCTCATGGGTTGTGGGTTGTTCGCCCGAAAACGTGCGTGCAAATAAGCTTTATATTTATAAAACTAAAATAAAAGCAAGTGAACCCGTAGTGTACGAATCGGCGTAGATTAGTAAGTATTCCAGAGTATCGAACTCAATTTGGTGAGTCAAATTCAGTCTCAAGTAGTCAAGAAAGTAAAAATGTAAAGCTTTGCAAATATTGGGAAAACAACAACCCTAAAGATCCAGATATCAAAATGTGGCAATCGATTCAAGATATTCTATAAGTATAAGGACAGAGTAGAGAATTGCAAAGGTATGCTAAGGCAAGGTAATGCACGGTGAAGTTCCAAAACCCTATATGTCTCACCCAAAGACTCTTCTATAAAGGTTGTTGAGGCAGCAGTATAGAAACGATCTAGGGACAAGAATTAATCTCAAATACCCAAGCTTGTAACCCAAAGAATCAAAGACAAACCAAAACGGTGAAGGTTGTGACACTCGAAACCAAAATAGAGGATGTTGAGTCTCACTACTACCTAGGAAAGGCAAGCCAAGACTAGGTTAAAGCAAATCCTTAACTTTGGATTAAAGCAAAAGCAAAGGTCGTAAAACAGGGAAAATCACGGTTAGTTCTTGAGGATCCACGGCCGTGGAACTCAAGAGCAGGCCGTGATTTAGGGTGTCGACGAAGTCTCTCGCACTCTTAGGGTCCAATCTGTTTCCGATCGATCTATCATCATCTAAGCCACAACTATCAACTCTTCACCTTAGAGTTGCTAAAGGGTTTTAGCCAACAATCATTTTCATTGATTCAATATTCAAATATGAAAGAGAGAAAGATGAAAACCTTCGAAAACTCAATAAAAACTCAATATCAATCTCAAATCCGAAACACAAGATGAAATGTTCAATGGATTCAAAATGTGTAATAAGAAACCTCACAATAATCTCAGGCAAGAACGAAGAACGGGATGTCAATCCGTCTTCAATATCAAAACCTAAGAAAGATCCAAACTTCCGCCGCAAGCAATCTTCGATCTCCAACTAGCCGTCGTTTCCGAAACTCTAAGCGGCGTCCAATCAACCCTAAGCGCGGATGCTATGTGTGGATCCTTAAAACTCCTTTCTCCAGCCTTTTTATAGAGCGAGAAAGGGTTACGATAAAAGCCCATTAACATTGCTGACGTGGCAAAAAAATGACACGTCAAAAGATTGCCAAAATCACAGCCATATACACTTTCCACGACCGTGGAATAGACCGTGTAAGTTTATGTAATGCTCCAAACTCTTCTCCACGTTCATAATGCCAAGTCCACGGCCATGGATTAGGGCGTGGACTTTCAAATTTCCTTCTCCACGGCTGTAATTCAGGGCATGGACTTGCATAACTTCTTTCTTTGCCTTTGTTTCGTGCAATCCTTCATCCATGCTCCTTCCTTAGCCTCTCTAATGCATCTCCTTGTCCTCGAACATGATCAAATACTCCTTTTCATCCATCATTTGCTCCAATTCAAGCTCTTATTCACCTATAAACAAAACAAAACTAGTGTAGATCTCTATATCGACCAAATAGGTGAACAAGCTCACAATTGCTTAAAACTACATCCATGTACACATAAAAGAGGTCAAAACATCTAAAACAAGTGCCAAGAATGTGATCATATTTCATGCTAACATGGGTGTTACACTAGAATGTACGACACAAATCCAAGCCAAGAGTGCCAAGAACTCGTTCGCCCAAAATGTGCACACACAAAGTCTTAAATTTATAACTCGATCTAATCTCCTAAACTACCTAGCGAAACCCGTAGTGTACGGATCGTTATGTAGGAAGGAAAGTATTCCGAGGTCGAACACAAGGACTGAGGTGAAATCAAGTAATTCAATGATCAAAGATAGTGCAAATCTAAACTAAGATGAGATGAGGAACAAAGAAAGTACTAAACACAATATTTTTTGTTGGTTTTGAGTGATCAACAATGATCACAAATATATCAACACAAACAAAAAAACAAACAAAAAACACATAAACACAAGATAGGAGATAAGAGGTAAGAAATGCTGATTCTAGAGATTTGGAATTCCGATTATGACAATGGACTCATGTTTCTAAAGATCAAAGGAAAGCTGCGGTTGTTCGGAGTTAGGTGTTTCTCTAATGGGAGCAATTACCGAGTAAGTCTCATGCTTCACTAGTCTCGAGCCTAAGGTCATATTACAGGGTAAGTCTCAAGGAACCTAAGGACGGGAATTCTACACAAACCGGCCACGACCTAAGGGTTAAACCTCTCCTTACCGGGTAGGTAAGTCTTAGGCAACAATCCTAGCACACTCAATCCAATAGCGGCTTTTTTTGCTCACTACTACCTAGAGTTTATCATCTTACGTATCTAAGAGAGGAAATTACCGGGTAAGTCTCATTCCTCAAATAGGTTGTTAACAATAGGTCACCCTAAGCTAGATTAGGCTCAACAAACACTAGGGTTTCAACACATATACATCCAAACATCCAGATTCATCAATACAAGCACAACAGAGCAAACCACGGGTGGATCATGGAAACCACGGCCGTGGAAGCATGAAGAACAGGCCGTTGTTTGGGTCTGAGTTGGGGTTTCGAACACAAATCCATCCTAAGCTAACATGGAAGTCCGTACAATCATAGTCCAAAGCATAAACATCATTCCTTCACCCTAGAATCACATCTATTTAGCCAACAACATACAAATCTAGATCAAACTTCATAAATAGAGCATGCTTGCAAGTCATATCTAGATAATGAAGAATGAACCAAAGAAAAGACATTATAAAGCTAGAATAGAAGTTACCAAGTCTTACAAAGGGTCCAAGATGCAACTCCAAGGTGTCAAGAATGGAAACCTCACTCAAAACCACTCAAATCTCACTATAAAACTAAAATCTACACTAATCTCTCCCAAGAACACCCACAAGGGTGCTTGGAAGAGAGGCTACAATGGAATAGTGTTGGGGAAGATGCTAGAGGAGAAGAGTCCAAAAGGGGAAGAAGATCCTCAAATCAGCCCGCAAGACCACTTAAATACTCCACCAAGAAGAAAGGGTCGGACAAAGAGATTGTGGGACACGTGTCAAAGTTGTCCAGACAAAACCACGGCCAAAACCACGGGCGTGGAATTGGTCTCTGGGCCAAGGTTCCTACAGCTCAGCCATCTTTGGATCATAAAGTCATGAGTTGGTGCAAGGCATGCACCAACAAGGTCTTTAGTGTTCTTATTTGCTCCTAGGTTGCTCCTTAAAGAGTCTGGAAGTGTGCCACCACAAGGAATGATCCTCGAATGTATCGATTAAGTCCAAAAGCTCCCCAAAATACTTACAAAACCGACAAAAGTTCGTGTAGACGTCTATTTTGACAATATGCATGAATTGAACGTAAACGTCATGAACTAATGCGGTAACATGCATGAATGGAAAGGAAAACTATCTAAAAGAGTGCCTAAACTAGTGTCATAAATCATGTCATCAGTGATTTAGATGTATCCAGGGTTAGTTAGAAAGTGAATGCATGAATTATTATTATTATTTGGTGAAAAATTACGAATGTCTGTTGATTGCGAAATGGGTGTGATATTTATCGTATAATCATAGTAATTGTTTATGTCGGAAAGGTTGGAATGACTATATTCTTTTCTTAGTCGTTATGAATATATTGTATGTCATGATTTGCTGACATCTATTGAGCTTGCTATATATTTATCTAAGTTAGGGAATGACGGTATGAAAGAAGTGGATTTGTGTAGGTGGTGATGTACATGTTGAATTGATTGTGTATCGTTTTAGACTTAGTGTTGACGCATATAGTCTCTTTTTAGGAACCCTAAGATATATGTAGGTAAATGTAAACTACTTCTTTGAATACTTATCCAAAATGTTTTTCTTCTTAAATACTAACCTTGTATATGTTGTCTTGACCATTTTCTCTACCTTTTCTATGTTTGTTAACCTTTGAAGAGCACGAAATTCGGAAACCCATTTGTTGTATAGGTTTAGAGTTTGGCTTTATTCATTGATTGATTTAATGGATGACAAAATGCATGACATAGTGTTTTAGATGATCTTTTCTATTTGTTATTACTTGGTTGTTTATCTTTTCTTTGAATTTAAAAGTGTTCATATGCTAATCTAAATACAACCGTTCATGGTTTCTTGATTTGTTGAACTTAAAAGTGTTGTGATTAGAACGTGAGTAATTGTGGCTGTATTTGTGATCAAACCAACCATAAATCTGTAGATATTAGTTGTGGCTATAGGTTTATGATTTACTTGATAAGCTTTTAAAGTTTTGATTTTGTTGAACTTAGATCGTGACCAACTCATGAACGATTTGTATTGGGGTTAAAATATGTAGCTACTTTTCTTGTACCCATCTATACATAGTTGGTTTCCACGACCAACCTTTTGTGTCTATAATTGATGATTTTAGTAGCTTATTTTGTGGCTATTTAGCTACCCTGTTTGTCCATAGGTTACTTCCGTTTAGAAGTTATGTTTCTCCCTTTTATACAGATATGAATACTCAAGCTTCGATGGTTTAAGATGTAGATAAGAGGAAAAGGTGAACAAACTCGTGGTAATTCAGTTATATTATCCTACACACAAGAAGCGACATCAGGGAGTCTTTAAGCTTCCAAGTCCAAGTCCTTGATCACATACAATGTTACGTTTTTTCTTGGTATTCTTATTTAATTTCCGATATAAATACACATTACGTTTTTAGAATTTAACTTTATTGCTCTAATTCATCTTTGTGTAATGAGGAGATTAACTTCTATATTTTAAAGTGCTTCCAGATTTTGCATGTGCACTTGGAAATGCAAATGAAGAGCAAATTGTGGGTAGCGATGTTAAAGTTTTTCAATCACCACAGGTATGTATTGAAATTTTGTGTTGCTGAGATTATAAAGTGCTTGGGAGATTTTTTCATTGTTGCTACTATTGAGATTTTTTGTCTTTGTTGCTGAAGTATTTTCCATTTTGTTGTTGATATGATCTCCTTGTGGTTTAAAATCATCTAATTGGTTGCTGATATTTTTCTCCATCCTTGTGGTTTCAAAAGTGACCATTGGGTTGTTGAGATTTTTTTGTTGTATATCGTTATTGAGTTGTTGTTCTACTAAAACAACAAACTTGCTATTCTACTTTGACCTATGCATGTTGCTTAAGTTCTTGCTCATGTTTTTGATTTTGTATCATTTTGACAATTTAAGTTGTTGTTGTTTTAGCTTTGAAATAGATTTTGCTTACTATTGTTGAGTTGTTGTTGTTGTTATAGCTTTAGAATAGAGTTTGATATGGTAATTGAACTATTGCAGGATGCAGACAATGAAGGATGAAGTTCTAGCAAGATTCATGACTAGCTTGATTTTCCGCAAGTAATTTTTTGGTTTGATTATGTGATCAACCATTAGGGGCTTGGAAAAATGCACACTTGATGTCTATGTTGCATTAGACATTAATGAATTATCTAACTTCACATATAAAATATTTATCTATGAATTATTATTTGTATTTGCTATAATTTACAAATTATCTTATTGGTTGTACACATTAGGTATTGTGGTAACCATTATAGATCGTATGACAATGGTTCTATGTAAGGTGACATTTGTCTACTTTTTGTTAAGGTTGTTCCTTGGTAACGGGTCTATCAATATTGTAATGGTAATATCTATTGTAATAATACTTTATTTTTTGTAATGGTTGCACCTATTGTAATAGTTATGTGTCTATTGTAATTTTGGACTTGATTTATCAAACCGTTACAATAGAGTTTATCTTCGTTGCTACATACCTATTGCAAGGCAGGCTATTGTAACTGAGCATAATCCATTACAAAAGTCTTACTATAGCAATTTTGAAGCCTTAAGTACCTAATTTGAACGGTTACAACAGGGCATTTATCTAGTAGTGATTGATTGTAAGAACGCCAAGTTGTCATTCAATATTGGGGAAGATCATGTGGAGTTTGCACTTTTAGCCACGATGAATGGACATCCCCTAGATGATGACATCTTCAACATCTATGATGAAGAAGAATCTCGAGAATTGGTGATCTCTATCTTAATTAAAGATCCCCTTGAGAAAGTTTTGAGTTTTAGTATGATGGAGGAAGGTGTAGATGTTTTATGTGATGTAGATGTACGAAGCTTGGAAGCATTGGAAGCGGATCCAAGAGCTGGATTTTAAAAACTCATCCAGGAGACAAAAGCACATTAGGTTTCGGTCGTCCTCCCGGTACCTCAACCGAAATGATTCTTGAAGAAAGCGAGATGACCTCAACTAGAGATCACCTCGGTCCATCACCTCGGTCCACGACCGAGATAGTTTCTAAAGCAAGCGAGATGGTGTCAACTTAAGATTACCTCAGTTCACCACCTCGGGCTAACCCTAGATGCCTCGACCGAATCTCACCTGAAGCAAACGACATCTCTTCTTCTCTAAAAGATGTTCTCTTCTTGGATGATGCAATCCATCTCTTCTGAAGTTTCTAAACCCTCTTTGATGGAGGAAGGAGGTACGAATCCACTACTCAAGGCACCTCCTATCTTAGACCTTAAACCTCTTCCAACTCACTTAAGGTACGCTTTCTTTGGTCCGGATTCTACATATCCTGTCATTGTTGTGCTACTCTTACTAAAGATGAGTTGTCTAAGTTGATACATGAATTGAGAAAACATAGAAAGGATTTGGGTTATACTATTGATGATCTTGTTGGTATTAAGCCTTCTCTTTGTATGCATAAGATACTAATGGAAGATGATCATAAGCCTTCACGGTAACCTCAAAGACGGTTGAATCCGATCATGAAAGAAGTTTTGAATAAGGATATTCTTAAGTTGCTTGATCCAGGTATCATATTTCCCATATCGTATAGCAAATGGGTGAGTCCGGTGCATGTAGTTCCCAAGAAAGGTGAGATGACTGTTGTAACCAACAAGAATAACGAGTTGATTCCTACAAGGACTGTTACTGGCTGGAGGATGTGCATTGACTATAGGAGATTAAATTTGGCTACACGAAAGGACCATTTTTCTCTTTCATTCATTGATCAAATGCTTGAACGGTTAGCACAACAGTCACACTTTTGCTATTTAGATGGTTATAGTGGCTTCTTTAAGGTTCATATCCATCTGGATGATCAAGAGAAGACCACTTTTACTTGTCCATGGGGAACAATTGCTTATCGGAGGATGCCATTCGGATTGTGTAACGCACCCGCCACTTATCAGTGTTGTATGATGACCATCTTTTCCGAGTATATTGAGGAGATCATGGAGCTATTCATGGATGACTTTTCGGTATATGGTTCCTCTTTTGATAAATGTTTGGCTAACCTTTCTCTAGTGTTACAACATTGTGAAACCACTAATCTCGTTTTGAATTGGGAGAAGTGTCACTTTATGGTTAGCGAAGGAATTGTTCTAGGACACCTCGTTTCCAACCGCGGTATAAAAGTCAATCGAGCTAAGATCAAGACTATTGAGAAACTTCCCCACGTTGTTATTTTAAAGATGTACGAAGATTTCTTGGGCATGCAGGTTTCTACAGGAGGTTCATCAAGGATTTCTCTAAAATCTCTAAACCGCTTATTAATCTTTTGAATAAGGATGTTGTTTTTGAGTTTTCATAGGAATGTCTTGATGCTTTCTACGGGATAAAGGAAGCGTTGATCACCACTACCAGCATTCAACCTCCTGATTGGACCTTTCTCTTAGAGATCATGTGTGATGCCAGTGATGTGGCCGCAGGAGCGGTACTTGGATAGATGAAGGATGGCCGGACAAACGTCATTTACTATGTAGCAAGACGCTAGATGAGGCTAAGCTGAATTACGCCACCACCGAAAAGGAGCTCTTGGCAGTTGTTAATGCCTTTGAGAAGTTTTGTTCTTACTTAGTGGGAGCGAAAGTTATTGTTTATACTGACCATGCAGCTATTCGATACTTGCTTGCTAAGAAGGATGCAAAGCCGTGCCTTATTCGTTGGATTCTCTTACTTCAAGAGTTTGACTTGGCGATTCGCGATAAGAAGGGGTCCGAAAATTCCGTGGCGGATCACCTCAGTCGGCTACCACCTATCTCACTCGAGAGGGACAATCTACCCATTGATGATTCATTCCCTGACGAGCATTTGCACTTGGTGGAGCATTTGACGAGACCTTATATTGTGAAAAATGTCTTTCCCCATGGTGCAACTAAAGTATAAGGTGAAGCTAGCGGAAGCTTTAAGGTCAACGGTCATAGGTTGAAGAAGTATCAACCGGAAGTTCCAACTAAGGAGATTACACCTTTACATCTTGCTTGAGAGTGACGTACAGTCCTGCTAGCGACCTTAAACCAAGCGCTTCTTGGGAGACAACCCAATGTATTGCTTTCTTTATCATTTTCTAGATTAGTTTAGATAGTTTGCTTCGTGTTTGTGTCCTCTTAGACAAGAATTAGGTGTTCTCCAAGACGAAAAACTACAACTCAGGAAATACGGGGGGATTGATATTCGAGAATTTGAGAAAACGGAGTTCAACTAAGATACATCTCGGATGTTGTCAGAGCACCTCGACCGAGACGGATTTCGCCCAACCGAGATGATATTATTTGAGAATTACCTCGCTCTATCACTGATGACATGAATTATGACCTATTTTTAGGCATGTATTTATATAGATTTCCCTTAATTTTGCATGCATAGACATACATTCATGGCATTTATGGTTATAAACACCTACTTTGCAAGAATAGAGGTCTACACAAAGTTTTATCGCATTTGTAGGTAATTTGGCGAATTATGGAGCGAAATGGAACATTTAACGATTAAGCCTTGAAGCGGGACAAAAAAGAGCATAAAAGGGAGCTAGAAAGAGCTGGAAAGAACTCTGATACCGCGCTCCAAAGTATCTTTTGATACCAGTGGGCTTGACTTCTTTTCCTTCTTTTCGGCCCAAAATATTTAGGGTTTTATCATTAAACCCTAGGTTTATCCCTAGAAATATTCGAGAGCCTTCATCATTGAAGGGGAGCCAAAATCTCCAAGAGGGAGACTTGAAGACTTGGATGCTGGGGACGCCCAACGGAAAGAAGAGATTTTGAAGGAAGATTTGGGAAAGACACACTTTCCTATTTGCGGAGTTGGAAGATTTTAGGGTTTCACTTGAAGGCGGATTGACATCCCGTTCTTCTTTGTTACTTGAGATTTGTGAGAGATTCTTATTCTATCCTACATCTATTGAAAGCAAGTTGCTTTTGAGTTTTATTGACATTGGTTTTGTGTTTGTTATTGAGATTTCAAAGTTTTACCTTTTCTCTCTTTCATATTTGGTAATTGATTTTACAATGATGATTGTTGGCTAAACCCCTTTAGCGATTCTAAGGTGAAGGGTTGATAGTTATGGCTTAGATGATGATAGATTGAACCAAAACAGATTGGACCCTGAGAGTTGCGAGAATCTCGCCGTCAACCCAACACCACGGTTTGTTCTTGAGTTCCACGGCCGTGGTTCCTCAAGAACTAGCCGTGATTTCCCTCTGTCATACGTTTTTGCTTTTGCTTTAATTCAAAGTTAGAGATTTGCCTTAACCTAGCCTTGGCTTGCCTTTCCTAGGTTGTAGTGAGATTCAATATCCTCTATTTCGGTTTCGAGTGTCACAACCTTAACCGTTTTGGCCTATCTTTGATTTCTTTGGGTTTAAGCATGAGTATTTGAGAGTAATTCTTATCCTTCGATCCTTTCTATATTGCAGCCTCAACAACCTTTATAGAGAGAGTCCTTGGGTTAGACATATAGGTTTGGAACTTCACCGTACATAACCTTACATTAGTTATACCTTTGCAATTCCGACTTTGTCCTTATATCTATAGAATATCTTGAATCGATTGCCACAATAGGATACCTAGATCTTTAGGATTGCTGTTTTCCCAATATATTTGCAAAGCCTCTATTTTACTTGCCCGACAGTTTGTAAACTGAATTTGTTCCCCCCAAATCCTTGAGTTCGATACTCTGAAGGCTATTTCTGAAGCTCAAAAAGCCTTGGAAAATCATTTATCCTGCGAGGAAGAATTTCAAGTCTTAGTCCTTCCTCCTATTGAGCGTGAACCCCCTCTTGAAGTCCTCAACGAAAAAGAGGAAGGTGTGGAAGACCTCGAACCAACTGTTGTAGTTGAGGTCGAGGTGGAGGAAGAAATGGTTGAGTTGGAAGAAGAAGAGAACGTGGAGAACTTAGCCAAATTACTGAAATTGTGGCCAAGGTTGAAGAGGATCCAACTTAGTTAGGAGAAATTTCGTGTGTGGATCATCATCCCAACATGAAACTTGTCTCAATCCTTGGAGAACTTTACAAGGTACATTCGCTTACTTCCTTTGAAATTCCTATTGAAATTTCTAATTTTTTCAGGAATGCACCGGAGAGTTGGAGGTCTCCTCCAAAGGTGCCTCCTAAGGTCAAGATGAAACCTCCATTAAAATTGCTGGAAGTAGATGCTCCTTGGACTACAAGGAGTAAATTTGGCAAGCGCTTCAACACCAATGCCAATAAGTGTTTTTTGTTCAAGTATGGGGTCATTCACATGACGAAGACCATACATCATCCCCAAGCTGGAGATGGGGAAGCTAAGAGGATTCTCGAGAAGCTTATATCTAGATCCCGGAAAGGATGGGATGCAAAGATTTATGATTTTCCATTAAAACATAGGAAAGCTAGGAGGATTCCGGTGAGAATCAAACCGTACAAGCTAGTACGTGAGAGATCTTACCACATGCCGGTGAAATTAGGAACCGGAGATTTCTTGGAGGAGTTTAGTGATGGATTTGAAGAGCAATCCAAGATGTTCAAGGGGCATTGAGTCATCTATGGACATTGGTCCAGCTAGCGACGTTAAACCAAGTGCTTCTTGGAAGGTAACCCAAGGTAATGCATCCTTTTTCCCTTTTCTTTTTCTTAGATTAGAGTAGTTGCTTTTGTTTGTTTTTCTTCAATACCTTCCAGTATGTTTGTGTTGTTGGATGCCAAGAATAAGGAATGAGTAAATTAGGGAGGAAAAGCCGAAAGATTGACGAAACTTGGATTTTTGGCGAACATCAGAGGATTCCACGGGTGTCCGTACAGTTCCACGGCTGTGGATTGGTATGTCGAGAGCAACAGAAAGTTCCACGGCCAAAACCACGGCTGTGGTAATGCCCGATAGGCCGTGAAAAAATAAATTTCTCGGAAATTTTTTTTGGCCGAGAGAAGTTTCCTTTTCTTCATTCAGTAACGCCCTTTGACGTCGATTGGAGTATTCAGAGTTCCCTATTAAGCTTGTATAGATTCCCACTGCCATCGCCCGCTTGATGATTCGCCTTGCCTGATTCACCATTTTACATTGTGAGTATCTTTTTCCTCCTTTTTTTTTCATCACATTGGGGACAATGTGAGTTTTAAGTATGGGGTGGAGGTATTTGCAATACCATTTGCATGTTTTATGTCTTGCATCATATGATTTTGAAAATTTTGAAAAATTTTAAAATTTTTGTGCTTCTAGAATGGATATGATCTCTATGATGAATATTGTTTTTTGGAATAGCTATGATGATTTTAATATGCTTGAATTGATTTATAACATATGTAGGATTTGAATACGTTGTTAGAATTTCATGCATGTTTGATAATTTGCTTTCATTCTAAATCATGTTGAGTGTTGAAGGTTGAAACCACATGATAAGTTCTTACACTTCTTATTGATATGATTAAGGCGCCTCGATTTTTCTTGCTTCTTCTTTATTCATTTAGCCCCTCAATAAAATTTTTGCCTCCTTTACCTATCCGGGAATTAGGAAGAGTTAATTTTGGCATGTTTGATGTGGGAGGGCCATGAAAGAAAAAATTTGGAATTCGAAATTCGAAAAATAGGTTTGGGGAAGTCAATCTTGATGATGAGTAACTCGGCACCATTCACATATCCGGGTGTTTGTGTCTTGCCAAAGTCGGATTGAGCGATATTCCTAACGGATTATGGTATGTGCATCAAAGGTTTGAGACATCTCGAAATTGAGAAACGCTAATCTCCTAGGCTTCGGTTTTTTTGCACCGCTGTCCATACTTCAAAAAGTAAAGTCGAAAAAGAATTTTATGCTAAAAAGGGAGAGCAAAGCTCTCAAATGGTGGTTTGATTCAAGTTTCCAAAAATAAAGATTTTGTGTTGTTCCTTTTTTCCGGATTCATACACCACATTTCCTTACAAGTTTCCCTCCTTTCTGCATTCTTGACCTTACTTGAAAGTCCTTAAGATAATCGGAAGTTGTTTGGCTTTGTGGTCTAAATTGGATTCCTCATGATTTATTTTGATTTATTGCAAGTTATGATGCATGTTATGATTTTCTTGTAAAGTGTGATTATCCTTTTCATGATATAATTCCTTTTGATCATATGATGATTTTCATTAGCTATGAAGCAACCATTTGAGGGTGATCTATGAATAGAAGCACAATCGAAATATTGTGGTTTTTCTTTATTTTTGCATATTCATAATTCATATCATCTTTTATTTTAAGTTTGAACCTTGCTTGGGGACAAGTAAGAGGCAAGTATGGGGTATTTTGATGACATAAATTATGACCTATTTTTAGGCATGTATTTATATAGATTTTCCCTTTATTTTGCATGCATAGACATACATTCATGACATTTATGGTTATATTCACCTACTTTGCAAGAATAGAGGTCTACACAAAGTTTTATTGCATTTGTAGGTAATTTGGCGAATTATGGAGCGAAATAACATATTTAAGGATTAAGCCTTGAAGCGGGACAAAAAAGGAGCATAAAAGCAAGTTAGGACGCGCCCAAAGTATCTTCTGATACCGTCAGACACGCAAAAGTATTTTCTAATACCGACTGACGCGCCAAAGTATTTTCTGATACCGTTTAACGCGCCAAAGTATTTTCTGATACGTTGTGACGCGGCCCAGAGTATCTTCTGATACTAGCAGACTCGCCTTTTTTTCAGGCCAAATATTTAGGGTTTCATCTTTAAACCCTAGGTTAATCCCTACAAATATTCGAGAGCCTTCAACATTGAAGGGGAGCCAAAATCTCCAAGAGGGTCACTTGAAGACTTGGACGCTAGGGACGGTTCACGGAAAGAAGAGATTTTGAAGGAAGATTTGGGAAAGACACACTTTCCTATTTGCGGAGTTGGAAAAATTTAGGATTTCACTTGAAGGCGGTTTGACATCCCGTTCTTCTTTGTTCCTTGAGAATTGTGAGAGATTCTTATTCTATCCTACATCTATTGAACGCAAGTTACTTTTGAGTTTTATTGACATTGGTTTTGTGTTTGTTATTGAGATTTCAAGATTTTACCTTTTCTTCCTTTGATATTTGATATTACAATGATGATTGTTGGCTAAACCCTTTTAGCGATTCTAAGGTGAAGGGTTGATAGTTGTGGCTTAGATGATGATAGATTGAACCAAAACAGATTGAAACCTGAGAGTTGCGAGAATCTCGTCGACAACCCAAAACCACGGTCTATTCTTGAGTTCCACGGCCGTGGTTCCTCAAGAACTAGCCGTGATTTCCCTCTGTCGTACGTTTTTTCTTTTGCTTTAATTCAATGTTAGAGATTTGCCTTAATCTAGCCTTGACTTGCCTTTCCTAGGTAGTAGTGACACTCAACATCCTCTATTTCGGTTTCGAGTGTCACAACCTTAACCGTTTTGGCCTATCTTTGATTTCTTTGGGTTTGGCAATGGGTATTTGAGAGTAATTCTTATCCTTCGATCCTTTCTATATTGCAGCCTCAACAACCTTTATAGAGAGAGTTCTTGGGTTAGACATGTAGGTTTGGAACTTCACCGTACATAACCTTACATTAGTTATACCTTTGTAATTCCGACTCTGTCCTTACATCTATAGAATATCTTGAATCGATTGCCACAATAGGATACCTGGATCTTTAGGATTACTGTTTGCCCAATATATTTGCAAAGCTTCTATTTTACTTGCCCGACGATTTGTGAACTGAATTAGTTCCCCCCAAATCCCTGAGTTCGATACTCTGGAATTCTTGCTTTACTACGCCGATCCCTACACTGCGGGTTTGCTTGCTTTGATTTCAGTTTTATAAATTTAAAACATATTTGCACGCACGCTTAGAGGCGAACAATTACCTCGGTCCACCTAGAAACACCTCGGCCGAGATGAAATCAAGTTCTGCGAGGAGTATAAAAGGAGAACGAATTTCTCTTTCCTCACAACCCTAACTCCCTCTCAAACGCACCTCGACTGAGAGCCCCCCTTTGCTTCAAATTCTCAAATCTCAACCGTTTTCCACGACTTTGAGTTCTAAATCATCAGGAGGAGCAAGCACAACTAATTTCAACCACCAAATCGAACTCAAATCCACCACACGCTGCGCCATTTGGGTATTTCGTTCGAAACTCTATTTCGTTCGTTTTTGCTTGATTTTGCACGGATTAGAGGTTATTTGTTGTTGATTGCTGTTAAGAAGTGCTTAAGTACCCCATAGGAAGCAATTGGTAGTGGAAATTGGGGGAAAATCTTACAGTTTTTGGAGTTTGATTGAGACAGTGCTTCGCCTCGATCGGATCATCTGTGTCTCGGTGGAGATACCGTCCAGAGCAACCGAGGTGATTTTCAGATATGGAGAATTTGAGGAGATCCGATCGCCGGTTAGCCCTTAAGGACCGTCCTAGTAGTTCCCGACAATCTTCTCCTTCTCCTCCTCCACAACCACATGTCCTAGTGATTCATGAACGGTTCAAGAAGGATTTTGACCGTCTTTATGGCCGCTCGATCATCGCCCCACGATACGTAGATATTCCTGATTTTGAGTGCTTGCATGTAGTGGATGACCTGCATAAGATGGTCTCCATGGTTGATTTGGATACTTTCATGGCCATTTATGCGCCGACTTATCTGGAGCCGACATTCAAATTTTTGAGTTCTGTGACGTACATTCCGGAGAATAGAGGGATCAAGTACCGGTTGCTGAACAAGAACTACATCGTCCCCCTTGAGCAGTTTGGGGAGATTTTTGGCTTTCGCATCTCGTGCGCAGACCCCGTAGTTTCTGGGAGAGCATAGCCCACATCACCTCCCACCATGACAGATGGCAGCCCGGGGATTCTCTGGAGCATATTATCTACCACCTTGCCTTCCGCATCACTCACTGGATATTCAGTGAGATGCTTCTAACGCGTACTGAGACACCCCAAAAGGTACGTCAAGGTGAGTTGTTTAGTGTGTTTTGCATGGTGACAAAAGGGATTTCAGACTTTGCTGCTATGCTTGCAGAGGAGCTGCACAAGGTGAAGGGGAAGGCCAAGGGAGATATCTATTATGGCGGTCTAGTGACCCACATCGCTATTGAGATGTGGTTGGATTTATCGGGATGTACTTTAGTTGTAGCGGGGAAGCCCCTAGGTTTACAAGAGTTTATAACGCGCCGCATTCTCGTTCCCTGCGGTCTTGGCACTTGTTCGCCACTTAGCGTGCGTGCAAATAAGCTTTAATTATTTAACTATAAATCAAGCAAGCGAACCCGTAGTGTACGAATCGATATAGTTGAGCAAGAATTCCAAAGTATCGAACACAGGGATTTGGGGGGTTAAATCCAATTATATATTATCAAGCAAGTGAATATGTGAAGCTTTTCAAATTATTGGGAAAACAACAATCCTAAAGATCCAGGAATCCAGCTGTGGCAATCGATTCAAGATATACTAAAGATATAAGGACAGAGTTGAGGTTTGCAAAGGCATACGAAAGTAAGGTAATCGTACGGTGAAGTTCCAAAAACCTTATATGACCTACCTAAAAGACACTCTCTATAAAGGTTGTTGAGGCTTCAGTATAGAAAGGATCTAAAGGTAAGAATTAATGTCAAATACCCAAACTTGTAATCCAAGGATCAAGACTAACTAAACCGATTAAGGTTGTGACACTCACAATCGAGGTAGAGGTTGTTGAGGCTTCACTACCACCTAGAAAAGGCAAGCCAAGACTAAGTTAAAGCAAATCTTTAACTTTGGATTAAAGTAAAAGCAAGTTCGTAAACTAACACAAAATTACGGGTAGTTCTTGAGTTCCACGGCCGTGGAAGCTCAAGAACAGACCGTGGATTAGGGTTCGTCGGCGATTCTCTCTAACTCTTAGGGTCCAATCTGTTTATGATCGATCTATCATCATCTAAGCCACAACTATCAACCCTTCACCTTAGAATTGCTAAAGGGTTTTAGCCAACAACAGTCATATTGATATCAATTTCAAGGTTTAAAAGAATGAAAGATAAAAACTTACGAAAACCTTCAATAACCTTCAAGTCAATCTCAAATCCACAAATCAAGAACAATAATGTCAATAGATTCGAAATAACACGAACAATCACGAATCTTAGATAAGAAGGAAGAACGGGATGTCAATCCGTCTTCAAATCAAACCTAAATGACAAGCGAAATCTTCTCATGAACAATCTTCCGAATCTTCAACTCTTCCATCAATCCGGAAATCTCAATAGCAAAACGCAAATCTCTCAATCACAATCTCCGCCAAGGCGCGAAATTAGGGCAAATCCAAGTGTAAGCGAAAGTGCGTCTAAGCGTAAGCGAAGGTGACGGAATCTCTCTTCCCCCGTCCTTTTATAGTGTAAGATAAAATATAAGCCCGGCCCAATTGCGTAGAAGATCGTGGCTTAAAATATTGCGTAAAAGATCGCCAAGATCACGGTCGTGGAAGGGTTCCACGGCCGTAATTTAGAGCGTGGAAGTTGGTCACGGTTTGTTTCAATCCTTCCACGGCCGTAGAATTAAGTTGCTGGAATGAAGCACGCTTCCCTTGCCAAGGTTCCACGGCCATGGACTTGAACGTGGAATGTAGTACGGCCGTATTTTAGAGCGTGGTTTAGGGGTAAACCGTAATTCTTCCTTTCCTCGTGCTATTCTTCAAGTTACCACCTTCCTTCGCTCCTAGAGATGTCCTCAGTCCTTGGACATACTCGATCAAACTCCATCATTGCTCAATCCGTTCGGAAATAGCTCTTAATTGCCTACAATCAACATAAAGCTTGTGTAGATCTCTATTTCGACATTATAGACAAACTAGCTCACAATTGCTTCAATGCTTAATCAATGACTATCAATATGGATGAAATACACTTAGAAAACGTGCCTAAAATATCACAATATTTCATGCTAACAAATAACCCCATACTTGCCACTTGCTTGTCCCTACGCAAGGTCTTTCAAAAGCTTTTAAAGCACAAGTTAGGATGAAATATGTGTACCTTCTCAAAGCAAAACTTCTTTTGGATGAATGTGCCTTCTAATCAATAGATCATTCTCAAATCTTGCTTCATTCGTTTATAAGACTTTCATACACTTAATCAAAGAGTAAAGAGTAAAGAAAGCTCATGAATTAATCAAACTTCCGTGTAAACATCATAACCTTCAAACATTATCAAAATCAATCATAAGAAACTTCAATTTAGATCACCAAGTCATATAACATTCTTTTGATCTTAAAGACTTTCAAACAAGGTCTAGAATGTGGAAAGGGAAGGAAAACTTTAAGGGATGTGGTGCATGAATCCGGGAAAGTGGATAACTACTCTTTTCTTCTTCTCTTGCTGTTTCCGCAACACTTTCAACTTAGAGCTTCGCTCTCTTCTTTTCATTTTTCGACTTTACTTTTAGAGTTATGGATAGAGGTGCACAAAAACCGAAGCCTAGGAGATTGGCGTTTCTCAATTTTTATGAGATGCCTCAAACCCTTAGCGCACATACCATAATCCGCTAGGAATATCGCTCAATCCGACTTTGGCAAGACACAAACACCCGGCTATGTGAATGGTGCCGAGTTACTCATCATCATGATTGACTTCCCCAAACCTATAATATCTTTCTATTCCTTTGAATGCAAAGTATTGCTTTCATGGCCCTCCCACATCAAACATGCCTTTTTCATTCAACTCCTCCAAATTCCCGGATAGGTAAAGGAGGCCAATATTTCAATGAGGGGCTAAATGATCAAAGAAAGAAGAAAGAAAATCGAATTGCCTTAATCATCTCAACAAGAAGTATAAGAACTTATAGTGTGATTTCAACCTTATTTTCTCAACATGATTTAAGTAACATTCATCACATTATGAAACTTGCAAAAGAGGTATAATCAACTCATTCAATTTCTTTTCGATTCACTATTCGTTTAAGCATGCAATTGTCATCAAAACTCAATTCACAAGTGGTGATTATCATAGAAATCATCTCTATCCTTAGAAGCACAAAATTTTCAAAAATTTTCAATTTTATGGGTTTTTCAAACTCTTTTTCATGCAATGCAATAATGAAACGTGTAACAATATAATGAAACATGCAAGATAGTCTCAATAGAAGCAATCAAAGTGAGTAAGAGTTATTACAGACGATTAGTCACACCCCACCCCATACTTGGAACAAACATTGTCCCTAATGTTCAAATAAAAGAAAAAGAAGAAAAGAAAGAAAGAAAAAGAAACTCACAAAATGGCGGTGGAGCGGCTAAAGCTGTTGGTCATGCTAGTCATCACTGTGGTGGAGGCGGGAACGGTGAGAAGCTAGGATCGTAGTACCGCCCGAACTGCTGGCGGTAGACGTCTCTCATCATATGGTCAAGGTCATCCATACGCGCGTCTCTAGCGTCAGCTCGGATCTCCAAGGCTCCCACTCTATCTGAAAGGCTGGTGGCCCAATCTGGCAACTGCTCATACCAGCCTGGCGGCTGGCTGTACCATCCCGGTGCATCTGAAGGTGCTGGTGCAGGTGGCGGCAGTGCCTGTGTAGACCATGGTGGTGGAGCTCCGTACCACGCAGGAGGGGCCTCCATCCAAGTGGGCCTCTCGCTCACGTTGGCACGGCGAGAAGAAGATCCTGAAGCTCTAGCTGGGTGGGGAGAACGTCTGGGCATGTCAGGAACCACATCCGGCTGATCCGGGAATGTGTCAAAGTCATCAGCTCCTCCTCCTCCTACCTCATACTCATCTCTCATCTCCTCCTCCTCAACTACAGGTGGTGGTGGGACATATGGAGGGGCTGCAATCCTGTTCGCATGCATAGCAGCGAACGTCTCCTTCCAGTTATGGCGTCCAGCCATAATGGAATACTTTGGGAGCCACTCAATGCCTCTCCCCGTCCTGCTCTCCCATGGCATAGCAGTGTAAGGTGGACCTCTATGGGTAGGGAAGATGAGGCCTCTATTTATGAGGGCCTTGAGTCCTAGGGGTACAGCAGGAATGCGTGTGCAGGCGGAGAAATCTACCCCTAATGTCCTAGCAAGGTGCGTGACTATCCCACCATATCCAATGTTGCCAGCCCTCTTATTCTTTAGCTTGCTCATGGTAGCAGCTAAGAAGGTGGCGCAGTCAGCAGGTCGTCCATATAACATGGAGTAGAGGAGAAAGAGCTCATCCGTCTTGATCTTCTGAGGTGTCTCCGTCCTAGGGAAGAGACACTCAGAAAGTACCCGGTGAGCAATCTTCAAGGCTAAGTGATACATCAACTTAGCCTTGGTATCAACTGGCTGCCAGCGGTCCTCGCTGGCATAGATCATAGCGACCTCTTCCCAGAAATCCTTGGCGTACACGCCGCTGGGGAAACGACCATTGAAGGTCTCATGGAACCCAAAGAAGGCTCCAAACTCCCGGATGGAGAAATCATAGTTTCTTTCCATCAGACGGAAAGAAACTGTCCTATCAACATGGCTGTGCTCAAAAGATGTCACAACCTCTCTAGTAATCTCCTCGTAAGCATCTTCTCGGATAGGCAAGAAGACGATAAGACCGGCTCTATCTAAGAGCCAAGTAAGGTCATCTATCACAAGTAGAGGCGTTAAGTCCTCTAATAGTAGGTACTTAGGTCCTATAACGGTCCTCTTATGGATCCTCTCTAAGGCGTCGAGATGATCCTCGTGGATGGTAGGGACCCTAGGGCTAGGAGGTGATGGTGATAAAGGTGATGATACAGGTGAAGGGGATGAAGGTGGTGGTGCTCTAGAGGAGGAAGAGGAAGAGGGGTTGCCCTTCCTCTTTTTATTCTTATCCTTCTCTTTGTTCTTGTCCTTATTTCTCCCGGACACTCTCCTCAAAAAATCCATTTTCTGGCAGAAACCACGGTCTGTTCTTGGTGTTCCACGGCCGTGGAAGTTACAGAGACCGTGGTTCGTCTCGACTTTTCTCAAAACTCAGCAATCAATCACCAAACTCAGCAATCAATCAGTCCTAGACTAATTTCTTCCAATTTTAATCAGTTCTCCTACAAATTCTATCAAAATTAAGGCCAAATCAACAAAGATAGAGAAGAGCGGAAAAACCTAGGTTTTCGGATTTTAAAATTAGAATTCTGCTTTCCTTGGTGAATTGCCGCTCGAATCGTTGCTTGGATCTCGTTGGTGGTTGGATTTGCTTCATTTTGGGTCAAAGAATCGTTAAAAACGATTAACGAACGGAGAATTGAGGTGAAGGGTTTGGAATCGGCGTTTTTGGGCGTAATTTGGGTTTTGTGTGTTGTGTTTTTGTGAAGAACGTGGTTTATATAGTGGCCGGCAAAATTTGTGGAAATCACGGTCTGTCGGGGGTTTCCACGGCCGTGGAAATGTACGGAACCGTGGTTTTGGTGATTTTTCAAAGGCTTTTGGAAATTACGGTCACTGTAGCTGTCACGGCCGTGGTTTAGGCCGTGGAACTCTCTGTAATGCTCCAAAGTCCAAGTTTCATCACTTTTCTTCAAAATTACTCTTCCCCTTTTCTTTTCTACTGTCCCTACATCCAAAAACACAAACATACCGGAAGGAATCGAAGGCAAAACAAAGCAAAAACGTCTAAACTAAGCTAAACTATGAATCAAAAACAAAAACGAAAATGCAATACCTTGGGTTGCCTCCCAAGAAGCGCTTTGTTTAAGGTTCGTAGCTAGACCAAATTCGCACTTATTCGAGTGCGGTAGGCGCGAACTCTTCAGCTTGGAGTTCCGGAGTGTACTTCTTTAGTCGTTGACCGTTCACCTTAAAGCTTCCGCCCGCTTCACCCCATATTTCAACTGCACCATGGGGGAAAATACGTTTGATTAGAAAAGGTCCGGTCCAACGAGATTTAAGCTTACCTGGAAAGAGACGAAGCCTTGAATTGAAGAGGAGAACTTGATCTCCTTCTTTGAAGTCCTTTGTTATGATATGCTTATCATGCCAACGCTTTGCTCTTTCTTTGTAAATCTTAGCGTTTTCATAAGCGTTTGTTACGCTAGGAAATAGCACAAAAAGCTTTACATTTATAAACTCGAACTAAATCCTAAACTACCTAGCGAAACCCGCAGTGTACGGGACGTTTGTAGAAAGGGAAGTATTCCGAGGTCGAACTCAAGGACTGAGGTGAAACTAAGTCATTCAGTGATCGAGGATAGTGTGAATCTAGACTAAGAATGAGATGAGAAATAAAGAAAATGGAAAACACAATGTTTTTGGAGGGTTTTGGGTGATCAAACAAAGATCACAAATATATCAACAAAATCAAGCAACACAAAACACAAACAAAAGATGAGAGATAAGAGGTAAGGAAATGGATTCTAGAGGTTCGGAATTCCGAATATGACTATGGACTCATGCTTCTAAAGGTCTAAGGAAGGTTGTGGTTGTTCGGAGTTGGGTGTTTCTCTAATGGGAGCAATTACCGGGTAAGTCTCATGCATCCACTAATCCAATCCTAAGGTCTCATCACCGGGTAAGTCTCAAAGAGCCTAAAGGATGGAATTCCACACAAACCGGCCACTACCTAAGGGTCAAACCCCTCCTTACCGGGTAAGTCTCGGAAAAGGTAAGTCTTAGGTAACGATCCTAGCACACTCAATCCAATAGCGGCTTTTTTGGCTCACTACTACCTAGAGTTCATCATCTTAGGTATCTAAGAGGGGAAATTACCGGGTAAGTCTCATTCCTCAATTAGTTTACTAACAATAGGTTGCCCTAAGTTAGATTTAGCTCAACAAACACTAGGATTTCAACACATCTACATCCAAACATCAAGATTCAACAATATAAGAACAACAGAATAAAAACACGGGTGGATCATGCTAAACCACGGCCGTGGGAGCATGAAGAACAAGCCGTGGTTTGGTTCCGAGTTGGGATTTCGAACACAAATCGATCCTAATCTAACATGGAAGCAATACAATCATAGTCCAAAGCACAAACATTATTCCATCACTCTAGAACCACATATATCTAGCCAATAACATTCATTTCAAGATCAAACTTCACAATCAAAACATGCTTGCAAGTCATGGTTAAATGATGAAGAACAATCCAAAGAAAAGGCATTAAAAGCATAGGATAGAAGTTACCAAATCTTTACAAGGCTCCAAGAGCTAATCCAACTTGACAACAATGGAAGCTTCACTCAATCTACTCTAATCTCACTCTTAAACGAGAATCTATACTAATCTCTTCCAAGAACACCCCTAATGGGTGCTTGGAAGAGAGGCAACAATGGCCAAAAGTTTTGGGGAAGAAAGGTAGGTCAAAAGAGAGGAGAAGGATCCTCAATTACAGCCTGCAAAATCCTTTAAATACCCACTAAGATGCAAGAACAATGGAAGAGATCGTGGCCAGCTGTCAACGTGGTCCTGGCAAGAATTACGGGCATAACCACGGCCGTGGAAAGGGCCTAGACCGTGGTTTCTGTCAGAAGCTTCTCCTAGGCTCGTTAAGCCATGATTTGGTGCATGGTTTGTGTTGGCAAGGTTCCATGAGTCCTCCTTAGCCCTTAGCTTGCATTCCAATGAGTCCAGAAGTGTGTCATCTCGAGGAATGATCCTCGGATGTATCGATTAGCCTCTTAAATCTCCCAAATTACCTACAAAGCAAGCAAAAGTCCGAGTAGACGTCTATCTCGACAAAATACGTGAATTGAGTGCAAAACGTCATGAACTAGTGCTAAACCGTGCATGAATGAGTGAGAAATCTATCTAAATGACGCCCTAAATCACGCAATAAATCGTGTTATCAGCGTTCAAGCGGAGTTCTTCAAGCTCATTAAGGTCCAAGAGACGCTTCTCTCCCGCTTCCTTCATGCTGAAATTCAATTACTTGATGGCCCAAAACGCCTTGTGCTCCAACTCTACCGGTAAGTGACAAGACTTCCCATACACAAGATTGTATGGTGTGGTTCCTATGGTAGTCTTATACGCAGTCCGGTACGCCCACAATGCATCATCAAGCTTCAAGGACCAATCCTTCCTTGTCCTTGAAACCGTCTTCTCTAGGATTCCTTTGATCTCCCGGTTTGAGATCTCAACTTGTCCACTAGTTTGTTGATGATAAAGGGTGGCGATCTTGTGAGTAACCCCATACTTAGCTACAAGAGCTTCAAAGCGCCGGGCAATGAAGTGAGAACCTCCATCACTAATGATAGTCCTTGGTGTCCTAAATCGTGGGAAGATGGTCTTGTTAAAGAACTTGACCACTACCATGGCATCATTGGTGGGAGAGGCAATTGCTTCCACCCATCTAGAAACGTAATCCACCGCCAAGAGTATGTATTGGTTTCCACAAGATGATGGGAACGGTCCCATAAAGTCAACTCCCCAAACGTCGAAAATCTCCACCTCTTGGATGTTATTGAGAGGCATCTCATTCCTCCTAGAGATATTTCCTGTTCTTTGACAAGCATCACAGCAGGAAATAAAAGTTTGCACATCTCTAAATAAAGTAGGCCAAAAGAATCCAGATTGCAATACCTCAGCGCTAGTCTTGTTCGAACTAGCGTGTCCTCCACATGGTAGTGAATGACAATGGCGGATGACACTTTACATCTCATCTTCCGGCACACATCGCCGAATGATGCCACCCGGACCTCTCTTAAAGAGGAGAGGTTCATTCCAAAAGTATTCCCGAACATCCTTAAAGAACTTCTTTCTTTGTGCGTAGGATAATCCGGGTGGTATCTCCTGACAAACCAAATAGTTAACAAAATCAGCAAACCATGGTTCGTTACCTTTGAAGATCACATCGATGCACTCCTCTATAATGTGTAAGTGTTCGTCCTGGAAGGAGTCATCTATAGGTAAGTGGTCGTCTTCTAGATGTGGAAGACGACTCAAATGATCCGCAACAGAATTTTCCGAACCCTTCTTGTCGCGGATCTCTAGATCGAATTCTTGTAGGAGAAGAATCCATCTAATTAGCCTTGGCTTCGCATCCTTCTTTGCAAGGAGATACCGGATCGCAGCATGATCCGTGTACACAATCACCTTTGCACCTACAAGATAAGAGCGAAATTTATCAATAGCATAAACAATGGCTAAAAATTCCTTTTCTGTAGTGGCGTAGTTGAGCTGCGCTTCATCTAGCGTCTTGCTAGCGTAGTATATGGCATGGGTTCGCCCTTCCTTTCTTTGTCCAAGAACAGCTCCTATAGCTACGTCACTAGCATCGCACATAACCTCAAAGGGAAGATTTCAATCCGGAGGTTAGATAATAGGTGCTGAAATTAGGGCTTCCCGAATCATGTTAAACGCATCCAAGCATTCCTGCGAAAACTCAAAAACTGCATCCTTCATCAATAGATTAGTGAGCGGTTTTGATATTTTAGAGAAGTCTTTTATGAAGCGTCTATAAAATCCAGCATGTCCTAGGAAACTTCTTATCCCTTTCACCGAAGTTGGGGGAGGAAGCTTCTCTATAGTCTCTATTTTCGCTTTATCCACCTCAATCCCTCTACTAGAGATTAAGTGTCCTAATACAATTCCTTCCTTTACCATAAATTGACACTTCTCCCAATTAAGAACTAGATTAGTGTCTTCACACCTTTGTAATACAAGAGAAAGGTTAGAAAGGCAATTGTCAAAGGAGGAACCGTATACGGAGAAGTCATCCATAAAGACCTCCATGATTTCCTCTATATATTCGGAGAAGATGCCCATCATGCACCTTCGAAAGGTGGTTGGGGCGTTGCAAAGCCCGAACGGCATCCTCCTATAAGCAAACGTACCCCATGGGCACGTGAATGTGGTCTTCTTCTGATCATCCGGGTGTATCGGAATCTGAAAGAAACCACTATATCCGTCAAGATAACAGAAATGAGAATGTTGCGCTAACCTTTCAAGCATTTGATCGATGAATGGCAATGGGAAGTGATCCTTCCTCGTCGCATTGTTAAGCTTGCGGTAGTCTATGCACATCCGCCATCCCGTTACGGTTCGAGTAGGAATGAGTTCGTTATTTTTGTTGGTGATGACCGTCATTCCTCCCTTCTTCGGAACTACTTGAACCGGACTCACCCACTTGCTATCGGAGATAGGGTAGATGATACCTGCATCAAGAAGTTTAAGAATTTCCTTCTTGACAACCTCTTTCATGGTCGGATTTAACCGCCTTTGAGGTTGTCTCGAAGTCCTAAAGTCCTCTTCCATTAAGATTTTATGCATGCATAGGAAAGGTTTGATTCCTACTAAGTCCTCAATAGTATAACCTAAAGCTTTCCTATGTTTCCTAAGGACAACCATAAGCTTACTATGTTCATCTATGGTTAGATCGGAACTAACAATTACTGGATAAGTAGAGTTAGGTCCTAAGAACGCGTACTTTAGACGTGTAGGAAGTTGATTCAACTCCATAGCTGCAGGAGTTTCCAAGGGCTCTTGAGGAGCTTCCGATGCTTCCTTAGAAGTGTCTAAGGAAGTAGAAGGTGTTGGAGAAGAATCAAGAGAAGTCGAAGAAGTGGCACATTTGCCTTCATCCACGGCCAAAATTACGGCCTCTCTACATCCTCCACGGCCGTGGTTTTGGGCGTGGAAAGAGAATACGGTTGCTCTGTTCTCTCCACAACCGTGTAACCCTCTAGAGTGAGCCACGCTTTGGTTGGTGAAATCCACGGCCGTGGAATATAGTGTATAGCCGTGGATTCTCACGTTTTCTGCCTCGTCGTGGAGTTTCTCAAACTCCTCTTCACATACTTCTTCTTGTGCTTCTAAGGCTTCAATTACCTCATTGCACTCCTCTTCTCCCCCTACATCTATTAGACTCATAGTAATAACCTTTTGCAAAGGATCTTTGAAGAGAATAGCACTTACCTCCTCTCTAGACAACCCTTCTTCATCTTGGATATTGAATATATCCTCATCAAAGATTGGTTCCTTCACTAGAGTGGAAAGAACGAACTCTACCTTCTCTTCTCCTATGCCAAAGACGAGTCTAGCATTCTTGCAATCGACTATGTAGCCGGAAGTTGCAAGAAACGGTCTTCCGAGAATGATCGGGACCGGACTATCTGCAGGAATGTCAAGCACAACAAAGTCAATAGGAACAAAGAATTTACCTAGCTTGACTGGGACGTCTTCTACAATACCGACGGGGCGAGTTATGGATCGATCCGCCATGTACAACGTCATCTTCACCGGTTTGGGGTCGCCTAAACCGATCTTCCTACATAATGCAAGTGGTATGATGCTCACACTTGCTCCCAAGTCACATAATGCATCACATGTGACATCTCCCACTCCTATGGGAATACAAAATGACCCCGGATCCTTTAGCTTTGGGGGCATTTTCTCCTTCATGGTCTTGATGAGATCCGAAGAATCCGAACTCATCTTAACCTCTCCAAAATCTTCTAGCTTCCTCTTGTTGGAGAGGAGCTCCTTTAAGAACTTGCCATAAGCCGGCATACCTACAATAGCATCAATGAAAGGTATGTTAATATGTAGTTTGCTCATGAGTTCTATGAACTTACCAAATTATTTATCTAGGCGCGCTCTTGCTCTAGATTGAGGGAATGGTAGGGGAGGCTTGTAAGCTGGAGGAGGAACGTAGACATCTTCCTTCTCATTCCCCTTCTCTTTTTCTTTCTCAACGGGGACTTCAACAAACTTAGGCTGCGGATCGGTGGTTGTCACTCCGCTCCTAGTTATGATTGCCATAACCCTTCCCTTTGGGTTGTCCTCCGTCTTTCCTGGAAGTTTCCCTTGATTCCTAGGAACTTCCTCCGCATGAGTAAACATTTGGTTTTCTAAAACCTTTTGGGCTTTATCAACCTTAGTTATGTAATCATCAACTTTGATGATGCGAGTCTCTAACCCTTGAAGCTTTCCCAAGATTGTCTCCAACATGGGATCGGGATTCTCCTTCCCCGAAGTGTTTCCTCCATTAGATGTTTGCCCTTGGCTTTTCAAAGGAGTAGAGGAAGAGGAAGGTGGAGTTAGTGAATTTGAATTGGAAGGATAAGAGTTACCGGAGTTTTGTTGATTGGAGCGCCAATTGTTGTTGTTTGAACCCCTATTGTTGTTCCAATTATTGTTCCGGTTGTTGTTGTTGCCGTTCCAATTATTCCGGTTGTTATTCCGGTTATTGTTGTTGTTGTGGTTTGTATTCTCACCACCGTTGTTGTTGTTGCCCAAGTAGCCAACATCTTTTCCTTGTTGCTTTGGAAAGTTGGTCTTGATAGCTTCCTTCAACTCTTTGATCTCATTGTTGAGGGAGAAAATTTGATTTTGAGCTTCATGTGTGAGCTTTGCTCCTTGCTCCACACCATTTCCCTCCACTTTCCGGTGAGAATACTTCTCTATGACCCTTGCTTGCTTCTCAATGAAGTCCCAAGCGTCATCTTCCCTCATGTCCATGAATGTACCACATGAGAGGGATTGGAGTTTGAATCGTGTCTCCACATCCAGCCCCTTATAGTATATCTCCAAAATTGCAAGCTTGGATATACCATGATGAGGGCAATCCAAGAGCAAATCGTGAAATCTTTCCCAAGATTGAAACAAACTTTCGTTAGATCTCATGGAAAATGCATTAATCTTACCTCTTAGCTCCGCCATTTTGGAGGGCGGAAAGAACTTAGTGAGGAACTCCGCGGAAAGATCCTCCCATGTCTCAAGCTTCCCACTTGGAAGAGCTTGATACCAAGACAATGTATTCCTCTTCAAGGAGAAGAAGAAAGGCTTGAGTTTGTAGCTGTTGGTAGTCGCGTTCTTCGGCCTCATCGTCTCCATCATACACTCAAAACTTTTTAGGTGTTGGTGTGGAGATTCAGCGCTTGTTCCGCCAAATTGGTTTTGGCGAACAAGAGTAATGACCTGCGGGTTGAAGCTAAACCCTTGTACATCGTCAGCATCGAAGTTCACACCTAAATGGCGTGGTTGCTGCGTTGGATCCATCCTTTGGCCAAGAGTTCTTGGCTCCTCATCCACACGTTCGATCCTTGCGTTCCTAGGTGGAACACGGCGATTTGCAGCTGGCCGTGGATAGAATGGATTCACATTGATCGTGGGATCAATTTCCTCTAGCGGTGGCATGGAGGAGTCGCTATCCTCATTAGATGAGTTGGCTCTAACCGATCTTCCCGGTCTCCTCCTTTTCTTTTTCTCCTTAAGGTTGTTTATTTCCAACCTCATTTGGAACATCATGTCCGTTAGATCATCAACTTTCATTTGGTGACGATTCGTCTCTTCTCTACGTGTCTTCTCACTCCATTGGAGTTGAGCTTCCTTTTCCGCTAGCTCCGATTGAAGATCACGTTCTCTTTCTTCAGCCATTTTCTTTTCCTTACGCTTTTGCCTTAAAGTCCTCTTAAGCTCTTGATCAAGAGGTAAGAGGTCTTCGGTGTTCCTAGACCTGCGCATGCACTTGAAAAGATATCAAATAACAAGGGAAGAGCTCCCAAGCTTGACAACCAAAAACCGAATTCGACCTAGACCAAATCCCCGGCAACGGCGCCAAAAACTTGTTCGCCACTTAGCGTGCATGCAAATAAGCTTTAATTATAAAACTAGAAATCAAGCAAGCGAACCCGTAGTGTACGGATCGATATAGTTGAGCAAGAATTCCAAAGTATCGAACACAGGGATTTGGGGGGTTAAATCCAATTATATATTATCAAGCAAGTGAATATGTGAAGCTTTTCAAATTATTGGGAAAACAACAATCCTAAAGATCCAGGAATCCAGCTGTGGCAATCGATTCAAGATATACTAAAGATATAAGGACAGAGTTGAGGTTTGCAAAGGCATACGAAAGTAAGGTAATCGTACGGTGAAGTTCCAAAAACCTTATATGACCTACCTAAAAGATACTCTCTATAAAGGTTGTTGAGGCTTCAGTATAGAAAGGATCTAAAGGTAAGAATTAATGTCAAATACCCAAACTTGTAATCCAAGGATCAAGACTAACTAAACCGATTAAGGTTGTGACACTCACAATCGAGGTAGAGGTTGTTGAGGCTTCACTACCACCTAGAAAAGGCAAGCCAAGACTAAGTTAAAGCAAATCTTTAACTTTGGATTAAAGTAAAAGCAAGTTCGTAAACTAACACAAAATTACGGGTAGTTCTTGAGTTCCACGGCCGTGGAAGCTCAAGAACAGACCGTGGATTAGGGTTCGTCGGCGATTCTCTCTAACTCTCAGGGTCCAATCTGTTTATGATCGATCTATCATCATCTAAGCCACAACTATCAACCCTTCACCTTAGAATTGCTAAAGGGTTTTAGCCAACAACAGTCATATTGATATCAATTTCAAGGTTTAAAAGAATGAAAGATAAAAACTTCCGAAAACCTTCAATAACCTTCAAGTCAATCTCAAATCCACAAATCAAGAACAATAATGTCAATAGATTCGAAATAACACGAACAATCACGAATCTTAGATAAGAAGGAAGAACGGGATGTCAATCTGTCTTCAAATCAAACCTAAATGAGAAGCGAAATCTTCTCACGAACAATCTTCTGAATCTTCAACTCTTCCGTCAATCCGGAAATCTCAATAGCAAAACGCAAATCTCTCAATCACAATCTCCGCCAAGGCGCGAAATTAGGGAAAATCCAAGTGTAAGCGAAAGTGCGTCTAAGCGTAAGCGAAGGTGACGGAATATCTCTTCCTCCGTCCTTTTATAGTGTAAGATAAAATATAAGCCCGGCCCAATTACGTAGAAGATCGTGGCTTAAAATATTGCGTAAAAGATCGCCAAGATCACGGTCGTGGAAGGGTTCCACGGCCGTAATTTAGAGCGTGGAAGTTGGTCACGGTTTGTTTCAATCCTTCCACGGCCGTAGAATTAAGTTGCTGGAATGAACCACGCTTCCCTTGCCAAGGTTCCATGGCCGTGGACTTGAACGTGGAATGTAGTACGGACGTATTTTAGAGTGTGGTTTAGGGGTAAACCGTAATTCTTCCTTTCCTCGTGCTATTCTTCAAGTTAGCACCTTCCTTGGCTCCTAGAGATGTCCTCAATCCTTGGACATACTCGATCAAACTCCATCCTTGCTCAATCCGTTCGGAAATAGCTCTTAATTGCCTACAATCAACATAAAGCTTGTGTAGATCTCTATTTCGACATTATAGACAAACTAGCTCACAATTGCATCAATGCTTAATCAATGACTATCAATATGGATGAAATACACTTAGAAAACGTGCCTAAAATATCAGAATATTTCATGCTAACAGCACTCCCTATGGGCCATGCCGTGGGAAACGAAGTTTGCTAGGGGTATTGCTTAGTCTTCCCAGTTCTCCGTCTACGAACATGATAAGTGGTCATCTATTTGGTTCCCGATCATGCATGAGGATGCTGCTACAGAGGCAGCGGGTGGTTATGAGGACGGTGATGGCATTGGTGGAGTTGCAGCCATGGATACCGGTACTGACATCGGCGGCCCTAGTATTCTCACCGTTGACCTTGTTGACGAGGCTACGGAGGACGAGAGAGGCACCAGCACCTCCGGCTGACATTCCCCAACTTTCCCAGCAAAGAGCTCGCCATCGTCATGACCCTGAGGCACACCGCAAGATTGATGATATGACGCGACAGATGATGGACTCCTTTCAGGTCCTTCGGACCGACATTTCTGAGCGCTTCACTGATCAGACTCGATCTATTGAGGCTTGGATGTAGCGCATCGAGGAGAGCCTGCACTATCAGCGTCAGATGGCGATGCTATAGTTCCAGCAGCAGATGAGCTATCCGTTCGATAGGTCCTAATATCCTTACATTCCACCTCCACCGCCGGCAGATGATTGAGCATATTATGGAGCTTGTTCTTATTTCTTTTTGTTGTTCTGCTTTCATTCAGTGAGTACTTTGTTCCTGACTTCTATTTGACACATTGGGACAATGTGTCCTAAATGGGGTATTTGGTGTTTGACTTGCTTCGGATATGTAATAAGTAATAACTTTTGATTGACTTTGCCTATGATCTCATTTGGCTTATATGTGCGTATATGTTTATCCACATGCATTGCATACATGTTTTTGTTTGAGAAAAACGTCGAAAACTGATTTGAGAAATTTTGCCTCGACCGAGACGTTTTTGGCCAAACGAGGTCGTGAAAACTGAGATTCATCTCGGTTGAATACCTCGGGTGCTGTCAAATCACCTCGACCGAAATGCTTTTGAAATTGAAGAAATTTTTGAAACGTTTTGTGCTTCTATTCCAGATATGACCGCGATGATGTTTTTTGTTTGCATATTAGCTTTGAAATCTTTATATGTTCGAAATGTTTTATGATATATTTAAGTTGTTAAATGTTTTGTTTGAAATTCTAGCATGTTTAATATTTTGTTTTTCTCAAAATCATGTTGAATTTGAAGGTCGACACCACTTTATGAGTTTTTCTTCATGGGATGATTAAGGCACTTCGCTTCTCTTTTTCTTCTTCTTGATCATACTTTAGCCCCTCATATATATTTGCCTCCCTTTACCTAACCGAGAAGCGTGTGAAGTAAAGTTTAGATTGTGGTTGAAAGTGTTAGGAAAAATAGGTTTGGGGACATTGATCTTGATGATGAGAAACTCGGCACCATTCACATAGCCGGATGTTTGTGTCTTCCCAAAGTCGGATTGATCGATAGTCCTAACGGGTCATGGTATGTGCATCACAGGTTTGAGGCATCTCGAGAAATTGAGAATCACTGATCTCCTAGGCTTCGGTTATTATGCACCTTTGTCCATGTTCTCAAAATAAAAGTGAAAATAAGCAAATCTTATTGGTGAAAGATGCTGTGAATCAAAGAAGTAAAGGAAAGGTCCTATTCCTGGATTACAACACCACATTACCCTATATACATCCCACCCTAACACATTTCTTGACCTCTCTTGAAAGTCCTTGAGACCTTGAGTATGTTGATTGACTTTGTGGTTTAAATTGGATTATACATGATTGATTTCGATAAATATGATTTATTATGCATTCTGTGATTTTATGCAAAGATGATCAACTTTCTTATATTTATAAAATGTTTTGTCCATGTCTTGATTTTATTTGCTATGAAGCATTCTCTTAGGGTGATTTATGAGTAAAAACACACCACCAAAAGGTTTTGTAAAATGTTTTTCATTGATATTTTGATGACTTATAATCCATTCTATCTTGTATCAAAGATTTGAATCTTGCTTGAGGACAAACAAGGGACAAGTATTGGGTATTTTGATAGCATGCATTGTAGTCTATATGTTGGGATTGGTTTGGACGTTTTATCTTCATAAATCTGCATGCATGGATATATATTCTTGATGATCATGTCGTTTTGTTTACCTTGGTAAGAATCGAGGTCTACACCCAGTTTTGTTGTAATTGTAGGGAAAATGGCACGTTTTGGATCTATATGGAGCCAAAGGATTTAAGGGGTCATTGGAGCAACATTTTGGAGCATTGAGGAGCTACAAGGAAGGCATACGAACCATGGAAGTTGGATAGAAATTCGATATTTGACTAGTTTTTAGAGATTTGCACGCAGTTGAAGTTCATCTCGGTTGACTACATGATCACCTCGACCGAGATGAATCATTGGGCCTGGATCGAGACGCACGGCCCACAACCCATGAGATCTTTTATTTTTGGAAAGTGGTTTTCCTATAAGTTTGGATATATTTTCTGGATGGAAGGAGGTCTAGTTAGCTGATTATTTTGGGAGATTGAAGATATTCCAAGGAAGAAGGAAGCTGAAGGAAGATAGATTTGAAGTAAAAGTTGAAGGCGTTTTGAAGGAAGTTGTAAGGTTTTCTTAGGGAACCTTGATTGATGTCTTTTGATTTGTTATTGAGGAACACAATCTACTGATTGATTCGGATTGATTGTTTGTTTGAGTGATTATTGAGACTTTTGTAATAAGGTTTTCTTGTTTGCTTATTGATTCTTTCATCATATATTTGATTGTTATTATCATGATTGTAACACCCCGAATCCGCGGGACTCGGGGCGCTACGGGCTGGGGCCTCACAATGGGTCCCGACCCTTAGCCTGACAACAATTTCACCGGATCTTGCAACAAGGCACAAATAAAGGCCAAACCGAAATACATTTTTATGCAATGTTATGAAACCCGACAATAAAAGAAAGGAAAGACCTCAGCCGTCCTTACAACAACATCAACATAATATATATAATAACAACAACACAAGGACTCCAAAACCCAACTCAACCTAAGATGTACGGAACCCCGGCTGCCCACTCCTCCGGATCACTCGGCCACATCCTATCCTGCACATCAACTACAACAATCGGTATAAAACCGTTAGCTCACATTCTAGGCATTATAAGAATAATATGGCACAAACACACATAGGAACACAAACACACAACATGCTCATAAACATACACATCCGTTACTTATTATCTTTTTAGGTTATTCCATATCTAATTCATTCGTTCAAGTGTGACACGAGAGTCTTATAACTCTCGCCTCTGTCCCCGTGTAACCAACAGGAGTGTGGCGGCGCCCAACCCGTATACCCTGAGGGAGTGATGAAGAAGCCCGCCCGTATACCGTGTATGGCCTGGTCGCAGAGATCCCCCCAGTCTCCCTCGGGAAACTGAGCGGTGATGTCACCGCCCGATAATAATAGTAGTAACAATGGGCCAATAAATAAGGTCAAGTAAATCCTAATCCATTTTCATGCTTAAAAGCGGTAAACACACACCACCATATACATCCAAATAAGGCATAGAAGCGGCTAAGTAAGTCCGAGGACTTACCTCGTCTCAAAGCTAAACGAAACCGAATCACTCTCCGAAGGAATATAACCAAAGCCTGTTCAAGACAAGGCACGATAATCAACAACTACTCACAAGCTAGAAGTCCTTAGACTTCTAGTCCTATATCATCTTACTAGGTCATATACTCTCATAATCTAGGATACACTCCTAGCCCTCAAAACTCACGAGATCTCAACTATAGCCCCAAGTGCTAGGATACTATCATCCTAAACTCCGCAATCTCAACCAACATATAAATATCATCCCAAGTCTCACAAGATCAACCACGAGGCTCACAATTGTATAACAACTCAAGCTCAACACACCACATGTCAAAGGACATCAATAACCTCAAACACTCACCTAAAGGTTCCAAGCCACTACTTGACATTTGCCCTAAGTTATGCTAGATCCAACCTAGCATGATTCTACCACTAAATAATACTATATCGAGAAAGAGGTACTCACACATAGTCGATGGCGGAGGACGATCTACGGATGTGGAGAATGGATTCGTTGGTCTTTACCGGGCGCTTCCGTGCCTAAAACCAAAGCTAAGGAAATTTAGCTTATATGCTAAATTGATTTTAAATCTATATAATATATAACTCAAAGGTAAAACTCGTTTTTCAAACGTCAACTTTAAAATCACGTAGTTAAAATCCAAGTTTAAAACAATAAGAATATTGTCCGGGACAAAATATACGATTATATAAATTAAGATGCGTTAAAATCCTTAATCAACTTTCCCGGCAAAATATGGTACTCAAGAAACTCAACCAATTTCCAAAATAAGCTTTATGCCAAATCTATGCTTTATTCAACAAGGGCAAAACTGCACATTTTAAAACATAGGGTCAAAACTATAATTATACAAATCAGTAGGGGCATTAAATGCACTTCCAAAAGAGTGGGTCTAATCTGCAAATACAAAACATGGGCACTAAGTGTAATAAACAGCAAAGACCGGGCCAAAATCTGAATAACCTCAAAGCTCCTTCTTCTTCAACCTAATTGAACGCGACAGAGGAAACTCAAGGAAGGGGAAAGAATAGATCTGGTGGCTGCGTCGGCGGAGGAAGGAAGAGCCGGCCAGCTTCGGTGCAGACGGAGGAAGGGACGGCGGCACATGGCGGTCCAAATCCGGCGGCAGTGGTTGCCCTACACTTGCGACGGGAGTACAGAGAACAGGGGAAGAAAAGAGGGGCGGCCTGCTGGTGCTTCGATTAGGTCGAGGCGGCGGTGTGGACGCGGCTTCCTTCCGTCCGACAGCTCCCCGGTGTGTAGCCTTCCTCTCCGGCCTTCTAGTGTTCCGATTGGTGCAGAGGAGCCTCCCCAGCGTCCCGGCGAGCCCTGGTGGTCCGAACTCTCTCAATTGATTCCAGCAGTTGGAGCGTGTAATAGAGAGAGGGAAGGTTGTTCAGCAGGTGGGGATGTACAAAGGGACAGGAGGGGAGTAGCGGTTTAGGTAGTCACCAGGTGAGGGAGGGCAAGGAGTCACCTGCGAGGTTAGGCAGTAGGCTGCAGACGGAGGCAAACGAGGAGTCGGTTTGAGCGTAACACGCCATCGCAGAAGGAAAGAAGAAAAAGAAAAAGATAAGGAAATAGGAGAAAAAGCAAAAAAGAAATAAGTAAGGAGGAGTTATTTAAAATAACTAACTCGATTAAACATCCGGAACAGAATTTCCGGGTCGGAAAGATTTTCCGAATCTTTCGAAAATAAACCACAAAATAAATATACTGAAAAATATAAACAAGAAAATTATACTCGTGTAAATATAGTTTTCGATACATAAATTGCTCCCGTAAAATATATTCTTGATAATAATATAATGGTATAAATACGGATAATATATATATATATATATATATATATATATATATCAAAACTCTAAAAAAAATCCAAAAATACAACGTGAAAATACTCGGTTGAATATACTGAGGCCATTAAAAAGTTTAACAATTACGTAAAATACATATCGGAAATGCACCCAATAAACGGGTCGTTACAATGATGATTATTGGATAAATTATCTAGCGATTCTAGGGTGATTGACTGAAGGTTGAGGGAAAGGCGATGAAAGAGTGAGCCTTTACCTTAGTGGACCCTGAAAGCTTGAGCCGAAACCTTAATGGAGCCTCACCTCGGTCGGTTCATAGAACATCTCGACCAAGATCGATATGAACTGAGCGAGATGAATCCTAGATCCAATCCAATCCTGAGTTTAGGCTTTAGTTTGCCAAATTCTATCCTTGTTGCACCTTTCCTGGTTTATACGCAAGCCTAGGATGAGACTTAAACGGTGATTCCTTTGCTTGTATACCTATGATGATGAGTGTTAGGTAATAAATGGTTTATCCTTTATTAGGGTTTGAGTGTGCCTTCATCCTACCTTTGTGAGTTAGCCTGAGACTTACCCGGTAAATGTTAGTTCTATCCCCTTAGGTACTGTGTTGGTTTGAGATTATAGTTCATTTCCTTATTTCCTTGAGACTTACCCGGTGAGAGGATCTTTGGTTTGGGATAGTGAGTAGTGAGACTTACTCGGTGATCTATTCCCACCTTAGAAATACTTTCCCTTGCAAACCTCAGCTTTGTCCACGTTATCCTTAGAAGTCTTGAGTCGGAACCACAACTAGATGCTTTGACCTCTAAAATATGCATTCCTTTATCTTATTTTTGCATCATCTTTGTTATCTTTGTTTTGGTACTTGCTTTTGATTGACAACCTGATATTTACCGTGCTTGATTTCACCAAAGTCCCTATGTTCGAACCTGGAGTATTTTCCATTATTACAATTGATCTGTACACTGCGGGTTCGCATATTATTTCAGGCTTATATTTTAGGTTATAAATTTAAAGTTATTTCATTCACTATTACACACGTCTGAGAGTGAACACACCTCGAATGAGGACCAATAGGTGTCAATTCGGAAGATCGATAATAACTGCTTTGAACGACTCGGGGTCGAAAAGACATCGGCTGGGAAATGGAAGCTCAAAGAAAATATTGCGGCTTCATTATCTTCTCCTCCTACGAACATATGCTAGAGGATCTAGAATTCGGGCTTGACAATCTGAGGAGAGACATGATCGACTTTCGATTTGAGATGTCCGACAAGTTGGATGCAACTCACTATTTGTTATCCATTGTGCATGCAAAGGTAAACCAAATGTTCTACTTGAATACCCTCACTTTCACTGCAACAAATTGTATCATGTCATTGATTGAGGATGTTGCTGAGCATATGAGAGAGTAACTGGCAAATGTGTTGATAAATTGCCACATAAGTGTGAAAAATCAACCGATTCTTCGACCAACACATGAGGAGCCGAATATTCCGAATTTAGAGGAGTATGGAGTCATGGAGAAGTATCAAAATAAGGAGAAACAAAGTCACTTAGATGCTAAAAAACAAGACCATGGCGGATGCCCATTCAAGGTGAAAAAAAATGTCAAAACGACATTCGTGGAAAGAGGACCAGCCGGTGGTATCAAGAATAGATTTCAAAGCCTTGAATTCGATTTCAAGGTCTTGAACATGGATGTCAAGGCCTTGACATATGCGTTAAGATCATCTCTGTTTTTAAATTTCAAGGCCTTGAAACTGTTTAGTGTGCTTTTGAAAATTTGTTTGTGTGTGCGTTTTAAATGCTTTGGGTCTGTAATATTTTAACTCTCGTGCTTTGATTTCTACCATCCATTATCGAAAGACAAAAGGGGGAGAATTATGATCCGATATTTCTGCATTCTTCATTTTGAATTAGTATATTATTTTAGCATGTATGTCACGAATATTTATTGCATGTACGATATTTGTTTTTTCTTCCATCAAGGGGAAGATTGATAACTCCACCTTAATGTTTAAATGTTATATTTTTAGAATGTTGGAAGACTTAACATAAATGCGGTTTTTATACTAACAAATATCGATTAGATATTGTAGTCTTGGTTTTTTACGTTTGTTATGCAGGTTGTGCGGATCTAAGAGAGATGGAGATCTTAACGATTCAAACGGTTACAACAAGAAGATCTCATATAAGGAAGTTGTTGAAGATATTACTCAAAGATATTCAAAACAGCTACAACAAGAATATCTCGTATGAAGAATCTGTTAGAGATATTCAAATGGCTCGGCTACAACAAACGCAATCAACCAAAGATCTTGCTTGAAGATTTTGTTCAAGATATAGAGAACAAGTTTGAACGTTCAACAACAAAGATTTTGTGGAGATTGTGAAGATGTTACAACGGCTATAAAAACGGCTAGAAGAAGCTGCTTCCATAGAAGATTATAAACACTTAGAGCTACATTGACATATCATTATAGTTTTATACTTAGTGTTACTCTACGAAGTAACTAGGCTATTGTTACGAGACTTGAGTTGACTAGATCATATCATTATAGTTTAATACTTTGTGTTACTCTACGAAGTAACTAGACTATTATTGCGAGACTTGAGTTGACTAGATCGTAGTGTTGAGGCTACATTGAGAGAAGAAGGAAGGTTCTTCTAGGTTGTATCTAGGACTCAAACGAAACAGATAATAGATAGTTAGAATCCTAGGGTCGGAAACCTAGGCAGAGAGTAGACTGTTATGGCCGAACTTCGTAAACATATCGTGTGTCGATGTTTTCATTTCCACACTCTATATCGTTTATATTGCGACTAACAACTTTCTGTAGATTTCCAAGTCAAGACCTTGAGATTCACTTCAATGCCTTGGGAAATAATTTTGTCACAAATTACAAACATCGACTTCAAGGCCTTGAGATTCATTTCGAAGTCTTGATATCCGATATTGCGAAAAGTTCTCATACTCTATTCAACCCGTCTTCTAGAGTATTTCTATCCTTATTTATCCTCTACTCGGTTTTTGACTCGGATGCTACAGTTTAGGACCTCACAATGGGTTCTAACCCTACCTAACAACAAATTCATCGGATCTTGCGACAAGGTACATATAAATGTCAAACCGAAATACATAAATATCAAATATCATAAACCAAAAACAAAGATAAGACTCTTAGCTGAGTACTATAACTACAATGTCAATGCAATAAGAAATAAAGAACACAAATCCCTTCATATAATGTACGGGAACCCCCGGCTGACCACACCGACTAGATCACTCTGCAGCATCCTTATCCTGAAAGACATCTACAACAACATATAAACTGTTAGCTAAAGTTCTATATATTAGAATAACAGTAATAGTGTGTACACACATAAGAACGAAATACCACACAACATGCTCAGACATCAACCGGTTATTATCTTATTACGTGATTCACTTTTTTAATTCAACGTCTTTTGTGACATGAGTATCTCCCGAACCTCGCCTTTGTCCCCTTATACCAATAGGACTAGATCCGATGCACCTCACCGTGTACCTATCTGAGCTAGTTGTAAAGTATTTCCCAATCTCCTGTTAGAGATAGGCAATGATGTCACCGTCCATTACTAATTGGGCCAAACAACAATAAGGTTGTCCTAGCAAGTTATCTTATAACATGCAACACACACCACTATTACATTTAAGCTAACACACATAAATCAATTAAGTAAGTCAAACAACAATAAGGTCGTCCAAGCAAGCGATGTCACCGCCCGCTACGTGTATATCTAGGTAATCCCATCTATAAATCCATGCTAAGTTTCCCGCAAGAAAATACTCTATGCTTGATCATACAAGGCAAACATATCATAAAATCATCCGACATGCTATAAGGTTCCAACTTCTAGTCTCAATGATCTTCACAAGATCATATAACAACAAAAATATACTCTACATCCCCACATGCTCAAACATACTCAAACGACAACAAGAATGTTAGGATATATACCTAGTAAGTCCTTAAGCCGAAAGATCGAGCTTAAGAACCTATTGGAGGAAATCCGCGACCGCAAAGGATTGAGCCGCGACTGTAGGGAAGTGAAGCCGGAGCGACCGCGGAAGCTCATATGCGCGACTGCGGTGACAAGGATCAAGATGCCGCAACTGCGGCAGTCCAAGGTGTGGGTGCGGTGACACTGGTGAGGAAGCGACCGCGGCAAGGTACATGATCGATTGCGGGAGAACTCCAGAAACGAACGTCCAAGTTGTTCTTCGATGTGCAATGAGGCTCCGGTGCCTCCTTGGTTGGCGCTGCTCTACATTGTCGTCCCCTACAAGACCAGAGATACACAGCCTGAATTCAATCAATGGAATACATCACAAGATGGGAGAGAAACCAAGAATGAGTCTTGATTCAAGGCTCTAAAACAAGAAGAAGAAGCACAAGGAGGAGAAGGGGCTTACTGTTCTTCCAGAAGATGCACCACGAACCCTCCTTGCCTGATACTACGTAAAGTACACGGAAGGAGAAGAAGAACCCGATGGTGGAAGGGATTGAAGAAAGATTGGAGATGAGAGTATGGAAGAAGAGAAGTAGCGGGGAAGAAGGGAGAGGAAAGAAAGAACGTGACGAGGCTTAGGGTCAGGGCTGGGAAAGGCTGCACACGGATAAGAAAAAGCAAGATCAATTCCCTCTCCGGAAGGAAACAAGATATATGACAGTTACAAAAGATCGGTCACAATTGAAGACATGAATTATATACCATTATAATCATGCATATTGTAGAGGTTTACCTTGATTTACATTGCATTTAGAGAGAAATCGTGTGCCTTTTAGACTTTATTCAATTATATTTCGGAAATAGAGATCAACACAAGTTTTGGTTGAATTGTAGGTAAAAACGGTAGATTTGGAAGCAAAAGTGGAGCAAGGAGCATCTAAGGCTATTGGGGAAGCTTAAGGAGTCTTGGAGGAATCACAAAGAGCAAAGGAGTTGTGTAAAAGAGTCAGAAAAGAGAGGAAGGAAACGAGTCAAGAGACGAGCATTGTCTGTTGAAGAAAATCGTGCCAATTTGGAAATAAATCGGACGGTTTATCCTTGTAAAAATCGAACGGTTTCCTTTGTAAATCGGGGAGCACAATTTTCTTACCTTTCGGCCCAAGGATTAATACGACTCAAAGCCAATCAATTGTGGGCTTGAGAAGTGTTTTGCCAAGCAGCCCATTAGCACGGACCTATACATTGGAAACCTAGGAACGAAAATCGGGGGCTCCGCAGCGGGAAAGATTTACACATTTGAGAGAGATTGAAGATTCTTGGAAGAGGATTGAAGGGAAAGTGCCGGGAAGTCAATCTTTGTCATTGGTGTGAGATTCTTTGTTCCCTTGCGATTCTTGTGATTTGTGAACACATAGGTGAGTGTTTTGAGAGATATTTTGACTTGATTTGAGAATTGTTTACAGATTTGGAGATTATTGAGTTTTTATTCAAGTTCGGGCATTTATTGATTTAATCATTCAATCTCAATTTTCATTTGATTTTGAAAATGGTTGGCTAAAAACCTTGTGATTCTGGAGAGAATAGTTGATGATTGAGGCTTAGATGATGATAGACTGAAGTCATTCAACCAATTGGACCCTGAGAGTTTAGATTTGAACTTTGCGACAACCAGAAAAATCGTGTTGTTCTTCATGAAAATCGGACGATTTTCTTAAGGTCAGTCGATTTATTTCTCTAGCGATCTTTAATTGATTTATTCTTTAACCAAAGTTAATCCTTACCTAAATCCCAACCTTGCTTAACCTTTTTAGCCTCTATTTAAGTGTGTGAAATGATTTCATCATTGATTCAACATTTAATAGATTAAGATTACAAGATTTGGGTAATAGAGAGACTCAACATCCTTTATTTAAGGTTTAAAGTGTGCTTTCTATCTATACCTTAGAGAGTCACATCTTGGGTTTTTGGATAGTTAGTACGAGTGTAATTCTTGTCCTTAGATCTTTCTATATTGCAGCCTCAACAACCCTTATAGGGAGAACCTTTGGATTAGATATATAAGTTTTGGAACTTCACCGTACGATACCTACCTTTGAAACACATAACCTTGGCAATATAAACTTTGTCCTTTAATCTTTAGAAGTGTCTTGAATCGAAAGTCGCAGTCGGATACTTGAATCCATGGAATCATTTTACTCCTTTATTAATCACAATAGCTTTTGCACTTTGTTAGATAAGTGAAACTGATTTTATTCTCACCAAATCCCTAAGTTCGACTCTGGAATTTCTTGCCTTACTACAGCTGATCCGTACAGTGCGAGTTCGCTTTCGCTTTAAGTTCTAGATATAAATTTAAGACTTTGACGCACATTTTCGAGCGAACAAGTTTTTGGCGCCGTTGCCGGGGATTTGGTCAAGACCAAATTCGGTTTTCTGTTGTCTAACTTGGGAGCTCTTGCTCTTGTGATTTGATTTGTTTAATTGAGTGACTTTTGCAGATTCTTTAGGTATATGCGAAAGACTAGATCTACCAAAGATTTAGTTCCTTTTGATCCCGAATTGGAGAAAACTTTAAGAAGAAAGTTGAAGGAGAAAAAGATGGCTGAAAATAGTGAGAGAAACATCCAAGCGGAGTTGGATGAAACTCAACTTCAACTTAAGTTGAGTGAAAAGGCTCGTCTAGAAGAATTAACAAGTCATCAATTCCAAATTGATGAACTTAAGGCCATGATCATGGACATGAAGTTGGAATTAAATGAAGCTAGGAAGAAGAAAGACAAGAAACCAACTAAGTCCATTAGAGTAGAATCATTCGATGATGAGGATGATGATATGCCGCCACATGAGGACATTGATCTGGTAATTCATCCCGTTCGTAACAACCCTAGACCACCGGTTCTCCCTCGCATTCCCATTGGAAATGTAAGAATTGCTCACGAAGGAGATGAACCGAGAACTCTTGGGCAAAGAATGGATCCAATTCAGCAACCACGCCGTCTAGGTGTGAACTTCGGAGCTGAAGATATCCAAGAATTTAGCTTTAGCCCACAAGTAATCACCATGGTTCGCCAAAGTCAATTTGGTGGAACTAGTACTGAATCTCCACACCAACATTTACAGAATTTTGAAATTCTCATGGAGACATTTAAGCCGAAAAATGCCACCACCAACAACTACAAGATCAAGCTGTTCTTCTTCTCTTTGAAGGACAAAGCTCTATCTTGGTATCAAGCTCTTCCAGCTGGAAAAGCTTAACACATAAGAGGATCTATCTTCGGAGTTCCTCACCAAATTCTTTCCGCCATCCAAGACGGCGGAGTTGAGAGGTAAAATTAATGCATTTTCTATAAAAACTAACGAAAGTTTGTTTCAATCATGGGAAAGATTTCAGGACCTCTTATTGGATTGTCCACACCATGTCATTTCAAAACTGGAGCTATTGGAAATCTACTACAAAGGGTTGGATGTGGATACACAATTCAATCTCCAAACCCTCTCTTGTGGTACATTCATGGACATAAGAGAGGATGACGCTTGGGACTTCATTGAGAAGCAAGCCCAAGTAATTGAGAAGTATTCCCACCGGAAAGTAGAGCCGGGAGTCAAGCTAACACAAGCTGCACAAACTCAAATATTCTCCCTCAATACCGAAATCAAGGAGTTAAAGGAAATCATTAGAGCTGGCCTTCAAAAGCCAAAGGAGCAAGATGTTGGCTACTTAGGAAACAACAACAACAATATCACCAAGGGAATAGGAACAACAACCGGAACAACAATTAGAATAACAACAACAACCAAAATTCCAACAACAATTGGCGCTCCAACCAACAATAAAATTCCGGTAATTCCTATCAAAATTCTGGAAATTCACTAACACCTCCATCTTCTTCTACTCCTTTTAAAAGCCAGGGGCAAACTTCAAATGGATCGAACAAAACGGAGAAGGAAAAACCCGATCCCATGTTGGAGACAATCCTAGGGAAGCTCCAAGGGTTGGACAGTTACACAACTTCGGTTGATAAAGCTCACAAAGCTTTAGAAAACCAAGTATTCAGCAAGGCCGGAGAAGTCCCGAGAGATCAAGGGAAGCTTCACTGAAAGACGGAAAATAACCCAAAAGGAAGGGTTATGGCAATCACTACTAGAAGTGGTGTAACAACCACCGATCGTCAACCCAAACTAGTTGAAACAACCACCGAAAAAGGGAAAGAAAAAGAGAAGGAAGATGTCTATGTTCCTCCTCCCGCTTACAAACCACCTCTACCTTTTCCTCAATCTAGAGCGCGGGCGCGTATAGATGAACACTTCGGTAAGTTTATTGATCTCATGAGTAAGTTGCATATTAATATACCTTTTATGGATGCAATTTTAGGTGTGCAAGCTTTTGGGAAGTTTCTAAAGGAGATCCTCTCTAACAAGAGGAAGTTAGAGGATATAGGAGAAGTCAAGATGAGCACGGAGTCATCCGAAACCATCAAGACTATGACGGAGAATGATAACACGATTTATTGCGTGATTTAGGGCGTCATTTAGATAGATTTCTCACTCATTCATGCACGGTTTAGCACTAGTTCATGACGTTTTGCACTCAATTCACGTATTTTGTCGAGATAGACGTCTACTCGGACTTTTGCTTGCTTTGTAGGTAATTTGGGAGATTTAAGAGGCTAATCGATACATCCGAGGATCATTCCTCGAGATGACACACTTCTGGACTCATTGGAATGCAAGCTAAGGGCTAAGGAGGACTCATGGAACCTTGCCAACACAAACCATGCACCAAATCATGGCTTAACGAGCCTAGGAGAAGCTTCTGATAGAAACCACGGTCTAGGCCCTTTCCACGGCCGTGGTTATGCCCGTAATTCTTGCCAGGACCACGTTGACAGCTGGCCACGATCTCTTCCATTGTTCTTGCATCTTAGTGGGTATTTAAAGGATTTTGCAGGCTGTAATTGAGGATCCTTCTCCTCTCTTTTGACCTACCTTTCTTCCCCAAAACTTTTGGCCATTGTTGCCTCTCTTCCAAGCACCCATTAGGGGTGTTCTTGGAAGAGATTAGTATAGATTCTCGTTTAAGAGTGAGATTAAAGTAGATTGAGTGAAGCTTCCATTGTTGTCAAGTTGGATTAGCTCTTGGAGCCTTGTAAAGATTTGGTAACTTCTATCCTATGCTTTTAATGCCTTTTCTTTGGATTGTTCTTCATCATTTAACCATGACTTGCAAGCATGTTTTGATTGTGAAGTTTGATCTTGAAATGAATGTTATTGGCTAGATAGATGTGGTTCTAGAGTGAAGGAATAATGTTTGTGCTTTGGACTATGATTGTATTGCTTCCATGTTAGCTTAGGATCGATTTGTGTTCGAAATCCCAACTCGGAACCAAACCACGGCTTGTTCTTCATGCTCCCACGGCCGTGGTTTAGCATGATCCACCCGTGTTTTTATTCTGTTGTTCTTATATTGTTGAATCTTGATGTTTGGATGTAGATGTGTTGAAATCCTAGTGTTTGTTGAGCTAAATCTAACTTAGGGCAACCTATTGTTAGTAAACTAATTGAGGAATGAGACTTACCCGGTAATTTCCCCTCTTAGATATCTAAGATGATGAACTCTAGGTAGTAGTGAGCCAAAAAAGCCGCTATTGGATTGAGTGTGCTAGGATCGTTATCTAAGACTTACCTTTTCCGAGACTTACCCGGTAAGGAGGGGTTTGACCCTTAGGTAGTGGCCGGTTTGTGTGGAATTCCATCCTTTAGGCTCTTTGAGACTTACCCGGTGATGAGACCTTAGGATTGGATTAGTGGATGCATGAGACTTACCTGGTAATTGCTCCCATTAGAGAAACACCCAACTCCGAACAACCACAACCTTCCTTAGACCTTTAGAAACATGAGTCCATAGTCATATTCGGAATTCCGAACCTCTAGAATCCATTTCCTTACCTCTTATCTCTCATCTTTTGTTTGTGTTTTGTGTTGCTTGATTTTGTTGATATATTTGTGATCTTTGTTTGATCACCCAAAACCCTCCAAAAACATTGTGTTTTCCATTTTCTTTATTTCTCATCTCATTCTTAGTCTAGATTCACACTATCCTCGATCATTGAATGACTTAGTTTCACCTCAGTCCTTGAGTTCGACCTCGGAATACTTCCCTTTCTACAAACGTCTCGTACACTGCGGGTTTCGCTAGGTAGTTTAGGATTTAGTTCGAGTTTATAAATGTAAAGCTTTTTGTGCTATTTCCTAGCGTACAAGTTTTTGGCGCCGTTGCCGGGGACTAGGTTAAGATTAAGTCATTTGCTTTTGATTATTTTTAGTGTTTATCTTTCTTGTTACTTTTGATCTTGTGTTGTTTTTGTCTTTGCCTTTTCATGTTTGCCATGGACGGATTGTACCTCCAAGACGACCTTGACAACATGGAGTATGAGGAATGGATGGAAGGCCAAGATCTAGGACCTCTCCATGATGAGTTTGAGTATTGGGAGGAGTTCAATGCCTATCATGAATCCCATGATCAAGCTCACATGACTACTTTACCTCATGAGGAACCTCACCATCAACCTCACAATGACCGAGTGGAATCAATGCTAGAAGAAATGTTGAGGAAGTTGGATGATCTAGAGAGCAACCTTGCTTCCATTTCTAGTTCCCACATGGAGCTTGAAACGGAAGTTTGTCATCAAGAGGAGGTTCACTATGAGGAGATCCAAGAATTGCCCGATTCAACCATAACCAATAGAATCCTTGAGGAAGAGTTGAATGAAGCTCGAGAGCAATTGTGGTTAAGGGATTTGGCCCTGAAGGAAGAAAGGAGATTGAATACCGAGAGAGAGGAACGAATGAGGAGGGAGATTGAGGAGATTAGGAATGCTCTTATGCTAGGAGATCCGACCATTCTCCAAGGTTCACCTCCACCTCCTTCACCTTTGGAGGAGTGCAATGAAGAACTCTCATCCCGGGACATCCTTGCCATCAATCCCGGAACCACACTCGAAGAGCACATGAGGAATGAAGCCAACAAAGAGAACCACGCCCGTGGAGTACAAATCACGGCCGTGGAAGCTAACAGAGGGAACTACGGCCGTGGAGTACAAACCACGCCCGTGGAAGCTGCTTTCCTAGGTGATCCTAAGCCACTTTCAGCTCCCTCCGACCCTTTCTTGCTTGCTCGGAGTACACACGAAGATTGGAGCCCCTTTCCTAAGGATTCTCCATTATTGAATGATGGAGACAAGCATGATGGATCCATGATGGCTATGAAGTACTTCAATGAAGGATTCTTTCCAAGAATCGGCTTTCTTCGGATCATAGAGGATGAGGATGACAAGCGTTTCACCGGTGTGACCGCGGAGTATAAATTGCCTAAGTATGGGGTGGCATCTATGGTTGCAACTCCATACTATCATCAAGGAAGTGGTGATGAAGGAGTCTACTACTCACCGGTGAAAAGAGAACTCAAAGCTTATTTGGGCATCAAGTGACCCTTGCTTGTCATCATGGATTCCGGCAAAAGATGGTTGCTTGGACTCCTCAAGCAAACCATGGTATTCGAGGTGGATTGACATATCCACGGGGTTTTGTCAAGCTAATGACCTAAAAGAAGCGCTTAATGGGAGGCAACCCATTGGTACAACTCTTTCCCTTTTCTTTTTCATTTTTGCTTTTGTTTTTGCTTTTTTGTGTTTTTGTGTTTTGTGTTTGTGTGGAAGATCGTAGGTAATAAAGAAGCCTTGCAAAAGAAGTCGATGATGATGATTCCGTTTTCAAACATGGGTGGAGCGGACGTGAGGCTTGGACGGCTTGAGGTGTCTTGTTAGATGGAAGAGCTCCCATCTCACATATACCTTGGCGCGGGTCTCGATACCGGAATGATTATGAAGAGCTCTCTACCATGCTTGATCGATCATCCATCACCACTATTCCACACGAGTTCATCCCAAATACCAAAAGCAAACCATTTTACATTGTGAGAACCTTCTTACACTCTTCTTTACTTGAATACCACATTGGGGACAATGTGCTTCTAAGTATGGGGTGGGGTTTGCATGATCCTTTGCATGACTAGCATCTAGGATAGTTTCGTTTTAATTGTCACATGTTTCTTTTCATGTTTGCATTGTACATATATTATCTCAAAATCCAAAAAAAAAATCAGAAAATTTAAAAAATTTTGTGCTTTCTAGGCTTGGATATGACCCTAATGATGAACTTTGTCTTGTGGATTGGCTATGGGTGTCCTTGTGTGTTTAATTGATGATGCATATGTGGACTTGAAATACTTATCTTGAATTCCATGAATGACTTGTGATTATGATGTTTGCCTTGATTTGATTGAGATTTGAAAGTCGAAATTGCATGCTAGTTCTTGCACATCAATTAGGAGTGATTAAGGCAATTCATCTTCCTCTACTTCTCATCTTGATCATGTTGCTTGAGCACCTCAAATGAATATAAATTTGACCTCTTTTGACCCATCCGGGAATAGGAGCATGTTAGTGTGTTGATGTGTGTGAAAAGCAAGTGTGGGGTGAAGTTGTTGATGAAAAGAATGTCATGAATGAAGTGCTGAAATTGTTGTGAAAGTGTAGCCAAAAATATAGGTTTGGGGACGTCGGTTTAAATGACAAGTAACTCGGTACACTTCACATGATCGGGTGTTGGTGCCTTGCCAAAGTCAAATAAACCGATAGTCCTAACGAGCTTTGGTATGTGTGCCCGGTGTGGATGCAACTCGAAAAATAGAAAAAGCCCGAGGATGGCTAATCACCAAGGTTTTGGCTTTTGTACACCAATGCCATTGTCTCAAAAATACAAGAAAAGAAAGAAAAGAAAATGAAGAAAAATATACACTTGAGGGAAGTTGATAAGAAATGTGAAGTTGTGGTTGTTTAGTTCCTTTCCCGGATTAGCATCACATAGCCTAGAAAATTCCCACCTAATCACAACGTTTCTTGGCCTTCTATTTTTCAAGTCCTTTTGACCTACTTGCATGCGTGTAAGGCTAAGTAATTTAGATTGGATATGCTCATGATTATCTTGACTTCTTCATCCTTACATTTCATTGCATGCTATCAAGTTAAGTGTAATTGTATTTCCATGCTTTCATTTATTTGATACATGAATGCTTATCCATGACCATGAAACATGACTATGAAGGTGATCCAATAGTAGAAGCACAAACCAAAAAGATTTTGCCATTTTTCTGCATACATAAATCATGTTATCTCTTAGTCTATAGTTGGGAATTTGCTCGGGGACGAGCAAACCTTAAGTATGGGGTATTCTGATAACACGATTTATTGCGTGATTTAGGGCGTCATTTAGATAGATTTCTCACTCATTCATGCACGGTTTAGCACTAGTTCATGACGTTTTGCACTCAATTCACGTACTTTGTCGAGATAGACGTCTACTCGGACATTTTCTTGCTTTGTAGGTAATTTGGGAGATTTAAGAGGCTAATCGATACATCCGAGGATCATTCCTCGAGATGACACACTTCTGGACTCATTGGAATGCAAGCTAAGGGCTAAGGAGGACTCATGGAACCTTGCCAACACAAACCATGCACCAAATCATGGCTTAACGAGCCTAGGAGAAGCTTCTGACAGAAACCACGGTCTAGGCCCTTTCCATGGCCGTGGTTATGCCCGTAATTCTTGCCAGGACCACGTTGACAGCTGACCACGATCTCTTCCATTGTTCTTGCATCTTAGTGGGTATTTGAAGGATTTTGCAGGCTGTAATTGAGGATCCTTCTCCTCTCTTTTGACCTACCTTTCTTCCCCAAAACTTTTGGCCATTGTTGCCTCTCTTCCAAGCACCCATTAGGGGTGTTCTTGGAAGAGATTAGTATAGATTCTCGTTTAAGAGTGAGATTAGAGTAGATTGAGTGAAGCTTCTATTGTTGTCAAGTTGGATTAGCTCTTGGAGCCTTGTAAAGATTTGGTAACTTCTATCCTATGCTTTTAATGCCTTTTCTTTGGATTGTTCTTCATCATTTAACCATGACTTGCAAGCATGTTTTGATTGTGAAGTTTGATCTTGAAATGAATGTTATTGGCTAGATAGATGTGGTTCTAGAGTGAAGGAATAATGTTTGTGCTTTGGACTATGATTGTATTGCTTCCATGTTAGCTTAGGATCGATTTGTGTTCGAAATCCCAACTCGGAACCAAACCACGGCTTGTTCTTCATGCTCCCACGGCCGTGGTTTAGCATGATCCACCCGTGTTTTTATTCTGTTGTTCTTATATTGTTGAATCTTGATGTTTGGATGTAGATGTGTTGAAATCCTAGTGTTTGTTGAGCTAAATCTAACTTAGGGCAACCTATTGTTAGTAAACTAATTGAGGAATGAGACTTACCCGGTAATTTCCCCTCTTAGATATCTAAGATGATGAACTCTAGGTAGTAGTGAGCCAAAAAAGCCGCTATTGGATTGAGTGTGCTAGGATCGTTACCTAAGACTTACCTTTTCCGAGACTTACCCGGTAAGGAGGGGTTTGACCCTTAGGTAGTGGCCGGTTTGTGTGGAATTCCATCCTTTAGGCTCTTTGAGACTTACCCGGTGATGAGACCTTAGGATTGGATTAGTGGATGCATGAGACTTACCCGGTAATTGCTCCCATTAGAGAAACACCCAACTCCGAACAACCACAACCTTCCTTAGACCTTTAGAAACATGAGTCCATAGTCATATTCGGAATTCCGAACCTCTAGAATCCATTTCCTTACCTCTTATCTCTCATCTTTTGTTTGTGTTTTGTGTTGCTTGATTTTGTTGATATATTTGTGATCTTTGTTTGATCACCCAAAACCCTCCAAAAACATTGTGTTTTCCATTTTCTTTATTTCTCATCTCATTCTTAGTCTAGATTCACACTATCCTCGATCATTGAATGACTTAGTTTCACCTCAGTCCTTGAGTTCGACCTCGGAATACTTCCCTTTCTACAAACGTCTCGTACACTGCGGGTTTCGCTAGGTAGTTTAGGATTTAGTTCGAGTTTATAAATGTAAAGCTTTTTGTGCTATTTCCTAGCGTACAAGTTTTTGGCGCCGTTGCCGGGGACTAGGTTAAGATTAAGTCATTTGCTTTTGATTATTTTTAGTGTTTATCTTTCTTGTTACTTTTGATCTTGTGTTGTTTTTGTCTTTGCCTTTTCATGTTTGCCATGGACGGATTGTACCTCCAAGACGACCTTGACAACATGGAGTATGAGGAATGGATGGAAGGCCAAGATCTAGGACCTCTCCATGATGAGTTTGAGTATTGGGAGGAGTTCAATGCCTATCATGAATCCCATGATCAAGCTCACATGACTACTTTACCTCATGAGGAACCTCACCATCAACCTCACAATGACCGAGTGGAATCAATGCTAGAAGAAATGTTGAGGAAGTTGGATGATCTAGAGAGCAACCTTGCTTCCATTTCTAGTTCCCACATGGAGCTTGAAACGGAAGTTTGTCATCAAGAGGAGGTTCACTATGAGGAGATCCAAGAATTGCCCGATTCAACCATAACCAATAGAATCCTTGAGGAAGAGTTGAATGAAGCTCGAGAGCAATTGTGGTTAAGGGATTTGGCCCTGAAGGAAGAAAGGAGATTGAATACCGAGAGAGAGGAACGAATGAGGAGGGAGATTGAGGAGATTAGGAATGCTCTTATGCTAGGAGATCCGACCATTCTCCAAGGTTCACCTCCACCTCCTTCACCTTTGGAGGAGTGCAATGAAGAACTCTCATCCCGGGACATCCTTGCCATCAATCCCGGAACCACACTCGAAGAGCACATGAGGAATGAAGCCAACAAAGAGAACCACGCCCGTGGAGTACAAATCACGGCCGTGGAAGCTAACAGAGGGAACTACGGCCGTGGAGTACAAACCACGCCCGTGGAAGCTGCTTTCCTAGGTGATCCTAAGCCACTTTCAGCTCCCTCCGACCCTTTCTTGCTTGCTCGGAGTACACACGAAGATTGGAGCCCCTTTCCTAAGGATTCTCCATTATTGAATGATGGAGACAAGCATGATGGATCCATGATGGCTATGAAGTACTTCAATGAAGGATTCTTTCCAAGAATCGGCTTTCTTCGGATCATAGAGGATGAGGATGACAAGCGTTTCACCGGTGTGACCGCGGAGTATAAATTGCCTAAGTATGGGGTGGCATCTATGGTTGCAACTCCATACTATCATCAAGGAAGTGGTGATGAAGGAGTCTACTACTCACCGGTGAAAAGAGAACTCAAAGCTTATTTGGGCATCAAGTGACCCTTGCTTGTCATCATGGATTCCGGCAAAAGATGGTTGCTTGGACTCCTCAAGCAAACCATGGTATTCGAGGTGGATTGACATATCCACGGGGTTTTGTCAAGCTAATGACCTAAAAGAAGCGCTTAATGGGAGGCAACCCATTGGTACAACTCTTTCCCTTTTCTTTTTCATTTTTGCTTTTGTTTTTGCTTTTTTGTGTTTTTGTGTTTTGTGTTTGTGTGGAAGATCGTAGGTAATAAAGAAGCCTTGCAAAAGAAGTCGATGATGATGATTCCGTTTTCAAACATGGGTGGAGCGGACGTGAGGCTTGGACGGCTTGAGGTGTCTTGTTAGATGGAAGAGCTCCCATCTCACATATACCTTGGCGCGGGTCTCGATACCGGAATGATTATGAAGAGCTCTCTACCATGCTTGATCGATCATCCATCACCACTATTCCACACGAGTTCATCCCAAATACCAAAAGCAAACCATTTTACATTGTGAGAACCTTCTTACACTCTTCTTTACTTGAATACCACATTGGGGACAATGTGCTTCTAAGTATGGGGTGGGGTTTGCATGATCCTTTGCATGACTAGCATCTAGGATAGTTTCGTTTTAATTGTCACATGTTTCTTTTCATGTTTGCATTGTACATATATTATCTCAAAATCCAAAAAAAAAATCAGAAAATTTAAAAAATTTTGTGCTTTCTAGGCTTGGATATGACCCTAATGATGAACTTTGTCTTGTGGATTGGCTATGGATGTCCTTGTGTGTTTAATTGATGATGCATATGTGGACTTGAAATACTTATCTTGAATTCCATGAATGACTTGTGATTATGATGTTTGCCTTGATTTGATTGAGATTTGAAAGTCGAAATTGCATGCTAGTTCTTGCACATCAATTAGGAGTGATTAAGGCAATTCATCTTCCTCTACTTCTCATCTTGATCATGTTGCTTGAGCACCTCAAATGAATATAAATTTGACCTCTTTTGACCCATCCGGGAATAGGAGCATGTTAGTGTGTTGATGTGTGTGAAAAGCAAGTGTGGGGTGAAGTTGTTGATGAAAAGAATGTCATGAATGAAGTGCTGAAATTGTTGTGAAAGTGTAGCCAAAAATATAGGTTTGGGGACGTCGGTTTAAATGACAAGTAACTCGGTACACTTCACATGATCGGGTGTTGGTGCCTTGCCAAAGTCAAATAAACCGATAGTCCTAACGAGCTTTGGTATGTGTGCCCGGTGTGGATGCAACTCGAAAAATAGAAAAAGCCCGAGGATGGCTAATCACCAAGGTTTTGGCTTTTGTACACCAATGCCATTGTCTCAAAAATACAAGAAAAGAAAGAAAAGAAAATGAAGAAAAATATACACTTGAGGGAAGTTGATAAGAAATGTGAAGTTGTGGTTGTTTAGTTCCTTTCCCGGATTAGCATCACATAGCCTAGAAAATTCCCACCTAATCACAACGTTTCTTGGCCTTCTATTTTTCAAGTCCTTTTGACCTACTTGCATACGTGTAAGGCTAAGTAATTTAGATTGGATATGCTCATGATTATCTTGACTTCTTCATCCTTACATTTCATTGCATGCTATCAAGTTAAGTGTAATTGTATTTCCATGCTTTCATTTATTTGATACATGAATGCTTATCCATGACCATGAAACATGACTATGAAGGTGATCCAATAGTAGAAGCACAAACCAAAAAGATTTTGCCATTTTTCTGCATACATAAATCATGTTATCTCTTAGTCTATAGTTGGGAATTTGCTCGGGGACGAGCAAACCTTAAGTATGGGGTATTCTGATAACACGATTTATTGCGTGATTTAGGGCGTCATTTAGATAGATTTCTCACTCATTCATGCACGGTTTAGCACTAGTTCATGACGTTTTGCACTCAATTCACGTACTTTGTCGAGATAGACGTCTACTCGGACATTTTCTTGCTTTGTAGGTAATTTGGGAGATTTAAGAGGCTAATCGATACATCCGAGGATCATTCCTCGAGATGACACACTTCTGGACTCATTGGAATGCAAGCTAAGGGCTAAGGAGGACTCATGGAACCTTGCCAACACAAACCATGCACCAAATCATGGCTTAACGAGCCTAGGAGAAGCTTCTGACAGAAACCACGGTCTAGGCCCTTTCCATGGCCGTGGTTATGCCCGTAATTCTTGCCAGGACCACGTTGACAGCTGACCACGATCTCTTCCATTGTTCTTGCATCTTAGTGGGTATTTGAAGGATTTTGCAGGCTGTAATTGAGGATCCTTCTCCTCTCTTTTGACCTACCTTTCTTCCCCAAAACTTTTGGCCATTGTTGCCTCTCTTCCAAGCACCCATTAGGGGTGTTCTTGGAAGAGATTAGTATAGATTCTCGTTTAAGAGTGAGATTAGAGTAGATTGAGTGAAGCTTCCATTGTTGTCAAGTTGGATTAGCTCTTGGAGCCTTGTAAAGATTTGGTAACTTCTATCCTATGCTTTTAATGCCTTTTCTTTGGATTGTTCTTCATCATTTAACCATGACTTGCAAGCATGTTTTGATTGTGAAGTTTGATCTTGAAATGAATGTTATTGGCTAGATAGATGTGGTTCTAGAGTGAAGGAATAATGTTTGTGCTTTGGACTATGATTGTATTGCTTCCATGTTAGCTTAGGATCGATTTGTGTTCGAAATCCCAACTCGGAACCAAACCACGGCTTGTTCTTCATGCTCCCACGGCCGTGGTTTAGCATGATCCACCCGTGTTTTTATTCTGTTGTTCTTATATTGTTGAATCTTGATGTTTGGATGTAGATGTGTTGAAATCCTAGTGTTTGTTGAGCTAAATCTAACTTAGGGCAACCTATTGTTAGTAAACTAATTGAGGAATGAGACTTACCCGGTAATTTCCCCTCTTAGATATCTAAGATGATGAACTCTAGGTAGTAGTGAGCCAAAAAAGCCGCTATTGGATTGAGTGTGCTAGGATCGTTACCTAAGACTTACCTTTTCCGAGACTTACCCGGTAAGGAGGGGTTTGACCCTTAGGTAGTGGCCGGTTTGTGTGGAATTCCATCCTTTAGGCTCTTTGAGACTTACCCGGTGATGAGACCTTAGGATTGGATTAGTGGATGCATGAGACTTACCCGGTAATTGCTCCCATTAGAGAAACACCCAACTCCGAACAACCACAACCTTCCTTAGACCTTTAGAAACATGAGTCCATAGTCATATTCGGAATTCCGAACCTCTAGAATCCATTTCCTTACCTCTTATCTCTCATCTTTTGTTTGTGTTTTGTGTTGCTTGATTTTGTTGATATATTTGTGATCTTTGTTTGATCACCCAAAACCCTCCAAAAACATTGTGTTTTCCATTTTCTTTATTTCTCATCTCATTCTTAGTCTAGATTCACACTATCCTCGATCATTGAATGACTTAGTTTCACCTCAGTCCTTGAGTTCGACCTCGGAATACTTCCCATTCTACAAACGTCCCGTACACTGCGGGTTTCGCTAGGTAGTTTAGGATTTAGTTCGAGTTTATAAATGTAAAGCTTTTTGTGCTATTTCCTAGCGTAACAGAGAACATGCCACCTAAGCTGCGTGATCCAGGATCATTTTGCATACCCATCACCTTAGGAGAGGTCACTTATGATGCGCTTTTCGATCTTGGAGCAAGCGTGAGCATCATACCACTTGCTTTGTGCAAGGCAGTTGGTCTACGAGAACCTAGACGGGTGAAGATGACACTTTACATGGCCGGTCGATCCATCACCAGGCCTGTTGGGATAATAGAAGACATTCCCGTAAAACTCGGTAAGTTTTACATTCCTATAGACTTTGTCGTGCTCGACATTCCTTCAGATTATCCAGTTCCCATCATTCTTGGGAGACCATTCCTTGCAACTTCCGGATGCATGGTGGATTACAAGAATGGACAACTATCCTTCAATATAGGTGAAGAGAAAGTGGAATTTATATTCTCTTCTTTAATCATAGAGCCAGCGGAATTTATATTCTCCTCTTTAATCATAGAGCCAGCTTTGAAAGAAGATGTTTTTAACGTCGTTGATGAAGAAGAGTCTAGAGAAGTTGTGAGTTCGATCTTAAGGAAAGACCCACTTCAAAAGGTTCTTCGTATGAGTATCATGAAGAAAGGAGTGGAATACGATTGTGATGATGAAGTAAAAGCATTGACAGATGCAGAGGAATAGTCAGGGGCAAGATTTGTAGAGCTGGAAATAACCCCATAAACTGTGAAAAAAATCGACTTACATATAATAAATCACACGATTCCTGAAGAGGCAAGTCGATTTTTGACAATAGGAAGAAAAATCGGAGCAAAAATCGGCTGATTTTCTTCAGAGGGGGACGATTTTTCTATGATTTCTCAGGATTCTACGAACTTGACTGCAGTTGTTCTCAACTCTAATAGTGCACTTCCCCCACCTTCAGAGGCTTCCCCCATGACATTAGATGGTCATGAATCATCAATCAAAGCACCCCTTTCATTTGAGTTGAAGCCACTCCCTACACACTTAAGGTATGCATTCCTTGGGCCTAACTGTACATATCCTGTTATAGTTAGTGCAAATCTGAATGATGATGAACTTGAGAAGCTTATGAATGTTCTAAGACAACATAGAAGAGCATTAGGCTATACAATTGATGACTTGATAGGCATAAAACCTTCTTTATGTATGCATAAATCTTAATGGAAGAGGATTACAAACCTTCACGCCAAACTCAAAGACGGTTAAACCCGATCATGAAAGAGGTCGTGAAGAAAGAAATCCTTAAACTACTTGTTCGCCCCTAGAGGTGTGTGCAAATAAGTTTTAAATTTATAAAACTAGAATCAAGCAAGCGAACCCGCAGTGTACGGATCGACGTAGTTAAGCAAGAATTCCAGAGTATCGAACACAGGGATTTGGGTGGGAACAAATTCAATTTCAAGTTATCAAGCTAGTAAATATGAGAGTTTTGCAAATATTGGGAAAACAACAATCCTAAAGATCCAGGTATCCAGCTGTGGCAATCGATTCAAGATATACTAATGATATAAAGACAGAGTTAAGATATGCCAAGGTATGCTAATGTAAGGTAATCGTACGGTGAAGTTCCGAAAACCTTATATGACTCACCTACAAGAAACTCCCTATACAGGTTGTTGAGGCTCAATATAGAAAGGTTCTAAAAGCAAGAATTAATGTCAAATACCCAAACTTGTAATCCAAGGATCAAGACTAACTTATCCGATTATGGTTATAACACTCACAATCGAGGTAGAGGTTGTTGAGGCTTCACTACCACCTAGAAAAGACAAGTCTAAACTAAGTTAAAGCAAATCTTTAACTTTGGATTAAAGTAAAAGCAAGTTCGTAAACTTAAAGGAAATCACGGTTAGATCTTGAGACTCCACGGCCGTGGAACTCAAGAACAGCCCGTAATTTAGGGTTCGTCGACGATTCTCTCTAACTCTCAGGGTCTAATCTGTTTACGATCGATCTATCATCATTTAAGCCACAACTATCAACCTTTCACCTTAGAATTGTTAAGGGTTTTTAGCCAATAACCGTCATGTTGATATCAATTCAAGGATTAAAAGATAGAAAGATGAAAACTTTCTAGAACTTTCAATAATCTCCAAACCAATCTCAAAGTCAAAATCAAGAACAAATATCGTCACAAGATTCGTAATAAAACAAACAAACACAATCTTAGGAAAGAAAGAAGAACGGGATGTCAATCCGTCTTCTAAATCAAACCTAAACAAGAAGAGAAGTCTTCTTGCAAGAAACCTTCCGAATCTTCCGTCAATCTGGGAAAGATAGAAATCCCAACGATAATCTCCACCAAGTACGAGATTAGGGAAAATCTAAGTACGAACTTATCTCCAACAAGATCTCCCAATTGCCTCTAAAATGTAAGCGTACATGCCAAACGAGGTGTAAGCCGGCCTAAGCGTCGATGTAAGCGCTAAGCGAGGATGACGGAATCTTGCTTCGTCCGTCTTTTTATAGGGCAAGATAAAATATCGGCCCGGCCCAATCTTCAAAAGATCGTGGCTTCAAAATGTGGCGAAAAGATTCGCCAAGATCACGGTCGTGGAAGGTTCCACGACCGTAATTTAGAGCGTGGATTATGTCACGGTTTGAACAATATGTTCCACGGCCGTAGTAGTTACTGGAATGCATCACGCCTCTCTTTGCAGTGTTCCACGGCCGTGGAACCAAACGTGGTTTGTAGTACGGCCGTATTTTAGAGCGTGGTTTAGGGCAAGAACGTGATTCTTCCCTAGCCTCGTGCATTCCTCAAGTTGAACTCCAATTTGCTCCTAATAATGCCCTCAATCCATGGACATATTCAATCAACTCTTCTTTGCTCGATTCCGCTCGGAAATGACTCTTAATCACCTATAATCAACATAAAGCTAGTGTAGACATCCATATCGACAATATAGGTAATACTAGCTCACATATGCACAAAGTTCAATCAAACACTATCAATATGAATCAAATACGTTTAGAAAACGTGCCTAAAATATCACAATATTTCATGCTAACAAATAACCCCATACTTAACACTTGCTTGTCCCTAAGCAAGGTCTTGCAAAAAGCTTTAAACAAGAGTTAGGATGAAATATGTGTACCTTCTTTTAGATGAATATGCCTTCTAAAGAATAAATCATTCTCAAACCTTGCTTCAATTGTTTATCAAACTTTCACACACTCAATCAAAGGGTAAAAAGCAAAGAAAATTCATGAATCAATTCAACTTCTAAACAAGCATCATAACCTTTAAACATTATCAAAATCAATCATAAGAAACTTTAATTTAGATCACCAAGTCATATAACATTCTTTTGATCTTAAGGACTTCCAAAGAAAAGGTCTAGAATATGGAAGGGAAGGGGAAACTTTAAGGAAATGTGGTGCATAAATCCGGGAAAGTGGATATCTACCTTCTTCTACTTTTGCGGTTTCCGCAACACTTCAACTTAGAGCTTTGCTCTCTTCTTTTCATTTTTCGACTTTACTTTTGGAGTCATGGACAAAGGTGCGCAAAAACCGAAGCCTAGGCGATTGGCGTTTCTCATTTTTTATGAGATGCCTCAAACCCTTAGCGCACATACCATAATCCGCTAGGAATATCGCTCAATCCGACTTTGGCAAGACACAAACACCCGGCTATGTGAATGGTGCCAAGTTACTCATCGTCATGATTGACTTCCCCAAACCTGTAATTTCTTTCTATTCATTTGATTGCAAATAATTGCTCTCATGGCCCTCCCACATCAAACATGCCTTTTTCTCATTCACTTCTCCAAATTCCCGGATAGGTAAAGGAGGCTAATATTTCAATGAGGAGCTAGATGATCAAAGAAAGAAGAAAGAAAGTATCGAATTGCCTTAATCATTTCAACAAGAAGTATAGGAACTTATAACGTGATTTCAACTTCAATTTCCTAGCATGATTTAGGTAACATAATCACATTATGAAACTTGCATAAGAGGTATAATTCATTCATTCAAATTCTTTTCAATTCACAATCCTTTTAAGCATGCAATTGTCATCAAACTCAATTCACAAGTAGTGATTATCATGGAAATCATCTCAATTCATTAGAAGCACATAATTTTTCAAAATTTTTTTTCAATTTTTATGGGTTTTTCAAGTCATTTTTCATGCAATGCGATAAGGAAACGTGCAACACATAATGAACATGCAACGATAGTCTCAAATGAAGGCGAACATAGTAAGTAGAGTTATTACAAACTTTTTAGTACATCCCACCACATACTTAGGACGAACATTGTCCCTAATGTTCAAAAGAAAGAGAGAAAAGAAAGAAAAGAAAAAGAAACTCACAAAGTGGTGGCGGGAATGTCTAAAACGAACGGTCGTGCATCAAATCACTGCGGCGGTGGTGGAGGCGGGAATGGAGAGAAACTCGGATCATAGAACCGCCCAAACTGCTGGCGGTAGACGTCCCTCATCATGTGGTCAAGGTCGTCTAAACGTCCGTCTCTAGCATCCGCCCGGATCTCTAACGCTCCAACTCTCTCTGAAAGTCCGGTAGCCCAATCCGGCATCTGCTCGTACCATCCCGGGGCCTGACTGTACCATGTTGGGGCGTCGGATGGTGCTGGTGCTGGTGGTGGTGCTGTTGGCTGCTCGGTGGACCAAGGAGGGGGAATGCCATACCATGTGGGAGGTGTGGTCTTCCACGTGGGCCTCTCACTCACGCTAGCGCGGCGAGATGACGAGCCTGAAGCTCTAGCTGGACGTGATGAACGTCTAGGTACATCGGGGGCCGCCTCCGGCTGATCCGGAAACGTGCCAAACTCCTCCTCAGCTACTCCTCCACTCTCAAACTGGTCTCCCATCTCCTCCTCAACAACCGGCGGTGGGACATAGAGGGGAGCTGCTATCCTGTTCGCATGCATGGCAGTGAACGTCTCCTTCCAATTATGGCGTCCCGCCATAATGGAATACTCCGGCAGCCACTCTATACCCCTACCTGTCCTACTCTCCCAAGGCATGCCCGCATAAGGCGGGCCTCTATGTGTAGGGAAGATAAGACCCCTAACCATGAAAGCATGTAGCCCTAAGGGTACGGCCGGTATGCGGGTGCAAGCAGAAAAGTTGACACCAAAACTCCTAGCAATGTGGGTAACTATCCCACCATATCCAATGTTCCCCTTCTTCTTGTTCTTGAGCTTGCTCATCGTAGCAGCCAAGAGAGTAGCACAATCTGCATGGCGTCCATAAAGCATGCAATAAAGCAAGAATAGCTCATCCGTCTTGATCTTTTGGGGTGTCTCCGTCCTAGGAAAGAGACACTCCGAAAGAACACGGTGAGCTATCTTCAAGGCTAGATGGTACATCAATCTAGCCTTGGTGTCAGCGGGCTGCCAGCGGTCCTCGCTAGCGTAAATCATAGCCACTTCCTCCCAAAAATCTTTGGGGTAAACTCCACTCGGAAATCGACCATTAAAGGTCTCATGGAACCCGAAAATGGTCCCAAACTCACGGATACTCAACTGATAATCTCTCTCCATGAGGCGGAAAGAGACGGTCCTGTCTACGTGGCTGTGCTCAAAGGATGTCACAACCTCCCGTGTAATCTCCTCATATGCGTCTTCACGAATATTCGTGAAGACAAGTAATCCGGCTCTATCCAAGAGCCATGTAAGATCGTCCACTATGTTGAGAGGAAGTAGATCCTCCAACAACAAATATCTAGGGCCAATCACTGCCCTCTCCTTGATCCTATCAAGTTCATCAAGATGGTCGTCATGTATGGTCGGGACTCTAGGGTGAGGGGGTGAAGATGGAGGTGAAGGTGAGGATGGAGGTGAAGGTGAAGAGGGTGGTGGTGCCCTAGAGGATGAGGAGGAGGACGGATTACCCTTCCTTTTCTTATTCTTCTCATTCTTCTTCTCCTTTATCCTCCTTGAAACTCTCCTCACAAAGTCCATTCTGTCAGAAATTACGGTCTGTTCGTCCAAAACCACGGCCGTAATTCACCCAGTGACCGTGGTTCGTCTCAGAATTTCACAAATCTCAGCAAATTCACAAGCAATCACCACAACAAGCAGACCTAGTCTAATTCCTTCCAGTCTTTATCAGTTCTTCTTAAAAATCTATAGCAAAAACGAACCAAATTGGCGAGAATCAAGAGAGGAAGAGAAACCTCTTTTTCGGATTGAAAAACCCAAAATGCGTGTTTGTTGGTGAATTTCCGTTTGATTCGTCGCTTGGATCTTGTTTGTGGATGAATTTGCTGCAGTTTGGGAAGAAGAATCGTTAAAAACGATTAAGAAACGAAGAATTGAGAGGGGGTCGTGGTGTTTCGGCACTTAGGTCGTGGGAAGAGGGATTTTTGGGATAAATTTGTGAAGAATGTGGCTTATATAGTTGCAGGCAAAGTTTTGAAAATCACGGTCTGTCAGGGTGTTCCACGACCGTGGAAGTGTACGGAACCGTGGTTTTGGTGATTTTTGAAAGGCTTTTGGAAATTACGGCCACTGTAGCTATGACGACCGTAATTTAGACCGTGGAACCCTCTGTAAAGCTCCAAAGTCCAAATTTCGTCACTCTTCTTCAACATCATCCTTCTCTTTTCCTTTTCCATTGGTCCTACATCCAAAAACACGAACATACCGGAGGAGATCGAGGCAAAAACAAAGCAAAAACGTCTACACTAAACTAATCTATGAATCGAAAACAAAAGCAAAAATGCAATACCTTGGGTTGCCTCCCAAGAAGCGCTTTGTTTAAGGTCCGTAGCTAGACCAATCTCGCACTTATTCGAGTGCGGTAGGCGCAAACTCCTCAGCTTGGAGTTCCGGCGTATACTTCTTTAGTCGTTGGCCGTTCACCTTAAAACTTCCGCTCGCTTCACCCCCATACTTCAACTGCACCATGGGGGAAAATACGCTTAATTAGAAAAGGTCCGGTCCAACGGGATTTAAGCTTACCTGGAAAGAGGCGAAGTCTTGAATTGAAGAGGAGAACTTGATCTCCTTCTTTGAAGTCCTTTGGAATGGTATGCTTATCATGCCAACGCTTTTCTCTTTCCTTGTAGATCTTAGCGTTTTCATAAGCATTCAAGCGGAGTTCATCTAGCTCATTGATGTCGAGGAGGCGCTTCTCTCCCGCTTCCTTCATGCCGAAATTCAGCCACTTGATAGCCCAAAAAGCTTTGTGTTCTAACTCCACCGGCAAGTGACAAGACTTCCCATACACAAGGTTGTATGGTGTGGTTCCTATGGGAGTCTTGTACGCAGTCCGGTATGCCCATAATGCATCATTAAGCTTCAAGGACCAATCCTTCCTAGTCCTTGAAACCGTCTTCTCTAAGATTCCTTTGATCTCCCTATTTGAGATCTCAACTTGTCCACTTGTTTGTGGATGGTAAGGGGTAGCGATCTTGTGAGTAACCCCATATTTAGCTAGAAGAGCTTCAAAGCGACGGGCTATGAAGTGAGAACCTCCATCACTAATGATCGTCCTTGGCGTCCCAAATCGCGGGAAAATGGTCTTGTTGAAGAACTTAACCACCACCATGGCATCATTTGTGGGAGAGGCGATTGCTTCCACCCATTTAGAAACGTAGTCTACCGCCAATAGTATGTATTGGTTTCCACAAGAAGATGGGAATGGTCCCATGAAATCGACTCCCCAAACGTCGAAAATCTCCACCTCTTGGATGTTGTTGAGGGGCATCTCGTTCCTTCTAGAAATATTGTCTGTTCTTTGACAAGCATCGCAGCAAGAAACGAAGGATTGCACATCTCTAAACAAAGTAGGCCAAAAGAATCCAGATTGCAATACCTTTGCGCTAGTCTTGTTCGAACTAGCGTGTCCTCCACAAGGTAGTGAATGACAATGACGGATGACACTTTGCATCTCATCTTCCGGCACACATCGCCGAATGATGCCATCCGGACCTCTCTTAAAGAGGAGAGGCTCGTTCCAATAGTATTCCCGGACGTCTTTGAAGAACTTCTTCCTTTGTGCGTAGGATAGTCCGGGTGGTATCTTCTGGCAAACCAAATAGTTAACAAAATCAGCAAACCATGGTTCGTTACCTTTGGAGATCACGTCGATGCGCTCCTCTATGATATGTAGGTGTTCGTCCGGAAAGGAGTCATCAATGGGTAGATGGTCGTCCTCTAGATGTGTTAGACGACTCAAATGATCCGCAACAGAATTTTCTGAACCTTTCTTGTCGCGGATCTCAAGATCGAATTCTTGTAGGAGAAGAATCCATCTAATCAGCCTTGGTTTCGCATCTTTCTTCGCAAGGAGGTACTGGATCGCAGCATGATCCGTGTAGACAATCACCTTTGCACCTACAAGATAAGAGCGAAACTTGTCAATAGCATAGACATTGGCTAAAAACTCTTTCTCGGTAGTGGCGTAGTTGAGCTGCGCTTCATCTAGCGTCTTGCTAGCATAGTATATGGCATGGGTTCCCCCTTCCTTTCGTTGTCCAAGGACAGCTCCAATAGCTACGTCACTAGCGTCGCACATAATCTCAAAGGGTAGAGCCCAATCTGGAGGTTGGATAATAGGTGCTGAGATTAGAGCTTGCCGAATGGTGTTGAACGCATCTAAACATTCCTGCGAAAACTCAAAAACCGCATCCTTCATCAATAGATTAGTGAGAGGTTTTGATATCTTAGAAAAGTCCTTGATGAAACGTCTATAAAATCCAGCATGTCCTAGGAAACTTCTTATCCCTTTCACCGAAATTGGGGGAGGAAGTTTTTCTATGGTCTCTATCTTAGCTTTGTCTACTTCTATCCCTCTATTAGAGACTAAGTGACCTAATACGATTCCTTCCTTAACCATGAATTGACACTTCACCCAATTAAGAACTAGATTAGTGTCTTCACACCTTTGCAAAACAAGAGAAAGGTTAGAAAGGCAATCGTTAAAACAGGAACCATGATTTCCTCTACGTATTCGGAGAAGATGGCCATCATGCACCGTTGGAAGGTGGCTGGGGAGTTGCAAAGCCCGAATGGCATTCTCCTATAAGCAAACGTACCCCACGGGCACGTGAATGTGGTCTTCTCCTGATCGTCCGGATGCATCGGAATCTGAAAGAAACCACTATAGCCGTCAAGGTAGCAAAAATGTGAATGTTGCGCTAACCTTTCAAGCATTTGATCAATGAATGGCAATGGAAAATGATCCTTCCGCGTTGTGTTGTTAAGCTTGCGGTAGTCTATGCACATCCGCCATCCAGTCACGGTTCGGGTAGGAATGAGTTCGTTGTTCTTGTTGGTGATGACCGTCATTCCTCCCTTCTTCGGAACTACTTGAACTGGACTCACCCACTTACTATCGGAGATAGGATAGATGATACCTGCATCAAGAAGTTTAAGAATTTCCTTCTTGACAACCTCCTTCATGGTCGGATTCAACCGCCTTTGAGGTTGTCTCGAAGTTCTTAGATGAGTAGGAAGTGGTTTGAGTTCCATTGCTTTCGGAGCTTCCAACGATCCTTGAGAAGCATCCGATGTTTCCTTAGAATTTTCTAAGGGTGATGAGTGTGTCGGAGAAGAATCGGAAGAAGTCGAAGAGATGTCTAGATCACTCTCTTCCACGGCCAAAATTACGGGTGGATCTTGTCCTCCACGGCCGTGGTTTAGGGCGTGGAAGGGAAATACGGTTGTCACATCTTCTCCACGGCCGTGTAGTCCCCTGGAATGAAGTACGATTTTGGCTGTGGAATCCACGGTCGTGGAATACAGAGTATGACCATGGATTCTGACATTCTCAGCCTCATCGTGGAGTTTCTCAAACTCTTCTTCATGCGTCTCTTCTTGTGCTTCTAAGGCTTCAATTGCCTCATTGCACTCTTCATCTTCCCCTACATTGGTTAGACTCATAGTGATAACTTTTTGTAAAGGTTCGTTAAAGAGAATCGCACTTACCTCCTCCTTAGACAAACCTTCTTCGTCTTGGATATCGTAAATATCCTCATCAAAGATTGGCTCCTTCACTAGAGTGGAAAGAACCAACTCTACTTTTTCTTCTCCTATGTCAAAAGCGAGTCTACCATTCTTGCAATCGACTATGCAGCCGGAAGTTGCAAGAAACGGTCTTCCGAGTATAATCGGGACCGGATTATCTGCAGGAATGTCAAGCACGACAAAATCAATGGGAACAAAGAATTTACCTAGCTTGACCGGGACGTCTTCTACAATACCGACGGGGCAAGTGATGGATCGATCCGCCATGTATAACGTCATCTTCACCGGTTTAGGGTCGCCTAAACCGATCTTCATACACAATGCAAGTGGTATGATGCTCACACTTGCTTCTAAGTCACATAAAGCGTTATATGTGATATCTCCCACTCCAATGGGAATGCAAAATGACCCCGGATCCTTCAGCTTTGGGGGCATTTTCTCCTTCATGGTCTTGACGAGGTCCGAAGAATCCGAACTCATCTTGACCTTACCGAAGTCTTCTAGCTTCCTCTTGTTAGAGAGGAGTTCCTTCAAGAACTTGCCATAAGATGGCATACCTACAATAACATCAATAAATGGTATGTTAATATGCAGCTTGCTCATAAGTTCTATAAACTTACCGAATTGTTTGTCTAGGCGCGCTCGCGCTCTAGATTGAGGGAATGGAAGGGGAGGTTTGTAAGCTGGAGGAGGAACGTAGAAATTTTCCTTCTCCTTCCCCTTCTCCTTGTCCTTCTCTACGGGGACTTCAACGAACTTAGGCTGCGGATCGGTGGTTGTCACTCCGCTCCTAGTTGTAATCGCCATCACCCTTCCCTTAGGTTTGTCCTCCGTCTTTCCTGGAAGCTTCCCTTGATTCCTAGGAACTTCCTCTGCGTGGTTGAACATTTGATTCTCCAAAACTTTTTGAGCTTTGTCAACTTTGGAAATTTGATCATCAACCTTATTGAAGCGGTTCTCCAATCCTTGAAGCTTTCCCAAAATCGTCTCCAACATGGGATCGGGCTTCTCCTTTCCCGAAGTGTTTCCTCCATTTGATGCTTGCCCCTGGCTTTTCAAGGGAGTAGAGGAAGAGGAAGGTGGAGTTAGTGAATTAGAATTGGAAGGATAAGGGTTACCGGAATTTTGTTGATTGGAGCGCCAATTGTTGTTGTTTGAACCCCTATTGTTGTTCCAATTGTTCGGTTGTTGTTGTTTCAATTCCAATTGTTTCCATTCCGGTTGTTATTCCGGTTGTTGTTGTTGTTGCGGTTTGTATTATCACCGCCATTGTTGTTGCCCAAATAGCCAAAATCCTTCTCTTGTTGCTTTGGAAAGTTGGTCTTGATAGCCTCCTTCAACTCCTTGATTTCATTGTTGAGGGAGAAAATCTGATTTTGAGCTTCATGTGTGAGCTTTGCTCCTTGCTCCACACGATTTCCCTCCACTTTCCGGTGGGAATACTTCTCTATGACTCTTGCTTGCTTCTCAATGAAGTCCCAAGCGTCATCTTCTCTCATGTCCATGAACGTTCCACATGAGAGGGATTGGAGGTTGAATTGCGTTCCCGCATCCAGCCCCTTGTAGTAAATCTCCAGCAAGGCAAGTTTGGATATGCCATGATGAGGGCAATCCAAGAGCAAGTCCTGAAACCTTTCCCAAGATTGAAACAAACTTTCGTTAGGTCTCATGGAAAAAGCATTAATCTTACCTCTATGTTCCGCCGTTTTGGATGGCGGAAAGAATTTGGTTAGAAACTCCGCGGAAAGATCTTCCCACGTGTCTAGTTTCCCATTAGGAAGAGCTTGATACCAAGATAACGCTTTCCCCTTCAAGGAGAAGAAGAAAGGTTTGAGCTTATAGCTGTTGGTAGTAGCGCTCTTCGGTCTCATTGTCTCCATCATACACTCGAAGTTTTGCAAGTGTTGGTGTGGATATTCAGTGCTTGTCCCGCCAAATTGGTTTTGACGAACAAGAGTAATGACTTGAGGGTTGAAGCTAAACCCTTGCACATCTTCAGCATCGAAATTCACGCCCAAGCGGCGTGGTTGTTGCGTTGGATCCATCCGCTGGCCAAGAGTTCTTGGCTCTTCATCTACACGTTCGATCCTCGCATTCCTAGGTGGAACACGACGATTGGCAGCTCCTCGTGGATGGAAAGGATTCACATTGATCGTGGGATCAATCTCCTCTAGCGGTGGCATGGAAGAATCACTATCATCGGCGGACGAGTGACTTCTTCTTCTAGACCTTGATCCTTTCCTTGAGGATTTCTTGCTTCCCTTATTTTTAAGGTCGCTCATCTCCACCCTCATCTGGAAGATCATGTCTTGTAGATTGTTAACTTGAGATTGATGACGATCCATCTCATCCTGGCGGAGGGTTTCATTCCATTGGAGTTGAGCTTCCTTCTCCGCTAACTCCGCTTGAAGGTCACATTCGTGTCCTTCAGCCATCTTCTTTTCCTTGCGCTTTTGCCTTAGAGTTTTCTCTAGCTCTTGATCAAGAGGCAAGAGATCTTCGGTGTTCCTAGACCTGCGCATGCACTCAAAGTAATATCAAATAACGAGAGCAAGCTCCCAAGCTTGACAACCGGCTACCGAATTCGGCCGAAACCAAATCCCCGGCAACGGCGCCAAAAACTTGTTCGCCCCTAGAGGTGTGTGCAAATAAGTTTTGAATTTATAAAACTAGAATCAAGCAAGCGAACCCGCAGTGTACGGATCGACGTAGTTAAGCAAGAATTTCAGAGTATCGAACACAGGGATTGTGTGGGAACAAATTCAATTTCAAGTTATCAAGCTAGTAAATATGAGAGTTTTGCAAATATTGGGAAAACAACAATCCTAAAGATCCAGGTATCCAGCTGTGGCAATCGATTCAAGATATACTAATGATATAAAGACAGAGTTAAGATATGCTAAGGTATGCTAATGTAAGGTAATCGTACGGTTAAGTTCCAAAAACCTTATATGACTCACCTACAAGAAACTCCCTATACAGGTTGTTGAGGCTCAATATAGAAAGGTTCTAAAAGCAAGAATTAATGTCAAATACCCAAACTTGTAATCCAAGGATCAAGACTAACTTATCCGATTATGGTTATAACACTCACAATCGAGGTAGAGGTTGTTGAGGCTTCACTACAACCTAGAAAAGACAAGTCTAAACTAAGTTAAAGCAAATCTTTAACTTTGGATTAAAGTAAAAGCAAGTTCGTAAACTTAAAGGAAATCACGGTTAGATCTTGAGACTCCACGGCCGTGGAACTCAAGAACAGCCCGTAATTTAGGGTTCGTCGACGATTCTCTCTAACTCTCAGGGTCTAATCTATTTACGATCGATTTATCATCATCTAAGCCACAACTATCAACCCTTCACCTTAGAATTGTTAAGGGTTTTTAGCCAATAACCGTCATGTTGATATCAATTCAAGGATTAAAAGATAGAAAGATGAAAACTTTCTAGAACTTTCAATAATCTCCAAACCAATCTCAAAGTCAAAATCAAGAACAAATATCGTCACAAGATTCGTAATAAAACAAACAAACACAATCTTAGGAAAGAAAGAAGAACGTGATGTCAATCCGTCTTCTAAATCAAACCTAAACAAGAAGAGAAGTCTTCTTGCAAGAAACCTTCCCAATCTTCCGTCAATCTGGGAAAGATAGAAATCCCAACGATAATCTCCACCAAGTACGAGATTAGGGAAAATCTAAGTACGAACTTTGATCTCCAACAAGATCTCCCAATTGCCTCTAAAATGTAAGCGTAGATGCCAAACGAGGTGTAAGCCGGCCTAAGCATCGATGTAAGCGCTAAGCGAGGATGACGGAATCTTGCTTCGTCCGTCTTTTTATAGGGCAAGATAAAATATCGGCCCGGCCCAATCTTCAAAAGATCGTGGCTTCAAAATGTGGCGAAAAGATTCGCCAAGATCACGGTCGTGGAAGGTTCCACGACCGTAATTTAGAGTGTGGATTATGTCACGGTTTGAACCATATGTTCCACGGCCGTAGTAGTTACTGGAATGCATCACGCCTCTCTTTGCAGTGTTCCACGGCCGTGGAACCAAACGTGGTTTGTAGTACGGCCGTATTTTAGAGCGTGGTTTAGGGCAAGAACGTGATTCTTCCCTAGCCTCGTGCATTCCTCAAGTTGAACTCCAATTTGCTCCTAATAATGCCCTCAATCCATGGACATATTCAATCAACTCTTCTTTGCTCGATTCCGCTCGGAAATGACTCTTAATCACCTATAATCAACATAAAGCTAGTGTAGACATCCATATCGACAATATAGGTAATACTAGCTCACATATGCACAAAGTTCAATCAAAGACTATCAATATGTATCAAATACGTTTAGAAAACGTGCCTAAAATATCACAATATTTCATGCTAACACTACTTGATGCAGGTATCATCTTCCCTATCTCCGATAGCAAGTGGGTGAGTCCCGTGCCGGTGTTACCAAAGACAGGAGGCATTACCGTTGTTGTAAATAAGAATAACGAGCTTATTCCCACAAGGACAGTTACGGGATGGAGAATGTGAATCAACTACCGTAAACTGAATGTGGCCACCAGGAAGGATCATTTTTCCCTTTCTTTTATTGATTAAATGTGGAAAGGTTAGTCCAACATTCTTAATTTTGTTACCTAGATGGATATAGCGATTTCTTTCAAATTCCCATTCACCCGGATGATCAAGAGAAGACGACTTTCACGTGCCCCCGGGGTACGTTCGCTTATAGAAGGATGTCATTCGGCTTATGCAACGCTCCAACCACCTTTCAAAGGTGTATGATGGCAATCTTTTCGGAGTATGTAGAGAACATCATGGAAATATTCATGGACGACTTTTCGGTATATGGTTCTTCCTTTGATAACTATCTCTCTAATCTTTCACTAGTCCTTAAGAGATGTGAAGACACTAACTTAGTTTTAAACTGGGAAAAGTGTCATTTTATGGTCACCGAAGGAATTGTGTTAGGTCATCTAATATCAAAAAGAGGAATAGAGGTTGATAAAGCCAAGATAGAAACTATAGAGAAACTACCTCCTCCATCCTCGGTGAAAGGAATTAGAAGCTTCCTAGGGAAATGCAGGCTTCTATAGAAGATTCATAAAGGATTTTTCTAAGATTTCAAAATCCTTAACTAATCTTTTAATGAAGGACGTAACTTTCGAGTTTTCGAAAGAATGTTTAGATGCTTTTTGCAGGATCAAAGAAGCTTTGATTTCAGCACCCATTATCCAACCACCCGACTGGACACTCCCTTTCGAGATTATGTGCGACGCAAGCGACGTCGCCATAGGAGCCGTACTCGGACAGAAGAAAGATGGTCGTACACACGCCATCTACTATGCCAGCAAGATGCTAGACGAAGCTCAATTGAATTATGCTACTACAAATAAAGGAACTTCTACCCATAGTTTATGCTTTTGAAAAATTTCGTTCCTATCTTGTAGGTGCGAAGGTGATAGTCTATACAGATCATTCAACAATCCGTTACTTGTTCGCAAAGAAGGATGCGAAGTCAAGGCTTCTAAGATGGATCTTACTATGGCAAGAGTTCGATCTAGACATCCGTGACAAGAAGGGCTCGGAAAACTCAGTTGCCGACCACCTTAGTCGTCTTCCACACCTCACCAATGAGGCGGATGAGCTCCCTATAGACGACTCATTCCTTGACGAACAACTCCATGAGATAGAAGAATGTCTTCAACATATCTCGAAAGGTAATGATCCATGGTTTGCTGACATTGTGAATTACCTTGTTTGTCAGGAAATTTCTCCCGGACTTTCATATGCTCAAAGAAAGAAGTTCTTCAAGAACGTCCGGCACTTCTATTGGGACGAACCTCTTCTCTTCAAGAGAGATCCCGATGGTATCTACAGAGATGTATTCCGGAGGATGAAGTGGAAAGCGACATCCACCATTGCCATTCTCTACCTTGTAGAGGACATGCTAGTTCTCACAAGACATGTGCTAAGGTACTTCGTTCCGGTTTCTTTTGGCCAACCTTATTCAAAGATGTGCAAAGTTATGTTGTTGCTTGTGATGCTTGTCAAAGGACAGTTAATATTTCAAGGAGGAATGAGATGCCCCTCAACAACATACAAGAAGTGAAAATCTTTGACGTATGGGGAGTAGACTTTATGGGACCATTCCCATCCTCTTGTGGAAATCAATACATACTCCTAGCCGTAGACTACGTCTCAATATGGGTAGAAGCAATCGCCTCTCCTACTAATGATGCAATGGTTGTGGTGAAGTTCTTCAATAGAATGATCTTTCCAAGGTTCGAGACCCCCTGAACCATCATTAGCGATGGAGGAACACACTTCACAGCCCGTCCGTTTAAGACTCTATTGGCTAAGTACGGGGTGACCCATAAGATAGCTACGCCATACCATCCGCAAACTAACGGACAAGTTGAGATATCCAATAGAGAGATTAAAGGAATTTTTGAGAAAACTATCTCTAAAACACGGAAGGATTGGTCAATGAAGCTCGACGATGCGTTATGGGCATACAAGACAGCCTTTAAGACACCTATAGTTGAAGTATGGGGTGAACAAAGCGGAAGTTGCAAAGTAAATGGCCAACGTTTGAAGAAGTACACACCGGAAGTCCTGGTTGAGGAGATAGCTCCTATCCTCCTCCATTGAACATCAAAACAAACACCGTCCAGCTAAAAACGATAAATCAAGCGCTTCTTGGGAGGCAACCCATGGTAGTATAGCTCTTTTCTTTTCTTTTCACTTAGAATAGCTTAGTTTAGTTGTTTTGCTTTCTTTTGTTTTGCTTTTGTTTGCTCCTCGATGCATTCTTGGTTTGTTTGTGTCAAAAATCGCAGGAACTAGGTCCAAATTGAGAATTCAATGAAGAAAAGGGACACAAAATAGTTTAATTTGCAATTTTCAAAGAAAAGAAGGAAAGAAATCGAGTTACATAAAGTAGATCGGTCGATTCAAGAACAGAGCAAGACGATTTTTGGCAACAGGGAGAAAAATCGTTCAAAAAATCGACCTACCTATAAAAAATCGGCCGATTTTCTTCCTTGAGCTGAGAAAGTGTAGAAAAATCGGGCCAATAAATTAATCGACCCAATAAATCGTCCGATTTTCTTTGCAAAACCTCCGGCCTTTATAAAGCCTTCAACACTCGATTCTTTCATTCCACACTTCTTCATTTCCGATTTCCATTCCTCCCAAAGAACCAAAAATCTCCTACCCTCTCATCTCCTCGTTTCTTAATCGTTTTGAACGATTCTTGAGCCTAAACTGAAGTATTTTCGACATGGAACAAGGATCTAGCAACAAAAAGCTTGGCAAACTGCTCATTCATCCGGAATTCAGGTTTTTCAATTCGAAACCTATGTTTTTCGCTCAATTTTGATTCTTGCCTAGAAATTGTTTGTTTGTTGAGATTGATTGAGGGGTTGCTTAGAAACACCCATAGGAGAATGTGTGTGGTGTTAGTTTGCTCAGAACTTTACAGATTAGTGAGATTTGTTGACATGATGCTAGATAGAGTGGGGCTAAGCCAGTTTGCTTTGATTAGGGAAGATGCATACACTGAGATCACCCTAGAGTTCCTAAGCATATTTGAGCATGATCCTAGAGAGAGGACGATCTCTTTCCGCTTCATGAACCAAAACCATACCATGACTATTGATGACTTTGGGGATTTGTTTGGTTTTCTCTATTTTTCTGCAGGCACATTCGCGAGAGGAGTGAGTGCTAGTGCCTTTTGGGAAACCATTTCAGTAGGAGAATATGGAGGTGACAAGTGGAGACCCGATAATTCAAAGGAAACCAGCATGTACAACCTTTCCTTTAAGGTAGTGCATAGGATTGTTAGTGAGAGCTTGTTTGCACGGACGGAAACTCCACAGAAGCTCAAGGCCGATGAGCTCTTTATTCTATATTGTATGACTTGTAGCACCATCCCCGACATTACCTCTATGCTTGCTGACTATCTAGGAAAGATAGCCAATAAAGCAAAGGGTGACCTATGTGTTGGAGGCCTTGTCACTCATGTGGCGAAGGCATTGGAGTTAGATTTTTCAGATTACACTTTAGCTGAGAGTGCCCAGCCTTTAGGTTCGCAGAGATTGGTGGCGAGACAGGTCTTGATTCCTCGAGGTAGAGGAACTCTTCATGTGCCCATGTCATGGGCAAAGGATCCATCAAAGAAGCCGTCCGAGATAGTGTGGAAGTCCGAATACACCATTCGGAACAAGAGGAATTGGAAGGAGACATTTGTACTCATGCTTGAGGAGGTAGCTCCTCCTTCTCGTTATTATGATGATGATGTAGGTGACACTAAGGACGAGGAGGAGCATGAGGAGTGAGCATACCAGGGGACCATGCTAGAGTTCGAGAGCGACACTTATAGCGGCCATGCCACGGATGCCATGGATACTGATAGTCATGGTGTAGGACCTAGCTGGACTAGTCGAGGTACCGAGGAGACGGAGGATGAGATGCAGCCGCCCCGTCATTCCTTTGCACACGCTCCTAGCCACGGTAGAGGACGTGGACGAGGACATGGACTTCCCCGACACTTTAGAGACCTGGTCTCTAGTTTCCAGGGACTACACACCGACTACCAGGATCTTCGTTCGGAATATCAGACCCTCCACACCGACTACAACGCCCTGAACACTCAGTTCACGGCGTACCGCCAGGAGACAGATGCTAGACACTCCTCCTATGACGGCCAGATACGGGACATGTACTATGGTCAGTTTGGCCACTTCTACGATCCCAGCGCACCGATGTATCCATATCCACATCCACCACCGCCACCGACAGAGGATTGAGCTTCACTCCATTTTACATTGTAAGTATTTTTCTCCATCTTATGCTTGATTTTTCATATTGGGGACAATGTGAAGGTTAAGTATGGGGTGGCGGTACTTACAATCTCTTTTACTTCTTTTTCGCACTCTATATACTTTGTGTTGCACTAGAGAAGTTGGTTTGTAATAACTCTAGCACTACTTGCTTTCCACTATGACATTCGCAATTGCATGTTTTCATTCAAAAATTATGACTTTTCAAAAATTTTTCGTGCTTCTTATGATGGAAATCACCTCTATGATGAGAATTGTGATGAGGAAAAGGCAAAAAGATGACATGGTTATGTTGATATTTTAATTATTGCATGAATGAGCTTGTTTATCTTACTAAAATGCATGAATGATTTATATGATCTTAATGTTTTGATAAGAGAATGAAATAATGGTCGAAGCTATATTATAAGTTCTTTTGCATCATATAAGAATGACCAAGGCAATTCACTTCTTCTCTAGTTCATATCTTGTTCATGCTAGCTCCTCAACGAAATATTTGACCTCCTTTTTACCATCCGGGAATTAGGATAGGTGATTGTAAAAGGCATGTTTGATGTGGGAGGGCCAATAAAAATGTGTTAAATGAAAGTTTAGCAAATTATGGGTTTGGGGACGTTGAACATGAGGATAAGTAACTCGGCACCATTCACATAGCCGGGTGTTTGTGTCTTGCCAAAGTCAGATTGAACGACAAGTCCTAACGGGATATGGTATCTGCATCAAGGGTTTCAGGCATCTCAAAAAGTAAAGTTTAATGAAAGCAAAGCTTTTACATGCAAAGCATGTGTGGTGAAGTTAAGTTCTTAAAAGTGATATGTTGTTCCTTTTCCCGAATTAGCATCACATTTCCTTAAAAGATTTCCCACCCTTAACACGTTTCTTAGACCTTTTTCCTTTGATTGGAAGACCTTGAGACTTTTATGCATATGTTTAAGACTTCATAGCTTAGATTTGTTTGATTTTCATTGTCTCTACATCTTTATCATGTCCTTCATTTGTGTTTTTGGGAAGGAAAAGATAGTTAGTTCGTGTTTTGCTTATTATTGATACATGTCTTGTCCTCCTATGTTTTGAAACGTCACTTTGAGAGTAATCCAATAAGAAGAAGCACTTCCAAATCAAAAGGTTTTTGAGTTTTCATATATATAATCCATGACATCTTGTATTCTAAGTTTGAATCTTGCTTGGGGACAAGCAAGGAACAAGTATGGGGTATTTTGATGACATGAATTATATAACATTATAATCATGCATATTGTAGAGGTTTACCTTGATTTACATTGCATTTAGAGAGGAATTGTGTGCCTTTTAGACTTTATTCAATTATATTTCGAAATAGAGGTCTACACAAGTTTTGGTTGAATTGTAGGTAAATTCGGTAGATTTTGAAGCAAAAGTGGAGCAAGGAGCATCTAAGGCTATTGGGGAAGCTTAAGGAGTCTTAGAGAAATCACAAAGAGCAAAGGAGTTGTGTAAAAGAGTCACAAAAGAGAGGAAGGAAACGAGTCAAGAGACGAGCATTGTGTGGTGAAGAAAATCGTGCCAATTTGGAAATAAATCGGACGATTTATCCTTGTAAAAATCGAACGGTTTCCTTTGTAAATCGGGGAGGATTTTCTTACCATTCGGCCCAAGGATTAATACGACTCAAAGCCCATCACTTGTGGGCTTGAGAAGTGTTTTGCCAAGCAGCCCATTAGCAGGGAATTATACATTGGAAACCTAGGAACGAAAATCGGGGGCTCCGCAGCGGGAAAGATTTTCACATTTAAGAGAGATTGAAGATTCTTGGAAGAGGATTGAAGGGAAAGTGCCTGGAAGTCAATCTTTGTCATTGGTGTGAGATTCTTTGTTCCCTTGCGATTCTTGTGATTTGTGAACACATAGCTGAGTGTTTTGAGAGATGTTTTGAGTTGATTTGAGAATTGTTTACAGATTTGGAGATTATTGAGTTTTTATTCAAGTTCGGGCATTGATTGATTTAATCATTCAATCTCAATTTTGATTTGATTTTGAAAATGGTTGGCTAAAAACCTTGTGATTCTAGGGATAATAGTTGATGATTGAGGCTTAGACGATGATAGACTGAACTCATTTAACCAATTAGACCTTGAGAGTTTAGATTTGAACTTTGCAACAACCAGAAAAATCGTGATGTTCTTCATGAAAATCGGACGATTTTCTTAAGGTTAGTCGATTTATTTCGCTGGCGATCTTTAATTGATTTATTCTTTAACCAAAGTTAATCCTTGCTTAAATCTCAACCTTGCTTAACCTTCTTAGCCTCTATTTAAGTGTCTGAAAAGATTTCAACATTGATTCTACATTTAATAGATTAAGATTACAAGATTTGGGTAATAGAGAGACTCAACAAATGTGCTTTCTATCTTTACCTTAGAGAGTCACATCCTAGGATTTTTGATAGTTAGTTTGAGTGTAATTCTTGTCCTTTGATCTTTCTATATTGTAGCCTCAACAACCCTTATAGGGAGAACCTTTGGATTAGATATATTGGTTTTGGAACTTCACCGTACGATACCTACCATTGAAACACATAACCTTGGCAATATAAACTCTGTCCTTTGATCTTTAGAAGTGTCTTGAACCGAAAGCCGCAGTCGGATACTTGAATCCTTGGAATCATTTTACTCATTTATTAATCACAAAAGCTTTTGCACTTTGTTAGATAACTGAAACTGATTTTATTCTCACCAAATCCCTGAGTTCGACTTTGTAATTTCTTGCCTTACTACAGCTAATCCGTACACTACGGGTTCGCTTTCGCTTTAAGTTCTAGATATAAATTTAAAACTTTGAAGCACATTTTCGAGCGAACAACAATCTTTTGTGTTACCGCGACCGCGGCAACGTGACAGCGGGCCGCACATACGGGTAGACAATCTTAGGAGACCACGGGACGCGGTCACGGTGACTCTCACTGTAACACCGGAATGAAGTTCCAGTTGTTATATTTTTTATGGTTTTTTATGTTTGAATCAAACCACATTGTACCCCGTATTAGAATACTAACGTGATATATATAGCTATATTGATCAAAGAAAAGGGGTTTTAGAATGCATACAATTGTTCCGGCTTCTAAATGCTTTTACCGGCACCTTTTAAAGCCAACAACGCTACACCATAGGCAGCTTCAGTTTGATGAGCTCGCTGCACAAGCAGACCTAGAACTCGAGCTCGTATTTTGGTCCAAGATTCATTCCTCACGCCACATCATGTAGTGAAAATTTTGTCAACTTGGGTTGCTCCCAATTCCTTTAGCATTTTGTTCTCTCTCAGACGTGTGTGTAATTGTTAATGATATTGCTTTAAATTTATAACCTAAAATATAAGCCCGAAACAATAAGCGAACCTGCAATGTACGGATCAATTGTAATAACAACAAATACTCCAGGGTCAAACACAGGGACTATGGTGAAACAAAGCACGGCAATTAAGGTTGTCAATAAAAAACGAGCAACAAACCAAAGATATCAAAGATGATATAACAATCAGATAAAGGAATGCAGATTTTAGAGGTCAAAGCATCCAGTTGTGGTTCCGACTCAAGATCTCAAAGGATAACGTGGACAAAGATGAGGTTTGCAATGGAAGATATTTCTAAGGTGGGAATAGATTACCGGGTAAGTCTTACTACTCACTATCCCGAACCAAAGATCCTCTCACCGGGCAAGTCTCAAGGAACTAAGGAAAGGAACTATAGACTCAAACCAACATACCGCCTAAGAGGATAGAACTAACCTTTACCGGGTAAGTCTCAGACTAACTCACAAAGGTAGGATGAAGGCACACTCAAACCCTAATAAAGGATAAATCTTTATTACCTAACACTCATCATCATCGGTATACAAGCAAAGGAATCACCGGGTAAGTCTCATCCTTGGCTTGCGTATGGACCAGGAAAGGTGCAACAAGGATAGGATTTGGAAAACTAAAACCTAAAGTCTGGTATGGATCAGAAAAGGTCAGGCCTCGCTCAGTTCAAGTTCGATCTCGGTCGAGATGTTCTATGAACCGACCGAGGTGAGGTTCAGCTAAGGTTTGGCTCGAGCTTTCAGGGTCCACTAAGGTAAAGGCTCATTCTTTCATCGTCTTTCCCACAACCTTCAGCCAATCACCCTAGAATTGCACAAGAATTTAGCCAATAATCATCATGATAATAATAATCAAATATATAAGAAAAGAAACTATATACAAACAAGAAAACCTTAACAGAAAGGTCTCAATAATCACTCAATCAAACAATCAAAAAAATCGAACAACGAGCAAACTATGTTCCTCAATCACAAACCAAAAGACATAAATCAAACAATCCAAGAAACCCTTACAACTTCCATCAAAAGCCTTCAACTTTAACTTCAAAGCTATCTTCATTCAACTTCCTTCCTTCCTTGGAATATCTTTAATCTTCCAAACTAATCAGCCAACCAACCATCCTTCCATCCAAAAAATATCTTCCAATATATAGGAGAATCACTTTCGAAAAATAAAAGATCTTATGGGCCATGGGTCATCCGTCTCGATCCAACCAAGCGAAATCACCTTGGTCGAGGTGATATTGTAGCCATCCGATGTGATCCTCATCTTACGTGCAAATCTCTCAAAACTGGTCCAAAATCAAACTTGTGTCCAACTTCCATGATTCCTATGCTATTCTTGTAGCTCCTCAATGTTCCATAATGTAGCTCCAATGACTCTTTATATCCCTTAGCTCCAAATTGCTCCAAAACGTATTATTTTCCCTACAATTACAACAAAACTAGGTGTAGACCTCGATTCTGGAAAAGGTAAACAAAACAACATAATGATCAAGAATATACATCCATGCATGCAGATTTATGAAGATAAAACGTCCAAACCAATCCCAAAATATAGACTATAGTACATGCTATCAAAATACCCCATACTTGTCTCTTGCTTATCCCCAAGCAAGATTCAAATCTTAGATACAAGATAGAATGGATTATAAGTCATCAAAAAGATCAATGAAAAACAATTTACAAAACCTTTTGGTGGTGTGCTCCATTCATAGATCACCCTAAGAGAATGCTTCATAGCTAATAAAATCAATACATGGTCAAAACATTTTATTAATATAAGAAAACTGATAATCTTTGCATAAAATCATAGAATGCATAATAAATCATATTTATCGAAATCAATCATGTATAATCCAGTTTAAACCACAAAGTCAATCAACATACTCAAGGTCTCAAGGGCCTTCAAAATAGGTCAAGAAACCTGTCAGGGTGGGATGTATATAGGGTAATGTGGTGTTGTAATCCGGGAATAGGACCTTTCCTTTACTTCTTTGATTCACAAACATCTTCCACCAATAAGCCTTGCTTATTTTCACTTTTTTTTTTGAGAACATGGACAAAGGTGCATAATAACCGAAGCCTAGGAGATCAGTGATTCTCAATTTTGCGAGAAGCCTCAAACCCTTGATGCACATACCATGACCCGTTAGGACTATCGATCAATCCGACTTTGGCAAGACACAAACATCCAGCTATGTGAATGGTGTCGAGTTACTCATTATCAAGATCAACGTCCCCAAACCGATTTTTTCTAACACTTTCATCCACAATCTCAACTTTACTTCACACACTTTTCATCAACTGCATCCAAATTCCCGGATAGGTAAAGGGAGGCAAAACTTTATATGAGGGGCTAAAGCATGAAGAAGAAGAAGAAGAAGAAGAAGAAGAAGAAGAAGAAGTGCCTTAATCATCCTATGAAGAATGTGAGAGAACACTAATTTGGTGTCAACCTTCAAATCCAACATAGTTTTGATAAAAACAAAGTATTACATGCTATAATTTCAAACAAGCATTTAGAAACTTAAACATATCATAAAACCTTTCGAGCATATAAAGATTTCAAAGCTAATCTGCAAGCAACTATCATCATCGAGGTCATATCTGGAATAGAAGCACAAAATATGTTGAAAATATTTTCAGTTTAAAACCCTTCTCGGTCGAGATGGTTTGATGATGCCCGAGGTGTTCAACCGAGATGAATCTCAGTTTTCACGACCTTGTTTGGTCAAAAACGTCTCGGTAAAGCCAAAAAAAGTTTTTCAAATTGGTTTTTGACATTTTTCTTAAACAGAAACCTGTATGCAATGCATGTAAATGACATATAAGCACATGTAAGCCAAATAAGATGAAATCCGATAGTCAAGAGTGTCATAAAAACAAGTCAAGTAGGTCAAATAGATACAAGTACCCCATACATTGGACACATCGTCCCAATGAGTCAAATAAGAAGTCATAAGAACAAAGTACTCACCGCACATCAGCAAAACTGCATAAAGAAATAAGACCATCTCGGTTGGCGAAGAGCATCTCGGTCGAGGTGCTCTGACAGCACCCGAGAAGTGTCTCGATCAAAACTTCGTCTTCTCAATTTCTCAAACGTCAGTCCTTCCATGTACCTCCTGAGTTGTAATTGCTTCTTAGAGAACACCTGATTCCTGTCTAGGAGGACACATAAAACAAAAATCAAACTATCTAAACTAGACTAGAAAAGGGAAAAGAAAGCAATACCTTGGGTTGCCTCCCAAGAAGCGCTTGGTTTATGGTCGCTAGCTGGACCGTGTGTTAGCTCCAAACGGTGTGTGCAAGCTTTAAATTTATAACCGAGGAAATATGCTTAAACAAGGATGCAAACCCGCAGTGTACGGGTCAATTGCAGTAAAAGCAAGAAATTCCAGGGGTCGATCACAAGGACTTAGTGAAACAAAGCAGGTATAGGTTGTCAATGTAATTACTAACCACAAAGGTGATTAAAGCAATCAAAGATGATAAAAAGTCAATTAAGGAAATATGCAATTCTAGGGATTAAAGAATGTGGTTGTTGTTCCAACTCAAGATCTAAAGATAAGCGGACAAAGCTGAGATTTTTGCAAAGGGAAGGTGTTTCTAAAGTAGAGTAGATCACCGGGTAAGTCTCACTACTCGCAATCCCAAACCGTTATTCCTATTACAGGGTAAGTCTCAAGGAATCAAGGAAAGAACTATAACCTCAAACCAACACACCACCAAAGGGAATAGAATCAACCTTTACCGGGTAAGTCTCAGGCTAACTCACAAAGATGGAATGAAGGCACACTAAAACCCCAATAAAGGATAAACCTTTATTACCTATTGCTTATGATCTTGGGTAAACAAACACAGGAATTACCGGGTAAGTCTCATCCTAGGCTTGCATTGAACCAGGAAAGGTGTAATAAGAATAGGATTTGGCAAACTCTAAGACTTAACTCTCAGTTTTGGATCAGAAAAGGTCACCTCGGTCAGACAAATTCCACCCTGGCCGAGGTGTTCATCGACTGAGCGAGATGTTCTAGGGTTAAGGTTAAAGACTCGAGCTTTCAGGGTCCTACTGGGATTTAAGATCATTCTATCATCGTCTTTCCCACAACCTTCAGCCAATCACCCTAGAATCGCACAAAGAAATTAGCCACTCATCATTATGAAAGCAATAATCAAATTTAAGGGAAGAAGATGAATATTTGAACAAGAAGACTTTAATAAAAAGACTTCAATAACTGAATCTAATATCAAACAAATAAGCGTTCCTTGGATTAACAATCCAACAAGACAATCAACAACAGGGAATCTAAGAAAGTCTTACAAATCCCCTTAAAATGCTATGACAAGCTATCAATCCTTCCTAGATTGATCTTTAACCTTCCTTCCTTCAAACGATCTTGAAGGGAAATCTTCTGCAACTACAGGAATCCGGATGCAGCGGCTATCTTAGCACAACTAAGCATGTCCAATTTGTGGAAAATCCAACCCTTTTTATAGGAAAATTGCCTCTCCAAAGATAAAAGATCTTAGAAAGATATTTTCCCATAAAATAGGTAAAAAAAACAACTGAATATCCTCTTCCTTCCAGAAATCCAGCCTAAAAATATAAGATCTTCTTACCATAATTAAAAGATCTCAGCCAAATAAAATATATCTCGCCGCGTCCAGGGTGTTCGCCTCGGTCGGGGCGTTCCTCAAAATCACCTCGGTCGAGGTGGTACTGTAGCTGACCGAGGGGAATCTTAACTGAAGCAGAAATCTCTCAATTCTGGTCCAAAGTAAATCTTCTTTGTTAATTCCTTGCTTCCTTGTTCTTTCCTTAAGCTTCTGAATGTAGCTCCTATGATTCCTTAGCTCCTTTAGCTCCATTTTAGTCCAAAACGTGCCGTTTTACCTACGATTACAACGAAACTTGGTGTGGACCTCGATTCCCACAAAGGTAGATGAAATGGCAATATAAACACATAATATAGATCCAAACATGCAGATTATTGAAGATAAAACGTCTAAACAAGTCCCAAAATATAGACTATAATTCATGCTATCAAAATACCCCATACTTAGCCCTTGCTTGTCCCCAAGCAAGTTCCAAATCTAAAATACAAGATAGAATGGATTATAAGTCATAAAAATCAATGAAAAGCCTTTGAAAACATTTTTGGTGGTGTGCTCCACTCATAGATCACTCTAAGAGAATGCTTCATGGTAAATAAAATCAAAATATGATCAAAACATTTTATAAATATAAGAAAGTTGTTCATCTTTGCATAAAATCATAGAATTCATAATAAATTATAATTATCGAAATTAATCATGTATAATCCAATTTAAACCACCAAGTCAATCAACAAGCTCGAGGTCTCAAGGGCTTTCCAAAAGAAGGTCAAGAAACGTGTGAAGGTAGGATGTATAGAAGGTAATCTGGTGCTAGAATCCGGGAAAAGGATCTCTACTTCACTTGCTTTGAACTTCAACATCTTCCACCAATAAGCTTTGCTTATTTCACACTTTTCCTTTTTTTTCCTTTACTTTTTGGGATGCTTGGACAGAGGTGCACAATAACCGAAGCCTAGGAAATCAGCAATCATCAATTTCTTGAGATGTCTCAAACCCTTGATGCACATACCATGACCCGTTAGGAATATCGCTCAATCCGACTTTGGCAAGACACAAACACCCGGTTATTTGAATGGTGCCGAGTTACTCATCATCATGATTGACTTCCCCAAACCAATTTGTTTCTTTCTAAACTTTCAGGCAACATCTCAACTTTTCTTTCACTTGATTTTCTTTTACTTCAAAATTTCCGGATAGGTAAAGGAAGGCAAATATATATGAGGGGCTAAGCATGATCAAGAAGAAGAAGTGAAGAGAATGAATTGCCTTGGTCTTTCTAGGAAGAAAGTGAGAGAACTCATCATGTGGTGTCAACCTTCAAATTCAACATAATTTGGATAAAAACAAAGTATTAAACATGCCAAAATTTCAAACAAAGCATTTTGCAACTTAAACATATCATAAAACCTTTCAAACATATAAAGATTTCAAAACCAATCAGCAAACAAAATCTTCACTGAGATCATATCCAGAGAAGAAGCACAAAAATTAATTTCGAAATTCTTTTCAGTTAAACCACCTCGGTCGAGGTGTTCTAGTCGTCCGAGGTGAAGTGCCTCGTTCGGCCAGAATCATCCCGGTCGAGGTCAAAAAATTTTTTCTTTAACTTGTTTTTCCACATTTTTCTCAAACAAATAACCTGTATGTAAGCATGTAATCTCAGATAAGCACATAGAGCATAATAAGATCAAAAATATCCATCAAAGTAGCATACAATCATCCATAGTAGCACATAAGTCAAACAAATTCATCCACATACCCCATACATGGGACACATTGTCCCAATGGGTCAAATAAGTCATAAGAACAAAAAACTCACCGGACAAAGCGGAGCTGCATAATAAATAAAGAAAAGAAGTCCTACAAGCTCTAATCCCAATTCGGTAGTGGCGGTGGTGGCACGTACGAATGTAGAGAAGGGTCAAACGGGTAACCCATGGCCTGCTGGAACTGAATCTCTGCCATCCGACGCTGGTAATGCTGGCTCTCTAGCATCTGATGTGTCCAACCTACGATCTCTCGACGTTGGTCATCAAAACGCTCAAGGATATCCACTGTCAGGGCAGCGTAGGCATCGATCATCTGGTCTGTGAGTTCATCAATCCTCTGATGCGCTACTGGATCTCTGACTCTACGGCGGCGGGACCTGCGCTGGGATGGTGGTGGTGGTGGTGCCTCCTCCTCTGTCTCATCCTCGTCAAGATCGACGACTAGCACACTAGGACCAGCCGTATCTGTCCTTGTCTCCATGGCTGTAGCACCATCCTCCTCCCCCTCATCCTCTGGTGTTTGGGCTGCTGCATCTCTAGCATCCTCAACATACGGAATCCAAGCAGTGGACCAGTACTGAGGGTCAAACACGGAGAACTGAGATGACCATCTGATACCCTGAGGGGTAGTCTGTTCCCAAGGCATCGCCACATATGGCATAGTAAGTCCACGAGGAACCAGAATCCTCCTCGTGATCATCTCCTGCAGACCAAGCGGCTTGGCAGCCACCACCATAGTACATGCACTCAAATCAAGGCCGATGTAACTCGCTATGTGAGTCACAAGGCCGCCACAACAAATATCTCCCTTTGCCTTCGCCTTGATCCTGTGGAGATCCTCAACTAGCATCCCTCCAAAGTCTGGAACTCCTCCGGAAACCATACAGTATAAACTCAGCAGCTCGCCTTGTCTAATCTTCTGGGGCATCTCAGTATGCGCCAGAAGTGACTCACTAAAAATCCTGTGGGCTAATCTGAAGGCAAGGTGGAAGACGATGCGCTCCCTGGAGTCTCTAGGCCTCCACCTGTCAGCATGCTCAACAAAATGAGATATTTGTCCCCAGAACTGTCGTGCTACTGCTTTGGAGGGGAAATCATGTACAGTCGGGGCTGAGAAGCCAAAAATATCCCTGAAACGGTTCAGGGGAATGATGTAGTTCCAGTTCATCAACCGGAACTTGATGCTCCTCGTCTCAAGAACGTGAGTCACAGAACTCACGAACTCCAAGGTCGGCTCAAGGTAGGCTGGAGCTCTAATCTCCATGAACTGCTCCAGCCCTACCGCAACAATCATCCGCCTCAAGTCATCATCCATATAGAGGCAATCAAAGGCGGCTACATCTAGGAACCACGGTGCAATCACTGGACGCGTAGAAATGCGGTCATAATCTACCTGGTGACGCTCATGGATCACCGGTATGGAATGTCGGGAAGAAGAAGAAGGGGAGGGTGAAGATCTATCCCTCAGAACAAGTTGGCGATCTGAACTTATTTTTCTCTCAGTCAGTCAGGCACCTCAGTCGATTGTCAGATTTCAAGAACACCTCGGTCGAGATGTAGTTCGACTGGACCGAGGCGATGTGTTGTTCGATCTTAAATCTCAAAAATCCAGTTATTTTCCCCCAATATCACTACCAATTGTTCCTATGGGGTACTTAAACCTTTTTCAACACAATGCAAGGGCAACCAAAGCCCAATTTGACTGAAAACAATGGAAGAAGAGGGAGTTAGGTTTTTTTTCAATTTACCCCAGATTCGGTTGATTCGGAGCGTTTTTGTTGCAGATTGTCGCTTGCAAACCGATCCTCTACTCTTTCTTTGCAGTTTAGAAGCAAGAATCGTCGAAAACGATTGAGAAACGGGAAAACGAGGTAAATCTGTGCCGCGGTCGAGAAGGTGAGAGAGGAAGAGAGAGAATTCGATCCCCCTTTTATACCCTTTTCTGAAACTGCTGTCACCTCGGTCGAGATGGTCTCGACTGGACCGAGGTGATACGGACCGAGGTGAGTTGTCAGAATCCCTAGTCGCCTTGGTTGCTCAAGAATCATCTCGGTCGAGGTGCTGTGACAGCAACCGAGATGTGTCTTAGTCAAACTTCGTCTTCTCAAATTCTCGAACTTCTGTCCTTCCAATGTTGTTCCTGAGTTGTATTCCTTCCTTAGAGACTACCTGGTTTCTGTCTAGGACGCCAAAAACAAAGCAAAAGCAAACTATCTAAAACTACACTAGAAAAGGGAAAAGAAAGCAATACCTTGGGTTGCCTCCCAAGAAGCGCTTGATTTAAGGTCGCTAGCTGGACCGTACGTCATTCTTAAACAAAGTGGGAAGTATCCTCACCCCATACTTCGCCTCCATCATGGGGTGAGATAAGGAATTCTATCAACCGTTCCAGCAGATGCAAGTGCTCATCCGGGAATGAATCGTCTATGGGCGGTTTCGTCCTTTTCGTGTAAAGAAGGGGCCGGCTGAGGTGATCAGCAACAGAATTTTCGGATCCCTTCTTATCGCGGATCTCTAGATCAAACTCTTGAAGCAAGAGAATTGATAGCATGAATTATTGTCTATATTTTGGGACTTGTTTAGACGTTTTATCTTCGATAATCTGCATGTTTGGATGTATATTATGAGATTATATTGTCGTTTCATCTACCTTTGCGGGAATCGAGGTCTACACCTAGTTTTTTTGTAATCGTAGGTAAAATGGGACATTTTGGACTAAAATGAAGCAAAAGGAGCTAAGGAGTCATTGGAGCTACATTCAGGAGCTTAAGGAAGAATCCAGGAATCATGGAATTGGATTAGAGATTCACTTTCGACCAGATTTGAGAGATTTCACATTCAGTTGTGATTCACCTCGGTTGACTACAGAGTCACCTCGACCGAGGTGATCTAGAGGAGCTAACTCGACCGAGGGGAACACCTTGGACGCGGCAAGGATATTTTATTCTTGGTTGAGATCTTTTATCTTTGGAAAGAGGATCTTATATTTTTGGGCTGGATTTTTGGAAGGAATAAGATAAATTAGCCCATATATTTTACCTATTTTTATGGGAAAAGATCTTTCTAAGATATCTTATCTTTGGAGGGTAATTTTCCTATAAAAAGGGTTGGATTTCCCACAAATCCAGATCATGCTATACCACCGATCGTGCCTAGAGCATCCGTTTTATCCCGCTATAGGAGGGAGATTTGAAAAACCTTTTTGAAGGTTGAAGGAAGAAAGTTTATAGCTTTTATAGCTTTTGTGAAGGGTTTTGTAAGATTCTCTTAGATTCCCTTCTTTGTTGATTGTCTTGTTGGATTTTGATCCAAGGAACGCTTGTTGTTTAATAATTGATTCAGTTATTGAAGCCTTTCACTTAAGGTTTTCTTGTTCAATTATTCTCTTTCTTCCTATATATTTGATTATTACTTTCATGATGATGAGTGGCTAATTTCCTTGTGTGATTCTAGGGTGATTGGCTTAAGGTTGTGGGAAAAACAATGATAGAATAATCTTAATCACAGTAGGACCCTGAAAGCTCGAGCCTTTAACCTTAACCCTAGAACATCTTGCTCAACCGATGAACACCCCGGCTGAGGTGGAATTCGTCTGACCGAGGTGATCTATCTGATCCGAAACTGAGAGTTAAGTGTTAGAGTTGCCAAATCCTATTCTTATTACACCTTTCCTTGTTCAATGCAAGCTTAGGATGAGACATACCCGGTAATTCTTTTGTCTGTTTACCTAAGATCATAAGTGTAGGTAATAAAGATTTATCCTTTATTGGGGTTCGAGTGTGCCTTCATCCCATCTTTGTGAGTTAGCCTGAGACTTACCCGGTAAAGGTTGATTCTATTCCCTTAGGTGGTGTGTTGGTTTGAGGTTATAGTTCTTTACCTTGATTCCTTGAGACTTACCCAGTAATAGGAGTTGCGGTTTGGGATTAGTGAGTAGTGAGACTTACCCGGTGATCTATTCCACTTTAGAAACACCTTCCCTATGCAAATATCTCAGCTTTGTCCGCTTATCTTCAGATCTTGAGTTGGAACCACGACTAGATGCTTTAATCCCTAGAATTGCATATTTCCTTAATTGACTTTTTATCATCCTTGATTGTTTTAATCGCTTTTGTGGTTAGTAATTAAATAGCTTACCTATTCTGATTTTGTTTCACTAAGTCCCTGTGATCGACCCCTGGAATTCCTTGCTTTTACTACGATTGACCCGTACACTGCGGGTTTGCATCCTTATTTTAAGCTTACATCTAGGGTTATAAATTTAAAGCTTGCACACACCGTTTGGAGCGAACAAGTTTTTGGCGCCGTTGCCGGGGACTTGGTCTAGACCGAGCCGGTTGCGGTACGCTTTTGGGGCACTTGCCCCGTGTTTCTGCTAACCACTCTACTTGAGTGACCTTCGCAGGTTCTTTTTCTTAGGTTTATGTGAAGAACCCGCGCTAGGAAGGAAGTCGTTCCTTACGATCCCGAACCAGAAAAGACATACAAACGACGCTTGAGAGAAGCGAAGATGGCCGACCAAGACAATCGGGATCTTGAGGCTGAATTGAAGGAGGCGTTAGAATAGCTACGCCTCAGTAGGGAAGAACTGAGGCTGGAGAAAGAAGAAACTCGCACCAGGACTGAAGCGATCCAAGCAGATATGACAGCTTTACGAGACCAGTATCTACCTCGACCGAACCCAGATCCTCGACCGAGGCAGGATCCAGTTCCAGACCCTCGACCGAGGCAGGTCCCAGTACCTGTTGCCCCGGGCGATGTACTTCCACCTCGGATACCAGTCCGAGGCGCTCTTTTGTAGAAATCCTGCAAACCCTAGGGCAAAGGATGGACCCCAATCAACAAATGAGGCGTCCTGGAGTTAACCCAGGAGATCCAGCGGACCATGACTACGAACTTCGACCGCAAGTTCTTTCCATGATTCGCCAATGCCAGTTTGGAGGGCTAGAGAAGGAATCTCCGCATCAACATCTACAAAACTATGAGATCTTGATGGAGACCTTGAGACCTTCAAGAATAGAAAACAACAATTACAAGCTAAGACCTTTTTACTTTTCTTTAAAAGATAGACCTCTTACTTTGTATCAATCTCTTCCTCCAGGAAAAATCAGTACTTGGGAGGAGATGACTACGGAATTCTTGACTAAATTCTTTCCCCCTCTAAAACCGCTAAAATGAGAGGGAAGATTAATGCATTCATCATGAAGGACAAGGAGAGCTTGTCCAAGTCATGGGAGATTTTTAAAGATATTCTTTTGGATTGCCCACATCATGGGATTCCAAAGATAGAGTTGTTGGAGATATACTTCAAGGGACTGGACGGAAGCACCTAGTTCAACCTCCAACTACTATCTGCCGGCATGTTTATGGACATGCCGATTGACGAAGCTTGGGAGTTCATAGAGAAACAAGCTTTACACATGGAGAAATACTCCCACCAAGGAGCTGAAGGTGGAGTTAAAAAAGTCAACTTTCAAGAGGAGCCATCAAACACTAATCAACTTATCTCTTTGAAGAATGACGTGAAACAATTGAAGGAACTCTTAGTTGCTCAAACCAAGAAGGAAGATCAAGGATCAAGGAACAACAATGGATACCGTAACAACAACAACGGTTCTCGGAACAACAACTACAACAACAATAGAGGATCCAATAGCAATAATTGGAGGGCAAACTAACCAAAATTCGGGTAACCCTTACTCTAGCTCTAATTCGAATGATTCCTCTAATCCTTTCCTCTCTTCTTCTTCTTCTCCTTCTACTCCATTAAAGAGCCAGGAGCCTGGATCAAGCTCATCCCAGCCGGAGAAGAAAGATGCGGTGTTGGAGGCTATCTTGATCAAGCTTAGTTCTATGGAGACATCCATGACTTCATTTTCGAAGGCACAAAAAGCCTTTGAACAACAACTTGCTAGTAGGGCGAATGAAATGCCAAGAGATCCAGGGAAGCTTCCAGCAAGAACGGAAAGCAACCCTAAGGGCCAGATTATGGCCATAACGACGAGGAGTGGACTGAAGACTGCAGATCCAGTGCCTCGGTCGGTGCCAGTACAGACGAAGACCACCTCGGTCCAGATGCAGTCGAAGAACACTTCGGCTGAGATGCCAACCGAGGTGGAGCCACAGAAAGCGAAGGAGAAAACTGAAGTTTTTATTCCACCTCCTGCATATAAACCACCACTTCCATTCCCCCAGTCAAGGGCCATAGCACATCTAGACAAGCATTTTGGTAAGTTCCTTGACTTGATGAATAAACTACATATTAATATTCCTTTCCTTGATGCTATTTTAGGGATGCCCGCCTATGGGAAGTTCTTGAAAGAGATTCTATCAAGGAAGAGGAAGCTGGAAGACTTTGGTGAAGTAAGGATGACATCTAAATCCTCGGAGCTTATTCAAATCATCAAGGAGAGGATGCCACCCAAGTTGAGAGATCCCGGCTCATTTTGCATTCCCATTCAAGTTGGGGATGTCACTTGTGAAGCCTTATGTGATCTAGGAGCCAGCGTGAGAATCATTCCGCTGGAGCTATGTGTTAAGATCGGACTTGGAGAGCCCAAGCCGGTGAAGATTCGATTATACATGGCGGACCGCTCCATTACCCATCCCGTGGGCATTTTGGAAGACGTTCCGGTTAAGTTAGGTAACTTCTATTTACCTATAGACTTTGTTGTGCTTGATATTCCCGCAGATTATCTTGTTCTTATCATTCTCGGGAGGCCATTTCTAGCAACTTCGGGTTGCAATGTGGATTGTAAGAACGCCAAGCTGAAATTCAATATTGGCGGAGATGAAGTGGAATTTGCATTACTTGCGGCCATGAAGGGAGAGCAGCTTTGATATGATATCTTCAACATTTATGATGAAGAAGAATCAAGAGAATTGGTGAGCTCTATCCTTATTAACGATCCACTTGAAAGAGTTATTAGTTTTAGTTTAATGGAGGAAGGTATAAGATGCTTCTTGTGATGCAGATATACGGAGCCTAAAGGCGTTGGAAGAAGATCCAGGAGCTAAAACTGAGAAACTAACCCAGGAGACGAAGATCTCCAATTTTGGTTTCAGTTACAGTACCTCGACTGAGGCACTTTCTGGACCAAGCGAGGCGACTGGAGAACATCTCGGTCAACGCCTCTACGCCTCGACCGAGGTCAAAAGCGAGATGATGTCAATTGAGACTACTGAAAATAACAAGCTTCTTACTCCCTTCTCTGACATCCATCCTCAGTTGGTGGACCATTCTCTCTACCAACTTTCTGATAATAAAGGACCTTGGTATGCTGATATTGTTAGTTATCTTGTTTGCCAGGAAATACCACCCGGATTGACGTACGCTCAAAGGAAGAAATTCTTCAAGGACGTACGCCATTACTATTGGGATGAACCGCTGCTATTCAAGCGCGGGCCGGATGGGATGCTTCAATGATGCATTCCGGAAGATGAAGTTAATAGCGTCATACGGCATTGTCACTCACTTCCTTGTGGAGGGCATGCTAGCGCCAACAAGACATGCGCTAAGGTATTACGTTCCGATTTCTTTTGGCCCACATTGTTTAAGGACGTGCAAACGTATGTTGTCTCTTGTGATGCATGCCAAAGAACAAGGAACTTATCTAGAAGGAATGAGATGCCGCTCAATAACATACAAGAGGTTGAGATTTTTGATGTATGGGGAGTAGATTTCATTTGACCTTTCCCATCCTCCGGATGAAACCTCTATATTCTTCTAGCAGTTGATTACGTCTCTAGATGGGTTGAAGCCATTGCTTCTCCCACTAATGACGCCATGGTGGTCGTGAAGTTCTTTAACAAGACTATATTTCCACGTTTTGGGACCCCGCGCATCATCATCAGCGATGGAGGGACGCATTTCATCAACCGGAAGTTTAAGGCACTTCTATCGAAGTATGGGGTGACCCACAAGGTAGCAACCCCTTATCACCCTCAAACTAGTGGACAGGTTGAGATCTCGAATAGAGAAATTAAAGCAATCTTGGAAAAGACCGTCTCTAGGACATGGAAGGATTGGTCCATGAAGTTGGACGACGCTCTTTGGGCCTACAGGACCGCATTCAAGACTCCCATTGGTACCACCCCTTATAATTTGGTATATGGGAAGTCTTGTCACTTGCCCATTGAGTTAGAACACAAGACATATTGGGCGATCAAATGGGTGAACTTCGATATCAAGGAAGCCGGCGAGAAGCGGCTATTAGATATCAACGAGCTGGAGGAGCTGCGTTTGAACGCTTATGAGAATGCCAAAATCTATAAAGAAAGGACGAAGAAATGGCATGACCAGCGCATCATTCCTAAGGAGCTTAAAGAAGGAGACTTAGTTCTACTCTTCAACTCCCGCCTCCGCCTCTTTCCAGGTAAGTGGAAATCTAGATGGACCGGACCTTATGTTGTGAAACATGTTTTCCCTCATGGTGCAGTTGAGATTTGGGGCGAAACAAGTGGAAGCTTCAAGGTCAACGGTCATAGACTTAAGAAATACAAACCGGAAGTTCCGGTTGAGGAGGTTGCACAACTATACCTCGTTTGAGAGATGCAGTACGGTCCAGCTAGCGACCTTAAATCAAGCGCTTCTTGGGAGGCAACCCAAGGTATTGCTTTCTTTTCCCTTTTTCTAGTCTAGCTTAGATAGTTTGCTTTTGCTTTGCTTTGTTTTGTTTTTGGCGTCCTAGATAGACAACAGGTGACATCTAAGGAAGGAATACAACCCAGGAGCACAACTGGAAGGACAGAAGTTCGAGGATTTGAGAAGACGGAGTTTGACTGAGACACATCTCGGTTGCTGTCACAGTACCTCGACCGAGATGATTCATGTTTAACCGAGGGTTTCTAAAGATCCACCTCGATCCGTACACCTCGGTCCAGTCGAGACCACCTCGACCGAGGTGACAGCAATTCCAGAAAAGGGTATAAAAGGGGCTGAAGAATTCTCTCTCCTCTCTTTACCCTCTCCTCGACCGCGGCACACTTCTCGCCTCGATCCTTTGTTCTTCGCTCGTTTTCGACGATTCTTGCTCCTAAACTGAGAGGAAAGAGTAGAGGATCGTGTTACAATCTGCAGAAAGAACGAGCCAAATTGACCGAATCGGGGTAAAAATAAAAAAAAACCCTAACCTTCTATTTCTCACTGTTTTCTCTCGTTCTGGGCTTTGGTTGCCCCTACATTTGTTGAAGAACAGATTAAGTACCCCATAGGAACCTATGGTAGTGATTTTGGGGGAAAAGAACTAGATTTTTGAGGGAATCGATCGAACAGCTCTTCGCCTTGGTCCAGTCGGCCTGCGCCTCGGCCGAGGTGTTCTACAGGGTTGTTAGAGTAACCGAGGTGACCTGATTGATTACATAAAAATGAGTTCTGTTCGCTGCAAACGGTGTGTGCAAGCTTTAAATTTATAACCCTAGACGTAAGCTTAAAACAAGGATGCGAACCCGCAGTTTACGGGTCAATTGTAGTAAAAAGCAAGGAATTCCAGGGGTCGATCATAGGGACTTAGTGAAACAAAGTCCAATCACGGTATGCTTATGTAAATACTAACCACAAGGCAATTAAAACAATCAAAGATGATAAATAGTCAATAAAGGAAACATGCAAGGGATTAAAGCATCTAGTTGTGGTTCCAACTCAAGATCTGAAGATAAGCGGACAAAGCTGAGATATTTGCATAGGGAAGGTGTTACTAAAGTGGAATAGATCACCGGGTAAGTCTCCCTACTCACTAATCCTAAACCGTAACTCCTATTACCGGGTAAGTCTCAAGGAATTTAGATAAAGAACTATAGCCTTAAACTAACACGCCATCTAAGGGAATAGAATCAACCTTTACCGGGTAAGTCTCAGGCTAACTCACAAAGATGGGATGGAAGCACACTCAAACCCCAATAAAGGAATAACCTTTATTACCTACTCTTATGATCTTAGGTAAACAAACTAAGGAATTACCGGGTAAGTCTCATCCTAAGCTTGCATTGAACCAGGAAAGGTGTAATAAGAATAGGATTTGGCAAACTCTAACACTTAACTCTCAGTTTCGGATCAAATAAGTCACCTCGGTCAGCCAAATTCCACCCCAGCCGAGATGTTCATCGACTGAGCGAGATGCTTAGGGTTAAGGTTAAAGACTCGAACTTTCAGGGTCCTAGTGGAATCTAAGATTATTCTATCATTGTTTTTCCCACAACCTTCAGCCAATCACCCTAGAATCACACAAAGAGATTAGCCACTCATCATCATGAAAGTATTAATCAAATATATGGGAAGAAGGTGAATATTTGAACAAGAAGAATTTAATGAAAAAACTTCAATAACTGAATCAAATATCACAACAAAAGCGTTCCTTGGATAGAAATCCAACAAGGCAAGACAACAAGGAAGGGAATCTAAGATAATCTTACAAAAACCCTTCAAAAGCTATAAAAGCTACAATCTTCCTTCTTCAACCTTCAAAAAGGTTCTTCAAATCTCCCAACTGGAGTATGGCTGTTGTGCGCTATGCGGTGTAAGCAAGGTGATAGCTGATCTTCAACTGTATGCGGATGTCGGATTTGTGGGAAATCCGACCCTTTTTATAGGAAAATAACTCTCCAAAGATAAGATATCTTAGAAAGATCTCTTCCCATAAAAATAGGTAAAATATATGATCTAGCATATTTTCTTCCTTCCAGGAGCCAAGCCCAAAAATATAAGATCTCTTTCCAAAGATAAAAGATCTCAGCCAAGAATAAAATATTCTCACCGCGTCCCAGGTGTTCGCCTCGGTCGAATCGACTTCTCTGGATCACCTCGGTCGAGGTGAATCTGTGGTCAACTGAGGTGAGTCACAACAGAAAGTGAAATCTCTCAAATCTGGTCCAAAGTGAATCTTTAATCCATGGCTATGCTTCCTGGATGGTTCCTTATGTTCCTGAATGTAGCTCCAATGACTCCATAGCTCCTTTTGCTCCTTTTTGATGCAAAACGTGCCATTTTACCTACGATTACAACAAAACTAGGTGTAGACCTCGATTCCCGCAAAGGTAGATGAAATGATAATATAATCACATAACATACATACAAACATGCAGATTATTGAAGATAAAACGTCCAAACAAACCCCAAAATATAGACTATAATTCATGCTATCAAAATACCTCATACTTAGCCCTTGCTTGTCCCCAAGCAAGTTCCGCATATAAAAGGCAAGATAGAATGGATTATAAGTCAAGAAAATTAATGAAAAGCCTTTCAAAGCATTTTTATGGTGTGCAACAATCATAGATCACTCTAAGAGAATACTTCATGGAAATTAAAATCAAAATATGATCAAAACATTTTATAAATATAAGAAAGTTGTTCATCTTTGCATAAAATCATAGAATGCATAATAAGTCACAATTATCGAAATTAATCATGCATAATCCAGTTTAAACAACTAAGTCAATCAACAAGCTCGAGGTCTCAAGGGCTTCCCAAAATAAAGGTCAAGAAACGTGTAGGGTAGGGATGTATGTAAGGTAATGTGGTGCTAGAATCCGGGAAAAGGATATACTTCACTTTCACTTTGACTTTCAACATCTTCCACCAATAAGCTTTGCTTATTTCACACTTTTTCTTTTACTTTACTTTTTGGGATGCATGGACAGAGGTGCAGAATAACCGAAGCCTAGGAAATCAGCAATCATCAATCTCTTGAGATGCATCAAACCCTTGATGCACATACCATGACCCGTTAGGAATATCGCTCAATCCGACTTTGGCAAGACACAAACACCCGGCTATGTGAATGGTACAGAGTTACTCATCATCATGATTGACTTCCCCAAACCTATTTATTTCTTTCTAACACTTTCACTTCCAGCCAACTTTTCAACTTTAACTTCACTCGCTTTCACCACTTCGCTTGCTTCCAAATTCCCGGATAGGTAAAGGGAGGCAAAATGTATATGAGGGGCTAAGCATGATCAAGAAGAAGAAGAGAGAAGAATGAATTGCCTTGGTCTTTCTAGGAAGAAAGTGAGAGAACTCATAACGTGGTGTCAACCTTCAAATTCAACATAATTTGGATAAAAACAAAGTATTAAACATGCCAAAAATTTCAAACAAAGCATTTAGCAACTTAAACATATTATAAAACCTTTCAAACACATAAAGATTTCAAAACCAGTCAGTAAGCAAGATCTTCACTGAGATCATAGCCAGATAAGAAGCACAAAAATCGTTCTCGAAAACTCTCAGTTAACCCACCTCGATCGAGGTGTTCTTAAGTCAACCGAGGTGAAACACCTCGTTCGGCCAGAACTGCCCCGGTCGAGGTCAAAATTTTTTTTTTCTGTCCAGTTTTGACGTTTTTTTCAATCAAAAAAACTGTATGTATGCATGTAATCTCAGATAAAACCATAGAAGCAAACTGAAGCATAAATATCCAATAATGTAGAGTCATACATCACATAAGTCAATGATATACATAAACGCCCCATACTTGGGACACACTGTCCCAGTGGGTCAAAATAAGTCTAAGGACAGGATACTCACCGAACTTAGCTAAACTGCATGAAGAAGTAAGAAATAGCTCCCAGATAAGACCATCTCGGTTGGCGAAGCACATCTCGGTCGAGGTGTTCTGACAGTACCCGAGATGTATCTCAGTAAAGCTCGTTTCCTCAACTTCTCAAAATTTTGTTCTTCCAGTGTAGCTCCTGAACTGTGATCCTTCCTTTTGGAATACCTGGTTGTTGTCTAGAGGAAAACAAAAACAAAGCAACTATCTAAATTAAACTAGAAAAGGGAGAAGAAAGCAATACCTTGGGTTGCCTCCCAAGAAGCACTTGGTTTAAGGTCGCTAGCTGGACCCTTCTTCAAAGAATTACTCAATGTACCTTGAACACCGTGGAGTGCTCATCACATCCATCATGAAATTCTTCCAAAAAGGTTCCGGTTCCTAATTTCACCGGCAAATGGTAAGATCTCCCACGTACAAGCTTGTACGGTTTGATTCTCACCGGAATCCTTCTAGCCTTCCTGCACTTCAATGGGACATAATCTAGCCTTGCGTCCCATCCTTTCCTTGATCGAGAAAACAACTTCTTGAGAATCCTAGTAGCTTCCCCATCTTTAGCATGGGGATGGTACAAGGTCCTTAGCATGCGAGGGACCCCATACTTGAACAAGAGACACTTCATCTCCTTAACGGTGTAGTGCTTGCAAACTCCACTCCTTATAATCCAAGGAGTATCTTCTTCCAACAGTTTCAAGGGAGGTTTCATCTTGATCTTAGGAGGTTCTTTCGGAAGAGACCTCCAACTCTCCGGTGCATTCCTGAAAAATTCAGAAATTTTAATAGGGATTTCAAATGAAGTAGGAGAATGTACCTCGTAAAGTTCTCCAAAGCTTGAGACAAGTTTCGTGTTGGGTTGATATTCCACACACGAAATCCCTCCCAACTCAGCTGATCTTTATTCCACCTTGACCACAGTCTCAGTAATTTGGCCAAGGTTCTCCGTATCTTGCAGTTCTACAGATTTTTCCACCACCTCGGCCGATCTCTCTTTCACCTTGGCCGAGGTCTCAACAGTTAGATCGAAATCTTCCAAATCTTCTTCTCCCTCAAAAGCTTCAGGAGAAACTTCTGGTTTGATTGGAGGGGTGCTTGGAACTTGCAGCACTTCCTTATGCTCCTCTTCCGGCTTAGCATAGGATAGGGTGCTTTCCTTGAGCTCCTCCACCTTCTTCATCAACCTCTCCCATCTTGATTCAAGAGAATCTTCAAGGGGTTGCTCACAAATCTTTTTAGGGACATTCAGTTCATCCCACATTGCAAGTTCATGCTTAATGGCCTCTTCTCTTTCTCATTCATTGTTGAACCAATAGAAGGAGTACTTCTCCTCCAAGTATTCATAATGGTCCGCCCTAGCACTTTTCCTTGCTATCCAGGCTGGATCAAATGTAGTCATCGGAAATCCTGAAAACTACAAAACTCATAGAAAGAGTAGTTAGTAGCAACAAGGGCAAGTGCCCCGAAAGCAAACCGCAACCGGCTCGGTCTAGACCAAGTCCCCGGCAACGGCGCCAAAAACTTGTTCGCTCCAAACGGTGTGTGCAAGCTTTAAATTTATAACCCTAGACGTAAGCTTAAAACAAGGATGCGAAGCCGCAGTGTACGGGTCAATCGTAGTAAAAAGCAAGGAATTCCAGGGGTCGATCACAAGGACATAGTGAAACAAAGTCCAATCACGGTATGCTTATGTAAAGCATCTAGTTGTGGTTCCAACTCAAGATCTAAAGATAAGCGGTTATAGCTGAGGTTTTTGCATAGGGAAGGTGTCACTAAAGTGGAATAGATCACCGGGTAAGTCTCACTACTCACTAATCCTAAACCGTAACTCCTATTACCGGGTAAGTCTCAAGGAATTTAGATAAAGAACTATAGCCTTAAACTAACACGCCATCTAAGGGAATAGAATCAACCTTTACCGGGTAAGTCTCAGGCTAACTCACAAAGATGGGATGGAAGCACACTCAAACCCCAATAAAGGAATAACCTTTATTACCTACTCTTATGATCTTAGGTAAACAAACTAAGGAATTACCGGGTAAGTCTCATCCTAAGCTTGCATTGAACCAGGAAAGGTGTAATAAGAATAGGATTTGGCAAACTCTAACACTTAACTCTCAGTTTCGGATCAAATAAGTCACCTCGGTCAGCCAAATTCCACCCCGGCCGAGATGTTCATCGACTGAGCGAGATGCTTAGGTTTAAGGTTAAAGACTCGAACTTTTAGGGTCCTACTGGAATCTAAGATTAGTCTGTCATTGTTTTTTCCACAACCTTCAGCCAATCACCCTAGAATCACACAAAGAGATTAGCCACTCATCATCATGAAAGTATTAATCAAATATATGGGAAGAAGGTGAATATTTGAACAAAAAGAATTTAATGAAAAGACTTCAATAACTAAATCAAATATCACAACAAAAGCGTTCCTTGGATAGAAATCCAACAAGGCAAGACAACAAGGAAGGGAATCTAAGATAATCTTACAAAAACCCTTCAAAAGCTATAAAAGCTACAATCTTCCTTCTTCAACCTTCAAAAAGGTTCTTCAAATCTCCCAACTGGAGTATGGCTGCTGTGCACTATGCGTTGTAAGCAAGGTGATAGCGGATCTCCAACTGTATGCGGATGTCGGATTTGTGGGAAATCCGACCCTTTTTATAGGAAAATAACTCTCCAAAGATAAGATATCTTAGAAAGATCTCTTCCCATAAAAATAGGTAAAATATATGATCTAGCATATCTTATTCCTTCCAGGAGCCAAGCCCAAAAATATAAGATCTCTTGCCAAAGATAAAAGATCTCAGCTAAGAATAAAATATTCTCGCCGCGTCCCAGGTGTTCGCCTCGGTCGAGTCGACTTCTCTGGATCACCTCTGTCGAGGTGAATTTGTGGTCAACCGAGGTGAGTCACAACTGAAAATGAAATCTCTCAAATCTGGTCCAAAGTGAATCTTTAATCCATGGCTATGCTTCCTGGTTGGTTCCTTATGTTCCTGAATGTAGCTCCAATGAGTCCATAGCTCCTATTGCTCCTTTTTGATGCAAAACGTTCCATTTTACCTACGATTACAACAAAACTAGGTGTAGACCTCGATTCCCGCAAAGGTAGATGAAATGGTAATATAATCACATAATATACATACAAACATGCAGATTATTGAAGATAAAACGTCCAAACAAACCCCAAAATATAGACTATAATTCATGCTATCAAGTTCAGAGAGACAGTTGGTCCTGAGGGACAGATCTTCTCCTTCCCCTTCTTCTTCCTCTCGACGTACTAGACCGGTGATCCACGAGAGACACCATGTCGACTATGACCGCATCGCGGCCCGTCCAGTGATTGCACCCCGCTTCTTGGACATTTCAGCTTTTGACTGCCTCTATGTCGACGATGATTTGAGGCGTATGATTTCTGCTGTGGGGCTAGAGCAATTCACAGGGATCAGAGCCCCGGCCTACTTGGAACCGACACTAGAGTTTGTCAGCTCCTTCACTTACTTGCCCACCGAGCGGGCCGTGAAGTACCGGTTGATGAACCGGAATTACTTGGTTCCCTTAGCTCACTGGCGGGATATCTTTGACTTCCCCATCCCGAATGTTGCTGATTTTCCCTCCCGAGCTGTAGCTAGGGAGTTTTGGGGACAGATTGCTCACGTGGTTGAGCATGCAGACAGATGGCGACCTGGAGACTCCAGAGAGCGGATTATATTTCATCTTGCTTTCAGACTGGCCCATAGGATATTCAGTGAGACTCTTCTGGCGCATACTAAGACGCCCCAGAAGGTCAAACAGGGGGAGCTTCTGAGCTTGTATTGCATGGTGACGGGAAGGATCCCAAATTTTGGTTTGATGCTGGCAGAGGATCTACATAGGATAAAGGCAAAGGCGAAGGGCGACATCAGTTGTGGAGGTATTGTGACTCATATAGCGAGTTACATGGATATGGACCTCAGTGCTTGTACCATGGTGGCGGCTACCAAGCCGCTTGGACTTCAGGAGATGATCACTCGGAGGATACTGGTTTCCCGAGGACTCACTACGACATATGTGGCGATGCCATGGGAGCCGACTACACCGCAGGGGATCAGATGGTCAGCTCAGTTCTCCGTGTTCGATCCACACTACTGGTAGACTGCGTGGATCCCATTTATAGAAGATGCTAGAGAGACGGCAGCTGCACCAGTTGAGGAGGATGAGGCTGAGGAGGCTGATGATGATGAGGATGGTGGTGTTCCTATGGATACGGGCACGGATACTGCTGGGACTTGTGTGCCGGTCATCGATTTGAATGATGACGAGACTGAGACTGAGCCGGCTACAGCACCAGCACATCTCGCTAGGCATAGGGTACGCCGGCAGAGGGATCCAAATGCTCACCGTCGGATCGATGACCTCACCGAGCAGATGATAGACTCCTATGTTGCCCTAACTGTAGACATCCAGGAGAGATTTGACGACCAGCGCCGAGAGATCAAGAGCTGGACTCATCAGATGCTAGAGGGCCAGCACTATCAGCAACGGATGGCGGAAATCCAGTTTGAGCATGCCATGGGTTATCCATTTGACCCTTCCCAGTATCCGTATGTGCCACCACCACCACCACCAGATCGTGATTATTGAGAGCCTGCAAGATTTTCTTTCTTTATTTATTATGCAGCTCAGCTATGTCCGGTGAGTACTTTATTTTATAGACTTATTTTGACCCATTGGGACAATGTGTCCCAAGTATGGGGTATTTTATGTATTACTTGACTATGGATGATTGTATGCTACTTTGATGGATATTTATGATCTTATTTTGCTCTATTTTGCTTATCTGAGATTACATGCATGCATACAGGTTATTTGATTGAGAAAAAAACGTCAAAAATTGGACAGAAAAAAAAAAATTTTGACCTCGACCGGGATGGTTCTGGCCAAACGAGGTTGACCACCTCGGTTGACTTAGAACACCTCGACCGAAGTGGTTTTCCAAACTGAGAGTTTTCGAAACGATTTTTGTGCTTCTTTTCTGGATGTGATCTCAGTGAAGATTTTGTTTGCTGACTGGTTTTGAAATCTTTATATGTTTGAAGGGTTTTATAATATGTTTAAGTTGCTAAATGCTTGTTTGAAATTTGTGGCATGTTTAATAATTTGTTTTTATCCAAATTATGTTGAATTTGAAGGTTGACACCACATTATGAGTTCTCACACTTTCTTCCTGGAAAGACCAAGGCAATTCATTCTTTTCTCTTCTTCTTCTTGATCATGCTTATCCCCTCATATACATATTTGCCTCCCTTTACCTATCCGGGAATTTGGAAGCAAGCAAGTGAAAAGCAAGTGAAAGAAAAGTTGAGATGTTGGCTGAAAGTGTTAGAAAGTAATAAATAGGTTTGGGGAAGTCAATCATGATGATGAGTAACTCGGCACCATTCACATAGCCGGGTGTTTGTGTCTTGCCAATGTCGGATTGAGCGATATTCCTAACGGGTCATGGTATGTGCATCAAGGGTTTGAGGCATCTCTAGAAATTGATGATTGCTGATTTCCTAGGCTTCGGTTATTGTGCACCTCTGTCCATGCATCCCAAAAAGTAAAGTAAAAGAAAAGAAAAGCGTGAAATAAGCAAAGCTTATTAGTGGATGATGTTGAAAGTCAAGTGAAAGTGAAGTGATATCCTTTTCCCGGATTCTAGCACCACATTACCTTCTATACATCCCTACCCTACACGTTTCTTGACCTTTCTTTTGGGAAGCCCTTGGGACCTCGAGCTTGTTGATTGACTTAGTGGTTTAAACGGGATTATACATCATTAATTTTGATAATTATGATTTATTATGCATTCTATGATTTTATGCAAAGATGAACAACTTTCTTTTATTTATAAAATGTTTTAAGCATATTTTGATTTTAAATTCCATAAAGTATTCTCTTAGAGTGATCTATGATTGTAGCACACCATTAAAATGTTCTGAAAAAATTTTTCATTGATCTTCATGACTTATAATCCATTCTATCTTGTATTTTATATTCGGAACTTGCTTGGGGACAAGCAAGGGCTAAGTATGGGGTATTTTGATAGCATGAATTATTGTCTATATTTTGGGACTTGTTTAGACGTTTTATCTTCGATAATCTGCATGTGTGGATGTATATTATGAGATTATATTTTCGTTTCATCTACCTTTGCGGGAATCGAGGTCTACACCTAGTTTTGTTGTAATCGTAGGTAAAATGGCACATTTTGGACTAAAATGGAGCAAAAGGAGCTATGGAGTCATTGGAGCTACATTCAAGAGATTAAGGAAGAATCCAGGAATCATGGAATTGGATTATAGATTCACTTTGGACCAGATTTGAGAGATTTCACATTCAGTTGTGATTCACCTCGGTTGACTACAGATTCACCTCGACCGAGGTGATCCAGAGGAGCTGACTCGACCGAGGCGAACACCTTGGATGCGGCAAGGATATTTTATTCTTGGCTGAGATCTTTTATCTTTGGAAAGAGGATCTTATATTTTTGGGCTGGATTCCTGGAAGGAAGAAGATAAATTAGCCCATATATTTTACCTATTTTTATGGGAAAAGATCTTTCTAAGATATCTTATCTTTGGAGGGTAATTTTCCTATAAAAAGGGTTGAATTTCCCACAAATCCAGATCATGCTATACCACCGATCGTGCCTAGAGCAGCCGTTTTATCCCGCTATAAGAGGGAGATTTGAAGAACCTTTTTGAAGGTTGAAGGAAGAAAGTTTATAGCTTTTATAGCTTTTGTGAAGGGTTTTGTAAGATTCTCTTAGATTCCCTTCTTTGTTGATTGTCTTGTTGGATTTTGATCCAAGAAACGCTTGTTCTTTGATAATTGATTCAGTTATTGAAGCCTTTCTCTTAAGGTTTTCTTATTCAATTATTCTCTTTCTTCCCATATATTTGATTATTACTTTCATGATGATGAGTGGCTAATTTCCTTGTGTGATTCTAGGGTGATTGGCTGAAGGTTGTGGGAAAAACAATGATAGAATAATCTCAATCACAGTAGGACCCTGAAAGCTCGAGCCTTTAACCTTAACCCTAGAACATCTCGCTCAGCCGATGAACACCCCGGCCGAGGTGGAATTCGTCTTACCGAGGTGACCTATTTGATCCGAAACTGAGAGTTAAGTGTTAGAGTTGCCAAATCCTATTCCTATTACACCTTTTCTGGTTCAATGCAAGCTTAGGATGAGACTTACCCGGTAATTCCTTTGTCTGTTTACTTAAGATCATAAGTGTAGGTAATAAAGGTTTATCCTTTATTGGGGTTCGAGTGTGCCTTCATCCCATCTTTGTGAGTTAACCTGAGACTTACCCGGTAAAGGTTGATTCTATTCCCTTAGGTGGTGTGTTGGTTTGAGGTTATAGTTCTTTACCTTGATTCCTTGAGACTTACCCGGTAATAGGAGTTACGGTTTGGGATTAGTGAGTAGTGAGACTTACGCGGTGATCTATTCCACTTTAGAAACACCTTCCCTATGCAAATATCTCAGCTTTGTCCGCTTATCTTCAGATCTTGAGTTGGAACCACAACTAGATGCTTTAATCCCTAGAATTGCATATTTCCGTAATTGACTTTTTATCATCCTTGATTGTTTTAATCGCTTTTGTGGTTAGTAATTACATAGCTTACCTATTCCGATTTTGTTTCACTATGTCCCTGTGATCGACCCCTGAAATTCCTTGCTTTTACTACGATTGACCCGTACACTGCGGGTTCGCATCCTTGTTTTAAGCTTTCATCTAGGGTTATAAATTTAAAGCTTGCACACACCGTTTGGAGCGAACAAGAATCCATCGAATAAGACGTGGCTTAGCATCCTTCTTAGCTAGTAAGTAACAAATAACTGCGTGCCCGGTGTAAACTACAACTTTTGCTCCCACTAAGTAAGAACGAAATTTCTCGAAAGCATATACAACCGCCAATAGTTCCTTTTCGGTGGTGGCGTAGTTACGCTGGGCTTCGTCTAGCGTCTTGCTAGCATAGTAAATGGCGGTGGTCCGGCCATCCTTCTTTTGTCCAAGCACCGCTCCTACCACCACATCACTTGCATCGCACATGATTTCAAAGGGCAATGTCCAATCCGGAGGTTGAATAATGGGAGCGGAGATCAACGCTTCCTTAATCTTGTAAAATGCATCAAGATACTCCTGCGAAAACTCAAAAACAACATCTTTATTCAAGAGTTTAGTTAGTGGTTTAGAGATCTTTGAGAAATCCTTGATGAAGTTTCTCTATAGTCTCGATCTTAGCTCGATCGACCTTAATACCTCGACTGGAAACGATGTGTCCTAGCACAATGCCTTCATTAACCATAAAGTGACACTTTTCCCATTTCAAAACGAGGTTAGTGTCTTCACATCTTTGAAGAACTAGAGAGAGGTTAGATAGGCAATCATCAAAAGAGGAACCATATACTGAAAAATCGTCCATAAATACCTCCATGATCTCCTCTATATACTCAGAAAAGATAGCCATCATGCACCGTTGGAAGGTAGCGGGTGCATTACATAATCCAAATGGCATCCTTCTATAGGCGAATGTCCCCCATGGACAAGTGAAAGTGGTCTTCTCTTGATCATCCGGATGGATGGGGATCTGGAAGAAGCCACTGTAACCGTTTAGATAGCAGAAATGTGAATGCTGGGCTAACCGTTCGAGCATTTGATCGATAAAGGGAAGCGGAAAATGGTCCTTCCGAGTGGCTGCGTTCAACTTCCTATAGTCGATGCACACCCTCCACCCCGTGACGGTCCTAGTCAGGATCAACTCGTTGTTCTTATTTGTCACAACGGTCATCCCTCCTTTCTTCGGAACAACATGTACTGGGCTCACCCACTTGCTATCCAAGATAGGAAATATGATACCTGCATCCAACAACTTAATAATTTCTTTCTTCACGACCTCTTTCATGATCGGATTTAACCGTCTTTAAGGTTCCCGTGAAGTCTTATGATCGTCTTCCATTAGTATTCTATGCATGCAGAAAGAAGGCTTAATGCCAATAAGATCACCAATAGTACAACCCAAAGCCTTTTGATATTTTCTCAGGACATGCATCAGTTTAGATAATTTAGTTTCGGAAAGGGAAGCACTAATAATAACGGGATAAGTGGATTCCGGTCCAAGAAAAGCATACCTTAATTGATTTGGGAGTTGTTGAAGCTCCACAACTGGGGGTGCTTTCTGAGGGAGATCCTTGCTTCCTCCTTCTAGTGGAGTAGATTTAGATCGAGGAACTGGACTTTCAAAAGTCTTAGTTGACATCATCTCGCTTGCGACCTCGGTCACGGTGCAGAGTGGGTGACCGAGATGTTCTTCAGCTAAGAACACCTCGCTTGATCCAAAAGGTGTCTCGATCGAGGTACTGCAACTGGGACCAAAACTGGAGATCTTCTTCTCCTGGATTAATTTTTCAAATTTAGCTCATGGATCTTCTTCTAGTGCTTTTAGGCTCCGTATATCTGCATCAAAAGAAGCATCTATACCTTCCTCCATTAAGCCAAATCTAATAACTTTTTCAAGTGGATCATTAATAAGGATAGAGCTTACCAATTCTCTCGATTCTTCTTCATCATAGATATTGAAGATATCATCTTCCAGCTACTCTCCTTTCATTGCAGCAAGCAATGCAAACTCCATTTCATCTCCGCCGATGTTGAAATTCAACTTGGCGTTCTTACAATCCACGTTGCAACCCGAAGTTGCCATAAATGGTCTCCCGAGAATGATAGGAACGGGATAATCTGCGGGAATGTCAAGTACTACAAAGTCTATGGGTAAGTAGAAGCTACCTAACTTAACCGGAACGTCTTCCAAAATACCCACGGGATGGGTAATGGAGCGATCCGCCATGTATAGCCTTATCTTCACCGGCTTGGGCTCTCCAAGGCCAATCTTCACGCATAGCTCCAGCGGGATGATGCTCACTCTGGCTCCTAGATCACTCAAGGCTTTGCAACTCATATCCCCAACTTGTATGTGAATGCAAAACGAGCCGGGATCCCTTAATCTAGGTGGCATCTTCTCCTTCATGATTTGAATGAGCTCCGAGGATTTAGATGTCATACTTACTTCACCTATGTCTTCCAGTTTTTTTTCCTTGACATAATCTCTTTTAAGAACTTCCCATATGCGGGCATCCCTAGAATAGCATCAAGGAAAGGAATGTTAATTTGTAGTTTATTCATCAAGTCAAGGAACTTACCAAAGTGTTTGTCTAGATGTGCTCTGGCTCTTGACTGGGGGAATGGAAGTGGTGGTTTATAAGGAGGAGGTGGAACATAAAGTTCAGATTTCTCCTCCGCTTTCTAAGGCTCCACCTCGGTTTGCACCTCGGTCGAAGTATTTTTCGACTGTACCTAGACCGAGGTGTTCTTCGTCTATACTAGCATCGACCGAGGCACTGGATCTGCAGTTTTCAGTCCACTTCTCGTCGTTATTGCCATGATATGTCCCTTGGGGTTGCTCTCTGTTCTTGTTGGGAGCTTCCCTAGATCTCTTGACGCTTCATTCGCCTTGTTAAAGAGTTGTTGTTCTAAGGCCTTTTGTGCCTTTGAAAATAAAGTCATGGATGTCTCCATCGCGTTTAGTTTGATCAAGATAGTCTCCAACACTGCATCCTTCTTTTCTGGTTGGGATGAACTTGATCCTTGTTGTTGGCTCTTTAATGGAGTAGAAGAAGAGGAAGAAGAGAGGAAAGGATTAGAAGAATCGTTTGAATTTGAGTTAGAGTAAGGGTTACCCGATTTTTTATTGTTGGATCTCCAATTGTTGTTGTTGGAGCCTCTATTGTTGTTGTAGTTGTTGTTTCGGGAACCTTGATTGTTGTTCCTTGACCCATGATATCCTCCCTCTTCCTTTTTGGTTTGAGCAACCAAAAGGTCTTTCAATTGCTTCACATCGTTCTTCAACGAGGTGAGTTGATCATTATTTGCTGGAGCTTCTTGGAAGTTTACTCTATTAACCCCACCTTCAGCTCCTTGATGGGAGTATTTCTCCATGTGCAAAGCTTGTTTTTCTATGAACTCCCAAGCTTCGTCAATCGGCATGTCCATGAACGTGCCGGCGGATAGTAGTTGAAGGTTGAATTGGGTAGCTCCGTCCAATCCTTTGAAGTATATCTCCAACAACTCTATCTTTGGAATCCCATGATGTGGGCAATCCAAAAGAATGTCTTTAAACCTTTCCCATGACTTGGACAAACTCTCCTTGTCCTTCATGATGAATGCATTGATCTTCCCTCTCATTTCAACGGTCTTTGACGGGGGAAAGAATTTAGTTAGGAACTCCGTCGTCATCTCTTCCCAAGTGCTGATTTTTCCGGGAGGAAGAGATTGATACCAAGTAAGCGCCCTATCTTTCAAAGAGAAGTAGAAAGGCCTTAGCTTGTAATTGTTGTTTTCTAGTCTTAAAGATCTCAAGGTCTCCATCAAGATCTCATAGTTTTACAGATGTTGATGCGGAGATTCACTCTCTAGCCCTCCAAACTGGCATTGGCGGATCATGGAAAGAACTTGCGGTCGAAGTTCATAATCATGCTTCGCTGGATCACCGAGATTGACTCCTGGACGCCTTAGTTGCTGGTTAGGGTCCATCCGCTGCCCTAGGGTCTATGGAACACCTGCAGTAAGAGCGTTTCAGACCGGCATCCGAGGTGGAAGTATCTCGACCGGGGCAGCTGGAACTGGGTTCTTCCTCGGTCGAGGAGTTGGATCTGGGTCCTGCCTCGGTCGAGGATCTGGATTTGGTCAAGCTCAACATTGGTCCTGTTCGCTCCAAACGGTGTGTGCAAGCTTTAAATTTATAACCCTAGACTTAAGCTTAAAACAAGGATGCGAACCCGCAGTGTACGGGTCAATCGTAGTAAAAGCAAGAAAATTCCAGGGGTCGATCACAGGGACTCGGTGAAACAAAGTCAACACAGTATGCTACGTTAGTTCTAACCACAAGAGCGATTAACACAATCAAAGATGAATAAGAAGTCAAATAAAGCAAGCATGTAATTCTAGGGATTAAAGCATCTAGTTGTGGTTCCAACTCAAGATCTATAGATAAGCGGACAAAGCTGAGATTTTTGCGTGGGGAAGGTGTTACTAAGTGGAGTAGATCACCGGATAAGTCTCACTACACACTAATCCTAAACCGCAACTCCTATTACCGGGTAAGTCTCAAGGAATTAAGATAAAGAACTATAACCTCAAACTAACACACCATCTAAGGGAATAGAATCAACCTTTACCGGGTAAGTCTCAGGCTAACTCACGAAGATGGGATGGAAGCACACTCAAACCCCAATAAAGGATAAACCTTTATTACCTACACTTATGATCGTTGATACACAAACTAAGGAATTACCGGGTAAGTCTCATCCTAAGCTTGCTTTGAACCAGGAAGGTGTAATAAGGATAGGATTTGGCAAACTCTAACACTTAACTCTCAGTTATGGATCAAATAAGTCACCTCGGTCAGAAGAATTCCACCCCGGCCGAGATGTTCATCAACCGAACGAGATGCTTAGGGTTAAGATTAAAGACTCGAACTTTCAAGATCCTACTAGAATCTAAGATTTTTCTATCATTGTTTTTCCCACAACCTTCAGCCAATCACCCTAGAATCACACAAGGAAATTAGCCACTCATCATCATAATGAAAGTATTAAAATATATAGGAAGAAAGTGAATATTTGAACAAAGAAGAATTTAATGAAAAGACTTCAATAACTGAATCAAATATCACAACAAAGCGTTCTTTGGATAATAATCCAACAAGACAAGACAACAATTGAGGGAATTGAAGACAATCTTACAAAACCCTTCAATAAAGCTATAAAAGCTATGAACTTCAATCTTCCTTCAACCTTCAAAAAGGTTCTTCAAATCTCCCAACTTGGAGTAGGCTGCTGCTGCGTATTTTTCGGTGTAAGCGGACTCTAAGCACCCCCGGATTTGTGGAAAATCCAACCCTTTTTATAGGAAAATAACCCTCCAAAGATAATAAATCTTAGAAAGATATTCTCCCATAAATATAGGTAAAATATATGATTCTGCATATCTCCTTCCTTCCAAGAGCCCAGCCCAAAAATATAAGATTACTTTCCAAGTTTAAAAGGTCTCCTTCAAGAATAAAATATTCTCGCCGCGTCCTAGGTTTTCGCCTCGGTCGAGTCGGCGTCTCTGGATCACCTCGGTCGAGATGAATCTCTGGTCAACCGAGGTGAGTCACAACTGAATGTGAAATCTCTCAAAACTGGCCCAAAGTAAATCCTTAATCCATGGCTATGCTTCCTGGATGTAGCTCCAAATGACTCTTGACTTCTTTTGCTACTTTTTGATGCAAAACGTACCATATTACCTGCAATTACAACGAAACTAGGTGTAGACCTCGATTCTCGCAAAGGTAGATGAAATGGCAGTAAAATCACATAATGTATATACAAACATGCAGATTATTGAAGATAAAACGTTCAAACAAAACCCCAAAATATAGACTATAATTCATGCTATCAAAATACCCCATACTTAGCCCTTGCTTGTCCCCAAGCAAGTTCCGCATATAGAAGACAAGATAGAATGGATTATAAGTCAAGAAAATCAATGAAAAAGCCTTTCAAAAACATTTTATGGTGTGCAACCACCATAGATCACTCTAAGAGAGTACTTCCTGGAATTTAAAAACTCAATATGCTCAAAACATTTTATAAATATAGGAAAGTTGTTCATCTTTGCACAAAATCATAGAATGTATAATAAATCACAATTATCAAAATTAATCATGTATAATCCAGTTTAAACCGCTAAGTCAATCAACAAGCTCAAGGTCTCAAGGGCTTCCCAAAAGAAAAGGTCAAGAAACGTGTAGGGTAGGGATGTATGTAAGGTAATGTGGTGCTGGAATCCGGGAAAAGGATGAACTTCACTTTCACTTTGACTTGCAACACCTTCCACCAATAAGCTTTGCTTATTTCGCACTTTCTTTTTACTTTACTTTTTGGGATGCATGGACAGAGGTGCACAATAACCGAAGCCTAGGAAATCCGCAATCATCAATTTCTCGAGATGCATCAAACCCTTGATGCACATACCATGACCCGATAGGAATATCGCTCAATCCGACTTTGGCAAGACACAAACACCCGGCTATGTGAATGGTGCCGAGTTACTCATCTTCATGATTGACTTCCTCAAACCTATTATTACTTTCTAGCACTTTCACTTCCAGCCCACTTCTCAACTTTAACTTGCTTTCACCACTTTGCTTGCTTCCAAATTCCCGGATAGGTAAAGGGAGGCAAAATGTATATGAGGGGCTAAGCATGATCAAGGAGAAGAAGAAGAAGAGAATGAATTGCCTTGGTCTTTCCAAGAAGAAAGTGAGAGAACTCAACCTGCGGTGTCAACCTTCAAATTCAACATAATTTGGATAAAAACAAAGTATTAAACATGCCAATAATTTTAAACAAAGCATTTAGCAACTTAAACATATCATAAAACCTTTCAAACACATAAAGAATTTAAAACCAGTCAGTAAACAAGATCTTCACTGAGATCATATCCAGATAAGTCACACAAAATCGTTTTCGAAAACTTCTCAGTTAACTCACCTCGGTCGAGGTGTTCTTGGTTCAACCGAGGTGAATCACCTCGTTCGGCCAGAATCTCCCCGGTCGAGGTCAAAAAAAATTTTTCGGTTTCGAAGTTTTTTTTTTTTTTTTTTCAATCAAATAACCTGTAGGTATGCATGTAATATCAGATAATCATATAAAGACAAATGAAGCATAAATATGAAAATATCCGATAAATATAATACATCAAAAGTAGTCAAATATATCACGTAGTCAAGTAGTCAAATAACAAACACCCCATACTTGAGACACACTGTCCCAGTGGGTATAATAAAAGTCTAAACAAGAGAACTCACCGAATAAAAGCCGAACTGCATAAAAAAAAGATATAATAATAAAGTCCTGCAGCTCCTCAGTAGTCTCGATCCGGTGGTGGTGGTGGTATGTAGGGGTACTGAGTCGGGTCATAGGGATGGCCCATGATACGCTCAAACTGTAGCTGAGCCACCATGTGCTGATGATGCTGCCGCTCCTGCATCTCGCGGATATCCAGCGAAAGTGCAGCATATGAGTCGATAACCTGATCCGTCAGGTCATCGATCCGTCGGTGTGCAGCTCTGTCCCTAACTCCACGCCTCCTGCGTCTAGCAGGTCTGACTGGAGATGCCTCAGCTGGCGCCGGCTCAGTGTCCTCCTCGTCATCATCCAAATCAATAATAGGTGGCGCGCTCGTCCCAGCTGTATCTGTACCTGTGTCCATCGGGATGCCACGTCCTCTCTCATCTACTGTATCATCATCATCGTCGTCCTCGTCCTCAACCTCCTCCTCTGCCTCAGCAGGGGTAGCTGCTCCCTCTCTGTAATCCTCCATAAGTGGACCCCATACTGTCTGCCAGTAGTGTGGATCAAAGACAGAGAACTGTGCAGACCATCTGATGCCCTGAGGTGCAGTCAGCTCCCATGGCATAGCAACGTAAGGTGTAGTCAAACCACGAGGAACTAGAATCCTCCGTGTAATCATCTCCTGAAGTCTGAGCGGCTTGGAAGCCGCCACCATGGTACACCTACTCAGATCCATATCCTGATACTTAGCGATATGGGTCACTATCCCTCCGCAGCATATATCTCCCTTCCCTTTGGCCTTGATCCTGTGCAGATCCTCTGCCAGCATCAATCCAAAGTCAGGGTATCCACCTGTGACCATGCTGTATAAAGAGAAAAGCTCCCCCTGTCGGACCTTCTGGGGCGTCTCAGTACGCGCCAGAAGCGTCTCGCTGAAGATCCTGTGTACCAACCGAAAAGCTAGATGATAGATAAGCTTCGCCCTGGAATCACCAGGGCGCCACCTGTCTGCATCCCTCGTAATGTGGGCGATCTGACCCCAGAACTCTCTAGCTACAGCTCGGGTCGGGAAGTCTACAGCAGTGGGGGCAGGGAAGCCAAAAATGTCTCTCCAGTGGTCAAGAGGTACTAAGTAGTTCCGGTTCATCAACCGGTACTTCACAGCCCTCTCTGTGGGGAGGTAAGTGAAGGAACTAACAAACTCGAGGGTCGGCTCAAGGTAGGATGGGGCTCGGATCTCAGTAAACTGATCCAGCCCGACGGTGGTGATCATCCTCCTAAGCTCTCCATCTACGTGGAGATAATCAAAGGCAGAAACGTCCAGAAATCTAGGAGCGATAACTGGACGACTAGCAATACGATCATAATCTACCCGGTGTCTCTCGTGAATCACCGGGATAGAAGGTCGGGATGAGGAAGAAGAAGGGGAAGGAGAGGATCTGTCTCTAAGGGCTAACAATCTGTCAGAACTCATCTTAAAACTGTACTGTCAGACTACCTCGGTCGACTGACAAACTCCAAGAATCGCCTCGACCGAGGTGCAGGTCGACTGGACCGAGGCGAAGGCAGTGCGATTTCCAACTCTCTGAATTTCAGTTCTTTTCCCCCAAAAATCACTACCGATGCTTCCTAAGGGGTACTTAAAGGTTTCCTCAACAGAATCAAGGGCAACCAAAGCCCAAATTTCAGTAAACGAACGAGTTTAGGTTTTCGAACGTTTTTACCTCGTTCCGGTCGAAGCGCTCAAATTTCTTGCAGATCTGTAGTTGCAATCGACTCCTCTATCCTTCAATCTCGGTTTGGAAGCAGAAAACGTCGAAAACGAGCAAGAAACGAGGTGAGCGAGGTGCGTCTGTTCGCCGCGGTCGAGGAGGGTAAAAAAATGAAAATGTAATTTTTCCCCCTTTTATACTTTTACTGGATCTGCTGTCACCTCGGTCGAGATGGTCTCGACTGGTCCGAGGTGGTATGGACCGAGGCGGTTCTGCAGAGACCCTAGTCGCCTCGGTTGCTCAAGAATCAACTCGGTCGAGGTGCTTTGACAGTGACCGAGGTCTTTATGTCTTCTCAGAATCTCGAACTTCTGTCCTTCCAGTTGTGCTCCTCCTTAGATATTCCCTGTTGTCTGTCCAGAACGCCAAAAACAAAGCAAAGCAAAGCAAAAACAAAAACTATCTAAGCTAGACTAGAAAACGGGAAAGAAGAGCAATACCTTGGGTTGCCTCCCAAGAAGCGCTTGATTTAAGGTCGCTAGCTGGACCATGGTGCGTCTCAAATGAGGTAGGAGGTTCCCTCACCCCATACTTCACCTCCATCGTGGGGTGAAGTAAGTAGATCCATCAAACGCTCCAAGACGTGTAAGTGCTCGTCGGGGAATGAATCGTCTATGGGCGGGCTATCCGTCTCGCGGGAGGATTCCGGTAGCCGGCTGAGGTGATCCGCAACTGAGTTCTCGGATCCCTTCTTATCGCGGATCTCTAGGTCAAATTCTTGAAGCAAGAGAACCCATCGAATAAGGCGCGGCTTTGCATCTTTCTTAGCCAACAAGTAACGAATGGCTGCATGGTCGGTGTAGACAATGACTTTCGCCCCTACTAGATAGGAACGAAACTTCTCGAAAGCATATACAACCGCCAATAACTCCTTTTCGGTGGTAGCGTAGTTGCGTTGTGCTTCATCCAGCGTCTTGCTAGCATAATAGATGGCGGTGGTCCGTCCATCTTTCTTCTGTCCAAGCACCGCTCCTACGGCTACATCACTAGCGTCACACATGACCTCAAAGGGCAAGGTCCAATCAGGAGGCTGGATAATGGGAGCGGAGATCAACGCTTCCTTAATCCTGTAGAAAGCATCAAGACACTCCTGCGAAAACTCAAAAACAACATCTTTATTCAAGAGGTTAGTTAGAGGTTTAGAAATCTTAGAGAAGTCCTTGATGAATCTCCTGTAGAAACCTGCGTGCCCGAGAAAACTCCTCACACCTTTAACAGAACAAAGAGGAGGGAGTTTCTCAATAGTCTCGATCTTAGCTCGATCGACTTCAATACCTCGATTAGAAACGAGGTGTCCTAGCACAATGCCTTCATTAACCATAAAATGACACTTCTCCCAATTTAAAACAAGGTTAGTGTCCTCACATCTTTTAAGCACTAGAGAAAGGTTAGATAGGCAATCATCAAAAGAGGAACCATATACAGAAAAATCATCCATAAATACCTCCATGATCTCCTCTATGTACTCGGAAAAGATAGCCATCATGCATCGCTGGAAGGTAGCGGGTGCATTTCACAATCCGAATGGCATCCTCCGATAGGCAAACGTCCCCCAAGGACAAGTGAAAGTGGTCTTCTCCTGATCATCCGGATGGATAGGAATCTGGAAGAATCCACTATAGCCGTCCAAGTAGCAAAAGTGTGAATGCTGGGCCAACCTTTCGAGCATTTGATCAATGAAGGGAAGCGGAAAATGATCCTTCCGAGTTGCCGTGTTCAGCTTCCTATAATCGATGCAAACTCTCCAGCCCGTGACGGTCCTCGTTGGGATCAACTCGTTGTTCTTATTCGTCACAACGGTCATCCCTCCTTTCTTCGGAACGACATGCCCCGGGCTAACCCACTTGCTATCCGAGATAGGATAAATAATACCTGCATCCAACAACTTAAGAACTTCCTTTTTCACAACCTCTTTCATGATCGGATTTAACCGTCTTTGAGGTTCCCGTGAAGTCTTATGATTATCTTCCATTAGAATTCTATGCATGCAGAAAGAAGGTTTAATGCCAATAAGATCATCTGTGGTGTAACCTATGGCTTTTCGATGATTTCTCAGGACATGCATTAACTTAGATAATTCAGAATCGGAGAGGGAAGCACTAGCAATAACGGGGTAAGTAGAATCCGGCCCAAGAAAGACATACCTCAAGTGACTAGGGAGTTGTTTAAGCTCCACTACTGGGGGTGCTTTCTGGGAGGAATCCGTGCTTCCTCTTTCCTGTGGAGTGGTATCAGAAACTGGACTTGATGAAGTCTCAGTTTGAATCATCTCGCCATCGACCTCGGTCGAGGCGCAAAGGCGTTGACCGAGGTGTTCTTCAGTCGCCTCGCTCAGTCCAAAAAGTGCCTCGGTCGAGGTACTGCTACTGGGTCCGAGGCTGGAGATCTTCGTCTCCTGGATCAGCTTCTCTGTTATAGCTCCTGGATCCTCTTCCAGTGCCTTCAAGCTCCGTATATCTGCATCACAAGAAGCATCTATACCTTCCTCCATTAAACTGAAGCTTATGACTCTTTCGAGCGGATCGTTAATAAGGATAGAGCTCACCAGTTCTCTTGATTCTTCTTTATCGTAGATGTTGAAGATATCATCAGTTAGTTGCTCCCCTTTCATGGCTGCAAGTAGTGCGAATTCCACCTCATCGCCACCAACGTTGAATTTCAACTTGGCGTTCTTGCAATCCACGTTGCAACCCGAAGTTGCTAGAAATGGCCTCCCGAGAATAATAGGTACTGGATAATCTGCGGGAATGTCAAGTACAACAAAATCTATAGGTAGATAGAAGTTACCTAACTTGACCGGAACGTCTTCCAAGATGCCCACGGGATGGGTAATGGAGCGATCCGCCATGTAAAGTCGAATCTTGACCGGTTTGGGCTCTCCAAGACCGATCTTAGTGCACAACTCCAGCGGGATGATGCTCACGCTGGCTCCTAGATCACATAGGGCTTCACAAGTGACATCCCCAACTTGAATGGGAATGCAAAATGAGCCGGGATCTCTTAACTTATGTGGCATCTTTTCCTTCATGATCTTGATAAGCTCCGAAGATTTAGATGTCATCCTAACTTCACCAACATCCTCCAGCTTCCTCTTCCTTGATAAGATTTCTTTTAAGAACTTCCCATAGGCGGGCATACCTAGAATGGCATCAAGGAAAGGAATATTAATATGTAGCTTATTCATCAAGTCAAGAAACTTACCGAAGTGCTTGTCAAGATGTGCTCTGGCTCTGGACTGGGGGAATGGAAGTGGTGGTTTATTTGCAGGAGGTGGAACATAAGTTTCTGTCGTTCCTCCTGCTTTCTGTTGCGCCGCCTCGGTTGGCATCTCGATCGAGGTGTTCTTCGACTGGGTCTGGACCGAGGTGGTCTGCATCGAGCGAGGTACTGGATCTGCAGTTTTGAGTCCACTCCTCGTCGTTATGGCCATGCACTGGCCCTTAGGGTTAGTTTCCGTCTTTGCTGGAAGCTTCCCTGGATCTCTTGGCGCTTCATTCGCCCTATTAGCAAGTTGTTGTTCGAAGGACTTTTGGGCCCTCGAAAATGAAGTCATAGAATTCTCCATAGCACTAAGCTTGATCAAGATTGCCTCCAGGACTGCGTCTTTCTTTTCCGGCTGAGATGAACTTGATCCTTGCCCTTGGCTCTTCAATGGAGTAGAAGAAGAAGAAGAAGGAAAAGAGAGGAAAGGGTTAGAGGAATCATTAGAGTTGGAGTTTGAATGGTTGTTACCGTGGTTTTGGTTATTCGCCCTCCAGTTGTTGCTATTGGATCCTCTATTGTTGTTGTTGTAGTTGTTTCGGGGTCCGTTGTTGTTGTTACGGTACCCGTTATTGTTGTTGTTGTTCCTTTGCCCTTGCTCTTCCTTCTTAGTTTGAGCCATCAAGAGCTCCTTCAATTGCTTCACGTCGTTCTTCAAGGACGTGAGTTGATTGTTGTTGGGTTGAGTCTCTTGAAAGTTGACTCTTTTAACTCTACCTTCAGCTCCTTGGTGGGTGTACTTCTCCATGTGCAAGGCTTGCTTCTCAATGAAGTCCCAAGCCTCGTCAACCGCCATGTCCATGAATGTACCGGCGGAGAGTAGTTGGAGATTGAACTGGGTGCTTCCGTCCAGCCCTTTGAAGTAGATCTCCAACAACTCGATCTTTGGAATCCCATGATGTGGGCAATCCAAAAGGATATCCTTGAACCGCTCCCAAGATTTGGACAAGCTCTCCTTGTCTTTCATGATGAAAGCGTTGATCTTCCCTCTCATTTCAGCGGTCTTTGAGGGGGGAAAGAATTTGGTCAAGAATTCCGTAGTCATCTCCTCCCATGTGCTAATTTTTCCTGGGGGAAGAGATTGATACCAAGTAAGAGCTCTATCTTTTAAAGAAAAGTAGAAAGGTCTTAGCTTGTAGTTGTTGTTCTCAATTCTGGAAGGTCGCAAGGTTTCCATCAAGATCTCGTAGTTTTGAAGATGTTGATGCGGCGACTCCTTCTCTAGCCCTCCGAATTGGCACTGGCGAATCATGGCTAGAACTTGCGGTCGAAGTTCGTAGTCATGATCTGCTGGATCTCCTAGGTTCACTCCTGGACGCCTCAGTTGTTGGTTAGGGTCCATCCTTTGACCTAGGGTTTGTGGAATTCCTGCAAGAAGAACGTCTCGGACTGGCATCCGAGGTGGAAGTACATCGGCCGGGGCGTCGGGTACTGGAATCTGCCTCGGTCGAGGATCAACTACTGGATCCTGCATCGGTCGAAGTAGAATCTGGTTCCGAATGGTAGCAATCTCAGCTTCAATTGCTGCAGTCCTGGTGCGATTCTCCTCTTTCTCTTGCATGAGTTCTTCCTTGCTGAGGCGCAGCAGCTCCTGCGTCTCTCTCAATTGGGCCGCAAGATCGCGATCGTCTTGTTGGGCCATCTTCGCTTCTCTCAAGCGTCTCTTGTATGTCTTTTCTGGTTCGGGATCGTAAGGAACGATTTCCTTCCCAGCGCGGGTTCTTCGCATACACCTAAGAAAGAACCTGAAAAAGTCACTCAAGTAGAGTGGTTAGACAAAACGGGGCAAATGCCCCAAGAGCAAACCGTACCGGCTCGGTCTAGACAAAGTCCCCGGCAACGGCGCCAAAAACTTGTTCGCTCCAAACGGTGTGTGCAAGCTTTAAATTTATAACCCTAGACTTAAGCTTAAAACAAGGATGCGAACCCGCAGTGTACGGGTCAATCGTAGTAAAAGCAAGAAAATTCCAGGGGTCGATCACAGGGACTCGGTGAAACAAAGTCAACACAGTATGCTACGTTAGTTCTAACCACAAGAGCGATTAACACAATCAAAGATGAATAAGATGTCAAATAAAGCAAGCATGTAATTCTAGGGATTAAAGCATCTAGTTGTGGTTCCAACTCAAGATCTATAGATAAGCGGACAAAGCTGAAATTTTTGCGTGGGGAAGGTGTTACTAAGTGGAGTAGATCACCGGGTAAGTCTCACTACACACTAATCCTAAACCGCAACTCCTATTACCGGGTAAGTCTCAAGGAATTAAGATAAAGAACTATAACCTCAAACTAACACACCATCTAAGGGAATAGAATCAACCTTTACCGGGTAAGTCTCAGGCTAACTCACGAAGATGGGATGGAAGCACACTCAAACCCCAATAAAGGATAAACCTTTATTACCTACACTTATGATCGTTGATCCACAAACTAAGGAATTACCGGGTAAGTCTCATCCTAAGCTTGCTTTGAACCAGGAAGGTGTAATAAGGATAGGATTTGGCAAACTCTAACACTTAACTCTCAGTTACGGATCAAATAAGTCACCTCGGTCAGAAGAATTCCACCCCGGCCGAGATGTTCATCAACCGAACGAGATGCTTAGGGTTAAGATTAAAGACTCGAACTTTCAGGATCCTACTAGAATCTAAGATTTTTCTATCATTGTTTTTCCCACAACCTTCAGCCAATCACCCTAGAATCACACAAGGAAATTAGCCACTCATCATCATAATGAAAGTATTAAAATATATAGGAAGAAAGTGAATATTTGAACAAAGAAGAATTTAATGAAAAGACTTCAATAACTGAATCAAATATCACAACAAAGCGTTCTTTGGATAATAATCCAACAAGACAAGACAACAATTGAGGGAATTGAAGACAATCTTACAAAACCCTTCAATAAAGCTATAAAAGCTATGAACTTCAATCTTCCTTCAACCTTCAAAAAGGTTCTTCTAATCTCCCAACTTGGAGTAGGCTGCTGCTGCGTATTTTTCGGTGTAAGCGGACTCTAAGCACCCCCGGATTTGTGGAAAATCCAACCCTTTTTATAGGAAAATAACCCTCCAAAGATAATAAATCTTAGAAAGATATTCTCCCATAAATATAGGTAAAATATATGATTCTGCATATCTCCTTCCTTCCAAGAGCCCAGCCCAAAAATATAAGATTACTTTCCAAGTTTAAAAGGTCTCCTTCAAGAATAAAATATTCTCGCCGCGTCCTAGGTTTTCGCCTCGGTCGAGTCGGCGTCTCTGGATCACCTCGGTCGAGATGAATCTCTGGTCAACCGAGGTGAGTCACAACTGAATGTGAAATCTCTCAAAACTGGCCCAAAGTAAATCCTTAATCCATGGCTATGCTTCCTGGATGTAGCTCCAAATAACTCTTGACTTCTTTTGCTCCTTTTTGATGCAAAACGTACCATATTACCTGCAATTACAACGAAACTAGGTGTAGACCTCGATTCTCGCAAAGGTAGATGAAATGGCAGTAAAATCACATAATGTATATACAAACATGCAGATTATTGAAGATAAAACGTTCAAACAAAACCCCAAAATATAGACTATAATTCATGCTATCAGGTCCCGTAAGGCAGCCATATCTTCTTCGATTGCTTCCGCCTTGCGCGAGTTTCCTCCTTTTCCAGTCGCAGTTCTTCTTTACTGAGGCGTAGTTGTTCCAATGCCTCCTTCAGTTCGGCCTCAAGATCGCGGTCGTTGCGGTTGACCATTTTCGCTTCCTTTAAGGGTCTCTTGTATGTCTTTTCTGGTTCGGGATCGTAAGGAAAGATTTCCTTCCCAGTGCGGGTTCTTCGCATAAACCTTAAAAAAAGAACCTACGAACGTCACTCAAGTAGAGTGGTTAGTAGCAACAGGGGCAAGTGCCCCGAAAGACAACCGCAACCGGCTCGGTCTAGACCAAGTCCCCGGCAACGACGCCAAAAACTTGTTCGCTCCAAACGGTGTGTGCAAGCTTTAAATTTATAACCGAGGAAATATGCTTAAACAAGGATGCGAACCCGCAGTGTACGGGTCAATTGCAGTAAAAGCAAGAAATTCCAGGGGTCAATCACAGGGACTTAGTGAAACAAAGCAGGTATAGGTTGTCAATGTAATTACTAACCACAAAGGTGATTAAAGCAATCAAAGATGATAAAAAGTCAATTAAGGAAATATGCAATTCTAGGGATTAAAGCATGTGGTTGTTGTTCCAACTCAAGATCTAAAGATAAGCGGACAAAGCTGAGATTTTTGCAAAGGGAAGGTGTTTCTAAAGTAGAGTAGATCACCGGGTAAGTCTCACTACTCGCAATCCCAAACCATAATTCCTATTACAGGGTAAGTCTCAAGGAATCAAGGAAAAGAACTATAACCTCAAACCAACACACCACCAAAGGGAATAGAATCAACCTTTACCGGATAAGTCTCAGGCTAACTCACAAAGATGGAATGAAGGCACACTCAAATCCCAATAAAGGATAAACCTTTATTACCTATTGCTTATGATCTTGGGTAAACAAACAAAGGAATTACCGGGTAAGTCTCATCCTAGGCTTGCATTGAACTAGGAAAGGTGTAATAAGAATAGGATTTGGCAAACTCTAACACTTAACTCTCAGTTTTTGATCAGAAAAGGTCACCTCGGTCAGACAAATTCCACCACGGCCGAGGTGTTCATCGACCGAGTGAGATGTTCTAGGGTTAAGGTTAAAGACTCGAGCTTTCAGGGTCCTACTGGGACTTAAGATCATTCTATCATCGTCTTTCCCACAACCTTCGGCCAATCACCCTAGAATCGCATAAAGAAATTAGCCACGCATCATTATGAAAGCAATAATCAAATTTATGGGAAGAAGATGTATATTTGAACAAGAAGACTTTAATAAAAAGACTTCAATTACTTAATCCAGTATCAAACAAATAAGCGTTCCTTGGATTAACAATCCAACAAGACAATCAACAAAAGGGAATCTAAGAAAGTCTTACAAATCCCCTTAAAAAGCTATGACAAGCTATCAATCCTTCCTAGATTGATCTTCAACCTTCCATCCTTCAAACGATCTTGAAGGGAAATCTTCTGCAACTGCAGGAATCCGGATGCAGCGGCTGTCTTAGCACAACTAAGCATGTCCAATTTGTGGAAAATCCAACCCTTTTTGTAGGAAAATTGCCTCTCCAAAGATAAAAGATCTTAGAAAGATATTTTCCCATAAAATAGGTAAAAAATATATCAGCTGAATATCCTCTTCCTTCCTGAAATCCAGCACAAAAATATAAGATCTTCTTTCCATATTTAAAAGATCTCAGCCAAATAAAATATATCTCTCCGTGTCCAGGGTGTTCGCCTCGGTCGGGGCGTTCCTCAAAATCACCTCGGTCGAGGTGGTACTGTAGTTGACCGAGGTGAATCTTAACTGAAGGTGAAATCTCTCAATTCTGGTCCAAAGTAAATCTTCTTCGTTAATTCCTTGCTTCTTGGGTCTTTCCTTAAGCTCCTGAATGTAGCTCCTATGATTCGTTAGCTCCTTTAGCTCCATTTTAGTCCAAAACGTGCCGTTTTACCTACGATTACAACGAAACTTGGTATAGACCTCTATTCCCGCAAAAGTAGATGAAATGGCAATATAAACACATAATATACATCCAAACATGCAGATTATTGAAGATAAAATGTCTAAACAAGTTCCAAAATATAGACTATAGTTCATGCTATCACCGTGCCTCACTCTCAAACAAGATAGGTGGTGGCCTCACCCCATACTTCAACTACACCATGGGGAAAGATAAAAGGTGTCCTAGAATAATTCCTTTACAGATTTTAGAGAAATCCTTGATGAACCTCCTGTAGAAACCTGCATGCCCAAGAAAACTACGCACACCCTTAACAAAACAAGAGGGAGGAAGTTTCTCAATGGTCTCGATCTTAGCTCGATCGACCTCTATACCTCGGTTGGAAACGAGGTGTCCTAGAATAATTCCTTCACTAACCATGAACTGACACTTCTCCCAATTCAAAACGAGATTAGTGTCTTCACAATGTTGTAACACTAGAGAAAGGTTAGCCAAACAGTTATCAAAAGAGGAAGCATATACCGAAAAATCATCCGTGAATACCTCCATGATCTCCTCAATGTACTTGGAAAAGATAGCCATCATACAACCTTGAAAAGTGGTGGGTGCGTTACACAATCCGAATGGCATTCTCCAATAAGAGAATGTTCCCCATGGACAAGTGAAAGTGGTTTTCTCTTGATCATCCGGATGGATAGAAATCTGAAAGAAGCCACTATTACCATCTAGACAGCAAAAGTAGGAGTGTTGTGCTAACCGTTCAAGCATTTGTTCAATGAATGGAAGAGAGAATGGTCCTTTCTTGTGTCCAAATTCAGCTTCCTATAGTCAATGCATATCCTCCAGCCCGTAACGGTCCTTGTGGGAATCAACTCGTTGTTCTTGTTGGTCAAAACGGTCATCCCACCCTTCTTGGGAACTACATGCACCGGACTTAACCATTTTCTATCTGATATGGGAAATATGATACCTGCATCAAGAAACTTAAGAATCTCCTTCGTCACAACCCCTTTTATGATCGTATTTAACTGTCTTTGAGGTTCCCGTGAAGTCTTGTGATCATCTTCCATTAGTATTTTGTGCTTACAAAGAGAAGGATTAATACTAACAAGATCATCAATAGTATGACCCAAAGCCTTTCTATGTTTTCTCTGCATCAACTTAGATAACTCATCTTCAGAAAGAGTAGCACTAACAATGACAGGATATGTAGAATCCAGACCAAGGAAAGCGTACCTTAAGTTAGTTGGGAGTGGTTTAAGTTCTAAGATAGGAGGTGCTTTCAGTGGTGGATTTGTACCTTCTTTCTTCAGTGAAGAGGACTTAGACCGAAGTGTTGGACCGAGGTGGTCTTCAGTTGACCCCATCTCGCTTGCTTTGGAAGTTGTCTTGGTCGTGGACCGAGATGATGGACCGAGGTGCTTTCAAGAGAAGGTCACCTCGCTTGCTCCGGAAACCATTTTGGTCGAGGTACTAGGACTGTGACCGAAACTTAATGTGATTTTTGTCTCCTGAATGAGTTTGTTGAATCCAGCTCCTGGATCCGCTTCCAATGCTTCCAAGCTTTGTGCATCTGCATCACACAAAAACATATACACCTTCCTCCATCATACTAAAACTCAAAACTATCTCCAGAGGATCTTTAACTAGGATAGAGCTCAATGATTCTCGACAATCTTCTTCGTCATAGATGTTGAAGATATCATCTTCCAAAGGCTCTCCTTTCATTGTAGCTAAAAGTGAAAACTCCACATGATCGCCACCAATGTTGTATGACAACTTGGCATTCTTAAAATCAACGTTGCAACCCGATGTTGCGAGAAATGATCTCCCAAGAATTATGGGAATAGGATAATCTGTAGGAATGTCAAATACCACAAAATCTATAGGTATATAGAAATTACCTAGCTTGACGGGAACGTCCTCCAAGATTCCAATGGGACGAGTAATGGAACGATCCGCCATGTATAACGTCATCTTCACAGGCTTGGGATCTCCAAGGCCGATCTTCTCACAAAGTGTTAGAGGAATGATGCTCACACTAGCTCCTAGATCACAAAGCCAATCATAAGTCACATCCCCAACTTTGATGGGAGTGCAAAATGAACCGGGATCTCTCAACTTAAGCGGCATGTTCTCTTTCACGATTTGGATGAGCTCCGAAGATCTAGAGGTCATCCGCACTTCTCCAAAATCTTCCAGCTTCCTCTTCCTTGACAAGATCTCTTTCAGAAACTTCTCATAGGCGGGCATTCCTAGGATAGCATCAATGAAAGGGATGTTAATATGTAGCTTATTCATAAGGTCAAGAAACTTACCAAAGTGCTTCTCTAGATGTGCCCGTGCCCTAGACAGAGGGAACGGGAGTGGAGGTTTGTAAGCAGGTGGTGGAATATAAACATCAGCCTTCTCTTTTGCTTTCTGGGTCTCCATCTCGGTTTGTACCTCGGCTGAGGTGTTCCTCGTTTGATCGTGGTCCGACCGAGGTACTGGATCAACTTTCTTCAATCCACTTCGTGTGGTGATTTCCATGACCGGCTCTTTTGGGTTGTTCTCTGTCCTTCCTGGAAGTTTACCACGATCTCTTGGTGCTTCATTAGCCTTGTTGAAAGCTTGATGCTATAAGGCTTTTAGTGCCTTTGAAAATGTGCTCATAGAGTTCTCCATAGAGTTGAGCTTTGTCACAACAACATCCTCTTCTCCCTGGGTTGTTGGGATGAGCTTGATGACAGCTCTTGACTCTTCAATGGAGTAGAAGAAGAAGAATAAGGGGGATTTAGAGCATTTTTAGCATGAGAATAAGGGTTACCGGGATTTTGTTGATTTGATCTCCAATTGTTGTTGAAATTCCTGTTGTTGTTGTTGCTGTAATTGTTGTTCCTCGGCCCTTGATAGTTTCCTCTCCCCAAGTATTCAACATCTTGCTCCTTTGATGCTTTAGATTGAGCTAATAAAAGCTCCTTCAAAGCTTTGACTTCATTGTTGAGTGTAGTGAGTTTAACAACGCTTGAATTTGTAAGATTCAGATCCGGAAAGCAACCTCGCTTTACTCCATCTTCAAATCTTCGATGCAAGTATTTCTCCATATGTAAAGCTTGTTTCTCAATAAACTCCCAAGCTTCATCAACCGGTGTATCCATAAAAGCTCCAGCAGAAAGTGATTGGAGTTTGAATTGAGTTTCCTCATCCAACCCTTTGAAGTAGATCTCTAGCAACTCAATCATTAGGATCCCATGGTGAGGGCAATCTAATAAAATAAAAGGTCCTTGAACCTTTCCCGTGACTAAACAAACTTTCTTTATCCTTCATGACAAAAGAATTAATCTTACCCCTCAATTCAGCGGTTTTTGATGGGGGAAAGAACTTAGCAAGAAACTTCGTAGTCATCTCTTCCCATGTGTTGACACTTCCAGCTGGAACAGATTGATACCAAGCTAGTGCCTTGTCTTTCAAAGATAAGTATAAAGGCCTTAGCTTGTTGTTGTTCTCCACTCCTAATGGTCTCAACGTCTTAATAAGAATCTCATAGATTTGTATGTGTTGATGTGGAGATTCTCTCTCCATGCCTCCAAATTGACATTGTCGAATCATTGTGAGGAATTGAGGTCAAAGCTCATAATCATGCTCAGCTTGGATCTCTTCTGTTCTTGTAAGATATGAGCTCGTAGTGCGGCCATATCAGCTTGGATCTCTTCTGTTCTTGCACCAGTTTCCTCCTTTTCTCTTTATAACTCATCTTTACTCAGCCGAAGTTGTTTTAATGCATCCTTCAATTCAGCTTCAAGGTCTCAATTATCTTGGTCAACCATTTTAGCTTCTTTCAATATCCTTTTGTATGTCTTTTCTAGTTCGGGATCGTAGGGAACGACTTCTTTCCCAGCACGAGTTCTTCGCATAAACCTAAAGAAAGATCCTGGGAAATCACTCAAGCAAAGTAATCAATAGCAACAAGGGAAGTAGTCCTAAAAAGACAACCAAAAGCCAAACTTGGTCTTGACCAAGTCCCCGACAACGGCGCCAAAAACTTGTTCACTCTCAGACGTGTGTATAATCTTGAACGATATAGCTTTAAATTCATAACCTAAAATATAAGCCTGAAACAATATGCGAACTCGTAGTGTACGGATCAGTTGTAATACCATCAAATACTCCAGGGTCGAACAAAAGGACTATGGTGAAACAAAGCACGGCAATATAGGTTGCCAATCAAAAACGAGCGACAAAGCAAAGATATCAAAGATGATGTAACAATCAGATAAAGGAATGCAGATTCTAGAGATCAAAGCATCCAGTTGTGGTTCCGGCTCAAGATCTCGAAGGATAACGTGGACAAAGCTGAGGTTTGCAAGGGAAGGTATTTCTAAGGTGGGAATAGATCACCGGGTAAGTCTCACTACTCACTATCCCAAATCAAAGATCCTCTCACCGGGTAATTCTCAAGGAACTAAGGAAAGGAACTATAGACTCAAACCAACACACCACCTAAGGGGATAGAACTAACCTTTACCGGGTAAGTCTCATGCTAACTCACAAAGCTAGAATGAAGGCACACTCAAACCCTAATAAAGGATAAACCTTTATTACCTAACACTCATCATCATCGGTATACAAGCAAAGGAATCACTAGGTAAGTCTCATCCTTGGCTTGCGTATGGACCAGGAAAGGTGCAACAAGGATAGGATTTGGCAAACTAAAACCTAAACTCAGGTATGGATCAGAAAAGGTCGTGCCTCACTCAGTTCATGTTCGATCTCGGTCGAGATGTTCTATGAACCGACCGAGGTGAGGTTCAGCTAAGGTTTGGCTCGAGCTTTCAGGGTCCATTAAGGTAAAGGCTCATTCTTTCATCGTCATTCCTACAACCTTCAGCCAATCACCCTAGAAACACACAAGATTTATCCAATAATCATCATGATAACAATAATCAAATATATAAGAAAAGAAACAATATCCAAACAAGAAAACCTTAACACAAATGTCTCAATACTCACTCAGTCAAACAATCAAACAAATCGAACAACCAGCAAACTATGTTCCTCAATCACAAACAGAAGACAATAATCAAACAATATAAGAAAACCTTACAACTTCCTTCAAAAGCCTTCAACTTTAACTTCAAAGTTATCTTCCTTTAACTTCCTTCCTTCCTTGGAATATCTTCAATCTTCCAAACTAATCAGCCAACCAAACATCCTTCCATCCAGAAAATATCTTCCAATATATAGGAGAATCACTTTCCAAAAATAAAATATCTTATGGGCCATGGTCCGGCCGTCTCGATCCAGCCCAAAGAAATCATCTCGGTTGAGGTGATACTGTAGCCAACCGAGATGATCTTTAACTTTGCACAAATCTCTCAAAATTGGTCCAAAATCAAACTTTTGTCCAACTTTCATGCTTCCTATGCTTTCCTTGTAGCTCCTCAATGCTCTGAAATGTAGCTCCAATGACTCCTTAGATCCCTTAGCTCCAAATTGCTCCAACACGTATTATTTTCCCTACAATTACAACAAAACTAGGTGTAGACCTCGATTCTTGCAAAGGTAAACAAAAAAACCTAATGATCAAGAATATACATCCATGCATGCAGATTTTTGAAGATAAAACGTCCAAACCAATCCAAAAATATAGACTATAATACATGTTATCACATTCCATAACCCTTTCCCTTCCACAAAAGGGCAATGCAAAACAAAGCATTAGACGAACTAGGGCACTAAAAGCAAAGTATTGAACCGATTCAACATTGTGGCCTATGGGTAATAAAAGCAAAACTAGAATCTGTTGAAACATACAAGGACTTGTACCTCTGTTCACGCAATAGACTCTAAAATTCCTTGCAAGTACGCAACATCACTCCCGATCCGGGGATGTAACCAGTGAATAATGGTCAATAATCAGAACGAGTATCAATAATCATCTGATAGCATGGACTAAGTAAACTTCTCTAAAAGATACCTTTTTGCAAATAAAATTTATCTTAAAATCACCTTCTAAATGACATTTGAAGGGACATGAGAGCACTTTTCATGACTTCCCAAAGTCGTGTTAAGAATGTTATAATATAAGTTTGTGGTTGATAACTCCACCTTGATGAAGATATATACAATATAGATATATTATATTTTTGCAGAAATGATATAAGGCAAATAAAATATTTATTTTATACAAAAACCAAAATATATATATATATATATATATATATATATATATAGATGATGGATGGATGGATGGATCTATTTGTTGAAGATTATGTGTAGATTTTGTGGGATTAATTTGAACTTCAAACGGCCAACATATCAGTCCCTACAGCTTATAAAAGAAACGGTGCAAGGAGTGAAGACAACAACTCAAGCATTGATCTAAAAGCAAAGCCATTCTCCACTGCACTCGATTCTCTTGCTAATCATTTAGTTTTTTTGTCTCTCATTCGTTGCTATTGTGTTTTACTTCTAGTTTAGAGTTTAAGAAAAACATAAGAGTGTTATAGGATATAACATAAGTGTTATATTCAAAGTATTCTTATCTACACTACGTGTAATTAGGTTATTGTTTCACTAGGATCTGACTTGACTAGCAAGTAGCAGGTTAGGCTACAAATTGTTAGAAGAAGGGAAGTTCTTCTAGGTTTTACCTAGGACTCTAAGGAAGTAAAATAATAGTGTGTTAAATATTACGGTTTGGATAACCCTGGCGGAGACGTAGGATGGTTTAGAGCTGAACTTCGTAAACATATCGTCTGTCCTTTGTTCTTTACTTTCCGCATTTTACATCAACAATTTTAAATTTTCGTAAACAGCTTTACGGGTTTTTGAGATCAGTCAAGATCTTAAAGTACTATTTCAAGACCTTGAGATTCATACAGCTTTACAAGTTTCAGAGATCAATCAAGATCTTGAGTTCCATTTCATGACCTTGAGATTCATTCCAAGGCCTTGACATTGCTACGGCAAAAAATTTTTATACTCTATTCATCCCCTTCTAGAGTATTTCTCTCTTATTTCTATCTCCTACTCCGTACTTCAGTGGTGAGTCCAATGAGGTTCATGTGAAATGTACTAATGGCTAGGGATAAGCTAAATGGGTTTCCATCTGAAAACCAAATCGTAATAGGAGTGAACATTATATTCAATCTCATGACACGATTTATGACGTTAGTTTAGGCATTCATTTAGATAGTTTTTCCCGTTATTCATGCACGGTTTGGCATTAGTTCATGATGTTTACGCTTAGTTCATGCATATTGTCGAGATAGACGTCTACATAGGCTTTTGTCGGTTTTGTAGGTATTTTGGGGAGCTTTTGGACTTAATCTACACATCCAAGGATCATTCCTCGTGATGGCACACTTCCGGACTCATTTTGGAGCAAGCTAGGAGAAAAGGAGAACACATAGGACCTTGTTGGTGCATGCCTTGCACCAACTCATGGCTTAATGATCCAAAGAGAGCTGAACAAGATATTCCACGGTCCAGAGTCCAGAACCACGCCCGTAATTTTGGCCGTGGTTTTCTCTGGACAGCCTTGACACGTGTCCCACGATCTCTATACCCGACCCTTGCTCTTGGAGGAGAATATAAGTGGTCCTGTAGGCTGTTGCTAGGGGATTCACACATTCTCTCACACCTCATCATTATCCAAATTGGGATTTGCTTGGAGAAGAAGAACACTCTCATTTTTGGAGGAAGAACAACACATCAAGATAGGGATTTAGAGTAGACTTTTAAAAGATTTGTAGTGATTTTAGTTAAGGAACGTTTTGGAGCTTTGTTTTAAGGGTTGTAAGTCTTGTTTAATCTCATATTCAGCTAAGATTACTTGTTTCTTTTCACTCTCATTTCATTTGCTCGCTATGGAAGCCATGAATGCTTGTTTGTTAAGTTTGAATCTTAAAATGCTTGTTGTTGGCTAAATAGTTGTGATTCTAGGGTGATGGAATGATGGTTATTGCTTGGACTATGATACAATAGACTTGGGTATACCTTTGGATGATTTGCTTGCTCGAACCTAACCTCTGAACAAAACCATGGCCTGTTCATGTAGTTCCACTCCCGTGGTTCTGTATGATCTACCTGTGATTTTTTCTGTTGTGCTTGTATTGATGAATCTAAATGTTAGGATGTTGAATTGTTGAAATCCTAGTGTTTGTTAAGCATAATCTAGCCTAGGGCGACCTAATGCTAGCAAACTAAGTGAGGGAAGAGACTTACTCGGTAATTCCCGACCTTAGATACCCAAGATGATGAACTCTAAGTAGTAGTGAGCCTCATAAGCCGCTATTGGACTGAGTGTGCTAGGATTGTTGCTTAGGACTTGCCTTCCCAAGACTTACCCGGTAAGGGGAGATTTAACCCCTAGATAGTGATCCGGTTTATGTAGAATTCTCGTTCTTAGGAGCCTAGAGACTTACCCGGTAATAGGACCTTAGGTGCGGGATTAGTGGACCATGAGACCTACCCGGTGATTGATCCCATTCTAGAAACACCCTTTCCCAACATATCGCAGCTTGTCCAAGGTTGATTAGAAGCTTGAGTCCAATGCCATAACCGGAAGTTTCAATCCCTTGAATCCGCTTTTCTCTCCTTGATCATATATCTTGTGTTTGTGTTGCTTGTTTGTGTTGCTAGCTTGAGTTGTTTGTTTGATTTATAATCTTGCATGATTTGTGATCTTTGCTTGATCACCACAAAAACCCAACCAAAAATATCATGATTTTTATTTCTTTATTTCCTTCTCTTTTCTTATACTAGATTTGCACTATTCATGATCACTTGTTTGATTTGATTTCACCTTAGTCTTCGTGTTCGACCTCGGAATACTATCCTTGCTTCAAAACGACCCATACACCGTGAGTTCGCTAGGAGTTAGGAAAAATATATTGAGTTATAAATTGTAAGACTTTTGTGCTACAAATTTCTAGCGTAACACAATCTATCTATTAGGATTGATTTTTTTTTTGTGTACTTTATCGATGTAAAACAGTATTTCCATCATCTTAACAAGGAAATGGAACCCAAATCTCAACATTTATTCATATTAGTTTCCTATAATATGTCTCCTCCAATGGCATCTCTCCCTCCAATATATATTAGGTCTAGAATGATTCCCCTGGAGGTTTTCCTTCATATTATTACATATTACTGTTTAGATGGGAGCATTTTATAAAGGTGGATGTCTATTGTTTGAGCCTTTGAGGCAACGATTGATATAATTAAGGGTAATATAAAGAACAAAAGCTTGTTTGTTTGAAGTGGATTCTTCCACCTCAAAGATCAAACCAGAGGTAAAGAGCATATCCTACTAATAGTAATAAGAGTTGGAGGAGGACATTAGGCTTAGTTTAGAATATTATCTACATATTTATTCATATTAGCATCTTGCGGTTTTATGTTGCAGAGAATGGAAATCGGTGAACAGAGAAGAGTGTTCACCTTGGTTCCATGTTGGGATCATTGTTCGCTCCAAACGGTGTGTGCAAGCTTTAAATTTATAACCCTAGATGTAAGCTTAAAACAAGGATGCGAACCCGCGGTGTACGGGTCAATCGTAGTAAAAAGTAAGGAATTCCAGGGGTCGATCACAGGGACTTAGTGAAACAAAGTCGATAACGGTAAGCTTTAGCAATTACTAACCACAAGCAATTAAAACAATCAATGATGATAAAAGTCAATAAAGGAAATATGCAATTCTAGGGATTAAGGCATCTAGTTGTGGTTCCAACTCAAGATCTAAAGATAACCGGACAAAGCTGAGATTTTGCAAAGGGAAGGTGTTACTAAAGTGGAATAGATCACCGGGTAAGTCTCACTACTCACTAATCCTAAACCGTAACTCCTATTACCGGGTAAGTCTCAAGGAATTAAGATAAAAAACTATAACCTCAAACTAACACACCAACTAAGGGAATAGAATCAACCTTTACCGGGTAAGTCTCAGGCTAACTCACAAAGATGGAATGAAAGCACACTCAAACCCCAATAAAGGATAAACCTTTATTACCTACACTTATGATCTTTGGTAAACAAACAAAGGAATTACCGGGTAATTCTCATCCTAAGCTTGCATTGGACCAGGAAAGGTGTAATAAGAATAGGATTTGGCAAACTCTAACACTTAACTCTCAATTACGGATCGGATAAGTCACCTCAGTCAGACGAATTCCACCCCGGCCGAGATGTTCATCGACTGAGCGAGATGCTTAGGGTTAAGGTAAAGACTCGAACTTTCAAGGTCCTACTGTGATTAAGATTATTCTATCATTGTTTTTCCCACAACCTTCAGCCAATCACCCTAGAATCACACAAAGAGATTAGCCACTCATCATCATGAAAGTATTAATCAAGTATATGGGAAGAAAGAGAATAATTAAACAAGAAAACCTTAAGAGAAAGGCTTCAATAACTGAATCAATTATCAAACAAACAAGCGTTCCTTGGATAAAAATCCAACAAGACAAACAACAAAGAAGGGAATCTAAGATGATCTTACAAAACCCTTCAAAAAGCTATAAAAGCTATAGACTTTGTTCCTTCAACCTTCAAAAAGGTTCTTCAAGTCTCCCAACTGGAGTAGGGTGAAACGGTTGCTCTAGGCACGATCGATGGTATAGCATGATATGGATATGTGGGAAATCCAACCCTTTTTATAGGAAAAATACCCTCCAAAGATAAGATATCTTAGAAAGATCTCCTCCCATAAAAATAGGTAAAATATATGATCTAGTATATCTTCTTCCTTCCAAGAGCCAAGCCCAAAAATATAAGATCTCTTTTCCAAAGATAAAAGATCTTAGCCAAGAATAAAATATTCTCGCCGCGTCCCAGGTGTTCGCCTCGGTCGAGTCGAATTCTTTGGATCACCTCGGTCGAGGTGACTTTGTAGTCAACCGAGGTGAGTCACAACTTAATGTGAAATCTCTCAAATCTGGTCCAAAGTAAATCTCTAATCCATGGCTATGCTTCCTGGATGTTTCCTTATGTTCCTGAATGTAGCTCCAATGACTCCATAGCTCCTTTTGCTCCTTTTTGATGTAAAACGTGCCATTTTACCTACGATTACAACAAAACTAGGTGTAGACCTCGATTCCCGCAAAGGTAGATGAAATGGTAATATAATCACATAATATACATACAAACATGCAGATTATTGAAGATAAAACGTCCAAACAAACCCCAAAATATAGACTATAATTCATGCTATCAAAATACCCCATACTTAGCCCTTGCTTGTCCCCAAGCAAGTTCCACATATAAAAGGCAAGATAGAATGGATTATAAGTAAAGAAAATCAATGAAAAAGTCTTTCAAAAACATTTTTATGGTGTGCAACAATCATAAATCACTCTAAGAGAATACTTCATGGAATTTAAAATCAAAATATGATCAAAACATTTCATAAATATAAGAAAGTTGTTCATCTTTGCATAAAATCATAGAATGCATAATAAGTCATAATTATCGAAATTAATCATGCATAATCCGGTTTAAACCACTAAGTCAATCAACAAGCTCGAGATCTCAAGGGCTTCCCAAAAGAAAGGTTAAGAATCGTGTAGGGTAGGGATGTCTGTAAGGTAATGTGGTGCTAGAATCCGGGAAAAGGATATACTTCACTTTCACTTTGACTTTCAACATCTTCCACCAATAAGCTTTGCTTATTTCACACTTTTTCTTTTTACTTTACTTTTTAGGATGCATGGACAGAGGTGCACAATAACCGAAGCCTACGAAATCAGCAATCATCAATTTTTTGAGATGCATCAAACCCTTGATGCACATACCATGACCCGTTAGGAATATCGCTCAATCCGACTTTGGCAGGACACAAACACCCGGCTATGTGAATGGTGTCGAGTTACTCATCATCATGATTGACTTCCCCAAACCTATTTATTGCTTTCTAACACTTTCACTTCCAGCCAACTTCTCAACTTTTACTTCACTTGCTTTCACCACTTTGCTTGCTTCCAAATTCCCGGATAGGTAAAGGGAGGCTAATATGTATATGAGGGGCTAAACATGATTAAGAAGAAGAAGAGAAGAGAATGAATTGCCTTGGTCTTTCCAGGAAGAAAGTGAGAGAACTTATCTTGCGGTGTCAACCTTCAACTTCAACATAATTAGGATAAAAACAAAGTATTAAACATGCCAAAGATTTCAAACAAAGCATTTAGCAACTTAAACATATCATAAAACCTTTCAAACACATAAAGATTTCAAAACCAGTCAGCAACAAGATCTTCACTGATATCATATCTAGATAAGAAGCACAAAACGTTTCGAAAACTCTCAGTTAAACCACCTCGGTCGAGGTGTTCTAGGTCAACCGAGGTGAAGCACCTCGTTCGGCCAGAACTGTCCCGGTCGAGGTCAAATTTTTTTTTTTTAAAACCAGTTTTTGACGTTTTCTCAATCAAATAACCTGTACGTATGCATGCAATCTCAGATAAACACATAGAAGCAAAATGAAGCATAAATAAAACATAAATATCATATAAAGTCGAGTCATACATCCATAAGAGTCAAGTAATACATCAATAACCCCATACTTGAGACACACTGTCCCAGTGGGTCAAAATAAGTCTAAGGAAATAAAATACTCACCGGACATAAAGCTGAGCTGCATAATAAATAAGAAAGAAAATCCTGCAGCTCTCAGTAGTCACGATCCGATGGTGGTGGTGGTGGCACATATGGATACTGAGATGGGTCGAACGGGTATCCCATGATGTGCTGGAACTGAATTTGAGCCATCATGTGCTGGTAATGCTGTCTCTCCTACATCTCGCGGATATCCAGTGATAGGGCAGCATAAGAATCGATCATCTGATCCGTCAGATCATCGATCCGACGGTGGGCCTCTGGATCTCTGTGTCGGCGTACCCTACGCCTAGCAGGTCTCACTGGTGATGTGGCTGGTGTAGGCTCAGTATCATCATCATCAATGTCAATAACTGGCGAACTCGTCCCAGCAGTATCCGTCCCTGTATCCATCGGAACTCCATCATCCTTGTCATCATCAGCATCAGCAGCCTCCTCATCTACCTCCTCCTCAGCTGGTGCAGCTGCTGCAGCTGCTGCCTCTCTCGCATCCTCCATCAGTGGGATCCAAGCAGTCTGCCAGTAATGAGGGTCATAAACTGTAAACTGGGCTGACCACCTGATCCCCTGTGGTGTATTCAGCTCCCATGGCATGGCTACGTATGGTGTAGTGAGTCCTCGGGGAACCAGAATCCGCCGAGTGATCATCTCCTGAAGCCCTAGCGGCTTGGTAGCCGCCACCATAGTACAAGCGCTGAGGTCCATGTCCTGATAGCTGGCAATGTGGGTCACAATCCCTCCGCAGCAGTTGTCTCCCTTCGCTTTGGCCTTGATCTTGTGCAGGTCCTCTGCCAACATCAAGCCAAAGTCTGGGATCCCCCCAGTCACCATGCAGTAAAGGCTAAAAAGCTCCTCCTGTCGGACCTTCTGGGGCGTCTCAGTACGCGCCAGAAGCGTCTTGCTGAAAATGCGGTGAGCTAACCTAAAGGCTAGGTGGAATATGGCGCGCTCCCTGGAGTCTCCAGGGCGCCACCTGTCTGCGTGCTTGACAATGTGAGCAATCTGACCCCAAAACTCCCTAGCTACAGCCCGGGAAGGAAAATCAACAGCGATCGGGGCCGGGAAACCAAAAATGTCTCTCCAATACTCTAATGGAACTAAGAAGTTCCGGTTCATCAACCGGTACTTCACAGAACGATCTGTGGGGAGGTAGGTGAAAGAGCTAACAAACTCTAAGGTAGGCTCTAGATAGGCATGTGCACGGATCTCAGTAAACTAATCTAGCCCTACCGTCGATATTATCCGTCTAAGGTCCCCATCCACATGGAGCCAATCAAAGGCTGACACGTCCAGGAAGCGAGGTGCTATCACTGGACAAGCTGTTATACGGTCATAATCGACCTTGTGTCGCTCGTGGATCACCGGTCGATAAGGTCTGGAAGAAGAAGAGGAAGGGGAAGGGGAGGATCTATCCTTAAGGAGAAGCTGTCTATCTGAACTCATTCTCAGCAAACTCTGTCAAATCACCTAGGTCGGCCTGACACAACCCAAGAACACCTCGGTCGAGGCACAGCACGACTGGACCGAGGCGAAAAACTGCGCGATCGAATCTCTCAAAAATCCAGTTCTTTTCCCCCAAAATCACTACAACTAGTTCCTATGGGGTACTTAATATGTTTCTCAGCAAATGCAAGGGCAACCAAAGCCCAAATCGAAGCAAAAACAGCGAGGTTAGGGTTTTTTCTATTTTTACCTCGTTCGGCCGTTTCGATTCGATTTTCTTGCAGATTCGCACTTGCAACACGATCCTCTACGCTTTAATCGCAATTTGGAAGCGAAAATCTTCGAAAAAGAGCAAGAATCGAAGAGGCGAGGTGAAAGGGCTGCCGCGGTCGAGGAGGGTAAAAAAAGAAGATAGAGAAATTAAACCCCCCTTTTGTACCCTTTCTGGAACTGCTGTCACCTCGGTCGAGGTGGTCTCGATTGGACCGAGGTGGTACGGACCGAGGTGGATCTTCAGAAACCCTAGTTGCCTTGATTGCTCAAGAATCATCTCGGTCGAGGTGCTCTGACAGCAACCGAGATGTGCCCAGTCAAACTTCGTCTTCTCAAATTCTCGAACTTCTGTCCTCCTAGTTATGCTCCTGGTTTGTACTCGTTCCTTAGATGTCACATGTTGTCTGTCTAGGACGCCAAAAACAAAACAAAGCAAAGCAAAAGCAAAACTATCTAAGCTAGACTAGAAAAAGGGAAAAGAAAGCAATACCTTGGGTTACCTCCCAAGAAGCGCTTGGTATAAGGTCGCTAGCTGGACCATAGTGCGTCTCTCAAACGAGGTATATTGGTGCAACCTCCTCAACCGGAATTTCCGGTTTGTATTTCTTGAGTCTATGATCATTGACCTTGAAGCTTCCGCTCATTTCGCCCCATATCTCAACTGCACCATGAGGAAAAACATGTTTCACAACATAAGGTCCAGTCCATCTAGATTCCAACTTACCTGGAAAGAGGCGGAGGCGGGAGTTGAAGAGTAGAACTAAGTCTCCTTCGTTAAGCTCCTTAGGGATAATACGCTTGTCATGCAATTTCTCCGTCCTCTCCTTATAGATTTTGGCATTCTCATAAGCGTTCAAACGCAGCTCCTCCAGCTCATTGAAATCCAATAGCCGCTTCTCGCCGGCTTCCTTAATGTCGAAGTTCAACCATTTGATCGCCCAATATGCTTTGTGTTCTAACTCAACGGGCAAATGGCAAGACTTCCCATATACCAAATTATAAGGGGTGGTACCAATGGGAGTCTTAAATGCGGTCCTGTAGGCCCAAAGAGCGTCGTCCAATTTCTTGGACCAGTCATTCCTCGTCCTAGAAACGGTCTTCTCCAAAATTACTTTGATTTCTCTATTCGAGATCTCGACCTGTCCACTAGTTTGAGGGTGATAAGGGGTTGCTACCTTGTGGGTTACCCCATACTTCGATAGAAGTGCCTTAAACTTCCGGTTGATGAAATGTGTCCCTCCATCGCTAATGATGATACGTGGTGTCCCAAAACGTGGGAAGATAGTCCGATTGAAGAACTTCACAACCACCTTGGCGTCAATAGTGGGGGAGGCAATGGCTTCCACCCATCTAGAGACGTAGTCAACAACTAGGAGAATGTAGAGGTTTCCTCCGGATGATGGGAAAGGTCCCATGAAATCGAATCCCCATACATCAAATATCTCAACCTCTTGAATGTTATTAAGTGGCATTTCGTTCCTCCTTGATAAATTTCCTGTTCTTTGGCATGCATAACAAGAGACAACAAACGATTGCACATCTTTAAATAATTTAGGCCAAAAGAAACCGGAACGTAAGACCTTAGCGCATGTCTTATCGGTGCTAGCATGTCCTCCACAAGGAAGTGAATGACAATGCCGTATGACGCTATTAACTTCATCTTCCGGAATGCATCTTCGAAGCATCCCATCCGGCCCGCGCTTGAATAGCAGCGGTTCATCCCAGTAGTAATGGCGTACATCCTTGAAGAATCTCTTCTTTTGAGAGTACGTCAATCCGGGCGGTAATTCCTGACAAACAAGATAATTCACAATATCAGCATACCAAGGTCCTTTATTATCAGAAACTTGGTGGATAGAATGTTCCACCAACTGAGGATGAATGTCAGAGAAGGGAGTAAGAAGTTTGTTATTCTCGGCAGTCTCAGTTGACATCATCTTGCCATCGACCTCGGTCGAGGCGCCAAGGCGTTGACCGAGATGTTCTTCAGTCGCCTCGTTCAGTCCAGGAAGTGCCTCGGTCGAGGTACTAAAACTGGAACCGAAACTGGAGATCTTCGTCTCCTGGATTAGCTTCTCAGTTTTAGCTCCTGGATCTTCTTCCAGTGCTTTTAAGCTCCGTATATCTGCATCACAAGAAGCATCTATACCTTCCTCCATTAAATTGAAACTAATAACTCGTTCAAGTAGATCGTTAATAAGGATAGAGCTCACCAATTCCCTTGATTCTTCTTCATCGTAGATGTTGAAGATATCATCGCTTAGCTGCTCTCCTTTCATGGCCGCAAGTAATGCGAACTCCACTTCATCTCCACCAATGTTGAATTTCAACTTGGCGTTCTTACAATCCACGTAGTAACCCGAAGTTGCTAGAAATGGCCTCCCGAGAATAATGGGAACAAGATAATCTGCGGGAATGTCAAGTACAACAAAGTCTATTGGTAAATAGAAGTTACCTAACTTGACCAGAACGTCTTCCAAAATGCCCACGAGATGGGTAATGGAGCGATCCGCCATGTATAATCGAATCTTGACCGGCTTGGGCTCTCCAAGTCCGATCTTCACACATAACTCCAACGGAATGATGCTCACGCTGGCTCCTAGATCGCATAAGGCTTCACAAGTGACATCCCCAACTTGAATGGGAATGCAAAATGAGCCGGGATCTCTCAACTTAGGTGGCATCTTCTCCTTGATGATTTGAATAAGCTCCGAGGATTTAGATGTCATCCTTACTTCACCAAAGTCTTCCAGCTTCCTCTTCCTTGATAGAATCTCTTTGAAGAACTTCCCATAGGCGGGCATCCCTAAAATAGCATCAAGGAAAGGAATATTAATATGTAGTTTATTCATCAAGTCAAGGAACTTACCAAAATGCTTGTCTAGATGTGCTCTGGCCCTTGACTGGGGGAATGGAAGTGGTGGTTTATATGCAGGAGGTGGAATAAAAAAATTCAGTTTTCTCCTCCGCTTTCTGTGGCTCCACCTCGGTTGGCATCTCGGCCGAAGTGTTCTTCGACTGCACCTGGACCGAGGTGGTCTTCGTCGGTACTGGCACCGACCGAGGCACTGGATCTGCAGTTTTCAGTCCACTCCTCGTAGTTATGGCAATAATCTGTCCCTTAGGGTTGCTTTCCGTCCTTGCTGGAAGCTTCCCTGGATCTCTTGGCGCTTCATTCGCCCTACTAGCAAGTTGTTGTTCAAAGGCCTTTTGGGCCTTCGAAAATGAAGTCATGGAAGTCTCCATAGCACTAAGCTTGATCAAGATGGCCTCCAGCACTGCGTCTTTCTTTTCCGGCTGAGACGAACTTGATCCTTGCCCCTAGCTCTTTAATGGAGTAGAAGAAGAAGAAGAAGAAGAAGAAGAAGGGGAAGAGAGGAAAGGATTAGAGGAATCGTTAGAATTGGAGTTAGAATGATTGTTACCAGAATTTTGGTTGTTCGCCCTCCAATTGTTGTTGTTGGATCCTCTATTGTTGTTGTAGTTGTTGTTCCGGGAACCATTGTTGTTATTACGGTATCCATTGTTATTGTTCCTTTGTCCTTGATCTTCCTTCTTAGTTTGAGCTACCAAGAGTTCCTTCAATTGCTTCACATCATTCTTCAAAGACGTGAGTTGATTGTTGTTAGGCTCAGTATCTTGGAAGTTAACTCTTTTAACTCCACCTTCAGCTCCTTGATGGGTGTACTTCTCCATATGCAAAGCTTGCTTCTCGATAAAGTCCCAAGCTTCGTCAATCGCCATGTCCATAAATGTACCGGCGGAGAGTAGTTGGAGGTTGAACTGGGTGCTTCCGTCCAGTCCCTTGAAGTATATCTCCAACAACTCTATCTTTGGAATCTCATGATGTGGGCAATCCAAAAGAATGTCCTTGAACCTTTCTTATGACTTGGACAACCTCTCCTTGTCCTTCATAATGAATGCATTAATCTTCCCTCTCATTTCAGCAGTCTTAGAGGGGGGAAAGAATTTAGTCAAGAATTCCGTAGTCATCTCCTCCCAAGTGTTAATTTTTCCTAGAGGAAGAGATTAATACCAAGTAAGAGCTCTATCTTTTAAAGTAAAGTAAAAAGGTCTTAGCTTGTAGTTGTTATTTTCAATTCTTGAAGGTCTCAAGGTCTCCATCAAGATCTCATAGTTTTGCAGATGTTGATGTGGGGATTCCTTCTCTAGCCCTCCGAACTGGCATTGGCAAATCATGGATAGGACTTGCTGTCGAAGTTCGTAGTCATGGTCCGCTGGATCTCCTAGGTTAACTCCTGGACGCCTCAGTTGTTGATTGGGGTCCATCCTTTGACCTAGGGTTTGTGGGATTCCTGCAAAAAGAGCGCCTCAGACTGGCATCCGAGGTGGAAGTACCTCGGCCGGGGCGTCAGGTACTGGGACCTGCCTCGGTCGAGGGTCTGCGACTGGGACCTGCATCGGTCCAGCATCGGGAACTGGGTCTTCCCTCGGTCTAAGTTGATATTGGTCTCGTAAGGCTGCCATATCTGCTTCGATCGATTCAGTCCTGGTGCGAGTTTCTTCTTTCTCTTGCCGTAGTTCTTCCCTGCTGAGGCGTAGCTGTTCTAGCGCCTCTTTCAACTCGGCCTCAAGATCGGGATTGTCTTGGTTGGCCATCTTCGCTTCTCTTAAGCGTCGTTTGTATGTCTTTTCTGGTTCGGGATCGTAAGGAACGATTTCCTTCCCAGTGCAGGTTCTTCGCATAAAACTAAGAAAGAACCTGCAAAAGTCACTCAAGTAGAGTGGTTAGTAGACACGAGGGCAAGTGCCCCAAAAGCAAACCGTAACCGGCTCGGTCTACACCAAGTCCCCGGCAACGGTGCCAAAAACTTGTTCGCTCCAAACGGTGTGTGCAAGCTTTAAATTTATAACCCTAGATGTAAGTTTAAAACAAGGATGCGAACCCGTAGTGTACGGGTCAATCGTAGTAAAAAGCAAGGAATTCCAGGGGTCGATCACAGGGACTTAGTGAAACAAAGTCGATAACGGTAAGCTTTAGCAAATACTAACCACAAGCAATTAAAACAATCAAAGATGATAAAAGTCAATAAAGGAAATATGCAATTTTAGGGATTAAGGCATCTAGTTGTGGTTCCAACTCAAGATCTAAAGATAAGCGGACAAAGTTGAGATTTTGCAAAGGGAAGGTTTTACTAAAGTGGAATAGATCACCGGGTAAGTCTCACTACTCACTAATCCTAAACCGTAACTCCTATTACCGGGTAAGTCTCAAGGAATTAAGATAAAGAACTATAACCTCAAACTAACACACCAACTAAGGGAATAGAATCAACCTTTACCGTGTAAGTCTCAGGCTAACTAACAAAGATGAAATGAAAGCACACTCAAACCCCAATAAAGGATAAACCTTTATTACCTACACTTACGATTATTGGTAAACAAACAAAGGAATTACCGGGTACGTCTCATCCTAAGCTTGCATTGGACCAGGAAAGGTGTAATAAGAATAGGATTTGGCAAACTCTAACACTTAACTCTCAGTTACGGATCAGATAAGTCACCTCGGTCAAACGAATTCGACCCCGGCCGAGATGTTCATCGATTGAGCGAGATGCTTAGGGTTAAGGTAAAGACTCGAACTTTCAGTGTCCTACTGTGATTAAGATTATTCTATCATTGCTTTTCCCACAACCTTCAGCCAATCACCCTAGAATCACACAAAGAGATTAGCCACTCATCATCATGAAAGTATTAATCAAGTATATGGGAAGAAAGAGAATAATTGAACAAGAAAACCTTAAGAGAAAGGCTTCAATAACTGAATCAATTATCAAACAAACAAGCGTTCCTTGGATAGAAATCCAACAAGACAAACAACAAAGAAGGGAATCTAAGATGATCTTACAAAAACCCTTCAAAAAGCTATAAAAGCTATAGACTTTCTTCCTTCAACCTTCAAAAAGGTTCTTCAAGTCTCCCAACTGGAGTTGGGTAAAACGGCTGCTCTAGGCACGATCGGTGGTATAGCATGATATGGATTTGTGGGAAATCCGACCCTTTTTATAGGAAAAATACCCTCCAAAGATAAGATATCTTAGAAAGATCTCCTCCCATAAAAATAGGTAAAATATATGATCTAGTATATCTTCTTCCTTCCAAGAGCCAAGCCCAAAAATATAACATCTCTTTCCAAAGATAAAAGATCTCAGCCAAGAATAAAATATTCTCGCCGCGTCCCAGGTGTTCGCCTCGGTCGAGTCGACTTCTCTGAATCACCTCGGTTGAGGTGACTCTGTAGTCAACCGAGGTGAGTCACAACTAAATGTGAAATCTCTCAAATCTGGTCCAAAGTAAATCTCTAATCAATGGCTATGCTTCCTGGATGTTTCCTTATGTTCCTGAATGTAGCTCCAATGACTCCATAACTCCTTTTGCTCCTTTTTGATGTAAAACGTGCCATTTCACCTACGATTACAACAAAACTAGGTGTAGACCTCGATTCCCGCAAAGGTAGATGAAATGGTAATATAATCACATAATATACATACAAACATGCAGATTATTGAAGATAAAACGTCCAAATAAACCCAAAAATATAGACTATAATTCATGCTATCAATCATCCGTGAAAAGTTGTCTGAGAACAACAACTTCATATCGTGCATCCTCCACCCTACTGGTACTTAGTAGTTTAATTGCAAGAGTTGATCCTAAAGAGGTGGCTTGCCAGTGTGTGAGAATATATATATATATATATATATTCTAAAGTCATCCACCATGGAAAAGAGGCAAGAAATAGGTACACAAGAGATTAAGAAGAGAGATTTACGTACCTCGCACTTGAGAAACTAGAGAGAGAGTTAGCTGGTTAGGGTTAAATCTCGACTGTACCAAATCCCGGGTTATAAGAGGGAAATCTCGGACGAGATTTGGGTCCAGGGGGCCAAGATTTGTCTAAAGGCAATGTTTTTGTGATGCAAACTAGTTGGGGCTCGGGGTAAGCTTCTCTGTTGCCTTCTTTGTATACATCTCTTGGATCGCAATAACAGTTATCCAAATGGCTTCACCGAAACTTTAGGTTATAATCGATGATATAAATATAAATTGTGACGTCTGGAATTTTTATTCGGGTTAGTGAGCGGGTTATCGACCTTCCCACAGGCGTAGCTCAGTCTTTCCGCAGGCACCGGGTGTTGAGTAACGGGTTTTTATCCCAAAATCCCGTTTTGGCCCTTCGTTTCTCTGCCTTTGCTTTTGACCCCTCGATATCTGGCAAAAGGAGTGAGGATGACAGCTGACCCCTTGTTCTCCCCACCTTGTGCAGGCTAGCATTTCCCCACTCTCCTCACGCTTGTCATTCACGTAACTCATTTCTACCTCTTCTTCCTCTTGAGTTCTCTTCTCTCTCTTCTCCTTGCACCTCCTTAAGTATGGCCAGTAGTAGAAGAGATTTGGATCTAGTTTGGTGATAGAATGAATTATTATCTATATTTCAGATGCGGTCTTGTCGCTTTCTCATCATAATTTTGCATGCATGTACATGAATTTGTAGTGTTTATGTCATTATTTGGTTACTTTCCAAGAATCGAGGTCTACACCATGTTTTATTGTAATTGTGGGGAATATGGCACATTTTGGGTTGAAATGGAGCATAAGGAGCTAAGGAAGTTGTGGAGCTACATTTAGGAGCACTAGGAAGAACAAGGAGAAAGGCAAGAACCATGCTGGAAGGAAGAAAGAAAGATCCCGATGATGATACGATGGCATGCACGTAGACCACTAATGATCTCGGATGAACACAATGATGCATCTCGACCAAGATGGCCCACTAGGCCTGGATCGAGGTCGACGGCCAACAGCCCAAGGAAATAAGATACAATTTTGACCTAATATGCTTCTATAAGAATGGAAGGTGAGTATTGCGTTAGACACTTTGAGATATCAAGGAATTCTTTGGACGGTTGATAAGGATTGAAGGGAAGAAGATTTGAAGGAAGGATTGCTTAGGGTTCAAGGAACCCTAGATTGTGAGGATTTTCTTTGAAAGTATTTGTGAGTTGTTATCATTCCATTTTAGAACACATTGTTGGATACTATTGATTCATTGTTTGCTGTGATTATTGGAACGTCTTTGTTGATTCATTATTCACATTTTCTTGATATTCTTCAAAATATTTGATATTGCATTAATTATGATGATTGTTGGCTAAATACTCCTAATATTCTAGTGTTCTTCCTCACCAAAAAATCGATTCTAGGGTTATTAGGTTAAGGTTGTGGTATACACGATGAAAGAATGAACCTTATTCTGAGTGGACCTTGAAAGCTCGAGTTAACCCTAATCCAAAACCCGTCTCGGGCTGTTCATTGAGCATCTCAACCGAGATCGATATAGAATAGCACGAGATCGCCCACTGTATTACAGATTCCGAGTTTAGGTTATAGTTTTCCAAATCCTATCCTTGTTACACCTTTCGTGGTTTATACGCAAGCCTAGGATGAGACTTACCCGGTGATTCCTTTGCTTGTATACCGATGATGATGAGTGTTAAGTAATAAAGGTTTATCCTTTATTTGGGTTTGAGTGTGCCTTCATCCTACCTTTGAGAGTTAACCTGAGACTTACCCGGTGATGATTAGTTTTGTACCCTTTGGTAAGTGATGTTGGTTTGAGCGCTTTTACCTTTCCTTAGATCCTTGAGACTTACCCGGTGATAGGAGCATTGGTTTGGGAAAGTGGGTAGTGAGACTTGCCCGGTAATCTATCCCATCATTGAAACACCTTCCCTCAACAAACCTCATCTTTGTCCACGTTACCTTCAGAGATCTTGAGTGAAAACCACAACTGGATACTATGATCTTTAGAATTTTCATTTTCCTATCTTGTTATACATCTTGTCTTTTGCTTTTGATCAGTATTATTGCATACTTCTGAAGTTAGATTGCTTTACTGTGAATTTTTTCACCGATTCCCTAACATCGACTCCGAAATATAAGCCCTTACTAAGATTGATCCGTACACTACGGGTTCGCTTATCATTAGGTTTATTATTCGGATTATAAATTTAAAGCTTTGTCTGGACACACCTTTTGGAGCGAACAAGTTTTTGGCGCCGTTGCCGGGGAGTTTGTCAAGACCAATCCAGTGTACGGTTGTCTAACTTGGAAGCTTCTTGCTTTTGCTATTGATCTTTCTGCTTGAGTGTTCTTGCAGAACCTTTCTTAGTTTTTTGTGAAGAACTAGATATGGTAGAGAAATTGTTCCCTACGATCCTGAACCGGAAAAGACTTACAAGAAAAGGTTGAAAGAAGCTAAGAAAATGGCCGCTGCTAATGATAAAGAACTAGAGGATCTTAGAGCTGAAATGGCTGAAGCTCGAGATAAAATAAGGCTATAAGAAGAAGCTGTAAGTAAAGAGAGAGTTGACCAACTTACTCAACAAGAGCAACTCCAAACCGACATGGCCGAGTTGAGAGAGCAGATTCGACTAGTGAATCTGGAAAGGGAGAGGGGTGCTAGAGTTATGATTAATCCACCTCCACCAGCACCTGTTTATGTGCCACCACCCACCGCCTCCACCAAGGGTGATGCCAGTTGATCCATTTGTAGGCATTCCACAAACACTAGGTCAACGTATGGATCCCGTTCAGCAAATACGTTGTCCCGGCATTAACTTAGGGGATCCAATTGAAAGAGATTATGAGTTTCGACCTCAAGTCATCACAATGATTCAACATAATCGTTTTGGAGGAATGGAGAGAGAATCACCGCACCAACACTTACAAAACTATGATATTTTACTGGAAACTTTGAGACCTTCTAGATGTGACAATAACAACTAATAACTCCGTGTTTTCCTTTTCTCTTTGAAGGATAAAGTAATTGCACGGTATCATTCGCTTCCAACTGGGAGTGTGAACACATGGGAGGAGATGACCGCAGAGTTTCTCACCAAATTCTTCCCGCCATCAAAGACGGCAGAGTTGAGGGCCAAAATAAATGCATTTGTGATGAGGAACGGTGAAAGCCTCAATAAGTCATGGGAAATGTTTAAAGACCTTTTGTTGGATTGCCCACATCATGCGATTCCAAAGATTGATTTGCTAGTAATCTATTTCAAGGGTTTGGATGCTAAAGCGCAGTTCAAACTTCAACCACTCTCAATTGAGATGTTCATGGATAAACCAGTTGATGAAGCGTGGGATTTTATTGAAAACCAAACTCTCACTATGGAGAAATACTCCCACTGGAGTACCGAGACGGGAGGTCAAAGCTCAAGACCTCAAGAGTTGAACCTCACCTCTTCTAGCGTTGAACAAATTGACGCCCTCAACAATAAGATAAAGGCTTTGTAGGAGCTCATAAAGTCAAAAACTCAACAAAACAAGGAGCAAGATGTCGGGTATATTGGAAGAGGAAACTACCAAGAGAACAGGAACAACAACTACAACAACAACAACAATCGGGACTACAATAATTGGAGATTCAATCAAAACAATTCTTGTAATCGCTATTTCCATGTTAAAAATGCTCTAACTCCACCTTATTCTTCTTCTACTACTCAATTGAAGAGCCAGGAACCATCATCAAGCTCAAGTCACCACCGAGTTCCAAATTGGAAGCTATGATCGAGGCGTTGGGAGTAAACATGAGTGGATTAGAGAGCACAATTACTTCGATTTTTAAGGCACAAAAAGCCTTGTAAAAACAAGTGTTTAGCAACGGAGAAGTTCCTAAAGATCAAGGGAAACTTCCAAGACGTATAGAGAATAACCCAAAAGGCCAAATTATGGCAATTACAACAAGGAGTGGCATGAAGACCGCTAACCCACAACCTCTATCGAACGAAGCTGTAAAGCAGCGCATTTCGACCGAGGTGAAATCTGGGCCAACCGAGGAGACCACAACAGGGAGTCACCACGGAAAGGATCTCGACCGAAATGTTTTTGGGTTGACCGAAGTAAAGAAAAAGAAGAAATTTACGTACCACCACTTGCGTACAAGCCATCACTACCATTCCTGCAGTCTTGAGCGAGAGCTCGTCTATACAAGCACTTCGGTAAGTTTCTAGACCTTGTGAGTAAACTCCATATTAACATGCCTTTCATTGATGCTATTCTAGGTATGCCCGCATATGGGAAATTCTTAAAAGAAATCCTCTCTAACAAGAGGAATCTGGAAGACTTTGGTGAAGTAAAGATGTCCTCAAGGTCACCGTAACTCATCAAGATCATGAGGGAGAAGATGCCACCCAAACTAAGAGATTTGGGATCGTTCTGTATCCCCATTGAAGTTGGAAACGTCACATATGATGCACTATGTGATCTAGGAGCCGGTGTGAGCATCATTCCACTTGCATTGTGTGAGAAGGTTGGATTAGGGGAACCTAAACTAGTTAAGATGACACTATATATGCTGGATCGATCAATCACTCGACCCGTAGGCGTGTTTGAAGACATTCCAATAAGAATAGGTAAATTCTACATTCCCGTAGACTTTGTGGTATTGGACATTCCTGCTGATTATCCAGTTCCAATCATCCTTGGGAGGTATTCGCTCGAAAGGTGTGTGCTTCAAAGTCTTAATTTATATCTAGAACTCAAAGCAAAAGCGAACCCGTAGTGTACGGATCGGCTGTAGTAAGGTAAGAATTCCAGAGTCGAACTCAGGGATTTGGTGAGAGTAAATTCAAATTCAGTTATCTAGCAAAAATGCAAAAGCTTTTGTGATTAACAAAGGGGGAAATGATTCCAAGGATTCAAGTATCCGAATTCGGCTTTCGATTCAAGACACTTCTAAAGGATATAAGGACAAAGTTTATATTGCCAAGATTATATGTTTAAAGGTAGGTATCGTACGGTGAAGTTCCGAAACCTATTTATCTAGTCCAAAGGTTCTCTCTATAAGGGTTGTTGAGGGTGTAAAATAGAAAGATCTAAGGACAAGAATTATGTTCAAACTAACTATCTAAAACCCCAAGATGTGACTCTCCAAGGTAAAGAAAAGAAAGCACACTTAGAATCATAATAAAGGATGTTGAGTCTCTTTATTACCCAAATCTTGTAATCTTAATCTATTAAATGTAGAATCAAGGTTGAAGTATCTTCACACACCTAAATAGAGGTTAAAAAGGTTAATCAAGGTTGGGAATTAGGCAAGGATTAACTTTAGTTAAAGAATAAATCAATTAAAGCTCGACAGGGAATTAAATCGACCTACCATAAATAAATCGGACGATTTATCTCAAGAACAGGGCAATTTTCCTGTTTGTCGCAAAGTTAAAATCTAAACTCTCAGGGTCCAAATGTTTGAATGAGTTCAGTCTATCATCATCTAAGCTTCAATCATCAACTATTCTCCCCAGAATCACAAGGGTTTTAGCTAACCATTTTCAAAATCAAATCAAAATAAAGATGAGTGAAATAATTCAAATAAACCCGAATCTTGAATAAAAACCCAATAACCTTCAAATTCGTGAACCAATCTCAAAACCGATCAATGTATCTCTCAATTAACTCAATATCGAGTTCAAAAACCACAAAGACTTTAATGGAATACAGAAATCTCACAAATATGATCAAGATTGACTTTCCGGCAAAAGTGTTCCAATCCTTCTCCAAGAATCTTCAATCTCTCCCTAACTTGTAAAGATTTCTCCTGCGGCCTTCTTGTTTTCGTTCCTAGAAACCTATAGTTTCTTGCTAATGGGCCGTTTGGCAAAACACTTCTCTAGCCCAAAAATGATGGTCTTGTGTCGTCTTTATCATTTAGCCAAAAAGCAAAGAAGATTGGGCTGGCCGATTTACCCATAAAACCGTTCGATTTTTAATGACAAAAATCGTCCGATTTATATAGTAAATGGCACGATTTTCTTCAACAGAGAGTGCTTGTCTGACCGAGGTGACCTTTTCTGATCAAAAACTGAGAGTTAAGTGTTAGAGTTTGTCAAATCCTATTCTTATTACACCTTTCCTAGTTCAATACGGTTTGACACAACTCCTCCACGGCCGTAGAAGTTGCTGGAATGAACCACGCTTCCCTTGCCATGGTACCACGGCCGTGGACTTGAACGTGGAAATCAGTACGGCCGTATTTTAGACCGTGGTTTAGGGCAAGAACGTGATTCTTCCTTAGCCTCGTGCATCCTTCAAGTTGGCACTCCCTTAGCTCCTAGGAATGCCCTCAATCCATGAACATTGCTCAATCAACTCCATCCTTGCTCAATTCCGTTCGGAAATAGCTCTCAATTACCTATAATCAACATAAAGCTTGTGTAGATCTTTATATCGACATTATAGACAAACTAGGTCACAAATGCATCAATGCTCAATCAATGACTATCATAATAGATAAAATACACTTAGAAAACGTGCCTAAAATATCACAATATTTCATGCTAACAAATAACCCCATACTTGCCACTTGCTTGTCCCTAAGCAAGGTCTTTCAAAAGCTTTAAAACAAAAGTTAGGATGAAATATGTGTACCTTCTCAAAGCAATACTTCTTTTTGATGAATGTGCCTTCTAATCAATAGATCATTCTCAAATCTTGATTCAATCGTTTATAAAACTTTCATATACTTAATCAAAGAGTAAGGAGTAAAGAAAGCTCATGAATCAATCAAACTTCCATACAAACATCATAACCTTCAAACATTATCAAAATCAATCATAAGAAACTTCAATTTAGATCACCAAGTCATATAACATTCTTTTGATCTTAAGGACTTTCAAAGAAAAGGTCTAGAATGTGGAAAGGGAAGGAAACTTTAAGGAATGTGGTGCATGAATCCGGGAAAGTGGATAACTACTCTCTTCTTCTTCTCTTGCGGTTTCCGCAGCACTTTCAACTTAGAGCTTCGCTCTCTTATTTTCATTTTTCGACTTTACATTTGGAGTTATGGATAGAGGTGCACAAAAACCGAAGCCTAGGAGATTGGCGTTTCTCAATTTTTATGAGATGCCTCAAACCCTTAGCGCACATACCATAATCCGCTAGGAATATCGCTCAATCCGACTTTGGCAAGACACAAACACCCGGCTATGTGAATGGTGCCGAGTTACTCATCATCATGATTAACTTCCTCAAACCCTTAGCGCACATACCATAATCTGACGGTGCTGGTGCTGGTGCTGGTGGCTGCTGTGCGGACCATGGAGGTGGAGCTCCGTACCATGCAGGAGGTGTCTCCATCCATGTGGGCCTCTCACTCACGCTGGCGTGGCGAGAAGATGAACCTGAAGCTCTGGATGGATGTGGAGAACGTCTGGGCACATCAGAACCAATGTCCGGCTGATCCGGAAACGTGCCAAACTCCTGCTCTGCTCCTCCTCCTCCCTCAAACTGATCTCTCATCTCCTCCTCCTCAACTACGGGCGGTGGTGGGACATATGGAGGAGCTGCAATCCTGTTCGCATGCATAGCTGCGAACGTAGCCTTCCAATTATGGCGTCCAGCCATAATGGAGTACTCCGGGAGCCACTCAATGCCCCTCCCCGTCCTGCTCTCCCAAGGCATAGCTGCATAAGGTGGACCTCTATGGGTTTATGAAGATAAGACCTCTAGTCATGAAGGCCTGGAGTCCTAGGGGTACGACTGGTATGCGTGTACATGCAGAAAAATCCACCCCTAACATCCTAGCAAGGTGGGTGACTATCCCACCATAACCAATGTTCCCCGCCCTCTTGTTCTTAAGCTTGCTCATGGTAGTAGCTAAGAGGGTGGCGCAGTCAGCAGGGCGCCCATACAGCATAGAGTACAGAAGGAAGAGCTCATCCGTCTTGATGTTCTAAGGTGTCTCCGTCCTAGGGAAGAGACACTCAGAAAGAACACGGTGATCAATCTTCAAGGCTAAGTGATACATCAACTTAGCCTTGGTATCAGCTGGTTGCCAGCGGTCCTCGCTGGCGTAAATCATAGCTACCTCCTCCCAAAAATCTTTGGCATAAACGCCACTAGGAAAACGACCATTGAAGGTCTCTTGGAACCCAAAGAAGGCTCCGAACTCTCAGATGGTAAAATCATAGTTCCTTTCCATCAGACGGAAAGAAATTGTCCTATCCACATGGATGTGCTCAAACGACGTCACAACCTCTCTCGTGATCTCCTCATAAGCGTGCTCTCAGATAGCCGAGAAGACGATAAGACCGGCTCTATCCAAGAGCCAAGTAAGGTCATCTACTATGTGAAGAAGAGCTAGATCCTCCAACAATAGGTACCTAGGTCCTATCACAACCCTCTCATGGATCCTCTCGAGTGAATCGAGGTGATCCTCATGAATGGTAGGTACTCTAGGGCTATGAGGTGCGGGTGATGAAGGTGATGACGGAGGTGAAGGGGAGAAAGGTGGTGGTGCTCTAGAGGATGAAGAGGAAGAGGGGTTACCCTTCCTCTTTTTGTTCTTATCCTTCTCATTCTTCTTCTCCTTAATCCTCCCAGAAACTCTCCTCACAAAATCCATTACTGTTCAAAACCACAGTCTGTTCTTGGTGTTCCACGGCCGTGGAATTGACAGAGACCGTGATTCGTCTCGCTTTTTCTCAAATCTCAGCAAACAGCACTCAAACTCAGCAATCAGGCAGCCCTAATCTAATTCCTTCCAATTTCAATCAGTTCTCCTATAATTTCTAGCAAAAATGAACCCAAATTGACAAATATAGAGAAGAGCGAAAAAAACCTAGGTTTCGGATTTTAAAATCCGAATTCTGCGTTCCTTGGTGATTTGCCGCTCGATTCGTTGCTTGGATCTCGTTGGTGGTCGAATTTGCTTCAGTTTGGGTCGAAGAATCGTTGAAAACGATTAACGAACGGAGAATCTAGGTGAGGGGCGTGGAATCGGCAAAAATGGTCGTGGAATTGGGTTTTGTGAAGTGTTTTTATGAAGAACGTGGTTTATATAGTGGCCGGCAAAATTTTGGAAAATCACGGTCTGTCGGGGGGTTCCACGGCCGTGGAAATGTACGGAACCGTGGTTTTTGTGATTTTTCAAAGGCTTTTGGAAATTACGGTCACTGTAGTTGTCACGACCGTGGTTTAGGCCGTGGACTCTCTGTAATGCTCCAAAGTCCAAGTTTCGTCACTTTTCTTCAAAATTACTCTTCCCCTTTCCTTTTCCACTGTTCCTACATCCAAAAACACGAACATACCGGAAGAAATCGAAGGCAAAACAAAGCAAAAACGTCTATTCTAAGCTAAACTATGAATCGAAAACAAAAACGTAAATGCAATACCTTGGGTTGCCTCCCAAGAAGCGCTTTGTTTAAGGTCCGTAGCTAGACCAAACTCGCACTTATTCGAGTGCGGTAGGCGCGAACTCTTCAGCTTGGAGTTCCGGTGTATAATTCTTGAGTCGTTGACCGTTCACCTTAAAGCTTCCGCCCGCTTCACCCCATACTTCAACTGCACCATGGGGAAAATACGTTTGATTAGAAAAGGTCCGGTCCAACGAGATTTAAGCTTACCTGGAAAGAGACGAAGCCTTGAATTGAAGAGGAGAACTTGATCTCCTTCTTTGAAGTCCTTTGGAATGATATGCTTATCATGCCAACGCTTTGCTCTCTCCTTATAAATCTTGGCGTTCTCATAGGCATTCAAGCGGAGTTCTTCAAGCTCATTAAGGTTCAAGAGACGCTTCTATCCCGCTTCCTTCATGCTGAAATTCAACCATTTGATAGCTCAAAACGCCTTGTGCTCCAGCTCTACCGATAAGTGACAAGACTTCCCATACACAAGGTTGTATGGTGTGGTTCCTATGGGAGTCTTGTACGCCTTATGCTCCAGCTCTACCGATAAGTGACAAGACTTCCCATACACAAGGTTGTATGGTGTGGTTCCTATGGGAGTCTTGTACGCAGTCCGGTACGCCCATAATGCATCATCAAGCTTTAAGGACCAATCCTTCCTAGTCCTTGAAACCGTCTTCTCTAGGATTCCTTTGATCTCCCGATTTGAGATCTCAACTTGTCCACTAGTTTGTGGATGATAAGGGGTGGCGATCTTGTGAGTAACCCCATACTTAGCTAGAAGAGCTTCAAAGCGCCGGGCAATGAAGTGAGAACCTCCATCACTAATGATAGTCCTTGGTGTCCCGAATCGTGGAAAGATGGTCTTGTTGAAGAACTTAACCACCACCATGGCATCATTGGTAGGAGAGGCAATTGCTTCCACCCATCTAGAAACATAATCCACCGCCAAGAGTATGTATTGGTTTCCACAAGATGATGGGAACGGTCCCATGAAGTCAACTCCCCAAACATCGAAAATCTCTACCTCTTGGATGTTATTGAGAGGCATATCATTCCTCCTAGAGATATTTCCTGTTCTTTGACAAGCATCGCAGCAGGAAACAAAGGATTGCACATCTCTAAATAAAGTAGGCCAAAAAAATCCAGATTGCAATACCTTAGCGCTAGTCTTGTTCGAACTAGCGTATCCTCCACATGGTAGTGAATGACAATGGCGGATGACACTTTGCATCTCATCTTCCGGCACACATCGCCGAATGATGCCATCCGGACCACTCTTGAAGAGGAGAAGTTCATTCCAAAAGTATTCACGGACATCTTTAAAGAACTTCTTTCTTTGTGCGTAGGATAATCCGGGTGGTATCTCCTGACAAACCAAATAGTTAACAAAATCAGCAAACCATGGTTCGTTACCTTTGGAGATCACATCGATGCACTCCTCAATAATGTGTAGGTGTTCGTCCGGGAAGGAGTCATCTATAGGTAAGTGGTCGTCCTCTAGATGTGTTAGGCGACTCAAATGATCCGCAACGGAATTCTCCGAACACTTCTTGTCACGGATCTCTAGATCGAATTCTTGTAGGAGAAGAATCCATCTAATTAGCCTTGGTTTCGCATCCTTCTTTGCAAGGAGGTACCGGATCGCAGCATGATCCGTGTAGACAATCACCTTTGCACCTACAAGATAAGAGCGAAACTTGTCAATAGCACAAACAATGGCTAAAAATTCCTTTTCTGTAGTGGCGTAGTTGAGTTGCGCTTCATCTAGCGTCTTGCTAGCATAGTATATGGCATGGGTTCGCCCTTCCTTTCGTTGTCCAAGAACAACTCCTATAGCTACGTCACTAGCATCACACATAACCTCAAAGGGAAGAGTCCAATCCGGAGGTTGGATTATAGGTGCTGAAATTAGAGCTTCCCGGATCATGTTAAACGCATCTAGGCATTCCTGCGAAAACTCAAAAACTGCATCCTTCATCAATAGATTAGTTAGCGGTTTTGATATTTTAGAGAAGTCTTTTATGAAGCGTGTATAGAATCCAACATGTCCTAGGAAACTTCTTATCCCTTTCACCGAAGTTGGGGGAGGAAGCTTCTCTATAGTCTCTATTTTCGCCTTATCCACCTCTATCCCTCTACTAGAGATTAGGTGTCCTAATACAATTCCTTCCTTTACCATAAATTGACACTTCTCCCAATTAAGAACTAGGTTAGTGTCTTCACAACTTTGTAAAACAAGAGCAAGGTTAGAAAGGCAATTGTCAAAAGAGGAACCGTATACGGAGAAGTCATCCATGAAGATCTCCATGATTTCCTCAATGTATTCGGAGAAGATGGCCATCATGCACCTTTGAAAGGTGGCTGGGGCATTGCAAAGCCCGAACGGCATTCTCCTATAAGCGAACGTACCCCATGGGCACGTGAATGTGGTCTTCTCCTGATCATCCGGGTGTATCGGGATCTGAAAGAAACCACTATAACCGTCAAGATAGCAAAAGTGGGAATGTTGCGCTAACCTTTCAAGCATTTGATCGATGAAGGGTAGTGGGAAGTGATCCTTCCTCGTCGCGTTGTTAAGCTTGTCGTAGTCTATGCACATCCGCCATCCCGTTACGGTTCAGGTAGGAATGAGTTCGTTATTCTTGTTGGTGATGACCGTCATTCCTCCCTTCTTCGGAACTACTTGAACCGGACTCACCCACTTACTATCGGAGATAGGATAGATGATACCTGCATCAAGAAGTTTAAGAATTTCCTTCTTGACAACCTCCTTCATGGTCGGATTCAACCGCCTTTGAGGTTGTCTTGAAGTCCTAAAGTCCTCTTCCATTAATATTTTATGCATGCATAGGGAAGGTTTGATTCCTACTAAGTTTTCTATAGTATAGCCTAAAGCTTTCCTATGTTTCCTAAGGACAACCATAAGCTTACTATGTTCATCTATGGTTAGATCGGAGCTAACAATAACCGGATAAGTAGAGTTAGGTCCTAGAAAAGCGTACCTTAGATGAGTAGGAAGTGGCTTTAGTTCCATTGCTTTCGGAGCTTCCAATGCCTCTTGAGGAGCTTCCGATGTCTCCTTAGAAGTGTCTAAGGAAGTAGAAGATGTAGGAGAAGAATCAAAAGAAGTTGAAGAAGTGGCACGATCATCCCCTTCCACGGCCAAAATTACGGTTTCCATACACCCTCCACGGCCGTGGTTTAGGGCGTGGAAAGTGGTTACGGTTGCTCTGCCTCCTCCACGACCTGTAACCCTCTGGAGTGAGCCACGCTTTGGGTTGTGAAACCCACGGCCATGGAATATAGTGTATGGCCGTGGATTCTCACGTTTTCTGCCTCGTCGTGGAGTTTCTCAAACTCCTCTTCACACACTTCCTCTTGTGCTTCTAAGGCTTCAATTGCCTCATTGCACTCCTCTTCTTCACCTACATTCGTTAGACTCATAGCAATAACCTTTTGCAAAGGATCTTTGAAGAGAATCGCACTTACCTCCTCTCTAGACAACCCCTCTTCATCTTGGATATTGAATATATCCTCATCAAAGATTGGCTCCTTCACTAGAGTGGAAAGAACGAACTCTATCTTCTCTTCTCCTATGTCAAAGGCGAGTCTAGCATTCTTGCAATCGACTATGCAGCCGGAAGTTGCAAGAAACGGTCTTCCGAGTATGATCGGGACCGGACTATCTGCAGGAATGTCAAGCACAACAAAATCAATAGGAACAAAGAATTTACCTAGCTTGACTGGGGCGTCCTCTACAATACCGACGGGACGAGTGATGGATCGATCCGCCATGTACAACGTCATCTTCACCGGTTTAGGGTCGCCTAAACCGATCTTCCTACATAATGCAAGTGGTATGATGCTCACACTTGCTCCCAAGTCACATAATGCATCAAATGTGACATCTCCCACTCCTATGGGAATACAAAATGACCCCGGAGCCTTTAGCTTTGGGGGCATTTTCTCCTTCATGGTCTTGATAAGATCCGAAGAATCCGAACTCATCTTAACCTCTCCAAAATCTTCTAGCTTCCTCTTGTTGGAGAGGAGCTCCTTTAAGAACTTGCCATAAGCCGGCATACCTACAATAGCATCAATGAAAGGTATATTAATATGCAGCTTGCTCATGAGTTCTATAAACTTACCAAATTATTTATCTAGGCGTGCTCTCGCTCTAGATTGAGGGAATGGTAGGGGAGGTTTGTAAGCCGGAGGAGGAACGTAGACATCTTCCTTCTCCTTCCCCTTCTCCTTGTCTTTCTCAACGGGGACTTCAACAAACTTAGGCTGCGGATCGGTGGTAGTCACTCCGCTCCTAGTTGTGATTGCCATCATCCTTCCCTTAGGGTTGTCCTCCGTCTTTCCTGGAAGTTTCCCTTGATTCCTAGGAACTTCCTCCGCATGGCTGAACATTTGGTTTTCTAAAACCTTTTGGGCTTTATCAACCTTAGAAATTTGATCATCAACCGTAATGATGTGGTTCTCCAAACCTTGAAGCTTTCCCAAAATCGTTTCCAACATGGGATCGGGCTTCTCCTTCCCCGAAGTGTTTCCTCCATTAGATGTTTGCCCCTGGCTTTTCAAAGGAGTAGAGGAAGAGGAAGGTGAAGTTAGTGAATTCTAATTAGAAGGATAAGAGTTACCGGAGTTTTGTTGATTGGAGCGCCAATTGTTGTTGTTTGAACCCCTATTGTTGTTCCAATTGTTGTACCGGTTGTTGTTGTTGCCATTCCAATTATTCCGGTTGTTGTTCCGGTTATTGTTGTTGCGGTTGGTATTCTCACCACCGTTGTTGTTGTTGCCCAAGTAGCCAACATCTTTCCCTTGTTGCTTTGGGAAGTTGGTCTTGATAGCCTCCTTCAACTCTTTGATCTCATTGTTGAGGGAGAAAATCTGATTTTGAGCTTCATGTGTGAGCTTTGCTCCTTGCTCCACACGATTTCCTTCAACTTTCCGGTGGGAATACTTCTCTATGACTCTTGCTTGCTTCTCAATGAAGTCCCAAGCGTCATCTTCCCTCATGTCCATGAATGTACCACATGAGAGGGATTGGAGCTTGAATTGTGTCTCCACATCCAGCCTCTTATAGTATATCTCTAGCAATGCAAGCTTGGATATGCCATGATGAGGACAATCCAAGAGCAAATCCTGAAACCTTTCCCACGATTGAAACAAACTTTCGTTAGATCTCATGGAAAATGCATTAATCTTACCTCTAAGTTCCGCCGTTTTGGATGGCGGAAAGAACTTAGTGAGGAACTCCGCGGAAAGGTCTTCCCATGTGTCTAGTTTCCCACTAGGAAGAGCTTGATACCAAGACAATGCTTTCCCCTTCAAGGAGAAGAAGAAAGGCTTGAGCTTATAGTTGTTGGTAGTCGCGTTCTTCGGCCTCATTGTCTCCATCATACACTCAAAGTTTTGCAAGTGTTTGTGTGGAGATTCAGCGCTTGTCCCGCCAAATTGGTTTTGGCGAACAAGAGTAATGACTTGAGGGTTGAAGCTAAACCCTTGTACATCATCAGCATCAAAGTTCACACCTAGACGGCGTGATTGCCGTGTTGGATCCATTCTTTGGCCAAGAGTTCTTGGCTCCTCATCCACACGTTCGATCCTAACATTCCTAGGTGGAACACGGCGATTAACAGCTGCCCGTGGATGGAATGGATTCACATTGATCGTGGGATCAATTTCCTCTAGCGGTGGCATGGAGGAGTCGCTATCATTATTAGATGAGTTGGCTCTAACCGATCTTCCCGGTCTCCTCCTTTTCCTTTTCTCCTTGAGGTTGTTTATCTCAATCCTCATTTGGAACATCATGTCAGTTAGATCGTCAACCTTCATTTGATGACGATCTGTTTCTTCTCTACGTGTCTTCTCACTCCATAGGAGTTGAGCTTCTTTCTCCGCTAGCTCCGATTGAAGATCACGTTCGTGTTCTTCAGCCATTTTCTTTTCCTTTCGCTTTTACCTTAAAGTTCTCTCAAGCTCTTGATCAAGAGGTAAGAGATCCTCGGTGTTCCTAGACCTGCGCATGCACTCAAAGAGATATCAAATAACAAGGGAGAAGCTCCCAAGCTTGACAACCGAGAACCGAATTCGGCCTAGACCAAATCCCCGGCAACGGCGCCAAAAACTTGTTCGCCACTTAGCGTGCGTGCAAATAAGCTTTAAATTTATAAAACTAGAATCAAGCAAGCGAACCCGCAGTGTACGGATCGATATAGTTAAGCAAGAATTCCAGAGTATCGAACACAGGGATTTGGGGGGAACAAATTCAATTATAGGTTATCAAGCAAGTAAATGTAAGAGCTTTTGGAATTATTGGGAAAACAACAATCCTAAAGATCCAGGAATCCAGCTGTGGCAATCGATTCAAGATATACTAATGATATAAGGACAGAGTTGAGATATGCGAAGGTATGCTAATGTAAGGTAATCGTACGGTGAAGTTCCAAAAACCTTATATGAATCACCTACAAGACACTCTCTATAAAGGTTGTTGAGGCTTCAATATAGAAAGGTTCTAAAGGTAAGAATTAACGTCAAATACCCAAACTTGTAATACAAGGATCAAGACTAACTAAACCGATTAAGGTTGTGACACTCACAATCGAGGTAGAGGTTGTTGAGGCTTCACTACCACCTAGAAAAGGCAAGCCAAGACTAAGTTAAAGCAAATCTTTAACTTTGAATTAAAGTAAAAGCAAGTTCGTAACTTAACACAAAATTACGGCTAGTTCTTGAATTCCACGGCCGTGGAAGCTTAAGAACAGACCGTGGATTAGGGTTGTCGTCGATTCTCTCTAACTCTCAGGGTCCAATCTGTTTACGATCGATCTATCATCATCTAAGCCACAACTATCAACCCTTCACCTTAGAATTGTTAAGGGTTTTTAGCCAATAACAGTCATATTGATATCAAATTCAAGGGTTAAGAGATTGAAAGATGAAAACTTCCGAAAACCTTAATAAATATCAAATCAATCTCAAAGTCACAATCAAGAACAATAATCGTCACTAGATTCGGAATAACACAAACAAACACAAATCTTAGATAAGAAGGAAGAACGGGATGTCAATCCGTCTTCTAAATCAAACCTAAACAAGAAGTGAAATCTCCTTGCGAACAATCTTCCGAATCTTCGATCTTCCGTCAATCCGGAAATCCCAATGGCAAAGCGCAAAATATCCCAAACACAATCTCCGCCAAATGCGAAATTAGGGCAATTCCAAGCGCAAGTGTAAGATGCGTCTATGCGTAAGCGAAGGTGACTGAATCTCTCTTCGCCCGTCCTTTTATAGTGTAAGATAAAATATCGGCCCGGCCCAATTGCGTAGGAGATCGTGGCTTAAAGTGTAGCGAAAAAGATCGCCAAGATCACGGTCGTGGAAGGGTTCCACGGCCGTAATTTAGAGCGTGGAAATCAACACGGTTTGACACAACTCCTCCACGGCCGTAGAAGTTGCTGGAATGAACCACGCTTCCCTTGCCATGGTTCCACGGCCGTGGACTTGAACGTGGAAATCAGTACGGCCGTATTTTAGAGCGTGGTTTAGGGCAAGAACGTGATTCTTCCTTAGCCTCGTGCATCCTTCAAGTTGGCACTCCCTTAGCTCCTAGGAATGCCCTCAATCAATGAACATTGCTCAATCAACTCCATCCTTGCTCAATTCCGTTCGGAAATAGCTCTCAATTACCTATAATCAACATAAAGCTTGTGTAGATCTCTATATCGACATTATAGACAAACTAGCTCACAAATGCATCAATGCTCAATCAATGACTATCATAATAGATCAAATACACTTAGAAAACGTGCCTAAAATATCACAATATTTCATGCTAACAATCATCACTCCAGCATATTATCATCAACCCTACACAAGGCCTAGAGAAAGATCATCTCTAGCCGACACTTACCACGTCATACTGGCATAGAGGAAAGCCATCTCCAGCTAAATATACACATAACACTACCACGTGGAGGAAAGCCATCTCAACTCACACTATGTCCATCAATGATAGCATGGAGGAAAGAACCATCTCCTTGTAATCCTAACATATACTCCATAGTATAGAGTAAAGAACCATATCTAGCTATACCTATCTTGCGCTAGCTAGCAACAAGATCTAACAAATCATATGCACACATCACAGCTAGCATGAAAACACAGCATATAACATAAGCACATAGCATAAGCACATAGCATAACATGAACTCACCAAGATGGCACTAAGATCTACTCGTGGATCCTACAGGTGCATCTGTCACGGCGTAGAACTCTAGATAGTTCCTCTGGATACTAGCCTCAGTTTCCCATGTAGCCCCATCCAGTCCACGTCTAGACCATTGTATCCTCAACATAGGAATATCCTTTGAACGCATGCCTCTCACACCTCGCTCTAGGACTGCAATAGGGTGCTCTATAAAGGTGTGGTCAGGCTCAACCACCAGATCATCATAACTCACAATGTGCCTCGGATCTGGTATGTACTCCCTCAACTGAGTCACATGAAACACAAGGTGAACACCCTCTAACCTCGGAGGCAATGCTAATCTGTAGGCTGCCCTCCCAACCCTATCTAGTATCTCGAAAGGACCGATATATCGGGAACTCAACTTCCCCTTTATGCCAAAGCGTCTGACGCCTCGCGTCGGAGATACCCACAACCAGACATGAGCTCCTAGCGTGAACTCTAGAGGTCGACACCTCCTATCTGCATATGACTTCTGGCGACTCTGTGCAGCCAGCATCCTCTCTCTAATCAGCGTTACTCGATCTATATCATCCTAAATCTTCTCTAGCACTATCCCACTAATACTTCTAGGCTCGTCCCAGCATAAAGGTGTACGGAACCTACGTCCATACAGTGCCTCATAAGGAGCAATCCCAATGGACGCATGCCAACTATTGTTGTATGAGAACTCAACGAGTGGGAGGTAATCAAACCATCCCTGTCCCCAATCCAACACATAGGCTCGCAGCTTGTCCTCCAGGGTTTGGATGGTCCTTTCAGACTAACCATCTGTCTTGGGGTGAAACGCAGTCATGAAGTGTAGACTCGTCCCCAAAGCAGTCTACATCTGCTAAATCATCCATCTCGATCAGAGACGATCGTCTTGGGAACACCATGGAGTCTCACTATCTGCCTAGTGTACTGCTCAGGTAATCTGCTCATTGGCCAAGTCTCTCTGCTTGGAATGAAACGTGTCGTCTTTGTTAGTCTATCAATTATGACAGAAATAGCATCAAAGCTCCTACTAGTCCTCAATCCGGTCACAAAATCCATAGAGACGTCCTCCCACTTCCACTGCGGTACTGGCAGTGGATGGAGCTCGCCTCCTGGTCTACAATGCTCTATCTTGACCTGCTGACAGGTCGCGCACTAGGCTACAAATCTGGCTACGTCGGGCTTCAGCCCTCCCAACCAATATGAACGTCTCACATCATGGTAGATCTTACTCGTACCCGGATGTACAGAGTAAGGTGTACAGTGAGCCTCTTGTAAGATGCTCTACCTCAACTCTGCATCTGCAGGCACAGAAATACGATCATGATACCTCATAACTCCATCTGCTCCAATAGAGACCTGGGGTGCCTCTCCACGAGACATCCTCTCTCTAATCCTCGTCAGGGTCGGGCAGGTCCCCTACTTCTGTTGGATCTCATCCAACAGACCAGGTAGAACCTATAAAGCAAACAACTGGGCATCCTCATTAGGAAACTGGATGTCCATCTCTAGCCAAGCTAGATCCCTCTAAAGTTGAGGTTGTACAGTTAGTTTGGCAATCGCCTTCTCTCAAGGCATCTTCCTGCTCAAGGCATCAACTACCACATTCGCATTGCTAGGATGATACAAATTCTCAAGGTCAAAGTCCTTGATCAACTCAAGCCATCGACGTTGGCGGTTATTCAATTCCCACTGCATGAAAATGTACTTCAAACTCCTATGGTCAGTGAAGATCTGACATGTAGCACAATACAGGTAATGTCTCCACATCTTAAATGCATGAACTATCGCTACCAACTCTAGATTATGAGTTGGGTAGTTCTCCTCATACGTCTTCAGCTGTCAAGATGCATATGCAATCACTCTGCCTCTTTGCATCAATACACATCCCAAGCCTAGCTTGGATGCATCATTGTAGACCACGAAGTTATCAGAACCCTCTGGCTGTGCCAGAACAAGAGCAGAAGTCAAGCGCCTCTTCAACTCCTCAAAACTCTGAGCACACTAGTCAGTCCATACAAATCTGGTCGTCTTCCTCAGAAGACTCGTCAGTGGACGGGCAATCACTGAAAATCCCTCCACAAAGCGTCTTTAATAGCCGGCTAGGCCAAGAAATCTACGCACTTCCTTGACGCTCGTCGGTGTCATCCATGCAGCAACAGACTCAATCTTCGTCGGGTCAACCATAATCCCGTCGGTGGAGACGATGTGTCCGAGAAAAGAAACCTCAGACATCTAGAACTCACGCTTAGAGAGTTTGGCATACAGTTGTCTATCCCTCAAAATCTGCAATATCATCCTCAGATGACCGGCATGCTCCTCTCTGCTACGAGAATATACCAAAATGTCGTCAATAAAGACCACCACAAATTGATCCAAGAATTCGATGAAGATACTGTTCATCAACTCCATGAAGACTATTAGGGCATTCGTCAGCCCGAATGGCATCACTACAAAATCGTAGTGTCCATATCGAGTACGAAATGCCGTCCTGTGATATCCTGAATGCAAGTCAATCCGGGAGAACACTATCGCTCCCTGAAGCTGATCAAGTAGATCATCAATACAAGGCAGTGGATACCTGTTCTTGATGGTCACCTTGTTCAGCTCTCTATAATCTATACACAGCCTCAATGATCCGTCCTTCTTCCGCACGAAAAGGACAAGTGCACTCCATGGTGATACGCTAGGGCGAATAAAGCCCTTCTCTGCCAACTCCTCGAGTTGCTTCTTCAACTCTAACATCTCGGCAGGCGCCATACGGTATGGGGCCTTCGAGATCGGTCTCGTGCCAGGCTCCAACTCGATACCAAAGTCCACACTCCTTTGAGGCGGCAAATTGGACAGTTCTACAAACACGTCTATAAACTCACAGACCACTAGTATATCCTTTAAAACTGGGTTATCTCCCTCCTTCATGGCAAAACACCAGAAGGCACCACATCACTATGCTATCAGCCTCTACTCGTATAGTGCTAATAACAAATCTCGTCTTCCCAAGGTCCCAACCTCGGAAGAACTCCATCGGACCTATGTCGGTAGAGACGGTAACAGTCCTCCTACCCACATCTAATACCGCACGGTGCCTACGCATCCAATCCATACCCAAAATGACTTCTTCATGCATCAAAGGCATGAATAAGAAGTCAACAAGCAACACACGAGTCCCTAAGCGAAGGGGACAACTACGTATCTCTCGGGTACCTCTGAACCTACTACCATCAGGTAACCCTATCGTAAAGGGTGTCCCTTATATGGTAGACAAACTCAAACGCTCAACACATACATCAAAAATAAAGGAATGTGTAGCACCCGTATCAAATAAAACTCTACTAGGTAAACCATGTAACAGAATGGTACCTGTAGCAACTGGTGCCGGCGGCTCCTCAACACTCCTCAGCTCAAAAGCACGGCCTCAAACTCCTCGAGCATCACTAGTACCAGCATCTCTACCTCTACCTCTACTCGGTCTAGGGGATGAACCTTGAGTAGCAGGTGTGTCTGGGACTCTCTACTGTCCCTGCATCTGATGCTCGGGCGGTCTCTGCCCACCTCCTGATGCACCTGCAGGGGAAGAACCCTGTTGTGATGACGCCTTGCCTTGGTGGCAAAAGGTAGCTTTGTGCCTGGCTTCCCACACGAGAAGCAAGTAAGTGGTGATCTCGGGCAATCAGCCCTCATATGTCCATAGGCCCCATAGTTGTAACATTGTCGGCCTCTCTCAGTCGTCTATGCAGACACTGGACCACTCGGGCAGCTCTGAGGCTGGCCTTGTCTGAATCTAGATGCTCCTACACCAGTCTGTCCTGTCCGCTGCCTCTTCTCAGACCGTCCAGTCTGAGAAGTCCTCCTCTGGCTGGCTCTCTCTCGCTCATAAGCAGAGGCCCGATCTTGGTAGTCTACCAAGGAATCACAGTGGAATCCTGCCATGTACGAACGTGTGCTCTCCCTCAAACTACGGGAGAAAAGATACACATGTTGGTCCTCAGAAGGTGCAGCTGGACCCAGCAAACCTAACTCAATCTGGAAGCGACTGATAGCATCAGCAATAGGCACGTCCTCAAAACCTACCTCTATGAAATCCTGCAGCTTCTCCCTCCTTAGTGAGGCAGGGCAAAACTGCTCCCTCAGCAAAGTCCTCATCTGCTCATAGTTGGTAACACGAGCTCGTACGGTCCTCCACCACTGATGAGCAAGGTCGCGGAATAGAGATTGTACTAGCTCTATCCGTCTGTCCTCAGGACACCAAATAGACTCTAGAGTTGAGTCTACATGTCTTATCCACACCTCCGTCTCTAAACCAATCTGCCCAGAGAACTGTGGTACTCCCTACTGATGAAACGCCTTCAACCATGTATATGGTCGAGGTCCTCAGATCTCCTCTACAGCACGAGCAGTCTCAGCAGCATGTGCGTGCATCACTAGCACCTGAGTGGCTCCATGGGATCTCTCAAATGATCCCTCATGCACTAGTAAATTTGGGGCTCGTCTTCAAGCTCTAACAGCCTCTTAAAACGTCTAAGGTAATCCCTAAACTCAGGTCCTCCCATGGAGACACGATCTGAGTCATCTGACTGGACTCGGTATGATTAGTGTCTCTTGGATCCACCACTCCTTGTCTTTGGGACGAAACTCTCACCAACTTCTTCGTGAGCCTCCTCATCCACTGGTGGATCAACAACGGAAGTTGGTCCCTGTCATATCCCTCCTGGAGGAAGAGGTGGTCTAACTCTGCCCCGACCTACAGCAGTAGTAGCTTTAGTCCGAGCCATCTACGGGGTATGCACACCTTAACTTATAAGGATCTATATAGGCCATATTTATAGATATTTATATATATATATATAGCATTACATGCATACACATCAGCTCATACAAGATAGCTATGTATATATATATATATATATATATATACTACAATAGAACAACACAGCACATCACATACTGCAAGGGTTAGGAGACTCGTCTCCATAACCATAACCAACCTACAACCTCAACTAAACCTCAAGGTTATAACATGCTCACAAATGCCTAAGGCATATTCTCAACATAACCACGGGTGCTTAAGGCATAACTCTATCATACAACTCATCCTAACCAAGCTAGCCTAGCCAACATCTAAGCCAAGGCCAAAGGAAAGGAAAGAATGAAACATACCAACAAGGTATGCCCTGAATGTACCAACAGAATCAAGGAACTCCAAACTGACCTAGTGAGGCGCAGGAACGGCCAAGGTCTGGCACAAGGGCGGATGTCTGTGCAGAATGTTGGCCCCGACTTCTCTTCGATCTCTTTCTCGACTTTCTTCACTTCTTCATCAAACCACAACAACACACATACACATATACATATGTATGAACATCAGATTAGCTAAGAAAGGATCCATATAAGCTCAGCTTGTGATCCTAAGCTAAAGAAGGGAGAAAGAAGCAAGGAAAGAAGAAAGAAAGAAGATGGGGATGGAGATCTTACCACAACAACCCTAAGTAGTGACTAGGAGCATCCAACACACCTCACCACCTCAACATAACAGCAGCAACACTCAGCAACAAGCTTAGATCAACCAAGGCCAAAGCCACCAACAAACTCTCAAAAGCTCTCTCACAAGATCAAGAAGATCAAAGAAGAGAGGAGGAAGGAGAAGATGGACGTAAGAGGGATGAAGGAGTTGGGATATGGTAAGGAAACCCCTCATCTTAAGGATTGGAAGCTTATATAGGAAGCTAACTAAAAGCAAAGTCAAGAGGTCAACAAAGGTGGTTGCAGCCGCACAATCCCGCAGGGGCGGCTCAGGCAAGGTGCAGGGGCGGCCCTCCTGAGGCGTTGGGGCAGCTCCCACGATCCGCAGGGGCGGCTGCCATGGTCAGCTAGGACTCAGCAAGGTTCCTAGGCTCCAAAGACTAAAACTCTTACAACATTTACAACATTTATGATGAAGAGGAATCACGTGAATGGGTTAGCTCTATCCTTATCAAAGATCCTCTTGAAAGAGTTTTAAGTTTTAGTATGATAGAGAAAGGTGTAGATGTTTCCTGTGATGCAGATACACACAGCTTGGAAACCTTCGAGGAAGATCTTGTGGCTGTGTTAGAGAAATTTGAATAATAGACAACAAACTGCCCTGACATCGAGCAAGTCATTTTGACCGAAGCAACTTTTGGACTGACCGAAGTGAAAACAACAGGGAAACACCTCGAACCAGACCTCGGTCGAGACACATCTAAAGCAAATGAGGTGAAAGCAAGATGGAATCACCTCGGACTAGACCTCGGTCGAGGTGAATCTGGAGCAAACGAAGTCGTTGATACTTCAACTCCAACTGATGGAAACACTAACCTTGACCAAGATGCGGTTTTTGAGTTTTCACAGGAATTTCTAGATGCTTTTCACAAGCTAAAGGAAGCATTGATATCAGCTCCCATTATTCAACCTCCTGACTAGGACTTGCCCTTTAAAGCCATGTGTGAGACAAGTTATGTGGCAGTAGGAGCAGTTCTTGGACAGAAGAAAGATGGGCGAACCTACACCATTTACTACGCTAGCAAGACGCTAGACGAAGCCCAGCTGAAGTACGCCACCACCGAAAAAGAGCTCTTGGAGGTCATTTACGCTTTTGAGAAATTTTGTTCTTATCTTGTAGGAGCGAAAGACATTGTCTAGACCGACCACGCCACCATTCGGTACTTGCTCACCAAGAAGGGCGCAAAGCCCCGCCTCATTCGTTGGATTCTCCTACTTCAGGAATTTGACTTGGAGATCCGGGATAAGAAGGGATCCGAAAATTCTATAGTGGATCACCTCATCCGGCTACCTCCCATTGCTTTAGAGGGAGATGTGTTAGCATGAAATATGACAATATTTTAGGCGCTTGTTTTAGTTGTTTTTCCCTCTTTAATGTGTACATGGATATAGTTTTAAAGCAATTGTGAGCTTGTTCACCTATTTTGTCGATATAGAGATCTACACTAGCTTTGTTTTGTTTATAGGTAAATAAGAGCTTGAATTGGAGCAAATGATGGAAGAAAAGGAGTATTTGATCATGCTCGAGGACAAGGAGATGCATTAGAGAGGCTAAGGAGGCAGCATGAATGAAGGATGACACGAAACAAAGGCAACAACAAGGAATTTGCAATTCCACGCCCTGAATTATGGTCGTGGAGAAGACACTTTGAAGTCCACGCTCTAATCCACGACCGTGGACTTGGCAACATGAACGTGGAGAAGAGTTTGGAGCATTACAGAAACTTACACGGTCTATTCCACGGCTGTTGAAAGTTGTACATAGCCACGATTTTGGTGATTTTATGACGTGTCATATTTGCCACGTCAATAACGTTAATGGGTTTTTATCGTAACCCTTTCTCGCTCTATAAAAAGGCTGAAGAACGGAGGATCCTCGCTTAGGGCTGCTTGGACGTCGCTTAGACCGCCGCTTAGAGTTTCGAAGACGACGGCTAGTTTTGGGGATTGAACATTGCTTGCGACGGAAGTTTGGAGATTTTTAGATTTCGATTTCGGAGACGGATTGACAACCCGTTCTTCATTGTTACCTAAGGTTTTTGTGAGAATCCTTATTCCATATTCTGAATCCATTGAAAATATTATCTTGTTCGTCGGATTTGAGATTGATCTTAAGAGTTTATTGAGTTTTCGAAGGTTTTCATATTTCTCTCTTTTATATTTGAATATTGAATCAATGACAATGATTGTTGGCTAAAACCCTTTAGCAATTCTAAAGTGAAGGGTTGATAGTTCTGGCTTAGATGATGATAGATCGATCGGAAACAGACTGGACCATGAGAGTGCGAGAAACCTCGTCGACGCCCTAAATCACGGTCTGTTCTAGAGTTCCACGGCCGTGGTTCCTCAAGAACTAGCCGTGATTTTCCCTGTTTTACGACCCTTGCTTTTGCTTTAATCCAAAGTTAAGGATTTGTTTAACCTAGTCTTGGCTTGCCTTTCCTAGGTAGTAGTGAGACTCAACATCCTCTATTTCGGTTTCGAGTGTCATAACCTTAACCGTTTGATTTTATCTTGATCTTTTGGGTTTGGGCATGGGTATTTGAGATTAATTCTTACCTTTTGATCATTTCTATACTGCAGCCTCAACAACCTTTATTGAGAGTCCTTGGGTGATACATATAAGGTTTTGGAACTTCACCGTACATTACCTTGCTTTAATATACCTTTGCAATTCTCGACTCTGTCCTTATACTTATAGAATATCTTGAATCGATTGCCACAATTTGACATCCGGATCTTTAGGGTTGCTGTTTTCCCCAATATTTGCAAAGCTTTTACACTTTTACTTGCTTGATTTCTTGAGACTGAATTTGACTCACCAAATCCCTGAGTTCGATACTCTAGAATACTTGCTAATCTACGCCGATCCGTACACTGCGGGTTCGCTTGCTTTTATTTCAGTTTTATAAATATAAAGCTTATTTGTACGCACACTTTCGGGCGAACAAGATGACATGCCCATCGATGACTCCTTTCCTGATGAGCAACTTCAATGGTTGGAACATTGTATTCACCAAATTTCGGAGGGTAACGAACCTTGGTATGTTGACGTTGTCCTTGTCATAAAATACCTCCCGGGCTATCATACGCACAAAGGAAGAAATTCTTTAAAGATGTGCGTTACTATTTTTTGAATGAACCTCTACTCTTCAAAACAGGTCCAGATGGTATGTTGCGGAGATGCATTCAGGAAGATGAGACGAAAAGTGTCATGAGGCACTGTCATTCATTACCATGTGGAGGACATGCTACGCTCACAAAATGTGCGCTAAGGTATTACGTTCCGATTTCTTTTGGCCTACATTATTCAAGGATGTGGAAATTCCCATCTTTAGAAAGGAGTCTATATTCTACTAGCAATCGACTACGTGTCTAGTTGGGTAGAAGCCATTGCTTCCCCCACCAATGACGCCACTGTGCTCGTGAAGTTCTTCAACCGGACAATATCCCACGCTTTGGGACACCTAGAATAATCATAAGTGACGGAGGAACACACTTCACAGCCCGGAAGTTTGAAGCACATATATCGAAGTATGGGATAACCCACAAGGTAGCAACTCCCTATCACCCGCAAACTAGTGGACAGGTTGAAATTTCAAATAGAGAAATTAAGGGAATCTTGGAGAAGACCGTCTCTAGAACGAGAAAGGATTGGTCCAAGAAACTGGATGACGCTTGATAGCATGAAATATGACAGTATTTTAGGCTCACGTTTTGGTTGTTTTTCCCCTTCTTTTGTTTATGTGGATACAAGTTTGAAGCATTTATGAGCACATTCACCTATTTTGTCGATATAGAGATCTACACAAGCATTGTTGTGTTTTTAGGTGAATAAAGGCATTGGAGCATGAATGGAGTATGTAGGAGTTTTTATCATGCTAAGCATCAAGGAGATGCATTGGAGAAGCCAAGGAAAGGATAGGAGTGGAAAGCTTTTGGAAACAAGCACAATTCAAGCATTCCACGGTCTTACATGAATTTCCATGGTCGTGGATTTCTAATTTAACTTAATTCCAACCATGGGAAACAAGGTCGAGAGCAACAGAGAGGTTCCACGGTGCATTCCACGGGCGTGGAAGTTTGTACTTGGCCGTGGTTCTTGTAACGGTCGCCACGTGTCATATTTGACACATCAGCAACAGTTATTGGGCTTTTGTAACCCTACTTTCCTCCTATAAGAAGGCTGAGAAGGAGAGAAAATGGGCATCACGCAATAGTCGTAGATTGATAGCATGTATTATAGTCTATGTTTTGAGACCGGTTTAGACGTTTTATCTTCATAAATCTGCATGTATGAGCATACATTCTATGATTATATTGCTATTTCATCTACCTTTGCGAGAATCGAGGTCTACACCTAGTTTCGTTGTAATCGTAGGTAAAATGGCACGTTTTGGATTGAATTGGAGCTAAGGAAGCTAAGGAGTCATTGGAGCTACATTCTGGAGCTTAAGGAAGAACTCAAGAGACATGGAAATGGATTAAAGATTTACTTTGGACAAGATTTGAGAGATTTCACCCTCAGTTCAAGAGTCACCTCGGTCAGCTACAATATCACCTCGACTGAGGTGATTTTGAGGAGCGCCCCGACCGAGGTAGACACCCTGTCGCCGGCGAGGAGATATATTTTATTTGGCTGAGATCTTTTAATTATGGAAAGAAGATCTTATATTTTTGGGCTGGATTTCTGGAAGGAAGAAAAGATATTCAGCTGATTTATTTGGATATATTTTATAGGAAAATATCTTTTTAAGATATTTTATCTTTGGAAGATAATTTTCCTATATAAAGGGTTGGATTTTCCACAAATCGGAACCATGTTGAATGCTTGGGGCTGAATACTTAGATATTCATAGCATCAAAAGTCCTACAGTTGCAGAAGATTTCCCTTCGGATTGAAGGAAGAAGGAAGGATTCCTTGTTGAAGTTAGCCTTTGAAGGAAGTTTTGTGAGATTTCTCTAGGCTACTTTTGGTTGGTTGTTCTTGTCGATTTGTGACTTGGAAACACTTATTTGTCTCATATTGGATTCAGTTATTGAAGTCTTTTTATTAAAGTCTTCTTGTTTGATTATTGATTCCTTCTTTATAAAGTTAATTATTGTTATCATGATGATTGTTGGCTAAGTTTTCTTTTGCGATTCTAGGGTGATTGGCTGAAAGTTGTGGGAACGACGATGATAGAATGATCTTAACCCCAGCCGGACCCTGAAAGATCGAGTCTTTATCTTAACCGACGAACACCTCGCTCAGTTGATGAACACCTCGGCCGGGGTGGATTTTGTCTGACCGAGGTGAACGTTTTCCTGATCCTAATCTGAGTTAAGATCCAGTTTGCCAAATCCTATTCTTATTACACCTTTCCTGGTTCAATGCAATCCTTGGATGAGACTTACCCGGTGATTCCTTTGCTTGTTTACCTAAGATCATAAGCGATAGGTAATAAAGGTTTGTCCTTTAATGGGGTTTGAGTGTGCTTCCATTCCAATCTTGAGAGTTAGCCTGAGACTTACCCAGTAAAGGTTGATTCTATTCCCTTGGTTGGCGTGTTAGTTTGAGATTTTAGTTCTTTGCCTTAGTTCCTTGCAACTTATCCGGTAATAGGAATTACGGTTTGGGATAGTGTGTAGTGAGACTTACCCGGTGATCTATTCCCATCTTAGAAACACCTTCCCTTTGCAAAATGTCAGCTTTGTCCGCTATATCCTTAGATCTTGAGTTTGAACCACAACTGGATGTCTTAATCTCTAGAATCCGCATTTTCACCTTATTTGACTTATATCATCTTTGATTGCTTTGATTGCTTTTTGTTAATTGCATTATTTGACAACCTATTATGTGCTTGGTTTTGCCTAAGTCCTTGTGTTCGACCCCTGAAATTTCTTACTTTTATTACAATTGACCCGTACACTGCGGGTTTGCATCCTTGTTTAAGCGTATTTCCTCGGTTATAAATTTAAAGCTTACACACACCTTTTGGACCGAAAAAGTTTTTGGCACCGTTGTAGGGGACTTGGTTTAGATCAAGCCGGTTGCGGTTGTCTTTTGGGGCAATTGCCCTTGTTGCTACTAACCACTCTACTTGAGCGCTTTCGCAGGATCTTTTTCTTAGGTTTATGCGAAGAACCCGTGTTGGGAAGGAAGTCGATCCTTATGATCCCAAACCAAAAAAGACATATAAACGACGCTTGAGAGAAGCTAAGATGGCCAACTAAGACGATCGCGATCTTGATGCCAAATTGAAGAAGGCGCTAGAACAGCTACACCTCAGTAAGGAAGAATTGCAGCGAGAAAAGGAAGAAACTCGCGCAAGAATGGAGGCAATCGAAGCAGATATGGCGGCTCTAAGGAACCAATATCTACCTTGACCAGATCCAGATCCTCGACCGAGGCTGGACCCAATCCCAGACGCCCCGACCGAGGTACATCCATCTCGGATGCCTGTCCGAGATGTTCTTATTGTTGGAATTCCACAAACCCTAGGGGAGAGGATGGAACCTAAACAACAAGTGAGGCGTCCAGGAGTCAACCGAAGTGATCTAGCTGAGAACGATTATGAAATTCGACCGCAAGTTCTAACCATGATCCGCCAATGCCAATTTCGAGGTTCGGAGAGGGAGTCTCCGCACCAATATTTGCAAATCTGAAAGATTCTGATGGAGACCTTGAGGCCATCAAGGTTTGACAACAACAACTACAAGCTACGTCCTTTCTATTTCTCTTTGAAGGACAAGGCGCTTGCATGGTATCAATCTCTTCCCAATGGAAAGATCAACACTTGGGAAGAGATGACGACAGAGGTCCTAGCTAAATTCTTTCCCCCATCTAAAACCGTAGGGGAAGAATTAATGCTTTTATTATGAAGAATAAGGAAAGTTTGTCCAAGTCATGGGAGAGATTCAAGGATCTTTTGTTGGATTGCCCACATCATGGGATTCCAAAGATCGAGTTGCTTGAGATCTACTTCAAGGGGCTTAATGGAGACGCTAAATTCAATCTCCAATTACTTTCCGCCGGCACATTCATGGACATGCCGATAGACGAAGCTTGAGAGTTCATTGAAAAGCAAGCTTTGCACATGGAGAAATACTCCCACCAAGGAACAGATAATGGAGCAAGGAGAGTTAGCTTCCAAGACACTTCATCAAATGGAGCTCAACTCACCTCGCTTAGCAACGAAGTCAAGCAATTAAAGGAGCTTTAAGTAGCTCAAACGAAGGAGCAAGATGGAGGGTACCAAGGAAGGAACAATTATCAAGGACCGCGGAACAACAACAATAGAAACTCCAACAATAGAAACAACAACTACAATAGAAGCAACAACAATTGGAGGTCTAATCAACCAGTTCCCGGTAACTCTCATTCTCATAACACTTATAATCCCTCCTCTTCCTCTTCCACTCCATTGAAAAGCCAGGAGCCTGGACCAAGTTCGTCCCAGCCAGCGAAGAAAGATGCAATGATGGAGGAAATATTGGTCAAGCTCAAAGCTATATGGACGTCCATGAGTTCATTTTCGAAGGCACAAAAAGCCTTAGAGCAACAATTCTACAATAAGGCGAATGAAGCGCCAAGAGATCCAGGGAAGCTCCCAACAAGAACAGAGAGCAACCCTAAGGGACAGATCATGGCAATAACGACAAGAAGTGGATTGAAGACTGCAAATCCAGTGTCTCGGTCGATGCCAGATCAGTCGAAGAACACCTCGGTCCAGGTACAGACGAAGAACACTTCGGTCGAGGTACCAACCGAGGTAAAGCCTCAGAAAGTTGAGGGGAAATCTGAAGTTTATGTTCCACCTCCTGCTTATAAACTACCACTTCCATTCCCATAGTCAAGGGTCAGAGCACATCTAGACAAGCATTTCGGTAAGTTTCTGGACTTAATGAATAAGCTTTACATTAACATCCCTTTTCTTGATGTTATTTTAGGGATTCCCACCTATGGGAAGCTCTTGAAAGAGATTCTTTCAAAAAAGAGGAAATTGGAAGACTATGGAGAAGTAAGAATGACATCTAAATCCTCGGAGCTGATCCAAATCATGAAGGAGAAGATGCCATGTTCGCTCCAAACGGTGTGTGCAAGCTTTAAATTTATAACTGAGGAAATATGCGTAAAACAAGGATGCGAACCAGCAGTGTACGGGTCAATTGTAATAAAAGCAAGAATTCCGAGGTGTCGATCTCAAGGACTTAGGTAAAACAAAGCAGGTATAGGTAGTCTATGTAACTAATAACCACAAAAGAGATTAAAGCAATCAAATATGATAATATAGTCAATTAAAAGAAATATGCAATTCTAGGGATTAAAGCATCTAGTTGTGGTTCCAACTCAAGATCTAAAGATAAGTGGACAAAGCTGAGATTTTGCAAAGGGAAGGTGTTTCTAAAGTGGAATAGATTACCGGGTAAGTCTCACTACTCACAATCCCAAACCAAAACTCTTATTACCGGGTAAGTCTCAAGGAATTAAGAAAAAGAACTATAACCTCAAACAAACACACCAACTAAGGGAATAGAATCAAACTTTACTGGGTAAGTCTCAGGCTAACTCACAAAGATGGAATGAAGGCACACTCAAACCCCAATAAAAGATAAACCTTTATTACCTATTGCTCATGATCTTTGGTAAACAAACTAAGGAATTACCGGGTAAGTCTCATCCTAGGCATGCATTGAACCAGGAAAGGGTAATAAGAATAGGATTTGGCAAACTCTAACACTTAACTCTCAGTTTCGGATCAGAAAAAGGTCACCTCGGTCAGTCAAATCCCACCCCGGTCGAGATGTCCATCAACTGAACGAGATGTTCTAGGGTTAAGGTTAAAGACTTGAGCTTTCAGGGTCCTACTGAGATTAAGATCATTCTATCATCGTCATTCCCACAACTTTCAGCCAATCACCCTAGAATCGCACAAGGAAATTAGCCACTCATCATCATGAAAGCAATAATCAAATATATGGAAGGGAATGATTATTTGAACACAAAAACCTTAAGAACAAGGCTTCAGTAACTGAATCAAATATCAAATAAATCAGCATTCCTTTAATCACAGATCAAATAAGACAACAAACCAAGAAATAGCCTAAGGAAATCTCACAAACTCCTTCAAAGCTATCTTCCAACAAGGAAATCTTCCTTCTTCCTTCAATCTTCCCCAGAAAATCTTCCTAACTGCAGCTTCTTCAATCTCCAAGCAAGCGATGATCCGAAGATTTCTGGATGATTCAATTGTGGAAAATCCAGCCCTTTATATAGGAAAATTGTCTTCCAAAGATAAAATATCTTAAAAAGCTATTTTCCTATAAAATATATCAAAATAAATCAGCTGAATATCTCTTCTTCCTTCCAGAAATCCAGCCCAAAAATATAAGATCTTCTTTCCATAATTAAAAGATCTCAGCCAAATAAAATATATCTCACCGCGTTAGGGTATTCGCCTCAGTCGGGGCGCTCCTCAAAATCACCTCGGTCGAGGTGACACTGTAGCTGACCGAGGTGACTCTCTAACTAAGGGTGAAATCTCTCAAATCTGGTCCAATGTAAATCTTCTTCATTAATTCCATGCTTCTTGAGTTTCCCCTTAAGCTCCAGAAAGTAGCTCCTATGACTCCTTACTCCTTCGGCTCCATTTTAGTCCAAAACGTGCCATTTTACCTACATTTACAACGAAACTAGGTGTAGACCTCGATTCTCGCAAAAGTAGATGAAACAACAATATAATCACATAACATACATCCAAACATGCAGATTATTGAAGATAAAACGTCTAAACAAGTCCCAATATATAGAATATAATACATGCTATCATGCTACCCAAACTAAGAGATGCCGGTTCATTTTGCATTCCCATTCAAGTTGGGGATGTAACTAATGAAGCCTTGTGTGATTTAGGAGCCAGCGTGAGCATCATCCCGTTGGAGCTAGGTGAGAAGATCGGTCTTGGAGAGCCCAAACCGGTCAAGATAAGGTTGTACATGGCGGATCGCTCCATTACCCATCTCGTGGGCATTTTGGAGGATGTTCCCGTCAAGCTAGGTAACTTCTATTTACCTATAGACTTTGTAGTACTTAATTTTCCCACAGATTATCCTCTTGCTATCATTCTCGGGAGACCATTTCTAGCAACTTCGGGTTGCAATGTGGATTGCAAGAACGACGAGTTGAAATTCAACATTGGTGGAGATCAAGTAGAGTTTTTATTGCTTGTTGTAATGAAGGGAGAGCCGCTGGAGGATAATATCTTCAACATCTACGATGAAGAAGAATCAAGGGAATTGGTGAGCTCTATCCTTACTAAAGACCCTCTTAAAAGAGTTATTAGTTTTAGCTTAATGGAGGAAGGTATAGATGCTTCTTGTGATGCAGATATACGGAGCTTAAAGGCACTGGAAGAAGATCCAAGAGCTAAGATTGAGAAACTAATCCAGGAGAAGAGAATCTCTAATTTCAGCCCCAGTTCCAGCGCCTCGACCGAGGCACTTTCTGGACCAAGCGAGGTGTTCATATCTGAGGAACACCTCGGTCACCCACCTCGGACGCTGACCGAGACGTCACACGAGATGTTGTCAAATGAGGACGACAAATCTCCTAAACCCTTTGTTGATAATCATTTACAGTTGGTGGAGCACTGGCTTCACCAAGCCACTGATAGTAAAGATCCTTGGTATGCTGACATTGTTAATTATCTTGTTTGCCAGGAAATACCACCCTGATTGACGTACTCTCAAAGAAAGAAATTCTTCAAGGACGTACGCCACTTCTATTAGGATGACCCTCTATTGTTCAAAAGAGGTCTAGATAGGATGCTTCGACGATGCATTCCGGAAGATGAACTAGCCAGTGTCATAAGACATTGCCATTCACTTCCTTGTGGAGGATATGCTAGCGCACACAAAACGTGCGCTAAGGTATTGCGTTCCGGTTTCTTTTGGCCTACATTATTTAAAGATGTACAAGCATTTGTTGTCTCTTGTGATGCATGCCAAAGAACAGGGAACTTATCTAGAAGGAATGAGATGCCACTCAACAATATTCAAGAGGTTGAGATATTTGATGTATGGGGATTCGATTTCATGGGACCTTTCCCATCATCCGGAGGAAACCTCTACATTCTCCTAGTTGTTGACTACGTCTCTAGATGGGTGGAAGCCATTGCTTCCCCCACTAATGACGCCAAGGTGGTTGTGAAGTTCTTCAATCGGACTATCTTCCCACGTTTTGGGACACCACGTATCATCATTAGCGATGGAGGCACACATTTCATCAACCGGAAGTTTAAGGCCCTTCTATCGAAGTATGGGGTCACCCACAAGGTAGCAACCCCTTATCACCCTCAAACTAGTGGACAGGTCGAAATCTCGAATAGAAAAATCAAAGCAATCTTGGAGAAGACCGTCTCTAGAACGAGGAAGGATTGGTCCATGAAGTTGGACGATGCTCTTTGGTCTTTTAGGACCGCATTCAAGACCCCCATAGGTACCACCCCTTATAACTTGGTATATGGGAAGTCTTGTCATCTACCCGTTGAGCTTAAGCACAAGGCGTATTGGGCAATCAAGTGGCTCAATTTCGACATCAAAGAAGCCGGAGATAAGACGCTATTGGACATCAATGAGTTGGAAGAGTTGCGCTTAAACGCTTACGAGAATTCCAAGATCTACAAGGAAAGAACAAAGAGATGGCATGACAAGCGTATCGTTCCTAAGGAGTTCAACGAAGGAGATCTAGTTCTACTATTCAACTCCCGCCTCCGCCTCTTTTCAGGTAAGTTGAAATCTAGGTGGACAGGACCTTACGTTGTTAAAACTGTTTTTCCCCATGGTGCAGTGGAGATTTGGGGAGAAACAAGGGGAAACTTTAAGGTCAACGGCCATAGATTTAAGATTTACCGGCCGGAAGTTCCGGAGGAGGAGATTGCTATCCTACACCTTGTCTAGGGATGACGTATGGTCCAGCTAGCGACCTTAAACCAAGAGCTTCTTGGGAGGCAACCCAAGGTATTGCTTTCTTTCCCCTTTCTAGTCTAGTTTTAGATAGTTTGCTTTGTTTGTTTTTGTTTTCTTCTAGAACAACAACCAGGTATTCCAAAAGGAAGGATCACAGCTGAGGAGCTACACTGGAAGGACAGAAGTTCGAGAAATTAAGAAGACGAAGTTCGATTGGGATACATCTCGGTTGCTGTCACAGCGCCTCGACCGAGATGTTCTTGAGGCAACCAAGGCGACTAGGTCTGACAAAGATCCGCCTCGGTCCAGACACCTCGGTCCGGTCAGGACCACCTCGGCCGAGGTGATAGCAGAATCGACGAGGGGTATAAAAGGCGAAAGAAGTTCTCCCTCTTCCCTCCTATTTTCCCCTCGACCGCGGCGCTCCTTCATCTTGTTTTCTATGTTTCTCGATCGTTTTCTACGATTCTTGCTCCGATCTCGCGAAGAAAGGCTAGAGGATTAGTTTGCAAGCAAGAAACTGCAACAAAAATACCTCGAATCGACCGAATCTGCGGTAAATTGACGTAAACCCTAACTTCTCTTCTCCTTACTGTTTTTGGATGTAATTGGCTTTGGTTGCCACTGGTTTATGTTGAAAAAGCCTTAAGTACCCTATAGGAACAACTGGTAGTGATATTGGGGAAAAGAATTGGAAATCAGAGAGTTGGAATCAAACAGTTTCTCGCCTTGGTCCAGTCGAACGACGCCTCGGCCGAGGTGTTCTTGAGACCTGTCAGAGCAACCTAGGTGATCCTATAAGAGAGAGAAAGATGAGTTCCAGATCTGATCGCCAGCTAGTTCTGAGGGATGGTTCCTCACCCTCTTCCGCTTCTAGACCATCCATCCCGGTGATTCACGAGCGTCATCAGGTTGATTATGACCGTATTTACGGTCGTCTTGTCACAGCTCCGCGCTTTCTAGATGTTGCTGCTTTTGACTGCCTCCATGTGACGAAGGATCTGAGGAGGATGATCTCCATGGTTGGACTGGAGCAGTTCATGTAAATCTGGGCCCCGGCATACCTTGAGCCGACCCTAGAGTTCGTGAGTTTTGTGACTCACGTTCCTGAGACGAGGAGCATAAAGTTCCGGTTGATGAACCGGAACTTCATTATTCCTTTGGACCATTTCAGAGACATCTTTGGCTTCCCGACCCCTACAGTGACTGATTTTCCTTCTCGAGTAGTGGCTTGACAGTTTTGGGGCCAAATGTAATATCCGGAATTTTTATTCCGTCTAATTCCGCCGTTGACGATTTCCCATTCTATCTAGTATCTCTTCCTTCACAAATTTCGTTATTTTATATAGAAGTTAATTCACATAAATTGATAAAATTATATCAAACTCTAATCCTTAGAAATATCCATTATTTTATGTAGAATTTAATTCACATAAAATGATAAAATTATATCAAACTCTAATCCTTATAATTATCTATTATTTTATGTAGAATTTAATTCACATAAAATGATAGATTTATATCAAACCCTAGTTATTATAATTCATTCTTATCGATGACAAGCTGTGACGAGATCATGACTAAGCTGGGACGAGATCATGACAAGGCCATGACGAGTTTTGACAAATTTTTGACAAGTAATTCAGCCCACCTTTCTTGCATGTTTCAGCCCACTGTTCCTACCTTAAGCAGCCCAGTTCGCTTACCCACAACAGCCCAGCAGTGTGACTTCGAGCCAGGCCAGTAGTAGCCCAGAAGAGGCTGGTTACGAGCCCATTAACAGCTCCTTCAGGCGGACCACACAGCTCCTTCTCAGCCCAGCATCTGCGTAGCCCACAACAGCCCCAACATCCTTTGCAGTCCAGCCCGGAACAGCCCAAGGAAAGCCACGCCAGAATGTTCAGCTGCTCCTTCTCCCATCTGCTTGTAAAAGCTGCATAAATGAGATAATTAAGGAGCTGTAACAGCCCTATAATCACGCCATAAGAGAGAAAAAACTGCAACGCCTCCTTGCTCCAGATTCACGCCAGAAGAGAGAGAGAGAACTCCAGCAGCCAATGGTCCCTCCTTGCTCCAGATTCACGCCAGAAGAGAGGGAGAACTACAACAGCCAATCGGCTCTCCCTTGTGCCCAGATTCACGCACCAAGAAGCCCCTGCTGTTGCCCACATTCTGCACACATTCCTTCACGCAGCGGCTATGGTGAGTTTAAATCCTTCAACCCCCCTCTTCACATTCTAGTCTGTCGTTCCTACCCATCTGAACGAGATCTTCTGCAGTGGTAGTCGAGGGCTGGTTTGGACGGCCTTCAGCACAGCAATGAGGAAGTTCTACACACCCTAGTCGACTCCAGGAGCACGTTTCCGCTGAGCTGCTGCAGTCCAGTAAGTGATTAATTCCCGGATGTAATTTCTGTACAACTCTTAGATGGAGTCTATAAATGTATAAATGAATGTTTGTCCCCATAGGTTGAACATAGGAGGGGTGAGAGTAGTTTGCGTTGATGCTGGATAGTTGACAGTGATTATAGAACTCGGGATCTCATGAACTCTTTGTGTACAGTTTTTGTTTCTACAATTTTTGATGTGGAAGATTACCCACTGTTGTGAATCAATGTTAAAAAGATTGGTTGAAGATCCACAGTTAAATTTTTAATAGATTATAGATAGATATACATAGTTTACCGTGTTAAAATTTGGGAATAAATGAACGGTCAGATTGAAAGTTATAGGGTCTCAAAGTGGAGTAGTTGAGCTGTTTTTCTAGCAGAAAAATTTGACTAAGTATGGGAACATTTGTAGTGTTGTAGCCAACTTTAAAGATTTTTGTAGGAATATCGATTGAACAGTTTTAAGAAATTGTTTCTCCTATGACTAGATTAGAGATCATAGATAAGTTAGAAATTTATTTTAGAATTTTTATAAGTTTATTGTAATTTCATATTTGAAGCTGTACTTGGACTTTCGTGACTTTTCGGGAAATAGAAAATGGGTATTTTTATAGTTGTCACCTAAAATCATCCTAGAGAGTAGAATATGATTAGTTAGCCTCAAGTAAGAATTTAAGTACTTTTTACGGGTTTTTGGAAGTCTCGGAACCAAGGATAAAATAGTCAATTTACCTTAAATAAACACTGTACTAACTTCTGCACATAGAATCGTACATCTTAGGAGTTTTAGACTTCTAAGTATCCAAGGAAAAGTGTTGACCCACGTGCCTCCTTTGACAGGCAACTGAGTTCCTGCAGCTACTGATTTAGTGTTGTTAAGAGAGATGAGATTTGATTCGGTAAGTCCATTGACTTACTTAGCTAGCTTCTTGCATGTGTGTGATGTGTATGAGTGGTGTGTGATAGTTAAGATAAATAACAAAACCGGAATAGGCCGACTATAGTATATTGTATAATTGACCCAAGTGTATGATAACGGGTCGTGACATCATCTGCCTAGCTCTTGCGAGAGTCTAGGAGGTTCCCTGCGACCAGCCCAGTCCGGTAGACAGTCACATGCATTAGTACCATTCCGCGTTGGTAAACGGGGACAGGGGCGAGGTTTGGGAATGCCTCGTGTCACAAAATAAGTATCATTAGTAATGATGTATCACTTAATTAAAGATAATAAAAAGGAATGAGTGTTACATGTTGATTGCGTATGTTGTGTGTTTGTGCTTTTACCGTTATACTTATGCATAGAAAGTTAGCTAACGGTTTTATACCGGTTGTAGATGCCTTGCAGGTTAGGGAGGCGATCGAGTGATCCGGCGGTAGTGGGCAGCCGGGGTTCCGTGCATTATAGGACGGGACTGTTATATTTAATTTTATGACTATTGAGACTGATGTTGGTATTTCCGGTTTTGAGACTTGGCTGTATTGTTTTTAGAATTTGGATTCTTTTTATTTCGCTCATGTTATGAAACTCTTTGTTTTGCCTTTTTATTTGTGCCATGTTGTAAGGTCTGATGAAGTTGTTGTCAGACTAAGGGCCGGGACCCATTGTGAGGTCCCAGCTCGTAGCATTTCGAGTCCTCTAGGATTCGGGGTGTTACAATATGGTATCAAAGCCCTAGGTTGGCAACAACGGCACTCGCCATCTTCAAAAAGGCCGAATAAACAAATAAACGGAAACCGCAAGGGTTCTGAACTTTTAAAATGAAATTTTTGTTTTCCAAACCATGAGCATAAACGGGTTGGGATAGAATGCACGGACCGCCACTACCTCCGCTAAACTCGATAGCATAGTTTATTGGACTTCTGTTATAACTTGTAATTTTAGTAACATTGTGACCTTTAGAAGTGACCTAAAGTAATAAGATAGTTATGTCCTTACTAGGAACTAAAGTAGTCTTATATTGATCACGTCATTACCAGATGGCACGTACGAGAGCGACAGCTTACGTTGGACGAGGAGAGGGCCGACCTCCCCTTCCTCCTGGAGCTCCAAGACAGGGACGTATGGGCAGACCTCAGAGAGGCCGAGGTCGAGGACGTGTCCCTGTTGTAGATCCGCCAGCTGCGGATGTACCTGCTGAGGAGGTGGCCGAGAGTATTGTTCCAGAGGTTAGGGATGAGACTGCTACTAGGTCCGGAGTACGGAGTGTTGGGCCTGCTGATTCTGGCCGCGTATCGATTGGAGCATCGGAGTATCGAGCTTATGTCCAGTAGGTGCAAGAGGCATACAGGGCCGGAGCACCACCTCCAGCACCGCCAAAGCCAGCTAGGTCAGCAGAGGTCTCTCAGAGGGTGACTCAGATGGTAGCTCCACCGGTGGTAGCTGCACCAGTGAGAGTTGTCGAGGATGACCGAGGAAAAGACGAGCTGAGGGTACCGAGACCAGATGAATGGTTGAAGACATTCAACCATCAACGAGTTCCCACCTTCGATGGGAACGTTGGACTTGAGGTGGAACATTGGATCAGTCATGTGGAGTCCGCGCTAGAGGCGATTCGCTGCCGTGAGAGTCGTAAGGTGGAGTTGGTTCAAACATTGTTTAGGGACCAGGCACAGTATTGGTGGAGGATAGTGAGGGGCGGAGTGTCCTGATTTGAGCAGTTACTGAGTCTCGTGAGAGAGACCTTTTGTCCTACCTCACTGAGAAGGGACCGAGTGCAGGACTTCTTGAAGGCAGGTTTTGAAGATGTTCCAATAGCTGAGGCTATTAGGAGGTTTCGGGAGGAGCTGTCACTGTTGGGTCCTGCTGCACCACCTGTGGACCAGCACGTGTATCTGTTTTCCCGGAGACTGAGAGACTACCCGTTCCTATCTAGCAGGGTTCCGCTGTGATTCCTTAGCTGATTATCAGGATCTGGCTTCAGCGTATGAGAGGGACCGACTGGGTCACCGGAGAGCTATGCAGTCTGGAGGGTCAAACAAGAGACAAAGGACCGGACCAGTCAGCACTGGAGTAGGAGGGTCAGGTCATAGGCGTGGTCAGTCCCAGGGCCGTTCTAGTCACCAAGTGGCACCGCCGATGGGATCTAGAGGACGTCAGTGCTACAACTGTGGGGAGCAGGGACACATTAAGCCGGAGTGTAGGAGGCCACCAGTTACATGTTTTACTTGCGGCCAGCTGGGCCACAGGGCTACCTTCTGCCGACAAGGCAAGGTAACATCACAGCAGGGGTCCTCACCTGTTGGTACCCTAGGAGGAGGACAGAGGCAGTCTCGGTATCAGGCTCGGGGTCAGCAGCAGCGGGCTCCGGGTCAGGCATATTCACAAGGTTCTGCTCAGATTCCAGCTAGAAGTAGAGGGCGTGGTGGAGGCACTTCAGAGACTAGGGGTACTCAGGCTCGAGTCTTTGAGTTGAGGAGTGCCGTAGAGCCAACAGCGCCTGCAGCCACAAGTATTATCACGATTCATGGCTTTCCAGTCCGAGTACTTTTTAATACGGGTGCGACGCACTCTTTGATATCTGATGATTGCATAGATAGGCTGACCATAGATACAGTAGAGGGGGAACATTTCCTTATAAGGTTACCCGATGGGAGTAGGGTTCGTGGTACTCGGGAGATTCACGATTGTCCTATCCACTTGGGAGGTCGTGATTGGCTAGCCGACTTTCACGTCATGCACTTAGTGCATGAGGAAGTCAGACTCAGGATGGACCGCCATAGAGTTGTTCTGGACGTCAGGAAGAGGACAGTGACGGTCACTACGGAGTCTGGGCAGGAGAAAGTCTTACGAGGGTGGGACCTCGGAAAGATAGGGACAGTCATTAGTGCGGTCCGAGCCGCAAAGCTCATAAGTCAGGGATGTGAGGCCTTCTGGTGTTACGCCATGAAGGAGGAGACGAGTTCATCATTAGCAGAGACCCCGGTAGCTTGTGAGTTCGAGGATATCTTTGGCGAGCCGCCTGGCTTACCACCACAGAGGAGCGTAGATTTTGGGATTCAGTTGGAGCCCGGCACGAGGCCGATCTCCAAGGCTCCGTACCGCATGGCACCAGTCGAGATGCTTTACCTTAAGAAGAAACTCGAGGAGTTGGCAGAGAAGGGATTCATCCGACCCAGTGTGTCTCCCTAGGGTGCACCAGTCCTCTTCATCAGGAAGAAGGACGGATCCATGAGGCTTTGTATCGACTATTGAGAGTTGAACAAAGTCACCGTCAAGAATAAGTACCCGCTGCCACGTATTGATGATTTGCTGGATCAGTTACAGGGAGCTTCGGTGTTTTCACGTATCGACTTCAGGTCACGATATCACCAGCTGAGAGTACGGGAAGTGGACATACCGAAGACAGCATTTTGGACCAGAGATGGTCATTATGAGTTCGTGGTGATGCCTTTCGGGCTCACCAATGCTCTTGTTGTCTTCATGGAGTTGATGAATGGCATCTTCATTGACTTCTTAGATCAGTTTGTGGTAGTTTTCATCGACGACATCTTAGTGTACTCCCAGAGTAGGGAGGAGCACGCCGGACACCTGAGGACGGTGTTGCGGGTTTTACAGGATAGAGAGCTTTATGCTAAGCTCTCTAAGTGTGAGTTCTGGATGCCTGGGGTTGCCTTCCTTGGCCACATCGTCTCTGCCGAAGGAGTCAAGGTGGACCCGGCGAAGATAGAGTCAATTGCATCATGGCCGCCCTCTAAGACGGTCAAGGAGGTACGCAGTTTTCTAAGTCTGGCCGGATACTACCGTAGGTTTGTGAAGGGTTTTTCTGTGATTTCCAGACCACTTACTTCCTTGTTAAGGAAGTCCATCAGATTTGCATGGACCGAGCCCTGTCGGTGGAGGTTTGAGGAGGTGAAGGAGAGATTGACTTCTGCTCCGGTGCTAGCACAGCCAGAGGGCGTTGAGGACTTCGTCGTTTACAGTGATGCATCCAAGATGGGCTTGGGATGCGTCCTGATGCAGAGGGGTAGGGTCATTGCGTATGCGTCTCGACAGCTGAAGACGTATGAGGAGAATTACCCTACTCACGACCTTGAGCTAGCTGCAGTTATTCATGCCTTGAAGATCTGGCGTCATTACCTCTACGGGGCCACCTGTCAGATCTTCACAGACCACAAGAGTCTGAAGTACATATTCACTCAGCGGGAGTTGAATAACCGCCAGAGGAGATGGCTAGAGCTGATTAAGGACTTTGACTTAGAGATCCTTTATCATCCGGGGAAGGCGAATGTGGTCGCCGATGCCCTTAGTAGGAGGACACCTCGCGAGGCTACGATTGCTAGATTGACTGTTCAGACCCAGTTGTAGAGAGATTTGATTTGGTTGGAGGTAGACATCCGGTTTCCCGATACTGACGGGCAATTGTTAGCATTAGAGGTTTCACCGGATCTGACGGAAGAGATCCGACAGAAACAGGAGCGTTGTCCAGCACTGACGAGGATCAGGGAGAGAATGTCCAGAGGGGAGGCACCATAGTTTGTGGTGGGTGCAGATGGGATTTTGAGGCGCCAGGAGCGCATATTTATACCCTATGACAAAGAGTTGAGGCAGCGTATACTGCAGGAGGCCCATTCTACACCTTACTCCGTCCACCCTGGCGCGAGTAAGATGTATCAAGATATACGACGATCTTATTGGTGGGGCGGGCTCAAGCCCGACGTGGCTAGATATGTAGCCCAGTGTGCGACTTGTCAGCAGGTCAAGATTGAGCACCACAGGCCCGGAGGAGAGCTCCAACCACTTCCAGTTCCACAGTGGAAGTGGGAGGACATTTCCATGGACTTCGTTACTGGTCTGAGGTTGAGTAGAGGCTTTGATGCGATATGGGTTATAGTGGATCGGTTGACGAAGACCGCACGATTCAGACCCTTGAGGACATGTTGAGGGCATGTGTGCTTGATTAGGGTCAGGTATGGCCCGACCACCTTCCTTTGGTGGAGTTTTCGTATAACAATAGTTGGCACGCGACTATTGGGATGGCTCCTTACGAGGCACTATACGGGCGGAGGTGTCGTACTCCTTTGTGTTGGGATGAGCCTGGGAGGATGAGTGTAATGCCCCGTTCTTTTGGGTGCGTTCCGATTTTTATTTTCTCCCTACTTCTAATTCGTTCATAACACGAAATTTCTTTATATTATTATTTAAAAATAATATTCGATATAAAAATAGCTTTCCGGGTATTTTATTGTTTTGGTGTACATATACGTATTTCCATATTTTATTTTTAGTTGGAAAAGTCGGAAATTTCCGAATCGGAAATCCCGTTCCGATAGTTTAATCGAGTTTTGCCCTATTCCCTTTTTCTTTATTCTTTTTCTTTTATTTTCTTTTTCTTTTCTCTAACCCCTTTTTGTCTCTTGCGCGTTGGAGCTATCCGGGTGATGGCAGGCCTCCTCGTTCTCTCTTGTCTGCAGCTACGAGCTGGCCGTCCCTTACCCTAGCCTGCAGTTCGACCTGCGCAACCCCGCCTACCTAGCCCTGCAACTCTCGCTCGACCCCTCGTTTCCCCTAACCGACCTCTCCTTCTTTGCCCTCTGTTCTCTCACCTCATCCACACCAGGACAACAACCCACTTGCAAACGCTCTCACCCTCTCCTTGCCTCACATACAGCTTCAATCTCACCTTAGCTTCCCCTCTCCTTCTTCTGTGATCGGCATCCAGTCGCCCCGGAGATGAACATCGACGCCACTACCCTCCGCCATTGGGCCTTGCTTGAAATAGAGGGGAACCTCCTGTCAAATACCCCTGCCGGTGCCGCTTTTGGGGAGCCACCTCATTCTCCAGGTCTTCTCGTCGCCGGAGCCTAGAATCACCGACAATAGACGACACCACTGCCGCCAGATGCCAGAGACCGCTGCCTCTGTTGACAGAAAATCGGGAGGCATTCTTGCCACGCAAAGGAGCTCTCCTTGCCACTGCCGCAGGAGCCCAGCCGTCGCCTTCTCTGTTGCCCAGACGCCGGCACTCCTGGCCTCGCTTCAAGCCGCCGCCAGAGCCTGTGTGCCTCCCTTCCTGTGCCGCCTCCCTTGCGAACCGTCAACCAGCGCGTCCTACAGGAGGTTGAAGAAGGGTTCAATTTACAGTTTTACATATTTGGCCCTAAAATTGTTATAATTGCAAACCGTACCCAAATCATTATATATATTGTAGTTTTAAACACACTCTTTTGGAATTGCAACTTATGCCCCTGCTAATTTGTATAATCACGGCCTTGACCCATTATTCTTGAGATATGCAGTTTTTGCCCTTGTAAATAAATCATAGTTTTGACCCACAGAGTATTTCGGAAATATGGCCCAAGTTTGGTGAGTTTTATAGTTGCCCGGAAAAGTCGATTTCAGATTTTGACCCATGTTTATAAAATGGTATAAGTCACTCCGGGAAATGTTTTGTGGGTTTTTAACCTTGTTTTCAAAGCGGATTTTTCCTTAGAATATTATACGTTATATTCAATTCAAATTTAGCATACAAGCTAAATTTCCTTAACTTTGGTTTTAGGTCCGGAAGCGGCCGTTATAGACCAACGAATCCAATATCGACTTCCGTAGATCATCTTCAACCTCGGATCGTGTGTGAGTATCTTCTTCCTCGATCTAGTTATTTTTAGTGGTAGAATCATGCTAGGTTGGATCTAGCATAACTTAGGGCAAATGCCAAGTAGTGGCTTGGAACCTTTAGGTGAGTGGTTAGGGTTATTGATGTTTTATAACACGTGGTGTGTGATCTTGAGTTGTTATACAATTGCGAGCCTCGTGGTTGATCTTGTGAGTTTGTGAGCTAGGAGGTGCACATAGTTGTTACCTTGGAGTGTTGTGGAGACTATGCATGTTATCCTAGTATGGGTATGGGTTATGACCATGAAAAATCTTATAGGACTTAGAATTCTAGCTTATATGAGTGGTTGTTGATACTTGTGCCTTGTCTTGAACAGGCTTTGGTTATATTCCTACGGGAAATGTGATTGGGTTGATCTTTGGGACGAGGTAAGTCCTCGGACTTACTTAGCCGCTTTTATGCATTATTTGGATACATTATGGTGGTGTGTGTTTTATCGCTTTTGATCATGAAACCGGATTAGGATTACTTGACTATATATTATTTGGCCCATTGTTACTATTATTATCGGGCGGTGACATCACCGCTCAGTTTCCCGAGGGAGACTGGGGGGATCTCTGCGACCAGGCCATACACGGTATACGGGCGGGCTTCTTCATCACTCCCTCAGGGTATACGGGTTGGGCGCCGCCACACTCCTGTTGGTTACACGGGGACAGAGGCGAGAGTTATAAGACTCTCGTGTCACACTTGAACGAATGGATTAGATATGGAATAACCTAAAAAGATAATAAGTAACGGATGTGTATGTTTATGAGCATGTTGTGTGTTTGTGTTCCTATGTGTGTTTGTGCCATATTATTCTTATAATGCCTAGAATGTGAGCTAACGGTTTTATACCGATTGTTGTAGTTGATGTGCAGGATAGGATGTGGCCGAGTGATCCGGAGGAGTGGGCAGCCGGGGTTCCGTACATCTTAGGTTGAGTTGGGTTTCGGAGTCCTTGTGTTGTTGTTATTATATATTATGTTGATGTTGTTGTAAGGACGGCTGAAGTCTTTCCTTTCTTTTATTGTCGGGTTTCATAACATTGCATAAAAATGTATTTCGGTTTTGGCCTTTATTTGTGCCTTGTTGCAAGATCCGGTGAAATTGTTGTCAGACTAAGGGTCGGGACCCATTGTGAGGTCTCGCCCGTAGCATCCCGATATCCCGCGGATTTGGGGTGTTACAAAAGTGGTATCAGAGCCCTAGGTTGACAACAATGGCACTCACAATCTTCTAATGCCGCGGATTTGGGATGTAATGCCCCGTTTTTTTGGGTGCGTTCCGATTTTTATTTTCTCCCTACTTCTGATTCGTTCATAACACGAAATTTCTTTATATTATTATTTAAAAATAATATTCGATATAAAAATAGCTTTCCGGGTATTTTATTGTTTTGGTGTACATATACGTATTTCCATATTTTATTTTTAGTTGGAAAAGTCGGAAATTTCCGAATCGGAAATCCCGTTCCGATCGTTTAATCGAGTTTTGCCCTATTCCCTTTTTCTTTATTCTTTTTCTTTTATTTTCTTTTTCTTTTCTCCAACCCCTTTTTGTCTCTTGCGCGTTGGAGCTATCCAGGTGATGGCAGGGCTCCTCGTTCTCTCTTCTCTGCAGCTACGAGCTGGCCGTCCCTTACCCTAGCCTGCAGTTCGACCTGCGCAGCCCCGCCTACCTAGCCCTGCAACTCTCGCTCGACCCCTCGTTTCCCCTAACCGACCTCTCCTTCTTTGCCCTCTATTCTCTCACCTCATCCACACCAGGACAACAACCCACTTGCAAACGCTCTCACCCTCTCCTTGCCTCACATACAGCTTCAATCTCACCTTAGCTTCCCCTCTCCTTCTTCTGTGATCGGCATCCAGTCGCCCCGGAGATGAACATCGACGCCACTACCCTCCGCCATTGGGCCTTGCTTGAAATAGAGGGGAACCTCCTGTCAAATACCCCTGCCGGCGCCGCTTTTGGGGAGCCACCTCATTCTCCAGGTCTTCTCGTCGCCGGAGCCTAGAATCACCGACAATAGACGACACCACTGCCGCCAGATGCCAGAGACCGCTGCCTCTGTTGACAGAAAATCGGGAGGCATTCTTGCCACGCGAAGGAGCTCTCCTTGCCACCGCCGCAGGAGCCCAGCCGTCGCCTTCTCTGTCGCCCAGACGCCGGCACTCCTGGCCTCGCTTCAAGCCGCCGCCAGAGCCTGTGTGCCTCCCTTCCTGCGCCGCCTCCCTTGCTAACCGTCAACCAGCGCGTCCTACAGGAGGTTGAAGAAGGGTTCAATTTACAGTTTTAGATATTTGGCCCTAAAATTATTATAATTGCAAACCGTACCCAAATCATTATATATATTGTAGTTTTAAACACACTCTTTTGGAATTGCAACTTATGCCCCTGCTAATTTGTATAATCACGGCCTTGACCCATTATTCTTGAGATATGCAGTTTTTGCCCTTGTAAATAAATCATAGTTTTGACCCAAAGAGTATTTCGGAAATATGGCCCAAGTTTGGTGAGTTTTATAGTTGCCCGGAAAAGTCGATTTCAGATTTTGACCCATGTTTATAAAATGATATAAGTCACTCCGGGAAATGTTTTGTGGGTTTTTAACCTTGTTTTCAAAGCGGATTTTTCCTTAGAATATTATACGTTATATTCAATTCAAATTTAGCATACAACTAAATTTCCTTAACTTTGGTTTTAGGTCCGGAAGCGGCCGTTATAGACCAACGAATCCAATATCGACTTCCGTAGATCATCTTCAACCTCGGATCGTGTGTGAGTATCTTCTTCCTCGATCTAGTTATTTTTAGTGGTAGAATCATGCTAGGTTGGATCTAGCATAACTTAGGGCAAATGCCAAGTAGTGTCTTGGAACCTTTAGTTGAGTGGTTAGGGTTATTGATGTTCTATAACACGTGGTGTGTGATCTTAAGTTGTTATACAATTGCGAGCCTCGTGGTTGATCTTGTGAGTTTGTGAGCTAGGAGGTGCACATAGTTGTTACCTTGGAGTGTTGTGGAGACTATGCATGTTATCCTAGTATGGGTATGGGTTATGACCATGAAAAATCTTATAGGACTTAGAATTCTAGCCTATATGAGTGGTTGTTGATACTTGTGCCTTGTCTTGAACAGGCTTCGGTTATATTCCTACGGGAAATGTGATTGGGTTGATCTTTGGGACGAGGTAAGTCCTCGGACTTACTTAGCCGCTTTTATGCATTATTTGAATACATTATGGTGGTGTGTGTTTTATCGCTTTTGATCATGAAACCGGATTAGGATTACTTGACTATATATTATTTGGCCCATTGTTACTATTATTATCGGGCGGTGACATCACCGCTCAGTTTCCCGAGGGAGACTGGGGGATCTCTGCGACCAGGCCATACACGGTATACGGGCGGGCTTCTTCATCACTCCCTCAGGGTATACGGGTTGGGCGCCGCCACACTCCTGTTGGTTACACGGGGACGGAGGCTAGAGTTATAAGACTCTCGTGTCACACTTGAACGAATGGATTAGATATGGAATAACCTAAAAAGATAATAAGTAACGGATGTGTATGTTTATGAGCATGTTGTGTGTTTGTGTTCCTATGTGTGTTTGTGCCATATTATTCTTATAATGCCTAGAATGTGAGCTAACGGTTTTATACCGATTGTTGTAGTTGATGTGCAGGATAGGATGTGGCCGAGTGATCCGGAGGAGTGGGCAGCCGGGGTTCCGTACATCTTAGGTTGAGTTGGGTTTCGGAGTCCTTGTGTTGTTGTTATTATATATTATGTTGATGTTGTTGTAAGGACGGCTGAAGTCTTTCCTTTCTTTTATTGTCGGGTTTCATAACATTGCATAAAAATGTATTTCGGTTTTGGCCTTTATTTGTGCATTGTTGCAAGATCCGGTAAAATTGTTGTCAGACTAAGGGTCGGGACCCATTGTGAGGTCTCGCCCGTAGCATCCCGATATCCCGCGGATTTGGGGTGTTACAAAAGTGGTATCAGAGCCCTAGGTTGACAACAATGGCACTCGCAATCTTCTAAAGGCCGAATAAAAATAAACAGAACCCTCAAGGGTTCTGAGTTTTAAAGAAATGAATTTCGTTTTCAAATCATGTGCATGAGTCAGTTGGGGTAGAATGTACGGGACCACCACTTCCTCCGCGGATCTCGGCGACGTACTTATTGATTATTATATTATGGATATATGTGTATATATGTAGATATGTATATGTGGACTTAGGATGTTTTGGACTATACTTGTATGTTGAATTGTAAATTGTTTATGGACTAGTTATGTTTATAGTAGTAGCATGACGTTTATACTTTATATATTTGTATATAAACATATGGTATGTAAATATCATACTAGTGATAGACATCCTTATAGCTAAGATGATAGAAAGCTATCATCACCCCCCTTGGACAACACCTTTTGGCTTAGGATATTATACATACGAAGATGAATATGCTCAAGTTATCGAGTTGAGCATCAAGTTTTCGCAAGCATCCCAGTGATTTCTCGGACTCCTTTAAGAGGACATCGAAGAAGAAGAAGAATAGAGATGACGTAACCAAAGGACAAAAAAAATAGAAGGGAACCTCATGTCGACTTAAGTGAAACAAGATGGAGACGATACCAACATAAAAGCGACATAAAGACATGAGAGCGGTATCAAGGAAACAATGAAGGATCATCAATGAGGCAACTAGAGACAACGAACTTAAAGTTTTTTTTTCCAAGTGCGGTGTCAATGAACTAAATATGCGAATCAAGTAAAGGGGACTACATTCTCGCTCGAGAATAAAAGTGGCGTTTTAAGTAAGACGAGTTTTCAATAGGCGCTCCTAAGTATGGGAGTCAAGATGAAAAGAGCGGTCCAATAAATTAGAAATATTGACGAGAACCGGAAGTTAAGTTTACTGAAGTATTAAAGGGTGTAGTGACGATCTTTGCGGGATTGTAAGCGAGTGACTTATTCAGAAGTTTTAGAGTTACGAGGAAGATCACATGGTGAAAATTCACATAGTGGTATTACCGTGAGAGTCAATCGATTGCCGTCATTGTGATGAGACTAATCAACGCTAAGAAGGAGGGAGTGTGTGAAGATGATGATCTTCAGAAGATGAAAGAGGAAACAAGGAGCTGGATGGAAGAACTTAAGTTATCAACCAAGAATGATGCGAGTGGAGGCTAATTAATGTCAGAATATTTGAGGAGTGCATTTGCAAAACATAATGAAGAGCGGTTAAGCGTATAAAGGTAGGACACGTGAGACGAGAGAGTTGGGTAGGTATGGTTATCTTACAGAAGTGGAGGAAAGAAAGGAGCGTAGAAAGAGCTAACGGAGTTGAAGCAGAGTAAAATAAGCTAGTGAAGATAAGATAAAGTACCCCGAGAGGGTATCCTTTCAGGAGTATGGTAGCATGAAAGTATGGTAAAAGGGTAAGTCGTTAACTTCGGAGAAGCTCAGATACAAGTTAGTTAGTGAAAACTGAGAACGCACAAGTACGGGTTGTCTATTGAGGTGTGTAGATGGGAAGAGAAAACAAGACTATGGGAACATAGAGGATCGGGAACAAGTGTTTGGAGTATTCGCGGTGGATCAATGTCAATAGTAAGGAGTTACATCAATGGACGCGCAATGGCCTGAAATCAAATAATGTTGAACGAGTTCAAGCAAGTAGTTATAACAAGATCTCCGAGGAGGAGATTGTAACGATCTTACGCGACTTTCTTAAGTCATGGAATTGACATATGGGAGAACACCACGGGTTACAACTTTTAAGGCTTGATCATGGTAAGGAAAGCTAGTGGATCAACCGTAAGATGAGACTTCCATTGTAGTTGTACATAGAATACCGATAAATACATAAGGTGACCAACAATAGTAAGAGAGACTGAAGTTTCGAAATTTGAAGTCGATGTGAGATGTACAAGAAGTACATGAAAGATGAGGATGGAACCTCTACGGTTGATTGGACATTACATAAGGAAAGGAAGTAAGTTCTACACCTACTCGAAGTAATGATGCAAGCTTTGGTAGGATCTGAAGAATTTATTACTAATATATTATAAGGCGTGAATAAGTCCTGCAGTTAGGACCTTCATGACTTCACATAAGTGTGAAACCTTAAAAAGATTATTAGAACAAGTCTCCTGAGTTCCGGAGATGAAGGATCTTTGAAAGAGGACGGTGAACATTGTAGATAAAGAAGTATTAAACCACGTGTTCGATGGACGTCACCTCAACAGATTGGGTTGGACCACTTGAAAAATGTTAAGATAAGATTGTATCGAAATCTTGCGATATGTGATGGGAGAAGAAAAGCTGGAGCTCGAGATAGAACGGATTCCAATGCATCGGGAGGTGGATTTACCATTAAGAGGATTTGAAGTTCATGTTGGAAGTGTATCTTGAACTCTTGATTTGAAGTTCATATTGGGATATATCTTGAATTCTTGATTTGAAGTTATTATAGTGGACACCAGTCTTCGAAGAGAGAGACGGCTATCTCCGTTTGTTCAGTGATTACTATAAGTTGAGCAAGATGACAACAAAGGACAACTATCCCTTACAATGAATGGGGGACCTACTCGATCAGTTGCAAGGGTCAGTAGTTTCTTCTAAGATAAACTAAGATTTGATTGTCACCATTTGAGTATTCGAGACTCGGATAGTGCAATTACGGCATTCCGGACCAACCAGGGTCACTATGAGTTGTAGTCACTCCATATGAGCTTAATGATGCCCAAAGGAGATATTTTGGGCTCTACTCTTGAAAAAGAGAGAAGATGTTTGACAAGTTGTCTCGGGATGGCAAACCCCAAAAGATGTGAAAGAAGATACAAGTTTTCTAGGATGTGCTGGTCATTACTGGATTTGTGAAGAAATTCTCCAAGACAGGGTCATGATTGAGTATTAGGAACGTTGTAAATTTAACAGCATGCATATATCGTTAGTAGAAGCAGTGTGAAGTGAAGTACTTCCTTCATCACTTGGAACTTGTAACAAGATTAAGGAAACACAACAACAAAGATTGGTTTAACAAGAACCAAAGCCAACGGTGTAAATTGGCAGTTCGATCGCCCTTGTTAGAGACAAGCAAAGAAGAAACATAGTGGAAATGTTGCATTGAGAAAGACCCGAGAGTAGTGAGCATTCACCCGGTGTTTCATGTGTATCAATCTAGGAAGTACAGGTATGACTCGAGAAGTTTTGGCGGTCTTGATGAGTTAGTGGCGTCGTAGAACCAATGAGGCTAATAGGAAGTCGGAGGATAGTATCTTTGGTTGAGTTTTACGCTGAGCTAGTAGCGTAGATAAATCGAAGGGTTGGACCTAGTTCTTCCCTTAGTTGTGTATATGTGTGATGTTATATGATGTGTGTGCCCTGTGCGGGAATGTGCTTTATGACGTGATGTATCTTACGGTAGTAGTTCGGGTAGATCGTGCGTATATAGTAGAAGGTTTAAGCGTTCCTAGTTTGAGAGTTTATACCCCCACCTTAGGGACCGAGAAGTTTGGCGTATGGAAAGTTTCGGGCTGAAACTTGTTTTTAGGGGGACCTGATGTAATGCCCCGTTCTTTTGGGTGCGTTCCGATTTTTATTTTCTCCCTACTTCTGATTCGTTCATAACACGAAATTTCTTTATATTATTATTTAAAAATAATATTCGATATAAAATTAGCTTTCCGGGTATTTTATTGTTTTGGTGTACATATACGTATTTCCATATTTTATTTTTAGTTGGAAAAGTCGGAAATTTCCGAATCGGAAATCCCGTTCCGATCGTTTAATCGAGTTTTTCCCTATTCCCTTTTTCTTTATTCTTTTTCTTTTATTTTCTTTTTCTTTTCTCCAACCCCTTTTTGTCTCTTGCGCGTTGGAGCTATCCAGGTGATGGCAGGCCTCCTCGTTCTCTCTTGTCTGCAGCTACGAGCTGGCCGTCCCTTACCCTAGCCTGCAGTTCGACCTGCGCAGCCCCGCCTACCTAGCCCTGCAACTCTCGCTCGACCCCTCGTTTCCCCTAACCGACCTCTCCTTCTTTGCCCTCTGTTCTCTCACCTCATCCACACCAGGACAACAACCCACTTGCAAACGCTCTCACCCTCTCCTTGCCTCACATACAGCTTCAATCTCACCTTAGCTTCCCCTCTCCTTCTTCTGTGATCGGCATCCAGTCGCCCCGGAGATGAACATCGACGCCACTACCCTCCGCCATTGGGCCTTGCTTGAAATAGAGTGGAACCTCCTGTCAAATACCCCTTCCGGCGCCGCTTTTGGGGAGCCACCTCATTCTCCAGGTCTTCTCGTCGCCGGAGCCTATAATCACCGACAATAGACGACACCACTGCCGCCAGATGCCAGAGACCGCTGCCTCTGTTGACAGAAAATCGGGAGGCATTCTTGCCACGCGAAGGAGCTCTCCTTGCCACCGCCGCAGGAGCCCAGCCGTCGCCTTCTCTGTCGCCCAGACGCCGGCACTCCTGGCCTCGCTTCAAGCCGCCGCCAGAGCCTGTGTGCCTCCCTTCCTGCGCCGCCTCCCTTGCGAACCGTCAACCAGCGCGTCCTACAGGAGGTTGAAGAAGGGTTCAATTTTACAGTTTTACATATTTGGCCCTAAAATTGTTATAATTGCAAACCGTACCCAAATCATTATATATATTGTAGTTTTAAACACACTCTTTTGGAATTGCAACTTATGCCCCTGCTAATTTGTATAATCACGGCCTTGACCCATTATTCTTGAGATATGCAGTTTTTGCCCTTGTAAATAAATCATAGTTTTGACCCAAAGAGTATTTCGGAAATATGGCCCAAGTTTGGTGAGTTTTATAGTTGCCCGGAAAAGTCGATTTCAGATTTTGACCCATGTTTATAAAATGGTATAAGTCACTCCGGGAAATGTTTTGTGGGTTTTTAACCTTGTTTTCAAAGCGGATTTTTCCTTAGAATATTATACGTTATATTCAATTCAAATTTAGCATACAAGATAAATTTCCTTAACTTTGGTTTTAGGTCCGGAAGCGGCCGTTATAGACCAACGAATCCAATATCGACTTCCGTAGATCATCTTCAACCTCGGATCGTGTGTGAGTATCTTCTTCCTCGATCTAGTTATTTTTAGTGGTAGAATCATGCTAGGTTGGATCTAGCATAACTTAGGGCAAATGCCAAGTAGTGGCTTGGAACCTTTAGGTGAGTGGTTAGGGTTATTGATGTTCTATAACACGTGGTGTGTGATCTTGAGTTGTTATACAATTGCGAGCCTCGTGGTTGATCTTGTGAGTTTGTGAGCTAGGAGGTGCACATAGTTGTTACCTTGGAGTGTTGTGGAGACTATGCATGTTATCCTAGTATGGGTATGGGTTATGACCATGAAAAATCTTATAGGACTTAGAATTCTAGCTTATATGAGTGGTTGTTGATACTTGTGCCTTGTCTTGAACAAGCTTTGGTTATATTCCTACGGGAAATATGATTGGGTTGATCTTTGGGACGAGGTAAGTCCTCGGACTTACTTAGCCGCTTTTATGCATTATTTGGATACATTATGGTGGTGTGTGTTTTATCGCTTTTGATCATGAAACCGGATTAGGATTACTTGACTATATATTATTTGGCCCATTGTTACTATTATTATCGGGCGGTGACATCACCGCTCAGTTTCCCGAGGGAGACCGGGGGGATCTCTGCGACCAGGCCATACACGGTATACGGGCGGGCTTCTTCATCACTCCCTCAGGGTATACGGGTTGGGCGCCGCCACACTCCTGTTGGTTACACGGGGACAGAGGCGAGAGTTATAAGACTCTCGTGTCAAACTTGAACGAATGGATTAGATATGGAATAACCTAAAAAGATAATAAGTAACGGATGTGTATGTTTATGAGCATGTTGTGTGTTTGTGTTCCTATGTGTGTTTGTGCCATATTATTCTTATAATGCCTAGAATGTGAGGCTAACGGTTTTATACCGATTGTTGTAGTTGATGTGCAGGATAGGATGTGGCCGAGTGATCCGGAGGAGTGGGTAGCCGGGGTTCCGTACATCTTAGGTTGAGTTGGGTTTCGGAGTCCTTGTGTTGTTGTTATTATATATTATGTTGATGTTGTTGTAAGGACGGCTGAAGTCTTTCCTTTCTTTTATTGTCGGGTTTCATAACATTGCATAAAAATGTATTTCGGTTTTGGCCTTTATTTGTGCCTTGTTGCAAGATCCGCTGAAATTGTTGTCAGACTAAGGGTCGGGACCCATTGTGAGGTCTCGCCCGTAGCATCCCGATATCCCGCGGATTTGGGGTGTTACAAAAGTGGTATCAGAGCCCTAGGTTGACAACAATGGCACTCGCAATCTTCTAATGCCGCGGATTTGGGATGTAATGCCCCGTTTTTTTGGGTGCGTTCCGATTTTTATTTTCTCCCTACTTCTGATTCGTTCATAACACGAAATTTCTTTATATTATTATTTAAAAATAATATTCGATATAAAAATAGCTTTCCGGGTATTTTATTGTTTTGGTGTACATATACGTATTTCCATATTTTATTTTTAGTTGGAAAAGTCGGAAATTTCCGAATCGGAAATCCCGTTCCGATCGTTTAATCGAGTTTTGCCCTATTCCCTTTTTCTTTATTCTTTTTCTTTTATTTTCTTTTTCTTTTCTCCAACCCCTTTTTGTCTCTTGCGCGTTGGAGCTATCCAAGTGATGGCAGGCCTCCTCGTTCTCTCTTGTCTGCAGCTACGAGCTGGCCGTCCCTTACCCTAGCCTGCAGTTCGACCTGCGCAGCCCCGCCTACCTAGCCCTGCAACTCTCGCTCGACCCCTCGTTTCCCCTAACCGACCTCTCCTTCTTTGCCCTCTGTTCTCTAACCTCATCCACACCAGGACAACAACCCACTTGCAAACGCTCTCACCCTCTCCTTGCCTCACATACAGCTTCAATCTCACCTTAGCTTCCCCTCTCCTTCTTCTGTGATCGGCATCCAGTCGCCCCGGAGATGAACATCGACGCCACTACCCTCCGCCATTGGGCCTTGCTTGAAACAGAGGGGAACCTCCTGTCAAATACCCCTGCCGGCGCCGCTTTTGGGGAGCCACCTCATTCTCCAGGTCTTCTCGTCGCCGGAGCCTAGAATCACCGACAATAGACGACACCACTGCCGCCAGATGCTAGAGACCGCTGCCTCTGTTGACAGAAAATCGGGAGGCATTCTTGCCACGCGAAGGAGCTCTCCTTGCCACCGCCGCAGGAGCCCAGCCGTCGCCTTCTCTGTCGCCCAGACGCCGGCACTCCTGGCCTCGCTTCAAGCCGCCGCCAGAGCCTGTGTGCCTCCCTTCCTGCGCCGCCTCCCTTGCGAACCGTCAACCAGCGCGTCCTACAGGAGGTTGAAGAAGGGTTCAATTTTACAGTTTTACATATTTGGCCCTAAAATTGTTATAATTGCAAACCGTACCCAAATCATTATATATATTGTAGTTTTAAACACACTCTTTTGGAATTGCAACTTATGCCCCTGCTAATTTGTATAATCACGGCCTTGACCCATTATTCTTGAGATATGCAGTTTTTGCCCTTGTAAATAAATCATAGTTTTGACCCAAAGAGTATTTCGGAAATATGGCCCAAGTTTGGTGAGTTTTATAGTTGCCCGGAAAAGTCGATTTCAGATTTTGACCCATGTTTATAAAATGGTATAAGTCACTCCGGGAAATGTTTTGTGGGTTTTTAACCTTGTTTTCAAAGCGGATTTTTCCTTAGAATATTATACGTTATATTCAATTCAAATTTAGCATACAAGCTAAATTTCCTTAACTTTGGTTTTAGGTCCGGAAGCGGCCGTTATAGACCAACGAATCCAATATCGACTTCCGTAGATCATCTTCAACCTCGGATCGTGTGTGAGTATCTTCTTCCTCGATCTAGTTATTTTTAGTGGTAGAATCATGCAAGGTTGGATCTAGCATAACTTAGGGCAAATGCCAAGTAGTGGCTTGGAACCTTTAGGTGAGTGATTAGGGTTATTGATGTTCTATAACACGTGGTGTGTGATCTTGAGTTGTTATACAATTGCGAGCCTCGTGGTTGATCTTGTGAGTTTGTGAGCTAGGAGGTGCACATAGTTGTTACCTTGGAGTGTTGTGGAGACTATGCATGTTATCCTAGTATGGGTATGGGTTATGACCATGAAAAATCTTATAGGACTTAGAATTCTAGCTTATATGAGTGGTTGTTGATACTTGTGCCTTGTCTTGAACAGGCTTTGGTTATATTCCTACGGGAAATGTGATTGGGTTGATCTTTGGGACGAGGTAAGTCCTCGGACTTACTTAGCCGCTTTTATGCATTATTTGGATACATTATGGTGGTGTGTGTTTTATCGTTTTTGATCATGAAACCGAATTAGGATTACTTGACTATATATTATTTGGCCCATTGTTACTATTATTATCGGGCGGTGACATCACCGCTCAGTTTCCCGAGGGAGACTGGGGGGATCTCTGCGACCAGGCCATACACGGTATACGGGCGGGCTTCTTCATCACTCCCTCAGGGTATACGGGTTGGGCGCCGCCACACTCCTGTTGGTTACACGGGGACAGAGGCGAGAGTTATAAGACTCTCGTGTCACACTTGAACGAATGGATTAGATATGGAATAACCTAAAAAGAGAATAAGTAACGGATGTGTATGTTTATGAGCATGTTGTGTGTTTGTGTTCCTATGTGTGTTTGTGCCATATTATTCTTATAATGCCTAGAATGTGAGCTAACGGTTTTATACCGATTGTTGTAGTTGATGTGCAGGATAGGATGTGGCCGAGTGATCCGGAGGAGTGGGCAGCCGGGGTTCCGTACATCTTAGGTTGAGTTGGGTTTCGGAGTCCTTGTGTTGTTGTTATTATATATTATGTTGATGTTGTTGTAAGGACGGCTGAAGTCTTTCCTTTCTTTTATTGTCGGGTTTCATAACATTGCATAAAAATGTATTTCGGTTTTGGCCTTTATTTGTGCCTTGTTGCAAGATCCGGTGAAATTGTTGTCAGACTAAGGGTCGGGACCCATTGTGAGGTCTCGCCCGTAGCATCCCGATATCCCGCGGATTTGGGGTGTTACAAAAGTGGTATCAGAGCCCTAGGTTGACAACAATGGCACTCGCAATCTTCTAAAGGCCGAATAAAAATAAACAGAACCCTCAAGGGTTCTGAGTTTTAAAGAAATGAATTTCGTTTTCAAATCATGTGCATGAGTCAGTTGGGGTAGAATGTACGGGACCACCACTTCCTCCGCGGATCTCGGCGACGTACTTATTGATTATTATATTATGGATATATGTGTATATATGTAGATATGTATATGTGGACTTAGGATGTTTTGGACTATACTTGTATGTTGAATTGTAAATTGTTTATGGACTAGTTATGTTTATAGTAGTAGCATGACGTTTATACTTTATATATTTGTATATAAACATATGGTATGTAAATATCATACTAGTGATAGACATCCTTATAGCTAAGATGATAGAAAGCTATCATCACCCCCCTTGGACAACACCTTTTGGCTTAGGATATTATACATACGAAGATGAATATGCTCAAGTTATCGAGTTGAGCATCAAGTTTTCGCAAGCATCCCAGTGATTTCTCGGACTCCTTTAAGAGGACATCGAAGAAGAAGAAGAATAGAGATGACGTAACCAAAGGACAAAAAAAATAGAAGGGAACCTCATGTCGACTTAAGTGAAACAAGATGGAGACGATACCAACATAAAAGCGACATAAAGACATGAGAGCGGTATCAAGGAAACAATGAAGGATCATCAATGAGGCAACTAGAGACAACGAACTTAAAGTTTTTTTTTCCAAGTGCGGTGTCAATGAACTAAATATGCGAATCAAGTAAAGGGGACTACATTCTCGCTCGAGAATAAAAGTGGCGTTTTAAGTAAGACGAGTTTTCAATAGGCGCTCCTAAGTATGGGAGTCAAGATGAAAAGAGCGGTCCAATAAATTAGAAATATTGACGAGAACCGGAAGTTAAGTTTACTGAAGTATTAAAGGGTGTAGTGACGATCTTTGCGGGATTGTAAGCGAGTGACTTATTCAGAAGTTTTAGAGTTACGAGGAAGATCACATGGTGAAAATTCACATAGTGGTATTACCGTGAGAGTCAATCGATTGCCGTCATTGTGATGAGACTAATCAACGCTAAGAAGGAGGGAGTGTGTGAAGATGATGATCTTCAGAAGATGAAAGAGGAAACAAGGAGCTGGATGGAAGAACTTAAGTTATCAACCAAGATTGATGCGAGTGGAGGCTAATTGATGTCAGAATATTTGAGGAGTGCATTTGCAAAACATAATGAAGAGCGGTTAAGCGTATAAAGGTAGGACACGTGAGACGAGAGAGTTGGGTAGGTATGGTTATCTTACAGAAGCGGAGGAAAGAAAGGAGCGTAGAAAGAGCTAACGGAGTTGAAGCAGAGTAAAATAAGCTAGTGAAGATAAGATAAAGTGCCCCGAGAGGGTATCCTTTCAGGAGTATGGTAGCATGGAAGTATGGTAAAAGGGTAAGTCGTTAACTTCGGAGAAGCTCAGATACAAGTTAGTTAGTGAAAACTGAGAACGCACAAGTACGGGTTGTCTATTGAGGTGTGTAGATGGGAAGAGAAAACAAGACTATGGGAACATATAGGATCGGGAACAAGAGTTTGGAGTATTCACGGTGGATCAATGTCAATAGTAAGGAGTTACATCAATGGACGCGCAATGGCCTGAAATCAAATAATGTTGAACGAGTTCAAGCAAGTAGTTATAACAAGATCTCCGAGGAGGAGATTGTAACGATCTTACGCGACTTTCTTAAGTCATGGAATTGACATATGGGAGAACACCACGGGTTACAACTTTTAAGGCTTGATCATGGTAAGGAAAGCTAGTGGATCAACCGTAAGATTAGACTTCCATTGTAGTTGTACATAGAATACCGATAAATACATAAGGTGACCAACAATAGTAAGAGAGACTGAAGTTTCGAAATTTGAAGTCGATGTGAGATGTACAAGAAGTACATGAAAGATTGAGGATGGAACCTCTACGGCTGATTGGACATTACATAAGGAAAGGAAGTAAGTTCTACACCTACTCGAAGTAATGATGCAAGCTTTGGTAGGATCTGAAGAATTTATTACTAATATATTATAAGGCGTGAATAAGTCCTGCAGTTAGGACCTTCATGACTTCACATAAGTGTGAAACCTTAAAAAGATTATTAGAACAAGTCTCCTGAGTTCCGGAGATGAAGGATCTTTGAAAGAGGACGGTGAACATTGTAGATAAAGAAGTATTAAACCACGTGTTCGATGGACGTCACCTCAACAGATTGGGTTGGACCACTTGAAAAATGTTAAGATAAGATTGTATCGAAATCTTGCGATATGTGATGGGAGAAGAAAAGCTGGAGCTCGAGATAGAACGGATTCCAATGCATCGGGAGGTGGATTTACCATTAAGAGGATTTGAAGTTCATGTTGGAAGTGTATCTTGAACTCTTGATTTGAAGTTCATATTGGGATATATCTTGAATTCTTGATTTGAAGTTATTATAGTGGACACCAGTCTTCGAAGAGAGAGACGGCTATCTCCGTTTGTACAGTGATTAGTATAAGTTGAGCAAGATGACAACGAAGGACAACTATCCCTTACAATGAATGGAGGACCTACTCGATCAGTTGCAAGGGTCAGTAGTTTCTTCTAAGATAAACTAAGATTTGATTGTCACCATTTGAGTATTCGAGACTCGGATAGTGCAATTACGGCATTCCGGACCAACCAGGGTCACTATGAGTTGTAGTCACTCCATATGAGCTTAATGATGCCCAAAGGAGATATTTTGGGGTCTACTCTTGAAAAAGAGAGAAGATGTTTGACAAGTTGTCTCGGGATGGCAAACCCCAAAAGATGTGAAAGAAGTTACAAGTTTTCTAGGATGTGCTGGTCATTACTGGATTTGTGAAGAAATTCTCCAAGACAGGGTCATGATTGAGTATTGAGGAACGTTGTAAAAGTAACAGCATACATATATCGTTAGTAGAAGCAGTGTGAAGTGAAGTACTTCCTTCATCACTTGGAACTTGTAACAAGATTGAGGAAACACAACAACAAAGATTGGTTTAACAAGAACCAAAGCCAACGGTGTAAATTGGCAGTTCGATCGCCCTTGTTAGAGACAAGCAAAGAAGAAACATAGTGGAAATGTTGCATTGAGAAAGACCCGAGAGTAGTGAGCGTTCACCCGGTGTTTCATGTGTATCAATCTAGGAAGTACAGGTATGACTCGAGAAGTTTTGGCGGTCTTGATGAGTTAGTGGCGTCGTAGAACCAATGAGGCTAATAGGAAGTCGGAGGATAGTATCTTTGGTTGAGTTTTACGCTGAGCTAGTAGCGTAGATAAATCGAAGGGTTGGACCTAGTTCTTCCCTTAGTTGTGTATATGTGTGATGTTATATGATGTGTGTGCCCTGTGCGGGAATGTGCTTTATGACGTGATGTATCTTACGGTAGTAGTTCGGGTAGATCGTGCGTATATAGTAGAAGGTTTAAGCCTTCCTAGTTTGAGAGTTTATACCCCCACCTTAGGGACCGAGAAGTTTGGCGTATGGAAAGTTTCGGGCCGAAACTTGTTTTTAGGGGGACCTGATGTAATGCCCCGTTCTTTTGGGTGCGTTCCGATTTTTATTTTCTCCCTACTTCTGATTCGTTCATAACACGAAATTTCTTTATATTATTATTTAAAAATAATATTCGATATAAAAATAGCTTTCCGGGTATTTTATTATTTTGGTGTACATATACGTATTTCCATATTTTATTTTTAGTTGGAAAAGTCAGAAATTTCCGAATCGGAAATCCCGTTCCGATCGTTTAATCGAGTTTTGCCCTATTCCCTTTTTCTTTATTCTTTTTCTTTTATTTTCTTTTTCTTTTCTCAACCCCTTTTTGTCTCTTGCGCGTTGGAGCTATCCAGGTGATGGCAGGCCTCCTCGTTCTCTCTTGTCTGCAGCTACGAGCTGGCCGTCCCTTACCCTAGCCTGTAGTTCGACCTGCGCAGCCCCGCCTACCTAGCCCTGCAACTCTCGCTCGACCCCTCGTTTCCCCTAACCGACCTCTCCTTCTTTGCCCTCTGTTCTCTCACCTCATCCACACCAGGACAACAACCCACTTGCAAACGCTCTCACCCTCTCCTTGCCTCACATATAGCTTCAATCTCACCTTAGCTTCCCCTCTCCTTCTTCTGTGATCGGCATCCAGTCGCCCCGGAGATGAACATCGACGCCACTACCCTCCGCCATTGGGCCTTGTTTGAAATAGAGGGGAACCTCCTGTCAAATACCCCTGCCGGCGCCGCTTTTGGGGAGCCACCTCATTCTCCAGGTCTTCTCGTCGCCGGAGCCTAGAATCACCGACAATAGACGACACCACTGCCGCCAGATGCCAGAGACCGCTGCCTCTGTTGACAGAAAATCGGGAGGCATTCTTGCCACGCGAAGGAGCTCTCCTTGCCACCGCCGCAGGAGCCCAGCCGTCGCCTTCTCTGTCGCCCAGACGCCGGCACTCCTGGCCTCGCTTCAAGCCGCCGCCAGAGCCTGTGTGCCTCCCTTCCTGCGCCGCCTCCCTTGCGAACCATCAACCAGCGCGTCCTACAGGAGGTTGAAGAAGGGTTCAATTTACAGTTTTACATATTTGGCCCTAAAATTGTTATAATTGCAAACCGTACCCAAATCATTATATATATTGTAGTTTTAAACACACTCTTTTGGAATTGCAACTTATGCCCCTCCTAATTTGTATAATCACGGCCTTGACCCATTATTCTTGAGATATGCAGTTTTTGCCCTTGTAAATAAATCATAGTTTTAACCCAAAGAGTATTTCGGAAATATGGCCCAAGTTTGGTGAGTTTTATAGTTGCCCGGAAAAGTCGATTTCAGATTTTGACCCATGTTTATAAAATGGTATAAGTCACTCCGGGAAATGTTTTGTGGGTTTTTAACCTTGTTTTCAAAGCGGATTTTTCCTTAGAATATTATACGTTATATTCAATTCAAATTTAGCATACAAGCTAAATTTCCTTAACTTTGGTTTTAGGTCCGGAAGCGGCCGTTATAGACCAACGAATCCAATATCGACTTCCGTAGATCATCTTCAACCTCGGATCGTGTGTGAGTATCTTCTTCCTCGATCTAGTTATTTTTAGTGGTAGAATCATGCTAGGTTGGATCTAGCATAACTTAGGGCAAATGCCAAGTAGTGGCTTGGAACCTTTAGGTGAGTGGTTAGGGTTATTGATGTTCTATAACACGTGGTGTGTGATCTTGAGTTGTTATACAATTGCGAGCCTCGTGGTTGATCTTGTGAGTTTGTGAGCTAGGAGGTGCACATAGTTGTTACCTTGAAGTGTTGTGAAGACTATGCATGTTATCCTAGTATGGGTATGGGTTATGACCATGAAAAATCTTATAGGACTTAGAATTCTAGCTTATATGAGTGGTTGTTGATACTTGTGCCTTGTCTTGAACAGGCTTTGGTTATATTCCTACGGGAAATGTGATTGGGTTGATCTTTGGGACGAGGTAAGTCCTCGGACTTACTTAGCCGCTTTTATGCATTATTTGGATACATTATGGTAGTGTGTGTTTTATCGCTTTTGATCATGAAACCGGATTAGGATTACTTGACTATATATTATTTGGCCCATTGTTACTATTATTATCGGGCGGTGACATCACCGCTCAGTTTCCCGAGGGAGACTGGGGGGATCTCTGCGACCAGGCCATACACGGTATACGGGCGGGCTTCTTCATCACTCCCTCAGGGTATACGGGTTGGGCGCCGCCACACTCCTGTTGGTTACACGGGGACAGAGGCGAGAGTTATAAGACTCTCGTGTCACACTTGAACGAATGGATTAGATATGGAATAACCTAAAAAGATAATAAGTAACGGATGTGTATGTTTATGAGCATGTTGTGTGTTTGTGTTCCTATGTGTGTTTGTGCCATATTATTCTTATAATGCCTAGAATGTGAGCTATCGGTTTTATACCGATTGTTGTAGTTGATGTGCAGGATAGGATGTGGCCGAGTGATCCGGAGGAGTGGGCAGCCGGGGTTCCGTACATCTTAGGTTGAGTTGGGTTTCGGAGTCCTTGTGTTGTTGTTATTATATATTATGTTGATGTTGTTGTAAGGACGGCTGAAGTCTTTCCTTTCTTTTATTGTCGGGTTTCATAACATTGCATAAAAATGTATTTCGGTTTTGGCCTTTATTTGTGCCTTGTTGCAAGATCCGGTGAAATTGTTGTCAGACTAAGGGTCGGGACCCATTGTGAGGTCTCGCCCTAGCATCCCGATATCCCGCGGATTTGGGGTGTTACAAAAGTGGTATCAGAGCCCTAGGTTGACAACAATGGTACTCGCAATCTTCTAAAGGCCGAATAAAAATAAACAGAACCCTCAAGGGTTCTGAGTTTTAAAGAAATGAATTTCGTTTTCAAATCATGTGCATGAGTCAGTTGGGGTAGAATGTACGGGACCACCACTTCCTCCGCGGATCTCGGCGACGTACTTATTGATTATTATATTATGGATATATGTGTATATATGTAGATATGTATATGTGGACTTAGGATGTTTTGGACTATACTTGTATGTTGAATTGTAAATTGTTTATGGACTAGTTATGTTTATAGTAGTAGCATGACGTTTATACTTTATATATTTGTATATAAACATATGGTATGTAAATATCATACTAGTGATAGAGATCCTTATAGCTAAGATGATAGAAAGCTATCATCACCCCCCTTGGACAACACCTTTTGGCTTAGGATATTATACATACGAAGATGAATATGCTCAAGTTATCGAGTTGAGCATCAAGTTTTCGCAAGCATCCCAGTGATTTCTCGGACTCCTTTAAGAGGACATCGAAGAAGAAGAATAGAGATGACGTAACCAAAGGACAAAAAAAAAATAGAAGGGAACCTCATGTCGACTTAAGTGAAACAAGATGGAGACAATACCAATATAAAAGCGACATAAAGACATGAGAGCGGTATCAAGGAAACAATGAAGGATCATCAATGAGGCAACTAGAGACAACGAACTTAAAGTTTTTTTTTCCAAGTGCGGTATCAATGAACTAAATATGCGAATCAAGTAAAGGGGACTGCATTCTCGCTCGAGAATAAAAGTGGCGTTTTAAGTAAGACGAGTTTTCAATAGGCGCTCCTAAGTATGGGAGTCAAGATGAAAAGAGCGGTCCAATAAATTAGAAATATTGACGAGAACCGGAAGTTAAGTTTACTGAAGTATTAAAGGGTGTAGTGACGATCTTTGCGGGATTGTAAGCGAGTGACTTAATCAGAAGTTTTAGAGTTACGAGGAAGATCACATGGTGAAAATTCACATAGTGGTATTACCGTGAGAGTCAATCGATTGCCGTCATTGTGATGAGACTAATCAACGCTAAGAAGGAGGGAGTGTGTGAAGATGATGATCTTCAGAAGATGATGATCTTCAGAAGAAGAAAGAGGAAACAAGGAGCTGGATGGAAGAACTTAAGTTATCAACCAAGATTGATGCGAGTGGAGGCTAATTGATGTCAGAATATTTGAGGAGTGCATTTGCAAAACATAATGAAGAGCGGTTAAGCGTATAAAGGTAGGACACGTGAGACGAGAGAGTTGGGTAGGTATGGTTATCTTACAGAAGCGGAGGAAAGAAAGGAGCGTAGAAAGAGCTAACGGAGTTGAAGCAGAGTAAAATAAGCTAGTGAAGATAAGATAAAGTACCCCGAGAGGGTATCCTTTCAGGAGTATGGTAGCATGGAAGTATGGTAAAAGGGTAAGTCGTTAACTTCGGAGAAGCTCAGATACAAGTTAGTTAGTGAAAACTGAGAACGCACAAGTACGGGTTGTCTATTGAGGTGTGTAGATGGGAAGAGAAAACAAGACTATGGGAACATATAGGATCGGGAACAAGAGTTTGGAGTATTCGCGGTGGATCAATGTCAATAGTAAGGAGTTACATCAATGGACGCGCAATGGCCTGAAATCAAATAATGTTGAACGAGTTCAAGCAAGTAGTTATAACAAGATCTCCGAGGAGGAGATTGTAACGATCTTACGCGACTTTCTTAAGTCATGGAATTGACATATGGGAGAACACCACGGGTTACAACTTTTAAGGCTTGATCATGGTAAGGAAAGCTAGTGGATCAACCGTAAGATTAGACTTCCATTGTAGTTGTACATAGAATACCGATAAATACATAAGGTGACCAACAATAGTAAGAGAGACTGAAGTTTCGAAATTTGAAGTCGATGTGAGATGTACAAGAAGTACATGAAAGATTGAGGATGGAGCCTCTACGGTTGATTGGACATTACATAAGGAAAGGAAGTAAGTTCTACACCTACTCGAAGTAATGATGCAAGCTTTGGTAGGATCTGAAGAATTTATTACTAATATATTATAAGGTGTGAATAAGTCCTGTAGTTAGGACCTTCATGACTTCACATAAGTGTGAAACCTTAAAAAGATTATTAGAACAAGTCTCCTGAGTTCCGGAGATGAAGGATCTTTGAAAGAGGACGGTGAACATTGTAGATAAAGAAGTATTAAACCACGTGTTCGATGGACGTCACCTCAACAGATTGGGTTGGACCACTTGAAAAATGTTAAGATAAGATTGTATCGAAATCTTGCGATATGTGATGGGAGAAGAAAAGCTGGAGCTCGAGATAGAACGGATTCCAATGCATCGGGAGGTGGATTTACCATTAAGAGGATTTGAAGTTCATGTTGGAAGTGTATCTTGAACTCTTGATTTGAAGTTCATATTGGGATATATCTTGAATTCTTGATTTGAAGTTATTATAGTGGACACCAGTCTTCGAAGAGAGAGACGGCTATCTCCGTTTGTACAGTGATTACTATAAGTTGAGCAAGATGACAACGAAGGACAACTATCCCTTACAATGAATGGGGGACCTACTCGATCAGTTGCAAGGGTCAGTAGTTTCTTCTAAGATAAACTAAGATTTGATTGTCACCATTTGAGTATTCGAGACTCGGATAGTGCAATTACGGCATTCAGGACCAACCAGGGTCACTATGAGTTGTAGTCACTCCATATGAGCTTAATGATGCCCAAAGGAGATATTTTGGGGTCTACTCTTGAAAAAGAGAGAAGATGTTTGACAAGTTGTCTCGGGATGGCAAACCCCAAAAGATGTGAAAGAAGTTACAAGTTTTCTAGTATGTGCTGGTCATTACTGGATTTGTGAAGAAATTCTCCAAGACAGGGTCATGATTGAGTATTGAGGAACGTTGTAAAAGTAACAGCATACATATATCGTTAGTAGAAGCAGTGTGAAGTGAAGTACTTCCTTCATCACTTGGAACTTGTAACAAGATTGAGGAAACACAACAACAAAGATTGGTTTAACAAGAACCAAAGCCAACGGTGTAAATTGGCAGTTCGATCGCCCTTGTTAGAGACAAGCAAAGAAGAAACATAGTGGAAATGTTGCATTGAGAAAGACCCGAGAGTAGTGAGCGTTCACCCGGTTTTTCATGTGTATCAATCTAGGAAGTACAGGTATGACTCGAGAAGTTTTGGCGGTCTTGATGAGTTAGTGGCGTCGTAGAACCAATGAGGCTAATAGGAAGTCGGAGGATAGTATCTTTGGTTGAGTTTTACGCTGAGCTAGTAGCGTAGATAAATCGAAGGGTTGGACCTAGTTCTTCCCTTAGTTGTGTATATGTGTGATGTTATATGATGTGTGTGCCCTGTGCGGGAATGTGCTTTATGACGTGATGTATCTTACGGTAGTAGTTCGGGTAGATCGTGCGTATATAGTAGAATGTTTAAGCCTTCCTAGTTTGAGAGTTTATACCCCCACCTTAGGGACCGAGAAGTTTGGCGTATGGAAAGTTTCGGGCCGAAACTTGTTTTTAGGGGACCTGATGTAATGCCCCGTTCTTTTGGGTGCGTTCCGATTTTTATTTTCTCCCTACTTCTGATTCGTTCATAACACGAAATTTCTTTATATTATTATTTAAAAATAATATTCGATATAAAAATAGCTTTCCGGGTATTTTATTGTTTTGGTGTACATATACGTATTTCCATATTTTATTTTTAGTTGGAAAAGTCGGAAATTTCTGAATCGGAAATCCCGTTCCGATCATTTAATCGAGTTTTGCCCTATTCCCTTTTTCCTTATTCTTTTTCTTTTATTTTCTTTTTCTTTTCTCCAACCCCTTTTTGTCTCTTGCGCGTTGGAGCTATCCAGGTGATGGCAGGCCTCCTCGTTCTCTCTTGTCTGCAGCTACGAGCTGGCCGTCCCTTACCCTAGCCTGCAGTTCGACCTGCGCAGCCCCGCCTACCTAGCCCTGCAACTCTCGCTCGACCCCTCGTTTCCCCTAACCGACCTCTCCTTCTTTGCCCTCTGTTCTCTCACCTCATCCACACCAGGACAACAACCCACTTGCAAACGCTCTCACCCTCTCCTTGCCTCACATACAGCTTCAATCTCACCTTAGCTTCCCCTCTCCTTCTTCTGTGATCGGCATCCAGTCGCCCCGGAGATGAACATCGACGCCACTACCCTCTGCCATTGGGCCTTGCTTGAAATAGAGGGGAACCTCCTGTCAAATACCCCTGCCGGCGCCGCTTTTGGGGAGCCACCTCATTCTCCAGGTCTTCTCGTCGCCGGAGCCTAGAATCACCGACAATAGACGACACCACTGCCGCCAGATGCCAGAGACCGCTGCCTCTGTTGACAGAAAATCGGGAGGCATTCTTGCCACGCGAAGGAGCTCCCCTTGCCACCGCCGCAGGAGCCCAGCCGTCGCCTTCTCTGTCGCCCAGACGCCGGCACTCCTGGCCTCGCTTCAAGCCGCCGCCAGAGCCTGTGTGCCTCCCTTCCTGCGCCGCCTCCCTTGCGAACCGTCAACCAGCGCGTCCTACAGGAGGTTGAAGAAGGGTTCAATTTACAGTTTTACATACTTGGCCCTAAAATTGTTATAATTGCAAACCGTACCCAAATCATTATATATATTGTAGTTTTAAACACACTCTTTTGGAATTGCAACTTATGCCCCTGCTAATTTGTATAATCACGGCCTTGACCCATTATTCTTGAGATATGCAGTTTTTGCCCTTGTAAATAAATCATAGTTTTAACCCAAAGAGTATTTCGGAAATATGGCCCAAGTTTGGTGAGTTTTATAGTTTCCCGGAAAAGTCGATTTCAGATTTTGACCCATGTTTATAAAATGGTATAAGTCACTCCGGGAAATCTTTTGTGGGTTTTTAACCTTGTTTTCAAAGCGGATTTTTCCTTAGAATATTATACGTTATATTCAATTCAAATTTAGCATACAAGCTAAATTTCCTTAACTTTGGTTTTAGGTCCGGAAGCGGCCGTTATAGACCAACGAATCCAATATCGACTTCCGTAGATCATCTTCAACCTCGGATCGTGTGTGAGTATCTTCTTCCTCGATCTAGTTATTTTTAGTGGTAGAATCATGCTAGGTTGGATCTAGCATAACTTAGGGCAAATGCCAAGTAGTGGCTTGGAACCTTTAGGTGAGTGGTTAGGGTTATTGATGTTCTATAACACGTGGTGTGTGATCTTGAGTTGTTATACAATTGCGAGCCTCGTGGTTGATCTTGTGAGTTTGTGAGCTAGGAGGTGCACATAGTTGTTACCTTGGAGTGTTGTGGAGACTATGCATGTTATCCTAGTATGGGTATGGGTTATGACCATGAAAAATCTTATAGGACTTAGAATTCTAGCTTATATGAGTGGTTGTTGATACTTGTGCCTTGTCTTGAATAGGCTTTGGTTATATTCCTACGGGAAATGTGATTGGGTTGATCTTTGGGACGAGGTAAGTCCTCGGACTTACTTAGCCGCTTTTATGCATTATTTGGATACATTATGGTGGTGTGTGTTTTATCGCTTTTGATCATGAAACCGGATTAGGATTACTTGACTATATATTATTTGGCCCATTGTTACTATTATTATCGGGCGGTGACATCACCGCTCAGTTTCCCGAGGGAGACTGGGGGGATCTCTGCGACCAGGCCATACACGGTATACGGGCGGGCTTCTTCATCACTCCCTCAGGGTATACGGGTTGGGCGCCGCCACACTCCTGTTGGTTACACGGGGACAGAGGCGAGAGTTATAAGACTCTCGTGTCACACTTGAACGAATGGATTAGATATGGAATAACCTAAAAAGATAATAAGTAACGGATGTGTATGTTTATGAGCATGTTGTGTGTTTGTGTTCCTATGTGTGTTTGTGCCATATTATTCTTATAATGCCTAGAATGTGAGCTAACGGTTTTATACCGATTGTTGTAGTTGATGTGCAGGATAGGATGTGGCCGAGTGATCCGGAGGAGTGGGCAGCCGGGGTTCCGTACATCTTAGGTTGAGTTGGGTTTCGGAGTCCTTGTGTTGTTGTTATTATATATTATGTTGATGTTGTTGTAAGGACGGCTGAAGTCTTTCCTTTCTTTTATTGTCGGGTTTCATAACATTGCATAAAAATGTATTTCGGTTATGGCCTTTATTTGTGCCTTGTTGCAAGATCCGGTGAAATTGTTGTCAGACTAAGGGTCGGGACCCATTGTGAGGTCTCGCCCGTAGCATCCCGATATCCCGCGGATTTGGGGTGTTACACAAGTGGTATCAGAGCCCTAGGTTCACAACAATGGCACTCGCAATCTTCTAAAGGCCGAATAAAAATAAACAGAACCCTCAAGGGTTCTGAGTTTTAAAGAAATGAATTTCGTTTTCAAATCATGTGCATGAGTCAGTTGGGGTAGAATGTACGGGACCACCACTTCCTCCGCGGATCTCGGCGACGTACTTATTGATTATTATATTATGGATATATGTGTATATATGTAGATATGTATATGTGGACTTAGGATGTTTTGGACTATACTTGTAAGTTGAATTGTAAATTGTTTATGGACTAGTTATGTTTATAGTAGTAGCATGACGTTTATACTTTATATATTTGTATATAAACATATGGTATGTAAATATCATACTAGTGATAGAGATCCTTATAGCTAAGATGATAGAAAGCTATCATCACCCCCCTTGGACAACACCTTTTGGCTTAGGATATTAAACATACGAAGACGAATATGCTCAAGTTATCGAGTTGAGCATCAAGTTTTCGCAAGCATCTCAGTGATTTCTCGAACTCCTTTAAGAGGACATCGAAGAAGAAGAATAGAGATGACGTAACCAAAGGACAAAAAAAAATAGAAGGGAACCTCATGTCGACTTAAGTGAAACAAGATGGAGACGAGACCAATATAAAAGCGACATAAAGACATGAGAGCGGTATCAAGGAAACAATGAAGGATCATCAATGAGGCAACTAGAGACAACGAACTTAAAGTTTTTTTTTCCAAGTGCGGTGTCAATGAACTAAATATGCGAATCAAGTAAAGGGGACTACATTCTCGCTCGAGAATAAAAGTGGCGTTTTAAGTAAGACGAGTTTTCAATAGGCGCTCCTAAGTATGGGAGTCAAGATGAAAAGAGCGGTCCAATAAATTAGAAATATTGACGAGAACCAGAAGTTAAGTTTACTGAAGTATTAAAGGGTGTAGTGACGATCTTTGCGGGATTTTAAGCGAGTGACTTATTCAGAAGTTTTAGAGTTACGAGGAAGATCACATGGTGAAAATTCACATAGTGGTATTACCGTGAGAGTCAATCGATTGCCGTCATTGTGATGAGACTAATCAACGCTAAGAAGGAGGGAGTGTGTGAAGATGATGATCTTCAGAAGATGATGATCTTCAGAAGATGAAAGAGGAAACAAGGAGCTGGATGGAAGAACTTAAGTTATCAACCAACAATGATGCGAGTGGAGGCTAATTAATGTCAGAATATTTGAGGAGTGCATTTGCAAAACATAATGAAGAGCGGTTAAGCGTATAAAGGTAGGACACGTGAGACGAGAGAGTTGGGTAGGTATGGTTATCTTACAGAAGCGGAGGAAAGAAAGGAGCGTAGAAAGAGCTAACGGAGTTGAAGCAGAGTAAAATAAGCTAGTGAAGATAAGATAAAGTACCCCGAGAGGGTATCCTTTCAGGAGTATGGTAGCATGGAAGTATGGTAAAAGGGTAAGTCGTTAACTTCGGAGAAGCTCAGATACAAGTTAGTTAGTGAAAACTGAGAACGCACAAGTACGGGTTGTCTATTGAGGTGTGTAGATGGGAAGAGAAAACAAGACTATGGGAACATATAGGATCGGGAACAAGAGTTTGGAGTATTCGCGGTGGATCAATGTCAATAGTAAGGAGTTACATCAATGGACGCGCAATGGCCTGAAATCAAATAATGTTGAACGAGTTCAAGCAAGTAGTTATAACAAGATCTCCGAGGAGGAGATTGTAACGATCTTACGCGACTTTCTTAAGTCATGGAATTGACATATGGGAGAACACCACGGGTTACAACTTTTAAGGCTTGATCATGGTAAGGAAAGCTAGTGGATCAACCGTAAGATTAGACTTCCATTGTAGTTGTACATAGAATACCGATAAATACATAAGGTGACCAACAATAGTAAGAGAGACTGAAGTTTCGAAATTTGAAGTCGATGTGAGATGTACAAGAAGTACATGAAAGATTGAGGATGGAGCCTCTACGGTTGATTGGACATTACATAAGGAAAGGAAGTAAGTTCTACACCTACTCGAAGTAATGATGCAAGCTTTGGTAGGATCTGAAGAATTTATTACTAATATATTATAAGGTGTGAATAAGTCCTGTAGTTAGGACCTTCATGACTTCACATAAGTGTGAAACCTTAAAAAGATTATTAGAACAAGTCTCCTGAGTTCCGGAGATGAAGGATCTTTGAAAGAGGACGGTGAACATTGTAGATAAAGAAGTATTAAACCACGTGTTCGATGGACGTCACCTCAACAGATTGGGTTGGACCACTTGAAAAATGTTAAGATAAGATTGTATCGAAATTTTGCGATATGTGATGGGAGAAGAAAAGCTGGAGCTCGAGATAGAACGGATTCCAATGCATCGGGAGGTGGATTTACCATTAAGAGGATTTGAAGTTCATGTTGGAAGTGTATCTTGAACTCTTGATTTGAAGTTCATATTGGGATATATCTTGAATTCTTGATTTGAAGTTATTATAGTGGACACCAGTCTTCGAAGAGAGAGACGGCTATCTCCGTTTGTACAGTGATTACTATAAGTTGAGCAAGATGACAACGAAGGACAACTATCCCTTACAATGAATGGGGGACCTACTCGATCAGTGGCAAGGGTCAGTAGTTTCTTCTAAGATAAACTAAGATTTGATTGTCACCATTTGAGTATTCGAGACTCGGATAGTGCAATTACGGCATTCCGGACCAACCACGGTCACTATGAGTTGTAGTCACTCCATATGAGCTTAATGATGCCCAAAGGAGATATTTTGGGGTCTACTCTTGAAAAAGAGAGAAGATGTTTGACAAGTTGTCTCGGGATGGCAAACCCCAAAAGATGTGAAAGAAGTTACAAGTTTTCTAGGATGTGCTGGTCATTACTGGATTTGTGAAGAAATTCTCCAAGACAGGGTCATGATTGAGTATTGAGGAACGTTGTAAAAGTAACAGCATACATATATCGTTAGTAGAAGCAGTGTGAAGTGAAGTACTTCCTTCATCACTTGGAACTTGTAACAAGATTGAGGAAACACAACAACAAAGATTGGTTTAACAAGAACCAAAGCCAACGGTGTAAATTGGCAGTTCGATCGCCCTTGTTAGAGACAAGCAAAGAAAAAACATAGTGGAAATGTTGCATTGAGAAAGACCCGAGAGTAGTGAGCGTTCACCCGGTGTTTCATGTGTATCAATCTAGGAAGTACAGGTATGACTCGAGAAGTTTTGGCGGTCTTGATGAGTTAGTGGCGTCGTAGAACCAATGAGGCTAATAGGAAGTCGGAGGATAGTATCTTTGGTTGAGTTTTACGCTGAGCTAGTAGCGTAGATAAATCGAAGGGTTGGACCTAGTTCTTCCCTTAGTTGTGTATATGTGTGATGTTATATGATGTGTGTGCCCTGTGCGGGAATGTGCTTTATGACGTGATGTATCTTACAGTAGTAGTTCGGGTAGATCGTGCGTATATAGTAGAAGGTTTAAGCCTTCCTAGTTTGAGAGTTTATACCCCCACCTTAGGGACCGAGAAGTTTGGCGTATGGAAAGTTTTGGGCCGAAACTTGTTTTTAGGGGGACCTGATGTAATGCCCCGTTCTTTTGGGTGCGTTCCGATTTTTATTTTCTCCCTACTTCTGATTCGTTCATAACACGAAATTTCTTTATATTATTATTTAAAAATAATATTCGATATAAAAATAGCTTTCCGGGTATTTTATTGTTTTGGTGTACATATACGTATTTCCATATTTTATTTTTAGTTGGAAAAGTCGGAAATTTCCGAATCGGAAATCCCGTTCCGATCGTTTAATCGAGTTTTGCCCTATTCCCTTTTTCTTTATTATTTTTCTTTTATTTTCTTTTTCTTTTCTCCAACCCCTTTTTGTCTCTTGCGCGTTGGAGCTATCCAGGTGATGGCAGGCCTCCTCGTTCTCTCTTGTCTGCAGCTACGAGCTGGCCGTCCCTTACCCTAGCCTGCAGTTCGACCTGCGCAGCCCCGCCTACCTAGCCCTGCAACTCTCGCTCGACCCCTCGTTTCCCCTAACCGACCTCTCCTTCTTTGCCCTCTGTTCTCTCACCTCATCCACACCAGGACAACAACCCACTTGCAAACGCTCTCACCCTCTCCTTGCCTCACATACAGCTTCAATCTCACCTTAGCTTCCCCTCTCCTTCTTCTGTGATCGGCATCCAGTCGCCCCGGAGATGAACATCGACGCCACTACCCTCCGCCATTGGGCCTTGCTTGAAATAGAGGGGAACCTCCTGTCAAATACCCCTGCCGGCGCCGCTTTTGGGGAGCCACCTCATTCTCCAGGTCTTCTCGTCGCCGGAGCCTAGAATCACCGACAATAGACGACACCACTGCCGCCAGATGCCAGAGACCGCTGCCTCTGTTGACAGAAAATCGGGAGGCATTCTTGCCACGCGAAGGAGCTCTCCTTGCCACCGCAGCAGGAGCCCAGCCGTCGCCTTCTCTGTCGCCCAGACGCCGGCACTCCTGGCCTCGCTTCAAGCCGCCGCCAGAGGCTGTGTGCCTCCCTTCCTGCGCCGCCTCCCTTGCGAACCGTCAACCAGCGCGTCCTACAGGAGGTTGAAGAAGGGTTCAATTTACAGTTTTACATATTTGGCCCTAAAATTGTTATAATTGCAAACCGTACCCAAATCATTATATATATTGTAGTTTTAAACACACTCTTTTGGAATTGCAACTTATGCCCTTGCTAATTTGTATAATCACGGCCTTGACCCATTATTCTTGAGATATGCAGTTTTTGCCCTTGTAAATAAATCATAGTTTTGACCCAAAGAGTATTTCGGAAATATGGCCCAAGTTTGGTGAGTTTTATAGTTGCCCGGAAAAGTCGATTTCAGATTTTAACCCATGTTTATAAAATGGTATAAGTCACTCCGGGAAATGTTTTGTGGGTTTTTAACCTTGTTTTCAAAGCGGATTTTTCCTTAGAATATTATACGTTATATTCAATTCAAATTTAGCATACAAGCTAAATTTCCTTAACTTTGGTTTTAGGTCCGGAAGCGGCTGTTATAGACCAACGAATCCAATATCGACTTCCGTAGATCATCTTCAACCTCGGATCGTGTGTGAGTATCTTCTTCCTCGATCTAGTTATTTTTAGTGGTAGAATCATGCTAGGTTGGATCTAGCATAACTTAGGGCAAATGCCAAGTAGTGGCTTGGAACCTTTAGGTGAGTGGTTAGGGTTATTGATGTTCTATAACACGTGGTGTGTGATCTTGAGTTGTTATACAATTGCGAGCCTCGTGGTTGATCTTGTGAGTTTGTGAGCTAGGAGGTGCACATAGTTGTTACCTTGGAGTGTTGTGGAGACTATGCATGTTATCCTAGTATGGGTATGGGTTATGACCATGAAAAATCTTATAGGACTTAGAACTCTAGCTTATATGAGTGGTTGTTGATACTTTTGCCTTGTCTTGAACAGGCTTTGGTTATATTCCTACGGGAAATGTGATTGGGTTGATCTTTGGGACGAGGTAAGTCCTCGGACTTACTTAGCCGCTTTTATGCATTATTTGGATACATTATGGTGGTGTGTGTTTTATCGCTTTTGATCATGAAACCGGATTAGGATTACTTGACTATATATTATTTGGCCCATTGTTACTATTATTATCGGGCGGTGACATCACCGCTCAGTTTCCCGAGGGAGACTGGGGGGATCTCTGCGACCAGGCCATACACGGTATACGGGCGGGCTTCTTCATCACTCCCTCAGGGTATACGGGTTGGGCGCCGCCACACTCCTGTTGGTTACACGGGGACAGAGGCGAGAGTTATAAGACTCTCGTGTCACACTTGAACGAATGGATTAGATATGGAATAACCTAAAAAGATAATAAGTAACGGATGTGTATGTTTATGAGCATGTTGTGTGCTTGTGTTCCTATGTGTGTTTGTGCCATATTATTCTTATAATGCCTAGAATGTGAGCTAACGGTTTTATACCGATTGTTGTAGTTGATGTGCAGGATAGGATGTGGCCGAGTGATCCGGAGGAGTGGGCAGGCGGGGTTCCGTACATCTTAGGTTGAGTTGGGTTTCGGAGTCCTTGTGTTGTTGTTATTATATATTATGTTGATGTTGTTGTAAGGACGGCTGAAGTCTTTCCTTTCTTTTATTGTCGGGTTTCATAACATTGCATAAAAATGTATTTCGGTTTTGGCCTTTATTTGTGCCTTGTTGCAAGATCCGGTGAAATTGTTGTCAAACTAAGGGTCGGGACCCATTGTAAGGTCTCGCCCGTAGCATCCCGATATCCCGCGGATTTGGGGTGTTACAAAAGTGGTATCAGAGCCCTAGGTTGACAACAATGGCACTCGCAATCTTCTAATGCCGCGGATTTGGGATGTAATGCCCCGTTCTTTTGGGTGCGTTCCGATTTTTATTTTCTCCCTACTTCTGATTCGTTCATAACACGAAATTTCTTTATATTATTATTTAAAAATAATATTCGATATAAAAATAGCTTTCCGGGTATTTTATTGTTTTGGTGTACATATACGTATTTCCATATGTTATTTTTAGTTGGAAAAGTCGGAAATTTCCGAATCGGAAATCCTGTTCCGATCGTTTAATCGAGTTTTGCCCTATTCCCTTTTTCTTTATTCTTTTTCTTTTATTTTCTTTTTCTTTTCTCCAACCCCTTTTTGTCTCTTGCGCGTTGTTCTGTTAAAGGTGTGAGGAGTTTTCTCGGGCATGCAGGCTTCTACAGGAGATTCATCAAGGACTTCTCTAAAATTTCTAAACCTCTAACTAACCTCTTGAATAAAGATGTTGTTTTTGAGTTTTCGCAGGAGTGTCTTGATGCCTTTTACAGGATTAAGGAAGCGTTGATCTCCGCTCCCATTATCCAGCCTCCTGATTGGACCTTGCCCTTTGAGGTCATGTGTGACGCTAGTGATGTAGCCGTAGGGGCGGTGCTTGGACAGAAGAAGGATGGACGGACCACCGCCATTTATTATGCTAGCAAGACGCTAGATGAAGCACAACGCAACTACGCTACCACCGAGAAGGAGTTATTGGCGGTTGTATATGCCTTCGAGAAGTTTCGTTCCTATCTAGTAGGGGCGAAGGTCATTGTCTACACCGACCACGCAGCCATTCGTTACTTGTTGGCTAAGAAAGACGCCAAGCCGCGCCTTATTTGATGGATTCTCTTGCTTCAAGAGTTTGACCTAGAGATCCGCGATAAGAAGGGATCCGAGAATTCAGTTGCGGACCACCTCAGCCGGCTACCTGAATCTTCCCGCGAGACGGATAACCCACCCATAGACGATTCATTCCCCGATGAGCACTTACACTTGTTGGAGCGTTTGATGGATTTACTCACTTCACCCCACGAAGGAGGTGAAGTATGGGGTGAGGTCACCTCCTACCTCGTATGAGACGCATTATGGTCCAGCTAGTGACCTTAAATCAAGCGCTTCTTGGGAGGCAACCCAAGGTATTGCTTTCTTTTCCCGTTTTCTAGTCTAGCTTAGATAGTTTTTGTTTTTGCTTTGCTTTGCTTTGTTTTTGGCGTTCTGGACAGTCAACAGGGAATATCTAAGGAAGGATGGACAACTGGAAGGACAGAAGTTCGAGATTTTGAGAAGACAGAAGCATCTCGGTCACTGTCAGAGCATCTCGACCGAGTTGATTCTTGAGCAACCGAGGCGACTAGGGTTTCTGCAGACCACCTCGGTCCGTACCACCTCGGTCCAGTCGAGACCATCTCGACCGAGGTGACAGCAGATCCAGGAACAGTATAAAAGGGGGAAAAATTTACTTTTCACTTTTTTACCCACCTCGACCGCGGCGACAGTCCACTTCGCTCTCTCTCAAATCTCGCTCGTTTTCGAAGATTTCTGCTTCTAAACTGTGATTGAAGGGTCGAGGAACCGATTGCAACAACAGATCTGCAAGAAAATCGAACGAATCGACCGAAACGAGGTAAAACAAGTCGAAACCCTAACTCGTTCATTCGCTTCGATTTGGGCTTTGGTTGCCCCTGATTCTGCTGAGAAAAGGCATAAGTACCCCTTAGGAAGCAATTGTAGTGATTTTGGGGGGAAAAGAACTGAATTTCTGAGAATTGGAATCGTAACTGCTGCGCCTCGGTCCAGTCGAACTGCATCTCGACCGAGGTGTTCTTGAGGCTTGTCAGTGACCGAGGTGGTCTGACAGTACTGAGTGAAAATGAGTTCCGATCGCCGCCTCGCCCTGAGAGACAGATCCTCCCCCTCCCCTTCTTCTTCTTCTTCCCGTCCTTACCGCCCGGTTATCCACGAGAGATGCCGGGTAGACTATGAGCGGATAGCTAGCCGTCCAGTTATCGCACCACGATTTCTGGACGTGTCGGCTTTTGATTGCCTAGGGTTAGACGCTGACCTTAGGAGGATGATTGCTACTGTCGGGCTGGATCAGTTTACTGAGATCCGAGCCCCAGCTTACTTGGAGCCGACCTTGGAGTTTGTTAGCTCCTTCTCCTACCTCCCCACAGACCGTTCTGTGAAGTACCGGTTGATGAGCCGGAACTTCATAGTTCCTTTAGAGATATGGAGAGAGATTTTTGGTTTCTCTGAGCCCACCGCCACCGACTTCCCCTCCCGATCCGTAGCTAGGGAGTTCTGGGGGCAGATTGCCCATATTACTGAGCATGCAGACAGATGGTGCCCTGAAGATTCCAGGGAGAAGGTCATCTTCCACCCAGCCTTCAGACTAGCCTACAAGATTTTCAGCGAGACACTTCTGGCGCGTACTGAGACGCCCCATAAGATCAGACAGGGCGAGCTCTTCAGCCTCTACTGCATGGTTACAGGAGGTTTCCCAGACTTTGGCTTGCTCTTGGCAGAGGATCTGCACAAGATCAAGGCCAAGGCAAAGGGAGACATTTGCTGCGGAGGTCTAGTCACCCATATCGCTACCTACCACGGGATGGACCTCAGTGTTTGCACGATGGCGGCGGCTCCGAAGCCGCTGGGATTACAGGAGATGATCACACGGAGGATTCTGGTTCCCCGTGGATTGACCACTCCATACGTCGCCATGCCTTGGGAGCGGACTGCACCACAGGGGATCCGCTGGTCTGCTCAGTTCACAGTCTTTGATCCGCATTATTGGCAGACAGCATGGGCTCCACTGATGGAGGATCACAGAGAGGCAGCAGCTGCCCCTGCTGAGGAGGAGGAGGATGACGACGACGAGGAGACAGTGGATGAGAGAGATGGTGGAGTCCCGATGGATACAGGGACAGATACTGCAGGTACGAGCGCGCCACCGATCATCGACTTAGATTATGAGGAGGATACTGAGCCAGCACCTGCTGCACCTCCTGCTAGATCTGCTAGGCGTCGGACACGCCGCCATAGAGATTCTGAGGTTCATCGCCGGATCGACGACCTGACAGATCAGATGATAGACTCTTATGCTGCCCTTATTGTGGACATGCATGAGAGATTTGCTGCCCAGGACCGACACATTGACCGCTGGACTCATCAGATGTTAGAGGAGCAGAACTATCAGCGCAGGATGATGGAGCTACGGTTCCAGCAGACTATGGGCTATCCATTCGACCCGGCTCAGTATCCGTATGCGCCACCACCACCACCACCGGATCGAGACTATTGAGGAGCTACAGGACTTTCTTTATTCTATTTTTATGCAGTTCAGCTTTTTATCCGGTGAGTACTCTTGTCTCTAGACTTTTTATTTGACCCACTGGGACAGTGTGTCCCAAGTATGGGGTGTTTGTATTTATATGACTACTTGATGTTATTCCGAGCACCTTTTGATGTATGACACTTTATTTATCGGATATTTTCATATTTATGCTTCAGTTGCCTTTATATGATTATCTGATATGACATGCATACCTACAGGTTATTTGATTGAGAAAAACGTCGAAACCAAAAAAAAAAAAATTTTTGACCTCGACCGGGGAGATTCTGGCCAAACGAGGCATTTCACCTCGGTTGAACCAAGAACACCTCGACCGAGGTGGGTTACTGAGAGTTTTCGAAAACGATTTTTTGTGTTACTTATCTGGATATGATCTCAGTGAAGATCTTGTTTAGTGACTGGTTTTAAATTCTTTATGTGTTTGAAAAGTTTTATAATATGTTTAAGTTGCTAAATGCTTTGTTTGAAATTATTGGCATGTTTAAAACTTTGTTTTTATCCAAATTATGTTGAATTTGAAGGTTGACACCGCAGGTTAAGTTCTCTCACTTTCTTCTTGGAAAGACCAAGGCAATTCATCTTCTTCTTCTTCTTCTTGATCATGCTTAGCCCCTCATATACATTTTGCCTCCCTTTACCTATCCGGGATTTGGAAGCAAGCGAAGTGGTGAAAACAAGTGAAGTAAAAGTTGAGAAGTTGGCTGGAAGTGAAAGTATTAGAAAGCAATAATAGGTTTGGGGAAGTCAATCATGAAGATGAGTAACTCGGCACCATTCACATAGCCGGGTGTTTGTGTCTTGCCAAAGTCGGATTGAGCGATATTCCTAACGGGTCATGGTATGTGCATCAAGGGTTTGATGCATCTCGAGAAATTGATGATTGCTAATCTCCCAGGCTTCGGTTATTGTGCACCTCTGTCCATGCATCCCAAAAAGTAAAGTAAAAAGAAAAAGTGTGAAATAAGCAAAGCTTATTGGTGGAAGATGTTGCAAGTCAAAGTGAAGTTCATCCTTTTCCCGGATTCTAGCACCACATTACCTTACATACATCCCTACCCTACACGTTTCTTGACCTTTCTTTTGGGAAGCCCTTGAGACCTTGAGCTTCTTGATTGACTTAGCGGTTTAAATCGGATTATACATGATTGATTTTGATAATTATGATTTATTATGCATTCTATGATTTTATGCAAAGATGAACAACTTTCCTATATTTATAAAATGTTTTGATCATGTTGAGTTTTTAAATTCCAGGAAGTACTCTCTTAGAGTGATCTATGGTAGTTGCACACCATAAAATGTTTTTGAAAGATTTTTCATTGATTTTCTTGACCTATAATCCATTCTACCTTGTCTTCTATATGAGGAACTTGCTTGGGGACAAGCAAGGGCTAAGTATGGGGTATTTTGATAGCATGAATTATAGTCTATATTTTGGGGTTTGTTTGGACGTTTTATCTTTCATAATCTGCATGTTTGTATCTGCATTATGTGATTTGACCACCATTTCATCTACCTTTGCGAGAATCGAGGTCTACACCTAGTTTTGTTGTGATTGCAGGTAATTTGGTACGTTTTGCATCAAAAAGGAGCGAAAGGAGTCATGAGTCATTTAGAGCTACATCCAGGAAGCATAGCCATGGATTAAAGATTTACTTTGGACTAGTTTTGAGAGATTTCGCATTCAGTTCTGACTCACCTCGGTTGACCAGAGATTCACCTCGACCGAGGTGATCCAGAGACGCCGACTCGACCGAGGCGAATACCTAGGACGCGGCGAGAATATTTTATTCTTGGATGAGATCTTTTAAATTTGGAAAGTGATCTTATATTTTTAGGCTTGGCTCCTGGAAGAAAGGAGATATGCAGAATCATATATTTTACCTATATTTATGGGAAAATATCTTTCTAAGATTTATTATCTTTGGAGGGTTATTTTCCTATAAAAAGGGTTGGATTTCCACAATTCCGACATCACGCTATACCGTCGATCAGGGTTTACAGCACGCAGCAGCAGCAGCCTACTCCAGTTGGGAGAGATTCGAAGAACCTTTTTGAAGGTTGAAGGAAGATAGAAGTCTATAGCTTTTATAGCTTTTTGAAGGGTTTTGTAAGATTGTCTTCAATTCCCTCACTTGTTGTCTTGTCTTGTTGGATTGCTATCCAAGGAACGCTTTTGTTGTGATATTTGATTCAGTTATTGAAGTCTTTTCCTTAAATTCTTCTTTGTTCAAATATTCACCTTCTTCCCATATATTTAATACTTTCATAATGATGATGAGTGGCTAATTTCCTTGTGTGATTTTAGGGTGATTGGCTGAAGGTTGTGGGAAAAACAATGATAGAATAATCTTAGATTCCAGTAGGATCCTGAAAGTTCGAGTCTTTATCCTTAACCCTAAGCATCTCGCTCAGTCGATGAACATTTCGGCCGAGGTGGAATTCTTCTGACCGAGGTGACTTATCTTATCCAAACTGAAAGTTAAGTGTTAGAGTTTGCCAAATCCTATTCTTATTACACCTTTCCTGGTTCAAAGCAAGCTTAGGATGAGACTTACCCGGTAATTCCTTAGTTTGTGTACCAACGATCATAAGTGTAGGTAATAAAGGTTTATCCTTTATTGGGGTTTGAGTGTGCTTCCATCCCATCTTTGTGAGTTAGCCTGAGACTTACCCGGTAAAGGTTGATTCTATTCCCTTAGATGGTGTGTTAGTTTGAGGTTATAGTTCTTCATCTTGATTCCTTGAGACTTACCCGGTAATAGGAGTTACGGTTTAGGATTAGTGTGTAGTGAGACTTACCCGGTGATCTACTCCACTTTAGTAACACCTTCCCCACGCAAAAATCTCAGCTTTGTCCGCTTATCTATAGATCTTGAGTTGGAACCACAACTAGATGCTTTAATCCCTAGAATTGCATGTTTGCTTTATTGACTTCTTATTCATCTTTGATTGTGTTAATCGCTCTTGTGGTTAGTATTGACATAAGCACACCGTATTGACTTTGTTTCACCGAGTCCCTGTGATCGACCCCTGGAATTTTCTTGCTTTTACTACGATTGACCCGTACACTGCGGGTTCGCATCCTTGTTTTAAGCTTAAGTCTAGGGTTATAAATTTAAAGCTTGCACACACCGTTTGGAGCGAACAAGTTTTTGGCGCCGTTGCCGGGGACTTGGTCTAGACCGAGCCGGTACGGTTTGCTCTTGGGGCGATTGCCCCGTTTCATCTAACCACTCTACTTGAGTGACTTTTGCAGGTTCTTTCTTAGGTATATGCGAAGAACCCGCGCTGGGAAGGAAATCGTTCCTTACGATCCCGAACCAGAAAAGACATACAAGCGACGCTTAAGAGAAGCGAAGATGGCCCAACAAGACGATCGTGATCTTGCGGCCCAATTGAAAGAGGCGCTAGAGCTGCTACGCCTCAGCAAGGAAGAACTCAGGCAAGAGAAAGAAGAGAATCGCACCAATACTGCAGCAATCGAAGCTGAGATAGCAGTCATACGAGACCAGATTCTACTTCGACCAAGGGAAGATCCTCCTGTTGATCCTCGACCGATGCAGGATCCAGTAGTTGACCCGCGACCGAGGCAGATTCCAGTACCTGACGCCCCGGCCGATGTACTTCCACCTCGGATGCCAGTCCGAGATGTTCTTCTTGCAGGAATCCCACAAACCCTAGGTCAAAGGATGGACCCTAACCAACAGCTGAGGCGTCCAGGAGTGAACCTAGGAGATCCAGCAGATCATGACTACGAACTTCGACCGCAAGTTCTAGCCATGATTCGCCAATGCCAATTCGGAGGGCTAGAGAAAGAGTCGCCGCATCAACATCTTCAAAACTACGAGATCTTGATGGAAACCTTGCAACCCCCCAGAATTGAGAATAAGAACTACAAGCTAAGACCTTTTTACTTTTCTTTAAAAGATAGAGCTCTTACTTGGAATCAATCTCTTCCTCCAGGAAAAATTAGCACATGGGAGGAGATGACTACGGAATTCTTGACCAAATTCTTTCCCCCCTCAAAGACCGCCGAAATGAGAGGGAAGATCAACGCTTTCATTATGAAGGACAAGGAGAGCTTGTCCAAATCTTGGGAGCGGTTCAAGGATATCCTCTTGGATTGCCCACATCATGGGATTCCAAAGATCGAATTGTTGGAGATCTACTTCAAAGGGCTGGACGGAAGCACCCAGTTCAATCTCCAACTACTTTCCGCCGGTACCTTCATGGACATGGCGATTGATGAGGCTTGGGACTTCATTGAGAAGCAAGCCTTGCACATGGAGAAATATACCCACCAAGGAGCTGAAGGTGGAGTTAAAAGAGTCAACTTTCAAGAGACTCAATCCAACAACAATCAACTCACGTGTTTGACGAATGACGTGAAGCAATTGAAGAAGCTCTTGATGGCTCAAACTAAGAAGGAAGAGCAAGGGCAAAGGAACAACAACAATAACGGGTACCGTAACAACAACAACGGTCCCCGAAACAACAACTACAACAACAACAATAGAGGATCCAATAGCAACAACTGGAGGGCGAATAACCAAAACTACGGTAACAATCATTCAAACTCCAACTCTAATGATTCCTCTAACCCTTTCCTCTCTTCCCCTTCTTCTTCTTCTACTCCATTGAAAAGCCAAGGGCAAGGATCAAGTTCGTCTCAGCCAGAAAAGAAAGACGCAGTTCTGGAAGCAATCTTGATCAAGCTTAGCGCTATGGAGAATTCTATGACTTCATTTTCGAGGGCCCAAAAGTCCTTCGAACAACAACTTGCTAATAAGGCGAATGAAGCGCCAAGAGATCCAGGGAAGCTTCCAGCAAAGACGGAAACTAACCCTAAGGGCCAATGCATGGCCATAACGACGAGGAGTGGACTCAAAACTGCAGATCCAGTACCTCGCTCGACGCAGACCACCTCGGTCCAGATCCAGTCGAAGAACACCTCGACCGAGATGCCAACCGAGGCGGAGCAACAGAAAACAGGAGAGACGACAGAAACTTATGTTCCACCTCCTTCATACAAACCACCACTCCCATTCCCTCAGTCCAGAGCCAGAGCACATCTAGACAAGCACTTTGGTAAGTTTCTTGACTTGATGAATAAGCTACATATTAATATTCCTTTCCTTGATGCTATTTTAGGTATGCCCGCCTATGGGAAGTTCTTAAAAGAAATCTTATCAAGGAAGAGGAAGCTGGAGGATGTTGGTGAAGTTAGGATGACGTCTAAATCTTCGGAGCTTATCAAAATCATGAAGGAAAAGATGCCACCTAAGTTGAGAGATCCCGGCTCATTTTGCATTCCCATTCAAGTTGGGGATGTAACTTGTGAAGCCCTTTGTGATCTAGGAGCCAGCGTAAGCATCATCCCGCTGGAGCTATGCACGAAGATCGGTCTTGGAGAGCCCAAGCCGGTCAAGATTCAACTTTACATGGCGGATCGCTCCATTACCCATCCCGTGGGCATTTTGGAAGACGTTCCGGTCAAGTTAGGTAACTTCTACCTACCCATAGATTTTGTCGTACGTGACATTCCCGCAGATTATCCTGTTCCTATTATTCTCGGGAGGCCATTTCTAGCAACTTTGGGTTGCAACGTAGATTGCAAGAACGCCAAGTTGAAATTCAACGTTGGTGGCGATGAGGTGGAGTTCGCGCTACTTGCAGCCATGAAAGGGGAGCAGCTAACTGAGGATATCTTCAACATCTACGATGAAGAAGAATCAAGAGAATTGGTGAGCTCTATCCTTATTGATGATCCACTCGAAAGAGTTATTAGCTTCAGTTTAATGGAGGAAGGTATAGATGCTTCTTGTGATGCAGATATACGGAGCTTGAAGGCACTGGAAGAGGATCCAGGAGCTAAAACTGAGAAGCTAATCCAGGAGACGAAGATCTCCAGTCTCGGATCCAGTAGCAGTACCTCGACCAAGGCACTTTCTGGACTGAGCGAGGCGACCGAAGAACATCTCGGTCAACGCTTATGTGCCTCGACCGAGGTCGAAGGCGAGATGATTCAAACTGAGACTTCATCGAGTCCAGTTTCTTATACCACTCCACTGGAAAGAGGAAGCATGGATTCCCCCCAGAAAGCACCTCCAGTCGTGGAGCTTAAACAGCTCCCCAGTCACTTGAGGTATATCTTTCTTGGACCGGATTCTACTTATCCCGTTATTGTTAGTGCTTCCCTCTCCGATTCTGAATTATCTAAGTTAATGCATGTCCTGAGAAAACATCGAAAAGCTATAGGTTACACCACGGATGATCTTATTGGCATTAAACCTTCTTTCTGCATGCATAGAATTCTAATGGAAGATAATCATAAGACTTCACGAGAACCTCAACGACGGTTAAATCCGATCATGAAAGAGGTTGTGAAGAAGGAGGTTCTTAAGTTGTTGGATGCAGGTATTATTTATCCTATCTCGGACAGCAAGTGGGTTAGCCCGGTGCATGTCGTTCCGAAGAAAGGAGGGATGACCGTTGTGACGAATAAGAACAACGAGTTGATCCCAACGAGGACCGTAACAGGCTGGAGAGTTTGCATCGATTATAGGAGGCTGAACACGGCAACTCGGAAGGCTCATTTTCCGCTTCCCTTCATCGATCAAATGCTTGAACGGTTGGCCCAGCATTCACACTTTTGCTACTTGGACGGCTATAGTGGGTTCTTCCAGATTCCTATCCATCCGGATGATCAGGAGAAGACCACCTTCACTTGTCCTTGGGGGACATTTGCCTATCGGAGGATGCCATTAGGATTGTGCAATGCACCCGCTACCTTCTAGCGATGCATGATGGCTATCTTTTCCGAGTACATAGAGGAGATCATGGAGGTATTCATGGATGATTTTTCTGTATATGGTTCCTCTTTCGATGATTGTCTATCTAACCTTTCTCTAGTGCTTAAAAGATGTGAAGACACTAACCTTGTTCTGAATTGGGAGAAGTGTCATTTTATGGTTAATGAAGGCATTGTGCTAGGACACCTCGTTTCTAATCGAGGTATTGAGGTCGATCGAGCTAAGATCGAGACTATTGAAAAACTCCCTCCTCCTTGTTCTGTTAAAGGTGTGAGGAGTTTTCTCGGGCATGCAGGTTTCTACAGGAGATTCATCAAGGACTTCTCTAAAATTTCTAAACCTCTAACTAACCTCTTGAATAAAGATGTTGTTTTTGAGTTTTCGCAGGAGTGTCTTGATGCCTTTTACAGGATTAAGGAAGCGTTGATCTCCGCTCCCATTATCCAGCCTCCTGATTGGACCTTGCCCTTTGAGGTCATGTGTGACGCTAGTGATGTAGCCATAGGGGCGGTGCTTGGACAGAAGAAGGATGGACGGACCACCGCCATTTATTATGCTAGCAAGACGCTAGATGAAGCACAATGCAACTACGCTACCACCGAGAAGGAGTTATTGGCGGTTGTATATGCCTTCGAGAAGTTTCGTTCCTATCTAGTATGGGCGAAGGTCATTGTCTACACCGACCACGCAGCCATTCGTTACTTGTTGGCTAAGAAAGACGCCAAGCCGCGCCTTATTCGATGGATTCTCTTGCTTCAAGAGTTTGACCTAGAGATCCGCGATAAGAAGGGATCCGAGAATTCAGTTGCGGACCACCTCAGCCGGCTACCTGAATCTTCCCGCGAGACGGATAACCCACCCATAGACGATTCATTCCCCGATGAGCACTTACACTTGTTGGAGCGTTTGATGGATTTACTCACTTCACCCCACGAAGGAGGTGAAGTATGGGGTGAGGTCACCTCCTACCTCGTATGAGACGCATTATGGTCCAGCTAGCGACCTTAAATCAAGCGCTTCTTGGGAGGCAACCCAAGGTATTGCTTTCTTTTCCCGTTTTCTAGTCTAGCTTAGATAGTTTTTGTTTTTGCTTTGCTTTGCTTTGTTTTTGGCGTTCTGAACAGTCAACAGGGAATATCTAAGGAAGGATGGACAACTGGAAGGACAGAAGTTCGAGATTCTGAGAAGACAGAAGCATCTCGGTCACTGTCAGAGCATCTCGACCGAGTTGATTCTTGAGCAACCGAGGCGACTAGGGTTTCTGCAGACCACCTCGGTCCGTACCACCTCGGTCCAGTCGAGACCATCTCGACCGAGGTGACAGCAGATCCAGGAACAGTATAAAAGGGGGAAAATTTTACTTTTCACTTTTTTACCCACCTCGACCGCGGCGACAGTCCACTTCGCTCTCTCTCAAATCTCGCTCGTTTTCGAAGATTTCTGCTTCTAAACTGTGATTGAAGGGTCGAGGAACCGATTGCAACAACAGATCTGCAAGAAAATCGAACGAATCGACCGAAACGAGGTAAAACAAGTCGAAACCCTAACTCGTTCATTCGCTTCGATTTGGGCTTTGGTTGCCCCTGATTCTGCTGAGAAAAGGCATAAGTACCCTTTAGGAAGCAATTGTAGTGATTTTGGGGGGAAAAGAACTGAATTTCTGAGAATTGGAATCGTAACTGCTGCGCCTCGGTCTAGTCGAACTGCATCTCGACCGAGGTGTTCTTGAGGCTTGTCAGTGACCGAGGTGGTCTGACAGTACTGAGTGAAAATGAGTTCCGATCGCCGCCTCGCCCTGAGAGACAGATCCTCCCCCTCCCCTTCTTCTTCTTCTTCCCGTCCTTACCGCCCGGTTATCCACGAGAGATGCCGGGTAGACTATGAGCGGATAGCTAGCCGTCCAGTTATCGCACCACGATTTCTGGACGTGTCGGCTTTTGATTGCCTAGGGTTAGACGCTGACCTTAAGAGGATGATTGCTACTGTCGGGCTGGATCAGTTTACTGAGATCCGAGCCCCAGCTTACTTGGAGCCGACCTTGGAGTTTGTTAGCTCCTTCTCTTACCTCCCCACAGACCGTTCTGTGAAGTACCGGTTGATGAGCCGGAACTTCATAGTTCCTTTAGAGATATGGAGAGAGATTTTTGGTTTCTCTGAGCCCACCGCCACCGACTTCCCCTCCCGATCCGTAGCTAGGGAGTTCTGGTGGCAGATTGCCCATATTACTGAGCATGCAGACAGATGGCGCCCTGGAGATTCCAGGGAGAAGGTCATCTTCCACCCAGCCTTCAAACTAGCCCACAGGATTTTCAGCGAGACACTTCTGGCGCGTACTGAGACGCCCCAGAAGATCAGACAGGGTGAGCTCTTCAGCCTCTACTGCATGGTTACAGGAGGTTTCCCAGACTTTGGCTTGCTCTTGGCAGAGGATCTGCACAAGATCAAGGCCAAGGCGAAGGGAGACATTTGCTGCGGAGGTCTAGTTACCCATATCGCTACCTACCACGGGATGGACCTTAGTGTTTGCACGATGGCGGCGGCTCCGAAGCCGTTGGGATTACAGGAGATGATCACACGGAGGATTCTAGTTCCCCGTGGATTGACCACTCCATACGTCGCCATGCCTTGGGAGCGGACTGCACCACAGGGGATCCGCTGGTCTGCTCAGTTCACAGTCTTTGATCCGCATTATTGGCAGACAGCATGGGCTCCACTGATGGAGGATCACAGAGAGGCAGCAGCTGCCCCTGCTGAGGAGGAGGAGGATGACGACGACGAGGAGACAGTGGATGAGAGAGATGGTGGAGTCCCGATGGATACAAGGACAGATACTGCAGGTACGAGCGCGCCACCGATCATCGACTTAGATGATGAGGAGGATACTGAGCCAGCACCTGCTGCACCTCCTGCTAGATCTGCTAGGCGTCGGACACGCCGCCATAGAGATTCTGAGGTTCATCGCCGGATCGACGACCTGACAGATCAGATGATAGACTCTTATGCTGCCCTTACTGTGGACATGCATGAGAGATTTGCTGCCCAGGACCGACACATTGACTGCTGGACTCATCAGATGTTAGAGGAGCAGCACTATCAGCGCAGGATGATGGAGCTACAGTTCCAGAAGACTATGGGCTATCCATTCGACCCGGCTCAGTATCCGTATGCGCCACCACCACCACCACCGGATCGAGACTATTGAGGAGCTGCAGGACTTTCTTTATTCTATTTTTATGCAGTTCAGCTTTTTATCCGGTGAGTACTCTTGTCTCTAGACTTTTTATTTGACCCACTGGGACAGTGTGTCCCAAGTATGGGGTGTTTGTATTTATATGACTACTTGATGTTATTCCGAGCACCTTTTGATGTATGACACTTTATTTATCGGATATTTTCATATTTATGCTTCAGTTGCCTTTATATGATTATCTGATATGACATGCATACCTACAGGTTATTTGATTGAGAAAAACGTCGAAACCGAAAAAAAAAAAATTTTGACCTCGACCGGGGAGATTCTGGCCAAACGAGGCATTTCACCTCGGTTGAACCAAGAACACCTCGACCGAGGTGGGTTACTGAGAGTTTTCGACAACGATTTTTTGTGTTACTTATCTGGATATGATCTCAGTGAAGATCTTGTTTACTGACTGGTTTTAAATTCTTTATGTGTTTGAAAAGTTTTATAATATGTTTAAGTTGCTAAATGCTTTGTTTGAAATTATTGGCATGTTTAAAACTTTGTTTTTATCCAAATTATGTTGAATTTGAAGGTTGACACCGCAGGTTAAGTTCTCTCACTTTCTTCTTGGAAAGACCAAGGCAATTCATCTTCTTCTTCTTCTTCTTGATCATGCTTAGCCCCTCATATACATTTTGCCTCCCTTTACCTATCCGGGATTTGGAAGCAAGCGAAGTGGTGAAAACAAGTGAAGTAAAAGTTGAGAAGTTGGCTGGAAGTGAAAGTGTTAGAAAGCAATAATAGGTTTGGGGAAGTCAATCATGAAGATGAGTAACTCGGCACCATTCACATAGCCGGGTGTTTGTGTCTTGCCAAAGTCGGATTGAGCGATATTCCTAACGGGTCATGGTATGTGCATCAAGGGTTTGATGCATCTCGAGAAATTGATGATTGCTAATCTCCCAGGCTTCGGTTATTGTGCACCTCTGTCCATGCATCCCAAAAAGTAAAGTAAAAAGAAAAAGTGTGAAATAAGCAAAGCTTATTGGTGAAAGATGTTGCTAGTCAAAGTGAAGTTCATCCTTTTCCCGGATTCTAGCACCACATTACCTTACATACATCCCTACCCTACACGTTTCTTGACCTTTCTTTTGGGAAGCCCTTGAGACCTTGAGCTTGTTGATTGACTTTGCGGTTTAAATCGGATTATACATGATTGATTTTGATAATTATGATTTATTATGCATTCTATGATTTTATGCAAAGATGAACAACTTTCCTATATTTATAAAATGTTTTGATCATGTTGAGTTTTTAAATTCCAGGAAGTACTCTCTTAGAGTGATCTATGGTAGTTGCACACCATAAAATGTTTTTGAAAGATTTTTCATTGATTTTCTTGACCTATAATCCATTCTACCTTGTCTTCTATATGAGGAACTTGCTTGGGGACAAGCAAGGGCTAAGTATGGGGTATTTTGATAGCATGAATTATAGTCTATATTTTGGGGTTTGTTTGGACGTTTTATCTTTCATAATCTGCATGTTTATATGTGCATTATGTGATTTGACCACCATTTCATCTACCTTTGCGAGAATCGAGGTCTACACCTAGTTTTGTTGTGATTGCAGGTAATTTGGTACGTTTTGCATCAAAAAGGAGCGAAAGGAGTCATGAGTCATTTAGAGCTACATCCAGGAAGCATAGCCATGGATTAAAGATTTACTTTGGACCAGTTTTGAGAGATTTCGCATTCAGTTCTGACTCACCTCGGTTGACCAGAGATTCACCTCGACCGAGGTGATCCAGAGACGCCGACTCGACCGAGGCGAATACCTAGGACGCGGCGAGAATATTTTATTCTTGGATGAGATCTTTTAAATTTGGAAAGTGATCTTATATTTTTAGGCTTGGCTCCTGGAAGGAAGGAGATATGCAGAATCATATATTTTACCTATATTTATGGGAAAATATCTTTCTAAGATTTATTATCTTTGGAGGGTTATTTTCCTATAAAAAGGGTTGGATTTCCACAATTCCGACATCACGCTATACCGTCGATCAGGGTTTACAGCACGCAGCAGCAGCAGCCTACTCCAGTTGGGAGAGATTCGAAGAACCTTTTTGAAGGTTGAAGGAAGATAGAAGTCTATAAATTTTATAGCTTTTTGAAGGGTTTTGTAAGATTGTCTTCAATTCCCTCACTTGTTGTCTTGTCTTGTTGGATTGCTATCCAAGGAACGCTTTTGTTGTGATATTTGATTCAGTTATTGAAGTCTTTTCCTTAAATTCTTCTTTGTTCAAATATTCACCTTCTTCCCATATATTTAATACTTTCATAATGATGATGAGTGGCTAATTTCCTTGTGTGATTTTAGGGTGATTGGCTGAAGGTTGTGGGAAAAACAATGATAGAATAATCTTAGATTCCAGTAGGATCCTGAAAGTTCGAGTCTTTATCCTTAACCCTAAGCATCTCGCTCAGTCGATGAACATTTCGGCCGAGGTGGAATTCTTCTGACCGAGGTGACTTATCTGATCCAAACTGAAAGTTAAGTGTTAGAGTTTGCCAAATCCTATTCTTATTACACCTTTCCTGGTTCAAAGCAAGCTTAGGATGAGACTTACCCGGTAATTCCTTAGTTTGTGTACCAACGATCATAAGTGTAGGTAATAAAGGTTTATCCTTTATTGGGGTTTGAGTGTGCTTCCATCCCATCTTTGTGAGTTAGCCTGAGACTTACCCGGTAAAGGTTGATTCTATTCCCTTAGATGGTGTGTTAGTTTGAGGTTATAGTTCTTCATCTTGATTCCTTGAGACTTACCCGGTAATAGGAGTTACGGTTTAGGATTAGTGTGTAGTGAGACTTACCCGGTGATCTACTCCACTTTAGTAACACCTTCCCCACGCAAAAATCTCAGCTTTGTCCGCTTATCTATAGATCTTGAGTTGGAACCACAACCAGATGCTTTAATCCCTAGAATTGCATGTTTGCTTTATTGACTTCTTATTCATCTTTGATTGTGTTAATCGCTCTTGTGGTTAGTATTGACATAAGCACACCGTATTGACTTTGTTTCACCGAGTCCCTGTGATCGACCCCTGGAATTTTCTTGCTTTTACTACGATTGACCCGTACACTGCGGGTTCGCATCTTTGTATTAAGCTTAAGTCTAGGGTTATAAATTTAAAGCTTGCACACACCTTTTGGAGTGAACATATTCCTACGGGAAATGTGATTGGGTTGATCTTTGGGACGAGGTAAGTCCTCGGACTTACTTAGCCACTTTTATGCATTATTTGGATACATTATGGTGGTGTGTGTTTTATCGCTTTTGATCATGAAACCGGATTAGGATTACTTGACTATATATTATTTGGCCCATTGTTACTATTATTATCGGGCGGTGACATCACCGCTCAGTTTCCCGAGGGAGACTGGGGGGATCTCTGCGACCAGGCCATACACGGTATACGGGCGGGCTTCTTCATCACTCCCTCAGGGTATACGGGTTGGGCGCCGCCACACTCCTGTTGGTTACACGGGGACAGAGGCGAGAGTTATAAGACTCTCGTGTCACACTTGAACGAATGGATTAGATATGGAATAACCAAAAAAGATAATAAGTAACGGATGTGTATGTTTATGAGCATGTTGTGTGTTTGTGTTCCTATGTGTGTTTGTGCCATATTATTCTTATAATGCCTAGAATGTGAGCTAACGGTTTTATACCGATTGTTGTAGTTGATGTGCAGGATAGGATGTGGCCGAGTGATCCGGAGGAGTGGGCAGCCGGGGTTCCGTACATCTTAGGTTGAGTTGGGTTTCGGAGTCCTTGTGTTGTTGTTATTATATATTATGTTGATGTTGTTGTAAGGACGGCTGAAGTCTTTCCTTTCTTTTATTGTCGGGTTTCATAACATTGCATAAAAATGTATTTCGGTTTTGGCCTTTATTTGTGCCTTGTTGCAAGATCCGGTGAAATTGTTGTCAGACTAAGGGTCGGGACCCATTGTGAGGTCTCGCCCGTAGCATCCCGATATCCCGCAGATTTGGGTCGTTACAATGAGTGGGGTAGCGCCCGAGCAGGTGCAGGATGAGATGGCTCGGGTAGCATTGATCCGAGAGGGGATATTGACCGCACAGAGTCGTCAGAGATCTTATGCTAATAAGAGGCGCATGCCTCTGGAGTTCAGGGTTGGCGCCCAGGTATGGTTGAAGGTGTCACCGACGAGGGGTGTTAGACGCTTCGGCATTAAACGGAAGTTGAGTCCCCGATATGTTGAGCCCTTTGAGATCCTAGAGCGGATAGGAGAAGTGGCCTATAGATTGGCACTGCCACCCCGATTGGAGGGAGTCCATCCAGTGTTCCATGTGTCTCAGTTGAGAGAGTATGTGCACGACCCGAGACACATAGTGAGCCATGACGACCTAGTGGTCGAGCCGGATCATACATTTCCTGAGCACCCGATCGCAGTTTTGGAGAGAGGTATGAGACGCCTTCGATCAAAAGTAATACCCATGTTGAGAGTATAGTGGTCGAGACGAGGGATTGACGAGGCCACTTGAAAGACGGAGGATAGTATCCGGCGGAACTATCCCGAGTTTTATGCGGATCTAGAGACGTCTATAGGACCGTCACGTAGTTCTACATCCTTGTTTGGTTACTTTTAGTGATTGTATGTGTGATATGTTTGATGTGCTTGTGTGTGAACCATATGTGTCTTGATGTAGTAACTTGTTAGTCATAGGGCTCACTTACGTTTATGATCTTGGGAACTACCCTAAGTTTCGGGACGAAACTTATTTTTAGGGGGATCTGATGTAACGACTATTTTTTTTCGTTACGCTTTGATAAGGTTAGAGAAGTTTAGAAAAGGAAATTACATTTTAGTGAGACTAGGACATACCAGTTTATTTATGGAAGTCGTTTAATTAAGTACCTTGTCCTAAGTTTCGGAACAAAACTTATTTTAAGGGGGTACTGATGTAATATCCGGAATTTTTATTCCGTCTAATTTCGCCGTTGACGGTTTCCCATTCTATCTAGTATCTCTTCCTTCACAAATTTCATTATTTTATGTAGAAGTTAATTCACATAAAATGATAAAATTATATCAAACTCTAATCCGTAGAAATATCCATTATTTTATGTAGAATTTAATTCACATAAAATGATTAAATTATATCAAACTCTAATCCTTATAATTATCTATTATTTTATGTAGAATTTAATTCACATAAAATGATAGATTTATATCAAACCCTAGTTATTATAATTCATTCTTATCGATGACAAGTTGTGACGAGATCATGACTAAGCTGAGACGAGATCATGACAACGCCATGACGAGTTTTGACAGATTTTTGACAAGTAATTCAGCCCACCTTTCTTGCATGTTTCAGCCCACTGTTCCTACCTTAAGCAGCCCAGTTCGCTTACCCACAACAGCCCAACAGTGTGACTTCGAGCCAGGCCAGTAGTAGCCCAGAAGAGGCTGGTTACGAGCCCATTAACAGCTCCTTCAGGGGGACCACACAGCTCCTTCTCAGCCCAGCATCTGCGTAGCTCACAGCAGCCCCAACATCCTTTGCAGTCCAGCCCGGAACAGCCCAAGGAAAGCCACGCCAGAATGTTCAGCTGCTCCTTCTCCCATCTGATTGTAACAGCTGCATAAATGAGATAATTAAGGAGTTGTAACAGCCCTATAATCACGCCAGAAGAGAGAAAAAACTGCAACGCCTCCTTGCTTCAGATTCACGCCAGAAGAGAGAGAGAACTCCAGCAGCCAATCGTCCCTCCTTGCTCCAGATTCACGCCAGAAGAGAGGGAGAACTACAGCAGCCAATCGGCTCTCCCTTGTGCCCAGATTCACGCACCAAGAAGCCCCTGTTGTTGCCCACATTCTGCACACATTCCTTCACGCAGCGGCTGTGGTGAGTTTAAATCCTTCGACCCCCCTCTTCACATTCTATTCTGTCGTTCCTACCCATCTGAACGAGATCTTCTGCAGTGGTAGTCGAGGGCTGGTTTGGACGGCCTTCAACACAACAGTGAGGAAGTTCTACAAACCCTAGTCGACTCCAGGAGCACGTTTCCGCTGAGCTGCTGCAGTCCAGTAAGTGATTAATTCCCGGATGTAATTTCTGTACAACTCTTAGATGGAGTCTATAAATGTATAGATGAATGTTTGTCCCCATAGGTTGAACATAGGAGGGGTGAGAGTAGTTTGCGTTGATACTGGATAGTTGACAATGATTATAGAACTCGGAATCTCATGAACTCTTTGTGTACAGTTTTTGTTTCTACAATTTTTGATGTGGAAGATTACCCACTGTTGTGAATCAATGTTAAAAAGATTGGTTGAAGATCCACCGTTGAATTTTTAATAGATCATAGATAGATATACATAGTTTACCGTGTTAAAATTTGGGAATAATTGAACGGTCGGATTGAAAGTTATAGGGTCTCAAAGTGGAGTAGTTGAGCTGTTTTTCCAACATAAAAATTTGACTAAGTATGGGAACATTTGTAGTATTGTAGCCAACTTTAAAGATTTTTGTAGGAATAACGATTGAACAGTTTTAAGAAATTGTTTCTCCTATGACTAGATTAGAGATCATAGATAAGTTAGAAATTTATTTTAGAATTTTTATAAGTTTATTGTAATTTCATATTTGAAGCTGTACTTGGACTTTCGTGACTTTTCGGGAAATAGAAAATGGGTAGTTTTTATAGTTGTCACCTAAAATCATCCTAGAGAGTAGAATATGATTAGTTAGCCTCAAGTAAGAATTTAAGTACTTTTTACGGGTTTTTGGAAGTCTCGGAACCAAGGGTAAAATAGTCAATTTACCTTAAATAAACACTGTACTAACTTCTGCACATAGAATCGTACATCTTAGGAGTTTTATACTTCTAAGTATCCAAGGAAAAGTGTTGACCCACGTGCCTCCTTTGACAGGCAACTGAGTTCCTGCAGCTACTGATTTAGTGTTGTTAAGAGAGATGAGATTTGATTCGGTAAATCCATTGACTTACTTAGCTAGCTTCTTGCATGTGTGTGATGTGTATGAGTGGTGTGTGATAGTTAAGATAAATAACAAAACCAGAATAGGCCGACTATAGTATAATGTATAATTGACCCAAGTGTATGATAACGGGTCGTGACATCATCTGCCTAGCTCTTGCGAGAGTCTAGGAGGTTCCCTGCGACCAGCCCAGTCCGGTAGACGGTCACATGCATTAGTACCATTCCGCGTTGGTAAACGGGGACAGGGGCGAGGTTTGGGAATCCCTCGTGTCACAAAATAAGTATCATTAGTAATGACGAATCACTTAATTAAAGATAATAAAAAGGAATGACTGTTACATGCTGATTGCGTATGTTGTGTGTTTGTGCTTTTACCGTTATACTTATGCATAGAAAGTTAGCTAACGGTTTTATACCGCTTGTAGATGCCTTGCAGGTTAGGGAGGCGATCGAGTGATCCGGCGGTAGTGGGCAGCCGGGGTTCCGTGCATTATAGGACGGGACTGTTATATTTTATTTTATGACTATTGAGACTGATTTTGGTATTTCCGGTTTTGAGACTTGGTTGTATTGTTTTCAGAATTTGGATTCTTTTTATTTTGCTCATGTTATGAAACTCTTTGTTTTGCCTTTTTATTTGTGCCATATTGTAAGGTCCGATGAAGTTGTTGTCAGGCTAAGGGCCGGGACCCATTGTGAGGTCCCAACTCGTAGCATTTCGAGTCCTCTAGGATTCGGGGTGTTACACCAAATTGCCCACGTTATAGAGCATGCTAACAGGTGGAGACAAAGAGACTACAAGGAGCGGATTATCTTCCACCTTGCTTTCAGATTATCCCACCGGATTTTCAGCGAGACCCTTCTGGCGCATACTGAGACGCCCCAGAAGATTAGACAGGGAGAGTTGCTGAGTCTCTTCTGTATGGTTACTGGTGGAGTACCCGACTTTAGGGGTATACTGGTTGAGGATCTGCACAGGATCAAGGCGATGGAGAAGGGGGATATCTGTTGCGGTGGACTTGTGACTCACATCGCGAGTTACATTTGATTGGACTTGAGCGCTTGTACGGTCGTCGCGGCTGCGAAGCTGCTAGGATTGCAGGAGATGATCACGAGGAGGATTCTGGTTCCTCGTGGACTCACTACACCGTACGTGGCCATGCCTTGGGAGCAGACTACACCTCAGGGTATACCATGGTCAAATCAATTCATAGTCTTCGATTCTCAGTACTGGTCTTCCGCCTGGATGCCTTATATCCAGGATGCCCGAGACGCTGATGATGTAGCTAATGAGGAGGAGTATGCTGATGGCGGTGCTGCCATGGATATCGGGACTGATACCGCCGGTCCCAGCGTGCCAGTTGTCGACCTCGATGAGGAGGCGACAGAGGAGGAGGCAACAGCACCATCTCAACCAACTAGGCGCAGGCCTCGCAGGCAGCGCGACCCAGTAGCTCATCGACGGATTGATGAGCTAACGGACCAGATGATCGACTCTTACGCCACCTTGTCCCTGAGATGATGGAGATGAGAGAGAGCCAACACTACCAGCGTAGGATGATGGAGATCCAGTTCAAGCACACCATGGGTTATCCTTTTGATCCATCCCACCATCCGTACGTGCCATATCCACCACCACCACCAGCATATTAGGACTAGAGCTTGTAGGGATTTCTTTTCTTTATTTATTATGCAGCTCAGCTTATGTCCGGTGAGTACTCCTGTTTTTAGACTTATTTTGACCCATTGGGACAATGTGTCCCAAGTATGGGGTATTTATGTGATGTATTATGTGCTACTATGGGTTGTATGATGATTTGATGGATATTTATGATGATTTTTATGCTTTATGTGCTTATCTATCATTTCATGCATACATACAGGTTTTTGTTTGAGAAAAAACGTCAAAAACATGTTTAAATAAAAAAATTTTGACCTCGACCGGGATGGTTCTGGCCAAACGAGGTTGACCACCTCGGGTGACTTAGAACACCTCGACCGAGGTAGGGTTTCTAAATAAGAATTTTCGAAAAAGTTTTTGTGTTTCTTTTCTGGATATGATCTTAGTGAAGATAAAGATTGCAGATTGAATTTAAAATTCTTACATGCTTAAAAGGTTTTATGATATGTTTAAGTTGCTATTTGCTTTGTCTTAAAATGCTAGCATGTTTAATTCTTTGTCTTTATCAAAATTATGTTGAATTTGAAGGTTGACACCACATGATGAGTTCTCTCACTTTCTTCCTGGAAAGACCAAGGCAATTAATGTTTTTATCTTCTTCTTCTTGATCATGCTTAGCCCCTCATATACATTTTAGCCTCCCTTTACCTATCCGGAAATTTGGAAGCATGTGGTGAAAGCAAGTGAAGTAAAAGTTGAGAAGTTAGCTGGAAGTGAAAGTTTTAGAAAGTAATAATAGGTTTGGGGAAGTCAATCATGATGATGAGTAACTCGGCACCATTCACATAGCCGGGTGTTTGTGTCTTGCCAAAGTCGGATTGAGCGATATTCTTAACGGGTCATGGTATGTGCATCAAGGGTTTGATGCATTTCAAGAAATTGATGATTGCTAATCTCCTAGATTTCGGTTATTGTGCACCTCTGTCCATGCATCCCAAAAAGTAAAGTAAAAAATAAAAATAAAAAGAAGGGTAAAATAAGCAAAGCTTATTGGTGGAGAATGTTAAAGTTCAAGTGAAAGTGAAGTAAGATCCTTTTCCCGGATTCCAGTACCACATTCCTTATATACATCCCACCCCTACACGTTTCTTGACCTTTCTCTTTGAAAAGCCCTTGAGACCTCGAGCTTGTTAATTGACTTGGTGGTTTAAACTGGATTATAAATGATTGATTTCGATAAACATGAATTATTATGCATTCTATGATTTTATGCAAAGATGAACAACTTTCTTATATTCATGAAATGTTTTGACCATGTTTGATTTCATTTGCCATGAAACATTCTCTTAGGGTGATCTAAGGGGGAAGCACACCATTAAAAGGTTTTTGAAGGATTTTTCATTGATCTTTTTGACTTAGAATCCATTCTATCCTCTATCTAATATTCGGAACTTGCTTGGGGACAAGCAAGGGACAAGTATGGGGTATTTTGATAGCATGTATTATAGTCTATGTTTTGAGACCGATTTAGACGTTTTATCTTCATAAATCTGCATGTATGAGCATACATTCTATAATTATATTGTTATTTCATCTACCTTTGCGGGAATCGAGGTCTACACCTAGTTGCGTTGTAATCGTAGGTAAAATGGCACGTTTTGGATTGAATTGGAGCTAAGGAAGCTAAGGAGTCATTGGAGCTACATTCTGGGCTTAAGGAAGAACTCAGGAGGCATGGAAATGGATTAAAGATTTACTTTTGACCAGATTTGAGAGATTTCACCCTCAGTTCAGGAGTCACCTCGGTCAGCTACAGTATCACCTCGACCGAAGTGATTTTGAGGAGCGCCCCGACCGAGGTAGACACCCTGTCGCCGGCGAGGAGATATATTTTATTTGGCTGAGATCTTTTAATTATGGAAAGAAGATCTTATATTTTTGGGCTGGATTTCTGGAAGGAAGAGAAGATATTCACCTGATTTATTTGGATATATTTTATAGGAAAATATCTTTTTAAGATATTTTATCTTTGGAAGATAATTTTCCTATATAAAGGGTTGGATTTTCCATAAATCGGAACCATGCTGAGTGTTTGGAGGCTGAATACTTAGATATTCACAGCATCAAAAGTCCTGCAGTTGCTGAAGATTTCCCTTCGGATTGAAGGAAGAAGGAAGGATTCCTTGTTGAAGTTAGCCTTTGAAGGAAGTTTTGTGAGATTTCTCTAGGCTAATTTTGGTTGGTTGTTCTTGTTGATTTGTGACTTGCAAACACTTATTTGTCACATATTGGATTCAGTTATTGAAGTCTTTTTGTTGAAGTCTTCTTGTTTGATTATTGATTCCTTCTTTATAAAGTTAATTATTGTTAGCATGATGATTGTTGCCTAAGTTTTCTTTTGTGATTCTAGGGTAATTGGCTGAAAGTTATGGGAAAGACGATGATAGAATGATCTTAACCTCAGCCGGACCCTGAAAGCTCGAGTCTTTATCTTAACCGACGAACACCTCGCTCAGTTGATGAACACCTCGGCCGGGGTGGATTCTGTCTGACCGAGGTGAACGTTTTCCTGATCTTAATCTGAGTTAAGATCCAGTTTGCCAAATCCTATTCTTATTACACATTTCCTGGTTCAATGCAAGCCTTAGATGAGACTTACCCAGTGATTCTTTTGCTTGTTTACCTAAGATCATAACCGATAGGTAATAAAGGTTTATCCTTTATTGGGGTTTGAGTGTGCTTCCATTCCAATCTTGAGAGTTAGCCCGAGACTTACCTGGTAAAGGTTGATTCTATTCCCTTGGTTGGCGTGTTAGTTTGAGGTTTTAGTTCTTTTCCTTAGTTCCTTGTGACTTACCCGGTAATAGGAATTACGGTTTGGGATAGTGAGTAGTGAGACTTACCCGGTGATCTATTCCCATCTTAGAAACACCTTCCCTTTGCAAAATCTGAGCTTTGTCCGCTATATCCTTAGATCTTGAGTTTGAACCACAACTGGATGTTTTAATCTCTAGAATCCGCATTTTCACCTTTTTTTACTTATATCATCTTTGATTGCTTTGATTGCTTTTTGTTATTGCATTATTTGACAACCTATTATGTGCTTGGTTTCGCCTAAGTCCCTGCGTTCGACCCCTGGAATTTCTTGCTTTTATTACAATTGACCCGTACACTACGGGTTCGCATCCTTGTTTAAGCATATTTCCTCGGTTATAAATTTAAAGCTTTCACACACCTTTTGGAGCGAATAGAGATCATTGGCTATCATCCGCATCCCGCGCCACATTTACGGCATTGGTGGAAGAAGATTTGGAGAAGGACGCATTTGAAGATTGCGTACTTGAGAGAAGATCTTAGGGTTTCGGTAGAAGGCGGATTGACATCCCTTTCTTCTTTTGTTCTTGAGATTTGTGAGAGATTCTTACTCTATTCCGCATACATTATACACGATTTACATGTTTTGGTTTTATTGAGATTGATTTCAGTGTTTATCATTGAGGTTTCAAAGTTCTATCCTTTATTCCTTTCTTATTTGATTGTTGATTTGATGACAATGATTGTTGGCTAAAACCCTTAAGCGATTCTAAGGTGAAGGGTTGATAGTTGTGGCACAGATGATGATAGATTGAACCAAAACAGATTGGACCCTAAGAGTTACGAGAAACCTCGTCGTCGAGGCTTTCCACAACCTGTTCTTGAGTTCCACAGCCGTGGTTCTTCAAGATCCGACCGTGATTTTCCTCTGTCGTACGTTCTTTTCTTTTGCTTTGATCCAAAGTTAAAGATTTGCTTTAACATAGTCTTGGCTTACCTTTTCTAGGTAGTAGTGAGACTCAACATCCTCTACTTTGATTTCAAGTGTCACAACCTTAATCGTTTTGGCTTATCTTTGATTCTCTTGGGTTTGGGCATGGGTATTTGAGAGTAATTCTCATCCTTAGATCCTTTCTATATTGTAGCCTCAACAACCTTTATAGAGAGAGCCTTCGGGTGAGACATATGGGTTTGGAACTTCACCGTACATAACCCTACCTTAGATATACCTTTGCAATCCAAACTCTGTCCTTACATCCTTAGAATATCTTGAATCGATTGCAACAATTGGATAACCGGATCTTTAGAATTGTTTTTTTCCCAAATATTTGCAAAAGCTTTATATTTTATTGCTCGAAAATTTGTGAACTGATTTGTTCCCCCCAAATCCCTGAGTTCGATACTCTAGAATTCTTGCTTTAGTACGTCAATCCGTACACTGCGGGTTCGCTTCGCTTTGATTTTAGTTTTATAATTTTAAGATTTGCACGCACACTTTCGAGCGAACAATGCTATATGGGCATATAGGACATCTTTGAAGACTCCCATTGGAACCACACCTTATAACTTGGTTTATGGGAAGTCTTGTCACCTTCCGGTGGAGCTAGAACATAAGGTGTATTGGGCGATAAAATGGCTCAACTTTGATATCAATGAGTTGGAAGAACTACGCTCCAATGCTTAAGAAAATGCTAAGAACTACAAGGAGAGAATGAAGAAGTGGCATGACAAGCATATCATCCAAAAAGAGTTCAAAGAAGGAGATCTCTCCCTCCTCTTTAATTCCCGACTCCGCCTTTTTCCTGGTAAGTTGAAATCTAGATGGACTGGAACTTTTACTGTGAAACACGTTTATCCTCATGGTGCAGTTGAAGTATGGGGTGAACGTAGCGGAAGCTTTAAGGTGAACGGTCATCGTCTGAAGAAGTATACACCGGAAGCACCGGTTGAGGAGATTGCACCGTTGCATCTCATATAAATCAAGGAATGACATGGTCCAGCTAGCGAACTTAAAGCAAGCGCTTCTTGGAAGGCAACCCAAGGTATTGCTTTTTTTCTTTCTTTCTAAATTAGATTAGTATAGTTTGTGTTTTTGTGTCCATGATAACAGTATCTAGGTACTACAAGAAGGGAGCCACCAAAGGAACCAAATGAGCAACACTACAGTTCGAAAAACAGAAAGGAAAACGGGAACTGGAGATCATTTTGGAAGTTATCTCGACCGAAACACATCGAGGCCAACCAAGATGAGAACAACAAGGAGTCACCTCGGTTGATCACCTCCGTCACTGATACCCATCTCGACCGAGATGTATTTAAATTTCTTGAAGGGCATAAAAGGGGAACAAATTTCTCTCTCCTCCACATTCTTCTCTTCCGATGCCGTCTCGACCGAAACGAGCACTAAATCTCTCAAATTCCCGTTTCTTGCTCGTTTTCAACGATTCTCGACTCAAACTCGACAAGGAAAGCACGATAAAGACTTCCTCAGCACCGATCAAAACATCAAACAACTACAATTAGAAGAAAACTGGGGAACCTCATTCGAAAAACCCTTTTTCTTGTTTTCGGATGATTTTGTCAGATTTTGGGAGATTTCTGCTGCTTGTTGTGTTAAGAATAACTGGAGAACCCCCTAGGAAGCAATTGATAGTGATTTTGGGGGCAAAAAGTTACAGAATTTTGAGTTCGATCGAAACACTGTTCGCCTCGGTTGAAACCCAGTCATCTCGGCCTAGATACCCTTTAGAACTACCCGAGATAGCTTACTAATATGGATGTCTTACGTCGCTCTAGTCGACAAATAGTTCTCTGTGACCGTGATGAAGCTAGGAAATCTTCCCCACCACCTCCTCCACCTCCACAAATACCAATCATCCTCCCCAATCTCAAAGAGAAATATGACTATATTTGCTCCCGCCCGGTCATTGCACCCCGTTATATAAACATCGATGTTTTTGCTTGCTTGCATCTTGTCGATGATTTGAGGAATATGATCGCGGATGTAAGACTTGAGACAATTGTATCACTATGGACACCGGTTTATGTAGAGCCGACATATTAGTTCTTAAGTTCCATCATCTATGTACCGGAGGAGGATTATGTGAAGTTTCGTCTGATGAAAAACTTACAAGAATTCAATGTAGACATTTGGAGCTATATTTGGTTTCTTCAATGCCACCGCTTCGACTTCCCCTCCCGCAACCATGCTAGAGCATTTTAGGCTCGTATTGCTCACATTCCGACTAACGCCGAGAATTGGCAACTAGGATATTCAAAGGAGAAGTGCATTTTTCACGTAACTTTTAAGATTTCCCATCGGATCCTCAGTGAGATGCTATTAGCCAGAACCGAGAGCCACAGAATATCCGATAGAGTGAGTTATTCACACTTTGGTGTATGACCGCAGATGACATTCCAGACTTTACTTTCATGTTGGTTGAAGATTTACCAAAGATAAGAAGCAAGAAAAAGGGGGGTATTTATGTAGGAGTATTGGTCACACACATTGCCAACCACATCGGCTCGATCTTTCTGCTTGTACTTTGGCCACTGAGGCCAAACCATTGGGTTTACAGGAGTTCATCACTCGCTGTATTTTGGTTCCTCGAGGGAGTGGTCCACCTTATGTGGTAATGCCTTGGGAAACCAAGGCTCCTTGAGGAGTCATGTGGTCATCCCAGTTTACGGTCTCAGATCCATGTAATTGGAGTGATATATGGGATCCGCTCGTTAAGAAGGCAGGTAGACTCACTGAGATGGGCGCAGATGATGAGGATGATGAGGATGATGAGGAAGCTGCACCCATGGACACCGGGATGGACACTACTGGTCCGAGTGCCCCGGTGATTGAGCTAGTAAATGATGCGGCGACGGCTGATGACCAGCCACACCAGATACCACTATAGTCAAGAGCACGCCACCGCCACTGTCGTCGTGACCCCGATGCCCACCGGAGACTCGACGCTCTTACCCGTCAGATGGAGGAGTCCTTCGCTGAGATGCAAGCTGATTTGGATATGCACATCATTGCTTAGACTAGAAAGATCAGTGCTATGAGACGCTCGACGGAAAAGATCCACCATTACCAACACAGGATGATGGAGCTCCAATTCTAGAACCTGATGGGTCATCCTTTCGATCCATCCCTGTACCCATCCATCATCCTCCTCCTCCTCCTCCAGATGCTTGATCGGACCTTCCATGGAGTTGTTGTTGCTTCTTTATCTTTTCTTATTTTCTGGTTCTGCACTAAACATTGTAAGTGTTTTTCTAGACTTCTTTTTTACCCATCGGAATGATGTGTCCTAAGTATGGGGTGCTTTGAGATATTATGGTCTGTACTAACAAACTTATCTGCTTATGACTTGATGCGTCCTTGGAGGTAACCAAGGATAACTCCGGATCTATATCAAGCAAAACTCCAACTACTCCTTGATTATTTGTGCAACGTTGTATCGTTTCGGATCCAAAGGGGCGGAAGCGATGAAGAAACAAAGGGTAAGTCGATCTAGAGAGATCTGATAACACGATTTATGACTTAGGATTAGGCACTCATTTAGATAGATTTTCCGCTCATTCATGCATGGTCTAGCGCTAGTTCACGACGTTTGCACTCAATTCATGTATTTTGTCGAGATAGACGTCTACGTGGACTTTTGCTTGCTTTGTAGGTATTTTGGGAGATTTGGGAGCTTAATTGATACATTCGAGGATCGTTCCTTGAGATGACACACCTTCGGACTCATTGGGATGCAAGCTAGGGGCTAAGGAGGACTCATGGGACCTTGTTGTTGCATGTCATGCACCAAATCGTGGCTTGATGATCCATGTAGTGCAGAAACACCAGAACCAGGGTCACTGGAAGAACCACGCCCGTGGAAATGGGCCGTGGTTTTTGCCAGACGGTTGTGACAGATGTGCCACGATCTTCATGGCCGACTCTTGCAAATTTGTAGGATAAAAGGTGCTCCTGCAAGGCTGAAAGGTCATCTCTCATCATCCCATTCTCTCTCACACTCTCAACAAGAAAGATTCTCTAATTGGAAGCTTGGAGAGGAGCTACTCTTGGAGGAGAAGAAAGCTTCCATTGGAGAAGAAGAGAAGAACACACCATTATTAGTCTTTGATAGATTTTAGAGTGAAGATTATCGGAATCGTTTTCTAGAGTTGTAAGAATCGATTGAACCTTCTTTTGAAGGGTTGTGAGTCTTTCTAAATCTCATATTCAGCTTGGTTTTCCTTGTTCTACTTGTTCATCTCTTTCACTTCATTTTCTTGCAAATGGAAGCCATGATTTTATGCTTGATGATTTTGATTGTGATGATGTATGTTGTTGGCTAAATAGATGCGATTCTAGGGTAAGGAAAAGATGGTTATGGCTTGGACTATGATAGATTAGACTTAAATGTATGCTTGGATGATTCGTTTGATTGAACCTAGTCACTGTTAGAAACCACGGTTTGTTCTAGACAAACCACGGCCGTGGATCTTGAAGAACACTCCGTGATTTTGATTAACTTGCTTGTAATGATAAATCCAAGTGTTAGGTTGTTAGATTGTTGAAATCCTAGTGTTTGTTGAGTTAAATCTATCCTAGGGTGACCTAGTGTTAGCAACTAAGTGTTAGAAGAGACCTACCCGGTGATTCTTGCTCTTAGATACCGAAGATGACAAACTCTAGGTAGTAGTGAGCCTCACAAGCCGCTATTGGACTGAGTATGCTATGATAGGTGTTTAGGACTTGCCTTTCCGAGACTGACCCGGTAAAGAGAGGTTAGATCCCTAGAATACCATCCGACTTGTGTAGAATTCCTATCCTTAGGCTCGTTGAGACTTACCCGGTGATGAAACCTTAGGAACGGACTAGTGGACCATGAGACCTACCCGGTGATTGATCTCAATCTAGAAACACTCACTCCCAACATACTATAGTTAATCCAAGGAATGATTAGATAGCTTGAGTCCTATGCCATAACCGGAATTTCCAACCCCTAGAATCCGCTTTTCTCCCTTTGATTACATATTTCGTATTTGCTTGTTTACTTGTGGTGTTAGCTTAGTTGATTGTTTATTTCGCATGATTTGTGATCTTTGATTGATCACCTATAAACCAAACCACAAATATTGAGATTTTCATTTCTTTATTCCTTTCTCTTTTCTTAGCCTAGATCTTCACTATCCTTAGTCATTAATCGATTCAATCTCAGCTCAGTCTTTGTGTTCGACCTCGGAATAATATCCCTACTACAAAACGTCCCGTACACTGCGGGTTCGCTAGGAGTTAGGAGAAATATATCGAGTTATAAATTTAAGATTTTTGCGTGTCACGTTCTTAGCGTAACAAGATCGAATAAGCCTTTTTGTGTGGATCGAAGGTTGATTCTCAAGAAGAATCCTCGAATATGGATTTCTTGGATCAAAGACGAGATCCAAGGAAGAAATTTGAGAGATAGAAGAGAGGTTTTGATGCTCAAGCTAAGTAAGAGGAAATTCTTCTCAAAACTTAGTAATATTGAACATGAAAAATAAGTGAGGCAAGATATCTCTTATATAGAGAGTCTTGCCTATCTATGGGCCAACGGGCCAAACAAAAATACATGAAGAAAAGCCCAAAAGGGAAAACTTAAAAAGATAAGGTCAAATCCTAAAAGGATAAGATCAAACCCTAAAAGGATAAGATCAAAAGGGAATATTCTTATACGGAATATCCCTTTATTACATAAAAAGGAACACATGAAAATATAGTCCGAAAATAAGCTAGCTTCAAGCCATGGAGTCGGAAAGACGAGACATGCCGCTAACGGAACCGGAAGCCTATGCCATGGTGGTGTAGAGGCACGGCATGCTGGTAATGGACCCAAGTGAAGCTGTGGTGCGGACGATAATACATCCGGTGGCTCGGGCAATGGCCTTAGCTCGGGCCGGGTGAGCGGTCAATCTGAGCAAACCCGTAGAGCCTCGTCCTCTTCGTCTACGGTCAACGTCAAAGGGACATCCAAGGGCGCATCAGTCCAACCATCTTGGCTGTGAAACGTCCCCGTTTCACCATCGTCAAAGAGGGGCTCAACATAAGGGGCAAGGTCCTTGGCGTTGAACGTTGGGTGTACTCCATAGGAATCCGGAAGCTCTAACTTGTATGCATTTGGGCCATGACGGGCTAAGATGCGGAATGGGCCATCACCACGGTCCGAGAGCTTGCTCATGCGGCTAGTAGGAAAACGCTCCTTCCTTAGGTGGAGCGAAACAAGATCACCGGGCTCAAAAGAGATGTCGCGGCGGCCCTTGTTGCGTTGTCCGGCAAGTTGGGCGGCACGACGTTCAAGTTGTGACCTACTCCGCTCATGAAGCTCAATGATTTGGGCGGCTCGGTTCCCGGCGATGATGTGTTCTCCGTCCTTGAGCGGGCGGGGAGTGAAGTCCAACGGTGTGTGTGGATTAAGGCCGTAGACAACTTCAAATGGGGAGAATTTAGTTGCCGTGTGCCTAGACCTGTTATACGAAAACTCCACAACAGAAAGTAAGTCCTCCCACCTACGTGGGTTGGTCCTAGTGGTGGCTCTAAGTAGAGCACCAAGAGTCCGATTGGTCACCTCCGTTTGACCATCGGTTTGGGGGTGATAACTACTTGAAAACAACAAGTTGGTTCCAAGTTTTCCCCATAACGTTCTCCAAAAATGACTTACGAATTTCACGTCTCGATCACTAACGATGGAACGTGGTATCCCATGTAAACGCACCACATTGTCAAAGAACAAGGTGGCAACTTCACTAGCATTTAGGGTGCTTTTACATGCAATGAAATGGGCCATTTTGGAGAAGCGATCGACTACCACGAAAATGGAGTCTTTGCCTCGTTTTGACATAGGTAACCCGACCACAAAGTCCATGGATAGATCCTCCCAAGGTCCCATTGGTATAGGCAAAGGAGAATACATTCCATCCGGACCTTGGCGCGACTTTGCATGATGACATGTGATGCAACCCTTGCAAAACCGTGTCACATGCATACGCATCCGGGGCCAAAAGAAATGCTCTTGGAGAACGGAAAGGGTCTTGGTAGCACCGAAATGACAACGGCCCTCATGAGCTTCCTTGACCAACAAATGGCGTATAGATGAGCGCGGAATACAAAGTTTTCCCGATCGGAAAAGATAGCCATAGTTAATAAAGAAAGACTCTAGGTAGTAGTGAGCCTCACAAGCCGCTATTGGACTGAGTGTGCTAGGATAGGTGTTTAGGACTTGCGTTTCCGAGACTTACCCGGTAAAGAGAGGTTAGATCCCTAGAATACCATCCGGTTTGTGTAGAATTCCTATCCTTAGGCTCTTTGAGACTTACCCGGTGATGAGACCTTAGGAACGGACTAGTGGACCATGAGACCTACCCGGTGATTGATCCCAATCTAGAAACACTCACTCCCAACATACTATAGTTAATCCAAGGAATGATTAGATAGCTTGAGTCCTATGCCATAACTGGAATTTCCAACCCCTAGAATCCTCTTTTCTCCCTTTGATTACATATTTCGTATTTGCTTGTTTACTTGTGGTGTTAGCTTAGTTGATTGTTTATTTCGCATGATTTGTGATCTTTGATTGATCACCTAAAAACCAAACCACAAATATTGAGATTTTCATTTCTTTATTCCTTTCTCTTTTCTTAGCCTAGATCTTCACTATCCTTAGTCATTAATCGATTCAATCTCACCTCAGTCTTTGTGTTCGACCTCGGAATACTATCCCTACTACAAAACATCCCGTACACTGCGGGTTCGCTAGGAGTTAGGAGAAATATATCGAGTTATAATATTAAGATTTGTGCGTGTCACGTTCTTAGCGTAACAAGTTTTTGGCGCCGTTGCCGGGGACTAGGTTAAGATTGAGTCATTGTTTGTGATTGTTTATAGTGTAGGTCTTTCTTGTTGCTTTTGATCTCCTTTGGTTTGTGTCTTTGCTTTTTAGGACATCTCTCACTCTTTAGGTGCATGCGAAGATCTCGTGGCAAGGATTTAGCTCCATTTGATCCCGAACTGGAAAAAACCCTTAGATCTAGATCCAAGAGCATTAGAAAGGGAAAAGAGATGGCCGGAAGAGATTTCCAAGCTGAGTTAGATGAAGCTTTAGAGCAAATTAGGCTAAGGGATGAAGCCTTGGAGAATGAAAGGAGACTTGCCAATGAGAGGCAAGAGGCAACTAGGAGGGAGATTGAAGAGATTAGGAAAGCTCTTGTGCAAAGAGAGCTTAATCGTCAACAACCTCCACCTCCACCACAACCGCAGCCGGCGGTTAATATTGGGGTTGTGCCCATTGCAATTGAAGAGCCACAAACGTTAGGACAATGTATGGATCCGGCATAAAGAGCACACCCTCCGGGTGTGAACTTAGGAGATCCCGCAGCCCATGATTACGAGCTCCGCCCTCAAGTTCTACAAATGATCCGGCATAATCAATTTGGAGGGATGGAAGGAGAGTCTCCTCACCAACACTTGATGAACTATGAGATCTTGATGGAGACTCAAAGGCCGCCTAGGTTGGAGAGCAACAACCATAAGCTTAGGGCTTTCTCCTTCTCACTTAAGGATAAAGCCTTGGCTTGGTATCAATCTATTCCACAAGGGCGAGTGAGTACTTGGGAGGAGATGACAACCGAGTTTTTGACAAAGTTCTTCCCACCTTCCAAGACTACCGAGTTAAGAGGGAAGATCAATGCCTTCGTGATAAAGGATAGAGAAAGCTTATTCAAGTCTTGGGAGAGGTTCAAAGACCTTCTCCTAGATTGTCCACACCATGGTATACCGAAAATAGAGCTTTTGGAGATCTACTTCAAGGGACTTGATGAAGATAGCCAATTCAAGCTTCAATCTCTTTCCGGTGGGACTTTCATGGAAAAGAATGTGGATGAAGCTTGGGAATTTGTAGAGAAACAAGCTTTGGTGATTGAGAAGTACTCCCATAGGAAGAGTGATGGGAGGAAAGTGGGAGCATATGAGGTGAGTGAAGTTACCATGAGTAACTTCAAGCTTGATGCAATCAACAATGAGCTGAAATCTTTGAGGGAGTTGTGTGCTACAACTTTGAAGAATCAAGCAACCCCTCAAGTGCAAGTGCAAGCAAACTTGTCTTCCAAGGAGGAAGATGTGAACTACATGGGGAGGGGCAATTACAACAACTATCAAGGCCCAAGGAACTTCAACAACAACCGGCAATTCAACAATTACCGGCCTAACCACAACCATCCCGGTTTTCCTATTCTAACCCATATGGAGCCTTGAACCCTCCCGCTTCCACAAGCGCAGCTCCACTACCAAAGGCTCCACAAGAACCTCCACCCGGATTTACTCAACCTCCAAAGGATAGAACCGAGATGATGTTTGAGCAATTTCTTGGAAGGTTGAGTGGTCTTGAGAGCACGGTGACTTCCATTTCTAAGGCTCAAAAGGTGTTGGAAGCACAAGTGTTCCAAAAGGCGGGTGAAGCTCATAGAGATCCGGGAAGCTTCCTGGAAGAACCGAAGACAACCCAAGAGGCCAAGTGTTGGCCATCACAACAAGGAGTGGGTTGAGTATGAAGGATCTCTTACCTAAGGGAAGTGACAAGGGGAAGCAAGTGGTGATAGAAGAAGAGGCCTTGCAAGAAGATGGAGGAAAGAGCAAGGATGATGAGCCAACATATGTGGCACCACCTCCATACAAGCCACCACTACCATTCCCTCAATCACGAGCGAGAGCTCGCTTGGACAAACACTTTGGTAAATTCCTTGAACTTATGTCTAAATTGCATATTAACAATCCGTTCATGGATGCTATCTTAGGTATGCCGGCATATGGCAAGTTTTTTAAAGAAATACTCTCCAACAAGAGGAAGTTGGAAGAGTATGGAAAAGTGAAGATGACTAGGAGGTCCTCGGAATTGATTCAAACTATGAAGGAGGAGATGCCTCCTAAGCTAAGAGATCCGGGATCTTTTTGTGTGCCAATTGGAGTGGGAGAAGTAAAGTATGAAGCCCTATGTGATCTTGGGGCAAGTGTAAGCATCATACCACTTGCACTTTGCAACAAGGTTGGGCTAGGAGAGCCAAAGCCGGTCAAGATGACCCTTTACATGGCGGACCGTTCGATCACTCACCTGGTTGGAATCTTGGAGGATATACCGGTGCAACTCGGGAAGTTCTATGTGCCGATTGATTTTGTAGTCTTGGACATCCCGACGGACTATCCGGTTCCCATCATCTTATGGAGACCTTTCTTGGCTACATCCGGATGCTTGGTGGATTGTAAAAATGGAATTCTCTCCTTCAACATTGGAGAAGAGAATATCAAGTTCAAGCTGTCCACAATGATGAAGGGGCCAGCCCTTGGTGAAGATGTGTTCAACATTGTCGAGCAAGAGGAGTCTAGAGAAGTTGTGAGCTCGATCTTGATCAAAAACCCCTTGGAGAAGGTTCTTAGCTTAAGTTTGATGGAGGAAGGTGTTGAAGAGGCTTGCAATGAAGAACTCAAGGCTTTGGAAGCATTAGAAAAGGAGACAAGAGCTGAATTTGAAGTCCACGAAAGTGTGCTGAATTCCTGTAGGAACCACGGCCAGGGACCAAGAACCACGCCCGTGGAAAAACCCGTGGAACTCTCTGGAATGCTCCGAAATGCAAGCTTTGCAAGAACCACGGCCGTGGTTGTGCCAGAGCCCGTAATTTTGCCCGTGGTTTCTCCAGAAACTGCCTTTGTTGTTGATCAAGCTTCAAGGAGTCTTGGGGAGTCTTCCATGGCTATGGATTCATCTCAACCAACATTGTATGGAGCATCTAAACTCGATAAAGGTCCTCCTAAACTTGAACTTAAACCCCTCCCCTCTCATTTGAAGTATGCTTTCCTTGGTGAGAATTCTACATATCCGGTTATTGTGAATGCATGCTTGAATGATGATGAACTTGCTAGATTGTTGCATGAGCTGAGATTGCATAGGAAAGCCATTGGCTATACCATTGATGATTTAGTTGGCATCAAACCTTCTTTGTGCATGCATAAGATCTTAATGGAAGATAATCATAAACCTTCAATTCAACCTCAAAGAAGACTAAACACAATCATGAAAGAAGTAGTCAAAAAGGAGATTCTTAAATTGCTAGATGCGGGAATCATTTTCCCGATTTCGGATAGTAAGTGGGTTAGTCCCGTGCATGTGGTTCCTAAGAAGGGTGGGATGACCGTAGTAACAAATGAGAATAATGAACTAATCCCAACTAGAACGGTTACGGGATGGAGGATGTGTATTGACTATAGGAAACTAAATGTGGCCTCTAAGAAAGATCACTTCCCTCTTCCTTTCATTGACCAAATGTTAGAGAGATTAGCTCAACATTCTCATTTTTGTTACTTAGATGGCTATAGTGGATTCTTCCAAATCCCTATTCACCCCGATGACCAAGAGAAAACTACATTCACGTGTCCTTGGGGTACATTTGCATATAGGAGAATGCCATTTGGGTTGTATAATGCACCCGCCACCTTTCAAAGATGTATGATGGCCATCTTTTCTGAGTATATTGAAAACATAATGGAAGTGTTTATGGATGATTTTTCTGTTTATGGATCTTCCTTTGATGATTGCTTAGCTAACTTGTCTCTAGTGCTTAAGAGATGTGAGGAGACAAACCTTGTCTTAAATTGGGAAAAATGCCACTTCATGGTAAGTGAAGGTATTGTGTTGGGACACTTGGTGTCCAACCGTGGCATTGAGGTTGATAGGGCTAAGATAGAGACGATAGAGAAGTTGCCACCACCTACCTCGGTGAAGGGGGTAAGGAGTTTTCTAGGGCATGCCGGTTTTTACCGGAGATTTATTAAAGATTTCTCTAAGATTTCTAAGCCTCTTACTAACCTACTAATGAAAGATGTTGAGTTTGTTTTCTCCAAGGATTGCCTTGAGGCTTTTTGTAGGTTGAAGAATGCTTTGATCTCCGCACCCATCATGCAACCTCCGGATTGGAGTTACCGTTTGAGATCATGTGTGACGCGAGTGATGTAGCCGTTGGGGCTGTTTTGGGGCGAAGGAAAAATGGGCGCACACATGCCATTTATTATGCTAGCAAGACGCTAGATGATGCCCAATTCAATTATGCTACTACCGAGAAGGAGTTACTAGCGGTTGTGTACGTATTTGAGAAGTTCCGCTCGTATCTTGTTGGAGCGAAGGTCATTGTTTATACGGATCATGCTACGATCCGTTATCTCCTTACAAAGAAGGATGCCAAGCCTCGGTTGATTCGATGGATCCTTCTTCTTCAAGAGTTTGACTTGGAAATCCGGGATAAGAAAGGGTCCGAAAATTCTGTGGCGGATCACCTTAGTAGACTCCCACCATTGGAGCTTGAGAGAGATGACATCCCGATTGATGACTCATTCCGGGATGAGCAATTGCAAATGGTGGAGGAGTGCTTGTTTCAAGTGTCAAGGGGTAATGAGCCATGGTATGCCGACATTGTGAACTACCTTGTGTGTGAGGAGGTGCCACCCGGTTTATCCTATGCCCAAAGGAAGAAGTTCTTCAAAGATGTGAGGCATTACTATTGGAGTGAACCACTTTTGTTCAAGAGAGGGCCGGATGGAGTATTTAGAAGATGCATACCGGAGGATGAGGTGGAGAGTGTGATCCGCCATTGTCACTCCTTGCCATGTGGAGGCCATGCTAGCTCACACAAGACACGTGCTAAGGTGTTGCAATCGGGCTTCTTTTGGCCAAGTTTGTTCAAGGATGTGCAGAATTTTGTGGTAGCTTGCGATGCTTGCCAAAGGACGGGTAACATCTCAAGGAGGAATGAGATGCCCTTGAACAACATACAAGAGGTGGAGATATTCGATGTGTGGGGTGTGGACTTCATGGGACCATTCCCCTCTTCTTGTGGCAACCTCTACATCCTATTGGCGGTGGACTATGTTTCAAGATGGGTGGAGGCAACCACCTCTCCCACTAATGATGCCAAGGTTTTGGTACGGTTCTTCAACCGAGTGATCTTCCCTAGGTTTGGAACACCAAGGGTGATCATAAGTGATGGAGGGAAGCACTTCACCAATAGGAATTTCGGGACACTTTTGGCTAAGTATGGGGTGACTCATAAGGTGGCAAAACCTTACCATCCCCAAACTAGTGGCCAAGTGGAGATCTCCAACCGGGAGATAAAGGGAATTCTTGAGAAAACGGTTTCAAGGATGAGCAAAAGACACGAAATAGCACGAACTTTAGATTCGTCTACTCGTAGTCCGTCCTTAGACACGAAATAGCCAAGAAAGATGGTGGTGTCCGAACAAAAGACGCATTTTTCAAAGTTGACATACAATTGCTCTTGTCTAAGGCACTCGAGCACTTGGTGAAGGTGCCCGATGTGATCCTCCAAAGACGTACTAAACACCAAAATATCATCAAAATAAACAACAACAAATGTACCCAAGAATCGGCGCAAGACATGGTTCATGAGGCGCATGAAGGTGGACGGGGCGTTGGAGAGGCCAAATGGCATGACAAGCCATTCATAGAGTCCATACTTCTTTTTAATGCCGTTTTCCATTTGTCACCTTCGGCCATCCGGATTTGGTGGTAACCGCTCCGGAGATCAATTTTGGAGAAGATGGTGGTGCCATGGAGCTCATCCAACATGTCATCAAGGCGCGGGATTGGGTGGCGGTATTTGATGGTGATTTGGTTGATGGCACGACAATAAACACACATCCGCCATGATCCATCTTTCTTTGGTACTAAAATTACCGGGACGGCACATGGTGATAAAGATTCACGCACATGTCCCCGGTCCAGGAGCTCTTGCACTTGACGTTGTAGCTCCTTCATCTCTTCCAGGCTTGCTCAGTACGCGGCACGGTTTGGCAAGGAAGCACCGGGCACAAAGTCAATTTGATGTTCAATCCCTTGGATAGGTGGCAAGTCGGGTGGAAGGTCTTTGGGCATAATATCCTGAAATTCGGACAACAACTAAGACACCTCGTGTTGCACATTACTCGGGTCATGAGAAGTAGATAAACAAAACGGAACAAGTAAGAAGCATGGGAACTTGCCTTCCAGGACCGGTTGCAAATCATGCCGGCGAGCTAAGAGTATCCTCGGCTCACACCGTCCTTGAATGACGGGGTCTGAAGATGGTAAAGGTGCGCTCAAAGGAACGATGCGACCTTTACTACCTTTGGACTCGGTAGCATGGACAAGAGGGACGGTGTTCCGGGATTTGAAAGTACTAGCACCTACAACATCGGGACTCCGGGGGTCCGATTTTGCCGGTGCCTTAGCGGACTCATCTATAGTTTGTTGCTTCTTCCGTTCCGCATAGTCAACCAAAATTTCATGCGGAGTCATAGGCAAAAGTGTGACCCGTTTTCCATTATATTGGAACATTTACCGGTTAAGATAACCATCATGATATGTGCGGCGATCGAATTGCCATGGTCGTCCTAATAGGACATGTGTGGTGTCCATCTTGATAACATCACAAAGGACCTTATCAACATAGGCGCCAATAGAAAACGGAACCCAAGCTTGTTGTGTGACGGTGTCACATGCTGTATCGGAAATCCATTAGAGTCCGTAAGGCGTTGGGTGAGGGGTCGTAGGCAACTTGAAGTGTTTTAACACTCGTTCGTTGACAATATTGCAACAAGAACCCCCGTCCACGATGAGAGAAAGCCTCGTATTATTAACCAAGCAACGAGAGTGGAAGAGATTCTCGCGTTGATCAATAGGAATATGCTCTTTAATAGCCAAAATACGACAAGAAACAAGAGCGAATTTATCGGGTTGTGCCGGGCCGCAAGCAAGCTCGTCGTCACAGGGTTCCATGCCAAAATGTGGGTCGGTGTCATGGTCATCCTCAATAATCATATCACCGTCATGTTGACCATCGTCGTCCTCGAAATATGTTGGGTCGGCAAACAAGACCCGTTTGGTGTTTGGGCAATCACGTTGCACATGGCCAAAACCGCTACACTTGTAGCACACGGGCTCCCTTGGGTGAGCCGCCGGTGAGGGTCCTTGTTGACCTCGAGAGGGAGGCGCCGGTGCCGGGCCACGGTTTGGTGCCTTCTCGGTACCCGTTTGCCTATTGGAAGGACCCGTCCGTTGGGTCCCTTTGGAAGCGTCGGTATCTGGAGGACTAGGTGCATCTCGAGAACGTGTGTTAGACGTATAAAGATATGGACTCGAGGAAGAGATATACCTAGAATACCGCGGTGTTTCGAGTTGTTGCTTATAGAGTTTCATGGTGGCATGACATAATGCTCCCAAATCCTTGAATGGGACAATCTCGAGCGGCCGCCGGATTGAGGCATTAAGCCCACTCATGAACTTGGTGCGGAGGGCGGCGGGGGAGGCTGAGACGCCGGCCTTAATGTGCATGTCCTCAAGTTTAGCCAAGTAAGCCACCGGAGTGAGGTTGCCTTGCTTGAACTCGGAAATTTGCAACCGCATATCATTCTTAAAGTCCTCGGGCACGTACTTCTTGGTCATGCAATAGATTAATTGCTCAAAGGTCTCAATCAGTGCCCATCCTCGCCTTTCACGGGTGAACTCATACCGGTTCCACCAAGACTTGGCATCTCCTTCAAAGTATAGAGTTGCCGCCTCGATTTTCTCGTATTCTTCCTCATAATGGAAATGTTTTAATGCTTGTTTCATATCCTGTGCCCAATCAAGAAAAACACACGGATCATATTCGCCATGAAAGGTAGGGAACTTAACCTTACCTTCCCTACGAGCTCGGTAGGGGTCCGGGCGGGGCGGTGGAATGTAGGCATCATCGGCGCGGGCTCGCCGGTGGCCGCCATGAGGCCGTTGGCGCACCTGAACGGGTGGTGCATGCCTACGTGGATTTGGGGGAGGCAACCATTCTTCACCTCGGTCTTGGTTCTCATAAGGGTCTATGACGGGTGGGTGCCACGGACGGTCATGTGCTACCCGTTCTAAATTGGATTCATCACCGGAGAACTCGTTGAAGTTGTTTTGCTCATCGTACTCATCAAAGTCAAGGGTCCTCGGTTGTCGGGTTGACCGTTGGCGATGGTGATCAGAACGATCATTCTCACGACCATGATGGGTGGTCGAGTTGGGACGGTACTGGGGCTCTTCCCGGGTTTGACGGTCTGTGCGGGGCACACTAGGTGCAGGTGGAGAAGGGACATACCGTTGATGTTGATGCCCATAATATTGGTGCCGATTTTCCGTATCGACTATGGGCAAGTTATCTTGAGGCGGGTCGGGAATTCCTCCTCTTCTTCATTGAACTCATTTCCTTCAAGAGGTAAGGGATGGGTGTGTTCGATGACAGATGCAAGTCGGGTAACGTTTGATGGTCCGGCTCCCAAAATTCCCTTGCCTTTCCGTTGCGGATCGGATGTGGAAGCATTGACCACGGTGTCAATCGGATATGTTGGGGTGGGACGTTGGGTAATCTGAAGGGCCTTAAGAGCTTCTAGCTCTGGTTTCAAGGCAATGTTCTCTCGGGTCAAGGCATCAAACTTTTCTTGTGCCTTCAACGCTTCCAGTTCCCGTCGTATGGAGTCATTTTCGAGGGACAACGAGGCAATTTCCTGAGCCAATGGTTCATTGAACTCTTACGGACCAGAATCCTGAGAAGTTTCCATTTCAACGTTAGTCATTGCTCCAAATCAACACACAATTGCAAGCAATCAAATGAGCAAGGTGACAAGTTAAGTCAACTTTACCCAAGTTCAAGTGCGTTATCGGGTTCTACTTTGGGGAAGGCCGTTTTGCGGTTAGGCAAGGAAAGCAAATCCAACAAAATCGAACCAATTACACACAAATAAACAAGCGATATTTTGCAAACGTATGTAAGAAAATGGAGAGACAGAAGATGGATGGATTGTTCACTCAGCAAGCTTTGTTTGCTTTCGGTCTTTGACCGTTTTGAAAAATCCGATTTTTCGGATGGACCGGTTTGCCGGACGTCTTTTCACTTTCTGTGTTTTGTTTCTTTGAAACGTTTTGAGCAACACTTTTTTTTTGAACACAAATCCGTATTGATGAAGAGTTTTTTTTCTTTTCTTGGAATATCAAATGCGAGATATCCGAACTTTTCGTTAACAAAAATACCCCAAGAGATTTGGTGAAATTAATTAATAAAATTGTCAGATTGGGTCGGTTTTAAGAAGAAAAAGACAGGTTTGATAAATGGTTTGATGGCAAACCAAATATCTCCTATTTTTGTATTATTTTTGTTTGAAAAAAACACGGAAAAAAAAATTTTGAAGGAAATTGGATGAACATGATGAACAACATGAAGATCATGAAGAACAAATCAAGAACATCATGAACAAACGAAGAACATCATGAACAATAGGCTAAATAGGTTGAAATTAGCTTTGACCCCTTTGCTCTGATACCAATTTGATGCGTCCTTGGAGGTAACCAAGGATAACTCCGGATCTACATCAAGCAAAACTCCAGCTACTCCTTGATTCTTTGTGCAACGTTGTATCGTTTCGGATCCAAAGGGGCGGAAGCGATGAAGAAACAAAGGTTAAGTCAATCTAGAGAGATCGAATAAGCCTTTTTGTGTGGATCGAAGGTTGATTCTCAAGAAGAATCCTCGAATATGGATTTCTTGGATCAAAGACGAGATCCAAGGAAGTAATTTGAGAGATAGAAGAGAGGTTTTGATGCCAAGCTAAGTAAGAGGAAATTCTTCTCAAAACTTAGTATTATTGAACATGAAAAATAAGTGAGGCAAGATATCTCTTATATAGAGAGTCTTGCCTACCTATGGGCCAATGGGCCAAACAAAAATACATGAAGAAAAGCCCAAAAGGGAAAACCTAAAAAGATAAGGTCAAATCCTAAAAATATAAAATCAAACCCTAAAAGGATAAAACAAAACCCTAAAAGGATAAGATGAAAAGGGAATATTCTTATACGGAATATCCCTTTATTACATAAAAAGGAAAACATGAAAATATAATCCGAAAATAAGCTAGCTTCATGCCATGGAGTCGGAAAGACGAGATATGCCGCTAACGGAACCGGTAGCCTATGTCATGGTGGTGTAGAGGCACGGCATGCCGGTAATGGACCCAAGTGAAGTTGTGGTGCGGACGATAATGGAGCCGGTGGCTCGGGCAATGGCCTTAGCTCGGGACCGGGTGAGCGGTCCATCTGAGCGAACCCGTAGAGCCTCGTCCTCTTCGTCTACGGTCAACGTCAAAGGGACATCCAAGGGCGCATCATGACTATTTCCACTACTTCCTTTATGTGCTAAAAAAACTATTTTGTAAATTACATGCATCGCAGCAGGATTTTTGATCGAAAAAACGTACAAAAAACTGGTTTGAAAAAAAAATTTGTCTCGACTGAAATGACCCTTGGCCAAACGAGGTGACCATAACAGAAGCTTACCTCGGTCCAATACCTCGTTCGCCCATAAGTCATCTCGACCGAAATGGTTTTCGAAAACTTGAATTTCTGAAAAATTTTGTGCTTTTGATCTTGATATGACCCCAATGATGAATATTGTTTGTTGATTAGTTTATATGATCTTTATATGCTTGAAATGAATTATGATATATCTAAGGTATGATTTCTTTGTTTGAAATTTGAAGCATGTTTAGTAAGTTGTTTTATCCAAATCATGTTGAATTCGAAAGTTGACACTGCATTATGAGATCTCTCACATTCTTATTGGAATGACTAAGTTAATTCGTTATTCTTTCTTTCTCTTCTTGATCATGCTTTTAGCCCCTCATTGAAAAATATTTGCCTTCCTTTACCTATCCGGGAACTTGGAAGCAAGAAAGTGAAAAGCAAGTCAAAAACGATGTTGAAAGGAGAAGAAGTTATAAAAAAAATAGGTTTGGGGACGTTGATCTTGATGATGAGTAAATCGGCACCATTCACATAGTTGAGTGTTTGTTTCTTTCCAAAGTCTGATTGATCGATAATCCTAACGAGTCATGGTATGTGCATCAAAGGTTTAAGGCATCTCGAGAAATTGAGATTTGTTGATCTCCAAGGCTTTGGTTATTGTGCACCTTTGTCCATATTCTCAAAAAGTTAAAAGTAAGCAAAATGCTAAAAAAAAAAACAAGAAAATCTTGTTGATGAAGTGAAGTGAAGTTCAAAGTTGTGGAATTCTTATCCTTTTCCCAGATCTAGCACCATGATATCCTTTATACACTTCATCCCTAACTCGTTTCTTGACCTTTGATTGAAAATCCTTGAGACCATGAACATGTTGTTTGACTGAGCAGTTTAAACTGGATTATTCATGACACATTTTGATGAATATGATTTGCTATGCATTCTATGATCTCAAGTGAAGTATGATTAGCTTTTCTACATCTATGACTTATTTTGATCATATGTGGTTCCTATTAGCTATGATGCATTCTCTAAGGGTGATCTATGGGAGGAAGCACACAACCAAAAATTTTGAAAGTTTTTCGCTGAGTTTTTAACTGATTATAATTCATTCTATCTTGTATCTAAGATTTGAACCTTGCTTAGGAACAAGCAAGAGGCGAGTATGGGCTATTTTGATACCATGAATTATTGTCTATATTTCGGATGCAGTTTTGTCGCTTTCTCATCATAATTATGCATGCATGTACATGTATTTGTAGTGTTTATGTCATTATTCGGTTACTTTGCAAGAATCGAGGTCTACACCATGTTTTATTGTAATTGTAGGGAATATGGCATATTTTGGGTGGAAATGGAGCATAAGGAGCTGAGGAAGTTGTGGAGCTACATTTAGGAGCACTAGGGAGGACAAGGAGAAAGGCAAGAACCGTGCTGGAAGGAAGAAAGAAAGATCCAAAAGAAGATACGATGGCATGCACATAGATCACTGATGATCTCGGATGAACACAGTAATGCATCTCAACCGAGATGGCTGACTGAAGGTATTTCTATGGTCGTCTATACCCAATCAAAACAAAATCCCAACTTAGCACTAAGAACAAGTATAGTAGATAAGTAAGGGTCGAACCCAAGAGAGTTGAGGTGTAATTATTGGTTTCAGTAGCAAGTAACAAAAGGGGGGTTTTGGTTGAATTGATGCACACAAAACTTAAGAAAACGATTAACGCGACAAGTAAGACAATGATAGGTGAATCTACACTAGGTCGATTCTAAGCATGCAATTACTACTTTGGTGAGTTCCTTTTTTCAAGTTCTTAAGTAATCTCCAGTCTCGATCATATATATGTGTCGAGCCAACCGGCATCAACACAACTTAACAAGTTAAAGTTCCGTAAACCTACAAGAACGAATAACAAGTTAACTTTCAAACAAAGACTAAGGGATATAAAGACAAGATTAAAACCGTTAAACTTATCTGTATATTTGTGTTCCTTTTCTTTAAGTAATTACAACCCGTTATTACTTAAAGTTGCTACTACATTAAAGACCCGAACCCGGAACCTATTAATCCTAGTTATTTGCATGCACTTTAGAACCTAAGGTGATCAATCTTAAGCAATAGTAAACATACAATTAGACAATGGAGATCAAGGAAACACAAAGTATTACTGAATAAAAACTTATATTAAAAAGAACTTAAAACCAAAGTAACAACACAGCTTCAAACCAACCCAATGTAGCAAGGGAGTTAGCAACTCATTAGAATGGAAAACTCAATTCTAAAATGGATTTTTGTGGAAAAAACATGGATGATTCTAGCAATCAGCCAAGGACTATTTATACTACAAAAGACACTTAATTAGGAGTAAATGGCCGGCCTTAAACAGCCACCTTCAATGCCATAAAGGTGGTGTAAACTGCCGGAGTAAAGCTTCTGGCGTTAAACCGCAGGGGCGGCCTTCAGGAACCGCAGGGGCGGTTTAGGCAGAATCGGTTGATCTTCTTCAAGGCCGCAGGGGCGGCTAAGATATTCCGCTGGGGCGGATCTTTAATGCTCTTCAATGTTTGACCCTTCAACTTCCTGGCGTTTTTGATGCCAAGGCGCAGGGGCACCCCTATGTCAGCGCAGGGGCGGTGACACAGCCTCTTCGTCTTCCAACTCCCAGGTTGAGGCGCAGGCAGGGCGCAGTGGGAGGCACAGGGGAGCTGGTCTTTGTCTCTTCAGGGTAGGTTGTTCGCCACTTAGCGTGCGTACAAATAAGCTTTAAATTTATAAAACTAGAATCAAGCAAGCGAACCCGCAGTGTACGGATCGACGTAGTTAAGCAAGAATTCCAGAGTATCGAACACAGGGATTTGGGGGGAACAAATTCAATTGTAGGTTATCAAGCAAGTAAATGTAAGAGCTTTTCAAATTATTGGGAAAACAACAATCCTAAAGATCCGGGAATCCAGCTGTGGCAATCGATTCAAGATATATTAAAGATATACGGATAGAGTTAAGATATGCAAAGGTATGCTAATGTAAGGTAATCGTACGATGAAGTTCCAAAAACCTTATATGACTCACCTACAAGACACTTTCTATAAAGGTTGTTGAGGCTTCAGTATAGAAAGGTTCTAAAGGTAAGAATTAATGTCAAATACCCAAACTTGTAATCCAAGGATCAAGACTAACTAAACCGATTAAGGTTGTGATACTCACAATCGAGGTAGAGGTTGTTGAGGCTTCACTACCACCTAGAAAAGGCAAGCCAAGACTAAGTTAAAGCAAATCTTTAACTTTGGATTAAAGTAAAATCAAGTTCGTAACTTAACACAAAATTACGGCTAGTTCTTGAGTTCCACGGCCGTGGAAGCTCAAGAACAGACCGTGGATTAGGGTTCGTCGGCGATTCTCTATAACTCTCAGGGTCCAATCTGTTTACGATCGATCTATCATCATCTAAGCCACAACTATCAACCCTTCACCTTAGAATTGTTAAGGGTTTTTAGCCAATAACAGTCATATTGATATCAAATTCAAGATTTAAGAGATTGAAAGATGAAAACTTCCGAAAACCTTCAATAACTTTCAAACTAATCTCAAAGTCACAATCAAGAACAATAATCGTCACAAGATTCGGAATAACACAAACAAACACAAATCTTAGATAAGAAGGAAGAACGGGATATCAATCCGTCTTCTAAATCAAACCTAAGCAAGAAGCGAAATCTCCTTGCGAACAATCTTACGAATCTTCGATCTTCCTTCAATCCGGAAATCCCAATGACAAAGCGCGAATCTCTCAAACACAATCTCCGCTAAATGCGAAATTAGGGCAATTCCAAGCGCAAGCGTAAGATGCGTCTATGCGTAAGCGAAGGTGACGGAATCTCTCTTCGTCCGTCCTTTTATAGTGTAACATAAAATATCGGCCCGGCCCAATTGCGTAAGAGATCGTGGCTTATAGTATGGCGAAAAAGATCGCCAAGATCACGGTCGTGGAAGGGTTCCACGGCCGTAATTTAGAGCGTGGAAATCAACACGGTTTTAACCAACTTCTCCACGGCCGTAGAAGTCACTGGAATGAACCACGCTTCCCTAGCCATGGTTCCACGGCCGTGGACTTGAACGTGGAAAGTAGTACGGCCGTATTTTAGAGCGTGGTTTAGGGCAAGAACGTGATTCTTCCTTAGCCTCGTGCATCCTTCAAGTTGACACTCCCTTAGATCCTAGGAATGTCCTCAATTCATGGACAAGCTCAATCAACTCCATCCTTGCTCAATTCCGTTCGGAAATAGCTCTCAATTACCTATAATCAACATAAAGCTTGTGTAGATCTCTATATCGACATTATAGACAAACTAGCTCACAAAAGTATCAATGCTCAATCAATGACTATCAATATGGATCGAATACACTTAGAAAACGTGCTTAAAATATCACAATATTTCATGCTAACAAATAACCCCATACTTGCCACTTGCTTGTCCCTAAGCAAGGTCTTTCAAAAGCTTTAAAACAAGAGTTAGGATGAAATATGTGTACCTTCTCAAAGCAATACTTCTTTTGGATGAATGTGCCTTCTAAACAATAGATCGTTCTCAAATCTTTCTTCAATCATTTATAAGACTTTCATACACTTAATCAAAGAGTAAACAGCAAAGAAAACTCATGAATCAATCAAACTTCCATACAAACATCATAACCTTCAAACATTATCAAAATCAATCATAAGAAACTTCAATTTAGATCACCAAGTCATATAACATTCTTTTGATCTTAAGGACTTTCAAAGAAAAAGGTCTAGAATGTGGAAAGGGAAGGAAAACTTTAAGGAATGTGGTGCATGAATCCGGGAAAGTGGATAACTACTCTCTTCTTCTTCTCTTGCGGTTTCCGCAGCACTTTCAACTTAGAGCTTCGCTCTCTTCCTTTCATTTTTCGACTTTACTTTTGGAGTTATGGATAGAGGTGCACAAAAACCGAAGCCTAGGAGATTGGCGTTTCTCAATTTTTATGAGATGCCTCAAACCCTTAGCGCACATACCATAATCCGCTAGGAATATCGCTCAATCCGACTTTGGCAAGACACAAACACCCGGCTATGTGAATGGTGCCGAGTTACTTCCCCAAACCTATAATTTCTTTCTATTCTTTTGATTGCAAATAATTGCTTTCATGGCCCTCCCACATCATACATGCCTTTTTCATTCAACTCCTCCAAATTCCCGGATAGGTAAAGGAGGTCAATATTTCAATGAGGGGCTAAATGATCAAAGAAAGAAGAAAGAAAAATCGAATCGCCTTAATCATCTCAACAAGAAGCATAAGAACTTATAGTGTGATTTCAACTTCAATTCCTCAACATGATTTAAGTAACATCCATCACATTATGAAACTTGTAAAAGAGGTATAATCAACTCATTCAATTTCTTTTCAATTCACTATTCGTTTAAGCATGCAATTGTCATCAAACTCAATTCACAAGTAGCGATTATCATAGAAATCCTTTCTATCCTTAGAAGCACATAAATTTTCAAAATTTTTCAATTTTTATGGGTTTTTCAAACTCTTTTTCATGCAATGCAATAATGAAACGTTTAACAAAATAGTGAACATGCAAGATAGTCTCAAATAGAAGCAATCAAAGTGAGTAAGAGTTATTACAACTTTTAGTCACACCCCACCCCATACTTGGAACAAACATTGTCCCTAATGTTCAAATGAAAGAAAGAAAAGAAGAAAAGAAAGAAAGAAAAAGAAAGAAAAGAAAAAAAAAACTCACAAAATGGCGGTGGAGCGGCTAAAGCTGTTGGTCATGCATATCATCACTGCGGTGGAGGCGGAGGCGGGAATGTGGAGAAGCTAGGATCGTAGTGCCGCCCGAACTGCTGGCGGTAGACGTCTCTCATCATAAGGTCGAGGTCGTCCATGCGTCCATCTCTAGCATCGGCTCGAATCTCCAATGCTCCCACTCTCTCTGAAAGACCGGTGGCCCAATCTGGCATCTGCTCATACCATCCCGGGGCCTGGCTGTACCACCTTGGAGCATCGGACGGTGCTGGTGCTGGTGGCGGTGGCTGCTGTGCGGACCATAGAGGTGGAGCTCCGTACCATGCAGGAGGTGTCTCCATCCAAGTAGGTCTCTCACTCATGCTGGCGCGGCGAGAAGATGAACCTGAAGCTCTGGCTGGACGTGGAGAACGTCTAGGCACATCAGAAGCAATGTCCGGCTGATCCGGAAACGTGCCAAACTCCTGCTTTGCTCCTCCTCCTCCCTCAAACTGATCTCTCATCTCCTCCTCCTCAACTACGGGCGGTGGTGGGATATATGGAGGAGCTGCAATCCTGTTCGCATGCATAGCTGCGAACCTAGCCTTCCAATTATGGCGTCCAGCCATAATGGAGTACTCCGGGAGCCACTCAATGCCCCTCCCCGTCCTGCTCTCCCAAGGCATAGCTGCGTAAGGCGGACCTCTATGGGTAGGGAAGATAAGGCCTCTAGTCATGAAGGCCTGGAGTCCTAGGGGTACAGCTGGTATGCGTGTGCATGCAGAAAAATCAACCCCCAACATCCTAGCAAGGTGGGTAACTATCCCACCATATCCAATGTTGTCCGCCCTCTTGTTCTTAAGCTTGCTCATGGTAGCAGCTAAGAGGGTGGCGCAGTCAGCAGGGCGCCCATACAGCATAGAGTACAGAAGGAAGAGCTCATCCGTCTTGATCTTCTGAGGTGTCTCCGTCCTAGGGAAGAGACACTCAGAAAGAACACGGTGAGCAATCTTCAAGGCTAAGTGGTACATCAACTTAGCCTAGGTATCAGCTGGTTGCCAGCGGTCCTCGCTGGCGTAAATCATAGCAACCTCCTCCCAAAAATCTTTGGCGTAAACGCCACTAGGAAAACGACCATTGAAGGTCTCTTGGAACCCAAAGAAGGCTCCAAACTCTCGGATGATAAAATCATAGTTTCTTTCCATAAGACGGAAAGAAACGGTCCTATCCACATGGCTGTGCTCAAATGACGTCACAACCTCTCTCGTGATCTCCTCAAAAGCGTCCTCTCGGATAGCCGAGAAGACGATAAGACCGGCTCTATCCAAGAGCCAAGTAAGGTCATCTATGATGTGGAGGGGAGCTAATTCCTCCAACAAAAGGTCCCTAGGTCCAATAACCGCCCTCTTATGGATCCTCTCGAGTGCATCGAGATGATCCTCGTGAATGGTGGGTACTCTAGGGCTAGGAGGTGCGGGTGATGAAGGTGATGATGGAGGTGAAGGGGAGGAAGGTGGTGGTGCTCTAGAGGATGAAGAGGAAGAGGGGTTACCCTTCCTCTTTTTGTTCTTGTCCTGCCCATTCTTCTTCTCCTTAATCCTCCCAGAAACTCTTCTAACAAAATTCATCACTGTTCAAAACCACGGTCTGTTCTTGGTGTTCCACGGCCGTGGAATTGCCAGGGACCGTGATTCGTCTCGTTCTTTCGCAAATCTCAACAAAAAGCACTCAAACTCAGCAATCAGGCAGCCCTAGTCTAATTCCTTCCAATTTCAATCAGTTCTCCTATAATCTCTAGCAAAAACGAACCCAAATTGACAAAGATAGAGAAGAGCGAAAAAAACCTAGGTTTCAGATTTTAAAATCCAAATTCTGCGTTCCTTGGTGATTTGCCGCTCGATTCGTTGCTTGGATCTCGTTGGTGGTCGAATTTGCTTCAGTTTTGAACGAAGAATCGTTGAAAACGATTAACGAATGAAGATTTGAGGTGATGGGCGTGGAATCGGCGAAGAGGGTCGTGGAATTGGGTTTTATGAAGTGTTTTTGTGAAGAACGTGGTTTATATAGTGGCCGGCAAAATTTTGGAAAATCACGGTCTGTCGGGGGGTTCCACGGCCGTGGAAATGTACGGAACCGTGGTTTTTGTGATTTTTCAAAGGCTTTTGGAAATTACGTTCACTGTAGCTGTCACGACCGTGGTTTAGACCGTGGAACTCTCTGTAATGCTCCAAAGTCCAAGTTTCGTCACTTTTCTTCAAAATTACTCTTCCCCTTTCCTTTTCCATTGTTCCTACATCCAAAAACACGAACATACCGGAAGGAATCGAGGGCAAAACAAAGCAAAAACGTCTATTCTAAGCTAAACTATGAATCGAAAATAAAAACGTAAATGCAATACCTTGGATTGCCTCCCAAGAAGCGCTTTGTTTAAGGTCTGTAGCTAGACCAAACTCGCACTTATTCAAGTGCGGTAGGCGCGAACTCTTCAGTTTGGAGTTCCAGCGTATACTTCTTGAGTCGTTGACCGTTCACCTTAAAGCTTCCGCCCACTTCACCCCATACTTCAACTGCACCATGGGGGAAAATACGCTTAATTAGAAAAGGTCCGGTCCAACGAGATTTAAGCTTACCTGGAAAGAGACGAAGCCTTGAATTGAAGAGGAGAACTTGATCTCCTTCTTTGAAGTCCTTTGAAATGATATGCTTATCATGCCAACGCTTTGCTCTCTCCTTATAAATCTTGGCGTTTTCATAGGCGTTCAAACGGAGTTCTTCCAGCTCATTAAGGTCAAAGAGACGCTTCTCTCCCGCTTCCTTCATGCTGAAATTCAACCATTTGATAGCCCAAAACGCCTTATGCTCCAACTCTACCGGTAAGTGACAAGACTTCCCATACACAAGGTTGTATGGTGTGGTTCCTATGGGAGTCTTGTACGCAGTCCAGTATGCCCACAATGCGTCATCAAGCTTCAAGGACCAATCCTTCCTAGTCCTTGAAACCGTCTTCTCTAGGATTCCTTTGATCTCCCGATTTGAGATCTCAACTTGTCCACTAGTTTGTGGATGATAAGGGGTGGCGATCTTGTGAGTAACCCCATACTTAGCTAGAAGAGCTTCAAAGCGCCGGGCAATGAAGTGAGAACCTCCATCACTAATGATAGTCCTTGGTGTCCCAAATCGTGGGAAGATGGTCTTGTTAAAGAACTTAACCACCACCATGGCATCATTTGTGGGAGAGGCAATCACTTCCACCCATCTAGAAACGTAATCCACCGCCAAGAGTATGTATTGGTTTCCACAAGATGATGGGAACGGTCCCATGAAGTCAACTCCCCAAACATCGAAAATCTCCACCTCTTGGATGTTATTGAGAGGCATCTCATTCCTCTTAGAGATATTACCTGTTCTTTGACAAGCATCGCAGCAAGAAACAAAGGATTGCACATCTCTAAATAAAGTAGGCCAAAAGAATCCAGATTGCAATACCTTTGCGCTAGTCTTGTTCGAACTAGCGTGTCCTCCACAAGGTAGTGAATGACAATGACGGATGACACTTTGCATCTCATCTTCCGACACACATCGCCGAATGATGCCATCCGGACCTCTCTTGAAGAGGAGAGATTCATTCCAAAAGTATTCCCGGACATCCTTAAAGAACTTCTTTCTTTGTGCGTAGGATAATCCGGGTGGTATCTCCTGACAAACCAAATAGTTAACAAAATCATCAAACCATGGTTCGTTACCTTTGGAGATCACATCGATGCACTCCTCAATAATATGTAGGTGTTCGTCCGGAAAGGAGTCATCTATAGGTAAGTGGTCGTCCTCTAGATGTGTTAGGCGACTCAAATGATCCGCAACAGAATTTTCCGAACCTTTCTTATCGCGGATCTCTAGATCGAATTCTTGTAGGAGAAGAATCCATCTAATTAGCCTTGGCTTCGCATCCTTCTTTGCAAGGAGGTACCGGATCGCAGCATGATCCGTGTAGACAATCACCTTTGCACCTACAAGATAAGAGCGAAACTTGTCAATAGCATAAACGATGGCTAAAAATTCCTTTTCCGTAGTGGCGTAGTTGAGCTGCGCTTCATCTAGCGTCTTGCTAGCATAGTATATGGCATGGGTTCGCCCTTCCTTTCGTTGTCCAAGAACAGCTCCTATAGCTACGTCACTAGCATCGCACATAACCTCAAAGGGAAGAGTCCAATCTGGAGGTCGGATAATTGGTGCTGAAATTAGAGCTTCCCGGATCATGTTAAACGCATCCAAGCATTCCTGCAAAAACTCAAAAACTGCATCCTTCATCAATAGATTAGTTAGCGGTTTTGATATTTTAGAGAAGTCTTTTATGAAGCGTCTATAAAATCCGGGATGTCCTAGAAAACTTCTTATCCCTTTCACCGAAGTTGGGGGAGGAAGCTTCTCTATAGTCTCTATTTTCGCCTTATCCACCTCTATCCCTCTACTAGAGATTAAGTGTCCTAATACAATTCCTTTCTTTACCATAAATTGACACTTCTCCCAATTAAGAACTAGGTTAGTGTCTTCACACCTTTGTAAAACAAGAGAAAGGTTAGAAAGGCAATTGTCAAAAGAGGAACCGTATACGGAGAAGTCATCAATGAAGACCTCCATGATTTCCTCAATATATTCGGAGAAGATGGCCATCATGCACCTTTGAAAGGTGGCTGGGGCGTTGCAAAGCCCGAACGGCATTCTCCTATAAGCGAACGTACCCCATGGGCACGTGAATGTGGTCTTCTCTTGATCATCCGGGTGTATCGGAATCTGAAAGAAACCACTATAACCGTCAAGATAGTAAAAGTGAGAATGTTGCGCTAACCTTTCAAGCATTTGGTCGATGAAGGGTAGTGGGAAGTGATCCTTCCTCGTCGCGTTGTTAAGCTTGTGGTAGTCTATGCACATCCGCCATCCCGTTACGGTTCGGGTAGGAATGAGTTCGTTATTCTTGTTGGTGATGACCGTCATTCCTCCCTTCTTTGGAACTACTTGAACCGGACTCACCCACTTACTATCGGAGATAGGATAGATGATACCTGCATCAAGAAGTTTAAGAATTTCCTTCTTGACAACCTCCTTCATGGTCGGATTCAACCGCCTTTGAGGTTGTCTTGAAGTTCTAAAGTCTTCCTCCATTAATATTTTATGCATGCATAGGGAGGGTTTGATTCCTACTAAGTCTTTTATAGTATAGCCTAAAGCTTTCCTATGTTTCCTAAGGACAACCATAAGCTTACTATGTTCATCTATGGTTAGATCGGAGCTAACAATAACCGGATAAGTAGAGTTAGGAAGTGGCTTTAGTTCCATTGCTTTCGGAGTTTCCAATGGCTCTTGAGGAGCTTCCGATGTCTCCTTAGAAGTGTCTAAGGAAGTAGAAGATGTAGGAGAAGAATCAAAAGAAGTTGAAGAAGTGTCACGATCATCCCCTTCCACGGCCAAAATTACGGTTTCCATACACCCTCCACGGCCGTGGTTTAGGGCGTGGAAAGTGGTTACGGTTGCTCTGCCTCCTCCACGACCGTGTAACCCTCTGGAGTGAGCCACGCTTTGGGTTGTGAAATCCACGGCCGTGGAATATAGTGTATGGCCGTGGATTCTCACGTTTTCTGCCTCGTCGTGGAGTTTCTCAAACTCCTCTTTACACACTTCCTCTTGTGCTTCTAAGGCTTCAATTGCCTCATTGCACTCCTCTTCTTCCCCTACATTCGTTAGACTCATAGCAATAACCTTTTGCAAGGGATCTTTGAAGAGAATCGCACTTACCTCCTCTCTAGACAACCCCTCTTCATCTTGGATATTGAATATATCCTCATCAAAGATTGGCTCCTTCATTAGAGTGGAAAGAACAAACTCTACCTTCTCTTCTCCTATGTCAAAGGCGAGTCTAGCATTCTTGCAATCGACTATGCAGCCGGAAGTTGCAAGAAACGGTCTTCCGAGTATGATCAGGACCGGACTATCTGCAGGAATGTTAAGCACAACAAAATCAATGGGAACAAAGAATTTACCTAGCTTGACTGGGACGTCTTCTACAATACCGACGGGACGAGTGATGGATCGATCCGCCATGTACAACGTCATCTTCACCGGTTTAGGGTCGCCTAAACCGATCTTCCTACACAATGCAAGTGGTATGATGCTCACACTTGCTCCCAAGTCACATAACGCATCATATGTGACATCTCCCACTCCTATGGGAATACAAAATGACCCCGGATCCTTTAGCTTTGGGGGCATTTTCTCCTTCATGGTCTTGATGAGATCCGAAGAATCCGAACTCATCTTAACCTCTCCAAAATCTTCTAGCTTCCTCTTGTTGGAGAGGAGCTCCTTTAAGAACTTGCCATAAGTCGGAATACCTACAATAGCATCAATGAAAGGTATATTAATATGCAGCTTGCTCATGAGTTCTATAAACTTACCAAATTGTTTATCTAGGCGTGCTCTCGCTCTAGATTGAGGGAATGGTAGGGGAGGTTTGTAAGCCGGAGGAGGAACATAGACATCTTCCTTCTCCTTCCCCTTCTCCTTGTCTTTCTCAACGGGGACTTCAACAAATTTAGGCTGCGGATCGGTGGTAGTCACTCCGCTCCTAGTTGTGATTGCCATCACCCTTCCCTTAGGGTTGTCCTCCGTCTTTCCAGGAAGATTCCCTTGATTCCTAGGAACTTCCTCCGCATGGCTGAACATTTGGTTTTCTAAAACCTTTTGGGCTTTATCAACCTTAGAAATTTGATCATCAACCTTAATGATGCGGTTCTCCAAACCTTGAAGCTTTCCCAAAATCGTTTCCAACATGGGATCGGGCTTCTCCTTCCCCGAAGTGTTTCCTTCATTAGATGTTTGCCCCTGGCTTTTCAAAGGAGTAGAGGAAGAGGAAGGTGGAGTTAGTGAATTCGAATTGGAAGGATAAGAGTTACCGGAGTTTTGTTGATTGGAGCGCCAATTGTTGTTGTTTGAACCCCTATTGTTGTTCCTATTGTTGTTCCGGTTGTTGTTGTTGCCATTCCAATTGTTCCGGTTGTTGTTCCGGTTATTGTTGTTGTTCCGGTTTGTATTCTCACCACCATTGTTGTTGTTGCCCAAGTAGCCAACATCCTCTCCTTGCTGCTTTGGAAAGTTGGTCTTGATCGCCTCCTTCAACTCTTTGATTTCATTGTTGAGGGAGAAAATTTTATTTTGAGCTTCATGTGTGAGCTTTGCTCCTTGCTCCACACGATTTCCTTCAACTTTCCGGTGGGAATACTTCTCTATGACTCTTGCTTGCTTCTCAATGAAGTCCCAAGCGTCATCTTCCCTCATGTCCATGAATGTACCACATGAGAGGGATTGGAGCTTGAATTGTGTCTCTACATCCAGCCCCTTATAGTATATCTCTAGCAATGCAAGCTTGGATATGCCATGATGAGGGCAATCAAATAACAAATCCTGAAACCTTTCCCAAGATTGGAACAAACTTTCGTTAGATCTCATGGAAAATGCATTAATCTTACCTCTAAGTGGCCCTTGCTTGTCATCATGGATTCCGGAAAGAGATGGTTGCTTGGACTCCTCAAGCAAACCATGGTATTCGAGGTGGATTGACATATCCACGGAGTTTGGTCAAGCTAATGACCTAAAAGAAGCGCTTAATGGGAGGCAACCCATTGGTACAACTCTTTCCCTTTTCTCTTTTGCCTTTGTTTTTGCTTTTGTGTGTTTTTGTGTTTTGTGTTTGTGGTAGATTTTAGGTAATGAGGAAGCCTTGCAAGGCGAGTTGATGACGATGATTCCGTTTTCAAACATGGGTGGAGCGGACGTGAGGCTTGGACGGCTTGAGGTGTCTTGTTAGATGGAAGAGCTCCCATCTCACATATACCTTGGCGCGGGTCTCGACGCCGGAATGATTATGAAGAGCTCTCTACCATGCTTGATCGATCATCCATCACCACCACTCCACACGAGTTCATTCCAAATACCGAAGCAAACCATTTTACATTGTGAGAACCTTCTTTCACTCTTCTTTACTTCATTTACACATTGGGGACAATGTGTTTCTAAGTATGGGGTGGGGTTTGCATGATCTTTTGCATAACTAGCATCTAGAGTAGTTTCTTTTTAGTCGCATGTTATATTATATATTGCATTGTACATACATATTTCGAAAATTCCAAAAATCAAAAAATTTAAAAAAATTTTGTGCTTTCTAGGCTTGGATATGACCCTAATGATGAACCTTGTCTTGTGGATTGGCTATGGATGGCCTTGTGTGTTTAATTGATGATGCATATGTGGACTTGAAATACTTATCTTGAATTCCATGGATGACTTGTGATTATGATGCTTGCCTTGATTTAATTGAGGATTGAAAGTCGAAATTGCATGCTAGTTCTTGCACATCAATTAGGAGTGATTAAGGCAATTCATCTTCCTCTACTTCTCATCTCGATCATGTTGCTTGAGCACCTCAATTGAGATAAATTTGACCTCTTTTGACCCATCCGGGAATAGGAGCATGTTAGTGTGTTGATGTGTGTGAAAAGCAAGTGTGGGGTGAAGTTGTTGATGAAAGGAATGTCATGAATGAAGTGCTGAAATTGTTGTGAAAGTGTAGCCAAAAATATAGGTTTGGGGACATCGGTTTAAATGACAAGTAACTCGGCTCACTTCACATGATCGGGTGTTGGTGCCTTGCCAAAGTCAAATAAACCGATAGTCCTAACGAGCTTTGGTATGTGTGCCCGGTGTGGATGCACCTCGAAAAATAGAAAAAGCCCGAGGATGGCTAATCACCAAGGTTTCGGCTTTTGTACACCAATGCCATTGTCTCAAAAATAAAAGAAAAGAAAGAAAAGAAAATGAAGAAAAATATACACTTAAGGGAAGTTGGTGAGAAATGTGAAGTTGTGGTTGTTTAGTTCCTTTCCCGGATTAGCATCACATAGCCTAGAAAAATTCCCACCTAATCACAACGTTTCTTGGCCTTCTATTTTTACAAGTCCTTTTGACCTACTTGCATGTGTGTAAGACTAAGTGATTTAGATTGGATATACTCATGATCATCTTGACTTCTTCATCTTTACATTTCATTGCATGCTATCAAGTTAAGTGTAATTGTCTTTCCATGCTTTCATTTATTTGATACATAATTGCTTGTCCATTGCCATGAAACATGACTATGAAGGTGATCCAATATTAGAAGCACAACTCCAAAAAGATTTTGCCATTTTTCTGCATACATAAATCATGTCATCTCTTAGTCTATAGTTGGGAATTTGCTCGGGGACGAGCAAACCTTAAGTATGGGGTATTTTGATAACACGATTTATGATCTAGATTTAGACACTCATTTAGATAGATTTTCCGCTCATTCATGCATGGTTTAGCATTAGTTCACGGCGTTTGCACTCAAATCACGTATTTTGTCGAGATAGACGTCTACTCGGACTTTTGCTTGCTTTGTAGGTATTTTGGGAGATTTAAGAGCTTAATCAATACATCCGAGGATCATTCCTCGAGATGACACACTTCCGGACTCATTGGAATGCAAGCTAAGGGCTAAGGAGGACTCATGGAACCTTGCCAACACAAGCCATGCACCAAATCATGGCTTAACGAGCCTAGAAGAAGCCTCTGGACCAAACCACGGTCTGGACCAAGACCACGGCCGTGGACTTGCCCGTGATTCTTGCCAGGACCACATTGACAGCTGGCCACGATCTCTTCCATTGCTCTTGCATCCTAGTGGGTATTTAAAGGATTTTGCAGGCTGTAATTGGGGATCTTCTCCTTTCTTTGGACCTATCTTCTTCCCCAATTCTCTTCTCCATAGTTGCCTCTCTTCCAAGCACCCATTAGGGGTGTTCTTGGAAGAGATTAGTGTAGAATTTTGTTTAAGAGTGAGATTAGAGTGGATTTGAGTGAAGCTTCCATGGTTGTCAAGTTGGATTAGCTCTTGGAGCCTTGTAAGAATTTGGTAACTTCTTCTCTATGCCTTTAATGTCTTTTCTTGGAATTGTTCTTCATTATTTAACCATGACTTGCAAGCATGCTTATTGGATGAAGTTTGATCTTGAAATGTTTGTTGCTGGCTAGATAGATGCTATTCTAGGGTAAGGAAAGAAGGGTTATGGCTAGGACTATGATAGGATGGACTTAGATTTACTCTTGGATGATTTGATTTCTTGAACGAGGTCTCTGTTGAAGTCCACGGTTTGTTCATACCATTCCACGGCCGTGGTTATGGTAGAACAGCCCGTGATTCTCCCTAGTTCGATGGATCTAGCTTTAGTTAGTTAGAATGTTGAAATTCTAGTGTTCGTTGAGCTAATTCTATCCTAGGGTGACCTAGTGTTAGCAACTAAGTGTTTAGAAGAGACTTACCCGGTGATTCTTACTCTTAGATTCAAAAGATGACTAACCCTAGGTAGTGGTGAGCCTCACAAGCCGCCATTGGACTAAGTGTGCTAGGATAGTTGTCTAGGACTTCCCTTTCCGAGACTTACCCGGTAAGGATAGGTTAGACCCCTAGGTAACAATCCAGTTTGTGTAGAATTCCTATCCTTAGGTTCTTAGAGACTTACCCGGTGATGAGACCTTAGGAATGGACTAGTGGACCATGAGACCTACCCGGTAATTGATCCCAATCTAGAAACGCTTAATCCCAACATGTCATAGTTAATCCGAGGAATGAATAGATAGCTTGAGTCTATGCCATACCCGGACTTCCAAACTCTAGAATCTGCTTTGTTACTTCCATTCTCCTATCTTTTGTGTTATTGTTTGTTTGTGTTGCTTGATTGTGTTCACATACTTGTGATCTTTGTTTAATCACCCAAAACCCTCCAAAAACATTGTGTTTTCCATTTTCTTTATTCCTCATCTTATCTTAGTCTAGATTCACACTATCTTCGATCATTGAATGACTTAGTTTCACCTCAATCCTTGTGTTCGACCTCGGAATACTTTCCTTTCTACAAAACGACTCGTACACTGCGGGTTTCGCTAGGTAGTTTAGGATTTAGTTCGAGATTATAAATGTAAAGCTTTTTGTGCTATTTCCTAGCGTAACAGTCGGCGATTCTCTCTAACTCTCAGGGTCCAATCTGTTTACGATCGATCTATCATCATCTAAGCCACAACTATCAACCCTTCACCTTAGAATTGTTAAGGGTTTTTAGCCAATAACAGTCATATTGATATCAAATTCAAGATTTAAGAGATTGAAAGATGAAAACTTCCGAAAACCTTCAATAACTTTCAAACTAATCTCAAAGTCACAATCAAGAACAATATTCGTCACAAGATTCGGAATAACACAAACAAACACAAATCTTAGATAAGAAGGAAGAACGGGATATCAATCCGTCTTCTAAATCAAACCTAAGCAAGAAGCGAAATCTCCTTGCGAACAATCTTCCGAATCTTCGATCTTCCGTCAATCCGGAAATCCCAATGACAAAGCGCGAATCTCTCAAACACAATCTCCGCTAAATGCGAAATTAGGGCAATTCCAAGCGCAAGCGTAAGATGCGTCTGTACGTAAGCGAAGGTGACGGAATCTCTCTTCGTCCGTCCTTTTATAGTGTAAGATAAAATATCGGCCCGGCCCAATTGCGTAAGAGATCGTGGCTTAAAGTATGGCGAAAAAGATCGCCAAGATCACGGTCGTGGAAGGGTTCCACGGCCGTAATTTAGAGCGTGGAAATCAACACGGTTTGAACCAACTTCTCCACGCCCGTAGAAGTCACTGGAATGAACCACGCTTCCCTAGCCATGGTTCCACGGCCGTGGACTTGAACGTGGAAAGTAGTACGGCCGTATTTTAGAGCGTGGTTTAGGGCAAGAACGTGATTCTTCCTTAGCCTCGTGCATCCTTCAAGTTGACACTCCCTTAGCTCCTAGGAATGTCCTCAATTCATGGACAAGCTCAATCAACTCCATCCTTGCTCAATTCCGTTCGGAAATAGCTCTCAATTACCTATAATCAACATAAAGCTTGTGTAGATCTCTATATCGACATTATAGACAAACTAGCTCACAAAAGTATCAATGCTCAATCAATGACTATCAATATGGATCGAATACACTTAGAAAACGTGCCTAAAATATCACAATATTTCATGCTAACATAGGTCACCGCACGGGCACCAATGGAGTGGCGCAGGGGCGGTGACACACTTCTTGGCTGGCGCTGGTGAAGGCGCAGGGGGAGCTCCGGTGGAAGGCGTCGCCCGCAGGGGCGGGGACAAGGACCCGCTGGGGCGGTGATGCAACCGAAGCCTTGCTTCGTGAATGGTCTTCACTCCTAAGTGCTTATAACTCCTTCTTTAGCTTCTTTTAGTCTTCTTCTTCTGAACTAGGAGTTAGTAGCATAAACCGACACAAATGCAATAAAAAGACTCAAAAACTACCCTAAATGATAGTGAATCCATCACCTATCAAACTCCCCCATACGTAGACCTTTTACTCGTCCCGAGTAAAACAAATGACAGCACTTAAACTCAAGGTCTCAGGAAGCAAGGGAAAGCAAGAAAAGATAATGAAAACAAAAGAAAAACCAAGAAAGAAAAGAGATGAAATGTGAGAAAAGGAAATACTACCATCCTTATCGCTCCAAGAGTGGCCTACCCGGACAACCTCCTTATGACTCCCCTTCTTATGTCGCCAAACGCCAGAAGGGAATCCTACACTCGGTGTCGCTCATTTTTTCCAAGGCGCCCTTTCGGGTTTTCGCCTTGCCACTCTTCTTCTTTTCTCACTTGAGCTCACATCCATCAAGTCCAATTTTGCAGCAACCTAAGGTTGGTCGAACTACCTTCTTTTTACCTAAACTGCCCTTTCGGGTTTTCGGTTTATCCAAGGATTGTCATGCCTTTTTTCATTTTCTTTGGCTTTTTCTCTTTTTTTTTTATGAATTGGAACCTGAATTACAAAAACATAAGACTCAATGACAAACAGACTCAAAAAACGAATGAACTGTACATGCAAAGATATGTCCCTCCCCCATACTTGAAGTGCACTTTGCCCCCAAAGTGGAAATGAGCAAAGATAAATGTGGGAGAAGGAAGAGAAGTGTACCCCTCAGTGGGATGGTCCGGCTGGACCATCCAGACCCTCCTCCGGCGGGTACGGGAAGTGGGTGAAGAAGTGCTCCTGCCGCCGGTAGATGTCCTCGTTACGGCTCTGCTGGGCATCCATCCGTCGCCCGAAGGAGGTCTCAAAACCATCCTACCAGGCCAGCTGCTGGGCCTCGAGCTGCTGCTGCTGGGCCACCTGCCACTCCTCTGCCTCTGGGTAAAGCGGGAGGACATAGAAGCAACAAAGCTCGTCTTCCAGCTCTGCTGCTGCTCCAGCATAGTCCGCTGGTAGTCGGACTACCAGGTCTGGTGTTGGGTGGTGAGGGCCACCATCTGAGCCTACAGACTCGCCAGGGCCGGGTCCTCCTCTGGTGCCACAGTAGGCATCTCCTCGTCGTCGTTGGGGATGGGCAACTGCTCCTCCTGATGAGCCCGGCTGGAGGTGGCAGCATGCCTCTCCACAATGGCCACTAGTGGCCTCCTCGGCACGAAAGGATCTGCCGGAATGTAAAGCTCAGAGAGCTCCTCCCCAAATGGTAAAGGCCGGGGGAGGTACGTCAGGTGGCTCCCATCAGCAAGGGAGATCCAAAATAGGTTCTCCCCGTCCCGTCGGAGGAGCTTGCACCTCCTAAGCATCCCCTCTGTGTAAAGGGGAGCCTCCAGCCCGTCCTCAAGGCCGGAAAGATCCATGACCTGTGAGGCGATCAAGGAGATCACCCCACTGCCGACAATGTCCCTCGGCTCGTTCCTCCTAATCCGCTTCAAAGCGGTAAGGAAGAGAGAAGGCCAATCCAAGATCTTGTCGTTCATCGGGAGGCATGCGTAGAGGAGGGGAAGGTCCTTGAGAGCGACCTTGTTCTCTTCTTTGTGTCCATAAAAGACACTCATCAGGATCTTCAAAAGTAGTCTCAGACAGGGGTGAATGAGTTTGTTGGAGTACTCACCCCCTGCATGAAACTCGGATCCAATAGCCGCCTGCCAGAACTCACATAGGTTTGGAGTCGGGATTGGATCCCACCAGTTCTCAGAGGGGTTGAGAGTCACCCCGAAACTGCCTGTATATGGAAGTAGTCAAGTGTGTACTTGACTTTGGTGAGCTTGAAAGTCAGCCCAACGCACACGTGATCCTCCTTCTCCATGGTGAAGGTGGCTATGAATTGTCTAGTGAGCTCTGGATACGTGGGAGCACTCCGCTGTAGGAAGTCTCCAAGCCCAGCATAGGCCAGAAAAGACTACATACTCTCTAGCATGCCGAGTTTCTCCAAAGTAGGAATGTGCAAAAATCGAGTTGCATAAACAACTCGATCTTGCACAATCCTGTAACGCTCCTTCTCTGTCTTAGACATCTTGGATTCCATTCTCCTGGTGTGATGTGGGGTAAAATATTAGTAATTTCCAAAAACAGAGAAAGAAGTCGACCTTCTGGTATGTTTTCCGCAGAGGCGGATGAAGCAGGCGCAGGGGTGGTGTGGCGCAGGTGTGGATGCTTGCAGGGGTGGGGGCGGGAGAAGTGCATAGGCGATTTCTGGGGCGCGATGGAGGTGGTGGTGCTGAGACTGTGCTGGTGGCTTCCTTAGTGTTTGTCAACGTCGGTGCTGAGCGAGAGTGGAGTGATTGTAGTGGGTGATAATGGACGTCGTAATAATGCGAGGAAGTATGGAGGCGATGGCGCGGGTGCGTTGCAGGCGGTGGTTGGTTGTCAGAGGTGGCGCAGGGGCGTCAGAGAGGTGGTTGTTGAGCAAAAGGCGCAGGAGCGTGAGTTGGTGTAAGGGGTAAGGTTTTGGAGAGGATTGTTAGCATGAAATATTGTGATATTTTAGGCACGTTTTCTAAGTGTATTTCATCCATATTGGTGATCATTGATAAAGTATTGAAGCGATTGTGAGTTAGTTTATCTATATTGTCGAAATAGAGGTCTACATAAGCTTTGTGTTGATTGTAGGCAATTAAGAGCTAAAACCGGACGAATCAAGGGAGAATGGAGATGGATTAAGCATGTCCAAGGATTAAGGACATCACTAGGAGCTAAGGAAGATGCTAAGTTGAAGAATGACACAAGACAAAGGAGAATTACGAGCTACTTGTGTTCCACGCTCTAAAATACGGCCGTACTAGGATCCACGCTCTAAACCACGGCCGTGAAACTTTGGCAACACAAGCGTGGAGCACTCCAGTGACTTACACGGCCGTGGAAGATATGAAGCAACCGTGATGAAATTCCACGCTCTAAACCACGCTCTAAACCACGGGCGAGGAATCCCAAGGAACCGTTATTTAGGCAATCTTTTAACGTACAATTTGAAGCCATGATCTTTTACACGATGGGCTGGACACATATCTTATCTTGCCCTATAAAAGGACGGAAAGAGAGGGATTCCGTCACCTTCGCTTACGCTTGTGCCTAGACTTCGCCTACGCTTATTGCGAATGCCTAGGGTTTCAAGTTGGAGGTGTAGAGATTGTTATTTCGCAACGGAGATTTGCGAAGAGTAGAAGATTTGGAAGTTACGCTTTGTCCTTAGGTTTGATTAGAAGGCGGATTGACATCCCGTTCTTCGTTCTTATCAAGGATCGTGATTGGTTTGTGTTATCCCGAATCTGTTATACATCATTATTCTTGTTTGTGGATTGAGATTGATTTGAGATTTATTAAAGGTTTTCGAAGGTTTTCATCTTTCATTCTTTTAAACCTTGAATTTGATATCATAATGACTATTGTTGGCTAAAACCCTTTAGCAATTCTAAGGTGAAGGGTTGATAGCTGTGGCTTAGATGATGATAGATCGATCGTAAACAGATTGGACCCTGAGAGTTAGAGAGAATCGCCGACGAGCCAGAATTACGGTGTGTTCTTGAGATTCCACGGCCGTGGAATCTCAAGATCCAACTGTAATTTCCCTTAATTTACGAACCTTGCTTTTACTTTAATCCAAAGTTAAAGATTTGCTTTAACTTAGTCTTGGCTTGCCTTTTCTATGTGGTAGTGAAGCCTCAACAACCTCTACCTCGAATTCGAGTGTCACAACCTTAATCGGTTTAGTTAGTCTTGATCCTTGGGTTACAAGTTTGGGTATTTGAGATTAATTCTTGTCTTTAGATCCTTTCTATACTAAAGCCTCAACAACCTTTATAGAGAGTATTTCTAGATAAGTCATATAAAGCCTTGGAACTTCACCGTACATTGTTTTACCTTAGTATACCTTTGCAACTCTTAACTCTGTCTTTATATCTTTAGTATATCTTGAATCGATTGCCACAGCTGGATTCCTGGATCTTTAGGATTGTTGTTTTCCCAATATTTGCAAAGCTCATACATTTACTTGCTTGACGATCTATAATTGGATTTAACCCCCCAAATCCCTGTGTTCGATACTCTGGAATTCTTGCTTTACTACGCCGATCCGTACACTGCGGGTTCGCTTGCTTGATTTCTAGTTTTATAAATTTAAAGCTTATTTGCACGCACGCTAAGTGGCGAACAAGTTTTTGGCGCCGTTACCGGGGAATGTTCTTGCTTTTTCTACTAATCGTTCTACTTGAGTGTTCTTGCAGATTTGTGTTCTTAGGTACATACGAAGTTCTTGTTCCGGCAACGGAACAGAGTTTCGCCAACGAACAAGGATGTGTGAATGAGGGTTGGTGAGTGGTGGTGTGGTAGGTGTAGGCATTTTTGAGATCTATTTTTTTTCTTTTCTGGGTATACCCGCAGGGGCGGGAGTTTGTCGCCGCGGGGGCGGTGACATGGGAGAGGGGTCATGCAGGCTCAGCGCCGGGTGCGGTGCTGAGGATGCGTGTCAAGGATGGCCGCCGCAGGGGCGGTGTCAAGCATATCTCAAGCGCAGGCCCAGCGCCGGGGGCGGCACTGGGCATGAATGTCGCTGCAGGGGCGGGGATAGAAAGCTGCAGGGGCGGTTTCTTTGACAGATGCTCCTCTTCTTATTCCTTCGGGTTGCCTCCCGAGAAGCGCCTTTGTTTTACGTCGTTGGCTCGACGTAAGATCTCTACTTCTCTGACTGTGCTTCCTCCAGCACCATCTCGTCAATCGGATCGTTCTTGACTCCTTCAAGGTAAAGCTTTAGCCTTTGTCCGTTCACCTTAAACACCTTGTGCGTTTGGGGATCATAGAGATCCACAGCTCCGTGAGGGTATACTTCAGGTACTATGAACGGCCCTTTCCATCTTGAATGCAGCTTACCTGCGAAGAGTTTCAAACATGATTGAAAGAGAAGTACCTTGTTACCTACCTTGAAGTACTTCCGGAGAATGTTCCGGTCATGCCATGCTTTGGTCTTTTCTTTGTATGTGGTAGCATGGTCATATGCATCTAGCCTCAGTTCCTCCAACTCTTGCAGTTGGAGCTTCCGGAATTCTCCCATTTCTGCTATGTTCATGTTGCATTTCTTCACCGCCCACCAAGCTTTGTGCTCTAGTTCCACCGGGAGGTGGCACGCTTTCCCAAACACAAGCCTGAACGGAGACATCCCTATTGGAGTTTCGTAGGCTGTCTGATATGCCCATAGCGCATCGTTTAGTCTTGCATTCCAATCCTTCCTTCCGGGCGAAACCGTCTTTTCAAGGATGGTCTTTATTTCCCATTAGATACCTCAGCTTGACCGTTTGTTTGAGGATGATAAGCTGTTGATATCCTTTGGTGAATGTGATACTTCTTAAGGAGAGTTGTGATTGTTTTGTTGCAGAAATGGGTACCCCTATCACTGATTAAGGCTTTCGGAATTCCAAATCTGGCAAAGATATTTTCCTTAAGAAATGCTGCAACCACTTTTGAATCATCAGTTTTGGTGGCCTTTGCTTCCACCCACTTGGAAATATAGTCCACCGCAAACAAAATATATGTGTTCCCGAATGAAGTAGGAAATGGCCCCATGAAATCAATTCCCCAAACATCAAATATTTCACAGAATATAAGAGAGGATTGGGGCATTTCATGTCTCCTTGAAAGATTTCCTACTCTTTGGCATCTATCACACACTTTGCAAAATGCAAAAGCATCTCGAAAAATGTGTGGCCAAAAGAAACCAGCATCTAAATATTTTCTTGTTGTTTTGTTGGCCCCAAAATGCCCTCCACATGCTTCAGAATGACAGAAAGTTAGGACCGATTGTGCCTCATTGTCCGGAATGCACCGTCGGATCACTTGGTCACTACAATGCTTCCAAAGGTAAGGATCGTCCCAAACGTAGTGTCTAGCTTCAGCCTTTACCTTCTCTTGTTGTGCCTTGGTGAAGTCTGGAGGATACTCCTTTCTGACAATGAAATTCACAATGTCAGCAAACCAGGGCTTAAAAGATTGAAGCTTAAGACAAACCTCTGTCGACAATTCCGCAGGGGCGCCTAGGCTGAGCCGCAGGGGCGGCTGGTGTGAGGCGCGGGGGCGGTTACACAACAGAGAGTTGTGTAAAATGTGTCGTCTGGAAAACTTCCCGTTATCTCTCTTCCTTTTCCTGCTTCTTCCTCCTCTTGCACTAGTTTGCTCAAATGATCTTCCACCAGATTCTCAGCCCCCTTCTTGTCCCTTATCTCTAAGTTAAACTCACTTAGAAGGAGCACCCATCGGATCAATCGTGGCTTTGCCTCCTTTTTTGCCATGAGGTACCTAAGGGCTGCATGATCAGTGAAAATAATTCCCTTTACCCCGAGTAAATATTGCCTGAATTTCTCAAGGGCAAAAACTACTGCCAACATCTCCTTCTCAGTGGTAGAGTAATTCCTTTGCGCTCCATTTAGTGTCATCAACGCATAATGGATTACATGGGAAGCCCGTCCGTCTTTTTATCCTAGAACAACTCCGAAGGCGTAGTCACTGGCGTCGCACATGATTTCAAAAGGTTTCTTCCAATCCGGGGAACGGATGATTGGTGCGGTGGTAAGACATGCCTTCAAAGTGTCGAAAGCTTTCTTGCAATCCTCATCTACTATGAAGGTGATGTCTTTCTTTAGCTATTCACATAGGGGAGCTGAGATCTTCGAAAAATCTTTGATGAAACGTCGGTAGAAACCTGCATGACTAAGAAAAGATCGGATTTCCCGAACATTGGTAGGATAAGGTAAATTTTGGATTACATGAACCTTTGCCCTATCTACCTCTATCCCTTTTGAGAATATCACATGTCCTAGCACAATTCCTTGTTCGACCATGAAATGACATTTTTCCGAATTAAGGACCAAATTGGTTTCAACACATTTTTCAAGAACAAGTTTCAAATGTCTCAAACATGCATCAAAACTATCTCCATGGACGGTAAAATCATCCATGAAGACTTCAATGAAATTTTCTATGTATTCGGAGAAAATACTTATCATGCACCGCTGGAAAGTGCCGGGTGCATTGCAAAGTCCAAATGGCATTCTGCGGTATGCAAAAGTGCCGAATGAGCAAGTGAAAGTCGTCTTCTCTTGATCTTCTGGTGCGATGGCTATTTGGAAATAGCCCGAATATCCATCCAGGAAACAGTAGTATTGATGACCTGCAAGACGTTCCAACATTTGGTCAATAAAAGGTAATGGGAAATGGTCTTTTCGTGTTACCTTATTGAGCTTGCGGTAATCAATGCAAACTCTCCATCCGGTTTGTGTTTTGCTTGGGACAATCTCTCCATGTTGATTTTCCACCATAGTAATGCCTCCCTTCTTTGGTACGACTTGGGTTAGGCTAACCCAAGTGCTATCCGAAATAGGAAAGATCATATCCGCTTGGAGGAGCTTCAGCACTTCCTTTTTGACCACATCCATCATTGGAGGATTCAACCTCCTTTGAGGTTGCCTAGAGGGTTTAGCTTTGTCCTCGAGTAGAATCCTATGCATGCAAGTAGAAGGGCTTATCCCTTTTATGTCCGGATGGTCCATCCAAGGGCCGTCTTGTCCTCTTTTAGTACTTTCACCAACTTGTTTTCTTGACCGGTAGTCAACTTATTGGCGATGATCACCGGCAAGGTATTGTGTTCTCCAGGGAAAACGTACTTGAGGTGTGACGGAAGGTCCTTCAATTCTATTTCAGGTGCCTGGACTATGGATGGAACAAGCTTTTCGCTTGGGGTTAGTAGAGTGGGCTCAATGGCCAAATTGGAGATAGGTAGCCTTTTATATCCATCTAGTTGGGCTAGGACCTCTTTCATGTTGGATGTTAACTCATAATCTGATTTGAAACCATCAATGTCATGCTCAATCACATTTTCTAATTCATCAACATCAGAATTATCAAAAACATCTTGCACAAAAGGTTCAAAATTGTCAATAGCACATAGAGAATGATCATCACTAGGAAATCTTATCGCATCATAGATGTCAAATTCCACTACTTCTCCATCAAACTCCATGGTCAATTTGCCACTAACATAATCAATTTTTGTCCTAGCGGTTTTTAGAAATGGCCTACCTAACAGAATGGGTGCAGCATGTGAATCATTTTCCATATCCATTACAAAGAAATCGGCAGGAAATATTACGTTGTCTACCATTACTAACACATCTTCAACTATCCCTTTCGGGTACACATTAGATCTATCGGCAAGTTGTACTACAATCCTAGTTTCTATTAATGGGCCAAGGCCAAGTGATTTGTAAATCGAATATGGAAAAACATTGATAGAAGCACCAAGATCAAGCATTGCTTTGTCAAAACGGGTTTCCCCTATAACGCAAGGGATGCTTACCATGCCCGGATCGCTGCACTTCTTGGGCATTCTTCGTTGAAAAACGGCCGACACATGCTCACTCACTTTCACCTTTTGTTTCCCCTTCAGCTTCTGGTTCCTCTTGATAGTGCAGAGTTCCCTCAAAAAACAAGCATACTTAGGAACACTTTTCACCAATTTAAGGAGGGGAATGTTTACCTCGCATTTAGAGAAAGTCTCAAAGAGGTCTTTGTCCTCAATGATTCTTCTCTCCTTCAAAGCTTCCGGAAAAGGAGCTGGTGGTTTCTCCGAGTATAGTGGTGGAAAATTAGGCCGGACGTAAGTATCCTTCTCAGCACAACCTTCTGGTGTACTTTCCACAGGGGCGTCAACTTGTAAGCGCAGGGGCGGCTCAGGGTTGTCACCGCAGAGGCGGGGGCATCCAGCCGTAGGGGCGTCTCCTGCTCTGTACTGGGCGCAGTTACAGCCGCAGGGGCGGCTGTAGGTGCGGAAAAATCGACAGAAGGTTTGCTTTGTGATTCTTTTGCAGGTTTCTGTTGGATCTACTTCCCACTTCTCAATGTTAGGGCGCTAACATTCTCCTTGGGGTTTATAAACATTTGGGAAGGCAATCCTCCAGCCAGTCTTGACTCGGTCCTTGAAATGGCTTCCGCCATTTGTTCAACATGTTTTTCAAGGTTCTTGATGCTGGATTCTGTTGTTTGGACATGAGTAGCAAAATGTTTAGTCAAAACCTGTAACATATCCTCAGTTGTTTTATACTTACCTTGACGGGGTTGTTGTTGTTGGTTTTGTTGATCCCTCCAACGGATATTCTGTGGGTAACGCCAGTTCGGCATGAAATTCTGAGCATAGGGATCGTTCCTAGGTCTTTGCTGTTGTGGTTGTCCATAACCCATCGCGTTCACCCCAGCATCGTCATCCTGGACTTGTGGACACATGTCCGTTGGATGATATGGGTCGGCACATACTCCACTGTAACACCCCAAATTCTGAGAACTCGGGGAGCTACTGGTTAGGACCTCACAATGGGTCCCGACCTTAGTTTGACAATAATTTTACTTGGATCTTACAACAAGGCACAAATGTATTTAAAACAATTTCAAAACATATTATTTTTAATGTATGAATGTACACATGTGACAGCCTTACAAAACATATATATATATACATAACATGCATGTCGTATGAGAGACCCCCTGTCCCCATCTAATGAATATGTGGACCCGGCTGACCATCCGTTCCGGATCTCTCTACAACTGTCTATCTCTACACTCTACAACACGGATAAAACCGTTAGCTAACATTCTATGCATAAGTATAAAGGTAAAAGCACAAACACACAACATACACAATCAACATGCAACACTCAATACTTTTATTATCTTTAATTAGGTGATAGGTCATTACTAATGATACTTATTTTGTGACACGAGGGATTCCCAAACCTCGCCCCTGTCCCCGTTTACCAATGCGGAATGGTACTAATGCATCTGACCGTCTACCAGACTGGGCTGGTCGCAGGGAACCTCCTAGACTCTCGCAAGAGCTAGGCAGATGATGTCACGACCCGTTATCATACACTTGGGTCAATTACATAAATAATAAAGTCGGCCTAATCCGGTTTCGTTGTTTATCATAACTAACAAACACCACTCATACTCATTACACTCATACAAGAAGCCAGCTAAGTAAGTCCGTGGACTTACCTGAATCAGATCTCGACTCTCTTAATCACAACTCAATTTGTAATTGTATAACTCGGTTGCCTGTCAAAGGAGGCAAGTGTGTTAGCACACTTTCTTGGTAATTAGAAGTCTAAGACTTCTAAGGTAGTAGATCCTATTAGAACAGAATTTATTACAGTACCAATTTATGGTAAAATGACTATTTTACGCTTGGTCCCGAAACTTCCAAAAATTCCATAATTCAAGCCTAAACTCTTATTTGAAACTAAAAAGTCATATTCTAACTCCTAAAGATGATTTTGGTTACAAACTGGCAATTTACCCATTTTCCTATTTTTCGAAAGATCGTTAAGGTCCAACTTCGCAATCAAATAAGAAATTCGAATAAACTTATAAAAATTCCGAAATAATTCTCTATATCATCTATGATATCTCATCTACTCCTAGGAGCAAGAATTTCTTAAAACTGTTCACCCTTCACTTCTACAAAAATTTCCAAAGTTGGTTACAACACTTGAAGTTTCCTATACATAGCCAAAATCTGAGTACACTTTGAAAAATCATAACTCCTAAACCACTCATTGGATTTATCCCAAATTTTGATATGTTCTACTATAATATGTCAACTATATCATATCCAAAATTCAAGTCCAACAGAGATCAAAAGCATATTCAAAACTATCTCCCAAAACAGCATCCCATGCTGTTTTTCTCAACTCAGCACATTTATAAAAAAAAACTGCATGAGGAGTCACTTTGCAGCATCAGAACTCTCAAACCGTAACTCCAATTCTTCCCAAATTTTTAGTATGATCTACTATGTACTACTGACTACAACATATCCAAAATTCAGCCAAAAAGAAGTCTAACTTACCCAAATCTGAACCCGAAGTTGACTGCTCGTCACTTCCGAAAACTGAGAAAAACGTAACAACTCTCTGTGGTTGTTTTCTTGATTGAAATACATGGGTTTAAAGATGGTTAGGCACACATTGACACATAAACATGGAGGGGAAGTAAGGAGGTAGATGTGGGTCTTACCCGACTCCAAACTCGATCAAGAGTCTTGTGAGGGTTGCGCGACTAGAGCCGGCGCCAAGCAGGAGATCTCGACCGGTTGTGGTTGCTCTTGCTGTGCGCCTGGGGAAGGGGAGGAAGAGAGGCAAAAGACTCCCTGGCTGTGTAGTCTGCTCCTATTTGTGAGATGATGATGGACCTAGTTGCTACCACAGGCACGCAGGAGAGGGTGGATGCAACTGCCCAGAAACTGTGGTAAGAGGGAGAGTATTAGCCATCCCACTTGGTTCTCCTAATCGACCAAAGAGATGCAGAAGATTGAGTCTCACCTTGGCGTTTATCGGGTGTAGCACTGTTGTACTAAGTCGATCGACAGAGCCACCGACGTTCCTGGTTGTTCGTCTTTGTGCAACTCGTTGTTTCTTATGTGCAGCAGTGAGTGTTGGAGGTGGGATCCTTGAGTTATTGCAGTGTCGTAGGGACCTGGGGAAATTGAGGTGATGAATTTGGACGTGCAGGAAGGCCGGAGTGGAGGTTGGGAAAGGTAGAAATTAATGGAGGGGATCTTCATGGTCCGGCTGTTACGCTTTGGAAGGGGGAAGTTGTTGATCCTTTTGGGCTGACGTGGAGCGAGAGAATGAAGTCTGGCCGTCCCTGGGTTGCTGTCTTCGTGGGCTGTACATTCCTGGGCTGGAGAGGGGCTGCTGCAAGGCTGAAGAAGTTTGTGCTTGGGCTGAAGCAAAATGAGGGAAAGGTGGGCTGAGTAGTGGAGTGCAAAAGTGGGTTGTCAAACAGCCCGGAAGCCTTGTCATGGCTTCGTCATGGCCTCGTCAAAATATTGTCATGATCTTGTCAAAACATGTCATGACTTAGATTAGAGTTTGGAAATTCATCATTTTATGTGAGTTAAGCTTACATAAAATGATACAAATTTGTGTCGATATAAAATCCTTGGTATCATATAAACGATCACGAGTCGAAATCCGGTTTGACTCGGTAATAAAATGGAAATGAAATTTCTGGATATTACATCCACAAGCTTTGAGCTGTAGTGGGGTTCCCATAAGTGTTAGCCCTTTCACCATTTCCTTCAATTCCGCTAGCTCGGTGGAAATTTCGCTCTTCCTGGAACTCACAGCATGAACTCCTTTCTTGGATGGTGTTCTTCCAAAGTTCAGAGTCCCTTCCGCTAGTTCCTGTATCTTTTCCAAAGCAAGGTCAGGTGTAGAGTTAAGAATATTACCTCCGCAAGCAGCATCGACGATCCTCCTTTCGTTGTCTAGCAAGCCATTGTACAAGTACAAGACTAGATCTTGAGTTGAATATCCATGAAAAGGACAGCTGGATCGGAGACGTGCAAACCTCTCGAAGTACTCGTAGAGAGTTTCATTCGCCTCTTGCTCGATGTTGCTTATAGCTTTCTTCAAGCTATTGGCCTTCTTGGCAGGAAAGTACTTCTCCAAAAATGCCTTGTGAAGGTTCTCCCATGTGTCGATGCTCCCGGATGGAAGGTGATAATACCAATCATCCGCGGAATCTTTTAGTGTGAAACCGAATGCCCTCATCTTGATTTGTTCTTCGGTAATGTTGGCCGGTTTCATGCTCATACACACGGTATGGAACTTTCCAAGGTGCTTGATGGGGTCTTCACCACTTAGCCCATGGAAGGATGGAAGCAAGTGAATGAGGCCCGGTTTGAGCTCAAAATTAACTCCTTCCCCTAATGCTGGCATAGTTACCGCAAGGGGATTTTGAGCCAAAGTGGGCTGCGTGAGTTGACGAAGTGTACGGTCAGCCATCTCTTTCTGAAATTGGTGTTGTCTTCACTGCCGGATGTGTGTCCTCTCAATTTCTGGATCAAAAGAAGCAAAGCTGGAGTTAGTAGCACGGGTTTGAACCATAAAAATGGTTCAAACCAAAGAAACCAATAATAACAATAGAACACTCAAACTCCCCAGCAACGGCGCCAAAATTTGATTGAAGGTATTTTTATGGTCGTCTATACCCAATCAAAAGTAAATCCCAACTTAGCACTAAGAACAAGTATAGTAGATAAGTAAGGGTCGAACCCATGAGAGTTGAGGTGTAATTATTGGTTTCAGTAGCAAGTAACAAAAGGGGGGTTTTGGTTGAATTGATGCACACAAAACTTAAGAAAACGATTAACGCGACAAGTAAGACAATGATAGGTGAATCTACACTAGGTTGATTCTAAGCATGCAATTACTACTTTGGTGAGTTCCTTTTTTCAAGTTCTTAAGTAATCTCCCATCTCGATCATATATATGTGTCGAGCCAACCGGCATCAACACAACTTAACAAGTTAAAGTTCCGTAAACCTACAAGAACGAATAACAAGTTAGCTTTCAAACAAAGACTAAGGGATATAAAGACAAGATTAAAACCGTTAAACTTATCTTTATATTTGTGTTCCTTTTCTTTAAGTAATTACAACCCGTTATTACTTAAAGTTGTTACTAGATTAAAAACCCGAACCCGGAACCTATTAATCCTAGTTATTTGCATGCACTTTAGAACCTAAGGTGATCAATCTTAAGCAATAGTAAACATACAATTAGACAATGGAGATCAAGGAAACACAAAGTATTACTGAATAAAAACTTATATTAAAAAGAACTTAAAACCAAAGTAACAACGCAGCTTCAAACCAACCCAATGTAGCAAGGGAGTTAGCAACTCATTAGAATGGAAAACTCAATTCTAAAATGGATTTTTGTGGAAAAAACATGGATGATTCTAGCAATCAGCCAAGGACTATTTATACTACAAAAGACACTTAATTAGGAGTAAATGGCCGGCCTTAAATAGCCATCTTCAATGCCATAAAGGTGGTGTAAACAGCCGGAGTAAAGCTTCTGGTGTTAAACCGCAGGGGCGGCCTTCAGGATCCGCAGGGGCGGTTTAGGCAGAATCGGTTGATCTTCTTCAAGGCCGCAGGGGCGGCTAAGACATTCCGCTGGGGCGGATCTTTAATGCTCTTCAACGTCTAACCCTTCAACTTCCTGGCGTTTCTGATGCCAAGGCGCAGGGGCGCCCCTATGTCAGCACAGGGGCGGTGACACAGCCTCTTCGTCTTCCAGCTCCCAGGTTGAGGCGCAGGCAGGGCGCACTGGGAGGGGCAGGGGAGCTGATCTTTGTCTCTTCAGGGTAGGTCACCGCAGGGGCGCCAATGGAGTGGCGCAGAGGCGGTGACACACTTCTTGGTTGGCGCTAGTGAAGGCGCATGGGGCGCTCCGGTGGAAGGCGTCACCCGCAAGGGCAGGGACAAGGACCCGTTGGGGCGGTCATGCAACAGAAGCCTTGCTTCGTGAATGGTCTTCACTCCTAAGTGTTTATAACTCCTTCTTTAGCTTCTTTTAGTCTTCTTCTTCTGGACCAAGGAGTTAGTAGCATAAACTGACATAAATGCAATAAAAAGACTCTAAAAACTACCCTAAATGATAGTGATTCCATCACCTATCAATGGCCCACTAGGCCTGGATCAAGGTCGATGTCCAACAGCCCAAGGAAATAAGATACAATTTTGACCTAAAACTCTTCTATAAGAATGGAAGGTGAACATTGAGCTAGACATGCTGAGACGTCAAGGAATTCTATGGACGGTTGATAAGGATTGAAGGGAAGAAGATTTGAAGGAAGGATTGCTTAGGGTTCAAGGAACCCTAGATTGTGAGAATTTTCTTGGGAAGTATTTGTGAGTTGTTATCATTCCCTTTTGGAACACGTTGTTAGATACTATTGATTCGTTGTTTGCTGTGATTATTGGAACGTCTTTGTTGATTGATTATTCACCTTTTCTTGATATTCTTCATGTATTTGATATTGCATTAATTATGATGATTGTTGGCTAACACCCTTGCGATTCTAGGGTGATTAGTTAAAGGTTGTGGTATAGATGATGAAAGAATGAACCTTATTTTGAGTGGACCCTGAAAGCTCGAGTTAACCCTAATCCGAAACCCGTCTAGGGTTGTTCGTTGAGCATCTTGATTGTGATCGATATAGAACAACACGAGATCGCACACTGTCTTATAGATTCCGAGTTTAGGTTATAGTTTGCCAAATCCTATCCTTGTTGCACCATTCGTGGTTTATACGCAAGCCTAGGATGAGACTTACCCAGTGATTCCTTTGCTTGTATACCGATGATGATGAGTGTTAGGTAATAAAGGGTTTATCCTTTAATAGGGTTTGAGTGTGCCTTCATCTTACCTTAGAGAGTTAACTTGAGACTTACCCGGTGATGGTTAGTTTTGTACCCTTAGGTGTGTGATGTTGGTTTGAGCGCTTTTACCTTGAGACTTACCCGGTGATAGGATCTTTGGTTTGGGAAACTGGGTAGTGAGACTTACCCGGTAATCTATCCCACCGTTGAAACACCTTCCCTCAGCAAACCTCAACTTTGTCCACGTTACCTTCAGAGATCTTGAGTTGAAACCACAATTGGATATTATGATCTTTAGAACTTGCATTTCCCCATCTTGTTATACATCTTGTCTTTTGCTTTTGATCAGTATTATTGCATGCTTCTGAAGTTAGATTGCTTTAATCTGATTATTCTCACTGATTCCCTGAGATCGACTCCGGAATATAAGCCCTTACTACAATTGATCCGTACACTGCGGGTTCGCTTATCGTTAGGTTTATTATTTGGATTAAAAATTTAAAGCTTTGTCTGTACACACCTTTTGGAGCGAACATTTGATAAGACTCTCCTTCCTCCTTCCCTTCTTCTCCTTGCTTCTATTCCCTCTTCTTCCTCTTCCTCCATTGTTATGGTAGGAGCTTTGGAAGAAGGTCCTTTCTTAATCTTCCTTGCATGCATGTGTTCCTAGCAATTTTAGGTCGTGGAGGAGAGCTTGGATCATGTGGTTGATGTTTGGAGAAGACCCAGCAAGAGCAGGAGGCCATTGAAGCTCAAGTGCACAATCGAAGATCGAAGAAGAATCGCTTTCTACGGCTCGACCGCGGGGGCGGCTACTCAGTGCCGCAGGGGCGGACCCAGGCCACCGTAGGGGGCGGCGCCAGGACCACCGGCCACCAAAGAGGCGGCGCTTGGACCCGCAGGGGCGGTGACATTTAGGTTGTTGTAGCGCCAGTTTGATTTTGCAGTTGCATTTCTTCAACAGTAGGCTCTTCTCCTCCCTTCTTCTTCGTTCCTTCCTTAGTTGTGAGGTTGTATCATGATAGTAGTATGCCTAGGGTGGACCTAGGATAGTTGTGAATGCCATCTAGTGGTTGTGAACCTAGGTATCATTAGAGCTTGGTTGAAGTCTTTTTGATCTTGTGTGTGTTGACCTTGTGGTCTCTCCTAGCCTTGTAGTTCTTACTCCAGCTTGGGGGGTAGTGTTGACCTTGTAGGGGAGTGGGTTCGTGTTGTACTCTTCCATATGTTTTAGGAGTTTATAGTCTCTTGGAGCCTATGAGCGTTTCCTAGCTTATGTGTTGTTGAACCTTGTCTCCGATTGTTAGAGTTGGAAGGCTTTGAGTTTGGTTGTATGGGAGTGTTGTTGATGTGTGTCTCGTTTTGATCAGGCCTTGGTTGTATTACTTCAGGAGGTTGAGATCGATTACTTGGTTAGCTTTGAGATTGGGAGTTTCTTACTTAGCTCACTTTTATGCATTATTTGGATGAGTGACAAAGGTGTGTGTTTTAGCTTGTTTATAATCATGAAAACCGGATTAGGTTGAATTGGATATATATATTATTGGCCCATTTGTATATTATTATCGGGCAGTGACATAACTACCCAGCTCCCGAGGGAGACTGGGAGGTTCTCTGCGACCATGTCATACATGATATATGGACGGGCTACTTCACCACTTCACATGGTATACGGGGAGAGCTCCACACCACTCATGTTAGTTACACGGAGACAAAAGTGAGAGTTATAAGACTTCTCGTGTAACACTATGAACGAACGGAACTAGTAATGGAATGACTTAAATAGAGGATATGAATTGGATTGTATGTATATGAGCATAATGTGTGTTATGTTTACTTATGTGTGGTTGTGCCCTTGCTATCTATATAGTGCCTAGAATGTGAGCTAACAATTTTATACCTATTGTTGTAGATGCCCTGCAAGTTAGGGATGACTCAGAGGAGTGGACAACCGGGGTCTCCATACATTTTAGGACGGGGGTGGTTTTTGGTTTTTGGTTTTTGTTGTAGTCTTGTGGACTTATGTACTTTGTTGTTGGAGTTATGTTGTTTTGAGGACTCGGCTGAGTTTCCACCTTGTATTGCTATTTCCGTTCTCTCACACTTGCATGAAAAACGATTTTGGTTTTGCCTTTATTTGTGTCTTGTTGGAAAGATCCGGTGAAATTGTTGTCAAGCTAAGGGTTGGGACACATTGTGAGGTCTCTGCTCGTAGCATCCCGAGTCCCGTAGATTTGGGGTGTTACATAAGGTGAAGTCAAGAGAGAACCTTTGATGTTATATGAACGTGTATCCAAGGTTGATGATGGATATAAGGTTGTTGGATAATAGATATGGCCGAATTTTGTGGAGATATTCAGTTATGTTTGAAGATATGATAAGATCTCACCTACTAGATAAGATCTCAATAATAAGATACTTTGTATATCTCTTTCCTTTCTTTCTACAGCTTGATATGATGTCTCTCTGAAGATATATTCCAAATATAACTTTGGATCTGATTAAGTTTGGAGAGAAAGTCTCGATCTTTTCATTAGAACAAATCTCATGCAATCTTCAGGAAATGTCGGGCGAGATTTCTTTCACGGGGCCGAGATTTTGGTTCTGGAGTGGAATCTTAGTAAAGGGTTCACTATTTTAGGTTATGGTTGGCTTGTGTTTGGCTATGAATTTTCTCCCTTTTCCAGTAAACCCAAGACAACGCATGTTAAGCTCAAATAATCTCAAAAGAGATGGCAAACACAAAAGACTCGATTTTTATGTGACTCAAAGAAGACTCAAATAAAAAAAATACTCGAACCTTTGGTGTATGGTTGAGTCGGACTTCAATCGGTTAGCTCTGATACCACTTTGATGCGGGGTTGAAGCCACATTTCCCGATCTAGATTGAAAGTCATCGGGTTGAACAACAAAGGTAAATCTCGGTCAACAAAAGGAAATCACGGCAAGATTTTTGTTTGAAGAGGCTGATATTCTGTGAAACTCAGAATGCGGAATTAGGATGATAATGAAAGATAAAAAGATGATTAATGGAATTAAATATGATATATTTTAGAAGATCGGGCTAATTATAAGACTTGCAAAGATTATTGACCAATTATGTGTCAAAACCCTAAACAAAGAATTATCTTTAACACTTCCTTCTTCAACCTTACACAAGTCTTCTAAATAAGACAAGCACAAGGAGGGACTAGTTTGACTAGTAGCACCAATCTTCAACAAGATTAACACGCACAAGAACAATTTGGCAAGGATTCACAACGATTCAACCAAAAACTCTCATTTTGATTGAATGGAAATGATAAAATGTAAACTCCGTGAACGAAGTCACAAGTATCTCACAATAATGTGGAAATCAAATTCAAATCTAAAACTCATATGAATCTCTTCCTCTAAGGCTATTTATAGAAGACATTCATCTAAAAGATAAACTAAAAATAATCCTAAAAGATAGGATTAAAAATCAACAAATACATTTAGATAGTTTGAGAGCTTAAAGGTATTAAAATAATAAAAGATAAGTAATATCTTCAACGGATCTTATAAGTCTCGACAGCCTTGAAATCTCAGACTGTCTCTCGGCCGAGATTTTGTCTCAGGGCCGAGATTCTTCATTTTCATGGTTCCTTGATCTTCTTTAATAGCATCTTTTCTCGGATCCTTCTTTCCCTTGATCTAGTGATTGGTCCTTGTATAGCTGGTGTCGAGGATGGTCCCACATCACGGAATATCCTAGGAAGATTTGCAAGCTTAAGAAGTCCATTTATGGATTGAAGCAAGTATACTAGAGTTGGAATCTCCGATTTGATGAAATGATCAAATAGTTTGATTTCATCAAATGTGAAGAAGAACCTTGTATTTACAAAAAGTTGAGTGGGAGCATGGTAGCTTCCCTAGTATTGTATGTGGATGACATAATGTTCATTGGGAATGACATTCTGATGTTAGAAATGGTAAATGGTTGGCTTAAGAAGCATTTCTCAATGAAGGATATAGTTGAGGCTGAGTACATACTAGGCACCAAAAATCTATAGAGATAGATCTAGAAGGCTCATTGGTCTTAATCAAGGAACTTATATAGATAAGGTCTTACAAAGATTCAAGATGGTAGATTCCAAGAAAGGGTATCTATTTATGCAACATGGGATCCATCTCAACAAGATCCAATATCATAAGACACTTACTAAGATTTAGAGGATGAGCAAGGTTCCGTATGCCTCTATTATAGGATCCATCATGTATGTCATGACTTGTAATCGACTAGATGTTGCATATGTTTTGAGTATGTGTAGAATGTACCAATCGAACCCTAGTGACATCACTGGAAAGTTGTGAAGAACATCCTACAATACTTGCGAATGACTAAGGATGATCTACTGGTATATGGAGGTGATGACGAGTCTTCAGCAAATGGTTATATAGACGCTAGTTTCTAGACTGACAGAGATGGCTTTGAGTCACAATCCGGATACATTTTCATTTTGAATGGAGGTGTGTCAGTTGGAAAAGAGATAAACAAGACACGATTACAGACTCAACCACAGAGGCAGAATACATTGTTGTCGGAGAAGTGGCTAAGGAAGCGACCTGGATTAGGCAATTCATAGCTGAGCTCGGTGTTGTCCCTAGTGTGACGAGGGTAGTTGACATTTATTGTGATAACAATGGCGCTATTTCTCAAGCGAATGAACCTAGCTCAAGATCTAAATTCAGACATGTTCAACGGAAATATCACATGAGCAGGCACTGTGTCGATCGGGGTGATGTAAGGGTGTGCAAGGTGCACACATATGATAACATTGCAAATCCACTAACCAAACCCGAAGAACCGGTAAGTGAAATAAATAAGTTAAAAGATACTCTAGAAGGAGGGTTGAATAGAGTATGGGAACTTTTCGCAAACCAAATCTCAAGGCCTTGAAACTCCTTTCAAGGGCCTTGATGTCCATTTGTTCTCTTCGTGTAAATTTGATTTCAAGGCTTTGAAACAACTTTCAAGGGCCTTGACTTCGTGCTCCTGCAAAACAAAGTTAGTCACAATAGCTAGATATAATGTGGAATGTAAAAGATTGACACGAGGATATGTTTACGAAGTTCGGCTCTAAATAGCCTACTCTCCATCCCAAGGTGTAGCCTTAGGATCTAACTATCTATTATCAGCTTTAAAGAGTCCTAGATACAAATTAGAAGAAATCCCCTTCTTCTCTCACTTGTAGCCAATGCTACGATCTACCTCCAACTCTTAACCTAGCTATAATAGCCTAGTTACTTCGCAGAGTAACACACACTCTAGTATAACACTATTTAGATCTTCCAATGGAGCTCTAGTGTTTTCTCTCTCTAAGGGGATAAAGCTTTTGCGTAAATGAGAGAAAGAAAAACAACGAATAAAGATGATTAGGTTGCTTGAAGACGTAAAGATGTTTTCCGTATATGCTTGTGTGTCAGTTCTTCTTCGACCATCATCTTCATCTATACTCTTCTATGGAGAGGTCTTCTAGCTGTTTGGAAAGATGACCATTTGAAGAATCTTCTTCTCCATGAAGATAATTTCTTGTTTCGAGATAAGGTAGACGTTGCAAATCTTCAACCCTTAAGACCGCGTCGAGTCCTTAGCTCCTTGTTATTTTGCCGCTTTTTGTTTTTAGAAAATCTTCTGCAAAGATTCTCTAATCTTCGGTTGAGATCTTTGGTTGGAAAAGATCTTCCTTATAAAATCGTTCTATTTGAGCAAATCTTCCTGGAAAATCTTCTTTGCATTTGAATCCTTGAACCATGCATCAATATAACTCCAAGACCTTTGAAATCATTCCTTTGTAACCCTTTCTTCCTTGTCCTTGAGTTATACTTCAAGGCCCTTGAATCCCATATCAAGGCTCTTGACATTCGATAAGACCTGCACTTAATTCAAACCAACCAAGTATCAAGAGAATATAATCAATACATTGTTAGTATATCCAACTACTACATTTGTGTTAAGTCTTCCATCATCAACACCTGTTAAACATTATAAACAAGGTGGAGTTTTCAATCTCCCCCTTGATGGAAGACAACACAAATGTTTTATCATACCTGCATTTGTTAGTTTAGCAATGCATATGAAAATCAAAACTAAAATGCAGAATGTAGTGTATCGAAATGTCGGATCATCATTTCTCCCCCTTTTTCTTTCAACAAGGGAGAAAAAATAGTCAAAGCATGGGAGTTTTAAACACGATTACAAACCCAAAAGAGTATTTTCACAAACCACATAAAAAGAGTTTCAAAACAGTCAAGACAGACATAGAGCTTCAAGTTTCCTTGTACCATCTAGAGGAGCTTCCTTTCCTATAGTGTTCCCTTAAACACATATCCCTCCATCGATCTTGAGCATGGATGAGGTCAAGTTCTTTCCGAGAAAGATTTGTTCTTCTCTGATCGGAATTCTTATCATAACTTTTTTACTACACCAAACTCTTCGATAGTTAGAATGTCGGGATCTTTTGGCAATGGTTGGCGAATGGTTTATCCTTAATAATTTTATGACATTGAGTCATAACCTTTTCAGCATCTTTTGTAGTCACATGTCCATCATCCTCAGGGATTGGCTTAATACTGCTAGTAGCTATAAGAGATAGAGCACTAACATGAAACAACTAGTTAATTTTCTGATTAAGAATACCCAGTAAGTCTTGGGTTTCGTCCATCTTATTAGTCGCTGAAACTCTAAATTCCACAAAATCATATCTTAGTGAGTCCACTGATCTTTCTACAAATTCCAAACGCTGCTCTGTAGAAAAATTCCATTCAGGCTGCTCCTTCAAAACCCATACAGTACTAAATCCCACCTGAGTCTTTTGAATTCCTATGGTCTCAAAGAAAGCTTCATCCAATCCTCCATTGTAAATGTGCAAATCCTCACTAGAAAAATCAACTGAAAAATGCCTAAAGATTATGGGAAGCATATTCCCATAAGGCAAGTGACGGGTGCTTGGAGAATTGATGACATTCACCATGTGAGACAAGATAATCTCAGGCAGATTTACTTTCAACCCATTCATCACATTGTAGACTAAAACCAGCACAGTATTGGTAATAAAATCCTTGTTAGCAAACATGGGTACTATACATCCGTCTAATATAGCATAAATGATTCTGGCTTCCAGAGTTAAACAAGTGATAGTGGGAGGTGATAAAGCATTGGGAAGGAGAAACTGTTCTCTGGCTAATCTTATAGTTCTAGCAGGGTTAGAAGAATCTGAAGCGTCATATAGAGGAATTCCAAAGATATCAGCTATAATCTCAGAGGTAATGGTGATTTTCTTACCTTTGATGACTGAGTCCAGAAACCATCTTCCTCTTTCTCTTCTTTCTGTTAAGTTCGTGTAGAACAACCTGGTCAGTCGAGGATACGAGGATTCTCCTGGGTTTAACAAGATCCAAATTGAGCTTACCTGTAGTACTTCTAATCCTGGCAAAGAAAAGCAGGTAAATAGTTCGCTATGAACCGCCTCACACATTCACTGATAACGATCATCATACTCCGTTAGTCATTTCTTGGCTGCCGTTGGGTTTGCAAACCAACTCAAAGGAAGTCCAGTCTTAACAAAAATATCTGCGTCGCTTGAAAAGTCTGATGAACTAGAGCTTGACCCAGATCCGGAACTTGAGTCGGAATCAGATGATACTTGAACTATCCTTTTTCGTTTGGGGACAGATGATGTTGCTTCGTTCATTGAAGGTCTCTTGGAAGCCATTGAGAAAATTTTGAGAAGAAGATGAAGAGGGTTTAGAAAATCAAAAAAGTAAAGCACTATTCTTTCAAAGGGAAACGGAAGCGGAAGAAATAAAGAGGGAAGAGAAGAGGTTTTTAAGGGAAGAAGTCTTATCAACGTAAGAACAAAAGATTTTTAAGATCTTGGGAAAATCCTAGATGATAAAAATTCTTTCCATAAATTTTGGTAACCACTTTTCAAAATCCTTTGAATCTGAAAACAAAACCTTTTGAAATCCCTTTTAAAGAATAAAAATTAGATAATTCAATATCTAAAGGATATAAATTTTTAATTAATCCGTTTTATTTATATACCCTTTGAAATATGTTTCAAGGCCCCTTGAATTTCATTTCAAGGCCCTTGAAAACATCAATTGGGCTGCATGCATAGGAACAATTAAACTTGTTTACTCCCCCTACGTTAATGATTTCTTGTTCAACATACCAAGATCCAATCTAATAAAATTAAATTGTTCTTCAGGAAGAGGCTTGGTAAAGATATCTGTAAGCTGCAATTTAGTTGAGATAAAAGAAATCAAAACATCACATTTTTCAACATGATCACGTATGAAGTGATGCCTTACATCAATATGCTTAGTCCTTGATTATTGCACAGGATTTTTGGTTATAGAAATAGCACTAGTATTATCATATTTTATAGGAATACCTTTCAAGTCAAAGTCAAGGTCACGAAGTTGTTGAGTAATCCAAAGAATTTGTGTACAACAGGCTCCTGCAGCTATATATTCAACTTCAGTTGTGGATAGGGCAACAGAGTTTTGCTTCTTGGAGTGCCAACTAATTAGGGATGACCCTAAGAATTGGCAACATCCAGAAGTACTTTTTCTATCGACCTTATAACCTACAAAGTCTGCATCTGAATAGCCAACAAGATGAAACGAGCTTTGACGTGGGTACCATAACCCTAGATCCTTAGTGCCATTGAGATACCGAAAAATTCTTTTCACAGCTATCAAGTGCGACTCTAGGATCAGCTTGAAATCTTGCACACATGCATACGCTAAACATAATGTCAGGATGACTAGCAGTTAGATACAATAATGAACCGATCATACCTCGATACTCCTTTTGTACTACACTTTTGCCATTCTTGTCATGATCTAGCGAAAGTGTTGCACTCATAGGAGTCTTTGCAACCTTAGATTGATCCATTTTGTACTTCTTAAGCAATTCTTTAGTATACTTGCTTTGATTGAGAAAATTTTCTTTCTTTGCTTGTGTAACTTGAAGTCCAAGAAAGAAATTTATCTCTCCCATTAAGCTCATTTCAAGTTCCCTGCACATAATATCTGAAAATTCCTTGCAAAGGGAATCATTAGTAGCACCGAATAATATATCATCAACATAGATTTGTACTACTAGAATGTTGTTGCCTCTGGTTTTGATAAATAATGTTTTATCAATCAAACCTCTTTTGAAATTGTTTTCAAGAAGATATTTAGATAATCTTTCATACCAAGCTCGAGGAGCTTGCTTAAGACCATAAAGAGCTTTGTCAAGTTTAAAAACATGATCTGAAAATTCATCATTTTCAAAATCAGGAGGTTGAGCAACGTAGACTTCTTCTAAGAAGCCGTTTAGAAAAGCACATTTTACATCCATTTGAAAAAGTTTTATGCTCATAAAAGATGCAAATGAAAGTAGCATACGTATGGCTTCTAACTTGGAAACTAGAGCAAAATTCTCCTCATAATCAATACCTTCTTCTTGGTTATAGCTTTGTGCTACAAGTCGTGCTTTATTTCGTATGACTTTGCCACTTTCATCCAATTTGTTTCGAAAGACCCATTTTGTGTCAATAATTGATTGATGTTTTGGTCTTGAAGTTAGAGTCCATACCTTGTTCCTCTCAAATTCATTCAATTCATTTTGCATGGCAATGATCCAATCAGGTTCTTGAAGAGCTTGAACGTAGTTCTTTGGCTCAACAAGTGATAAAAAAAAAAGCGAATAAGGCACATAGATTGTTCACATTAGATCTAGTTTGAACTTCAGCATTTGGATCTGAGATCACATTCTCTTGTGGATGATATGAGGAATGTTGAACTTTTCTTCTTTTGACAGATGGAGCAGATCTAGAAGGTTGAGCTACTTATGTTTGCCTAGATTCAGGTACCGTTGGTATATTACCTGGTGATCCAATCTTAAGGCCTTGAAGTTGAGTTTCAAGCCCTTGAAGTAGAGTTCTGTTATCACAGTTTCCAATTTCAAGGTCTTGAAGGTGTGTTTCAAGGTCTAGAGGGTTTTCTTCAGTATCTTGAATCTTTCCCTGCATATTCTTATCTCGATCTTTAGGATCTTCCTCTTCATCCGAATTATGATCTCCTCTTTGATTCAGATTTAGATCTGCAAAACTCTCACTCAAAGTACCATCATTGCTTTCATCAAATATTATATGAATGATTTCCTCAACAATTTTGGTACGTTTGTTATAGACACGATAAGCTTTACTATTTGAAGCATATTCAATGAATATAGCTTCATCACTACATGCATCAAATTTCCCAAGATTATCTTTGCCATTGTTATGAACAAAACAAGTACATCCAAAGGGTTTGAAATATGAAATATTTGGTTTTCTTCCTTTAAAGAGTTCATAAGGAGTCTTTTTCAAAATAGGGCGAATTAAACATCTATTCAAAATGTAATTTGCAGTGTTTACTGCTTCAACCCAAAAACTTTTTGGCAAATTGTTTTCTAAAAGCATTGTCCGAGACATATCCTCAAGAGTGTGGTTCTTGCGTTCCACAACTCCATTTTGTTGGGGAGTTCTAAGAGTTGAAAAATTATGTGAAATGCCATATTTTGCACAAAACAAATCAAACTTCAGTTGATCAAATTCTCTACCATGATCACTTCTTATAGAAACAATTGGTAGGTTTTTCAAAGTTTGTAACTCCTTACACAATTTTGAAAATTCAAATAAAGCTTCAGATTTTTCTCGTAGAAAAGAAATCCATGTGAAACGAGAGAAATCATCCACTATAACAAGGATGTACTGTTTTCCTCTAGGAGATTTGACACGCATAGGTCCACAAAGATCCATGTGTAAAAGTTCAATGGGTCGAGAAGAACTTACAGCTTTCTTAGGTTTGAATGAACCTCTTGTTTGTTTACCTTGTGTACACGCCTTACATAGATCATTAACCCTGAAATTTAGGTTTGGCAAACCACGTACCAAATCTTTTGTAAGTAGCTTTTGCATGGTGTGCATGCTTACGTGACCAAGTCTTTTATGCCAAAGCTTTGGATCATCAGTCAAGGCATTTAGACATTTTAGCTTAGTTCTTGAAACTTGGTTAGTACTCATAGAATAAACATTATTACATCTAGGAGCAGTAAGCAACACTTCACCCGTCTTTTTGTCTTGAACCTCACATTTATCTGAATCAAACATGACTTTATTGCCTTTATCACAAATTTGAGAAATACTTAGCAGATTATATTTCAAGCCATCAACCAAATAAACCTCATCAATAAAGTTAGATGAATTAAAAAATTTTACCAATGCCAATTATGTCACACTTTCCTTTATCACCAAGAGTAATGGTTCCAAATGATTGCTTCTTTAATCTGAGAATAAAGAGCTTTTTCCACTCATGTGTCTTGAGTAACCACTATCTAATATCCATTTGTGCTCCTTTACCTTGGTGATATCCTACAAAACAGCAAACATCAACCTTTCCGGGTCGACCAAATGACATATTTTGGTTCATACTCAAGTTTGATCATGTTTGGTGGTCGAGTACCTTTAGGAACCCAGATTTGTTTGACTTGTTTCATTAAACATAAAGGATAGGTGTTTTTGATGATATAAGGATCATTTTTTCTATAAGGACATGTAGATTTAACATGACCCTTTTTACAATAGTAGAAGCAAGTAGGCATATGAATGCTTCCTTTGACCTTGACAAAAGTGGTGGTAGGTATTCTAGGAAAGCTCCTATGATAACCAATACCATTTTTGTTAAGGGAGGACTGTTGTTCAGCCATCATTCTCTCAAGATAAGCTTTTGAACGAGTAAACTTAATAAGTGCAGCCTTCTGGTCTTGACACATCAAAGTTAGATCAACTTTCTCTTTACCTAGATCGATATAGTTTCGATGAAGAGAGGAGAGGTTGTCCTTGAGAATCAGGTTCTCTAATTTCAAGGCCTTGATATTGTCATCAAGGTCTACCTTTTCTGTGTTAAGATTTTCAATCTCCAGAGACATTTCACTTAGTTGTCTATCTTGTTCAACAAGATTTTCTTTTAAAGAATTTATCCTTATTCTATGTTCCTTATCACTTATAATAATATCTTTAAGGAATTTTTTAAGGTCAATCTCAGGTTGAGACATGATTGTACTTACTACGTTGTCAATATACAGATTTGAGTCTTCGTCATGATCAGCCATGAGACACAAGTTTGCCTGTTCTTTTTCGTCTTCTGATTCATTTGTTGATTCTGAATCACTCCATGAAGCAACCATAACTTTCTTCTTTCGATCATTCTTCTTGAAGTTGGTCCTCTTCTATTCTGGACAATCCTTCACAAGATGATCAGTTTCACCACATTCAAAACAAGTCGGTACTCTAGTTTTCTTATTAGAGTTAGAAAACTTACCTCGGGGTTTTGATGCTCGTGGAAATTCTCTATTTGCAGATTGTTTCTTTAACTTGAGAATTCTTGCGAGACCCTTGAAGATCATGGCGATTGCATCTTCTTCATCATCGTCATCATTGTCCTCTTCATCAGATGGTAATTCATCTCTTCTTGATTTTAATGCCAAATTCTTGGAGTTGGATGGAAGTTCTCCATCTTCTTTACCAAGAACCATTTCATGTGTGATGAATTTTCCAAGTAGGTCATCAAGAGGAAGAGTTGTGAGATTATGAGCTTCTTCAATAGCAGTCATCTTTGGTCCCTACTTGGCTTTAGATAGGCTCCTTAGAACCGTCATCACTTTCTCTTCATTTGTGAAGATCTTTCCTAGTGAGTCCAGATTGTTCACGATCTCAGTGAATCTGGTGAACATTTCATTGACTGTTTCATTTGGATTCATCTTGAATAGCTCGTACTGTCTGAAGAAGATGCTAATCTTTGTTTCCTTGACTTGACTTGTTCCTTCGTAAGTGACAGCAAGCTTGTCCCATATTTCTTTAGCGCTCTTACATGATGAAATGCGGTTGAATTCATTTGCATCTAATCCATAGTATAATAGGTTCATTGCCTTGTAATTATTTGACACGCTGTTCAGGCCAGCCTGTGTGTGAAGTCAGCTTCCTTCTTTGGGACTTGGACACCTTCAACCGCTGTCATTGGAACTTTAGGTCCATTTTGAATTATGCTCCAAAGCTCCATGTCTTGGTCAATAATGAACATACGCATGAGTGCTCTCCAATGAGCAAAGTTGTTGCCACAGAAGAGTGGTGGTCAGGATGAGGATCTTCCTTGAGCAAATCCACCATCACATATAGGATTCATGATTAGTCTCACTGATGGTTAAATCAATAAACGTGAGTCTAGATCTGATACCAATTGAAGAACCGGTAGGTGAAATAAATAAGTTAAAAGATAATCTAGAAGGGGGGATTGAATAGAGTATGGGAACTTTTCGCAAACCAAATCTCAAGGCCTTGAAACTCCTTTCAAGGGCCTTGATGTCAATCTGTACTCTTCGTGTAACTTTGATTTCAAGGCTTTGAAACAACTTTCAAGGGCCTTGACTTCGTGCTCCTGCAAAACAAAGTTAGTCACAATAGCTAGATATAATGCGGAATGTAAAAGATTGACACGAGGATATGTTTACGAAGTTCGGATCTAAATAGCCTACTCTCCGTCCCAAGGTGTAGCCTTAGGATCTAACTATCTATCATCAGCTTCAAAGAGTCCTAGATACAAATAGAAGAGATCCCCTTCTTCTCTCACTTGTAGTCAATGCTACGATCTAGCTCCAACTCAACCTAGCTATAATAGCCTAGTTACTTCGCAGAGTAACACACACTCTAGTATAACACTATTTAGATCTTCCAATGGAGCTCTAGTATTTTCTCTCTCTAAGGGGATAAAGCTTTTGCGTAAATGAGAGAAAGAAAAACAACGAATGAAGATAATTAGGTTGCTTGAAGACGTAACGATGTTTTCTGTATATGCTTGTGTGTCAGTTCTTCTTCGACCATCATCTTCATTTATACTCTTCTATGAAGAGGTCTTCTAGCCGTTTGGAAAGATGACCGTTTGAATAATCTTCTTCTCCACGAAGATCGTTTCTTGTTTCGAGATAAGGTAGACGTTGCATATCTTCAACCCTTACGACCGCGTCGAGTCCTTAGCTCCTTGTTATTTTGCCGCTTTTTGTTTTTAGAAAATCTTCTGCAAAGATTCTCTAATCTTTGGTTGAGATCTTTGGTTGGAAAAGATCTGCCCTATAAAATCGTTTTGTTTGAGCAAATCTTCCTGAAAAATCTTCTTTGCATTTGAATCCTTGAACCGTGCATCTATATAACTCCAAGACCTTTGAAATCATTCCTTTGTAATGCTTTCTTCCTTGTCCTTGAGTTATACTTCAAGGCCCTTGAATCTCATATCAAGGCCCTTGGCATTCGATATGACCTGCACTTAATTCAAACCAACCAAGTATCTAGAGAACATAATCATTACATTGTTAGTATATCCAAATACTAAATTTGTGTTAAGTCTTCCATCATCAACACCTGTAAAACATTATAAACAAGGTGGAGTTTTCAAAACCCATGAATAGGCCTAAGCATGATAGTCATACTCAGGCCAATCGGCTCATTCATATTAGAGAATTTTTTTGAACATCTGTATTTGGATTGATAAGACGTTTATCTTTGTCATGAAGTTTATGATTGATTTATATATGATTTTTCATATTCTTATTTGATTACTACTTGAATATTAAATAAAGTATCCAAACAATTTATTAATTATCAAATGTACTTACTCGAAAAGTTCCGTGAATGAAACCACATTAACTGAACTAAAATTATTAAATTGAAAGGGTTTGTGGTCTGAATCATTAACTTGGATACAAACTATTCTATATATGACCATCTTGTGAGCGATTGATGAACGTGGGTTTCATAGTTCATAGGACATGGAGATGTCCAGCCGCTTACATAGGCGAGTTCGGATAAACCAATCCTATGGCTCTCATGGCTTATTGAGGAGTTATAGCAACTATCATTATCAGTGAGTTCCTTAACATGAGTTTGATATAGCTTTCATTTGAAGGATGACATATCTTAGACGTTGTTAAACGCTTATAGTAACAGACAGTTATAAAGGCAGTGATCAGGGTGGTCAGAATTTGAGTGGAGTTATAGTCGTTGCAAGATTGGACTAGTCCTCCTATACAAGGCATACTTTGATGCGTTAGGAAGGATTGGTCCTGGCCACTTGAAGAGTGAGAACTTTGTAAACACATGGTCATGCTTAGATTTGATTTCTATTGACATTTATATCTCAAGAGTTCAAGAAATATATCTGATGGTAATGATGGTTTCCATCACATATGTGTCCTTTATCAAAGATGCAATTACTGATGATGAGATAGGACGTTAAATATAGGGATATGTATAATCCGATAATATTAAGGGGCATGGCATTTTGCTAGAAGCTAACCATGATCGGTACGTTTATATGTCAAACGTATTTCTAATGTTATCGGGTTCTACGAGGTCACACCATAACGAGTGGGTGAACTAGATCAATAAATGATAGAATTACAGTATATGAATATATGGTGGAGAAGAGTATATTTTGTAGGAGTACAAAATATAATATGGAGTTGGTGATTAATAATAAATAAGGGGTTATTTATATTAATTATTAAATTATAACCTAATATATAACAAGGATTCTAAGAATTAAAATTCTAACCCTATTATTAGATAGTAGTCGATTGCCTCTCTAGAGCAAGGCGATCGATTTTCTCCATACTCCATAGGCGATCTTTGTTCTGTCTCGGGTGGATCAATTAGAGGAATAACCTTGAAACTCTACCTATTCTGAAAAGAGCTTGAAACACGCATAAAAAAGTGTTCTTTTTTTCATTATCTATGCATGTGATCCTTGTTTAGATGTTTAGAAAATTGTTCCATGAAATTTCTCTTTTACACGTCTAAAATCCCTACGGCAGTTCATTACCATTCTTCTTCGCCGGTTAATGTTCTTTGTTTTCCTTATTTAGTCCACGTTTATGTTCGCATGTTATTTTGCTTTAGTTTGTTATTGTGCTCGCTTTGTTTTTCATTTTGTCCTTGTGTTTTTCTTATTTATGGGTTTTTTTCTTCATACGTGCAAAGATTCTTTAGTTGTCCTTTTGTGTGACCTTCTTGAGTCTTAATTGTATTACCTTCGCTTATTTCAGCTTGATGGCTAGATGCCAAATGACAATATTGTTGGTGGAGGTGATGATGCCTTCAGCACCTTCTTCAGTGAGACTGCTGCAGGGACGCATGTTCCTCTTGTTATCTTTGTCTGATTTTATTAGGTATTCTGGCATTGTTATCCTTGTTTTTCAAATCTTTTGTTTGTTTAATTACCTTAATCTTTTTTTGCATTCTCTTTTCTTCTGTCAGTTTAATTACCCTGACCTTTTTTTGTTTGCATTCGATTTCACGATGAGTGATCTTGATAATGAAACTATTGCTTCTCTTTTAATTGGACATACTTCATCTTAGTTTACTGGTGTTGAACTCTTGTCACTTTATACTTTGTTGTCCCGAGTCTTACAGGACCCAATTTGTAGGATTTGGCTAAGGTCACATGGCTAATTTATGGACAGGCTCCTAACTTGGGCTCTTGGCTTCAAGGCGCACTGTTGTCACATATGGGAGTCTTGGAGCACAACTAGTTTCATTGAAGTTTTATGAAGCAAATGTCAACATCAAATTAAGTTGGAGCAGAGTAGAGCAAATCAGTGATGCACAACTTAACAAAAAGTACTCATTGAAGTTTATTTATGAGAGTGATGGTAGTTTTGGATTTTCTTTTGCAAAATGCGAGAGCCGAAAACGAAAAGTTTTATTACTAATTTATTATTTTAGGTGATTATGGAAAAATGTGAGAGTCGAGTCACTCATACCTTTTATATTGTACAAAATGTAAGAGTTGAGCCGAATTGTCCCCGAATAACATGATTTACATTCTATTATGGATTTTTATTATCGATCGAGATTATATATATATGTTGTGGTGATTTTGATCCTGAAATTCTTATATTAATCTTTGATGCAATTAAACTTGTTACTTGCGAAGTTATTGATTATGGATTAAGCAACAAACAATTTTTCCCTCTCTTATTCTTACGATATTTGTCTCGATTTCACCGCACCAGTAGGCCGATTAGTCTCGACCAATCAGTTGTCTAGTTGTTTTTCTCATCTCGTGATGTATGTTTATTTCCTGAATTCGGTCTTGACCCTTTTACTACAATATTAAGTCTTGTAAGTATCTACGAGATGTGAGATTCACGTTTCAACCCTCATCAGTAACCGGTAAGGAAGTTAGTGGACGATGTATATAACGTTTAACCACGTCGTAGTTCGTCGTGGAAATCCATTACTCGCGTTAGTATTCAACTAGTGTATAACCTGCACCTTGTGCGGGTATATTTATATATTGGATTTTTTAGTATTATGTCATGAGCTTGTATATGTATTAACTAATGATATAATTACGAAACATTTATAATTTTTTAACAACTAAATATCATATGTAATTATTTTCACTTAATTATTTATTTATAACAATATCAAAATTTTAATGTTGATAATTATCTGTATAATTAGTTTATTTCTTTATAAATAAAAATAGTTTATAGTGATTTGACAGTCAAAATCGTTAAAATTTACCATCTTTTCACTTTTTAAAAATTTATATGTTATTTTCAAAATTTATTCAATCTTTTCTAAATAATTTTTTTAATAACAAATAACTAATTTTTAAAAACTATATTGAGGTATAAATATAATACTCTAATAATAATATTTTTAAGATATTTTTAATTATGTCCTTTTATTTTATAAATTTATTAATTTAATCATCATAACATGATGTTAGCCGTATTAGTTAATAAAAATGACAAAGTTTGGATGAAATGATTTTTCTTAGTCTTAAATAGTATTTCTAATTAAATTGTTAGTTAATAAACAAGTCTATTTCTAATTTAGTTGTTAGTTAGTAGATTTGGTAACAAACAAAATTGTATTGTTATAACCCGTAAGATATTGAATATGATGAGATAGATTTATTTTGTTGATTTGGCATGATATGGAAAATGTTTTAATTTTGAATTAAAATTGTAATTAAAATATGGCAAATCTGTAATTAAAATATGGCAAATCCGTAATTATTTGTCGAAAAATCCTATGTGGCATGGCTAATGTGTTGACATATGAACTAAGAGGGTTGTGTTTTAGTATATATATAGATGTAGTCAATGTTTAACCACGCCTAAGGTCCAATTTGGTATTAATTAGAAGGGGATTCATTTAGATTCTTTTTGACGGATTGTTCGAGATGGTAAAATTGTGTCGTTTGGTATGAGTTGGAGATTCGGTATTGTATTATTTACGAGATTCTTTTGGCAAAAGAATCCCGTAAAAAGAAACTTGCCCACTCAAGCTTCTTGGGAATTCATTAGCTTTGATTGTTTTGAATTCCAGCCATACCCTTATATTCTCTATCCTTCATTCCCTCTCGTCAATGGCGTTAACTGGTAGACCTTCGCTCTTCCCTCTCGTCAACGGCGTTACATGTCAACGGCAACGATACGGAATCTCAAAAGCCAACCGTTCATCAGTCTATCCTCGATGGCCTTCAAAACAACCAGTTCTACCTCTAAAACGGCACCTCCCAGGTCGCCCTCGTCGGCGCCGACGTTTGCCCCATTGAAAGCCTCGATTACGAGTCTGTCATCCTCTCAAGCTCAAAGACCCAACTGATCTTATTTTTTTATCTTTGAATTTTGGTTGAACTAATTGAAGGACAATCTGACAGTGGAGAACATCGTTGGGATCAAATTTGCATGTCTACTTTGAGCGATTTCATACCTGCAACTTGAAGCAATACTGGAAGGAGAGAGGTGAAATGAAGAACACTTCCGCTTTCGTCGAAAGTGGCAGGCAGAGTTCAGGTGTCAGAGTAAGTGACGCCGAATTTGGGTGTTAGGGTTAACCAGTTGGGGCTTCGGGGGTTTGAAACTCCGGGAAGGGATATGCAATTACGCCGAATTTGGCTCGTTACCTTCTTCAACGTAGCAACACCTCTCGTCGAACCTGGATTTGTAAATTTTTTGGCTTGTTACTCAATGGCATATGTCAAACACATGTTAAAAATTAAGGGCATTATCGTAATCTTTCCGTAAACAATGTCTATCAACAATCTGATACCAAACACATGAAATTTACGCAAAAGACAGTCTCTAACAATACTCATCCCCAAGAATATCAAGAATCCGCATTCCAAAAAACCAAAAAAAAGAATACTCATACGATACCAAACAGGGCCTAAGTCCACCATGAATTTGTCTTACCCACGTTGAGCTCTAGCATGATTAGAGACAACACATGTTATATTACATCGTGATAATACCGATTGAAAAACGTTAGAGAAAACTTACTTCGTGCATGTAAAAAATACATTTGTGATCACCGATTGAAAAACGTTTAATTATCACTCGAAGTTTTTATTGTTTTACACAATATCATAATTTTAATATAACGTATATCTAGAGGAATGTGAGATAAATTTGATTCATTAAACATATTTTCAATGTCTCACGGTTCCTGATTAACAAAAATTATATTTTAAAAACTCAAATAGGTTTATATATGTATTATGTGGTCTAGGTTTTGCTTGAATTTTTTATTTTTTTACGTTTGGATCAAACCACATTATACCTCGTATCAAAATACAAACTATGTTAAATTTCCCAGCATCTCATAACCTCAGTGGAATTTATCCAAAATATTATAGGTTCGTCAGCCAGAATAGTGCAGCATTCAAAATCGCTGTATTGATCAAAGAAAAGAGGTTTTAGAATGCATACAATTGCTCCAGCTTCTAAATGTTTTTGCCGGCACCTTTTAAAGCCAGCAACGCTGCACCATAGGCAGCTTCAGTTTGTTGAGCTCGCCGCACAGGCAGACCTAGAACTCGAGCTCGTATTTTGGTCCAAACTTCATTCTTCGCGCCACCTCCAGCAGTGAAAACTTCGTCAACTTGGGTTGCTCCCAATTCCTTCAGCATGCCATAACCCTTTGCCTTCAACAAAAGTAAAATGCAAAACAAAGCATCATAAGAAGTAACCTGTAAATAATGGTTTGTGGGTAATAACTGCAAAAGTAGGATCTGTTGAAACATACAAGGACTCGTACCTCTATTCGCGCAATAGACTCTAAAATGCCATGCAAGTACGCGATATCACTCTCAGGTCGGGGATGTAACCTGCAAAAGTAGGAGTAAACATTTATATATCTATCTATCAGGCTTGATTTCTTTGTGTACTTGATCGATGTGAAATAGTATTTTCATCATTTAACAAGGAAATGGAACCCAAAGCCCAACATTTATTCATATTAGTTTCCTATACTCAATGTTCAAGAAGACGCTAGATGAGGAGGAACGGAGAGGCACCGTCTACCGTATGGACGGCCTTCTAGGCGGATTCTAGACGGCCAAGACATTTTTGCCTTATTTTCATGTATTTTGACCTAAAATACAGGAAAATAAGTAGGTTACCAGAACTCACAAGAGTCACAACACGTGAACATTGAGAAATTCAAAAATGAAAACTAATTTGTTAGGGTTTGGTTTTAGAAATTAGGGTTTTGAACCGTCTAAACCGTATTAAAACTGTTTAGACCGTCTAAACCCAAATTTTACCGTCTTGAACCCGTCTTAAACCGTCCAATGTCTAAACCCGTCCAGGAAGGGTCGTCTAGGGCAAGTTGGGACGGAGGTGGCCGTCCACAGTCTAGACGGCCGTCTTTTAGAACACTGCCTATACTATGTCTCCTCCTATGCCTTCTCTCCCTCCAATATATATTAGGTCTAGAATGATTCCCCTTGAGGTTTGCCTTCATCTATATATATATATATATATATATATATATATATATATGGAGAGAGAGAGGTGGAATGTCTATTGTTTGAGCCTTTGAGGCAACGATTGATATGTTTATGGGTAATATAAAGAACAAAAGTCTAAAAAAAAAAAGAAATAAAAGAAATAAAAAAAAGAACAAAAGTCTGTTTGTTTGAAGTGGCTTCTTCCAGCTCAAACATCAAACCAGAGGCAGACAGCATATCCTACTGATAGTAATAAGAGTTGGAGGAAGACATTAGGCTTAGTTTAGAATATTATGTGCATATTTAATCATATTAGTGAACAAAGAGTGTTCACCTTGGTTCCATGTTGGGATCAGCTACAGGAAATCTCTCCCCAGGTGACTGAAGAGGGTAGTAATCTAGTGGAGATGGTTCCATGTGATTGATCTGCGTACTTAATTTCTGCAGCTGCTCATCCGTGAAAAGTTGTCTGAGAACAGCACCTCCAGTATTTGACGCTCCGCCAACAAGCCACTTATCATCAAGCCGATGGCTATACACTCCATATCGTGCATCCTCCACCCTGCTGGTACTTAGTAGTTTGATTGCAAGAGTTGATCCTAAAGAGGTGACCTGCCAGTGTGTGACAATTCAGCATGTTCCCATGTACACAGATCTATTAATATATCTTCTAAAGTCATCCACCATGGAAAATGCAAATTTCAAATCGTGATTTCATTTGCTGAGTGTTTCTCCAAATTAAACGAAAAATGTAACAAGTTCAAAACATAAAAGACAATGTGATATGCAAGTATTAACTAAAGATTCACTAGCACCATATCAATAGATTGTTCTGGGGAATAATACTAGCCTCAGAAGAAATCTCACAGCTTTCCCTGGTTGTGTAGCTCGTGCAGCAAGAAACGCTGCAATACTATCTGTAGTTCCAGTGCAGATAATGCAATCCTTTGGAAAGCCTGTCAAAACATGACAGACATCCACTTGACATTTAGCAATGAAACCATTGTTTTGCTATTTTGCCATTAAACTATCCAACTTTCACCATATTGTTCTACGACGTCTTGTTTGATGGTCCCAATTACAGATCCTGGTGCCAGAATAGTTGGTAGAATCTGTGCATATGGTTGTGAGAGCAACCAAGGTGGGTACGAGTCGTCTTCAGGGTCATATCCAACCTGACTTAGATAAAACATATATGCATCCAAAATTAAAGCTCCAATCATCCCAGTTGGTAAGATATTTTGAAGCAAGTGAAACGGAATACCTTCAACGCGTTGTTATAATCAGATATCCCCAGCTTTCCATGGAGAAGCCAGAGCAGCCAATCTGCTTGGTGCATCAGCAATGCAGATTCCTTATTTGGAGCATCAGATTTCCACCAGGAAACTAGCTTGCATAGAGTAGAGGTGCCAGTACAGACTGTGTGGGTCGGTGGCGCAATGGACTTAACAATTGGTAATGCGTCAGGGCAACTCTCATTGTAAAGAAGAGGTCTACATAAAGGCTCTCCTGTAGAACTGAAGACATATAATGGCAAGTTAAGCATGAAGAAAACAAAAAAAAGGCCTAAGAAACTTATATGTATTCACCTATCGATAATCATAGTGGTAGCAGAGGTTCCGTCTAAAGATATAGAAGTAATGTCTTGACGTAGATGAAGTGGAATATCTTCAAGTAAAGAGAAAAGTGTCTCTTTCCATGAGCGCGCCCAATCCACTGATTCTTCGTTCTGTCTAGACAGTGATGAGAAACCATTTTATTTAGAAGAATGAAAATTCCTATCAACCAACAATATAGTTCAATAGTACAGCTCAAAAATAATTAACAGAAACAGCGAGAGCGTGTGAAGCTTTCTCACAATAACAATAACATGGGGTACACAGGGACCCAATGAATGATCCACAGTCACGTGTTTACCACCAACTTGAAAAATGTAATAGTTAAGCTCGATTCACAGTGTCCACATTCAACAAGACTAAATGCTGACAGTCTGACACCATTTACTTAGATAGGCAGGTGGAATTTATTTAAGATGAAAAAATATTGCTTTTGTTGTGCAGATTAACAAAATTTTGAAGTAATCAGAGAGAAATTAACAAGCTACTGCTCAAGCATTAAAGTGTGGTCATCTTTGCAAGTTAACAAAAACTTGAATCCTAACTTTACTCGTAACCTTAATAGTGTATTATTGACTGTGTCTGACACACGAGGAGTTGCTGAGTTATATTCAAAACGTAAATCAAACTGATACTTCTATGACTGCTCATAAGAACCAGCGGTTTGATGCTATACTTTCTCATGAAAAGATGTTTAACAACCAACACAAAGCATAAGCTACAGCATAATGATTTATTATTAGCAAACTGTTCAGGTAAGGAGAGCTTCTTGTTCTATGGACGTGGGAAAATGAACTAAACATTAGTAAAATATGAATGGTTAGTTAATATATTTACTATGTTCATATTTAAGGAAAGTTTTCAAACGGTTTATATTTCAATAACATTTAGTTCATTCTCTCATAAACTTTAGTTCCTTATTATATTAATTCATATTTTTCAGTCACTTTTAGTTCATTTTTAAAAAATTGAAGTAGAGGTTCACATTTTATTAGATGACTGCTCATAATTTATACTTAGTTTATGTTGATATGCATAGAGCACGCTCACAAAACCACACACTCCACGGAGTATGATGGGTCTCTAATCTGACTGCCGGTTATCTATTTGGGTCATCACTCCAGGATTCGAGTGGGCCTTATTTTGGTTCAAGTTTGATAATTGCCTAAGAATTCAATTTTACTATTTTAGTTATTCTGGAGTGCTATATAGTTCCTCGCATTGTATCATAGCTGAATATGCTTCAATCTGAAATCTAAATTCGTTAATAATAATATAGTTCACTTCCCGTGGACATAACCAACACAGCGACCACATAAATCTTTGTGTTCTTTCTCATTTGTTTTGTTTCCGTTTCTTATTTCTCCTGCATCCATCATAACATTTTAGACATTTGGTCACATGTCATTATCACCATGCACCCAAAAAACAGATAATGGCAACTGAAAATAGCAGGCATCAAAAGAGGCCTGAGGTGCCAAGTATTCACATCCATGAGTAGTAAACGATGTAGCATTGACACGATTTCAATCAATAATTCTAAGGTTACTAGTTTTGGTTTCCAATACAGCTATGCAATGTACTATCACCCCCATCACCTACAGATCTGAAAGATTATCTGCAACTCAACAGTAAAGGTGAAGTAGGAATCCTGATTTTCAGCCAATATTATTAAATGTAAGAAAAATATTAGGTGCTATGTAGTTTAGAAAATGTCATTAGGGTGACATAGGATTTGGATTTTTCTTCCATATGTCCAACACTTAAAGGCTTGTAGCCAAGAAAGTTGAATGGAAGCTTAAAATTGTGGGTTTCAGTGCAACATATGGAAGAAAATTCGAAATCTCATGTCACCCTAAAGACACTTTCCAAACTACATAGCAGTATAGCACCTTACTCTCGCTGATAATATTGATTGAAAAACAAGGATTCCTTCTTCAACAGTCAAATTTGTAAACAAACTTGATTTATATATTACAAGAAATTTGGATCTTCTGTTCACTGTGACAAGCTTGAAATTGTGGGTTGTACTGTTAAAGAACTCATAATTTGACCTTACACGAGTTCTTTAACAGTAAAACCCACACTTTAAGCTTATCACAGTGAAAGATTCAAATTTCATGCAAACTGTCCATTTAAACGAAGATCCAATTTTAAGTTGTGTAATTCCCCATGAGATATCTCTTTAAACTTCCACCATAACCTGTAAAATTTTAAAAGAGATGGAGAATCCATACCATATAAGGAGGATAATCCCTCTTAGCCTCAGCGACGATAGTGCCAAGTTCGTCAATAACAGCAAACCTAGCTCCGGAGGTGCCAAAATCCATCCCAAGGTAAAGCCCATCTCCCTTCTTCTCCTGCTTCATTGTAGCTTCCGACGTCGTCATAGCTCCTCGAGGGACTGATTTTCTCCTCGATTGGCTTACTACTGTCCGGCGATTTCCTGAACATTTGGAGCTCGAAGCAATTAGTATTTACTTGGGAAGTTCAATTCAACATTGATTGTTTTTGTAGTGTCAACTGGAGAACCTGATTGTTTAATGAAATTTGATAGAGGGTTGAGATGAAGACGAGAGGGTGATGAGCCGAATGAAGAAGAACAGGAGGGGAGATTGACGACTGCTTGCATTGTTTTCCTTCTTTTGCTATCTTGTAATTTGCGCCCTCAGAGATAAAAGTTGATAAACCATGTGCTCTTTCAGCCATTCAAAACAATCTACGGGAAATCCAAAATGGCAAAATTACCGCGCGCAGTAAAATTCGGGTGGACTGTCAATGTAAATTTGTAATTCGTGATTTCTGGTCTGAATTTAGACAGGAGTCTATAAGACCGCCCATTTAATATGACTAGTGGCCTTGCACGCATGAATGGGCTTTTTTAACTGGTGTTTTTTAGCTTTGTGGGACGGCGTTTGTGTGTACCAAATTCAGTGAATTTACAGCTAAAATGTACCGTTGTTTACATCGAGGCGTCTTTTTATTCATGGGAAATTTTAAAACAATACAAATGTACGGTGTGGAGTTGCTACTTGCTAGTTGTTCATTCCGGACCGCTTTTAACTTGGAAAAGTACAAAAGGTGGAGTTGCGAGTTTTTGGACGGGTCGGTTTTAGGAGCACGGTAAGGGGCCTTTATCAAAAGGTGTTTGTTGCATCCTGTTGTAGGTTAGTTTAGGCACCCATCCAGAAGTAGTGCTGACGCATTTCTGCACTACAAGCATATATGGCGCCACCAGACATACACAGGACAACTTCATAGATGTCTTCTTCCGGCCATTGGTCAGTTACTATTGCAGCCCACCAGTCGCCCCCTGTCCATACATCAATTAAATGTCCTGTTGGAAAGGCTGTTGTGGGGTGATGCAGAGGGATTGGACGGAGCTTACACCTTGGAACATTTTGGCGGAGTGGTGTTGCGTGATCAGCGCCTAACAGTGTACGGTATTGGACTACGTAATGTCCGGCTGCAGCATATGCGACAACCCGCCCTTGGTAAAAGGAGCCCAAGTATGCGTGCTCAGTTCCAATTATCTCGACACTACTACCCCGCAGGAACTGTGTGGCCATTATGCCTAGTGTAAAAAACGTAACAATTTGATGAGTGCACATGCAATTTCCTGATGTCTGTCCATATGTGTAAGAGGAGGTTGGAAGAAATATAAGCTGCATCAAGTGATTCAAGTATAGAGTAGATTGGAATGCCTGTTAGATTGCTATTACGGTGCTGCTGGCTTTTGGACAGAGTTTCGCGTTGTGGGTTGAAAGTAGAGCGTTCAAGGGATTGACAGTAGGTAAGTGAATGTTGTAATTTTTAACCTGCGGTGATTTATGTGTATAACTATGGGAAGTCAGTAGGTGGAAAAGGCACGTGGTTAGTAAGAACAGGAAATGGGCACACGTGTTACTGTTGTGTGAGATTTAATTGTGTTGTACTTTTCTTTTTGTCTCTTTCAAATTCTTGTAGTTATTTATGGGTTTAAAAGGATAAGTGCTCTAGGGTTTGACCCTAGGGTTGTAAGTTTGCAGAGGAATGGTTAGTCAGTTTTTTGTTCCTTTGTGTACACAGTTGTCTTTGTGTCCACAATAACAAGTTTACTTTATTTTTTTTCACCCCTTTTTTTGCCGGCTATTTAAATTTATGTGCCCATGATTGTGATGAGAATAAATTTAGTTGTAATGAATAGACGCGGCTACCATGGATAATGGGTTTACAAAAGCTAGGGTTTTTCCTCTTTCATTGCACAGCGATATGCCTTGATGTATTGGATGGTGGTAAAAGCGTGGATGCGAGGTTAAAATATAGAAAGCACAACCTTCATGAGGGTGAGGCCTACAATTTATTATGATACCAGTCTATACAAGGGTGCATAGGCGGGCATTGAAGATTTATACAAAACAAAAGGACATTGTATATATGTTGTTAGGTGTCAGCAGTAGGTGTGGCACTGTGACAGCGGAAACAAAAGCAAGTCGAAGGGGTAGTTACTGGGTGCCTGGCAAGGAGCAGCTTAAACTTGTAGGCTATTAGGCAGAACGGCAGCAAGGCGGAGGCGCTTATATGACGGCGGCCTGTCAAAAGGGTAGTAGTCTGACGGGCTCAAGAAGGGGTTTCAGCCTGAGGGATTCAATAAGTGCTTGTAGTAGGTATGAACGTATAATGAAAGATAAGTGGGGTTGTCTTCTTAGCATAGATGTTAGTTCACTGCTATTTAGTTGTTGTTGATTTCACTACCCATGTTAGGACCCTGTTTGTTGACAATGTTATGCCTGGGGCAATCTGAATGTAGGTTGGTGTCCTACAAAGGGTTGTTGCTAACTCCTCATAGTATGTTTTGAGTTCCTGTATGTGGGTTTCAAGTTAGTAAAATATAGGTCCAACATTTTCTATTAATAAGTTCCAAGTGCTGGTGATTATAAATATAGCTAATAAGTTTATACTTACACTAGGCTCCATTTGACTTAGTTCTATTGTTTGGTTCGTACAACTGCTTCAGCATTGGCTGCAAATGCAGTGAGATGGATTGTGCTTGTTCCATCTGTAGCTTTCAAGTTAAAGGTTATCCTGCGAAATATTTATGTTAGCAACTGTTATATGTAGCTGTTGTAGTGGGGCCCGAGACTGGAAACATGTGGCTAGTAAGTGCATATAATTACCTGGGTGTTGAGACAGCATCTTTGCTACCGCATAAAGTGCATTCGTAGACAGTTGATTTGAGCTTAGTAGTGGTTCTATTGCAGTGGCTACAAGCTGTATTAAAGGTAATGTCTTGTGGATCAAAATCAGGTATATAGATCTATATCCAGTGTTGTTCTTCTTGAATAGTATCAACAGCCTGGGTATTCACAGTAGGTGTTGTTAGGTTGTAGGTCTTTTATTGTTGTGTATTGTGTGTTATGTTATACGGTTAAACAAAAGAGACATCTAAAGTATAAAGAATTAATGTATAATGTATCGATGCAAGTATTAACCTTCTTTAATATGATTTATTGAACATGAGTTATAATTCTTTCTGCTAGTCTGTGTCGGGCTGAGGAACGCGCCTTTGCTGGCAAGCCAACATTTCCGTATTCAGAGTGCACCTACATTGGCAATGAGTATATAATGCAAGGTTTCTATTTGTGTTTAAAACAAGAAGGCACGCGCACCATTTCTGCAGAGTAGTAGGGCGAGTTCCTTGGACTACTGATGTAACACCCCGAATCCGTGGGACTCGAGATGCTACGGGTTGGGACCTCACAATGGGTCCCGACCCTTAACTTGACAACAATTTCACCGGATCTTGCAACAAGGCACAAATAAAAGGCAAAACCGAAATACAATTTTATGCAATGCAATGAAAGGAAACCCGAAAGAAACAACAAAAGACTTCAGCCGATAAGAAACATCAAGGGTCAAATGCCACCACGGGATATACAATATACATGAATAATATACAACTCGACTCTAACAAAACCAACTCCTAAAATGTACGGAACCCCGGCTGCCCACTCTTCCGGATCTCTCGGCCGCAATCCTAACCTGCAAGGCAATCTACAACAATCGGTATAAAACCGTTAGCTAATATTCGAAGCATTAGAATCAAGGTGAAAGGCACAAACACAAGTAAATCAACATAACACACAATGTACACCAAATCACACAAGTCCGGTTTATTATCTTTTTATTATTAAGTCGTATCCCGTTCTAATTCAACTTCTTTTGTGACACGAGAATCTCCCGAAACTCGCCTCGGTCCCCACTTACCGCATGGAACGGTGGATGCCTCCGACCGTCTAACCACACGGGCTAGTCGCCAAGAACCTCCTAGCTCTACGCAAGAGCTAGGCAGTGATGTCACCGCCCGTTATCATACACTTGGGCCAAATAGTATAAAGGTCGGTGGTCCTATTTCCGGTTTAGTTGTTATAAACAATAAAGAATAAACACACTACCAAACACACATCAATGCTAATACAAGGAATACGAGCTAAGTAAGTCCAGAGACTTACCTCGTCCCAAAGATAATCCCGCTAACCACCACTCTCAACTTCCCATAGGAAGACACTCAACGCCTGGTCAAAACAAGGCACACAATCAACATCTCTCTCACATGCTAGAAGTCCTTAGACTTCTAGTCCCAATGATCTCGCAAGATTATAAACCATAACCATGCTAGGATAACAAACTCCTAGTCCTCACGATCTCACAAGGTCATAACCATCACAATATAGACTAGGATACTCTCGTTCTAGTCTCCACAATCTCAACAATCATATAACCATAATATCAAGCCTCAGATGCTCACAAGATCAACCAACACTCAATGTCTTACAACAATCGACAATCCTCAAAACTCACCTAAGGTTCAAACCACTACTTGGTATTTACTCTAAGTTATGCTATTCAACCTAGCAAAATACTAAAACTTAACATAACTAGATCGAGGGAAAGAATACTCACACGACGTCGACAGACGGAAGTCGTTCAACGGATGTCGACTTGACCTCGTTAGGCCTTTATCGGGGCGATTCCGAACCTAGCATCAAACTAAGCAAATTTAGCTTATAAGCTAAATTTGAACGGAATAAAGAACATATATACTCTAAGGGAAACCCCACTTTTAAAACCCAAGTTAAAACCGTATATATATATATTCCGGGCAAATTGTATAACATCATAAACCCAAGGTAAAACTCGTTTTCAAAGCTAACGTTAAAATCCCATAATTTAATCTTTGAGTCATAACCCAAATTAATCCAACATGAGCATAACATATATGGTATATATAAAAATAAGAATATCCCCGTAATTAAAACAAAGGTTAATAAAAACCGCTTAAAACATTTTCCGGGCACATTATATACTTATATAAACATGGGTCATAATTCTACAATTAAATTTTTTGGGCCAAAACTGTAATTAATTCAACAGAGGGCATATCTGCAATTTTCCAAAATCTGGGTCGAAAATGTAATTACAAAACACTGGATTATATTTGTAATTTCCACAAAAATGAGGGGCCCGATTTGAATTAAAAGAAAAGGGCTTTCTTCAACCTTTCCAATTCACGCAGAGGGAAGGAGATGTGGCGCTACAGAGGAAGAGGAAGGGCAAGTAACTGGCGGCGCTATGGCTGCACTCGACGGCGGGAACTGGCAACGGAAGCGGCAGCAGGGCGGCTCAGTCTCCGGTAGAGCAGTTGCCCTAGCCCTAACCTTGCGACAAAAGGACAGCGAACAGGAGAGGAAAAGAGGGGCGGCCTGCTGGTGCTCCGATTGGGTCGAGGCGGCGGTGTGGAGGCGACTTCCTCCCGTCCGACAAATCCGAGGTGCGCAGCCCTCCTCTCCGGCGGTTCACACGATGCTGCATCTCCCTCTCTAGTGGTGTCTAAGCTGCTCTTCTCAACGGCAAGGTTTTTGCAGAGAGCAAGAGGGCTGGGAAGCCTTGCGTCTCGTAGAGGAGGGGAAAACCGAGTGATTTCTTGCAGCTGTGGGGAGATGAGGTTGCTTGCACCATGAATTAGAGATGGAATAGAGATATGGGAGGAGGATTTGCAGAGGAATAAACTGTAAGGTTGAGAGGCTGCAGAGATTGACAAACGAGGGTTGAAGATGACTCTCCGGTCCGGTGGCGTTACCTAGATAGCAGGGAGGCTGGGAGCTTGAGACTGATGACAGGAGAGTATAGAGGTGAGGTTGAGTGTGCAGGGGAGGGTGAAAGAGCAGTTGAATCACAAGTGACAGGAGGTTGCAGGGGAACGAGGAGTAGGGGAGTGAGAGGTCGGCTCATCAGCTAGTTGAGAGAGAGGGAAAAAGGGAATTAACAATAAATAAATAAATAAACATAACAAAAGAAATTGAATACGATATATACTCGATTTCAAAATACCGGATCCGAAAACTTTCCAAACTTTTCCGTAAAATAATTTGCGGAAAATATATGATCAAGTATATATATTAATACTCTCATAAAATTTAAATTTACAACTGAAGATACTCGTAAAAATATTTAAACTATTATAAAATCGATAGAAGCCGGGAAAGAAAAAAAAATATCGCAAACGCGCCAAAATTTGGGGCGTTACAACTGAGATCACATTTTTTTGACATTGTTGTAGCCAAAGAAAATCATGAGCAATGAAATGAAAGCTGAATAATGAAATGAAAGCTGGAAGATGGTTTCAAGTGAGTCAATCATAAAATGAGGAGTGGTGGCTGAAAGTGTTAGGAAATGAAGGTACCTTTGTTTGGGCTTGTTTTTATTGCGGTGAATAAGACAACAAGGAATGAGTTGGCTTCTGCTTTAATATTTTCTCATGGGGCGTGCGCTAAATCGTTCCATGCTGAAAGTAGGAACATTTGGTCAGTGTTGTACCGAAGCAAGAATTGGGTACTATAGTGTGGTGATTTAAGATAGGTAGTAAGGGGGCGTAGATGACCAAATAAGGGGACAGTGAGTGCAGTACCTATCGTCCATGATCACAATTTCCCAGACATCTTTGTCTTTGCCATAAAAGCTAGTTATTTTCTTTGGCATATTAATATAGAGAACTACAGCTACAATGTCTGTAAGTATCTAACGGTTAAAACTGAGGCTTAAGCTGCAGTAAATAATGGTAAGAAACTGAATTTTCAGATTTTACGTACCGAAGCGCATATCATTTCCTGCTCATGGTATTTTTGCAAGAGTATGGTACTTGGGCTCAGGTGGGGCAGCTGGTGTTTGAGTTTTTTCGATGATGGTCGGTAGTTGAAGGTCAACTCATGTTCATCTTCTCTGGTTTGGTATTGTTCAGTTACTTGTCTTATGTTTGCGTTTGAGATTGCATACTCTCCGCCACGTTGAATGGTATCAGCATATGCGTCGATGTCATTGTTAAAAAGAGTAGCTCGCATTGTGTTGCCTTGGAAACGACGGTTGACTTGAGTGAGGGTACAATTTTTTTGTGGAAGTGTTTTTTGGAAAACATGGTGCAGAGAATTGTTAAATCCGGTTCTGAAGGAAATGTTGGGCTAGGCCACCTCGAATGGCGTGAACCGCATGCGGGGAGACCCGCAGGTACGGTTTTTAGGGGGATCTGGTCGAAAGACCGGCCGGCGTATAATGAAGTAGAGTAGAATACAAGATGTCACCTTTTCATCTTGGAGGACCAGCTTTTGGAACCTTACTTTTTTGGAACTTTGTTGTGCTCTGCCCTTTTCAATAACCTTTACATTGACAGTGTAAGGCCATGGTGTGTCGTCTAAGAACTTTATTTGAGGTTTCATGGCTGTTGGTGTATGTTTAGAGGATTGTATAAATGTTTCCTTTTAGACAACCTAAATGGTAAAAGCAGGGCCTGCAAAAAAGTAAACGTCTTGAGTGATTTGTAAGTAAAGATCACAGAGGAGCTCAACTTTTAGGGAAATATATAAGATATGTATGTAATAGCATAGTAAGGGCTGCATTCCATCTAGGTTTGAGGCCAACAACGTGGACTCAAAAAATTGAAGAGTTATTTGTTGCATGTATATGTAAGGCAGCCAAGTGGCGCACACAATACAAGCATGTAACATGACATCAAAAAGTCAAAGTGATAGCATATTGCCCATGGAGAAGAATTTGAACAATAGAGTTAAACCAAAGGTGTAAAACCAAAAATAAAATAAAAACAAAATAATTGAAATTAAAATACCCTAATGCCGTAGCATCATTATGCTTAGTGCAAAGGTGATTGCTTAATTTTCTTAATCATTATTAAGAATTAAATCTTTGTTTTTAAAGATAATTAAAGCAATTTGTAACCGGCCCAAGTTTCGGTCATGCCGTAAGCTACGATGCTCAGTAAACAATTTCCTTTGTTAATTAAAAATATCACTTTTGCTTAATCATCATTAAGCATCTAATTTTACATCTTAATCTACAAATTAATCCATACAAACAATCTCTTTCGTAATTGAAACAAAACAATCAATACATGCATTAAAACATAGCCTTTTTAGTTTGATCTAATCAATTTATGCAAGAGGCTCTGATACCACTTGTATGCTTGTTTGTTATTTTTGCTATGAGTTCGCTTTAAAATAACAACCTCGCATGCTTAAAAACGTCCCTTAGAAGAATATTGAGAATTGTCTTCTCATATCATAACCGATCCCTATCTAGGAATTTGTAGGATAGGTTCCGTCAAAGCGGGGTGTCCTTACTTTGACCTAGATACATTGCGGGTATGCTCATACTAAGGGGCATGCTGCTTTGATATGGTTAACTCAACAAAAGACCAAAAGATAAAGTTTTGGATTTTGAGACAAAAGGGTGAGTTCACATGAGATGTGTTCCCATCAACCAAGAATTATAAAGAGTTATAATTAGTAAAGGAGTTTACTTACCTTGATTATATGAGACTTAGGGCAGTGTCAAAGTACGCTAAAATTCATATATGATAGGATCTTGGAATCATTTTTGCTCACTAAGGGAATTGATAATATGAGTAGAAATGTGCAAAAACTTCAATTATTTATAATTATTATAACAGTTTATAGCTTTTGTAAAATCAATCATAACTTATCTGCTTTTTATTATTCTGTGTTTATTGTAGTCCACCATGTCAAACAAAAACCTCAAATCTTCTTTACGCTCCATACTCGACAAAAAGAAATTGAACGAACACAACTTCCTTGATTGGGAGAGAAATCAGAGAATTGTTCTCAGGTCGGAGAACCAAGAGGATGTCTTGGAACATCCAATCCCTAAACTCACATTGGACTCATTTGATGAGGACCATGTGATGAACATGGAGGATAAGAAGCAGGGGAATGTCTCCACTTCGGGTATTCATGTTGTTGAAATTTTGTCAACTAATTCTATTTCATGGGTATTGGATACCGGATGTGTTTCTCACATTACTTCGAATGTACAAGCACTAAGAAATAGAAGGATGTTGCGGAAGGGAGAGGCAGATCTACGAGTTGGTAATGGAGCAAGAGTTGCTCCTGTTTCCATTGGAGATTATTGCTTGACTTTACCTTCTAGCTTAGAGATAGAACTTAATAATTGTTATGTTGTTCCATGCATTACTAAAAACTTAATTTCAATTTCAGTTTTGAACCGTGAAGGTTATACATTTACCATTACTGATCACATGATGATGGATATTTATAGGAATGGTATTTATTATGGTCGTGCGAATATGAGTAGTAATGGACTATACATATTAGACCTCAAAACTGAGATATATAACATTAATACAAAATGGCAAAAGTCGAATGAAACAAACGAAGCAAACCTATGGCATTGTCGATTGGGTCACGTAGGCATAAAGCGCATTAAGGAACTCCAAACAGTTGGATTACTTAAACCATTTGATTTGAAATCATTTGAAACATGCGAGTCGTGTCTAATGGGAAAGATGACAAGGTCACCCTTCACTGGTAAGAGTGAACGGACTTCTGAACTTCTAGCCCTCATACATACGGATGTTCATTACATTTACTGATGATTTTAGTAGATACGGGTATATCTACTTAATGAAACAGAAATCAGAATCCTTTGAAAAGTTCAAGGTATTCCAGAATGAAATGGAAAGACAAACAGGCAAGAAGATAAAAGTGCTTCGATCAGATCGAGGAGGCGAATATCTGAGCCATGAATTCGATCATCATTTGAAAAGTTGTGGAATTGTGACACAACTCACTCCCCCGGGCACTCCACAACTAAATGGTGTGTCTGAGAGGAGGAACAGGACTTTGTTAGATAGTGTCCGTTCAATGATGAGTTTTGCGAATCTTTCATTATCCTTTTGGGGATATGCTCTCCAAACAGCTGCGTTCGTTCTAAACAGGACTCCGTCACGTTCATTTGACAAGACACCATATGAGATATGGACAGGAAAGGTTCCTCACTTGTCATTTCTGAGGGTCTGGGGGTGCGAAGCTTATGTAAAACGTTTACAATCTGATAAACTAGCACCGAAATCAGACAAATGTTACTTCATAGGATATCCCAAGCAAACAAAGGGGTATGATTTCTACCATCCCATAGAGAACAAAGTGTTTGTTGCTCGGGATAGTGTCTTTTTGGAAAAGGAATTCTTTTCCAATAAGCCAAGTGGGAGAAAAGTTCAAATTAATGAGATTAATTGTGAGCAAGAAATGCAACAACACGAGGACATACAAGATGTCACTGAGGAACTTGACTATTTTAATGAACCTCTTATGAGGCAAGTTAATCCAGTTCAAGAATCAATTCCTACAGTAGATCAGGCTGAAGAGGAACCACATATTGATGTGGAGAACTCTACAAATGAGGAACTGCATAATGATGTAGGAAATTATACAACTGAAATCTCTCCTATTGTTGGCCCAAATTGGAGATCAAACAGGGTAAGGCAACAACCTAGACATTTGGATGACTATGTGTTACATGCCGAGAACGAAGTGCTCCTCATGGAGCATAACGAGCCCGCTTCCTACAAGCAAGCTGTGACGGATCAGAACTCCAAAAAATGGCTTGAGGCCATGAGATCCGAAATGGAATCCATGTCTGAAAATCAAGTATGGGACTTGATTGATTTGCCTAATGGGGTAAAACCTATTGGTTACAAATGGGTCTTTAAAGTAAAGACAGACAAGGATGGAAATATCTCTGTTTATAAAGCAAGGTTGGTTGCTAAGGGATTTAAACAAATTCATGGTATTGACTATGAGGAGACATTTGCCCCGGTCGTCATGATCCGGTCCATTGGGATAATCCTAGCGATTGCCGCCTTCTATGATTATGAGATATGGCAAATGGATGTCAAGACCGTATTTCTAAATGGCTATTTAGAAGAGGATGTATATATGATGCAACCTGAGGGTTTTGAGGATCCGAAATATCCTAGGAAGGTTTGCAAGCTTAAGAAGTCCATTTATGGACTGAAGCAAGCATCCAGGAGTTGGAATCTTTGATTTGATGAAGTGATCAAACAGTTTGATTTCATTAGATGTGAAGAAGAACCATACATTTACAAAAAGTTGAGTGGGAGCAAGGTGACTTTCCTAGTCTTGTATGTGGATGACATACTACTCATTGGGAATGACATTCCGATGTTGGAAACAGTAAAGAGATGGCTTAAGAAGCATTTCTCAATGAAAGATCTAGGGGAGGCCGAGTACACACTAGGCATCAAGATCTATAGAGATAGATCTAGAAGGCTTATTGGTCTCAGTCAAGGAACTTATATAGATAAGGTTCTACAGAGATTCAAGATGACAGATGCAACATGGGATCCATCTCAGCAAGACCCAATGTCCTAAGACACCTAGTGAGATTGAGAGGATGAGCAAGGTTCCCTATGCCTCTGCTATAGAATCCATCATATATGCAATGACTTGTACTCGACCAGATGTTGCATATGCTTTGAGTATGTGTAGTAGGTACCAGTCGAACCCCGGTGACATTCACTGGCAAGTTGCGAAGAACATCCTAAAGTACTTACGAAGGACTAAGGATGATCTACTGGTATATGGAGGTGATGATGAGTTAGTCATCAAGGGCTATACCGATGCTAGTTTCCAGACTGACAGAGATGGCTTTGAGTCGCAGTCTGGATACATCTTCATTTTGAATGGAGGAGCGGTAAGTTGGAAAAGCCAAAAGCAGGACACGGTAGAGATGGGACCCAAACCTAAACCGGCGGTTTAGGTTTGGGAACCGGCGGTTTAGGTTTGGCCTTTGGCCAAACCTAAACCTAAACCGGCCGATCCCGAACCGCCGGTTTAGGTTTAACCTAAACCGGCGGTTTGGCACATGACTTTTAAAATATATATATATATATATATAAGTAATATAATATATATTTATATATTAATTAAAAATTATACGTTTAATTTATATATATTAAAAAATATTTTATAATTTTATATTTTATACATAGAATTTTTTTTTTTGTACAATAGCATTTAAAAAGAATTAGTAAGTAAATAAAAGAAAGCAAGTAAAATAACATTACTAACAATAATAAAAGAAAGCAAACTCAAATTTTTTATACATTGAATTTTTTTTCATTACATTAGCTTTTGAATAAAATAATTACACACTAAAATAAATTACTAACAATAATAAACGAAAGAAGCAACTAAAATAAATTTTTTTATACATTGAAATTCAATGTATAATAATTACATAGTAAACAAAATTACTAAGTACTAACTACAATTCTACAACAAAATAAAGCAAGCTAAATTTTTTATACATTCAATTTTTTATATTACATCTTTACATTAGTATTTGAAATTTTGAATATAACTAAATGAAAAAAAAAATAAAGGAAAAGGCTTGAACCGGTTTCCCGGTTGCCTACGTATCCTCTTGGGGTTTAAGAGGAATCAAAGCCCACGTAGTTCTCTTACCTTTACTTACCTTTTTTCGGACTTCCGAGTTGTTTTCGTAACCCCCTTACCTTTGCGCCTCGGACTCGGAAGTAGTGGCCGGATCATCGGAGTTGGAATCCGATGATCTATCATAAGTGGGTGCATTCCGTTGTAGCCTCCTCTCCGCCCTTATCCAATCTTGAACACAAACTTGAGCCTCCAATTTATCGGGCTTCAATTGACTCCTCTTGTAGCTTAGCATGTTTCCTCCTTGACTAAAAGCTTGCTCCACGGCCACCGTTGATGCGGGAACGACCATAATTTGTTGCACAATCTTGGCTAATGTTGGATACTTTGGGGCCATCTTCTTCCAATATTGTAAAACTTCAAAACTATCAATATCACCATCAAAACTAAAAGGAGTAGTTAGAAAATCTTCAAATTCCGCACTTGCGGATGAATGTCTAGGTGTTTTAGTTCTTTTAGATAAAATTTGTCTAGCTTTAGAAAGAATAGAAGGAGAAGGAGAAGAAGAAGTGGGTGGAGGAGTTGTTTGTGTAGAAGCACTAGCACTAGTTTCAAATAAATTAAGTAATTTAGCAATTTCAACACGAACATTACTAATAATATTATTAACATTCTTAATAGTAGATAAACCTAAACATTCATAATAAGCATTTAAAAATTCCGTAACACCATCAATTTTAAGTCTAGGATCGAAAACGGCGGCAATAAGATAAACTACGGGAACCTCATCATAATATTTTAGCCATTTTGTTTTCATTTCGGCCGTTGCATATTTAAGTGATTCTAAAGCTAAACCGGTTTGTAAAGCCTCGGCAACATTTACGGCTATTTCTAAAAAACAACAAGAAGTAGGAATGTAAACATAACTTAATGTATTAGTAGCATCACTAAAAACTTTTAAAACACTACAAATATCAAAACAAGTTTGCCAAATACTTTCATCATCTAAAATAGACCAAGAAATAAATTGTGAAGAAAATTCTTGTAAAACATTTTTATAACGAATAGCTTGAGTTAGTAGTTTATAGGTTGAGTTCCACCGAGTTCCAATATCTTTCGAAAAAAAAATCGGAGGAAAATGTTTTTCAATACAAGTTGATCTCCATTTTCTTCTTAATTCGGTTGAATGCCAAATATGTTCAATTACATCGGTTATAGGTTCTAACATTTCATGTAAAACTTTTAGGCCATCTTGAACACTTAAATTTAAAATATGACATGCACATCTTTGGTGAGTAAAAGAAGTTTTTATAAGTTGACCCGCATTTCCTACTAAATGGTTAACGGCGCGGGTGTTAGCGGAAGCATTATCAAATGAGTATGAAAAAACACGGTTTTGTAAATTAAATTCTTGTAAAACCGTTTTTATTAAATTAGCAATGTTGGCGGCACTATGTCTTTCATTAAAATGTCGATATGCAATAACAAATTTATGCAAGTACATATCATTATCGATAAAATGTAAAGTGATGCCCATGTAAAAATGTTTTTGTGATAAAGTACTCCAAATATCACTACAAATTGAAACTTGATGCGAAAAAGATTGTAAAACCGTAAGAATTTTTTGTTTTTTTGTTCATAAGAATGAGAAACTAATTTCGAAACTTGTTTACGGGAAGTTGGTTTATAAGCCGGTTGAAGATAATTAGTGTTATATTCTCTTACATTAATAGATTCCGCATAAGAAAATGGAAATGCTTCGGATGCAATTAAGTTGGCTAATGCTAAAGATTCATCAACATGATTATAATTAAATAAAGAAGATTGAGAGGAAGAGGATGCAAACCCGTGGGACAATTGAGTTTGTCCCCGTGATATTCCGAGCTTCTCCGGATGAGTCTTTTGCATGTGGGTTTGCAAAGTTCCGTATCCGCCCTTCGACTTCCACTTGTACACCTTCGTACAATAATTGCACGAAACTTGGCAATAATCGTCCATCACCGGACCCTTGTTGTAATGTTTGGTGAATATGTCGGAGGTGAGCATTTTCGGTGGAGGGGCTTGTCGGAATGGCCCTTCACCTTGTGGAACTTGTGGAACTTGTGGCATTTCCGAATCCGGCGGTTGAGTCTCGCTTTCTTGTGTGCTAGGAAAGAAAGCGGGAGTCGGAGTGAAGTCGTAGTCGCTTGGGAAATCCGGGTTTGCCATTTCGAAAGATCGAAAATACGAGAAAGAGAATACGAGATGCAGATTGAGAGTAGTAGTAGATAGATGAGAATGTTGGTGTGATTTAAATGAAATAATTGTATGGTATTTATAGGAATAGTGGGTATTAAATTTTTTTTTTAATTAAACTAGTAATAAAAAAAAAAAAGAAAAAAAAAAATTTTAACTTCCAACGGCTCTAATAGCCGTTGGAGTGAACGTTGGGTTTTGCCAACGTTCAAATTTGGCAAAGAAGCCAACGTCTCTTTTTTTTGCCAAACCGGCGGTTAAACCGGCGGTTAACCGCCGGTTTGGCCAAAAAAAAAATAAAAAAAAAATAAAAAAAAAAATAAAAAAAAGGCTCAAACCGGCGGTTTAACCGGCGGTTTGAACCGTCGGTTTAGGTTTGGTGTAGAACCAAACCTAAACCTAAACCTTGAACCGCCGGTTCAACCAAACCGGCAAACCTAAACCGCCGGTTTGGTCAAACCGGCGGTTTGAGCCGGTTCACAAACCGCCGGTTCGGCGGTTTGGTTTGAACCGGCAACACCTCTAGGACACGGTTGCGGACTCAACCACAGAGGCAGAATACATTGCTGCGGGAGAAGCGGCTAAGGAAGCGATCTGGATTAAGCAGTTTATAGTTGAGCTCGGCGTTGTCCCTAGCGTGACGAGGGCAGTTGACGTCTATTGTGACAACAATGGCGCGATTGCTCAAGCGAAGGAACCTAGCTCAAGCTCCAAATCCAGACACGTTCTGCGGAAGTATCACATGATCACAAGATGGAGTGAATGATGAACGTGGGTTTCATAGTTCATAGGACATGGAGATGTCCAATCGCTTACAAGGTGAGTATGATGATACTCATCGGATAGACCGATCCTATGGCTCTCATGACTTATTGAGGAGTTATAGCGATTATCATTATCAGTGAGTTCCTTAACATGAGCTTGATATAACTTTCATTTGAAGGATGACATATCTTAGATACTGTTAAGCGCTGATCGTAACAGGCAGTTATAAAGGCAGTAATCAGGGTGGTCAAAATTTGAGTGGGAGTTATAGTCGTTGCAAGATTGGATTAATCCTCCTATACCAGCATACTTTGATGTGTTGGGAAGGATTGGTGTCCCCGGCCACTTGAAGAGTGAGAACTGTGTAAATGCATGACCATGCTCAGATTTGATCTGTACTGACAGTTTGATCTCAAGAGTTCAAGAAACATATCTGATGGCAAAGATGGTTTCCATCACATAGTCAGATAAGGACATTAAGCGGTAAGGGAATTTTAACATTGCACACTTGTATGAAAGTACAAGTGGGAGACTGAAGGAATTGTGTCCTTTATCCAAGGTGCAATTACTGATGATGAGATAGGACATTAAAAAATATAGGGATATATATAATCCGATAATATTAGGGGTCATGGCGTTTTGTGATAACACGATTTATGACTTAGGTTTAGGTAATCATTTAGATAGATTTCTCACTCAATGATGCATGGTTTAGCACTAATTCACGACGTTAGCGCTTAATTCACGTATTTTGGCGAGATAGACGTCTACACGGACTTGTGCATTGCTTTGTAGGTATTTTGGAAGATTTAGGAGCTAAATCGATACGTTTGAGGATCGTTCATCAAGATGACACACCCTCGAACTCATTAGGATGCAAATTAGAGGCTAAGGAGGACTCATGGAACCTTGCCAACACAAGCCATGCACCAAATCGAAGCTTAATGATCAAAAGCGAAGCTGAAGCACCAAACCACGGTTCACTGAAGGTCCACGGCCGTGGAACCAACCGTGGTTCTTGCCAGGCGGTTGTGACAACTGTGCCACGATCTCTTGGCCAGCTCTTGCAAAGTTGTAGTATAAAAGTGGTCCTGCATTGGCTGAGAGTGCATCTTCCATTCCACCATCCAATTCCACATACTCTCAACAAGAAGATTCTCTAAGGAGGAAAACTACCATTGAAGGAGAAGAAGAGCTCCATTGGAGAGGAAGGAGAAGAGCATACCATTGATAGACTTTGATAGCTTTTGTAGTGAAGAATTTCGGAATCGATTTCTAAAGCTGTATGAACCATTTAAACCTTCTTTTGGAAGGATTGTGAGTTATTCCTATTCTACTTTCATCTTGGTTTTGTTTGCTTCACTTGTTCATCTCTTTCACTTTATTATCTTGCAAATGGAAGCTATGATTTTGTGTTTGATGATTTCGATTGTTATGATGCATGTTGTAGGCTAAATAGATGTGATTCTAGGGTAAGGAAAGGATGGTTGTGACTAGGACTATGATAGGATGGACTTAGATTTACCCTTGGATGAGTCACTTGCTTGGAAGTAGCCTCTGTTGAAGTCCACGGATTGTTCATGTCAAACCACGGCCGTGGACTTGATAGAACAAACCGTGATTCTCCCTGGTTCGATGGATCTAGCTTTAGTTTGTTAGAATGTTGAAACCCTAGTGGTTGTTGAGTTAAATCTACCCTAGGGTGACCTAGTGTTAGCAACTAAGTGTTAGGAGAGACCTACCCGGTGATTCTTACTCTTAGATTCCAAAGATGACAAACCCTAGGTAGTGGTGAGCCTCATAAGCCGCCATTGGAATAAGTGTGCTAGGATAGTTGCTTAGGACTAACCCTTTCGAGACTTAACCGGTGAGGATAGGTTAGATCTCTAGGTGACTATCCGGTTTGTGTAGAATTCCACCCCTTAGGTTCTTAGAGACTTACCCGGTGATGAGATCTTAGGGATGGATTAGTGGACCATGAGACCTACCCGGTGATTGATCCCAATCTAGAAACACTTACTCCCAACATATCATAGCTAATCCAAGGAATGATTAGATAGCTTGAGTCCTAAGCCATAACCGGAATTTCCAACCCCTAGAATCCGCTTTTCTTTCCTTGATCTATATCTTGTTTTAGCTTGGTTGTTTGTGTTGATTTGTTAGCACAGTTGATTGTTCATTTTGAATGACTTGTGTTCTTTGATTGATCACCTAAAAACCCATCAAAAACATTTAGATTTTCATTTCTTTATTCCTTTTTCTAGTTCTTCACCTAGATCTTCACTAAACTTAATCACTAATCGAATCAATCTCACCTTAGTCTTTGTGTTCGACCTCGGAATACTATCCCTACTACAAACGTCCCGTACACTGCGGGTTCGCTAGGAGTTAGGATAAATATAACGAGTTTATAAATTGTAAAACTTTTGCGCATCTATTCCTAGAAGTGAACATTTTGCTAGAAGCTAACCATGATCGGTACATTTATATGATAAAATGTATTGCTAGTGTTATCGGGTCCTACGAGGTCACACCATAACGAGCAGGAGAACTGAATCAAGTAATGAGAGAATTACCATATAGGAGTATATGGTGGAAAATGATATATTTTGTAGGAGTACAAAATATATTTTGGTGTTGGTAATTAATAATAGATAAGAGATTATTTATTTATTAATTACTGAACATATATCTTATATTTTAAGGTCGGGATTTTTAATAGTTAAAAAGCCCAACCCTAATTATATATATTCGATCGATTAGAGGATTTGACGTAAGAAAACATTCAGCCGTGTATACACTTCTTCCTCTTCGATCCCTCTCTTAAAAGCTTCATCCTTTGTTCTAGCAATCGAAGGTTAAGGCGATTCTTGTTCAGTCTCGGGTGGACCAACTAGAGGAGTAACACTTGGGACTCTACATATCCTTGAAGGAGTTATTGAACACGCATCAAAAGGTATTCATTTTCCCCCTTATCTAATCTATTATGCATGCGATCCTTGTTTAGATGTTTAGGAAATTGTTTCCTGCAATTCCGCTTTTACACATCTAAAAAAAACCCAACAGTGCATCAGTAAATGAATGATGTAGGAATAAAGGTTTGAATATTAAAGGCTTTGCGCAACAAGTTTGAGAAAAGTGGCCGCTAAAGCCTTCTTTCAAGCAGCACAATAAAATTTTTCCAAAAACAGCATGTGGCAAGAACTCAATAGATAGACATTGCATTTTAAAATAACAATAAACCATATTACACAACTCACCTTGAGGGATCAAAACCAGCTTTGCAGTGCATGACATCCAAACAGATTGGCTCTCAGTATGAATTTCAAGGATTCAAAAGACAACAACCCGAGTTTTATCTGAAGATTGTCTATCAAGTAACGAACGAATAACACATGTTCACCCAAAGCAATTGTAGAGGGAGGAAATTAGTTTGAGTTTTATATTAATCATACCAATTTGAACCATCCTATGACTTTGGACAATAATTTAGTCATTCTTCCCTTCTTTTCAGAAGTAAGATGTATGCACCTGATTAAAGAAAGGCCAAGTTTCCATGGTGTGAGCCCTCAAGGTATCTACATTAATTGGCTAATAGATTCTCCTCAAAATCAGTGCTAACATAATACTATAGACGAGCATTACTTTTGAAGTCGAGCCGCATAGAAATGTGAGTTCAAAAAAAGGATGGTTCAAGATCAAACCTGCTTTGGCATAATCGCTTGAGACATTGTGTATAAAAGGTCCCATTTGCCATTCAGCAAACTTGACTCGAGTGGCTCCTTTACTTTATTCATTGGTTCGAGTTGCCGAGCTATCTGATCAAGCAATCGAGTTTCACAACCATAATTATACAGGAATTTTTGCTTTAAAATGAAATAAGACAAAACAAAAATATAGTTGTTGAAACACCAATCAAATATTGTATGAATAACAGTTTACAAAAAGGATAGAAAATAGCTGCAGAAGAAGAAAGACAGCTGAAACTTTTTGACAAATTTTGGTTTAATTTAAGCTATTAGTTAATCAGTCAGTTATCCAAAATGGATAATTCACAGTGTCTCATACTAATTGGTCTTCCTGATATCTAAAAGAACCAATAGCTCTCAAAGTTGAAACACATTTCGTACCAGGAAAAATTTCAACTCAATCACAAGATAGATCACATCAAAAGCCTAATACACGCTGCAACATTGCAATTGTCAAAGGAATCGAATAGTTTCAAGCGAGAAGTCGACACCATATAGATAAGAGCTTGATCTTGAGGAGAAGCTTTGGTGCCACGATCGGGAGGAGCGATGGCATCAAATAGATCTTCCTCTGCTTTCACTATTGCCTGATTATTAGAATAACCAATATTAATAGATTACAAATCAAGAGTGTATGCCCCTTTAGTACACTAATTGCCAGCTGTTGTGCACTAAGTTTTACCTTCATTCAGCATCGTATCAATATTTTCGTACATGAATGAATTGTGCTACTTGCATCACTCTTTCGTGCTATTGCACGTACGTGGAATATCACCCTTGACTTACAGGTTCCAGCAAAAACAATGGCCAGCACAAGATACACATTTCCTTGTTGATCGATCGGTCACAACGACGAGGCAAGATTAATCGCAAGAAACATAACCTAGAAATTAAGTTTAGGGAAGAAATAGAGACAGTAGGATCATACCTACAACAGAGAAGACGGTGGATGTTGCTGCCGAAACCCTATCTTGCCTATGAATCAGAAGTGAAGGGAACCGGATTGAAGGAAGCACATATGCAAGATGGAGAACATGATGTTGGTGGCAAAACCCTATGCTGTCGAAACATTAGACCGATGATAAGCGGAGTGAACAAATCCATCTTCAAGATGAGGACGAAGGTGGCGGCTTCCAAATGAGGATGAAGTAGAGGCGGTGCAGATGAGGATGATGGTTGCGCATCCCATGCCACCTTAAACGAATGCAATATATGATGTATCCCAGATAGCCTAAAACAAGTTTGCTTATATTCAGTTCTTTGAATTCAAACGAAAAAGAAAAGTAGGCAAGGTGGGTGGACTGGTAAAGGCGGTGGTATTTATCTGTATGTTTCCCATGCAACATACCGAAGGATACATGTCCAAGAAATGTCAGAAAATGAAAAATAATATTTTCAGGAGTTAAGCAGTTGATAAGCTAAGGCCAAACAAACAAGTGCACAATATGTTGTAAAAGAGTTTCCCATCAAAAACAAATTGCAAGATGTATAGATTATTTGGCTGGATAATTATACTAATAATGAGATTACCTATGACAATCCAGAAGAGGAGATTGTTGTTGTTCATGTATGCGGGATGACTTTATCTCACGGCCCTCCCTGCTCTCACCATAGTTGTAGGAAAATTTAAGGGTGCAGAGAGTTCTATATAAAGAAACATAAAATTTCCAAAAACACCTGTAAGGAAAACCAGGGGCTAAAGCGACAGATTGCGTTGAAGTTGGTTCCTTTCATAAAATTTGAAAATTATTGGTTTTTTTAAGGAAAAGGAATTCTACACTTTGCTTGTGTTTAGGTTTTAAACTTTATACAACAAATAACTTCTTTTTTTTACAATGATACAGAAGTGAAGAGTGGGGAGGAGAGCAAAACAAAAACTGCTACAATGAAACGACATTAATAAACGATACAACATGCTCATTATTGATAAACCACATAATATGTAGTAAATGATGGATACATAGAACCTGTAATAAATAATGGGTACACAGAAATAATTCACTAAGGGCCTGTTTACTTGCAGATTGGTTTATTTTTGGGTTTATAAACTAATGGGTTTATATGGGTTTATAGGTTATTTTTGGGTTTATTTGTTTAATGGGTTTATATAAATAAACTCATGAAGAGTGTTTACTTAGGGTTTATTATTTGGATATATTATATTTAAAAATACAGTTATACCCCTAAAAAAAACGAAAAATAATGATGGATACTAGGTTATAACAGATCGAGACCCTTGGGGAGACTCTTCTGTCGTTAGACCGTTGTGCAAATTCAACGGCAAGTTACAGCCCCTTCTCTTCGTCTCCTTCTCTCCCATCAACAAAGGTATGCTCTTTTCTCCCGAATCCTTTTATCAGCTTCCTCTATTCAGTTCAATCCCTTGTTTGTTGTTGTTGTTGTTGTTTCTGATTCTGTTTAAGAAAAAGTAGAAACTTTAAAGATTCGGGAATGAAAAAAGACCATGTAGCACTGTATACCAATATTGAACAAGGCCATGTAACCATAGTTAGGTTCTTATTTAAATCTCATAGCACTGAATATACAAATTTGAATTGTGTCGAAAAGCAAATGTTAGACTTCCGATTTAGGTGAGAAAGCAAATGAAGAGGTTAAGGAGCTAAACCCAATCAAGAAAAATCAAGCATAGTTAGAACATATTGGTTAAAGATTAAGGTAAAGGATGGCCAATGTTAGCACACCAAGTTACAGATGATGGAAAATTGTAGAATTCAAACAAGGCCTATAAAATGGTTACAATGAAAGTAAGAGCATGGCCTAAATATGATGGTTGATTATGACAGCTTGCTTAGTATAAATAACAAAGTAAGAAGTTAAGATGAATTACATGGTATAAAAGTTAATAATAAACATAATGAATTTTAGCAAAAGTGAAGTAGCAATTGGTCTTTGAGCGTGTCTGAGTTTCTATCTCTTCGACATTATCTACTTGAAGACTAGTGCTGACAACTTTTCACCACTTTAGTTGTACTTACACTTATACTATATTGAATAAGATTACAACCATTGAAGTTTATTCCAGTGATTAGCAGCTTGTCAAAGATCAATTCTATATAAATACACCAATTCTATCACTAGATATGAGTATGCTCCTTCTCATCGGCTAGGGATTAGCAAGTTGAACATTGAAGGAGAAAATACACCAATTCTATCACTAAATATGCAGTAGATGGTTACAGACTTATTAGAATAAATAACAAAGTAAGAGAATATTTATACCCTAAATTTGTTGCACTCTGTTTTAGTAATCTTCCATAAATCTCTCAGTTGTACCAAATCAAAATTTATAAATTGACAACGTACTAAATATATATGACCACAATGAATATATTTAATATAATCATAAAGCATGCTCTATAAGATTATTACTCCATATGAATTAATTAAATATTAACCAATTAAGCCAGAAAGCATAAATATAAATATTCAATTAACACCTACTTTTTAATTATTATAAATCTTCATTACATACCCCCCAAACAATTCATTGAATGAAATATTATCTAAAAGTCAATATTCTCTTATGTTCTTTTTTTTTTGCTGATGTTTGATGAAGGGTCTATTCTTCTGTTGGCTTTTTTTTTTGCTAATGTTTGATTTCATTTCTTTTTTTCGATTATTGTTGTTTCTGTTTGCTTTTTCCTTCTGTTTGATTTACTGTACTTATCTTCTGTTCGTTTTGTTATTGCTGTTCTTATTTTTTTTTTAAATTTCTTCTGCTGTAAATGTTTGCTTCTTTATTTTTTACTGTTGTTCGATTAAGGGCCTGCTATACTTCTGTTCATGTTTGATTTTTTTCTTCAGTTTAATAATACAATGTGTGAGTGTTACGAAATGTGTTAGTGTTATGGAACAAAGTTGTTTAATTGACATTGAGCAGAAAGTATGGGTGACAACAACGACAAAGCAACGCGAACGATACAACAAAAATCATTCACTTGGACAGATGATTTGACAAGGACTTTCCTTGAGATCCTATGTGATTTCCAAAAACAAAACGGCCAAAAGAATGGCTTTAGCTGGATATCTTTGACAGAGAGTTTTGAAGACTTGAAATGTTTTTTTTCAGTTACAATATTAATACTTTGGGGGCTGATTTGTAGCGGTAAAGCATGTCAATTTCGTATAATTTTATCATGTTAAGCTCATATCCCCAAACTTCTTTTGTAATAGCTTTATCATAGATTTCGTTTTGCTTTTTATTAGTGTTAATTTCCATATTTTATTTTGGAACTTAAATTCCTTTATTAAGTTTGGAATATAATTTACAAAAAGAAGCATGACGTTGTGATGTGACCTTTGAAGATCCATTTAGTATGGAGATTTGGCAACGAAAGAATACACTGTGAAACTCACTTGAAAATGTATTCACAATGGTGTTCCTTGTATGCACGGGTGAATGAAGTGAAACAAAGGCCCTTGCTCCTTTCTCTATAATATCATGAATCTTTAGCGCCACGGATCTTGTGTAAGACCCCAATACGAAATTGATCCACAACAATTATAATCTCTGTACTTGAGATATAGTTCCAACCTAAACTTTTCCCTAGCAAAATTAAGCTCAATAATTAAACAAAGATTAACATTGCTTTTGACAAGTAATTGCTCACCTGTGGAACAATATCATCAGCAACATCTAAGCAGCTCTTTTCTTGAAGAGGAGCACCTTTGCCTTGCAAAAATTCAATGTAAGCCTCCTCCTATGGTGGGACAATATATAATTAGTAAGAAGTCAAAACGTTTTAGTGGACTTAGCAACACAATTGTTTCTGGAGCATTAAACTATTAATATCACCTTTGGCAAGAGGAATACAATTGCACTTCCTTGTCGTCCCATGCGAGCAGTTCTTCAAACTCTATGTATAAATACATTTGGATCTTGTGGTGGGTCGTACTGCAAAGTAAAATGAGTTAATATTGTTTTTAAAGATTCAGTCAGGTTCAAATTATACCTATTTTGGTCCTGAGAATATACTGAAGGGTTGATCTTTGGTTGCTTTTACCAAATTGCAGAATGATGCTAATTTGGAGAGATTAATTCAAGATTGAAAATGCTATACTTATAATACTACGCGCCACTAAACAAAAGTAGAAGAATTCCCATCGATTGCCTCCCCTAACCCGAATACTAATTACCTTCATTCTACCATATTCTAGCCGTGCATAATTGCACCAAAGCCTCCCCCTAAAAACACCGCCTAAAAGGTTTACACATATTATGGGTAGTCTTTAAAATAAAAAGATAATACCGGACAATGCAGTGATAGTGAGAGCAGCAATAGAAATCGTTGATGCACAATAGAAGACGTACTTGGATGATACAATCAACCCCAGGTATGTCCAGTCCACGGGCAGCGACGTCAGTGCAAAGGAGAGCAACGCTTTCAAGAGGTGTAAAGGTAGCTCAAGTTGTATCATTATCATTCTTATGAAACAAAATAGCATTGAAAGTCAGACTTCTGCTACTGCCAGCTGATTAAATTTGTCCAATTCGGAACAAGCATACAAAACACATAAAAAATTACCTGCTTCACCTTCCTGTGTAAAGATAGAGGTGAAAATCCTTTAAGCACAATTAGATATCCTTGCACAACTCCCCAACAATGAACACAAGCACAGGTCATAAAGTAGCTGCAATGCTAATGAAGTCATTAAATCTTCACCAACAAGCTTTCCACAGATGTACTACTTAATACACCCATTAAAATCTTACATGGTCATCTTCTTCGCTTTGTTTTTAACCATAAGGTCAACCAAGTGTTAGTGATTTCTTATCTGCTTCACATTCTAGATACTGCAAAGAAACATTTCAAACCGAAGTTAAGATTAAAAAGGCAATAATTTTGACAATAGCATTATATAATTAGACTAAATATGTAACACAGGAAACACCGACTCAAATTTGGCCATGCGTCTTCCTGGTGTCTTCTCGTAAAAGCCAAGCCTCTTTTTTAGGCTAAAATTTAACATAATGAATAACATATACATATATCACTGAAGACAATATGCTTATTAAGACAACTATATGAAACAACAGTTACCCAAATGAGGCATCAAAAACCAATGGAAGCATCTCAAAGCGAAGGTTGTCAATGTCAGTCCATATATGGCTGCGCGACGTGGAAACAAATAGAGCTGGAGACAAAAACTATCAGGAAAGAAGAACAGACAATATGGGTAAGAAATATAATACCTCCGACTGCTTAGATAACCATGAGGCTTTCTTTAAGTAATAGGAGAATTTGGGAGGAAGTGAAGCAGGTATAACGAGCCAAACTCTAGCAATTAAATTGGGACACAAGAATGTAACACCCCGAATTCTCAGAACTCGGGACATTACTGGTTAGGACCTCACAATGGGTCCCGACCTCAGTTTGACAACCATATTACTAGGATCTTGCAACAAGACACAAATAAGAAAAACCGAAATTCATAAAATTTATTTGTAAAAAGGATGAATGCAACAAAGTCTAACAGCCTATCGTACTTAAACAACGGAAAAGACTAACTGTCTTAACAAAAGGCAAAGACAACAAAGCAACAACCCAACCCCCCACTCTAAAGAGTACGGAGACCCGGCTGACCACTACTTCCGGATCACTCAGTTGTTGTTCTAACCTGCTGTAAAACTAAAACCACAACAAAACAACCATTAGCTAGTTATCTAAACATTAGAAGAATAATAATAGCACACACACACATAAAATAATAAACACTCATCATGCTTTCAAACAATTCATTTATTATCTTCATTTAAGTCATTCACTCTAATGATACTTATTTTGTGACACGAGGGATTCCCCAACCTCGCCTCCGCCCCCGTGTACCCATCAGGAGTGGATCCGATGCATCTCACCGTGTACCTGTATGGTCTGGGTATAGAGAACCTCCCAGTCTCCTGGCAGAGCTGGGCAGTGATGTCACGGCCCGTTATACATACACTTGGGCCTTTACACATAATAACAACCGTCGTCCTAACAAGTTGTTATTATAAACACACATCGCACACACCACCATTATCATTCAACTAACATCCAGAAACCGGCTAAGTAAGTCGCATGGACTTACCTGAATCAAACCACAACTCTCACAATCTCAACTCGGTCTACAACCGTAGAAACTCATACGCCTGTCATACAAGGCACGTGGATCAAAATACATCCCATACTCTTAGAAGTCTATAACTTCTAAGATGCACAAACTCATCAAGAGAAAAATTACTAAAATGCCCTCTTAAGGTAAAATGACTATTTTACCCCCGGTTCCGAAACTCCCGGATTTGTCTATATCTTAGTTTCAAACTCTCCTTTGGAACCCATTTCCACAATCTAGTTCTTACAGAAAAGTTTGGTAAAGATTTATAATAGTTACACAAAATTCTAGATTTTCACAAAAAGTCGTTAAGGTCCGACTTTGGGTTAAGATACGAGGCTTGAATAAAAAGATAAAAATTCCGTGGTAAAACTCTAGATCCTATATGATATGTATACTAACCATAGGAGCAAAGATCTCTGAAACATTTTCAACCATAACTCCTACATAAATCTCTAAAGTTGGATAAAAGCTAGAATTTCTATACTTAGCCAATATTTTCCTCTGCTGGAAAAACAGCCCTACTGTTCTACTTTGGGACCTTATAACTTTTAATCCGACCGTTAACTTTCTCCCAAATTTTAATAAAGTAAACTTCATATTTCTATCTCAAACATATTAAAAATTCAACGGTGGATGTTTGATCTAAGCTATCCAAAAACGGGTTCAAAGTCAGCAGTTTCAGCTCACAACATGAAATTTTTCTAGGCTGAAGAGGTCCTGAGTTCGAGTCTCTCTGTTAGCATTCTCTCATTTTTTTACTATGACCTGAAGGTCCCCAGTTCGAAACCCACAGCTTACAAATTTATACAATTTAACCTACACAACCTAGGTTCAAACAAAGTGATAGTTACACACCCTTCTACTAGAATCTTATTCTGCATAAATAGTTTGGATCTACTGTCCATCACTCTATGTATAACACGGTTGCAACAGGAAGGTAATCCAGAGACTTACCGGCAGTCGAGTGTTGCTCCAAGTCCCGTTGTTGCTGGTCCGAACTCGGGAATGGCGAGGAGGTTGTGATACGTCATGTACGTCGTGTATGCAGAAAGTCGGGTGGCTACGGTTCTTGTGAAACAGACGCAGTGTTGTCCGGCTGTTGCAAGGCTCTTCTCTTCATCCGGGTTTGTTTGGTCCAGGTTGACGGGTCTGTTTGTCTAGAGTTCCGGCAGTGTCGCGGGTGGCTACTGGTTCCGGTGCTGCTCGGTATTGGCGATGCCGATGGAGACCAGAAGAAGGCTGTAGTAGCGGACTCCCTGTCATCAGAGGATTTGTGCAGGTTCGGCTGGGAGGTACGTCCCATTCGACGCTCCTGTTCTGAAGGAAGGCTCGGCTGCGAAAGGTCCTTCGTTCGGAGACGGCGGCGCTGTCGCCATGCTTCCCGGCCCTGGCGTGAGAGGAACGGAAGTACAGGAGAGTCCATGGCTTAACTCTTCTGTCCTGGCGTGAGAGAGGCGGACGTGCAGAAGAGTCAATCGTCTAGCTCTTCTGTCCTGGCGTGAGAGAGACGGAAGTGCAGAAGAGTCCCTCGCGTGAAGAGGCGGAAGTGCAGAAGGGTTGGTCGAAGGAAGGTGATAGGTTAGTTTAATTAGGGTTGATTAGGCTGAAGTTAATTAGGTTAAGGGAGGTTACACACAAAAGTAACGGATGACTGCTCTATTCTAAGGCATTGGGCCGGTACCAGGAGGCTACACGGTGGGCTGATGTTCCGGACTCAGCAAGCAGTTGCACCCCTCTCCTTGTTGCACGTCGTGGGCTGGGCTAACTGGGCCGTCATGGGCTGGCGAAAATGGCAGCAACAACAAGGCAACTCTTAGGCTGAAATTTATTGTATGAACTTGTCACAAGGCTGTCGGCTTGTCATGGCGTCGTTTCCGCTTTGTCATAGTCTCGTCACGGCCTCGTCATGATCTCGTCAAAAGTACGTCACGGCTTTGTCAAGAACATATCATAAAATAAAAATAGGGTTTGGTGTATTAGGGTTTGATACTAAAAAAAAATTCTTATCATTTTATGTGAAGTAATATTACATAAAATGATAAAATTTTTAGATATAGTGTCCAACTACGTAGACAGCTAGGGATCAAAATATCGAAATCCGGTTTGCTACGGAAAACTTAAAATTTTCGGGTATTACATAAAACTGTGCAGTGCTAACTGGTGTCATTGCAGGTACAATGTGCAACTTTCTTTCATGCTAACCTCAAGGTGAAAAGCTAGGTTGACCTGTTGTAAGTTAAACAATAAGGTTCTGACATCACGGTGCTGACCATTGTGTTTTGCATGCTAATGCGTAATTCTAAGAGAGTAGAAAGCATGCCTTGGGCATTTCAGTAAAGGCCTTGATTCTCCATTTAGGCTGGAAATCAATTCCCATAAATCCTATGCCCGGTTCTTCTGTGGGCGCTTCGGCCTGTTAAAGAAATACAAATTAATTAGTGTTGACATTGCTTGCGCGGCCAATTACACTTGGACAGGTGCTTCTTAAAAGGCTGATTATTCTTTAAGATCTTTTCTTAGTGACAACTTCTTGCCTAACGGCTGCCTAATGGATTTATGGTTGGTGAAGAGAGCGTTGATCAAGCATATCGGTATGCCGTATTTAGAAATCAAGGACAAAGAGAGAAGAAAAAGGTGGAAATGCGTTAAAATGTTTAATGCCGGAAATGTTGTGTAGGTCTAAGGTCATTGCATTTGCTTTAAAATGAACATAAACTTAGGGGGGGCAATTTGTGGCTAACAATTTAGATTCTTGAGGCATGGGCAGGCATCAGAGCACGCATATCTGCTACAACAAGGGTTACATATATGACGTTGCCTTTTATTAGCCTTTCATGTAACATGGCCTTGGTTAAACATGAAACAAAGGGTTGTGTAAGGTTCGTAAATAGCAACAGCAATAAGCCGTTCTTCATACTAAAACAATGCAGGTGCAGGTGGAAGTCGTCGAGTTCTTTATCAACGCAAGTAACACTGCCCTTGGGTAAGGAAACATCACCATGTTCCTCGGCTTGAAGAGATTCGTTGCCTAGCTGGAGTAGAAAGCTTGAGAAAGTTGGATCGTCTTGTGCCCTTATGTTCTGTGTCAATTTGAATTTTGTTAAATTTGGACAAAGATAGGAGCTGACTAAGCTAGAATCAACTGCCTTTTGTTGCGTTCTCCTAGGTAGCACAAGCAACACTTGACGAAAATCGCCGCCAAAGGCAATAACCTTTCCGCCAAAGAGGGCTTTATTGTTACAAATATCTTGTAGGAGCAGATCAACTACCTCAATGTTGTTTTTCTTTGCCATTGATGCTTCATCCCAAATGATTAAAGTAGCTTGCCTAAGTAGCTCGGCTAGGTTGCTCTACTTGGAAACATTGCAACTTAAAAATATTTTAAACCTCGATTGTGCAGTTCTTCCCATAGGAATATTGGAGGCGGCTATGCCAGATGTAGTTGTGGGTAAGACAATCCCTCCCATAGATCTTACTTTGGCATAAAGTGCGCAGTAAAGGAATGTTTTCCCAGTGCCCCCGGGGCCATCGATAAAGAATGCGCCGGGTGTCTTTGTCTTGACATGGTGTAATATACATTTGTATGCAGACCGTTGTTCGGCGTTCAATTGTTTAGAAACTTTGTTGTATATAGATGGAATAGGTGCATTGAGTGCATCGTTTATTTCCCTGTTGCTTGCCAGTGGTGTGTCTTTAAAGTCTAAAAGGTGGTCGAGGTTGTAGTCTTTCATTGATTTGCCCATACCTTCAAGGTACCGTTCGAACTCTATGCAAGTCAGGCTGAGGATTTTTCTTGAATCGGCTCCATTTTGGTAGCTAAAGTCTTCTAATAGCGGCGAATAATATTTGTCCCAGAGTGCCCGGGGATTTGGGGGCGTGCAAAATAGTAACAACATTGTAAACAAGCGGCGCAGCGCACGGGACATTTGTGCATGTACAGCTTCATCCATGCATGATTCGGCGTACCTGTCTTGTTCAAGCAATCCTTGGTGCTCTGCAACTTCTCTAACTGTTTCATATTTACGCTCACCAACCGTTAGAAGCGAATCAAACGATGTAAGGCCACGCACATGTAGAAGGAGCAGTCTTAAATAGTATCTTTCGCCTTCTGTTGGGCCAAGATAAGCAAGTCTGCCAATAGTTGTCCTGTTTATTTTCCTAATGGTCCATTCCTTGGGCACTGCATTCCATACGCAGAATTCAGGATATTCAGAGTACAATTTGGGCTGCATGTTTCCTAGTTTGGTATTATTCTTGAAGAACTCTATCAACATAGTGTTCGAGCGGTGCTCGTTTGAAGCCACTTGTTGCAGATTTTCACGCTCGTGAAAGCTTATTGATTGCATATAAGACAAATGTATTTGTAGGGGAAGGACCGGGGGATCAATATCGTATAAATCTGTCGCAAAAATTCTCCATGCCGATTCTGGAGGAGATATCCGCCTGCCACTTTTGGTAGCTACGAATTTCATCGTTGTTCATCGTATCTTGTGTGATGTTGTAGCTAATGCGGTCGTTTCCCTTGTACACATATTTGTATAGGTATTTAACAGCTTTTATTGTACAACAAATCTCAACATTAATGTGATAGTCGAACATTGCTGAAAGGTAGGGGTTATAAGGAATAACCCATATGTTGTCTAACCTTGCGCCTCTTATAAAAGCAGTATTTCCATTGTCACTTCTCATGTACGTCGGATACGAGTCGCTGTCACAAGTAGTGAAAGGAGCAAATTTCTTTGGATACCCAAATTTGTACTTTTTTGTAGATTTTTTTTTCTGCATGCAAGGAGAATCTGGGTACTTAGGCCCGCAAGGGCCGTGCATCATGTGCTTGAGCACAACAGATTACAAATGGGGATTTTCGTCATTAGGGAGTTCAGCACAAGCGTACTTGTCAAAATCCTCAGGCCTTCTAATCTTGTGTGCTTGCTGCAAAATTATCAAGAAGTGAGCATGTGGTAAGCCGCGTTTTTGGAACTCTATAACATGAACTCGTGCTGCTACCGGGCCGAAAATCTGCTCCTTAACAAAAAAAATTTTCAGGAGCTTTAGCTTTGCATTAAAAATCCGTGCTACTATGTCTGGATGATGTTCGGTTTTTCCCCATGCAGAAGTTGTTCTTTGATTTTTGGACAATTTGGATTGCACGTGATAGTAATGAATAAATCTGGCTTTCTATACTTCTGTACAAGGATCATCGCGTTCAGGTAACGCCGTTTAACATCTCGGGGACCTCCAATGAATGAAGGTGGAAGTATTATGCGGCACCCAATATTAGCTGCACTATTTTGTCAAGCACCAAGGCTATCAAGTATACCTTTGTAAAGCTCGGCCCTAATAGTTGCTTGATTCCTTCTGAAGAAATCTAGCCTAGTATTCTCGATTTTGACATACAGGTCAACAATGTATTGTTGGAATAACCTTGCTGATTTAAGGAGGTGATTGCCAGGACGGGATTGAAGCTTGTATGTATAATATTCTCTACAAGATGCTTTTCCTTAGGTGGCCTTCGGGCAAGAGCTGGGAACAATGTTAACTTATTACATACGAGGGCTATAAGGGAGGAGGGTGCTAATGCATTGCACAATAGCGTTATGGAAAGGAATGTAGAGGTTATACCTTTTGCTTCTGCTTCTATTAAGTCCTCCTCGGTCTAAACTAAGCAAGTCGATATAGGGAAAAAGGGGTAGCATACGAGGCCTTTTGTTTCGTATTTGATGTTCTTTTTATTCCCTGGTGTCATCCTGATTCTCCAAGCGGAAAAAGTAGGGGGTACTGAAGGGGGTCGTAACAGCTGTAATAATGTTGTACTCTATGAGATTTATTCGAGGTGCCATGGACTAAAATTTGAGGGCTAGTCGAAACGATCGTGGTGGAATTGTCGTCCAATATTGCTGCTACTTCTTCAAAGGTTGGGGCATTGTAAATGCGTTGATCTAGTGAAGGGTTAACAGAAATGGAAACTCTTGTGTCTTCAACAATGTCAATTCCGCTTAAAGTCCAGAAAAATTGCGCATAAGGATTTTGTTCCATGATGGACATAAGCATTGTAATATTTCTGGCCGCAGTTGTGGGAATAACCGTGCTCGGTTTTTATTTTCATGTTGAGCATCAATGAAGTACAACTGTAAGTATTGTGGAGTGTTAGTGTTGGGCAGGAGGTCGTCAATGTAGTGGTATAGTTGGCCGTGTAGCTTAAAAACGTAGATTCCTTTTTTCGATTTACTATCAATCGAGCCCCCAAGAGAGCTGAAGGCAAACATGTTGTTGTATAAACTAGCGTACTTTCTAAAGTGTAAGGCCTCCTCGTTTGTGCCACCAAATAAGTCTAGTAGTTTGGCAGGAAATTCATTGGTGGTGATATGGACGTCGCTGTTGAGACAACAAAAGCTTGGAGTTTCATATGCCAATTTAGCAGTTCTACATTTGGCACAAGCAGTGGGTGTGAGCAATACATTTGCGGTCATTGGCGTACACTGTAGCTCGGTTGCGGCGTGAGGGTGGATTAGTCAGCGCAGTCGTTGACTACAACGGGTCATAGGTGCCCCCTGTCTTTTCGCCGTTGAACTTTCAGCAACACTGCTGCCTAGCTGCATATTGCTTCAACAAGCAACGAACTACAGCGGGGGGACGCTTTGGTATCGGTAGATAAATCTGTAGTCGTTAGATTTGATTAACAAAATATCAGTTGAATGCTAATGAAGGGTTAAATACAAAGCGGTGAAAAGGTTAGCCGTCGTTGGGGCAAAGTAAAAAGGAGTGTATCTGCAAAAACAGCAAGCAGGCACAGGGCTGAACATGCAATAGAAAATGGAGCAGATAGTTGTGGCTATCCCAAAAAAGGGATTCAATTAGCATGGTGGAGATTTTTAAAGCGTTGAAAAGAATGTAGCAACAAATGTAGGCAGACAATTGTACCCATCGACAAGCAACAGGGCGTTGCAAACAGGGTTATAGGTATTTAGAAAGAGTTACGTCCGGAAAAGAATAACCAATCAACGAAAGCACATGAAACCATATTGTTTCAATAAAAGTACAAGAAACAATTGGGGGCATTTTGGAAACAGCTGCAACCGTCAATTAGCAACAAAGCGTTGTAGAAATAAGCAGGGTAAGGAAAAATCGGGCGCCAAAAACAGCACGAAAGCATAAAAGCCAAGCAACTAAGAGGAGAGATGCGAGCTGAATAATTCAGGAGCTACCTGAACAAGCATTCAAGTATCACCGGGCTTTGAGTAAAATCGTAGGTTTAAACTGGGTACAACTAATTTGGTCGTATTAAACTATGTACGCAGCCTGATTGTGGAATATAAAGAAAAATAACAACAACAGAAAAGTACAATTATCTACTAACGTTAGTACCAAGTAAAAATAAGTTAAACTGCGTAGAAAACATTGCAGCAGCATTTAGGCAAACACTTGAGCAGCTGAAGAAGATAGCGTACCTTTTTTGTCGGCAACAGCTCCAGCAGGCGAGCTCTAGTACCTCTGGCAAAGTGCGCGTTGAGAGGCGCTTCTAGTTGCGTCGTCAGTGACTGGAATGAAGAAGTGCCTGGAGAGGTTGGCGTGGGTGTCTGTGTGAGGTTTCTTTCACCTGAAAAGAAATTAGTGGGAAAGAGGTCACGGTCGCGCGTGTTTGGAAACTTGCAGGGCATGGAATCCGGAGCAAATTCAATTTACGTGGATGGCTGCTTGGCTACTATTTTAGCTCCTTTTTTTCGCATTAGGTATAGTTGAAAATAAGCATGCTAGTTTCTAGTGTATGTCCATTTAGTTGACAACACATATTTCATGTTCCTGTAGTCTTGCAGTATCTTGCACTAATGTTCATATTTTCTGCTAATTAAAACGAGGAAGAGAGAAAAGGTGTTCATTTAAAAATGAATATTATATCATATCTCTATTTTGCATTCAAACCTTCAAAAAAGGAAGCGAAAGAAGCAAAACATACGCAACAAAAGAACATAGTACAATTTATCATGTATAAAGGTAATGATGAGCGGTCTGACAACATAAACAAGATGAATATCAACCTAAGATCTCTTAAAAGAATGTCTACTCAAATTCTGCTTAAAGTAATGGCACCTAAAAACAAATGAAATAGGAAATCAAAAGGCAAGACATATCTTATGTGAGAATTTCTTTCCCACATTAATTTCCTACTCAAATTAAGGGTTGCTTAAATTAAATATTTTCAATTATTTCAGCAAGACATACCTTATGTTAGAATTTCTTTCCCACATTAAATTTCCAAGTAAAAAGGAATTGATCCCTTGGGATCCTTCCTTTTTTCGATGATCCTATTAACCGTTCATCCTTTTGATGGTATATAATTAACTGTGCTCATTGCAAACAGTACCTGTTTGCTGCCCTGGAAGGTTACTGCTAGCTAGTGTCCTCTCCAAATGACTTGATAATAGCATACACTCTACAAAATTGAAACAAGGCCTGCTTAAATTCAAATCAGCAAGCAATTACACCGATGTAAAAATCTATGAGCCTTACCTGCTGGACTAAGAAGCCCTCTGATACGCTCAGGATGTGTGTGATACGCAATAGGTTTTAAATTTATACTCGTTATATTTCTCCTAACTCCTAGCGAACCCGCAGTGTACGGGACGTTTGTAGTATGGATAGTATTCCGAGGTCGAACACAAAGACTAAGGTGAGATTGATTCGATTTATGATTAAGTTTCGTGAAGATCTAGTTTAAGAAAGAAAGAAATAAAGAAATGAAAATCTCAATGTTTTTGGTTGGTTTTTAGGTGATCAATCAAGGATCACAATTCATGCAAAGTAAACAATCGACTAAGCTAACGAATCAACACAAGCAAATAAGATAAACACGAGATATGAATCAAAGAGAAAAGCGGATTCTAGGGGTTGGAAGTTCCGGTTATGGCATAGGACTCAAGCTATCTAATCATTCCTTGGATTAACTATGATGTGTTTGGAGTGAGTGTTTCTAGATTGGGATCAATCACCGGGTAGGTCTCATAATCCACTAGTCCGTTCCTAAGATCTTATCACCGGGTAAGTCTCTAAGAATCTAAGGAATGGAATTCTACACAAACCGGATTGTCACCTAGGGATCTACCCTTTCTTCACCGGGTAAGTCTCGGAAGGGTAAGTCCTAAACAACTATCCTAGCACACTTAATCCAATGGCGGCTTATGAGGCTCACCACTACCTAGGGTTTGTCATCTTTGGAATCTAAGAGTAAGAATCACCGGGTAGGTCTCTTCTAACACTTAGTTGCTAACACTAGGTCACCCTAGGGTAGTTTTAACTCAACAAACACTAGGATTTCAACATTGTGACAATCTAAAGCTAAATCCATCGAACCAGGGAGAATCACGGACTGTTCTACCAAGTCCACGGCCGTGGACTGGCAAGAACAAACCGTGGACCCTAACAGAGGTTTCGTTCAAGTGAGTGACTCATCCAAGGGTAAATCTAAGTCCATCCTATCATAGTCCTAGCCACAACCATCCTTTCCTCACCCTAGAATCGCATCTATTTAGCCTACAACATGCATGATAACAATCGAAATCATCAAACATAAAATCATAGCTTCCATTGCAAGATAATGAAGAGAAAGAGATGAGAAAGTGAAGCAATCAAAACCAAACTGAAAGTAAGATTAGAATGACTCACAACCCTTCCAAAAGAAGGTTTAAATGGTTCATACAACTGATGACATGAATTATGACCTATTTTTAGGCATGTATTTATATAGATTTTCCCTTTATTTTGCATGCATAGACATACATTTATGGCATTTATGGTTATATTCACCTACTTTGCAAGAATAGAGGTCTACACAGAGTTTTATTGCATTTGTAGGTAATTTGGCGAATTATGGAGCGAAATAGCATATTTAAGGATTAAGCCTTGCGGGACAAAAAGGAGCAATAAAAGGAAGTTAGGACGCGCCAAAGTATCTTCTGATACCATCTAACGCGGCCCAAAGTATCTTCTGATACCATCTGACGCGGCCCAAAGTATTTTCTGATACCGTCGGACGCGGCTCAAAGTATTCTCTGATACCGTCTGACGCGCCAGAGTATCTTCTGATACCAGCGGATTCGACTTCTTTTCAGCCCAGATTTCTAGGGTTTTACCTTTAAACCCTAGATTTATCCCTACATATATCGGATAGCCTTCAACATTGAAGAAGAACGGTGATAGCCCCAGGATTTGGATCCCCAAAGAGAGGGAGGGTTGAAGATTTTATTGCGTACAGGGAAGATTCGGAGAAGGACGCATTTTGGAGATTGTGTACTTCGAGATTATCTTAGGGTTTATCTTTGGAGACGGATTGACACCCCGTTCTTCATTGTTCCTTAAGATTGTTGTGAGGATTTCTATTCTTTTTTTCTGCATTCATTCAATACAAACATTTGTTATTGGATTTGAGATTGGTTATTTGATAATCATTGAGTTTTTGAGGTTTTCGTCCATTTTCTCTTTAAACTTGATTATTGAATTGATGATGATGGTTATTGGCTAAAACCCTTTAGCAATTCTAAGGTGAAGGGTTAATAATTGTGGCTTAGATAATGATAGATCGATCGTAATTTGATTAGACCCTGAGAGTTAGAGAAATATCGTCGACACCCTAAATCACGGTCTGTTCTTAGGTTTCCACGGCCGTGATTCTTAAGATCTACCCGTGATTTACCTCAGTTTACGAACTTTGCTTTTACTTTGATTCAAGGTTAAAGATTAGCTTTAATCTAGTCTAGGTTTGCCCTTTTCTAGGTAGTAGTGAAGCCTCAACAACCTCTACTTCGATTTCGAGTGTCACAACCTTAATCGGTTTAGTTAGTTTTGATCCTTGGGTTACAAGTTTAGGTATTTGAGATTAATTCTTGCATTTAGATCCTTTCTATAATGAAGCCTCAACAACCTTTATAGAGAGTGTCTTTAGATAAGTCATATAGGGTTTTGGAACTTCACCGTACATTACCTTACCTTAGTATACCTTTGCAAACCTCAACTCTGTCCTTATATCTATAGTATATCTTGAATCGATTGCCACAATTAGATACCTGGATCTTTAGGATTGTTGTTTTCCCAATATTTGCAAAGCTTCTATACTTTACTTGCTCGATAATTTGTTAACTGAATTTGATCCCCCAAATCCCTGAGTTCGATACTCTGGAATACTTGCTAATCTACGCCGATCCGTACACTGCGGGTTCGCTTGCTTTTATTCTAGTTTTATAAATTTAAAACTTGATTGCACGCACTTTTTGGGCGAACAACAACTCAAGAAATCGATTCCGAAATTCTTCACTACAAAAGCTATCAAAGTCTAGCAATGGAGTGTTCTTCTCCTCTTCTCCAATGGTAGCCTTCTTCCTTGAGAGAATCTTCTTGTTGAGAGAGTATTTTGATTGGATGATAATGGATAATGGAGAGCTGCTCCAAGATGCCTTCTCTCAGCCTTGCAGGACCACTTTTATACTACAACCTTGCTAGAGTGAGCCATGAGATCGTGGCACAGCTGTCACAACCGTCTGGAAAAAACCACGGTTGGTTCCACGGCCGTGGACCTTCAGTGAACCGTGGTTTGGTGCTTCAGCTTCGCCTTGGATCATTAAGCTATGGTTTGGTGCATGGTTTGTGTTGGCAAGGTTCCATGAGTCCTCTTTAGCCTCTAGTTTGCATCCTAGTGTCATCTTGATGAACGATCCTCAAACGTATCGTTTAAGCTCCTAAATCTCCCAAAAATACCTACAAAGCAATGCAAAAGTCCGTGTAGACGTCTATCTCGACAAAACACATGATTTAAGTGCAAACGTCGTGAACTAATGCTAGATCATGCATGAATGAGTGAGAAATCTATCTAAATGATTACCTAAACCTAAGTCATAAATCGTGTTATCAAAAACACCCCATACTTAAGGTTTGCTCGTCCCCGAGCAAATTTCCAACTATAGACTAAGAGATGACATGATTTATGTATGCAGAAAAATGGTAAAATCTTTTTGGGTTTGTGCTTCTACTATTGAATCACCTTCATAGTCATGTTTTATGGTAACGGACAAGCGATTATGTATCGAACAAATGAAGGCACGGAAAGACAATTATACTTAACCCAAAAGCATGCATGAAATGTAAAAATGAAGAAGTCAAGATGATCAAGAGCATATCCAATCTAAATCACTAAGTCTTACAAACATGCAAATAGGTTATAAGGTCTTATGAAATAAAAGGCCAAGAAACGTTGTGATTAGGTGGGGATTTTTCTAGGCTATGTGATGCTAATCCGGGAATGGAACTAACTCCACAATTTTGTCCTCGATCAACTTCCCTCAAGTGTATATTTTCTTTCTTTTCTTTTTCCTTCACTTATTTTTGAGACAATGGCATTGGTGTACAAAAGCCGAAACCTTGGTGATTAACCATCCTCGGGCTTTTTCTATTTTTCGAGGTGCATCCACACCGGGCACACATACCAAAGCTCGTTAGGACTATCGGTTTATTTGACTTTGGCAAGGCACCAACACCCGATTATGTAAAGTGTGCCGAGTTACTTGTCATTTAAACCAATGTCCCCAAACCTATATTTTTGTCTACACTTTCACAACAAATTCAGCATTTTATTTATGACATTCTTTCATCAACATCTTCACCCCACACTTGCTTCTCACACACATCAACACACTAACATGCTCCTATTCCCGGATGGGTCAAAAGAGGTCAAATTTATATCAATTGAGGTGCTCAAACATCATGATCAAGATGAGAAGAAGAGAAAGATGAATTGCCTCATTCATTCCTAGATGGTGTGTAAGAACTAGCATGTAATTTCGACTTTCAATACTCAATCCATTCTAGGCAAACATCATGATCACAAATCATTCATGGGATTCAAGAAAAGTACTTCAAGTCCACATATGCATTCATCAATTTAACACACAAGGCCATCCATAGCCAATCCACAAGACAAGATTCATCATTAGGGTCATATTCAAGCCTAGAAAGCACAAAAATTTTTAAATTTTCTGATTTTTTGGATTTTTTCGAAATGAGTATATACAATGCAAGACATGTGATAATATTAAACTACCCTAGATGCTAGTCATGCAAAATATCATGCAAACCCCACCCCATACTTAGAAACACATTGTCCCCAATGTGTAAATGAAGTAAAGAAGAGTGAAAGAAGGTTCTCACAATGTAAAAATGGTTTGCTATGGTATTTGGGATTTCTCTAGTGGATTGATGGTGGATGATCCTATCAACAATGGTAGAGAGATCTAAGTGTTCATCAAGGCGTCGGGACCCGCGCTAGGCACCGCTAGCCGTTCAAATTCCGCGTCCGCTCCACCCATAATTGACGAGGGGTTCATCATCATCATTCACATGCCATGCAAGGCTTCCAATGCTACCAAGATTCTAGCACATACACAAAGCACACAAAAAACACACAAAAATAGAAAAATCAAAACAAAAGCAAAAACGAAGAGTGGAAAAACGTTACCAATGGGTTGCCTCCCATCAAGCGCTTCTTTAAGGTCATTAGCTTGACCAAACTCGGGGGCGTCTCATTCTAGGTGAAGTGGGGCAATCATATCCACCGGAGCTCCCGGGACATACTTCTTCAACCGGTGCTCGTTCATCTTGAAATCTCCACAATGCTCCCCTCCTATCTCAATAGCTCCATGGGGGAAGATCTTCTTCACCACATATGGCCCGGTCCATCTTGATTTTAGCTTTCCGGGGAAAAGCCACAGCCTTGAGTTGAAGAGAAGGACAAGGTCGCCTTCACTCAACTCCTTCGGGATGAGGCGCTTGTCATGCCACCGTTTGGTTCTCTCCTGCATTCTCATAGGCATCCAACCGGATCTCCTCAAGGGCGTTCATATCAAGCAACCTCTTCTCTCCGGCCTCCTTGAGGTCAAAACTTAGCCACTTAATGGCCCAATAAGCTCTATGCTCCATTTCTACCGGAAGGTGGCAAGACTTGCCATAGACTAACTTGTAAGGAGTGGTGTCAATTGGTGTCTTGAAAGCGGTTCTATATGCCCACAAGGCATCATCGAGCTTCATAGCCCAATCTTTTCTCGTTCTAGAGACCGTCTTCTCAAGAATTCCCTTGATCTCCCGGTTGGAGATCTCCACTTGGCCACTAGTTTGGGGATGGTAAGGTGTTGCCACCTTATGAGTCACCCCATACTTAGCCAAAAGTGCTCCAAAGTTCCTATTGGTGAAGTGCTTCCCTCCATCACTTATGATCACCCTTGGTGTCCCAAACCTAGGGAAGATCACTCGGTTGAAGAACCGCACCACAACCTTGGCATCATTGGTGGAAGAGGCGATTGCCTCCACCCATCTTGAAACATAATCAACCGCCAATAGGATGTAGAGGTTGCCACATGAAGAAGGGAATGGTCCCATGAAGTCCACACCCCACACATCAAATATCTCCACTTCTTGTATGTTGTTCAAGGGCATCTCATTCCTCCTTGAGATGTTGCCCGTCCTTTGGTAAGCATCACAAGCTACCACAAAGTTTTGCACATCCTTGAACAAACTCGGCCAAAAGAAGCCCGATTACAATACTTTCGCACATGTCTTGTGTGAGCTAGCATGCCCTCCACATGGCAAGGAGTGACAATGGCGGATCACACTCTCCACCTCATCCTCCGGTATGCATCTTCTAAACATTCCATCCGGCCCTCTCTTGAACAAAAGTGGTTCACTCCAATAGTAGTGCCTCACATCTTTGAAGAACTTCTTTCTTTGAGCATATGTCAATCCGGGAGGCACTTCCTCACACACAAGATAGTTCACAATGTCGGCATACCATGGCTCACTTCCTCTAGACACTTGGAACAAATACTCCTCCACCATTTGCAATTGCTCATCCCGGAATGAGTCATCAATCGGGATGTCATCTCTCTCAAGCTCCAATGGTGGGAGTCTACTAAGGTGATCCGCCACAGAGTTCTCGGACCCCTTCTTATCCCGGATTTCCAAATCAAACTCTTGAAGAAGAAGGATCCACCGAATCAACCTTGGTTTGGCATCCTTCTTTGTAAGGAGATAACGGATCGCAGCATGATTCGTATAAACTATGACCTTCGCTCCAACAAGATACGAGCGGAACTTCTCAAATGCATACACCACCGCTAGCAACTCCTTCTCGGTGGTAGCATAATTGAGTTGGGCATCATCTAGCGTCTTGCTAGCATAATAAATGGCATGTGTGCGCCCATCTTTCCTTTGCCCCAAAACAGCCCCAACGGCTACATCACTTGCATCACACATGATCTCAAACGGTAAACTCCAATCCGGAGGTTGCATGATAGGCGCGGAGATCAAGGCGTTCTTCAACCTACAAAAAGCCTCAAGGCAATCCTTGGAGAAAACAAACTCAACATCTTTCATTAGTAGGTTAGTAAGAGGCTTAGAAATTTTAGAGAAGTCTTTAATAAACCTCCGGTAGAAACCGGCATGCCCTAAGAAACTCCTTACCCCTTTCACCGAGGTAGGTGGTGGCAACTTCTCTATCGTTTCAATCTTGGCCCTATCAACCTCAATGCCACGGTTGGACACCAAGTGTCCCAACACAATACCCTCACTTACCATGAAGTGGCATTTTTCCCAATTTAAGACAAGATTTGTTTCCTCACATCTTTTCATTACTAATGACAAGTTAGCTAAGCAATTATCAAAGGAAGAACCATAAACAGAAAAGTCATCCATAAACACTTCCATGATATTTTCAATGTATTCCGAAAAGATAGCCATCATACACCTTTGGAAGGTGGCGGGTGCATTACACAACCCAAATGGCATTCTCCTATATGCAAAAGTTCCCCATGGACATATAAAGGTGGTTTTCTCTTGGTCATCGGGGTGGATAGGGATTTGGAAGAATCCGCTATAGCCATCTAGGTAGCAAAAGTGAGAATGTTGAGCTAACCTCTCTAGCATTTGGTCAATGAAAGGAAGAGGGAAGTGATCTTTCCTAGAGGCCATGTTCAATTTCCTATAGTCAATGCACATCCTCCATCCCGTAACCGTCCTAGTTGGGATTAGTTCATTGTTCTCATTAGTCACTACGGTCATCCCACCCTTTTTAGGAACTACATGAACGGGACTAACCCACTTACTATCCGAGATAGGGTAGATAATTCCCGCATCTAGCAACTTAATGATCTCTTTCTTAACCACCTTCTTCATTATAGGATTCAATCTTCTTTGATGTTCAATAGAGGGTTTATGGTCATCTTCCATCAATATCTTATGCATGCACAAAGAGGGCTTAATGCCAACTAAATCATCAATAGTATAGCCAATGGCTTTCCTATGCAATCTTAGCTCATGCAACAACTTAGCAAGTTCATCATCATTCAAGCATGCATTCACAATCACCGGATATGTAGAATTATCACCAAGGAAAGCATACTTTAAATGAGAGGGGAGGGGTTTGAGTTCAAGTTTAGGAGGACCTTTGTCGAGTGGAGACGATCCAAATAATGTTGGATGAGATGAATCCAAAGCAAATGAAGACCCTCCAAGGCTCCTTGAAGCTTGATCATCAATGAGGGCTGCTTCTGGGGGAACCACGGTTGGATCCACGGTTGGCTCCACATCCACGGCCGTGGAAGGTGCCAAGCTTGCACGTTGGAGCTTTCCAGAGAGTTCTACGGCCGTGGAACACATTCCACGCCCGTGGAACTTACAGATGTTCAGCATGCATTCGGGAACCTCAAATTCAGCCCTTGTCTCCTTTTCTAGTGCTTCCAAGGCCTTGATCTCTTCATTGCAAGCCTCCTCAACACCTTCCTCCATCAAACTTAAGGTAAGAACCTTCTCTAAGGGGTCCTTGATCAAGATCGAGCTCACAACTTCTCTAGACTCCTCTTGCTCGACAATGTTGAACACATCTTCATCAAGGGTTGGGCCTTTCATCATTGTGGACAACTTGAACTTGATGTTCTCCTCTCCAATGTTGAAAGAGAGAACTCCATTCTTGCAATCCACTAGGCATCCGGAAGTGGCTAGGAAAGGTCTTCCTAAGATGATGGGAATGGGATAGTCCGCCGGGATGTCCAAAACAACGAAGTCTATGGGCACATAGAACTTCCCTAGTTGCACCGGAATGTCTTCCAAGATCCCAACCGGGTGAGTAATAGAGCGGTCCGCCATGTAAAGGGTCATCTTGACCGGTTTAGGCTCTCCTAGCCCAACCTTGTTGCAAAGTGCAAGCAGTATGATGCTCACACTTGCCCCAAGATCACAAAGGGCTTCATACTTCACCTCTCCTACTCCGATTGGCACGCAAAAGGATCCCGGATCCCTTAGTTTAGGAGGCATTTCCTCCTTCATTGTTTGGATCAATTCCGAGGACCTCTTTGTCATTCTTATCTCCCCATACTCCTCCAACTTCCTTTTATTGGAGAGTATCTCCTTCAAGAACTTGCCATATGCCGGGATACATAAGATAGCATCCATGAACGGAATATTAATATGCAATTTGGACATAAGTTCAAGGAATTTACTAAAATGATTGTCCAAGCGAGCTCTTGCTCGTGATTGTGGGAACGGTAGTGGTGGCTTGTATGGAGGTGGTGCCACATATGTTGGCTCAACATCCTTGCTCTTGCCTCCATCTTCTTGCAATGGCTCTTCTTCATTCACCACTTGCTTCCCTTTAGCATTCTCCTTGGGCAAAGGATCCTTCATGCTCAACCCACTCCTCGTTGTAATGGCCAACACTTGGCCTCTTGGGTTGTCTTCGGTCCTTCCGGGAAGCTTTCCCGGATCTCTATGTGCTTCACCCGCCTTTTGGAACACTTGTGCTTCCAAAACCTTTTGAGCTTTAGAAATTGAAGTCACCGTGCTCTCAAGACCACTCAACCTTCCAAGCAATTGCTCAAACATCATTTCGGTTCTATCCTTTGGAGGTTGAGTAAATCCGGGTGGAGGTTCTTGTGAAGCCTTTGGTAGTGGAGCTGCGCTTGTGGAAGCGGGAGGGTTCAAGGCTCCATCCGGGTTAGAATAGGAGAACCCGGAATGGTTGTGGTTAGGCCGGTAATTGTTGAATTGCCGGTTGTTGTTGAAGTTCCTTGGACCTTGATAGTTATTGTAGTTGCCCCTTCCCATGTAGTTCACATCTTCCTCTTTGGAAGATAAGTTAGCTTGCACTTGCACTTGAGGGGTTGCTTGGTTCTTCAAAGTTGTAGCACACAACTCCCTCAAAGACTTTAGCTCGTTGTTGATGGCGTCAAGCTTGAAATTGCTCATGGTGACTTCACTCACCTCATATGCTCCCACCTTTCTCCCTTCACTCTTCCTATGGGAGTATTTCTCAATCACTAGAGCTTGTTTCTCTACAAACTCCCAAGCATCATCTACATTCTTCTCCATGCAAGTCCCACCGGAAAGAGATTGAAGCTTGAATTGGCTATCTTCATCAAGTCCTTTGAAGTAGATCTCCAATAGCTCAATTTTTGGTATACCATAGTGTGGGTAATCTAGGAGAAGGTCTTTGAACCTCTCCCAAGACTTGAATAAACTCTCTCTATCCTTCATCACGAAGGCATTGATCTTCCCTCTTAACTCGGTAGTCTTGGAAGGTGGGAAGAACTTAGTCAAAAACTCGGTTGTCATCTCCTCCCAAGTACTCACTCGCCCTTGTAGAATAGATTGATATCAAGCCAAGGCTTTGTCCTTAAGAGAGAAGGAAAAAGCCCTAAGCTTATGGTTGTTGTTCTCCAATCTTGGCGGTCTAAGAGTCTCCATCAAAATCTCATAGTTCATCAAGTGTTGATGAGGAGACTCTCCTTCCATCCCTCCAAATTGATTATGCCGTATCATTTGTAGAACTTGAGGGCGGAGCTCGTAGTTGTGGGTTGCGGGATCTCCTAAGTTCACACCCGGACGGTGTGCTCTTTGTGCCGGATCCATACGTCTCCCTAATGTTTGTGGCTCTTCAATTGCAATGGGCACAACCCTAACATTCGCCGCCGGCTGCGGTTGTGGTGGAGGAGGTGGAGGTTGTTGACGATTAAGCTCTCCTTGCACAAGGGCTTGCCTAATCTCATCAATCTCCCTCCTAGTTGCTTCTTGCCTCTCATTGGCAAGTCTCCTTTCTTCCTCCAAGAGCTCATCTCTTAGCCTAATTTGCTCTAAAGCCTCATCCAACTCAGCTTGGAGATCTCTTCCGGCCATCTCTTTTCCCTTTTTAATGCTCTTGGATCTAGATCTAAGGGTTTTCTCCGGTTCGGGATCGAATGGAGCTAAATCCTTGCCACGAGATCTTCGCATACACCTAAAGAGTAAGAGAAGTCCTGAAAAGCAAAGACACAAACCAAAGAGAGATCAAAAGCAACAAGAAAGATCTACACTATAAACAATCACAAAATAGACTCAATCTAGACCTAGTCCCCGGCAACGGCGCCAAAAACTTGTTACGCTCAGGATGTGTGTGATACGCAATAGGTTTTAAATTTATACTCGTTATATTTCTCCTAACTCCTAGCGAACCCGCAGTGTACGGGACGTTTGTAGTATGGATAGTATTCCGAGGTCGAACACAAAGACTAAGGTGAGATTGATTCGATTTATGATTAAGTTTAGTGAAGATCTAGTTTAAGAAAGAAAGAAATAAAGAAATGAAAATCTCAATGTTTTTGGTTGGTTTTTAGGTGATCAATCAAGGATCACAATTCATGCAAAGTAAATAATCGACTAAGCTAACGAATCAACACAAGCAAATAAGATAAACACGAGATATGAATCAAAGAGAAAAGCGGATTCTAGGGGTTGGAAGTTCCGGTTATGGCATAGGACTCAAGCTATCTAATCATTCCTTGGATTAACTATGATGTGTTTGGAGTGAGTGTTTCTAGATTGGGATCAATCACCGGGTAGGTCTCATAATCCACTAGTCCGTTCCTAAGATCTTATCACCGGGTAAGTCTCTAAGAATCTAAGGAATGGAATTCTACACAAACCGGATTGTCACCTAGGGATCTACCCTTTCTTCACCGGGTAAGTCTCGGAAGGGTAAGTCCTAAACAACTATCCTAGCACACTTAATCCAATGGCGGCTTATGAGGCTCACCACTACCTAGGGTTTGTCATCTTTGGAATCTAAGAGTAAGAATCACCGGGTAGGTCTCTTCTAACACTTAGTTGCTAACACTAGGTCACCCTAGGGTAGTTTTAACTCAACAAACACTAGGATTTCAACATTGTGACAATCTAAAGCTAAATCCATCGAACCAGGGAGAATCACGGACTGTTCTACCAAGTCCACGGCCGTGGACTGGCAAGAACAAACCGTAGACCCTAACAGAGGTTTCGTTCAAGTGAGTGACTCATCCAAGGGTAAATCTAAGTCCATCCTATCATAGTCCTAGCCACAACCATCCTTTCCTCACCCTAGAATCGCATCTATTTAGCCTACAACATGCATGATAACAATCGAAATCATCAAACATAAAATCATAGCTTCCATTGCAAGATAATGAAGAGAAAGAGATGAGAAAGTGAAGCAATCAAAACCAAACTGAAAGTAAGATTAGAATGACTCACAACCCTTCCAAAAGAAGGTTTAAATGGTTCATACAACTGATGACATGAATTATGACCTATTTTTAGGCATGTATTTATATAGATTTTCCCTTTATTTTGCATGCATAGACATACATTCATGGCATTTATGGTTATATTCACCTACTTTGCAAGAATAGAGGTCTACACAGAGTTTTATTGCATTTGTAGGTAATTTGGCGAATTATGGAGCGAAATAGCATATTTAAGGATTAAGCCTTGCGGGACAAAAAGGAGCAATAAAAGGAAGTTAGGACGCGCCAAAGTATCTTCTGATACCATCTAACGCGGCCCAAAGTATCTTCTGATACCATCTGACGCGGCCCAAAGTATTTTCTGATACCGTCGGACGCGGCTCAAAGTATTCTCTGATACCGTCTGACGCGCCAGAGTATCTTCTGATACCAGCGGATTCGACTTCTTTTCAGCCCAGATTTCTAGGGTTTTACCTTTAAACCCTAGATTTATCCCTACATATATCGGATAGCCTTCAACATTGAAGAAGAACGGTGATAGCCCCAGGATTTGGATCCCCAAAGAGAGGGAGGGTTGAAGATTTTATTGCGTACAGGGAAGATTCGGAGAAGGACGCATTTTGGAGATTGTGTACTTCGAGATTATCTTAGGGTTTATCTTTGGAGACGGATTGACACCCCGTTCTTCATTGTTCCTTAAGATTGTTGTGAGGATTTCTATTCTTTTTTTCTGCATTCATTCAATACAAACATTTGTTATTGGATTTGAGATTGGTTATTTGATAATCATTGAGTTTTTGAGGTTTTCGTCCATTTTCTCTTTAAACTTGATTATTGAATTGATGATGATGGTTATTGGCTAAAACCCTTTAGCAATTCTAAGATGAAGGGTTAATAATTGTGGCTTAGATAATGATAGATCGATCGTAATTTGATTAGACCCTGAGAGTTAGAGAAATATCGTCGACACCCTAAATCACGGTCTGTTCTTAGGTTTCCACGGCCGTGATTCTTAAGATCTACCCGTGATTTACCTCAGTTTACGAACTTTGCTTTTACTTTGATTCAAGGTTAAAGATTAGCTTTAATCTAGTCTAGGTTTGCCCTTTTCTAGGTAGTAGTGAAGCCTCAACAACCTCTACTTCGATTTCGAGTGTCACAACCTTAATCGGTTTAGTTAGTTTTGATCCTTGGGTTACAAGTTTAGGTATTTGAGATTAATTCTTGCATTTAGATCCTTTCTATAATGAAGCCTCAACAACCTTTATAGAGAGTGTCTTTAGATAAGTCATATAGGGTTTTGGAACTTCACCGTACATTACCTTACCTTAGTATACCTTTGCAAACCTCAACTCTGTCCTTATATCTATAGTATATCTTGAATCGATTGCCACAATTAGATACCTGGATCTTTAGGATTGTTGTTTTCCCAATATTTGCAAAGCTTCTATACTTTACTTGCTCGATAATTTGTTAACTGAATTTGATCCCCCAAATCCCTGAGTTCGATACTCTGGAATACTTGCTAATCTACGCCGATCCGTACACTGCGGGTTCGCTTGCTTTTATTCTAGTTTTATAAATTTAAAACTTGATTGCACGCACTTTTTGGGCGAACAACAACTCAAGAAATCGATTCCGAAATTCTTCACTACAAAAGCTATCAAAGTCTAGCAATGGAGTGTTCTTCTCCTCTTCTCCAATGGTAGCCTTCTTCCTTGAGAGAATCTTCTTGTTGAGAGAGTATTTTGATTGGATGATAATGGATAATGGAGAGCTGCTCCAAGATGCCTTCTCTCAGCCTTGCAGGACCACTTTTATACTACAACCTTGCTAGAGTGAGCCATGAGATCGTGGCACAGCTGTCACAACCGTCTGGAAAAAACCACGGTTGGTTCCACGGCCGTGGACCTTCAGTGAACCGTGGTTTGGTGCTTCAGCTTCGCCTTGGATCATAAGCTATGGTTTGGTGCATGGTTTGTGTTGGCAAGGTTCCATGAGTCCTCTTTAGCCTCTAGTTTGCATCCTAGTGTCATCTTGATGAACGATCCTCAAACGTATCGTTTAAGCTCCTAAATCTCCCAAAAATACCTACAAAGCAATGCAAAAGTCCGTGTAGACGTCTATCTCGACAAAACACATGATTTAAGTGCAAACGTCGTGAACTAATGCTAGATCATGCATGAATGAGTGAGAAATCTATCTAAATGATTACCTAAACCTAAGTCATAAATCGTGTTATCAAAAACACCCCATACTTAAGGTTTGCTCGTCCCCGAGCAAATTTCCAACTATAGACTAAGAGATGACATGATTTATGTATGCAGAAAAATGGTAAAATCTTTTTGGGTTTGTGCTTCTACTATTGAATCACCTTCATAGTCATGTTTTATGGTAACGGACAAGCGATTATGTATCGAACAAATGAAGGCACGGAAAGACAATTATACTTAACCCAAAAGCATGCATGAAATGTAAAAATGAAGAAGTCAAGATGATCAAGAGCATATCCAATCTAAATCACTAAGTCTTACAAACATGCAAATAGGTTATAAGGTCTTATGAAATAAAAGGCCAAGAAACGTTGTGATTAGGTGGGGATTTTTCTAGGCTATGTGATGCTAATCCGGGAATGGAACTAACTCCACAATTTTGTCCTCGATCAACTTCCCTCAAGTGTATATTTTCTTTCTTTTCTTTTTCCTTCACTTATTTTTGAGACAATGGCATTGGTGTACAAAAGCCGAAACCTTGGTGATTAACCATCCTCGGGCTTTTTCTATTTTTCGAGGTGCATCCACACCGGGCACACATACCAAAGCTCGTTAGGACTATCGGTTTATTTGACTTTGGCAAGGCACCAACACCCGATTATGTAAAGTGTGCCGAGTTACTTGTCATTTAAACCAATGTCCCCAAACCTATATTTTTGTCTACACTTTCACAACAAATTCAGCATTTTATTTATGACATTCTTTCATCAACATCTTCACCCCACACTTGCTTCTCACACACATCAACACACTAACATGCTCCTATTCCCGGATGGGTCAAAAGAGGTCAAATTTATATCAATTGAGGTGCTCAAACATCATGATCAAGATGAGAAGAAGAGAAAGATGAATTGCCTCATTCATTCCTAGATGGTGTGTAAGAACTAGCATGTAATTTCGACTTTCAATACTCAATCCATTCTAGGCAAACATCATGATCACAAATCATTCATGGGATTCAAGAAAAGTACTTCAAGTCCACATATGCATTCATCAATTTAACACACAAGGCCATCCATAGCCAATCCACAAGACAAGATTCATCATTAGGGTCATATTCAAGCCTAGAAAGCACAAAAATTTTTAAATTTTCTGATTTTTTGGATTTTTTCGAAATGAGTATATACAATGCAAGACATGTGATAATATTAAACTACCCTAGATGCTAGTCATGCAAAATATCATGCAAACCCCACCCCATACTTAGAAACACATTGTCCCCAATGTGTAAATGAAGTAAAGAAGAGTGAAAGAAGGTTCTCACAATGTAAAAATGGTTTGCTATGGTATTTGGGATTTCTCTAGTGGATTGATGGTGGATGATCCTATCAACAATGGTAGAGAGCTCTAAGTGTTCATCAAGGCGTCGGGACCCGCGCTAGGCACCGCTAGCCGTTCAAATTCCGCGTCCGCTCCACCCATAATTGATGAGGGGTTCATCATCATCATTCACATGCCATGCAAGGCTTCCAATGCTACCAAGATTCTAGCACATACACAAAGCACACAAAAAACACACAAAAATAGAAAAATCAAAACAAAAGCAAAAACGAAGAGTGGAAAAACGTTACCAATGGGTTGCCTCCCATCAAGCGCTTCTTTAAGGTCATTAGCTTGACCAAACTCGGGGGCGTCTCATTCTAGGTGAAGTGGGGCAATCATATCCACCGGAGCTCCCGGGACATACTTCTTCAACCGGTGCTCGTTCATCTTGAAATCTCCACAATGCTCCCCTCCTATCTCAATAGCTCCATGGGGGAAGATCTTCTTCACCACATATGGCCCGGTCCATCTTGATTTTAGCTTTCCGGGGAAAAGCCACAGCCTTGAGTTGAAGAGAAGGACAAGGTCGCCTTCACTCAACTCCTTCGGGATGAGGCGCTTGTCATGCCACCGTTTGGTTCTCTCCTGCATTCTCATAGGCATCCAACCGGATCTCCTCAAGGGCGTTCATATCAAGCAACCTCTTCTCTCCGGCCTCCTTGAGGTCAAAACTTAGCCACTTAATGGCCCAATAAGCTCTATGCTCCATTTCTACCGGAAGGTGGCAAGACTTGCCATAGACTAACTTGTAAGGAGTGGTGTCAATTGGTGTCTTGAAAGCGGTTCTATATGCCCACAAGGCATCATCGAGCTTCATAGCCCAATCTTTTCTCGTTCTAGAGACCGTCTTCTCAAGAATTCCCTTGATCTCCCGGTTGGAGATCTCCACTTGGCCACTAGTTTGGGGATGGTAAGGTGTTGCCACCTTATGAGTCACCCCATACTTAGCCAAAAGTGCTCCAAAGTTCCTATTGGTGAAGTGCTTCCCTCCATCACTTATGATCACCCTTGGTGTCCCAAACCTAGGGAAGATCACTCGGTTGAAGAACCGCACCACAACCTTGGCATCATTGGTGGAAGAGGCGATTGCCTCCACCCATCTTGAAACATAATCAACCGCCAATAGGATGTAGAGGTTGCCACATGAAGAAGGGAATGGTCCCATGAAGTCCACACCCCACACATCAAATATCTCCACTTCTTGTATGTTGTTCAAGGGCATCTCATTCCTCCTTGAGATGTTGCCCGTCCTTTGGTAAGCATCACAAGCTACCACAAAGTTTTGCACATCCTTGAACAAACTCGGCCAAAAGAAGCCCGATTACAATACTTTCGCACATGTCTTGTGTGAGCTAGCATGCCCTCCACATGGCAAGGAGTGACAATGGCGGATCACACTCTCCACCTCATCCTCCGGTATGCATCTTCTAAACATTCCATCCGGCCCTCTCTTGAACAAAAGTGGTTCACTCCAATAGTAGTGCCTCACATCTTTGAAGAACTTCTTTCTTTGAGCATATGTCAATCCGGGAGGCACTTCCTCACACACAAGATAGTTCACAATGTCGGCATACCATGGCTCACTTCCTCTAGACACTTGGAACAAATACTCCTCCACCATTTGCAATTGCTCATCCCGGAATGAGTCATCAATCGGGATGTCATCTCTCTCAAGCTCCAATGGTGGGAGTCTACTAAGGTGATCCGCCACAGAGTTCTCGGACCCCTTCTTATCCCGGATTTCCAAATCAAACTCTTGAAGAAGAAGGATCCACCGAATCAACCTTGGTTTGGCATCCTTCTTTGTAAGGAGATAACGGATCGCAGCATGATTCGTATAAACTATGACCTTCGCTCCAACAAGATACGAGCGGAACTTCTCAAATGCATACACCACCGCTAGCAACTCCTTCTCGGTGGTAGCATAATTGAGTTGGGCATCATCTAGCGTCTTGCTAGCATAATAAATGGCATGTGTGCGCCCATCTTTCCTTTGCCCCAAAACAGCCCCAACGGCTACATCACTTGCATCACACATGATCTCAAACGGTAAACTCCAATCCGGAGGTTGCATGATAGGCGCGGAGATCAAGGCGTTCTTCAACCTACAAAAAGCCTCAAGGCAATCCTTGGAGAAAACAAACTCAACATCTTTCATTAGTAGGTTAGTAAGAGGCTTAGAAATTTTAGAGAAGTCTTTAATAAACCTCCGGTAGAAACCGGCATGCCCTAAGAAACTCCTTACCCCTTTCACCGAGGTAGGTGGTGGCAACTTCTCTATCGTTTCAATCTTGGCCCTATCAACCTCAATGCCACGGTTGGACACCAAGTGTCCCAACACAATACCCTCACTTACCATGAAGTGGCATTTTTCCCAATTTAAGACAAGATTTGTTTCCTCACATCTTTTCATTACTAATGACAAGTTAGCTAAGCAATTATCAAAGGAAGAACCATAAACAGAAAAGTCATCCATAAACACTTCCATGATATTTTCAATGTATTCCGAAAAGATAGCCATCATACACCTTTGGAAGGTGGCGGGTGCATTACACAACCCAAATGGCATTCTCCTATATGCAAAAGTTCCCCATGGACATATAAAGGTGGTTTTCTCTTGGTCATCGGGGTGGATAGGGATTTGGAAGAATCCGCTATAGCCATCTAGGTAGCAAAAGTGAGAATGTTGAGCTAACCTCTCTAGCATTTGGTCAATGAAAGGAAGAGGGAAGTGATCTTTCCTAGAGGCCATGTTCAATTTCCTATAGTCAATGCACATCCTCCATCCCGTAACCGTCCTAGTTGGGATTAGTTCATTGTTCTCATTAGTCACTACGGTCATCCCACCCTTTTTAGGAACTACATGAACGGGACTAACCCACTTACTATCCGAGATAGGGTAGATAATTCCCGCATCTAGCAACTTAATGATCTCTTTCTTAACCACCTTCTTCATTATAGGATTCAATCTTCTTTGATGTTCAATAGAGGGTTTATGGTCATCTTCCATCAATATCTTATGCATGCACAAAGAGGGCTTAATGCCAACTAAATCATCAATAGTATAGCCAATGGCTTTCCTATGCAATCTTAGCTCATGCAACAACTTAGCAAGTTCATCATCATTCAAGCATGCATTCACAATCACCGGATATGTAGAATTATCACCAAGGAAAGCATACTTTAAATGAGAGGGGAGGGGTTTGAGTTCAAGTTTAGGAGGACCTTTGTCGAGTGGAGACGATCCAAATAATGTTGGATGAGATGAATCCAAAGCAAATGAAGACCCTCCAAGGCTCCTTGAAGCTTGATCATCAATGAGGGCTGCTTCTGGGGGAACCACGGTTGGATCCACGGTTGGCTCCACATCCACGGCCGTGGAAGGTGCCAAGCTTGCACGTTGGAGCTTTCCAGAGAGTTCTACGGCCGTGGAACACATTCCACGCCCGTGGAACTTACAGATGTTCAGCATGCATTCGGGAACCTCAAATTCAGCCCTTGTCTCCTTTTCTAGTGCTTCCAAGGCCTTGATCTCTTCATTGCAAGCCTCCTCAACACCTTCCTCCATCAAACTTAAGGTAAGAACCTTCTCTAAGGGGTCCTTGATCAAGATCGAGCTCACAACTTCTCTAGACTCCTCTTGCTCGACAATGTTGAACACATCTTCATCAAGGGTTGGGCCTTTCATCATTGTGGACAACTTGAACTTGATGTTCTCCTCTCCAATGTTGAAAGAGAGAACTCCATTCTTGCAATCCACTAGGCATCCGGAAGTGGCTAGGAAAGGTCTTCCTAAGATGATGGGAATGGGATAGTCCGCCGGGATGTCCAAAACAACGAAGTCTATGGGCACATAGAACTTCCCTAGTTGCACCGGAATGTCTTCCAAGATCCCAACCGGGTGAGTAATAGAGCGGTCCGCCATGTAAAGGGTCATCTTGACCGGTTTAGGCTCTCCTAGCCCAACCTTGTTGCAAAGTGCAAGCAGTATGATGCTCACACTTGCCCCAAGATCACAAAGGGCTTCATACTTCACCTCTCCTACTCCGATTGGCACGCAAAAGGATCCCGGATCCCTTAGTTTAGGAGGCATTTCCTCCTTCATTGTTTGGATCAATTCCGAGGACCTCTTTGTCATTCTTATCTCCCCATACTCCTCCAACTTCCTTTTATTGGAGAGTATCTCCTTCAAGAACTTGCCATATGCCGGGATACATAAGATAGCATCCATGAACGGAATATTAATATGCAATTTGGACATAAGTTCAAGGAATTTACTAAAATGATTGTCCAAGCGAGCTCTTGCTCGTGATTGTGGGAACGGTAGTGGTGGCTTGTATGGAGGTGGTGCCACATATGTTGGCTCAACATCCTTGCTCTTGCCTCCATCTTCTTGCAATGGCTCTTCTTCATTCACCACTTGCTTCCCTTTAGCATTCTCCTTGGGCAAAGGATCCTTCATGCTCAACCCACTCCTCGTTGTAATGGCCAACACTTGGCCTCTTGGGTTGTCTTCGGTCCTTCCGGGAAGCTTTCCCGGATCTCTATGTGCTTCACCCGCCTTTTGGAACACTTGTGCTTCCAAAACCTTTTGAGCTTTAGAAATTGAAGTCACCGTGCTCTCAAGACCACTCAACCTTCCAAGCAATTGCTCAAACATCATTTCGGTTCTATCCTTTGGAGGTTGAGTAAATCCGGGTGGAGGTTCTTGTGAAGCCTTTGGTAGTGGAGCTGCGCTTGTGGAAGCGGGAGGGTTCAAGGCTCCATCCGGGTTAGAATAGGAGAACCCGGAATGGTTGTGGTTAGGCCGGTAATTGTTGAATTGCCGGTTGTTGTTGAAGTTCCTTGGACCTTGATAGTTATTGTAGTTGCCCCTTCCCATGTAGTTCACATCTTCCTCTTTGGAAGATAAGTTAGCTTGCACTTGCACTTGAGGGGTTGCTTGGTTCTTCAAAGTTGTAGCACACAACTCCCTCAAAGACTTTAGCTCGTTGTTGATGGCGTCAAGCTTGAAATTGCTCATGGTGACTTCACTCACCTCATATGCTCCCACCTTTCTCCCTTCACTCTTCCTATGGGAGTATTTCTCAATCACTAGAGCTTGTTTCTCTACAAACTCCCAAGCATCATCTACATTCTTCTCCATGCAAGTCCCACCGGAAAGAGATTGAAGCTTGAATTGGCTATCTTCATCAAGTCCTTTGAAGTAGATCTCCAATAGCTCAATTTTTGGTATACCATAGTGTGGGTAATCTAGGAGAAGGTCTTTGAACCTCTCCCAAGACTTGAATAAACTCTCTCTATCCTTCATCACGAAGGCATTGATCTTCCCTCTTAACTCGGTAGTCTTGGAAGGTGGGAAGAACTTAGTCAAAAACTCGGTTGTCATCTCCTCCCAAGTACTCACTCGCCCTTGTAGAATAGATTGATATCAAGCCAAGGCTTTGTCCTTAAGAGAGAAGGAAAAAGCCCTAAGCTTATGGTTGTTGTTCTCCAATCTTGGCGGTCTAAGAGTCTCCATCAAAATCTCATAGTTCATCAAGTGTTGATGAGGAGACTCTCCTTCCATCCCTCCAAATTGATTATGCCGTATCATTTGTAGAACTTGAGGGCGGAGCTCGTAGTTGTGGGTTGCGGGATCTCCTAAGTTCACACCCGGACGGTGTGCTCTTTGTGCCGGATCCATACGTCTCCCTAATGTTTGTGGCTCTTCAATTGCAATGGGCACAACCCTAACATTCGCCGCCGGCTGCGGTTGTGGTGGAGGAGGTGGAGGTTGTTGACGATTAAGCTCTCCTTGCACAAGGGCTTGCCTAATCTCATCAATCTCCCTCCTAGTTGCTTCTTGCCTCTCATTGGCAAGTCTCCTTTCTTCCTCCAAGAGCTCATCTCTTAGCCTAATTTGCTCTAAAGCCTCATCCAACTCAGCTTGGAGATCTCTTCCGGCCATCTCTTTTCCCTTTTTAATGCTCTTGGATCTAGATCTAAGGGTTTTCTCCGGTTCGGGATCGAATGGAGCTAAATCCTTGCCACGAGATCTTCGCATACACCTAAAGAGTAAGAGAAGTCCTGAAAAGCAAAGACACAAACCAAAGAGAGATCAAAAGCAACAAGAAAGATCTACACTATAAACAATCACAAAATAGACTCAATCTAGACCTAGTCCCCGGCAACGGCGCCAAAAACTTGTTACGCTCAGGATGTGTGTGATACGCAATAGGTTTTAAATTTATACTCGTTATATTTCTCCTAACTCCTAGCGAACCCGCAGTGTACGGGACGTTTGTAGTATGGATAGTATTCCGAGGTCGAACACAAAGACTAAGGTGAGATTGATTCGATTTATGATTAAGTTTAGTGAAGATCTAGTTTAAGAAAGAAAGAAATAAAGAAATGAAAATCTCAATGTTTTTGGTTGGTTTTTAGGTGATCAATCAAGGATCACAATTCATGCAAAGTAAATAATCGACTAAGCTAACGAATCAACACAAGCAAATAAGATAAACACGAGATATGAATCAAAGAGAAAAGCGGATTCTAGGGGTTGGAAGTTCCGGTTATGGCATAGGACTCAAGCTATCTAATCATTCCTTGGATTAACTATGATGTGTTTGGAGTGAGTGTTTCTAGATTGGGATCAATCACCGGGTAGGTCTCATAATCCACTAGTCCGTTCCTAAGATCTTATCACCGGGTAAGTCTCTAAGAATCTAAGGAATGGAATTCTACACAAACCGGATTGTCACCTAGGGATCTACCCTTTCTTCACCGGGTAAGTCTCGGAAGGGTAAGTCCTAAACAACTATCCTAGCACACTTAATCCAATGGCGGCTTATGAGGCTCACCACTACCTAGGGTTTGTCATCTTTGGAATCTAAGAGTAAGAATCACCGGGTAGGTCTCTTCTAACACTTAGTTGCTAACACTAGGTCACCCTAGGGTAGTTTTAACTCAACAAACACTAGGATTTCAACATTGTGACAATCTAAAGCTAAATCCATCGAACCAGGGAGAATCACGGACTGTTCTACCAAGTCCACGGCCGTGGACTGGCAAGAACAAACCGTAGACCCTAACAGAGGTTTCGTTCAAGTGAGTGACTCATCCAAGGGTAAATCTAAGTCCATCCTATCATAGTCCTAGCCACAACCATCCTTTCCTCACCCTAGAATCGCATCTATTTAGCCTACAACATGCATGATAACAATCAAAATCATCAAACATAAAATCATAGCTTCCATTGCAAGATAATGAAGAGAAAGAGATGAGAAAGTGAAGCAATCAAAACCAAGCTGAAAGTAAGATTAGAATGACTCACAACCCTTCCAAAAGAAGGTTTAAATGGTTCATACAACTCAAGAAATCGATTCCGAAATTCTTCACTACAAAAGCTATCAAAGTCTAGCAATGGTGTGTTCTTCTCCTCTTCTCCAATGGTAGCCTTCTTCCTTGAGAGAATCTTCTTATTGAGAGAGTATTTTGATTGGATGATAATGGATAATGGAGAGCTGCTCCAAGATGCCTTCTCTCAGCCTTGCAGGACCACTTTTATAATACAACCTTGCTAGAGTGAGCCATGAGATCGTGGCACAGCTGTCACAACTGTTTGGCAAAAACCACGGTTGGTTCCACGGCCGTGGACCTTCAGTGAACCGTGGTTTGGTGCTTCAGCTTCGCCTTGGATCATTAAGCTATGGTTTGGTGCATGGTTTATGTTGGCAAGGTTCCATGAGTCCTCTTTAGCCTCTAGTTTGCATCCTAATGAGTCCGAGGGCGTGTCATCTTGATGAACGATCCTCAAACGTATCATTTAAGCTCCTAAATCTCCCAAAATACCTACAAAGCAATGCAAAAGTCCGTGTAGACGTCTATCTCGACAAAACACATGATTTAAGTGTAAACGTCGTGAAATAATGCTAGATCATGCATGAATGAGTGAGAAATCTATCTAAATGATTACCTAAACCTAAGTCATAAATCGTGTTATCACCCTCAACCACTCCAGTTTTGCACCTGAAAGGCAAATTCAGCAAGCACGTGGTCAGCTTCGGATCATTGGTAGCTAAAGAATCCCCATGTGATATATCATGAGCGGCTCAATTTGGCACAAATAGAACAATCGAGGAGCAGATGTTTTGCTTTCTTTTTAAAAAGTTTCAACTAACTTCATTAACGGGAGGCAACGTGTTGAATGGGGTGATTCCTTCAATTAGGCATTCTCTCAAACACATGGAGTGCACTTTAAAGCATTCGTACAATCTTCAATTTAATGGTGGGTGAATTTCTCAATCTCTAATCATGATCAAACACACCAGGCTAGTAACGCAGTGAAAGCGTCTTCAAATTTCAGCTTACTCTAAAAAAATATATTTTGTAATAGCATGATCAAGTAGCTAAATATACCTATGCGTATCTCATGTTCCAAAAAAAGGAGATATGTACTATAGAAGATTGCAGTAGTTGTTTTCATAGCTTTTTTCCATCTTTGTGGCAATAATAAAGCAATAGGTTTCAGGTTTCTAGGTTCACTAGGGAGCTTGATGGTCATTTTATATATATGCCAATGATACGAAGCTTGGTTGAAGCAATTAAAACCGTCGATTAATGATCAAAGTACAAATCGACAATTCAGTACCTGTTATAATCGAGAGAGGAAATTGCGCACTCGAAGGGCTAAAATCGGCAGTCAATTACCAATTCCGGCTGCTGTGTGTTTGGAGTAGGAGGCAAAAGGCAAACGGCTAAAGAAGCAGATAGCGAAAACTACGGAGTGTTAGGCAACAGCTGTAACAGAGAGGTGAAGTAGGAGGTAAACGTGGTTTGGGTTTTTTCGGCCTTTCTTTCGGCGACTCGGGTCAGGGGTAAGTGAGTAAGGATTTTTGAGCTAGCTTTCGACGGAGAGGAAAGAGGCAAAGGGCTGAGAAGGTATGGGTCTATTGGTGATAAGAGCAAGGACAACGAGCATATGGATTTTTATGTAATTTCTTTCAAAAAAAAAGGGTAATTGTTTCACTGTTCATAAGAGCTCTCCCACTTTTATATATATGATAAATGCGGAGGTTTTCGTTTAGATATGACGACGTCGGAAGATATATCTCGTTTTTCATTGAAATTTTAAAGAGAGATTTTGGTAGTGTTCTTTCTTTTGAATTCTGATGTTTTCAAGTAGTTCGGTTAAGATTTTCAAGCACCTCAATAGTTAATATTAAGTATGGGTATATATTATGTATTTCTTATCACACTTTTTCCGGGAGCAAGAAGATTGGAAGGAGAAAACTTGTCGGAAAAAATGATGTGTTGGTTAAGTCGTCGCATATCACATTTTTTCGGTCGTTTGACGAGGGAGTAACTCTTGATGTGTAACGGAAACAGCGGCAAGAACGGCAACGAAGGATGTTCATGAGAGGTTGAGACAAAAGTAAGAAGGCGGTTGGTCGGGGGCAACATGTATACAATGTGTGGGAGAAGATTCAAAGGTTAAAACAAGAAGTAGTGAACCCGACGCAATTACTATTCAACACGTTGGTGAAAGAAAAATTCATTTTCGGTTTCAAGGGGTCAATTGATGAAAGCTTGGAAAACATTGCATTTGTCCATGAACAATCGATCAAAGTATAAGAGAAAGACCATTATATCACGATCATGGACACCACCTACAACACCAACATATGTAAGCTTAAATACGGTAATACTTTCAGTTAATGATTTTATTTTATTTATTTTTGGATTTTAGGTTCAAAATGACATTTTTGAGAATGTCAATCAAACATGCACCGATTTAACATTTCACTTGGGGTTTGCGTTTATGGCACGGGAATATGCGGATACATACACGTGGGTTTTGCAACATGTCAAAGAGTGGTTTCAAGAGTCTAAATACCGACCGTAGGTGATAGTGATCGATCTGGAGCTTGGGCTTTTGAGCCTATCCCCTTGTTTTTTCCAAATGCATCTCATTTGTTGGGCTCATAGCGCGTCGACCACGGGGTAGGGGGAAAGACCTTTAAGAAGACATAATTAGTAACTATGAAACATGAATTCTAAAGTCAATGTAGTGTTTTGTTCAAATCAAAGTCAAGTTCAAAATTTGAAGCTCGACATCATGCAATGGGCGAGCATTGAGAGGATTGGTGGGGTGATGGATTGCTTGAACAAGATGTGGATTTGTCATGAGGAGAAAATTGCAGGTTACTTGGTGGACCAACATTTTCATCTTGGCATCCAAGAGACAAATATGTATGTTTCAATTTAATGATGTAATCTTTTGAATAACTAGATGAAATTATTAGTTCAAGTTAGACTATGACATGTTTCTAAGAGCAACCACATCGAACTGATCTTAACAAATCTTGCTTTGATCTTATGTGGGACCCACATCAATTTTTTTGGAACCAATGTTTTTCATCTTGCAAAAGATTAATCTTGAGTGGAGTCCACAACAATATATTTCAATTTTTAGGTTCAACTTTATATTTTTTTAATTCCAATGTCTTCATTTTTGTTTTTTTTACTTCAACGGTTGGCATCAACGTCTTCAATTTTGTTTTTATTTCAATTTTTTTTATGTTTCTTAATTTGAGATGTACTAAGTATATATTTATATTCATTTATGTTCTTATTAAAATGTTTAAAGATAAATATTAGTAATATATATGATATAAATATTTATAAATAACAATAAACTATAAAATTTAAAAAATATGTAAAATAAAATTATTTTTATGTATTATAGACTTCCATTATATATATATATATATATATCTATATTTGTTTTAAAAAATTTCAAATTGTTTTATTTATAAACTTATTGATACAATACAAAGTTTATATATTTAAATTTATTATATTCGTTAAGGAATTTTCTTAAAATTTAATGTGTAATATGATTTTTGTAATTTTATCTATCGTGTATAAATTTTAGTTTATATTTATTTTTTACATTTTTTTATTTCTTTCCCGAACTAACTTTCTATTTCAACTATTTTTTTTATGTGAACTAACTTTCTTTTAAATTATTTTATTATTATGTTTTGCATAAATTTTAGATTATATTTAAAATTTTATGAATTTTAAAATTGTCGTATTTAATATATAATCACAAGATTTAATATTTAGTTCATATTTATTTAATCTAATTCGTTTATGGTTTTATTGATAAAACAAATAAAAGTAGATAATATATAATATGCATGTTAAGAACAAGTTTTGTGTTCTATTAATGTGGATATAATTTAGGTTGTGTTCTTAAGCTGACGTGGTAGAGAGAGAAAAAACTGAAAGTGAAAAAAGGTGAGTCGAGATTAATCTTGAGACTTCTTTGATGTGGGTGCTCTAATAAACGTAATGCGTAGAGTTGAATCCACACACTTTGCTTTTAAGAAGCAATTTGATGCATTTAACTTCCGACTACAAATGTGCTTGAAGCATATCAATTTGATGTTTAGGGATCAATTTTGTCGATTGATGGCATCATTGGAGCATTTCAATTTTAAGACTCCGAGTGAGGTTGCAAACTTATTGATGTTCTTCCTAATATTGGGTAGGATTTTTGATAAGTTCATATATGACTTGCATGAGACCTACATTAATGTAGGCAAAGGGGGAATACAGTCATGATTGTGTTAAATGTTTTGTGTGGTCATCTACCGGATTACCTAGTCCACGTGAAATTGTGAGTATCATGCAATAAGTACGGATTTTCATTGATACGGATGTCCATGTATTTTGGCGTAAGATCAATTGGTTTAGGGTTTGGTCGAGTGGCTCAAACGAACGCGCTGAGATCAATGAGAAATAGGTTGTTGCCACTTACCTCCGAAAGACGGTCAAATTGGGTGTATTCGATAAGAACCAAGTTCGGCAATTAGGTACATTGTGGAGGGTGATGCAAATCCATAGATTATGAATCTAAAAAACCCTAATGTCTAAAATCCCAAAAGAAGACCAAAGAAGGACACCGGGAGAAGGAAAAAAAAAGTCAAGGTTTCAGCATGTTAGAGATGAAATCAGAGAGACAAGTGATGACAAGGAGAAAACAAATCAAAGAAGATACAAGATTCCGAGATTTCATATATTACACAAAACCCATCGGTCATTATTCGAGGTTATGACTTCGGGAGAAAGAGCTTCTATTTATTCATGGTTTCGTATGCTATACACTTGCAAAACGTATTAGGTGTGTAAATTGTGGATTTAGGGCTCATGTTGTGTTGCAACATGTGGAGGGAATTTACTACGAACCTATATTGATACATTGCCCTACTTTATCCTATAGATACACTGAGCAATTTTGCGAACCGACTCAATTGGCTACATCGGAATTCTTTTGCACCAGAGTTCTATTGGTTGAAGATGTATATATGTGGTGCATTGTTCGACACTGTTTACTAGTGCCCACACCCTCGCTTATCTAGACAAGTTCACGATGCATACAAATTTTCCCTAATCCGACAAGAAGCCGCACCCGGATCGCCCCGCCTAACCCAACCTTGTTCCTTTGCTGGGATCATAACACATTGTTGCGGTGTATATATATATATATATATATTATATAAGCTTTCAATACTGTTTTTATTCTTATTTAAATTGTACTAGCTTTTTAGTTTACCTAAACTTGTGTACAAATGTGGTTCTTTGAAGGATATCTGATCCCTCCAACATTGAATGCTTGTCACGTCTTCGTGATGATAGTGTGACGTGGTTGAAGGTATAATATCAAGTGAGCTTCGAACAATTTCAAAGATTACGAGCATTGGACCATCGACCATCGACGTAGTTATGTTTCTCATGAAATGTATAGTAATCGATCTTTTAAAAATATAATGTTTGTCTATTTTTATAAATGAAAATTTCTCATTTGGGTCAACTACACAAGCTTATAAAAATGAATACAAACTTATAAAATAAATTCCACATACTTATAGAATAAATTCCACAACTTAAAAAATAAATTTCGACAAACTTAAGAAACGGAATGAATATGTAGTCAAAGTTCAAACATAGTCAAATAATATAAACATAGTCAATGAAATACAAACATAGTCAAGCCCTTACAAACTTAGTCAAATGCAACTTCAAAATGGAAAATAATTATATTTTGTTGCTTGACTAGGCTATACATCATCATCATTACCATCGTCTCCTTGACTATCTCTCCATTGTTGTCTCACCTGATGGTTAGACTCAAAACCACCTAACATCTCTCTCAACCGAGATATATGTTGAGTCGTCGGTTTGGTCCCCTTATTAACCATTCGTGCAAGCACGATCTTAACATGTTGTAAACACTATCAAAAAACATATCTACACAAACTTAGTTCTACTGAAACATTTATTTGAAATTGATGAGGCGTTAAGCCGCAATTCCCCTCCGACAGACACAAATCTCGGATGGATAGAAGAAATCTCGGGCGAGATTTCGTGAAGAACAGTCCGAGATTTTAAGTAACTCAAAAAATGGATTAGTGGTCGATATGGAAAGATAAGAAGATGAACATGAAATGATAAATGATAAGTATAGGAAGGTATGAATCAAGATATTCCCGCAAAAAACCTTGATCAATGATATGTCAAAACCGCTTAATGAAGAGCTTACCTTAACCCTCATTTCTTTAACCTTACACAAGTATTCTAAGTAAGACAAGCACAATGATGGACTAGAATTGACCAGGAGCACCAACCTTCAAAAAGATTAACACACACAAGCACAATCTAGCAAGGACTTCACAACGATTCAATAAAGGTCTCTCTCTTTGATAGAATAGGAATGAATAAAATACAAACTTCATAAACGAAGATGCAAGTCACACAAATATGTGAAAATATATCAAGTCTAATCTCTCTAGCAATCTCCCCCACTAAGGCTATTTTATAAGGAAGATCAACTATGAAAACTAAGAAGATATCTTCTAAAAGATAATATTAGGAAATATATCTTAAAAAGATATACAAATAATAATCCAAAAATAAAACAACCAGCAATTACCTTAAGAATGTTTGAGAGATTTAAGGTAATACAATCTAAAATATAGTTGTCAAAAATAAGATCATGGGCCGGATCTTCACGCGCGTGTCAGGAAGGAAATCTCGGGTGAAAATCTCTGCCGAGATTCCTGGAGGTCGACCGAGATTTCTTCTCTGGGACTCTTTCCTAGCCTTCTTCCATGTTTGAGAGATCTTCTTGGTCATGGCATGACTCTTCCATAACAGTCAATAATGTCACCAAAGGTTCTAAGAGTTACTAAGGTCTCCTTGAGTGCACATGTTGTGAGTAAGCTTGTAAATTCATCTTGAATAGACTTTGCTCTCGACCTCGTGATTGCTCCTTCCATAGTAGAATCCGAATAAGGTGTAGTTGGTTTATTCTTCAATGCTTTAGCATTTGATCTAGTAAATGGTCCTTGATGTCGTGTTGGAGATGGTCCTACATCATAAATGAAACATGAGATATTTCAATTATACTCGTACCATAAACGTCGTATCGCAAGTGAAGGCTCATGTCCTGGACCGGTACTTATCCATGATGATCGCAATATGAATGGGTGACAATTAGACCTAGACATCCTTGGACTTGAGATGGACCTTTACAAAAAATTACCCGTTTATTCGTGCCAAACTCGAACTAAATCTAGAACTCGGGTTGCATGGCTTGTCCAAACTCATCGGATTCTCGGACCCAGGCAACCCGTAGGTCCCTTTTTTTATTTATTTAAGTTTTAGTCTTGTTTATAGTAGGAGAAGAACTATGAATTCATTAGTCTCACTTGTGACTATGTCAAGAACTGAAAAAATGTAGGAGAAGAACTTAAGGATGACTGTGGCCGAATAAAAGAAGCCATTTGACATCAGAGCATCTTCCATCTTAGGAAACTTGCCATCCTTAAAAAGGAGGATTATGACATCCTCCTTAGTCGGATTAGTAGATCTCCTACTTTATTTTACAAATACCAAAATGAGTAATTTTACACAACTTTTTCAAATAAAAACAACACATATAAAAAAGACAATCAATTAACCTCAAAATTTAAAATAAACTTGAGTTGTTATATGATTAATAAAAAAATATCTTTATAATAAATAAAATAAAATGGCGCTTTCATTCCCATTTAATTCATGAAAACTATAGTCAAAACTAACATTAACGATCTTTATAATTTATAATGCTTTTAATATATATATATATATATATATATATATATATATATATATATATATATATATATATATATATATATATATTTGGGTCATTCATTCGTCCGTTTCAATCGTCAATGTTGCTCTACGTTTGAAGAGATTCGAATTAAATCTTCGGATAAACACTCATAGCTCGTTTGATATGACCGTAGGAATGGAGTTGGAATCATGAATCGAAATGAAATAAAGAATTAAAAAAAGTCATTCTTGATACTTGGTGTTTGATATGATGTTGGAACGCAAGATTTTTGACAAAATTTTGATTTTATATGAGTTATAAAATAAGAAATCGTATCATATTTGATTATATATGTGTGAATGTTTATAATATAAACATATGCTATTTTTTATACTACATATAAGAATGAATACTAATTATAAACTTAATGAATAAACACTAAATAATCGTCAATCCAAATAAATAGGTATATGACTTCTTCTATCAAATATTTTTTTCCAATTGAAATAATTAATATTATTTTCGAGCATTTTTCGATAACATTACATTTTTAACGAAATATTAGTATTATAGTTAGATTTTTTTTTAATCAAAATCACATTTTTCTACAAAGTAATAATATAATTCAAATAATTGTTGGAAAGTAATTTTTTTTTATAAAAAAATTATTATTTTTATTTTGTAAAACTAAATAAGTAAGTATAAATATATAATAAAAATATATAAAATCATTCTCATTCCGATTCTAAATTTTACTAAACATGAAGTATTGATATGACTCATTTCGATTCTAATTTCTGATTCCATGAGAATCTTACCAAACTAGCCCTTAAGTAGTATAATGTCACTTAACCATCTTAAATTAGATTGTATTAGATTGGTATCGTATAAACGCTGTTTTACAATTCAAAACCAAACGAGCCCTTAAGTAGCCTTATGTCCATTTGTATGAGAGGTTGCATCTTGTTCGAGACCACACCGCCACCACGGTAGCCACTAACGGAACACAGCTTTACAATTCAAAATTTAAAAAAATCCAAACAGTAATTGCTGATTAAATAGTGTGATTTATCACAGATGACATTTCTTCTCTTCTAGTTCCAGTCCCCCACCTTCTTCGGTCCCTGTTGCTGTTGCTCTCTCTTCTCTGTGCAGACGGCAGGCATCAACCATTCTCACCAGCGACATCCTTGAACATCAAGAAACAACCTTCAATTGGCTCAAGCTCCCTAATAAAGAAAGCATTTTTCAAAGCTCAAAATCCCAACCCCTCCATGTGATTTCCTCTGACAATATCGATTTCTCTCTCTTCAACTCTTGATTCAATACTTCTTATACCCTCTCTACCTTTATTCAAAATGCCCAGCTAGCAAGGAGAACAACCGCGCAACTAATAAATCCCCACTGCCGAAAACGACGTCGTACTTTAGATGTCTTCTCGTGGGCGGAGCAGCTCCCCCTTCAGCTATCGCCGGGCCTCTAGCCCTCACTCTTCTTCCTCTACGTCGTCGTTTTTGAACACCAGTGGCCGTTTCCTCCCTCAATCTTCATCTACCTCCTCCACCAGATCTACAACCCCTCATCGCACTCGCAGCGATTCGATGTACTCCACCTCACAATCTTATGCTGTTCCTTCTGGATCGTCACCCGTCGGATTCCCCGCCGATGATCTCCTCGCTGACCCCGCCGACTTCCCTGGATCCTCCCGGGATAGTATTTCTGTTACCGTTCGGTTTCGGCCTATGAAGTGAGTTCTTATATGTTTAGATCTGGACTCAATGCGACTAGATCTGCTCTTTGCATTGACCTGATATTGGACTCCGGAGTTCATTGATTGCTTTGAATTTTTGGTGTTTGTTTAGTGAGAGAGAGTACCAGCGTGGAGATGAGGATGCGTGGTATCCCGATGGTGATAAGATCGTTCGGAGCGAGTACAATCACGCTGCCGCTTATGCATTCGGTAATTCAGTGTGCTACATTAAATGCGGTTTACTGATGAATTATGTGGTTTCTAATTTTGAGATTGGAAGACCAAATAAGGGTTTGCTTTGGAACATCTCATTCATTTAATTTTGATTGCTAGACAAGGTTTTTGGTCCGGATGCTACAACTGAAGAGGTTTATGATGTGGCCGCGCGGCCGGTAGTTCAAGCTGCTATGGAAGGTGTCAATGGTATGCTACCGGAAGTTGAGCTAATTAAGAAACTGATGGAATTATGATGAATTATATATTTGAAATACAATCTGGAGACCAGATGCACCATCTCTTAGTTGCATTAGAATTTCTATCTTGACTATTGGCTGATGCAACAAGATGGGATTGTAGGTACTGTGTTTGCTTATGGTGTGACCAGCAGTGGGAAGACACACACAATGCATGTCAGTTTCAACTTTTCTTAATTTTTGTCACTAGAATTTCACTACTCGATTCGTTAAGCTGTAATATTGTTAGATTTGATAATGTTTTTATTTACCCTTTTATGTATAGTTGTGTATCTAAAAATACTACAATGTTGGGCTTGGATGTATATACGATTTCTCTTGTAACTACCACCTGCATAATTCTGTACATCCGGTAACTAATTAGGAATCTCTGAAATTCCATTTAAATCTAGCTAGGTTCCCTTAGACAATCAGTGGTCGCATCTAATGAAGACATTACGGAGAAGAGAGCAGTGATTTGCTAATAATAATAGTACTTCAAAATTGAAATATTGCACAGCATTTACAATAGCTTCGGTCCATTATGAAGATATAGTTACTCTTATATGTGTGCTCAGTGTTGCTTTAGATAACAGTGAGAGGTTGAACAGCTTATAATTTTTGTTTTTCACGACAACAATAGCCTAAATGCAAGTTATGCAACACCCTTGAATTTGTCTGTTTTTAGCTGAAAACAAAAATTTGTATTCTACAATTCAAAGTAGCTTCTCAAGGATGATGATGTCTTTTATTGACTAAAAATTTCACAATTTTGTACTACATTATACTGACTTACAAGCTTGACAAAGAACTTGATAGTTCTACTACTTCTCTAGTTTTATGGATGAATATGTTGGTTTCCCATTCAAAACTACTTTTTAAGCATATGATCTTTTCTATTTTCTATTCTGTTTCCCTTCTGGCATAACTTCTATGATTAAGAATCCGCACCTTCTAATAGATGTCACTACTATATTTGCAGGGGGATCAAATTTGTCCCGGTATTATACCTTTGGCGATCAAAGATGTTTTTAGTATGATCCAAGATGTAAGCCAGCTGTATTTTCTGCATCCCTTCTAACACAACATAGTTAGGCGTTAATGACTGTGTTTTTCAGTGATATATGCTTGTGAATCGTTTACTATCTGCCTCCTTTTGCAAATGATGTATGTCCCTTCGTCATTTGTCTCAGACACCTGGACGGGAGTTCTTGCTCCGCGTATCATACCTTGAGATATATAATGAGGTCAGTATCTTCAGACACGATCTCTACTATGCAAATATAATGAGGATGATATAGCTATTTCCACGTGTAATATATTTATTTGTTCCATACTATATAGGCTTCATGCTATTGAATCTCACTACTAGTGTATCCATATTTAGTATTTCACATTTCTATACCTAGACTCTACAATAAAAAAGCACATCTAAAGATATAATTATGAGGTAGCTATCTGACTAGTTTATTTTCTTCATATCTTTGAAATATATCATACTGTAGGTATCTCTCGACCTGATCTCTACTCTGCAAATATAAAGAGGATGACAGAGCTATTACCGTCATGATATATTTATTTGTCGCAGATTTTCATTTCATACATGAGTGGGCCATGCCATGTTCTGTCATCATTTATTACGTCCCATGTGTCTCATAGTCTAGTCGGATTGAAGTACACAACCAAAGATTTTTTGAAAATTGTAGAAATGACCCAAACCAACACTCGCCGTGGAATGTATTCCCACGTCTAACACCGTCATGCGATCACTCGTCCCACGGCCACAGTCAACATGTAAACGTCTCACCCACACAAGTAGCCAGTGTAGAACAACCGTTCCCACATTGGGTCTCAATGTATAATGACCTTCTCACGTCAGGTCTCAGCATAAGCTGGCCCTTCCCCTGTCGGGTCTCAACGTGGAATGGTGTTCCCCACACTTTCCCTCTTATGTCTCAGTGTGGGACGACCTTTCCCACCTTGGGTCTAGTGTGTGACGGCCCTTCCCATGTTTGGGTATCAACGTGGAACAACGTTCCCCACACCAACATGCAACAGTTGCCGTTCGCAGTTCATTTATTTTGGCGCAGAAAATTGACCAAATACATTCCTTTTCAAACAACTCCATGCACTTATGAACCGAATCTAATACAAACTAACATCAATTCACGCTTTTTAAACTTGATTCGACAATCAATTTCATCAAAAAACAACTCAAGCTCCACCAAATTTGTAGAATAAAACTCGGAATTTTAACCGCAGATCCTAAATTATGAAAATTCAACCGGTTCATAGGTGTTTTGCACAAAATTTATCTTCAACCACAATCTTTCTATGTAGATGTCAGTTGAACCCCTAATTGTTGAATGTGACCTAGGATTCAGGCTCGAAATTTAGCCTTCAAGATTGACAGGTTTGAGAACCCAAATTCGCAGGGAGAGAGAAAAATTGTGCATTGAAGGGGTTTGGAGTCAAATTTCCATTTTTTTAAAAAATAGGCTGTGTACTCCAGTGTGAGTGGGCTATGAGTTAATTTATGTTTATTATCCTGTTCTCTTCATTACTTGATTTGTCACATCGAACCCTGTTTTGGTCATTGTGAGTTTCAACTAGTGAATGCAGTCTATATTTCTTGTGATGTTTTGTAGTGTTTAGCTACTCAGTTTGATTGCATGTGAATAGAAACTTATGGAGATTATTAAATCCTTTTCATGCAGGTGATAAATGACTTGCTTGATCCAGCTGGCCAGAATTTGCGTGTTAGGGAAGATATGCAGGTTTGTTATCAGCTGTAATACTTTTAGCCGTACTTGGTATTGTATTTGTACTCTAATCATTCCTGTAGCTGGTTATTGATAAACTAAAATTCCAGCATACTGAAGAAATTATTTAACTGTGAACAATGCAATTTTCTAGGGCACTTATGTGGAAGGTATGAAAGAGGAAGTTGTTCTGTCACCTGGTCACGCACTGTCTTTCATCGCAGCCGGAGAAGGTACAGTAGTTTTGTATACTAGCCTTCTTATTTCTTTCTTTGACTTGCTGAAAACTTTTACTGTGATTAATCTTCTATTTGTCTTTTATGGAGGTAGAGCATCGTCATGTGGGATCGAATAATTTTAATCTTATGAGTAGCCGAAGTCACACCATATTTACACTGGTAAAATTCTTGCACATGATATGATGGATTTTATCTTTGCACTTGTATCTTATTTATTTGACAGATCCAAGGCCGATATGGTTAGAATTTTGTGCTTAGATGCTTTGGTATTTCAATTTAGTAGTATTGACATTAAGTTTCACAAATATATTATTTATAATCTAAATTAGTACTTTTGGGTGCTTAATTCGTGGTTGTGAAGAGTAGGTATTGTATTGTTCCTTTTTAACCTTTTATTTATTATCTTCATACACAGGTGATTGAAAGCAGTGCACGTGGTGATGAATATGATGGTGTCATTTTCTCCCAGCTTGTATGCCAAAGCCTTAGTCTTGAAAAATCTGTATTTTCCTTGTGAACTACTTCTGTATAAGTTCTAACCAGTACTATATTTCCCTAGAATTTAATTGACCTAGCAGGGTCAGAGAGCTCCAAAACTGAGACAACAGGACTGCGAAGAAAGGAAGGATCATATATCAATAAGAGTCTTTTGACTCTCGGAACGGTAGGTGCCTTACAAGCTGTCTTCTTTCTCCAACTAAAATTTGTGATTACTGAACTATGGTCAGAAGTAGACCTGCACTTTGTTTCCCTCATTAGCTGTTTGTTGTTTTAATTCATCTTCTGCTATTGTTATCCTGCATAAAGGTAATCGGAAAACTCAGCGAAGGGAAGGCATCTCATGTACCATTCAGAGATTCTAAGCTCACACGACTTCTTCAATCTTCCCTTAGTGGTCGTGGACATGTATCAGTGAGTCTTTCATAATGTTTTTTCTGGGCAATTAAATTTGCTTGCAACCAAGATTTCTTTTCAAAACCCCTTCTCCCCTCTTTCAAACTCACGAGTTTTGTGACTTTTGATTTGTTTTCTTGACAGAGCCTTATCTTTAGGATTTTGGTTTTTATATTATTTGTAGTTTAATAATGCTCCTTTTGTTGCATTTTAAACTGGTATCTTGGTTTTGATATTTTTGCTTCATAGTTGTCAAATTTGCCTAATTAATGCTTTTCTTGTTCCGCATTTACAGCTTATTTGCACAGTTACTCCAGCATCCAGTAGTAATGAGGAGACTCATAATACTCTGAAATTTGCTAGCAGGGCCAAGCGAGTGGAAATATATGCTTCCCGCAATAAGGTACGAAATTAAATTACGCGAAAGTTTGTAATTTTATAATACATGTGCAAAATTTGAACCATGTAATTGATTCCCTTAATTCAAAATATAAAGTATATGGTTTGCTGACAAAACATATCTTCTTTTAGATTATTGATGAGAAGTCCTTAATCAAGAAGTATCAGCGGGAAATTTCAATTCTTAAGGAAGAACTTGACCACTTAAGGAGAGGAGTGTTGGTGGGTGTCAGCCATGAGGAGATAATAAGCTTGAGACAACAGGTTTTAGCTTTTATTCTATAAACTCTTTGACTTCAATTAGCTTTCTACTTCTATCATTTGTAATCACTGGTTTATTTGGCATTCATAATTTAACTGAAGCTTCATATGTTTATCCTTTTTCATATTTGTTATTTATCCTCTAGCTTGAAGAAGGACAAGTCAAAATGCAGTCCAGATTAGAAGAGGAGGAGGAAGCAAAAGCAGCTCTTATGAGCAGGATTCAAAGGCTAACTAAATTGATACTTGTTTCTACAAAGAGTGCTATTCCTGTAATATTAAGTGATGCAGCGGGGCACCAAAGGAGTCACTCTGCCGGAGATGATAATGTAAGTCTTTAGTAATGCTAACTTTAGTATAGTTCTATTTCTTTTTACCAATAAGGCTGCATCTGGCTTTGATTGTAGTTAATTGTTGAATTACAAACATGTTATTGTGTTTTGTTTTTCCCGATTTCTTCTTGTCCTCCTATATTCCAAACTTCGAGCATCCAACTATGAATGCTTGTTGATTTGATTCCACTTCTTTCAGAAATCAGATGTTTACAAGGATGGTTCTTTGCTTGGGGAAACTGAGATCAATAGGGATTCCTCATCCTCTGCTTTAATTGATGCTTCTGGTGATTTTAAGCACAGTAGATCATCCAGCAAATGGAATGATGATCTATCTCTATGTGGCAGTACAATAACAGAATCAAACCAAGCCGGTGAAATCATCAGTGGTGTGAAATTATCAGTGGTATGTGGTTCTTATCTTTCCCTTTTTATGTGAATCTCAATAAGAATCCTCTATATGCGCAGTGAGTGTGGATGTGAAAGTTGAAACATATATTGATTATTTACAAATGATCAACGTGTGAAAATAACCTCCTTGATTTATTTGAGGTTCTGTAGTAAGGTATTGAATTTTAGAAGGCGATGTAGGCTACATCATGTAGCGCTAGACTTTACCTATACTTGCACTGGACTAGATCCGTTCGAAACCTAGAAATTTATTGGAAGTCATTATGACCCTACCTATTTTAACCCTATACTTGCCGTGGAACTGCAATATTTGATTCTTTCTGTCAACACTTCAATTCCAAGTTCCAAGAGTATCATTTTAGTATCAAGGCTGTATTGATAGCATCCTATGCTGTTATTAAAGTCAGAATGTTAATTATGTCTCAGGGTGATATGACATTATCAGATGAGATGGACCTTTTGACGGAGCAGGTCAAAATGCTTGCTGGAGAAATTGCATTCAATACAAGCACACTGAAGCGCTTGGTAGAACAGTCAGCAAATGATCCTGATGCATATAAGACACAAGTATTGCCTCTCTCTCCTTGATTTTTTGACATAATTTATGTCAGGACTGTGTTTTTTGAGCAAATTTCTGTTTATATTTTTTCTAAGAGAAGTCAAAGGTCTAGAATTGTTATTGACTTGTTGGGTCTTATTCTGGGGTTTTATGGTCTTTGGATAGAAAACATGCTTCCTTTCCACACACGACGAAGCTTAGTGTACAAGGTGTCAATGTTGATAATATAAATGGTGGAACACTCATGCTTAAAATCAAGTCCAATTCCTCACAGCCGGAAAGAGGCTAAAAGAGTTGTCTTCTACATGCTCGTGTTTTTGTTAAAATGTTTTAAAGTTGATACCTTGGGCTGAAAACATGTTCTTTTCGTAAAACTTCCCTGTAGAGAGTCATTTTGTTATTGAATTTCAATTAGGTTTGGGGCATTACATATTGTTTGGAGGCACTGATGGTTGAATGATATCTTTATATTGTCCAACTTATTTTGTAAAGAGCACCTCTTGAGCCCCTAGTAAATAAATTTTCTTTGCTACATTTTGTTTCTGTTTATTAACAATATCAAGTAGAACATAGTATATGGTATCCTAATTGGCATTTTACTATTATGTAACCACGTTGCTGTTTGAATTTTTGTTTTTGAGTGAGGATCATAATGCCTTGTTCTCCCACCCATTATATCATCTTTTGTATAATTTCAATGCAGATTGAGAATTTGGAACGAGAAATCCAAGAAAAAAGGAATCAAATGAGGGCTCTAGAGCAGCGAATTGTCCAGAGTGGCGAGGCTTCAGTTGCTAATACATCCCTTCTTGATTTGCAGCAGGTTATTTGTCACGCAAGTTTCATATAATTATCCATCAAGTCGTTTATATGGTGCATTTCTGTGTTTAATTGTCTTTTTGATTATTCTCAAGAGATAATTCAACTTATATTTTCTATGTAACAGACTGTGATGAGATTGACGGCTCAGTGCAATGAGAAGGATTTTGAATTAGAGGTGCGTGTTGCTTTGTATTTGTTGTCTTGCTATGGATTTTGGGTTGCCAAATTCTAGACTTAAGATACTTTTCTAGTTGCTTTACAATTATTCATTTTCGGAAGTTGATTTATCTGTAGAATATAGTGTGAGGATTGGTGATTTTGTCCAAGCGAACAGGCCTTACAAGGTATATATGCACGTATAAGCTGCTACATGAATAATTAGAAGCGTAGGATGACAAATAGTAAAACAATTAGCTAAATAAAGCATATAAAAAATATCATCTACAAGTTGTTACCCATGCTTATATGTTCCCAATATAGTTATTCAATAATCAATATAAGCTGCTACATGAATAATTAGAAGCGTAGGATGACAAATAGTAAAACAATTAGCTACATGAATAATTAGAAGCGTAGGATGACAAATAGTAAAACAATTAGCTAAATAAAGCATATAAAAAATATCATCTACAACTTGTTGTTACCCATGCTTATATGTTCCCAATATAGTTATTCAATAATCAATATATATAATAAAATATTTTGAATCCTCACTGTTGCTTCTGAGCACTTTTTGCTTATGTCATTTTGTAATAATTTTGAATAATATTGACATTAAAAATTATCAAAATTGTATCTACAAGTTATATTTTAGAATATTAAATCTGAATATATATAAAAGAATATAAAAATATCAATTTATGGCATGACTAATATATTTGGTAGTAGTATATTAGCCGTCAAGACGTATACATTTAACATATTTTTATTGTCAGGATATGAAGAAATATCGTTAGTTTCAATCTCATGGAAAATTCATAATAATGGATTATAGTGTCCCTGGACAATTACGCAAGTTGAATCGGTGAAATGTAATCTTTTTGTACTAAATATATTTAAAAAATGGATGAAATATTTAAAAAGATTAATGTATGACATAAATTATTACAAGCTACATGAATATTTTTACAGCTAAATGGTTTTAAGAAGATATTATCTTCTTGATCAATACTTCACTTAAGCATATGTGTTCAAATCACACATGAGGCACATTATAAGCTTATCTTTGTTTTTGAACCAAATTTGATATGTTGATTTATCAAAAAATTTAAAGCCTTTTTTTGTACCGACTCTTATTATTTTTAATTATATATCAATTCAAACCCAAAATATAAGAAAGCATGGACAATAGATCATGTCGACATATCACAAACTAAAATTAGAAACTGAAAGTAGAGATTAATAGTCTCATCATCTTTTACTAAAACATAATCAAATTAATAGTCCAACATTACCCTTTTAATGAGATATCATGCCTGAGTTTAACCTATGTAGTTTTATTGATATTATACATTTGAACATGTCAGCCCACTGTATGCACATCTAGTTTTGGGATTGGGAAAATTACCACATGAGATGTTATCTCTAAACAAAATGTTTCTACTCTGTGTTTTTTGTTGTTGTTGTGATTATCCGGTTCTGGCTCTAAACCGGTGATCGTCAAATGTCCGGGAGTAGGAAAACAAGGTGCTCGTGATTTTGACATTAGGAGAAGAATTTGTTTTTCTTCTTTTTTTGTGATTATACTTTTGAAATTACAAATATCATATTTGGACGAAGACACAACAAAATTTGGGGATGGAATAAACATTATATCTTTTATTATTTCAGTTTAAATTAAATCTTAAAAAATAATTGAAGAACATCTAGGCTGTATTTTCTCCAAAATATATAGTTTTGTAATGTAAAGTGAAATTCTATTATGTGTTAGTGTCATGCTGCAGTTGAAACTATGCGTCAGGGATTCGTTAAGTCCATGGTTCGCCGCTCAGTGAGCCAAAAGTCGGGCACACTTTAGGCTGCGGTTGAGGCTTGTGTCATGCAATCTGTGAACGTGATGTCAAATTTGATATTGCCAAGTGCCAATTTCTTACCATTTAAGCTATAATTGCATTTTAAATTTCCTGTTATTATGTCATATATATCTAATCTATAATTCCCAGTTATATATGATAGCTGATAATGGTGGAAAGTCTAAATTGAATCTTGGATAATTTCTTGTGTCTAGAAAATTGTTTAAATATAATCCATAACTGTTAATTATATATGAAAGTTAATGTCAACTAGCGCATTCTAAATTGTCGCCCTTATTCTTTTCTCTCCATCTCAATTGAATATAGAGGACTTGACTGCCCGTGCCATGACTTGTAGCTATTGGTCTAGGCTCTCTGATAGAGTATTTAGTAATTTATTTATTACTTTAAAAAGATCTATCACCATGCTGTCTCTAATGTGAACGTTTATTTGTATTTGACAGTTAAAAACGGCGGACAACTATATTCTTCAGGAACAACTTCAGAATAAGGTAAATACTTGCAGCTGCTCTCTTGGTTATTGTCTTTCTTTTCTCTTGCCTGAAAATTTTATTCATGTATTTTTTCTCGTTCAAGTCATCAGCGGTATGCATTCTTTTTAACAGAGTGGTGAAAATCAAGAACTGCTGAAGAAAATACAGGCGTTGGAGCACCAATTTGCGTTATCAAGTGGCAATAAATCATCATTAACTCGTGAACAGCATGCGTCTCAAGAGTACGTTGACGAGTTACAGAAAAAGGTCCAATCACAGGTGACTACTAAGATCTGTGAGCTTCTGAAATGGTTGATATAATATGCTTTAAGCTTGCATATATTCTATGTTGATCCTAGGGAAAAGAAGTTCCAAATTAGTATTAATATGGTGACTGCTGTCTTCCAGGAGATAGAGAATGAGAAACTTAAGCTGGAACATGTACAATTCCAAGAGGAGAATAGCGGATTGCGCGTGCAAAATCAAAAGCTATCTGAGGAAGCATCGTATGCAAAAGAACTTGCATCGGCTGCTGCTGTTGAGTTAAAGAATTTGGCTGGTGAAGTAACTAAACTGTCTTTGCATAATGCAAAGTTGGAAAAGGAGTTGCAGGCTGCTCATGCCAGAAATGCTAGCTTACAAGCTGCAAACCGAAAATATAATGATGGCAATAAAAATGGAAGAAGGGGAAGGTTATCAGGTAGAGTGAATGAAAGTTGTGGCAATGCTTACGATGATTTTGATTCATATAGCTTAGATTCAGATGACCTTAAAATGGAACTGCAAGCAAGGAAGCAACGAGAGGCGGTTTTAGAGGCTGCTTTAGCAGAAAAGGAAATCGTAGAAGGAGAATACAGGAAGATAACTGAAGAGGCAAAGAGAAGGGAGGCAGCCTTAGAAAATGATTTGGCTAACATGTGGGTGCTTGTTGCTAAATTGAAGAAAGATGGTTCAGCTTTTGCTGATTCAAAAACAGGGCAGGATAATGGAGAACTTTTGAGTGAGCGAAAAATGAACGTTGCTTCTCTCAAAGAGGCACCAAATTTTGAGAGCACAAAACCAGTCCAGGATAATCCTAAAGAAGAGCCCTTGGTTGCTAGGCTTAAGGTATAAATTTGGTGTATCTTCCTTCTGCATTGTGTTTCTCATATAATGGAAGTTTGGCGGCATTTAATACATCAAGGATTAATGACAAAAAGAAAATGATAGTTTCCTATTTACAACCAAATAAAATAACTTCTTTGCTGCACGATAATATTATAATGATCAAATATTGACCTGTACAGTGGTGAGGAATACTTAGACCTGGGGGAATCCATGTCTACTATATATGCAATTTTTTTTGTTGGGGGCAAAAACATTGCCAAGGCATGGTGAAATTTGTGTGTCCATAGTCGACATAAAAAATAAACAGTCCAAGTTTAACATGCTGATGCCAAATTACTGCTAAGTGGCTGGCTGCTCAGAGCGAGTATCTAATATAACGTCTAAAAATAACTAATTGAAGAGTTTGTTATTTGAATTATTCTGTGACTATCTGTCTACCCTTAAAAGATATTTTTTGATTTGCCAATTTACAATATTATCCTGATCTCTAAAGCAGATTTAGGATATGGGTAGTTTGTGTAACAATGTCAATTTTGTTTATCCTTAGGCACGAATGCAGGAGATGAGGGAGAAAGAACTCAAGTATACGGCCAACGGAGACATGAATTCCCATCTTTGTAAAGTATGTTTCGAGTCATCAACCGCCGCCATTCTTCTTCCTTGTCGGCATTTTTGTTGTAAGTTCAATCTTCTTGATTCTCTTTTTGCTTTTTAAACTCCATGATGTCATTCTTTCTACTGAATCATCTTGTTTGTGCCATAAACGTTGCAGTGTGCAAACCATGCTCCCTTGCCTGTTCCGAGTGCCCAATTTGTCGTACAAATATAGCAGACAGAATTTTTGCTTTCACCTCATGACATTATAAGCTTTATCCACTTGGAAATGAAGGTATACTAACCTTTTTCTACTTTCTTTATCAATTAAATCCAGCTTAATTTGTTACTAGCTACTCCCCTTGCATAAAGAACCAAGAATGTGAAAAGTTTCACCTTCCGATGACTCTAGATTCTAGAAGACGCTATATTGCCATCATACAATTCTTTGAGAATCCAAAGAAAACTCTGGTTGGAAGCCTGTTATCTCACAGCACAAACTTATCAATTAACTTGTCTAGCAAGTAGCAATAACCCTTGATCAGAAAGTTCCTTGCAAATAAGGTAAATTACATCTTAATCAAGCCAGAATCGGATAATTTTTAGGTCTTTCAGCATTATGGTAAAAATGAGTTTGGATGTTGAATTATTACTAGAAGAAATTTCATTCATGGTGGCTAGTTTTGTACAAAATGACCTAAATGAAAGTGTGTTTGTGCAAATTCACCTCTTGTAAAAAGCTATCATCAAAATATGATGCAAACAGAAGCACAATCAGATTATAATAACAATAATGAGTATATATTGTTATAATGATTCCGATTGTTTGTCTCTTGTATGCAGGGTTTTGATGCCATTTCCATGGGTGTGGCTTCGCATGAATTTGCTGGTGTGATTCTTTGATTAGTTGGTCTTAACTCTTAAGCTTGTACGTATATCGTATGTTTGAAGATATGTTGATATCGTTCACCTCTTGTAAAAAGCTATCATCAAAAGAGACATCAACGGGGAAAGGTTAATTCTTTTCAAGAGCTGTGTATCTGAATTGAAGCTAAATATGCAGCAAAATTGTTCTTGTCTAAAGAGAGCAACTGTTTGGGTATATCATTCATGTAAAACACATGATTTCTTATTTAACGGGAAATAAATGTTCCCTCTAACCGCAGTGTTATGTTGATCATTCAATGTGGACTGGTGTACCTTTTGATTGTGTTTTTTTTTACAGGTTATAGTTTCAAATTATTAGGGTTCGTTCGGCTTAGATTTTCAAATTTTAATAGCTCTTTGCATAGCTTTCAAAATTATAAAATAAGATTCGCAACAACCCAAATAAATAAGAGGATTTTATCAGGTCAGACGGAAAATTACAATCGACATACAATCAAGTCGATGTAATCGGATCACGAAGACGAGTTCAATGTCATGTGTTTTACCCTAGCGTTCAAAATGTTTGTAAATTTAGGTTATATTGGAGTCAAAATTTTTACATAGGTATTTTATAAATTTTACAATTATTGATTGTATATTGGAGAATGGTAATTAAGGTATTATACTGAAATTATAATTAATTACATAGTAAAACATTATTTTGATGTATATACATTGAATAAACTTTGTGGCAACCTTAATAATGCTTTAATTAAGTATATGTTAATCTACATATAATATTAACAAGTGAACTAAACTAATGTATTAATATTATAAATTACAAAAGAAAGCTTGTATAGTCTAACTATTCCACCCATACAAAAACATTATGTTAAAGAAATATGAAAGAAAGTTTAAAAAACAAATAACACCAATAACGTAAGAGCATTTCAAATCCGAAGGCATATTTAAAAGATCGGGTCCCATCTAAAAACTTTGTCAATAATAAGTTGATATGCGCCACATTTTTGTAGATTTGGAAGTGAACCAAAAAATATAAAAAAAAAGGTTAATTTTTCATTTATAAAAAAATAATATATGACTGAACTAATATATTTGGGCCCAAAAGGTGAACAATAACCGAGTCAGATCCATCCTTGGATCCGCCACTACATGCTGACGAGATGAGTGAATGACACATGAAAAGTCGAGGGAAAAAACCCTTATAGTTTTTTTTGCTAACTAAAAAATGGACCGAATGTTCCTTTTTTGGTGAATAATCCAATCGATTCTACCCCTAAAATTTTCAATAATGAAATGATAATTTGACCAATATTGTAAGATTATCCTATCTATGGAGAGTAGTTTTTTGGTTTTTTGTTAAAAAAAATTGATTGTTTTTAGGCTTTTAATATCAGTTATAGTAGGCCTGCTTGTTCACTTTTTGAACAAGTCGAATATGAACATGTTTTTAAACTTGGTAAAAATTTAAACTCGATTTGGTTTAAACTCGTTATAAACAAGCGAAACTTGAGAATGACGAAGCTCGACTCATATAACTTTTTTCCATAAATCCGCCGATGCCAAATAAATATTCTACAATTGTTTCCTACGATGAGTTTTTTTTTCCCTCTTCCTTTTTGGTAAAAGTTTGGTTGTGTTGGACATATCTATATATCTTACTAAAACAGAACTCACTTCGTCCACATGTCGCGTGCTAAGGTCATCCACATCAGTTTTTTTCAAATTTATTTACAATATTGCCACAAGATATTTATGGATTTGCCATAATATCTTTCATAATAAAATAATCATTAAAACTAACAAAGAGTCAGCATGCCAAATCATCTTTAATATAATAAGTTATCGTGCCACATCAGTTTTACTCAAAGATTAATTAAAACAAAAATAAATTTATATAAAAAACATAATATAAACATATCCAGATTTTATTTTTATAATTTTCAAAAAAATGATTTAGGCACATTTTAATTTGCGGAAATTAATTTTTGGATTTAGTTTATAATTTCGAATTCTGTATATCATATTTTGTTTTCTTATTTTAAATTTTTCAAAATTTTTGTTTTAGTTATTTATTTAATTTTTAAATTTATATATATATCTTAACCGATTCCAAATATTTTTTCTTCAAAAAAAATAAATAAAACAATAATAAAAAATAAAACAAAATCAAATCTTTTTAGAATAGAAGATTGTGTAGTTAGATCAATATATTATAGCAATCTCCTTTATCTTTCAAAAAATATGCTAAAATTTATTTAGACAAAACCCTCACAAGGTGCGGGTATTGAACTAGTTTATAACTGAAATTGGAAGGTTTAAGAAAAAGTGTAATTTGAAGTTTTCACCGGTTATACTTAAAGAGTTTTTATGTACACTGCTTTGATTGACATGTTCTCACTTCTTTTCTTCGCTCTGTTTGTCTGATTTCTAGTCTTATGCTTCTTACCGAGAGTGTATTGTGGTTCAAGTTCTCGTATGTTAATGCGTTTTGTTTGTGCTTCTTACTGACCAGTGTATTGTGGTTCAAATTCTCATATGTTAATGAGTTTTATTTTTTTTCTTCCTCTTTTATTCTACTATCTTGACGGTCTACTTTTCTACCATTCTTATGATCTTAATGTAGTAGACACATGTAGTGCAATTTAACTTGTCAAAAAATTATTTATGTACAATGAGGGGGCAGAGTTAGAGTGGGCTTAGTATACCATCGCCTACTTTTATAGATACACCCCAAATTGTCTAATCTTGTCCATCAATTTGGTCACTTATTAGCTAGTGATGGTGGTAAAAGTTGTCTTATATCAATTTGTCTAACTTGTCCAATCATTGTGATAGATGCTTTTTAGTTTTTTTTTCTAATCATTGTACTAATGATTGTAATGATGACATAAAAATTAATGATGGGTTTACGTATAAATTTGATAACGTTGTTTGACGGAATTAACGGTATCGAATAATTGTAACGTTGTTTAACGTTATATTTTTTTGCAAATAATAATTAAATTAATTGGTCATACAAAAGTGAAAATTACATAACTTAAAAATGCTTAATACACGACAAATATGAAAACACATTCCGACTAAAAAGTAGAAAATGCGAGAACGGACTAAAATTGAAATCCGGTCCTTTGGTGTGTTTGTCTCCACGTTCGGGTCACTTGGGACGTAGGCGCTCTAGAGTGGAACATGTTATACGTTTCTTGCATCTCTTCGTTCGTTGGCAGATATCCATAGTATTGAATTTGGGTCATTTGCATCCAATTTGTATGTGTCGTTGGAAACGGCTCGATGCGAATGACGTTGTGTCGTTCTTGGAAAATCCAAGACAACTTGAGGATGTATGGATGACAATTTGTGATCTACCATAACATGTGATCCTCAAAGTCGTGCCAAGGAACTAGAACGAACGGTGTATTATACAAATGGCCGCATATCGCGTCTAACCGCGTCTCCCACCTATGCCATGTTGGATCAAAGTCCAAGTTATAATGTAGTGCAAACGTCCTTCTGTTCAGAACCAAGGGTTGAATCGGTTCTAGGGGAATCTGTTGAACCCGTCCAAATTGGCGTGTCACCCTGTCTGGATGATATGGCTCGATGTGATGCCCTAACCGGATTGTACCCTTGTGAAAGACACATGATCCAATGCTCCTTGTTCGTAGGGGAACCATGTGACTTCGCTGGCTTCGAGAACCTCAATTTGTGCCTTGTAACGACGCACACGGTCGGGTGAAATCTTTAGTGTTCGATCCTGCTCAAAATGGGCCCCAATTAGAAGATTTTGGCCCAACGGTACACCTTGAACTCGTGCTTGAAAACACGAGAAACACACGGAAATCCAATGTTGCATGAGTAAAAAAAAGTTAATAATAATAAGATTTAGGAATATTAGTGTTAATTGAAGTATAAGATGACCGAAATCATTTACTTACCCCGAGTATAACAAAGCTAATGTGTATTGTCCCAAGTCGCCTCGCCCAATTGTCGATATAAGTACGCGAGAGTGAGGATACCCCACGCCGTCTCCCTTGTCTGAATGTGGCCGTCAACAAGGTCTAAGTAATATACACGAATCTTGTTGCCCGACTTGTCTTGAAACACCGTTATACCCAATAACGATATTTCAATAATAAGTAATTCTCCTCCGTTCGAAAAAAACTATTAAACAACCTTAATTATTATTAATAATTAATATTAATTATTAATAATAATTAAACTACTAATAATTAATACTAATTAATAATTAATTATTACTACTAATTAAATATAATTAATTACTAATTATTATGATTAATTACTAAAGAATCATAATTAATAATAATTAAAACTAATAATAATAAAAACTAATTAATAATTAATTATTATTATTACTAATTAAATATGGTTAATTGCTAATTATCATGATTAATTATTAAATACTAATAATTAATACTCCATACTAATTAAAAATTATAATTAAAACTACTAAACAATTGCAATGATTGATAATGAGTGGAAACATGTTTGAATTACTTGTGGTGCGGCAACATAATCAAATTGGCTAATATTTACAAATAATTAATTGAATTATGAGTGTATTTAATAATTGACTTTTTATTTTTCATATTAAATAGGTAAGTGGTACTTGATTTGATCTTTCATTTCTACGGGGTTGTTTCCATTACTTAGGGGGGTGTATTCAATCAAGATTTTATAGAAATTTTTTGGAATTTAAAAGTCTATAGGTATTCAATATAGATTTTTAAAAGTCCGTATAATTCTTTTGGTATTCAATTAGGATTTTAAATTTTCCATAAAATTCCTATGGTATTTAAAAGTTTCTTGATTTAAAAAAAATCCATTATTTCATTGATTCTGTAGGATTTTCTATTACTTATATAAATACCTAAACCCTATAGAAGTCTTCTCCCAACACGTAAGATTTTCACGTCAAACTACAATACTGAAAAACCCTAACGGCCAAATCAGCGTTTTTGAGCGTTTTCGAGTGCTTGGTTCGGTGCATCATCGGAGGTTAGTTCTTTCTCGTATTTTCGGTCATGTTGATTGTTTTGGTGCTCGTTTTTTCCATTTTCCCATCATGTACAATGTCGAATTGCTTGTTCTGTTGGTTGTTTATTGATTTGCTCTTCAACACTTTACTTTTCACTAATGGTGAAATACGACGGACAAAAAGTTTTGAAAACAAGTTGTAAAGCTAAAACCCTGTAGAAGTCTATTCCTTTTTTTGCGCTTTTCGCTCTTTTTCGCGCTAGCTTCCGATTTCACAATATCTAGCTCCGGCGGAACGCGGACCGGCGGAACGCGCTTCCGATTTGAAAACAAGTTGTAAAGCAAACCATGGCTGCAGAGTAGAATTAAAAACAGGAAGAAGGTTGTAGAACAATTAAAAATTAGATGAAGTTAATTGAATTATGTAGAAGATTAGATGAAAATTAGATGCAGTTAATTGAATTAAAAACAAGAAGGAGAAGATCAGCAATCATTAGATGTAGTTAATTGAATTATGTAGAAGATCAACATCATTAGAGCTTATTGCTTCGTTCGGCCCATAACTGTTGCACAGATATGTTGGGAAGCTTCTTGGTTCTTGTAGACTTGTGGTCTTTTAATCCTTTTTAATCAATTATGTACAGACAATTTATTAGGAGTGGAAAATATATCAATATGTAGCAAAACTTTATGCCTTTTCATTACTCTAATCACCACTTTAACTATGTTGCGTATTAGTAACCTAATTCTCACCTCAATATAAGTAAAAAGAATGTGAATCCTAAAGTGAACGATGCTACTACGGTTGAAGCCTGTTAGTGTCCCCCTCTATCTAGTTTTTAATTATCTTTCTTCTTAATTGATAGTTATATGTTAGTATATCAACGAATAAAAATTTGCTATATAACTACTACATGGGTGATACTCAACAAGATGATTTCTTTTGATAATTGATAATTGTATGTTATTTTTCTATATGATTTTTTTTAATCATGGATAAGATGTTAATATATCAACTAATTAAAAATTTGCTATATAAACAAGTCATACTACATGGGTGATTCTCAACAAGATGGGAAAAAAAGGGGAGTTTACGAGCAATGGACTAAGGAAGAGAGCAATGCACTATTAGAACTCATGGTTGATGCTGCCTCTCGCGGATGGCGTGACAATAGTGGAATTTTTACGAAGCAAACAATAGAAGAAAGGATACTCCCTGCTCTTAACAATAAACTTGGTTGCCAAAAAACCTACAACAATTATCAAAGCCGATTGAAGTGGTTCAAAAAATGTTGGACTTCTTATAATACTCTTTTCCGATTCAGCTCTGGTTTTGGATTTGACTCAAACACAAAAAAGTTCACCGCACCAAATGAAGTTTGGGAAGATTACATAAAGGTGAGCTTGGTAAAACCGTATTCCTTAGAACTCATACATATTGATATTTTAATAATAATTACCTTGAATTTTTCTTTCTCTAGGTTCACCCTACCTATTCCAATTTTCGCTATGGATCATTTCCTGATTATGAAGACTTGGAATTAGCTATAGGGAATGGTGTTGCGGTTGGAAAAGGCTCAATTGGGTTAGGTAGTAATGTTACGGATGCCACGACATTAAACAATGACCCTAGAGGAGATATAAGCATAGAAAATTTGGTGTTTGATGCTGAGATTGAACGGATTGTGTTACCAACTCAAAATGATCCAACATTAAACTCTTCACCACCTCTAGGATCCCCTGAAGTTTTAGAGGTTCCCAAGAATGGAAGAAATGCAAATAAAAGAGGGAGAACCGAGTATGAAAGAAGTTCTAGCTCAAGTGAAAAGGCCTCTCAAGGTGCCGTTATGGAACAACTTCAAAAACTCACGACCACCTTTGAAGGAGTTTATAGCCTTTTGGAGAAGAGAGATGGTCTCCTAGAAAAGAGAGAGAGAGAGAGAGGATATACAACTTGGGATGCAATCATGGAGATTCCAAATTTAAATGAAGATGCTCGTTTGATGGCGTTTGACTTGCTTAACACCAAAACAAAAAAGGATGGCTTCTTGAAGATGACTCCTATACAACGAGAAACTTGGATACTCCGCAAGATGAAGGAATAACAAGTATTTGTTTGATTGCTTTTGCTATGTTATGTTTGTTTTGTTTTTGATGATTTCTAGAATTATTATAATTATCCATGATGTGAACTATAACATGATATTGAGGTTGCCTTTTGTTTTATTATTATCTCTAGATTCGGTTTTGAATTTTTTATCTTACAATGTAGTGAATTATATATTAACATCTTTACTATTTGTCAATTAATTTTCAACACATGAAATTAGGTTTGGAAATGGTTCTTCTATGGGACGAAGAAATTGTTGAAGAAGAAATTGTTGAAGAAGAAATGGATGAAGAAATGGAAGAGGAATTGGAAGAAGAAATATATGAAACAATGAAGTACTTATTGACGATAATTCAAGCTATAATCATCCTATTAAAAGATAGTAGGATCATGATGCATCAACGTATTGAACCATCTCTTAAGCGAAGATCGGTAACCCGACTAGGATATTCTTTTATACAAGATATGTTGAAGGGAGATCCACACAGTTTTCGAGATTTACATAGAATGTATCCTGATGTGTTTCTAAAGTTGTGCGACATCATTAGACAGAGTACTCCTTTGGAAGATACAAGATATATTTGTGTTGAAGAAATGGTGGCTACATTCTTGATTATTGTTGGCCACAATTATCGCTATTGTAATGTCCGTCAAAGATTTGATCGTTCGCACTTTGCTACTAGTATCAACTTCCACAAAACCTTGAAGGCTTTAAACACGATAGCACCACAAATGATGGTCAAGTCCGGAGGTGTCCCCTCTAAAATTAGGGAAAGTACAAGATTCTACCCTTATTTCAAGGTATGATTTGTGTTTATAAGTTTAAATTTGGAGATTGTTTTTTTTCCATATACCTTACTCAAGTTGTTTGTATTTATTCTCTTAGGATTGTATTGGTGCTATTGATGGAACCCATATTCCCGCCATGGTAAAGGGTCGAGATGTATGTAGCTACCGTAACCGCCATGGTACTCAATCTCAAAATGTTTTGGCAGCTTGCAACTTCGATTTGGAATTCATATATGTACTTAGCGGATGGGAAGGCTCAGCACACGATTCAAAATTGCTAGCTGATGCATTAACAAGAAAAAATGGACTTGAAGTCCCTCAAGGTAGTTATATAGTATATATAATTTTCAAATTAATATTTTCATTGCGTTCGTCATGGTAATAATAAAATATTATACTTGTAGGAAAATATTTTCTCGTGGATTGTGGATTTCCAAATCGACGGCAATTTTTAGCTCCATTACGCGGTGTACGATATCATTTAAAAGATTTTGGTGGTCAAGGTCGTCATCCGAGAAATGCTAGTGAGCTATTCAATCTCCGTCATGCATCAATGAGGAATGTGATTGAGCGACTATTTGGTATCTTTAAATCGCGGTTTACAATCTTTAAAACCGCACCTCCATTCCGATTTGTGACACAAGCGGAGTTGGTTTTAGCTTGTGCCGGAATACACAATTTTCTTAGAAAAGAGTGTCGTTCAGATGAATTTCCGATTGAGCAAGAAGATGTTCAGCAAGTAGGTGGTCAGCAAGAAGGTGGTCAGCAAGAAGGTGGTCAATCTTCATCAAATCTTCGCATGGAAGATGAAAGTGTTGAATTCCTTTCTCAAACCCAAAGACAACAAAGAGCGGATGCAAATGCTTGGAGAACTACTATTGCCAATGCTATGTGGAATGATAGGCCTGAAAATGATGATGATAATGATGGTGGTGAAAATGAAGAAGATAATAATGACGACCAAGACGATGAGGATCATGAAGAACACATGGAGGTTGATAGTTAAGAGGTTATTGATCATAATGAAACGGATTACTCTCAAATTATATTAATTTGTCATTTATTCTAAATTTTGTTGTCGTTGACAATCGTTCCTTGTTTTTCTTGAATTTGAATTGAAATTTGTGGCCATATATTAATTTACATATTGATCGATCGTTGGAATTTATGTGCTTGATGATTAAAATGAAAATTTTGGTCATGTATTAATCTGATTAATCTGACAGAATCTGACAGAATCTGGGTTAACTCTATATAGAATTAAAATATCCAACAGAATCAGCAAACTCTATGGATTATTAAAAATCAGTTAAAATCTTTAAAAGTCTTGATTGAATACACCCCCCTTAGATTTTGCAGATATTGTAATATCCGGAATTTTATTTTCCGTTTATTACCGAGTCATCCCGGTTTCGACTCGTTGACCGTTTACATGATACCGAAGATTTATACCCACACAAACTTATATCATTTTATGTAGGCGTAACTCACATAAAATGATGAATTCCAAACCCTAATTTAAGTCATGACATGTTTTGGATCAAGATCGTGACAATCTTTTGACGAGGCCACGACGAGATCATTACGAAGCAATGACAAGGTTTCCGGGCTGTTTTGACAACCTATTTCAGCATCAGAATCCAACTCAGCCCAGAAGCTTCAACTCTTCAGCATCATAAGCCATCCAGCCCGTCAGCTCCAACTGCATCAGAAGCCATCCAGCTCAGCCTAGAAGCTTCAACTCTTCAGCATCATAAGCTATCCAGCCCGTCAGCTCCAACTACAGCAGAAGCCCATCCAGCTCAGCCCGGCAGCTTCAACTTATCAGCACCAGAAACCCATCCAGCCCAACAGGGGAATGTCTCTCGCGCGTGGCAGCCTCAATGGAAAAGAAAGGAGCTCTCTCTCTCCTATCTTCAGATGCTTGCAATCCCGTAAATGTCGGCCTCTCTCTTGAATGATCGGATTTGTTGGATCACATCGTGCAGATGCGCCATACCGTGCACGCACCTAGCCGACTCCCCTCTTCTATATCATACCAACCTACCTTCTTCCTCTTCTCCTCCGATGACAAGATCACTCCGCCTGCACGCCACAACAGCCGCAATCTGTCTGTCCTACGCCGGTTGTGTGTTGAAGCAAGGCGCTGCGTTCCATCCTTCAACCTCCAAAAGACCTTCGCACAGGTACCATCTCTTTCTTCCCAGGCTTACGCTGGTCGCTGCACCACCACAGTTGTGATACATGAGTGTGGATCCTTTGTAGGTTTCCAACAGACGACACCCTGGTTGTTGTGAGGCACAGATTCTTCGATAGCCAAAAACCTAGAAGCAGCAGGCTCGTCTTTGGACTATCTCCACGCAGTAGCAGCCTACATCTACACTCTTCTTCCAAACCCGACTGGAGTAGTAGTCTCTTCCTGCACAGCCTCGTACTAACAGTGGTAAGCAAACCTTAACCCTTCATTTCATACGTCCAGTGGGAGGAGCAACGCATAACTGGGTACCTGTAGGTCTCGAGGTAGCAGCTGGGGAGGCACTCCAAGGGAACAAGAAGGTGAGTCTGAGAGGGCTCGAACCTAAACCCTTCTGAATTCCAAGTTAAAGGGCAATACTCGTTGCAGGTGAGTCTCGAAGCTCAGACCACCTTCACTCTTGTTTTAAATTCCAGAATTCAGTGTTGAGAAGCCATCTTTAGGGACAGATTTCGATGCCTTACACTGATTATTTACCGTTCAAATTTTGGTATGACATAGAGGGTTATGCATAGTATAGTGTGTCAGAAATTGAGGTCAATCCAACGGTCGGATCTGGATTCATGAGGGTTCAAAGTAGACTGGTCGGACAGGTGTGAAAATACTCAGAAATTGGCTAAGTATGGAAAACTGAATTTTGGAACCATCTTTGCAGATTTATGTAAGGGTTGCGGCTGAGTGTTTTCGAGAGATCGTTGCCCCTATGAATAGCACACATATCAGATGACTTAGAGATTTATTTCGGATATTTTTATATTTTCATTCGAGCCTCGTATCTTAAGTCAAAGTCGGACCTTAACGTTTTTTTTATGACAATCTAGTTTTGTGTTGAACTCTTACAAATCTTTAGTGAACTATCTCTTGAGAGCTAGATTACGGAAATAGGTTCCAAATGAGAGTTTGGAACTAGGTTAATATATTTTGGAGTTTTCGGGATCAGGGGTAAAAGAGTCATTTTTACCCTAAGAGGGATTTTTAGTAAGCTCTTTTATAATGAGATTGTATATCTTAGAAATTATGGATTTCTAAGAAGATGGGATACATTATTGATTCCCTTGCCTCCTATGAGAGGCATTTGAGTTCCCACGTTTGCAGACCGAGTGGAGATTTTGGAGAGTTGTGATTTGATTCAGGTAAGTCCTTGCGACTTACTTAGTTGGTTTCTGGATATTGGCTGAGTGATAATAGTGGTGTGTGTACCATGTGTGTTATAATAACAACTTGTTAGGACGACCGTTGTTGTTATGTGTTAAGGCCCAAGTGTATGTATAACGGGTCGTGACATCATTGCCCAGCTCTGCCAGGAGACTGGGAGGTTCTCTATACCCAGACCATACAGGTACAAGGTGAGATGCATCGGATCCACTCCTGATGGGTACACGGGGGCGGAGGCGAGGTTTGGGAATCCCTCGTGTCACAAAATAAGTATCATTAGTAAGAGTGAATCACTTAAGTAAAGATAATAAATGGATTGTTTGAAAGCATGATGAGTGTTTACTTTTTCTATGATGTGTGTATGTGCTATTATTATTTATCTAATGTTTAGATAGCTAGCTAATGGTTGTTCTATTTGTGTTATTAGATTCACCACAGGTTAGAGCAGCAGCTGAGTGATCCGAAAGTAGTGGTCAGTCAGGTCTCCGTACTCTTTAGAGTGGGGTTGGGTTGTTGCTTTGTTGTCTTTCTCTTTTGTTAAGACAGTTAGTCTTTTCCGTTGTTTAAGTACGATAGGCTGTTAGACTTTGTTGCATTCATCCTGTTAAAAATACTTTTTATAAATTTCGGTTTTTCTTATTTGTGTCTTGTTGCAAGATCCTAGTAATATTGTTGTCAAACTGAGGTCGGGACCCATTGTGAGGTCCTAACCAGTAGCTTCCTGAGTTCTGAGAATTCGGGGTGTTACAAATATATCAATAGTTTTAAGAGAATATCTCATCTTTTGGGCTGACTAAACTTTAGTACCTCGTCCTTTTAACTATCAAAACGGTACCTCATCTACTGAGCCCGACCAAAGCTTAATACCTATGTTATTGTTCTTCCGTTAAATTCAAAAAACTCTGTTAAATCTCATGGGTAAAATTGTCCAATTTCACATAAACCCTAAGCCCAAAATTTTTTTAAAAAAATTCTCCCTCATCTCTCGCCTTCACAGATCTATGTAATCTTTCCGTTGATTCCTTCGATCTCTTACATATTGTTTCTTCTTTGCATCTTTTTTTCCATGATGTTGAACTGCTTCATTCTGACTGGTGTAGTTTGGGGACCTCGGCAACTAAAGATGGCGGAGCCATGGCAGAGTTTGTGATGAAATCAACAAGACAACGGACGATTCGCCGGTTCGAGTGGTTGATGTCAAGCTTGATGTCTCCTCCGGTTAGGAGTGACTGATTAAAGCATCGAACAACAAAAAAACACCGGCACAATTGATCTATTGAAAGAGAGGTTATAGAGATGTGAGATATTCTATTGACTCGAACAACAAAAAAACACCAGCAACCATTGAGAACCATCCTTGAACTCTTCTTCTTTAGTATTCCCATGATTGATTCTACTATTACATAAGCATCTATGATCTGGATGTGAATTAACACCAGCAACACCCCAACTTTTGTATTCGAAATGAGTGAGATGTTTTGGATGTGAATTCCATGGTGGAAGAACACAAAGATTTGAGAGAGAAAGGGGAGAAAGAAGACATAAATTAGGGTTTATTTTGGAGTGGACAAATTTACCCCTGAAAATTAACGCCGTTCTTTGAATTTAACGGATGAACAGTAACATAGGTATTAAACTTTGGTGGAGCTCAATAGATGAGGTACCGTTCTGATAGTTAAAAGGATGAGGTACTAAAATTTAGTCAGCCTAAAAGATAGGGTATTGTTTAGATAATTTTCTCATAGTTTTAATGAACCTTTTTATGTTTAAGAGTGTATAGATATTACATTACTTCTTTTTTTCTTATCCTTCTTTCTCATTTTTATTAAATATTTTAGTCTTATTAATTAAATTCTAATAGTAAAAATTTTCTTTTGATACTTAGTAATCATGCGATTATTAAGTGTACATAAACCACTCATGTGTATAAATACAAAATTATTATTAATTAGTTACTTTTATACTTTACTTTTAATTTTACAAAAATTAGGAAAAAGCTGTAGTAAATTTAACAAACATTCTACTGTTAACGGATTTATAAAACCAAATGTTATCATCGCGATCGTTTTAATTTTTGGTTTAATATTATTATAAATTAGATGATACTATAAAATATAGATAAAAAAATTATAAATCTATATGTCTATTAACTTTTAAATCTTGTTGACTTTCATAAAATTTTGGGTACAATTGTTACATTGGAGTACATGAATCCTACTTCATCCGTTCATAAATAATTGTCGTTTTAACATTTTACTTTTGTTAAAAAAATAATCTATTTTATCTTTTCACTTTATATATTTACCCTTCTAATATTACTATTTTGATAGTAGTTGTTTTCAATAAAGTAAAAAGTAAAGAAAAATAATTATGGAAAAAATGGTATTTATATACTATATTAAAGCCAAATCAATTAATGTCACGTGTCACTTTCTCATCTTTTCCGTGTCATATGTCATTTTTACGTAATTTTGATTTTTTTTAAAAAAAATATAAATATACAATTGTCATCTTACCTAATAAAATAACTATCCTATCAAATATAATATATATCTACTTACCAAACTTGGCTTTTGTTCAGGAACGGTTCAATTAATGCGGTACGACCGTCGGCCGAACGTACGGCCGACACGTGTCCCGGATTTTTTTTTTGAAACGAATGTTTGTTTGTTTTTTAAACGAATGAAAAGTTGTTTGAATTACCATGTTATAATTTATGCATTATTCTCCTATAAACTTTGACCTATTCACATATAATCCATGAACTATTACTTTTTAATATACTAGTATGGACGCGCGTGCGTAGCACGCGCGCCGTGACTTAAAAACGTAACATTTTTTGTTAAATGATCGAAAGGAAAATGTAATGAATTTGGTGTTAAATTTATCACTAAATGATCGAAAGGAAAATGTGTTACATTGAAATGAATACGGGAAAGTGCTATTAGACTACGTAAAGAGCGCGCTTTGTAATTTGAGTACGGGAGAATGAGACGTTTAATAACTCGATATATTAATATAAGTAATTACATCAATGAGTAAAATAAATTACACGAAACTGATTCATGAAAGAACGGTTCTCAGTGTTGGTTTGAAGTATCAGGGTCAATAGCTAAAATAAATATAATTAATCATGCACAAAGCAAAAGTCATGATATATAAAATAAAAAATTCAAACCAAATCATCATGCAAAATAAATATTAATAGAAATGGAAAACTACACAATGGGGGGAAAGGAATCATAAAGCAAGATGTCAGCTAACTAAGTCTTAACATTAATACATGAGGAAAACCAAGTAGACCAGCAACAATATCATCATTTTTGTTAATCTTATGATGAACCATGTGGCGACCAAGCAATAAAGCCGTAAATTGAAAAGAATGGAAACACACAATAGGATACTACCTTCAAATATTCAAATCAGTATCATACTCACCCTATCACGTACACATCAGCTGGATCACTGATATTTAGCCATTCATCAATGTCCAAGTCGTCAGGGGAACTCTCCCTCCAACATTTCATGTCCCATAACATATTCTAAACATTCCATGTCCCAGAACATATTATGGAAGTAAAAAAGAGGGTAGTGAAGAAGGTTAGAATTGTGAACCTTTGTAGAATCCATTACTTTGAAGAAGGGTGTAGTCAATCAAAGCTGATGCTAGCAACTTATGTTTTAAATTTTGGCAAATTATCTAATTTCCTTTTTGTTTATATATTGGGACCTGAAAGTCGTAGAGTTTTGCCTTCTCAGCAGTGGAATTTCTTCTGAAATTTATTCAAATGAAACATGGTAACCCAATCAAAAAGATAACAATGAACATCGCAACAACATGCGTTTCTATTGTGCTTGCTTTCATGTCCTCTGCATGGGTTTCCTGGACTTGCAGGCAAAATGATTCCAAGACCTCACACTATGAGATGTCACCTTATTCAAATAATGATATCATCATTTTCCTGCAAAATCAAACGCCATTAAACTCCAACCGCAAAAATGCCTCAAAACAAATCTCATTCAGCTTGGAACAAAAAAGGTGTATTTATATTAAATCATGGTGACACGTAAAATGATTTTCAAAGCTGAGATTACACCCGCAAGAGAATTCTTTAAAGATCACAGAAACAACAAAAACTATGACAGATACACTAAGAAAACAATTACACAAAGATTTGCAAGAAAGAACAACAGAATTGAAGGGTAACACGTTTTAGTTGAATCTCCCATGGCTAACCCGGCTAACAAAGACCCACCAGTTAACATTGCAGTTGATTGTGAACCTGAACCGGTCCTGACACCTTCGGATCCTTATCCAGTCGACCCGGTTTCATAACCAGTTGATGTTGAACCGACTAAGCTCATTGACCCGGATCCGAAATCCGTCCCGGATTCCGTATCAGGGGTTGTGGGTATGGTGGTTGTAGGCGTAGCTGTGATGGAGTTGCTGGTGTTGTAGATTTCTGCCTGCACAAGATAAAAATGCGACATTCATTAACAGTAATGTCAGTAATTAACAAGTTAATCAGTCATTAATTTCCACACTATTCGATCTCAAGCACTGTTTAGGTTTCAATCTTTCCTCGTTTTGGATCATCGACTGAATTTCTTGTTACTTAAGTGTTGTAGCCTGGAGATATACACACTTGAAGTGGTTTGCTTCGTTGGCTAACAATATAAACACAAAATGAATAAAAAGAACACTAATATAAGTTGTCAAAACTCTACAAAGATTGATTTACAAAGAATATGCTCTATAGTTTCTCTTAGGCATTTCATCGAACACCTAATATGCATCCTCTAATCACCCGGATAAATCATCTTTTTGCAAACTTTTTAAGCCATAGGTTTTCTTACTCTAAAAAAAGGGTCTCCAAGATGAGCTTAGATGCATTCAAAATCCAGAAACGGGACATGCATCCTGAGTTTCACAACCCGGAGATTCAAATCAAAAGGATGTTGAAATCTAAACCTCAAATTTGCATCAGTAAGTGACCATCCAATTAAGGGGATAGAGTAAACTACATAAATCAACATGCAAAACAAGACAAATAAATTAGCCTCACCTTCTTCATACGTCTTTAAGCTTCCACTGCTGTCTTAGCCATAGTGCCACGGTAACTACAATCAAAAACCAGAATTGTGAATTTAGAAGAAGAATTTTTAGCCTAGAAAATCAGGAACCTAAATCAAAGTAAATTTCAATTATATATATACAATAACAGGAAAAGTTTATGCACATGATATTGCTTATGAAATACACTCACCGGCGAAGATGAAAATCTAATTGTCCACTTTCATGCATGATCGGGTAGAAGAAACCTTTGGAACCTCTGATTAAGGAGCTTGACTTGTAGCCACCACAAACAGCAAAAACAATGACAAGGAAATTTCAGTTGATTGCTTACTTGCAAGAGCACAAAAGATAAACTATTAGTATACATGATGAGTAGAATATACCTTTTCTAGGAGAATGAGCCGAAAAAAAAGAAAACGCTTTGAGCACCTCTTGGAGCTTATGCAGGGGATAAGTAAAACCAGGTCCATCAAGTCCAATACGATCCCCCGTTAAATAAAATTACAACCTAAAATCAAAGCTGATAAGTTGAATGAAGTTTGAACCAGAGCCAAGATGAATACCAGATACAAAAACCAAGCATTTAAACTAAATATGAGAAAAAAGGAATTACATACATCTTGGGATGAGATCTTCAACAAATTGGGAGGAGTCCTCTTGTAAGGTAAAGCCGAAGCTGAAATACCCTTTCTACAACCAAAATCAAGAAAAACGATTAAACAATGAAATACCCTATTATCGATTGAGACCCCTTTAATCGCTTCTTCCTCTTCCATCGCTTCTTCCCCTTCATTCTGCTATTCCGATTCTCAAATTAAATATGTATAAAGTTGGTACCTAACAATATAATTGACATTAACTTTCGAGAAGAGAAGAAGACGTAGATTAGAGAAGGAGATAAAAACAAATGAAGTGAAGAAGAGAGACATGGAAAGCCAATCGGAGGTAGAGAAACCCTAGACTCGAGCAGATACAATCTGGGTATGAGAAGAGAAGAAGATGCAGATTAGAGAAGGAGATAAAATCGGAGGTGGAGAATCCCTAGACTCGAGCGGATACAATTTGTATACACATATTGAAGGTTCACGGGTTATATGGCGTATGGAGGAAGATGGAAGAGACGGTGGTATTTGTTGAAGCTATGCTACACATGTGGAAGAAGAAGGCTCACGGGTTGGATGGAGTATGGAGGAAGATGGAAGAGACGGTGGTATATGTTGAAGCTACGGTACACGTGTCCTATATTAGGGTTTACTGAAAATGAAGACACGGATATCAAACACGTCACACATTCAAGGTTACCCATACAAAACTAAAAATCAGGCAATTTACTTTTTAAAAAAGAGAAGGGTATAATAAGAAATTAACTATTTATTGGGGCATGTGTCAAACAAAGGACGATGGCAACGAAACGTAATATATCATATTAGTGGAGGGTAGTTTAGAAAATAAAGGTTAATAAGGGTAAAAGGGGAAACACCCTATTCATTTGGCCAACTCCCACTTTTAGTATAGTAAGGATATTATATCAAATTATTTATAAATTAATCGTTTATATGTTATGAACTATTCAATTGTAATTCATGAACTATCATTTTATAAGTTATGCACTATCCTTTATAAATTTTGCACTTTGAACTATTCTATTATAATTCATGAACTATTCTATTATAATTTTTGCACTATGAACTATTCTATTATAATTCATGAACTATCATTTTATAAGTTATGAACTATTCCTTAATAAGTTTTGAACTATTCCTTAATAATAAGTTTTGAACTATTCCTAAAGAGAATGTTCACCAGTGCAGATATTCTTTCAGGTTTGGATTACTAGGATTTGGTGCATCAGGATCTACCATCATTAGAGTATAAGTTATAATTATGTTAATTTTGTTGGTCGTATTAGAATTCATGATACATAAGATAAGAGGTGACTTTTATAAATAAAAAAAAAATCAAGAAGAGAGAGAGAGAGAGAGAGAGGTAGTTACCAAAATATATAAGGTACGAAAATCATCAACACCAATATCGACTCTAGGTTGTGTAACAACTTGATAGGGCATAAACTCACATGGTCACATCCATTAATAGTTTTTATACATGAGTAAGATATGCGGTTCGAGAAGGAATTGATGAATAGGTCCAAAACATCACCTATGACTCTCCCTATAATGAGAGGATCTCTAGGCGTTGTCATTGTAGAGAGGTCAGAGATTCTTTGTTAGGTGTTTGTAGTTATCAGAATAACACACGTTTAAAATAGTATACTATAATCCAATATATAAGAACAAGTCCTATTTATGTATAACATAATAAACTTTCAAAATAATATACTATTTATATTAATATATTTTTTGCTACATTAAATAATATTAATGCCTTTTTTTTATAAAAAAATGTAAATCATTTAGCTAATTATATTTAATTAATAATTATCTTTTTTATAAATTTGTTAAAACTCAATCCCCGTAAAGTGCGGGTATTAGACTAGTATCTCACGAGTGTGCAAAATGTTAAAAATGAAGGCGAGGGAGTATAATTTTGCAAGTGACGCTTAAATGGGCCAAATAAGAGTGAGTTGGCTCACGTTGAAAGAGGTCAATCACAACCACACCTTTCACCGTACACCATCCAACCGTCTTCTTTTATGAACAACTTGAGAGGCTGAAATTTCTCTCTCACCTGAAGGCTCAAACGGCCACTCCGTACATCCCGCCATAGCCATGGCCACATCCTTCGCCCTATCTTCCTCCCGTCACTCTCCTGCTCGTCCTCTTCCCCGTCATTTCCAGGTTCTCTTCCTCTCGAGATTCTGTGTGCACCTGAAGCAATTTGGTATATATTGGTATTAGCAAGTCACTCATTATTTCAACTGCGGTTGTAATTGTATGAGTGTAGGGTTTGTGGCGAGAAACTTTGCAAATTGTGGGTGTCAGGATATGGAATCCGAGCGCAGTTTGCCTATCCAATTTGAAGAGAAGGTACCGCTTCACTGCCGTGCATTTTTCTTTCATCATGTTCGATATTGCTGAACGAATAAAATTTCTTGGATTCATGATAAAGATGAGGAGGACATGGCACGCTAGTATTTCCTAAAGTTAGAAACGAAATCAACTCTCCTCTATATCAGCCAATAATGAACAAAAAAACATGAGTCTAAATAGCTCTTGCTACTCAAATGCCTTATAGAAGTTGAGCCAGAGTTTAGTTTATTTCCTCTGCGAAGTTCAGCAACATTTGATTTTGAGTGCTTAGGAACAGTGTTATGCTTTTTTGTATCACTCGAATTTTTACCTTTCCTAGTTGTAATTGGGCTTTTTGTTGTAGTTCTCCTGATGCCATTAGCTTCTCTTGAGTTGACTTGTACTCTTAAATAAAAGAGTTTTGAGTGATTGGTTAAATTGACGAGATTAACTAGCATTTACAAGTAGAAGCTTGAGTTGACTTATAATCTTTAAGTAAAATATTTTTGTTGTTGTTTTCCTTGGGGATATTTATGATCAAAGTGTCCCTGTGAAGCATAGTTATTAGTTGCTGTCTAGGTTACCCTTCTTAAAACAATTGAAATTTGGATGAAGTTTTTCATAGAGTTGTAAAATATTTACCTGACCTGATCCTCATGATTCAAACCTGACATATACTTGAAAATTATATAGTAAAAAATATTTGATGCCCCCCTAACGAAAACTGATTGAACCTAAACAAAAATTACCCGAGAGATGTCCAAATTAAATATCTGGGTTAAATAAAAAATAACTCGAATCCGATATCTGAATAGGTTAGCCCAAAAGCCGAAATGACTTCGACGACATCAAGTTTTAGGGTATCAGTTTTTAGGCCACAATGCTCAAAATTATACATTTAACCGGGAAACAATTTATTGATAAATTGTCTATTGAAGACTGAAAACCTGAGTGACACGAAGTTTTAAAAAAAAAAAACTTGAGGCTGATCCGGCGAAACCAGTTTGATCTGAAACCAAAATGAACCGAACCGAAAAAGAAGTGAAGCCGGTTATATCCGAATAAAAAAAATGACCCGATAACCCGAATTTCAACAACAACAAATCTCCGGCTTGACCCACACCTGAGTAAACCCAATATAATCTCTTGATCAGTTCTAGGGATGATAATCTTTTGAGCTATATGCCATTATGATTCTCAGCCTTTGTCAGTAAAAGGGTTGTGCATTTCATCGTAAAATGGTGCATTTGGTTTAATAAACAGGAGAAATTTGGTGTGTGCAGTCAACAAAGAAGCAGAGGAAGCGTTCAAGAAAACAGTAGAAGTAGATAGACTGATTGATTTGTTAAGAGGTGCAAACCCGAATGAGGTAAGAATTTAGTTTTGCCCCTCTTCTGTTTCTATCAATGGTTAACTGAATAGCAATTCGATTCTGTTCTCTCCTTGAGATGGATGGTGGAATTCCTTGCTAGAATACATTGTTTGGTGTCTACACTAAGAATTGAGTTTCATAAACTTCATTTTTCTCATTCAAGAGGAATTTGTTTTTGAACGTTCATCTTGCTGCAGTAGTTTTTAGTATCAAAATGGACACTTGGTACATATGTTTCTTGAGGTCACGAGTACTGCGTTCAATACATGTCCCTAAACTGTAGTTTATTTCACATATGAATTCATACAAGTAAAAATGTTCCAAATATGTATGATTTCGTATCAATTTACAGGCATTTTTATTTTCTAAACAGCATTTTCATCATATAAATATACTATTTTAAGTACTAATCAACTTTATATATGTTCTGCTGTTATTAGAGTTGAGTGTGAAGGTAGAAAGAATGATTCAAAGCAAAAGACAATATGAAAGAAAGCAAAAATTATGTTTGTGTGGATAAACAGACTGATAAATTGAGAGAAATTAAGTATTGATACATTTCAAGGATTTGGTCTTGAATAGACCAACACTTATAGGGTTTTGATTGCTATTGTCAATTTGTCATCTTATTGTTGAGAGATAGTGCTAATTTTATTTTAATAGGTAATTAAGAGTTAAGGCGTACTGCTATACTTGACCTTAAAATTTAAATGTTCTTGGTATATAATATCTTATATCATGGATTCATGGCATAATTTTCCAAGTCTATGCTTGTGAGGTTATTAGCTATAATCCACTGTCTTCTATAAGACTATAACTCTTGTTGTCATGATACAAATATGCAATTTCTCTTGATAGTTTCCTTCCTGATTTTACAACTGTGTTTCGTCAACTTACTAGTATAATTGTGGTTATGATCTGACAGATTCACCAACTTGTGGTGGAAAACATTCTTGCTTTTAATGAAGGTTTTTGGGTTCGCCTTGCTGCAAGATCTGATACCTGCAAGTCCGAGGATGATAAAGTGCGGGTCTCAAAGCCTGAAGTTTTCACCATTTTTTTTGTTAATGATGTATTTGAAGATGCATATTTTGGTGATAAAATGCTTTAGCTTGTTGCTGTTTCTTGTGTTTTCTGGCAGAAAGATTATGAAGAATTAGCTGCAACATTGATGAGTATTGTGGATTGTCTTGTCCATAAGACCAATGTACAGAATTCTTTCTCCATCTTTGTGCTGTGCTCTCTTCCTTCATTCTGTGTTTGAACACTCTTGCATGCATGCTCCCATTATCAGTATGTGACCTGCTATCATCTCAGAATTGATTTGCTAATGACTTCTATGATTTCTTTCGTACAGGAGAAAATCGATTCAGCAACTGATGTTCTAAAGTCTATTTTAACGCCTGTTGTTGATGAAGAAGAAATTGCCTGGCCTCCTAGAGATCCACAAGCTCTTGTGTTGATGGAGAAAGCAAGTTTTCTTTCATGTCACAGAGCTTAAATCTGCATTTTCTAGACCTCAGAGTATTACATGAACATATGCATGCATTACCCTGTTTTTATATTCAACAGTGTTTGGCCCTTTTTGCTGTTTCCCCTGAAATTTTTATTTTTTACTAAAAATACAAAGAACTTCTATGGGTGGAGGAGTTGTTCATGTTGGCATCTAAAACAGCTCACCACTTGTCTCTAATACAAGCTGGCAGGTGGAGCTGTTGTGTTTATGTTTTCTTAGAGATGATTCATTATTTCTTCTTTTTTGAATAGTAGTTGCTCAGTTCACACTTCTCACTGCTAAAGCGCTAAGTTCAGCAAATCATTGCAATTATATACTTTGTGAGAGAATGTTCCATTATTTCTTGTGATCTTCAGGAATTAGTCCAGAAGGAACAAGAAGGATATCTAGATGAAAGCTTCCTTTCTGAAGTGAACGCACAGCTACGGCAAGTAAGTGACCTATCTGTACACCTTTAGTTTTATACCATTTCAGATATATGCATAAAAAACAATGATTCCCGTATCCTTCTCTTTAGTTTTTTCCGAATCTGCCACTTGGTTGCTATTATCATCTCCTCAAGTTTCTTTACCCTTTCAGATCTACATTGTGCTTAAAAGAATAGTATATGAAAATGCAAATATTTAGCCTGTTAAATTTGCAAACTATGAATAAAAAGTGCATGAAATGCGAATATTTAATGTGTTAAATACTTAAATATGAATATTGGGGATAATGAATGCACGTTTTTAGTTTTTGAGTGGCTATAATGTGAAATATGCCTTTTTTTGTCAATTATTCTCATTTTACATAACATTTCTAAAGCACCAAATGTTCGTAAATTCCCTAGTTTGTATTTGTAAACAAAGCCCCACAAAAGAATTTTTTCAGATGACATGTGGCAGCCTGTGAGGGTGCCACACGTCACGGACATGCATCTGCACGTACACATGATAAGGGTTTTATGCATTTGATCAATCACCTAATGTTATTATGTTTATTGAACATTCTGAACATGGATAGCGGTGATGTTCGAAACATCTTATATGCTTTGCTTATTGATGGATAGTTAACTCATTGATTGCTTAGGCAAAAGAAGATGGGGACAAACCTGGACTTGTGGCTATGTTGCAAAAGGTGTTGCAGCTATATGCTTCTAGAATACTTTCTAAACGTAGCTACGCAAAGAAAGGTAGTCTGATGCAACTAAGATTTGTGACGTGCATCTGCATCATTTTCATGAACATATAACTTCAAAATTTTCCTGTATTCATCTCCCGCGATCATTGTCTTTAAGATTGTAATGTTTATGAGATAGGTGATCTTTCTAGGGAGCTTGAAAGGAATCATATCTTTGGTCAACTTTAGTTTCGTATAGGGAGTACAAACTGTATATTTCTATCCACCAGAAATATGCGAGATTCTAATTAGAAGACAAATAAATAGAATTTGCTGCACATTAGTTGAATATAATGCTTCCTTGTTCTGAAACGTTATCAAGCAGTCTGATTGGCAAATCTTCATCTGTAATAATGCTGCAGGAAAAGAGATCATAAAGGCTGAACAATTACTGGAGACGATAATTAAAGGTATCTTTCTATATATTAGCTCAGGAAAGTATTTTACCGGTTTCCAGAAAAAAGGAAGATATCAACATTGATATAGAAATATTTATCACTTTACACAACAAACTACTCAACAACGGTGCAAGGTATGATGGTGGTTTCTAAGATTTTGGTAGCCCCTAAGAAAGGGAGCTTTGTGGAAAGAAAAAGGAAATATTCTGAAGTTACTAGGATTGTAATTAAGCCTGTTATGCTAGGTCTGACGTGATTAAAACAGAACATGAACAAAATGCGTAGGGAGGATGCTCATGGGATGACATTCTTGGTAAAGTGTTAGCAAACTTGAAACTTGTAATGGACTAAGGATTCTCGTGTCCATTTTGTTCTGCAGGTTTGTAATATCGAACAACAGCTATTTAGGCAGTATTTGCATTACAGTGTATTGATTTAATGGGTTGCCAATTGTATTTGTGTATAAAGATTCATGAGGCAATTTTGTTACTGTGAAACCCTATCAGTTACAAAGAAACTTGTTAGTGGGTACTCAGATTGTCTGTAGTTGTCATGCAAAAATCAGGTGAACCATTTTGTGGTCGAAGATTGGAGTTTACAATGTGGAACAATAAAATCTATTAACTTTCTACTATCATCATTATCAATCTAGAGAATGCCTTTGTACTTCTCCAGTTGCTAACATCGTTTTTATTGTGGGGTGCAGCACCTGAAAAGGAATGGAATAAACTGTTGCTTGACAGCTTAACAGTTTCCAAGGGAGATATTACGCCCGAGGAGTTCTATTCAGTCATTAAAAAGCGAATTGAACGGACTCTGATCCGTACGGTAAGACATGTTTGCACGAGTTCTTTTTTTAATCGCAGTGTCAAAATCCCTCATTAAATCAAGCTTTAGTGTAATTTGGTTGAAATGTTTAACCTTGTTGAGAGCTCAAGATGTTATGATTATGTCTCATTGTGATTAGGAATATACTTGTCCAGCCAAACAGAGCCTACACAATTAATCAATGTGCCTAGGGCAAGAGATTATCTAGGGACACATTCAATGGATGGGCTTACTTGCAGGGGCTTGCTCAACGGCCTAGTAACCATTGGTCTACAGTCTAAACTAGACTTATTAACGAACCGAACACAAACACTTGTCTAAAATGAAGAAAAGTAATTTCCGTATTTGTCATTTTCCGCTTATGTTTCAGTTTTTATTTTATTTATCTGTTAGGAAGGAGGATCTTATGAGCAACGCGTTCTTGTTGAATATCTGAAAGGAATCCAATTAAGAGCAGAAGAAATAGTCCTTGTACTCCAGGGAAATCCACAATGAGCTTGTTGGCCCATCTTCACCCTACAGATGGAGACGGTGACAAACAACAGTGACGTTTTGTCGTGAAGAGCAGTGATTGTGATGCTACAACAAGTACACGAGTATAAACAGCCTTTGGGAGCACACAGTATACGCAAAGAGCCAGGCTCCCTTGAAAAATACGTATGTTTTGGCAGCTGACTTACACATTAAATTTTATTTATTTTTCTGAGATTTGCAGCGGTATGTATAGAAGCATGAAACTCTGGTGGTATTCGTTGTGTAACACACATATTTGAGATTTGTACGACTGAATTTGATGTGTAATACACTTCCATTGCTAAATATAGCAGTGATTGTCATCTTTGTAAATTTCAAGATCAAATTACCCTTCATACAGGATAAGCGCAATTATGATGCAAAATTTCGTATTAACAATTACTATTAATATGATGATATATTTTGAATATAGAAATTAAAATATTGAGTGAATCATTTATTTTTGATAAGTGAAACGTTTAATATTCTATAAGAATTGTTCAGATAAAAGAACCGTGCACAAATATTCAATTCTCTCTTCCTTTCTACAACCGAAACGTTTAATATGGCACAAAATGAAATTCACTAATTAAATCAAATTTTATGTTAACTATTTTATACAAGATGAAATTCACTAAACCGTATTTTTAATTATAAGATAAGTATCATGTACAAGAATTGTTTAGCTTCACTAAACCGTCCTTTTTAATTCTTTTATATGAGTTTTCAAGTAAATCACTCGTGCACAAGGAAATTAAATTATTTATATATGCGTTGATAAAAATTTGTGTTACAATACTTATTAGAAGAACTTATTTTCTAGTTACTTGTACACGATGCAAGAAATGTGTACAAGAAAATTATTACTTGTACACAATACAATAATTTTTAAGTATCATAATTAAGATATAGTTTTCGAAAAGAAGAAAAATAAACTATGAGATCCAACTTTTCCAATTGGCAGTATGGTGGGAGGAACAACTAACCATGTACAAGGAGATTATTAATGCGATCAACCAGATCTGGAAGCCTCCACGAGAGTTGGATATGATCATTTCTAACATATCTTTCTTGACATCGGGATTCGCGCACTTTACCATTCACCACATCTTCAAGGAAATCAACATTGTTGTTGACAGAATCGCACGACATGAACTTAGCTTGGGCATTGACGTTGACGCAATTCCAGACGATGTTCAAGACCTCATCCGCAAGGATGCTATAGGTCAACCAATTTCTAGAATTTGATCCTCTTATTATTCTTACCTTTATATCAAAAAAAAATTATGAATGAGGGCATTTCATCAAATTCTCTTTGTTTGCAATGACTAGCTTCTTACTTGAACTAAGAAAATTTCAAATATATCCGATACCTAAAACCTAAATGCATATTTTATATTGGTATATCAGTGAATATCCGTTTTTATTAAAAACAATGTGATCCATAACCAATTTGATAATCTAGGAACAATCTCTTCGATTAGAATACCCTTGTCACTAATGTATACGATATTTTTTGAGATTTGTGATTTATTGAAAAACACTGACAATATGTGTTTAGTTAGATAGTTTAGTATTAGTTTTAAGTTTGTTTAAAGACCAATATAACATTATCACTAATGCCTAATTTCTCCCACAACACACAAGTCCATTCAACAAGAGAAGAAATTTGTTGCCCAAATTATAGACCCTTTTCTATTTCCATTAGGTTTGTATACCCTTCAATTTTTACCACTTTCATTAAATTGAGGTCGGAAGGTAAGATAAGATGTTCAATTAGAGGTACATTTACGAAACATATTTATACCATGAGCCTACCTATTAGAGAAAGCTAAAAAAAACTTACTTACCTAATTTGACATAGCGTGATTCCCTTTCTTCTCTTCATTGTATTCCACAACCTTCTTTGAGAAACTAATAGAACCTTACCTGACGAAATTCTCAAAAATCAAATTTCCCAACTTTCCAACCACATTTTGAAACCAATACAGTAAAAACTACTATAACCCTAACTAAACACTGCACAAATCTAATAAAAAAACCCTCAACCACGTAACTAAACAGCACTGATGTAATTTCGAATTTTTCGGATCAAATTGGCCAGACACAATACAGAAGTAATAAAAGAAAAATCAGTGCAAAGTTCTCTATTCAACTTTGAACTTCATGTAGACGGTAACCTTGGAGCCGTTGAAGCCATGAAAACCTTGTCAAAGCTGAAGCGCAACAAGCCAATCTCACTCCTCTTATCTCAACCATATTCCGAAGTCTCTCTTATTCAGCCTTCTCCTCCTCGTATCATCTCAGACTTCAGCAAATTCTGTTATGAAAATAACCTGCCCAGAGCTATGCAAGCTATGAACTTCATGCATAAGCAAGGTTTACACGCTGATTGCATTGCATACTCCGAGCTCATCAAAACTTGCATAGCCCAGTACGCAGTTGAAGAAGGCAAGCTTGTTCATAACCACTTATTCTCAAATGGGTACCAGCCCAAAATGTTTTTGCTTAATATTTTGCTCAATATGTATGTAAAATTTAGGCTGTTGGATGAGGCTCATCAACTGTTTGACAAAATGCCTGAGAGAAATGTTATTGCTTGGACCACAATAATATCAGCGTACAGTAGCGCAAAAATTGTTAGCAAGGCTCTAAAGCTACTGGTGTTGATGCTTAGAGAAGGGGTGAGACCGAATATGTACACATTCTCCTCTGTTTTGAGAGCTTGTGATGGATTGGTGAGTCTCAGGCAGCTTCATTGTTGTATTTTTAAGTGTGGATTAGAGTCGGATGTGTTTGTTAGGAGTGCTTTGATTGATGTGTATGCGAAGTGGGGCGAGTTGGAGAATGCACTTGGTGTTTTTGATGAGATGGTGACAAAAGACTTGATTGTTTGGAACTCGGTAATTGGTGCATTTGCACAGAATGGTGATGGAGACGAGGCTCTTAACCTGTTTAAGCGGATGAAACGGGCTGGATTCCTTGCTGATCAAGGGACACTTACAAGCACCCTAAGAGCGTGCACCGGCTTGGCATTGTTGGAATTAGGAAGACAAGTCCATGTTCATGTACTCAAATACAACAAGGACTTGATCCTAAACAATGCACTTGTTGACATGTACTGCAAGTGTGGGAACTTAGAGGACGCCAACCGAGTTTTCACGAGAATGGAGGAGAGGGATGTCATCTCATGGAGCACCATGATTGCCGGATTGGCCCAAAATGGTTTCAGCCGAGAAGCTCTCGAGCTATTTGAAAGAATGAAAAAAGGCGGTCCAAGACCTAATTACATCACCATCCTTGGAGTCCTCTTTGCCTGTAGCCATGCTGGTTTAGTAGAGGATGGATGGTACTATTTCAACTCAATGAAGAATCTCTTTGGAATTGAACCGAGGCGGGAGCATTATGGTTGCATGATTGATCTCCTTGGACGGGCCGGTAATTTGGAAAAGGCAATCAGTTTGATCCACCAAATGGGTAATGAAGCTGATGCAGTTACTTGGAGAACACTTCTTGGAGCTTGCAGGGTTCATCGAAACACAGATTTCGCTATTCATGCAGCCAAACAGATACTAAAACTTGAGCCTGATGATGCAGGGACATATGTCCTTTTATCTAACATCTATTCAAACTCACAGAGATGGGAAGAAGCAATGGAGCTGAGAAAGACTATGAAAAAACTCGGAATCAAGAAGGAACCAGGTTGCAGTTGGATAGAAGTAGATAAAAAGATCCACACTTTCATCTTCCGAGATCATTCACATCCTCGAATAGACGAAATCTGTAGAGAAGTGAGGCAGTTGATTTGGAGATTGAGGGAAATGGGTTATGTACCGGATACAAGCTTTATTTTGCAAGATGTTGAAGGTGAACAGAAAGAGGACTTGCTTCAATACCATAGCGAGAAGTTGGCGATCGCGTTTGGTCTGCTGTATTTGCCTAGTTTCAGTCCCGTAAGGATCAGGAAGAACCTTAGGATCTGTGGTGACTGTCATCTGTTTGCAAAGCTGGTGGCGAAAATGGAAGACAGGGTAATTGTGATTAGGGATCCAATACGATACCACCATTTCAAAGATGGTGTTTGTTCTTGTGATGATTATTGGTAGAAGATACGCATTGATCCTACTAACAAATGAGGTGTGTTTTGATTATCAGTACTGCAACTTGTTCAAGGGAGCAAACTATATATTTGGATCTTCAAATATGCAACTTGTTATGTGGTCAAGTGTTACCATGAGATCGTCTTTTTGTTGCAGACGTGAAAGCAACCTCCAAATGGGTGTGTTTGTGAGATGGACCTCATACAGTTTCAGGCTATAAACCAGATATAAAATGTTTATAATAGTCCTCGTGTTCCTAATCAAATGTTTGTTATCTAATGTACCCACTAAGGGCCCGTTTGAGTTTAACTCCGAAAACAGATTGGAATGAAAACGAATCTAGTCCATACATATAAACTTGTTCATTGAGTTTAACTCCGAAAACAGATTGGAATGAAAACGAATCTAGTCCATACATATAAACTTGTTCATGAAACTTTTTGGAATCCCTATGGATTGAACTAATTAGAGTGGTGTTTGATTGGTTTTGATACACTATATGGAAACAAAATGGAGGAAGTTGATGCATTTTGCATGAAAAGTAGAAGAAATGATTTCAAAAAATTTCATGAACAAGGTTGTTTATGGACTAGATTTATTTCCATTATGTTAGAGCTAGAGTTATATTTATTATTTACTTTTAGGGAAATTCCGGATGGTACCCTCGTGGTTTGGGGTATTTCGGATTTTGCCCAAATTTATTAAAATTCTTTAAAATCTATTCAAAACATACAAAAACAAATAAACTAAAATAAAAATATAAATTAAAATAGAAAGAATAATATATTTATTTTAAAACTAAAGTAAAACAGTAACTTTTTTATAAAAAAAATATTTTATATTAATTTAAAAATAAATTAATTAGATAATTTTTAAAAAATTCAAAAAAAATCAGTGTTTTATTTTATTTTAAAAATAAATAAATTGGGTTAGCATTTTTTAACAAAATCTAAAAACATAAGTGTTATACTTTATTTAAAAAATAAATAAAATAAGGATTCTTGTAAAAATTTAAAAAAAATCATTGTTTTAATTTATTATTAAAATAAATAAATCAGTTTTCTATTTTTTTTTATTTTTTAATATTGCTTTATTTTCTTTCTTGTAGTTTTGGAAAATAAATAAAATAGAATAATTATTTACTTATTTTAATAATAAATTAAAACAGTGATTTTTTTAATTTTTTAAAAGAGTCCTTATTTTATTTATTTTTAAATAAAGTATAACACTTATATTTTTAGATTTTGTTAGAAAATGCTAATCCAATTTATTTATTTTTAAAATAAATAAAACACTAGATTTTTAAAAAATTTTAAAAGTTATCTAATTTATTTATTTTGAAATTAATATAAAATATTTTTAATTAAAAAAAAAAGTTACTGTTTTACTTTATTTTTAAAATAAATAATTATTCTTTCTATTTTTTTTGTTTTTTAATTTTAGTTTATTTTATTTTGTATGTTTTTAATGGAATTTAAAAAAAATGTAATGAATTTGGGCAAAATCCGAAAAATAACATAAACTTAAGGGTATCATCCGAACTTGAAAAAACTGTTGGGCAAAATCCAGAATACCCCAAACCACGAGTACCAACCGGAATTTTCCTTACTTTTATTAGTTTAATCAAGGGGCTCATCTGTGCATATATTTGACATTACGTTCAATGAATAAATCAAATTGTTGCAATTTTAAGAAATATACGCTATGGTACATTGATACGCAATATAAACCAATTATAATACTATTTTTTAATACTTTTTCCAAATAAAACAGCCAACAATGTCTAAGTAGGGTCAATGTCCAACCATACTAATGAAAAATACAAATCTATATATACTACTAAAATAGAACCCACTTAGTCCACATGTCAACGTCTAAGGCATCTCACCTAGGACTTTTTTCAATATATTTACAGATATGCTACAAGATATTTACAGATTTACCATTTTTCTCTTACAAAATAATTTCTATAACAGTCATCAAATCATCAATGCCACGTCGCATCCAAAACATGCCACATAAGAATATTTTTTTTTATCAAGTTACAATTTTACCACAATATTACAAAACAAATCTTATAAATAAAAAAATATAAGATATTGATAATAAACTAGATTTTATAATTATTTTCGTAAGCAAATCTTAGAAATAAACAATTGTCGGGTTTAACAAATCTTGGAAGTTAGGCAATAATATTTACGGATTAGTCATTTAATTATTAATTTTTTTAAAAGTTAGAATTAATAGACAATCAACATGTCACATCACCTTCATTAAATATATCACCATACCACATCATCTTTACGCAAAGATTAATTAAAAAAAAATTTATATCAAAAAAATCAAAACATATCTACAATATATTACGTTTTTATAGTTTTCAAAATATAATGCAGGCCCAATTTTAATTTTCGAATTTTATTAAATAATTTTTACAATTTTAAATTCAAATTTTATATTTCATATTTTGTTTTCTTATTTGTGATTATTTTCAATATCTTCAAAACTAATATCAAATTTAATCCTTATTAATATATATTTATATTGATCTACGTATTTCTCTTAAGTTCACAAAATCCTATAGTTAATAATATATATATATATATATATATATATATATATATATATATATATATATATATATATATATTGATCTATCTATCAAATTTTATATTTCATAATTTTTTATTTTTCAATTAAAATATAACAATTATTTCCACCGCTGAAATTAATTAGTTTGATATTAACAAAAGTAGATATACTGAAAAAAATTCAAATCATTTTTAAATAATTATTTATGATTAAATATAATTTATATAACCTTCTTTAAACCATTCACATAATTAAAATCAAATCTCTACGACCTCTTCCAAACAATTTACATCTTTTTAGTAACAAATAGTATAAATCTTATTTTATTCATATCGATTTTAATAACAAATATGTTTATGTATTTAAAAAAATACTTTTTTTCACACTATTCTCTTTGATCTTTTTATCAAGTTATTTATAACGTTATAAGTTTATACTTTTTTTTTTTCCAGGTGATGTGATTAATTTGTCATGAAAATTAATAGATTGTACTCCTAATTTTAGTTTTTTCCTTTAAATTTCGGAACTTATAACATTTTGAAAATTCTAGATAGTGCCCCTATATTTTTTTAAATTATGCCAAAAAGTTTTTCAGTTTTTGGATGTTAACCTTGAGCTTTATAATTTTTGAAAATATGCTCTTCTAAGATTTATAAATTAATATTTGTTAACATTTCAAGGGGACGAAAATACAAATTATTTATTCAAAAAAATTATTTACAACTTTAAAACTACTATTAACAATAACTATATAATAATTATATTTTTTAATATTGTTTATATTGATCATTTCAGAAAAATTAAACAAACCCATGCAGAGCACGGGGAATGTACTAGTTATATGGCAAACTAGACCCCTCTTACTTATTTATAAAAATTAATTGAAAGGCTTAATTAGTAATTTCAATTTATTTAAGTCTAGGCCCAAGTGTATTAGTAAAGCTCAACACCAATATGAAATTACTAAAGTCTAGGTTCAATTGAATTATTAAAGCCCAACTCCAATAAAGCTCACTCGAGTTACAAGTCGAAGTCCAATCCAAAATACAAATTTTGTAGCTAGTGAGTTTCGAACTCTAGGTGATAGGCCTCCCTCTCATCCTTATATCAACTGGACTAGTTGAACGTCGTGTATTCTCTTGTTGACACACGGTATTAATATACAATGTTAATACACAATTTGAATACCCAATTTCAATTACACAATGTTAAGTTACACACTGTTAATACACAATTTCATTTACATTGTAATTTTATGTAGTTAGCAAACTTAGTCATTTTCCAATTACACAAAAATCAAGGGCTAAGACTTTGAAGGATAATGCAACTACATCGTCTTTGAGTCCTACCATGGAAGGAGCTATCACTAGAACAAGAGCAAATATCACCCATGAGGAAGTTGCTAGTTTATTGGCAACATGTGCACTGAAAGAGACCTCACTCATGTTTAGGTCTCCTTTAGTGACATTGTTGACAATTATGGAAGGATCGTGGAAGACACAAGATGAACCAACAAGCATAGAAAGTGGCTAGGACGAAGAACAAGCTCCAGAGAAGAAATCTCGGCTTGAGATTTCTTCAAATATTGACCGAGATTTGACTTATGTCGAGAGTTATAAGATCCAACCGTGATCTTATTAATTATAGATATCTTTTATTATTATAATACCTTTAAGGCTCTAAAACATTTTGAAGGTATTTGTGATTTTATCTTTTAGGATTATCTTTTAGTTACATTTATTATCTTTCATAAGAGGATGTCCCCTATAAATAGCCTTAGAGGGTGAGATTATTAGGTAGATTTGATTTGATTAATATTTTCACATATTTGATTAGTCATTTTCCAATTACACAAGATCAAGGGCTAAAACTTTGAAAGATAATGCAACTAAATCATCTTTGAGTCCTACCATGGAAGGAGTTATCACTAGAACAAGAGCAAATATCATCCATGAGGAAGTTGCTAGTATATTGGCAACATGTGCACTGAAAGAGACCTCACTCATGTTTAGATCTCCTTTAGTGACATTGTTGACTATTATGGAAGGATCATGGAAGACACAAGATGATCCAACAAGCATAGAAAGTGGCTAGGACGAAGAACAAGCTCCGGAGAAGAAATCTCGGCTTAAGATTTCTTCAAATATTGACCGAGATTTGAATTATGTCGAGAGTTATAAGATCCAACCGTGATCTTATTAATTATAGATATCTTTTATTATTTTAATACCTTTAAGGTTCTAAAACATTTTGAAGGTATTTGTGATTTTATGTTTTCGGATTATCTTTTAGTTAGATTTATTATCTTTTGTAAGAGGATCTCCCCTATAAATAGCCTTAGAGGGTGAGATTATTAGGTGGATTTGATTTGAGTATTATTTTCACATATTTGATTAGTCATTTTCCAATTACACAAGATCAAGGGCTAAGACTTTGAAAGATAATGCAACTACGTCATCTTTGAGTCCTACCATGGAAGGAGTTATCACTAGAACAAGAGGAAAGATCATCCATGAAGAAGTTGCTAGTTATTGGCAACTTGTGCACTGAAAGAGACCTCACTCATGTTTAGGTCTCCTGTAGTGACAGTGTTGATTATTATGGAAGGATCATGGAAGACACAAGATGATCCAACAAGCATAGAAAGTGGCTAGGACGAAGAACAAGCTCCAGAGAAGAAATCTCGGCTTGAGATTTTTTCAAATATTGACCGAGATTTGACTTATGTCGAGAGTTATAAGATCCAACCGTGATCTTATTAATTATAGATATCTTTTATTATTTTGATACCTTTAAGGCTCTAAAACATTTTGAAGGTATTTGTGATTTTATCTTTTAGGATTATTTTTAGTTAGATTTATTATCTTTCGTAAGAGGATCTCCCCTATAAATAGCCTTAGAGGGTGAGATTATTAGGTGGATTTGATTTGCTTAATATTTTCACATATTTGATTAGTCATTTTCCAATTACACAAGATCAAGGGCTAAGACTTTGAAGGATAATGCAACTACATCATCTTTGAGTTCTGTAATATCCGGAATTTTTATTCCGTTTATTTCTGTAACAAACCTGATCTCGATCAGTTGATCCATATCCGTCTACTTAGTTAGACACATTATTATAAAATTTATCATTTTATGTAGATTTCCTTCACATAAAATGATAGAATCTCTTAAAAGTTTATCATTTTATGTAGCTTACCTTCACATAAAATAATAAGTTTAGCCCCAAACCCTAATTTAGAATATGACAAGGCCCGGACAAGTCTGTGACGAAGCTGTGACAAGGCCCAGACAAGTCTGTGACGAAGCTGTGACAAGGCCAGACAAGGCTGTGACGAAGCTGTGACAAGGACAGACAAGGCTGTGACGAGTCTGTGACAAGGTCAGACAAGGCTGTGACAAGTCTGTGACAAGCCCAGACAGGCTGTGACAGCCCAGCGCCAGTGTGCCCAGCAGCGCGTTCAGCCCCAGCGGATCCACCATCTGCAGCCCCAGCGGATCCAACATCTGCAGCCCAACGCCAGTCTCAGCCCAGCAGCCGCCTGCCAATGTGCCCAGCTCCAGCCCAGCGTCTGTTTCAGCCCAGGAAGGAGCTGCTGCCTTGCCTTCTTCAGCCCATCTTCAGCACGCCAACCCAAAGGAGAGCAGCTGTTATGACGTTTTGGATTTGCTGAGCTGGAACAATGCAATCTTCTGTATGTAACTGCTCCTTAATTTACGCAGAACATTTATATCCTTCTGAATGCAGCCACGTTCCCAACTTTCTGTCTACATTCAGAATCTTCTCTTCTTCATCCTTCCTTCTGCAGTAGACGACCCATCTCAATCGATCTCTCCTGCACACGGCTGTTCTGCACACAACTCTTCTGCATAGCAAGTACACAAATCCGGTAGAGTTTACTCCCCTTACCTTCTGATCTGTAGCCGTTTGATTTTATCTCTAATAAGAGACTTTCAGTGCAGCGAATTCTCTTCCGGCTGGAAGGAAATACACTCGACTTTGTTCAATACAGCCGGGTAAAAATCTATTTACATTTCTATCTCTTTTGTCGTCTCCTTACTAGTTAAATCCGTGTCTTATACCTCCCTTTTGTGCCGGACTGCCTTCCCATTGACGCAACAGTGTGTTAGGCTGTAGTTGCTCCTTGGATCGTCGATAAAAACGAGTCAAGGCCCCAGTCCAGTGAGAGGTCAGTTTTGTTTTTCTCTCTCACTTCTGCTTATGAAATAGATGTAGTGAATTCAATGAGAATAGAACCTAGGATGTGCGAGTTCAAGTGTTTAAACCAGTGTACTCGGGGAGAGTCGAATAGAGAACCCTAAGAAGATTAGGCTGCTGTAAAACAGGAATGAGAGGCAAGAGAAAGAGAAGTGAAATACATTGTTTTAATTTCATTGTTGTAAGATGGAAACGGGCATAGTTGGAGACCAATGTTAGAGAGTTTGGATGATGATCCACCGTTGAAATTTTAATAGATGATAAATGGATATATGTAGTTTAGTATGTTAAAATTTGAGAAGGAATGAACGGTTGGATTAGAAGTTATAGGCTTTCGAAGTTGAGTAGTTAAGCAGTTTTTGTAAACTTGGATTTTTTTGGTTAAGTATAGGAATAGTAAGTGTAGTAGCCAACTTTGAAAAATTTTTATAAAAATAATGGATGAACAGTTTTGAGAAATTTTTGCTCCTAAGGGTAGATGGAACATCATAGATGATCTAGAGAATTAATTCGGAATTTTTATAAGCTTTTACGAATTTTATAATTTAAACCGAAGTTAGACCTTTACGACCTTTCGGAAAATAGGAAAATAGGAAAAATGCCAGTTGTAACTAAACTAAACTTTAGGAGTCAGAATATGACTTTAGGGTCTTGAATAGGAGTTTAGACATGAATTTCGGAAAATTTGGAAGTTCCGGGACTAAGGGTAAAATGGTCATTTTACCATAAATTAGTACTGTAATTAGTTATGTCCTATTACAATCTTCTATCTTAGAAGTCTTAGACTTCTAATTACTTTGGGAGCGTGCTAATGCACTTATCTCCTTTGACAGGCAACTGAGTTGCTACAGTTACAGAACGAGTTTGATTTACAGAGAATCGAGAATTGTAACAGGTAAGTCCTTTGGGCTTACTTAGCTGACTTCTAAATATGAGCATGAATGATGATAGTGGTGTGTGATTGAAATGTTTAGAGTTATAGGTTGTGATAGATAATTACCGACCTATACTTGGCCTAAGAGTAACGGGCGGTGGCATTCTGCTAAGTTAGCTTGCGGGCGCTGGGGGTTTCTTTAGGGACTAGTCCATACTCGGTTTGTAGTGATGCTACCGGAGGAGGTCAGCTAGACCTACACCCAGTTGGATAAGGAACGGAGGCAAGAACTGTTAAAAGCTCTCGTGCCACAACTGTAAAATTGAATAAGATGAATCACCTAAATAATAGATAATAAACGGTTGAGTGCCAGCATGATGTTTGTTTATAATTTTTCTGCGTGTGTTTGTGCTGTTGTTATTCTACTTATATTTGGATAGTTAGCTAACGGTTGTTATGTTGTGTAGACTTACCACAGGTTAGAGCAGATGCTGAGTGATCCGGATGGTAGTGGTCAGCCGGGGTATCGTACTTTTAGGACGTATTACAGTTTCTTTTTGTGGGATTTCCAGTTGGACCTTGGTTCTTTCCTTTCTTTCCGTACTTTGTTATCTTATGTTTTCCGGCTGTTAGTTGTTCTGGTCACATTCATACATTGTTAAGATTTATTTTATGATTTCTGGTTTTTCCTTATCTGTGCCTTGTTGTAAGATCTTGTTAAGTTGTTGTCAAACTAAGGTCGGGACCCACTGTGCGGTTCTAACCAGTAACTCCCCGAGTTGTAAAATTTGGGGTGTTACAACATGGTATTAGAGCCAGGTTGGCAACAATGGCACTTGAAATCTTCTAAAAAGGTCATATAAGTAAATAAACAGAACCCGAAAGGGGTCTGAGATTTTCCCAAGAAGATTTTGGTTTTAAAAAGCATACATAGTTGGGTTGGGATAGAAAGTACGGATGACCACCACTACCTCTGCGGATCTCGGTATTCTTAGTATTATTATTATAGACTTTTACTGTTATGATAGATTAGTTAGATTATAACTGTAGTTGTTACCGTTCGTGCAGATGGCACGTACTATGGCTACACCAGTGACTGGCCGAGGTAGGGGTCGTCCCCCCTTCCCCCAGTCAGACAGGATCGAGCTGATAGCACCCCTGCTGTTAGAGGGCGTGGTCGTGGGGGTAGACCTCCACTAGGGAGAGGTCGAGGACGAGTTCCTCGAGAGGATCCACCTGCAGCAAGCATACTGTAACACCCCGAATCCGCGGGACTCGGGATGCTACGGGTTGGGACCTCACAATGGGTCCCGACCCTTAGCTTGACAACAATTTCACCGGATCTTGCAACAAGGCACAAATAGAGGCCAAAACCAAATACATTTTATGCAATGCAAATACCCAAAACCATACAAACTAAAGACTTCAGCCGAGATACAACCGAAAGACCAAATGTCATACATGCGGCATACAATATATAATGAATACAAAGCTCAAACACGACTCCAACCAAAACTCAATCCTAAAATATACGGAACCCCGGCTGCCCACTCTTCCGGATCTCTCGGCCGCAGTCCTAACCTGCAAGGCAATCTACAACAATCGGTATAAAACCGTTAGCTAATATTCGAAGCATTAGAATCAAGGTGAAAGGCACAAACACAAGTAATTCAACATAACACACAATATACACCAAAGCACACAAGTCCGGTTTATTATCTTTTTATTATTAAGTCATATCCCGTTCTAATTCAACTTATGTTGTGACACGAGAGTCACCGAAACTCGCCTCGGTCCCTACTTACCGGCATGGAATGGTACTGATGCATCCGACCGTCTACCAGCACGGGATAGTCGCCGAGAACCTCCTAGTTCTCGCGGGAGCCAGGCAAGTTGTCACCGCCCGTTATCATACACTTGGGCCAAAATAATATAAAGGTCGGTAATCCTAATTCCGGTTTAGTGGTTATAAACAATAAACACACACCACCAAACACACATCAATGCTAATACAAGGAATAAGAGCTAAGTAAGTCCGGAGACTTACCTCGTCACCACACTCAACTCACAACACTCTCGCTTCCTTAGGGAGGAAGCCCATAACCTGCTCACAAGAAGATAACTATATCAACAACAACCCACTCACAATAGAAGTCTTAGACTTCTATACAAATGATCCATGCAAGACCATGACTCTCAATTCTAGGACCGCATCCTAGAATCCCTCATGCTCACATCACACTCAACAGAAGCTAGAAGTCCTAGGACTTCGAAACCCTCGGATCTCACAAGATCATACAACCCCACCTCGAGCTTAGAACAATCATAAATCCTCAAAACTCACCTAAGGTACAAACCACTACTTGGTATTCTCACTAGGTTATTCTAGATCCAACCTAGCATGATACTACTAAACATAACTAAATCTAGGGGAAAGAATACTCACACGACGTCAAAAGACGGAAGTCTTTCAACGGATGTCGACTTGGACTCGTTAGGCCTTTATCGGGGCGCTTCCGAACCTAGCACCAAACTAAACAAATTTAGCTTATAAGCTAAATTTGAACGGAATAATGCACATATATAATCTAAGGAAAACCCCACTTCTAAAATCCAAGTTAAAAATCGTAATTATAATATTCCGGGAAAAATGTATAACATCATAAACCCAAGGTAAAACTCGTTTTTAAAGCCAACGTTAAAATCCCGTAATTTAATCTTTGAGTCATAACCCGGAATTAATCCAACATGAGCATAACATATATGGTATATACAAATAAGAATATAATTCAAGTAAATCCCAAATTTACAACTCATAAATATATTTTCCGCCAATTAATATAATTTTATAAATATGGGACATATTCGTAATTAATGCCTTGGGCCGTTTTCTGTAATTAATTCCAGCAGGGGCATAATTGCATAAACTCAGAAACATGGGCCAAAACTGAAAATACAAAACACAGGGTAAAAACTGCAATTATACCAAAATATAGGGGGCTGATATAAATAAGGAGAATAGGGTTTTCTTCAACCTCTGCCGACTGAACCTGCGCGAGAGGAGAGGGGACCAGAGAGGGCGGCGGCATAGGCGGGGCGGAGGCTTCGACGGAGGCGAAGGCAGGGGTGCCAACGGCGGCTCCGATGGATCCCTCCGGCGGATGCAGACAGGTGGCCGTGGTTGGATCCCCCTTGGTGGTTGCGACTCAGTGACAACGTGAAAGAGGAGGCAGCAATGGGCCCTTCTCTAGCGCCGGCGGTTCGAGGCGAGGTGGGGCTCCATTCCGGCGGTTGCAGCTCTAAGCGACGGCGAGGAACCATCTTCTGGGGCGGGGCAAGGGCGTGGCTGCCTCTTTGGCTCCGGCCGGCGAAGGCAGCTCCGGTTGCTTTCTCTGGGTGGCGTTCTTGGCGACACAGAGAAGTTGACTGCGGTGGCTTCTTGTAGCTGTTCGAGATGAGGGAAAACAGATGGGGATCGAAGGTGAGTGCTGTAGAGAAGTCCAGGCGTGACAATCAGCTCCGGCGAGGCGAAGCTCCGGTTCAGGGGTTGCAGTAGCCACGGTTTGCAGACGAAGGAGATCGAGATTGTGAAGGGAGGCGGTTGAAACGCTTAAAATAGTGCACAAGCTCCGTTAGGCTGCGAGCTGGAGGGTAAAACAGAGGGCTTTGAGCCTCTTGGTCCAGAAAATGAAGGAAGTATAGAGGGTTGGGATGGGAGATGAAGTGATGAGGTCAAAGGGGCTTCTCCGGTGCTGGCTTTACCCAGAAGAAGGGTGTGGTGGGATGAGGAGCACGAGTGAGGGTTGAGAGCTGCTCAAGAGTAAACATATGAGAGTATAGAGAGTTGGAGAGATGATAATCAGAGGGAGGAGGAGTTGAGTGAAGGAGGGAGGTAGCGTGAGGAGTGAAAAACAGACAGTAGATGGCTAGGTGCAGAACCCAAAGGCTAGGGGTGGCTAGCTGGGCTGCAAGACATGGCTAAGGAGAAGGGACGTGCCATCAGACCCGGAAAGATAAAAAAAATAAAAGAAATAAAATACGAGATCGGCGATCAAAACAACCGGAATGGAATTTTCGGTTTGAAACCTTTTCCGAACTTTTCCGTAAAATAAATTACGGAATATACACAAATGTAAAACATATTAACTTATAAAAATTAATTTACAACATGAGAATGCTTGTAAATATATATATATAAGTTATTAAAATATCGATAATAATCGGGGAAAAATAAAAACCGAAAACGTGCCTAAAAATTGGGCGTTACACATACCAGAGGCTGCTGTGGAAGAGGTAGCTGAGAGTGTAGGCCCCGAGGTCAGGCATGAGACCGCCGCTAGGTCTGGAGCGCAGGGAGCACGTTCGGCTGAGTCAGGACGTGTTTCTATTGGAGCATCGGAGTATAGGGAGTACAGAGCATACGTCGAGCGTATGGAGGAGGCTGCCAGAGTTGAGAGACTTACCCAGGTACCACCGGTGGTACCGGCTAGGTCAGCTCAGGTGACACAAGGAGTGTCTCAGGTGCCGGCTGTATCTGAGAGGAGAGCTAATGCTGATAGAGCGCCTTCTGGGTCTAGAGCACCGAGACCGGATGAGTAGTTGAAAGCTTTCAACTCTCAGAAGGTTCCCTCATTCAGTGGAGAAATAGGGCTAGAGGTGGAGCACTGGATAGGGAAGATAGAGACTGCTTTAGAGGCAATATGTTGCCCTGAGGATCGACAGGTGGATTTAGTGCAGACCTGTTTCATAGATGATGCTCATTCATGGTGGCGTACCATTCGTAGCCGAGTCACCAGTTGGGAGCAGATGAGGAACATTGTTAGGGACAGGTACTGTCCTGTTTCGCTGAGGAGGGAGAGATTCCAGGATTTCATTGAGGCGGGATTTGAGGATATCCCGATTGCTGCAGCCATAAAGAAGTTTCAGAAAGAGTTGACCTTACTTGGACCAGCTGCACCTCCAGAAGAGCAGCATGTTTACCTTTTCTCCAGGAGATTGAGAGAGAGTACCCGATCATATCTGGCTGGATTCCGCTGTGAGACTTTGTCTGATTATCAGGATAGGGCCTCTGCTTATGAGAGAGATAGGCCAGCTTCGAGGAAAGCAGTTCAGTCTAGTGGGCCGGATAAGCGGCAGAGGACAGGACATGCTGGTAACAATGCAGCAGTAGCAGGTTATGGTCGAGGACAGACTCAGGGGAGGTCCAGCTACCACTCTACAGTTCAGACTCCCAGTAGAGATCGACAGTGCTTTAACTGTGGTAGCCGCGATCACATTAAGACAGATTGCCAGAGACCACCTACCACTTGCTTCACTTGTGGGAAGCCGGGACACAGAGCTACTTTCTGCCGTTAGGGTAGGGCCCCTTCCCAGCAGGGATCTTCTCCTGCAGGTGCTAAGAAGAGTGTACAGAGACCTCCTCAGTACCGAGCACCGAGTCAGCAGCAGCAACAGCACCGGGCTCCAGGACACCCTACTTCATACAGTACGGCACAGGGATCAGGTCGTGGCAGGGGACGTGGTAGTACCACTGACACTAGAGGAGGACCATCGAGAGTGTTCGAGCTGAGGAGCACTGAGCAGCCTACAGCACCTGCGACCACAGGTACTATTTGGATCCATGACTTACCTGTGCGAGTTTTATTTGATACGGGTGCTACGCACTCCTTTATATCAAATGCATGCGTAGATAGGTTGTCCTTAGCTACAGTGGAGGGTGTACCTTTTGTGGTTGGGTTACCAGATGGGGGTAAAGTTAGAGGATCCCGAGAGATTTATGACTGCCCTATTCATTTGGGAGGCCGGATTTGGTTAGTAAATTTTCTAGTCATGCCCTTAGCACATGAGGACGTGATATTGGGGATAGATTGGATGACTAGACATGGAGCCGTCTTAGATATTGGTAGGAGAACTGTGACTGTCGCCACTGAGGAGGGTCACAGAGTGATATTCCGAGGTTGGGACCTCGGAAAGTCCGGCACAGTTATCAGCGCAGTGAGAGCAGCCAGATTGATAGCACAGGGTTGCGAGGCCTTCTAGTGTTATGCCATGAAGGAGCGCAAGAGCCTGACAATAGAGGAGATACCAGTTGCATGCGAGTTTATAGAGGTATTCAGTGACGACTTACCAGGGCTACCTCCACAGAGGAGTGTTGATTTTAGCATTGAGTTAGAGCCGGGCACGAGACCGATCTCGAAAGCCCCGTACCGCATGACCCCGATAGAGCTGCTTGAGCTGAAGAAGCAGTTAGAGGAGTTAGCAGAGAAGGGCTTCATACGCCCTAGTGTTTCTCCCTGGGGCGCACCAATATTATTTGTGTGGAAGAAGGATGGATCGATGAGGCTGTGTATTGACTACCGGGAGTTGAACAAGGTCACCATCAAGAATAAGTATCCACTGCGTCGCATAGATGATCTGCTGGACCAGCTGCATGGAGCGTCAGTGTTCTCGAGGATAGATTTAAGATCGGGTTATCACCAGCTGAGAGTAAGAGACCAGGACATACCTAAGACGGCATTCCGGACTAGGTATGGCCACTATGAGTTTGTAGTGATGCCATTCGGGCTCACTAATGCGCCAGCAGTATTTATGGAGTTGATGAATGGGATTTTCATCGACTTCTTAGACCAGTTTGTAGTGGTCTTCATTGACGACATTCTAGTTTACTCTAGAAGTCGAGAGGAGCATGCCGGACACTTGAGGACAGTGTTACAGATTCTATAGGATATCCAGCTATATGCTAAACTATCCAAGTGTGAGTTCTTGATGTCAGAGGTGGCTTTCCTAGGCCATGTAGTGACTGCTGAGGGAATTAAGGTCGACCCGGCGAAGATTGAGTCAGTGTCTTCTTGGCAACCTCCGAAGAATGTTAAGGAGGTTCACAGCTTCCTTGGATTGGCAGGTTATTACCGTCGGTTTGTGGAAGGGTTTTCCCTGATCGCCCGACCACTTAATTGTCTCCTGAGGAAGACTACTCGGTTCGTGTGGTCTGAGCCGTGTCAGCAGAGCTTTGAGGAGCTGAAGAGGAGATTGACGTCTGCACCGATCTTAACACAGCTAGAGGGTACAGAGGATTTTGTAGTGTATAGTGATGCATCCAAGCTGGGCTTGGGGTGTGTCTTGATGCAAAGGGGTAAGGTCATAGCGTATGCGTCTCGACAGCTGAAGACGTATGAGGAGAACTACCCCACCCATGACCTGGAGTTAGCTGCGGTAGTACATGCTCTTAAGATCTGGCGTCATTATCTCTATGGAGCGACCTGTCAGATCTTTACAGACCATAAGAGTCTGAAGTACATATTCACTCAGCGGGAGTTGAATAACCGCCAGAGACGGTGGCTAGAGTTGATCAAGGATTTCGACCTTGAGATTCTCTACCACCCCGGGAAGGCGAATGTAGTTGCTGACGCTTTGAGTCGGAAGACGCCTCGAGAGAAGGCGATAGCTCGGTTGACAGTACAGCCACAGTTACATAGAGACTTAGCTTGGTTGGGGGTAGAGATCCAGTTCCCCGATACAGCTCATCAGTTAGCCACCTTAGAGTTACTTCCTGACCTGTTGGGTGAGATCCGACAGAAGCAGGAGACCTGCCCGACTTTAACCCGGATCCGAGACCGGATGTCACGAGATGAGGCACCTCAGTTCACTATTGGTGCCGATGGAGTAATGAGACGGCAGGATCGTATCTGTGTGCCATCAGACAGTGAGTTGAGACAGAGGATACTAGGTGAGGCTCATGCTACCCCTTACTCCGTACATCCAGGAGCGAGTAAGATGTATAAGGACGTGAGACGTTCCTTCTGGTGGGGTGGTTTGAAGCCTGATGTGGCCCGATATGTAGCCCAGTGTGCGACCTGTCAGCAGGTCAAGATTGAGCATCGTAGGTCCAGAGGAGAGCTCCACCCACTTCCAGTACCACATTGGAAGTGGGAGGATATATCTATGGATTTTGTTACAGGGTTGAGGCTCAGCAGAGGTTTTGATGCCATTTGGGTAGTGGTAGACCGTCTGACGAAGACCGCACGTTTCATTCCGATTAGGGAAACGTGGGCGGTAAGTCGTCTAGCTGAGGAGTTCACCAGACACATTGTGAGACTCCATGGAGTACCGAGGACTATCGTCTCCGACAGGGATGGACGTTTTACCTTGAGATTTTGGCAGGCACATACTGCTCTGGGGACGAGTCTCCACTTTACCACTGCCTATCACCCACAGACAGACGGTCAGTCTGAGAGGACCATTCAGACCTTAGAGGACATGTTGCAGGCATGTGTGCTAGATTGGGGACAGGTATGGCCAGATCATCTCCCACTGGTAGAGTTTTCATATAATAATAGCTGACACGCGTCTATTGGGATGGCACCTTATGAGGCTTTGTACGGGCGGAGATGTCGTACACCGTTGTGTTGGGATGAGCCTAGCAAGGCTGATGGGGTAGTACCAGACCAGATACAGGATGACATTGCCCGGATTGCCTTAGTCCGGGAGAGGATGTTAGCAGCTCAGAGTCGTCAGAAGTCCTACGCCGACAAAAGACGTCGACCTTTGGAGTTTAGAGTAGGTGCACAGGTGTGGTTGAGAGTGTCACCTACGAAAGGAGTTAGACGTTTCGGCATTAAGGGGAAGCTGAGTCCCCGATATGTCGGTCCATTTGAGATCTTAGAGAGAGTCGGAGAGGTTGCCTACCGACTAGCACTGCCACCGAGACTGGAAGGAGTCCACCCAGTTTTTCATGTATCTCAGCTGAGAGAGTACATACCGGATCCTAGACACGTCATCAGTCATGAGGATCTGATAGTCGAGCCAGACCACACTTTTGTGGAGTATCCAGTAGCCGTCCTAGAGCGTAGTATTAGGCGCCTGCGTTCTAAGGAGATACCGATGCTGAGGATTCAGTGGTCTAGACGAGGAGTTGATGAGGCTACCTAGGAGACAGAGGAGAGTATTAGACGTAACTACCCTGAGTTCTTTGCGGAGTTAGCCGCTACCTCAGTACCGACGGGTTAGTACTGAGATGATACTTTATATGATTTCTGTGATTATATGTTTAAATGATTGTTTATGTTTATGTGCCTAATAGCGTGAGTAGTTTGCATGCTAGAATATAACTCTTGAAGGGAAATGTTTGGGTAGATACCTTATTCTAAGTTTCGGGACGAAACTTATTTTAAGGGGGTACTGATGTAATATCCGAAATTTTTATTCCGTTTATTTCTGTAACAAACCCGATCTCAATCAGTTGATCCATATCCGTCTACTTAGTTAGACACATTATTATAAAATTTATCATTTTATGTAGATTTCCTTCACATAAAATGATAGAATCTCTTAAAAGTTTATCATTTTATGTAGCTTACCTTCACATAAAATAATAAGTTTAGCCCCAAACCCTAATTTAGAATATGACAAGGCCCGGACAAGTCTGTGACGAAGCTGTGACAAGGCCCAGACAAGTCTGTGACGAAGCTGTGACAAGGCCAGACAAGGCTGTGACGAAGCTGTGACAAGGACAGACAAGGTTGTGACGAGTCTGTGACAAGGTCAGACAAGGCTGTGACAAGTCTGTGACAAGCCCAGACAGGCTGTGACAGCCCAGCGCTAGTGTGCCCAACAGCGCGTTCAGCCCCAGCGGATCCACCATCTGCAGCCCCAGCGGATCCAGCATCTGCAGCCCAACGCCAGTCTCAACCCAGCAGCCGCCTGCCAATGTGCCCAGCTCCAGCCCAGCGTCTGTTTCAGCCCAGGAAGGAGCTGCTGCCTTGCCTTCTTCAGCCCATCTTCAGCACGCCAGCCCAAAGGAGAGCAGCTGTTATGACGTTTTGGATTTGCTGAGCTGGAACAATGCAATCTTCTGTATGTAACTGCTCCTTAATTTACGCAGAACATTTATATCCTTCTGAATGCAGCCACGTTCCCAACTTTCTGTCTACATTCAGAATCTTTTCTTCTTCATCCTTCCTTCTGCAGTAGACGACCCATCTCAATCGATCTCTCCTGCACACGGCTGTTCTGCACACAACTCTTCTGCACAGCAAGTACACAAATCCGGTAGAGTTTACTCCCCTTACCTTCTGATCTGTAGCCGTTTGATTTTATCTCTAATAAGAGACTTTCAGTGCAGCGAATTCTCTTCCGGCTGGAAGGAAATACACTCGACTTTGTTCAATACAATCGGGTAAAAATCTATTTACATTTCTATCTCTTCTGTCGTCTCCTTACTAGTTAAATCCGTGTCTTATACCTCCCTTTTGTGCCGGACTGCCTTCCCATTGACGCAGCAGTGTGTTAGGCTGTAGTTGCTCCTTGGATCGTCGATAAAAACGAGTCAAGGCCCCAGTCCAGTGAGAGGTCAGTTTTGTTTTTCTCTCTCACTTCTACTTATGAAATAGATGTAGTGAATTCAATGAGAATAGAACCTAGGATGTGCGAATTCAAGTGTTTAAACCAGTGTACTCGGGGAGAGTCGAATAGAGAACCCTAAGAAGATTAGGCTGCTGTAAAACAGGAATGAGAGGCAAGAGAAAGAGAAGTGAAATACATTGTTTTAATTTCATTGTTGTAAGATGGAAACGGGCATAGTTGGAGACCAATGTTAGAGAGTTTGGATGATGATCCACCGTTGAAATTTTAATAGATGATAAATGGATATATGTAGTTTAGTATGTTAAAATTTGAGAAGGAATGAACGGTCGGATTAGAAGTTATAGGCTTCCAAAGTTGAGTAGTTAAGCAGTTTTTGTAAACTTGGATTTTTTTGGTTAAGTATAGGAATAGTAAGTGTAGTAGCCAACTTTGAGAAATTTTTATAAAAATAATGGATGAACAGTTTTGAGAAATTCTTGCTCCTAAGGGTAGATGGAACATCATAGATGATCTAGAGAATTAATTCGGAATTTTTATAAGCTTTTACGAATTTTATAATTGAAACCGAAGTTAGACCTTTACGACCTTTCGAAAAATAGGAAAATAGGAAAAATGCCAGTTGTAACCAAACTAAACTTTAGGAGTTAGAATATGACTTTAGGGTCTCGAATAGGAGTTTAGACATGAATTTCGGAAAATTTGGAAGTTCCGGGACTAAGGGTAAAATGGTCATTTTACCATAAATTAGTACTGTAATTAGTTATGTCCTATTACGATCTTCTATCTTAGAAGTCTTAGACTTCTAATTGCTTTGGGAGCATGCTAATGCACTTATCTCCTTTGACAGGCAACTGAGTTGCTACAGTTATAGAACGAGTTTGATTTACAGAGAATCGAGAATTGTAACAGGTAAGTCCTTTGGGCTTACTTAGCTGACTTCTAAATATGAGCATGAATGATGATAGTGGTGTGTGATTGAAATGTTTAGAGTTATAGGTTGTGATAGATAATTACCGACCTATACTTGGCCTAAGAGTAACGGGCGGTGGCATTCTGCTCAGTTAGCTTGCGGGCGCTGGAGGTTTCTTTAGGGACTAGTCCATACTCGGTTTGTAGTGATGCTACCGGCGGAGCTCAGCTAGACCTACACCCAGTTGGATAAGGAACGGAGGCGAGAACTGTTAAAAGCTCTCGTGCCACAACTATAAAATTGAATAAGATGAATCACCTAAATAATAGATAATAAACGGTTGAGTGCCAGCATGATGTTTATTTATAATTTTTCTGCGTGTGTTTGTGATGTTGTTATTCTACTTATATTTGGATAGTTAGCTAACGGTTGTTATGTTGTGTAGACTTACCACAGGTTAGAGCAGATGCCGAGTGATCCAGATGGTAGTGGTCAGCCGGGGTATCGTACTTTTAGGACGTATTGCAGTTTCTTTTTGTGGGATTTCCAGTTGGACCTTGGTTCTTTCCTTTCTTTCCGTACTTTGTTATCTTATGTTTTTCGGCTGTTAGTTGTTCTGGTCACATTCATACATTGTTAAGATTTATTTTATGATTTCTGGTTTTTCCTTATCTGTGCCTTGTTGTAAGATCTTGTTAAGTTGTTGTCAAACTAAGGTCGGGACCCACTGTGCGGTCCTAACTAGTAACTCCCCGAGTTGTAAAATTTGGGGTGTTACAAGTCCTACCATGGAAGGAGCTATCACTAGAACAAGAGCAAAGATCATCCGTGAGGATTTGCTAGTTTATTGGCAACATGTGCACTGAAAGAGACCTCACTCATGTTTAGGTCTCCTTTAGTGACATTGTTGACAATTATGGAAGGATCGTGGAAGACACAAGATGATCCAACAGGCATAGAAAGTGGCTAGGACGAAGAACAAGCTCCAGAGAAGAAATCTATGCTTGAGATTTCTTCAAATATTGACCGAGATTTGACTTATGTCGAGAGTTTTAAGATCCAACCGTGATCTTATTAATTATAGATATCTTTTATTATTTTAATACCTTTAAAGCTCTAAAACATTTTGAAGGTATTTGTGATTTTATCTTTTAGGATTATCTTCTAGTTACATTTATTATCTTTCGTAAGAGGCTCTCCCCTATAAATAGACTTAGAGGGTGAGATTATTAGGTAGATTTGATTTGATTAATATTTTTCACATATTTGTGTGAACTCGCAGCTTCACTTACAAAGTTTGTGTTTTATTCATTCTTATTCAATCAAAAGAGAGAGCCTTTAATTGAACCGTTGTGAATCTTTGCTAGGTTGTGCTTGTGTGTATTAATCTTCTCAAAGGTTGGTGCTCCTTGTCAATTCTAGTTCCTCCTTGTGTTTGTTTTATTTAGAAGACTTGTGTAAGCTTAAAGAAGTGAGGGTTAAGGTAAGCTCTTCGTAAAAGGGTTTTGACACATAATTAGTCAAGGTTCTTTGTGGGAATATCTTGGTTCATATCTTCCAATATTTCCATAACTTCATTCCATATAATCATCTTCTTATCTTTCCATTATCAATCCATCAAATTCATGTTCTTTGGTTCGAAGTTACATAAATCTCGGCCAACACCAGAATCTCGACCGAGATTTCTGACTGATATTCCTTTCTGAGACTGTTCGTAGACTTTCAATCTAGATTAGACAATCGCGGCTTCAACCCCGCATCAAAGTGGTATCAAAGCTCAGTCGATTGAAGTCCATCTCAGGTTTGAGTCAATTTTATTTGAGTCTTCTTTGATTCATATAAAAGTTGAGTCTTTTCTTGTTCCGATTATCTTTGCGAGATTATTTGAGTTTAACGTACGTTGACTTGTGTCTTTGGAAGAGAGAAACCCTATAGCCAAACACAAAGCCAGCCTTTGAGCTCAATGAAACCTCGCCCGACCTTATCCCAAATATAGCCCGAGATTTTGAGCGTAAAGTTAAAATCTTTACGTTACTTGTTCCCCAAGTTTCGTAATTTTTCTTTATCCAGTTAAAGATCATATATTTATTAGAATTGAGTCAAATCTAATAAATCCAATTGTTATTCAAGGAGGGCGGAGATTTACAATATATTATTGTTGAGATCTTATCTAGTAGGTGAAATCTTATCATATCCAATGAGTCTTAACCGAATATATTTTCCAACAACTATATATTAACCCCTCCAACTTAAAAGGATCCACAAGAAAACCAGGAAGTAGTATCTCCCAAAAGTTATTGCTAATTGACGTTATTCATCATTGAATCGACAATCTTGGCTAAATAGTACAAATTGCGGCCGAGATTGTGACCGCGGTTTGCTACTGTTGCAAATTTTTGAGAAATTTTGAGGCATAAACTGAAGAATTCAAGTCCACCCTGTGCAAGAGTATATCCAGAAAAGAAGTTCTATACCATCCTTGACCTTGTTACGAGCCTTAGCCGACCACAAACATCAATCTCGCCCAACATGAGATAATTTCGGCCGATATTCTCTAATTTTGACCGAGATTTCCCCCAGTCGAGATCGAAACCAAACCCATCAATCACTCTCTCCAACTACGCATGTTCAATGTACGTAATTCTCTCTTCTTAGTCTCTTGTGTGCCTTTTCCAACCTCTTTCTACTCTAAACACTTGAGTCAATTTCTGTAGGTGTGTTAGTATCTAGACTTTCTATCATACTAGTTTGTGTATACTCGCAATATTCCTTCTACTTTGTCAATTGTGTGAAGTGACCCTAATAAGGGTTTATTGACCATCTCACAATGCAAGAAACTTTTACTGAACCAAGTTGACTACTTGAGTCATCCATGGAGTTCTAGTTACGGCCAAGACATTGACTTTAAAGGAGTATTAATACATCCAAGACAATTACATCAAATTAGCTTGCGATATCACATCAGAGCGTGAGTGTGGGAGAAAACAAGTAAGGCGTTTTCGTTTTCACTAACATCACAAGTTTGTTGTTGCTTTGCGTTTTTGTAAATGACAGGATCACAAAAGAGTGACTCGTCAGGAACGGAAACCATGGATTTGCTAAAACAACTCATGGTTACAGTTTCTACATTGGTTGAACGGATGGAAAAGCTTGAAATCCATCCCGGTGAAGAATCTCGCCCGAGATTTGACCCAAGATTTGTGTACGAGGTGGGTGGAAGTTCCCAACATCCATGCACCACCCCTAACCCCCCCTCCCCAAGTTCAGGTGACACCCGCCCTAATCTTCTTTTTAATGCATATAACATTTCGCACTTTGGTGGAGATTTTTAGGACTTAGGAGATGAAGATGATGAGGGCATGTGGAGAGATTACCCTAGACGTCATCATAATCCAAGGAGAGGACATGACTATTATCATTTCAGATCTTCCCAAGATAATGACGAAATTGGGAAGGGTAATGTCAAAATTCCAAGTTTCGAAGGCAAATGCAATCCGAACGTGTACATGGAATGGGAGACTAAAATTGAACATATTTGGTCTTGCCATAACTTTAGTGAGCAAAAAAAGATCCAACTTGATGCGTTGGATTTCCAAGATATGCCTGTAACACCCCGAGTTCTCAGAACTCGGGACATTACTGGTTAGGACCTCACAATGGGTCCCGACCTCAGTTTGACAACAATATTACTAGGATCTTGCAACAAGACACAAATAAGGAAAACCGAAATTCATGAAATAGTATCTTAAGGTAATGAATGCAACACGGTCTAGCAGCCTAAAATACTTAAACAAGGGGAAAACGAACAACTGTCTTAACAAAAAAAAGAATGACCAACACAACCCCAACCCCCACTCTAAGGAATACGGAGACCCGGCTGACCACTACTTCCGGATCACTCAGCTGCTGGTCTAACCTGCGGTAAATCTAAAAACACAACAAGAGAAATCATTAGCTAGTTATCTAAATATTAGAGGAATAATAATAGCACACACACACACACACACACATAAAAATATAAACACCCATCATGCTTTCAAACAAGTCCATTTATTATCTTAAGTTAAGTTACTCATTCACGCTAATGATACTTATTTTGTGACACGAGGGATTCCCAAACCTCGCCTTCGCCCCCGTGTAACCATCAAGAATGGATCCGATGCATCTCACCTTGTACCTGCCTGGTTTGGGTATAGAGAACTTCCCAGTCTCCTGTCAGAGCTGGGCAGTGATGTCACGGCCCGTTATACATACACTTGGGCCTTAAACATAATAATAACGGTCGTCCTAGCAAGTTATTATTATTAAAAACACGCACATAGCACACACAACCACTATCACTCAACTAATATCCAGAAACTGACTAAGTAAGTCGCAAGGACTTACTTGAGTCAAAACACTCTCTAACACGTCTCGAAATAGTCCATACTCGTGGTAACTCAAACGCCTGTCAAATAAGGCATGTGGATCAAAATCACATCTCGATGTCCAACCTCATGCGAAGAAATTACGGAAAAATCTCTTTTACGGTAAAAGACTGTTCACGCTAGGATGTAGCACAAAAAGCTTTACATTTATAACTCGAACTAAATCATAAACTACCTAGCGAAACCCGCAGTGTACGGGACGTTTGTAGAAAGGAAAGTATTCCGAGGTCGAACACAAAGACTAAGGTGAGATTGATTCGGTTTATGATTGAGTTTAGTGAAGATCTAGGTTAAGAAAAGAAAGAAATATAAGAAATGAAAATCTCAATTGTTTTTGGTTGGTTTTTAGGTGATCAATCAAGGATCACAATTCATGCAAAAGTAAGCAATCAACTAAATTAACAAATCAACACAAAGAAACAAGCTAAACACGAGATATGAATCAAAAGAGAGAAACGGATTCTAGGGGTTGGAAATTCCGATTATTGCATAAGACTCAAGCTATCTAATCATTCCTCGGATGATCTATGATATGTCGGGAGCAAGTGTTTCTAGAATGGGATCAGTCACCGGGTAAGTCTCATGGTCCACTAATCCATTCCTAAGATCTCATTACCGGGTAGGTCTCTAAGAACCTAAGGATTGGAATTCTACACAAACCGGATTGTTGCCTAGAGGTCTAACCTATCCTTACCGGGTAAGTCTCGGAAAGGGAAGCTCTAAACAACTATCCTAGCACACTTAGTCCAATGGCGGCTTGTGAGGCTCACCACTACCTAGGGTTTGTAATCTTCGAAATCTAAGGGTGAGAATCACCGGGTAGGTCTCTTCTAACACTTAGTAGCTAACACTAGGTTACCCTAGGCTAGATTAACTCAATAAACACCTAGGATTTCAACATTCTAACAATCTAAAACTAGATTCATCGAACCAAGAGAAACCACGGGCTGTTCTACACATCCACGGCCGTGGAATGGGAAGATCCACCCGTGGACTTCAACAGAGAGTTCGTTCTTGTAAGTTACTCATCCAAAGGTAAATCTAAGTGTATACTGTCATGGTCCTAGCCACAATCATCCTTTCCTTACCCTAGAATCACATCTATTTAGCCTACAACATTCATCATACCAATCGAAATCATCATACATAAACTCATAGCATTCATTTGCAAGATAGTGTAGGGAAAGAGATGAACAAGTGAACTAAAACAAAACCAAGCTGAAAATAGAATTAGAGTAACTCACAATCCTTCTTAAAGAAGGTTCAAGTGGTTCATACAACTCTAGAAATAGAATCCGGAATTCTTCACTACAAAAAAACTATCAAGGTGTGGTGATGGTGTGTGTTCTTCTTCTCCTCTTCAATGGAGCTCTTCTTCTTCCTCTTTGGCACTTTCCTTCCTAGAAAGATTTCTTGTTTAGAGAGTATTTTTGATTGGAAGATTTTTGATAATGGAGAGCTGCTCCAAGATGCCCTTCTCAGCCAATGAAGGACCACTTTTATAACAAATTTTGCATGAGCTGGCCATGAGAGTCGTGGCACAGTTGTCACAAGAATCTGGCAAAATCCACGGGTAGAACCACGGTCGTGGAAAGTGCCAGTGAACCGTGGTTTGCTCCAGAAACTTTGCCTCGGATCATTAAGCCATGATTTGGTGCATGGCTTGTGTTGGTAAGGTTCCATGAGTCTTCCTTAGCCCTTAGCTTACATTCCAATGAGTCCGGAAGTGTGTCGTCTCGAGGATTGATTCTTGAGTGCATCAATTAAGCTCCTAAATCTCCCAAAATACCTATAAAGCAAGCACAAGTCCGTGTAGACGTCTATCTCGACAAAATACGTGAATTGAGTGCAAAACGTCGTGAACTAGTGCTAAACCGTGCATGAATGAGTGAGATATCTATCTAAATGAGTGTCTAAATCTAAGCTATAAATCGTGTTATCAAAATACCCCATACTTAAGGTTTGGTCGTCCCCGAGCAAATTCCCAACTATAGACTAAGAGATGACATGATTTATGTATGCAGAAAAATGGCAAAAATCTTTTTGGTTTTGTGCTTCTACTATTGGATCACCTTCATAGTCATGTTTCATGGCTCCGGATAAGCAATCATGCATCAAATAAGTGAAAGCATGGAAAGACAATTGTACTTAACTCAAAGGCATGCATGAAATGTAAAAATGAAGAAGCTAAGAAGATCAAGAGCATATCCAATCTAGATCACTAAGTCTTACAAACATGCAAATAGGTCATAAGGTCTTATGAAATAAAAGGCCAAGAAACGTTGTGATTAGGTGGGGATTTTTCTAGGGTATGTGATGCTAATCCGGGAATGGAACTAACTCCACAATCTTGTCCTCGATCAACTTCCCTCAAGTGTATATTTTTTTCTTTCTTTTCTTTTTCTTTGACTTATTTTTGAGACAATGGCATTGGTGTACAAAAGTCGAAACCTTGGTGATTAGCCATCCTCGGGCTTTTTCTATTTTTCGAGGTGCATCCACACCGGGCACACATACCAAAGCTCGTTAGGACTATCGGTTTATTTGACTTTGGCAAGGCACCAACACCCGATTATGTGAAGTGTACCGAGTTACTTGTCATTTAAACCAACGTCCCCAAACTTATATTTTTGGCTACACTTTCACAACAAATTCAGCATTTTATGCATGATATTCTTTCATTAACATCTTCACCCCACACTTGCTTTTTACACATCATTCACACTAACATGCTCCTATTTCCGGATGGGTCAAAAGAGGTCAAATTTTATATTCATTTGAGGTGCTCAAACAACATGATCAAGATGAAGAAGAGGAAGATGAATTGCCTCACTCATTCCTAGATGATGTGCAAGAACTAGCATGCAATTTCGACCTTCAATACTCAATCCATTCTAGGCAAACATCATGATTACAAATCATTCATGGGATTCAAGAGAAGTATTTCAAGTCCACATATGCATTCATCAATTTAACACATAAGGCCATCCATAGCCAATCCACAAGACAAGGTTCATCATTAGGATCATATCCAAGCCTAGAAAGCACAAAATTTTTTTAAATTTTCTGATTTTTATGGGATTTTTGAAATGAATATGTACAATGCAAGACATGTGCAAATATTACACTACCCTAGATGCTCATTATGCAAAGGATCATGCAAACCCCACCCCATACTTAGAAACACATTGTCCCCAATGTGTAAAAGAAGTAAAGCAGAGTGAAAGAAGGTTCTCACAATGTAAAAATGGTTTGCTATGGTATTTGGGATTCTCAAGTGGAATTGATGTTGGATGATCCTATCAACCATGGTAGAGAGCTCTAAGCGTTCATCAAGGCGCCGGGACCCGCGCTAGGCACCGCTAGCCGTCCAAGTTCCGTGTCCGCTCCACCCATAATTGATGAGGGGTTCATCATCATCATTCACTTGCTAAGCAAGGCTTCCAATGCTTCCAAGATTTGAACACAACAAACCACACAAAAACAGAAAAATCTAAGCAAAAACGAAAAATGAAAAGGGAAAAACGTTACCAATGGGTTGCCTCCCACCAAGCGCTTCTTTAAGGTCATTAGCTTGACCAAAACTCGGGATGTCTCACTCTAGGTGAAGTGGGGCAATCATGTCCACCGGAGCTCCCGGGATATACTTCTTCAACCGGTGCCCATTCATCTTAAAGTTCCCACAATGTTCCCCACCTTTCTCAATAGCTCCATGGGGAAAGATCTTCTTCACCACATATGGCCCGGTCCATCTTGATTTGAGCTTTCCGGGAAAAAGCCTTAGCCTTGAGTTGAAGGGAAGGACAAGATCTCCTTCACTCAACTCCTTGGGAATGATCCTCTTATCATGCCATCTTTTGGTCCTCTCCTTGTAGATCCGGGCATTCTCATAAGCATCCAACCAGATCTCCTCAAGGGCATTCAATTCAAGCAATCTCTTCTCTCCCGCCTCCTTGAGATCAAAATTTAGCCACTTAATGGCCCAATAAGCTCTATGCTCCATTTCTACTGGGAGGTGGCAAGACTTGCCATAGACCAACTTGTAAGGAGTGGTGCCAATTGGTGTCTTGAAGACGGTTCTATATGCCCATAAGGCATCATTGAGCCTCATAGCCCAATCCTTTCTAGTCCTAGACACCGTCTTCTCAAGGATGGCCTTGATCTCCCGGTTGGAGATCTCCACTTGGCCACTAGTTTGGGGATGGTAAGGTGTTGCCACCTTATGAGTCACCCCATACTTGGCCAAAAGTGCTCCAAAGTTCCTATTTGTGAAGTGCTTCCCTCCATCACTTATGATCACCCATGGTGTACCAAACCTAGGGAAGATCACTCGGTTGAAGAACAGCACCACCACTTTGGCATCATTTGTAGGAGAGGCGATTGCCTCCACCCATCTTGACACATAGTCTACCGCCAATAGGATGTAGAGATTGCCACATGAAGAAGGGAATGGTCCCATAAAGTCCACACCCCACACATCAAATATTTCGACTTCTTGGATGTTGTTCAAGGGCATTTCATTCCTCCTTGAGATGTTGCCCGTCCTTTGGCAAGCATCACATGCCGCTACAAAACCTTGCACATCTTTAAACAAGTTAGGCCAATAAAAACCAGATTGCAATACCTTTGCACACGTCTTGTGTGAGCTAGCATGGCCTCCACATGGTAAGGAGTGACAATGCCGGATCACACTCTCTACTTCATCTTCCGGTATGCATCTTCTAAACATTCCATCCGGCCCTCTCTTGAATAGAAGTGGTTCACTCCAATAGTAGTGCCTCACATCATTGAAGAACTTCTTCCTTTGTGCATATGTCAATCCGGGAGGCAATTCCTCACATACCAAGTAGTTCACAATGTCGGCAAACCATGGCTCACTTCCTCTAGACACTTGGAACAAGTATTCCTCCACCATTTGTAATTGCTCATCCCGGAATGAGTCATCAATCGGGATGTCATCTCTCTCAAGCTCTAATGGAGGCAATCTACTAAGGTGATCCGCTACTGAGTTCTCGGATCCCTTTTTATCCCGGATTTCCAAATCAAACTCTTGTAGAAGAAGGATCCACCGAATCAACCTAGGCTTGGCATCCTTCTTTGTAAGGAGGTAACGGATCGCAGCATGATCCGTATAAACTATGACCTTCGCTCCAACAAGATATGAGCGGAACTTCTCAAAAGCATACACCACCGCTAACAACTCTTTCTCGGTGGTAGCATAATTGAGTTGGACATCATCTAGCGTCTTGCTAGCATAATAAATGGCATGAGTGCGCCCATCTTTCCTTTGCCCCAAAACAGCCCCAACGGCTACATCACTTGCATCACACATGATCTCAAATGGTAGGCTCCAATCCGGAGGTTGCATGATAGGTGCGGAGATCAATGCGTTCTTTAACCTACAAAAAGCCTCAAGACAATCTTTGGAGAAAACAAAATCAACATCCTTCATTAGTAGGTTAGTAAGAGGCTTAGAAATTTTAGAGAAGTCTTGAATAAACCTCCGGTAAAAACCGGCATGCCCTAAGAAACTCCTTACCCCTTTCACCGAGGTTGGTGGCGGCAACTTCTCTATTGTTTCAATTTTGGCCCTATCAACCTCAATGCCGCGGTTAGACACCAAGTGTCCTAACACAATGCCTTCACTTACCATGAAGTGGCATTTTTCCCAATTCAAGACAAGATTTGTTTCCTCACATCTTTGTAATACAAATGACAAGTTAGCCAAGCAATTATCAAAGGAAGAACCATAAACAGAGAAATCGTCCATAAACACTTCCATGATATTTTCTATGTATTCCGAAAAGATAGCCATCATACACCTTTGGAAGGTGGCGGGTGCATTACACAACCCAAATGGCATTCTCCTATATGCAAAAGTACCCCATGGACATGTAAAGGTTGTTTTCTCTTGGTCATCGGGGTGGATAGGGATTTGGAAGAATCCACTATAGCCATCTAGATAGCAAAAATGAGAGTGTTGAGCTAACCTTTCTAGCATTTGGTCAATGAAGGGGAGAGGGAAGTGATCTTTCCTAGAGGCCATGTTCAATTTCCTATAATCAATGCACATCCTCCACCCCGTAACCGTTCTAGTCGGGATTAGTTCATTGTTCTCATTAGTCACTACGGTCATCCCACCCTTCTTAGGAACTACATGAACGGGACTAACCCACTTACTATCCGAGATAGGGTAGATAATTCCCGCATCTAGCAACTTAATGATTTCCTTTTTGACTACCTCCTTCATTATGGGATTCAATCTCCTTTGATGTTCAATAGAGGGTTTATGATTATCTTCCATCATTATCTTATGCATGCACAAAGAAGGTTTTATGCCAACTAAATCATCAATAGTATAGCCAATGGCTTTCCTATGCAATCTTAGCTCATGCAACAACCTAGCAAGTTCATCATCACTCAAGCATGCATTAACAATCACCGGATATGTCGAATTATCACCAAGAAAAGCATACTTCAAATGAGAGGGGAGGGGTTTGAGTTCGAGTTTAGGAGGACCTTTATCGGTTGGAGACGATCCAAATAATGTTAGATGAGATGAATCCAAAGCAAATGAAGAACCTTCAAGGCTCCTAGAAGCTTGATCATCATTAAGGGCTGATCCAGGGGAAACCACGGCTGGAACCACGGTTTGCTCAACTTCCACGGCCGTGGTTCTTGCCAAGCCTGCTTCTCGGAGTTGTCCAGAGAGTTTGACGGCCGTGGAACATAAATCTCGACCGTGGAACTTGCAGCTGTTCAGCACCTCTTTGTGGCCTTCAAATCCTACTCTTGGCTCCTCTTCTAATGCTTCCAAGGCCTTGACCTCTTCATTGCAATCCTTCTCAACACCTTCCTCCATCATACTTAAGGTAAGGACCTTCTCCAAGGGATCCTTGATCAAGATCGAGCTCACAACTTCTCTAGATTCCTCTTGCTCGACTATGTTGAAGACATCTTCATCAAGGGTTGGCCCTTTCATCATTGTGGACAACTTGAACTTGATGTTCTCTTCTCCAATGTTGAAGGAGAGAACCCCATTCTTGCAATCCACTAGGCATCCGGAGGTGGCTAGGAAGGGTCTTCCCAAGATGATGGGAACCGGATAGTCCGCCGGAATGTCCAAGACTACAAAATCAATTGGCACATAGAATCCTCCTAGTTGCACCGGAATGTCTTCTAGTATCCCAACTGGATGAGTGATAGAACGGTCCGCCATGTATAGGGTCATCTTGACCGGTTTTGGCTCTCCTAGCCCAACCTTGTTGCAAAGTGCAAGCGGTATGATGCTTACACTCGCCCCAAGATCACAAAGGGCCTCATACTTCATATCTCCCACTCCAATTGGGACACAAAAGGAACCCGGATCTCTTAGCTTGGGAGGCATCTCCTCCTTCATTGTTTGGATCAACTCCGAGGATCTCTTGGTCATTCTTATCTCCCCATACTCCTCCAACTTCCTCTTGTTGGAGAGTATCTCTTTTAAGAACTTGCCATATGCCGGCATTCCTAAAATGGCATCCATGAACGGAATGTTAATATGCAATTTAGACATTAGTTCAAGGAATTTACCAAAGTGATTGTCCAAACGAGCTCTTGCTCGTGATTGTGGGAACGGTAGTGGTGGCTTGTATGGAGGCGGTGCCACATATGTTGGCTCTACATCCTTGCTCTTGCCTCCATCTCTTTGCAAGGTCTCTTCCTCTATCACCACTTGTTTCCCTTTAGCATTCTCCTTGGGCAAAGGATATTTCATGCTCAACCCACTCCTTGTTGTGATAGCCAACACTTGGCCTCTTGGGTTGTCTTCGGTCCTTCCAGGAAGCTTTCCCGGATCTCTATGGGTTTCACCCGCTTTTTGGAACACTTGTGCTTCCAAAACCTTTTGAGCTTTAAAGATTGAAGTCACGGTGCTCTCTAGACCACTCAACCTTCCAAGCAATTGCTCAAACATCATTTCGGTTCTATCTTTTGGAGGTTGAGTAAATCCGGGTGGAGGTTCTTGTGAAGCTTTTGGTGGTGGAGTTGTGCTTGAGGAAGCGGGAGGGTTCAAGGCTCCATCCGGGTTAGAATAGGAAAACCCGGGATGGTTGTGGTTGGGCCGGTAATTGTTGAATTGCCGGTTGTGGTTGAAGTTCCTTGGGCCTTGATAATTGTTGAAGTTGCCCCTTCCCATATAATTCACATCCTCCTCCTTGGAAGACAAGTTGTCTTGTGGAAGCACTTGAGGAGTTGCTTGGTTCTTCAAAGTTGTAGCACACAACTCCCTCAAGGACTTCAATTCATTGTTGATGGCGTCAAGCTTGAAGTTGCTCATGGTGACTTCACTCACCTCATATGCTCCCGCCTTTCTCCCTTCACTCTTCCTATGGGAGTATTTCTCAATGACTAGAGCTTGCTTCTCCACAAACTCCCAAGCTTCATCTACATGCTTCTCCATGAAAGTCCCACCGAAAAGAGATTGGAGCTTGAATTGGCTATCTTCATCAAGTCCCTTGAAGTAGATCTCCAATAGCTCAATTTTCGGTATGCCATGGTGTGGACAATCTAGGAGAAGGTCTTTGAACCTTTCCCAAGACTTAAATAAACTCTCTCTATCCTTCATCATGAAGGCATTGATCTTCCCTCTTAACTCGGTAGTCTTGGAAGGTGGGAAGAACTTAGTCAAAAACTCGGTTGTCATCTCCTCCCAAGTACCAACTCGCCCTTGTGGAATGGATTGATACCAAGCCAAGGCTTTATCCTTAAGAGAGAAGGAAAAATCCCTAAGCTTATGGTTGTTGCTCTCCAATCTTGGTGGCCTAAGAGTCTCCATCAAAATCTCATAATTCATCAAGTGTTGATGAGGAGACTTTCCTTCCATCCCTCCAAATTGATTATGCCGGATCATTTGTAGAACTTGAGGGCGGAGCTCGTAGTTGTGGGTTGCGGGATCTCCTAAGTTCACACCCGGACGGTGTGCTCTTTGTGCCGGATCCATACGTCTCCCTAGGGTTTGTGGCTCTTCAATGGCAATGGGCACAACCCTAACATTAGCCGCCGGCTGCGGTTGTATCACCGGTGGTGGAGGTGGAGGTTGTTGACGATTAAGCTCTCCTTGTACAAGGGCTTGCCTAATCTCATCAATCTCCCTCCTAGTTGCTTCTTGCCTCTCATTGGCAAGTCTCCTTTCTTCCTCCAAGAGCTCATCTCTTAGCCTTATTTGCTCTAAGGCTTCATCCAACTCAGCTTGGAGGTTTCTACCGGCCATCTCCTTCTCTTTTCGAATGCTCTTGGATCTAGATCTAAGGGTTTTTTCCGGTTCGGGATCGAATGGAGCTAAATCCTTGCCACGAGATCTTCGCATACACCTAAAGAGTGAGATGTCCTGAAAAGCAAAGACACAAACCAAAAAGAGATCAAAAGCAATAAGAAAGATCTACACTAGAAACAATCACAAAATGGACTCAATCTAGACCTAGTCCCCAGCAACGGCGCCAAAAACTTGTTCACGCTAGGATGTAGCACAAAAAGCTTTACATTTATAACTCGAACTAAATCCTAAACTACCTAGCGAAACCCGCAGTGTACGGGACGTTTGTAGAAAGGAAAGTATTCCGAGGTCGAACACAAAGACTAAGGTGAGATTGATTCGGTTTATGATTGAGTTTAGTGAAGATCTAGGTTAAGAAAAGAAAGAAATATAAGAAATGAAAATCTCAATTGTTTTTGGTTGGTTTTTAGGTGATCAATCAAGGATCACAATTCATGCAAAAGTAAGCAATCAACTAAATTAACAAATCAACACAAAGAAACAAGCTAAACACGAGATATGAATCAAAAGAGAGAAACGGATTCTAGGGGTTGGAAATTCCGATTATTGCATAAGACTCAAGCTATCTAATCATTCCTCGGATGATCTATGATATGTCGGGAGCAAGTGTTTCTAGAATGGGATCAGTCACCGGGTAAGTCTCATGGTCCACTAATCCATTCCTAAGATCTCATTACCGGGTAGGTCTCTAAGAACCTAAGGATTGGAATTCTACACAAACCGGATTGTTGCCTAGAGGTCTAACCTATCCTTACCGGATAAGTCTCGGAAAGGGAAGCTCTAAACAACTATCCTAGCACACTTAGTCCAATGGCGGCTTGTGAGGCTCACCACTACCTAGGGTTTGTAATCTTCGAAATCTAAGGGTGAGAATCACCGGGTAGGTCTCTTCTAACACTTAGTAGCTAACACTAGGTTACCCTAGGCTAGATTAACTCAATAAACACCTAGGATTTCAACATTCTAACAATCTAAAACTAGATTCATCGAACCAGGAGAAACCACGGGCTGTTCTACACATCCACGGCCGTGGAATGGGAAGATCCACCCGTGGACTTCAACAGAGAGTTCGTTCTTGTAAGTTACTCATCCAAAGGTAAATCTAAGTGTATACTGTCATGGTCCTAGCCACAATCATCCTTTCCTTACCCTAGAATCACATCTATTTAGCCTACAACATTCATCATACCAATCGAAATCATCATACATAAACTCATAGCATTCATTTGCAAGATAGTGTAGGGAAAGAGATGAACAAGTGAACTAAAACAAAACCAAGCTGAAAATAGAATTAGAGTAACTCACAATCCTTCTTAAAGAAGGTTCAAGTGGTTCATACAACTCTAGAAATAGAATCCGGAATTCTTCACTACAAAAAAACTATCAAGGTGTGGTGATGGTGTGTGTTCTTCTTCTCCTCTTCAATGGAGCTCTTCTTCTTCCTCTTTGGCACTTTCCTTCCTAGAAAGATTTCTTGTTTAGAGAGTATTTTTGATTGGAAGATTTTTGATAATGGAGAGCTGCTCCAAGATGCCCTTCTCAGCCAATGAAGGACCACTTTTATAACAAATTTTGCATGAGCTGGCCATGAGAGTCGTGGCACAGCTGTCACAAGAATCTGGCAAAATCCACGGGTAGAACCACGGTCGTGGAAAGTGCCAGTGAACCGTGGTTTGCTCCAGAAACTTTGCCTCGGATCATTAAGCCATGATTTGGTGCATGGCTTGTGTTGGTAAGGTTCCATGAGTCTTCCTTAGCCCTTAGCTTACATTCCAATGAGTCCGGAAGTGTGTCGTCTCGAGGATTGATTCTTGAGTGCATCAATTAAGCTCCTAAATCTCCCAAAATACCTATAAAGCAAGCACAAGTCCGTGTAGACGTCTATCTCGACAAAATACGTGAATTGAGTGCAAAACGTCGTGAACTAGTGCTAAACCGTGCATGAATGAGTGAGATATCTATCTAAATGAGTGTCTAAATCTAAGCTATAAATCGTGTTATCAAAGACCATTTTACCCTTAGTATCGTAAATTCTCGAAGTTTATTCTGGAATTCTACTAATTTCTTTCATATCTTGTTTTCCATAAATTAAGTCTCTCGGATAGCTACTTATAGGTTATAAGGTCAAACTCGAGACACTCGAAGAAGGACAACACTCCTTCTCTCCGGTTACTAATTATGCTACTACATATATTATACCGTCAAACATGTTTTTAATCTTTCTCCTCAACTCATTTATTTTTACATAAATTCATAACTCCCAACTCGTACTTATATATTAACTCATATATGATTATATATACATCACTCTCGCATACAAACTATTATACGTATATATATATATATATACACATAGCTGATACATGTAACTATACTTATCGAATACTCGACATTTACCTATCCCGTACCCTCGAACCAAACATCTTAGCCTTGCCTACCTACAGTTCTCAAACGGTTCACACAACTACCCTCACTAACCTACAGTACTGCGTAAACATTCCACCTCTACTCTACTGTTAATATACATTCCCATCTACAACTCGTACACTGGACAGAAAACTCACCGATTATACTTCGATCCGGCTCAGCGTCAACCCGGTTTGCAACACTGGAGAGGTCGGTCATTGCAGGGTCCGAACAACGGTTCAGTCGGCTATCACTCTAACACGTCGGACAGGAAAGGAATGAACTAGCAGCGGCTTACCTGCGATCGAATACGATGGACCGCTGGTTGGTTCGACGCTGCAGGGGTCAACAGAGAGATCGGCTGGACTCAGTGGTGGTTCCGGTCACTGCTGGCCGAAGGGAGGGCGGCGCTGGGTCACTGTTGGCCGCAGGGAGGGCGGCGCTGGGTCATTGCTGGCCGAAGGGAGGGCGGCGCTGGGTCACTGCAGGCCGAAGAACCGCGGTGTAGTTGGTTAGCGAGAGCTGGGGTCGGGAAGAGAGAAACGATGAGGAAGAACAGCGGCTTACCAGGGTTCCGGCGGTGTCTGGCGGTCGACGGGAGGCGGTGCAGTGGCGGCTCGATGGGAGGCGGTGCAGTGGCGGCTCGATGGCTGCTAGGGCCTGCAGTCGAGGCTAGCGGCTGCTGTTGCGGTTATCTTTTCTTCAGAATGCAAGGGAGGAGATGAGTTAGCGGCACGCAGCGGGTGGGTAGATTAGGGTTAGATTAGGTTAGCTTAATTAGGTTTTAATTAGAGGTTAAGAATGGGCTGGGCTGGGCCGGCAGTCCTCAATACAATTGGGCCCACTTTTGCTTCATTAAAACGAGCTTAAGCGAAACCCGTTACTCGTATGGATCGGTAGGCATTTGCGGAAAAATATTACGGAATTATATTCCGTATTAGGTAAATTATTATTTTATTTTAAAGGTACGGAAATATCTCCGGTTACACATTTTATTATTTTATGTGAACTAAGGTCGCATAAAATGATAGAATTTATAAATTCATTTTAACTTTATTTAAAGGTTAGAGGTTAGCGGATCGGAATCCGGTTAGATTCCGTATTAAACGGAGTTTAAAATTTTCGGTTATTACATCAGTGCCCTCTTAAAAGAAGTTTTGTCCCGAAACTTAGAATGATTCTCTTAATCACACATTTCCTTTGGTATATTTTAGTTTTCTCGACATTTTCATTTTCTACCATGCAACTACTCAACCATCACAAACAGACAAGTATCACATAAAACAGAATCGCTCAATCCAATATAAAAAACCTGAAAGGTCAAACAACACAACATCCGAGTACTAACTCGTCGGTACAGGAGTAATCTCTAACCCCGCAAAGAACTCGGGATAGTTACGTCTAATTCTCTCCTCAGTCTCCCAAGTGGCCTCATCAGCTCCTCTCCTAGACCACTGGATCCGCAGCATAGGTATCTCCTTGGAACGCAGACGTCTAGTGCTGCGCTCCAGGACAGCTACTGGGTACTCTACAAAGGTGTGATCGGGCTCAACTGCCAGATCCTCATGGCTGATGACGTGTCTCGGATCCGGGATGTACTCTCTCAACTGAGATACATGAAAGACCGGATGAACACCCTCTAATCTTGGCGGTAGTGCTAATTTGTAGGCCACCTCTCCAACTCTCTCCAAGATCTCAAAAGGTCCGACATATCGGGGACTCAGCTTCCCCTTAATGCCGAAACGCCTGACTCCTCTCGTAGTTGACACTCTCAACCACACCTGAGCACCCACTCTAAACTCCAAAGGTCGACGCCTTTTGTCGGCGTAGGACTTCTGACGACTCTGAGCTGCTAACATCCGCTCTCGGACTAGGGCAATCCGAGCGATGCCATCCTGTATCTGATCTGGAGCTACTCCATCAACTCTGCTGGGCTCATCCCAACATAATGGTGTACGACATCTCCGCCCGTACAAAGCCTCATAAGGAGTCATCCCAATAGACGCGTGCCAGCTGCTATTATATGAAAACTCTACCAGTGGGAGATGATCTGGCCATACTTGTCCCCAATCTAGGACACACGCCCGTAGCATGTCCTCTAAGGTCTGAATGGTCCTCTCAGACTGTCCGTCTGTCTGGGGGTGATAGGCAGTGGTAAAGTGGAGACTCGTCCCCAAAGCGGTATGTACCTGTTGCCAAAATCTCGAGGTAAAACGTCCATCTCTGTCAGAAACGATATTCCTCGGTACCCCGTGGAGTCTCACAATCTGCCTGGTGAACTCCTCAGCTAGATGACTCACCGGCCACGTTTCCTTAATCGGAATGAAACGTGCGGTCTTCGTCAGACGGTCTACCACTACCCATATAGCATCAAAACCTCTGCTGAGTCTCAAACCTGTGACAAAATCCATAGATATATCCTCCCACTTCCACTGTGGTACTGGAAGTGGGTGGAGCTCTCCTCCAGACCTACGATGCTCAGTCTTGACCTGCTGGCAGGTAGCACACTGAGCTATATACCGAGTCACATCGGGCTTCAAACCACCCCACCAGAAGGACCGTCTCACATCCTTGTACATCTTACTCGCTCCAGGATGTACTGAGTATGGGGTAGCATGAGCCTCACCTAGTATCCTCTGTCTCAACTCACTGTCTGACGGCACACAAACACGATCCTGACGTCTCATCAATCCATCAGCACCAATAGTGAACTGTGGGGCCTCATCTCGAGACATCCTGTCTCGGATCCTGGTCAAAGTCGGGCAAGTCTCCTGCTTCTGTCGGATCTCATCCAACAGATCAGGAAGTAACTCCAAAGTAACCAACTGACTATCAGTATCGGGAATCTGAATCTCTATCTCCAACCAAGTCAAGTCTCTCTGCAACTGTGGCTGTACTGTCAACCGGGCTATCGCCCTCTCTCTAGACGTCTTCCGGCTCAAAGCATCAGCTACCACATTCGCCTTCCCGGGGTGGTAAAGAATCTCAAGGTCAAAGTCCTTGATCAACTCTAACCACCGCCTCTGGCGGTTATTCAACTCTCTCTGAGTGAATATATACTTCAGACTCTTATGGTCTGTGAAGATCTGACATGTCGCCCCATAGAGGTAGTGACGCCAGATCTTAAGAGCATGGACTACTGCAGCCAGCTCTAGATCATGTGTGGGGTAGTTCTCCTCATACGTCTTCAACTGTCAAGACGCATAGGCTATGACCTTACCCCTCTGCATCAAAACACACCCCAAGCCCAGCTTGGATGTATCACTGTATACCACAAAGTCATCATTACCCTCAGGCTGTGCCAAAATCGGAGTGGACGTCAATCTCCTCTTCAGCTCCTCAAAACTCTGCTGACATGGCTCAGACCAGACAAACCGAGTATTCTTCCTCAGAAGACAAGTAAGTGGTCGGGCAATCAAGGAAAACCCTTCCATAAACCGGCGGTAGTACCCTGCTAAACCTAGGAAGCTGCGAACCTCCTTAACATTCTTAGGAGGTTGCCAAGAAGAAACTGACTCGATCTTCGCCGGATCGACCTTAATACCCTCAGCAGTCACCACGTGACCTAAGAAAGCCACCTCTGACATCTAAAACTCACACTTGGATAGCTTAGCATACAGCTGGCTATCCTGCAGAATCTGCAATACTGTCTTCAAGTGTCCGGCATGCTCCTCTCGACTCCTAGAGTAGACTAGGATGTCGTCAATGAAGACCACTACAAACTGGTCTATGAAGTCAATGAATATCCCATTCATCAACTCCATGAACACCGCTGGTGCATTAGTGAGCCCAAATGGCATCACTACGAACTCATAATGACCATACCTAGTCCGGAATGCCGTCTTACGTATGTCCTGATCTCTCACCCTCAACTGGTGGTAACCTGACCTCAAGTCTATCCTCGAGAACACAGACGCTCCATGCAACTGGTCCAACAGATCATCTATGCGTGGCAGTGGGTACTTGTTCTTGATAGTTACTTTATTCAACTCTTTGTAGTCTATGCAAAGCCTCATCGATCCGTCCTTCTTCTTCACAAATAGTACTGGTGCGCCCCAAGGAGACACACTAGGGCGTATGAAACCCTTCTCTGCTAGCTCCTCTAACTGCTTCTTCAGCTCAAGCAGCTTTATAGGTGTCATACGGTACGGAGCCTTCGAGATCGGTCTCGTGCCCGGCTCCAAGTCAATGCTGAAATCAATGCTCCTCTATGGGGGTAGTCCTGGCAGGTCGTCACTGAATACCTCTGCAAACTCGCATGCAACCGGTATCTCCTCTATGGTCAGGCTCTTGCTTTCCTTCATGGCATAACACCAGAAGGCCTCGCAACCCTGTGCTATCAGTCTCGCTGCTCTCACTGCACTGATAATTGTGCCAGACTTTCCGAGGTCCCAACCTCGGAATATCACTCTATGACCCTCCTCAATGGCAACGGTCATTGTCCTCCTACCAATGTCTAAGACTGCTCCGTGTCTCCTCATCCAATCTATCCCTAAAATCACATCCTCATGAGCTAAGGGCATGATTAGAAAATTTACTAGCCAATCTCGATCTCCCATGCGAACATGACATCCATAAATCTCTCTAGTCCCTCTTACCTTACTCCCATCAGGTAAGCCTATCATAAAAGGTATCCCCTCTACAATAGCTAAGGGCAACCTATCTACGCATGCATCAGATATGAAGGAGTGGGTAGCACCCGTATCAAATAAAACTCGTACGGGTAAGTCATGGATCTGGATCGTACCTGTGGCAGTCGGTGCATCTGGCTGATCAGCATCTCTCAACTCAAACACTCGTGTCAGAGCTCCTCTAGTATCAGCTACACTACCACGTCCTCTGCCCCGACCTGCTCCCTGCATAGATGTGACACCTATTTCATTTCTAGTTGATTACCAATTAATTAACCCTGTTTAAAACAATAAGCGGAAAACGTAAATTTTTTAAACTTTATCTTACAACCATATTCACAACATATATACATACTAACATACGTCATAAACTCCGTTTAACCAAAACACAACTGTTTTAAAACCATGCAAAACATATTAGGCGGTAGCATCCCATAACAGCCCACCTGATATGATCTCAAATCTAGGTGTTGGGTCCAATGTCCTTGCCTTGATCAGGCCGAGTCTGAGTAGCTGAAAAATATGTGGATATAACAACAATGAGCCACACGCTCAGTAAGGGTATACAAATCGCACTCTCTCAATATATATAAGTATCTAATATCCCGTCCCCAAAGGACACTCTATACCCTTCCTCACATTTCAAAGCACACATACATATCCACATTCACATATAATTCCACAACCATTCATATCACATTTCACATAAACATTCAAGCATGTTATCACACATCACATAGAAACATATCATCTCATCACATAAAAAATTAATCATAACATAACACGTAACGTGCTAGACTCGATCGCATCGATGCATAGGTGATAATTAACTAACTAGCCTCAACTGATTGTACGATATATTTTCTCACGTGCTTTCGTATTTCTTTTTTTTCTTTCGGTTGGCCAACCCGATAGCGTCCTAGGCCCCCTGTAGATCAGGTAGCGACCTCGGCCATCTTGTCCTAAGACCCCCTGTAGATCAGGTTGCGATCTTGGACTATTTTTCTTATCTTGAGGCCCCCTGTAGATCAGGTAGCGACCTCTGGCTGTTTTTCTTATCTTGAGGCCCCCTGTAGATCAGGTAGCGACCTCTGAGGCCCCCTGTAGATCAGGTAGTGACCTCGTCCCCCGGAAACCCGTGCGGGACCCAGTTGGGCTAATTAATCAATTACCATTCTATATTTTCACTTCCATATCATAACTCAATTTCATCCTTTCATCATATTCTTCCATCATATTCTTTCCATTATCATCTCATGTACCTCATGCATGTTTTCATAAGGAATATCAAGTCATCATCATCGTCTCACTCATATACATATAAGCATGCATACAATCATAACAAACATATATATACACTCAAGCATGCATAAAATCATAGCATATTAAATACATAACATATATTAAGCAAGTGTAATTCATATACACTTACCTCGTAGGTAAGAGCAATAAAACCTCGCAAACCGACTATTGAGTTCGTTTCCCGCTCAGACTATCCTCCTTTATCGTGCTTGGATACGCTCACAAAGAACTAAGCTATAGTTAATCAAAAACCTTCAACAACACCTGCGGAGAATATCATATTCTTCGTATTAAACTTCTCGCTTCAAACACCAGTTAAATTCATTCCTTTGAATTTAATTAACTTATAGCATTTTCTAGAATCCCAATTTAATTAATTAATCTTTAATTAATTAATTAAATTTCGCCAAAACAACATTTTGCCCGCAGGCATTTTCTGAACCCACCTGTCATCAAATCTCATCAAACAAACAACCCATAATCACCAGAATAAAGTAACGAGCATAATGAAATTTCCAATTATCCATTTTGACAAGCCTAAGGTCAATTTAGGCCAAATCGCAGTACGGAAAACGAATAAATTCATAACTTATTCGTTACTAACCCGATTGACGATCCGAAAGAAGATTCGGAATCACAACGACGCAGGCTACGCTCGGACACCATCAAATTCTCCGGAATCTGAGCGACGGAACCTCCCTAGTATCATATATGCTCGACCGGGCCTTCCCTTGCTCGGAAATGTAGAAACTCGGTACCAAAATAAAGAGAATGAAGAGAGGAATCCAAAAACTCAAACGGATTTGAAATCGGATTTGAAATCGGATTAGAAACGAAGAGTAGATCTGAGTTTGAAGATTGAGAGAAATTAGAGCTTTTACGAGGAAACGTGAAAGAAAATGAATTAATAAACGATATTTCCGCTATTTATAGCGAAGACGATAATTATCCTTGAGCGGGGTCGATAATTATCCTTTCACCGATCCGAAAGCGGTTTAAGCCCCCCTTCTCCAAACTTCTCGAGATTGGAATAATAAATCTGAAATATTGTATGGATAATTATTCCGCAATTGTCTCGAAAAACGCGTATTCCTAAGCCGTCTTTCTTAGCCGCTAAGAAACGAAATAGCGACTCTTTTGGCCGTTTTGCCTTTCTATGTTTTTTCATATCTAGGACATGTCCGATATCCTGATCATTTCTCACAACTGCATTTTTATTAATTGAAGCTCCCAAATGCTCCAAATAACACCGGGTTGTAATATCATCTAGGAGCAAGTTACCTCGAGAGGTATCTCGTGTTAAAACGGATTTAATTCCTTAAAATTCTCGATTAAGTCATCTTCGATTTTTGACTGTTACAATAGAGCTCTGTGATGATGTATGTCCTGGAGCCCTATAAGACTACTGCTGACCAGGAGCTCGGTACTGCTGCTGCTGACTCGGAGCTCGGTACTGTGGCGGTCTCTGTACACTCCCTGATAGGCCTGCAGGAGAAGAACCCTGCTGAGATGGAGCCTTGCCCTGGCGGCAGAATGCAGCTCTATGTCCAACCTTGCCGCACTGGAAGCAGGTCACTGCCGGCTTCGTGTAGTTCGATCGGATGTGTCCATAGCCACTACAGCTGTGGCACTGTAAGCCACCAGTTGAAGTCTGACCAGTAGTGGTATGGCTATGTCGCCCCTGAGTATGTCCCCGTCCAAAAACAGCTACTCCTGAACTACCACCAGCATATCTTGTCCTCTGCCGCTTATCCGGCCTGTTTGACTGAGCAGCTCTCCTCTGGACTGGTCTGTCTCTCTCATATGCAGACGTCCTATCCTGATAGTCTGACAGTGTCTCACAGCGAAATCCTGTCAGATAGGAACGAGTGCTCTCTCTCAATCTCCGTGAAAAGAGATATACATGCTGCTCCTCAGGAGGTGCAGCTGGTCCAAGCAGTGTCAGTTCCTTCTGGAACTTCTTGATGGCAGCAGCAATCGGGATGTCCTCAAATCCTGCCTCAATGAAGTCCTGAAACCTCTCTCTCCTCAACGAGATAGGGCATTATTTGTCTCTAACAATGCTCCTCATCTGCTCCCAACTGGTGACTCGACTACGTATGGTCCGCCACCAGGAATGAGCATCCTCAGTGAAGCATGTCTGCACCAAATCCACCTGTCGATCCTCTGGGCAACGTATCGCCTCTAATGCAGTCTCTACCTGTCCAATCCAGTGCTCCACCTCCAGTCCTATCTCTCCACTAAATAAGGGGACCTTCTGAGAGTTGAAAGTCTTCAACCACTCATCCGGCCTCGGTGCTCTAGACCCAGTAGGAGCTCTCTCAGCCACAACTCTCCTCTCAGTTACAGCCGGTACCTGAGGCACTCCCTGTGTCACCTGAACACATCTAGCCGGTACTAGTGGTACCTGGGTAAGTCTCTCTGTCCTAGCAGCCTCCTCCATACGCTCAACGTATGCTCGGTACTCTCTATACTCAGTTGCTCCAATGGAAAGACGTCCTGACTCCGTCGAACGTGCTCTCTGTGCTCCAGACCTAGCAACGGTCTCATTCCTGACCTCGGGACCTACACTCTCAGCCACCTCCTCCACTCCAGCCTCTGGCATGATCACTGCTGGTGGATCCTCTCGAGGAGCTCGACCTCAGCCTCGGGCTAGTGGAGGTCTACCTCCACGGCCGCGTCCTCTAACTATAGGGGTCCCATCTCCCCTACCTGGTCCAGCTGGAGGGAGAGGTGGACGACCTCTACCTCGACCAGTAGCTAGCGTAGCTCTAGTACGTGCCATATACGCGAGGAATAACAACTATAAATATAACTAGCTAATAAGTCCAATAAGTCCATCTACAGTAAAACCTAAAGTCCATACTAAGCATACTGAGATCCGCAGTAGTAGTGGTGGTCAGCCGTACTTTTCTATTCCCAACCAGACTATGCATGCATTTGAAAACCAAAAGTTCCCCTTTTTAAAACTCAGACCCTTTCGGGTTTTGCTTACAACTTATTTGGTCTTTCAGAAGATTTCAAGTGTCATTGTTGCCAACCTAGAGCTCTGATACCATGTTGTAACACCCCGAATTTTCAGAACTCGGGACATTACTGGTTAGGACCTCACAATGGGTCCCGACCTCAGTTTGACAACAATATTACTAGGATCTTGCAACAAGACACAAATAAGGAAAACCGAAATTCATGAAATAGTATCTTAAGGTAATGAATGCAACACGGTCTAGCAGCCTAAAGTACTTAAACAAGGGGAAAACGAACAACTGTCTTAACAAAAGAAAGAATGACCAACACAACCCCAACCCCCACTCTAAGGAGTACGGAGACCCGGCTAACCACTACTTCTGGATCACTCAGCTGCTGGTCTAACCTGCGGTAAATCTAAAAACACAACAAGAGAAACCATTAGCTAGTTATCTAAATATTAGAGGAATAATAATAGCACACACACACATAAAAATATAAACACCCATCATGCTTTCAAACAAATCCATTTATTATCTTAAGTTAAGTTACTCATTCACGCTAATGATACTTATTTTGTGACACGAGGGATTCCCAAATCTCGCCTCCGCCCCCGTGTAACCATCAGGAATGGATCCGATGCATCTCACCTTGTACCTGCCTGGTCTGGGTATAGAGAACCTCTCAGTCTCCTGTCAAAGTTGGGCAGTGATGTCACGGCCCGTTATACATACACTTGGGCCTTAAACATAATAATAACGGTCGTCCTAACAAGTTATTATTATTAAAAACACGCACATAGCACACACAACCACTATCACTCAACTAATATCCAGAAACTGACTAAGTAAGTCGCAAGGACTTACTTGAGTCAAAACACTCTCTAACACGTCTCGAAACAGTCCGTACTCGTGGTAACTCAAACGCCTGTCAAATAAGGCATGTGGATCAAAATCACATCTCGATGTCCAACCTCATGCGAAGGAATTACGGAAAAAGCTCTTTTACGGTAAAAGACCATTTTACCCTTAGTATCGTAAATTCTCGAAGTTTATTCTGGAATTCTACTAATTTCTTTCATATCTTGTTTTCCATAAATTAAGTCTCTCGGATAGCTACTTATAGGTTATAAGGTCAAACTCGAGACACTCGAAGAAGGACAACACTCCTTCTCTCCGGTTACTAATTATGCTACTACATATATTATACCGTCAAACATGTTTTTAATCTTTCTCCTCAACTCAATTATTTTTACATAAATTCATAACTCCCAACTCGTACTTATATATTAACTCATATATGATTATATATACATCACTCTCACATACAAACTATTATACGTATACATATATATATATATATATATATATATATATATATATATATATATATATACACACACATAGCTGATACATGTAACTATACTTATCGAATACTCGACATTTACCTATCCCGTACCCTCGAACCAAACATCTCAGCCTTGCCTACCTACAGTTCTCAAACGGTTCACACAACTACCCTCACTAACCTACAGTACTGCGTAAACATTCCACCTCTACTCTATTGTTAATATACATTCCCATCTATAACTCGTACACTGGACAGAAAACTCACCGATTATACTTCAATCCGGCTCAGCGTCAACCCGGTTTGCAACACTGGAGAGGTCGGTCACTGCAGGGTCCGAACAACGGTTCAGTCGGCTATCACTCTAACACGTCGGACAAGAAAGGAATGAACTAGCAGCGGCTTACCTGCGATCGAATATGATGGACCGCTGGCTAGTTCGACGCTGCAAGGGTCTGATCGGCTGGACTCAGTGGTGGCTCCGGTCACTGCTGGCCGAAGGGAGGGCGGCGCTGGGTCACTGCTGGCCGCAGGGAGGGCGGCGCTGGGTCACTGCTGGCCGAAGAACCGCGGTGTAGTTTGTTAGCGAGAGCTGGGGTCGGGAAGAGAGAAACGAGGAGGAAGAACAGCGGCTTACCAGGGTTCCGGCGGTGTCTGGCGGTCGACGGGAGGCGGTGCAGTGGCAGCTCGATGGGAGGCGGTGCAGTGGCGGCTCGATGGCTGCTAGGGCCTGCAGTCGAGGCTAGCGGCTGCTATTGCGGTTATCTTTTCTTCAGAATGCAAGGGAGGAGATGAGTTAGCGGCACGCAGCGGGTGGGTAGATTAGGGTTAGATTAGGTTAGCTTAATTAGGTTTTAATTAGAGGTTAAGAATGGGTTGGGCTGGGCCGGCAGTCCTCAATACAATTGGGCCCACTTTTGCTTCATTAAAACGAGCTGAAGCGAAACCCGTTACTCGTATGGATCGGTAGGCATTTGCGGAAAAATGTTACGGAATTATATTCCGTATTAGGTAAATTATTATTTTACTTTAAAGGTACGGAAATATCTCCGGTTCGCATTTTATTATTTTATGTGAACTAAGGTGGCATAAAATGATAGAATTTAAAATTCATTTTAACTTTATTTAAAGGTTAGAGGTTAGCGGATCGGAATCCGGTTAGATTCCGTATTAAACGGAGTTTAAAATTTTCGGTTATTACAATGCCTTAGTATGGTAGGATCATCTCGTCAAAGAACGAAGAAGAACGCTCGATCCGAACATCAACACTTGAGAGCAAATGAAGGCCTTAATGAAAGCAAGAGTTGTGCCACAACACTATGTTATGGAAGTGAGGCAACGCTTGCAGAACCTCAAGCAAGGTTCCATGACTAGTACCACCTTGCAGATGGCGATGGTGAAAGCTAACGTTCAAGAGTATGAGAAGTCTATTATGACTCGATTTTTAAGAACTTTACCTCCTTCATTAGCTAATGAAATTGATTTATATCCATATGCTTCAATAACTAACTTACAAAATCTGACTATAAAGGTAGAGAAGAAGATCAAAGGACGGAACCAAGGATCAAGTTCGTAGAATCCAAAGAGGAAATCTCGGTCGAGATACTGCCCGAGATTCATAGAAAGTCGAGGGAAAATAATCCACTTCAGATCCAGCAACCCAGAAATCTTATACTTTTCAAAGGATAATAAAGGGAGCACTTCTAACTCTAATTTACATTCTAGAGACATTGTATGCTTTAAGTGTCAATGTAAAGGTCACAACATGCAAGATTGTCCTAATAAAAGGGTGTTATTTCTAAATCAACTAGGGAAATATGAAAGTGAAGAAGAGCATGAAAATGACCATACCCATCTTAATGCTTTGCATGAACATGATAGTGCTAATGATAGTGATGAAGGTTGTGAATACGAGCATGGAGAATCTCTGATTGCTAGAAGAACTTTGCATGGTGCATGAAGGACTCCGACGGCTACTGGCGCGAGACGGACTTGGGAACGGGAGAAAGACGGAAGCTAGGGCTTCTCATATCCGATGGACTTAGCGGCAGGCGAGACGAAGTAGAAGATGAAGAAGATGAACGACTGCGGAAACTCTATCGCTTCGGATGTGGAATCTGGTAATCGAGATATTTTATAGGGTTTATATTTTACGTTTTCCCTTATGCCCCTTTAATTAATTATTTATAAATTTAATATTTTAGACAAAAAATAAAGAGCCTAAAAAAAACTTTTATATACCAATCATCTCATATTTCACTAGTATTTATAAATAGCATTTGGGCGTTTATTGTTGAAGGTAGGAACGTGTTTTTGTGGCAAAGGTTGGATTTCCTGACCAAATCATAGCAGATCATGTAATGGACTCGGACCCATGACAAAAGTTGTGAATAGTTGCCGCATAGCATCACTAGGGCACAATGTGACTTTTTCCGTTAAAAGGTTTATGTTGCCTTGTTTGCCTTGTTTGCCTTGATTAATTGGTTTTTGCCCCAATATGACATTGATTTTGCCCTACTTCTACAAGTCTGTGAACGGTAGTCATTCTTTGACATCTGTGGATCTTAAGGACAGGACGAGACCGTTCAATGAATTATAGAGGCCCGGAATAATTGTTGTCTTGTTGATGCGTGTCTTGTTGACGCGGGTGATAGCGCCTTGCCCCTGTCCAGAACCGGCCTGATCAGGACAGTTCTAAGCTTCTACTCTTCTAGCAGTAACTAAGAAGTGTTGTTCCTGATTTCCAGTTTAAAGGCATGATGCAATCTCATTTTTCAACTTCCAGCAAGCTTCCATTACTGTTCACTGCAACCTCTAATGGTACTAGTAGAAGCTTATATGTTATTCAGTAACATACGCAATACAAATCAATTTCGTTATTCAGAGAAGCCGCTATACTGAATAACAAGGTTATAAACTCACAAGTACATAAAACTAAAATAACCTTACAAAGTTGGATGGCGAATGGCTCAGAATGATATTGGCCCTTTTTTCTTCAGTCCAAAGATTGCTTCCCAGACCATAGGCGATCTAGGGCCCTTCTTACTCAAATGCTCCCTAACAGATTTCTCGTCTAAAAAGAAACCCTTTTGCATCAACGCATCAACAACCTTGCGTGCTTCTTCAACGCCCTTTTCCTTACAGAACATGTCAACTAGCTCGGTAAACGTTGCCACATTTGGTGAATGGCCAGCCTCCAACATCTCCACACAGAAATCAACCGCGTCCTCCAATCTCCTACACTTATACAAACCCTTGATTAAGACAGTGTAACTGTACGCATTAGGCGTGATGCCATTCGATTGCATTTTCCTGAAGATTCTCTGGGCATCATCAAACTTGTGTGCCTGACAAAAGCCATCAACCACAGCTGTGTACATGATAACTTCTGGCATGGTACCTTTCTCACGCATCAATCCAAACAGCTTCATGGCTTCTTGCACCAAACCATCTTTGCAAAGCCCATCAAGCATAGCAACTGCATTTGGAATTAATCCATTTTTCTTCATTTTCTTGAAAATCATTTCAGCTTCTTCAGGCGGTTCCTCCTCCTCTTCTTCGGATGGTGCAGATGTTACACTACCCGACTCACTTTCCTTGTTTGTTATTCCCGAAAGCTTGAACTTCTCAAGGAAATCACTGTGTTCTTGACCTTTCCCCATTTGATCCTTCTGTGATCTGTTGAAAAGGTCATTAACCGAAGCACGAGGGCCCTTTCTATTCACGTTGTCTCCACCGAAACCGGTATCTCCTCTACCCTCGTTCCCATAGCCAAACTTATCAACTGAGGAGAAAGACGGATGTTTTCTTGCCTCGCCGTCTTTCCCCTGAGGCCGAATGTCCTTACTCTGAGAAACATTCTGATGTGTGTTGAACTGAGGTGTTTGTCCCCCTCCTCTTAAAGGTCTACCAGGAATTGGCTGTGGAGGACCATTTTGATTATCAATGTCTCCCGCATCTTTATAAGGAAATTTATCATCATCATCATTCTTGAAATCATTATATTCAGTAAAACCTTCATTTCTCAAGATTTCTCTATTGTTGCCATTAATGGAGCTTAAGCAACGGATCCCCAGGTTCACAGAGCCCAAATGGCCATTTCCAATCTGGCTCTCACACAAACTTGAAACCCAATTGAATAGCTTGGGAATCATATCTGAGTGCGTAGAAGCCTTACATCCTACCCTCATGGTTCACAGACTAAAAAAATAGGACAAGAGAAGCCAGCAAGATTAGTATCAGTAATAGCAGCAAATTCTTTTGTTGTCACTTAGGTTGTCAAAGGTATCCTTCTTGTCTCCTATAGGCCAAGAGCAGAATCTAGGATTAGATGTTTAAAACATAGCAGATTTCTGTAGTAGTACAAAGCAGCAGACAGATGACAAGAGCAGAATCTAGGATTAGATGTTTAAAACATAGCAGATTTCTGTAGTAGTACAAAGCAGCAGACAGATGACAAGATTCAGTTCATGTAAAACTAAAACGAAATTGCATTTTCACACTGAAAACAAATAACAATAAAAAGGGCTAGCAATAGAACAAATTTCACCGGACCCTATGTTAGAACTCCAAAAACTAGAGAGGGAGAGGCCCTCTGTAAATATAAATAGTGGAAAGAAAGGATGACTACTTATAAATGACTCACAATGGGCACACGTAAGAAAATTTTACATAGGGAAAACGTTCAGCAATTGGCTAAAGGTAAAAGCATCAAGGCATGTTTCCTATCATAAAAGGTCGATCCTTAAGAATGGTCAATCCTTGAACATGATCATAGCAACCTTTCAGTCTCTCAGCCTAAAAGGGTTACAAAATGAAATATTTTGCAACTTATCACGACCAAATGAAGAATAGAAGAAAACATGAGAAACAATTTTAATTGTCTTAAAACCTAAATAAAGTAAACCATTTAGATTGAAAAAAGACCTTAGGTTGTGGCCTAAAAAATTGCAAATCAGTAAAAATGTGCCAAGAATAGTTTGACACTGATGGTTTTTTATGAACAGAAAATCAAAATAACTCATTATGACAGTCCCTAAGCCATCAGTATTTCACTAAACGCCGAAGTGTTCATCGATTCTCTTTTCCTGAATTGATATGTTATAAATCAACAAATTAACCAGCAACACCAACAACTAATCCCACAAATAAATTTCAAAAAAAAAGCATCCAATGTCATTACTAACAGTAACTTACACAAAATAACAATATCACATGGGCAATTTTTCGAATAGATTGAGCACAAAGTGGCTTCTACCAAAAAAAATCTCAACGCCATGGAAACCAAGCAATAGAAAAATTAGAAGAAGAACTAGATATTTACAAGCATGAAGCATTAACGAAAGCTATGTAAACTAAATAAAATTGAAGGAAAGAAAATGGAAGAATCAACGAACCGTGGCAATACCTGCTAATACGATAATGGAGTGGCGGTGACTGATCGACGTACGGAGAAATATGAGGGCCGGAGGGGGAGGAAGAAGAGAGAAGGTCAAAAACGATGGTTGAGGACTTGAGGGCTTCTGATCCTTACTCGTGAACAATCAGGTCTAAAATGTTATTGGGCCAACGCCCATTACAATTAACGGCCCATTCTATATATGCAAGTCGTAAAGCTATTATATATCTATCAACGCTAACGTGATGCTCTCACCATTCTTCTCAAAATAAAATTTTTTTACAAATCACTGATTATGTAAATAAAATTTTTTTTGCTAAAATTCTATCCAAAAAAAATTAATTAGCTAATAAATAATAATACAATTTTTTATTATGTAATCTTAGTATGTATTTTTGATTTTTAATTATTAGAAAAAAAAGGGCAATTTTGATAACTAGGCTTTTTTGAAAAACTAAAGTAGTAACTAGGCATTTTAATGTTTCAATTAAGTAAATGTGCCCCAACCTTTTGTATTTATTTTCAAATTTTACACACTCTTCTCTCAAGGGGTACATTTACTAAACACAAAACTAGAAAAAGCCTAATAAACCAAATTGTTTCAAAAAAAAAAATAGATGCTATTTATATATATATATATATATATATATATATATATATATATATATATATATATATATATATATATATATATATATATATATTTATTTGTTAAAAATGCATCGATAATACTTTTTATGTCATGTTGACTTGAAAATGAACAAATAAATAAATAATAATAATAATAATAATAATAATAATAATAATAATAATAATAATAATAATAATAATAATGCATATATAATAAAACAAGTATTCCACACCAAATGAAGCAGATATAGACTGTGAGCATTCGTGAATTACCTGCTCAGGGAAAAAAGTATAATCAACTATAAAAATATTTTTTTACAACTTTTACTATACATATATATATATATATATATATTAATAATTTGAAACTATTCGATTTAATATGTAAAAATAAGTATAAAATAAGTATCTCAATAAATGTTATGGAACATTTCGTTATAGACCACATTATTTGTAGTATCTTCCAATTTGTATGTAATGTCACATATCATAATCCTCAAACCATCACTACTTTTAACCCTTGAAACAACCACATAAAATTGTCCATGACTGAACACCGGTTAAGACAAATATAATCCAATTAGTGCAAGAGATTGCCGTTGACTTTTGTTTATAGTCATTACAAAAACACACCAACCGATTCTCTGAAATTTATATCAACAAAATAAAAAAAATCAATTTAAAAACAAAATTAGGAAATATCGCTATTGAGATAACTTTATATCAACAAAAATAAAAATTAAAGATTAAAAATTAAAATTAAAAATTTAAAAATTAAAAAATCACTTTCACTTTTATTAGATTAGTACATTCTATAATTAGAATTCAAACAAATACAAATCAAGATAACTTTATAGAATATGATGAAGACAAATAATATGAAAAACATAGTCGATAAATAAAAAAAACATAAAAAATAAATTTTAAACAACCGGTTTTTATAGCCCGCATCTTATTGTTTTGAATTTTCATGATTAAGATTAAAAAAATAGACTAAGATAATTCAGTTTATTATAGTAAAAAAACATTTAAATTTTTTTTAAAAAAAATCAATTTAAAACAAAGTGATTTTTAATGAAAATAGTAGAAAGTTTTATTCAAATCGAAATAAACATAATAAAATTCTAAACAAATATTTGTTATAAAAACAGATTTTTATTTTAAAAAATAAATAAATAATCCATTTAAAACAAAATCTGATTTTTATACAAAACATTAATTTTCTGCTTTTGAAACAAATTTGGAAACAAATTGATTCGGAAGGTCAGTTCAATTTTTTAATCAAAATATTTTAAAACCTAAAGTGATTGTATTCTAAATTTTATTTTGAAATAAATAGAAAATTGGAATAAATATAAATTTATTTCGAATAATTATATTAGTTAAAAAAAGTTATTCAAATAGAAATAAACATAACAAATTTCGAAACAAATATTTGTTACAAAAAATAGATTACTTATTTAAAAAATAAAAAAAAAACAATCAATTTAAAACAAATTTTGGCTGTGATTTGATAAGATCGTATTCGGTTGTCATTGATACGGTTGTTGTAAAAAAATGAATTTGATTATTTTAAAAAAAGTGATTTTCGGCTTTAATTGAGAGAGCTCGATTTAAAAATTCTCGCATCAGGGAGCGTCACGTCAGCTCAGGTGAACTCTACTTTAGTATATATAGATATTGATTGATTATTTTAATAGGAAGCAAAGAGATAATTGGAATATTAACTAATAAACTCATTAAGAATGATAAAGAAAAGAGATAATTCTAGGAAAACAGAAATAGATAATTAGGATACTTTAGGAAATCCTATGAACAAGGAAAGAGATAATTGAGATATTAGCTAATTATCTCATAAAAAGTGAAAAAAAAAAGAGATAATCCTAGGAATGAATTAAAGAGATAATTGTGTAATTAAAATCGAGTAAGTAAAATTGGATAACACATTAGGTATGAGGTTTGGGTATTAACATATTGGATATTACGTTGAATATTAACATATAATCTGACATTACCATATTGAATATCGGACTTGGGTATTAACATTTTGGGTGGTACGGTTGGGTATTGACAGATTGGGTACAACATTTGGGTATTAGGATAAGTATTAACATATTGGACATTACGTTTGGTATTAACATATTTTGTATCAAACTTGGGTATTACGTTGGGTATTAATATATTGAGTATAATATATTGCGTATTACGGTTGGGTATTAATATATTGAGTACCACATTTGGCTATTAAGATATTGGGTGATAAAATAATATTGTTTTTCCTTTTTTTTTTTCCTTTTTCCTATGATTATTATGATAGTGTCTAATTATATATACACTAATTAATTATTAGAATAAAGTGCATACTTTGTACTCATTATTAAAAAAGTGCATACTTACCAAAATCATCCCAAAATAATTGTGTCGGTTATCCTTGTAACGTAACGTAAAGATTTGATCCATAACAATCTTATTGGAGAAGCTCTACTTTAATATAAAATTCAATATAAAAGTACATAATCATAAAGAATAAATCTTCTCATATAAGTTATTTTATAACATAAAACTTGCGGGATAAGCTATGTTGTCCGATTTACTTTCCGTTATATATATATAGACCACCTGATTGTGGTGCATTCATGAATCTCTCACGTTCCTCTGTTCATTATGAATGAGTCTATGGATTTCGAGAAGAGTGTTATGAGTAGTACATTTTCTTAACAAATATCCATGCAAGACACTTGCTTTAAAGACCTTAATATTTACACCCCATTTTTATCTACTCAAGCATTAAATTTTCAATGATTATCAATTGATTAGAGTTTTCTTTTATTTGCATTGATCAAGCCTCTACTCTTCACTCAAATTTAATGAAAGATAATGACAGACTTTGTTGTTAATGAATCTCTAGTGCACCACCCTCTAAATTTGTATTTTGATTTTTTTAAATGAAATCGATTAATCATATTATTTATTAAAATCTTGATAATGTTAATTTTAATAATTATTTTTTTAATGATAGTAAGATAATGCATGTATCAATCTGTATATCATAAATTCGACCTAGTTTTGATTAACATATTACATTCATCACGATCTTATATTATAACTTCGTTCATAAACAACCGCAATTATGAACTCAATACTATATAAATTTTTTTAGTCTTCGATTGAAGTTCACGTTTAAGAACCGAGAAATTGATTACTCAGTTCATGCACTTTAAGTGTTCGATTAAATGTTTTGAAATAGAATCCTTCTTTGTCAATTTTTTTACTTAAAGGTTTCGAATCAATTTCTTAGTTCTATCGTTCCCCTATTTCACATTCCCTCAGTTACGTATGAATTCTCTCTCTCTCTCTCTCTATCTCTCTCTCTCTCTCTCTCTCTCACACACACACACATGCATTACTCACGAAATAACATGAACAAATTAAAATAAAAAACCGTCCCTTTGTTGTGCTTGTCTTCATGGTCGTGTGATTGGGGTACAATGTACAGGTGCGCGAGAATGAAACATATTAAAAAATTCTTGAACTTCTTCTACTGTAGGCATGTATCCACAACTTTGGATTTGTGTCACCCTACCCCCAATCTGTAAGTGTCGTTGGACACAACTTGAGGCAAAAGACGTCGTTTGTAGATCCGAGAGAATCCAACACGACTCGAGGACACATGGGCGACAATATGCGATGTACCAAAGCATATATACCTCTTCTTGCCATGAAACTACCACGAATAACGCATCACGCAACTGATTGGATATTACATCCAATCGGGTGTGGTCCATTGGTGTCAGACATGATCAAATTCCAACTTATAATGTCGGGAGTTTTGGCTTCACTCCAAACGCAACGGACAGATGGGTTCCACGAGAATCTGCTGAACTCGACTAAATTGACGAACGTGTCTAACCCATTTAATCCATTTATTTAATTTGTTATTTTTGTTTTGGTTTCTTATTATTTTCAACTAACATGTTTAACCCGTTTATTTAATTTGTTATAAGTTAGTGCACAACTAAGTTCGACAATGCTAATATGATGCAAGACTAGACTTATAAATTAATGCACAACTAGCCTATAAGTTAATTCACAACTAAGTTCATAGTTCACACAATTAAATACATGAACGACTAAATATATGTAAGATTAAGTTTGATCAATGTTCATATGATGCACGACTAGACAATGCACTTATAAGTTTATGCACATTAACGTGCACGATCACTTGCAATTTTTATAATATTGTATTTTCATATCAATCGAATCGTATTTTTCACGTATCTTCCAATTACCTTTATATGAATGCTACAATAATTACAATACGTTATCAGTGTGTATAATTATTAAACCTATGTCGTTCATTATTTAATCTGATGACTTTTCATCCAAAGAATATAAAGTTCATCTTGTCCCACCAAAAAATATATGGGACAAGATTTAGATCTTACCTTTTTCGCCCCACTAGGCTTGTCCCGCATGTATTGATATTAAAATTAAATAAAAAAATATTTATTATTAACGAAACATACACAATGTTGTAAAACCTTCTAAACATTTTAAATACGATTAATTATGAAGTAAAATATTAACCGTTAGTTTATTTAATCGTTTGAATCACTGATATGATTAATTAATCAGAAGAATCATTAAGTGTTGAATATTTTTAATTACACTAATCACTTATCCAATTAGTTAATAATAATAATTAGTAACCGTTCAAAATTTTAAATTATTCTAATTATAAATATGATTAATTACTCAATGGAATTATTAACAGTAAAAAAATAATTTTACCCTTAATTCATACTTACATGGACAATTTAATAATTAATGTTCAAAGTTAACGTCAACCCATCAAATATCAATCAACAAACGTCAGTAATCAAATTAAAGATTTGAGGGACTTGTGTCAAGGGTTCAAATTAGGAATTTAAGGGCGTAAATAAGTTAGGTCTGCTTTAAACTAGTTTAGTAAAAACATGTCACATGTCTCGTCCTTGTGCCTCGGAGACTGAGTAAATTTATGTTACATGTGCTATCTCAAAATTCCACATCATCATTTATATGACAACTATTTGATTATAAACTCATATTATACATTAAATAACCGATCACTTCTCTCATACTAACGCATAATTGTTCATCTTAAGCCCTCTTTAGTATCAGTTTTTGGGAGGCTCTTTAGATTCAGGGTTGAATCTAATTGCTATTGTATGCATTTAGTATCAGTTCCAAATTTCAAGATGAGTTTCATGGTTATGGTTTTAGAGATCCAAAAACCGTAATTTTCTGAATCTGATATGACAAGATTCACTCTCTGTTTGGAATGAGATATTTGAGAGAAAACTGAAGAAAGGTATAGAATGTAATATAAGAGAGGGTGTTTGGGTATGAAACTTATTAAAAATTAGAGAGAAAGACGTGGATTGTGGAAGAAAATATGAGGAGATTAGGAAGGAAACAATTCTTCCCAAAAGTGATGGAATTTGGAAGAAAAGTGATAATAATTAAAAAAAAGCTTTTTCTGAATTATCATTAGACTAACTCCATGTTTTCTCATCCTTCTTTTCTGAAATTTTGTTAACTTTATTTTCTTTCCGTTTTTTAACCCGTTTCCTATATTAAAAATTAAAATAAAAATAAAAGTCTCAACAAACTAACTAGATGACCTATTTTACTCACCAATCTCTCGATTTCATGCTCAATTGATTGACTATAATTTTTATTAAAATATTCAAAATTGTACAAAGCATTATATAAAGGGCAAGAGCATCTACATCTCAGAACTTCTGGGTTTCTTTAGCAATTAAAAAATTAAAAATAAAAATAACATATTAGGAGAAAGAATCGATGTAATTAGTGCAGAGAAGTTTCTCTGCAAAGATACTCATCCTGATAGGTTTCTGCCCACTTCACACAAATCAAGGAAAATTTTAATTTATTTTTTTTTGTTTTGCCCAAATGTAGGGATGTTACAAGTTGTTGGTTATAATTATACGTTAAAAGAAATTTTGATGAATTATGGGATGGAAGAGAGAGGTTCTTCAATCATTTTGTGAATAAAAGAAAAAGGACAATTTTGATAACTAGGCCTTTTTGAAAAAGTAGAGTAGTAACTAGGCTTTTTAATGTTTCAATTAAGTAAATATACCCCAATTTTTTGTATTTATTTTCAAACTCTACACACTCTTTTCTCAAGGGGTACATTTACTAAACACAAAACGAGAAAAAGCCTAGTAAACCAAATTGTTTCAAAGAAAAATCAGATAAGAAAAATCTTGAGAAGCTCTGAGATGTAGATGCTCTAACTTACTCCAATTTAACAACAGACTACTAGATAGGCTTCTGTTTGAGATAACAACTAAGAGCTACTGGTGAAAAAGTACCTAGACCTTGTCATAATTGAAAGCTCCGCCTATCCATTTCTAAATGTATTCAAGTCACTTTATTAATTTTGTACAAAAAAGAAAGTTACTTTATTATTTAACCAAATCAACTTACATTGTTATTTTATTTAATGTAGAAACTCACTTTATTATAAACAAGTGAACTTATATTATTATTTTATCATTTTCATTCGGCTGCATTAATATACATATATTATATATGTTAAATGTAATGTTTTAAGCGTTATATTATCAACATTTGTTAAATATTATATGAGCATAATGTTTGTTTTTGTAAATTTTCAATGTAAATTAGAAGTACAATTTATATGTGAAATGTTATATTTATCAATATTTCAGTTATTAATATTTTTTGTTTTAAGTGTGTAAAAAATGATTTTGATTACACATTTTTGGATCTTACTTTTATGTTAGATGGATCAAGCATCAGATACTAATATGGATTATGAATTTTTTTAATTTGTGGAAGTTTGAGATCGACAACGTCAAGTGGTTATGGCTATAATTAAGTTGTGTGATTCGTATATGTTAATTCTAGTTCAATTTAACTCTTGGTTAAACAAAAAACTACATGAATTTGAACATGGGGTTAAAGAACAACGCGATTTAGAGCAAGCAAACCAGTTAAGAGGACTTGAGGCTGAGAGACACTGTATAAGTGTTATTAGGATGACACCTTTAACTTTTCATAGATTATGCACTATGCTTAAAAATAAAGGGTTCCTTAAAACATCACGTGAAGCTACGGTTGAAGAACAAGTGGTGAAATTTTTGTACATCATATCGCACAAAGTAACAAATCAGTGTGCCTCTTACTTCTTTCGCCGGTCTAGAGAAACTACTAGTCGTCACTTTCATAACGTTTTAAGCGCGATTATACGTTTGATCGGAGATATTATCCTTATTTTGAGGTAATTGATTTTAATTTCAGATATATTTTGTAATATATATGGAGCTATAAGAAGTAAGGTTACTTAATTTAGTTTTCATGTTATGTAGAATTGTGTTGGTGCAATTGATGGGATGACAACCCACAACAATTTTTTTTTTGTCTTTGATTGCGGCGCACTGCGCATTAGGTGACTGGGGACGACATCTTCAATTTCTGTCTTTGCTTGTGTCAAATCTTTATAACGACGTCGTTTGAGAATATGCTGATTTTTTTCTTTTTTCTTCTGAACTGAAATCTTACGAAAAGTCCAAGCTAATTAACACACAACAGTTTTTTTCCCCACAAATCATCTGATTCCATTCCCTTCCTTTATAATTACCCAAACACAAAACCTTATTTATTTCCCTTCGTTTTCTTTATTTCCAAACAATAATTTTTTAAAATCCCTCTTAATCTTTCCTCTTCTCTTCCCTTATATTAAATCCCTTCTTTTCCTTTCACTTCTTTAAAAAAATTTCCCAAACAAGAGTGTCAAGGAGTTTTATCATTTTTCATTCCAATCATGTCTCTGTTTTTTTCATTCGAAACACGACAACGGCTTTGGAGAGAAGTCCATGGGAGGCGAAGAAAGGAACCAATCCCGGCCATATCGGAAGAAACCGAAGAAAGCAAAAACAAACCCTTCTCTTCCTTCATCTTCTCTTCATTCTTTATTCCTTTCATGGCAACTTCTCCAAGTCTTTAGTTGTCTCCACTCGTGAATGGGTTGCAAAGATGAATGTAAATTGAACATGAACTTTCACAATTTTTTTGCTCGTTTTAATTTGGTGTATTTTGGTCTTTTACTCTAATCGAAACCAATTTAAAACCGTCTAACTAAACACGCATACGAGATTTTCTTATAAACTAGAAATCTAAAACAAAACTCATTTATAACCATAATCGTAACCACATACCAATGCCACAACCACATAGAAGCTTCAATGTTCGATTTGTCTCGTAACAATGATAACAACTATTTTCCGATGACAAATTTTAAAATCCAAAAGCTATAGTTGTAAAATTCGGAACCATTCAACGATGTTTCTTTCAAGAAACTCGAGCCTTAGTGTTCTATATGTAGTGAAAAGAGCTCCCACATGAATCATTTACTCTATGCTTTTCAGTCCCAAGTTCTACATGGATCAAATCTGTTTTGGGTTGACCCAGATGTATCTTTTACATTATCTAACTTTCAGAATAATGGAGGTACTTATGGTAATGTCACCCACAACAAGGCAAAACAGTTGGATGCATCGAGATAAATTTCCTATATCCTATAAACCATGACTCCATTTGAAAGGGTTTCTTTCATTTATGATGTTCTCACGAGTTGCTTGGATTGAAAAGGGAAATTCTACTTCAGTAAATTTGTGTGGAATGACTGGAAAGGTGCATTTCTTCAAAATGATAAAATAAAAAAATAAAATTAAACGATGTAAAAGGCCATAGAAGTGAACATCAAGAATAGTTCAGATGTATGCATAATTGTATATTGCTAGAAACTTACCTGATAGTTGTCAATGGCCCTTCTGTCCTCCTCAATTAGCCTGGACTCTTGCTCAAGCTTCCGGGCAATATAATCCTTAATGATAGACAAAGTGAGGCAAGGATTTTGAGACAATGTTTGAAAAACAACTATAGGAGATTCCTTTACCTTGTCAATGTATCTCTCAAAAATGTCATTAGGGATTCTGGTGGATGCAGGAGTGAGCGTTTTCCGGCTCGGTTTTTGAACCGAACCGGACCTGGACCGGACCGAAAACAACAGGTCCGGTCTTCGGTCCAACCAATTCGGTCCACATTCGGTCCGGTTTTTAAAAAAAAACAGACCGGAAATATTTTTTTAGATACTGTTCCGGGACAGGTCCAGGTCCGGACCTACAATTTTGTAAATATCACAAGTTTTTCGGTCCATCCGGTCCTGGACCGGTTTTAGACCAGACCTGGACCGAATAATTCGGTCCATTTCCGATCTGCATTGTTCCGGTACGTCCAGGTACGGACCTATAAACACTCCTAGGTTGATGGTGCACAAAAATGTTGAGAAAATCAACAGGAAATGGCAAAACTGTTAAAGAACCTTTTTTGCAGGTTTATCTTCCTCTATGCACAACCTGAGGAGTATTTGAATAGTCTCTTCTGGCTTATGTTCTGTGAGAATCTTTCCATACTCCTTTACAGTCATACCAGCTTGATTTGAGTCTAAGCTAGAAACATACTGCAATGCCTCATCATATCTTCCAAGATCTTCAAGCAAAATCTTCAGGTAAAGCTCATGCCTTCCAGCCTTTTTGACAACAAACATTGCATGTTCGTGATAATTAGCAGCACGACAGACCCTTATAACAGTTTCAACATCATATTTATGCTCCCTACCACTATAACTTTTGATGAAGAAGTTGAGTTTCTCAACATCTTTCAATTTGGTGTAGCAATTCAACAAAAAGCAAATCTAGCTTCTTGACTTTGAATTTATTGGGTCATTGCCTTTTTCATGTAATTTCTCCAAGTAATTACTCAAGTTATGGATTCTTTGTGCATCCAGAAACTTCTGGATCACAACCAATCGTAAGAATTTATTGGGTCCTTGCCTCATCATAGTCTTGCTTGCTATATAAATGATCACCATATTTTCTTAATACTTCAGCGGTAGCAGCCACATCTGCTTACTGACTTTGAACAAGATTGATCGCTACAGTGTAGAGATTCTTCTGGAAAAGCAAATCTAGCTTGCTCTCCATGTCCTTCTCCCCAACACATAGAGCAGACTTATCACTCATGAGGAGAATTATGTTACCCCATTCACAGAGCACCTGTGATACTTCATCAACCACCATATTGTGGGCAATTAAGCGGTTCTTTAAGTCATAACCATTGAAAGTATTTTTCCCATTTCTTTGATCTGTAACTACACACAGCAGATACCCTTGGAACCAACCAACAAATTTCTTCTCTCCCTCAAATGCCCAGCAAGGACCACGGCCGTCATCTTTATTTGTTTCTGAAAATAGATCAACAACTTTGACTTTGCCCGTTATTCATGTACATAACAATTAGAAAAGGAATTGGGACGAGTTGAACAGCATACCAAGCAGTCACTCATTGCAACGCCATTAATATGACATCCAATATGGTCCGATGTTTGTTTTCCAAATGGTTGGTAGTGAAGGTTGAACAAGCTGACAGATGATGTAGTTACTGTACACAATTGAAGAGCTTGGCCATCAACTCTGAACCCTAAGCCTCTGATGGCAGAAGGACTCTTGTCTGAAGTATTATCCACCTGAAGCTGAAAACGGGTAATTTTCTCACGTGCAATATCTCCTTCAATGCAGTAAATACTACCATTGTCCAACCCAATAGCTATAAGTAATATTGGCGGAGCTTCCTCTAGGATCAAAAACGATGTGACCTTACAAGATCAAAAGCTGTTATATAGAGGAATATAATAAAACATACAGTTAGTTGAATGTACAAAAGTATAGTGCAGTACCTATGCTTCTGGAAACTGGTTTGTAAACACACTCAATGTCTGTATGTCACGGACCGGTCTTCCGTGACAATGCCGAGACCGGCAAGACAAGACGACTTGCCGGAAGACGTCATCAAGACACCATTTGACAAGGCCAAGCGACAACGGCATGAGAAGAAGGTCGAGCGGGAGGCTAGACAAAAACCTTGTCAAGATGGAATGTTGGGAAAACAAGGAGTATTCCGGAAAGATCCGGGACGATCAAGGAGGACCCGGAATGCTCAAGAGGAATCCGGAACACGGCGGAACATTCCGGAAGGTGATGGAATATTCCGGAAGGCGGAGGAATATTCCGGAAGATGGCGGAAGCATCCGGAAGCATCCGGAAGTATCAAGAAGAGACCCGGAAGGCACCGGAAGGATCAAGACAAGTCTAGAAACAGGAGGAAGTCTCTAGACTTGTGTAGAAGTTGGCGGGATAATCCGGATGGAGGCGGATCTTCCCGGAAGACGACGGAGACTTCTAGAACTCGAAGGAACCTTGAAGACTTAGCTAGAGTTTTAAGGAAAGTTCTAGAGTCGCTAGGATAAAGTCAAGGTAGGAAGGATCCGGAATGACCTAGGAGAGTTAGGCTCCGGAACCTTCCCGGAGAGGAGGTGGCCAAGGCTATAAATAGGGGAGGTCACCCCTCATTTTGATCATCCCACAAAATCCACCACAATCCACCAAACTCTAAGCATTCTAGCTCTCTTGTAAAAAAGCTCCCATTTGTAAAACTCTCTTTGAGTAATATAAAGGCAAGATTTGCCGACAACTCTCTGAGTTCACTTAGCCATCTAGACAAACCGCTCATTGTCAAGGAGCGTCACGGAGTAAGGCTGATCTTAGCTTGTCGGGGGCGACAGAATAGCTAAGAGTCGCGCGGTCTGAGTTGGGGAAGAACTCGGCCCGTGACAAGTGGTATCAGAGCCAAGGTTCGGACGATCGTTCTTTTTGGGCGCCAAGCGCTTACAACCAAGGGAGGCAAATAGGCAGGGGTACGGATCGAGAGGAGCTCTCCGTAGATCGCCAAGCATTTGCGAGGAAGGTTGGCAAGTAGGCAGGGACATAGAGCACATTAAGGTCCGAGGCAAGACACGATGGCTAGTGGAGGTGTGTCCGGAGTTGGTGACGAGAGCAAGAAATGCAAGAAGGCAAGGGACCCATCAAGGGACGTGGTGTCAAGCACGGAAACAAGGCTGGAGAAAGTCGAGTTGGCCGTGGGCGAGATGCGGAACTCCATCGAAGACGCCAACAAGCGGGTTGATGACGTCGAATCCACGATGGAATCCTCAATTGAGGAACTCAAGGGGGAGTTCCAAGGGGCCATGAACGCGTCCTACAAGACCCTTGTCGCCGAACATGAAGTTCTTAAAACCCAATATGAGGCCTTGGCCGAAAAGATGGAGACCGTCTTAAGGGAGTTGGCGGCATGCAGGGCAGCCATGGGGGCTGGCCTAGTTGGAGTTGCCCCACTGCAGAAGGTGGATGCACCCAAACCGACGACATTCAAGGGAAGTCGTTCCGCCAAAGACGTCGAGAACTTCTTATGGGGCATGGAGCAATACTTCCGCGTCATGGGGATTGCGGACGAGGAAAGGAAGGTAAGTACCGCTTCCTTATATCTTGGTGACATAGCTTTATTATGGTGGCGAAGGAGGACCTGCGAAAGGACCGGAGGGACCCCAATCACGACTTGGGCCGAGTTCTCGGCCGAGCTGAAGAAACAATTCTACCCCATCTATGCCGACGACGAAGCCCGAGCCAAGCTTCGTAGGCTCACCCAAAGAGGGACCGCCCGAGAATACGTAAAGGAGTTCTCGGAGATAATGTTGCAGATTTCGGACATGAATGAGAAGGAAGCCTTCTTCCAATTCATGGACGGACTTATGCCGTGGGTAAGACAAGAGCTTCACCGACAGAAAGTTCAAACCCTTACCGAAGCCATGACTGAGGCGGATTCCCTCATCGAGTTCCGAAGCCAAGACCAAGGTAACTCCTCCCGGGACAAGGGCAAAAGTGGGGGAGTGGATCAAGAAGACGAGTCATCAGGGAGCGATGATGAACGACTCATGGACAGAAGAAGTAGGTCTCGCACGAACGAGAGTTCCTTGGAAAGGAGGAAGTTCCAACGAGACGACGAGGGTCCGTCGGAACGAAGGGGCATGTTCAACAAGGACAAGGCCAAGACAAAGGAAAGACACCGCTTGAGTTGCTTCTTGTGTGGAGAGGAGCACCTCGTAAGGAACTGCCCGACGAAGAACAAGCTTGCCGCGATAGTCTCGGTAGAGAAAGAAGAGCCGAGGAGGGAGCCGCTTAGGCTCGGGGCTATGGTGAAGAGTACCCCCAGAGTGAGGCAATTCAAATGCTTCAGGTGTGACGGTGATCATCTAAACCGGGACTGCCCACAAAGAGCGAAGAAGGAAGATTTGCCACCCGAGGAGGAGTCGGGTAAACGGGTATTAAGGCTCGGGGCCGTGAGGACATGCAATGTTGCTAGACCAGAGGAGAAGGAGTCTAGAGCATCCGGGGCATGTGAGGACGGCAAGCCGCCCGGGGACACCGAAGAAAACAAGGCTAGCTCGTTACGGGAGGAGACACAACGCTTGCCTTCGGAAGACAAAACCTCTTTGGAGAAAGGGATTGACAAGGTCAAGGAAGACCTTAACAACGGACTCGCAACGGGGACGTTGCGAAAACAAGTGGGGGAGTATGTCACGGACCGGTCTTCCGTGACAATGCCGAGACCGGCAAGACAAGACGACTTGCCGGAAGACGTCATCAAGACACCATTTGACAAGGCCAAGCGACAACGGCATGAGAAGAAGGTCGAGCGGGAGGCTAGACAAAAACCTTGTCAAGATGGAATGTTGGGAAAACAAGGAGTATTCCGGAAAGATCCGGGACGATCAAGGAGGACCCGGAATGCTCAAGAGGAATCCGGAACACGGCGGAACATTCCGGAAGGTGATGGAATATTCCGGAAGGCGGAGGAATATTCCGGAAGATGGCGGAAGCATCCGGAAGCATCCGGAAGTATCAAGAAGAGACCCGGAAGGCACCGGAAGGATCAAGACAAGTCTAGAAACAGGAGGAAGTCTCTAGACTTGTGTAGAAGTTGGCGGGATAATCCGGATGGAGGCGGATCTTCCCGGAAGACGACGGAGACTTCTAGAACTCGAAGGAACCTTGAAGACTTAGCTAGAGTTTTAAGGAAAGTTCTAGAGTCGCTAGGATAAAGTCAAGGTAGGAAGGATCCGGAATGACCTAGGAGAGTTAGGTTCCGGAACCTTCCCGGAGAGGAGGTGGCCAAGGCTATAAATAGGGGAGGTCACCCCTCATTTTGATCATCCCACAAAATCCACCACAATCCACCAAACTCTAAGCATTCTAGCTCTCTTGTAAAAAAGCTCCCATTTGTAAAACTCTCTTTGAGTAATATAAAGGCAAGATTTGCCGACAACTCTCTGAGTTCACTTAGCCATCTAGACAAACCGCTCATTGTCAAGGAGCGTCACGGAGTAAGGCTGATCTTAGCTTGTCGGGGGCGACAGAATAGCTAAGAGTCGCGCGGTCTGAGTTGGGGAAGAACTCGGCCCGTGACATCCAATATGGTTGGTAGTGAAGGTTGAACAAGCTGACAGATGATGTAGTTACTGTACACAATTGAAGAGCTTGGCCATCAACTCTGAACCCTAAGCCTCTGATGGCAGAAGGACTCTTGTCTGAAGTATTATCCACCTGAAGCTGAAAACGGGTAATTTTCTCACGTGCAATATCTCCTTCAATGCAGTAAATACTACCATTGTCCAACCCAATAGCTATAAGTAATATTGGCGGAGCTTCCTCTAGGATCAAAAACGATGTGACCTTACAAGATCAAAAGCTGTTATATAGAGGAATATAATAAAACATACAGTTAGTTGAATGTACAAAAGTATAGTGCAGTACCTATGCTTCTGGAAACTGGTTTGTAAACACACTCAATGTCTGTATACATTCAGTCATTCAGGGATTGCTCTGCTTGTATTCTCTGTCTGTCTCTTGTCAAGATCAAACACTTTCAAGCAAGTGGGTGATATTTGTGGTGACATTTGCTCATCTTCTCCAATGGTAACAGGAAAATTGCGTTGCTCTTCAGTAAATTAAATTACAGCGTTTCATCAATTCAGCATAAAACATTTTGGCTTATAAAAAAATCTGAGCTAATCAAGAAAGGTCCTGAGTATCAAAAACTGATAAATGCCATTAAAGGATTGTGAATGTGCTAATTGAATTTTAGATTATTTTTTCTTTCTTACTTGTATTCACTTACTTTCCATACAATGTCATAAGTTTAACTACTTAAAGCAACATTTACAAGATTAATGAATTCGAGATGTCCAAACCCTCCAAGAAGATGCTGTAAAACAAATTTGATAATAAGCACCGCTTAGGGGCATGTATATCAAGGGCCAGAAATATGATTGTTGATTGGAGAACTATCACTTCGAAGAAAATAGTTAGTTACAGTACTATTCTTCAGTTATTTTCTCCTAGCCAATTGCAACCTGTTCATATGGTTGGTTGTGAAACCCAATTCAAATGCTATCCCCAAAGTGTTAGAAGAGATTGTACATGGTGCAAAGATCAAAATGGTGAATAATTTGAGAAAGATGGCAATTATGAACTTACAGGCGCAATACACTTCGTACAGCCAGTCAATTGTAGCAGATGAAAAGGTTGAAGACAACAAGAACATAATTTGAAGTGTACATATAAAGAAAAATGTTTTGTTTGTTGCCATACTTCCTATCAATCTACTCCAAATTATAATTGCACAAATACATGCATTCTGATGCAATCTCAATATTTTTTTCCACTGACAAAGCCTTTCGCTCTGCCGCAACCAATCAGAGAATTACGACAAAGAACCTGGATTCCGATTGATCAATATAAAAAATGGAGGGAAGAAGAGAGAGAAAGAGATTGACCTTGAGCTGTTGGAGAAAGAGAATTGAGCGAGAGTGAGCAGGAAAGTCGTAATTGAACTTAAATCCTCGATCGAAGAGGCTAACAGTTCCATCTTCGCATCCAATGGCTACTTTACCTCGGCCACTGGAAGAACAGTTGATCTCCCCCTTGATCTCCTCAGGAATTTTGCATTTTCCACCATACTTTTCTTCGAAGAACTCAAATTTCCTCCATTGATACACTTTCCGTGAACTTCCCTACAAATCTACCATTATGAATCAAAGCACTAAAATGAGAGGCTAATAGTTCCATCTTCGCATCCAATGGGTACTTTACCTCGGCCACTGGAAGAACAGTTGATCTCCCCCTTGATCTCCTCAGGTATGTGTTACTGTTGAGTTGTATCATCATTGTATGATCTTTGTTTTGGCATTTGGTCGTGACAAATTTTTGTTTTTCACTTGTAAGGCCTATTATCTACTCGACGAGATCTTGATTGCTGGTGAACTCCAAGAATCGAGCAAAAAGACAGTAGCTAGTCTGGTTGCTACTTTCAGTACTGGTTGTTTCATGCATCCTACAAAATAAGCTTCTTGCGGTTGTTGTAGGATTCTCTAGTGGAGGCTGCAAAAGAGCAAGAAAGCTCTTTAAGTAATATGATACTCCAGGCTACAAAATAAGGTCGCTGCTGAAGTCAAGGTTTCTTTCTGCTCCCATACCTTTAACTAAGGTAAATAGATATTTTACAGTTCTTTTGGGACAAGTAAGCAATTGAGTATCTCAATTTATTATATATTGTAGGATTTGAATATAGATAATACATAAAAAAAGAATATTCAATCTGTTTATTCCAGCAAGTGTGTCTACACATTTATAGAACATAAAAAGGAAATATGACTAAAGGAAAGACGTAATCTAAGCTATAATACAATATCATGGGATACTGTATTTGCATATAAGGAAATGTGAACATTGATATAGGGATTCTCCAATACTCCCCCTCAAGTTGGAGCATGGATGTCACGAATGCCCAACTTGCGGAGGAGATATGTAAATTGATGTTGACCCAAGGCTTTGGTGAAGATGTCTGCGAGTTGATCTGATGACCGAACATGGGTGGTACGTATTGTGCCGTCTTGAACCTTGTCACGAACCACATGGCAGTCAATCTCTATGTGCTTGGTTCGTTCGTGGAATACGGGATTGGACGCAATGTGTAAGGCAACTTGATTGTCGCACCGGAGATCCATCGGTTGTCTATGAGAAATGCCGAGGGATGATAAGAGTGATTTAATCCATTGAAGCTCACAAGTGGTGGTGGCCATGGCTCTATATTCCGCTTCAGCAGAAGATCTTGAGACAGTGGTTTGCTTCTTAGTTTTCCAGGAAATTGGTAACTCGCCAAGAAATATAAAGAAACCAGTGAGTGAGCGACGAGTGAGAGGACATGATGCATAGTCTGAATCACAAAAAGCAGTGATATGAAAAGAACTGGATTGAGAAAGAAGAATACCTTGACCGGGACTTCTTTTGAGATAGCGGCATACCAATGTTGAGTAGTAGGATTTTGTAAAAACTGGGACAGGATGTGGACCGAGTAAGCAAGATCCGGTCTAGTGATAGTTAGGTATATTAGTCGACCCACAAGACGCCTGTATCTCTTTGGATTGGGGAGTGGTTCAGATTTGTCTAGAGAAAGGCCATGCCCTGGTTCAATAGAAAAAGAAGCTGGACGAGAACCTAGATTTCCACACTCAGTTAGTATATCCAATGTATATTTTTGTTGGGAAAGAAATAAACCATCTGGTGTGCGGGTGACCTCAATTCCCAAAAAGTAGCGTAAAACACCTAGGTCCTTCATGTGGAAACAAGAATTCAGATAAACTTTAAACCTAAAAATAGCAGAAGAATTATTTCCTGTGATAATTAAGTCATCCACATATATAAGGATATGAATACAAATACCTGGACTTGTGTAAGAAAATAAGCTGTAATCAGCATATGATTGTTTAAATCCAACAAATTTAAGAGCAGAACTTAATTTATAAAACCAGTTACGAGGAGATTGACGAAGACCATATATGGATTTTTTAAGATGACAAACGTGAGAAGAATCAGACGTTGTTAATCCGGGCGGAAGCTTCATATACACGTTTTTCCGAAGATCTCCGTGAAGGAACGCGTTGTGGACGTCCATTTGGTGTATTTCCCATCGTTTAATTGTAGCAACTGCAAGAAAAATTTTAACAGAAACCAGCTTAGCAACGGGAGCAAAGGTTTCGTTAAAGTCTATACCTTCAGTTTGTCGATTTACGAGAGCAACGAGTCTCGCTTTGTGACGCTCGATGGTCCCGTCAGATTTTAGCTTTGTTTTATAAACCCACTTGCATCCGATAGAAGTCTTGCCCTGGGGAAGAGGACCAATCGTCCAAGTATTATTGCGACGGAGAGCCTCGAGTTCTAAAGTCATGGCATCCCTCCAATGTTGGTTTTGACAAGCAACTTTGTACGTAGTAGGTTCCTGAATCTTATCAGATGCTTGAATGAAACAAGTATAAGAAGGAAAATGATGTTTATAATCCAAATAGTTGGACAAAGGATATGACACATTACCGTTGGACCGAAAAGTAGCGATGGAATCCGAGACAAAGGATGTTGGTTGCACAAGATTGCAAACAAAGTCTGTATAGCGAGTATTGGGAATAGATGTACGAGTACTACGTCGCACAGAAGGAGATGGTGAATGGTCTGAAGCGATAGGAGTAGTCGCTGATGATTGTAGAGAGGGATTTAACGTATCATTAGGTGAAATATTTTCAGCCAGACAAGGAAGTAGATTTGTTTCTAGTATGGAAGGTAGAATATTAGGTGCAGGTATGGAAGGATTATCAGCAGGGATGAAAACTGGATCCGAAGAGATCAAATTATCAATCGGATCTGATGTAGACAAAATCGGGATGGAAGATAAATTATTTCCTGTAGATGAAGAAAGCCGATTCGGAGCAGAAAAGGAGAGTCTGCGTTTGTACGTTTGAAGAGGTATAGTCCCTGAACGTTGAATAGATATAGGGGATTCATGAGCACGCGTATTTTGAGCAGGTGAAGATTGACTTGAACAAGATTGTTGCTGATGTGGAGATTCCATAATTCTAGGGATTAGGTTAGACGTTTGGGAAGGTGGGGGTTACCTTGATCAATATTAGAATTAAAAATAGGATTTTCAATTAATTCATAAGAAGTTGGAGTTTGAGGAAAACTAGATATATCTGTAGGTTTATTAATTTCGTGAAATGGAAAAATATTTTCATAAAACATTACATCTCGAGAGATAAAAATGTTTTTCTTTTCGAGATCGTAAAGACGCCAACCTTTTTGTTTAAAAGGGTAGCCAATAAAGACACATTTTCGATTTCGGGATAAAAATTTATTTGAATGTTTTGGGAGTAGTGTAACATAAGCAAGGCAACCAAAAATTCGTATATCATCATAAACCGGCGTTTTATCAAAAAACACTTGAAAAGGTGTTTTGCCTTGTAAAACCGAAGTTGGTGTTCGGTTAATTAAATGACAAGCGGTAAGAACGGCTTCGCCCCAAAACTTTAAAGGCAAATTTGATTGAAAAAGAAGAGCTCTTGCAACGTTCAGAATGTGTCGATGTTTGCGTTCTACACGTCCGTTTTGTTGAGGAGTGTAAGTACATGTAGTTTCAAAAAATATTCCTTGGTTTATGAAAAAAGATTTTAAAGCAATAAATTCCAAACCATTATCACTCCGAAATGTTTTTATTGTTTGACTAAATTGATTTTGAATCATTTTGCAAAAATCCGGTATAATTCGAGAGACTTTAGTTTTGTGTTTCATTAAAAACACCCAAGTGATCCGGGAATAATCATCCACGATAGTTAGGAAATACGAAGCACCACAAAAGGAAGGAAGCCGATATGGTCCCCAAATATCGCAGTGAATAATATCAAAAATAGCATTTGAATTCGAAATACTAATAGGAAAAGGTAATCGAGTTTGTTTTGCCCTATGACAAATATCACAAGGAAATTGTTTATGTTTGGATATAGTAGATTTTGTAACGCCGGGAAAAGACGCAACAATATTATTAGCAGGATGACCTAGACGTTGATGCCAAATTAGCGTCATGTCGGGTAGAGAACGAACATGTGCGGCAGTTGGAACGGAAAATTTGAAATTTCGCAACCAGTAAACGCCATCCTTGGATTCACCCGCTCCAATCAGAGTCCGCGAAGCTTGGTCCTGGATAATACACAATTTATGAATAAACGTGATCGTACAATGAAGATATTTTGTTAAACACGCAACAGAAATAAGGTTGCATTTTAAATCCGGGACGTATAAAACATGAGAGATTGTAAAACTTGAATGTAAAACAACTGAACCTACACAAGTAGAAGTTGTTAGATTTCCGTTTGGCAGTTGTACGGTATATGGACGGACAGTTTTAATGTTCGATAGAAGATTTAAGTTACCCGTCATGTGATAGGAGGCACCACTGTCTAAGATCCAAGGGTTACCTGACATATTTTCATTTGAGGATGCGTGATACTGCTTGAACTTTTCTAGAAGATCAGCCCACTGCGCCTCAGTTACGTTGGACCCAAGCTGCATTCGATCACTGTTGTTGAGGGCAGCAGGTGTTGAAACAACAGCCGAATTAGCGTGCACATTCTGGACAACATTAGACTTGCCAGCACGAGTATGAGGTCGAGTGTTGGCTGCAGTTGAGTGGCCTTTCGGTGGTGGATTACCGGACAGTGGATCAGTGACTCCCCTTCCGTTATTCCACCAATCTGGAAAGCCTATGATCTTGAAACAACCAGCCTTCTCGTGACCTGGTTTGTTACAGTGCACACAATATAGGTTGGATTTGTCAGGTTTACCTGGAGATGGCCGATGAAACTGTCGAGCAGCCATTGCGAGAGAGTCGAGTCTGATATCGTTTTCTTTTGACGCAGTGTGTGTGCACTCCTCCTGAATCACCAATGCATAAACTTTGGTGAGTGGTGGAAGCGTATCTTTGGAGATCACCGAAGACCGTAGGTTATGAAAGGAGTCATCGAGACCTATTAGGAACTGATGAACTCTTTCATCATCCCTTGCTGAGGCCAAAATTTTAGAACAGGGTGAACAAATGTCCGTATGAGAAGGGAGAGATGACACTAGTTCATCCCACAACCTTCTTAAACGACCAAAATATGATGTGATGGATTGTCCCTGTTGACGACATTGAGAGATCTCAGCACGCAGCTTGAGTATCCGTGGACCATTGCCAACAGAAAATTGTTGTTCTATGTCGAGCCATAAATCCCGAGCTGTGGTCAGATCTGTGATTGTAGAACGGAGAGACGGATCAATAGTCTGGAGAAGCCATCCAATTAGCATAGAATTCACTGTTTGTCAGTGAATGTAATCTGTAGACGAAGTTTCTGGTTTTTTGATTGTGCCTTCAATGAATCCAAGCTTTCGCTTGGCTTGAAAAGCGTTGATCATGTTCCTTTTCCATTCGGAAAAGTTGTCGCCCTTGAGAACCACCGAGCAAAGGGAAAGACCCGGGTGATCCGAGGGATGAAGGTAATATGGATTGGTAGATTCAAGAGTTGTAGTAGGTGCCATGAAAAATCGATTGGATGAAGATGGTGTATATTGAATGGCTGATAGAGTTTAGAGGATCGGTATTAAGCCTGATACCATGTAGGATTTGAATATAGATAATCCATAAAAAGAGAATATTCAATCTGTTTATTCCAGCAAGTGTGTCTACACATTTATAGAACATAAAAAGGAAATATGACTAAAGGAAAGACGTAATCTAAGCTATAATACAGATATCATGGGATACTGTATTTGCATATAAGGAAATGTGAACATTGATATAGGGATTCTCCAATATATATTTATCTATATATTTGAGGGAAAAATGTCTTGAGATACTAATCTATTCTTGCACCTTACAATTTCAATTTCTTCAAAAGAGACCAATACGTTTTCCTCTCTCAAATTCTGGATTAAAAACCAAGGTTATGCCAATATTAAGATCTTGTTTAAATACGAGCTTGTAATGTTTAAATCTTATTTGAGCTTGTACATTTTGACAAAGTTGACTACTCAATTCAGGATTATAGGATCCTGGACAACTGATTTTACAAGGACTTCCATGTCCTTGGCTGTGAATCCGTCGTTCGACAGATAGAATCTCTGCAACACTTTACTCATCCTCCAGAACACATCCTTGCAAGCTTTCGGAACTATGCTATCCTTGTCCTGTAAAACCAATCTAACCAACTCTCTTCTCTTAGTCTCGGCCACTAGCATCAGCTCTGACATAGCATCTTCTCTGGATATGCCACCCTGGTTATGATGCATGTAAACAGAGACCGCATTCACTTTTCCTTGGTCTGCCTCTCTCTACATCAAGGTTCATGGTTGATGTGGTTAGTACATGAATTGAGTTTTTGTCCTACTGCAGTTAACCAAATATGGTACTCGGTATGACAATAAAGAAAATAAAATATCCATCTAGAACTTTGCCAGAGCCTAGAGTTGGGATTTCACATTGGGATGGGTAAGGATTCTCGTGAAGGTTAATCCAACCCACCACCATACAAACTTATTCATCATTCAACCACTTGTCACCCCTAGCCGGGGTGGGCCTAATTTAGTATTAAGTACAGAAATGGAGGAAAAATATTGCTGAGATTAATATAAAAATCCAAATAATTGGAAGCATGATGAGAAAGTTATTAGTGCTCAGATTTGAAATATAAGTAGAGTAATGAGTACCTCAAAACCTCGAACATCATTCAGTAGCCGACCAGTGGTGCTCATGAGTTCGAACAGCTTATGATATTCATCACTTCTGACCACCTCGTTGGAGAGATTGGGAGCCACTAGATACAGACTTGGAAGAACAATCGGCCCCAAAGCTAAGGATACAAATCCGTTTTCCAGGTAATCCTCCAATGTTGGCATTGATGGATTCCGTGTCATCTCTGCTTCCATCGACATTGACTTCATGAGTTTCAACCACTGCCAGAAAATGTGTGTTTACATGAATGAAAACCCCCAACATGTAAGACTAAAACGACACCAAGTTTGAGAAGTCGAAACAACTAGAGAGCAAGTCTACAAATTCACCTCATTCACCATTTCACCTTAGCATGATTAAATAAGCCACTTGATTTTTTCTTGCACAATATAATAAGTACAAAATGCTCTGACAAACTGACATTTTCCCTGGATAGTAAATTTTTTATGAAAGAATTTTCTTAATGAAAGAAAAAATTTAGTAACTAGAGACTTACAATTTCGATTATGTGATCCACAACGTTACGATCTTGCCAAGCATGTGCTCCCTGTGCAATCTCACAGATGGTATCGCGAATGGTTGTGAATATGATTCTAACATTCTCTGAACAACAATCAACTTCATTTGCATCCCACCTATATCATGTCAGGTTTATCCATATATATTCTAAACAGATCAAGAAAAAAAGGAAGTAGAAGGAATGTACAGAGTTACCGCTCCATTAACTTGATGAGGTTTTCTTGTTCCTCTGCAGAGCTTCCAACATCAAAGAAATCATCTACGACTGTATTAAGAACACCGTTCTTAGCCCACGATAAGCGTGCATCAGAAAATCCAGGAGCAAACATGATTGCTGCAGCTGAGAAGTAGCAATAACCAAGTTTCTGTCTAGAAAATGTTAGCTGGTCTAGCTTGTTCTCCAGAACCCACCTGGTTTACATTAGAGAAAAGATTATCACCTCATACATATATCTTTAGCTCAGAAATCCTTTCCACCCACAGCAGAAATTATGGTTTTAAATATTCAAATATAAAGACTAAGAGCAGAAGGAACATATATTAATACCGCTCAAGCTGTCTCATTTCTTCACCGTGTATTGACTGGCAATAGTTGAAATCTTCTACTGCTAATCTCAACATCACTTCATTTGAGAAGTTCTTGAAACTGATAATTATTTACAGCAATAAGTGAACGATGAGTAACCAGCTAAAAGGTAGCAGGCCTCTGATGCCTAAACGAAATTATAGATTAAACAGATAGTAAGTACGTTACAAAACTGGTCAGGAAACGGCATAACTATTACCTATACGCTGTCTTAAGAATCATTGTATTGTCCAAGTTGTAATGCTCTATGTACTTTCTGGTCGTTACACGGTCCAAGCTTGAGCGATAAGGACTTGTTAGTGCATCTTCCACCTAAGAACAAACAGAACGCTTTCCAACATGCAACAACTGAAGAAGAAACAGGAGGGGGAAAAAAGAAAGATGAATAATAGAGTCAGCACCTCCTGTGTGATTTTTTTCTGAAACTCATCTGCATGCATTGAGCGGTCAGACAATAGTTGCTTTAAAACATCTTTGGAGCGCAAGTTCTGTTCCTCAAGGAAAAATTCACTAGGATAGATGATCATCTGCGATGCTCGGAACACTTCCAAGGCATCACTGATATCCTTTGAATGTCCACCAAAGCGATTGAAGCTAAACTCCTCCTTGCCAAAAGCAGCTAATGGCTCTAGCATTGCGATAAAAATTTAATTACACATAGAAAAATTAAGCATGAAGCTAATCAAACTTAAAATCAAATAGAAAAGCCACCTGATGAGACATTATATCCATGACTGCGTAGCAATCGAAATGCCATTGAACATGTGGAAATATCTGCAAATATCTCTTCATCATTCTGCATCCAGAACCTGGAAAAAATATCAGGTTTAATTTCAACAAGCTTGACAGAAACCAAACCACTTCCAAAGAATATAAAATTGTGCACAATATTATAGCTAACAAAATAAGCCACAAATTTACATAGTATATGCTCACCGAAATACGTCATCCAAGACTGCTGTAACATTTGCAGTAAAATGTCGATCAATTCCTAACTTTTCAAGCATATCAACCAGGTGAAGTCTCGCAAATATGTCCAATGGATACACAGCAGGAACTAAAAGCAGAAGAAGTAGTAAGGCAACTGGAAGAAGTAGTAAGGCAACCGTGTGACAGGTCAAAGTGAAGAAAAACCGGCAATTAGACATCAATTTTCCTGGCAAGTACCTGCATCCCCAAACTGATGGACAACAGAGTTAAGGTACCTATGACAACTCGTATCATGGAGATGAGAGAGAGCAACTGCTGTGGTAGATGGTGAGTTAAGCACTGATCCGTTCTTCCTCTGAAACTGCATTACCATATCCCAATCCTGTAGCTTCCCGAGACCTTCTGAAATGTATGCTAGATACCCATTCATTACTTTGGAATTCATCGTATTGATCCTGGGAAGACAAAAATAGGACAACTAGGGACCATTAGTCGAAATAATCTACCTCTTGGCCTGAAATTTATACAAAATTTGTTAAGCAGTAGAAAGAGTCATTTCTTTTCGCGAAAGTAAATATTTAGTGTCAACAAATCAAAGCCCTTTTTGGCTTGCATTGGGTATGAGAAAGAGATTTACCAGGAAGCAGGATCACATTTAACTAATCTTCATAAAATATGAGTCCTTTCAGTTTTCAGCTGTACATAGAAAAACTATAAACTTCATCAAAATAATTATCTGAGAAACAAGTATTCTACCTTTTGAGCTCCACATCCTTCTTACAACTGAGTGCTTCTAAATCTTTTTGATCTATACGGAGATTTATATCCATTTCAATAGCAGAATCAATCATGCTGGGAAATATTATATCAAAACCAATAGGAGAACATAGATACTCATCCATTGCTAAGGTGAAATTTGACTTAATAAAGTCTAAGCCTGCAGCAGAAGAGAAGGTAATTAGCCTAAAGAGGACTAGCCAGTGACTTTGACTTCAACCTGAGTTTCAGATTTCAGACTATACCTTTTGTTATCTGTTCTTCTCCAACTTGCCATTTTTTAAGAGCAAGCACACATGCCAAAGTAGATGAGATAGTGTCTTTGATTAGTAGAGGATTGTGATCAAGAAGACCCCAAGATCCATCATGGAGTTGGTTCTCCAAAATCCAGTTTAAACTTCCAGGGTAACAAGGAGTTCCTGTTGCATTTAGAGAAGGAACCATTGCTACCCAAGCAGTGTCATATGCAGATATTGAAAGTTTGGTTTTATCGAACATTCCCCTAATAGTTTCTTTTGCTTCCTCATAGCACTGCCACCAAATCAGAAGTATCCCATCTCATGTATTAAACAATGTCTCATAAAAGGAAAAAACAAACATGGTGCATGGAAGATGGAAAGGTGTATCAAATTACCGTGTTGCTCTTTTTGGCCTCCATAGTTCTTAATTCAGTTTTTAAAGAAGCTGCTTCATGAAAGAATACAAAAAGTTTTAGTATATGAGCTTAGACAATGATAACTTTGTTGCCACAATTTTGTTAGTTAGCACATAAACACACCTCGTCATATTGAAAATTTATATTAATCCATCAATTACAGAAAATTGCGCCCGAATAGTCAACACAATTGCTACTTAGGATTCTAACTCTTCTCAAAATCGTAATGCCTAAGATCATCAGTGCTAGAAAATACATCACCCAAAGATTTGCATCAGTCCACTATCCCACGATCACAGACACAGGGAAAGTTAACAACTCTAATGACAAACGTTCAAAGCAAACAAATTTAATGTTAAGTTGTCAGTAATAAAAAATGAAGCAAAATACTTTTAATGAAGTAGGATTCTAGGAAGTGCAATAACGCCTTACATAAAATATGAGCAAGACAAATACAAGGCTCAACAAATTCACCAGAATTTGTATTTACTATGTTACACGTGATATCTTTCTTAGTTATCATCAACATCCAGCAAATAGGCTGATTATATGTTGCTGCTACTTTTTTTGTAGTGGAAACATTTTTGATCCATCGAATCAGCTCAAAAAGTCATCCGATCACACAGTAGTTAGTATCAATACGACTTCACTGGAAGACGTCGTTCAGAGTAACCTCAACTGAAATGCAACGCATTAGACGCAAAGCTCTCAAAAAGGACAATTTCTCAAACGGCTACTACGGATTTACTTGCGAACAACTTAATTCAAATCAGCAGATCATCATGCAAAACTGAACTCGGGGAAACCCTACCTATTTCCATCCAGATGATCTAACGATTTCAAAACGAAAGATTAAGAGCCCGAATTACAGATCTGCAGAGAGAAAAGGAGAGGGATAAGGAACCTGAAAAGAAACAGAGGGATGGAGTCACCGATGATCGCCTGAGCTGGTGAGGTATGGGCGGAGAGAGATGCTTGGGAGAGTAAAGTTGCATTTTCCCCTCTTTTTGGCAGTGAGAGACTGAGAGCATGTGGGACGCAGAGAACGGAGCAGAAAGGAGCAAAAGACAGGCGGGAAGATCTTGGCGAAGGTCTAGACGGTTTCAATAAGAGTAGACTGTTGGAATAGGGGAGATCTTGAATTACCAATTTTGACTTTACGTGTGAGTTGATCCGAATTTTTACATGAGGTTAGAGTGTTGATAAAGTATCCGCTCCCTAAATAATTTGAGTATTCGACTTAAGGATATCCAACAATTACTCGATCCGACGGAAAGGTATCCGTATCCGTTCTGATCTGACAAAAAATTTCGGATATACGGATTGGATACGGATTTTTTTTTATACCAGGATATCCGTTATCCGATGATATAGAAATTATCCGATACGGATCTTGTTACTGATTGATGGTGTTGATTTGTTGTTACTCAGAGTTTGTTTTGGTGATTTGCTATTACCCAGAGTCTTGCTCATACTCAGACCACTTTGCTCCAAATCTAGTCTCAGGTGCGTACTAATTTGTTGTGCTGATTTGTTGTTAGCAGTTTATAGTACCTTGCAAACCTAAATTTGAATGTTGTGCATATAGATAGTTTTTCCCTTTCTTTTGTGTACATAGACATACATTCACGGAAATTATGGTTTATATTCATCTATTATGTTAGAATCAAGATCTATACAAGCTTTATGATGATTCTAGGTGAATTGACGCTAATATGGAGCGAAAATGGAGCATTCATGTATAGTTGATCAAGGTGGACCACAATGGAAGCATTGAAGAACTTAACGAGAAGTATGAAGTCAGGTATTGGAAGATACAATAACAAAGAGAAAAAACGCCTCAGAGAAGAAATCTCGGACAAGGACATATTTCCACGACCAAGATTTTTCTTCGGGTCGGGCCGTGGTTTCTACGTTTCAGCCCAAAACGCAATCTTTCAAACCCCAACCTCGTTATATAAGATAGACCGCAGCAAGGATGGAACACACACACTACACAACACATCATCAATTGGAGAAAAAACGGCATTGCAGCGGAAGAGCATCGGATTCGCACTTTGGAAACGGATTGACAACCCGTATTTGATTCACATTCGATGAAAATATTTTGTGAGATTTTCTAGTTTTTTATTTTCTTTCCTTAAGAACGAAGTTTGTTATTGGATTGATTCAGTTTATGTTATTTGAGAACGTCTTGCGTAATAATTCTTGTGTTACTTTTGGTTTATTTGATTGCATTCTATTCTTGAATATATATTGCATTCTTTATTTGAATATGATGATTGTTGGCTAAAACTCTTGCGATTCTAGGGTGATTGGTTGATGGTAATGGTTTAGATGATGATAGTTTGACCTTTACAAACAGATTGTACTCTAAGAGTTGTGTTTCAACCCTCGCAGATACGTTTCCATGGGTTGTTCTTGAGAATTTCGGCCGAGATTTATGAAGATCCACCCGTGGTTTCTTCTGTCGTGCATGCAATGTTTAATTCTTAAGTTTTGGTAAAATATTGCCTAAACCCTAGCCTTTTTGAACCTTCCTAACCTATATCCAAGCTTGGGAAGAGACTTACCCGGCGACTCCCTTGTTTGGTTGCCAAAGATGATGAGTTCTAGGTAATAAAGGTTTATCCTTTAGGTTTGAGTGTGTCTTTCTCTTGTCTTTGTGAGTTAACTTGAAACTTATCCGGTGATGGTTAATTCTATTCTCTTAGGTTAAGTGGTTGGTTTGAGACTATCATTCCTTTCCCTTGAAGCTTTGAGACTTACCTGGTGATTAATTTCTTTGGTTTGGACCTCCCTAGTGAGCTATACCACATTCGAAACACTTTTCCTTTGCAATCCCAACTATATCCTTTACATCTTTAGAAATCTTGAATCGAAAACCACAATTTGATACCTTGATCTCTAGAATCTGCGTTCCCCCAATTATTACACATATTCTTATCTTTGCTTTTGATCATTGTTATTTGCATTATCATCTTAGCTAGATTGCTTTTTCTGATTTGATTTCACCAAATCCCTGAGATCAACAGTGGAGTATTTGCGGTTACTACGATTGATCCCTACACTGCGGGTTCGCATATCGTTCATAATTATATTTTAGGTTATAAATTTAAGACTTATTTGCACACACACTTTCGAGTGAACAAGTTTTTGGCGCCGTTGCCGGGGATTTGGTCTAGACCAAATTCGATATTTCGGTTGAATAGCTTAGAAGCTCTTACTTTTGTTATTGATCTTTCGCTTTTAGTGATTTTGCTTGCAGGAATTTTCTTTCTAGGCTTATGTGAAGTACTCGCACCAGTATAGCACTCGTTCCCTACGATCCGGAACCAGGAAGAACCATCCGAAGCTAGTAGAAGAAGAATGGATGAAGTAGATCTCCAAACTGCGTTGGATCGAGCCTTTGAACAATTAAGGGCTGCGAACCAACGAGTACATGATGCAGAGCAACAAGCATGTCGAATAAGAGAAGAAGCTCGTGAAAGAGAGGAAGAGGCTCGCGAAAGGGAGCAAGGACTTCAAGCGCAATTGGAGGAGCGAAACAACAACAACAACAACAACATGAGAAACCAACTCCTACAAAGAGGAGGAAACGTCCGTGTTGAAATCCCACCTCCCAACGCAACCATCCCACCTCCACAAGCTGCGGCCGCTCGCCCTCCGGCAAGAAATGTTATAGCGGACCCAATTGTGGAAGAGCCACAACACTAGGACAAAGAATGAATCCGACTCAACGCACCCGGGCAATTGGAATAGATTTCGGGAACCCAACTGATCATGATTATGAGTTCCGCGCCAATGTCATCACTATGATCCGCCAAAGTCAATTTGGAGGATCCCCGGGGGAGTCTCCTTGATAACACGATTTATGACGTTAGTCTAGGCATCAATTTAGATAGTTTTTCCCGCTATTCATGCATAGTTTAGCATTAGTTCGTGGCGTTTACATTCAATACATGTATATTTGTCTAGATAGACGTCTACACGGACTTTTGCATGTTTTGTAGGTATTTTGGGAGCTTTTAGAGCCTAATCGATACATCCGAGGATCGTTCCTCGTGATGACACGTATCCGAGCTCATTGGGAAGCAAGTTAGGAGCAAAGGAAAACACATGGGGTCATGTTATGCCTTGCACCAACACGTGGCTCAACGATCAAAAGAAGGCTGAAACACAGGAATCACGGCCACTGGGAGATCCACGGCTGTGGAAACTGCCCCTGATTCTCTCTACACAGCTGGGACAGCTGTCCCACGATCTCCATAACCGACTCTTGCAAATGGTGAAGGCTATAAGTACTCTTCCAGGCTGATAGGAAAGGGCATCCATCCACTACACACCTTACCTCACACATATTCTCTCATTGGAAGATTGGATTGGAGCTACTCTTGGAGGAGAAGAAAGACTTCCATTGGAGAGAAGAGAAGAACACACCATTCTTAGAGTTTCTTAGTTTTTAGAGTGAAGTTTGTTGGAAACATTTTCTAGGGTTGTAAGAACGATTCGAACCTTCTTTTGAAGGGTTGTAAGTCTCTCTTTTAACATCTATTCAGCTCGTTGTTCTTGTTCTATTTACTTCATCTCCCTTTCATTTCATCCTCTTGATATGGACTCCATGATTTTATGCTTGATGATTTTGATTGTGATGATGCATGTTGCTGGCTAAATAGATGTGATTCTAGGGTAAGAAAATAATGGTTATGGCTTAGACTATGATAGGATAGACTTAAACGTACCCTTGGATGATTTGTTTGCTCGAACCTAGCCTCTGTTGTGAATCACGGCCTGTTCTTGGGGGTTCCACGGCCGTGGACTTGATGAACTGCTCGTGATTTTTGTCTGACTTGCTTGCATTGATAAATCTGAATGTTAGGTTGTTAGATTGTTGAAATCCTAGTGTTTGTTGAGCTAGATCTATCCTAGGGTAACCTAGTGTTAGCAACTAAGTGTGAGAAGAGACCCCCGGTGATTCTTGCTCTTAGGTACCAAAGATGATGAACTCTAGGTAGTAGTGAGCCTCACAAGCCGCTATTGGACTGAGTGTGTTAGGAGTGTTGTTTAGGACCTTCCTTTCCGACACTTACCCGGTAAAGAGAGGTTAGATCCCTAGATGATATTCCGGTTTGTGTAGAATTCCTATCCTTAGGCTCTTTGAGACTTATCCGGCGATGAGACCTTAGGAACGGACTAGTGGACCATGAGACCTACCCGGTGATTGATCCCAATTTAGAAACACCCACTCCCAACATACCATAGTTAATCCAAGGAATGATTAGATAGCTTGAGTCTTATGCCATAACCGGAATTTCTAACCCCTAGAATCCTCTTTTCTTTCATTGATTACCTATCTTGTGTTTGTGTTTGCTCATTTGTGTTACTAGCTTAGTTGTTTGATAATCTTGTATGTATTGTGATCTTTGATTGATCACCATAAAACCAAACCATAAACATTGAGATCTTCGTTTCTTTATTCCTTTCTCTTTTCTTAGCCTAGATCTTCACTATCATGAGTCACTATTGACTCAATTTCACCTTAGTCTTTGTGTTCAACCTCGGAATACTATCCTTACTACAAAACGACCCATACACCGTGGGTTCGCTAGGAGTTAGGGAAAAATATATCGAGTTATAAATTTAAGACTTTTGCGTGCCACAATCTTAGCGTAACAAGTTTTTGGCGCCGTTGCCGGGGACTAGGTCTAGATTGAGTTATTTTTGTGATTGTTTATAGTTTAGGTCTTTCTTGTTGCTTTTGATCTCGTTTGGTTTGTGTCTTTGCATTTTCAGGACATCTCTTACTCTTTAGGTGTATGCAAAGATCTCGTGGCAAGGATTTAGCTCCATTTGATCCCGAACCGGAGAAAACCCTTAAGGCTAGGTCTAAGAGCATTAGAAAGGGGAAAGAGATGGCCGGAAGAGATCTCCAAGCTGAGTTAGATGAAGCTTTAGAGCAAATTAGATTGAGGGATGAAGCTTTGGAGAATGAAAGGAGACTTGCCAATGAGAGGCGAGAAGCAATTAGGAGGGAGATTGAAGAGATTAGGCAAGCTCTTGTGCGAAGAGAGCCTAACCCTCAACAACCTCCACCTCCACCACCACAACCGCAGCCGGCGGTTAATATTCGGGTTGCGTCCATTGCTATTGAGGATCCACAAACGTTAGGGCAACATATGGATCCAACTCAAAGAGTGCACCGTCCGGGTGTGAACTTAGGAGATCCCGCAACCCATGATTACAAGCTACACCCTCAAGTTCTACAAATGATTCGGCATAATCAATTTGGAGGGATGGAAGGAGAGTCTCCTCATCAACACTTGATGAACTATGAGATATTGATGGAGACTCTAAGGCCGCCTAGGTTGGAGAACAACAACCATAAGCTTAGGGCTCTTTCCTTCTCTCATAAGGATAAAGCCTTAGCTTGGTACCAATCGATTCCACTAGGGCGTGTGAGTACTTGGGAGGAGATGACAACCGAGTTCTTGACTAAGTTCTTCCCACCTTCCAGGACTACGGAGCTAAGAGGGAAGATCAATGCCTTCGTGATGAAGGATAGTGAAAGCCTATTCAAGTCTTGGGAGAGGTTCAAAGACCTTCTCCTAGATTGTCCACACCATGGTATACCGAAAATAAAGCTTTTGGAAATCTACTTTAAGGGACTTGATGAAGATAGCCAATTCAAGCTTCAATCTCTTTCCGGTGGGACTTTCATGGAAAAGAATGTAGATGAAGCTTGGGAGTTTGTAGAGAAACAAGCTTTGGTGATCGAAAAGTACTCCCATAGGAAGAGTGATGGCAGGAAAGCGGGAGCATATGAGGTGAGTAAAGTCACCATTTGCAAGCTTGATGCAATCAACAATGAGCTTAAGTCTTTGAGGGAGTTGTGTACTACAACTTTGAAGAATCAAGCAAACCCTCAAGTGCAAGTGCAAGCAAACTTGTCATCCAAGGAGGAAGATGTGAACTACATGGGAAGGGGAAACTACAACAACTATCAAGGCCCAAGGAACTTCAACAATAACCGGCAATTCAACAATTACCGGCCTAATCACAACCATCCGGGTTTTCCTATTCTAACCCGGATGGAGCCTTGAACCCTCCCGCTTCCACAAGCGCAGCTCCACCGCCAAAGGCTTCACAAGAACCTTCACCCGGGTTTACTCAACCTCCAAAGGATAGAACCAAGATGATGTTTGAGCAATTGCTTGAGAGGTTGAGTGGTCTTGAGAGCACGGTGACTTCCATTTCTAAGGCTCAAAAGGTGTTGGAAGCACAAGTGTTCCAAAAGGCGGGTGAAGCTCATAGAGATCCGGGAAAGCTTCCCGGAAGAACCGAAGATAACCCAAGAGGCCAAGTGTTGGCTATTACAACAAGGAGTGGGTTGAGCATGAAGGATCCCTCACCTAAGGGAAATGATAAGGGAAAGCAAGTGGTGATAGAGGACGAGCCATTGCAAGAAGATGGAGGCAAGAGCAAGGATGATGAGCCAACGTATGTGGCACCACCTCCATACAAGCTACCACTACCATTCCCACAATCACGAGCAAGAGCTAGCTTGGACAAACAATTCGGTAAATTCCTTGAACTTATATCTAAATTGCATATTAACATTCCATTCATGGATATTGTTCTAGGTATGCCGGCATATAATGCAAGTTCTTGAAGGAAATACTCTCCAACAAAAGGAAGTTAGAGGAGTATGGGGAAGTGAGGATGACGAAGAGGTCCTAGGAATTGATCCAAACCATGAAGGAGAAGATGCCTCCTAAGCTAAGAGATCCGGGATCTTTTTGTGTGCTAATTGGAGTGGGAGAAGTGAAGTATGAAGCCCTATGTGATCTTGGGGCAAGTGTAAGTATCATCCCACTTGCGCTTTGCAACAAGGTTGGGCTAGGAGAGCCAAAGCCGGTCAAGATGACCCTTTACATGACGGACCGTTCGATAACCCATCCCGTTGGAATCTTGGAAGACATACCGGTGCAACTAGGGAAGTTCTATGTGCCCATAGACTTCGTTGTTTTGGACATCCCGGCAGACTATCCGGTTCCTATCATCTTGGGGAGACCTTTCCTAGCCACTTCCGGATGTTTGGTGGATTGCAAAAATGGAATTCTCTCCTTCAACATTGGAGAAGAGAATATCAAGTTCAAATTATCCACAATGATGAAGGAGCCAGCCCTTGGTGAAGATGTGTTCAACATTGTCGAGCAAGAGGAATGTAGAGAAACTGTGAGCTCGATTTTGATCAAGGACCCCTTGGAGAAGGTTCTTAGTTTAAGTTTGATGGAGGAAGGTGTTGAGGATGATTGTAATGAAGAAATCAAGGCCTTAGATGTATTGGAGAAGGAGGCAAGTGTTGAATTTGAAGTACACGAAAGTATGTTGAAGAGCTGTAGGAATCACGGTCTGGCACAGGGAACCACGACCGTGGTTTGTCCCGTGGAACTCTCTGGAGTGCTCCACGATGCTAGCTTCTCAGATTCCACACCCGGGGTTTTGCCAGAGGTCGTGATTCAGACCGTGGTTTTGCCAGAAAGTGCCTTGATGGTTGATCAAGCTTCAAGGAGTCTTGAGGAGTCTTCCAAAGCTTTGGATTCATCTCACCCTACATTATATGGAGCGTCTACAATCGATAAAAGTCCTCCTAAACTTGAACTTAAACCCCTCTCCTCTCATCTTAAGTATGCTTTTCTTGGTGATAATTCTACATATTCGGTGATTGTTAATGCATGCTTGAATGATGATGAGTTGAGCAGATTGTTGCATGAATTGAGATTGCATAGGAAGGCTATTGGCTATACCATTGATGATTTAGTTGGCATTAAACCTTATTTGTGCATGCATAAGATCTTAATAGAAGATAATCATAAACCTTTAATTGAACCTCAAAGAAGACTAAACCCCATCATGAAAGAGGTAGTAAAGAAAGAGATCCTTAAATTGCTAGATGCGGGAATCATTTTCCCGATTTCGGATAGTAAATGGGTTAGTCCCGTGCATGTGGTTCCTAAGAAGGGTGGGATGACCGTAGTGACTAATGAGAATAATGAATTAATCCCAACTAGAACGGTTACGGGATGGAGGATGTGTATAGACTATAGGAAACTAAATGTGGCCTCTAGTAAAGATCACTTCCCTCTTCCCTTCATTGACCAAATGCTAGAAAGATTAGCTCAACATTCCCATTTTTGTTACTTAGACGGTTATAGTGGATTATTCCAAATCCCTATCCACCCCGATGACCAAGAGAAAACTACATTCACATGTCCTTGGGGTACATTTTGCATATAGGAGAATGCCATTTGGGTTGTGTAATGCACCCGTCACCTTTCAAAGGTGTATGATGGCTATCTTTTCTGAGTATATTGAAAACATCATGGAAGTGTTTATGGATGATTTCTCTATTTATGAATCTTCATTTGATGATTGTTTAGCTAACTTGTCTTTGGTGCTTAAGAGATGTGAGGAGACAAATCTTGTCTTAAATTGGGAAAAATGCCACTTCATGGTAAGTGAAGGCATTGTGTTGGGACACTTGGTGTCCAACCGAGGCATTGAGGTTGATAGGGCTAAGATAGAGACAATAGAGAAGTTGCCACCACCTACCTCGGTGAAGGGGGGTAAGGAGTTTTCTAGGGCATGCCGGTTTTTACCGGAGATTCATTAAAGATTTCTCTAAGATTTCTAAGCCTCTTACTAACCTACTAAAGAAAGATGTTGAGTTTGTTTTCTCCAAGGATTGCCTTGAGGATTTTTTTAGGTTGAAGAATGCTTTGATCTCCGCACCTATCATGCAACCTCCGGATTGAAGTTTACCATTTGAGATCATGTGTGGCACAAGTGATGTAGCCATTGGGGCTGTTTTGGGACAAAAGAAAGATGGGCTTACACATGCCATCTATTATGCTAGCAAGACCCTAGATGATGCCCAACTCAATTATGCTACCACCGAGAAGGAGTTGCTAGCGGTTGTGTATGCATTTGAGAAGTTCCGCTCGTATCTTGTTGGAGAGAAGGTCATTGTGTATACGGATCATGTTGCGATCCGTTATCTCCTTACAAAGAAGGATGCCAAACCTCGTTTGATTCGGTGAATCCTTCTTCTTCAAGAGTTTGATTTGGAAATCCGGGACAAAAAGGGGTCTAAAAATTCTGTGGCGGATAACCTTAGTAGACTCCCACCATTGGATATTGAGAGAGATGACATCCCGATTGATGACTCATTCCGGGATGAGCAATTGCAAATGGTGGAAGAGTTCTTGCTTCAAGTGTCCAAGGGAAATGAGCCATGGTATGCCGACATTGTGAGCTACCTTGTGTGTGAGGAGGTGCCACCCGGTTTATCCTATGCCCAAAGGAAGAAATTCTTCAAGGATGTGAGGCATTACTATTGGAGTGAACCGCTTTTGTTCAAGAGAGGGCCGGATGGAGTCTTTAGGAGATGCATACCAGAGGATGAGGTGGAGAGTGTGATCCGCCATTGTCATTCCTTGCCATGTGGAGGCCATGCTAGCTCACACAAGACATGTGTAAAGGTGTTGCAATCTGGGTTTTATTGGCCAAGTTTGTTCAAGGATGTGCAGAATTTTGTGGTAGCTTGTGATGCTTGCCAAAGGACGGGGAACATCTCAAGGAGGAATTAGATGCCCTTGAACAACATACAAGAGGCGGAGATATTCGATGTGTGGGATGTGGACTTCATGGGACTATTCCCCTCTTCTTGTGGCAATCTCTACATCCTATTGGCGGTGGACTATGTTTCGAGATGGGTGGAGGCAATCGCTTCTCCCACCAATGATGCCAAGGTTGTGGTGCGATTCTTCAACCGAGTGATCTTTCCTAGGTTTGGGACACCAAGGGTGATCATAAGTGATGGAGGGAAGCACTTCACCAATAGGAATTTCGGGACACTTTTGGCTAAGTATGGGGTGACTCATAAGGTGGCAACACCTTACCATCCCCAAACTAGTGGCCAAGTGGAGATCTCCAACCGGGAGATAAAGGGGATACTTGAGAAGACGGTTTCTAGAACGAGAAAGGATTGGGCTATGAAGCTTGATGATGCCTTGTGGGCATATAGAACCGCTTTCAAGACACCGATTGACATCACTCCCTACAAGCTAGTTTATGGCAAGTCTTGCCACCTTCCGGTAGAGATGGAGTATAGAGCATATTGGGCTATTAGGTGGCTAAATTTTGACCTCAAGGAGGCCGGTGAGAAGAGATTTCTAGATATGAACGTTCTTGAGGAGATCCGGTTGGATGCCTATGAAAACGCTCGGATCTACAAAGAAAGGACCAAACGTTGGCATGACAAGCGTCTCATCCCAAAGGAGTTGAGTGAAGGCGACCTTGCCCTTCTCTTCAACTCAAGGCTGCGGCTCTTCCCCGGAAAGCTAAAGTCAAGATAGATGGGTCCTCATGTGGTGAAGAAGATCTTTCCCCATGGAGCGGTTGAGATAGGAGGGGAACATTGTGGAGATTTTAAGGTGAATGGGCACCGGTTGAAGAAGTATATCCCGGGAGCTCCGGTGGATATGATTGCCCCACTTCACCTCGAATGAGACGCCCCCGAGTTTGGTCAAACTAATGACCTTAAAGAAGCGCTTGGTGGGAGGCAACCCATTGGTAGACATCTTTCCCTTTTTGTTTTTGTTTTGTTTTTCATTTTACTGTTTTTGTGTGTTTGGAGTTTGTGTGCTAGAGTCTAAGTAGCATGGAAGCCTTGCATGGCATGTGGATGATGATGATGAGTCTCACATCAATTGTGGGTGGAGCAGACGCGGAACTTGGACGGCTAGCGGTGCCTAGTGCGGGTCCCGAAGCCATAACGAACACCTTGAGCTCTCTACCACCTTTGATAGGATCATCCACCATCAATCCATTTGAGTGAACCCAAAATACCGGCAACTCCATTTTTACATTGTGAGGACCCTCTTTCACTCTTCTTTACTTCATTTACACATTGGGGACAATGTGTTTCTAAGTATGGGGTGGGGTTTTCATGATCACTTGCATGATTAGTATCTATGATAGTTTAATTTTGTCACATGTTTTGCATTGTACATAGATATTTCGAAAAATCCAAAAAAAATCAGAAAATTAAACAAAAATCTTAGTGCTTCTAAGCTTAGGAATGACCCTTATGATGAAATTGTCTTGTGAATTGGCTATGGATGACCTTATGTGTTGAATTGATGTATGCATATGTGGACTTGAAGTACTTATCTTGAATCCCATATGTGAATTGTGATCATGAATGTTTGCCTTGATTGGATTGAGGATTGATAGTCGAAATTACATGCTAGTTCTTGCACATCATTTAGGAGTAATTAAGGCAATTCATTTTTCTCTACTTCTCATCTTCATCATGTTGTTTAAGCACCTCAATTGATATAAAATTTGACCTCTTTTGACCCATCTAGGAATAGGAGCATGCTACTGTGTTGATGTGTGTGAAAAGCAAGTGTGGGGTGAAGTTGTTGATGAAAGTATGTAGTGAATGAAGTGCTGAATTTGTTGTGAAAAGTGTAGGAAAAAAAAGGTTTGGGGACTTTGGTTTTGATGACGAGTAACTCGGCACCATTCACATAATCGGGTGTTTGTGCCTTGCCAAAGTCGGATAAACCGAATGTCCTAACGAGCCTTGGTATGTGTGCCCAGTGTGAGGCACCTCGGAAAAATCCCGAGGTCCGCTAATCACCAAGGTTTCGGCTTTTGTACACCAATGCCATTGCCTCAAAAATTCCCACCTAATCACAACATTTCCCGGATTAGCATCACATGACCTAAAAATTATACACTTGTGGTGAAGTTGATCAAAGATAAAACTGTGGAGTTAGTTCTTTTCCCGGATTAGCATCACATGACCTAAAAATTCCCACCTAATCACAACGTTTCTTAGCCTCTTCTTTCCTAAATCCTTGTGACCTATTTGGATGTGTGTAAGACTTAGTGATCTAGACTTGATATACTCATGATCATCTTGACTTCTTCATTTTCACCTTGCATGCATGCTTTCAAGTTAAGTACAATTGTCTTTCCATGTCTTCATCTATTTGATGCGTGATTGTTTGTCCATTTGCCATGAAACATGATTATGAAGGTGATCCAATATTAGAAGCACAATTCCAAAAAGATTTTGTTGTTTTTCTGCATGCATAAATTATGTCATCTCTTAGTCTATAGTTGGGACTTGCTCGGGGACGAGCAAACCTTAAGTATGGGGTATTTTAATAACACGATTTATGACGTTAGTCTAAGCATCCATTTAGATAGTTTGTCCCACTATTCATGTATAGTTTAGCATTAGTTCGTGGCGTTTACATTTAATACATGTATATTTGTCGAGATAGACGTCTACACGGACTTTTGCATGTTTTGTAGGTATTTTGGGAGCTTTTAGAGCCTAATCGATACATCCGAGGATCGTTCCTCATGATGACACGTATCCGAGCTCATTGGGAAGCAAGTTAGGAGCAAAGGAGAACACATGGGATCATGTTGGTGCATGCCTTGCACCAACTCGTGGCTCAACGATCAAAAGAAGGCTGAAACACATGAATCACCGGCCACTGGGAGATCCACGGTTGTGGAAACTGCCCGTGATTCTCTTTACACAGCTGGGACAGCTGTCCCACGATCTCCACAACCGACTCTTGCAAATGGTGAAGGCTATAAGTACTCTTCCAGGCTGATAAGAAAGGGCATCCATCCACTACACACCTTACCTCACACATATTCTCTCATTGGAAGATTGGATTGGAGCTACTCTTAGAGGAGAAGAAAGACTTCCATTGGAGAGAATAGAAGAACACACAATTCTTAGAGTTTCTTAGTTTTTAGAGTGAAGTTTATTGGAAACATTTTCTAGGGTTGTAAGAACGATTCGAACCTTCTTTTGAAGGGTTGTAAGTCTCTCTTTTAACATCTATTCAGCTCGTTTTTCTTGTTCTATTTACTTCATCTCCCTTTCATTTCATCCTCTTGATATTGTCTCCATGATTTTATGCTTGATGATTTTGATTGTGATGATGCATGTTGTTGGCTAATAGATGTGATTCTAGGGTAAGAAAATAATGGTTATGGTTTAGACTATGATAGGATAGACTTAAACGTACCCTTGGATGATTTGTGTGCCCGAACCTAGCCTCTGTTGTGAATCACGGCCTATTCTTGGGGGTTCCACGGCCGTGGACTTGATGAACTGCCCATGATTTTTGTCTGACTTGCTTGCATTGATAAATCTGAATGTTAAGTTGTTAGATTGTTGAAATCCTAGTGTTTGTTGAGCTAGATCTATCCTAGGGTAACCTAGTGTTAGCAACTAAGTGTGAGAAGAGACCTACCCGGTGATTCTTGCTCTTAGGTACCAAAGATGATGAACTCTAGGTAGTAGTGAGCCTCACAAGACGCTATTGTACTGAGTGTGTTAGGAGTGTTGTTTAGGACCTTCCTTTCCGAGACTTACCCGGTAAAGAGAGGTTAGATCCCTAGATGACATTCCGGTTTGTGTAGAATTCCTATCCTTAGGCTCTTTGAGACTTACCCGGTGATGAGACCTTAGGAACGGACTAGTGGACCATGAGACCTACCCGGTGATTGATCCCAATTTAGAAACACCCACTCCCAACATACCATAGTTAATCCAAGGAATGATTAGATAGCTTAAGTCTTATGCCATAACCGGAATTTCTAACCCCTAAAATCCTCTTTTCTTTCATTGATTACCTATCTTGTGTTTGTGTTTGCTCATTTGTGTTACTAGCTTAGTTGTTTGATAATCTTGTATGAATTGTGATCTTTGATTGGTCACCACAAAACCAAACAAAAAACATTGAGATCTTCATTTCTTTATCCCTTTCTCTTTTCTTAACCTAGATCTTCACTATCCTTAGTCACTATTGACTCAATTTCACCTTAGTCTTTGTGTTCGACCTCGGAATACTATCCTTACTACAAAACGACCCATACATTGTGGGTTCGTGTTCGCTCCAAACGGTGTGTGCAAGCTTTAAATTTATAACCCAAGATATATGCTCAAAACAAGGATACGAACCCGCAGTGTACAGGTCAATCGTAGTAAAAGCAAGAATTTCGGGGTGTCGATCTCAAGGACTTAGGTGAAACAAAGCAAGTATAGGTTGTCAATATTGCAACTAACCACAAAAGCAATTAAAGCAATCAAAGATGATAATGTAGTCAATTAAAGGAAATATGCAATTCTAGGGATTAAAGCATCTAGTTGTGGTTCCAACTCAAGATCTAAAGATAAGCGGACAAAGCTGAGATTTTGCAAAGGGAAGGTGTTTCTAAAGTGGAATAGATCACCGGGTAAGTCTCACTACTCACTAACTCCAAACCTAAAAAACCTATTACCGGGTAAGTCTCAAGGCACTAAGAAAAGGAATTATAATCTCAAACCTACACACCAACTAAGGGAATAGAATCAACCTTTACCGGGTAAGTCTCAGGCTAACTCACAAAGTTGGGATGAAAGCACACTCAAACCCCAATAAAGGAAAAACCTTTATTACCTACACTTATGATTTTAGGTAAACAAGCAAAGGAATCACCGGGTAAGTCTCATCCTAGGCTTGCATTGAACCAGGAAGGGTGTAATAAGAATAGGATTTGGCAAACTCTAACACTTAACTCTCAATTTCGGATCAGGAAGGGTCACCTCGGTCAGATGAAATCCACCCCGGCCGAGATGTTCATCGACTGAGCGAGATGTTCTAGGGTTAAGGATAAAGACTTGAGCTTTCAGGGTCCTACTGTGATTAAGATTATTCTATCATTGTCTTTCCCACAACTTTCATCCAATCACCCTAGAATCACACAAAGAAATTAGCCAATCATCATCATGGAAGCAATAATCAAATATATGGGAAGAAAGTGAATATTTGGACACAAGAACCTTAAGAACAGGGCTTCAATAACTGAATCAAATATCACAAATATAAGCGTTCCTTGGATAAAAATCCAACAAGACAAATCAATCAAGAAGGGAATCTAAGGAAGTCTTACAAAACCCTTCACAAAAGCTATAACAAGCTATCAATCCTTCCTAAATTGATCTTCAATCTTCCTTCAACCACTATAATGATAGCGAGATTTTCGGTGATGCGCCGATCTAGCGGGGTGCTGAATTGTGGGAAATCAAGCCCTTTTTATAGGAAAACTATCTCCCAAAGATAAAATATTTTGAAAAGATATTTTCCTAATAAAAATATATCCATATCTCTAAAATAGATCTCCAAAATATATGATCTTCCTTCCAGAAATCCAGCCTAAAAATATAAGATCTCTCCTTCCAAATATAAAAGATCTCAGCCAAGAATAAATGATCTCGCCGTGTGAGGGTATTCGCCTCGGTCGGGGCGCTCCTTAAGATCACCTCGGTCGAGATGGTACTTTAGCTGACCGAGGTGACTCTCAGCTGAAAGTGAAATCTTTTAAATCTGGTCCAAAGTAAATCTTTTTTATTAATTCCTTGCTTCTTGAGTTTCTCTTTTAAGCTCCTAAATGTAGCTCCAATGACTCCTTTGCTCCTTAACTCCATTTCGATCCAAAATGTGCCATTTTACCTACGATTACAACGAAACTTGGTGTAGACATCGATTCTCGCAAGGGTAGGTGAAACGACAATATAATCACATAATATACATTCAAACATGCAGATTATTGAAGATAAAACGTCTAAACAAGTCCCAAAATATAGACTATAATTCATGCTATCAGTTCGCTAAGAGTTAGGAAAAATATATTGAGTTATAAATTTAAGACTTTTGCGTGTCACAATCTTAGCGTAACACTCCTCATTTACATTTACAAATGAAATTCTTATAGAAATATTGAGATCCGCTAGATTAGAAACTAACAATCATAAAATGCGAGGTTTCTCTTTTTCTTTGAAGGATAGGGCGCAAACATGACTTCAATCTCTACCACATGGGAGAATAAGCACTTGGGAGGACAAGACCTTCGAATTTCTTACAAAATTCTTTCCACCATCAAAGACTGTTGAATTTAGAGGTAAAATTAATGCTTTTACCATGAAAGACAGGGATAGCTTGTTCGAGTCTTAGGAGAGATTCAAGGACCTTCTATTTGAGTGTCTCCATCATCGAATACCGAGAATAGAACTTCTAGAGATCTATGATAATAGATTGGATGACGATGCACAATTCCAACTTCAATCCCTCTCCGGAGGTACCTTCATGGATAAGCGCACCGACGATGCATGGAAATTCATTGAAAGATATAACACTCTGAATCCGCGAGACTCGGGATGCTACGGACAAGACCTCACAATGGGTCCCGACCCTTAGCTTGACAACAATTTTTACCGGACCTTTCCAACAAGGCACAACTAAAGGCAAAACTAAAACCGTTTATAATGTATGCGAGAAACTGAAATGTAAAGATACAAGGTGGAAACTCAGCCGAGTCCTCAAAACGACACGCAAACTCCGAAAACGTACAACATAACCATAAACCGACAACATAACAAAACCCAAAAATGCCCGTCCTATAATGTACGGCGACCCCCGGTTGTCCACTCCACCACCTCACTCGGCGGCATCCCTAACCTGCAGGGCATCTACACAAGCGGTTTAAAACCGTTAGTTCCTATTCGAAGCATTAGAACGAGGTGAAGGCACATACACACATACATCAACATAACACATAACATGCTCTGAAACACACAAGTCCGGTTTATTATCTTTTTATTATTAAGTCGTATCCCGTTCTAGTTCAACTTAGGTTTGTGACACGAGATCCGCGTGATCTTGCCTCGGTCCCTACTTACCGGAAAGGAATGGTACTGATGCATCCGATCGTATACCCGCATGAGCTAGTCACCGAGAACCTCCTAGACTCTCGCAAGATCTAGACATATGATGTCACCGCCCGTTATCAAACACTTGGGCCAAAATAATATAAAGTCGGTGGTCCAATTACCGGTTTAGTTGTTATAACGAAAGCAATAAAACAAACACCACCAAACACGCAACGAATCTAATACATAGAATACGAGCTAAGTAAGTCCGGAGACTTACCTCATCGTCATACTCAACTCACAACACTCTCGCTTCCCTTGGGAAGGAGTCCACAACCTGCTCACAAGAAGATAACTATATCAACAACTCGCTCAACTCAGGAAGTCTAAGACTTCTACACAAATGATCTACGCAAGATCATTTGACTCACATTCTAGGACCGTATCCTCTAACCCCTCATGCTCACATCACACTCAACATGATCTAGAACTCCTTAGACTTCTAGACCCTATGATCTCACCATCAAAACCCATAACACATACTAGGGTAAACAGGCCAAGCCTCAACAACTCAACAGTAAAAACTCTATCCTAGGATACACATATCCTAGCCACAACCTCACAACTATAAACTTATAATCTCAACCTCACAAGCCTCACAAGGAACAACCAACTCTCATCCTAAAAACCAACTCAGAAACATGCAACATCAATCCTTAGAACATATCAAGATCCTCGAACACCTACCAAGGATGCAAGCCACTACTTGGCATTCTCAACTATCCTAGATCTAACCTAGCATGCTTCTAATCATCAGCACTCTCTAGGATCAACTATGAACATGTACACAAGGAAGGGTACTCACAAAGAAAGGACACGGGCACGGAAGAAAGACGAACAGCCGCAAGAGAAGAAGAAGACCGCAAGGGAGGGTTGGCTGAGCTAGTGGCCGCCCCTGCGGCTTAGTGCCTTGGCCACCCCCGCGACGTTGTCCAACCGCGGGTGCGGTCGAGCTCCAGAGGACAATCTTTGATGGCTTTTTCGTTGATTCCTTGATGTGCCATGGCCTCCTTGCTTCCTTGCTTGGCTCCAGAACATCCCTCACTTGGATCCACACTCATACAACCGATCTAAATTCGATCCACTCACATGTAAGCCAAAGGGAAGCTTAAGATCCATGGATTCCACCAATGAAGCTCAAGTAAGAAGATGAAGATGAAGGAGGAAGGAGAAGGAACTTACTGTTGTACCCAGAACTGCACATCATCCCCCTGTTGGACACTTACACAAGAAGAAGAGAAGGAAGGATCGTCAAGAGCTTCTCCAAAGTCAAGGATGGAAGAAGAGAGCACAAGAGGGAGAATGAGAAAAAAGATCAACGTGAATGAAGAAGGGAGAGAGAGAAAGGGACAAGGATGCAAACAAAAGAGGGAACCCAAGGGTCAGCTGACCCATCCTTCCACTTTACGCTAGGAACCAAGGGGTCCAAACACTACAACATTTAGAAGCATTCATAGCATTTGAAAAACGCTATGGTATACATTGATAGCGTTTTAATAAACGCTATGACAGAGCCTGCTATAATAGGGTCACAACTTTTCATAGCGTTTGTGCAAACGCTATGAAAAAGTGGACCTATTATAGCGTTTACAGAAACACTATGGAAAAGTAACCAATAATAGCGTTTGTGCAAACGCTATGAAAAAGTAGACATATTATAGCGTTTGATAAATGCTATGAAAATGTGGACCTATTATAGTGTTTAAGGAAACGCTATGGAAAAGTTGAGCTATTAATAGCGTTTGTGCAAATGCTATGAAAAAGTGGCCATATTATAGTGTTTGATGAAACACTATGGAAAAGTGGAATTATTAATAGCGTTTCTTCAGATGCTATAGATTATAAACGCTATAGAACCCAATAATAGTATTTTTGATAAATGTTATAAAACCTAACAATAGCGTTTTTGATAAATGTTATAAAACCTAACAATAGCGTTTTCTATAAATGGTACAAAAACTCAATAACGACATCAAACAAACCCACATTATTTCATTTTAAAGATTCAAAATATACAAAACATAATTTATTTAAAACAATTGTATACCAATATAACATAGTTTGACAATACTAATCTAAAATGTGTGCACATCGGACCTTCTACTTTTCAGCTTCCCCAAATCCCTAATTGAACTTTCAGCTTCCCCAAATCCCTGATTGGACTGGCCAACGTCCATTTCCTGCTCGTTTCATGCCCCTTCACCACCGGCTCCTCCGATGACGTCATCATAAATTTGCTGAAAATGCCTGCACATCAGACCTTCTCCTTCATCACCTGACCGGACTCCCACTCTGCTTTGTTAATTTATGGATACTGAAGTAGATAAAATTCTTATCAAAGCTTAGTAGAGCTTTCGAGTTTTGAACAAAAGAACAAAATGGTGAAGTTGATAGTGTTTTTATCTTTACCATATTCATCAAGAGGAGCATTGTAGTCGTAGCTGGTAGTGATAAAAGGACCTCCTGCAGAACGTCCGAAGTTTGTCCCTCCATGGTACTATATTGTGGAGAAAGAAATATCAGACTACCTTACTATGAAATCGTACTTCACATGGATGGATGAGACGAGTTAAATTCATACCATATAGTAATTGATGAAAGATCCTCCTCTTTTAGAAAGCAAAAGTAACTCATTTGGGTTCAACAACTTATAAGAAAATCCATTTTATAAATTGACCATTGTATAGGTCAATCAATTTTTGCTCATCTGAGAATCCATTTGTGGCTTGTTCTAGCTCAGCTGAAGCGAACAGCCGGCCCGACCCATAAACGCTTTTTGGAACGACAATTTTCTTTTGAATCGCGCCTTGTTTGTTTCTTTTGATGCTCGGGTTTTTCTGTAGGAATGCTGTAGCAGGCAGATAAGTGTAGCTAAAGTGACCACTGCAAGAACTGATGCAAGTAATCCTGCACAACATGATAAAAATATGCATTCATTCAGATTAAACTCTTAAATTAATTGATTTTGTTTATGTCATGAGCATACCAGCTAGAATTATGATCTTTCTTTTGCTCTTTTGCCTTCTGATCTCGCAATCATTCAAACAAGCTGCAAATGAAGCTCTCATTAGCTTATATATTATGAAAGCTGAGAAGAAGAGTTGTTTTGTGTATAGTTACTCACATTTCAAGCAACTAGTACCATTTGCGAAACCGTCTCAAAAGAGACCATCATAAAAAACACACCTAATACCATTCTTGACAGTAGTAGCATTGAGAGTGTGCATTAACATGACAAACTTGCCCATTCGAGCTTAGCTCCGCGTTTTCCGGAACTCATTCCTCTTGCTACAACCCAAGAAGAGAAGCCTCTATACTCGTACTTTCCAAACACTGAAAACTCATCTCCAACACTCCAAAGACTATCATCAGACAAAGGATAGCAACAAGACGGTCCGTTTTCGCCATTCTTATTACATCCCGGAAGATCAATGCCTTCACAATTGGCCTTGCAAAGGGAAGAATCCTCACAATCATACAACCCAACTATGTTGTCACTAGAAATGCTGATATAAGCATTGCTAGCAAACCCAAATGAGTTCAAGTCATTGTAAGGGCGAAAAATGCTCGAATAACCCAAAAAGTCTAGAAGAATCCCATCTGGATGAAACTCAAGAACATGGTAGTTTTCGTTGCCAATACTGAGAAAAAGATTGGTTGAGTTTAGAAGTTGCTAAAGATAGCCTCTTTTAGAAAGCAAAAATAACTCTTAAATTGATCAATATGAATACTATCTTAAACATACCTGGATTCAACAGCTTGTAGTTCATTGGCTGAAATGAAAAGAGGAGAATTCGCAAAGACCTTCTGAAAAGTGTATATATATATATATATAATATACAAGGACAAAAAGTGCAGATTTGTAGTACATGTTATAAGCCTAAATAGTAGGATAAACTTCATCTAACTAGTCTATATAACAAAGTTTGTATAAAACCGCCCTTAATTGGTCTTTTGTCAATAAATAGCCACTCACAACCCTACAGCTGTTTAGAAGCCATTAGTTTTTTTTTTCCCATAAAATGACGACAATATCCTTCCATTAATTGATATGAAATTAACAAATTCCAACAATAATCCTTTTTTAGGAAGCGACTAGTAGATGAAAAATCAGTTTTGTACGGTTAATGATAAAAAATTAAACTAAAGAGTGTTTTGTGTAGAGTAGTCTATATAATGGGCGGTCAATTGAGTTTGACCCTATATAATAGTAAAAAATCATCAACATAGAGATTTAAAAAAATATTCACACCATAAACTGGATATATCGGTCAAATTATGAGGTCTAGACACTGACTGACTGTTCTAGAAGGTCGAAATCATGCTTGTCTCTGCAAAATGGAAGACAATAAAGTTTCGCTACATCAAGAAAAACATCAAAGCAGCCAACAACAGAAAATATTAACGATCAAACTAAACCACTGTCATTGAAAGTTGATGCAACCAAAAACTAAATGCTTCACAAACAAGATGGAACTTGCAGTCAGGATTGGAGCAATTTAAGTACAAGGACAGGAAATATATCTTACAGTTTTCTAGCATCAAACCTTCCCCATGCTAATTGAAGGAAACCTATAATATAGAGCTCCGTCAATGTAAGATTGTAAACAATTGATCCATAAAGTTGTCTTTGTTCTTCCATAGGCCTAATCATATGTTGTATATTAGTTTCCTGTTGAAAGTATAATATAACAGAAAGGCAAGGTATTAAAGGCTTATCTTTCTTTGACATAGTTTTGAACAGTAATGCAACTAATTCATCAAAAAACAAAAACTGCCAAAGGCGATAAACGTTGAGTTTGGAATACCCTTCATCGTCATTTATATACTGAATGAAGTCCAGCAAAACCTGCAAATGAGAATTAACAAATATTATCATTGACATTACAAAGTAAATGAAGGAGATGGTATTGCAAAGTCCTTGTGGTTAACCTTTCATTGAGGGGGAGCAGTGATATACTACACTTGGGAAGATTAAGAAACTAGAGATGTGGCTTGAAGGTGGGAAATACCTTCCCTTCCCAACCCAATAGAACGGAATCTCTTTGCTATCTATAAGAATGGAAACAAAGAGGATTCCCACCACTACGTGTTTAGGAGATTACCACCCATTCCCTTGTCATCCAGAAAACTAACATAGGGGTATCAAATTCTAAAAGCAGTGAGGAGCATGGATAATGAATTCGCTATTCTTCCAATATTAACTTCAGTTCCTACGAATTTGGAGATAACTAGATGCTAAAGTGTTCCCAAAGGGCTTGTTTGAAGAGGACTTCAAGCATTAGAAAGTGAACAGAACCATGAAAGCAACTCCTATGAAGAGTAATCATATACACTAACTATTTTATATGTGATTCCTTCCATGTGGATAGATATCATTATAAACTAACTGTAATGGAAATTCACAGTTAAAACTTAGAGTTTAACCCAAATACCAATGAACGCAAATATGGGATAGGATATGAGTATTTAATAGATTAAACAGAGAATTTATGACAAAAATCTATAACATTTTACTACAATCAAGTATTGAAAAAAATGGGAGAAACATTTCTATGAAAAGAGAATACAAAACAGATAATGAATATGAGAAAGAATATGTAGATACAAGGATCTAAAAGGCGGATGTATGTGATGATTTAGTCTTTTACAAGATAAGTCTTCATTATGGGCAGCACAAAACCTACATATACGCAGTCAGCAAAATTATGAAGAAACCTAGGCATAGACAGTTACTCACAAGGAGTTGAACTTAACCAAAAAAAAAACACAACATTGAAAGAGTAAGAACCATATTAAAAGATTAGTACCTGTGGAACCCCCACCATGTATTTTACTTGGAGTTTTGTATACCCCAATTGCAGAACCAAGCTGAGTCAAATGTCTCCTCCTAAATTTGAAGTATAACATTTTCTCAACAATAACAAAAAGTTCACCGAAATTATTGAAAGACAGGAAACAAGACTATTTTACTCACCTCTCCGTTTGTTGTTTCCATAGTACAACATACTTACCACTTCTTTTGTTGTCTTATCAGAGGCATATAACTTAGAGGTGGGACGCAAACCTAAACCTAAACCGGTAATTTTTTTTTTATTACATTACAATTAAATTTTGAATAGAAGTAATTGAAAAAAAAGAAAAAGAAGAGGGCTTGAACCGGTTTCCCGGTTGCCTACGTATCCTCTTGGGGTATAAGAGGAATCAAAGCCTACGTAGTTCTCTTACCTTTGCTTACCTTTTTTCGGACTTCCGAGTTTTTTTCGTTACCCCCTTACCTTTGCGCCTCGGACCCGGAAGTAGTGGCCGGATCATCGGAGTTGGAATCCGATTTTGAGTCATAAACGGGTGCATTCCGTTGTTGCCTCTTCTCCGCCCTTATCCAATCTTGAACACATACTTGAGCCTCCAATTTATCGGGCTTCAATTGACTCCTCTTGTAGCTTAGCATGTTTCCTCATTGACTAAAAGCTTGCTCCACGGCCACCGTTGATGCGGGGACGGCCATAATTTGTTGCACAATCTTGGCCAATGTTGGATACTTTGGGGCCATCTTCTTCCAATATTCTAAAACTTGAAAACTATCAATATCACCATCAAAACTAAAAGGAGTTGTTAGATAATCTTCAAATTCCGCACTTGCGGATGAATGTCTAGGTGTTTTCGTTCTTTTAGCTAAAATTTGTTTAGTTTTAGAGAAGAAGAAGAAGAAGAAGAAGAAGAAGAAGAAGAAGAAGAAGAAGAGGGTGGGGGAGTTGATTGGGAAGAAGCACTAGCACTTATTTCAAATAAAGGAAGTAATTTAACAATTTCAACACGAATATTACTAGTAATAGAATTAACGTTCTTAATAGAAGATAAACCTAAACATTCATAATAAGCATTTAAAAATTCCATAACACCATCAATTTTTAGTCTAGGATCGAAAACGGAGGCAATAAGATAAACTAGGGGAATGTCATCATAATATTTTAGCCATTTTGTTTTCATTTCGGTTGCTGCATATTTAAGTGATTCTAAACCTAAACCGGTTTGTAAAGCTTCAGCAACATTTACGGCAATTTCTAAAAAACTACAAGAGGTTGGAATGTAAACATAACTCAACATATTAGTAGAATCACTAAATACTTTTAAAACACTACAAATATCAAAACAAGTTTGTCAAATAGTTTCATCATCTAAAATAGACCAAGAAATAAATTGTGAGGAAAATTCTTGTAAAACATCTTTATAACGAAGAGCTTGACTAAGTAGTTTATAGGTTGAGTTCCAACGAGTTCCAATATCTTTTGAAAAAGCAATCGGAGGAACATTTTTTCTATACAAGTTGATCTCCATTTTCTTCTTGAGTCGGTTGAATGCCAAATATGTTCAATTACGTCGGTTATAGGTTCCAACATTTCATGTAAAACTTTTAGGCCATCTTGGACACATAAATTTAATATATGACATGAACATCTTTGGTGAGTAAAAGGTGTTTTTATAAGTTGACCCGCATTCCCTATCAAATTGTTTACGGCGCGGGTGTTAGATGAAGCATTATCAAATGAGTATGAAAAAACTCGATTTTGTAAATTAAATTCTTGTAAAACCGTTCTTATTAAATTAGCAATATTGACGGAAGTATGTCTTTCATTAAAATGGCGAAATGCAATAACAAATTTATGCAAGTACATATCATTATCGATAAAATGTAAAGTCATGCCCAAGTAAAAATGTTTTTGTGATAAAGTACTCCAAACATCACTACAAATTGATACTTGATGCGAAAAAGATTGTAAAATAGTAAGAATATTTTGTTTCTTTTGTTCATAAGATTGAGAAATTAATTTCGAAACTTGTTTACGAGAAGTTGGTTTATAAGCCGGTTGAAGAAAAGTAGTGTTATATTCTCTTACATTAATAGATTCCGCATAAGAAAATGGAAAAGCTTCGGATGCAATTAAGTTGGCTAATCCTAAAGATTCATCAACATGATTATAAGTAAATAAAGAAGATTGAGCGGAAGAGGATGCAAACCCGTGGGACAATTGTGTTTGTCCCCGTGATATTCCGAGCTTCTCCGGATGATTCTTTTGCATGTGGGTTTGCAAAGTCCCGTATCCGCCCTTCGCCTTCCACTTGTACACATTCGGACAATAATTGCACGTAACTTGGTAATGATCATTCACCACCGGACCCTTATTGTAATGCTTCGTGAATATGTCGGAGGTGAGCATTTTCGGTGGAGGAGCTTGTCGGAATGCCCCTTCACCTTGACCTTGTGGAACTTGTCGCATTTCCGAATCTGGCATTTGAGTCTCGCTTTCTTGTGTGCTAGGAAAGAAAGCGGGACTCGGAGTGAAGTGGTGGTCGCTTGGGTGATCCGGGATTGCCATTTCACTTGATTGAAAGATCGAGAATACGAGATAGAGAATACGAGATGGAGATTGAGAGTAGTAGTAGATAGATAAGAATGTTGGTGTGAGGTAAATGGAAGAATTGTATGGTATTTATAGGATTTGTGGGTAGTTAATTTTTTTTTAAATTACACTAATATTAAAAAAAATATATATATATAAATTACACATCCAACGGCTCTAAGAACCGTTGGGATGTGGGGCCCACAAAGAGCCGTTGTGGCCAAAGAGCCGTTGGCAAATGCCAACAACTCTTTTTTTTTGCTAAACCGCCGGTTTAGGCAGTGAAAATAAAAAAAAAATAAAAAATGGATCAAACCGGCGTATATACCGCCGGTTTGATCCGCCGGTTTAGGTTTGGTCTAGAGCCAAACCTAAACCGAAACCGTGAACCGCCAGTTCAACCAAACCGGCAAACCTAAACCCCCGGTTTGGTCAAACCGGCGGTTTACGCCGGTTCACAAACCGCCGGTTCGGCGGTTTGGTTTGAACCGGACCCAACTCTAATATAACTCATAACCGAAAGCAATAATACAGTAAAAGAAAAGGAATTAGGGCATGAAACTTACCACATCTACGTGTAGAGGTATTCATTGCAGAAATTAGCAACCTCATAAACCAAAAGAAATCAGACAAAATAATAATAATAATAATAAAATAAAGACCAGCACAAGTACATCTGAAGAATGTTCACATAGATAGGAAGCATAGACTTTTACTTTCAACATGTAATCGAACATCCCTACCAATTTACTAGCACAAGTACATCTAAAGAAGATGAGCGTCGATTCAAAAGAAGAAGAAGAAATTGATATAGGCAGTCAGAGCGTGAGTTGAAAGGATAACTGAGGAAGGTCGGCGTCGATACATGGAAGAAGAAATCGAGAGAGAAAGGTAATTCGGAGCGTACATGGTTGAAAGGAAAGGGGGGATAGGTTATTTTAGAATATTCTCTTTCTGAGGGAGGAGATAGCGTTTGTTTAGCCACTGAAGGGGAAAAAATCAATTCCTGGCGCTAAACGAAAATTTTTTTCCCGCCTACATAATTAACAGCGTTTGTATAATAGTGAAACGCTATTAAATATTTACCCTTATATATTTTATAGCATTTATAGTATAAACGCTATTACATAATGCTATAAATAATTAATATTGTTGTAGTGAAAAGCAAAGATGAAATAACGAGAGGTCGGAACGAGACTTTAAATAAAACCCGACGCTCAGCACTTTGTGCCTGCGGGGAAACTAAGCCGCGACCGCGGGAAGCTCGATAACTCGCTCACAATCCGTAATAAAAATTCCGGATGTTACAACTAATCCCCTAAAAAACAAGTATCGTCCCGAAACTTGCTAACACAGAACTCTCGACATGACCAACTCGGTAACCACCCAAAACCGTAACGTGCAAAATTCCCTAATAGATAACCGTCACACACTCGTGTAGCCGCGTCAAGACCTCGCAAGGCTTGCACACATACTCGTATGAACCGCATAACGCATAATAAGTCAAAAGCTAACCAATCATACAACACATTCCCGCTCGGGGAACTAAACACATAAACTCACACATGTACATAATATCTAACCCATCGGCCAACTCGATGTAACTAGGTCATCGTAGAAACTCCAACAAAGATACAATCTCACGTCCTCTCGTAGCCTCATCGGCTCTTCGTCTATGACTAGATCATCACAACTAGCAGCATATCTCGAGCCATACATGTATTCCATCGATCGTCACATCTAAAATCCGATGAACATTCTCCACTTCCAGTGGCCATGCCAACTCGCGCCAAGATCTCCAAAATGGTTCAATATACCGGAACCTAACTCCCTTCTAAAGACCAACCCGTATGACGCCTCGCGTTCATGATACTCTTAACTCGAATCGCCTCATATCCAAACCCAAGAGGTCCGTATCTCTTTTCTGTACATATTTCCTCGTGACTTAGCTTTTTTAACATCCGCCTTTGGACTACCGCTACTCGAGCGTGGTTGTCCCGTATCTGCTTAGGGCTCTACTTACATATACTAACAAATTCCCAACATCTCAAGGTACTACACTTCTGTACATAAATTGCCTCAAAAAAAAGGCGTCACCACGGTACATCTCAACTACTATTACACGCGAACTCAATCTCGGGAAGCGTTCAAATCACACTTGTTCCTAGTCTAGCCCATAGGCTTCCAATATATCCTTTAAGGCTTGGAAAGCCTTCTCTAACCGACCATACGTCTGAGAACGAAAAACTGTCATGAAAGACACGAGGCCCTTAAGTGGCACGATCCCGCAGGCCAACCAATCCCAAGACGAATCACCCATCTCGATCCGAGATAACGATAATCGGTATCTCAAATCATCTTACTATCAGTTAGTAGGCTCCACAACTAGCCGACTCATCGGCCTTGTTTCCCAATAGGGCGTAAAAACACGTCGTCTTTGTCGGTCGGTCCATACGACCCAAACTCATCATCACTGTCACACGGCTTCACACTTGTGGAGGTATCTTACCTCTTCCACTGCATAACTCGCGGTGGTGAAGTCTTCTTTCTCGTCTTATGATGCTCAACTTGACCCGATGACGGTTCACATAAGGGCTATGTACTTAGCAACCTCGGCCTTAAGTCCGTCTCGCTAATGTGAACATCATAAACTGGATACCTCTTACCAACACCATGGGCTTAAAAAACCATCAACCTATAAAGGTAACTATGGGTCTCTCCTCGGAACCTTCTATCCCGGATCCTTCTCAAAGTCATTCAAAGACCATCTACGACTAAAGTCCTTAACCATCTCTAACCATCGCCTATGCGGGGTACTCAACTCTTGTTGAGTGAGTATACCTACACGTATCATAATCTTATTGTTCACACATGCCTGACATGTTATTCTGTAGCCAAACCGACATCACCATAAGAACGCGTCCTAAAACGGCTAACATTAGACCCTTAGTCGGTCATTCTTCTTACATACCCGCAAAGGTCTACATACACATGAAACCTCTCTTGTTACCTCATCCGCATCCCAAGCCCCGCTTGGATATATCCATAATATCATACCGTCCCCAAAACTCGATGTTTGTGTCAAAGAAAACGAAATGGAGTTCACCCACCTCTTTTGCTTCTGTTAAAACTCCATGGATACGTCTCGGATCCCATGATCCAATTGTCTTATTTAGAAGGGAAGGAAGTGTAAAAACCATCCCGCAACTTGGCGGTTATGGCCCACCAACTTATAAGCTTCATATCTCCTCCACATACCTTGAAGGTATTACCAAAACTATCACATTGTTCTCAACTGATCTACTACATATTCTCAATCCGCTATGTCTCTTAGGAGGTCACCTCGGACGTCCCAACTCGCCTAGATAACTCTATTTATCCTCTTATCCTACATAACGGTATCCTTGTTGTCCCATGTCAAGCTCATTCCTCTCAATTCTGAGAATACAACAAGGCATCGTCAAATCCAATCATAAGATTCATTAGCGCAACTCATGCATCATAACTGTCATAACAATCCTTAGGTTAGGGTCCACCTTGGAACCGCCTAAAACAACACAAAGTGTACGACTTCATCGTAACTCGATTCCGAAAACCGATGGATACTCATTTGTCTAAACTCCAACTCATCAATCGCACTTGTGATCTCAAATGGCTTCACTACACTTTGTAGTAACCATATCGGCCCTAAATGCCTCCTTACGAGGGTCCTTTCTTCTCTCCATCCAAATACGGTGACATCTCAACTCCAAGTCGATCTAATCAAACATCGTAATCGCTTGTAACTAGTCTTGAGTCATCCAATACAAAGAAGATACCCTTACTCGTCGTTCACCATACACATCTCTTGGAAATCAAAGTACAAATTCCCGACTCGTATCTTTCCTCAAAACTCATACCAGAATGCCCTAAAGGGAAGACCGGAAGAAATTTTCCAATTCCAAACCACTAAAACTTCTAACTCATGATCCCTCAAGTATCACCACCTTAAGCTTCAAGCTTACACTCTACTGTAGCTTCGGTCCCTCACTTCACACCGTAGCCTCCATGGCTCCTTTGGGTGAGTCTAACAACTTCGACTCATCTCCTTTCTATATCTTCCCATTTGCTTAGAGCAGCTCGGGAAACTTCACTTTTCTCCTGATCCACTGGGTCCTTAAATCCTACTCAAACCTTAAAATTTTCCAATCCGCGCCATTATTCCATATGCCAAATCTCAAGATCTAAAAAGGTCGCATAAAGGGTCATTACTATCCCTCCGTGGAAAGTCTATTACCGTCACTGGCTTTAACCATTCAACATTATAATGCTCAAGACAATCACGCTTATGCTAATGTACTTCTTACTATTGACATCGAACCATTCGGAAAACTCCAAGCTTTTGTTACCGTTCCTTCATATTCTCCGATTGATGTTACGCCTCCTATCTACAATTCTTCAACAGGAACCCGCATTTTACGCTTTTATTGGTCCTTGCCGGTAAGCTTATGGTTGACCTTCTCTAAGGTCGATGACTTACCATTCTTTCATACTTCGTGTCCCTATTCTTATGAAGGCTACCCTCCTTGGGGTACTCTACCTCAACTTCGTTAGCTCTCTCTATGTTCCATGGTTTCTTCCTCTTCCATAAGGTAACGACACTCTTCTCGGCCTTGCGCGTTGTATAAATCGCCTTCATAGGCTTAACCATGCCTCATGATATCTTGTAAGCGTGTCCTTAAAATTTTTAACGTTACTCCATAGCCGCTCGCATTTTTCTTGGTTGTCGTCTTAGGTCTTTCCATAACTAAGCTCCTTGTTGCATCCCGTATCTTTTCGGGGGGTACGTCTACTCACACTTTTATCTTCTTGGCCTTTCTTAGCCTTATCACCGTAACAATACTTGTCAACTCCACGTAAATCCCCACCATGCTCTTCTTCTCATAGCTCTTGTAATGTTGACCCTTCACTTAATGGTAGCTCGTAAGCTTAACTTACGGTACCTTACATATTTCACACCGGGTTCGATCATTCTTCACATCTTGAATCCAAAATTTTGGAGCGTCTAAGAGAAGCTTTACTTCTCGTAGTGGCACACCGCCCTTAACCTTGCTAGATGCCTTTTTTAGGATTAAAAAAGCTTTAATATCAGCCCCCATCACTCAACCGCCGGATTAAAATCTTCCATTCAAGATCATGTGTGATGCAAGTGACGTAGCCGTAGGAGCGGTACTCGGACAATAGAAGAATGGACGCACTCATGCCATCTATTATGCTAGAAAGACGTTAGATGAGGCTCAACTTAACTACACAACAATGGAGAAGGAACTTCTTGCGGTGGTCTAAGCTTTTGAAAATTTTTGTTCCTACCTTGTGGGAGCGAAAGTGATTGTCTGCACCGACCACACAACAATACGGTATTTGCTCACCAAAAAGGATGCAAAACCGCGACTTATTAGATGGATCCTCCTCCTCAAGGAGTTAGATTTAGAGATTCTGGAAAATAAAGACTCTGAGAACTCCATAGCGGACCCTCTAAGCCGTCTTCCCCATATCACAATCATGAAAGATGATCTCCCCATTGATGACTCTTTTCCTGATGAACAACTGCACAAGATTGAAGATTGCATTCATCAAATTTCAAGAGGTAACGAACTCTGGTTTGTTGATATTGTGAATTATTTGGTTTGTCAAGATATACCTTCCGGATTATCCTACGCTCAAAGGAAGAAATTCTTGAAGGATGTCCGACATTATTATTGGAACGAACCTCTACTCTTCAAGAGAGGTCCAGATGGCATATTCAAAGATGCATTTCAAAAGACGAAGTAGAAAGCGTCATCCACCATTTCCATTCATTACCTTGTGGAGGACACACTAGCTCCCACAAGACATGCGCTAAGGTACTCCAATCCGGTTTATTTTAGCCTACTCTATTTAAAGATGTACAAAACTTTATTGTTTCTTGCGATGCTTGCCAAAGAACAGGAAACATATCTAGGGGGAATGAGATGCCTCTCAACAACATTCAAGAGGTAAAAATCTTCGATGTATGGGAGTGGATTTCATGGGATCATTTCTATTTTCTTGTGGAAACTAATACATACTTCTAGCGGTAGACTATATTTCAAGATTGGTGGAAGCTATTGCTTCTCCAACTAATGATGCAACAGTGGTAGTGAAGTTCTTTAATAGAACGATCTTCCCAAGATTTGGGACACTCCGAACCATCGTTAGTGACGGAGGAACGCCTTTCACAGCTTGTAAATTTGAAACTTTATTGTCTAAGTATGGGGTAACTCACAAGATTGCAACTCCTTACCATCCTCAAACAAGCGGGCAAGTGGAGATCTCGAATAGAGAAATTAAGAGCATTCTAGTGAAAATTGTCTCTAGAACGAGAAAGGATTGGTCACTCAAGCTAGATGATGTGCTTTGGGCATATAAGACCACTTTCAAGACTCCCATAGGCACAACACCTAACAACCTTGTATATGGGAAGTCTTGTCATCTTCCGGTGGATTTGGAGCACAAATTTTATTGGGCAATCAAATGGCTCAACCTCGACATAAAGGAAGCTGAAGAAAAACGCCTTCTAGACGTTAATAAATTGAAAGATATTTGTTTAAATGCATACGAGAATGCACAGATTTACAAGGAGGGGACGAAAAGGTGGCATGACAGGCATATAATTGCCATGGAGTTGAAAGGAGATCTTCTCATTGGATATGACCTTATGTTATAAAACATGTTTTTCCCCATGGTGCAGTTGAAGTATGGGGTGAACATTGCGGATACTTCAAAGTCAATGGCCATCACTTGAAAAAGTATGCACCGGAAGTTCCGGTTGAGAGCATCACACCTCTCTACCTCACATGATCATCAACGGAGATAGGTCTAGCTACGGACCTTAAACAAAGCATTGTCTAGGAGGCAACCCAAGGTATTGTTCTTTTCCCCTTTCCTAGAATAGAGTAGAATAGTTTTTCTTTTTCTTTTTCTTTGGTGTGTTCCCGGTTTTCTTGTGTCTTTGGAAGACATGAACTAGATAAACTCAAAAAGGACTAAAAAATGCAGAAACAAGCCAAGTTGTCAATTTTGGAAGAAAAAACAAAAATCTCGGTCAAGTACAAATTTCCACGGGCGAGATTTCTATTTTTACCCGTGAAAAACTATGTCGCAAGCAACTTCGAGAAAAATCTCGGGCAACCAGAAATCTCGGCCGAGAAAAATTCAACGAGAGTATATAAGGAACACTTCACCAAATTTCTGCACAAAATTTTCCCTTATTCCGCGCCCTAGAACCACAACAGCCGACGGCTCTCCATCCCCTCTCAAATCTTTGTTTTGTAATCGATTTGCTCCGTTCTTCCTCCAAAACTCAAGTATTCTCCACGACATTGAAGATTTTGTGCATCAAGAACGCATCAATTCAGCAAATCGGGCCTTATTTGGATTTTTCAATCCAAAACATAGGTTTTGAGGAACTTTTGTAGATTGGAACGAAATTGGCATAGGACGAGAGTAGGGAGATTAGTTTGGCAAAATCTTTACAGATTTGCCAAATTAGTGAAAAAACAACAAAAATCTTAGGCCAACCTAGTTTCTACGACCGAGATTTCTGAAGATCCACCCGAGATTTCTCCTCTGCAATGGAAGGACGTCGTATATCATCAAGGCAATTGGTTCCAAGGGAGAACTCTTCCTCCTCAGCAAAATCCACCACCTCCACCACCTTCCAAGCTTCCTTGCATCCTAGAACGAAACAAAGTGAGGTATGAACGTATTCAACCTCGAAATATTGTACTTCTAGATATTTAGTGATTTGATGAATTAGAATGCATGAATGTGGTTGGTGATCTGAGATAGATGATTGAAAGAGCGGTCTTGGTAGGATTTTTTGGCATCCGTGAGGATGCTTATGAGGAAATAACCATGGAATTTTTAAGCTCATTTAAGCATGATCCAAGGGAAAGAACCGTTAGGTTTAGGTTGATGAACCGGGACTTTGCAATGTCTATAGTGTAGTTTGGAAACATGTTTTTGTTTGGAGAGACAAAGAATGAGACATTCCCTAGACATGTGACCTCTAGTGACTTTTGGGAGAGTATTGCTATGACGATTAGTGAGAATGACCGTTGGAAAACCGGAGACTCAAAGGACAAGTTGATTTACAACTTGTCTTTCAAGATAGCCCATAGGATCCTATCCAAGAGTTTGTTTCCTATGACGGAGACACCTCTGAAGATGAAGGCGGATGAGCTCTATATCTTGTGGAGCATGGTGTCGGGAGTGACTCTAGATTGTGCTACCATGCTTGATGATTGTCTGTGGAAGATAAAGAACAAGTCTAAGGAGGACATATGTGTAGGCTGCTTTGTGACTCATATCGCCAAGTTTGTGGGTGTCGATTTTTCTACTTGTACATTGATTGCGGAGGCTAGACCTTTGAGATTACAGCATTTCATCACGAGGGGTATCCTTATTTGTAAGACCCTAGTTTTTCGCCTTCACCGCCCTAGCGGTGAAGTATGTCATCCCTACGACAAGCCACACCCGCGGCAGGGTCAGCCGCCCCTGTGGTTGACTACAGTGTTCGCTCCAAACGGTGTGTGCAAGCTTTAAATTTATAACCCTAGACTTAAGCTTAAAACAAGGATGCGAACCCGCAGTGTACGGGTCAATCGTAGTAAAAGCAAGAAAATTCCAGGGGTCGATCACAGGGACTCGGTGAAACAAAGTCAATACGGTGTGCTTATGTCAATACTAACCACAAGAGTGATTAACACAATCAAAGATGAATAAGAAGTCAATAAAGCAAACATGCAATTCTAGGGATTAAAGCTTCTAGTTGTGGTTCCAACTCAAGATCTATAGATAAGCGGACAAGCTGAGATTTTTGCGTGGGGAAGGTGTTTCTAAAGTGGAGTAGATCACCGGGTAAGTCTCACTACACACTAATCCTAAACCGTAACTCCTATTACCGGGTAAGTCTCAAGGAATTAAGATAAAGAACTATAACCTCAAACTAACACACCATCTAAGGGAATAGAATCAACCTTTACCGGGTAAGTCTCAGGCTAACTCACAAAGATGGGATGGAAGCACACTCAAACCCCAATAAAGGATAAACCTTTATTACCTACACTTATGATCGTTGGTACACAAACTAAGGAATTACCGGGTAAGTCTCATCCTAAGCTTGCTTTGAACCAGGAAAGGTGTAATAAGAATAGGATTTGGCAAACTCTAACACTTAACTCTCAGTTATGGATCAGATAAGTCACCTCGGTCAGCCAGTTTCCACCTCGGCCGAAATGTTCATCAACTGAACGAGATGCTTAGGGTTAAGGTTAAAGACTCGAACTTTCAGGATCCTACTAGAATCTAAGATTATTCTATCATTGTTTTTCCCACAACCTTCAGCCAATCACCCTAGAATCACACAAGGAAATTAGCCACTCATCATCATAATGAAAGTATTAAAATATATGGGAAGAAGGTGAATATTTGAACAAGAAGAATTTAATGAAAAGACTTCAATAACTGAATCAAATATCACGACAAAGCGTTCCTTGGATAACAATCCAAAAAGACAAGACAACAATTGAGGGAATTGAAGACAATCTTACAAAACCCTTCAATAAAGCTATAAAAGCTATGGACTTCAATCTTCCTTCAACCTTCAAAAAGGTTCTTCGAATCTCTCCCAACTGGAGTAGGCTGCTGCTGCTGCGTGCTGTAAACCCTGATCGACGGTATAGCGTGATTGTATGCGGCCCCCTTGATTTGTGGAAATCCAACCCTTTTTATAGGAAAATGACCCTCCAAAGATAAAAGATCTTAGAAAGATATTTTCCCATAAAAATAGGTAAAATATATGATTCTGCATATCTCCTTCCTTCCAGGAGCCAAGCCCAAAAATATAAGATCCCTTTCCAAATTTAAAAGATCTCCTCCAAGAATAAAATATTCTCGCCGCGTCCTAGGTGTTCGCCTCGGTCGAGTCGGCCTCTCTGGATCACCTCGGTCGAGATGAACCTGTGGTCAACCGAGGTGACTCACAATTGAATGTGAAATCTCTCAAAACTGGTCCAAAGTAAATCTTTAACCCATGGCTATGCTTCCTGGATGTAGCTCCAAATGACTCATGACTCCTTTTGCTCCTTTTTGATGCAAAACGTACCATATTACCTGCAATTACAACGAAACTAGGTGTAGACCTCGATTCTCGCAAAGGTAGATGAAATGGTAGTAAAATCACATAATGTACATACAAACATGCAGATTATGAAAGATAAAACGTCCAAACAAACCTCAAAATATAGACTATAATTCATGCTATCAAAATACCCCATACTTAGCCCTTGCTTGTCCCCAAGCAAGTTCTGCATATAGAAGACAAGATAGAATGGATTATAAGTCATGAAAATCAATGAAAAAGTCTTTCAAAAACATTTTATGGTGTGCAACTATCATAGATCACTCTAAGAGAATACTTCCTGGAATTAAAAAAAACTCAATATGCTCAAAATATTTTATAAATATAGGAAAGTTGTTCATCTTTGCATAAAATCATAGAATACATAATAAATCATAATTATCAAAATTAATCATGTATAATTCAGTTTAAACCGCTAAGTCAATCAACAAGCTCAAGGTCTCAAGGGCTTCCCAAAAGAAAGGTCAAGAAATGTGTAGGGTAGGGATGTATGTAAGGTAATGTGGTGCTAGAATCCGGGAAAAGGATGAACTTTACTTTCACTTTGACTTGCAACATCTTCCACCAATAAACTTTGCTTATCTCACACTTTTTCTTTTTACTTTACTTTTTGGGATGCATGGACAGAGGTGCACAATAACCGAAGCCTAGGAAATCTGCAATCATCAATTTCTCGAGATGCATCAAACCCTTGATGCACATACCATGACCCGTTAGGAATATCACTCAATCCGACTTTGGCAAGACACAAACACCCGGATATGTGAATGGTGCCGAGTTACTCATCTTCATGATTGACTTCCCCAAACCTATTATTGCTTTCTAACACTTTCACTTCCAGCTACTTCTCAACTTTAACTTCACTTGCTTTCACCACTTCGCTTGCTTCCAAATTCCCGGATAGGTAAAGGGAGGCAAAATGTATATGAGGGGCTAAGCATGATCAAGAAGAAGAAGAAGAAGAGAATGAATTGCCTTGGTCTTTCCAAGAAGAAAGTGAGAGAACTTAACCTGCGGTGTCAACCTTCAAATTCAACATAATTTGGATAAAAACAAAGTATTAAAAATGCTAATAATCAAACAAAGCATTTAGCAACTTAAACATATTATAAAACCTTTCAAACACATAAAGAATTTAAAACCAGTAGGTAAACAAGATCTTCACTGAGATCATATCCAGATAAGTAACACAAAATCGTTTTCGAAAACTGTCAGTTAACACACCTCGGTCGAGGTGTTATTGGTTCAACCGAGGTGAAACGCCTCGTTTGGCCAATAATGAATCGGTCGAGGTCGAAAATTTTTTTTTTTAAAACCAATTTTTTTTTTTTTTTTTCAGTTTCGACGTTTTTCTCAATCAAATAACCTGTAGGTATGCATGTAATATCAGATAATCATATAAATGCAGAAGGGAAGCATAAATAAAATATCCGATAAATAAAATACATCAAAGGTGGTCAAATAACATACATCACGTAGTCAAATAACAACAAATACCCCATACTTGAGACACACTGTCCCAGTGGGTATAATAAAAAGGTCTAAACATGAGAGTACTCACCGGATAAAAGCCGAACTGCATAAAAGAAAATAATTATAAAATCCTGCAGCTCCTCAGTAGTCTCGATCCGGTGGTGGTGCATATGGATACTGAGTCGGATCGTAAGGATGGCCCATGATACGCTCGAACTGCAGCTGAGCCATGATGTGCTGATGATGCTGCCGCTCCTGCATCTCGCGGATATCCAGCGATAATGCAGCATATGAGTCGATAACCTGATCCGTCAGGTCATCGATCCGTCGGTGAGCAGCTCTATCCCTCACTCCACGCCTCCTGCGTCTAGCAAGTCTGACTGGAGAAGTCTCAGCTGGTGCCGGCTCTGTATCCTCCTCGTCATCCAAATCTATGATAGGTGGCGCGCTCGTCCCAGCTGTATCTGTCCCTGTGTCCATCAGGACGCCACCTCCTCTCTCATCTACTGTATCCTCATCGTCGTCGTCGTCCTCAGCCTCCTCCTCCTCCTCAGCTGCAGCAGGGGCAGCTGCTGCCTCTCTGTAATCCTCCATCAGTGGAGCCCATGCTGTCTGCCAGTAATGCGGATCAAAGACTGTGAACTGTGCAGACCAGCGGATCCCCTGTGGCGCAGTCAACTCCCATGGCATAGCGACGTAGGGTGTAGTCAGTCCACGGGGAACTAGAATCCTCCGTGTGATCATCTCCTGTAGTCCGAGCGGCTTGGCAGCCGCCACCATAGTACACCTACTCAGATCCATATCCTGATAAGTAGCGATATGGGTCACTATCCCACCACAGCATATATCTCCCTTCCCTTTGGCCTTGATCCTGTGCAGATCCTCTGCCAGCATCAATCTAAAGTCGGGGAATCCACCTGTAACCATGCAGTATAAAGCAAAGAGCTCCCCACTGTCGGACCTTCTGGGGCGTCTCAGTACGCGCCAGAAGTGTCTCGCTGAAGATCCTGTGGGCTAATCGAAAAGCAAGATGGAAGATAAGCTTTTCCCTGGAATCACCAGGGCGCCACCTATCTGCATGCTCCACAACATAAGCAATCTGACCCCAGAACTCTCTAGCTACGGCTCGGGTCGGGAAGTCTACAGCAGTGGGGGCGGGGAAGCCAAAAACATCTCTCCAGTGGTCCAGGGGTACTAAGAAGTTCCGGTTCATCAACCGGTACTTCACAGCCCTCTCTGTGGGGAGGTAAGTGAAGGAGCTGACAAACTCAAGGGTCGGCTCTAAGTAAGCTGGGGCTCGGATCTCAGTAAACTGATCCAGCCCCACTGTGGTGATCATCCTCCTAAGCTCTCCATCAACGTGGAGACAGTCAAAAGCAGAAATGTCCAGAAATCTAGGTGCGATCACTGGACGGCTAGCAATACGCTCATAATCTACCAGATGCCTCTCGTGGATCACCGGGATAGAAGGTCTGGGTGCAGAAGAAGAAGGGGAAGGAGAGGATCTATCTCTAAGGGCTAATAATCTGTCAGAACTCATCTTCAATCAACACTGTCAGGCTACCTCGGTCGACTGACAATCTCCAAGAACGCCTCGGTCGAGGTGCAGGTCGACTGGACCGAGGCGAAGATAGTCGCGATTCCAACTCTCAAAAATTCAGTTCTTTTCCCCCAAAAATCACTACGATTGCTTCCTATGGGGTACTTAAATCCTTTCTCAACAGATTCAAGGGCAACCAAAGCCCAAATCGAAGTAAACGAATGAGTTAGGGTTTCGATCGTTTTTACCTCGTTCCGGCCGATTCACTCGAATTTCTTGCAGATCTGCAGTTGCAATCGATTCCTCTACCCTTTAATTGCAGTTTGGAAGCGGAAATCTTCGAAAACGAGCGAGAAACGAAGGAAGCGAGGTATAGCTGTCGCCGCGGTCGAGGAGGGTAAAAAAAATATGAAAAGTAATTTTTTCCCTTTTTATACTGTTACTGGATCTGCTGTCACCTCGGTCGAGATGGTCTCGACTGGACCGAGGTGGTACGGACCGAGGTGGTTCTGCAGAAACCCTAGTCGCCTCGGTTGCTCAAGAATCAACTCGGTCGAGGTGGTCTGACAGTAACCGAGGTGCTTCTGTCTTCTCAGAATCTCGAACTTCTGTCCTTCCAGTTGTGCTCCTCCTTAGATATTCCCTGTTGTCTGTCCAGAACGCCAAAAACAAAGCAAAGCAAAGCAAAAACAAAAACTATCTAAACTAGACTAGAAAACGGGAAAAGAAAGCAATACCTTGGGTTGCCTCCCAAGAAGCGCTTGATTTAAGGTCGCTAGCTGGACCATGATGCGTCTCAAACGAGGTATAACGGTGCAACCTCCTCAACCGGCGTTTCCGGCTGGTATTTCTTAAGTCTATGACCGTTGACCTTGAAGCTTCCGCTAGTTTCGCCCCATATCTCAACTGCACCATGAGGGAAAACATGTTTCACAACGTAAGGTCCGGTCCATCTAGATTTCAGCTTACCTGGAAAAAGACGGAGGCGGGAGTTGAAGAGTAGAACTAAATCTCCTTCGTTAAGCTCCTTTGGAACGATACGCTTGTCATGCCATCTCTTCGTCCTTTCCTTGTAGATTTTGGCATTCTCATAGGCGTTCAAACGCAGCTCCTCCAGCTCGTTAAGTTCCAATAGTCGCTTCTCACCAGCCTCCTTGATGTCAAAGTTCAACCATTTGATAGCCCAATACGCCTTGTGCTCCAATTCAACGGGCAAATGGCAAGACTTCCCATATACCAAATTATAAGGGGTGGTACCTATGGGAGTCTTGAATGCGGTCCTGTACGCCCAAAGAGCATCGTCCAATTTCATGGACCAATCCTTCCTTGTTCTAGAGACGGTCTTTTCCAAAATTGCCTTAATTTCTCTATTCGAGATCTCGACCTGTCCACTAGTTTGAGGGTGATAAGCGGTTGATACCTTGTGGATTACCCCATACTTCGATAGAAGTGCTTTAAACTTTCGGTTGATAAAATGTGTTCCTCCATCGCTAATGATGATGCGTGGAGTTCCAAACCGTGGAAAGATAGTTCTATTTAAGAACTTCACAACCACCTTGGCGTCGTTAGTGGGAGAAGCAATGGCTTCAACCCATCTAGAGACGTAATCAACTGCAAGGAGAATGTAGAGGTTTCCTCCGGAGGATGGGAAAGGTCCCATGAAGTCAATCCCCCACACATCAAAGATTTCCACTTCTTGGATGTTATTAAGTGGCATCTCGTTCCTCCTTGATAAGTTCCATGTTCTTTGGCATGCATCACAAGAGACAACAAAAGATTGCACGTCTTTAAATAATGTAGGCCAAAAGAAACCGGAACGCAATACCTTAGCGCATGTTTTATCAGTGCTGGCATGCCCTCCACAAGGAAGTGAATGGCAATGCCTTATGACGCTATTAACTTCATCTTCCGGAATGCACCTTCGAAGCATCCCATCCGGTCCGCGCTTGAATAGCAGCGGCTCATCCCAGTAGTAATGTCGTACTTCCTTGAAGAATCTCTTCTTTTGAGAGTACGTCAATCCGGGCGGTATTTCCTGGCAAACAAGATAATTCACAATATCAGCATACCAAGGACCTTTATTATCAGAAAGTTGGTGGAGGGAATGGTCCGCCAATAGTGGATGAATGTCAGAGAAGGGAGTAAGAAAATTGTTATTCTCAGCAATCTCAGTTGACATCATCTCGCTATCGACCTCGGTCGAGGCGCATAATCGTTGACCGAGGTGTTCTTCAGTAGCCTCGCTCAGTCCAAAAAGTGCCTCGGTCGAGATACTGCTACTGGATCCGAGACTAGAGATCTTCGTCTCCTGGATTAGCTTCTCAGTTGTAGCTCCTGGATCCTCTTCCAGTGCTTTTAAGCTCCGTATATCTGCATCACAAGAAGCATCTATACCTTCCTCCATTAAACTGAAGCTAATAACTCTTTCGAGTGGATCGTTAATAAGGATAGAGCTCACCAATTCTCTTGATTCTTCTTCATCGTAGATGTTGAAGATATCATCAGTTAGTTGCTCCCCTTTCATGGCTGCAAGTAGTGCGAACTCCACCTCATCGCCACCAACGTTGAATTTCAACTTGGCGTTCTTGCAATCCACGTTGCAACCCGAAGTTGCTAGAAATGGCCTCCCGAGAATAATAGGAACAGGATAATCTGCGGGAATGTCAAGTACGACAAAATCTATGGGTAGATAGAAGTTACCTAACTTGACCGGAACGTCCTCCAAAATGCCCACGGGATGGGTAATGGAGCGATCCGCCATGTAAAGTCGAATCTTGACCGGCTTGGGCTCTCCAAGACCGATCTTCGTGCATAGCTCCAGCGGGATGATGCTCACGCTGGCTCCTAGATCACAAAGGGCTTCACAAGTTACATCCCCAACTTGAATGGGAATGCAAAATGAGCCGGGATCTCTCAACTTAGGTGGCATCTTTTCCTTCATGATTTTGATAAGCTCCGAAGATTTAGATGTCATCCTAACTTCACCAACATCCTCCAGCTTCCTCTTCCTTGATAAGATTTCTTTTAAGAACTTCCCATAGGCAGGCATACCTAAAATGGCATCAAGGAAAGGAATGTTAATATGTAGCTTATTCATCAAGTCAAGAAACTTACCAAAGTGCTTGTCAAGATGTGCTCTGGCTCTGGACTGAGGGAATGGAAGTGGTGGCTTATATGCAGGAGGTGGAACATAAGTTTCTGTCGTTCCTCCTGCTTTCTGTTGCACCGCCTCGGTTGGCATCTCGGTCGAGGTGTTCTTCGACTGGATCTGGACCGAGGTGGTCTGCGTCGAGCGAGGTACTGGATCTACAGTTTTAAGTCCACTCCTCGTCGTTATGGCCATGCACTGGCCCTTAGGGTTAGCTTCCGTCTTTGCTGGAAGCTTCCCTGGATCTCTTGGCGCTTCATTCGCCCTATTAGCAAGTTGTTGTTCGAAGGACTTTTGGGCCCTTGAAAATGAAGTCATAGAATTCTCCATAGCGCTAAGCTTGATCAAGATTGCCTCCAGAACTGCGTCTTTCTTTTCCGGCTGAGACGAACTTGATCCTCGCCCTTGGCTTTTCAATGGAGTAGAAGAAGAAGAAGGGGAAGAGAGGAAAGGGTTAGAGGAATCATTAGAATTGGAGTTTGAATGATTGTTACCGTGATTTTGGTTATTCGCCCTCCAGTTGTTGCTATTGGATCCTCTATTGTTGTTGTTGTAGTTGTTGTTTCGGGGATCGTTGTTGTTGTTACGGTACCCGTTATTGTTGTTGTTCCTTTGCCCTTGCTCTTCCTTCTTAGTTTGAGCCATCAAGAGCTCCTTCAGTTGCTTCACGTCATTCGTCAAAGACGTGAGTTGATTGTTGTTGGGTTGAGTCTCTTGAAAGTTGACTCTTTTAACCCCACCTTGAGCTCCTTGGTGGGTATACTTCTCCATATGCAAGGCTTGCTTCTCAATGAAGTCCCAAGCCTCATCAATCGCCATGTCCATGAAGGTACCGGCGGAAAGCAGTTGGAGATTGAACTGGGTGCTTCCGTCCAGCCCTTTGAAGTAGATCTCCAACAACTCGATCTTTGGAATCCCATGATGTGGGCAATCCAAAAGGATATCCTTGAACCGCTCCCAAGATTTGGACAAGCTCTCCTTGTCCTTCATAATGAAAGCATTGATCTTCCCTCTCATTTCGGCGGTTTTTGAGGGGGGGAAGAATTTGGTCAAGAATTCCGTGGTCATCTCCTCCCATGTGCTAATTTTTCCTGGAGGAAGAGATTGATACCAAGTAAGATCTCTATCTTTTAAAGAAAAGTAAAAAGGTCTTAGCTTGTAGTTGTTATTCTCAATTCTGGGAGGTCGCAAGGTTTCCATCAAGATCTCGTAATTTTGAAGGTGTTGATGCGGCGACTCCTTCTCTAGCCCTCCGAATTGGCATTGGCGAATCATGGCTAGAACTTGCGGTCGAAGTTCGTAGTCATGATCCGCTGGATCTCCTAGGTTCACTCCTGGACGCCTCAGCTGTTGATTAGGGTCCATCCTTTGACCTAGGGTTTGTGGGATTCCTGCAAGAAGAACATCTCGGACTGGCATCCGAGGTGGAAGTACATCGGCCGGGGCGTCAGGTACTGGAACCTGCCTCGGTTGAGGGTCAGCTACTGGATCCTGCATCGGTCAAGGATCAACAGGAGGATCTTCCCTCGGTCGAAGTAGAATCTGGTCTCGTATGACTGCAATCTCAGCTTCGATTGCTGCAGTCTTGGTGCGATTCTCTTCTTTCTCTTGCCTGAGTTCTTCCTTGCTGAGGCGTAGCAGCTCTAGCGCCTCTTTCAATTGGGCCGCAAGATCGCGATCGTCTTGTTGGGCCATCTTCGCTTCTCTTAAGCGTCGCTTGTATGTCTTTTCTGGTTCGGGATCGTAAGGAACGATTTCCTTCACGGCGCGGGTTCTTCGCATATATCTAAGAAAGAACCTGCAAAAGTCGTCACTCAAGTAGAGTGGTTAGATGAAACGGGGCAAGCGCCCCAAGAGCAAACCGTACCGGCTTGGTCTAGACCAAGTCCCCGGCAACGGCGCCAAAAACTTGTTCGCTCCAAACGGTGTGTGCAAGCTTTAAATTTATAACCCTAGACTTAAGCTTAAAACAAGGATGCGAACCCGCAGTGTACGGGTCAATCGTAGTAAAAGCAAGAAAATTCCAGGGGTCGATCACAGGGACTCGGTGAAACAAAGTCAATACGGTGTGCTTATGTCAATACTAACCACAAGAGTGATTAACACAATCAAAGATGAATAAGAAGTCAATAAAGCAAACATGCAATTCTAGGGATTAAAGCTTCTAGTTGTGGTTCCAACTCAAGATCTATAGATAAGCGGACAAGCTGAGATTTTTGCGTGGGGAAGGTGTTTCTAAAGTGGAGTAGATCACCGGGTAAGTCTCACTACACACTAATCCTAAACCGTAACTCCTATTACCGGGTAAGTCTCAAGGAATTAAGATAAAGAACTATAACCTCAAACTAACACACCATCTAAGGGAATAGAATCAACCTTTACCGGGTAAGTCTCAGGCTAACTCACAAAGATGGGATGGAAGCACACTCAAACCCCAATAAAGGATAAACCTTTATTACCTACACTTATGATCGTTGGTACACAAACTAAGGAATTACCGGGTAAGTCTCATCCTAAGCTTTCTTTGAACCAGGAAAGGTGTAATAAGAATAGGATTTGGCAAACTCTAACACTTAACTCTCAGTTATGGATCAGATAAGTCACCTCGGTCAGCCAGTTTCTACCTCGGCCGAAATGTTCATCAACCGAACGAGATGCTTAGGGTTAAGGTTAAAGACTCGAACTTTCAGGATCCTACTGGAATCTAAGATTATTCTATCATTGTTTTTCTCACAACCTTCAGCCAATCACCCTAGAATCACACAAGGAAATTAGCCACTCATCATCATAATGAAAGTATTAAAATATATGGGAAGAAGGTGAATATTTGAACAAGAAGAATTTAATGAAAAGACTTTAATAACTGAATCAAATATCACGACAAAGCGTTCCTTGGATAACAATCCAAAAAGACAAGACAACAATTGAGGGAATTGAAGACAATCTTACAAAACCCTTCAATAAAGCTATAAAAGCTATGGACTTCAATCTTCCTTCAACCTTCAAAAAGGTTCTTCGAATCTCTCCCAACTGGAGTAGGCTGCTGCTGCTGCGTGCTGTAAACCCTGATCGACGGTATAGCGTGATTGTATGCGGCCCCCTTGATTTGTGGAAATCCAACCCTTTTTATAGGAAAATGACCCTCCAAAGATAAAAGATCTTAGAAAGATATTTTCCCATAAAAATAGGTAAAATATATGATTCTGCATATCTCCTTCCTTCCAGGAGCCAAGCCCAAAAATATAAGATCACTTTCCAAATTTAAAAGATCTCCTCCAAGAATAAAATATTCTCGCCGCGTCCTAGGTGTTCGCCTCGGTCGAGTCGGCCTCTCTGGATCACCTCGGTCGAGATGAACCTGTGGTCAACCGAGGTGACTCACAACTGAATGTGAAATCTCTCAAAACTGGTCCAAAGTAAATCTTTAACCCATGGCTATGCTTCCTGGATGTAGCTCCAAATGACTCATGACTCCTTTTGCTCCTTTTTGATGCAAAACGTACCATATTACCTGCAATTACAACGAAACTAGGTGTAGACCTCGATTCTCGCAAAGGTAGATGAAATGGTAGTAAAATCACATAATGTACATACAAACATGCAGATTATGAAAGATAAAACGTCCAAACAAACCTCAAAATATAGACTATAATTCATGCTATCATACAGATCGAGTCCGATCTTTTCTTCGTTTGTTTTATCTTCTTTCTATATATATAGAAGATCCGATCTTCTATCTTATGGGCCGATTTCCTTATCTTCTTCCTAACCCTAGATGTCCTTTCCATCTATGTTTCCAACCCTTTTCTATATATTCCAGTCTTTTCTTCTTATTCCGGTTCTTGCATACGTTCTTCAACCCTGAGAGCTGTATCCATTCCTCTTGCTTCCCTTATGATCTTGTTGAACGTGTAAGTTCGTTCTTATCTGATTCTTCCTCACGTTCATGAGTTGTTGCATGCCCTTTCCTTCTGTTTGCTTTCTTCTTTAGTTCTTCATTGTCTTCTTCTCTAGGTATCAAGGTGGAGCCTTGATTCTTGTTGTCTTCTCATTGTTGATTCGTTGATGTTCACAGGCTCCCTTGGTTAAGTTGTGATGTAGTTGTACGTTGAGAGAAGCAAGCTTTGGCCTTTGGTGAAGTTCCTTGTTGTCGAAGGAGAACCAGGTGTTTTTGTCCCAAAAACCGCCCCCGCGCCCTGTAGTTCCGCCCTACGTGTTGTCGTCCCTGCACCTTGTCCAGCCGTCCCTACGGTTCCTCTACAGGTAGCTCCTGTCTTGGTGAGCTGCTTCCTTCCTTGCTTTTCTCGTTCCTTTCCTTGATTCTTATGGATGTTGTTGCCCCCTGAGTGTGTTGTGAGAATAAGGTTGGACCCTTAGCTTGTGGAGATCTCTTAGAGATCGTTGAGACTAAAAGTTATAGACCTCTAGCAACCGTTTCATTCCTGATTGGTGATGTTTGTGTGAACAGACTTTCTTTGCTCCTTTCCAGAGGGAAATTGATTCGTTCTCTGAGTTATTGTTGAGTTTTAGATTACCTTCGAGTGAGGTAAGTCCCTTGGACTTATTTAGCTTCATTTCGTATATTGGTTTGAGTGTTTTGGCTTGTTTGTGTTGTTTATCATGTTATAACGGATAACCGGAATAGGATTCACTCTTTATAACCTTAACTGACCCAAGTGTATGATAACCGGGTGGTGACCACTTGTCTAGTTCTACAAGAGACTAGAATATGCTCTTGCAACCCAAGCCGTAGGTAACGGATAGTACTGATCTAATCCTAATGGTAGACGGAAGCGGAGGCGAGTTTTGGGAGATTCTCGTGTGACAAAAGAAGTTGAATTAATAATGTACAATATAATGAAAGATAATAATCGGTTGAGTGCGAGCATATTATATGTTTACTTTACCTATGTGTGTTGTGCCTTTACGCTCTTTCTGATATCTCGAATGTTAGTTAACGGTTTATACAGATGTTGTAGATGTTCCACAGGTTCAGGATGCTTCTGAGTGATCCGGATGGTATGGCCAGCCGGGGTTCCCTTACATTATAGGACGGGATCGGATTATGTCTATGTTGTTGCTTTCCCTTTTGTTTTGAACTTGGCTACGAGTCTTTTACGCTTCTCTTTGTTTTTATATTGAGTTTTGGTTTTCATTCGTTTGTGCCTTGTTGTAAGATTCATTGTGTTGTTGCTACTATGAGGGTCGGGACCCATTGTGAGGTCCTAGCCCGTAATGCTCCGAGTTCCCAGAAATTGGGGTGTTAGAATATGGTATCAGAGCTATAGGTTGGCAACAATAACACTCGAAATCTTCTAAAGGTTGGATGGATAAATAAACAAAACCCGCAAGGGGTCTATGTTTTCACAAGGGGGTTTTGTTTTAAACTTGTTGGTCTGGGATAGATGTACGGACGACCACCACAACCTCCGCGGATCTCAACAATTAGTGTTTCTTTTTTGTTGGCCTTTATATGTTTTTTTCTGGATCTCTGTTTTAGTTGTAGCATGACCTTATATGCATATAGTCTTTTATATATATATATATATATATATATATATATATATATATATATATATATATATATATCCTTATCCTTATAGCTGATGACGCGTACTAGAGCTACATCTGCTATGGGGCGAGGAAGGGATCGACCACCACTTCCACCTGCCGTCCGTGGACGAGGACGTGCAGGAAGACCTCCACTAGCTAGAGGTTGGGGCTAGACCACATTTATTGATCAGCCTATCTCTGAGGCGTTGATTGAGGAGGTTGTTGAGAGTGTTGTTCCCTAGGCTAGGAACGGGACCGCTGCTAGGTCCAAAGCACAAAGAGTGCCATCGACGGAGTCCGGTCGAGTGTCCATAGGAGCTTATGCATATCACGCTTAGGTGTAGAGAGTTGAGGAGGCTATTAGGATTAGAGGACCAACACCAGCATCACCTGCTAGAGTTGCGGTCGATGCACGAGATTCGAAGCCCGACAGTTAGTTGAAGAATTTTGACCACCTGAAGGTTCCCGCTTTCATGGTAAAGACTGGATTGGAGGTGGAGTTGTGGCTAGGACAGCTAGATTCTACTATGGAGGCGATCGGTTGCCAAGAGGGACGTCAAGTCGACGTAGCACAGACGCTACTGAAGGATCATGCTCATTCTTGGTGGAGGACCGCTTGCAGTAAGGTCACCACTGATGTGCAAATGAAAACGGCGATCAGGGATTGCTATTGCCCTACATCAATGAGGAGGGATCATCTTCAAGATTTCCTCGAGGCTGGATTCGAGAATTTGCCTATTGTTGAGATTGTCAGCATGTTTCAGGATGAGTTGTCTTTGTTGGATCCGTCTACATCACTTGAGGATCAACATGTTTATCTTTTCTCTCGGAGATTGAGAGAGTCTACACGCTCTTATCTTGCTGGTTTCCGTTGCGATTCTTTGACGGACTATCAGAATAGAGCTTCTGCTTATGAGAGAGACCGACCGGGTCAGCAGAGAGCTTCTCAGACAGGAGGTCCTAAGAAGAGGCAGAAGACTGGATCAGCTAGTGCCGGAGCTGGAGCAGTTGGGTTTGGGCATAGTCAGACGCCGCGACGTTTTGGTTTCAGACAGAGTTCCGATAGAGGACAACAGTGTCATAACTGCAGAGGAGCTGGTCACATCCGAGCGGATTGCAAGAAGCTTGAAATGACTTGCTTTTCTTGTGGCAAGCCCGGACACAAAGCTGCATTTTTCCATCAGGGCAAGGCGCTATCTCAGCAGTGTTCTTCAACTGCTAGTACTACAAGAGGTGGACAGATGTCTCAGTATCAGCTGCAACAACAGAGAGTTCCTAGTTCTACCGCTCCTCGGGGTTCCACTCCAAGACAAGACAGAGGACGAGGAGGTGGTACTTCTGACACCAGAGGTGCCTCGGATAGATTTTATGAGCTGAGGAGTTAGTGGAGCCGACCGCTCCAGCGACCACATGTACCATTCATATTAATGGTTTTCCTGTCAAAGTCCTTTTCGATACCGGTGCTACGCATTATTTTATATCTAATGCATGTGTAGATAGATTGGCTTTAATTACCGTAGAAGGTAGACCCTTCTTTATAGGATTACCTGATGGGAGTCAAATTCGAGGTACTCGAGTGGTTCGTGATTGCCCTATTGGATTGGGAGGTCGTGATTGGCCAGCTGTCTTCTTCGTCATGTACTTAGTACATGAAGAAGTTGTCCTTGGTATGGATTGGATGGATTGACATCGAGCAGTTTTGGACATCGGCAAGAGGACAGTGACGGTAACTACAGATGCAGGTCATGTTGAGATCTTCATAGGATGGGAAGGATGGGATCTCGGGAAGACTGGTACAGTCATCAGTGCAATGTGATTAGTCAGGGATGCGAGGATTTTTCGTGCTATGCCATGAAGGATAGTGCGAGTCCAGCTTTGGAGGAGATTCTAGTAGCTTCCGAGTTTTTCGACGTTTTCAGAAAGCCATCAAGTTTACATCCATAGAGGAGTGTAGACTTTGGCATTGATCTAGAGCCCGGTACGAGACCGATCTCTAAGGCTCCTTACCGTATGGCGCCTATTGAGATGCTTAAGTTGAAGAACGAACTCGAAGAGTTAGTAGAGAAAGGCTTCATCCGTGATAGCATGTATTATAGTCTATATTTTGGGACTTGTTTAGACGTTTTATCTTCAATAATCTGCATGTTTGAATGTATATTATGTGATTATGTTGTCGTTGCATCTACCTTTACGGGAATCGAGGTCTACACCAAGTTTCGTTGTAATCGTAGGTAAAATGGCCCGTTTTGCATCAAAATGGAGCTAAGGAGCAAGGGAGTCATTGGAGCTACATTCAGAAGCTTAAAGAGGAGCTCATGAAGCAAAGAATTAACAAAGAAGATTTACTTTGGACCAGATTTAAGAGATTTCACCTTCAGCTGAGATTTACCTCGGTTGACCACAGAGTCACCTCGACCGAGGTGATCTAGAGGAGCGTCCCAACCGAGGCGAATACTCTGACGCGGCGAGATATATTTTATTTGGCTGAGATCTTTTATTTTTGGAAGGAGAGATCTTGTATTTTTGGGCTGGATTTCTGGAAGGAGTATCATATATTTGGGAGATCTATTTTAGAGATATTGATATATTTTATTAGGAAATTATCTTTTTAAGATATTATTATCTTTGGAAGATAATTCTCCTATATAAAGGGTTGGATTTTCCACAATTCAACAACCTCGCACCTCTGGATTTTTATCCATTACACCATATTCTCCCAGCTGCAATTAGGAAGGAAGATTGAAGGAAGGAAGATTGAAGATCAATCAAGGAAGGATTGATAGCTTTGAGATAGCTTTTAAGGGGATTTGTAAGACTTTCTTAGATTCCCTTTGTTTGATTGTCTTGTTGGATTTGTAATCCAAGGAACGCTGATTTGTTTGATATTTGATTCAGTTATTGAAGCCTTGTTCTTAAGGTTTTTGTGTTCAAATATTCATTCTCTTCTCATATATTTGATTATTGCTTTCATGATGATGAGTGGCTAATTTCTTTGTGCGATTCTAGGGTGATTGACTGAAAGTTGTGGGAAAGACAATGATAGAATAATCTTAATCCCAGTAGGACCTTGAAAGCTCGAGTCTTTATCCTTAACCCTATAACATCTCGTTCAGTCGATGAACATCTCGGCCGGGGTGGAACTTGACTGACCGAGGTGACCCTTTCTGATCCGAAATTGAGAGTTAAGTGTTAGAGTTTGCCAAATCCTATTCTTATTACACCTTTCCTGGTTCAATGCAAGCTTAGGATGAGACTTACCCGATCATTCCTTAGTTTGTTTACCCAAGATCATAAGTGTAGGTAATAAAGGTTTATCCTTTATTGGGGTTTGAGTGTGCCTTCATCCCATCTTTTTGAGTTAGCCTAAGACTTACCCGGTAAAGGTTGATTCTATTCCCTTAGTTGGTGTGTTGGTTTGAGACTATAATTCCTTTCCTTAGTACCTTGAGACTTACCCGGTGATAGGTTCTTTGGCTTGGGATTATGAGTAGTGAGACTTACCCGGTGATCTATTCCACTTTAGTGACACCTTCTCTTTGCAAAACCTCAGCTTTGTCCGCTTACTTTGAGATCTTGAGTTAGAACCACAACTGGATGCTATAATCCCTAGAATTTGCATATTTCCTTTAATTGATCTTGAGTTGTCTTCATAGATGACATTTTGATATACTCTCAAAGTAGAGAGGAGCATGCAGGAAAGTTGAGGATCGTTCTTTAGGTCTTACAAGATAGAGAGCTCTACGCCAAGCTCTCTAAGTGCGAGTTTTAGATGTCCGGGTAGCATTCCTTGGTCACATTGTTTCAGATGAAGGGATCAAGGTAGATCCGGCGAAGATCGAGTTAGTAGCATCTTGGCCGCCTCCTAAGAACGTCAAGGAGGTACGCAGCTTCTTAGGATTGGTGGGCTACTACCGGCGTTTTGTTGAGGGCTATTCAGTTATCGCCCGACCGCTCACTTCCTTGCTGAGGAAGTCTACAAGATTTGTGTGGTCCGAGCCGTGCCTATAGAGCTTTGAGGAGCTGAAAAAGAGGTTGACCTCTGCTGCTATCCTAGCTCAGCCAGAGGGCATTAAGGATTTTGTGGTTTACAATGATGCATTCAAGTTAGCCTTGGGATGTGTTTAGATGTAGAGGGGTAAGGTGATACCTTACGCGTCTAGACAACTGAAGATGTACAAGCAGAATTACCCTACCCATGATCTGGAGTTAGCTGTTGTTGTTCACGTTTTGAAGATTTAAAAGCATTATCTGTACAGAGCTACGCATCAGATTTTCACAAATCATAAGAGTCTGAAGTATATATTCACTTAGTGGGAGTTGAATAACCGCCAGAGGAGATGGTTGAAGTTGATCAAGGACTTCGACCTTGAGATCTTATACCACCCGGGGAAGGCTAATGTGGTAGCTGATGCCCGTAGTAGAAAGACTCCCCGGGAGATTCGATCTCTATGCTGACAACTCAGTCACAGTTACAGCGAGACCTTGCGTGGCTAGAGATGGATATCCACTTTCCGGATTCCGACAACTACCTATCCACCTTGGAGGTAGTACTTGATCTATTGGCTGAAATCCGACAAAAGTAGGAGAGTTGTCCAACTTTGACACAAATCCGAGACCGGATGTCACGAGGAGAGACACCACAGTTCGTAGTTGGTGTTGATGGGATCTTGAGATGCCAGGAGCATATATGTGTGCCTTCAGATCGAGAGTTTAAACAGAGGATCCTACAGGAGACTTACTCTTCACCATACTCAATGCACCTGGCGCGAGTAAGATGTACTAGGATATCAAACACTCTTTCTGGTGGGGAGGTCTGAAGACAAACATCACGAGATATGTAGCTCAGTGTGCGACTTGTCAGTAGGTCAAGATCAAGCATCATCGACTAAGAGGAGAGATACACCCACTTCCCGTCCCTCAGTGGAAGTGGGAGGACATCTCTATGGACTTCGTGACCGGTTTGAGACCGAGTCGTGGTTTTAATGTTATCTGGGTCATAGTAGATCGACTAACGAAGACCGCGCATTTCATTCATATCAAAGAGATGTGGCAAGTGAGTCGATTAGCATATGATTTCACTAGACAGATAGTGGAGTACCTAGGACAATAGTCTCTGATAGAGATGGACGGTTCACACCGAGATTCTGGCAGCAGGTTCATGCAGCCATGGGTACGAGTCTGCAGTTAACGATTACTTATCATCCTCAGACTGATGGTCAATCCGAGCAACCATCCAGACTCTGGAGGACATGTTGCGAGCCTGCGTGTTGGACTGGGAAAAGTGTGACCAGATCACCTTCCCTTGGTAGATTTTTCGTATAACAACAGTTGACACGCATCGATCAGGATGACTCCTTATGAGGCTTTATACGGACAGAGATGGCGTACACCTTTGTGTTGGGATGAGCCGAGTAGTGCTAGCGGAGTATTACCTAAGCAGATATAGGATGACATGGCTCGAGTAGTAATAATCCGAGAGTGGATGTTAGCAGCGTAGAGTCGACATAAGTCTTATGCTAAGAAGAGGCGCAGACCTCTAGAGTTCAGAGTTGGAATTCAGGTTTGGTTGAGAGTATCTCTGACACGAGGCGTCAGACGTTTCGGTGTCAAGGGGAAGCTGAGTCCCAAATACGTCGGACCGTTCCAAAACCTAGAGCGAGTTGGAGAGGCAGCATAAAGACTTGCTTTGCCACCGAGGTTTGAGGGTGTTCACCCCGTCTTCTATGTGTCTCAGTTATGGGAGTACATACCAGACCCGAGACACATCATCAGTCATGAGGATCTAGTGATTGAGCCAAACCACACGTTCGTCGAGCACCCGGTAGCTGCCTTAGAGTGTAGTACGAGACGCTTGCGCTCGAAGGACATACTGATGATGAAGATTAAGTGGTCGATGCGAGGAGCTAATGAGGCGACTTGGGATAGTATCCAAAGGAACTATCTGGAGTTTTATGCTGAGCTTGATGCACCTATAGCATAGTTGTGTGTTTTGGGTTTTCCTTTTTGTTGCGTTACGTACGATTTTGTAACGTTTTTGAGTTACGTGCCCCGAGTGGGAATATATGAGTTGAGTTCAGTGTTTTCTGTGTTGTGGTTATGTGTTCATTCGGGTTGTTGCAAGTTTTGGGACGAAAATTCTTTTTAGGGGGATCTGATGTAAGACCCTAGTCTTTCGCCTTCACTGCCCCAACGGTGAAGTGTGTCGCCCTTGCGGCAAGCCGCACCCGTGGCAGAGTCAGTCGCCCCTGCGGCTGACTACAGATCGGGTCCGATCTTTCTTTCGTTCGTTTTATCTTATTTCCATATGTAGAAGATCCGATCTTCTATCTTATGGGCCAGTTTCCTTATCTTCTTCCTAACCCTAGACGTCCTTTCCATCTATCTTTCCAGCCCTTTTCTATATATTCCCATCTTTTCTTCTTTTTCCCATTTCTTGCATACGTTCTTCAACCCTGAGAGCTGCAACCGTTCCCCTTGCTTCCCCTGTGATCTTGCTGAACGTGTAAGTTCCTTCTTATCTGATTCATCCTCACGTTCATGAGTTGTTGCATGCCATTTCCTTCTGTTCACTTTCTTCTTTCGTTCTTCCTTGTCTTTTTCTCCAAGTATCAAGGTGGAGCCTTGATTCTTGTTTCCTTCTCGTTGTTGATTCGTTGATATTCACAAGCTCCCTTGGTTGAGTTGTGACGTGGTTGTACGTTGAGAGAAGCAAGCTTTGGCCTTTGGTAAAGTTGCTTGTTGTCGAAGGAGAACCGGGCATTTGTGTCACAAAAACCGCCCTTGTGCCCTGTAGTGCCGCCCCGCGTGTTGTCGCCCCTACGCCTTGTCCAGCTGCCCCTGTGGTTTCCTCTACAGTAGCTCCCGTCTTGGTGAGCTGCTTCCTTCCTTGATTTTCTCGTTCCTTTCCTTGATTCTTATGGATGTTGTTGCCCCCTGAGTGTGATGTGAAACTAATGTTGAGCCCTTAGCTTGTGAAGATCTCTTAGAGATTATTGAGACTAGAAGTTATAGACTTTTAGCAACCGTTTCATTCCTGATTCGTGATGCTTGTGTGAACAGGCTTTCCTTGTTCCTTTCCTGAGGGAAATTGATTCGTTCTCTGAGTTGATGCTGAGTTTTAGATTACCTTCGAGTGAGGTAAGTCACTTGGACTTACTTAGCTTCATTCCGTATATTGGTTTGAGTGTTTTGGCTTATTTGTGTTATTTATCATGTTATAACGGATAACCAGAATAGGATTCACCCTTTATAACCTTAAATGGACCAAGTATATGATAACCGGGCGGTGACCACTTGTCTAGTTCTATAGGAGACTAGAATGTGCTCTTGCAACCCAGACCGTAGGTGACGGATAGTACTGATCTATTCCTATTGGTAGACGGAAGCGGAGGCGAGTTTCGGGAGATTCTCGTGTGACAAAAGAAGTTGAATTAGTAATGTATAACATAATGAAAGATAATAACCGGTTGAGTGCGAGTATGTTATATGTTTACTTTACCTATGTGTGTTTGTGCCTTTACGCTCTTTCTGATATCTAGAATGTTACCTAACGGTTTATACTGATGTTGTAGATGTTCCAAAGGTTCAGGATGTTGCTGAGTGGTTCGGATGATGTGGTTAGCCGGGGTTCCCGTACATTATAGGACGGGATTGGGTTATGTTTATGTTGTTGCTTTCCCTTTTGTATTGAACTCGTTTGCGAGTCTTTTACGCTTCCCTTTGTTTAAACATTTGGTTTTATATTGAGTTTTGATTTTCATTCGTTTGTGCATTGTTGTAAGATTTGTTGTGTTGTTGCTACTATGAGGGTCGGGACCCATTGTGAGGTCCTAGCCCGTAACGCTTCGAGTTCCCAGAACTTGGTGTGTTACATTGTTGTCCGAGGCCATGGAGCACCTTACATAGCCATGCCTTGGGAGGGCAAGGGAGCTAGAGGGATTCCTTGGAGTTCGGACTGTACTCTTAGGGATCCTCAGTATTGGAAGTGTGTATTTGTTCCTATGCATGCTAATGTTGTAGGTCCAGAGGAGTTTGAGGGTTTTCCTACTACTACTGAGGATGAGGGTGTTGTTGGCATAGACACCGGAAGCAGGTCCTAGTGGTATAGAGGTTGAGGAGGATGCGAGTGGTTTTGAGGATCCGATTACTAGCTTTGCTTTCTTGGGACGGCATGAGATGCTACAGAGGAGATCGACTTCCCATCGCCCCCAACGTAGCTCCTAGCGTCGAGCTAACACTTCTGAGCGACCCGTCTGGCTTGGAGGACTTGAGGCCTATGTAACACCCCGAATTCTCAGAACTCGGGACATTACCGGTTAGAACCTCACAATGGGTTCCGACCTCAGTTTGACAACAATATTACTAGGATCTTGCAACAAGACACAAAATAGGAAAACCGAAATTCATAAAAGAGTATTTTAAGGTAATGAATGCAACACGGTCTAGCAGCCTAAAGTACTTAAACAAGGGAAAACGAACAACTGTCTTAACAACAGAAAGAACGACAAACACAACCTCAACCCCCACTCTAAGGAGTACGGAGACCCGGCTGACCACTACTTCCGGATCACTCAGCTGCTGGTCTAACCTGTGGTAAATCTAAAAACACAGCAAGAGAAACCATTAGCTAGTTATCTAAATATTAGAAGAATAATAAAAGCACACACACACATAAAAATATAAACACCCATCATGCTTTCAAACAATTCCATTTATTATCTTAAGTTAAGTTACTCATTCACGCTAATGATACTTATTTTTGTGACACGAGGGATCCCCAAACCTCGCCTCCGCCCCCGTGTAACCATCAGGAATGGATCCGATGCATCTCACCTTGTACCTGCCTGGTCTGGGTATAGAGAACCTCCCAGTCTCCTGTCAGAGCTGAGCAGTGATGTCACGGCCCGTTATACATACACTTGGGCCTTAAACGTAATAATAACGGTCGTCCTAACAAGTTATTATTATTAAAATCACGCACCTAGCACACACAACCACTATCACTCAACTAATATCCAGAAACTAGCTAAGTAAGTCATAAGGACTTACCTGAGTCAAAACACACTCTAACACGTCTCAAAACAGTCCGTACTCGTGGTAACTCAAACGCCTGTCAAATAAGGCATATGGATCAAAATCACATCTAGATGTCCAACCTCATGCGAAGGAATTACGGAAAAAACTCTCTCACGGTAAAGACCCTTTTACCCTTAGTGTCGTAAATTCTCGAAGCTTATTCTTGAATTCTACTAATTTCTTTCTTATCTTGTTTTCCATAAAATAAGTCTCTCGGATAGCTACATATAGGTTATAAGGTCAAAACTCGAAACAACTCGAAGAAGGACAACACTCCTTCTCTCCGGTTACTAATTACGCTACTACATATATTATACCGTCAAACATGTTTTTAACCTTTCTCCTCAACTCATTTATTTTTACATAATTTCATAACTCCCAACTCGTACTTATATATTAACTCATATATGATTATATATACATCACTCTCGCATACAAACTATTATACGTATACACACACACACACACACACACACACACATATATATATATATATATATATATATACATAGCTGATACATGTAACTATACTTATCGAATAATCGACATTTACCTATCCCGTACCCTTGAACCACACATCTCAGCCTTGCCTACCTACAGTTCTCAAACAGCTCACACAACTGCCCTTACTAACCTACCGTACTGCGTACCCATTCCACCTCCACTCTACTATTTATATACATTTTTATTTTCACAATTATACTTGCAGGAGGGTAGAAGAGGAGAAGAATTGGGGGAGAAGTCTTACCGGAATTGCAGTCCGGCGGGGCGGTTCTCTTCGTTCCAGTGGTGCAGACAGGAGCCAACCTTCCGGTGAAGAGTGCAGCGGCCGGTGCAGAAGGCGACTGGGCAGTGAGGCGGCGTGCTGGCGTTCCGGATGGCCCTCACTGGTGGTCGGCCCTGCTACTGCTGCGTGAAGCCGGAAGGTTGCCGGTGAGTTCCGAAACAGGGAAGAGAAGGGAAGGAGAGTAGCGAGGGGACGAAGGCGAGATTTACCGGTTCCAGCGGCGGATGGCGGCGTCTGGGCGGTCGACCGAAGGCGGCGCAGTGGAGGCTCGATCCGGCGTTGCGTGTGCCTGCTGTGCGTTCGTTCAGCGAGGGTGAGGGGAAAGACGGCAACAGAAGGTGAGGATGGATTAGAAGTAGATTAGGTTAGCGTAATTAATTAGGTTAAGTTAGGGTTAGGATTAGTTTATGGGATGGGCTGATGGGCTTGGTAATTGGGCCTAGTAGTGGGCCACATCCGGCCTGCTCTCTCATTAAACAAGGGTACGCAACTCGTTACTCGTTTTATATAATACGGAATTAAATTACGTATTATATAAATTATTATTGTATTCTAAAGGCGCGTAAAAATATTTCCGGTTACATAGTTTCATCATTTTATGTGACTTAAGGTCACATAAAATGATAGAATTTAAACTCGTTTTATTTTATTTATTTATTTGTTTAAGATTGACGTATCGGGATTCAGGTTTAACGGACAATAAAATTTTCGGTTATTACAGCCTAGTGGGGAACTTGGAGATTTCCGTTTCAACTATTCCGGAGATATCCGCCGCATCGATAATCACTTTGATACTCAGGAGAGACCCACCTCCGTGATGCACAGATGATGGAGGATGTCTACCGTCAGCAGTTTGGGCGGGCCTATGACCATTCTTACTTCCCATTCCCGCCGCCGCCACCCATGGGATCCCGATCCACCTCTAGCGTCTTCGGTTTTATTTTTCTTTTGAGATATTATGAGTTTTCTTTTCTTTCTCTTTTATTGCACTTTAGGGACAATGTGTGATTCTAGTATGGGGTGGATTGAACTTGGTTTGTCATAACTCATATACTTTGCTTTGATTTTATGTCTATTGTACTTGCACTTTTATTTCTTATTATACCTTTTGAAAAATCAAAAAAAAAGTTTAAAAAATTTAAATTTTTTGTGCTTCTAGGAATGGAAACGACCTCAATGATGCTATTGTTTGTGGAATGACTTTGATGATTTTTATGTGATTAAATTGAATTATGGCATATAAAGGATTTGAATGTCTTGCTGGAATTTCTTGCAAGTTTAATAATTTGATTTTGTCTAAATCATGTTGAGACTTGGAGGTTTAAACCGCTTTATAAGTTCTTGCATATCTTTTTGATATGATTAAGGCATTTTGATTTTATTCTTTTCTTCTTCTTGGTCACGCTTTTAGCTCCTCATTTTTATTTTTGTCTCCTTTTACCTATCCGGGAATTAGGATGCATACTAATGAAAGTTTGTGAAAGTTGAAGTTGAAAGTGACAAAGTTGTGGTAGAAAATAGGTTTGGGGTCATCAATCATGATGATGAGTAACTCGGCATCATTCACATAGCTGGGTGTTTGTATCTTGCCAAAGTCGGATTGAGCGATAGTCCTAACAAGTCATGGATGTGCATCATGATTTGAGGCACCTCAAAAAATTAAGGTTAGTTGATCTTCAATGCTTCGGTTATTGTGCACCTATGTTCATGTTCTCAAGTGAAAGTAAATAAAAGAAAAACTGTGAAAAAGAGCTTATTGGTGGATGTTGAGTTTTTATTGCAGTTGTGGAGTTATATCCTTTTTCCCAGATTTTTACCACATATCCTACATACATCATACCCTAGCACGTTTCTTGACCTTCATTTGAAAGACCTTAGGGCTCATTTGGTACGATTCCCATGGAATCAGGAATCGGTATCGGAATGAGTCATTCTAATACCTCGTGTTTGGTAAGGCTTGGAATCGGAATGAGAATGATTCCATGGAATGACTCATTCCAACTCTATAGAGGAAGTTGATTCCATAAATTAAAGGTGGGTATCCCATTCCAACATAAAATCATTTTAAATTTAAAACTACATTTATATATTTTTATTTTATATATATATATACACTTTATTATTTAGTTTCACAAAATAATAAAAAAAAATATTAAAATTTTTTATTGTCCATCAATTAATTTAAATTATATAACTATTTTGTAAAATAACTATAATACGAATACTTCATCAAGATGTAATGTAACCGGAAAATGCTCGAAAACTATATAATTTGTTCAATTAGAAAAAAATATATTTGATAGAAGAAATATATAACTATTTTTTTGGGTTGACAATTGTTAAGTGTTCAATCTTTAAGTAATTCGTTATTCTTCATTTTTCTTAGATGTAGTTTAAAAAATAGCAGATCTTTACATTATTAACATTCACACATATATCATTAAATATGACACAATTTCTCGTTTCATAATCATATAAAATAAAAAAAAATTATGTGTAAAAATATTTCATTCCAACATCATACCAAACACCAAGTATCAGGAATGGCTTATTCCAATTCCTTATTCCATTCCGATTCTTGATTCCAACCCCATTCCTACCGTCATAGCAAACGATCCCTTAAGATCTTTGAGCATGTTGTTTGACTTCGTTGTTTAAATCGGATTTTCCATAATTAAATTTGATACATTTCAAGTTATGATGTTTGTTTTGAAGTTTTTACAAGGTATGATCGTTCTCTTCATAATATGATTCTTTTTGTTCACATAACGGTTTTCATAGGCTATGAAGCAATCTTAGAGAGTGATCCATGAATAGAAGCATGAAACCAAAAATATTGTTGCTTTCCCTTGCCTTTTCATTTTCATATTTCATCCATCTTGGTATTCTAGATTTGAACCTTGTTTGGGGACAAGCAAGTGGCAAGTATGGGTATTTTGATGGCATGAAATATGACCTTAATATAGATGTGCATATAAGTAGTTTTTCCCTTTCTTTTGTGTACATAGACATACATTCATGGAAATTATGGTTCATATTCATCTATTATGTTAAAATCGAGATCTATACAAGCTTTATGATGATTGTAGGTGAATTGGCGCTAATTTGGAGCAAAAATGGAGCATTCATGGACATTTGATCAAGGTTGTAATAACCGGAATTTTTAAACTCCGTTAAACCTGAATTTAACCGATTTCTGAAATGCCAATCTTAAATAAATAAGTACATAAATTAAAAGTAAAATAAAACGAGTGTTATTTCTATCATTTTATGTGACATTAATTCACATAAAAAGACGAAACCTTGTAATCGGAAATAAAGTACGCACCTAAAATAAAAATAATAATAACTTAGATAATACGGAATTTAATTTCGTATTATATAACTTTCCGTACCTAACCAGAATCCCGGCGAGTAACGAGTTCTTATTCCGTTCTAATAAGAAAGCAAGCCGGATGTGGGCCACTATGAGGCCCAATTATCAGCCCATCTCATAATCAAATCCTAACCCTAACCCTCTTAACCTAATCCTACCTAATTATCCTTCTAACCTCCTGATTGCCGCTCCTGCTGCTTCCTTCTCGCAAGACGATCGAACGGAATAGGAACATCACGCTGCCGCCGGACCTTCCTGCAACCGCCGCCATCGAGCCCTGTGCCGCCTTCCGCCGATCGCCACCGTAAGTCCGGTAAGCCTTGCCTCCTTTCCCCTCGCTTCTTTCTCTCGTTCCCGCACTCGATAACCCCCCGTTGTTTTGCTTCGGCCTGCAGTAACACTGCAACCGGACCACCATCCTCTCCGACGCCGAAGCCAGCGCAGCCGCCGGAGCCGCCTCGCAACACCGGAAGCCTGGTAAGCCGCCGCTTCTCCCTCCTCGCCATTCTCCTTCTCAGCGTTAATATCGTAACTCTCTGCGCTGCTCCTCTTCGGCCGAGAGGAACCAACCGCACCGCCGCTCCCGACAATCTAGAGCATCGCTAACCGCCGACCGGAACACCAGCCCATCGCCCGCCGAACTACAGCCCCGGTAAGGCCTCCTCCGGTTCTTCTACCTCCTGTCCCTGCATGTATAATTGTGAATGGAATATGTATATAACCAAGTTTTAATACATAAATATCTGTGAGTTAGAATACGTATATATTAGAGATTGTATACGTATATATATTTGAGATGGAAAACATATATAAATTTATATTGAATGCATATATAAACCATAGATTGGAGGTGGTACGGGTATGCAATACGGTAGGTTAGTAAGAGCAGGTGTGAGCTTATATAAGAGTTGTGTATGCCGAGTATATAAATATACGTATATATATAGTATATGAAATAAAAGTGTACATAAGTGAATTAAAGTTATACATGTAGATCGATATATATAAATCTACTCATATGAGTGTGAGTTGGGAAAATATCAAGTATGTAGCTATATATATATATATATATATATATATATATATATATATATATATATATATATAATTACCTAATGGTTACGGATTTAATATGAAATGGAAGGAAAGGGTAGATTATGTACCTACGTATGTCACGGGCCGAGTTATTCCCCAACTCAGACCGCGCGGCTCTTAGCTATTCTGTCGCCCCCGACAAGCTAAGATCAGCCTTACTCCGCGACGCTCCTTGACAATGAGCGGTTTGTCTAGATGGCTAAGTGAACTCAGAGAGTTGTCGGCAAATCTTGCCTTTATATTACTCAAAGAGAGTTTTACAAATGAGAGCTTTTTTTACAAGAGAGCTAGAATGCTTAGAGTTTGGTGGATTGTGGTGGATTTTGTGGGATGATCAAAATGAGGGGTGACCTCCCCTATTTATAGCCTTGGCCACCTCCTCTCCGGGAAGGTTCCGGAACCTAACTCTCCTAGGTCATTCCGGATCCTTCCTACCTTGACTTTATCCTAGCGACTCTAGAACTTTCCTTAAAACTCTAGCTAAGTCTTCAAGGTTCCTTCGAGTTCTAGAAGTCTCCGTCGTCTTCCGGGAAGATCCGCCTCCATCCGGATTATCCCGCCAACTTCTACACAAGTCTAGAGACTTCCTCCTGTTTCTAGACTTGTCTTGATCCTTCCGGTGCCTTCCGGGTCTCTTCTTGATACTTCCGGATGCTTCCGGATGCTTCCGCCATCTTCCGGAATATTCCTCCGCCTTCCGGAATATTCCATCACCTTCCGGAATGTTCCGCCGTGTTCCGGATTCCTCTTGAGCATTCCGGGTCCTCCTTGATCGTCCCGGATCTTTCCGGAATACTCCTTGTTTTCCCAACATTCCATCTTGACAAGGTTTTTGTCTAGCCTCCCGCTCGACCTTCTTCTCATGCCGTTGTCGCTTGGCCTTGTCAAATGGTGTCTTGATGACGTCTTCCGGCAAGTCGTCTTGTCTTGCCGGTCTCGGCATTGTCACGGAAGACCGGTCCGTGACATACTCCCCCACTTGTTTTCGCAACGTCCCCGTTGCGAGTCCGTTGTTAAGGTCTTCCTTGACCTTGTCAACCCCTTTCTCCAAAGAGGTTTTGTCTTCCGAAGGCAAGCGTTGTGTCTCCTCCCGTAACGAGCTAGCCTTGTTTTCTTCGGTGTCCCCGGGCGGCTTGCCGTCCTCACATGCCCCGGATGCTCTAGACTCCTTCTCCTCTGGTCTAGCAACATTGCATGTCCTCACGGCCCCGAGCCTTAATACCCGTTTACCCGACTCCTCCTCGGGTGGCGAATCTTCCTTCTTCGCTCTTTGTGGGCAGTCCCGGTTTAGATGATCACCGTCACACCTGAAGCATTTGAATTGCCTCACTCTAGGGGTACTCTTCACCATGGCCCCGAGCCTAAGCGGCTCCCTCCTCGGCTCTTCTTTCTCTACCGAGACTATCGCGGCAAGCTTGTTCTTCGTCGGGCAGTTCCTTACGAGGTGCTCCTCTCCACACAAGAAGCAACTCAAGCGGTGTCTTTCCTTTGTCTTGGCCTTGTCCTTGTTGAACATGCCCCTTCGTTCCGACGGACCCTCGTCGTCTCGTTGGAACTTCCTCCTTTCCAAGGAACTCTCGTTCGTGCGAGACCTACTTCTTCTGTCCATGAGTCGTTCATCATCGCTCCCTGATGACTCGTCTTCTTGATCCACTCCCCCACTTTTGCCCTTGTCCCGGGAGGAGTTACCTTGGTGTTGGCTTCGGAACTCGATGAGGGAATCCGCCTCAGTCATGGCTTCGGTAAGGGTTTGAACTTTCTGTCGGTGAAGCTCTTGTCTTACCCACGGCATAAGTCCGTCCATGAATTGGAAGAAGGCTTCCTTCTCATTCATGTCCGAAATCTGCAACATTATCTCCGAGAACTCCTTTACGTATTCTCGGGCGGTCCCTTTTTGGGTGAGCCTGCGAAGCTTGGCCCGGGCTTCATCGTCGGCATATATGGGGTAGAATTGTTTCTTCAGCTCAGCCGAGAACTCGGCCCAAGTCGTGATTGGGGTCCCTCCGGTCCTTTCGCAGGTCCTCCTTCGCCACCATAATAAAGCTATGTCACCAAGATATAAGGAAGCGGTACTTACCTTCCTTTCCTCGTCCGCGATCCCCATGACGCGGAAGTATTGCTCCATGCCCCATAAGAAGTTCTCAACGTCTTTGGCGGAACGACTTCCCTTGAACGTCGTCGGTTTAGGTGCATCCACCTTCTGCAGTGGGGCAACTCCAACTAGGCCAGCCCCCATGGCTGCCCTGCATGCCGCCAACTCCCTTAAGATGGCTTCCATCTTGTCGGCTAGCGCCTCATATTGGGTCTTAAGAACTTCATGTTCAGCGGCAAGAGTCTTGTAGGACGCGTTTATGGCTCCTTGGAACTCCCCCTTGAGTTCCTCAATTGAGGATTCCATCGAGGATTCAACGTCATCAACCCGCTTGTTGGCGTCTTCGATGGAGTTCCACATCTCGCCCACGGCCAACTCGACTTTCTCCAGCCTTGTTTCTGTGTTTGACACCACGTCCCTTGATGGGTCCCTTGCCTTCTTGCCTTTCTTGCTCTCGTCACCAACTCCGGACACACCTCCACTAGCCATCGTGTCTTGCTTCGGACCTTAATGTGATCTATGTCCCTGCCTACTTGCCAACCTTCCTCGCAAATGCTTGGCAATCTACGGAGAGCTCCTCTCGATCCGTACCCTTGCCTATTTGCCTCCCTTGGTTGTAAGCGCTTGGCGCCCAAATAGAACGATCGTCCGAACCTTGGCTCTGATACCACTTGTCACGGGCCGAGTTATTCCCCAACTCAGACCGCGCGGCTCTTAGCTATTCTGTCGCCCCCGACAAGCTAAGATCAGCCTTACTCCGCGACGCTCCTTGACAATGAGCGGTTTGTCTAGATGGCTAAGTGAACTCAGAGAGTTGTCGGCAAATCTTGCCTTTATATTACTCAAAGAGAGTTTTACAAATGAGAGCTTTTTTTACAAGAGAGCTAGAATGCTTAGAGTTTGGTGGATTGTGGTGGATTTTGTGGGATGATCAAAATGAGGGGTGACCTCCCCTATTTATAGCCTTGGCCACCTCCTCTCCGGGAAGGTTCCGGAACCTAACTCTCCTAGGTCATTCCGGATCCTTCCTACCTTGACTTTATCCTAGCGACTCTAGAACTTTCCTTAAAACTCTAGCTAAGTCTTCAAGGTTCCTTCGAGTTCTAGAAGTCTCCGTCGTCTTCCGGGAAGATCCGCCTCCATCCGGATTATCCCGCCAACTTCTACACAAGTCTAGAGACTTCCTCCTGTTTCTAGACTTGTCTTGATCCTTCCGGTGCCTTCCGGGTCTCTTCTTGATACTTCCGGATGCTTCCGGATTCTTCCGCCATCTTCCGGAATATTCCTCCGCCTTCCGGAATATTCCATCACCTTCCGGAATGTTCCGCCGTGTTCCGGATTCCTCTTGAGCATTCCGGGTCCTCCTTGATCGTCCCGGATCTTTCCGGAATACTCCTTGTTTTCCCAACATTCCATCTTGACAAGGTTTTTGTCTAGCCTCCCGCTCGACCTTCTTCTCATGCCGTTGTCGCTTGGCCTTGTCAAATGGTGTCTTGATGACGTCTTCCGGCAAGTCGTCTTGTCTTGCCGGTCTCGGCATTGTCACGGAAGACCGGTCCGTGACACGTATACATACATTTAGAAGAGTAAAGTAATAATCGGGAAGTAAGAAGGGGTTTTGGTTCTTTGAGGAGTTTTAGAGTGTAACCTATAACCTTTTGGAACTATCAAAGGAAATTGATAGTTTTCTGAATTAAACTTCGAGAATTTACGATACCAAGGGTAAAATGGTCTTTTACCATAAGAGAGCTTTTCCGTAATTCCTTCGCATGAGGTTGGACGTCGAGATGTAATTTTGATACACATGCCTTATTTGACAGGCGTTTGAGTTACCACGAGTACGGACTGTTTGAGACGTGTTGGAGTGTATTTTGACTCAGGTAAGTCCTTACGACTTACTTAGCCGGTTTCTGGATATTAGTTGAGTGATAGTAGTTGTGTGTGCTATGTGCGTGTTTTAATAATAATAACTTGCTAGGACGACTGTTATTATTACGTTTAAGGCCCAAGTGTATGTATAACGGGCCGTGACATCACTGCCCAGCTCTGACAGGAGACTGGGAGGTTCTCTCTACCCAGACCAGGCAGGTACAAGGTGAGATGCATCGGATCCATTTCTGATGGTTACACGGGGCGGAGGCGAGGTTTGGGAATCCCTCGTGTCACAAAATAAGTATCATTAGCGTGAAAGAGTAACTTAACTCAAGATAATAAAACGGACTTGTTTGAAAGCATGATGGGTGTTTATATTTTTATGTATGTGTGTGTGCTACTATTATTCTGCTAATATTTAGATAACTAGCTAACGGTTCCTCTTGTTGTGTTTTTAGATTTACCGCAGGTTAGACCAGCAGTTGAGTGATCCGGAAGTAGTGGTCAGCCGGGTCTCCGTACTCCTTAGAGTGAGGGTTGGGGGTTGTGTTTGTCTTTTCTTTCTTTTGGTTAAGACAATTGTTCGTTTCTTTTGTTTAAGTACTTTAGGCTGCTAGACAGTGTTGCATTCATTACCTTAAAAATGCTATTTTATGAATTTCGGTTTTCTTTATTTGTGTCTTGTTGCAAGATCCTAGTAATATTGTTGTCAAACTGAGGTCGGGACCCATTGTGAGGTCCTAACCAGTAATGTCCCGAGTTCTGAGAATTCGGGGTGTTACAACATGGTATCAGAGCTCTAGGTTGGCAACAATGGCACTTGAAATCTTCTGAAAGACCGAATAAGTTTTATGCAGAACCCGAAAAGGGGTCTGAATTTTAAAAAGAAAATTTTTGGTTTTAAATGCATGCATAGTTTGGTTGGGAATAGAAAAGTACGGCTGACCACCACTACTACCGCGGATCTCAGTATGCTTAGTATGGACTTTAGGTTTTACTGAGATGGACTTTTTGGACTTTTTAGCTAGTTGTAATTATAGTTATTATTCCTCGAGCATATGGCACGTACTAGAGCTAGGCTAGCTACTGGTCGAGGTAGAGGTCGTCCACCTCTCCCTCCAGCTGGACCAGGTAGGGGAGATGGGACCCCTACAGTTAGAGGACGCGGCCGTGGAGGTAGACCTCCACTAGCCCGAGGCCGAGGTCGAGCTCTTCGAGAGGATCCACCAGCAGTGATCATGCCAGAGGCTGGAGTGGAGGAGGTAGCTGAGAGTGTAGGTCCCGAGGTCAGGATTGAGACCGTTGCTAGGTCTGGAGCACAGAGAGCATGTTCGACGGAGTCAAGACGTGTTTCCATTGGAGCGACTGAGTACAGAGAGTACCGAGCATACGTTGAGCGTATGGAGGAGGATGCTAGGACAGAGAGACTTACCCAGGTACCACCAGTACCGGCTAGATCTGTCCAGGTGACACAAGGAGTACCTCAGGTGCCAGATGTACCTGAGAGGAGGGTTGTGGCTGATAGAGCTCCTACTGGGTCTAGAGCACAGAGGCCGGATGAGTGGTTGAAGGCTTTCAACTCTCAGAAGATCCCCTCATTTAGTGGAGAGATAGGACTGGAGGTGGAGCACTGGATTGGACAGGTAGAGACTGCGTTAGAGGCAATACGTTGCCCAGAGGATCGGCATGTGGATTTGGTGCAGACATGCTTCACTGGGGATGCTCATTCCTGGTGGTGGACCATACGTAGTCGAGTCACCAGTTGGGAGCAGATGAGGGGCATTGTTAGAGACAGATACTGCCATGTCTCGTTGAGGAGAGAGAGAGGTTTCAGGACTTCATTGAGGCAGGATTTGAGGACATTCCGATCGTTGTTGCTATCAAGAAGTTCTAGAAGGAACTGACAGTGCTTGGACCAGCTGCACCTCCCGAGGAGAAGCATGTGTATCTCTTTTCACGGAGATTGAGAGAGAGTATTCACTCCTATCTGGCAGGATTTTGCTGTGAGACTCTGTCAGACTATCAGGATAGAGCGTCTGCATATGAGAGAGACAGACTAGTGTCGAGGAGAGCTGCTCAGTCAGACAGGCCGGATAAGCGGCAGAGGACTGGTTATGCTAGTGGTAGTTCAGGAGTAGCTGTTTTTGGACGGGGACAAATTCAAGGGTGACATAGCCATACAGCTACTGGTCAGACTTCGGCTGGTGACTTGCAGTGCCACAACTGTAGTGGCTATGGACATATCCGATCGAACTGCACGAAGCCGGCAGTGACCTGCTTCCAGTGCGGCAAGGTTGGACATCGAGCTGCATTCTGCCGCCAGGGCAAGGCTCCATCTCAGCAGGGTTCTTCTCCTGCAGGCTTATCAGGGAGTGTACAAAGACTGCCACAGTACAGAGCTCCGAGTCAGCAGCAACAGTACCGAGCTCCTGGTCAGCAGCAGTCTTACATGGCTCCAGGACACACATCATCACAGGGTTCCATGCAGGGATCAGGTCGGGGCAGAGGACGTGGTAGTGTAGCTGATACTAGAGGAGCTCAGGCACGAGTGTTTGAGTTGAGAGATGCTGATCAGCCAGATGCACCGACTGCCACAGGTACGATCCAGATTCATGACTCACCTGTACGAGTTTTATTTGATACGGATGCTACACATTCCTTCATATCTTATGCATGCGTAGATAGGTTGTCCTTAGCTACTGTAGAGGGGATACCTTTTATGATAGGCTTACCTGATGGGAGTAAGGTAAGAGGGACTAGAGAGATCTTTGGATGTCCTGTTCGCATGGGAGATCGAGACTGGCTAGTCAATTTTCTAGTCATGCCCTTAGCTCATGAGGATGTCATTTTAGGGATAGACTGGATGAGGAAACACGGAGCAGTCTTAGACATTGGTAGGAGGACAGTGACCGTTGCCACAGAGGAGGGCCATAGAGTAATATTTCGAGGTTGGGACCTCGGAAAGTCAGGCACAGTTATCAGTGTAGTGAGGGCAACGAGACTGATAGAACAGGGTTGCAAAGCCTTATGGTGTTATGCCATGAAGGAAAGCAAGAGCCTGACTATAGAGGAGATACCTATTGCATGCGAGTTTGCAGAGGTATTCAGTGACGACTTGCCAAGACTACCCCCACAAAGGAGTGTTGATTTCAGCATTTACTTGGAGCCGGGCACGAGACCGATCTCGAAGGCTCCGTACCGTATGGCACCTATAGAGCTGCTTGAGCTGAAGAAGCAGTTAGAGGAGCTAGTAGAGAAGGGTTTCATACGCCTTAGTGTGTCTCCCTGGGGTGCGCCAGTATTGTTTGTGAAGAAGAAGGACGGATCGATGAGGTTGTGCATAGACTACAGAGAGCTGAACAAGGTAACCATCAAGAACAAATACCCACTGCCGCGCATAGATGATTTGTTGGACCAGTTGCATGGAGCGTCTGTGTTCTTGAGGATAGACTTGAGGTCAGGTTACCACCAATTGAGGGTGAGAGATCAGGACATACCTAAGATGGCATTCCGGACTAGGTATGGTCATTATGAGTTCGTAGTGATGCCATTTGGGCTCACTAATGCACCAGCGGTGTTCATGGAGTTGATGAATGGGATATTCATTGACTTCGTAGACCAGTTTGTAGTGGTCTTCATTGACGACATCCTAGTCTACTCTAGGAGTCGAGAGGAGCATGCCGGACACTTGAGGACAGTATTGCAGATTCTGCAGGATAGCCAGCTGTATGCTAAGCTATCCAAGTGTGAGTTTTGGATGTTAGAGGTGGCTTTCTTAGGTCACGTGGTGACTGCTGAGGGTATTAAGGTCGATCCGGCGAAGATCGAGTCAGTATCTTCTTGGCAACCTCCTAAGAATGTCAAGGAGTTTCGCAGCTTTCTAGGTTTAGCAGGTTACTACCGCCGGTTTGTGGAAGGGTTCTCTTTGATTGCCCGACCACTTACTTGTCTTCTGAGGAAGACCACTCGGTTTGTCTGGTCTGAGCCGTGTCAGCAGAGTTTTGAGGAGCTGAAGAGGAGATTGACATCCGCTCCGATTTTGGCACAGCCTGAGGGTACCGATGATTTTGTGTTATACAGTGATGCATCCAAGCTGGGCTTGGGGTGTGTTTTGATGCAGAAGGGTAAGGTCATAGCGTATGCGTCTCGACAGTTGAAGACGTATGAGGAGAACTACCCCACACATGATCTAGAGTTGGTTGCAGTAGTCCATGCTCTTAAGATATGGCGACACTATCTCTATGGGGCGACCTGTCAGATCTTTACAGACCATAAGAGTCTGAAGTACATATTCACTCAGAGAGAGTTGAATAACCGCTAGAGGCGATGGTTAGAGTTGATCAAGGACTTCGACCTTGAGATTCTTTACCACCCCGGGAAGGCGAATGTGGTAGCTGATGCTTTGAGCCGGAAGACGCCTAGGGAGAAGGCGATAGCCCGGTTGACAGTACAGCCACAATTGCATAGAGACTTGGCTTGGTTAGAGATGGAGATTCAGTTTCCCAATACTGATAGTCAGTTGGCTACCTTGGAGTTACTTCCTGATCTGTTGGATGAGATCCGACAAAAACAGGAGACTTGCCCGACTTTGACCAGGATCCGAGACAGGATGTCTCGAGATGAGGCCCCACAGTTCACTATTGGTGCTGATGGATTGATGAGACGGCAGGATCGCATTTGTGTGCCGTCAGACAGTGAGTTGACACAGAGGATACTAGGTGAGGCTCATGCTACCCCATACTCAGTACATCTTGGAGTGAGTAAGATGTACAAGGATGTGAGACTGTCCTTCTGGTGGGGTGGATTGAAGCCCGATGTGACTCGGTATGTAGCTCAGTGCGCGACCTATTAGCAGGTCAAGATTGAGCATCGTAGGTCTGGAGGAGAGCTCCACCCACTTCCAGTACCACAGTGGAAGTGGGAGGATATATCTATGGATTTTGTCACAGGTTTGAGACTCAGCAGAGGATTTGATGCTATTTGGGTACTGGTAGACCGCCTGACGAAGACCACACGTTTCATTCCGATCAAGGAAATGTGGCCGGTGAGTCGTCTGGCTGAGGAGTTCACCAGACACATTGTGAGACTCCATGGGGTACCGAGGACTATCGTCTCTGACAGAGATGGACGTTTTACCTCGAGATTTTGGCAGCAGGTACATACTGCTTTGGGGACGAGTCTCCACTTTACTACCGCCTACCACCCACAGACAGACGGACAGTCTAAGAGGACCATTCAGACCTTAGAGGACATGCTTCGGGCGTGTGTACTAGATTGGGGACAAGTATGGCCAGATCATCTTCCACTAGTAGAGTTTTCGTATAATAATAGCTGGCACGCGTCTATTGGGATGGCTCCTTATGAGGCTTTGTACGGGCGGAGATGTCGTACACCATTATGTTGGGATGAGCCCAGCAGAGTTGATGGAGTAGCTCCAGATCAGATACAGGATGGCATCGCTCGAATTGCCCTAGTCCGAGAGCGGATGTTAGCAGCTCAGAGTCGTCAGAAGTCCTACGCCGATAAAAGGCGTCGACCTTTGGAGTTTAGAGTGGGTGCTCAAGTATGGTTGAGAGTGTCACCTACGAGAGGAGTCAGGCGTTTCGGCATTAAGGGGAAGCTGAGTCCCCGATATGTCGGACCTTTTGAGATCTTGGAGAGAGTTGGGGAGGTGGCCTACAGATTGGCACTACCGCCGAGATTAGAGGGTGTTCATCCGGTCTTTCATGTATCTCAGTTGAGAGAGTACATTCCGGATCCGAGACACGTCATCAGCCATGAGGATCTGACAGTTGAGCCTGATCATACATTTGTAGAGTACCCAGTAGCTGTCTTGGAGCGCAGTACTAGACGTCTGCGGTCCAAGGAGATACCTATGTTGAGGATCCAGTGGTCTAGGAGAGGAGCTGATGAGGCCACTTGGGAGACTGAGGAGAGTATTAGACGTAACTATCCCGAGTTCTTTGCGGGGTTAGAGGTTACTCCTGTTTTGACGAGTTAGTACTCGGATGTTGTGTTGTTTGACCTTTCCAGTTTTTATATGGATTTGAGTGATTACGTTTTATGTGACACATGTCTACTTTTGATAATTGAGTAGTTACTTGTAGCCAACGAAAAGGTCAAGAAAATTAAATTATACCTAAGGAAATGCACGATTAAGAGGATTATTCTAAGTTTCGGGACGAAACTTCTTTTAAGAGGGCACTGATGTAATAACCGGAATTTTTAAACTCCGTTAAACCTGAATTTAACCGATTTCCGAAACGCCAATCTTAAATAAATAAGTACATAAATTAAAAGTAAAATAAAACGAGTGTTATTTCTATCATTTTATGTGACATTAATTCACATAAAATGACAAAACCTTGTAATCGGAAATAAAGTACGCACCTAAAATAAAAATAATAATAACTTAGATAATACGGAATTTAATTTCGTATTATATAACTTTCCGTACCTAACCAGAATCCGGGCGAGTAACGAGTTCTTATTCCGTTCTAATAAGAAAGCAGGCCGGATGTGGGCCACTACGAGGCCCAATTATCAGCCCATCTCATAATCAAATCCTAACGCTAATTCCCTCTTAACCTAATCCTACCTAATTATCCTTCTAACCTCCTGATTACCGCTCTTGCTGCTTCCTTCTCGCAAGACGATCGAATGGAATAGGAACATCACGTTGCCTCCGGACCTTCCTGCAACCGCCGCCATCGAGCCCTGCGCCGCCTTCCGCCGATCGCCGCCGTAAGTCCAGTAAGCCTTGCCTCCTTTCCCCTCGTTTCTTTCTCTCGTTCCCGCACTCGATAACCCCCCCCCCCCCCGCTGTTTCGCTTCGGCCTCCGTAAGTCCAGGAACCAACCGCACCGCCGCTCCCGACAATCCAGAGCATCGCTAACCGCCGACCCGAACACCAGCCCATCGCCCGCCGGACTGCAGCCCCGGTAAGGCCTCCTCCGGTTCTTCTTCCTCCTGTCCCTGCGTGTATAACTGTGAATGGAATACGTATATAACCAAGTTTTAATACATGTATATCTGTGAGTTAGAATACGTATATATTAGAGATTGTATACGTATATATATTTGAGATGGAAAACATATATAAATTTATATTGAATGCATATATAAACCATAGATTGGAGGTGGTACGGGTATGCAATACGGTAGGTTAGTAAGAGCAGGTGTGAGCTTATATAAGAGTTGTGTATGCCGAGTATATAAATATACGTATATATATAGTATATGAAATAAAAGTGTACATAAGTGAATTAAAGTTATACATGTAGATCGATATATATAAATCTACTCATATGATTGTGAGTGGGGAAAATATCAAGTATGTAGCTATATATATATATATAATTACCTAATGGTTACGGATTTAATATGAAATGGAAGGAAAGGTTAGATTATGTACCTACGTATACATACATTTAGAAGAGTAAAGTAATAATCGGGAAGTAAGGAAGGGTTTTGGTTCTTTGAGGAGTTTTAGAGTGTAACCTATAACCTTTTGGAACTATTAAAGGAAATTGATAGTTTTCTAAATTAAACTTCGAGAATTTACGATACCAAGGGTAAAATGGTCTTTTACCATAAGAGAGCTTTTCCGTAATTCCTTCGCATGAGGTTGGACGTCGAGATGTGATTTTGATACACATGCCTTATTTGACAGGGGTTTGAGTTACCACGAGTACGGACTGTTTGAGACATGTTAGAGTGTATTTTGACTCAAGTAAGTCCTTGCGACTTACTTAGCCAGTTTCTGGATATTAGTTGAGTGATAGTGGTTGTGTGTGCTATGTGCGTGTTTTAATAATAATAACTTGCTAGGACGACTGTTATTGTTACGTTTAAGGCCCAAGTGTATGTATAACGGGCCGTGACATCACTGCCCAGCTCTGACAGGAGACTGGGAGGTTCTATCTACCCAGACCAGGCAGGTACAAGGTGAGATGCATCGGATCCATTCCTGATGGTTACACGGGGGCGGAGGCGAGGTTTGGGAATCCCTCGTGTCACAAAATAAGTATCATTAGCGTGAAAGAGTAACTTAACTCAAAATAATAAAACGGACTTGTTTGAAAGCATGATGGGTGTTTATATTTTTATGTATGTGTGTGTGCTACTATTATTCTGCTAATATTTAGATAACTAGCTAATGGTTCCTCTTGTTGTGTTTTTAGATTTACCGCAGGTTAGACCAGCAGCTGAGTGATCCGGAAGTAGTGGTCAGTCGGGTCTCCGTACTCCTTAGAGTGGGGGTTGGGGGTTGTGTTTGTCTTTTCTTTCTTTTGGTTAAGACAGTTGTTCGTTTCTTTTGTTTAAGTACTTTAGGTTGCTAGACAGTGTTGCATTCATTACCTTAAAAATGCTATTTTATGAATTTCGGTTTTCTTTATTTGTGTCTTGTTGCAAGATCCTAGTAATATTGTTGTCAAACTGAGGTCGGGACCCATTGTGAGGTCCTAACCAGTAATGTCCCGAGTTCTGAGAATTCGGGGTGTTACAAAGGTGGACCACAATGGAAGCATTGAAGAACTGAAAGATAAGTATGAACTCAGGTTTTGGAAGATACAAAGAAGAACAAAGAGAAAACACGCCTGAGACGAGAAATCTCAAACAAGGACATATTTCCACGGTCGAGATTTTCTTCTGACCGGGCCGTGGTTTTTACATTTCATCCCAAAACGCAATCTTTCAAACCCCAACCTCGTTATATAAGATAGACCGCAGCAAGGATGGAACACACACTACACAACACAACATCAATTGGAGAATAAGCGGCATTACAACGGAAGAGCATCAGATTCGCACTTTGGAAACGGATTGACAACACGTATTTTTTCTAAAAAAAAAAAGGAAAGTGGTTCGAAACATTAGACGACATGCCGCCTAGTGAATCGAAAGGCAGAAAAAGATCGGCACACGGACTAACCGTCATGATCTAGTCAACAGGTAGCGACGAGCAACAACGTTCATCTTGAAGGAAGTACACGGGAAAGGAGCATGGGAAACAAATGTGGACACCTCAAATTTGGGCTGCAACAAAGCCGTCAGGAGTCAATCACAAATCCACGCCTTCTCGACAAACCACTCGAACCGCAACCAAATAAATACATCAAAATTGAGAAGACGATGCAACAGAACACGGGTATCATGATATATAAATGTGTGTTACTTTGATGGTTAAAAGAGTCATGATTTATAAGGAGAAAATTGTTCAAGAAGATCTTGTTATGAATGATAAAAAAAGTTCAATTTTGATTATAACACCTTTATAGGCATGGGCTAAAAAGGAAGTGCGACAAAACCAGATCGAATTTAATTATGATTTTGTTAATCAAATTCTGTATTAAAGGTGTCGTTAGGCCATAATCAATGTTGTTGAGCCGCTATATTGGATGATCGATGTTGTTGAGCCACTATATTAGTACCCTATGGACAAGATTAACCTCCGCATTCTCAGAATAGCCTCTCAAAGAGGAACACAAACCAAATTTTCCAGTTTACATTAGTTTTGAGCATGTAGAAGATAAAACCATGAGGTTTATCGTTATACTTTATTATAAGTGTAGTTATCACAAAAACATATCCATGTGTCTTTTACACCCTTTAGAAACATTGTACATGAAACTTCTTCAAAACATTAACAGCAAAATTTGGTTTTTTGAGCATAGGCCCGTAGGTTATTAATACCTCTAAAAAAAGGTTAATATATGGTTAAACTTCTGCAAGGTTATACTTGTTGGTTTGATTCGGCTGTGATCCGTTTTGTAGCTTATTAGAACCTCTTAACATACTTTGATAATGACAAAAAATCAAAACAACATTGACATCATGAAACCGTAAGAGATCAATATAAACAAGCAAAAAAACAAAGGATGAGCCACAATAACGAGAAAGAGGTCAAAATAGAAAGAGGGAAGAACTAATTGGTATTTACATTGTAAAAGTAGGGTGATGGGTTGTAAACTAGAGTTTTTTTTGGAGATCTAGTAAACAGGAGCAGTTAAAGTCACTACTTATAGATCAACGAGGTCAAGGGGTTTCGGGATTTGGTTTTGGGGATTAAACTTATTCTCGTGTTGGTAGGAGCAAGAAATAGGGGAGGGTTGCAAAGGTGCCCAAGAAAAGACACCCGATAAGGAAGGAAGCAGCGGTGGCGCCGGAATCAGGACGAATGGAAGCGTTGGCGGTGAGAATTAGAGCCATGGTGAGGACAATAGCGGTTTGGCTTGGATCTCGGTGGTGAAGTTCGTGATTCGGTCGGAAGGCTTGAAGAAGCCACCGAAACGAGTCAATGTCATATGTGATAAACATAGAGATTTTGGAATCCCGTCATTGGGCGTTGGCGTAGGTGGCGGAGTTGAGGTGGCTTTCAGGTTCCATTTCCGTGAAGAAGCAGCAATCCTGATGTAAAGGTAGCTTGTGATCATAGAAGAAGGGGGAGACGGCTGGTGAGAAGGGTTATCCTTCTTAATTTTTGAGGGTTTTTTAGGCAGAATAATTATTAATTTTTTACAACCGTATTTGATTCACATTCGAGATTGAGAGATATTTTGTGAGATTTTCTAGTTTTTGTTTTTCTTTCCTTAAGAACACAAGAATAGAGTTTTTTATTGGATTGATTCAGTTTATGTTATTTGAGAACGCCTTGCGTAATAATTCTTAGAGCATCTTTATCCCATATACTTAAAATTGTTTCTTATCTGACATTTTTATTTATTTTTTATTCATAAAAATATTTTAAAAACCTCTCTCCTCCATCCCAAAATTCACCAAAGTTTCTTCAATTATTTTTGTTATATATAAATTATGAAAGAGCCACTTACCTCCCTACATTTATGCAAAAAAGTAAAAACAAAATCTAAAATCATCTTCATTTGTAGAGTTGGGCAAGAAACTTGTCATATTGAATTTCTTATTTGAGATACTTCTCTCCACTCATCTTTAGAAGTCTTGAATAGAAAACTTCAATTTGATACCTTGATCTCCAGAATCTGCGTTCTCTCAATTATTACACATATTCTTATCTTTGTTTTTGATCTAGAGTATTTACCGTTAATACAATTGATCCGTACATTGCGGATTCACATATCATTCAGACTTATATTTTATATTATAAATTTAAGATTTATTTGCATACACTTTCGAGCGAACAATTCTGAAACACAATTCAAATGCTACCCCCAAATTGTTAGAAGAATTTATACATGGTGCAAAGATCAAAATGGTGAATAACATGAGAAAGATGACAATTATGAACTTACAGGCGCAATACACTTCTTATGAGCAAGATAAGATGAATGCTTATTGAACGGTTTATTGTTGTGACAGAATGACGAATATATAGATACAATGATAGAAGATCTTTATGAGGAAGATCTTATCTAACCCTAGTATCTATAACTAACCATAAGATCTTTCTAAATAGATAGATAAGAATATTGTGGTTAACATCCTCCCTCAAGTGAAGCATCATTCTTGAGTTGTATATAATTTGCGTAAATGTGTGAAACTTGACTCGAGACAAGGGCTTTGTTAGCACATAGTCGGTACGATCTTTTGTGAATACTGGCGAGTCCAGAGATGCTAGTAGGTTGGTTGCTGCAATGGTGACAAAACTGGCCACATCCGAAGAGAGAGTGCCTAGTAATGCCCCATTGACCAATCTATCCTAACGAAGGTATGTTTTGTATGATGGGTTGATTGTAGAAGAGTTTGGTAGTGTTTTGTCTGGAATGTTTGTGAGTATCATGACTGAGGGTATATTTCTATGGTCGTCTATACCCTATCAAAATATAATCCTGACTTAGCACTAAAACAAGTATAGTGGTTAAGTAAGGGTCGAACCCAAGAGAGTTACGGTTTTATTAGATGCAATTATTGATTATAGAAACAAGTAACAAAGGGGGGGTGGGGTTTGGTTGAATTGATGCACAGAAAACTTATGAAAACAAATAACGCGACAAGTAAGACAATGATGGATGAATCTACATTAGGTTGATTCTAAGCATGCAATTGCTACTTTGGTGAGTTCCTTTTACAAGTTTTCAAGTAATCTCCCGTTTCGATCATATATATGTGTTGAGCCAACCGGCATCAACACAACTTAACAAGTTAGTGTTCCGTAAACCTACAAGAACAAATAACAAGTTAGCTTTCAAACAAAGACTAAGGGATATAAAGAAAAGATTAAAACCGTTAAACTTATCTTTATATTTATGTTCCTTTTCTTTAAGCAATTACAACCCATTATTACTTAAAGTTTACTACTAGATTAAAGACCTGAACCCGGAACCTATTAATCCTAGTTCTTTGCATGCACTTTAGAACCTAAGGTGATCAATCTCAAGTAATAGTAAAACATGCAATTAGACATTGATGATCAAGGAAACACAAAGAATTACTAAATGAAAACTTCTATTAAAAAAACTTACAACCAAGGTAAGAATGCAGGTTCAAACCAACCCAATGTAGCAAGGAAGTTAGCAACTCATTACAATGGAAATGATGAGAAAATTGGATTCTAAGTGGAAAATGATGGATAATAATTTGGTTTTCTAGCAATCAACCAAGGCCTATTTATACTACAAAAGACACCAAATAGGAGTAAATGGCCGGCCCAAAACAACCACCTTTAATGCCATAAAGGTGGTGTAAACAGCCGGAGTAAAGCTTTTGTCGTTGAACTGCAGGGGCGGCCTTCAGCTCCGCAGGAGCGGTGAAGGCAAAAACGCTCGATCTTCTTCATGGCCACAGGGGTGGCTAGGTAATTCCGCAGGGGCGGATCTTTAATGCTCTTCAAACGTCTGACTCTTCAACTTCCTGCCGTTTCTGATGCCAAGCCGCCGGGGCGTCCCAGTGTCAACGCAGGGGCGGTGACACAGACTCTTCATCTTCCAGCTCCTAGGTTGAGGCGCAGGGGCGATGGTCTTCGCTTCTTCAGGGCAAGTCACCGCAGGGGCGCCAAGGGTGGACGCAGTTGCGGTGACCGTCTTCGTGGCTGGCGCTAGCGAAGGCGCAGAGAGCGCTCCGGAGTAAGGTGTCACCCGCGGGGGCGGTGAAGCAACAGAAGCTTTGTTTCGTGAACTTCACTCCTAAGTGCTTATTACTCTTTTCTTAGCTTCTTTTAGTCTTCTTCTTCTGGACCAAGGAGTTACTAGCATAAACCGACACTAATGCAATAAAAAGACTCTAAAAGCTATCCTAAATGATAGTGATTCCATCACCTATCAAACTCCCCCATACTTAGACCTTTTACTCGTCCCGAGTAAAACAAATGATAACAACTAGACTCAAAGGCCTCAGGAAGCATGGGCAAGCAGAAAAGACAATGAAAACAAAAGAAAAGCCAAGAAAGAAAGAAGGGAAAGAGAGGAAATGTGAGAAAAAGTTGAGAAACTACCATCCTTATTGCTCCAAGAGTGACATACCCGGACAACCTCCTTATGACTCCCCTTCTTATGTCGCCAAATACCGGAAAGGAAACCTACACTCGGTGTCGCTCATTTTGCCAAGGTGCCCTTTCGGGTTTTCACCTTGCCACTCTTCTTCTTTTCTTAGATGATCTCACTATGAACTCACATCCCTCAAGTCCAATTTTGCACCAAACTAAGGTTGGTCGGACTAGCTTCTTTTTACCTAACCCTTTCGGGTTTTTGGTTTATCCAAGGATTTTTTATGCCTTTTTTCATTTTTTTTATGAATTTCAACTACATAAGATTCAATGCAAAATAACTCAAAACAACTCCAAAACGACTATACATGCAATGATATGTTCCTCCCCCATACTTGAAGTACACTTTGCCCTCAAAGTGGAAATGAAGCAAAGATAAATATGGGAAAGGGAAGAGAAAAGATACCACTAGTGGGATGGTCCTGCTGGACCATCCGGACCCTTCTCCGGTGGGTATGGAAATTGGCGGAAGAAATGCTCTTGCCGACGGTAGATGTCATCAATGCGGGTCTGCTGAGCTTCCATCCGACGGCCAAAAGAGGTCTCAAAGCTGGCTTGCCAAGCCAGCTACTGAGTCTCCAGCTGCTGTTGCAGGGCCGCCTGCCAAGCCTCTTACCTCTGGTCGAAGTGGGAGGTCATGGAGGCTGCAAAGCTCGTCTGCCAGCTCTGCTGCTGCTCCAGCATGGTCCTTTGGTAGTCGGACTGCCATGTCCGGTGTTGGGTGGTCATAGCCGCCATCTGAGCCTGAAGGCTCGCAAGGGCCGGATCCTCCTCTGGTGTCGTAGTGGGCATCTCCTCGTCATTGGGGATGAGCATGTACTCATCCTGATCAGCCCGGCTGGAGCTCGCAGCATGCCTCTCCACAATGGCCACTAGCGGCCTCCTCGGTACGAAGGGATCTGCCGGAATGTAAAGCTCGGAGAGCTCATCCCCGAATGGTAAAGGCCAATGGAGGTAAGTGAGGTGGCTCCCATATGCAAGGGAGATCCAAAATAGGTTCTCCCCGTTCCGTCGGAGGAGCTTGCACCTCCTAAGCATCCCCTTAGTGTAAAGGGGAGCCTCAAGCTCGTCCTCTAGCTCGGACAGGTCCATCACCTGTGAGGCAATCAAGGAGATTACCCCATCACCGATAATTTCCCTCGGCTCGTTCCTCCTAATCCGCTTCAAAGCGGCAAGGAAGAGGGACGGTCAATCCATCACCTTCTCGCTCATCGGAAGGCAGGAGTATAGTAGTGGGAGGTCATTGAGGGTGACCTTGTTCTCCTCTTTGTGTTCACCGAAGACACTCATGAGGATCTTGGAGAGGAGCCTCAAGCAAGGGTGAGTTAGTTTATTGGAGTACTCACCCCCTGCATGGAACTCTGACCCGATAGCTGCCTGCCAAAACTCACACAGGTCCAGGGTCGGGACTAGATCCCACCAGTTTGCGGAGGGGTTGAGAGTCACCCCGAAGGCCTCCCGTAGCTGGTGGTAATCAAGTGTGTATTTCACCTTGTTGAACTTGAAAGTGATTCCAATACACACATGATCCTCCTTCTCCATGGTGAAGGTGGAGATGAACTGTCTACTGAGCTCGGGATATGTTGGAGCACTCCTCTATAGGAAGTCTCCGAGCCCAGCATTGGCCAGAAAGGGTTGCATGCCCTCCAGCATGCCTAGCTTCTCAAATGTAGGAACGTGCAAAAATCGAGTTGCGTATGATCCTATACCTCTCCTTCTCAGCTTCGGACATCTTGTATTTTTCTTTGTGGCTCCATTCTGGTATTTGATTTAGCAAAGGAATCAGAAACTTTCAAAAATAGGGAGATAAGACGATCCCGCTGTTGTGTTTTCCGCAGGGGTGGCTGAAGCAGGCGCAGGGGTGGCAAGGCGCAGGTGCGGGAGCTTGCAGGTGTAGGGGCGGGAGAAGTGCAGAGGGCGAATTCTGGGGAGCGACGAAGGTGGTGATGCTGAGGTCGTTCCGGTGACTTCTTTGTTGGTGTAGGCGTTGCCGGAGGTAGAGCAGGAGTGGAATTTTGTGGTGGTTGGTGATGAAGAGTGTAGTAAGGTGAGAGAGTTTGGAGGGAGGAAGGTGGAGCTGGTGAGGGTGGCGCAGGGGCGTCGCAAGGGTTAGCTGTCGTCGGAGGTGGCGCAGGGGCGTCGCAGGGGTGGCTTGTGAGTGTTTGGTGGGGGCGCAGGGGCGTTGCAGTTTGAGAGGGGTAAAGGCGAAGGAGATGTGGTTGTGGTTGGTGAGGAGATAGAGAGTGGGTGGGTGGGGTAGGTGTAGGGGAATGTTTTTGCGATTTCTATTTTTTTTCTTTACTGGGTGAACCCCCAGGGGCGGAAGCTTGTCGTCGTGGGGGCGGTGACAAGGGAGAGGGGCCATGCAGGCTCAGCGCCAGGGCGGCGCTGAGGATGTGTGACAAGAACAGCCGCCGCAGGGGCGTAGGGGAGTCACCGCGGGGGCGGTGACTAGTATGTTGCAGACACTGTCCCAGTGCCGGGGCGGTGTTGGGCATGGGTGTCACCGTGGGGGCGGTGACACTGAGCCACAGGGGCAGTTTTCTTGACTGAGGCTCCTTTTAATATTCCTTCGGGTTGCCTCCCGAGCAGCGCCTTTGTTTTACGTCGTTAGCTCGACGTAAGGCCTCTACTTCTCTTACTGTGCTTCCTCCAGCACCATCTCATCAATCAGATCGTTCTTGACTCCTTCAAGGTAAGGCTTTAGCCTTTGTCCGTTTACCTTGAACACCTTGTGCGTTTGGGGATCATAAAGATCCACAACTCCGTGAGGGTATACTTCGCTACCACGAACGGCCTTGTCCATCTCGAACGCAGCTTACCTGCAAAGAGTTTCAAACGTGATTGAAAGAGAAGTACCTTATTACCTACCTTGAAGTCCTTCCGGAGAATATTTCGGTCATGCCATGCTTTAGTCTTTTCTTTGTATGCGGTGGCATGATCATATGCATCTAACCTCAATTCCTCCAACTCTTACAATTGGAGCTTCCGGAATTCTCCCACTTCCTCTATGTTCATGTTGCACTTCTTTACCGCCCACCAAGCTTTTTGCTCTAATTCCACCGGTAGGTGGCAAGCTTTCCCAAACACGAGCCTAAAAGGAGACATCCCGATAGGAGTTTTGTAGGTTGTTTGATATGCCCATAGGGCGTCATTTAGCCTTGCACTCCAATCCTTCCGTCCGGGAGAGACCGTCTTTTCAAGGATGGTTTTTATTTCCCGGTTAGATACCTCAGCTTGGCCATTTGTTTGTGGATGATAAGCTGTTGACACTCGTTGGTGGACGTGATACTTCTTAAGGAGAGTTGTGATCGTCTTGTTGAAGAAATGGGTACCCCTATCGCTGATTAAGGCTTTCGGAATTCCAAATCGTGCGAAAATGTTTTCCTTAAGAAACGCTGCAACCACTTTTGAATCATCAGTTTTAGTGGTCTTTCCTTCCACCCACTTGGAAACATAGTCCACCGCAAGCAAAATATATGTGTGCCCGAATGAGGTAGGAAATGGCCCCATGAAATCAATTCCTCAATCGTCAAATATTTCGCAAAATATAAGAGAGGATTGGGGCATTTCATGTCTCCTTGAAAGATTTCCTATCCTTTGCCGTCTATCACACACTCTGCAAAACGCAAAAGTGTCTCGAAAAATGTGTGGCCAAAAGAAACCGTCATCCAAAACTTTTCTTGCAGTTTTGTTTGCCCAAAAGTGCCCTCCACATGCTTCGGAATGACAGAAGGTTAGGACAGATTGTACCTCATTGTCCGGAATGCAACGTCGGATCACTTGGTCACTACAATGCTTCCAAAGGTAAGGATCGTTCCAAACGTAGTGTCGAGCTTCAGCCTTTACCTTCTCTCGTTGTGCCTTAGTGAAATCTAGAGGGTACTCCTTCCTGACAATGAAGTTCATGATGTTTGCAAACCAAGGCTTAAAGGACTGGAGCTTAAGACAAACCTCTGTCGATAATTCCGCAGGGGCGCCTAGACTGAGCCGCAGGGGCGGCTGGCCGTAGGGGCGACTGGTGTGAGGCGCGGGGGCGGTTAGGCAACAGAGAGTTGTGTAAAATGTATCGTCTGGAAAACTTCCAGCTATCTCTCTTCCTTTTCTTGGATCCTCCTCTACTTTCACTAGCCTGCTCAAATGATCGGCCACTAGGTTCTCAGCCCCCTTCTTGTCCCGTATCTCTAGGTTAAACTCACTTAGAATGAGCACCCATCGAATCAATCGTGGCTTTGATTCCTTCTTCGTCATGAGGTACCTAAGAGCTGCATGGTCAGTGAAGATAATTACCTTTACCCCAAGTGGGTACTGCCTGAATTTCTCAAGGGTAAAAACCACCGCTAACATTTCCTTCTCGGTGGTAGAGTTTTCCTTTGCGCTCCATTGAGTGTCATAGACGCATAATGGATCACATGTGAAGCCCGTCCGTCTTTTTGTCCTAAGATTGCTCCAACGGCGTAATCATTGGTGTCACACATGATTTCGAAAGGTTTCTCCCAATCCGGAGAACAAATGATCGGTGCGTTGGTGAGACATGCCTTCAAAGTGTCGAAAGCTTTCTTGCAACTCTCATCCACTATGAAGGTGACGTCTTTCTTGAGCAATTCGCAAAGGGGTACCGAGATCTTCGAAAAGTCTTTGATGAAACGTTGGTAGAAACCTGCATGACCAAGAAAAGATCGGATTTCCCGAACATTAGTAGGATAAGGTAAATTTTGAATTACATCAACCTTTGCCCTATCTACCTCTATCCCTTTTGAGGATATTACATGTCCTAGCACAATTCCTTGTTCGACCATGAAATGGCAATTTTCCGAATTAAGAACTAAATTGGTTTCAACATATTTTTCAAGAACAAGTTTTAAATGTCCTAAACATGCATCAAAACTATCTCTATGGACGGTAAAATCGTCCATGAAGACCTCAATGAAATTTTCTATGTATTCGGAAAAAATACTTATCATGCACCGTTGGAAGGTGTCGGGTGCGTTGCAAAGTCCAAATGGCATTCTGCGGTACGCAAAAGTGCCAAATGGGCAAGTGAGCGTCGTCTTTTCTTGATCTTCTGGTGCAATGGCTATTTGGAAATAGCCCGAATATCCATCAAGGAAGTAGTAGTACTGATGACCTGCAAGACGTTCCAACATTTGGTCAATAAAAGGTAATGGGAAATGGTCTTTACGTGTTACCTTGTTGAGCTTGCAGTAGTCAATGCAAACTCTCCATCCGGTTTGTGTTTTGCTCGGGACCATCTCTCCATGTTGATTTTCCACCATGGTGATGCCTCCTTTCTTTGGAACCACTTGGGTTGGACTAACCCAAGTGCTATCTGAGATAGGGAAGATCATATCTTCTTGGAGGAGCTTCAACACTTCCTTCTTGACCACATCCATCATTGGCGGATTCAACCTTCGTTGAGGTTGCCTAGAGGGTTTGGCTTCATCCTCAAGTAAGATCTTATGCATGCAAGTTGAAGGGATTATCCCTTTGATGTCAATTGCCCATTCAAGAGTTGTCTTGTGCTCTTTTAGCACTTTCACCAACTTGTCTTCTTGACCGGTGGTCAACTTGTTGGAGATGATCACTGGCAAGGTAATGTGTTCACCAAGGAAAACGTACTTGAGGTGTGACGGAAGGTCCTTCAATTCTATTTCTGGTGCCTGCACTATAGACAAAAAAAGCTTCTCGCTTGGGGTTAGTTTAGTGGGTCCAATGGCCAAATTGGAGATAGGTAGCCTTTTTTGCCCATCTAATTGGGCTAGGACCTCTTTCATGTTGGATGTTAATACATATTCTCATTTGAAATTATCAATGTCATGCTCAATTACATTTTTCAACTCATCAACATCAGAATTATCAAATACATCTTGCACAAAAGGTTCAACAATGTCAATAGCACATAAAGAATGATCATCACTAGGAAATCACATTGCATCGTAGATGTCAAATTCCACTACTTCACCATCAAACTCCATGGTTAGTTTGCCACTAACATAGTCAATTTTAGTCCTAGTAGTTTTTAAAAATGCGAATCATTTTCCATTTCCATTACAAAGAAGTCAACACGAAATATTAGGTTATCTACCATTACTAATACATCTTCAATTATCCCTTTCGGGTACACATTAGATCTATCAGCAAGTTATACCACAATCCTAGTTTTCATTAATGGCCCAAGGCCAAGTGATTTGTAAATCGAATATGGTAAAACATTGATAGAAGCACCAAGATCAAGCATTTCTTTGTCAAAGCGGGTTTCCCCTATAACACAAGGAATGCTTACCATGCCCGAATCGCTACACTTCTTGGGCATTCTCCGTTGGAAAACAGCCAACACATGCTAACTTACTTCCACTTTTTGTTTCCCCTTCAGCTTATGGTTCCTCTTGATAGTGCAAAGTTCCTTCAAGAAACGAGCATACTTAGGAATACTTTTCACCAACTTAAGGAGGGGAATGTTTACCTCGCATTTGGAAAAAAAGTCTCAAAGAGGTTTTTGTCCTCAATGATTCTTCTCTCCTTCAGAGCCTCAGGAAACAGAGCTGGTGGTTTCTCAAAGTACAGTGGTGGAAAGTTAGGCCGGATGTAAGAATCCTTCTCAGCAGAACCTTCTATCGTGTTTTCCACAGGGGCGTCAGCTTATATGCGCAGGGGCGGCTCAGGGGTTGTCACTGCAGGGGCGGGGACATCCAGCCGCAGGGGCGGCGTCTTCTTGGTGTTGGGCCTAGTTGCAGCCGCGGGGGCGGCTGTGGGTGCGGTAAACTCGACAGAGGGTTTGCTTTGTGATTCTTTTACTGATTTTTGTTGGATTTGCTTCCCACTCCTTAATGTTAGGGCACTAACATTCTCCGGAAAATCTAACTTCGGTCCTTGTAATGGCTTCCTCCATTTGACCAACCTGTTTTTCAAGGTTCTTGATGCTGGATTCTGTTGTTTGGACATGAGTAGCAAAGTGTTTAGTCAAAACCTGCAACATATCTTCAGTTGTTTGATACTTACCTTGTCGGGGCTGCTGTTTGTTTTGTTGATCCCTCCAACGAAAGTTTTGTTGATCACACCAGTTTGGCATGAAATTTTGTGCATAGGGATCGTTCCTAGGCCTTTGTTGTTGTGGTTTTCCATAACTCATCGCGTTTACCTCAGCATCATCATCCTGGACTTGAGGATACATGTCCGTTGGATGGTATGGGTCAGCACACACTCCACAAGCTTTAAGCTATTGTGGGGTTCCCATAAGTGTTAGTCTCTTCACCACCTCCTTCAGCTCTGCGAGCTCAGTGGAGATCTCACTCTTCTCAGAATTCACAGCATGAACACCTCTCTTGGAAGGAGTCCTTCCAAAGTTCCGGGTCCCTTCCGCTAGTTCCTGAATTTTTTCAAAAGCAAGGTCAGGGGTAGAGTTAAGAATGTTACCTCCGCAAGCCGCATCGACGATCCTCCTTTCATTATCGAGCAAGCCATTGTACAAGTACAAGACTAGATCTTGAGTTGAATATCCGTGGAAAGGACAGCTGGATCGGAGGCGTGCGAATCTTTTGAAGTACTCATAAAGAGTTTCGTCCGCCTCTTGCTCGATGTTGCATATAGCTTTCTTCAAGTTATTCGCCTTCTTGGCTGGGAAGTATTTCTCCAGAAACGCCTTGTGGAGGTTCTCCCATGTGTCGATACTCCCGGATTGAAGGTGGTAATACCAATCATCCGCTAAATCTTTGAGTGTGAAGCCGAATGCCCTCATCTTGATTTGTTTTTCAGTAATATTGGCCGGCTTCATGCTCATTAATACGGTATGGAACTTCCCAAGGTGTTTGATGGGGTCTTCACCACTTAGCCCATGGAAAGATGGAAGCAAGTGGATGAGACCCAGCTTGAGCTCAAAGTTGATTCCTTCCCCTAATTCCGGTATGGTAACCGCAAGAGGGTTTTGAGCCAAAGTGAGCTGAGTAAGTTGACGAAGAGTACGATCAACCATTTCTTGGTGGAGTTGTTGTTGTCTTCGTTGCCGGATGTGCGTCCTCTCAATTTCTAGATCAAAAGAAGCAAAACCGGAGTTAGTAGCACGGGTTTGAACCATAAAAATGGTTCAAACCAATAATCAATAATAACAATAGAATAAACACACTAAACTCCCCGGCAACGGCGCCAAAATTTGACTGAGGGTATATTTCTATGGTTGTCTATACCCTGTCAAAATATAATCCCGACTTAGCACTAAAACAAGTATGGTGGTTAAGTAAGGGTCAAACCCAAGAGAGTTACGGTTTTATTAGATGCAATTATTGATTATAGAAACAAGTAACAAAGGGGGGTTTGGTTGAATTGATGCACACAAAACTTATGAAAACAAATAACGCGACAAGTAAGACAATGATGGATGAATCTACACTAGGTTGATTCTAAGCATGCAATTGCTACTTTGGTGAGTTCCTTTTACAAGTTTTCAAGTAATCTCCCGTCTCGATCATATATATGTGTTGAGCCAACCGGCATCAACACAACTTAATAGGTTAGTGTTCCGTAAACCTACAAGAATAAATAACAAGTTAGCTTTCAAACAAAGACTAAGGGATATAAAGAAAAGATTAAAACCGTTAAACTTATCTTTATATTTGTGTTCCTTTTCTTTAAGCAATTACAACCCGTTATTACTTAAAGTTTACTACTAGATTAAAGACCCGAACCCGGAACCTATTAATCCTAGTTCTTTGCATGCACTTTAGAACCTAAGGTGATCAATCTCAAGTAATAGTAAAACATGCAATTAGGCAATGAAGATCAAGGAAACACAAAGAATTACTAAATGAAAACTTCTATTAAAAAAGAATTTACAACCAAGGTAACAGTGCAGCTTCAAACCAACCCAATGTAGCAAGGGAGTAAGCAACTCATTACAATGGAAATGATGAGAAAATTGGATTCTAAGTGGAAAATGATGGATAATAAGTTGGTTTTCTAGCAATCAACCAAGGCCTATTTATACTACAAAAGACACTAAATAGGAGTAAATGGCCGGCCCAAAACAGCAACCTTTAATGCCATAAAGGTGGTGTAAACAGCCGGAGTAAAGCTTCTGTCGTTGAACCCCAGGGGCGGCCTTCAGCTCCGCAGGGGCGGTGAAGGCAAAAACGCTCGATCTTCTTCATGGCCGCAGGGGCGGCTAGGTAATTCCGCAGGGGCGGATCTTTAATGCTCTTCAAACGTCTGACTCTTCAACTTCCTGCCGTTTCTGATGCCAAGCCGCCAGGGCGTCCCAGTGTCAACGCAAGGGCGGTGACACAGACTCTTCATCTTCTAGCTCCCAGGTTAAGGCGCAGGTAGAGGCGCAGGGGCGATGGTCTTCGCTTCTTCAGGGCAAGTCACCGTAGGGGCGCCAAGGGTGGACGCAGTTGCGGTGACCGTCTTCGTGGCTGGCACTAGCGAAGGCGCAGAGAGCGCTCCGGAGTAAGGTGTCACCCGCAGGGGCGGTGACACTACTCCGCGGGGGCGGTGAAGCAACATAAGCTTTGCTTCGTGAACTTCACTCCTAAGTGCTTATAACTCTTTTCTTGGCTTCTTTTAGTCTTCTTCTTCTGGACCAAGGAGTTAGTAGCATAAACCGACACTAATGCAATAAAAAGATTCTAAAAACTATCCTAAATGATAGTGATTCCATCACCTATCATATCACTATGGTGGTGAAAGGTTTCGTGGGTTCCTGAGGGTTTTGTAGTGTACTGGGATACTCAGCCATGGTTGGGTAGGTTTTGTTGGTTCGTTACCATTATTTAACAGATAAAGCAAGAGGCTTGCGATGAAGAGTGAGATAGCTGCGACAGGGAGACTTCACTCAGAGCGGCGGGGAAGATCAGTGGGGGCGGCTCCGGACTGGCCGGCAGCGAGGGTGAAGGCAGGGGCTTGGAGACATAGGCGGTTCCCGGTTGTGCTTTCTGGTGGCAGTAGATGACAGAGGAGGGTTGAGGGATTTAGAGAAGGAGGTCGAGAGGGATGATTGTAGAGAAGACTTAGGTTTCATGGGTAGACTTGCAATAGTCTGTTCAGTAGTAGGCTAGTTGTTGGGATCAGGGGCGGCCCTTGGGGGGGGGGCGCCCCAACCCTCAATTTTTTTTATTTTTTTTTTGTGAAAAAAAATCGTTTCAAAATAGGTTGTGGCTTCTCTCATTTATAAAATTGTTTTCTACGGTTTTTTTTATTTAAATATCACTATTCTTGTGTTATATTTAAATGTTTTTTTTTATCTTTCGCCAAAGTGAACGAAATTTCAAAAGAATTTCCCGTTTTAGACTCGGAGTGAAATAATTCACCAAAATACACGAGATTTGTTGTTTGGATTAGAAGGCGGTTTTAGACCACACTCTTATTTGTAAAAAGCGTTGTAGAGGACAACGTTTTAATATCTGAAATAAAGATAATAAACACACAAATAGAGGTGCGGTCCTAGACCGCGGCTATAGTGTAACGTTTTTGAAAAAAAAACTAAAGAGGCGCGGTTATAGACCGCGCCTATAGGACAACTTTTTTTTTTTTAAAATATATAGGCGCATTTTAAGTGTAATGTTTTTTTAATTTTTTTTTGTATTTTTGTTTATTGTAAGTAGATGACATATTGACTTTGTTTTTATCGCTATTTTATTTTCATAGATATTTTTATCAAAAATAAAATTTCACCCCCCCCCCCTTTAAAATCATGCGGCCGCCACTGGTTGGGAGCATCTGTGGTTGCAGGGATAGGCGAAGGTGATCCGGTGAGGAGGAGATGGAGGAGGGAAGCATGAGGTGTGGATGCAGAAGGCCGTTTGGTGTGGCTGCATATGAAGGCCAATAGAGATGACATAGCGGAGGAGAATAGGATCGAGAGTGCCGTTAGGCATATGGCTTTGATACCATATGAGCAAGATAAGATGAATGCTTATTGAACCGTTTATTGCTGTGACAGAATGATGAATATATAGATACAATGATAGAAGATCTTTATGAGGAAGATCTTATCTAACCCTAATATCTATAACTAACCATAAGTCTTTCTAAATAGATAGATAACACTTCTTACAACCAGTCAATTGTTGCAGATGAAAAGAGTGAAGACAGCAATAACATAAACTGAAGTGTACATATACATAAAAATGCTTTGTTTGTTGTTATGCTTCCTATCAATCTACTCCAAATTATAACTACACAAGTACATACATTCTAAAACAATTCAGAATGAAGAAGAGAATGTTTTCTGTGTATTTACTGAGACATACAAACACAAATATATATATATATATATATATATATATATATGTGTGTGTGTGTGTGTGTGCTGAATAAGCTTATACATGGTAGTTATAGAGAATAGAATATTGTATACTGAGTATATCGGGAGAGAGAATATTTGTCATCAACGACTCTATTGTGAATGTGTATTTCCATATCCTCCCTCAAGTTGGAGCGTATATGTTATGTACACCCAACTTGGGAAGAAAATTACAAAACGAAATCTTGCCTAATGTCTTTGTGAACACGTCGGCTAGCTGATCAGTAGTACGAACATAGGCAGGGAGAAGAGTTTCCTTTGTAATCTCATCACGAACAAGATGGCAATCGACCTCAATGTGCTTGGTACGTTCGTGATAAACTGGATTATTGGCGATGTGTAAAGCCGACTGACTATCGCAGAAGAGGTTGATAGGTTGATCATGGGGGATACGGAGGTCATGAAGTAAACCTTTGATCCATTTTAGCTCGCATGTGATGTTGGTCATAGATCGATACTCAGCCTCGGTGGAAGAACGGGATATAGTCGTTTGTTTCTTCGTTTTCCATGATATGGGCGAGGTACCAAGGAAGATCATCCAACCGGAGAGCGAGCGACGAGTAAGCGGACAACCCGCCCAATCTGAGTCACACCACCCATGTAATTAGAGAGTGGCAGAAGCACGCATGAGGATGCCTTGACCAGGGCTACCTTTGAGATATCGAACGACTCGTAACGCAGCTTGCCAATGGTCGGTACGAGTTTGTTGCATGAATTGTGAAAGGGTGTGCACAGAGTAGGCCAATTCCGGTCGGGTGAAACAAAGATAAATGAGACGTCCTACAAGCCGTCTATATTGTTCTGAGTTGTTGAGCAATGGGGATGTTGAAATGGCAAGCTTGTGGTGGGAGTCCATTGGGAACTCTGCAGGTTTAGGTCCAAGCAATCCTGTTTCCTTAATTATGTCCATCGTGTACTTTTGTTGACATAAAGAGATTCCAACTTGAGAGCGAACTACCTCCACACCAAGAAAATATTTCAATTGACCTAAGTCTTTCATTTTAAAACAATCACTGAGGTAGGCTTTGAAAGTTTGAATTGCCTTGTTGTTGTTGCCTGCAACGATGAGATCATCTACATAGACAAGAACATGAATCTGCAAAGACCCACGTGTTAGTGTAAATAAAGAATAGTCCGAGTAACATTGGTGAAAATCATACCGTTTGAAAGCGTTAGACAACTTTGCAAACCAACAACGGGGAGCTTGCTTTAACCCGTATAGAGATTTGTGAAGTTTACACACCATAGTTGTGTTTGATGCTCGGAAACCAGGAGGGGGTTTCATGTACAGTTCTTCGACTAAATCACCGTGAAGAAAGGCGTTGTGAACGTCCGTTTGATGAAGTTCCCAATTCTTTATAGCGGCGACAACGAGAACCGTCCGAATAGTAACCATTTTAACAACAGGAGCGAATGTGTCAGAGTAGTCGATGCCTTCTAATTGGTGGTTACCAAGGATGACTAGTCGGGCTTTGAATTGTTCCACTGATCCGTCTGACTTGTGTTTATTCCTATACACCCATTTGCAACCCAAAGCACGTTTTCCAGGTGGTAACGGTGTGAGTGTCTATGTGTTGTTATTGTGTAATGTCGTAACCTCGTCTTGCATAGCATCGCGCCATCGTATGTCTTTGTCTGCAACAGAAAAAGTGGTAGGCTCTACATTCTTTGTGATGGATACAACAAATGCATTATGGTGGGGCGTTAGTCGATGATAAGAGTGGAATGTTGTAATAGAATTAGGCTTACCGGAGGATATCAAATGTTTGTTGGACTTTTGCTCTTGTGGAAAAACTTTAATGGTGTTGGTGACAAAACCTTGGAGTCGAGTAGATGGCGTTTTGTTGCGATGACCACGTCCAGAGGGGGGAATATCGGGAACTATGGTCATTGCTTCTGGAGGTTGCACAAAGTTAGAGAGATTTGTTGCTTCCAAAGGAGGCGGAGTTGAGGATGATGGCAAGAGGTCTTTAGGGGTTGGGGACGTTGGTTGAGCTATTGGGAGAGATGAGTTTTCATCATCGTCACATGCAGAAGGAAATTGATAGTTTGTTGTAGAAGGTGTTATAGTTGGTGGTGTAATGTACGGAAATTCGTGTTCATATAAAGTGACATCCCTAGAGACAAAGAAAACATTAGTATCTAAATCAAATAGGTGCCACCCTTTCTTGCCGGATGGGTATCCCACAAAGATGCAACGTCGGCTACGACTTGCAAACTTGTCACACCCTTTGGTTTGAACATGTGCATAACACAACGAGCCAAAAACACGTAAATGGTTGTACGAGGGAGAACGATTATATAGAATTTCATATGGAGTTTTACCCTTAAGGATATATGATGGTAAACGGTTTATGAGATAACATGCGGTGAGCACGCATTCTCCCCAAAAATCAATAGGCAAGTTGCCTTGAATTTGAGAGCACGTGCCACGTTTAATATGTGACGGTGTTTTCTTTCGACGCGTCCATTTTGTTATGGAGTACCTGCACAAGATGTTTGAAACACAATATCATGACTATTGAAATAGCTACGCATATATGTGAATTCCGTCCCGTTGTCGCTTCGAAATACTTTAATGTTTGTGTTAAAATTGCGAGTAATGTACGAGAAGAAATTGAGAAGTGTTGGCATCACCTCTTTCTTATTAGCAAATAAATTCACACTGCTCGGGAATGATCGTCCACTATTGTAAGGAAATAAAAAGCACCACAAGAGGAGGTCTTCCTATAAGGTCCCCATAAATCACAATGAATCAAGTCAAAACAATTGTTTGCAATAGTGTCACTTAATGGAAAGCGATTTCTAGATTGTTTGGCTCGGTGACAAACGTCACAAGCGTGTGTTATTATGCTGAAAACTAAAGTTACCACATTCAGTAGGTGTTAACTTGTGTACTTTCAACGACGGATGTCCCAAGCGGTTATGCCATAAGACTTATGTTTGAGCAAGACGAACATGCAATGCTTGTTGTGACGGTTGTTGAAGGAAGTAGTACAATCCGCCACGGCGTTTAGCCACACCAATCATCTTCGTCAAGGTGCGGTCTTGAATGATACACAAGTTAGGGGTGAATTGAACATGACATTGATTGTCGCCCATTAATTGAGTAATAGAAATTAAATCACAATTTAATTTGGGAACATAGAGAACATGATGCAAAGTAAGGTAAGGATTTAATTCAACAGTCCCTTCCATGGTGGCCTCGACTTGCTCCCCTTCTGGAAGTCCGACTAGATCACTTTTAATCAGTTTGAGAGAACTGAGTCGTTCTCGATTACCTGTCATATGATTAGTAGCTCCTGAATCAATGATCCACAACACATTATTATCCTTACAAGTCATGTGCTCACTATTACTGATTTTGTGATTGTTTAGGAGTTGAATGAGTCTGAATGTGATCACCGTTGAGGCTCGGAATATTGCGGACTTCAGCCTCCATATTGGTCCTGCTACCTCCATTAGTGTGGTTGACATGTGTTGTGTTGACCCTAATGGGAGCTCCATTATTGCGTTCACTAGTGGACCGAGATTGTGAGGAGTTTGCGGGACGATCCTTCTCGATTTTGCGAAATCGATCTACCCACCATTCAGGAAACCCAATAATATGAAAACAGCCGGAGGCCTCGTGACCCGTACGGTTGCAATGAGTGCATGTTGTTGGACTTGTTTTGTTGTCCCCTCGCCGACGAGAATCGGACTTGGAACGGCCATTTGACTGGGCTGATAGTGCCATTTGAGAGTGCTCTATACGTTCCTCCCTGTGGCGTCCCATGCTTTGAACTTGCTCCTCCTGTGTAAGAATAGAATATACCTTGTTTAGGGAAGGAATGGGTTCGGTGGCGAGGAGAGTTGAACGAACGGTGCCGTAACTAGTGTCATCCAGGCCCATAAGGAAATGATGAACCCGATCAGCATCACGTCGCTTGTTCATTTTAGTTTGAACATCACAGGTACAACCTTGACAAGTGCAAGATGTGATGGGGTATTGAGCCAATTCATCCCATAAACACTTCAATTTTCCATATTAAGCAAGTATGGACATGCTACGCTGCTTTGTGTCTGCAATCTGGTACTTCAGTTGTTGGATTTTTGGGCCATTTGTGATGGAAAATCTTTCTTTGATTTCTGTCCAGAGTGCTTTTATGGGAGTAATTGTGGTTCTCATATCGGATTCTATGGTATTTTGGATCCATGAAACCAACATTGAGTTAACTGTCCACCAATCCTCGAGTTCGCTGGATTCGGCGGCGGGTTTGTAGAGAGTTCCATCGATGAAACCCCACTTTCTTCTTGCTCATAACGATGTCCACACAGCTCGTGCCCACTCATCGTAATTGGCTCCTTTGAGTTGAACTTGTGTGATAACATTTCTTGGGTTATCATTGGAGTTCAAATCATATGGGGAGTAGATTTTCCTGGGAATTTCGTTGCCTTTGTCATGTCCTTTTTCATTGGACATGGGCGCTTCTTTTGTTTAGAGGATCAAACAAGAAAAAAAAATGGAGTCTTTGGCTCTGATACCATAAAACAATTCAGAATGAAGAAGTTTTCTGTGTATTTACTGACACACTGACACACACACACACAAACACACACACACACATATATCCTATGAGAACACCCCTAACGTGTATACATGAGAACAGATTTGTAATTATTATTAGTTTTGTTACGAAGGTGTCATATCGTTTAATGTATTATTCGTAGTTATTGTTGGTTGAGTGGATTATTCGTAGTTATTGTTGTATTCCTAATTATTATTATTCGTAGTTATTATTAATTATGATATCTACCTAAATCTCAACCCTTAATACTCATCAGCCAACGGTGTACGGTGTACGATTGTTATATATATATATATATAGAGAGAGAGTATAGATCTTATGAGAACACCCCCTAACGTGAGAACATGAGAACAGATTCGTAATTATTATCAGTTTTGTTACGAATGTGTCATATCGTTTAATGTATTATTCGTAGTTATTGTTGGTTGAGTGGATTATTCGTAGTTATTGTTGGATTCCTAATTATTATTATTCGTAGTTATTATTATTTTTGATATCTACTCTAAATCTCAACCCTTAATACTCACATCCAACCGTGTACAATTATTCTCATGTTTTCACTTAGGGGTGTTCTAATGGGAACCACACCCCCTCTATATATATATATATATATATATATATATATTACGAGAACATGGGAGAACATGGTAGTTACATGGTAGCTGCAACTACATGGTAGTTGGAGAGAATAGAATATTGTGTAATGAGTATATCGGGAGAGAGAATATTTGTCATCAACGGCTCCAGTGTGATGTGTATTTCCATACATTCTGATGCAATCTCAATATTTTATTCCACTGACAAAGCCTTTCGCTCTGCCGCAACCAATCAGAGAATTACGACAAAGAACCTGGATTCCGATTCATCAATATAAAAAATGGAGGGAAGAAGAGAGAGAAAGAGATTGACCTTGAGCTGTTGGAGGAAGAGAATTGAGCAAGGGTGAGCAGGAAACTCGTAATTGAACTTAAATCCTCGATCGAAGAGGCTAACAATTCCATCGTCGCATCCAATGGCTACTTTACCTCGGCCACTGGAAGAACAATTGATCTCCCCCTTAATCTCCTCAGGAATTTTGCATTTTCCACCATAATTTTCTTCGAAGTGAACTTCGCTACAAATCTACCATTACGAATCAAAGCACTAAAATCAGAGCCTCAAAAACCACCGTTACACACGCGCCCCCAAAACCTGATACCCTGAAACGCTACAACGGTAACGTGTCATTGGAAACTGTCAGAATTCAGAAACGTCTCAAGAGCTTTGGGCCATGAACAAGCACAGGCCCATTACACTCAAACAGCCCGTTTAACTTCTTACCGTAACAAGAAGTCCGACAATTGCTGCCATGGAAAACAATCTCAGGTTGAAGCTTAAAATTAGAGCCCCTGGGTGCTTTCTTTGCAATTCTCGTTGAAATCAGAAAATTTCTGGAAATTGAAATAATGGTGATATTTGTTTATAACATTTTTGTGCGAATCTGATTGTTGATCTTTAGTTTTTTGTTCACTGTTGTTGCAACGATCAAATGACACTTAATTGGGTGCTTCGTCCAGATTCAGTTTGTGGTTTTGATCAATCGACAAGGAAAAGTCAGGTTGACGAAATGGTACTCGCCCTTCACACAGAAGGAAAGATCTAAGGTATTTTTCCCTTGGATGTAATGCATTATAATGTAATTATATATAAAATCAAATAATATATTTTGAAGGTTATAAGGGAGCTTAGCGGAATGGTTATATCAAGAGCGCCAAAGCTTTGTAATTTTGTGGAATGGGGTGGTTTTAAAGTTGTGTATAGGAGGTAACATACATGTTTCTTGTATGTATTTGTCGAAGTGTGGTACATTTCCACACTCAACAGTATCATCAATCTTGTTGCGATTCATTCATATATAGTCTTCACTATGTTAAGAACCAACTGAAGGTATGCAAGTCTGTATTTCTGCATGTGCGTTGACCAAGATGATAACGAACTGGAGATCCTCGAGATAATCCACCATTACGTCGAGGTCCTTGACCGGTACTTTGGTAGTGTGAGTATCCTAATTCTTTCTTTTCTTGTTACTTGCAATGTTGCTAATCAATGCAAATTGCTCCTTGTAAATATTTTTTCAGGTTTGCGAGTTGGACTTGATCTTCAACTTTCACAAGGTATGTGTTACTATTGAGCTGTCATCATCATCGTATGATCTTTGTTTTTCGCATTTGGGTCGCGACGTATTTTTGCTTTCAACTTGTAAGGCCTATTATCTACTCGACGAGATCTTGATTGCTGGTGAACTCCAAGAATCGAGCAAGAAGACAGTAGCACGTCTGGTTGCTGCACAGGTGCATTTCTTTCAGTACTGGTTGTTTCATGCATTGCAGGCTACAAAATAAGCTTCTTGTGTTTGTTGTAGGATTCTCTAGTGGAGGCTGCAAAAGAGCAAGAAAGCTCTTTAAGTAATATGATAGTCCAGGCTACAAAATAAGCTCGCTGTTGACGTCAAGGTCTATTTCTACTCCCATACCTTTAATCAAGGTAAATAGATATTATTTTACATCCACAGGATACAACTACAGTTCTTTTGGGACAACTAAGCAAATTGAGTATCTCAAATTTTTATATATTTGAGGGAAAAATGTATTAAGATCCAACTTGATTTTCTTGACTAGAAAACAAGTTCCAAGACCCATGACAAGATCTTGTTTAAATTACGAGTTCGTAACGTTTAAATCTTATTTGAGCTTGTACATTTTGACAATGTTGATACTCAATTCAGGATTATAGGATCCTGGACAACTGATTTTACAAGGACTTCCATGTCCTTGGCTGTGAATCCGTCGTTCGACAGATAGAATCTCTGCAACACTTTACTCATCCTCCAGAACACATCCTTGCAAGCTTTTGGAACTATGCTATCCTTGTCCTGTAAAACCAATCTAACCAACTCTCTTCTCTTAGTCTCGGCCACTAGCATCAGCTCTGACATAGCATCTTCTCTGGATATGCCACCCTGGTGATGATGCATGTAAACTGAGACCGCGTTCACTTTTCCTTGGTTTGCCTCTCTCTACATCAAGGTTCATGGTTGATGTGGTTAGTACATGAATTGAGTTTTTGTCCTACTGCAGTTAACCAAATATGGTACTCGGTATGACAATAAAGAAAATATCTATCTAGAACTTTGCCAGAGCCTAGAGTTGGGATTTCACATTGGGATGGGTAAGGAATCTCGTGAAGGTTAATCCGACCCACCACCATACAAACTTATTTATCATTCAACCACTTGTCACCCCTAAGGGTGGGCCTAGTTTAGTATTAAATACAGGAATGGAGAAAAAATATTCCTGAGATTAATATAAAAATCCAAATAATTGGAAGCATGATGAGAAAGTTATTAGTGCTCAGATTTGAAATATAAGTAGAGCAATGAGTACCTCAAAACCTCGAACATCATTCAGTAGTCGGCCAGTGGTGCTCATGAGTTCGAACAGTTTATGATATTCATCACTTCTGACCACCTCTTCGGAGAGATTGGGAGCTACTAGATACAGACTTGGAAGAACAATCGGCCCCAAAGCAAAGGATACAAATCCGTTTTCCAGGTACTCCTCCAATGTTGGCATTGATGGATTCCGTGTCATCTCTGCTTCCATCCACATTGACTTCATGAGTTTTAACCACTGCCAGAAAACGTGTGTTTACATGAATGAAAACCCCCAACATGTAAGACTAAAACGACACCAAGTTTGAGAAGTCCAAACAACTAGAGAAACCTCATTCACCATTTCACCTTAGCATGATGAAATAAGCCACTTGATTTTTTCTTGCACAAGATAATAAGTACAAAATGCTCTGACAAACTGACATTTTCCCTGGATAGTAAATTTTCTATGAAAGAATTTTCTTAAAGAAAGCAAAAATTTAGTAACTAGAGACTTACAATTTCGATTATGTGATCCACAACGTTTCGATCTTGCCAAGCATGTGCTCCCTGTGCAATCTCACAGATGGTATCGCGAAGGGTTGTGAATATGATTCTAACATTCTCTGAACAGCAATCAACTTCAGTTGCATCCCACCTATATCATGTCAGGTTTATCCATATATATTCTAAACAGATCAAGAAAAAAAAAAGGAAGTGCAAGGAATCTACAGAGTTACCGCTCCATCAAATTGATGAGGTTTTCTTGTTCCTCTGCAGAGCTTCCAACATCAAAGAAATCATCTACGACTGTTGTAAGAACACCGTTCTTAGCCCACGATAAGCGTGCACCAGAAAATCCAGGAGCAAACATGATCGCTGCGGCTGAGAAGTAGCAATAACCAAGTTTCTGTCTAGAAAATGTTAGCTGGTCTAGCTTGTTCTCCAGAACCCACCTGGTTTACATTAGAGAAAAGATTATCATCTCATCATACATATATCCTTAGCTCAGAAATCCTTTCCACCCACAGCAGAAATTGGAAAATCAATATGGTTTTGAATATTCAAATATAAAGACTAAGAGCAGAAGGAACATATATTAATACCGCTTAAGCTGTCTCATTTCTTCACCGTGTATTGACTGGCAATAATTGAAATCTTCTACTGCTAATCTCAACATCACCTCATTTGAGAAGTTCTTGAAACTGATAATTATTTACAGCAATAAGTGAATGATGAGTAACCAGATAAAAGGCAGCAGGCCTCTGATGCCTAAACGAAATCATAGATTAAACAAATAGGAAGTACGTTACAAAACTGGTCAGGAAACTGCATAACTATTACCTATACGCTGTCTTAAGAATCATTGTATTGTCCAAGCTGTAATGCTCTATGTATTTTCTGGTCGTTACACGGTCCAAGCTTGAGCGATAAGGACTTGTTAGTGCATCTTCCACCTAAGAACAAACAGAACGCTTTCCAACATGTAACAACTGAAGAAGAAACAGGAGGGGAAAAGGAAAAGAAAGATGAGTAATAGAGCCAGTACCTCCTGTGTGATTTTTTTCTGAAACTGATCTGCATGCATTGAGCGGTCAGACAATAGTTGCTTTAAAACATCTTTGGAGCGCAAGTTTTGTTCATCAAGGAAAGATTCACTAGGATAGATGATCATCTGCGATGCCCGGAACACTTCCAAGGCATCACTGATATCCTTTGGATGTCCACCAAAGCGATTGAAGCTAAACTCTTCCTTGCCAAAAGCAGCTAACGGCTCTAGCATTGTGATAAACATTTGATTACAAAAGGAAAAATTAAGCATGAAGCTAATCATACTTAAAATCAAATAGAACAGCCACCTGATGAGACATGATATCCATGACTGCGTAGCAATCGAAATGCCATTGAACATGTGGAAATATCTGCAAATATCTCTTCATCATCCTGCATCCAGAACCTGGAAAAAATATCAGGTATGATTTTAACAAGCTTGACAGAAGCCAAACCACTTCAAAAGGATATAAACTTGTGTACAATATTATAGCTAACAAAATAAGCCACAAATCTACATCGTATATGGTTACCGAAATACGTCATCCAAGACTGCTGTAACATTTGCAGTAAAATGTCGATCAATTCCTAACTTTTCAAGCATGTCAACCAGGTGAAGTCTTGCAAATATGTCCAATGGATACACAGCAGGAACTAAAAGCAGAAGAAGTAGTAAGGCAAACGTTTGACAGGTCAAAGTGAAGAAAAAACAGCAACTAGACATTTCTTTTCGTCATAAGTACCTGCATCCCCAAACTGATGGACAACAGAGTTAAGGTAGCTATGACAACTCGTATCATGTAGATGAGAGAGAGCAACTGCTGTGGTAGATGGTGAGTTAAGCACTGATCCATTCTTCCTCTGAAACTGCATTACCATATCCCAATCCTGTAGCTTCCCTAGACCTTCTGAAATGTATGCTAGATAGCCATTCTTTACTTTGGAATCCATCGCATTGATCCTGGGAAGAAAAAAATAGGACAACTAGGGACCATTAGTCGAAATAACCTACCTCTTGGCCTGAAATTGATAAAAATTGGTTAAGCAGTAAAAAGATTCATTTCTTTTGGCAAAAGTAAATATTTAGTGTCAACAAATCAAAGCTCTTTTTGGCTTGCATTTGGTATGAGAAAGAGATTGACCAGGAAGCAGGATCACAATTAACTAATCTTTATAAAATATTAGTCCTTTCAGTTTTCAGCTGTACATAGAAAAACTGAAAACTTCATCAAAATAACTATCTGAGAAACAAGCATTCTACCTTTTGAGCTCCACATCCTTCTTCAAACTGAGTGCTTCTAAATCTTTCTGATCTATATGGAGATTTATATCCATTTCAATAGCAGAATCGATCATGCTGGGAAATATTATATCAAAACCAATAGGAGAACATAGATAGTCATCCGTTGCTAAGGTGAAATTTGACTTAATAAAGTCTAAGCCTGCAACAGAAGAGAAGGTAATTAGCCTAAAGAGGACTAGCCAGTGACTTCGACTTCAACCTGAGTTTCAGAGTTCAGACTATACCTTTTGTTATCTGTTCTTCTCCAACTTGCCATTTTTTAAGAGCAAGCACACATGCCAAAGTAGATGAGATAGTGTCTTTGATTAGTAGAGGATTGTGATCAGGAAGACCCCAAGATCCATCATGGAGTTGGTTCCCCAAAATCCAGTTTAAACTTCCAGGGTAACAAGGAGTTCCTGTTGCATTTAGAGAAGGAACCATTGCTACCCAAGCAGTGTCATATGCAGATATTGAAAGTTTGGTTTTGTCGAACATTTCCCTAATAGTTTCTTTTGCTTCCTCATAGCACTGCCACCAAATCAGAAGTATCCCATCTCATGTATTAAACAATGTCTCATAAAAGGAAAAAACAAACATGGTGCATGGAAGATGGAAAGGTGTATCAAATTACCGTGTTGCTCTTATTGGCCTCCATAGTTGTTCTAAATTCAGTTTTTATAGAAGCTGCATCATGCAAGAATACAAAAAGTTTTAGTATATGAGCTTAGACAATGATGACTTTGTTGCCACAATTATGTTAGTTAGCACATAAATGTGGCAACACACCTCATCATATTGAAAATTTATATTAATCCAGCAATTACAGAAAATTGTGCCCGAATAGTCAACACAATTGCTACTTAGGATTCTATCTCTTCTCAAATCGTAATGCCTATGATCATCAGTGCTAGAAAATACATCACCCAAAGATTTACATCAGTACACTGTCCCACGATCACAGACACAGGGAAAGTTAACAACTTCAATGACAAACGTTCAAAGCAAACAAGTTTAATGTTAAGTTGTCAGTATTAAAAAATGAAGCAAAATACTTCTAATAAAGTAGGATTCTAGGAAGTGCAATAATGCCTTACATAAAATATGAGCAAGACAAATACAAGGCTCAACAAATTCATCAAGGTATTTACATTTACTATGTTACACGTGATATCTTTCTTAGTTATTATCAACATCCAGCAAATAGGCTGATTATATGTTGCTGCTCCTTTTTTTTTGTGGAAACATTTTTTATCCATCGAATCAACTCAAAAAGTCAATTTTCTCAAACGGCTACTACGGATTCACTTGCGAACAACTGAATTCAAATCAGCAGATCAACATGCAAAACTGAACTCGGCGGAACCCTACCTATTTCCATTCAGATGATCTAACGATTTCAAAACGAATGATTAAGAGCCCGAATTACAGATATGCAGAGTGAAAAGGAGAGGGAGAAGGAACCTGAAAAGCAACAGAGGGGCGGAGTCACCGATGATCGCCTGAGCTGATGAGGTATGGGCGGAGAGAGATGCTTGGGAGAGTAAAGTTGCATTTTCCCCCTTTTTGGCAGTGAGAGGCTGTCAGACTGAGAGCATGAGGGACGCAGAGAACGGAGCAGAAAGGAACAAAAGACAGGCAGGAGGAGCTTGGCGAAGGTGGAGACGGTTTCAAATTTCAATAAGAGTAGACTGTTGGAATAGGAGAGATCTTGAATTACCAATTTTGACGTTCTGTGTGAGTTGATCCGAATTTATACTGGAGATGCGTGCATGAGATCAACCTTTCCTTTTGCGGTGGATTTTCGAAAATTTTGGAGCATCCGATTGGATTTTATGGCAATGTTGGTCCAGTTTGATTCACCTAATAGTTCGGTTTCCCATTTATTACAAAGACATATTATGAGAATTCAACCTGCATTCATTTTATTTGTTCATCAGAGTTGATGCATACAACTGGACAACATGAACTTTCGCAAGATACAAAACAAAATTGAGTATATTAATTTAGTTTTTTAACAATAATTTTTGACAAATTTTGATATACTAGGCTTTTTTAAGAAATTATAAAACAAACTATACCCCTATTTTTTTAACTGTTTAATGAACTTAATTTACCTAATTAATTAACCTTATTCATTTACCCAAACTCAACTCCGTTCCGTTCATTTAATCACTTAACTACCAGAGAAACCATATTTCGCCCTTCCCTCGCCTCGCATTCCCTTCGCCCGTTCGACTCCTCACCTTCATCAATCTGTGATTCATCATCTCTCTCGTAATCTCCATATTCTTCATCTCTGATTCAGTATTCGTCACTTTCCGGCCATCTCCTCACTTGTTCTTTGTTTTTCGTCTTTGTTTTTACCCCAAACACTCCAAAATCGATTCGAATTTTGTAAACCCTAAGAAATTGAAAATGTCGACTCGATCAAAGGTTGCTGCCAACAAATCTTCTTGTGATGCTCCTACCTTCAACCTTCTGACTCCTACGCCTCCTTTACCTGTTGAAGATGCCACACCAAACGAAGGCGATGATTCTGCTGTCTCTCATGATGAATCATGCCTTCAGATTGTAGTATCTGGTGGTCCTCAACCAGTCGATATACCTATGGTTAGTATTGCTTTGATACTCTTTCAGGTTTTATGGTATTATAGTTTCTGGTGATTGTTCATATTAGGTTTTGTAAGTTTAATCATCGTTTCTGGTATCTGTTTTGATATGGTTTGTTCTATGTTTGGTTCGTATTTATATTTGCATGACTTTTCTGGTATGTTTGTATGTTATTACATTTTCTGGTATGTTATTGGTTTCAAGTTTTCTGGTCTTTCCTTTAGTTTATGTTTCTGGTAAGTGTTTATTAGAAGTTCTGGTATGTTATTCTGGTAATTTTAAGTTTCTGGTAAGTTTCTGTGATTTGTTCATATCATGTTTAATGTTTTCTGGTATTCGAAGTTCTGGTATGTTATTCTGGTATGTTATTTGTTTCTGGTATTAGATGTTGTAGTTAGGGTTTCTGGTATTTGTTTTATTTATTAATGTTTTCTTGTATTTGTTCATATGAGATTTTTATATTACTTTCTGGTATTTCATGTTGATTTATATATGGACATTATTTTCTGGTATATTTACACAGGCTGCTGAGGAAAGCGTTAGTTATGGACATGAAGAGTCCAATGTAAGTTGAATGGCTGATATGAGTTTCTGGTTTGTTCTTGACTGTTTTTCTTGTATTAACAATCTTATTTCCTTTACTAGTTAATGTACAGATTTGATGAAAACCCACAATACGAGGCAGCACGTATAACTGTCTTGTCTCGTGTCAACATGGTTAAATTTTTACTTGAAGGGTTGGATGCCAATGGGCAAGAAATGTTCAAAAACTCTATTTTTTCATCTGTCATCTCCCTCTGTACCAATCTCAAACCTTCAAACCAATTAATACACTTCATGCTTCTGCATGAGGTTCAAACTGAACGCAAACACTCAATGTGGTTTGCAATCAACAAAACCCTGCTTAGGTATATATTAACTATACACCTAACCTTTTCAGTTCAGCTTGTTACCTCTATTTTACTTTCTATTGTTAATGTGTTTCTATCTTTTTTTGTTGTGTATTTTTGTTCATAAGGTTTGGCTTAAGCGAGTTTTCAGAAATTACCGGCCTTGAGTGTCGGTTCCATGTTTACAACGAAGAAGAAAATGTCGACATGAAGGAGTTGTTCGGCATGCCCAAGTGCAAATTGGATCAATTGGAGGAAAAATATTCAAAGCTGAAAAAAAATGATGAAAGGAAATTCAAGATGGCTCTGTTGCTGTTTATTGAATTTGTTTTGCTTGGTAATGACAAGAAGAAGTTCGTCTCCAATCTTCCTCTATCGCTTCTGAAGGACATGGATGCCTTTAATTCTTATTCATGGGGGCGCCTTGTCTTTAATAAGACACTTGACAACCTGAGGGATTGTGAGCCAACAAAGTATAGGGCATCCGGAAATTACTGCCTTTCTGGTTTCCCTTTGGCATTCCAGGTATGCTTCTGGTTTTCCATTTATGTGCCTCTGGTATGTTTATATTTGTTATTTTTGTTATGGTTTACGTCTCTGGTATGCTTGTTATTCATTCATTTTCCTCTGGTATAAGTAATTAGTTACCAGAAATGATACTTTTGTGATTTTATGGTATGCTTTATTGCATTAGCATTTCTGGTTTTTGTTTTTGGTTTTTGATTCTTGTATTTTGTTTTAATGTATTAGATTCTGGTATGATTGTGTATGTTGTATAATTGAGTTCTGTGAAGTATTGTTTTGTTTCTGGTATGTTCTGAATTTTATACTTTCTGGTATGAGTTTACTTGCTTTCTGGTATGAGCAATTAGCTACCAGAAATATTAAGTTTGTGATTTATGGTATGCTTTGTTTCAATAGCATTTCTAGTATATCTTTCTAGTTTGTGTTTTATAATTGAGTTTACTTGATTTCTGGTTTTCTGATATGCATTTGTGGTTTTATTTTCTGGTATGATATTATTTTATTAGTATTATATTATTTATTGGTTTGAGTTTCTGGTATGGTTTATTCATTTGTTTTCCTTTCTATATTATGCAGGTCTTCATCCTTGACTCTCTCCCCACACTGGCATCTTTGTTTGCCACATGTGTTAATGAAGAAGCAACCCCACTTTGTCTTAAGTGGGTTTCATCAACAAAGGGGAAGATGAAATGCAGCTTCCAGACAATAAAGGATACAGCGTCATCGGTGGCTCAAGATGACATCAAAACTATCCCCCTCAACCTAGAAGACCCAGAAACCGAGGATGACTGCAAATGGTGGGGGGATGAAGTTTTGGACCCAGCTGGCTATCTTTGTCATCTTTTCAAAGTAGGGTTCCACGATGTACGTGTATCTAGGCCTGGAGGGCATTATGTCAAGGCTATCAAGGAAGTCCCAAAGAAGGAGGAATCCGAGAGTGATGACTTTGCTACTCCTCCTCCTCCTCCTCCTCGTCGTCATATTTTGAGGTTGCCAAGACCACAAAAGGTTGTTAAGAAAGAAGATGTCCCAAAGAAAAGGAAAATTGAAGAGGGAAGTAAAAGGTATCTCAATACATTTCATATTCAATCTATATTTTAATAATGTTGCATTAGTTTCTGTTATACTAGTTTCTTTAGTTTTATTGTATGACTACTTTTTTGCTTTCTGGTCTGTGCCTGTTAGTTTCTGGTATGCTTATAATATCACTTCTGGTATTAGTTTCTGTTTTATTTTTCTGGTATACATGCTTTGTTACTTTCTGGTATATGTCTTTTTGTTTCTGGTTTTGTTTGATGTTAATTCTGGTATACTTTTTTCCTTACATTCTTGTATTAGATTTAATATGTTTTCTGGTATGATATTTTTAATCTTTGTTTCCTGTGTACATTGTTATGTTTTATTTGGTTTTTGTTTCTGGTATGTTATTGATTTACTTAATAATGTTTGTTTTTCCTAATGTAGGGCTGCGTCTAAGAAGCCTAAGAGAGAACAGATTGTAGAGGAAGTATCATGGTAAACTGAAGTTGAATATGTATTTATATTATCATACCAGAATACTTAATATTTACAAAATTTGTTCTATTGTTTTAGCCCTGAAGAAGACATGCTGGCAGTGGCTACACCTCCAGTTGTTGTTGTTGCACCTTCTAGCACTGTTGGGATTGTTGTTGCTCCAGAAATGGATAGCATTGTCCCTACAGATGCTTTGGTTGCACCACCTCTGCCTGATCCCACCACCTCCAATTCTGAAGCTGTGGTTGAACCACCTGTCCCTGATCCGACCTCTTCCAACACAGAAGCTGTGGTTGCACCACCTGTATCTGATCCCACAACCTCCACTATTTCTACCACAAAAATGTAGTTGATATTTTACATACCATAATTTATTAGTTTCAAATGCTTATTTGATATCGCATTTTTAATCTTTTATTATGTTAATGTATAGTGTGCCTGATTGGGTTGAAGACTTAAAGAAACAACTACAAGCCCAAAATCAATTGCTTTCTGAGTTGGTCAAGAAGGTTGAGCAACAAGATGCCACTATCAACCAAGTTGTTATGAGGCAGAAGGCACAAACGATGGCACAACACAGAATAGAAAGTCAATGTTTCAGGATCGTCACTAATGTTCAAAGGATGGCCGGTTCTTCTAAAGGTACCAAAGTCTCTAAAAAGCTGGCCTCCCAACCTCCAGCTGATGCTCTTAAGTTAGAAGTTCTTGGGGTTTCTTCAAGTTCTGAAGAGACGGTATCTACAGAAAAGCCAATGCCCCAGCCTCAGTCCCAGCCTGAGCCCCAGCCCAAGGAGGAAGCTGAAGTTGATCAGCCAAAGGAAGAAGCTGTGGAAGAGGTATAATACACTACTATTCTTCATGTGTGTTGTTTCTGTGCATATTTATTACTGTTTGTGTTATGTTGTCGTTCTGGTACAGAAACCACTACCAGAGGTAGATGTGAAAGGGAAAGGGAAAGTTAAAACCAGAGGACCGAGGAGAATGGGTTTACGTGAAAAGAAACCCAGCGACCTTGTTGTATCACCTTATGTTGTCCCAGTAAAAATCCCCAAGCCACCTAAGCATAATTTCTTGAGCAAGAAGGATAGAGATGCTTTTTATACTTGGTACCTTAACCCGAAGACTAAAAAAGAATTTATTATTGGATTTCAACATTCGGCAAATAAAGAACACTTCAAGCTCTTACTCCAAAAAACTGGCTGGTTGTGGGATTGTGTAAGTTAACACTAACCTTACTTTTGTTTAAGTTAATAATTTCTGGTATTATGTTTTCTGGTATGACTTTCTGAAACTAGCTACTGATTTGTTTCTGGTAAGATGTTGTTTGTACATTTTGTTTTTGCAATTTATGGTATGCTGTGTTGTACTGCTTTCTGGTATTAGCTACTTGTATAAGAGTCTGGTATGATTGTATTTTTGCTTCTTTTTCCTGGTATTATGTATTTCCTTAGTTTTATGGTATGTAATTCTTTCATTTTGCCATAAACTATCATTTGACTTCCTTAGATGATTTATTACTTGAGCCTTCTGGTATTTGTTTATTTTTTGTGTTTCTGGTATGATGTGTTTTCATGTATTTGTATCTTGCCTGATGGTTATCATGTCTTGAATTCTGGTATGAACTTTTTATGTTTTTCTGGTATTATTCTCATATTTGCTCTGGTATTGAATTATTAGTTTTTTTCCCTACTTTACAGCAACTGGATGAAATGATTACCTACCTCCGAAAAGCTGTAATTGAGTATCCAGATGTTTATGGCCGTATTACCATTGTTCCTATACCCTTCGTCGACTACTTCAACGATGTGCGTTATAAACAATTCCTAGAGTTGAAAGAAACAGGGACTTTTAATTACGGCGAAGAAATTGCATGTTATGTACTTGGAATTGATCCTCCCTTTTTTAGCAAGAGCTTCTTTGATGTCGATACAATATACACTGCCATCAACACCTGTGGTAAACACTAGATAGCACTACATATTGATTTACTTAAATGGTGTGTTGTTGTATATGACTCAATTGTGGACTGTATGTCTGATGGGGACTTGAAAGCTTTGCTCACCCCATTCCTTGTTATGTTTCCTTATATTCTGAAAATTAATGGAGAATTTGGGAGGTTTGGGGACAATCTTGATAAGCCATTGGATTATGTTCGAAAGACAGCCAAAGAAGTTCCACAGAACAATCCAAGGTGATTTTTACAATACTAGTCATATGGTTCTGGTATGTTCATTAGTATGATGTTTTGGAAAAAAACTTATATAATCTATTGTCTACAATTGCAGTGGAAGCTGTGGTGTATTCACAATCAAGCACATTCAGTATTTGTCGTCTGGACGAACTGATTTGTCAAACATATGTCAAGAATGGGTTACAGCTTTCAGGGAACAATTCTGTTCTATTTTGTACCATAGGGAGTGGGTGAAACCCCACGAGTCCCTTTGAAACTTAATCTGTCCAAAATGATGTATTTGACTCTTGCTAAACTTGTACTTTGGTATTGACTAACTCTGTTGTAATATATTAACTCTTTTGTAATATAATTTACCAGAAGTTTTTATGTTGCTATTTACCAGAAGTGTTTATGTTAATATAGTTTCTTTACCAGAAGTGTTTATGTTGCTATTTTGGATTCTGGTATTTCATTTAAGTCCCTCTGGTATGATTATATCTGGTATTTCTTTGTTATTTTTTATGCTTCTGGTATGATTGTTTTTCACATATGTGCCTCTGGTATGAGTAATTGTTTACCAGAAACGTTTATTTTGTGATTTTCTGGTATGATATATTGCTTTTGTATTTCTGGTATGTGTTTCTGGTATGTGTTTCTTGTAGTTTGTTTCATATATTTGATTCTGGTATGATTATTTGTTTACCAGAAACATTCAATTTGTGATTTTCTTTCCTATGCTTTCTGGTATTCATGTAAATAGCCTAATGGTATACTTTTATTTAATTCTGGTATGAGTTTTTTTATGTAGTTTTTGTTATTACCTATTGTTTTGATTCTGGTAAGTGGACATTTACACATAAAACAAACATATAGTTATATAGTAACTGTTTTCTACATATCTGATAATGACAAATAAGCAAAATTAGTATTTCTGGTATGTGTCTTCATTCTTTCTCCATTGGTTGATTTCGGCAAGTTTTTTTGTTATGGCCTATCCTGCCACAGCAGCTGCATTTCTTCTTCTTGCTTCCTTCCATTGATCCCCGTATCCTAGCTTTAGGCAATCTTCCTGTTCTCTTCCTCTTTATTGGAGGGTTGCATTCAATAGATGTAATGCAACTTGGAATCTCACAATGCTCATGATCTACAATTGGGTATATTGTCTCCTCATATGCAGTGTTCCAATATTCAGTGCTGTAATATTTACTTACCAGAGAAGCCGGATTCATTTTCACCATCTTTGTTGCAGCTATTGCATGAACACATGGTATTTCCTCAATATCAAATTCCTTGCAAGTGCAACTCCTATCCACTAAACACACCACTTCCCTTTCCTGGTTCCATTGTATCTCAAACAACAGCCTTTTCGCATCAAGCACATAGCATCCATACTTTGTTGCCTCTCCATATTTAGCTTGTATCAGTGCATCAACGTTTGGTGTTGTCATTTCTGTACATGATTCAGCACTTTGTCTTCGCGTTGCAAACCATCTACCCACTGTCTGTCTGATAACATCAATGAGGGCAAGCACTGGATAATCTCTTGCATCACACAATACACTATTTATACATTCTGCATTGTTGCTTGTCATAATGTTGTAACGTTTTGCGTTGCAAAAAGCTCGGGACCAAGCAGCAAATCCAATTTCTTCCAATAGCTGTTCAACTACTACCTTCTCCTACAAACATTAGCAGGTACACATGAAGTTATATACAATACCAGAAAAAACATACCATACATCTAACATGTTTCAATACCAGAAAAAGGTAATACCATAATCATTGATCATCAATAATATTGTTGAATACCAGAAACATATCATGTATGATACCAGAAACAATCATGTATGATACCAGAAACAATCACAAAAAGCATACCATAATTCATACTAGAGATTAAATTTAATACCAGAAACTATAATTTTCATACGACAAACCTAACCTGCGTTCATACCAGAAACATTCATACCAGAAACACTATAAATGAGAGATAAAGGACAATACCAGAAATAAAATAAACCACCAGGATTGAAATACCAGAAGCATAATGTGATTGCATACCAGAAAATAATAAAAACCAGAATAAGCATACCATCTTTATATTTTCAAACAGTTGAAGACACTTATCCTTTCTGTAGCACCTAGCTGCATCCACGAACATTTGTTGAACTATATTCTTGGTTGATTTTTTCTTGATGTTCCCTTTCAAGTGGTACATGCAAACTCCATGAGATGCTTTTGTGTAGTGCTTAGCAATACCATTCTTGATTGACATGTGTCTGTCCGATATAAATAGTTGTTCCTTGGTATCAGGGACAAACTTGTGTATATGATAGAAGAAGAAATCATACGAGTCATCACATTCACGGTCAACAATTGCAAATGCTAGGGGGTATATTTGTTGGTTTGCATCTTGTGCTGTTGCAAGCAATAGCACCCCACCATATCGTCCTTTTAAAAATGTTCCGTCAACTGATATGACCTTAAACAACAACAACCAAAAATCAATTAGTTTTCTGTTATACCAGAAATTGATAATAGTCATACCAGACACTTAATTGTTCAAATATATATAATACTTTACCAAAAAAGATCCTACCAGAAAGATAGTTCTACTGCTTACCAGAAACACAACATAACTACCAGAATCTAACAATACCAGACACTGGTTATACAAACTAGAAAAGAGCATACCAGAAAGATAATTCTACTGCTTACCAGAATCTAACAATACCAGACACTGGTTATACAAACCAGAAAAGAGCATTCCAGAACGATAATTCTACTGCTTACCAGAAACACAACATAACTACCAGAATCTATATCATTCATGCATAATTTATAATACCAGAGGCATAACTTTATTACATACCAGAAGAAGGATAATACCTTTCTCATTACTGAATATCCTTTGATTGATTGTCCCAAAGCAAAGAAGACATACTTGAATTTGTTTTCATCATCCAATTGCAGTGCTACAATAGTGTTCGGATTTGCCTCTTGCAATCGATGTAAGTACACTGGCACACCCTTGTAGTTCTCTTCATTTGTTCCTCTTATATTGTCCTTGACAGCCTCTTGTGCCATCCAGCATTTCCAGTAGCTAGCTTCTAAGCAATGCTCGTTTCTCAAAATTCCAATAATTGTCTTAGGCTCGGGGAGTTTATGTGTATTAGCATACCTGAATAACATAAACAATATGATTTGAATGTATTACATACCAGAATGGAAGAAAAAAATATAGAATTGAATATTATATGTGATAATAAGGAATGGACTTACATTTTTGCAACTATTTCAGCAATGACAGGATATGAGACCTTTCTGTGATAATTTCTTCTGGTATGGAATGAACAAGTGTGCTCTCTGGTATACTTTGTTAGTGTAAACACTTTCGATTTCTTGATTTTTGAGAACCGCACACGCCACTTACAATCTTTATCCAGACATTGCGCAAGAATAGCAAGCTTGATAGACTTTGTTATTCTGTATTGTGTACATTCGGCAACAGCATTCAAACACAATGCACTTTTCACTGCGTTTTTATCCTTGAACTTTTGTCCAAGCTTAAGACCCCATTGAGTTTCTTCAGGTTCAACTTCAGTGATTGCATAGCTATTCTCTGTTTCTATTTCAGTCACACTAGGAGCAGGAACAATGGCAGTGTGTGGATGATATTCATTAATTTCTTCAATTTCTGGTATAATAGTTGTAGACTTTAATCTCACACACAATGGCACACTCCAGCATGGTTGAGTCATTTGATTAACTTCAACAAAATCCTCGAAATCTTCTACTGTTTCAATATCAAACGGTTGCAACGCTTTATTTAATGTATTCTTGTATGTAAGTTCCAATTTGTTCAGTGTCTCATCTACTTGAAAACGTTTGGCAATCAACATCCTAATTTCTGGTATGCTAACTGGATCTCCCACAGTTATGGGTTTGCACACTACTTTATCCCCTAAATATGTCCATTCATTTCCCACAGATTTCCACTCTCCTCCACAATAAACTACAATTTGTAACTCAGCCATGGCTAACAAGTTCTGTATATACCAGAAAAAAAACTAGTATAAGGATACCAGAAGTTAAAAGTATACCAAATTATGCACAACATCACAAATACCAGAAATTAAAGTATACCAGAATTATGCACAACACCACAAATACCAGAAGTTAAAGTATACCAGAAGTTAAAGTATACCAGAACTCATTAATTCATACCAGAACTCATTAATTCATACCAGAATTATTCATAACACACAAATACCAGAGTATTAATGATACCAGAGAAACATTTATTATACTACAAAAGAGAGTATACCAGAACTCATTGATTGATACCAGAATTATGCACAACACCACAAATACCAGAATTTCAAGTTTACCAAACGTTGAAGTAAACCAGAATTATGCACAAGAACATAAATACCAGAAGATCTTGTATACCAGACGTTCAAGTATACCATAATTATGCACAACTCGACAAATACCAAAGAATTAATGATACCAGAACTCATTTTTTCATATCAGAATTAAGAAAACAAACTAGCAACAATGATCATACCAGAATCGTAACACACTCATTCATACCAGAAACATACTAGAAACATAATTTAAAACAAAATCAAATCTGTCAATACCTTATACCAGAAATACAAGAATCTGATTAAAATGTCACAATGGTGAACAAAATACCAGAATAATACTGAAGAAGATGTCGAGAGAGAGAGAGTAGAATATTGTTAAAGAGATACCTGTTAGATCGAAGCGAATTCTGGTATTTGAAGTCTTGGATCCCAAATCGATTGCGTTGTATTCGTTTCTGGTGTTTGTTTGATTGATACGAGAGAAGATTACTCGATCGATGTCGATTGTGAGAGATAAGAGAGAAAGTAATTGTGATACCAGAGAAGCTTGCGAGAAGGGCGAGATCGAAGGAGGAGAATATTGGATTCTGAAATCGAGATCGAGAAGAGGAGAAGAGTGGATTTTGAGATCGGAATCGAGATCGAGAGAGGAGGAGAAGAAACGAGATTTGGTTTCTTTGCTTGTAACAGAAAAGAGAGAGAATTTGGGGATTTACCTGATTATTATGGTAATTAATTATCCTTGAACGGTAAATATGGATTTGGGGTATATTTTGTTGATGGAAAATATGAAAAAGCCTACTTTGTATTCCTATTTCTTAATAAAGCATAGTTAGCAAATTTGCCCATAATTTTTTTAATAAATCCATTTCAAAATACTAGAGATATCGTAATTGATGCCTTCTAAAATTCAAAACCTTTAACATCCCGTTTGGTTCCAACCCTGAAAATGGAAATGAATTTAGTCTATATGTATATTCTTATTCATGAAATTTATCATTCATCGTGGTTTCATGCAAGATGCACGTGTTTTCCCGCATTTTGTTTCCCTATAGGGTATTAAAAGTAATCAAATTCTACTCTAATTACTTCAAACCACGAGGAATGATTTCAAAAATTTTCATGAATAAGGGTATACATATGGACTAGATTCATTTTCATTCGTTTCCGATTTCAGAGTTAAAATCAAACGGGCCCTAAAACTAATTAGGAAAAAATACGTTAGATTTGAACAAATTATAGAAGTTCACCCTAGGTGGAGAAACAAAAGATATTTTAAATTCTGTCTTTTTAATTATTGCAAATTAAGGTTTTGTTTGATTTTTTTTATCTCTCATTGTACAAAAGATATTTTACATCTGTATAAATTATTTTGCATTGTTGGTGGACTGGTCGCAAAGAACCCCCTACCTGCCCAATTTATTTATTTAATTATTAAAATACTTGATAAAACTTTCAACAAGAGTTTTAATTATTATTTACAAAGAGCAAAATTTAAATATTTTAATACTAGTGATCGGTGTTTGATTTTTAATAACATTATTCAAAAAATATTAATTTATTTGAACATCAACTTACATATACATATTTAGAATTAAAATCAATATTATTTGTTTTGACAGTTAAGCAAGTAATGTTATTATTATGTTACTATTGAATTATATAATTAATATTGTAGTTGTTTTTTTTATTAATTTATTGTTCTCAGTATTATTTTTATTTGTATTAAGTCTTTTTTTTCATAAATGATGAAAGTACACCAGTCATTATTATTTTTTATTCTTACATCTTCTCATCGTCCTCCTTATCAATTATCATTAATTATAGACCCACTTAGTTTCCATTTTAGTATAATCAACTTTTTGTGATTATAATTCATGAGATTTTTAATTGAACATGTGAATATCAACTGAAGAACCGAATAGGTGAATAATACGGATATAAATACTCTAGAAGGAGGGTTGAATAGAGTATCAGAACTTTTCGCTATATCGTATATCAAGGTTTTGAAACTATTCTCAAGGCCTTGAAGTCGATATTTGCGCTTAGTGACAAAACTGTTTTTCAAGGCTTTGAAGTGGATTTCAAGGTATTGACTTCGAAACTTGCAAAAAGTTGTTAGTCACAATAAAACTCAATAATAAGTGCGGAATATAAAAGATCGGCGCAACGCTATGTTTACGAAGTTCGGCCCTAACAGCCTACTCTCCGCCTAGGGTTTCCTACCCTAGGATTCTAACTATCTATTATCTGCTTTTTGTGAGTCCTAGCTAGATACAACCTAGAAGAACTTCCCTTCTTCTCTAAATGTAGCCTAAATGCTACAATCTAGTCAACTCTATTCTAGCAATAATAGTCTAGTTACTTCACAGAGTAACACACTTGAGTATAACACTATATATATATATATATATATATATATATATATATATATATATATGCCAATGGAGCTCTTGTGTTTATCTCACTCTAAGGAAGTAAACTAATGTAAGCTTAAGAGGAAGATACACTTTTGGATCGATGAAGATGTTATTGTATGATCGCTTGAAGACTTGGTTTCTTTCACGTGTAAGCTCCTGTTATGCTTTATCTTCAATCGACATCTTCATTTATAGTCTTCTATGGAGATCTTCCTTTATCCATTGTAATGTCTTTATTTCTCCATAGAATTTGCTGCTTGGTTGAGCGAAATCTTCTCACATTGTTTGAGAAGTAGCCATTGCAAGATCTTCATCTTCAAAGTTGTTGCAAGTTCTTGGAGATCTTCAAGTCCTAGATCTTCTCTTCTTCACTTGAAAGTCGTTGTAGATCTTTCAAGAATCTTGACGAAATCTTCTTTCAAGTTGTTGGAGATCTTCTCTTCAAAACTCCTTTAACCGAGATCTTCTCCCAAATCTTTGTGTCGCTTTAGATCAAATCTTCGAATGCTTTCGGTTGAGATCTTTCAAGATCTTCTTGTTTGGTTAGTTGGCCTTTGAAGATCTTCTTCTAGATCTTCTCTCTTGGTCGTGTGTTGTAATGAAAACTCTTAGCCGAGTTCTTCTCTTGTAATGCTATCCAAGACCTACACACACTTAACAAACAAACCAAGACATGCAATCTAGAAATATAATCGATATTTGTTAGTTTATAAAACCGCATTTATATGTTAGGTCTTTCATCATTTAAATAAAACAATTCATATCAAAGATGGAGTTATCATCAACAATAATCTATAATTGACCTTAAATTCAAAATAACCGATCTTCATTTTATTGTGATCAACCTACATTTCAAGGCCAAGGCCGGTCATTTTTGTAGGTCTTATTTCAAAACTTTTAACACCATATATTTTAAAATATTTAATCAAAATATATATTATACCAATTCAAATAAATACATTGTTGTTTGGAACCTAACCCATTGAAAAACCCTAACTTGTAATATCCTTAGTTCTTTAGTGACCTCGCCCTTGCGCCTCAGTTGAGCCGCAGGTGCGGAGCCGCCCCGCGGTTTGCAAGGTGGGCGCCACCTTCTTTGACCGTCTTGCTTTCTACTTTCTTCTCCTATAAGTTTCTCTCTATCCTTTTGATGAGGGTTTGCTTCTTCCATCCTAGCTTCTCCTCCCTCTTACGCTTTTCTTTCCTTCATTCTTCTTTTTTGGTTTTCTTCCATGATTTCTTCTTGGTTCTTCTCCAAGTGTGAAGTTTCGGATGTGTGTTTGATGATGATGATGATGATGATGATGTTGAGGACGTGTATGATGTTTGTTGTGGATGAGTGGTTAGTTGTTGGTGGTGGGTCGTTCTTGAATAGATGGGGTGAGTTCTTCCTTTTCCTCTCCTTTCCTTCTTTTTTCCTTCCTCTTCTCTTCCTTAGTTGGAATCCCACAAGCTTGCACTTGTGTAAAGCTCTTGGATGTTGTGTATGTATATGTATGTTGATGTTGGGTTGCTTTGACACCTTAGAATAGAGGAGAATTGAACGGAGATCGGTGAGAAGTCAGAAGATCGCCTTTTTGCTGTATTGTTGCCCCCGCGCCCTAGTGCCGCCCCTGCGGTTGAAGCTTGTCACCGCCCCTACGACCCTGTCTGCCACTGTCGCGGCTTCTTGAACCTTGTCACCGCCCCTGTGCCTATTCACGCATGTGCGTCTTTGTCCAGGACATACCAAGTGTTGGTATGTGTCCTTTCCTTCCTTTGTGTTATGGTGGGGACGTGTGAGCATGTTAGTGTTTATGTGGTTAAGATTGTTGATGTGAGATGTTGAGGAATGCCTTAGGCATCTTTAGGTATTGATGAGTTATCGAGGATTAGTTTTTGAGTTATGATCTTGTATGATCTTGGGACTAGGAGGTGAAATCTCCGAGCCTGTGATAGTGATTGATGTTGTGTGCCTTGTTTATACATGCACTAATCGTTTCCTAACGAAAATCGTGACCACTGTGGTTAGGACTACCTTGTGACAAGTAAGTTCTTTGGGCTTACTTAGTTGACGTTTATGGATTGAAGTGATTATGATAGTGGTGTGTGGGCATATGTGTGTTGCATTGATAACCTAACCGGACTAGGATGACCATATATGTTATAATTGGCCCAAGTGTATGATAACGGGCGGTAATAACTTGTCTAGTTTAAAATTGGGTAGCTAGGGGGTTCTTTGCGACCAGTCCACCAGGTGGTGATTGACACCAGTTCCAAACCTATGTGGTTAAAGGGGACAAAGGCGAGTTTGTTCTACTCCTCATATCACACCGAATGAATTAGTAATGTTATAACATAATGAAGATGATAAACGGATTTGTGTGTGAGCATGTTGTATGTTATGATGTGATTATATGATTATGTGTGCTATTACCGTTATTCTTATTCATGAATTGTTAGATAATAGTTTTATACCGTGTTGTAGATGTTATGCAGGATAGGAAGACTGTAGAGTGATCCGGTCGGGTGATCAGCCGAGGGCTTCCGTACACTTAGGTGTTGTATGGATTTTTGGGATGTACACATGTATATGATGTTACCTTTTTTATACTCAGCTATGTTTTTATATGATTTACGTTGTTGATATTTCAGTTTATAAAGGTTTGGTTTATATTTATTTGTGCCTTGTTGTAAGATCCAGTAAACTTGTTGTCAGGCTAGGGTCAGGATCCATTATGCGATCCTAGCCCGTGACGCCCCGAGTCCCGTGGATTTGCGGCGTTACATAACCCTTAACTCTGGATAATTTTAGAGGGAACTAGATGAAATGCACTCAATGATAAATTTCGTTTAATAGATAACTTAGGCCTATAAATTATTATGTAAATAGCCTTATTAAACAAATAATGACAAATTTTCCATATCTATTATAATAAATTTTATCTTAATACAAACGTTTTTCTTATAACTTTACTTTACTTATATTTCTTGTAACTTATTATTGTAAAAAAATGAGACGTATTTTCTTGTAATTTAATAATTTATTCTTGTAAATTACACTTATTTTTTTTGTAATTTTATAACTCTTACAAAAAAATATAAAAAGTTAATAAACGAATGTAGTCATGGAGAATTGATCTCTGGTGGGTAGTCCCTCCCACCCTAATACCAACCGGACAAGTTGAATCCCACGATTTATTCTTCTTTTGAAAATTATAAATATACGTTAATTATGATACTTGAATTTTCTTTTGTACAATAATTATTGTAACTAATGTTCTTGTACATGATTATTGTATCGTATACAAGTTACTTAAAAATATTATTAGATTATTTTTCCTATACACAAGTGAATTGATTACTTTCTTGAACCTGAAATTATATACAAGAATTAAATACAAAATCTTGTAACACATTAAGGAAAGTTGATATATTAAACAAGGGCAAATTAGTCAATTCATAAAAAATATGGTTATACTTAATTATTTGTCGTTGTGATATTTACTAGGCAATATTAATGACCTAATTCTGCATATAAAATTCACCCAAAATTTTATTATAATAGTGTAATATTCGAAAAATTTTATTTCTGAGAAACTCCAAGTCAAATCGGACTTAGACCGGTTTGAATCTAATTCACATTATTCGAACCCATGATTTTTTTATGGCCATATCTCCCTTATCCTATTAATTTATGTGGGTATAGTTACCCTTTATAACCAAATACACCTAACCCTTAATCCATCATGTTATGTGGGTATTCTTTCCTTTTTATACCAAACACGGCCCATTATTCAACCCACCTCACCTGAGTCACCTTGTATTTTTACTTATTGTACTACACCCTTGAAGTTGGTCCCCTCCTTGTGCAACACTTCAATTGTTTTTGGATGCCAATGAGACAAACAAGAATGTACCCTCTTCATATTAAAGCAACACAAATAGTCATCCCATGCTCTTTAAAACAACAGCAGCAGTGCACATAAAACCTCCTCCTTTTTCCCATCTAAAACCAACGAGCAACTGCTACCTTCCTCACCTTTGGATATGGACAGCTTGCAACAACATCTTTCCATTTTTTTCTTCATGTCGAGCCTGAACAAGCAAACAATGAGCTACCTCTTCCTTCGATCATTGTAGCAACTTCAGCACCTCATTCATATGAGCAACAATAACGAATCGAGCCCTCTCTCTCAGACCTCCTTTATGGGCAGCAACAAGGGTCCAACCAAAGCAGTCTTTTTCCTCTTCAAATCGATTAGGTAAACCCTCTACCCATCTCTTGTGGCCCTGAGCAAAAAGAGGACCTTACCTTGCCTCCTTTCCCTCTCTAACATGTGTTTTGGATAGCCTTCATATACCTTTAATCACACAGGAGCAAATGTGGATATTTAAAATTTCCACATTTCTAGATTTTCCTTCACAGTCCTCTTAGAGTTGTTTTGGGGGCTAGATTTGGGTATGTTTTACTCATTCTTTACGGTTGAATTTTTGATATGTTATAATCCATACATTCTAGTTTATCATGTTCAAAATTGGGGAAAATCTAACGGATGGATTAGGAGCTATAAGCTTGTAAAGTTGGGTAAAAACCTATTTTTATGAAATATGCAGAAAATGGCTAAGTATGGAACACGGGTGTGATAGCATCTTTGTGGCCAACTCTGAGTATGTTGTACTCATCTTTTACGGTTGGATTTGTGATATGTTACAACCTAGACGTTGTATTCTATCATGGTCGAATTTGGAAGAAATCCAACAGTTGGATTATAAGTTGTGACCTTGAGAAGTTAGGCCAGAAAGTTGTTTGAGAAGATGAAATCCAGAATTTGGCTAAGTATAGATTTTCCTCTTGTGGAGGCAACTTTTAGTTTTTTGTCTAGCCTTTGTAGTTAGGAATTTATGAGTTCTGTTTCTTTCATCTTAAATCAGGTATGGCCTAGGATTTTTAGAGATTTTCTTGGAATTTTTAGGATTTGTTTAAGAATTGATATCTAAGGTCAAAATAGAGTATCCGGCTAGGTTGTTTGTAAGTTACTTGAGTTTCTTAGTGAGTTTGAAAGTTCAAAAAACTTTCAAACTCGTTAGGGATCGTTTGCCATTTTTAACATGTTCATGGACTATATTTAGAGGTTTCGAGCCTTCTTAGACCCTTTGTAGTTTTAAGAAAAGTTAGGGGTAAAATCGTCTTTTCTTACAAGCGGACTAATCTTGTAAATACTTTCGAATTGACTTTGCTAGCCTAAAAGTTTGCAGAACCTTCTAGAAGGTAGACATGTGATGTTGAGATATGTTTCCTTTTTGATTAGGCAGTTGATGTCATATATGTATTAGATCGAGATTTAGTTGTAGTTGAGTTTTGAATTGGTATAGGTGTAACACCCCGAATCCGCGGGATATCGGGATGCCACTAGCGAGACCTCACAATGGGTCCCGACCCTTAGCCTGACAACAATCTCACTGGACCTTTACAACATGGAACAAATAAAGGCGTAAAACTCAAATAGTTTATGATGTATGTGAGAAAAGAAAAGAAGGGATACAAGGTGAAAAGTCAGCCGGGTCCTCAAAACGACGCAAAACAATATAGAGATCCAAAACTGTACCACATAACATAATCCAACAATACAAAGAAAACCCAAAAACATCCCCATCCTATAATGTACGGAGACCCCTCGGTTGTCCACTCCTCCACCTCACTCGGCGGCATCCCTAACCTGCAAGGCATCTACATAAACGGTTTTTAAAACCGTTAGCTCACATTCTAGGCATTATAAAGATAATATGGCACAAACACACACATAAGAACACATAACACACAACATGCTCATATACACACACATCCAGTTCTTATTCTTTTTTTAGGTTATTCCATTTCTAATTCCATTCGTTTCAAGTGTGACACGAGAGTCTTATAACTCTCACCTCTGTCCCCGTGCAACCAACAAGAGTGTGGCGGAGCTCAAACCGTATACCATGTGGAGTGGCGAAGAAGTCCGCCCGTATACCATGTATGGTCTGGTCGCAGAGAACCTCCCAGTCTCCCTCGGGAGCTAGGCAGTGATGTCACTGCCCGATAATAATAGTAACAATGGGCCAAATAATATATATAGTCAAGTAATCCTAATCCGGTTTCATGATCAAAAGCGATAAACCACACACCACCATAATGTATCCAAATAATGCATAAAAGCGGCTAAGTAAGTCCGAGGACTTACCTCGTCTCAAAGCTAAACAAAACCGATATCACTATCCGAAGGAATATAATCCCAAGCCTATTCAAGACAAGACACGATAATCAACAAGTACTCACAAGCTATAAGTCCTTAGACTTCTAGTCCTATATCATCTTACTAGGTCATACACTCTCATAATCTAGGATACACTTCTAGCACTCATAAACTCGCGAGATCTCAACAATATCCCCAAGTGCTAGGATGCTCTCATCCTAAACTCTGCAATCTCAACCAACATATGAATACCACCTCAAGTCTCACAAAATCTACCACGAGGTTCACAATTTTATAACAACTCAAGATCAATCAATAATCTCAAACACTTACCTAAAGGTTCCAAGCCACTACTTGACATTTGCCCTAAGTTATGCTAGATCCAACCTAGCATGATTCTAGATCGAAGAAGAAGGTACTCACACGATCCGAAGTTGAAGATGATTTACGGACGTCGAGATTGGATTCGTTGGTCTATAACGGCCGCTTCCGGACCTAAAACCAAAGTTAAGGAAATTTAGCTTGTATGCTAAATTTGAACGGAATATAATATTCTAAGAAGAATCCCGCTTTAAAAACAAGGTTAAAACCCGAAAAATATTTTCCGGGGTGAATTATACCATTTTATAAACATGGGTAAAAAAAATGGTTTATTAATAAGGGCAAAACTGCATATCTCAAGAATAATGGGTCAAGACCGTAATTATACAAATCAGCAGGGGCATAAGTTGCAAATTCCAAAAGAGTGGGTTCAAAACTGCAATATATATAATGATGTGGATACAGTTTGCAACTATATCAATTTCAGGGGCCAAAATCGAATTAATTACAAAAGGAGGGCAAAAATTACAATAAGACAAAAATCCTTCTTCAACCTACTGTGACACGCGCAGAAGAAGAAGGAAAGGGCAGAGGGCTTCTGGCGGCTGCCCAGGCGGAGAAGAGGAGAGGCGGCTGGGCGTGCAGGCGTCGTCTCCAGCGGCGGCGTCTCCGGCGGCAGACAGAGTTCCCTCCGGCGGCTTTTGCACAGAACAGAGAAGAAAAGGGGAGAGGAGGCAAAGGCGGCGGTTGTGGAGCGGCTCTCCTTCCTTCCTACGGTTCCCGGCGGCGCAGCTCCTCCCCGGCGTGGTGCAATCTCTCAATCGATCTCCGGACTTGCAACAAAAAGGACGAACAACCCAAGGCCGCTGCTTTCTTGCTCGATCGATTGGCACAGAGCAGGGCCGGCTCGATGGAGGTCCATAAGGTCCCATCGAACAGGGCCCCCAAAATTTTGGGGCCCCAGTATATAAAAAAAGTTGAATATACGTTACAAAAATCGCTTATTCTAGATGGTAATGTATCACTCTTTTTCTTGTTTTTTCCTTATGTTCGAGCCTCACTCATCACTTTTTAATTTTCATTTTACTTTTATGCCTCCCGCTTTTGAAATTTTTTTCTTTTCCAAATCAAATTTGGACGGTTTCTTCATGAATTAAACAAATTGTAAATGACGTACTTTGTATATATAATTTTCGATTTCTTTCCCGGTCTTTAAGGGGCCTAATATTATTTTTCGAGAAGGATCCCAGAAATCGTTGAGACGGCCCTGGCACAGAGTAAGAAGAGAGGTTGATTTGCTGCAAAACAACAGAGGGAGAGAAGGGAGAGTTTGGCTGGCCTGCGTGAGGAAGAAAGAGATAGGGCAGTGGGAGAGAAGGCTGAAGAGTCGGTTCCAGCTACAACCTGCAGGTTGGGGAGCGAGAAGTTAGGTTGCAGGGAGTGAGACCGAAGGGTCGGGAGGGCCAGAGGTCGGGCGCGCCTAGCTTGGCTGCTCACCAAACGTCAGAGATAGAGACAAGGGAAATAAAAGAAAAATAAAAATAAAAAGGAAAGTAAAATAAAGGAGAAAAGAAAGAACGATAAAGGATGGCTCGATTTCAAACATTTGGCACGAGATTCCCAAATCAAAACAACTTTCCGAAAGTAAAACAAATATAGAAATATACTCGGGAATTATATGTTGATTGAATCTATGATTAAACTCACAAAATATATTTTGTGACGTAAAAACAATTTGTAACCAAATTACGAGATTCGAATAATAATAAAATAGCGTTAAACTATAATATAAACATATACGCGTAAAATTAAATTGACGACTTAAAATACTCGGGAATTTATTTTACGTCTCAAAACACTTTAAAAAGAGATATAAATATAATTTATAATAAAATATCGATAGAAGTACGCGAGAGGGGAAATGTCGAAACCGGGCATTACATCAGGTCCCCCTAAAAACAAGTTTCGTCCCGAAACTTGCTAAACGTGAAACTCTCAACCGACCTCGTCTTGATAACTTCACGGAATACTATAACGTGGCAACTACGGCCCTTTAATCCAAAGTCTACTCACCTAGACGCACCAAGACTCGCAAGATATACACATACGAAACACACATAAACACTTCACGTCACAAATCACATAAGCATAACCATGGAAAGATCTCGGGACTAACCCGACGGTCCTATAGATGTCGCTAAATCTGCGTAAAACTCGACCAAAAATACTATCCTACGTCTTCCGGTTAGCCTCATCGGTTCCTTGTTTGCCACTAGATCATCACGACGGACCATCCGTCTCGAGTCATGTATGCACTCCCTGACTTATACACGTGAACCTCGGGTGAACACCCTCTACTCTCTACGGTCACGCCAACTGGTAAACCAATTTCCCAACTCGTGCTAAGATTTCAAAAAAGTCCGATATATCGAAATCTCAACTTTCTCCTCGGGTCTTCCTCAATGCAATATTTCCATTATGTGTCTCTTTTATTGTCTCTAACAAAGAAGATCGTATTTCCAATTTACATCGTTGGCTTTGGTTCTTGTCAAACCAAACTTTTGATGTTACATTTTCTCATTTCTTGCCGCGAGTTCCAAGTAATGAAGGTAGTACTTTACTTCACATTGCTTCTACTCCCGAGAGACGTATGCTATTACTTTTACATCGTTCCTCAATACTCCATTAAGACCTTATCTAAGAGAACCGTGTGTACACTTCAAACCCATCATACCTCGAGACAATTTCAAAACGGTTGCACCAATGAATCTCTTCTTAACTCTCAACACTTCTATTGTCAATTTTCTTCTCACTCAATACTTCATCTTCATCCGGAGTTGGTTAGCCATAAATACTGTTACTTAGAGAATCTTTCCACAAATCCGGTAATGACGAGCACATCCAAGGAAAATTGTAGCTTCTTCCACGTCCTTTGGGGGTTGCTATCCCGAGACAACTTGTCGTACATTTTTTTTTCTTCTTTCAGAGTAGATCCAAATATCTTATCCAGGCATTAGTAAGCCCATATGGAATCACTAAAACTCGTAGTGACCATAGTTGTCCGGAATGCCGTATTTGCAATATCCGAGTCTCGAATTCCTAATTGGCGGCAATCAGACCTTAAATCATTCTTAGAAGATATTACCAACTCTTGCAACCGATCGAGTAGTGATAGCATGAATTATAGTCTATATTTTGGGGTTTGTTTGGACGTTTTATCTTTCATAATCTGCATGTTTGTATGTACATTACGTGATTTTACTGCCATTTCATCTACCTTTGCGAGAATCGAGGTCTACACCTAGTTTCGTTGTAATTGCAGGTAATATGGTACGTTTTGCATCAAAAAGGAGCAAAAGGAGTCATGAGTCATTTGGAGCTACATCCAGGAAGCATAGCCATGGATTAAAGATTTACTTTGGACCAGTTTTGAGAGATTTCACGTTCAGTTGAGACTCACCTCGGTTGACCAGCGATTCATCTCGACCGAGGTGATCCAGAGACGCCGACTCGACCGAGGCGAACACCTAGGACGCGGCGAGAATATTTTATTCTTGGAGAAGATCTTTTAAAATTGGAAAGTGATCTTATATTTTTGGGCTTGGCTCCTGGAAGGAAGGAGATATGCAGAATCATATATTTTGCCTATATTTATGGGAGAATATCTTTCTAAGATTTATTATCTTTGGAGGGCTATTTTCCTATAAAAAGGGTTGGATTTTCCACAAATCCGATGGTGCTTAGATCCCGCAAAAGAGCCCGCTTACATCGAAAAACACGCAGCAGCAGCCTACTCCAAGTTGGGAGAGTTGAAGAACCTTTTTGAAGGTCGAAGGAAGATTGAAGTCCATAGCTTTTATAGCTTTATTGAAGGGTTTTGTAAGATTGTCTTCAATTCCCTCAATTGTTGTCTTGTCTTTTTGGATTGTTATCCAAGGAACGCTTTGTTGTGATATTTGATTCAGTTATTGAAGTCTTTTCATTAAATTCTTCTTTGTTCAAATATTCACCTTCTTCCCATAAACTTTAATACTTTCATTATGATGATGAGTGGCTAATTTCCTTGTGTGATTCTAGGGTGATTGGCTGAAGGTTGTGGGAAAAACGATGATAGAATAATCTTAGATTCCAGTAGGACCCTGAAAGTTCGAGTCTTTAACCTTAACCCTAAGCATCTCGTTCAGTCGATGAACACCTCGGCCGGGGTGGAAACTGGCTGACCGAGGTGACTTATCTGATCCATAACTGAGAGTTAAGTGTTAGAGTTTGTCAAATCCTGTTCTTATTACACCTTTCCTGATTCAAAGCAAGCTTAGGATGAGACTTACCCGGTAATTCCTTAGTTTGTTTACCAACGATCATAAGTGTAGGTAATAAAGGTTTACCCTTTATTGGGGTTTGAGTGTGCTTCCATCCCATCTTTGTGAGTTAGCCTGAGACTTACCCGGTAAAGGTTGATTCTATTCCCTTAGATGGTGTGTTAGTTTGAGGTTATAGTTCTTTATCTTGATTCCTTGAGACTTACCCGGTAATAGGAATTGCGGTTTAGGATTAGTGTGTAGTGAGACTTACCCGGTGATCTACTCCACTTTAGTAACACCCTCCCCACGCAAAAATCTCAGCTTTGTCCGCTTATCTATAGATCTTGAGTTGGAACCACAACTAGATGCTTTAATCCCTAGAATTGCATGTTTGCTTATTTGACTTCTTATTCATCTTTGATTGTGTTAATTGCTCTTTGTGGTTAGTATTGACATTAGCACACCGTATTGACTTTGTTTCACCGAGTCCCTGTGATCGACCCCTGGAATTTTCTTGCTTTTACTACGATTGACCCGTACACTGCGGGTTCGCATCCTTGTTTTAAGCTTAAGTCTAGGGTTATAAATTTAAAGCTTGCACACACCGTTTGGAGCGAACAAGTTTTTGGCGCCGTTGCCGGGGATTGTTCTTGCTTTTTCTACTAATCATTCTACTTGAGTGTTCTTGCAGATTTGTGTTCTTAGGTACACGCGAAGTTCTTTTTCCGGCAACGGAACAAAGTTTCGCCAAAGAACAAGTTTTTGGCGCCGTTGCCGGGGACTTGGTCTAGACCGAGCCGGTACGGTTTGCTCTTGGGGCGCTTGCCCCGTTTCATCTAACCACTCTACTTGAGTGTTCTTGCAGGTTTGTGTTCTTAGGTACATACAAAGCTCTCGTTCCGGCAACGGAACAGAGTTTCGCCAAAGAACAAGTTTTTGGCGCCGTTGCCGGGGACTTGGTCTAGACCGAGCCGGTTACGGTTTGCTTTTGGGGCACTTGCCCCTGTTGCTACTAACTACTCTTTCTATGAGTTTTGTAGTTTTCAGGATTTCCGATGACTACATTTGATCCAGCCTGGATAGCAAGGCAAAGTGCTAGGGCGGACCATTATGAATACTTGGAGGAGAAGTACTCCTTCTATTGGTTCAACAATGAATGGGAAAGAGAAGAGACCATTCAGCGTGAACTTGCGATGTGGGATGAACTGAATGTCCCTAAAAAGATTTGTGAGCAACCCCTTGAAGATTCTTTTGAATCAAGATGGGAGAGGTTGATGAAGAAGGTGGAGGAGCTCAAGGAAAGCACCCTATCCTATGCTAAGCCAGAAGAGGAGCATAAGGAAGTGCTGCAAGTTCCAAGCACCCCTCCAATCAAACCAGAAGTTTCTCCTGAAGCTTTTGAGGGAGAAGAAGATCTGGAAGATCTCGATCTAATTGTTGAGACCTCGGCCGAGGTGGAAGAGATTTCGGCCGAGATGGAAGAATCTGCAAAACTGGAAGCAGAAGATGCAAAGAACCTTGGTCAAATTACTGAGATTGTGACCAAGGTGGAAGAAAGATCAACTGAGTTGAGAGAGATTTCATGTGTTGGTTATCAACCTAACATGAAACCTGATCCGAGCTTTGGAGAACTTTACAAGGTAAGTTCTCTTGCTCCATTCGAAATCCCTATTAAAATTTCTGAATTTTTCAGGAAAGCACCGAAGAGTTGGAGGTCTCTTCCGAAAGAACCTCCAAAGATCAAGATGAAGTCTTCCTTGAAATTGTTGGAAGAAGAAGCTCCTCGGATCATGAGGAGTGGAGTTGGCAAGCACTACACCGCTAAGGCGATGAAGAGTCTCTTGTTCAAGTATGGGGTCCCTCGCATGCTCAGGACCCTGTACCATCCCCAAGCTATAGATGGGGAAGCTGCTATAATTCTCGAGAAACTGTTTTCTCGATCAAGGAAAGGATTGGACACGAGGAATGTCCCATCGAAGTGCAGGAAGGCTAGAAGGATTCCGGTGAGAATCAAACCGTACAAGCTTGTACGTGGGAGATCTTACCATTTGCCGGTGAAGTTAGGAACCGGAACCTTCTTGGAAGATTTTTACGGATGTGATGAGCACTCCACGACATTCGAAGTGCATTGAGTAATCCCATGCCGTATGGTCCAGCTAGCGACCTTAAACCAAGCGCTTCTTGGGAGGCAACCCAAGGTATTGCTTTCTTCTCCCTTTTCTAGTTTAGTTTAGATAGTTGCTTTGTTTTTGTTTGCCTCTAGACAACAACCAGGTATTCCAAAAGGAAGGATCACAGTTCAGGAGCTACACTGGAAGAACAAAATTTCGAGAAGTTGAGGAAACGAGCTTTACTAAGATACATCTCGGGTACTGTCAGAACACCTCGACCGAGATGTGCTTCGCCAACCGAGATGGTCATTTCTGGGAGCTGTTTCTTACTTCTTCATGCAGTTTAGCTATGTTCAGTGAGTATCCTGTCCTTAGACTTATTTTAACCCACTGGGACAGTGTGTCCCAAGTATGGGGTGTTTGCACTTATATGACTACTTGATGTATTCGACTACTTTTGATGTATTACATTTCATCGGATATTCTATTTATGCTTCACTTCTGCATTTATATGATTATCTGATATTACATGCATACCTATAGGTTATTTGATTGAGAAAAACGTCGAAACTGAAATAAAAATGGTTTTTAAAAATTTTTTTTTTTTGACCTCGACCGGGGAGAGTCTTGGCCAAACGAGGCGTTTCACCTCGGTTGAACCAAGAACACCTCGACCGAGGTGGGTTAACTGAGAGTTTTCGAAAACGATTTTCGTGTTGCTTATCTGGATATGATCTCAGTGAAGATCTTGCTTACTTACTGGTTTTGAAATCTTTATGTGTTTGAAAGGTTTTATAATATGTTTAAGTTGCTAAATGCTTTGTTTGAAATTTTTGGCATGTTTAATACTTTGTTTTTATCCAAATTATGTTGAATTTGAAGGTTGACACCACAAGATAAGTTCTCTCACTTTCTTCCTGGAAAGACCAAGGCAATTCATTCTTCTCTCTTCTTCTTCTTGATCATGCTTAGCCCCTCATATACATTTTGCCTCCCTTTACCTATCCGGGAATTTGGAAGCAAGCGAAGTGGTGAAAGCAAGTGAAGTTAAAGTTGAGAAGTTGGCTGGAAGTGAAAGTGCTAGAAAGTAATAATAGGTTTGGGGAAGTCAATCATGAAGATGAGTAACTCGGCACCATTCACATAGCCGGGTGTTTGTGTCTTGCCAAAGTCGGATTGAGCGATATTCCTAACGGGTCATGGTATGTGCATCAAGGGTTTGATGCATCTCGAGAAATTGATGATTGCAGATTTCCTAGGCTTCGGTTATTGTGCACCTCTGTCCATGCATCCCAAAAAGTAAAGTAAAAAGAAAAAAAAAGTGGAATAAGCAAAGCTTATTGGTGGAAGATGTTGCAAGTCAAAGTGGAAGTGAAGTTCATCCTTTTCCCGGATTCTATCACCACATTACCTTACATACATCCCTACCCTACACGTTTCTTGACCTTTTCTTTTGGGAAGCCCTTGAGACCTTGAGCTTATTGATTGACTTAGTGGTTTAAACTGGATTATACATGATTAATTTTGATAATTATGATTTATTATGCATTCTATGATTTAATGCAAAGATGAACAACTTTCCTATATTATAAAATGTTTTGAGCATGTTGAGTTTTTAATTCCATGAAGTACTCTCTTAGAGTGATCTATGATAGTTGCACACCATAAAATGTTTTTGAAAGACTTTTTCATTGATTTTCTTGACTTATAATCCATTCTATCTTGTCTTCTATATGCGGAACTTGCTTGGGGACAAGCAAGGGCTAAGTATGGGGTATTTTAATAGCATGAATTATAGTCTATATTTTGGGGTTTGTTTGGACGTTTTATCTTTCATAATCTGCATGTTTGTATGTACATTACGTGATTTTACTGCCATTTCATCTACCTTTGCGAGAATCGAGGTCTACACCTAGTTTCGTTGTAATTGCAGGTAATATGGTACGTTTTGCATCAAAAAGGAGCAAAAGGAGTCATGAGTCATTTGGAGCTACATCCAGGAAGCATAGCCATGGATTAAAGATTTACTTTGGACCAGTTTTGAGAGATTTCACGTTCAGTTGAGACTCACCTCGGTTGACCAGCGATTCATCTCGACCGAGGTGATCCAGAGACGCCGACTCGACCGAGGCGAACACCTAGGACGCGGCGAGAATATTTTATTCTTGGAGAAGATCTTTTAAAATTGGAAAGTGATCTTATATTTTTGGGCTTGGCTCCTGGAAGGAAGGAGATATGCAGAATCATATATTTTGCCTATATTTATGGGAGAATATCTTTCTAAGATTTATTATCTTTGGAGGGCTATTTTCCTATAAAAAGGGTTGGATTTTCCACAAATCCGATGGTGCTTAGATCCCGCAAAAGAGCCCGCTTACATCGAAAAACACGCAGCAGCAGCCTACTCCAAGTTGGGAGAGTTGAAGAACCTTTTTGAAGGTCGAAGGAAGATTGAAGTCCATAGCTTTTATAGCTTTATTGAAGGGTTTTGTAAGATTGTCTTCAATTCCCTCAATTGTTGTCTTGCCTTTTTGGATTGTTATCCAAGGAACGCTTTGTTGTGATATTTGATTCAGTTATTGAAGTCTTTTCATTAAATTCTTCTTTGTTCAAATATTCACCTTCTTCCCATAAACTTTAATACTTTCATTATGATGATGAGTGGCTAATTTCCTTGTGTGATTCTAGGGTGATTGGCTGAAGGTTGTGGGAAAAACGATGATAGAATAATCTTAGATTCCAGTAGGACCTTGAAAGTTCGAGTCTTTAACCTTAACCCTAAGCATCTCGTTCAGTCGATGAACACCTCGGCCGGGGTGGAAACTGGCTGACCGAGGTGACTTATCTGATCCATAACTGAGAGTTAAGTGTTAGAGTTTGCCAAATCCTGTTCTTATTACACCTTTCCTGATTCAAAGCAAGCTTAGGATGAGACTTACCCGGTAATTCCTTAGTTTGTTTACCAACGATCATAAGTGTAGGTAATAAAGGTTTACCCTTTATTGGGGTTTGAGTGTGCTTCCATCCCATCTTTGTGAGTTAGCCTGAGACTTACCCGGTAAAGGTTGATTCTATTCCCTTAGATGGTGTGTTAGTTTGAGGTTATAGTTCTTTATCTTGATTCCTTGAGACTTACCCGGTAATAGGAATTGCGGTTTAGGATTAGTGTGTAGTGAGACTTACCCGGTGATCTACTCCACTTTAGTAACACCCTCCCCACGCAAAAATCTCAGCTTTGTCCGCTTATCTATAGATCTTGAGTTGGAACCACAACTAGATGCTTTAATCCCTAGAATTGCATGTTTGCTTATTTGACTTCTTATTCATCTTTGATTGTGTTAATTGCTCTTTGTGGTTAGTATTGACATTAGCACACCGTATTGACTTTGTTTCACCGAGTCCCTGTGATCGACCCCTGGAATTTTCTTGCTTTTACTACGATTGACCCGTACACTGCGGGTTCGCATCCTTGTTTTAAGCTTAAGTCTAGGGTTATAAATTTAAAGCTTGCACACACCGTTTGGAGCGAACAAGTAGATCCCCTACCCGTGGTGAGGGATACTTGGTTCTTCATGGTTATCTTGCTCGGCTCACTGTAATCGATGTACAAACGAGGATTACCGCCTCTATTTTCGCAAACTGGTGTTCTCCATAGAAACTTCAAACCAAGAGTTTAAGATAACATTCAGAGTTCTCTATAACATTTCACTAATTCTAATGAACTTTTATCAATAATTTCTTACAACTGCTCCTTCACTTGCTTCTCCAACTCATGACTCTTCATAAGTGTCATTCTATACTGCGTCTTATATATCATAATTGAGTCGACCTTGACATTAGTGGAAAAATCCACATTCTGACGTATTGGGACTCCGGGGTATCTCGGGTTTCGTCTTTTCTTCTCCCGTCACACAATGTAATAATCAACACAACCTTGCCTTAACACTTGACGGGTGATCATGGTAACAAAGATCTACCCCGCTCTCTTGGGGTGACAACCTTCGTACACGTGTATTGATCCATCTTTAGCTACAATGTTGACCGTTCTCTTTCAAAGATCCTTCATCCCCTGAACTCGAGAGACTTGCTCAACTCTTCTGACTTTTGTGAACCTTGGTTAAGTAATATGTCCACTTAATCCCTCTTTTCCCTTTTTGAAGGATTGGTGATAAGGAAAAATCTTATAAGCTTTCTCACTTATGTGCAACCAGAAGGGTCCAACTACCAAACTTAACCGTGCTTCCATACAATTGACCTTATCTTCTTTGTTTTTCCATGACATCCCAACACATTGGGGGAGTTCTTCGTATTCTTCATACGCTTGTATCGTTCCTTCAAGTAGGTGAAACGTCAATCCGACCATAAGGGTTCAAATCTTAATCCTTCATATACTCCCCCGGATATCTCAAGGCGACATCCGCCTTCACAGCTTCGGTCTTCTCCACTCTTGTTGGTCACCTTGTGCATCTCTTGGTATCCCACGAATAGTCCCGCAACGGTTCCAGCATACCACACTCCCTCCTTATGTATTCTTTCTTGTGCGACAACAATAGAAACCTCACTTCCTTCTGGTCCCCTCCTGAAAAATCACCTTCCCATGACAACTGTTGTGGTCCTCCGTCTGACGTCCAAAACAACTTGATGGCGGTCCTTCCCATCTACCCCGAAGATGACTTCTTCATGCACCAAGTACATGACATAGAAGTCGGCTACCCCAGTACGGTCTCTCCAAACGAATGGGACGTACAACCGGGTACCTTTCGGGTACCACTAACCTTACCCCCCCGAAACCCGAAAACCCTATAATGAAGGGTCTCCCCTCTACCGTAACCAAGGACAACCTAGCTACAAAATCATCGAAATAAATAAGCGCATAACACCCGAATCATATAATACCCTGAAAGGGAAGCCAAGAATCCGAATATTACCTGTAGCGTCCGGCACTGCTGGATCAATGACGCTCCTCAACTCAAAAATTCTGGCCTGAGTGCATCTAGACTCTTGGGTGCCTCCACCATAGCCTCTACCTCGGCCCTATCCTAGGGTCGATCCCTGTCTACGAGTCTGAATCTGACCTCTCTACTGAAAACCTTGAGCCGGAAACTAAGGTGGCCTCTTTCCCCCACCTGCCCCGCTAGTAGGCAAAGACCCCTGCTGGGACGGCGCCTTGCCCCGTCGGCAATAAACTGCCCTGTGACCCGTCTGATCACAAGAGAAACAAGTCACAAGAGGCTTCCTACAATCGTGCCTAAGATGTCCATGACCTCCGTAGTTATAACACTGCCTCCCTTTCTTTGGCGCCTGAGTAGCAGGCGGGTAACTAGAACGCCCTTGCGCGCCCTGGGGTATGCCCCTGTCCTGAGGCTCCTACTCCCATACTAGAAGGTCCCGTCCTTTGTCGTTTGTCCGGCCCTCTGGACTGAGTGGCTATCCTAGGGCCCGGTCGGTTCCTCTCATAGGCTGAAGCTCGGTCGTGGTACTCCGTCAAGGAGGCACAACGAAATCCCGCAAGGTAAGCACGGGTGAACTCCCACAATCTCCGTGAAAATAGATAAATGTGTTGGTCCGCCGGAGGTCCGGCGGGCCCCAATAAAGCTAATTTTTCCCGAAACCGTCTAATCGCCTCGATGACCGGGACGTCCTCGAATCCTGCCTCCAAATAGTCCTGGACTCGGCCTCTCCTCAGTGAATCCGGGCAAAAAGTCTCCCTGACGAGGCTCAGCAGCTGGTCCATCCTGGTCACACCTCCTCTAACTATCGTCCACCAATACTGGGCCTGATCCCGTAACCAATGCTCGACCTCTAATCCTACGCTCCCATCAAAGTAGGGTAAATGCTGCTGGTTGAAATCCTTTAACCATGAATCAGGTCTCGGAGACCTTAGCTCGTCTCTCATCCTAACATCATCCAAAACCGGCTCGGGTGCAACTACTGTTGGTGCAACTACCTATGGTGCAGCCCTAACCGGCGTCACCCTCTGTGAGACCTCAGCTGATCTCACCAGTGTAGGTACAAGTACTGGTGGTGTGGGAGGTGGTACTCCCGTCTTAAATGCCTCCTCAACTCGATGTACATAGTCCTCAAACACATCAACTCCAATAGATTCTCCCTCAGTCCTAGCAGATGGAGAACTACGTGCCCCGGACCTCACAACTGTCCTATCTCTAGCCTCGGGAATGATGCTCTCCGCGACGTCCTCTACGGGATCCTCAGCTGCTGGCGGATCCACAACTGGTGGGTCCGCAATGGGGATACGTCCCCCACCTCTCATTCCTGGAGGTCTCCTTACTCGTCCTCGTCTTGGGATGGTAGGAGGAAGAGGGGGTCTACCTCTGGTGGGTCCTACGTATGCGGTAGCTCTCGTACGTGCCATCTGGTAGCGGTTTGCGTTTATTTATATATATTAGTATGTATGTAATACTTACAATATCAAAATGGAAGGAAACTTACAAAATCATAAAAAGATAAGCAAAATCCAAGTATACAACCAAGGCATTCCAGTCCAATCATCCTAAGGTCACATGCATATATAGGTACATACAAGTCCAAAAACATCATAAGACCATATACACACACACACACAGATATATATATAATACATACATCAAGTCCAAAAATCTACGTCGCCGAGGTTTGCGTGAGGAGTGGTGGTCCCGTACATTCTATCCCAATCCAGACTCATGCATATGAATTTTGAAAACAAAAAGTCAGAACCCGCGGGGTTCTGTTTATTCCTCATTCGGCCTTTAGAAGGTTGCGAGTACCATTGTTGTCAACCTAGGGCTCTGATACCGCTTTTGTAACACCCCAAATCCGCGGGATATCGGGATGCTACTGGCGAGACCTCACAATGGGTCCTGACCCTTAGCCTAACAACAATCTCACTAGACCTTTCCAACATGGCAAAAAAAAGGCGTAAAACTCAAATAGTTTATAATGTATGTGAGAAAAGAAAAGAAGGGATACAAGGTGGGAACTCAGCCGAGTCCTCAAAATGACGCAAAACTATATAGAGATCCAAAACCGTACTACTTAACATAATCCAACAATACAAAGAAAACCCAAAAACGTCCCCGTCCTATAATGTACGGAGAACCCTCGGCTGTCCACTCCTCCACCTCACTCGGCGACATCCCTAACCTGCAAGACATCTACATAAACGGTTTAAAACCGTTAGCTCACATTCTAGGCATTATAAAGATAATATGGCACAAACACACACATAAGAACACATAACACACAACATGCTCATATACATACACATCCGGTTCTTATTCTCTTATTAGGTTATTCCATTTCTAATTCCATTCGTTTCAAGTGTGACACAAGAGTCTTATAACTCTCGCCTCTGTCCCTGTGTAACCAACAGGAGTGTGACGGAACTCAGCCCGTATACTATGTGGAGTTGTGAAGAAGCCCGTCTGTATACCATGTATGGCCTGGTCGTAGAGAACCTCCCAGTCTTCCTCGGGAGCTGGGCAGTGATGTCACCGCCCGATAATAATAGTAACAATGGGCCAAATAATATATATAGTCAAGTAATCCTAATCCGGTTTTATGATCAAAAGCGATAAACTACACACCACCATAATGTATCCAAATAATGCATAAAAGCGGCTAAGTAAGTCCGTGGACTTACCTTGTCTCAAAGCTAAACGAAACCGATATCACTCTCTGAAGGAATATAATCCCAAGCCTGTTCAAGACAAGGCACGATAACCATTAACTACTCACAAGCTAGAAGTCCTTAGACTTCTAGTCCTATATCATCTTACTAGGTCATACACTCTCATAATCTCGGATACACTCCTAGCCCTCATGAACTCGCGAGATCTCAACTATAGCCCCAAGTGCTAGGTTACTCTCATCCTAAACTCTGCAATCTCATCCAACATATGAATACCACCTCAAGTCTCACAAAATCTACCATGAGGCTCACAGCTGTATAACAACTAAAGATTAACACACCACATGACATAGAACATCAATAACCTCAAACACTCACCTAAAGGTTCCAAGCCACTACTTGGCATTTGCCCTAAGTCATGCTAGATCCAACCTAGCATGAGTCTACCACTAAACATAACTAGATCGAGGAAGAAGGTACTCACAGACGATCCGAGGTTGAAGATGATCTACGGACGTCGAGATTGGATTCGTTGGTCTATAACGGCCGCTTCCGGACCTAAAACCAAAGTTAAGGAAATTTATCTTGTATGCTAAATTTGAACGTAATATAACGTATAATATTCTAAGAAAAGTTCCGCTTTGAAAACAAGGTTAAAAATCCGCAAAATATTTTCCGGGGTAATTTATACCATTTTATAAGCATGGGTCAAAACTATGGTTTATTAACAAGAGCAAAACTGCATATCTCAAGAATAATGGGTCAAGACCGTGATTATACAAATCAGCAGGGGCATAAGTTGCAAATTCCAAAAGATTGGGTTCAAAACTGCAATATATATAATGGTGTGGGTACAGTTTGCAACTATATCAATTTCGGGGGCGAAAATCGAATTAATTACAAAAGGAGGGCAAAAATTACAATAAGACAAAACTCCTTCTTCAACCTATTGTGACACGCGCTGAAGAAGAAGGAAAGGGCAGAGGGCTTCCGGCGGCTGCCCAGGCGGAGAATAGGAGAGGCGGTTGGGCGTGCATGCATCGTCTCCAGCGGCGTCATCTTCGGAGGCAGACAGAGTTCCCTCCGACGGCTTTTGCACAGAACAGAGAAGAAAAGGGGAGAGGAGGCGAAGACGGCGGTTGTGGAGCGGCTCTCCTTGCTTCCTACGGTTCCTGGCGGCGCAACTCCTCCCCGGCGTGGTGCGATCTCTCAATCGATCTCCAGACTTGCAACAAAGAGGACGAACAACCCAAGGCCGCTGCTTGCTTACTCAATCGATTGGTACATGGTAAGAAGAGGGGTTGATTTGCTGCAAAACAACAGAGGGATAGAAGGGAGAGTTTGGTTGGCCTGCGTGAGGAAGGAAGAGATAGAGCAGAGGGAGAGAAGGCCGAAGAGTAAGTTCCAGCTACAGCCTACAGGTTGGGGAGCGAGAGGTTGGGTTGCAGGGAGTGAGATCGAAGGGTCGGGAGGGCCAGAGGTCGGGCGCGCCTATCTTGGCTGCTCACCAAACGTCAGAGAGAGAGAGAGACAAGGGAAATAAAAGAAAAATAAAATAAAAAGGAAAGTAAAATAAAGGAGAAAAAAAAGAATAATAAAGGATGGCTCGATTTCAAACATTTGGCACGGGATTCCCGAATCGAAACAACTTTCCGAAAGTAAAACAAATATATAAATATACTCTGTAATTATATGTTGATCGAATCTATGATTAAACTCACAAAATATATTTTGTAACGTAAAAAAATCTGTAACCAAATTACGAGATTCGAATAATAATAAGATAGCGTTAACCTATAATATAAACATATACGCGTAAAATTAAATTGACGACTTAAAATACTCGGGAATCTATTTTTCGTCTCAAAACACTTTAAAAAGAGATATAAATATAATTTATAATAAAAATATCGATAGAAGTAAGCGAGAGGGGAAATGTCGAAACCGGGCGTTACAATAGGTAAGTCTCATGGACTTACTTTGCTAGCTTTCCTCATATTCGTATGTGCTATGTGATTTATAATTATAAGTTGAATAGGATTTCATTTCTATTTTTATTAGACCCAAGTGTATGTATAATGGGTTGTGGCATCACTGCCCAACTTTGACATGAGGCTGGGAGGTTCTCCGCGACTAGTCCATACATGTATATGGCGAGATGCATCGGATCCATTCTTGTTGGTATGAGGGGATGAAGGCGAGGGTATGGAGACTCTCGTGTCACAAAATAAGTTGAACTTAGAAGTGAATCACCTAATAAAAGATATTAATGAGATTTTTGTGCAAGGCATGTTGTGTGTTTACTTTCCGCATTGATGTGTGTTTTTGCTATTGTAGTACTTTCAGATACCTTAGGATTGTTAGCTTACGGTTTCTACCGTCATGCCGTTAGATACCTTGCAGGGTAGGGCAACTGCGCAGTGATTCGGAGTGGAGTGTACAAGTAGATTCACATACGTGGTAGGTTGGGATGTTGGGTTATCTATTCGTAGAGAGACTCTTTTCCGCATTCTCTATTTGCATTCTTTCTTATGTTGTACCTGGCTGTAGGTTGTTTTCTTTTCGTTCCATGACTATTTCGCATGTTTTAGACTTTTATTCGGTTTTCCTTTATTTGTGTCTTGTAAGATCCGATTTTCCTTTAATAATGATGGTATTGGATCGGATCACAACATCTTAAATTTCATCAAAATTCAAATTCGCAATTGGAAAAATCACAATTACAAATGAAGTCATCTATGACTTTAAATATAAACATATTCAAAAGATTGACAGATCTATTACAAGGAAAAAAATACTTTAAATGGGGCAAACCAAAACCTGGGTTCCATAAATTTAACTTTGATGGATCAAAACTCAACTCTGGTATAACATCTATTGGTTTTGTTATGTGCAATCATAACGGCGAAGTACTAGTTTGGACACTAGGAAAAATTACTTTAATTAACTCGGTAATTAAAGCAAAAGCTTTTGCGTTGAAAGATGGACTAAAAGAAGCAATAAGATTAAATATCAAAAAGATAAAATTGAAGGTGATAACTACTTATGTGTTATCAAGGCACTCCAAAGGTTTTGGAGTTGTTTGTGGGAGACCGAGATGATCATATTTGACTCCCGACTAGATCTTCTATAATATCCTTAGTTCTAGTGACACCCCCCTTGTGCCTCAGCTGAGCCGCAGGTGCAGAGCCGCCCCCGCGGCATTGATGTCCCACCCCCACGGCCTGCAGTGTGGGTGCCGCCTTTTTTTTACCTTTTTACTTTCCGTTTTCTTCTCTTATAAGTTTCCTTCTCTCTCCTTTGAGAAGGGTTTGCTTCCTTCTGTCTTCATCTTCTCCTCTCTATGTTATTCCTTTCTTTCTCTCCTTCTCTTGGTTTTTCTCTTTGATTTCTTCTTTGATCTTCTTCGAAGTGTGATCTTTGATGAATATGATGATGTTTTTGTTGTTGGTTGTTGAGGTTTGAGAGGTGAGACTGTGTGGGATTTGGTTCTGTCTAGCTACAGAAGAGGGTAAGCCCTCTTCCTTCCCTTTCTTTCTTTCTTTCTTTCTTTCTTTCTTTCTTTCCTTGTTTAATCCAACAAGGAATTGGTGTGTGGATGTTTATGGATGTGTGTATGTGTGATGTGGAAGGCCTCAGTGCTTGAGTTGAGCCTGGGTGTGTGTTGTGGATCGAGAGAGAGAGAGAGAGATCGTGTGCTGCAGAATCGCCACGGTCAAAGAGCCGCCCTTGCGCCAGGTGTGGACCGCCCTTGCGGCCGAAGCTTGTCACCGCTCCTGCGCCCATTCATTCCAGCGGGTGCGTCTTTGTCCAAGACATACCAAGTGTTGGTGTGTGTCCATTAATTCCTTTGTGTTATGGTTGGGATGTGAGAGCATGTTAATGTTCGTGTAGATGAGTTTGATGTTGTGATATGTTGAAGAATGCCTTATTCATCTTTGGGTTATTGATGAGTTATCGAGGATTAGTTTATAGGTTATGATCTTGGAAACTAGGAGGTGGAATGTTCGCCTCGAAGCGTGCGTGCAAATAAGCTTTAAATTTATAAAACTAGAATCAAGCAAGCGAACCCGCAGTGTACGGATCGGCGTAGTAAAGCAAGAATTCCGGAGTATCGAACTCAGGGATTTGGGGGGAACAAATTCAGTTCGCAAATTGTCAAGCAAGTGAATGTAATAAGCTTTGCAAATATTGGGAAAATAGCAACCCTAAAGATCTAGGTATCTAATTGTGGCAATCGATTCAAGATATACTAAAGAACTAAGGACAGAGTTACGAGTTGCAAAGGTATGCTAAGGTAAAGCAATGTACGGTGAAGTTCCAAGACTTTATATGACTTATCTAAAGACACTCTCTATAAAGGTTGTTGAGGCTTCGGTATAGAAAGGATCTAAGGACAAGAATTAATCTCAAATACCCAAACTTGCAACCCAAGGATCAAGACTAACTAAACCGATTAAGGTTATGACACTCGAAATCGAAGTAGAGGTTGTTGAGGCTTCACTGCTACCTAGAAAAGGATAAACCAAAACTAGATTAAAGCTAATCCTTAACTTTGGATCAAAGTAAAAGCAAAGTTCGTAAACTAGAGTAAATCACGGGCAGATCTTGAGTTCCACGGCCGTGGAAGCTCAAGAACAGACCGTGATCTTGGTTCGTCGACGAGATCTCTCTAACTCTCAGGGTCCAATCAATTTACGATCGATCTATCATCATCTAAGCCACAATTATTAACCCTTCACCTTAGAAATGCTAAAGGGTTTTAGCCAATAACCATTGTCATGATATCACAAATCAATTTAAGAAGAATGAAAGATGAAAACCTTCGAAAACTCAAATATAACTCAAAATCAATCTTAAATCCGAAACACAAATCGGAATATTCAATGGATTCAGAATAGAACACAAAACCTCACAAAATCTAAGGCCAGTATGAAGAACGGGATGTCAATCCGTCTTCAATATCAAAACCTAAGAAAAGGGCACAACTTCTGCCACACAAGATCTTCTAAAATCCAAATTGCTGGCGCTTCCGCTAAGTCTCCTCGAACTCTCTCCAACAACCCTAAGCAAGGTTAAGCGATAAGCGTCGATGTCCGAAACTCTCTTATCTGACCCTTTTATAAGAAAGGATAAAATAACCGTCCGGCCCATGTGCGTAAATGATGTGGCAATAATTAATTCGTCAAAAGATCGCCTAAATCACAGTCTCAAGGGGTTCCACGACCGTGGTTTAGAGCGTGGAAGTGGATTACGGTTCCATATGATTTCCACGACCGTACTTTATACCGTGTAACTCTCTGGAATGCTCCACGTTCATGATGCCAAGATCCACGGCCGTGGTTTAGAGCTTGGAAGTGTAAATTGCTTGTGGTTTCCTTTGTGTCGTGCCATTCCTCATCCTAGGATCTCCTTTGACTTCCTTGATGTGTTCCTAATCCTTGGATGTGCTCAAATCTTCTCCTATCTCTCTCAATTGGTCCGGTTTTAGCTCTTATTCACCTATAATTCACACAAAGCTAATGTAGACCTCCATATCGAAAATATAGACAAACTAGCCAACAAATGCTTCAATGCCTTAACAATGAATACTATAATGGATGAAAGACAACTCGAAAAAGTGCCTAGAATATCGCAATATTTCATGCTAACAAAATACCCCATACTTGCCACTTGCTTGTCCCCAAGCAAGGTCTTTTGAAAGCTTTAGAACACAAGTTAGGATGAAATATGCATGCAAACTCAAAAACAAAACATCTTTTAGGTAAATGTGCTTCTAGTCAATAGATCATTCTCAAACCTTGCTTCATTCATTTTTGAAACGCTCATATACATAACCAAAGAATGTGTAAAATCCGGAATTTTTATTCCGTCTATTTCCGTTATAAAATAGATCTCGATCTGTTGACCCATATCCGTCTACTGAGTTAGACATATTATTATAGGATTTATCATTTTATGTAGATTCATTCACATAAAATGATAGAATATCTTAAATAGTTTATCATTTTATGTAACTTACTTCCGCATAAAATGATAGAATCCTTAACCGATCTTAATCTATAATAAACTCCCTATCCGCCTAGTCCGTATAATTATATATCGGGATCTTGTCCAGCCAGAAACTCGCTAAATCAAGGAGCCCAGCCGCAGCCATTTTAGCCCATCTGTTAACCGATATTTCAGCTCCAACGGATCCAGTTCTGCAGCCAGCTAGCCCAGCCCAACAACCCACTGTTTGCTTTGACTGCTTCAGCCAACGCAAGCCCACGCCTGCTGCTTCTTCCAGTCCAGTGTTCGTGCAGCCCAGCAGCCCAACAACAGCAGCGTTGCCTTCTAGCCCAGCGCCAGCCTGCAGTCTTCAGCTCAGTCCAATGTTCGTCCAGCCCAGCAGCAGCGTCAACTCTAGCCCGTTACTCCAGCTATCCGGATGTGCAGAGAGCAGCCCAACCAAGTGTGAGAAAGAAACCGTTCAACACCTATACAGAATTAATTAGAGAGCAGATCTCCTTGCCTTAAACGCTTCCTAAAATCAAGGGATACAGCTGCTCACCTTCCTTCTCCTTGCGTCCAGATACATCCAGCGAGAAGTTACAGAAGCTCTTCTCATTGACGATTCTCGATACTGCAATCCTCCCTGCCATCTGCACCACGACCGTTCAGTGCAGCCATCGCCAGTAGGAAGACGGGAGACTAATAGGTACATCCCACAGGTATCCTACTTACCCTCTCCCTGGTCGTCTGTATATGTAGAAGATCCAACGTGAATTTATGTTGCAGAGTCAACAGGTACGTCCAGTGAGTGTGCAAGAGTGCTACAGACCGATCTCCAACCAGCGAGCCATTCTCTCCCTTCACCTTCCGTCACTAACGTGCTGTCTTAAGTGAGTGTATACGTACAGCCTCCTTCGGGCTCAGTTATCAGCGCAGTGAGAGCAGTTATCAGCGTAGTGAGAATAGCCAGATTGATAGCACAGGGTCACAGAGTGATATTCCGAGGTTGGGACCTCGGAAAGTCCGGCACAGTTATCAGCGCAGTGAGAGCAGCCAGATTGATAGCACAGGGTTACGAGGCCTTCTGGTGTTATGCCATGAAGGAGCGCAAGAGCCTGACAGTAGAGGAGATACCAGTTGCCTGCGAGTTTGCAGGGGTATTCAGTGACGACTTACCTGGGCTACCTCCACAGAGGAGTGTCGATTTTGGCATCGAGTTAGAGCCGGGCACGAGACCGATCTCGAAGGCCCCGTACCGCATGGCCCCGATAGAGCTGCTTGAGTTGAAGAAGCAGTTAGAGGAGTTAGCAGAGAAGGGCTTCATATGCCCTAGTGTTTCTCCCTGAGGCGCACCAGTATTGTTTGTGAGGAAGAAAGATGGATCGATGAGACTGTGTATCGACTACAGGGAGTTGAACAGGGTCACCATCAAGAATAAGTATCCACTGCCTCGCATAGATGATCTGCTGGACCAGCTACATGGAGCGTCAGTGTTCTCGAGGATAGATTTGAGGTCGGGTTATCACCAGCTGAGGGTGAGAGATCAGGACATACCTAAGATAGCATTCCGGACTAGGTATGGTCACTATGAGTTTGTAGTGATGCCATTCGGGCTCACTAATGCGCCAGCAGTATTTATGGAGTTGATGAATGGGATTTTCATCGACTTCTTAGACCAGTTTGTAGTGGTCTTCATTGACGACATTCTAGTTTACTCTAGAAGTCGAGAGGAGCATGCCGGACACTTGAGGATAGTGTTGCAGATTCTACAGGATAGTCAGCTATATGCTAAACTATCCAAGTGTGAGTTCTGGATGGCAGAGGTGGCGTTCCTAGGCCATGTAGTGACTGCTGAGGGGATTAAGGTCGACCCGGCGAAGATTGAGTCAGTGTCCTCTTGGCAACCTCCGAAGAATGTTAAGGAGGTTCGCAGCTTCCTTGGATTGGCAGGTTATTACCGTCGGTTTGTGGAAGGGTTTTCTCTGATCGCCCGACCACTTACTTCTCTCTTAAGGAAGACTAATCGGTTCGTCTGGTCCGAGCAGTGTCAGCAGAGTTTTGAGGAGCTGAAGAGGAGATTGACGTCTGCTCCGATCTTAGCACAGCTTGAGGGTACAGAGGACTTTGTGGTGTACAGTGACGCATCCAAGCTGGGCTTGGGGTGTGTCTTGATGCAGAGGGGTAAGGTCATAGCATATGCGTCTCGACAGCTGAAGACGTATGAAGAGAACTACCCCACTCATGATCTGGAGTTAGCAGCAGTAGTGCACGCTCTTAAGATCTGGCGTCATTATCTCTATGGAGCGACCTGTCAGATCTTCACAGACCATAAGAGTCTGAAGTACATATTCACTCAGCGGGAATTGAATAACCGCCAGAGGCGGTGGCTAGAGTTGATCAAGGATTTCAACCTTGAGATTCTTTACCACCCCGGAAAGGCGAATGTAGTTGCTGACGCTTTGAGTCGGAAGACGCCTCGGGAGAAGGCGATAGCTCGGTTGACAGTACAGCCACAGTTACAGAGAGACTTAGCTTGGTTGGAGGTCGAGATCCAGTTTCCCGATACAACTCATCAGTTAGCCACCTTAGAGTTACTTCCTGACCTGTTGGGTGAGATCCGACAGAAGCAGGAGACCTGTCCGACCTTGACCCGGATCCGAGACCGGATGTCACGAGATGAGGCACCTCAGTTCACTATCGGTGCCGATGGAGTGATGAGACGGCAGGACCGTATCTGTGTGCCATCAGACAGTGAGCTGAGACAAAGGATACTAGGTGAGGCTCATGCTACCCCTTACTCCGTACATCCAGGAGCGAGTAAGATGTATAAGGACGTGAGGCGTTCCTTCTGGTGGGGTGGTTTGAAGCCAGATGTGGCCCGATATGTAGCCTAGTGTGCGACCTGTCAGCAGGTCAAGATTGAGCATCGTAGATCCGGAGGAGAGCTCCACCCACTTCCAGTACCACATTGGAAGTGGGAAGATATTTCTATGGATTTTGTTACCGGATTGAGACTCAGCAGAGGTTTTGATGCCATTTGGGTGGTGGTAGACCGGCTGACGAAGACCGCACGTTTCATTCCGATCAAGGAAACGTGGCCGGTAAGCCGTCTAGCAGAGGAGTTCACCAGGCATATTGTGAGACTCTATGGAGTACCGAGGACTATCGTCTCCGACAGGGATGGACGTTTTACCTCAAGGTTTTGGCAGCAGGTACATACTGCTCTGGGGACGAGTCTCCACTTTACCACTGCTTACCACCCACAGACGGACGGTCAGTCCGAGAGGACCATTCAGACTTTAGAGGACATGTTGCGAGCATGTGTGCTAGATTGGGGACAGGTATGGCCAGATCACCTCCCACTAGTAGAGTTCTCATATAATAACAGTTGGCACGCGTCTATTGGGATGGCACCTTATGAGGCTTTGTACGGGCGGAGATGTCGTACACCGCTATGTTAGGATGAGCCTAGCAAGGCTGATGGAGTAGTACCACATCAGATACAGGACGACATCGCCCGGATTGCCTTAGTCCGGGAGAGGATGTTAGCAGCTCAGAGTCGTCAGAAGTCCTACGCCGACAAAAGGCGTCGACCTTTGGAGTTTAGAGTAGGTGCACAGGTGTGGTTGAGAGTGTCACCTACGAGAGGAGTTAGACGTTTCGGCATTAAGGGGAAGCTGAGTCCCCGATACGTCGGCCCATTTGAGATCTTAGAGAGAGTCGGAGAGGTGGCCTACCGACTAGCACTGCCACCGAGATTGGAGGGAGTACACCCAGTTTTCCATGTATCTCAGCTGCGAGAGTACATACCGGACCCTAGACATGTCATCAGTCATGAGGATCTGATAGTCGAGCCAGACCACACTTTCGTGGAGTATCCAGTAGCCGTCCTAGAGCGTAACATTAGGCGCCTGCGTTCTAAGGAGATACCGATGCTGAGGATTCAGTGGTCTAGACGAGGGACTGAGGAGGCTACCTGGGAGACAGAGGAGAGTATTAGACGTAACTACCCTGAGTTCTTTGCGGAGTTAGCCGCTACCTCAGTACCGACGGGTTAGTACTGAGACGATACCTTATATGATTTCTGTGATTATATGTTTACATAATTGTTTATGTCTATGTGCTTGATGACGTGAGTAGTTGCATGCTAGAATATAAATCTTGAGGGGAAATGTATGGGGTAGGTACCTTATCCTAAGTTTCGGGACGAAACTTATTTTAAGGGGGTACTGATGTAAAATCCGGAATTTTTATTCCGTCTATTTCCGTTATAAAATAGATCTCGATCTGTTGACCCATATCCATCTACTGAGTTAGACATATTATTATAGGATTATCATTTTATGTAGATTCATTCACATAAAATGATAGAATATCTTAAATAGTTTATCATTTTATGTAACTTACTTCCGCATAAAATGATAGAATCCTTAACCGATCTTAATCTATAATAAACTCCCTATCCGCCTAGTCCGTATAATTATATATCGGGATCTTGTCCAACCAGAAACTCGCTAAATGAAGGAGCCCAGCCGCAGCCATTTTAGCCCATATGTTAACCGATATTTCAGCTCCAACGGATCCAGTTCTGCAGCCAGCTAGCCCAGCCCAACAGCCCACTGTTTGCTTTGACTGCTTCAGCCAACGCAAGCCCACACCTGCTGCTTCTTCCAGTCCAGTGTTCGTGCAGCCCAGCAGCCCAGCAACAGCAGCGTTGCCTTCTAGCCCAGCGCCAGCCTGCAGTCTTCAGCTCAGTCCAATGTTCGTCCAGCCCAGCAGCAGCGTCAACTCTAGCCCGTTACTCCAGCTATCCGGATGTGCAAAGAGCAGCCCAACCAACTGTGAGAAAGAAACCGTTCAACACCTATACAGACTTAATTAGAGAGCAGATCTCCTTGCCTTAAACGCTTCCTAAAATCAAGGGATACAGCTGCTCACCTTCCTTCTCCTTGCGTCCAGATACATCCAGCGAGAAGTTACAGAAGCTTTTCTCATTGACGATTCTCGATACTGCAATCCTCCCTGCCATCTGCACCACGACCGTTCAGTGCAGCCATCGCCAGTAGGAAGACGGGAGACTAATAGGTACATCCAACAGGTATCCTACTTACCCTCTCCCTGGTCGTCTGTATATGTAGAAGATCCGACGTGAATTTATGTTGCAGAGTCAACAGGTACGTCCAGTGAGTGTGCAAGAGTGCTACAGACCGATCTCCAACCAGCGAGCCATTCTCTCCCTTCACCTTCCGTCACTAACGTGCTGTCTTAAGTGAGTGTATACGTACAGCCTCCTTCATCGACTTCCCTACTGTAGTGCCAAGTAAGTGTAGCCAAACCATCATCCTCCCAAGTAAATACCTAAACAGTCGAGTTTGACTTGTCCTAAACAAACTGCAGGTATCTTAGATCACCTTCTGAGATCCGGGTAGCAAGGTCTGGGAAGTTTGTGAGCACAATAGCACTCCTAACCGACTGCAGCAAGGTAAACCATGTGCAGTAGAGAGTTGTTGCTTCCTTTACAACTAGGTTGTAATGTCTCTAGCTATCTTGACTCATAGTATTGTTTAGGTTGCTGTAGTTCGGCCTTAAACATAGTTAAGATAGTAATAGGTAGCTGATGGAGTTTATAAATAAAATGATAGACATAAGGGGCTGCTGAAAAATCCAATTTATTCCTTCAGCTTTTAGGTTATAAACTGCCTATCTTGTCGGCCAATTATTGAACGTTTGGATAAAGATCCACCGTTGAATTTTGGATATGTTGTAGTTGGATATATGTAGTTTAACATATTAAAATTTGGGAAGAAATGAACGGTCGGATTAGAAGTTATGAACTCCCGAAGTTAGGTAGTTGAGCAGTTTTGGTAAACTTAAGTTTTTGGCTAAGTATAAGATGTGTAAGGGAAGTAGTCAACTTGGTGAATTATTATAAAATTAATGGCTGAACAGTTTAGAGGAATTTTTCCTCCTAAGGTTAGATAGAACCTCATAGATGATCTAGAGATTTAATTCGGTATTATATTAAGCTGTTAAGAATTTTATATTTAGAACCGAAGTTAGACCTTATACGATTTTCCGGAAAATAGAAACATAGGAAAAGTGTCAGTTTGGAACCAAATAAAATTTTAGGAATTAGAATGTGATTTTAGAACCCCAAATAGGAGTTTAGATATGAATTCTAGATTTTTCGGGAATTTCGGGACCAAGGGTAAAATGGTCATTTTACCCTAAACTAATACTGTAACTAGTATGTATTAATACCTTATTCGATCTTAGAAGTTTTAGACTTCTATCTACGTGAGAGTGTGCTAATACACTTATCGCCTTTGGCAGGCAACTGAGTGGTTACAGTTTACAGAGCGAGTGGTTTATAAAGAGTCGAGCGTTATAACAGGTAAGTCCTTTGGGCTTACTTAGCTGACTTCTAAATATGAGTATAAATGATGATGGTGGTGTGTGATTGAAATGTTAGAGAGATAGGTTGTGATATATAATTACCGACCTATATTTTGGCCTAAGAGTAACGGGCGGTGGCATTCTGCTCAGTAGCTTGCGAGCGCTGGGGGTTTCTTTCGGGACTAGTCCATACATGGTTTGTAGTGATGCTACCAGTGGAAGTCAGCTAGACCTACACCAGTTGGATAAGGAACGGAGGCGAGAACTAATAATATATCTCGTGCCACAACTTAAATTGAATAATGTGAATCATTTAAATAATAGATAATAAACGGTTGAGTGCCAGCATGATGTTTGTTTATTTTTGTTTCTGCGTGTGTTTGTGTTGTTATCATTTTGCTTATATTTGGATAGTTAGCTAACTGTTGATATGTTGTTTAGATTTGACACATGTTAGAGCAGATGCCGAGTGATCCAGACGGTAGTGGTCAGCCGGGGTGTCGTACTTTAGGACGTTTTACAGTTTCTGCATTTGTGGGATTTACCGTTGAACTTTGTTTCCTTTCGTACATTGTTATATTACGTTTTCCGGCTGTAGTTGACCTGGTCACATTCATGCATTATTAAGAACTATTTTATGATTTCTGGTTTTTCCTTATCTGTGCCTTTTTGTAAGATCTTGTTAAGTTGTTGTCAAACTAAGGTCGGGACCCACTGTGCGGTCCTAACCAGTAACTCCCTAAGTTGTAAAATTTGGGGTGTTACAGAATGTAGAGGAAAGGAAACATCATGAATTGGTTAAACTTCAATGTAAACATCATAACCTTCAAGCATTATAAAAATCAAGAATAAGAAACTTCAACTTAGATCACCAAGCCAAATAACACTCTTTTGATCTTAAGGACTTCCAAATAAGGTCTAGAATGTGGAAGGGAAGGAAAACTTATAAGGAGTGTGGTGCATGAATCTGAGAAAGTGGATAACTAACTCTTTTATTTTTATTCCAATTTGCAACACCATCAACCTTGAGCTTTGCTCTCTTTTTTTCACATCATTTTTCGACTTTACTTTTGGAGTTATGGACAGCGGTGCACAAAAACCGAAGCCTAGGAGATTGACGTTTCTCAATTTCGAGATGCCTCAAACCCTTGATGCACATACCATAATCCGTTAGGAATATCGCTCAATCCGACTTTGGCAAGACACAAACACCCGGCTATGTGAATGGTGTCGAGTTACTCATCGTCATGATTGACTTCCCCAAACCTATTATTTCTATTCTTTGAATGTAAATAATTGCTTTCATGGCCCTCCCACATCAAACATGCCAAAACATAACTCCTCCAAATTCCCGGATAGGTAAGGGAAGCAATTATATCATTGAGGGGCTAAATGAACAAAGAAAGGAGAAAGAAAGGTCGAATTGCCTTAATCATTTCATAAAGAAGTATAAGAACTTATCATGTGATTTCAACTTCGATTTTTCAATATGATTTAGATAAAACTCTTCACATTATGAAACTTGCAAGAAAGGATAATCAACACATTCAATTCCTTATCAATTCATTATTTGTTTAGCCATTGTCATCAAAAACTTAATTCACAAGTAGTAATTATCATAGAAATCATCTCAATTCTTAGAATCACAAAACCTTTTAGAATTTTCAAAATTTTCAAAATCATATGATGCAAGACATAAAACATGCAAATGGTATTTGCAAATACCTCCACCCCATACTTAAAACTCACATTGTCCCCAATGTGAAGAAAAGAAAAGATGGAAATGAATACTCACAATGTAAGATGGTGAATCCTTCATCGGGTGATGGTGGTGGGAATCTATATAAGCTCAATAGGGAATTCTGGATATTCCAATCGGTGTTGAAGAATGAAGAAGGGGAACGTCTTTCCGCCGAAAATTTTTCCAAAATTTTTTTTTTCTGTCGGGAATTTCCACGGCCGTGGTTTTGGCCGTGAAACTTTCTGTTGCTCTCCAAAATCACTTTCGCAAATTCCGTCTTCTTCAGGGGTCGTTCGCTTGATTTGTTGATTGGATCTTGTAGATGGTTGAATTTGCTTCACTTTAAGCTCAAGAATCGTTCGAAACGATTACCGAACGGAGATTTGAGAGAGGAGAGATGGCGTCGGCTATTTGGGCGTGGAAGAGAAGGGTTTGTGGTATTTTTTGAAGAAGGTGGTTTATATAGTGGCCGTAAAATGTTTGGAAAATTACGGTCACTCGGGGTGTTCCACGGCCGTGGTTTTGTACGGAACCGTGGTTTTAGTGATTTTTCTCAGAATTTTGCAAATTACGGTCACTGTAGCTTTCACGACCGTGGTTTTGGGCGTGGAACTCTCTGTAATGTGCCAAAATCCAAGTTTCGTCAATTTCCTTCAACTTTTCCTTCTCCCTTGCCTATCCCATTGCTCCTACATCCAAAAACACGAACATACCGGAAGGTATCGAAGGCAAAACAAAACAAAAACATCTAAACTAATCTAATCTACGAATGATAAACAAAAACATAAGTGTAATACCTTGGGTTACCCCCCAAGAAGCGCTTGTTTAAGGTCCGTAACTAGACCGTACTTGCACTTATTCGAGTGCGGTAGGTGCGAACTCCTCAGCTTGGAGTTCCGGTGAGTACTTCTTGAGTCGTTGACCGTTCACCTTGAAGCTTCCGTCCTTTTCACCCCATACTTCAACTGCACCATGGGGAAAAACACGTTTGATTAGATAAGGTCCGGTCCAACGAGATTTAAGCTTACCTGGAAAGAGACGAAGTCTTGAATCCTTCTTTGAGGTCTTTTGGAATGATATGCTTATCATGCCAACGCTTCGCTCTTTCTTTATAGATCTTGGCGTTTTTGTAGGCGTTTAAGCGAAGTTCTTCAAGCTCGTTAAGGTCCAAGAGACGCTTCTCGCCTGCTTCCTTTATGCTGAAGTTCAACCACTTTATTGCCCAATACGCCTTATGTTCGAGCTCTACCAGCAAGTGACAAGACTTCCCATACACAAGGTTGTATGGTGTCGTACCTATGGGAGTCTTATATGCAGTCCGGTATGCCCACAATGCATCATCTAGCTTCAAAGACCAATCCTTCATTGTCCTTGAAACCGTCTTCTCTAGGATTCCTTTAATCTCCCGGTTTGAAATCTTCACTTGTCCACTTGTTTGTGGATGGTAAGGGGTGGCGATCTTGTGAGTCACCCCATACTTAGCTAGTAGAGCTTCGAATCGTAGGGCAATGAAGTGAGAGCCTCCATCACTAATGATAGTCCGTGGTGTCCCAAATCGCGGGAAAATGGTCGTGTTAAAGAACTTAACCACAACCATGGCATCATTAGTAGGAGAGGCAATTGCTTCAACCCATCTCGAAACATAATCTACAGCTAGAAGTATGTATTGGTTTCCACAAGATGATGGGAAAGGTCCCATGAAGTCTACTCCCCAAACGTCAAAGATCTCTACCTCTTGAATGTTGTTAAGAGACATCTCGTTTCTTCTAGAGATGTTCCCTGTTCTTTGACACGCATCGCAGCAGGAAACAAAGGTTTGCACATCTTTAAATAAAGTAGGCCAAAAGAATCCAGATTGCAATACCTTAGCGCTAGTCTTGTTGGAGCTAGCGTGTCCTCCACAAGGTAGTGAATGACAATGACGGATGATGCTTTGCATCTCGTCTTCTGGCACACATCGTCGAATGATGCCGTCAAGACCTCTCTTAAAGAGGAGAGGTTCATTCCAAAAGTATTCCAGAAAATCCTTAAAGAACTTCTTTCTTTGTGCATAGGATAATCCGGGTGGTAATTCCTGGCAAACCAAATAGTTAACAAAATCAGCAAACCATGGTTCATTACCTTTAGTGATCTTGTCGATGCATTCCTCTATGATATGTAAGTGCTCGTCCGGAAAGGAGTCATCTATGGGTAGATTGTCATCTTCTAGATGTGGTAGACAACTCAAATGATCCGCAATAGAATTTTCCGAACCCTTCTTGTCACGGATCTCTAGATCGAATTTTTGTAGGAGAAGAATCCATCTAATTACCGTTGGTTTCGCATCCTTCTTTGCAAGTAAATACCGGATCGCAGCATAATCCGTGTATACAATCAGCTTTGCACCTACAAGATAAGAACGAAAGTTTTCAAATGCATATACAATTGCTAGAAACTCTTTCTCGGTAGTGGCGTAGTTAAGCTGCACTTCATCTAGCGTCTTGCTAGCATAGTAGATAGCATGGGTTCGTCCTTCCTTCTTTTGCCCAAGCACAAATCCTATTGCTACGTCACTTGCATCACACATAACCTCGAATGGAAGATTCCCATCCGGAGGTTGAATAATCGGGGCTGAGATTAGAGCTTCCCGAATCTTATTAAACGCGTCTAAACACTCCTGCGAGAAATCAAAAACTGCATCCTTCATCAATAGATTAGTAAGCGGTTTTGATATCTTAGAAAAATCCTTTATAAAGCGTCTATAAAATCCAGCATGTCCTAGAAAGCTTCTTATCCCTTTCACCGAAGATGGGGGATGGAGCTTTTCTATAGTCTCTATCTTAGCCTTATCCACTTCAATCCCTCTACTAGAGATCAAGTGTCCTAATACAATGCCTTCTTTCACCATAAATTGACACTTTTCCCAATTAAGAACTAGGTTAGTGTCTTCACATCTTTGTAGCACATAAGAAAGGTTAGAAAGACAATTATCGAAAGAGGAACCATAAACAGAAAAGTCATCCATGAAAACCTCCATGATTTCCTCTATGTACTCCGAGAAGATAGCCATCATGCACCTTTGAAAGGTGGCTGGGGCGTTGCAAAGCCCAAACGGCATTCTCCTATAAGCAAACGTACCCCACGGGCACGTGAATATGGTCTTCTCTTGATCGTCCGGATGTATTGGGATCTGAAAGAAACCACTATAACCGTCAAGATAACAGAAATATGAGTGTTGTGCTAACCTCTCAAGCATTTGGTCGATGAATGGTGGTGGAAAGTGATCCTTCCTCATTGCGTTGTTTAGCTTGCGGTAGTCTATGCACATCCTCCATCCCGTCACGGTTCATGTAGGAATGAGTTCATTGTTCTTGTTGGTAATGACCGTCATTCCTCCTTTCTTCGGAACCACTTGTACAGGACTCACCCACTTGCTATCGGAGATAGGGTAGATGATACCTGCATTAAGTAGTTTAAGAATTTCCTTCTTGACAACCTCCTTCATGGTCGGATTTAACCGCCTTTGAGGTTGTCGCGAAGTTCTAAAATCTTCTTCCATTAGGATCTTATGCATGCATAGTGAAGGCTTGATTCCTGCTAGATCCTTTATAGTGTAACCTAAGGCTTTCCTATGTTTCTTAAGAACAACCATAAGCTTACTATGTTCATCTATACTTAGATCGGAACTAACAATCACCGGAAAGGTAGAATTAGGTCCTAGAAATGCGTACCTTAGATGTGCGGGAAGTGGCTTTAATTCCATCACTATAGGACTCTCTAATGACTCTTGAGGAGTGTCCAATGCTTCCTTAGAAGTCTCTAAGGTTATAGAAGTTGTTGGAGAAGAATTAAGAGAAGTGGTAGAAAGAACGTAATTGTCCTCAGATTTTCCCAAAATTACGGCTCCCCTGTTTCCTCCACGGCCGTGGTTTTGAGCGTGGAAGTCAATTACGGTGCCTCTTCTTGTTCCACGGCCGTGGTTTTGGCCGTGTAACTTACTGGAGTCCTCTGAATAGCTGATTACGGTCATGTTGGTGGAAACCACGGCCGTGGAATAGCACGACTGGCCGTGATTCCTCACGTTCTCTGACCCATCGTAGAGTTTTTCAAACTCTTCTTCATACACTTCCTTTTGCTTCTCTAAAGCTTCAATTTCCTCATTGCATTCCTCTTCTTCCCCTATGTCCATAATGCTCATAGTGATCACCTTTTGCAAGGGATCTTTGAAGAGAATCGAACTTACTTCCTCTCTAGATAGCTCTTCGTCATGGATGTTGAATATGTCCTCGTCGAGAGTTGGTTCTTTCATCAAAGTGGAAAGAACGAACTCTACCTTTTCCTCTCCTATGTCGAAGGCGAGTCTAGCATTCTTGCAATCAACCATACAACCGGATGTTGCAAGAAACGGTCTTCCGAGTATGATCGGGACCGGACTATCTGCAGGAATGTCAAGCACAACAAAATCTATTGGAATATAGAACTTACCAAGCTTAACCGGGACGTCTTCAACTATGCCGACGGGACGAGTTATGGATCGATCCGCCATGTATAACGTCATCTTCACCGGTTAGGTTCGCCTAAACTGATCTTCCTGCATAAGGCAAGCGGAATGATGCTAACGCTTGCTCCTAAATCACATAATGCATCATATGTGACATCTCCCACTCCTATGGGAACACAAAATGACCCCGTATCCTTCAGCTTTGGGGGCATCTTTTCTTTCATCGTCTTGATGAGATCCGACGAATCCGAACTCATCTTGACTTCTCCAAAATCTTCTAATTTCCTCTTGTTAGAGAGGATCTCCTTTAAGAACTTTCCATAAGCTGGCATACCTACAATTGCATCAATGAAAGGTATATTAATATGCAATTTGCTCATGAGTTCAATAAACTTACCGAATTGCTTGTCTAGATGCGCTCTTGCTCTAGATTGTTGGAATGGTAGGGGAGGTTTGTAAGCTGGAGGAGGAATGTAGATGTCTTCCTTCTCCTTCCCCTTTTCCTTCTCTTTTTCGACGGGAACTTCCACAAACTTAGGCTGCGGGTCGGTGGTTGTTGCTCCGCTCCTAGTTGTGATAGCCATCACCCTTCCTTTCGGGTTATCTTCCGTCTTTCCTGGAAGTTTTCCTTGATTCCTAGGAACTTTCTCAGCATTGCTAAACATTTTGTTTTCTAAAACCTTTTGGGCTTTATCAACCTTAGTAATATGACTCTCCAATCCTTGAAACTTTCCCAAAATTGTTTTCAACATGGGATTGGGCTTCTCTTTCCCTGAAGTGCTTCCACTGTTAGATGTTTGTCCCTGACTTTTCAAAGGAATGGAAGAAGAAGATGGTAGAGTTAGTGAATTTCCTGAATTGGGATAAGAATTACCGGAGTTTTGTTGTTGGTTGGAACGCCAATTGTTGTTGTTTGAACCCCTATTGTTGTTCCAATTGTTATTCCGGTTGTTGTTGTTCCAATTGTTCCGGTTGTTGTTCCGGTTGTTGCGATTTGTATTCTCATTCCCATTGTGGTTATTGTTGTTTCCTAAATAACCAACGTCTTGCTCCTTATGCTTTGGAAAGCTAGCCTTGATGACTTCCTTCAATTCTTTAATCTCGGTGTTGAGAGAAAAGATTTGAGTTTGAGCAGCTTGTGTTAGCTTTGCTTCTTGCTCCACTCGATTTGCTTCAACCTTCCGGTGAGAATACTTCTCAATGACTCGGGCTTGTTTCTCAATGAAGTCCCAAGCGTCATCTTCCCTCATGTCCATGAATGTACCACATGAAAGGGATTGGAGCTTAAATTGTGTTTCCATATCCGGCCCCTTATAGTATATCTCCAATAGCTCCAATTTGGAAATGCCATGATGTGGGCAATCCAATAGTAAATCCTGAAATCTTTCCCAAGACTGGAACAAACTTTCATTAGATCTCATAGAAAATGCATTAATTTTACCTCTCAATTCCGCCGTCTTGGATGGCGGAAAAAATTTGGTGAGGAACTCCGAAGAAAGATCCTTCCATGTGTTGAGTCTTCCATTTAGAAGAGCTTGATACCAAGATAAAGCTTTCCCTTTCAAAGAGAAGAAGAATGGCTTGATCTTGTAATTGTTGGTAGTTGCATTCTTTGGCTTCATTGTCTCCATCAAGATCTCAAAATTCTGTAAATGTTGATGTGGAGATTCAGTACTCGTTCCTCCAAACTGACTTTGGCAAACGATGGTAATAACTTGTGGGTTGAAGCTAAACCCCTGTATATCATCAACATCAAAGTTCACACCTAGACGGCGTGGTTGCTGAATTGGATTCATCCTTTGGCCAAGAGTTCTTGGTTCTTCATACACACGAGCGGCTCTCTACCCCCAGCTGGGACACGATAATTGGCAGCCGGTCTTGGATTATATTGATTCATATTGATCGTCGGATTAATGTCCTCTAGCGGTGGCATGGAAGAGTCGCTATCCTCATCGGATGAGTTGGTTCTAACCGATCTTGCCGGTTTTCTCCTCTTCTTCTTCTTGGAATCCCTCAATTCCAACCTCATTTAAAACATCATGTCCCTGAGCTCATCAATTTGCAATTGATGACGGTCCGATTCTTCTTTGCGAGTCTTCTCGCTCCATCTAAGTTGAGCTTCGGATTCTTCCAACTCTGTTTGAAGATCCCGCTCCTTGTTTTCAGCCATCTTTCTTTCTTTGAGCTTCTTCCTCAAAGTTTTCTCAAGTTCTTGATCAAGAGGTAAGAGGTCTTTGTTGTTCCTAGACCTGCGCATATACCTAAGGTAACCTGCAAATATCACTCAAAGGAGATATCAAATAACAAGAGCAAAGCTCCCAAGCTTGACAACCGATAACCGAATTCGGCCTAAACCAAATCCCCGGCAACGGCGCCAAAAACTTGTTCGCCTCAAAGCGTGCGTGCAAATAAGCTTTAAATTTATAAAACTAGAATCAAGCAAGCGAACCCGCAGTGTACGGATCGGCGTAGTAAAGCAAGAATTCCGGAGTATCGAATTCAGGGATTTGGGGGGAACAAATTCAGTTCGCAAATTGTCAAGCAAGTGAATGTAATAAGCTTTGCAAATATTGGGAAAACTACAACCCTAAAGATCTAGGTATCTAATTGTGACAATCGATTCAAGATATACTAAAGAACTAAGGACAGAGTTAAGAGTTGCAAAGGTATGCTAAGGTAAAGAAATGTACGGTGAAGTTCCAAGACTTTATTTGACTTATCTAAAGACACTCTCTATAAAGGTTGTTGAGGCTTCGGTATAGAAAGGATTGAAGGACAAGAATTAATCTCAAATACCCAAACTTGCAACCCAAGGATCAAGACTAACTAAACCGATTAAGGTTGTGACACTCGAAATCGAAGTAGAGGTTGTTGAGGCTTCACTACTACCTAGAAAAGGATAAACTAAAACTAGATTAAAGCTAATCTTTAACTTTGGATCAAAGTAAAAGCAAAATTCGTAAACTAGGGTAAATCACGGGCAGATCTTGAGTTCCACGGCCGTGGAAGCTCAAGAACAGACCGTGATCTTGGTTCGTCGACGAGATCTCTCTAACTCTCAGGGTCCAATCAATTTATGATCGATCTATCATCATCTAAGCCACAATTATTAACCCTTCACCTTAGAAATGCTAAAGGGCATGATATCACAAATCAATTTAAGAAGAATGAAAGATGAAAACCTTCGAAAACTCAAATATAACTCAAAATAAATCTCAAATCCGAAACACAAATCGGAATATTCAATGGATTCGGAATAGAACACAAAACCTCACAAAATCTAAGGCAAGTATAAAGAACGGGATGTCAATCCGTCTTCAATATCAAAACCTAAGAAAAGGGCACAACTTCCGCCACACAAGATCTTCTAAAATCCAAATTGCCGGCGCTTCCGCTTAGTCTCCTCGAACTCTCTCCAAAAACCCTAAGCAAGGTTAAGCGATAAGCGTCGATGTCCGAAACTCTCTTATCTGACCCTTTTATAAGAAAGGATAAAATAACCGTCCGGCCCATGTGTGTAAATGATGTGGCAATAATTAATTCGTCAAAAGATCGCCTAAATCACGGTCTCAAAGGGTTCCACGACCGTGGTTTAGAGCGTGGAAATGGATTACGGTTCCATATGATTTCCACGACCGTACTTTAGACCGTGTAACTCTCTGGAATGCTCCACGTTCATGATGCCAAGATCCACGGCCGTGGTTTAGAGCGTGGAAGTGTAAATTGCTTGTGGTTTCCTTTGTGTCGTGCCATTCCTCATCCTAGCATCTCCTTTTGCTTCCTTGATGTGTTCCTAATCCTTGGATGTGCTCAAATCTTCTCCTATCTCTCTCAATTGGTCCGGTTTTAGCTCTTATTCACCTATAATTCACACAAAGCTAATGTAGACCTCCATATCGAAAATATAGACAAACTAGCCAACAAATGCTTCAATGCCTTATCAATGAACACTATAATGGATGAAAGACAACTCGAAAAAGTGCCTAGAATATCGCAATATTTCATGCTAACATGGAATCTCCTAGATTTTGATAGTAATTGATGTTGTGTGCCTTATTTATAGAGGCATTGATCGTTTTCTCGAGGGGAAACCGTGACCACTAGTTAGGACTACCTTTTGACAGGTAAGTCCTTTGGGCTTACTTAGCTAACGTTTATGGATTGGAGTGATTGTGATTGATGCAAAGATAAGCCGCTGTTCCCGATCTAGATTGAAAGTCCTTAACTGGAATAAAAATCGGGTTGTTCTATAGAATAAATCGGCTGATTTTCTCCAAGAATAGGGCGATTTTTCGATAAACTCTGAATACGGATTAGTGAATGATATGAAAAGAAAAGAAGATGATTATGGAATGATAAATGAAAGATTCAGGAAGATATGAACCAAGATAGTTCCGGAAAAGAACCTTGACCAATGATGTGTCAAAACCCTTAACGAGAAGATTACCTTAACCTGCACATCTTTAACCTTATACAAGTCTTCTAATTAAGACAAGCACAAGGAGGGTCTAGGATTGACCAGGAGCACCAACCTTCAACAAGATTAACACACACAGGCACAATCTAGCAAGAACTTCACAACGATTCAATCAAGGCTCTCTAATTGAATAGGAATGAATAAAATACAAACTTCGTAAGCAAAGCTGTAAGTTCAAACAATATGTGGAAAATATATCAAATCTAATCTACTAAACAATCTCCCCCACTAAGGTTATTTATAAGGGAGACTAATCCTACTAAAACTAGGAAAAATATAAAAAGATATGATCTATAAAATATATCCTTTAAAAGATAATCTAGAAAGATATCTTTAAATGGTATAAAATATAAAATCTAAAAAGATAGAATCTAAATAATGCCTTAAGATAGTCTGAGAGATTTTAAAGAATTATAATGTTCGCTCCCGAGTGTGTGTGCAAATAAGCTTTAAATTTATAAAACTAAAATCAAGCAAGCGAACCCGCAGTGTACGGATCGATATAGTTAAGCAAGAATTCCAGAGTATCGAACACAGGGATTTGGGGAGAACAAATTCAATTGCAGATTATCAAGCAAATAAATGTAAGAGCTTTGCAAATTATTGGGAAAACAACAATCCTAAAGATCCAAGTATCCAGCTGTGACTATTGATTCAAGATATACTAATGATATAAGGACAGAGTTGAGATATGCGAAGGTATGCTAATGTAAGGTAATCGTACGGTGAAGTTCCAAAAACCTTATATGACTCACCTAAAAGAAACTCTGTATACAGGTTGTTGAGGCTTCAATATAGGAAGGTTCTAAAGGCAAGAATTAAAGCCAAATACCCAAACTTGTAATCCAAGGATCAAGACGATTACGGTTGTGACACTCACAATCGAGGTAGAGGTTGTTGAGACTTCACTACCACCTAGAAAAGGTAAGCCTAAACTAAGTTAAAGCAAATCTTTAACTTTGGATTTAAGTAAAAGCAGGTTCGTAAACTTAAGGGAAATTACGGGTAGTTCTTAAGGTTCCACGGCCGTGGACTTCAAGAACAGGCCGTAATTTAGGGTTCGTCGGCGAGTCTCTCTAACTCTCAGGGTCCAATCTATTTACGATCGATCTATCATCATCTAAGCCACAACTATCAACCCTTCACCTTAGAATTGTTAAGGGTTTTTAGTCAACAATCATCATTATGATATCAAATTTAAAGATTAAAAGATTGAAAGATGAAAACTTCCGAAAACTTCCAATAAACTTCAAACTAATCTCAATGTCACAATCAAAAACGAATATCGTCAATGGATTCAAAATAGAACAAACAAACACAATCTTAGGAAAGAAGGAAGAACGGGATGTCAATCCGTCTTCTAAATCAAACCTAAACAAGAAGAGAAATCTTCTTACTAATAACCTTCCAAATCTTCGATCTTCCGTTAATCCGGAAATCTCAATCACGATCTCCACAAAAGTGCGAGATTAGGGCAGCTCCAAGGATGAACACAAAATCCATCTTTTTGCAAAAGTCGCAAAGATCTAAGTCGCAACGTGGGCGAAAGTGCGTCAAAATCGCGGTAGCGAAGGTCTAAGCGGAGGTGACGGAATCTCCCTTCGTCCGTCCTTTTATAGTGTATGATGAAGTAGCGGCCCGGACCAATCTTTTAAAAGATCATGGCTTAAAGTGTGGCGAAAAGGATCGCCAAGATCACGGTCGTGGAAGGTTCCACGGCCGTAATTTAGAGCGTGAGAATAAATACGGTTTGAACATATGATTCCACGACCGTAAAAGCCACTGGAATGAATCACGCTTCCTTGGCCATGGTTCCACGGCCGTGGAACTGAACGTGGAAGGTAATACGGCCGTATTTTAGAGCGTGGTTTAGGGCAAGAACGTGATTCTTCCCTAGCCTCGTGCATTCCTCAAGTTAGCTCTCTTTTTGCTCCTAAGAATGCCCTCAATCCATGGACATGTCAAGCAATTCCATCCTTGCTCGATTCCGTTCGAAAATGGCTCTCAATCACCTATAATTAACATAAAGCTTGTGTAGACATCCATATCGATAATATAGGCAAACTAGCTCACAAATGCAACAATGCTTAATCAAAGACTACCAATATGAATCAAATGCACTTAGAAAACGTGCCTAAAATATCACAATATTTCATGCTAACAAATAACCCCATACTTAACACTTGCTTGTCCCTAAGCAAGGTCTTTCAAAAGCTTTAAAACAAGAGTTAGGATGAAATATGTGTACCTTCTCAAAGCAATACTTCTTTTGGAGGAATGTGCCTTCTAGTCAATAGATCATTCTCAAATCTTGCTTCAATCGTTTATAAGACTTTCATACACTTAACCAAAGAGTAAAAAGTAAAGAAAACTCATGAATCAATCAAACTTCCATACAAGCATCATAACCCTTAAACATTATCAAAATCAATCATAAGAAACTTCAATTTAGATCACCAAGCCATATGACATTCTTTTGATCGTAAGGACTTTCAAAGAGAAAAGGTCTAGAATGTGGAAAGGGAGGAAAACTTTAAGGAATGTGGTGCATGAATCCGGGAAAGTGGACAACTACTCTTTTCTTCTTCTCTTGCGGTTTCCGCAACACCTTCAACTTAGAGCTTCGCTCTCTTCCTTTCATTTTTCGACTTTACTTTTGGAGTTATGGATAGAGGTGCCCAAAAACTGAAGCCTAGGAGATTGGCGTTTCTCAATTTTTATGAGATGCCTCAAACCCTTAGCGCACATACCATAATCCGCTAGGAATATCGCTCAATCCGACTTTGGCAAGACACAAACACCCGGCTATGTGAATGGTGCCGAGTTACTCATCATCATGATTGACTTCCCCAAACCTACAATTTCTTTCTATTCTCTTGATTGCAAATAATTGCTCTCATGGCCCTCCCACATCAAACATGCCTTTTTCATTTACTTCTCCAAATTCCTGGATAGGTAAAGGAGGTCAATATTTCAATGAGGAGCTAAATGATCAAAGAAAGAAGAAAGAAAGAATCAAATTGCCTTAATCATCTCAACAAGAAGCATAAGAACTTATAGTGTGATTTCAACATCAAATTCTCAACATGATTTAGGTAATCATTCATCACATTATGAAACTTGTAAAATAAGCATAATCAACTCATTCAAATTCTTTTCAATCCACTATTCGTTTAAGCATGCAATTGTCATCAAACTCAATTCACAAGTAGCGATTATCATAGAAATCATCTCAATTCCATAGAAGCACAAAATTTTTCAAAATTTTTTCAATTTTTATGGGTTTTTCAAGTTCTTTTTCATGCAATGCAATAATGAAACGTGCAACAATATAATGAACATGCAATGGTAGTCTCGATAGAAGCAAACATAGTGAGTAAGAGTTATTACAAACTTTTAGTCACACCCCACCCCATACTTGGGACGAACATTGTCCCTAATGTTCAAAAGAAAGAAAGAAAAGAAAGAAAAGAAAAAGAAACTCACAAAGTGGCGGTGGAGCGGCTAAAGCAAACGGTCATGCAATCAATCACTGCGGCGGTGGTGGAGGCGGGAATGGAGAGAAGGTAGGATCATAGAACCGCCCAAACTGCTGGCGGTAGACGTCTCTCATCATGTGATCGAGATCATCCAAGCGTCCATCTCTAGCATCGGCTCGTATCTCCAATGCTCCTACTCTCTCCGAAAGGCCAGTAGCCCAATCCGGCATCTGCTCATACCACCCCGGAGCCTGGCTGTACCACCCTGGAGCGTCGGATGGTGCTGGTGCTGGTGCTAGTGCTGCTGTCTGCTCTGTGGACCATGGAGGTGGAACTCCGTACCATGCAGGAGGTGTCTCCATCCATGTGGGTCTCTCACTCACGCTGGCGCGACGAGAAGACGAACCTGAAGCTCTGGTGGGACGTGGAGAACGTCTAGGTACCTCGGGGGCCGCATCCGGCTGATCCGGAAACGTGCCAAACTCCTGCTCGGCTCCCTCTCCACCCTCAAACTGATCCCTCATCTCCTCCTCCTCAACTACTGGCGGTGGTGGGACATATGGGGGAGCTGTAATCCTGTTCGCGTGCATAGCAGCGAACGTGGCCTTCCAATTATGGCGTCCAGCCATAATGGAGTACTCCTGTAGCCACTCAATACCCCTACCTGTCCGACTCTCCCAAGGCATGGCCGCATAAGGCGGACCTCTATGTGTGGGGAAGATGAGACCTCTAGTCATGAAGGCATGAAGACCTAAAGGTACGGCTGGTATGCGGGTGCAAGCAGAAAAATCAACACCCAAACTCCTAGCAAGGTGGGTAACTATCCCACCATATCCAATGTTGCCCTTCCTCTTGTTCTTAAGCTTGCTCATAGTAGCAGCTAAGAGGGTGGCGCAATCAGCAGGGCGCCCATACAGCATGCAATACAGCAAAAATAGCTCATCCGTCTTGATCTTTTGGGGCGTCTCCGTCCTAGGAAAGAGACACTCCGAAAGAACACGGTGAGTAATCTTCAAGGCCAAGTGATACATCAACTTGACCTTGGTGTCAGCAGGTTGCCAGCGGTCCTCGCTGGCGTAGATCATCGCTACCTCCTCCCAAAAGTCCTTGGCGTAAACGCCACTAGGAAAGCGACCGTTAAAGGTCTCATGGAACCCAAAGAAGGTCCCGAACTCACGAATGGTAAACTCATAGTTTCTTTCCATAAGACGGGAAGAAATGGTCCTATCTACATGGTTGTGCTGGAAAGACGTCACAACCTCCGTCGTAATCTCCTCATACGCGTCTTCTCGGATAGCCGAGAAGACAACTAGTCCGGCTCTATCCAAGAGCCAAGTAAGGTCATCAACTATGTTTAGTGGAACTAGCTCCTCCAACAATAGATATCTAGGTCCAATCACGGGTCTCTCATGGATCCTCTCGAGTGCATCGAGGTGATCCTCATGAATGGTCGGGACTCTAGGGCTAGGAGGTGAGGGTGATGAAGGTGATGATGGTGGTGAAGGGGAAGAGGGTGGTGGTGCTCTAGAGGATGAAGAAGAAGAGGGATTACCCTTCCTCTTCTTATTCTTATCCTGCTCATTCTTCTTCTTCTTTATCCTCCCAGAAACTCTCCTTACGAAATCCATCACTGTCAAGAATCACGGTCTGTTCTAGCAGTTCCACGGCCGTGGTTCTTCCAGGAACCGTGGTTTGTCTGTTTCTCTCGCAAATCTCAGCAAACAAATCCCAAACTCAACAATCAGGCAGCCCTAGTCTAATTCCTTCCAATTTCGTTCAGTTCTTCCTAAAATTTCTAACAAAAACGAACCAAATCGACAAAGATCTAGAAGAGGGAAAAACCTAGGGTTCGGATTTTTAAAATCCGAATTGCGCGTTCCTTGGTGAATTTCCGCTCGATTCGTCGCTTGGATCTTGTTGGTGGTTGAATTTGCTTCAATTTGGGAAGAAGAATCGTTAAAAACGATTAAGGAACGAGGATTTGAGAGAGGGTCGTGGATTCGGCATTTTAGGGTCGTGGAAGAGGGTTTTGTGGAGTGTTTTGGTGAAGAACGTGGTTTATATAGTCACATGCAAAATTTTGAAAATCACGGTCTGTCGGGGTGTTCCACGGCCGTGGAAATGTACGGAACCGTGGTTTTGGTGATTTTTCAAAGGCTTTTGGAAATTACGGTCACTTTAGCTGTCACGGCCGTGGTTTAGGCCGTGGAACTCTCTGTAATGCTCCAAAGTCCAAGTTTCGTCACTTTTCTTCAACATTATCCTTCCTTTCCCCTTTTCCATCGTTCCTACATCCAAAAACATGAACATACCGGAAGAAATCGAGGAAAAATAAAGCGAAAAACGTCTAAACTAAGCTAAACTATGAATCGAAAACATAAACAAAAATGCAATACCTTGGGTTGCCTCCCAAGAAGCGCTTTGTTTAAGGTCCGTAGCTAGACCATTCTCGCACTTATTCGAGTGCGGTAGGCGAACTCTTCAACTTGGAGTTCCGGCGTATACTTCTTGAGTCGTTGGCCGTTCACCTTAAAGCTTCCGCCCGCTTCACCCCATACTTCAACTGCACCATGGGGGAAAATATGCTTAATTAGAAAAGGTCCGGTCCAACGAGACTTAAGCTTACCTGGAAAGAGGCGAAGCCTTGAATTGAAGAGGAGAACTTGATCTCCTTCTTTGAAGTCCTTTGGAATGATATGCTTATCATGCCAACGCTTTGCTCTCTCTTTGTAGATCTTAGCGTTTTCATAAGCATTCAAGCGGAGTTCTTCCAGTTCATTAAGGTCTAGGAGACGCTTCTCTCCCGCTTCCTTCATGCTGAAATTCAACCACTTGATAGCCCAAAACGCTTTGTGCTCCAACTCTCCCGGCAAGTGACAAGACTTCCCATACACAAGGTTGTATGGTGTGGTTCCTATGGGAGTCTTGTATGCAGTCCGGTATGCCCATAATGCATCGTCAAGTTTCAAAGACCAATCCTTCCTAGTCCTTGAAACCGTCTTCTCTAAGATTCCTTTGATCTCCCTATTTGAGATCTCAACTTGTCCACTAGTTTGTAGATGATAGGGGGTAGCGATCTTATGAGTAACCCCATACTTAGCTATAAGAGCTTCAAAGCGCCGGGCGATGAAGTGAGAACCTCCATCACTAATGATAGTCCTTGGCGTCCCAAATCGAGGAAAGATGGTCTTGTTGAAGAACTTAACCACCACCATGGCATCATTGGTGGGAGAGGCAATTGCTTCCACCCATCTAGAAATGTAGTCTACTGCCAATAGTATATATTGGTTTCCACAAGAAGATGGGTATGGTCCCATAAAATCTACTCCCCAAACATCGAAAATCTCCACCTCTTGGATGTTGTTGAGGGGCATCTCATTCCTCCTAGAGATATTGCCTGTTCTTTGACAAGCATCGTAGCAAGAAACAAAGGATTGCACATCTCTAAATAAAGTAGGCCAAAAAAATCCGGATTGCAATACCTTTGCGCTAGTCTTGTTTGAACTAGCGTGTCCTCCACAAGGTAGTGAATGACAATGACGGATGACACTTTGCATCTCATCTTCCGGCACACATCGCCGAATGATGCAATCCGGACCTCTCTTAAAGAGTAGAGGCTCGTTCCAATAGTATTCCCGGACATCCTTAAAGAACTTCTTCCTTTGTGCGTAGGATAATCCGGGCGGTATCTCCTGAAAAACCAAATAGTTAACAAAATCAGCAAACCATGGTTCGTTACCTTTGGAGATCGCATCGATGCACTCCTCTATGATGTGTAGGTGTTCGTCCGGGAAGGAGTCATCGATGGGTAAATGGTCGTCTTCTAGATGTGTTAGACGACTCAAATGATCCGCAACAGAATTTTCTGAACCTTTCTTGTCGCGGATCTCTAGATCGAATTCTTGTAGGAGAAGAATCCATCTAATTAGCCTATGCTTCGCATCTTTCTTCGCAAGGAGGTACCGGATCGCAGCATGATCCGTGTAGACAATCACCTTTGCACCTACAAGATAAGAGCGAAACTTGTCAATAGCATAGACAATGGCTAAAAACTCTTTTTCGGTAGTGGCGTAGTTGAGTTGCGCTTCATCTAGCGTCTTGCTAGCATAATATATGGCATGGGTTCATCCTTCTTTTCGTTGTCCAAGAATAGCTCCAATAGCTACGTCACTAGCATTGCACATAACCTCAAAAGGTAGAGTCCAATCCAGAGGTTGGATAATAGGTGCTGAAATTAGAGCTTGCCGAATGGTGTTAAACGCATCCAAACATTCATGCGAAAACTCAAAAACCGCATCCTTCATCAATAGATTAGTGAGAGGTTTTGATATCTTAGAAAAGTCTTTAATGAAACGTCTATAGAATCCAACATGTCCTAGAAAACTTCTTATCCCTTTCACCAAAGTTGGGGGAGGAAGTTTCTCTATGGTCTCTATCTTAGCTTTATCGACCTCTATCCCTCTACTAGAGATTAGGTGTCCTAATACAATTCCTTCCTTAACCATAAATTGACACTTCTCCCAATTAAGAACTAGGTTAGTGTCTTCACACCTTTGTAAAACAAGAGAAAGGTTAGAAAGGATATCATTAAAAGAGGAACCGTATACGGAGAAATCGTCCATGAAGACCTCCATGAATTCCTCTATGTATTCGGAGAAGATGGCCATCATGCACCTTTGAAAGGTGGCTGGGGCGTTGCAAAGCCCGAACGGCATTCTCCTATAAGCGAACGTACCCCATGGGCACGTGAATGTGGTCTTCTCCTGATCGTCCGGGTGTATCGGAATCTGAAAGAAACCACTATAACCGTCAAGATAGCAAAAGTGTGAATGTTGTGCTAACCTTTCAAGCATTTGATCGATGAAGGGCAATGGGAAGTGATCCTTCCTCGTTACATTGTTAAGCTTGCGGTAGTCAATGCACATCCGCCATCCTGTTACGGTCCGGGTAGGAATGAGTTCGTTGTTTTTGTTGGTGATGACCGTCATTCCTCCCTTCTTCGGAACTACTTGAACCAGACTCACCCACTTACTATCGAAGATAGGATAGATGATACCTGCATCAAGAAGCTTAAGAATTTCCTTCTTGACAACCTCTTTCATGATCGGATTTAACCGCCTTTGAGGTTGCCTTGAAGTTCTAAAATCTTCCTCCATTAGTATCTTATGCATGCATAGGGAGGGTTTAATTCCTACTAAGTCCTCAATAGTGTAGCCTAAAGCTTTCCTATGTTTCCTAAGGACAATCATGAGCTGATCATGTTCATCTATGCTTAGATCGGAACTAACAATAACCGGAAGGGTAGAATTAGATCCTAGAAAAGCGTACCTTAGATGAGTAGGGAGTGGTTTGAGTTCCATTGCTTTCGGAGCTTCCAATGATCCTTGAGAAGCATCCGATGTCTCCTTAGAAGTTTCTAAGGGTGTTGAATGTGTGGGAGAAGAATCGGAAGAAGTTGAAGAAGTGTCTCGATCACCCCTTTGCACGCCCAAAATTACGGGTTCCCCATGTCCTCCACGGCCGTGGTTTAGGGCGTGGAAGGTGGTTACGGTTGCTTTGTCTCCTCTACGACCGTGTAACCCCCTGGAGTGAGCCACGCTTTTGGTTGTGAGATCCACGGCCGTGGAATACAGTGTATAGCCGTGGATTCTCACGTTTTCTGCCTCATCGTGGAGTTTTTCAAACTCCACTTCACCTATCTCTTCTTGTGCTTCTAAGGCTTCAATTGCCTCATTGCACTCTTCTTCTTCCCCTACATTTGTTAGACTCATAGTAATAACCTTTTGTAAAGGATCGTTGAAGAGAATAGCACTTACCTCCTCCCTAGATAACCCTTCTTCATCCTGGATATCGAATATATCCTCATCGAAGATTGGCTCCTTTAGTAGAGTGGAAAGAACGAACTCTACTTTCTCTTCTCCTATATCAAAAGCGAGTCTACCATTCTTGCAATCGACTATGCAGCCGGAAGTTGCAAGGAACGGTCTTCCGAGTATGATCGGGACTGGACTATCTGCAGGAATGTCAAGCACTACAAAATCAATGGGAACAAAGAATTTACCTAGCTTGACCGGGACGTCTTCTACAATACCGACGGGGCGAGTGATGGATCGATCCGCCATGTACAACGTCATCTTCACCGGTTTAGGGTCGCCTAAACCGATCTTCCAGCATAATGTAAGTGGTATGATGCTCACACTTGCTCCTAAATCACATAACGCATCGTATGTGACATCTCCCACTCCTATGGGAATGCAAAATGACCCCGGATCCTTTAGCTTTGGGGGCATTTTCTCCTTCATGGTCTTGATGAGATCCGAAGAATTTGAACTCATCTTAACCTCTCCGAGATCTTCTAGCTTCCTCTTGTTGGAGAGGAGCTCCTTCAAGAACTTGCCATAAGCCGGCATACCTACAATATCATCGATAAAGGGTATATTAATATGCAGCTTGCTCATGAGTTCTATAAACTTACCAAACTGTTTATCTAGGCGCGCTCTCGCTCTAGATTGAGGGAATGGTAGGGGAGGTTTGTAAGCCGGAGGAGGAACATAGACATCTTCCTTCTCCTTCCCCTTCTCTTTGTCTTTCTCTACGGGGACTTCAACGAACTTAGGCTGCGGATCGGTGGTAGTCACTCCGCTCCTAGTTGTGATTGCCATTACCCTTCCCTTAGGGTTGTCCTCCGTCTTTCCTGGAAGTTTCCCTTGATTCCTAGGAACTTCCTCCGCATGGCTGAACATTTGGTTTTCTAAAACCTTTTGGGCTTTATCAACCTTGGAAATTTGATCATCAACCTTAATGATGCGGTTCTCCAATCCTTGAAGCTTTCCCAAAATCGTTTCCAACATGGGATCGGGCTTCTCCTTCCCCGAAGTGTTTCCTCCATTAGATGATTGCCCCTGGCTTTTCAAAGGAGTAGAGGAAGAGGAAGGTGGAGTTAGTGAATTCGAATTGGAAGGATAAGAGTTACCGGAATTTTGTTAATTGGAGCGCCAATTGTTGTTGTTTGAGCCCCTATTGTTGTTCCAATTGTTGTTGTTCCGGTTATTATTGTTGTTGCGGTTTGTGTTCTCACCGCCATTGTTGTTGCCCAAATAGCCAACATCCTTGCCTTGTTGCTTTGGAAAGTTGGTCTTGATAGCCTCCTTCAACTCTTTGATCTCATTGTTGAAGAAGAAAATCTGATTTTGAGCTTCATGTGTGAGCTTTGCTCCTTGCTCCACACGATTTCCCTCCACTTTCCGGTGGGAATACTTCTCTATGACTCTTGCTTGCTTCTCAATGAAGTCCCAAGCGTCATCTTCTCTCATGTCCATGAATGTTCCACATGAGAGGGATTGGAGGTTGAATTGCGTTCCCGCATCTAACCCCTTGTAGTAAATCTCCAGCAATGCAAGTTTGGATATGCTATGATGAGGGCAATCCAATAACAAGTCCTGAAACCTTTCCCATGATTGAAACAAACTTTCGTTAGACCTCATCGAAAATGCATTGATCTTACCTCTAAGTTCCGCCGTTTTGGATGGCGGAAAGAATTTGGTGAGGAACTCCGCGGAAAGGTCTTCCCACGTGTCTAGTTTCCCACTAGGAAGAGCTTGGTACCAAGACAACGCTTTCCCCTTCAAGGAGAAGAAGAAAGGCTTGAGCTTATAGTTGTTGGTAGTAGCGTTCTTTGGTCTCATTGTCTTCATCATACACTCAAAGTTTTGCAAGTGTTGGTGTGGAGATTCAGCGCTCGTCCCGCCAAATTAGTTTTGGCGAACAAGAGTAATAACTTGAGGGTTGAAGCTAAACCCTTGCACATCATCAGCATCAAAGTTCACGCCCAAACGTCGTGGTTGTTGTGTTGGATCCATCCTTTGGCCAAGAGTTCTTGGCTCATTATCTACTCGTTCGATCCTCGCATTCCTAGGTGGAACACGACGATTAGCAGCTCCTCGTGGATGGAAAGGATTCACATTGATCGTGGGATCAATTTCCTCTAGCGGAGGCATGGAAGAATCCCTATCATCAGCGGATGAATGGCCTCTTCTTCTTGATCTTGATCCCCTCCTTGAGGATTTCTTGCTCCCTTTATTCTTAAGGTCGCTTAACTCTATCCTCATCTGGAACATCATGTCTTTTAGATCGTTAACTTCAGTTTGATGACGATCCATTTCATCCCGGCGGATGTTCTCATTCCATTGGAGTTGAGCTTCCTTCTCCGCCAACTCCGCCTGAAGATCACGTTCGTGTTCTTCAGCCATCTTCTTTTCCTTGCGCTTTTGCCTTAAAGTTCTCTCAAGCTCTTGATCAAGAGGTAAGAGATCTTCGGTGTTTCTAGACCTGCGCATGCACTCAAAGAAATATCAAATAACGAGAGCAAGCTCCCAAGCTCGACAACCGGCTACCGAATTCGGCCTAGACCAAATTCTCCGGCAACGGCGCCAAAAACTTGTTCGCTCCCGAGTGTGTGTGCAAATAAGCTTTAAATTTATAAAACTAGAATCAAGCAAGCGAACCCGCAGTGTACGGATCGATATAGTTAAGCAAGAATTCCAGAGTATCGAACACAGGGATTTGGGGAGAACAAATTCAATTGCAGATTATCAAGCAAATAAATGTAAGAGCTTTGCAAATTATTGGGAAAACAACAATCCTAAAGATCCAAGTATCCAGCTGTGACTATTGATTCAAGATATACTAATGATATAAGGACAGAGTTGAGATATGCGAAGGTATGCTAATGTAAGGTAATCGTACGGTGAAGTTCCAAAAACCTTATATGACTGACCTACAAGAAACTCTCTATATAGGTTGTTGAGGCTTCAATATAGGAAGGTTCTAAAGGCAAGAATTAAAGCCAAATACCCAAACTTGTAATCCAAGGATCAAGACTAACTAAACCGATTACGGTTGTGACACTCACAATCGAGGTAGAGGTTGTTGAGACTTCACTACCACCTAGAAAAGGTAAGCCTAAACTAAGTTAAAGTAAATCTTTAACTTTGGATTTAAGTAAAAGCAAGTTCGTAAACTTAAGGTAAATTACGGGTAGTTCTTAAGGTTCCACGGCCGTGGACTTCAAGAACAGGCCGTAATTTAGGGTTCGTCGGCGACTCTCTCTAACTCTCAGGGTCCAATCTATTTACGATCGATCTATCATCATCTAAGCCACAACTATCAACCCTTCACCTTAGAATTGTTAAGGGTTTTTAGCCAACAATCATCATTATGATATCAAATTCAAAGATTAAAAGATTGAAAGATGAAAACTTCCGAAAACTTCCAATAAACTTCAAACTAATCTCAATGTCACAATCAAAAACGAATATCGTCAATGGATTCAAAATACAACAAACAAACACAATCTTAGGAAAGAAGGAAGAACGGGATGTCAATCCGTCTTCTAAATCAAACCTAAACAAGAAGAGAAATCTTCTTGCGAATAACCTTCCAAATCTTCGATCTTCCGTTAATCCGGAAATCTCAATCACGATCACCACAAAAGTGCGAGATTAGGGCAGCTCCAAGGATGAACACAAAATCCGTCTTTTTGCAAAAGTCGCAAAGATCTAAGTCGCAACATGGGCGAAAGTGCGTCAAAATCGCGGTAGCGAAGGTCTAAGTGGAGGTGACGGAATCTCCCTTCGTCCGTCCTTTTATAGTGTATGATGAAGTAGCGGCCCGGCCCAATCTTTTAAAAGATCGTGGCTTAAAGTGTGGCGAAAAGGATCGCCAAGATCACGGTCGTGGAAGGTTCCACGGCCGTAATTTAGAGCATGAGAATAAATACGGTTTGAACATATGATTCCACGACCATAAAAGCCACTGGAATGAATCACGCTTCCTTGGCCATGGTTCCACGGCCGTGGAACTGAACGTGGAAGGTAATACGGCCGTATTTTAGAGCGTGGTTTAGGGCAAGAACGTGATTCTTCCCTAGCCTCGTGCATTCCTCAAGTTAGCTCTCTTTTGGCTCCTAAGAATGCCCTCAATCCATGGACATGTCAAGCAATTCCATCCTTGCTCGATTCCGTTCGAAAATGGCTCTCAATCACCTATAATTAACATAAAGCTTGTGTAGACATCCATATCGATAATATAGGCAAACTAGCTCACAAATGCAACAATGCTTAATCAAAGACTACCAATATGAATCAAATGCACTTAGAAAACGTGCCTAAAATATCACAATATTTCATGCTAACATATAACAAGATATAATTGCCAAAAGATAGAAGATTATGACCGGATCTTTTGCAACTCGTTCTAGTGAAGGAAATCGGATTTGAAAATCGATCGATTTTTCCTACAGGAAAATCGGTCGATCTTTTTGGGAAATCAGTCAATTTTCCTTCTCTGCCATGCAATCTTCCATTCCATCGATTCACCCCATGTTTGCAACTTGTAAGCACTACTTTCTTGAGTTTCTCTCACTTCTAGATCGATGAATGATCTATGTAGCCTAGTCGTAGATGTCAAGGATGGTCCCACATCATACTTCCCTTCATGAAAATGATTCGACCTCGAATCATAGTCTTGCTTATCAGTAATCACATGATAACTCAAGTATGGCAGCTTCCAAACTGGATTAACTTCATAGGATGAAATCATCAACTCTAGCATACCCTCCTTCTCGATCATCTTATCTTGCATTCCTACAATAGAGATCACTCGATTCCTCTTGGATAACGGTACAAGATTAAGGTTTGAAAGAAGTAATGTATTAACAAAATCATGACAATGCAAAGCGTATAACACTGTATGCTATCTTAAACTTTCATTAGCAATCTCATGCATAACATGCTTCTTATGTGAATCTAACAATGCCACAACTTGGGGATGCACTACATAAAACTCTTTATTTTCTCCCATAAGGTTTGCAAAAGGCTTTATGTATGGACTTGAAGGCAAAACAAAAGTGTTTGGGGGTAAATTTTATAAATTCATATAATTCATCATCTTTTTATAAAATATCCAGAAATTAGTTATATTTACACATGTGATTAATTTCTTAAAATTTAGCATAAAGCTAATTTAAAATTGGGTTTGTAAAAATGTAAAATCTAATAAATATTAGATAAGCTCAAGATTATTTGGGCTTCTACCCATAACATATTTAGTACAAATGCTAATTATTTATATAAATTAGCTAAAATACTAAATTTAATTTTTTTAAAATAAATTAAGAAAAGAAAAGGTGGTGAAGAACACGTTCAGATCACAAGTTTAAGAAAACAATAGTTTTCTTTAATAAAAAAACTAAATGGGGTTTAGTGGGAAGTTAATAAAACTTGTGTTAACTTCTTATAACCTCTCTTCTTTGTTAAATATAAAAGGAAAACATAAGAAGAAAAAAGGGTTAAAAAAAAGAGAGAGAATCTTTCTTTGTCTTCTTCTTCTTCTTCCCAACATTTACAGAAGAACAAAGAACAAAAATAAGAGATGAAGAGAAGAGAGCCACACAGACAAAGAGAGCAATTCAACAAAGAGTGATCTTATTGATCAAGTGATATCATCACTTTCCTTTTTTTGACTATCCCAAGTTGATTTGCATGACTCATGTCGATCAAAAGTAATGATCTTCTTCATGTTGTAACCGTAGTTGGATGAAACCGATGGGTTTCTCCGCTACACAAGTTTAGGTTTGAATCGATCAATTCTACCCGATTTGATCGGAATCAATAGCTTTCGTTATTCATAACAAGATTGACACTTTTGTAAGGAAATAAGAATAACGCATTTAGTCAAAGATGAATATAAAGGTTGAAGTTTAGGTTTGCACTTTGGGAATCGACAACCAAGCTTCTAAGTTGGACATTTCGGTTTGAATAATAGGTGATTGGTTCTGATAGGAATCACCGGCCACATTATTTGACAGAAAAAAGCAATCCTTGAATGCAAATATTAATCAAGGAGTATCTAGACAGAGAGATATTGAAAGAAGCCAATGGTACATATGGCCTTGAGCTTCTGCTGTATGGTTTTGATGTTGAGGCAAAAGTGAAAGAAATTTTATATGTTGGACTTCTGAAGCTTGTCTTGGTTGATCCATCAACTTCAGATCTTGTGTTTGACCATCTCTTGTCTCACTTCATGAGATATTACCACGAGGATGGGTGGCAAGACTTTTTCTGGTGATTCATTTGCATGTTTTGCATAAAACATCCGAAAGCTTTTGACGAGTGATCATATGGGAGGCATTGTAAATCAAACACAAGATAAAAGCTCTGGACCGATTGTAGAGGAAAAATAGTGTCGTGCTCATATTTTGTCAGGAATGGTTGAAGCTCCAATATTGTCTTCTGTAGAATACAAGAAGGAAAGGAAAATTGAGGGAGTAAAGTAGAAAGAAAAGAACATATAAGAGACAATGAAGGAAATAAAGAAAGAAACAAAGTAAAAGAAGGAATAAAAAAAGAGAAGGAAAGAAAATTTTGTTTTCTTTATTTATGGTGGAGCCCACACCAATAAATAAGCCGACGAGAATCATGATCTCCACTTTCCATGAAACTTTTTGTTAATCCTATTTTCATCTTTTCTTTCACTTAAAAATAGGAGTCATGCGACTCATTTCTTTTGTTTTGAAAGGAAACAAAAAGAAGAGAAAAAATAAATAATTAAATGAATCTTGTAAAATGGAATCACGTGGAAGACTAACAATTTCAAATCAAATTTGGTTTATTTATAAATAAACCTAAAAAACAAACTTTTATAAAGAATGACCCATTAGATATTGTATTTACAAAAGTGATCCCATCAAGACAAAGTCTTAATAAATATGATCATAAATTTATGATTATATATCGTAATTAAATATTTATACTTGTAGAACTACGTTATGACTTGATGCTCGTTCTGAGCTACGTAGGAAATCCGATATGAAATTAAACTGGATTCAGTCGCATCGTCTAAGTAAAAGTATTTTTTGAATAAAATCTTGGACGTATAATTAAAAAACGCCAAATTTTCTAAACTCGATATATAGCATCCGCTCGTCGAGTTTAACCTCACAAAAATCTAACCCAAATATCTTTTTATCCAGAACTACGTCATGACTTGATGCTCTTTCTGAGCTACATAGGAAATCCAATATTGGATTCAGTCGCACCGCCTAAATAAAATCAACTCTAAAATAAATCTTAGAGTTAAACCAAAATTCCCAAATATTCATGAACTCGATATAAAGCATCCGCTCGTCGAGTTTAACCACAAAAGTCTAAACAACTAAGAACTACGTATGACTTGATTTCCAATAAAGGATACGCAGGAAATTTGGTAAATTATGAACCAGATTCTGTCACGGGTATTGATAGGTGATGGAATCACTATCATTTAAGTTAGTTTTTAGAGTCTTTTTATTATATTAGAGTCGGTTTATGATACTAACTTCTTTATCCAGAAGAAGAAGTCAAAAAGAAACTAAAAGAGAAGTTAGAAGCACTTGGAAGTTGAAGATCATCCACGAAGACAAGATTCTGGTGCCACACCGCCCCCGCGGAGCAATGTCACCTCCCCTGCGGGTGACACTGCACTCCCGAATGCAGTCATCGCCTTCGCCAGCGCCCGGAACGAAGACTGTTACCGCCCCTTCGCCTCTCCTTTGCGCCCCTGCGGTGACTCACCTTGAAGAAGTAAAGCCGGCGCCCCAGTGCCTCTGCTTGGGGACCTACCTGCGGAGCTGTGAAGCCAAAAAGCCAGTGTCACCGCCCCTGCAGTGACATTGGGCCGCCCCTGAGGCTCAACATCAGAAGCGACAAAAAGATGAAGAGTCAGACGTTTGAAGAGCATTAAAGATCTGCCCCTGCGGAATTGCCAGGCCGCCTCTACGGCCATGACGAACACCAAACGTTTTGGCCTAAACCGCGCCTGGGGCTCTGAAGGCTGCCGCTGCGGCTCAGCGCCAGAGACTTTACTCCGGTTGTTTACATCACCTTTTTGGCATTAAAGGTGGTTGTTTAGGACGGCCATTTAGTATCTTTTACTGCCAATTCTAATATAAATAGTCCATGGCTGATTGCTAGAATCATCCATCATTTCCCCATTTTATTCTTTCTTTTCTCTAGCTTTCTTTTGTGTAATGAGTTTCTAAATTCCTTGCTACATTGGGTTGTTTTGAAGCTGTATTGCTACTTTGGTTGTAAGTACTTTTTAATATAAGTATTATTCAGTTCATGTTTTGTATTTCTTGAGCTTTATTTGTCAAATTGCATGTTTCTTATCACTTTTGATTACCTTAGTGTCTAATTGCATGCAAAGAACTAGGATTAATAGTTTCCGGGTTCGGGTCTTTAATCTAGTAAAACCTTTACGTAAAAACTGGTTGTAATTACTTTAGGGAAAAGGAATACAAATATAAAGAAAAGTGTAATGGTTTATTCTTCTCTTTATATCTCTTTGTCTTTGTTTGAAAGCTAACTTGTGACTTGTTCTTGTAGGTTTACGGAACATTAACTTGTTAAGTTATGTTGATGCCGGTTGGCTCAACACATACATATGATCAAGACGAGAACATTGCTATAAAACTTATAAAAAGGAACCAACCAAAGTAGCATTGCATGCTAAGATTCAACCTAGTGTAGTTCATTTCTCATAAATCTATTCACCTCTTTATTTGCTTTCTTATTTTGTTTCGTATCAATTCAATCCAAACCCCCCTTTACTTGGTTACATAATTGATAATTGAATCTAATATAAACATCAACCAAACTTTCTTGGGTTCGACCCTTGCTTAACCACTATACTTGCTTTAGTGTTAAGTTGGGAAATCACTTTGATAAGATAAAAACTACCTAAGAAAATATTCTTGTCACATATTAAAAATAAAATAACAAAACAAATAACCCAACACTCTTCTTGATCATGCGCGTGATAGCGGAATAAATTAAGCAACCCTTCCTAGAAGGTGAATTTAATTTAATCTTATGATGCATGTTCAAGATGTAACACCCCAAATCCGCGGGTCTCGGGATTCTACGGGTTCGGACCTCACAATGGGTCCCGACCCTTAGCCTGACAACAATTTCACCAGATCTTACAACAATGCACAAATAAAGCAAAACCGAAAAACAATTTTTATGCAAATGATATGATCCCGAGAAACAAAAAAAGACAAACTTCAGCCGAGTTCTCAACTCCAAAGACTCGAACATCAAATACGTAACAATATTCCAGAAACAATAACCAAACACGACTCCAACCAAACCCCTCCTAAAATGTACGGAACTCCGGCTGCCCACTCTTCTGGATCTCTCGGCCGCATTCCTAACCTGCAAGGCAGTCTACAACAATAGGTATAAAACCGTTAGCTAATATTTGAAGCATTAGGATCAAGGTGAAAGGCACAAACACAAGTAAATCAACATAACACACAATGTACACCAAATCACACAAGTCCGGTTTATTATCTTTTTATTATTAAGTCGTATCCCGTTTTAATTCAACTTCTTTTGTGACACGAGAATCTCCCGAAACTCGCCTCGGTTCCCATTTCCGGCATGGAACGGTACGGATGCCTCCGACCGTCTAACCAGCACTGCTAGTCGCCAAGAACCTCCTAGCTCTACGCAAGAGCTAGGTAGTGATGTCACCGCCCGTTATCATACACTTGGGCCAAATAATATATAAAGGTCGGTAATCCTAATTCCGGTTTTATAAGTAATAATGAAAGCAATAAAACACACACCACCAAACACGCATTGAATCTAATACATAGTATACGAGCTAAGTCCGGAGACTTACCTCATCACCACACTCAACTCACAACACTCTCGCTTCCTTAGGGAGGAAGCTCAAACCTGCTCACAAGAAGATAATTATATCAACAACAACCCACTCACAATAGTAATCTTAGACTTCTATACAAATGATCTACGCAAGACCATTTGACTCTCAATTCTAGGACCGCATCATAGAATCCCTCATGCTCAAATCACACTCAACAGAACCTATAAGTCCTAAGACTTCTAAACCCTCGGATCTCGCAAGATCATAACTCATTACACATACTAGGATAAACATGCCTAGTCCAAACAAACTCAATGGTAACAACACCGTGCTAGGATAAGTCAATCCTAAGCTCCAAAATCCCACAAGATCATACAACCCCAACCTCGAGCCTTAGAACGCTCACAATAACCTCTAGTCTTAGCATAGTAAAACCTCAAAACTCACCTAAAGGTCCATAACCACTACTTGGCATTTCCACTAAGTTATGTTAGATCCAACCTAGCATGATACTAATGTTAAACATAACTAGATCGAGGGATAAGGTAACTCACATGACATCAAAAGACGGATGTCGACTTTGGACTCGTCAGGCCTTTATCGGGGCGCTTCCGGACCTAACACCAAACTAAACAAATTTAGCTCATACACTAAATTTGAACGGAATAATAGAATATATGGGTTAACGGAAACTCGTTTTCCAAAAGCCACGTTAAAACACGCAAAACTCTCCCGGGCGAAATACGGGAATCTAGCAACTTGCTCATAACCCGGAATTACAATTTGAACCGAAACTCAATTTATAGTCCGTAAAAATATTTTCCGGGCGATCTCCAACAACATCATAAACCCAAGGATAACAAAAATCGCTCAACTGTTTTTCCGGGGCAAAACACAATTCAAAAACATGGTCAAAAATCCGCAATCAATTCTTTGAGGTCATAACTCGAAAATAATCCAACAAGGGCTCAATTGATAAACTATCAAAACTAGGTCATAAAATGTAATGATAAATATGTCCAATATATGTAATTAACTTTCTGCAGTGGGCATAAATGCAAACTTTCAAAAAAGTGGGTCCAAACTGCAATTATAAAAAATATGGGCACATTTTGTAATTATACCCAAAATCAGGGGTCGATTTTCAATTAGGGCAGAAGGGTTTCTTCAGGACTGTCACAACACGCAGGGCGGCGGCGTGGTTCTGCAGCGGGGGGCCGATCCGGGTGACGGTACGCGGAGCCAGGGCAGGCGGTGGCGGTGGCTCCCTTCTCTAGCGGCGGAAGTGGCACAGAGAGGCCGAGGCGAGGCGGGGCTCCTGTCCGGCAGTAGAAGCTCCAAGCGACGGCAGAGGCTTCGAGCAGGGCGTTGCTCCGAAGGCTGTTTTTGGCGGCGTCCGACACGGCGAAGGCGTCTCCAGCGGTGTTGACGACCTTGGGCTGGTGGTTGCAAAGAAGGATCAGAAGGGAGGAGGGCTTATCTCCAGTGGCTCCTTGGCTGCAGTGGGCGGTCAACCGCAAGTTCAAGGAGGAGATGTAGGTGAGACACTGAGGGCAAGAGAATGAGACAGGAGAGGAGATTCAAAGAGAGTAGGGAGATAGCTGTTAAGAGGGTGAAGACTGAAGAGGGTTGGGGAGTCAGAGATCAGAAAAAAAAATGGGAGAAGGAGAAGCTAGGGTTGGGGCATGGGTAGTGTGAGGGAGGCAGAAAAAAGCATAGGGGAAGCAGAAGAAACGAGGCGTCGGGTGCTATAGAGTCGGGCTAATGATGCTAGGCACAGACTGGGCGGATAAACAGCCAAGTACAACAATCTGGGGAGAGGAATTAAAAAGAAAAGAGAAAATAAAGGAGAGAAAGAAAATAAAATAACTCGTTAAGGAAAATAATTGGAACGTGATTTTCGGATCGGAAACTCTTTTCGAATTTTTTTCGTAAATTAAAATACGGACTACATATATATACTCAAAAATATAGTTGATGACATAAAATCATTCTCGAAAAATTTCAATTACGAAGTACAAATACTTGTAAAAATATTTGAGCTAATAAATATTATCGAGAAAAACCGGAAAAAATAAATATCAAACGCGCCAAAATTTTGGGCGTTACAACAGATCCCCCTAAAAACAAGTTTCGTCCCGAAACTTGCTATACACCAAACTTCTCGGTCCCTAAGGCTGAGGTATAAACTCTCACTCTAAGAAGGCTGAAAGTTTCTAATCTACATACACAAACTACTCAAACTACCACCGCAATATATGTCAGGTCATATAGCACATTCCCGTACAGGGCACAAACTGCACATATGCACATAACGCAACCAAGGTGTGAACTAGGTCTAACCCGTTGATTCTATCGATGCTACTAGATCCGCGTAAACTCAACTAAAGACACTACCCTCCGTCTCCTTGTTAGCCTCATCGGTTCGTCGTCTGCTACTAGACCATCATGACTGACAACATGTCTCGAGTCATGTATGTACTCTATCAACTGATACTCCTAAACACCGGGTGAACACCCTCTACTCTCGGCGGCTACACCAATTCGTAAACCACTTTCCTTACTTGCGCTATGATCCAAAAAAGGTCCGATAGATCAGAAACTCAACTTCCCTCTCGGGACTTTCTCAATGCAGCATTTCCACTATGTTTCTCTTTGATTGTCTCTAACAAAGAAGATCAAATCTTCCCATTTACACAATTGACTTTGGTTATTGTCAACTCAACTTTAAGTTTACGTTTCTTCAACTTTTGAAGTAAGTTCCCAATAAAGAAGGAAGAACTTCACTTCCCACCGCTTCTACTAACGAAACACGCATGCTATTGCTTTTACATCGTTCCTCAATACTCCATCAAGACCTTGTCTTGGAGAATCACTTGTACACTTCAAACCCATCATACCTCGAGGCGATTTCAAACCAGTTGCACCAATGAATCTCCACTTAACTCTCAACAACTCCATTCTCAACTTTCGTCCCACTCAATACTTCATTGTTATTCGAAGTAGGTTAGCCATAGATGGTGTTACTTTGGAGAATCTCTCCACGAATCCGGAAATGACCAACACACCCAAGAAAACTTGTAACTTCTTCGACGTCCTTCGGGGGTTGCCATCCCGAGACAACTTGTCATACAACTTCTCTCTTCTTTCAGAGTAGATCAAAACATCTTATCCGACATTAGTAAGCCCCTACGGAATCACTACAGCTCATCGTGACTATGGTTTGTCCAGATTGCCGTATTTGCAATATTCCAGGTTCGAATTTTCAATTGGTGACAACTAAACCTTAAGTCATTCTCATAAGACACTACTGACCCTTGCAACCGGTTGAGTAGATCCTCTATGCATGGTGAAAAATACTTAGTTCTTCATTGTTATCTTGTTTGGCTCACTGCAATCGATTTACAACGGAGATAACCGTCTCTCTTTTCGCAAACTGGTGTTCTACATAACAACTTCAAATCAAGAATTTAAGATATATTCCAATATGAACTTCAAATCAAGAGTTCAAGATAATTTTCGGGATGTCTCCATAGCATAAGACCGACATAACCTTATCTTAACACTTGACAGGTAGTCATGGTATTAATGATCTCCTCCGATCTGTTGGGGTGACGACTTTCAAACGCGTGTATTGCTCCATCTTTAGCTACAATGTTGACCGTCCTCTTTCAAATATTTGTGTTTTCTTGAATTGGAAAGATTTTTTTGCGCCTTCTGACTCTTGTATTCTTATATAAGTATTCTTTCAACTTAATTCCATTTTCCCTTCTAAATGGCATGATTGTAAAAATCTTCTAAGATTTCTCACTTATGTGCAACCATAAGGGTCCAATCGGTAGGACTTAACCGTGTTTCAAAATAATTGACCTTATCTTCTTCACTTTCCGCGACATCCCAACATATGAGAGGAGCTCTTCGCATTCTATGTAAGCTCTCACCATAGACATCCTTTCTTCTAGTAAAAATTATACTTCACTTTCCTTTTGTAAAGTCAACCCGACGGTAGAGGTTCTAACCTTAATCTTCCATATACTTTTTGTACATCTCTTGTCAACATCAAACTTCAAAACTTCGATCTTCTCTTACTCTTGTTGATCACCTTATGCATCTCTCAGTATTCCATGAACAACTTCACAATTGTACCGGTATGCCTTGTGAAGAACGCTGGGCTAATATCCCCCTACCAATATCGCGGAAGTATCCAACTCTTAACTCCACCCAGCACTAACATCATAACCCTAAGCTTGCAGCGTTGCGCTAATCCAGATTCCTCGTTTCATGTTATAGCCACTATAGCTTCGCCATACGAGTCACAAAAACCTTGACTTAGCTTAGCTCGTAAAAACATGACATCCATAACCTTAGAACAAACATATCATACCTCCCCTTATATATACCCCCTTTCCGCACAACAACTATAGAAGACTCACCTTCCTCTTAGTCCTTCTAAGTTGCTTTACCTTGATCCGTGTCATTTCTCCATATAACAACCCACATGACTTAAGAAGGTCTTACCAGATTGCTACAATCCCTCCCCTCATGATATTCTACTAGCACTTGTTGGAATCGATAATTTGTTACTTGATTAAGATACTTGCACTTCCCTTGATATACCTCTTTATTGCTGACATTCGACCACTACGAATATTCCATGTTTGTTTACCCTTCTTCATGACCCCACATCTTGGATTACTCTCCCCACCTACAGTCACCAGTATACAATCCGCACCTGCGCATTCTCGGTGGTCACCGATTAACTCATTGATGACCCTCTCCAAGATCAACGACTTGACCTCCTACCATACGTCCATGCTACCATACTCATGAAGGCTACCCTCCTTGGGGTACTTTACCTTAAACTCCGTTAGTTCTTTCTTCATTCCATGCTTCCTCTTCTTTATAAGGTAACTATATCTTCTTTGTCTTGTTGTTTCATATAACTCCCTTTCATAGACTTAACCATTATTCCTTGATGTCTTCCAAGAGCATGTTCCCAAATATTATAGCCCTAGCTAGCATCCACTAGCGTTCCTCTTGGTTGGTATCTTAAATCTCTCGACCAAAGCTCTTCGTTTCGTCTTTCATCGTCTTGGGGTCATCATTTATACACACTTCCTCCTTCTTTCATCTTCTTTCGTGATTGGTTCATCCACGCCTCTCATCTCGACTCTCATGCCTAGGAGCACATAAGGACAACTTTTACATCTTAATAAAATACCACTTCTACCCTTGTTAGTAGGTACTTCTCTTCCTCTAGATACGCGTCTTTGGTTTATCGTCATGCCACTTGGAAGAATCTTAAGTTCGTTGTCTCGAATTTGCTTCATTGATGTCCATCATTGCTTCCTTGAAACCACTCCCATAACTTCATGTCGTTTCCTTTCTTTTATAGCTTCAATCTCGGTTTTTTGCTTTAGTTGATTTAAAGTTCCCTTCTATTTGTTTGTCCTTGCCGCTAATGTCCTCTTTATCCTTCAAATGGTTTCTTTGACGTTTCCAAAAGGAGTCCGATGAATCGCCAAGGTGTTCGCAAAAACGTGATGTTCAACTCGGTACTTGAGCATACTCATCTTCGTATATATACTATCATAATCCCAAAAGGCATTTGTCCAAGGGCGATGATAGCTTCCTATCATCTTAACTATAAGGTCCATTACTACTAATATAATAATAGCATACCATATGTGTATGTATATATAACTATATATAATTCCAATGTTTACATTACTATTAATATATCACATCAGAGAATCCATTATAACAATACAAGGCATTAACAAGCCCAAAGCATCCTAAGGTCACATATATAACTATGCATATATATCCAGTTCATCATGCAACATACAATCACAAAGGTACACATCAATTCTATCATGCATAACTACAAACCTCATATCCTATCTATATCTACATATATATACATATCAAAATCCAATAAACTAAGCTTCCGAGATCCTCGGAAGGAGTGGTGGTCCGTACATTCTACCCCAACTCATACATGTTATTTTGAAAACGATAACTCAGAACCCGCGGGGTTCTGTTTATTCCTTATTCGGCCTTTAGAAGATTGCGAGTGTCATTGTTGTCAACCTAGGGCTCTGATACCACTTTTGTAACACCCCAAATCCGCGGGACTCGGGATGCTACGGGTTGGGACCTCTTAATGGGTCCCGACCCTTAGCCTGACAACAATTTCACCGGATCTTACAACAATGCACAAATAAAGGCAAAACCGAAAAACAATTTTTATGCAAATGATATGATCCCGAGAAACAAAAAAAGACAAACTTCAGCCGAGTTCTCAACTCCAAAGACTCGAACATCAAATACGTAACAATATTCAAGAAACAATAACCAAACACGACTCCAACCAAACCCCTCCTAAAATGTACGGAACCCCGGCTGCCCATTCTTCCGAATCTCTCGGCCGCATTCCTAACCTGCAAGGCAGTCTACAACAATCGGTATAAAACCGTTAGCTAATATTCGAAGCATTAGGATCAAGGTGAAAGGCACAAACACAAGTAAATCAACATAACACACAATGTACACCAAATCACACAAGTCCGGTTTATTATTTTTTTATTATTAAGTCGTATCCTGTTCTAATTCAACTTCTTTTGTGACACGAGAATCTCCCGAAACTCGCCTCGGTCCCCATTTCTGGGATGGAACGGTACGGATGCCTCCGACCGTCTAACCAGCACGGCTAGTCGCCAAGAACCTCCTAGCTCTACGCAAGAGTTAGGTAGTGATGTCACCGCCCGTTATCATACGCTTGGGCCAAATAATATATAAAGGTCGGTAATCCTGATTCCGGTTTTATAAGTTATAATGAAAGCAATAAAACACACACCACCAAACACGCATCGAATCTAATACATAGAATACGAGCTAAGTAAGTCCGGAGACTTACCTCATCACCACACTCAACTCACAACACTCTCGCTTCCTTAGGGAGGAAGCTCAAACCTGCTCACAAGAAGATAATTATATCAACAACAACCCACTCACAATAGAAGTCTTAGACTTCTATACAAATGATCTACGCAAGACCATTTGACTCTCAATTCTAGGACCGCATCCTAGAATCCCTCGTGCTCAAATCACACTCAACAAAACCTATAAGTCCTAAGACTTCTAAACTCTCGGATCTCGCAAGATCATAACTCATTACACATACTAGGATAAACATGCCTAGTCCACACAAACTCAATGGTAACAACACCGTGCTAGGATAAGTCAATCATAAGCTCCAAAATCCCACAAGATCATACAACCCCAACCTCGAGCCTCAGAACGCTCACAAGATCAACCATATAACCTCAAGTCTTAGCACAGTGAAACCTCAAAACTCACCTAAAGGTCCATAACCACTACTTGGCATTTCCACTAAGTTATGTTAGATCCAATCTAGCCCGATACTAATGCTAAACATAACTAGATCTAGGGATAAGGTAACTCACATGACGTCAAAAGACGGATGTCGACTTTGGACTCGTCAGGCCTTTATCGGGGCGCTTCCGGACCTAACACCAAACTAAACAAATTTAGCTCATACGCTAAATTTGACTAGAATAATAAAATATATGGGTTAACGGAAAATCGTTTTCCAAAAGCCAACGTTAAAACTCGCAAAACTCTCCCGGGCGAAATACGGGAATCTAGCAACTTGGTCATAGCCCGAAATTACAATTTGAACCGAAACTCAATTTAATGTCCGTAATAATATTTTCCGGGCGATCTCCAACAACATCATAAACCCAAGGATAACAAAAATTGCTCAACTGTTTTTCCGGGGCAAAACACAATTCAAAAACATGGTAAAAAATCCGCAATCAATTCTTTGAGGTCATAACTCGAAAATAATCCAACAAGGGCTCAATTGATAAACTATCAAAACTAGGTCACAAAGTGTAATGATAAATATGGCCAATATATGTAGTTAACTTTCTGCAGTGGGCATAAATGCAAACTTTCAAAAATGTGGGTCCAAACTGCAATTATAAAAAATATGGTACATTTTGTAATTATACCCAAAATCAGGGGTCGATTTTCAATTAGGGCAGAAGGGTTTCTTCAGCACCGTCACAACACGCAGGGCGGCGGCGTGGTTCTGCAGCGGAGGGCCGATCCGGGTGACGGTACGCAGAGCCAGGGCAGGCGGTGGCGGTGGCTCCCTTCTCTAGCGGCGGAAGTGGCGCAGAGAGGCCGAGGCGAGGCGGGGCTCCTGTCCGGCAGTAGAAGCTCTAAGCGACGGCAGAGGCTTCGAGCAGGGCGTTGCTCCGAAGGCTGCTGTTAGCGGCGTCCGACACGGCGAAGGCGTCTCCAGGGGTGTTGACGACCTTGGGCTGGTGGTTGCAAAGAAGGATCAGAAGGGAGGAGGGTTTATCTCCAGTGGCTCCTTGGCTGCAGTGGGCGGTGAACCGCAAGTTCAAGGAGGAGATGTAGGTGAGACACTAAGGGCAAGAGAATGAGACAGGAGAGGAGATTCAAAGAGAGTAGGGAGATAGTTGTTAAGAGGGTGAAGACTGAAGAGGGTTGGGGAGTCAGAGATCAGAAAAAATGGGAGAAGGAGAAGCTAGGGTTGGGGCATGGGTAGCGTGAGGGAGGCAGAAAAAAACATAGGGGAAGCAGAAGAAACGAGGCGTCGGGTGCTGCAGAGTCGGGCTAATGATGCTAGGCACAGACTAGGCGGATAAACAGCCAAGTACAACAATCTTGGGGAGAGGAATTAAAAAGAAAAGAGAAAATAAAGGAGAGAAAGAAAATAAAATAACTCGATAAGGAAAATAATTGGAACGTGATTTTCGGATCGAAAACTCTTTTCGAATTTTTTTCGTAAATTGAAATACGGACTACATATATATACTCAAATATATAGTTGATGACATAAAATCATTCTCGAAAAATTTAAATTACGAAGTACAAATACTTGTAAAAATATATGAGCTAATAAAAATTATCGAAAAAACCGGAAAAAATAAATATCAAACGCGCCAAAATTTTGGGCGTTACACGAGATATAAATACCATGCAAATGATAGTTGGATCATTGTCTAGACAACCCTTCCTAGAAGGTGGGTTTGGACTTTGATTCTCTGATGCATGAAAACACTACACTAAACTATGTGAGGCTTGATCCTCTTTAACGAGGTACGTAGGCAATCTGTCCAAAAACGGGTGCAGCCCAAATCAGCAAAACAAACCAAATATCGGTATTTAGATAACTTAGAATCAAAAGGTCAAAAAGAGAGTGTCGAACTCAAACAAATAAAAAACTTTAAAATGTGTTTTGTAAATTTATGTACATTTTTGCTCAATATATTTTTGGCACGCCCGGTGGGAACTTTTCTTTCTTTTCATCTCTAAGTTATACATATACTAATGTTTGATCTTATTTGATTGCAAGGAAATGACGTCAAGGGCAATTGTGAATTTCAATAAACTCCCGACTACCTTCGTCATTAATGGAGGACGATGGCTCCGCCGCAAGTCATTTGAGGTTGTCTTTGACATTGCTCCTAATGCGATCTATGCTGAAATCCCATTGGAGAATTCTTTCAAGAGTCTTCAAGATTTGGAGGAACATGCATCAAACAAATAAGCTCCGAGGACATCCATGAATCTTTCGGGACATGGGGGCATAAAGCCCAACAACAAGTTCAACAAAAAGAAACCTGCTTATGTCCGAATTGGAAATGACAATTCTCCTAGCTTTAATGGCACAAAGCTTTCTTCTAGGGTTGCCCCAAGGCCAATCATTCGAGTCATCAAGAAGAATGGTGCGCCTATTGGTATTCCTGCCGAAAACATTCTTAAGAAAGTGAACAAGTCCCGAAAAAGAAGAGGACGCAAGAATGGTTCCTGCCGTAACATTGGACCTCTTCATAAGCTAGCTTACTCACCGGCTTTAAATCAAGTCAATGCAATCCTTTGTGAAGCTGCAAAAGAGCTTTTAAACTCAAAGCACACAATGGATAAATATCAAATGACTACCGCAAGGAAAATTCTTGTAGGGCCAATTCTTGTCACATTGGACAAATTTGAGAAAGTCTACATGACTTCTTATTCTTAGGAGGGTACTTAACCAAAAGCTCCAAAGCTTAAAATCACCAAACCCTCACGGGCCAAGAAAAATCTAAATGAGAAAGAAGTGATTGAAGAAACTTCTCAAAAGAAAGAAAGAAGTCTTCGTATTTCTAAAAGCTCAGCCTTGAAAGAGGCTCAAGTTGTGTCTTGTGATGGTCCGGTCACACGATCAAAAGCTAAGTCAATGACTTATGCTCAAGTAACTTCACAACCACCAAGTCCACAACGAGAATTGGAGGAAAGATCAAGTTCTCCTTTGTATGGAGATTTATCTTCTCTATTCTATGAGGAGGAATTTCCACATGTTATTATATAGGAAGGAGCAACGGGAGTTGTAACCCAAGATGAATCTGAGAATATGCAAGTTTTTATGACCGGAACAACAAGTGTTGAGGAACAACTTCAAGACTTGCAAAGGTCATTAGCCACAAGGGAAGTTCAAATAGCTACACTTATGGCTCAAATTGAAAACCAAGCTAATGCTAGTCGACATGAACAAGTAAGGACGAATGATGAAAATCTTGGTGGTAGCTCATCCGTTTCCCCACAAGAGATTAGGGAGATGATCGCTCAAGGAATCCGAGAATTCCAAGTGTCACAAAAACCTCCAGTACTCGGGTATAGAAAGCCATATTCGATACAATATGATTCAGTACCATTCCCTCCCGGTTTTCAAAGACCAAATTTTGATAAGTTTGATGGAATGCACGGATCACCACACGAGCACTTGGCTCATTTCTACTCAGCATGTGGTGAGAGCGCATTGAGTGATGCTTTACTGATTTGAGAATTTGTCCAATCTCTAAAGGGATCGGCATTTACTTGGTACACTCAACTTTAACCGGGATCAATCTACACATGGGATGATTTACAAAGAGCATTCCTAGCTCAATTTGTGAGCTCTAAGGCAAAAGTCTCCATTATGGATCTTGCTAACACCATTCAAAGGTCAAATGAGCTTGCAAATGATTTTATCGTCAGATGGCGAAGCTTGAGGCTCCAATGCCCAGAAAAACTAAGTGAAGAGGCATATGTCCAAATGTGAACTAATAACTTAATTCCTGAGTTAGCAGTGCATGTTGGTAGTGCCAAGCCTCGTTCTTTTGATTCCTTAGTTTCAAAGGCTTGCAATGTTGAATGACAATTGGCTCGGCATGATGCAAAATTCTATCGTCCTCAAGCAAATGAACTTAAAAGAGATGATGTAAAAAGACCCTTTAAAAAGGGAGAGTCTATGGCAACCTTTATTAAACCCGGAAGTAAAGTCTTCACGGGAAATAATTCCCAAAATCAAGATAAAGGGAGAGGTAAAGACGCCATTAAAAGACTCACTCTTAAAGAAAGAAAGCAGAAGAAATATCCTTTTGACGATGATGATGTCCAAGGAATTGTCGATGAGTTGATTTCGTCTAAGCTTCGTACACTTCCCGAGTCAAAAAGGCCAAATAATGTTGGAAGGACAAACGATCCAAACTATTGTCCTTACCACCAAATTGTTAGTCACCCTATCAAAGATTGTTATGTCTTTAAGGATATAGTCGAGAGGATGATTAACAAAGGAGAGATCGAGATTGAAGGTGAAGACTCGGTAGCTCCAAAGGCTTCATCAAATACTACATCCTTAGTGGATGTGGATAGTTTGATGGCTTCCAATACACTCGAAGAACCATCTGGGTCAAATGAAGATGACGGTATTCCCACGGTTTCCTTACCTATGATGGCGATACCCGTACAATTTTCAGTAGATGGTGGCAATGATATCCACATTGTTTGGGCATACCCTGATATGCCAAGAGATGGTCCCGGAGTCCCAACTCCATATGAGATCATGACGTGCTCAGATATCGAAGAGTTGTTTTCAGATGATGATGATCTTGACATTGATAGTGATTTTGAGTGAAAAACTTGTGTAACTCAAAGGACTCGGCAAGAATTCACTCACAAGTCGAGTTCTCTTGGGTTTAGAATGATCGGAAGAAAACCCAAGACAAAGAAAAACAAGAAAAACAAAAAACAAGAAGGAAAAGAAGCCAAATTTGGACTCTAAGGAAGAATACATTCAACCTGAGAGGGTACTGGTTACCCTACAAGATTTTGTCCCAAAGAAGTTTTATGGTGATGAAGAACCTTTAGAAGATGAGGCATTTTTGGGCAATGAAGTTGCTCAATGTTGCATGGCCACATGGGCCGACATATGTGAAGAAGAGGAGGAACCAGAAGTTGATACGATTTCTCTTCGTTCCGGACGTCAACTTCTATCTCCGAAACCCAATGAAAAAAGAAAGGATAAAGAATCGATGTCCAATGAACATTCAAAAGTGAAAAATTTTCAAGAACGTCTTGATAAAAAACACTTCAGTTACATTAGAAAAATACGGAGGACATTCAAGCGTTACAAAAAAAATCAACTTCTTGCGTACCGGTTTCGCTTCTTAAAGCTCCGTACAAAGAGAAAGTAAAATACGATGTCATTAGTCACTTGAAGCGCATTCCTTCACGTTTGAGTGTTTATGATGCTCTACAAATGTCAAATGAATTGAGGAAAGCACTAATTCAAGCTCTTATGGATCCCGATGATTATAAAGATCAAGTTGAATTGGTGGAGGTTAATGATGTTTCATTATCCCCGTCAACTCAATGTGCCTCATGCATGGCTTGTATAACATTCTCGGATGAATATTATAATCGGCCATTATATGTTACAGGCACTATTGGGGATACAAAGGTCAATCGAATCCTTTTGGATTGTGGATCTGCAGTAAATCTTTTCCCATTAAGGATACTAAGGACAATGGGGTTGACAACTGCACACTTATCTCCTACTTTGCTAACCATTCAAGGTTTCAATCAAGTGGGACAAAAGGTCATGTGTACCATTGCATTAAAGATGCTTCTTGATGAGCTTTATAAGGATGCTTTGTTCCATGTCACAGATGCGGAGACCTCTTATAATGCCTTACTTGGTCGACCATGGCTTCATGCTAGTAAATCCATTGTTTCTACTCTTCATCAATGTTTGAAATAAACCGATGATAATGGAAATGAAAGGATTATTCGGGGAGACCCAAACCCTTTTCATGGGGAAAGTGTTAATTATGCCGATGCCAAGTTTTATAAGGCGGTTAGTTTAAACTCAAACCTGCCCATGAAGGTTATCAATGGTAAAAATACCAATAATGTTCACCAAGTACCTAATGTCTCCCTCAACGGGAAGAATGAGAAAAGCGATCCATGTTCTAAGGTGTTGTTTAAGTACACACCAAAAGATAAACGCCAAGCCGGCCAAAAACCCTTGAACTCGGTAGAGAAGGTTATGAACTCTCTCATGACAAGTTACACATTTCCTCTACGGAAAATTGACAGTCTATTCCAAAAACAACTTTGGTCATTCAAAGGTCCTTCGGGTTTAAAACAAGTGATAACAAAAGGGTAGTGTCAAGAGTTGAAGCCAATAATCCTCCTTCCAAATCAATTTCAAGGAAGTTGAACAAGAAATTCAAAGTTAAAGTGAAAAATCCAAAGTTCTTATCAAAAAGCAAAGCTCCACATATCCCCTACAATGAGGATGATATTGAAACGTTGAAGGTCTCTCCGACAACGAGTTTTGAAGAGCCTATGGCATTGACTCCGGAGGATTAAAAATTGTTTATCAAAGATAAAACATCAACATCTCGGATTTCAGTTTTTGATAGGCTAGAAACCGGTTCAACAGGTGGAGCAACAAGAGATTCTATTTTTCAAAGCCTTGAATATGTTGATGAGCCTAAAAACAAAGCAAAACAAGTCAAAAAATGAAAAGAAAAAAAAAGAAAGAAAAAGGGGCAATAGCCATTGTACACAAATGATAGTGAAATAACTTGAAAAACCCTTCATAGAAGGTGGTTTCAAGTTGTTTTGGTGATGTGTATAGAAAAAAGGGCTAACAAAAAAAAATCAGTTCCCAAACAAACTACGGAACGCTTGATTCCTCACAAAAGGGGTACGTAAGCACTCTAACTAATCAAAATACTAGATGCAGCCACAAAAGCCAACAAAACATTTTCTTTTCTTTGTTAAAAAGAAAAGAAGAATAAGCAAAATACATCTACGAAAGATGAAAAGTTGAAGGCTCATATCCCTAAATTGCTCTACTTTGAGGATCATCCTCAAGCTTGATGGTTAATCCAAAATTCTTTCGAACTAAATTTCCTTTCAAAGAATAAATTTTTATATCTCCCCAAAAATTTGATCAAATTTACAATTGCTTCGCAATGTAGATTTTCTCATACTCTCAAATAAACAAACAAAAATGATATTCTTCCAAACTCCTTTATTTTTATCTCAAACAAAGAGAGATAAATCATGCGTCTAAAGTCATCAAACTACTTGATCAATATAGCCCCCTAAAACTTAAAAGAGATATTTACAAAGTCTCTAAACCAATAGCATAAAGCTCTCAAAACAAAACGCTTGTCCGCCCCAAAAAGGCCTCAAGCCAAATATCAAATATCAAAAATAAATTCCAAAGAAAAAAACATTCTATGAAGTTCAAAGTTTTTATACCCACACATCATATTCTTGACCAAGTCATTATGGGCAAATTTCATGTAATATCCGGAAAATTTTAATTCCGTTGAGTCCGAGTCAAACCGGTTTTTTCGATCCGTTGACCTTTCCTAATCCTACCTAGGGTTTTACTAAAACAAATTCTATCATTTTATGTACTCTTTTAGTCACATAAAATGATGAATTTCTAAACCCTAATTTAAGTCATGACATGGGTATGGACAAGATTTTTGACAACCTTACGACGAGGTCATGACGAGACCATGATGACATTTGACGAGTTTAAGACGAAGCCATGACAACTGTTGACAAGGCCATGACAAGGTCTTGACAACCTTCAGTCCACCCTTCTTTCCTTGTTTTTGGCCCATCTCTTCATGTCCAGTCTTGCCTCAGCCCAGGTTCTGCTCGTGCCTCCAACCAGCCCAGATTGCATCAGCCCTTCCCCTGACACAATTGTACCAACCCAGGAAGAAGGCGGGCCGTGCATCTAATCCTCGTGGCCCAGAAAGCCGGCCGGTGAAGAGACGCACGTTAAACTCCTAGTCAACAACCGTTACGTACTCTCTACCTCTTCTCAGAAGATCAGATTCTTTCCTCTTCCTCGTATATTTCCTCCTTCTGCAGTTGCATTTCACGCGATCTGCTGCACACGATCTCCCTCCTCAACCAACCTTCACCGCTCAACCTTCCCCTTCTCGTCCAGACGAACGTCACGCCCATACAGCCGATTCTTCGGCCTTCTTTTAAGTCACCTTGCTGCTGAACAAGGACGCTTCTCTACAGACCGCCTGGACCGACGACTCACCCAACCTTCTGCACACGACGCCTTCTGAGCAGGTGAGTCCGTTTGCTTCTCCCTCTTCCCCTATCTGCAATATGTCTTATAGCGCCTCTATCAACCTCCTTTGATGTCGACAGCCAGGCTAGGTGAAGCTTTCCCGCACCTGCAACCGGCGTGAAAACTGAGTAGTGGCCAACCCTCCCACACAACCCTCTTTAGAGCCAAGCACTACCCACCTTTTGGATCGAACGAGACTCGATCTTCCTCTGTCCATCCGGGTAAGGACCTATCTACCTTCCTATCTTCATCTTCTTAATATACAAACCTTGAGGACTCACACATCTCATTCTCTGTGCCCGGACAAACCTCAATCTCGGCCAATCTATGACAACAGTGAGATAGGGTTGAGTCTTCTAATCATTACATCAAGGAAGCCGAGCCAAGCCCCGACCCCAGTCCGGCAAGAGATCAGATCCCCCTTGCTCTTGTATATGAAATAGATGAAGTTTGTGTATGTGTACATAGTGACCTCCATAGGAATCGAACCTATGATGTGTGGATTAGGGTATACAAATTTTAGTGTTCAGTGAGACTCGAACTAGGGACCTCTTGATAGATTTAATGGTGATTTATGCTGACAGGGAGAATCGAAGTTGAGACCTTCTGCATGCTTTGTTTTCCAGCTTTGACCTGCTGACTTAAGGAGCTAGTTTCAACACCTTAGAACGGACATCCACCTTTGAATTTTTGATATGTTGTATGTAGATATACATAGTTTATGGTGTTAAAATTTGGGAACGAGTTAACGGTCGGATTAGAATTTGTGAGGTCCCAAAGTAGAGCCGTTGGGTTGTTTTTACAGCACAGGAAAATTGGCTAAGTATAGAAATTTTAGCTTTTATTCCAACTTTAGAGATTTATGTAGGAGTTATGGTTGAGTATTTTTGAGAGATCTTTGCCCCTATCTTTAGTATGCATATCATAGAGGATCTAGAGATTTATTTCGAAATTTTATATTTTTATTCGAGCCTCATATCTTAAGTCAAAGTCGGACCTTAGCGACTCTCAAGAAAATCTAGAATTTTGGTTTACTTTTATAAATCTTTAGTAAACTATATCTTGAGAATTAGATTATAGAGATAGGTTCCAAAGGAGATTTGGGAACTAGGTTATAGACTATTTTGGAGTTTCGGGACCGGAGGTAAAATAATTATTTTACCTTTAGAGGGTATTTTAGTAATTTTCCCTTCATGAGATTATACATCTTAGAAGTTTGTAACTTCTAAGAGTATGGGATGTGATTTTGATCCACGTGTCTTGTTTGACAAGCGATTGAGTTGCCACGGTTGCAGACCGAGTTGAGATTTTAGAGAGTTGTAATTTGATTCAGGTAAGTCCTTGCGACTTACTTAGCCGGTTTCTAGATGTTAGCTGAATGATGATAGTGGTGTGTGTTGAGTGTTTGATAATTATAACATGCCTAGGACGACCTTTATTATTTTTATGGCTCAAGTGTATGTATAACGGGCCGTGACATCACTGCCCAGCTCTGACAAGAGACTGGGAGGTTCTCTATACCCAGACCATACAGGTACAAGGTGAGATGCATCGGTTCCACATTCCTGATGGGTATACGGGGGCGGAGGCGAGGTTTGGAAATCCCTCGTGTCACAAAATAAGTATCATTAGTGGAGTGAATGACCTAAGTAAAGATAATAAATGGACTGTTTGAAAGCATGATGTGTGGTTAGTTTTTCTATTGCGTATGTGTGTGCTATTTTCATTTAACTAACGTTTAGATAACTAGCTAACGGTTGTTTTGTTGTGTTGTTTAGATTTACCATAGACTTTTATGTTTATTAAGTATTGTTAGCTGTTAGACGTTGTGTTGCATTCATCTCTTTTAAATATTGTTTTATGAATTTCGGTTTCTTTATTTGTGTCTTGTTGCAAGATCCTAGTAAAATTGTTCTCAAACTGAGGTCGGGACCCATTGTGAGGTCCTAACCAGTAATGTCCCGAGTTCTGAGAACTCGGGGTGTTACATTTCTTACACGCATAGAGTTCGGGGATCAAATGTTTGGGGGTAAATTTTATGAATTCATATAATTCATCATCTTTTTATAAAATATCCAGAAATTAGTTGTATTTACACATGTGATTAATTTCTTAAAATTTAGCATAAAGCTAATTTGAAATTGGGTTTGTAAAAATATAAAATCTAATAAATATTAGATAAGCTCAAGATTATTTGGGCTTCTACCCATAACATATTTAGTACAAATGCTAATTATTTATATAAACTAGCTAAAGTACTAAATTTAATTTTTTTTTAAAAAAAATTAAGAAAAGAAAAGGTGATGAAGAACACGTTCAGATCACAATTAGTTTAAGAAAACAATAGTTTTCTTTTATAAAGAATACTAAATGGGGTTTAGTAGGAAGTTAATAAAACTTGGGTTAACTTCCTATAACCTCTCTTCTTTGTTAAATATAAAAGGAAAACATAAGAAGAAAAAAGGGGTTAAAAAGAAAGAATCTTTCTCTGTCTTCTTCTTCCCAATATTTATAGAAGAACGAAGAACAAAAATAAGAGATGAAGAGAAGGGAGCCACACTGACAAAGAAAGCAATTCAACAATGAGTGATCTTATTCATCACGGGATATCATCACTTTCCTTTTTTTGACTCTCCTAAGTTGATTTGCATGACCCATGTCGATCGAAAGTAATGATCTTCTTCATGTTGAAACCGTAGTTGGATGAAACCGATGGGTTTTCCGCTACACAAGATACCGTAGTTGGTCGAATCGATCAATTCTACCACTATAAAATCGATTTGATCGGAATCAATAGCTTTCGTTATTCATAACAAGATTGACACTTTTGCAAGGGAATAAGAATAGCGCATTCAATCAAAGATGAATATAAAGGTTGAAGTTTAGGTTTGCACTTTGGGAATCGACAACCAAGCTTCTAAGTTGGACATTCCGGTTTGAATAATAGGTGATTGGTTCTGATAAGAATCACCGGCCGCGTTATTTGACAGAAAAAAGCGAGCCTTGAATGCAAATATTAATCAAGGAGTATCTAGACATAGAGCTATTGAAAGAAGCCAATGGTACATATAACATTGAGCTTTTGCTGTATGGTTTTGATGCTGACACAAAACTATTTCTGGTGATTCATTTGCAATTTTTGCATAAAACATCCGAAAGCTTTTGACGAGTGATCATATGGGAGGCTTTGTAAATCAAACACAGGATAAAAGCTCTGGACCGATTGCAGAGGAAAAACAGTGTTGTGCTCATATTTTGTCAGGAATGGTTGAAGCTCCAATATTATAGTTTGTAGAATACAAGAAGGAAAGGAAAATTGAGGGAGTAAAGTAGAAAGAAAAGAACGTATAAGTAGGGCTGTGCAAAATCGGACCGGACCGGAAAACCGGACCGGTCCGGAATTTACGGTCCGGTCTACGGTCTAGGTTTTTTGGAAAATCCGGGTTACGGTCCGGTCCGGTTTTTGAACCGTAAAAATGTAACACCCCGAATTCTCAGAACTCGGGACATTACTGGTTAGGACCTCACAATGGGTCCCGACCTCAGTTTGACAACAATTTTACTAGGATCTTGCAACAAGACACAAATAAGAAAAAACGAAATTCCAAAAAAAATGTATTTTTAATAGGATGAATACCGGATAATACCGGATAAATAAAAGTTGAAAAATAGGATGAATGCAACAAAGTCTAACAGCCTATAGTACTTAAGCGACGGAAAAGACTAATTGTCTTAACAAGAGGAAAGAACAACCAAGCAACAACCCAAACCCCCACTCTAAGGAGTACGGAGACCCGGCTGACCACTACTTCCGGATCACTCAGCTGTTGTTCTAACCTGCGGTAAATCTAAAAACACAACAAAGCAACCATTAGCTAGTTATCTAAACATTAGGAGAATAATAATAGCACACACACAGATAAAATAATAAACACTCATCATGCTTTCAAACAATCCATTTTATTATCTTCTTTTAAGTCATTCACTCTTACTAATGATACTTATTTTGTGACACGAGGGATTCCCAAACCTCGCCTCCGCCCCCGTGTACCCATCAGGAGTGGATCCGATGCATCTCACCGTGTACCTGTATGGTCTGGGTATAGAGAACCTCCCAGTCTCCTGGCAGAGCTGGGCAGTGATGTCACGGCCCGTTATACATACACTTGGGCCTTAACACATAATAACGACGGTCGTCCTAACAAGTTGTTATTTTTATTATAACGCACATTGCACACACAACCATTATCACCCAACTAATATCCAGAAACCAGCTAAGTAAGTCGCAAGGACTTACCTAAATCAAACCACAACTCTCACAATCTCAACTCGGTCTGCAACCGTAGAAACTCAAACGCCTGTCATACAAGGCACGTGGATTAAAATACATCCCATAATCTTAGAAGTCTATAACTTCTAAGATGCACCAACTCATCAAGAGAAAATTACTAAATGCCCTCTTAAGGTAAAATGACTACTTTACCCCCGGTTTCGAAACTCTCAAAATTCTATCATTAGATTCTCATATTTTCTTTTAGAACTTATTTCCATAATATGGTTCTAAAGAATAAATTTGATAAGGATTTATAAGAGCTACCCAAAATTCTTGGTTTATACAAAAAGTCGTTAAGGTACGACTTTGGTTAATATACACGGCTTGGATAAAGATATAAAAATTCCGAAATTAAATCCTAAATCCTCTATGATATGCATACTAAACATAGGGTTAAAGATCTCTCAAAACTACTTAATCATCACTCTCCCATAAATCTCCAAAGTTGGAAAGAAAGCTGAAAATTTCCATACTTAGCCAAATTTCCTCTGCTGTAAAAACAACCCATGTGTCCTACTTCGAGTCCTTATAAGTTCTAATCCGACCGTTAACTTTCTCACAAATTTTGTCACACTAAACTAAATATTTCTATCTACAATATATCAAAAATTCAACGGTGGATGTTCGATTTAAGTTATCCAAATACGGGTTCAAAGTTAGCAGCTTCAGCTCACAACTGGAAATTTCCTAAGATGTCTAAGGTCCTAGGTTCGAGTCTCTCTGTCAGCAATCTCTCAAATTTACCTGGATCTAAAGGTCCCCAGTTTGAATCCCACTTCACTGTTTTTTTTTTTATCCTTCTAAAATCAATCTACTCTATTCTCCTAACTTACATTTGTTCAGTACTATCATTCAGCATACAAAACCCAAAGTAACTTCCTGTACACTACAATGTACGTCGAAGAGAGGCTGCTTACTCACCACAGCCAATGAGTCACGGCTCAAATCAAGTTGATAAGGACAGACCCGACATTGGTTTTCAATTTGTTACAGGTTCAATTCTGATTGTCACAAGGGGGAGGTGCCGTCTGCAATGGCTAGGCAACAACCCGAGTACTTCTCGTTCCCACCGGAGGAGTGCAGCAGGTCGGTGTGGTTGATGTTGAAGACAGTTGGCGTGGCGTCGGCTGTGCAACAGGACTCCCGTCATTCAGAGGCTAGGATAGCGTAAAGAAGAAGGGAGATTGTTACTCACCGGTTTGGAAATGTTGCTACCGTCGTTCGGTTGTCGTCGTTACCCCTTCCGGCGTGCAGTCACGGTGGAGAGCGCCTCTGGTGGTCCTGGTGTGTCTCGGCGGTGCAGCGTTCTGCTGGCTTGTCTTGGTCGTCGCTGGCGGTGGGCGGACGTGTGAGAGGGTACGTAGGAGATAGAGCGTAGAGGGATGCGGAGCGTTAGGGTAATTAGATTAGGTTAACGTATTAGGTTAGGTTAATCATCAGCCATTAGGGTTAAGTTAAAACTGTGGGCTGGGCTGAAAGTTAAATGGGCCGGATATATTGGGCCAGAACTGGGCCTGCTCCTCAATTTTAAAAAAAAACTGAAAGAATACTCGTTATTCTCCCGGAATCGTTCGTCGGTTTTAAAAAAAATACGGGATTTATTTACGGTTTACATAAATTATCATTTTATGTGAATCAAGGTCACATAAAATGATATATAAAAAAAATAATATCGTTTTATTTTATTTAAAAAAAAATTTAAGTTGGCGGATCGGAATCCGGTTTGATCGAGCATTAAACGGAAATTAAATTTTCCGGGCATTACATCAGTGCCCTCTTAAAATAAGTTCCGTCCCGAAACTTAGGATAATGTATCTAATCAAATGACTTTTGTAACGCCTCAAATTTTAGGAGCGTTTGCGAGATCTATTTTTCCGGCTTTTATCGATATTTTATTAGCTTAAATAATTTTACATAATTTTTAAAAGTATTTTACGACGTAAAATATCTTTCCGGAGTATATTATTATTTTGGATATGTTATTATTATTTTCGAAAAAGTCAGAGAAATTTTCTTATTTAAAAATTCCGATCCGAGTGTTCCGATCGAATATGTATCATTCCTATTTTCCTTATTTCTTTTCTCCTCTACTTCTCTTTCTTTTTATTTATTTATTTTTGGGGTTGTCCTTTCCCTCTCCTATTTGGCTCTTCTCTCTCACCAACCTTTGAAGGATATGCCACCCATAGCTGCAGCCCTAGCCCTGCTCAGCCTACCCGACTCCTCGCCTCCCTCGCCAAACCGCCCTTCTCACGCCTTCCTCACCAGCACTCCTCAATCTCACTCCTATCACATGCTCCTCCTTTCCGTTTCCTTTGTTGAGACAACACCAGCATATGCATCTCATCTCACCACCCCTGCTGCCATTGCATTCGATCGGGAAGCCGAACACCATGCTCCACTCCAGCCTCCTCCGATCCACCGACCTCCCATTTAGGCATCACCGGAAATGGCCGGATAGGACCCCCCTGCTTTACTTGAACCACCCTCGCGCTCTCTCTCGGTCCCCTTATATTGCTCCTATTGCAAGCCGCAACCAACGAGCCACCAAGGAACCCAGTTGCTTGCATCGAGTCGCCAAAGAGCTGCCCAACCTCGCCGCCTTTGCCTCGCCCCTGGTCAGCTGCTCTATCGAAACCCTATTTTTCCCTCCTCTATCGAACCGGAGAGCGAAGCCCCTGCTCCTCTGCCGCCGGGAAGAGACACCAAGCTTCGCCAGGACTGCCAACAACTCTGCCAGATAGGGGCCCTGCTTGCCCTAGCGTCTGCCGGAGCCATGGCCGCCGCCGTCGCTGCCGATTCCTCTATTCCCAGCCTGCACTCATGTCTCAGGAGGAAGAAAACCCTTTTGGGTTATTTACAATCGGGCCCCCTCTGTTTATATGTAATTACAATATTTACCCATATTTTTCATATTACAGATTTGACCCAATTTTTAGAAATTTGAATATATGCCCCTGCATGATTAATTACAGATTTGGCCCAGATTTTTATTTACAGAATATATCCCCAAGTTTATGGAACTTCATAAATTTCCCCGGAAAACATTTTCCCGGTCTTTAACCTTAGATTTTTAAATACGGGGATATTCTTATATTTATAATATACTACATATTATGCCCTTGTTGGATTAATTGCGGGTTATGGCTCAAAGATGTAATTACGGGATTTTAATGTTGACTTTGAAAACGAGTTTTACCTTGGGTTATGATGTTATACAAATTGCCTGGAATATATATTCACGGTTTTTAAAAGTGGGGTTTCCTTAGATTTATATATGTTAATCATTCCGTTCAAATTTAGCTTATAAGCTAAACTTGTTTAGTTTGGTGCTAGGTTCGGAAGCGCCCCGATAAAGGCCTAACGAGTCCAAGTCGACATCCGTTAAAACGACTTTCGTCTTTTGACGTCGTGTGAGTATTCTTTCCCCTCGATCTAGTTATGTTTAGTAGTAATAGTAGTATCATGCTAGGTTGGTTATAGCATAACTTAGAGTGAATACCAAGTAGTGGCGATGGACCTAGGTGAGTGTTTGAGGATTGTAAAATATTGTAAGGCTTGAGGAGTTGATATTATCTTGTGAGGTTGTTTATGACTTTAAGTTGTATGTTGAACTTGTGAGAATTTAGGGGTTGAGTTTGTATGATTGTTGAGGTTGTGGACTAAACGAGAGTATCCTAGCATGGTTTGGTTTATGATCTTGCGAGATCATTGGGACTAGAAGTCTAAGGACTTCTAGCATGTGAGAGAGATGTTGATTGTGTGCCTTGTCTTGACCAGGCGTTGAGTGCCTTCCTACGGGAAGTTGAGAGCGGTGGTTAGCGGGATTATCTTTGGGACGAGGTAAGTCTCCGGACTTACTTAGCTCGTATTCTTTGTATTAGTTTCAATGCGTGTTTGGTGTGTGTGTTTATTGTTTATGTGTGTGTTTATTGCTTATGTTATAACATCTAAACCGGTAATAAGACCACCGACTTTATATGTTTATATTTGGCCCAAGTGTATGATAACGGGCGGTGACCGCTTGTCCAGTCCAAAATGGGGATGACTGGGAGGTGCCTTGCGACCAGCCCATCGGGTGATGCTGATCGGCATCAAGTACAAACCCGTATGGTGAAAGGGGACAAGGGCGAGATCTTTAAGATTCTCGTGTCACAAAAGAAGTTGAATTAAAACGGGATATGACCTAATAATAAAAAGATAATAAACCGGATTGTGTGTTTTGGAACATGTTATGTGTTTATGATGCCTTTTGTGTGTGTGTGCCAATACCATGATTCTAATGCCTTGAATGCTAGCTAACGGTTTTATACCGATATTGTTGTAGTTGCCTTTCAGGTTAGGGGCGTGGCCGAGAGATCCGGAAGAGTGGGCAGCCGGGGTCCGTACATTTTAGGATGGGTTTTGGGGGTTGTTTTTATGAATTGTTTAGGGTATTATGTATGTCGCGTGTATGGCGGTTGCCTTTAGCGTTGTATCTCGGCTGAAGTCTTTCGTTGTTTTCTTTTGGGGTTCATATCATTGCATTAAAATGAATTTTGGTTTTGCCTTTATTTGTGTCTTGTTGTAAGATCCAGTGAAATTGTTGTCAAGCTAAGGGTCGGGACCCATTGTGAGGTCCTAACCCGTAGCGCTCTGAATCCTGTGGATTCGGGGTGTTACAAAGTGGTATCAGAGCCCTAGGTTGACAACAATGACACTCGCAATCTTCTAAAGGCCGAATAAGGAATAAACAAAACCCGCGGGTTTTGAGTTTTCGTTTTCAAAATCACATGCATGAGTCGGGGTAGAATGTACGGACCACCACTCCTTCCGTGGATCTCGGCAGCATAGTTTATTTGATTTTTAGTATATATATATAGATATGTGTAGTTATGTAGATATTTATCGTGGGCCTAGGATGTTGTTGGAATATTATCATATGTGGATTATAGTTATGCATTGTTATGTGAAAATCAAGGCATGATTTTTATATTGATATTTGTACATGTGGCATGATGATATCATATAAGTGTTGGGACCTTGTTTTGTTGTAATAGTTTTGCTTGGATGTGATATGTTGGTTATAGCAATGTGGACATATGACTTATATAGTCATATACATGTACTAGGATATATAGTAGCATATGGTTTTTGGACCTTATAGTTAGGATGATAGAAAGCTATCATCGCACCTTGAACAATGCCTTTTGGCTTAGGATAGTGTCACCACGAAGACGAAAATGATCAAGTATCGAGTTTAGAGCTACGTTCGGACGAACACATTGAAGTTCTTGTACTCCTTTAAGAGGATGTCGAAGAGGAGGATTAGAGATGAGGTAAACGAAGGACGATCTTTTGGAAGGAAAACTCGAGACAACTAAAGAGAAAGCGAGATGGAGACAATACAAGAAAGAGGAATATCATTAATGTGTGGAAGTGGTTCCAAGGAAGCCAAGATTGAAAGACAACAGGACCAATAGTAAAAACGGACTTAAGTACGCGTGGACAACTAATGATACAAATCGAGAAGGAGATGGATACATTCTAACAAGGTTAAATGTGACATTCCATTAAGATGTGAAGTTTTCTTTAGACGGTCCTAAGCATTTGAGTCAAGACGAGAAGAGTGATCGAACCATTTGCTAAAGATTTACGATACCGTAAGTTAAGCTTACGAGGTACCAAAAAGTAAAGTTTCAACATTACTAGAGTTATGAGAAGAAGGGCATGGTGGAGATTCACGTGGAGTTGTCCGGTTTTCGTTATGATGATAAGGCTAAGAAAGGCCAAGAAGGAGGAAGTGTGTATAGATGATGATCTCAAGAAGATGAAAGATGAAACAAGGAGCTTTTATCGAAAGACTTAAGATACCAACTAAGAGAGACGTATGTAGATACTAACTAAGGTCGGAATATTTGAGAAGGAGCACTTGTAGGACATCATTGAAGAGATGGAAGAGTAGTTAATCCTATGAAAGTGAGTCATACGTCACAACAGGGCCGAGAAGGTATAGTTATCTTACAGAAGAGGAAGAACGCATGGAACGGGGAAAGAACTAACCTAGTTTAAGGTAAAGTACCCCGAGGAGGGTAGCCTTCATGAGAATGGTAACATGGGAAGTGTAGTAGAATAATAAGTCGTGACTTCGGAGAAGGTCAAAAACAAGTCAATCGGTGACAACTGAGAACGCATAGGTCCGGGTTGTCTATTGGTGAGCGTAGAGGGGATGAGTAAACCAGACTATGGGAATATAGAGGATCGACAACAAGATCTTAAAGTATTCGCGGTGGATCAATGTCAATGGTAAGGAAGTACGTCAACGGAAGTGCATTTGTCTTAAATCAAATAATGTTGAATGAGTTCCAACAAGTAGTTGTTACAAACCACCTAGGGGAGGTTGAAGATGACCCTTTACGACCTTCTTAGGTCATGAGAACGGCATATGGGAGATTGCCCCGGATTAGAAGTTTTAAGGTTTGATCATGGTGAAGGCAACTAGTGGATCAAGAGGAAGGTGATATTTTCATTGTTTGTGGTGCGTAGACGAGAGTATAATAAGAGGATGTATAGTATGTTTGTTCTAATGAAATAGAGGGTATGTTTTGCGAGCAAAAGATGAGAGAGAGGCGCCAAACTCACATGGAAGAGACATGGTGGCTATGGTGTGAAAGGGAGGACCTAGATTAGGGCAACACTTCAAGCTTGGAATCACGATATTAGTGATTGGTGGAGTAATTAGTTGATCTTTTTGTGATTATGGTTGGGAATTTTGCCTGAAGGCATACAAGTACGGTTGTGAAGTTGTTCATGGATACGAAGAGGTACATAAGGTGGCTAACGAGAGTAAGAGAAGACTGAGGTTTTGAAGTTTGATATCGATATGAGATGTATAAGGATTACATGAAAGGTTGAGGTTAGAGCCTCTACGGTCGGTTTGACGTTACATAAGAAAACGAAGTATACATTTCTATGCCTACTTGAAGAAATGATGTATATGGTGAAAGCTTATGTAGAAGACGAAGAGCTCCTTCCATATGATGGAATGTCATGAAAAGCGAAGAAGATAAGATCAATTTTTTTGAAGCACAGTTAAGACATGCAGTTTGGACCCTTATGGCCGCACATAAGTGAGAAACCTTAGAAGATTTTTACAATCATGTCATCGAGGAGGGAGAATGAAATAAAGATAAAGGAATACTTAAATAAGGCTACAAAAGTCAAAAGACTCGAGCAAGTCTCTCGAGTTCAAGAGATGAAGGATCTCGGAAAGAAGACGGTAGACATTGCAGCTAAAGATGGGACAATACACGTGTTTAAAGGACTTTACCCCAACAGATGGAGGTAGATCATTAGTATCATGACCACTTGTAAAGTGATAAGACAAGATTGTGTCGGTTATTACGATATGTGATGGGAAGAGAAAAGATGAAAGCTGAGATCACGGATTCCAATACGTCAGATGTGATTTTTCCTCTAAGGTCGAGCTTGATTCAATTCCGATATCTAAGGCACCGTATGGAATGACGCTTGTGCAGAGACATGAGACGTGGAAACGAGTGAAGGAGGAATTGCAAGAACTTAGTGATAAGACTTTAGTAGAGTTAGTAAAATACTATGAAGAACTTCAAATGTTATCTTGAACTCTTGATTTGAAGTTCATATTGGAATATATCTTAAACTCTTGATGGAAAATTGTTATGGAGAACACTAGTTTGCGAAGAGAGATGATTATCTCCATTTGTACATCGATGTCTATAAGTTGAGCAAGATGAGAATGAAGGACCAGTATCCCTTACAACGAATGGGAGATCTACTCGATCAGCTGCAAGGGTCGATAGTCTCTTCTAAGATTAAGTTAAGATTTGATTGACACCATTTGAAAATTCGAGATTCGGATATTGCGATTAAGGCATTCCGGACAAACCACGGCTAACCTACTCCGGAAGACAAAAAGGTTTTGAGCGGGACAAGTCTTAGAAGAGTTGTAAGAGTTAAGAGGAGAGTCTTTGGACAATTGTTTTGACATTGCCTCGCGGTATGAGGGATTTGGAGATTATAACTAATTCTCCAAGACAAGGTCTTGGTTAAGTATTGATGTAAAGGGAGAAGTAATAACATACGTGCCTGGTCAAGCGGTGTGAAGTATAATACTTCCTTCATTGCTTGGGAGTTGCCACAAGGATTGAGGAAACATAACATCAAAGTTTGGTTCGACATTAACCAAAGCCAACGGTGTAAATTGGAAATCTGATCTTCTTTGTCAAAGACGATAAAAGAGAAACATAATAGAAAATTGCATTGAGAAAGACCCGAGAAAGAAGTCGAGTTTCCGATATATCAGACCTTTTTTTTTGAGATCTTAGCGCGAGTTGGGAAAGTAGCTTACCGGTTGGTGTGGCTGCCGAGAGTAGAGGGTGTTCAACGGTGGTTCAGGTGTTTCAGTCGAGGGAGTACATCCATGACTCAAGACACGTTGTCAATCATGAGGATTTAGTGGCAGACAAGGAATTGATGAGGCTAACTGGAAGACGGAAGGTATCTTTGCTTAAGTTTTACGCTAAGCTAGTAGCATTAATAGAATCAACGGGTTAGACCTAGTTCTTCCCTAGGTTGAGTTATGTGCATGTGTGATTATATGTGTACTTGTGTCGTGTGCATGAGTGTGTTATATGACCTGATATATCTCGCATTGGTAGATCAAGTAGTTTGTGTAGATAGATTAGAATGTTTCAGCCTTCTTAACGTGAGAGTTCATACCTCGGCCTTAAGGACCGAGAAGTTCAGCGTGTGGCAAGTTTCGGGACGAAACTTATTTTTAGGGGGATCAGATGTAACGCCTAAAATTTTAGGAGCGTTTGCGAGATCTATTTTTCCGGCTTTTATCGATATTTTATTAGCTTAAATAATTTTATATAATTTTTAAAAGTATTTTACGACGTAAAATATCTTTCCGGAGTATATTATTATTTTGGGTATGTTATTATTATTTTCGAAAAAGTCAGAGAAATTTTCTTATTTAAAAATTCCGATCCGAGTGTTCCGATCGAATATGTATCATTCATATTTTCCTTATTTCTTTTCTCCTCTACTTCTCTTTCTTTTTATTTATTTATTTTTGGGGTTGTCCTTTCCCTCTCCTATTTGGCTCTTCTCTCTCACCAACCTTTGAAGGATATGCCACCCATAGCTGCAGCCCTAGCCCTGCTCAGCCTACCCGACTCCTCGCCTCCCTCGCCAAACCGCCCTTCTCACGCCTTCCTCACCAGCACTCCTCAATCTCACTCCTATCACATGCTCCTCCTTTCCGTTTCCTTTGTTGAGACAACACCAGCATATGCATCTCATCTCACCACCCCTGCTGCCATTGCATTCGATCGGGAAGCCGAACACCATGCTCCACTCCAGCCTCCTCCGATCCACCGACCTCCCATTTAGGCATCACCGGAAATGGCCGGATAGGACCCCCCTGCTTTACTTGAACCACCCTCGCGCTCTCTCTCGGTCCCCTTATATTGCTCCTATTGCAAGCCGCAACCAACGAGCCACCAAGGAACCCAGTTGCTTGCATCGAGTCGCCAAAGAGCTGCCCAACCTCGCCGCCTTTGCCTCGCCCCTGGTCAGGTGCTCTATCGAAGCCCTATTTTTCCCTCCTCTGTCGAACCGGAGAGCGAAGCCCCTGCTCCTCTGCCGCCGGGAAGAGACACCAAGCTTCGCCAGGACTGCCAACAACTCTGCCAGATAGGGGCCCTGCTTGCCTTAGCGTCTGCCGGAGCCATGGCCGCCGCCGTCGCTGCCGATTCCTCTATTCCCAGCCTGCACTCATGTCTCAGGAGGAAGAAAACCCTTTTGGGTTATTTACAATCGGGCCCCCTCTGTTTATATGTAATTACAATATTTACCCATATTTTTCATATTACAGATTTGACCCAATTTTTAGAAATTTGAATATATGCCCCTGCATGATTAATTACAGATTTGGCCCAGATTTTTATTTACAGAATATATCCCCAAGTTTATGGAACTTCAAATTTCCCCGGAAAACATTTTCCCGGTCTTTAACCTTAGATTTTTAAATACGGGGATATTCTTATATTTATAATATACTACATATTATGCCCTTGTTGGATTAATTGCGGGTTATGGCTCAAAGATGTAATTACGGGATTTTAATGTTGACTTTGAAAACGAGTTTTACCTTGGGTTATGATGTTATACAAATTGCCCGGAATATATATTCACGGTTTTTAACTTGGGTTTTAAAAGTGGGGTTTCCTTAGATTTACATATGTTAATCATTCCGTTCAAATTTAGCTTATAAGCTAAATTTGTTTAGTTTGGTGCTAGGTTCGGAAGCGCCCCGATAAAGGCCTAATGTAATAACCGAAAATTTTAAACTCAGTTTAATACTAAATTTAACCGGATTCCGATCCGTCAATCTTTACCCAACAATAAAAATAAAAAGAGATTTAAATTTTATTATTTTATGTGACCTTAATCCACATAAAATAATAAAATTATGTAATCACAAATAATTCCGTGCTTTTAAAAATAAAATGAAAAAGAGGTTCCGGGCGAATAACGATCTAGTTATCTTCAACTAGTTAAAAGAGCGGACCAGCCCATTTCTTTTCCGGCCCAGGCTGCTGGATCCGGCCCATTTGCCTTCTTGCCAGCCCACCTAATTAAACCTATCTTAACCCTAAACTAATTAATTAACCTAATCTAATCCTATCTACCCACCACTGTACGCCGCTACCCATCGTCTGAGGAGCGTCTTCTCCCTCCACAACCGCACAGCAGCCACGATGCTGTGGTTCTTCAGCCAGCAGCGACCTAGTGCCGCCTTCCCTGCAGCCGGAGCGCCGCCACCTCGAGCCACGCGGAACAGGTACAGCCTCCTTCGCTTCTCTGAACCGATTTACCCTTCCGGCCTTCTCTGTTTCGGACTTACAGCAGTACGGATTCGTACCCAGGCCGTCGCACAGCAGTACGCACCCCCCTCTGCGCCGCCTTCGGTCGACCGCCCAGACGACGCCGCCACCACGCCTCGCCCGCCTTCCCTGTCCACCGGCGACATCAGCCCTAGCAGCGTCTTCCTCGCTTGGCTGTCACTGCGACGACGCCTCCCTCGCCCTTGCTGCCGCCGCCTCGAGCCAGTAGCAACAACGATGGGATTGTTCCGCCATGCCGTCAACCACCAGTGCCACCAAGCTTCCCTCCGCCGCTGCAGTGGGTGAGACCGCCTCCCTTCTCCCTCCTTTCTTTCCGCCTTCTTCTCTCGACTCTTGAATTGCTACTCACTGCAGCCCCTCTTCGGCCTGCAGCAGCTCCGCACCGTCGTTTCCGACCACCAGTGAGGACGCCGGACTGCAGCCGGTAAGAGCCTCCTCCGGTCCTTCTTCCTCCTGTCCTGCGAATATAACTGTGAAGGAAATATGTATAAAATCAAGTTTTAATACATGTATATATGTGAGTTAGAATACGTATATATTAGAGAGTGTATACGTATATATATTCGAATTGGAAAACATATATAAATTTAATTTGAGTACATATATAAACCATAGATTGGAGGTGGTACGGGTATGCAATACGGTAGGTTAGTAAGAGTAGGTGTGAGCTTATATGAGGGTTGTGTATGCCGAGTATGTACATATACGTATATATATATATATATATATATATATATATATATATATATATATATATATATATATAATATGAAATATGAAATAAAAGTGTACACATAAGTGTTCACATAAGTGTTTTAAAGTCTATTCATGTTTATAGAAGCTTGGAATTTAATGGATATATAATCTTTATATAAGAGTATATTTATAAGCATAAATATAGAATATATAAAATGCGAGTATATATATATAAGTACGAGTTGGGATTTATGAAATTATGTAAAAGAGATATAAATATATATATAAATAAGTTGGGATTTCAGGATTTATATACATAAAGAAACATAAGAATATATATATACTCATGTCGTAAGTGTACCTAAATCCGTACAAGATGGGAAATAAAATATGTAGATATATATATGAGTACCGAATAATTACACAATTATATAAGTGAGTTGAGGAGAAAGGTTAAGGTATATAATACGGTTAATATAGATGGTAACCGGGAAGGAGGAAGAGTGTTATTCTTTTTCGAGTGGAGTCAAGTTTGAACTGGTGACCTATAAGTAGCTAACCGAGTGACACAAAGTATGGAAACAAGTTTTAAAAGGAATAAGAAAGTTTAAGAATAAATTTGAGAAGCCTTCGGCTGAGGGTAAAATGGTCTTTAACCGTAAGAACTTGTTCCGTAATTCCTTAGCATGAGGTTGGACATCGGGATGTGATTTTGATACACATGCCTTATTTGACAGGCGTTTGAGTTACCACGAGTACGGACTGTTGGAGACGTGTTAGAGTGTATTTTGACTCAGGTAAGTCCTTGCGACTTACTTAGCCAGTTTCTGGATATTAGTTGAGTGATAGTGGTTGTGTGTGCTATTTGCGTGTTTAATAATAATAACTTGCTAGGACGACTGTTATTATTACGTTTAAGGCCCAAGTGTATGTATAACGGGCCGTGACATCACTGCCCAGCTCTGACAGGAGACTAGGAGGTTCTCTATACCCAGACCAGGCAGGTACAAGGTGAGATGCATCGGATCCATTCCTGATGGTTACACGGGGGCGGAGGCGAGGTTTGGGAATCCCTCGTGTCACAAAATAAGTATCATTAGAGTGAAAGAGTAACTTAACTCAAGATAATAAAACGGACTTGTTTGAAAGCATGTTGGGTGTTTATATTTTATGTGTGTGTGTGTGCTACTATGATTCTGCTAATATTTAGATAACTAGCTAACGGTTCCTTTTGTTGTGTTTTTAGATTTACCGCAGGTTAGACCAGCAGCTGAGTGATCTGGAAGTGGTGGTCAGCCGGGTCTCCGTACTCCTTAGAGTGGGGTTGGGGGTTGTGTTTGTCTTTCCTTTTTTTTGGTTAAGACAGTTGTTCGTTTCTTTTGTTTAAGTACTTTAGGCTGCTAGACAGTGTTGCATTCATTACCTTAAAAATACTATTTTTATGAATTTCGGTTTCTTTATTTGTGTCTTGTTGCAAGATCCTAGTAATATTGTTGTCCAACTGAGGTCGGAACCCACTGTGAGGTTCTAACCAGTAATGTCCCGAGTTCTGAGAATTCGGGGTGTTACAACATGGTATCAGAGCTCTAGGTTGGCAACAATGGCAGTTGAAATCTTTTGAAAGACCGAATAAGTTAAAGCAGAACCCGAAAAGGGGTCTGAGTTTTAAAAAAGAGAATTTTGGATTTTAAATGCATGCATAGTCTGGTTGGGAATAGAAAAGTACGGCTGACCACCACTACTACCGCGGATCTCAGTTTGCTTAGTATGGACTTTAGGTTTTACTGTAGTTGGACTTTTAGCTTGTTTATAAAGATATGTTATATAGATAGGTATATGCCGAAGATTAGTAGAATTTATAGTTACATTACGCCCTTAATGGAGATAACAGTTTGAGATCCTCATTCAGTTGACACACCTAAGTTTTTGAAGAGTGTCAACGTGAGGATTAGTATGTACATCTTATGTGCATTAGGGTAGACGAACGACGGACAACTCCTTCGAGCTTGTTGAGGAACGTCGAGACGGAAAAGTGAAGACTCAAAGACAACACCAATTACGATGACAAGAAGAGAATCCCGAATCAACTCAACGGGATTAAATGAAGGATATACAAGAGAGTAGTTCCGGAGAAGCAAGAGATGATCGCCAACTAGGGAATTGAGAAAGACAACGGAGAGGCTCTTTCAAGTTGTGTAAAGTGACTTCACAAACAAAGAGGATGACGTCGAAAATTTGCCATAGACATGAAAGTCAAAAGAGAGATATAGTAGCGATCAAGAAAAGAGACATAAAATTTAAGCTCACTGACAGACTAGGAAGTGAAAAGTTGATGCCAAAAGCAAGGCGAAATATGATCACTCTCAATAAGCTAATTGCCACCACAATCCAGATTGATAACCGAGACAGTCAAAAGTATGGAAGTCAACATGAGATACATTATCCATCCAAATAGAAAGAATTAAAGGGCTGCAACTTGGAAGCTTACGCATTGCCAGAAAGGGAAATGTGAATTTCACCAACGTGGAAGTGGAGTGATCTCGTAGAACACAAGAGAATTTTGACATAGACCGTGATACAACAATAACCAGCTTCTGTAAAGGCAGCATTACAAGCAACACTCAAGGAAGAAGAGTGTGTGAGAAGAGTATTGGTGAACTCGAGGGACCCCAATAACTTCTCATTCAAAAGGAATTTAAGCTAACAGCACTACAAGTTCCTAATAGAGAACCGCAAATAGACGATAACTAAGGTAAAAGAATCACGGAGATGTACCTACAAGCTACCCTAGAAGGATTGAAAAGTCTGTTGATGGAAGAAGAATGATACAATTGGACTCGTAAGAGTATAACAATCTTATAAAAGTATAGATTGTAGGAGGAGATATATTTCACCAAGTATATCAAGTCTCGAAAGAGATAGAAGAAAAGTAAGTCTATGATGTTGTAGAAGGCCAACTACATCCTACTTGGACAACTTAAAAGTTACATGTGCGGGTTAACTGGTTATGGTTAGTTAACCGATGAGAAGAATAACCACAAGGTTATAAAAGAATTTTATCGACATCTAGTGAATTTCTTTCGGAGATCCACGACGAAAATGGTGAAGTTACATCAATACAAGTACTAGTAGCCTGGATGGTAACGTTAAATGAGTCCAATATGATAACTCTAATAATGAAAATTTAAGAGCAGCTCTTGACGGTCGGTAATGACCCTTGATGATAGTAATGGTGTAAAGGGAATTGTTGGGAGTAGTTACTTACTACTGACTACGAAAGATACATATCAGAGTTAGAATGAAGGGATCCCTGTAAGAAGAACTAGAAGACTAAGAGGAAGTAGATGATTGGAAACATGTCCTATGTCTTAACATCCCACACAAGTAAGACTGATGGCGCTCCTTCGAGAAAAAGTAGGGTCAGACTGTCTAGATTGGCAGGGGAAAACCCTTGTGATTTAAGATGTGACACAAAATAATTGGAAATTCCGAGGCGGCACGAACATAAGTAGTATGATGTAAAGCCTTGGGGAAATGTGTGGTCGAGTTGTGAGGTGATTGCAGATAGAATCTACATGTCGACTAAAACAGACATGAAAAGGAGTAAAAGTGAAAGACTAAAGGTTGTTATATGGATCCGGTATCACACCAATAAGATGGTTACCGAAAGGACTAAAGACTGTATTTAAGGAGAAATGGAGGTACTCCATGGAAAATTCAGCTGGACTGATGACCTAAGAGTTGATGAAAGTAATAAGACCAACCAACGCAGTTGTAAAGTGTGTACGAGAAAACTCAAAGGGATCTAACTATCTTACGGGGTGTAAATATCAAAGAAGGTAAAGCGACATGAGTATAATGAAGACATAATAAATGCGATGCGAGAAAGTTGATTGGTGGGAAAATCATATGCACCTAATGTGTTGTATACAAATGGTACCATTGGATGTTTAATAACAATCATACCAACGGACTGATGACACTATGATGGATTTAGTGTAAACCAAGTGTATAACTTATCCAGTGAGAAGGAAAGACAGATATCAAAATTGCGAGTTATGATAAATTTTAAATAAAGTTTTGAGATGAGGATGTCCTTAGGAAATCTATACAAGAATAGAAAGCAACTGAAGTTCCAACACATAATGGGTAGTAATGATCAACAGACAGTTAGAGACCGATGCAGAGAAGAAAAATGTATAAGACGAGTCACCTAGTAGAAGAGTTCACAAGACAAGCTTGTAAGACCAAAAGAGATAAAATGTCGACCCGGATATGAGGGTCTAAGGTGCATGGAAGGGATACCTACAATGGAGTGTAAATGCAAATGTAGACTTTACAAGTGTGGAGAGGTTTTAACCTCCTCAAAAATATAGGAATTTGAAAGAAATCGCAATGTCGGTATCAAAGAGTTGAAGCCCTGTAGCGGAAACAAAGGAGTATCATGAAGGCAATGTTGCCGGTAACGCCAGCGAAGGAAAGTATATATAAGAACGGCCTTGGTAGACTCGAAAGTCCAAGGTAACCCCAATTATCACGGGACCTAAGTCATCAAAACCGACGGTCCGTGCAAGGGGAACTGCAAGGGGATGATAACTAAAATCATCAAAACTACAAAGACCCTTACCAGCTATCGTTGAAGACTTGGAATGACTATTTAGGTCAAGATGAATGACCCAGTTAAGCTCGAGAAGTAGAGTTAGCCTAAGGAAACAGAAGTGTGGAATAGAAAACGAATTAGTAAGGCGTGAAAGGATTAATCGAGCAGATGATGCTCACCAAAAATTTAACGCCAGTATAGGTATGAGAAGAGTAGGTCCGGGATATTGAGATAAGTCAATTATAGAGTGACTGACCTCAACTGAGGACGTATAAGTGTTGATTAGTATTGACGAACAGGTACCGTTAAGAAGATATATTAGTGACTGCAAATTTAAGAGATAACTTTACCGATGACTTGGAGGAATTCCCAAGTAGGCAACGACAACTTTCTGGGGTGATCTAAAGATATAGAGAGAATCGGTTAGAGGTTGCTTACTAGTTGGTTAAGAACAGTCTACGGGTGAGTAAGAGAGTAAGGATCTGTTTGAGGAGGATCTTGATAGTAGTAGAAGAAAAGTATAGGCGGGAGTTGGGTAAATCATGTTGACCCCTTAGAAAGACGCCATTGTGACTAATGGGTGTTACACCAAAAGCGTGGTAGGCCATAAACCACAGATGAAGAAAATCAATGTTAGGTTAACTCTGATTTCAATAAGGAATTAGCGATCTATATGAAAAAGTTCACTTGGGTGTGTGATTTGTTTGGAGTTATATAAATTTTAAAGCTTGACAAAAAGTAGGTGAAAACAATTAATTAAGGAACGATCCGATAAGGTCACATTGAGGAAACCGGGTCAAGCGGTTTGTATTATAAAGAGCATTAGGCGACAGAAGTTTAAGATCATTATTTCATAATCGATAGTCGGGAACTTTCGAAAGAAAAAAAGTTTTTATGGTTTGGTAGAGTCATCAACAGAGCTGGAGGTAAGTTTAGAAAACCAAACCGTGAGAAAGTACCTATTGAATCCGAGATATGTCATCAACTATGAAGATCAGAAAATTTAGCCGGTTGATGCTTTTGTAGAGTTCCAGTGGTCTAGACGAGGAGCTGATGAGGCTACCTGGGAGATAGAGGAGAATATTAGACGTAGTTATCCCGAGTTCTCTGCGGGGTTAGAGGTTACTCCTGTTTTGACGAGTTAGTGCTCGGATGTTGTGTTGTTTGACCCTTTAGGTTTTTATATTGATTTGAGTAGTTATGTTTTAATGTGATGCGTGTCTGAGTATGATGTTTGACTAGTTGCATGTGATTAGGGATATTATCCTAATTTTCGGGACGAAACTTCTTTTAAGAGGGCACTGATGTAATAACCGAAAATTTTAAACTCCGTTTAATACTAAATTTAACCGGATCCCGATCCGTCAATCTTTACCCAACAATAAAAATAAAATGAGATTTAAATTTTATTATTTTATGTGACCTTAATCCACATAAAATAATAAAATTATGTAATCAGAAATAATTCCGTGCTTTTAAAAATAAAATGAAAAAGAGGTTCCGGGCGAATAACGATCTAGTTATCTTCAACTAGTTAAAAGAGCGGACCAGCCCATTTCTTTTCCGGCCCAGGCTGCTGGATCCGGCCCATTTGCCTTCTTGCCAGCCCACCTAATTAAACCTATCTTAACCCTAAACTAATTAATTAACCTAATCTAATCCTATCTAACCACCACTGTACGCCGCTACCCATCGTCTGAGGAGCGTCTTCTCCCTCCACAACCGCACAGCAGCCACGATGCTGTGGTTCTTCAGCCAGCAGCGACCTAGTGCCGCCTTCCCTGCAGCCGGAGCGCCGCCACCTCGAGCCACGCGGAACAGGTACAGCCTCCTTCGCTTCTCTGAACCGATTTACCCTTCCGGCCTTCTCTGTTTCGGACTTACAGCAGTACGGATTCGTACCCAGGCCGTCGCACAGCAGTACGCACCCCCCTCTGCGCCGCCTTCGGTCGACCGCCCAGACGACGCCGCCACCACGCCTCGCCCGCCTTCCCTGTCCACCGGCGACATCAGCCCTAGCAGCGTCTTCCTCGCTTGGCTGTCACTGCGACGACGCCTCCCTCGCCCTTGCTGCCGCCGCCTCGAGCCAGTAGAAACAACGATGGGATTGTTCCGCCATGCCGTCAACCACCAGTGCCGCCAAGCTTCCCTCCGCCGCTGCAGTGGGTGAGACCGCCTCCCTTCTCCTTCCTTTCTTTCCGCCTTCTTCTCTCGACTCTTGAATTGCTACTCACTGCAGCCCCTCTTCGGCCTGCAGCAGCTCCGCACCGTCGTTTCCGACCACCAGTGAGGACGCCGGACTGCAGCCGGTAAGAGCCTCCTCCGGTCCTTCTTCCTTCTGTCCTGCGAATATAACTGTGAAGGAAATATATATAAAATCAAGTTTTAATACATGTATATATGTGAGTTAGAATACGTATATATTAGAGAGTGTATACGTATATATATTTGAATTGGAAAACATATATAAATTTAATTTGTGTACATATATAAACCATAGATTGGAGGTGGTACGGGTATGCAATACGGTAGGTTAGTAAGAGTAGGTGTGAGCTTATATGAGGGTTGTGTATGCCGAGTATGTACATATACGTATATATATATATATATATATATAATATGAAATATGAAATAGAAGTGTACACATAAGTGTTCACATAAGTGTTTTAAAGTCTATTCATGTTTATAGAAGCTTAGAATTTAATGGATATATAATCTTTATATAAGAGTATATTTATAAGCATAAATATAGAATATATAAAATGCGAGTATATATATATAAGTACGAGTTGGGATTTATGAAATTATGTAAAAGAGATATAAATATATATATAAATAAGTTGGGATTTCAGGATTTATATATATAAAGAAACATAAGAATATATATATACTCATGTCGTAAGTGTCCTAAATCCGTACAAGATGGGAAATAAAATATGTAGATATATATATGAGTACCGAATAATTACACAATTATGTAAGTGAGTTGAGGAGAAAGGTTAAGGTATATAATACGGTTAATATAGATGGTAACCGGGAAGGAGGAAGAGTGTTATTCTTTTTCGAGTGGAGTCAAGTTTGAACTGGTGACCTATAAGTAGCTAACCGAGTGACACAAAGTATGGAAACAAGTTTTAAAAGGAATAAGAAAGTTTAAGAATAAATTTGAGAAGCCTTCGGCTGAGGGTAAAATGGTCTTTAACCGTAAGAACTTGTTCCGTAATTCCTTAGCATGAGGTTGGACATCGGGATGTGATTTTGATACACATGCCTTATTTGACAGGCGTTTGAGTTACCACGAGTACGGACTGTTGGAGACGTGTTAGAGTGTATTTTGACTCAGGTAAGTCCTTGCGACTTACTTAGCCAGTTTCTGGATATTAGTTGAGTGATAGTGGTTGTGTGTGCTATTTGCGTGTTTAATAATAATAACTTGCTAGGACGACTGTTATTATTACGTTTAAGGCCCAAGTGTATGTATAACGGGCCGTGACATCACTGCCCAGCTCTGACAGGAGACTTGGAGGTTCTCTATACCCAGACCAGGCAGGTACAAGGTGAGATGCATCGGATCCATTCCTGATTGTTACACGGGGGCGGAGGCGAGGTTTGGGAATCCCTCGTGTCACAAAATAAGTATCATTAGAGTGAAAGAGTAACTTAACTCAAGATAATAAAACGGACTTGTTTGAAAGCATGTTGGGTGTTTATATTTTATGTGTGTGTGTGTGCTACTATGATTCTGCTAATATTTAGATAACTAGCTAACGGTTCCTTTTGTTGTGTTTTTAGATTTACCGCATGTTAGACCAGCAGCTGAGTGATCTGGAAGTAGTGGTCAGCCGGGTCTCCGTACTCCTTAGAGTGGGGTTGGGGGTTGTGTTTGTCTTTCCTTTCTTTTGGTTAAGACAGTTGTTCGTTTCTTTTGTTTAAGTACTTTAGGCTGCTAGACAGTGTTGCATTCATTACCTTAAAAATACTATTTTTATGAATTTCGGTTTCTTTATTTGTGTCTTGTTGCAAGATCCTAGTAATATTGTTGTCCAACTGAGGTCGGAACCCACTGTGAGGTTCTAACCAGTAATGTCCCGAGTTTTGAGAATTCGGGGTGTTACACCTAACGAGTCCAAGTCGACATCCGTTAAAACGACTTCCGTCTTTTGACGTCGTGTGAGTATTCTTTCCCCTTGATCTTGTTATGTTTAGTAGTAATAGTAGTATCATGCTAGGTTGGTTATAGCATAACTTAGAGTGAATACCAAGTAGTGGCTATAGACCTAGGTGAGTGTTTGAGGATTGTAAAATATTGTAAGGCTTGAGGAGTTGATATTATCTTGTGAGGTTGTTTATGACTTTAAGTTGTATGTTGAACTTGTGAGAATTTAGGGGTTGAGTTTGTATGATTGTTGAGGTTGTGGACTAAACGAGAGTATCCTAGCATGGTTTGGTTTATGATCTTGCGAGATCATTGGGACTAGAAGTCCTTAGACTTCTAGCATGTGAGAGAGATGTTGATTGTGTGCCTTGTCTTGACCAGGCGTTGAGTGCCTTCCTACGGGAAGTTGAGAGCGGTGGTTAGCGGGATTATCTTTGGGACGAGGTAAGTCTCCGGACTTACTTAGCTCGTATTCTTTGTATTAGTTTCAATGCGTGTTTGGTGGTGTGTGTTTATTGTTTATGTGTGTGTTTATTGCTTATGTTATAACATCTAAACCGGTAATAGGACCACCGACTTTATATGTTTATATTTGGCCCAAGTGTATGATAAGTCCAAAATGGGGATGACTGGGAGGTGCCTTGCGACCAGCCCATCGGGTGATGCTGATCCGCATCAAGTACAAACCCGTATGGTGAAAGGGGACAAGGGCGAGATCTTTAAGATTCTCGTGTCACAAAAGAAGTTGAATTAAAACGGGATATGACCTAATAATAAAAAGATAATAAACCGGATTGTGTGTTTTGGAACATGTTGTGTGTTTATGATGCCTTATATGTGTGTGTGCCAATACCATGATTCTAATGCCTTGAATGCTAGCTAACGGTTTTATACCGATATTGTTGTAGTTACCTTTCAGGTTAGGGGCGTGGCCGAGAGATCCGGAAGAGTGGGCAGCCGGGGTCCGTACATTTTAGGATGGGTTTTGGGGGTTGTTTTTATGTATTGTTTAAGGTATTATGTATGTCGCGTGTATGGCGGTTGCCTTTAGCGTTGTATCTCGGCTGAAGTCTTTCGTTGTTTTCTTTTGGGGTTCATATCATTGCATTAAAATGAATTTTGGTTTTGCATTTATTTGTGTCTTGTTGTAAGATCCAGTGAAATTGTTGTCAAGCTAAGGGTCGGGACCCATTGTGAGGTCCTAACCCGTAGCGCTCCGAATCCTGTGGATTAGGGGTGTTACAACTTTCTTCATATAACTTGGTTTCATTAAGTCTCGTTTTCTAACATGTAACTACTCAATCATCAAGGTCATGCACGCATCAAAGAAAACACAATCACTCAATTCAAGTTAAAAACATGAAAAGTCAAACAATAATAACATCCGAGTACTAACTCGTCAGTACAGAAATAACAGCTAACCCTGCAAAGAACTCGGGATAATTACATCTAATACTCCCCTCTGTCTCCCAAGTGGCCTCATCAGCTCCTCGTCTAGACCACTGGATCCTCAACATCGATATCTCCTTAGACCGCATACGTGTAGTACTGCGCTCCAGGACAGCTACTGGGTACTCCACAAAAGTTTGCTTTGGCTCATCTATCCGATTCTTAAACCTGATGACGTGACTCTTATCCGGTAAGTACTCTCTCACTGAGACATGGGGGACGGTGGGCGTACATCCTCTAGCATGGGTAATAGTGTCAATCGAAAGAATGAAGGCTCAATCAGTTTATATATATCAACGGTTCCCTTTCTAAACTCACCTATAAATCTTTTGGCGACTACCAAAATAATAATAAAACTTTCTTCCTTTTATTGAATCCATTTGCTCCCGACTTTTCGGAAGATCCCGTCTATAAAGTCTGAAACAATGATCTGAGACATCTCCTGACACTTAAATAGGTGGTTAATGCTCTTTGTAAGACCACTCACTTGGTCTTGTCTCCCTAATGTGACTCAGTCAGACTGTTTCTCAAATAATACCTCATCACCTATTTCTTGTCAGGCTTTCGATTTGTTGTAATCCAAGATCACACTCCTGGTGGAGATCTTCATATAGTTCTCAAATTCCTTCACTTGAATTCATAGTTAACCTAATGTTGATTTTCTTCATCTGTGGGTTATGGGCCTACCACGCTTCTGTTGTAACACCCATCACTCACCATTGCGTCTTTCTGAGGGTCAACATGATTTTCCCACTCCCGCATATACTTCCCTTCTAATACTAGCAAGATCTTCTTCAAACAGACCCTTACTGTCTTACTCAACCGTAGTCTGTTCTTAACCAACCAGTAAGCAACCTCTAACCCGATTCTCTCCATATCCTTAGATCATCCCAAGAGTTTGTCGTTGTTGTTGCCTATTTGGGGAATCCTCCAAGGCATCGGTAAAGTTACCTCTTAATCCGCAATCACTAATGTCTCTTCTTAGCGGTACCTACTCGTCAATACCAACTAACACTTACACGTCCTCAGCTGATGTCGGTCTGTCTATAATTGACTTATCTCAATATCCCGAACTTACTCTTTTCATACCTATACTGGTGTTAAATCTTGGTGAGCATCATCTGCACGATTAATCCTTTTATGCTTCGCTAATTCGTTTTATCTTCCACACTTCTGTTTCCTTAGGCTAACTCTACTTCTCGAGCCCAACTGGGTCATTCATCTTGACTTAAATAGTCATTCTAAGTCTGCAACGATATCTGGTAAGTGCCTTTGTAGTTCTGATGACTTTAGTTATCATCCCCTTGCAGTTTCCCTTGCATGGACCGTCGGTGTTGATGACTTAGGTATCGTGATAATTGGGGTTACCTTGGACTTTCGAGTCCACCAAGGCCGTTCTCATATATACATTCCTTCGTTGGTGTTACCGGCAATATTGTCTTCATGAAACTCCATTGTTTCCACTACAGGGCTTCGACTCTTTCATACCGGCATTGCGATTTCCTTCAAATTCCTCTATCTTTGAGGAGGTCAAAACCTCTCTACACTTGTAAAGTCTACATCTTGCTTCTACACTCCATTGTAGGTATCCATTCCATCCACCTTAGATCCTCATATCCAGGTCGACATTTTATCTCTTTTAGTCTCTCAAGCTCGTCTTGTGAATTATTCTACTAGGTGACTCATCTTATACGTTTTTCTTCTCTGCATCGGTCACTAACTGTCTGTTGATCATTACTACCCATTATGTGTTGTAACTTCAGTTACTTTGTACTCTTGCATAGATTTCCTAAGGACATCCTCATCTCAAGACTTTATTTAAATTTAGCTTGACCCGCCTTTTTGATAAATGACTTTCCTTCTCACTGGTTAAGTTATACGCTTGGTTTACACTTAATCCATCATATTGTCCTTAGTTCGATAGTATGATTTTTATTAAACATCTAATGGTATCATTTGTATACGACACATCGATGCATATGATTTTCTCACCAATCAAATTTCTCGCATGGCATTTATTATGTTTTCCTTATACTCATGTCGCTTTACCTTCTTTAAATCTTTACACCCCGTAAGATAGTTAAATCCCTTTGAGTTTTCTCGTACACGCTTTACGGACCACGTTGATTGATCTTATTACTTTCATCAACTCTTATGTCATCGGTCCAGCCTGAATTTTCATTGGAGTACCTCCATTTCTCATTAAGCTTTTATATATACACTTTTGGTAATCATCTTATTGGGGTAATACCGGATCCTTATAACAGCCTTTAGTCGTTCAACTTTACTCCTTCACATGTCTGTTCTAGCCACATGTAAATTCCATCTGCAATCAGCTCACAACTCGACCATACATTTCACCAAGGCTTTAAATCATACTCTCTATTTTTGTGTCGCCTCTATACTTCCAATTATTTTGTGTCACATCTTTAGTCTTAAGGGTTTCCTCTGTTGTTCGCCCAAAAGGTGTTGTGCGTCAAAGTCTTAAATTTATATCTAGAACTCAAAGCAAAGCGAACCCGCAGTGTACGGATCAGCTGTAGTAAGGTAAGAATTCCAGAGTCGAACTCAGGGATTTGGTGAGAATAATTCCGATTTCAATTATCTAGCAAAAAGTGTGAAAAGCTTTTGTGATCAAATAAGAGGGAAATGATTCCAAGGATTCAAGTATCCGATTTCGGCTTTCGATTCAAGACACTTCTATAGATATAGGACAGAGTTTATATTGCCAAGATTAATTGTTCAAAGGTAGGATTCGTACGGTGAAGTTCCGAAACCTATATGACTAATTTAAAGGTTCTCTCTATAAGGGTTGTTGAGGCTGCAATATAAAAAGATCTAAAGACAAGAATTATGTTCAAACTAACTATCTAAAACTCCAGGATATGACTCTCCAAAATAAAGAAAAGCAAGCACAATTAAAAACTTAATAAAGGATGTTGAGTCTCTTTATTACTCAAATCTTGAAATCTTAATCTATTAAATGTAGAATCAGGTTTGAAGTGTCTTCATACATTCAAATAGAGGGTAAAAAGGTTAATCAAGGTTGGGATTTAAGCAAGGATTAGTTTTGGTTAAAGATTGATTCAATTAAGGTTCGTCAGAGGAATAAATCGGGCTGTTCATAAGAAAATCGGCCGATTTACTCAAGAACAGTCCGATTTTCCTGTTGTCGCAAAACTAAAATCTAAACTTTCAGGGTCCTAATGTTTGAATGAGTTCAGTCTATCATCATCTAAGCCTTAACCATCAACTATTCTCCCCAGAATCACAAAGGTTTTAGCCAACCATTTTCAAAATCGAATCAAATTAATTATTGAGAGAAATATCACAAAGAAACCGAATCTTGAATAAAAATTCCAAAAAACTTCAAATCTGTAAACGATTATAAAAACAAATCAATGTATCTCTTAACAACTCAAATTCGTGCTCAAAAACAGCAAGTACTTCAATGAACAAAGAAATCTCACAACTAGAATCAAGATTAACTTCCCGGCAAAGAATACTTCAATCTTCCTCAAAGAATCTTCGAATTCTCTCAAACGTGTAAAGATTTCCTGCTGCGGCCTCCTTAATCTCCCTTTGGAGAATTTGACTCCAAGTTCCGGGGCTGTCACCGTCCGTCCTTCAATGTTGAAGGCTATCCAATATCTATAAGGATAAATCTAGGGTTTAAAGGTAAAACCCTAGAAATCTGGGCTGAAAAGAAGTCGAGTGCGCTGGTATCAGAAGATACTCGGGGCCGCGTCATAAGGTATCAGAAAATACTTTGGCGCATCAGACGGTATCAGAGAATACTTTGGGCTACGGCCGAAGGTATCAGAAAATACTTTGGGCCGCGTCCGAAGGTATCAGAAAATACTTTGGCGTGTCAGACGGTATCAGAAGATACTTTGGCGCGTCCTAAATTCCTTTTATGCTCCTTTTTGTTCCGCTTCAAGGCTTAATCCCTAATGTGCCATTTTTGCTCCATAATTCGCCAAATTACCTACAAATGGAATAAAACTCTGTGTAGACATCTATTTTTGCAAAGTAGGTAAATATAGTCATAAATGCCATGAATGTATGTCTATGCATGCAAAATTAAGGGAAAATCTATATAAATACATGCCTAAAAATAGGTCATAATTCATGTCATCAAAATACCCCATACTTGCCTCTTGCTTGTCCCTAAGCAAGGTTCAAATTTAAAATACAAGATGATATGGATTATGAGCATGCAAAAATAAAGAAAAACCACAATATTTCGGTTGTGCTTCTATTCATAGATCACTCTCAAATGGTTGCTTCATAGCTAATGAAAATCATCATATGATCAAAAGGAATTATATCATGAAAAGGATAATCACACTTTGGAAGAAAATCATAACATGCATCATAACTTGCAATATATCAAAATCAATCATGAGGAATCCAGTTTAGACCACAAAGCCAAACAACATACTCAAAGATCTTAAGGTCTTTCAAGCAAAGGTCAAAAAAACGTGAATAGGTGGGAAACTTATAAAGGAATGTGGTGTATGAATCCGGGAAAAAGGAACAACACAAACTCTTTTTCTTTTTACTATTTGAACTAACCACCATTGAGAGCTTTGCTCTCCCTTTTCAACACAAAATTATTTTTCGACTTTACTCTTTGGAAATATGGACAGCGGTGCACAAAAACCGAAGCCTAAGAGATCGGCGTTTCTCAATTTTGAGATGCCTCAAACCCTTGATGCACATACCATAATCCGTTAGGAATATCGCTCAATCCGACTTTGGCAAGACACAAACACCTGGCTATGTGAATGGTGCCGAGTTACTCATCATCAAGATTGACTTCCCCAAACCTACAATTTTCTATACTTGTGAATGCAAGCATTTGCTTTTATGGCCCTCCCACATCAAACATGCCAAAACTCAACTCTTCCTAGTTCCCGGATAGGTAAGGAAGGCAATTATTTTATTAAGGGGCTAAATGAATAAGGAAAGAAGCAAGAAAAAATCGAGGTGCCTTAATCATATCAATAAGAAGTGTAAGAACTTATCATGCGGTTTCTACCTTCAATACTCAACATGATTTAGAATGAAAGCAAATTATAGAACATGCATCAAATTCTAACAAAGTATTCAAATCCCACATATGTCATAAATCAATTCAAGCATATCAAAATCATCATAGCTATTCCACAAAACAATGTTCATCATAAAGATCATATCCATCCTAGAAGCACACAAATTTTAAATTTTTTTAAAAAAATTTTCAAATCATATGATGCAAGACATAAAACATGCAAATGGTATTGCAAATACCTCCACCCCATACTTAAATCTCACATTGTCCCCAATGTGAAGAAAAGAAAAGGAAGAAAAGGATACTCACAATGTAAGATGGCGAATCAGGCATGACGAATCATTCATTGAGTGGTGATGGTGGGAGTCTATATAAGCTCAATAGGGAACTCCGGATATTCCAATCGGTGTCGAAGAATGAAGAAGGGGAACGTCTTTTGGCCGAACAAAAATTTTCCGGAAATTTTTTTTTTTTTTTTTTTTTTTTGAAAAAATCGACCGATTTTTCAAAAAATTGGCCAAGTTTTCTGCCCGATTTTTTCGTCGGCCCGATTTTTCCTGAGGGGGTCGATCTCTGGGTCGATTTTTCTTTCTGTTGTCAAAAATCGACTTGTTCTGAAGCCTAAATCGACCGATCTTCTTTTGGTAAGTCGATTTCTTGCCTTTTGTTCCTTGAAAACGTCCTTAAGCACATTTGTATTGCCTTTTTCCATCAATTCCTCAAGATTATACCTAGTTCCTGCGATCCATGACACAAACAAACCGAGAGCGCATCGAGAAAAACAAAAAACAAAGCAAAAACAAAACAAACAAGCTAACTATCCTAAGAAAAAGAAAAGGGAAAAAAAAAATGCATTACCTTGGGTTGCCTCCCAAGAAGCGCTTGGTTTAACGTCGCTAGCTGGACCTATCTCCATAGATGACTCAATGTACCTTGAACATCTTGGATTTCTCATCAAACTCATCATATAATTCCACAAAAAAGGTTCCGGTTCCTAATTTCACCGGTAAGTGGTAATATCTCCCACGTACAAGCTTGTACGGTTTGATTCCCACCGGAATCCTTCTAGCTTTCCTATGCTTTAATGGGACATAATTCAGCCTTGTGTCCCATCCTTTCCTAGATCGAGAAATCAGTTTCTCGACAATCCTCCTAACTTCCCCATCTCCAGCTTGGGGATGATGTATGGTCTTCGTCATGTCAATGACCCCATACTTGAATAACAAATACTTATTGGCATTAGCGTTGAAGTGCTTGCCAAATTTACTCCTTGTAGTCCAAGGAGCATCTTCTTCCAGCAATTTCAATGGAGGCTTCATCTTCACCTTAGGAGGTTCTTTTGGAAGAGACCTCCAACTCTCCGGTGCATTAATAAAAAAATCAAAAATTTTAATAGGACTTCCAAATGAAGTAAGAGAATGTACCTTGTAAAGTTCTTCAAGGCTTGGGACAAGTTTCATGTTGGGATGATGATCCACACATGAAATATGTCCCAACTTAGCTGGATCCTCTTCAACCTTGGCCACAATTTCAGTAATTTGGCTAAGGTTCTCCACTTCTTCCTCTTCTTCAATGACGACTTCAAGAGGGGTTTCAAGCTCAATAGGAGGAAGGCTTAAGACTTGGAATTCTTCCTCGCAGGATAAATGATTTTCCAAGGATTTTTGAGCTTCAGAAATAGCCTTCATTTTGTCTTCCATCTTGTCCAATACTTTTAACATCTTTTCCAGCATCGTCTGTGTCCCATCCTCGGATGGTTGTTGTGGAGGTTGCACTTGAGGAGGTTGCTCATAAAAGTTATGAGGGGGATTGAGCTCATCCCAATAGGCAAGCTCATCCTCAATAACTTCATCTCTTTCTCTTTCATTGTCGAACCAATGAAAGGCGTATTTCTCTTCCAAGTATTCATAATGGTCCGCCCTAGCACCTTGCCATGCAAACCATGCTGGATCAAATGCAGGTTTATAGCTACATGCAGCCATTGGTGATTCTGAAAACTCAAAAACTCATACCGAAAAGATTAAAAGCAAAAACAAAAGCTCCCAAGCCAGACAACCGAAAACCGAAATTGGTCTAGACCAAATCCCCGGCAACGGCGCCAAAAACATGTTCGCCCAAAAGGTGTTGTGCGTCAAAGTCTTAAATTTATATCTAGAACTCAAAGCAAAGCGAACCCGCAGTGTACGGATCAGCTGTAGTAAGGTAAGAATTCCAGAGTTGAACTCAGGGATTTGGTGAGAATAATTCCGATTTCAATTATCTAGCAAAAAGTGTGAAAAGCTTTTGTGATCAAATAAGAGGGAAATGATTCCAAGGATTCAAGTATCCGATTTCGGCTTTCGATTCAAGACACTTCTATAGATATAGGACAGAGTTTATATTGCCAAGATTAATTGTTCAAACGTAGGATTCGTACGGTGATGTTCCGAAACCTATATGACTAATCTAAAGGTTCTCTCTATAAGGGTTGTTGAGGCTGCAATATAGAAAGATCTAAAGACAAGAATTATGTTCAAACTAACTATCTAAAACTCCAGGATATGACTCTCCAAAGTAAAGAATAGCAAGCACAATTAAAAACTTAATAAAGGATGTTGAGTCTCTTTATTACTCAAATCTTGAAATCTTAATCTATTAAATGTAGAATTAGGTTTGAAGTGTCTTCATACATTCAAATAGAGGGTAAAAAGGTTAATCAAGGTTGGGATTTAAGCAAGGATTAGTTTTGGTGAAAGATTGGTTCAATTAAGGTTCGTCAGAGGAATAAATCGGGCTGTTCATAAGAAAATCAGCCGATTTACTCAAGAACAGTCCGATTTTCCTGTTGTCGCAAAACTAAAATCTAAACTTTCAGGGTCCTAATGTTTGAATGAGTTCAGTCTATCATCATTCCAGCCTTAACCATCAACTATTCTCCCCAGAATCACAAAGGTTTTAGCCAATCATTTTCAAAATCGAATCAAATTAATTATTGAGAGAAATATCACAAAGAAACCGAATCTTGAATAAAAATTCCAAAAAACTTCAAATCTGTAAACGATTATCAAAACAAATCAATGTATCTCTTAACAACTCAAATTCGTGCTCAAAAACAGCAAGTACTTCAATGAACAAAGAAATCTCACAACTAGAATCAAGATTAACTTCCCAGCAAAGAATACTTCAATCTTCCTCGAAGAATCTTCGAATTCTCTTAAACGTGTAAAGATTTCCTGCTGCGGCCTCCTTAATCTCCCTTTGGAGAATTTGACTCCAAGTTCCGGGGTTGTCACCGTCCGTCCTTCAATGTTGAAGGCTATCCAATATCTATAAGGATAAATCTAGGGTTTAAAGGTAAAACCCTAGAAATCTGGGCTGAAAAGAAGTCGAGTGCGCTGGTATCAGAAGATACTCTGGGCCGCGTCATAAGGTATCAGAAAATACTTTGGCGCATCAGACGGTATCAGAGAATACTTTGGACTACGGCCGAAGGTATCAGAAAATACTTTGGGCCGCGTCCGAAGGTATCAGAAAATACTTTGGCGTGTCAGACGGTATCAAAAGATACTTTGGCGCGTCCTAAATTCCTTTTATGCTCCTTTTTGTTCCGCTTCAAGGCTTAATCCTTAAATGTGCCATTTTTGCTCCATAATTCGCCAAATTACCTACAAATGGAATAAAACTCTGTGTAGACATCTATTCTTGCAAAGTAGGTAAATATAGCCATAAATGCCATGAATGTATGTCTATGCTTGCAAAATTAAGGGAAAATCTATATAAATACATGCCTAAAAATAGGTCATAATTCATGTCATCAAAATACCCCATACTTGCCTCTTGCTTGTCCCTAAGCAAGGTTCAAATTTAAAATATAAGATGATATGGATTATGAGCATGCAAAAATAAAGAAAAACCACAATATTTCGGTTGTGCTTCTATTCATAGATCACTCTCAAATGGTTGCTTCATAGCTAATGAAAATCATCATATGATCAAAAGGAATTATATCATGAAAAGGATAATCACACTTTGGAAGAAAATCATAACATGCATCATAACTTGCAATATATCAAAATCAATCATGAGGAATCCAGTTTAGACCACAAAGCCAAACAACATACTCAAAGATCTTAAGGTCTTTCAAGCAAAGGTCAAGAAACGTGAATAGGTGGGAAACTTATAAAGGAATGTGGTGTATGAATCCGGGAAAAAGGAACAACACAAACTCTTTTTCTTTTTAATATTTGAACTAACCACCATTGAGAGCTTTGCTCTCCCTTTTCAACACAAAATTATTTTTCGACTTTACTTTTTGGAAATATGGACAGCGGTGCACAAAAACCAAAGCCTAGGAGATCGGCGTTTCTCAATTTTGAGATGCCTCAAACCCTTGATGCACATACCATAATCCGTTAGGAATATCGCTCAATCCGACTTTGGCAAGACACAAACACCTGGCTATGTGAATGGTGCCGAGTTACTCATCATCAAGATTGACTTCCCCAAACCTACAATTTTCTATACTTGTGAATGCAAGCATTTGCTTTTATGGCCCTCCCACATCAAACATGCCAAAACTCAACTCTTCCTAGTGTAACGCCTCAAAAATTTTTGACGCGTTTTCAATATTTATTTTTCGGCGGTTATCGATATTTTAACATCATAAGTATGTTTTATGAGTATGTTATGTCGTAAAATCAAATTTTACGAGTATCCTTTTATATTAATATTTTAACGGTATTTTAATTATTATTGGAATCTCGCAATATTATTTACAAGAATGGTTTTTATATCGCAAAGTATTTTTTTTTTTTTGCGATTTTATTTATTTATAAATCCGATCCACGCATATTTCCGTATCTTTATTCGGAAAAGAATTTTCGATCCGAAAATCCCGTCCCGAGTGTTGAAGACAAGCCTAGTCTTTTATTAATTTGTTTTTCTCCTTTCCTTTTTTCTCTCTTCCCCGACCCCTCGTTCTACCTTCCTGGCCTGCTACCTTGTTCTGATTTTGGCAGCCTGCACAAGCAAGCCTCCTCTGTATCAAATTGCAGGCCAAGCAACAGCCTTGTGGTGCTTCTTTCTTCCTCCAGAGTTGAGCAAAACAACTCCTCCTCCTGGCTATCTAATGACTCGCCCAACTCAACTTCTCAAAAACTCTTTTGTCTCCCTTCATCTGTTCTCACTCAGCACAACAAACTCCCTCCCTCTCACACATCTTACCTTCCTCCTGCCACGCCGGAAGCCGCAGCGCCTCGCCGGAGAGATGCCAGCCTTGCCTCACCGACGCCTTCAACGGCCACGCCAGGGACGACACCGGGAAGCCTCTGAGGCCCCACTTTCACCACCGCCTTCGCCTCCTCCGCCAAGTCGTCTTTTCCTGATTCTCCCTGTTCGAACAAGACTGCAAGCCAGATGCTTTTCTCGATTGAGCGGGATCGACCAAACCCGGATCCACCAAGATCCCTTCCTTGTTGCACCGTCGGACCTAGATCTCGCCACTAGTTGCTGAGCAACCGGAGCTGCCAGCAAGCAAAGAACCCGCCGCCGTCTCCTTTCCCCCTTCCCTTCTCTGCTTACCTGTGCAGCACCTCTTCTCCAGTGAGCTCCGCCGAGCGGAGAGAGTTGTCGATTCCCGCTACCCTTCGTCGCCGGAGGTCGGGACGAGCCTCACCACCAGCGCCCACGCCCTGAAGAAGCCGGGATCCCGATGGACGAACTCAGCGCCGCCTTGCACCCTTCTTCCTCCATGCCCTGCGTTTGTGGCAATTGAAGAAACGAAAACCCTTTTAGGGTAATTTGAATCGGGCCCCCTTATTTGGTATAATTACAGAATGTACCCAGCTTTATATATTTACATATTTTACCCACATTTTTAGAATCTTGCAATTATACCCTTTGTTGGAAAATTACAGATTATGGCCCTTATTTACATTTTCAAAATATGACCCAAGTTTATGAAATTGTTCATCCTTGTCCCTAAAATGTAATTGTCGATTTTTTTTTTTAACTCGGGATTCAATTAGGGGGATATTCTTATATTTGTATATACTACATATTGTGAACTTGTAGGATTAATTTCGGTTTACGGGCCAAGGTTTTAATCAAGGTTTTTATGACCAAGTTTCTTGTATTGTACTTTTACCCCGGTAGGGAATTACGAGATTTTAAAGTTGACGTTTGAAAAACAAGTTTTACCTTTGGATTATATATTATTTATTTAAAATCAAATTTAGCATATAAGCTAAATTTCCTTAGCTTTGGTTTTAGGTCCGTAAGCGCCGGTATAGACCAACGAGTTCTTTCTCCACCTCCGTAGACCGTCCTCCACCATCGACCTTGTGTGAGTACCTCTTCCTCGTTTTAGTTATGTTTAGTATTAGTATCATGTTAAGTAGGATAATCTAGCATAACTTCGAGTGAATGCCAAGTAGTGGCTTTGAACCTTAGGTGAGTTTTGAGGATTTGATATTGTTTGATGGATTGATGTTGATTCTTAGCTTGAGGTGGTATTGCGGTCTTGTGAGGTTGTTAATGGATTTAAGTTGTATGTTGACCTTGTGAGATCGTGAGGACTAGGAATTTGTTATCCTAGCATGGTTAGGGTTTATGATCTTGCGAGATCATTTGGACTAGAAGTCTAAGGACTTCTAGTATGAGAGAGAGATGTTGATCGTGTGTCTTTTGACAAGCGTTGAGTGTCTTCCTGCGGGAAGCTGAGAGCGGGATATATCGGGATTATCTTTGGGACGAGGTAAGTCTCCGGACTTACTTAGCTCGTATTCTATGTATTAGATTCGATGTGTGTTTGGTGGTGTGTGTTTTGTTGCTTTCATTATAACTTATAAAACCGGAATAGGATTACCGACCTTTATATATTATTTGGCCCAAGTGTATGATAACGGGCGGTGACAACTTGTCTAGCTCTTGCGTAGAGTTAGGAGGTTCTTGGCGACTAGCCCGTGTGGTTAGACGGTCGGATGCATCCGTATCGTTCCATGCGGTAAGTGGGGACCGAGGCGAGTTTCGGGAGATTCTCGTGTCACAAAAGAAGTTGAATTAGAACGGGATATGACCTAATAATAAAAAGATAATAACCGGACTTGTTTGTTTTGAGCATGTTATGTGTTATGATGATGTATGTGTATATGTGCCTTCACCTTGCTTCTAATGTTGCAAATATTAGCTAACGGTTTTATACCGATTGTTGTAGATTTCCTTGTAGGTTAGGAATGCGGTCGAGAGATCCGGAAGAGTGGACAGCCGGAGTTCCGTACATTTTAGGAGTGGATTTTGATTGGAGTCGGGTTGTGTTTCATTCTTCGTTTATTGTGTTTGTATGCCGCGTGTATGGGCTTTGGTATCAAATATCGGCTGAAGTCTTTGTTTGTATGGTTTCGGGTTTCACTACATTGCATAAAAATGTATTTCATTTTGGCCTTTATTTGTGTCTTGTTGAAAGATCCGGTGAAATTGTTGTCTGGCTAAGGGTCGGGACCCATTGTGAGGTCCCAACCCGTAGCGCCTCGAGTCCCGCGGATTCGGTGTGTTACAAAAGTGGTATCAGAGCCCTAGGTTGACAACAATGGCACTCGCAATCTTCTAAGGCCGAATAAGGAATAAATAGAACCCCACGGGTTCTGACTTTTCGTTTTCAAAATTGCATGCATGAGTCGGGGTAGAATGTACGGACCACCACTCCTTCCGCGGATCTCGGCAGCTTAGTTTATTAGATTTTAATATGTATATATATATGTATATATAGATATGGATATGAGGTTTGTAGTTATGCATGGTAGAATGATGTGTATCTTTATGATTGTATGTTGCATGATGAACTGGATTATGTGTATAGTTATATATGTGGACGGTTATATGTTTTGGGACCTTATATTGTGGATGAAATGTTGGATGTGTTATATTGGTAGTGATATGGACTTAGGACTTATATAGTTATGTATAAGTATTCTTATTATATATAGTAGTAGCATATGGTCTTATGGGACCTAATAGGAAAGATAATTGTATGAGATCATCACCCTTGGACGACGTCGTTTGACATAGGATAGTGTACATACGAGGATGAATATGCTCAAGTATCAAACTAAGCGCTACGTTTGGATGAATACCTTGGAGTCTCATACTCCTTTAAGAAGATGTCGAAGAGGAGGATTAGTGAGAAGGTAAACGAAGGACGATCAATTGGAAGGAAAACTCGAGACAACATAAGAGAAATCAAGATGGAAGCTAAACAAATAGAGAAGCGACATGAAGACATGAGAGCGGTTATGAGGAAGCAATGGTGGAGCATGAAAGAATGAAGCAACTAGAGACAACGAACGTAAGATTTTTCCAAGTGCGGTGTCAATGAACTAAAGACGCGAATCAAGTAAAAGAGAACTACATTCTCGCTCGAGAATAAAAGTGGCGTTCTAAGTAAGACGAGTTTCCAATATGCGCTCCTAAGTATGGGAATCAATATGAAAAGAGTGGTCAAACAATTGTGAATGATTGACGAGAATCGTAAGTTGAGCGTGCAGAAGAACTAGAGAGTGAAGTGATAGTTTTGCGAGAGCTTAAGCTGGAGACGTCTTCGGAAGTACGAGAGTTACGAGGAGGACTACATGGTGAAACTTCATATGGTAGAATTACCTGGTGAAGTCTATCACTTTCGCCGTTGTGTTGAGATTGAGCAACGCTAAGGAGGAGGAAGTGTGTGAGGATGATGATCTTCAGAAGATTAAAGAGGAAACAAGGAGCTTGGATTGAAAGACTTAAGATACCAACGAGAGGAATGCAAGTAGAGGCTAGTTATTGTCAGAATATTTAAGAAGTGCTTTTGCAAAACATTTCGAAGACGGGTTAAGTCTATGAAAGGGAGTTATATGAAACAACAAGGCAAAGAAGATATAGTTATCATAGAGAAGCGGAAGGAAACGTGGAACGTAGAAAGAATTAAAGAAGGGCGTGAAGAGTGAAAGGAGCAAGTGAAGTTTAAGGTAGAGTGCCCCGAGAGGGTAGCCTTTAAGTGTATGGTAACATGGAGGGTAGGAAGAATGGTGAGCTGTTGAAGTTGGAGAAGGTCAGCTATAAGCTACTCGGTGACAACCAAGAACGCACCTGTGCGGGTTGTATATTGGTGACTGTAGGAGGGAAGAGTAATCCAGGATGTGAGATCATGAAGAGGGGAACAAGAGCTGTGACATTCGTGGTGGTTGAATGTTAGTAATAGGAGGTGTATTAACGGAAGCAATAACGTTTTAATCAAGTAACATCTTATCGACTCTGACAAGTCATGGTAACATATCTTGTGGAGGAATTGTAACGATCTGGTACGACCTTCTTAGGTCATGGGGGTTGTTATATGGAGAAACGACACGGATCAAGGTAAAGCAAATTGGAAGGACGAAGAGGAAGGTGAGTCTTCTATAGTTGTTGTGCGGAAATGGGGTATATATAAAGGGAGGTATGATACATTTGTTCTAAGGTTATGGATGTCATGTTTTCACGAGCCAAGCTAAGTCAAGGTTTTTGTGACTCGTGTGGCAAAGTCATAGTGGCTATGACGTGAAATGAGGAATCCGGATTGGGGCAATGCTACAAGCTTAGGGTTATGATGATAGTGCTTGGTGGAGTTACGAGTAGGTCTTTCAGTGATTGTAGTTTGGGAATTTTACCAAAAGGCATATTGGTACGGTTATGAAGTTGTTCATGAAATTATCAAGAAATGCATAAGGCGACCAACAAAAGTGAGAGAAGACTGAAGCTTGGAAGCTATAAAGTCTACACAAGCCATACGAGAGGAATAGGAAAGCTTTAGAATTTGAACATCCGGTTGTCGGGTGGACAAGTGCATAAGAAAATAAAGTATAAATTTCTACGCCTACTTGAAGAAGGGTGTAAGAAAATATGTTGGGATGTCCGGGAGAGCGAAGAAGATAAGATCGATTTGTTATAAGATGTGATTACGCCCTACAGTTGGGACGCTTATAGCAAAACATAACTATGAGTTCTTAAAAGGATATTACGACCATGCCTCCTAGGTGGAAAAGCTGGAACAATACGGATTCGAGAGAAGAAAGACCCTTGATAGAGAACATACACGGTCATAGCTGAAGATGGAACAATACACGAGTCTTAAATACGTCACCTCAATAGATCGAGGTAGATCAATTGTGTTATGACCACTTGTAAAGTGATAAGAGAAGATTGTGTCGGTTATTACGATATGTGACAGGAAGATAAAAGATGAAACCTGAGATATCACGGATTCCAATACGTCAAAATGTGCATTTTTCCACTAAGGTCAAGCTTGAATCAATTCCGATATCTAAGGCGCCGTAGGGAATGACGCTTGTGAAGAGACATGAGTTGTGGAAGCAAGCGAAGGAGGAATTGCAAGAACTTAGTGATAAGATTTCATTAGAATTAGCGAAATGCATAGAGAACACCATGCGTTATCTTGAACTCTTGATTGAAGTTATTATAGAGGACACTAGTTTGCAAGGAGAGAGACGGTTATCTCCGTTTGTACATCGTTTACTATAAGTTGAGGAAGATGACAATGAAGGAGAAGTATCCCTTACAACGAATGGGAGATCTACTCGATCAGTTGCAAGGGTTGGTAGTCTCTTCTAAGATTGCGTTAAGATTTGATCGTCAACCGTTGAGAATTCGAGACTGAGATATTGCAATTACGGCATTCCGGACATACCAGGGTCAACTGAGTTGTAGTTATTCCATATGAGCTTACTAATGCCCGAATAAGATATTTTGGTCTACTCTCGAGAAGAGAGAATTTGCATGGTTAGTTGTCTCGGGATGACAACCCCGAAGGATGTGAAAGAAGTTGAAAGTTATCTTAGAAGTGCTGAGCTTTACCAGATATGTGAAGGGAGAAGTTGTGTAACACCTTTTATGGTAACCCACTACGGATGAAAATGAAGTATTGAATGGGACGAAAATTGACAATAAAGTTGCTTAGAGTCAAGGGGGGATTTATTGGTGCAACTGTTTCGATTTACCTTGAGGTATTATGGGTTTGAAGTGGACAATTGATTCTCCCAAACAAGGTCTTGATTGGGTATTAAGGAGCGATGTAAAAGAAATAGCATACTAGTATCGTTAGTAGAAGCGGTGCGAAGTAAGGTACTGCCTTCGTTACTTGGAACTGCCACAAGGATTGAGGAAACGTAACATCAAAGTTTGGTTTGATAAGAACCAAAGCAAACGGTGTAAATTGGAAGTTCGATCTTCTTCTTTTTGAGACAATAAAAGAGAAACATAAAGCAAATATTGCATTGAGAAAGACCCGAGAAGTAATTTGAGTTGTTGATATATCGGACATTTTTGAGATCTTAGCGCCAGTTGGGAAAAGTGATTTACCGGTTGGCGTGACTGCCGAGATTAGAGGGTCTTCACCCGGTGTTTCATGCGTATCAATCAAGAGAGTACATACATGACTCGAGACATGTTGTCAGTCATGATGATCTAGTGGCAGACGAGGAACCAACGAGGCTAATAGGAAGACAAAGTATAGTATCTTTAGTTGAGTTCTACGCGGATCTAGTAGCATCAATAGAATCGACGAGTTAGACCTAGTTCTTCCTTGGTTGAGCTATGTGCATGTGTTATGTTATGTGTAGTTTGTGTCTTGGGTGAGATTGTGCTATATAACCTGATATTTATTGCGGCGGTAATTGAGTAGGTTTTCTGTGTATAGATTTGAAGGTTCAAACCTTTTTAGTTGAGAGTTCATACCTCGGCCTTAGAGACCGAGAAGTTCGACGCATAGCAAGTTTCGGGACGAAACTTGTTTATAGGGGGATCTAATGTAACGCCTCAAAAATTTTTGACACGTTTTCAATATTTATTTTTCGGCGGTTATCGATATTTTAACATCATAAGTATGTTTTATGAGTATGTTACGTCGTAAAATTTGATTTTACGAGTATCCTTTTATATTAATATTTTAACGGTATTTTAATTATTATTGGAATCTCGCAATATTATTTACAAGAATGGTTTTTATATCGCAAAGTATTTTTTTTTTTTTTGCGATTTTATTTATTTATAAATCCGATCCACGCATATTTCCGTATCTTTATTCGGAAAAGAATTTTCGATCCGAAAATCCCGTCCCGAGTGTTGAAGACAAGCCTAGTCTTTTATTAATTTGTTTTTCTCCTTTCCTTTTTCTCTCTTCCCCGACCCCTCGTTCTACCTTCCTGGCCTGCTACCTTGTTCTGATTTTGGCAGTCTGCACAAGCAAGCCTCCTCTGTATCAAATTGCAGGCCAAGCAACAGCCTTGTGGTGCTTCTTTCTTCCTCCAGAGTTGAGCAAAACAACTCCTCCTCCTGGCTATCTAATGACTCGCCCAACTCAACTTCTCAAAAACTCACTTCTCTCCCTTCATCTGTTCTCACTCAGCACAACAAACTCCCTCCCTCTCACACATCTTACCTTCCTCCTGCCACGCCGGAAGCCGCAGCGCCTCGCCGGAGAGATGCCAGCCTTGCCTCACCGACGCCTTCAACGGCCACGCCAGGGACGACACCGGGAAGCCTCTGAGGCCCCACTTTCACCACCGCCTTCGCCTCCTCCGCCAAGTCGTCTCTTCCTGATTCTCCCTGTTCGAACAAGACTGCAAGCCAGATGCTTTTCTCGATTGAGCGGGATCGACCAAACCCGGATCCACCAAGATCCCTTCCTTGCTGCACCGTCGGACCTAGATCTCGCCACTAGTTGCTGAGCAACCGGAGCCGCCAGCAAGCAAAGAACCCGCCGCCGTCTCCTTTCCCCCTTCCCTTCTCTGCTTACCTGTGCAGCACCTCTTCTCTAGTGAGCTCCGCCGAGCGGAGAGAGTTGTCGATTCCCGCTACCCTTCGTCGCCGGAGGTCGGGACGAGCCTCACCACCAGCGCCCACGCCCTGAAGAAGCCGGGATCCCGATGGACGAACTCAGCGCCGCCTTGCACCCTTCTTCCTCCATGCCCTGCGTTTGTGGCAATTGAAGAAACGAAAACCCTTTTAGGGTAATTTGAATCGGGCCCCCTTATTTGGTATAATTACAGAATGTACCCAACTTTATATATTTACATATTTTACCCACATTTTTAGAATCTTGCAATTATACCCTTTGTTGGAAAATTACAGATTATGGCCCTTATTTACATTTTCAAAATATGACCCAAGTTTATGAAATTGTTCATCCTTGTCCCTAAAATGTAATTGTCGATTTTTTTTTTTAACTCGGGATTCAATTAGGGGGATATTCTTATATTTGTATATACTACATATTGTGAACTTGTAGGATTAATTTCGGTTTACGGGCCAAGGTTTTAATCAAGGTTTTTATGACCAAGTTTCTTGTATTGTACTTTTACCCCGGTAGGGAATTACGAGATTTTAAAGTTGACGTTTGAAAAACAATTTTTACCTTTGGATTATATATTATTTATTTAAAATCAAATTTAGCATATAAGCTAAATTTCCTTAGCTTTGGTTTTAGGTCCGTAAGCGCCGGTATAGACCAACGAGTTCTTTCTCCACCTCCGTAGACCGTCCTCCACCATCGACCTTGTGTGAGTACCTCTTCCTCGTTTTAGTTATGTTTAGTATTAGTATCATGTTAAGTAGGATAATCTAGCATAACTTCGAGTGAATGCCAAGTAGTGGCTTTGAACCTTAGGTGAGTTTTGAGGATTTGATATTGTTTGATGGATTGATGTTGATTCTTAGCTTGAGGTGGTATTGCGGTCTTGTGAGGTTGTTAATGGATTTAAGTTGTATGTTGACCTTGTGAGATCGTGAGGACTAGGAATTTGTTATCCTAGCATGGTTAGGGTTTATGATCTTGCGAGATCATTTGGACTAGAAGTCTAAGGACTTCTAGTATGAGAGAGAGATGTTGATCGTGTGTCTTTTGACAAGCGTTGAGTGTCTTCCTGCGGGAAGCTGAGAGCGGGATATATCGGGATTATCTTTGGGACGAGGTAAGTCTCCGGACTTACTTAGCTCGTATTCTATGTATTAGATTCGATGTGTGTTTGGTGGTGTGTGTTTTGTGGCTTTCATTATAACTTATAAAACCGGAATAGGATTACCGACCTTTATATATTATTTGGCCCAAGTGTATGATAACGGGCGGTGACAACTTGTCTAGCTCTTGCGTAGAGTTAGGAGGTTCTTGGCGACTAGCCCGTGTGGTTAGACGGTCGGATGCATCCGTACCGTTCCATACGGTAAGTGGGGACCGAGGCGAGTTTCGGGAGATTCTCGTGTCACAAAAGAAGTTGAATTAGAACGGGATATGACCTAATAATAAAAAGATAATAACCGGACTTGTGTGTTTTGAGCATGTTATGTGTTATGATGATGTATGTGTATATGTGCCTTCCCCTTGCTTCTAATGTTGCGAATATTAGCTAACGGTTTTATACCGATTGTTGTAGATTTCCTTGTAGGTTAGGAATGCGGCCGAGAGATCCGGAAGAGTGGACAACCGGAGTTCCGTACATTTTAGGAGTGGATTTTGATTGGAGTCGGGTTGTGTTTCATTCTTCGTTTATTGTGTTTGTATGCCGCGTGTATGGGCTTTGGTATCAAATATCGGCTGAAGTCTTTGTTTGTATGGTTTCGGGTTTCACTACATTGCATAAAAATGTATTTCATTTTGGCCTTTATTTGTGTCTTGTTGAAAGATCCGGTGAAATTGTTGTCAGGCTAAGGGTCGGGACCCATTGTGAGGTCTCAACCCGTAGCGCCTCGAGTCCCGCGGATTCGGTGTGTTACACCTAGTTCCCGGATAGGTAAGGAAGGCAATTATTTTATTGAGGGGCTAAATGAATAAGGAAAGAAGCAAGAAAAAATCGAGGTGCCTTAATCATATCAATAAGAAGTGTAAGAACTTATCATGCGGTTTCTACCTTCAATACTCAACATGATTTAGAATGAAAGCAAATTATAGAACATGCATCAAATTCTAACAAAGTATTCAAATCCCACATATGTCATAAATCAATTCAAGCATATCAAAATCATCATAGCTATTCCACAAAACAATGTTCATCATAAAGATCATATCCATCCTAGAAGCACACAAATTTTAAATTTTTTTAAAAAAATTTTCAAATCATATGATGCAAGACATAAAACATGCAAATGGTATTGCAAATACCTCCACCCCATACTTAAAACTCACATTGTCCCCAATGTGAAGAAAAGAAAAGGAAGAAAAGGATACTCACAATGTAAGATGTCGAATCACGCATGGCGAATCATTCATTGAGTGGTGATGGTGGGAGTCTATATAAGCTCAATAGGGAACTCCGGATATTCCAATCGGTGTCAAAGAATGAAGAAGGGGAACGTCTTTTGGCCGAACAAAAATTTTCCGGAAAATTTTTTTTTTTTTTTTTTTTTTGAAAAAATCGACCGATTTTTCAAAAAATTGGCCGAGTTTTCTGCCCGATTTTTTCGTCGGCCCGATTTTTCCTGAGGGGGTCGATCTCTGGGTCGATTTTTGTTTCTGATGTCAAAAATCGACTTGTTTTGAAGCCTAAATCGACCGATCTTCTTTTGGTAAGTCGATTTCTTGCCTTTTGTTCCTTGAAAACGTCCTTAGGCACATTTGTATTGCCTTTTTCCATCAATTCCTCAAGATTATACCTAGTTCCTGCGATCCATGACACAAACAAACCGAGAGCGCATCGAGAAAAACAAAAAACAAAGCAAAAACAAAACAAACAAGCTAACTATCCTAAGAAAAAGAAAAGGGAAAAAATGCATTACCTTGGGTTGCCTCCCAAGAAGCGCTTGGTTTAACGTCGCTAGCTGGACCTATCTCCATAGATGACTCAATGTACCTTGAACATCTTGGATTTCTCATCAAACTCATCATATAATTCCACAAAAAAGGTTCCGGTTCCTAATTTCACCGGTAAGTGGTAATATCTCCCACGTACAAGCTTGTACGGTTTGATTCCCACCGGAATCCTTCTAGCTTTCCTATGCTTTAATGGGACATAATTCAGCCTTGTGTCCCATCCTTTCCTAGATCGAGAAATCAGTTTCTCGACAATCCTCCTAACTTCCCCATCTCCAGCTTGGGGATGATGTATGGTCTTCGTCATGTCAATGACCCCATACTTGAATAACAAATACTTATTGGCATTAGCGTTGAAGTGCTTGCCAAATTTACTCCTTGTAGTCCAAGGAGCATCTTCTTCCAGCAATTTCAATGGAGGCTTCATCTTCACCTTAGGAGGTTCTTTTGGAAGAGACCTCCAACTCTCCGGTGCATTCCTGAAAAAATCAAAAATTTTAATAGGACTTCCAAATGAAGTAAGAGAATGTACCTTGTAAAGTTCTTCAAGGCTTGTGACAAGTTTCATGTTGGGATGATGATCCACACATGAAATATGTCCCAACTTAGCTGGATCCTCTTCAACCTTGGACACAATTTCAGTAATTTGGCTAAGGTTCTCCACTTCTTCCTCTTCTTCAATGACGACTTCAAGAGGGGTTTCAAGCTCAATAGGAGGAAGGTTTAAGACTTGGAATTCTTCCTCGCAGGATAAATGATTTTCCAAAGATTTTTGAGCTTCAGAAATAGCCTTCATTTTGTCTTTCATCTTGTCCAACACTTTTAACATCTTTTCCAGCATCGTCTATGTCCCATCCTTGGATGGTTGTTGTGGAGGTTGCACTTGAGGAGGTTGCTCATAAAAGTTATGAGGGGGATTGAGCTCATCCCAATAGGCAAGCTCATCCTCAATAACTTCATCTCTTTCTCTTTCATTGTCGAACCAATGAAAGGCGTATTTCTCTTCCAAGTATTCATAATGGTCCGCCCTAGCACCTTGCCATGCAAACCATGCTGGATCAAATGCAGGTTTATAGCTACATGCAGCCATTGGTGATTCTGAAAACTCAAAAACTCATACCGAAAAGATTAAAAGCAAAAACAAAAGCTCCCAAGCCAGACAACCGAAAACCGAAATTGGTCTAGACCAAATCCCCGGCAACGGCGCCAAAAACATGTTCGCCCAAAAGGTGTTGTGCGTCAAAGTCTTAAATTTATATCTAGAACTCAAAGCAAAGCGAACCCGCAGTGTACGGATCAGCTGTAGTAACGTAAGAATTCCATAGTCGAACTCAGGGATTTGGTGAGAATAATTCCGATTTCAATTATCTAGCAAAAAGTGTGAAAAGCTTTTGTGATCAAATAAGAGGGAAATGATTCCAAGGATTCAAGTATCAGATTTCGGCTTTCGATTCAAGACACTTCTATAGATATAGGACAGAGTTTATATTGCCAAGATTAATTGTTCAAACGTAGGATTCGTACGGTGATGTTCCGAAACCTATATGACTAATCTAAAGGTTCTCTCTATAAGGGTTGTTGAGGCTGCAATATAGAAAGATCTAAAGACAAGAATTATGTTCAAACTAACTATCTAAAACTCCAGGATATGACTCTCCAAAGTAAAGAATAGCAAGCACAATTAAAAACTTAATAAAGGATGTTGAGTCTCTTTATTACTCAAATCTTGAAATCTTAATCTATTAAATGTAGAATCAGGTTTGAAGTGTCTTCATACATTCAAATAGAGGGTAAAAAGTTTATCAAGGTTGGGATTTAAGCAAGGATTAGTTTTGGTTAAAGATTGGTTCAATTAAGGTTCGTCAGAGGAATAAATCGGGCTGTTCATAAGAAAATCGGCCGATTTACTCAAGAACAGTCCGATTTTCCTGTTGTCGCAAAACTAAAATCTAAACTTTCAGGGTCCTAATGTTTGAATGAGTTCAGTCTATCATCATCCCAGCCTTAACCATCAACTATTCTCCCCAGAATCACAAAGGTTTTAGCCAATCATTTTCAAAATCGAATCAAATTAATTATTGAGAGAAATATCACAAAGAAACCGAATCTTGAATAAAAATTCCAAAAAACTTCAAATCTGTAAACGATTATCAAAACAAATCAATGTATCTCTTAACAACTCAAATTCGTGCTCAAAAACAGCAAGTACTTCAATGAACAAAGAAATCTCACAACTAGAATCAAGATTAACTTCCCAGCAAAGAATACTTCAATCTTCCTCCAAGAATCTTCGAATTCTCTCAAACGTGTAAAGATTTCCTGCTGCGGCCTCCTTAATCTCCCTTTGGAGAATTTGACTCCAAGTTCCGGGGCTGTCACCGTCCGTCCTTCAATGTTGAAGGCTATACAATATCTATAAGGATAAATCTAGGGTTTAAAGGTAAAACCCTAGAAATCTGGGCTGAAAAGAAGTCGAGTGCGCTGGTATCAGAAGATACTCTGGGCCGCGTCATAAGGTATCAGAAAATACTTTGGCGCGTCAGACGGTATCAGAGAATACTTTGGGCTACGGCCGAAGGTATCAGAAAATACTTTGGGCCGCGTCCGAAGGTATCAGAAAATACTTTGGCGCGTCAGACGGTATCAGAAGATACTTTGGCGCGTCCTAAATTCTTTTATGCTCCTTTTTGTTCCGCATCAAGGCTTAATCCTTAAACGTGCCATTTTTGCTCCATAATTCGCCAAATTACCTACAAATGCAATAAAACTCTGTGTAGACATCTATTCTTGCAAAGTAGGTAAATATAGCCATAAATGCCATGAATGTATGTCTATGCATGCAAAATTAAGGGAAAATCTATATAAATACATGCTTAAAAATAGGTCATAATTCATGTCATCATCTGTCAATCTAGAAATTTGACTCCAACTTTTGCGCGGAAAAGCACTATCAGTCTCATTTGTGTGAAATGCATAGTACCCTCTGTCTGGACAGGCGTAGGATCTAATTACAATCCTTTGCTTCTTCTTACACCTCTAGTTCTTATACGAATCCATATGTACTAACTCTAATCTGTAAAATTTTTCCTTATCCAGTAGATAAGAAACCACTAACACAATTTCCTTGCTATCCTTAATGACACAAGGGGGTCATTTACGGCTCTCATAAGTTCTTAATTACAGTTACTAGTTTAGACTCCTTTCATGTTACTATCCAAGATACTAGTACTTGGTGCCGATTTATCTTCACAATTGTCGTAGTTGATCCCTTTAAGGATTTCTCCAGATGTCGATAAAATTCTCTTATAACTTTGTGGTTATTATTCTTATTTGACAACCAATCACCACGCGTTAAGCTACACGTGTAAAGTCTCAGTTGTTACCAAGTAGCCTGTGGGTGACCCTTTTCAAGAACATAGACTTACTTCTCTTCTATCTCTTTTGAGGTTTGATAAACAAGGTGAAACTATATCTCTTCCGTTTATTTTCCTTTAGCTCCTTCTACAAATTACACTCTTGTAAGAGTACTATACTCTTACGAGTCTAGTTGTATCTTCGTCTTCCGTCAACGGACTTATCAATTCTTCTACAATAACTGGTAGGCATTTCCCCATGATTCTTTTTACTCGATTTATTGTCCATTTGCGGTTCTCTGTTATGACCCGCTATTGTTAATAACTTAAATCCCTTCGTGAGTGAGAAGTTATTAGAGACCCTCTTTTTCCCCAAGACTATTCTCCTACACCTCCTTCCTTGGGGTGCTGCTTATACTTCCGCCTTTATAGAAATCCGGTCTTTGTTGTATCCCGATCCTTGTTGTAATTCTTGTGTATTCTAGGAGGTCACATCACTTCTATGTTGGTGAAATCGGTCTTCCCCTTTCTAACAACTTGTTAGTTTTCATTTTGCGGCTCTTTAATTCTTCATATCGGGATGGACAATGTATCTTGTAACACCCCAAATCCGCGGGACTCGGGGCGCTACGGGTTGGGACCTCACAATGGGTCCCGACCCTTAGCTTGACAACAATTTCACCGGACCTTTCCAACATCGCACAAATAAAGACAAAACATAAATCATTTTTATGCAATGAAAAGAAAAACCCGAAAGAATACAACTAATGACTTCAGCCGAAAATACAACTCCAAAGACTAAACGCCATACAACATACAATAGATACAATACTCAAACTCGACTCCACCCAAAACCCAATCCTAAAATGTACGGCACCCCGGCTGCCCACTCTTCCGGATCTCTCGGGCGCAATCCTAACCTGCAATGCAATCTACAACAGTCGGTATAAAACCGTTAGCTCATATTCGAAGCATTAGAATCAAAGGGAAAGGCACAAACACAAGTAAATCATCATAGTCACACAACATACTCAGAAGCACACAAATCCGGTTTATTATCTTTATTATTATTAAGTCATATCCCGTTCTAATTCAACTTCTTTTGTGACACGAGAATCCTCCAAAACTCGTCTCGGTCCCTTCTTCCGGCAATGGAACGGTCGGATGCCTCCGACCATCTAACCAACACGGGCCAGTCGCCGAGATCCCCCTAGCTCTCACGGGGAGCCAAGCAGTGATGTCACCGCCCGTTATCATACACTTGGGCCAAATAATATATAAAGGTCGGTAATCCTATTTCCGGTTTAGTTGTTATAAAAAGTAAAATAATAAACACACACCACCCAACACACAATAATGCTAATACAAAGAATACGAGCTAAGTAAGTCCGGAGACTTACCTCGTCTCAAAGATAATCCCGCTAACCACCGCTCTCAACTTCCCGTAGGAAGGCACTCAACGCCTGGTCAAAACAAGGCACACAATCAACATCTCTCTGACATGCTAGAAGTCCTTAGACTTCTAGTCCCAATGATCTCGCAAGATCATAACCCATAACCATGATAGCATAACGGCTCCTAATCCTCACGATCTCACAAGGTCATAACCATCACAACACATGCTAGGATACTCTCATCCTAGTTTCCACAATTTCAACAAGATCATACAACTATAGTCTCAATCCTCATAAGCTCACAAGATCAACGCAAACACTCAACGCCCTACAACAATCGACAATCCTCAAAACTCACCTAAGGTTCAAACCACTACTTGGCATTAACTCTAAGTTATGCTAGATCCAACCTAGCATGATACTAATACTAAACATAACTAAATCGAAGGGAAAGAATACTCACATGAAGTCGAAAGACGGAAGTCGTTCAACGGAGGTCGACTTGGACTCGTTAGGCCTTTATCGGGGCGCTTCCGAACCTAGCATCAAACTAAGCAAATTTAGCTTATAAGCTAAATTTGAACGGAATAAAGAACATATATACTCTAAGGGAAACCCCACTTTTAAAACCCAAGTTAAAACTGTTAAATACATTTTCCGGGCTAATTATACCATTCCAAAAATATGGGTCATAACCTGTAATTAAACTTTGAGTCATATTCCAAAAATATAAATATAGTCTAAAAGATGTAATTAAGCATGCAGGGCATAAAGTTCAATTTCAGAAACTTAGGTCTTTTTTATAAATAAATTTTGCAGAGGGTATAAATGCAAATTTCCAAAACTGTGGGTCAAAACTGAAATTATAAAGATGTGGGTATATTATGCAATTATCACAAAATCAAGGGGCCCAAATTGGAATATTGAAAAGGGTTTCTTAACCCACTGTTGAAGGCGGCAGAGGCAAGGCAGGCAAGATGCGGCGGTCCCGTTGAACGATTCCATGAGAAGGCAAGGAGGTGACATCTCCGGTGGTGTCGGCACCCTCTCACCCTGGCGGCGGTCTCGGAGATGGTTCTCCGGCGAGGATGAAGAGGTGATATTGCCTGATGTCGACAATGGAGGGCGAGGTTTGGATAGGGGCGGTAGGTGTTGTAACCGTGCTGCATTCCCGGTGGAGGAAGGGCGAAGAGTTGGTGGTTGCTGCTACATGAGGCTTCAAAGGTGAGAGTCTTCGGCGCGTCTGATGGCCCAGCGTGGGTGGAGGCGGCTCGTGGCGGTGGTGATGCAAAGAAGGACGAGGGAGGTCGTCCCTTCAAGGGAGACATGAAGAGCAGAGGTTCGGGAGAGGACAGGAGCTGCATGTGGTGGTATTCGATCCGGCTCGGCCAATGGCGTTGTCGAGGGCGGTAGGCGAGGCGGTCTTCCGGCAAGGCTTGCAAGAGGAGGCTGGAGATGTGTGTGTTCCTGTTGGTGTAGTTCCGATTCCAAAAGAAGGGATAGGGCCTGTGTGGAACGGAGGTTAGCGAAGCAGGGGCTGAGTTGAAGTTTTGGTTGTGACGGAAAAAAAAAATCGAGAAGGGGAGGTCGGAGTTGGGAGATCGAGGGGTCGATGCGTCTGCACTCTGCAGGCGTAGGGGAGCTATCATTCGGCTAGCAACAAAACAAAGGCTAGGGAGAAAAGCAGTACTAGAGAAAGAAAAGAGATGAAGAAAGGGGACAGTGGGAAAGAAATAAAGTAATATAAGAATGAATAAATAAATAAAATAGTATAAAAATAGGAGTCCGGAATTAAAATAACTCGATAAAAGCATTCGAAACTGAATTTTCGAATCGGAAACATTTCCGAACTTTCCGTAAAATAAATTACGGAATATATATAAATGTAAAATATATTAACTTATAAAAATTAATTTACAACATGAGCATACCCGTAAATATTTATAAGTTATTAAAATATCGATAAAAATCGGATAAATAAAAATCAAAATGTGCCTAAAAAAATTGGGGCGTTACATTAGATCCCCCTAAAAACAAGTTTCGTCCCGAAACTTGCTAATCGTCGAACTTCTCGGTCCCTAAGGTCGAGATATGAACTCTCAAATTAAGAAAGCTTAAACCTTCTAATCTATAAACAAAAACTACTCGAACTACCACCGCAAGATATATCGGGTCATAAAGCATATTCCCATACAGGCACAAACTACAAATAATATCACACATGCACATAACACAACTAAGGGAAGAACTAGGTCTAATCCATCGATTCTATCGAAACTTCTAACTCAGCGTAAACTCAACAAAAGATATAATCGTCCGTCTTTCAGTTAGCCTCATCGGGTCCTCGTCTACCAATAGATCCTCATAATTGGAAACACATGAAACACCGGGTGAACACCCTCTACTCTCGGCGGCCATGCCAACCGGCAAACCACTTTCCTAACTCGAGCTAAAATCTCACAATGGTTCCGATATATCGAAAACTTAACTTCCTTCTCGTGTCTTTCTAAATGCAGCATTTCTATTATTTTCCTTTTGATTTCTCTAATAAAGAAGACCGAACTCCAAATTTACACTATTGGCTTGGATTCTTGTCAAACCAAACTTTGATGTTATGTTTCCCCAATTCTTGTTGCAATTCCAAGTAACAAGGGAAGTACTTTGCTCCATACTACTTCTACTAACACGACACGTAGGCTATTACTTTAACATCGCTCCTCACTACTCGATCAAGACCTTGTCTTGAACAATCATTTGTATACCTCAAACCCAAAATACCTCAAGGTAAATCAAAATAGTAGTACCAATGAATCACCTTCTTAACTCTCCACAACTCTATTGTCCATTTCCGTCTCATTCAATACTTCATTGTCATCCGGATTAGGTTACCATAAAAGGTGTTACACAACTTCTCTCTTCACATATCTGGTAAAGCTCATCACATCTAAGATAACTTGTAACTCCTTCCATATCTCTCGGGGTTTGTCATCTCGAGACCACTTGTCATACGACTTCTTTCTCGTAGTGACTCTGGTTGGTCCAAAATGCCGTACTTGCAATATCTGAGTCTCGAATTCTCAAACGGTGACAATCAATCTTAACTAAATCTTAGAAGAGACTACCGACCCTTGCAACCGGTCGGGTAGATCCTCTATCCGTGGTGAGGGATACTTGGTTCTTCATTGTTATGTTGCTCGGCTCACTGTAATCCATGCACAAACGGAGATAACCGTCTCTCTTTTTGCAAATTGGTGTTCTCCATAACAACTTCAAATCAAGAGTTTAAGATATACACCAATATGAACTTCAAATCGAGAGTTCAAGATAACCTTTAGAGTTCTCCATAACATTTCACTAATTCCAATGAACTCTTTTCAATAAGTTCTTCCAAATGCTGCTTCACTTGCTTCCACAACTCATGTCTCTTCACAAGTGTCATTCCATACGGCACCTTAGATATCGGAATCGAGTCAAGCTTGACCTTAGTGAACAAATCCACATTCTGACGTGTTGGAAACTGCGATATCTCGGTTTTCATCTTTCCTTCTTTCGTCCCATAAATAAGACCTACACAACCTTGTCTTAAAACTTGACAAGTGGTCCACTCTAATATGTTGGGGTGACGTCCTGTAACCCTTTTATTGCTCCTTCTGTAACTACTATGTTCACCGTCCTCTTCTAGAGATCCTTCATCTGTTGAAGTCGAGAGACTTGCTCGAGTCTTCTACCTCTTGTAGCCTTATTTAAGTATTCCTATATCTTAATCTCATTTTTCCTCTTTGGTGACATGATTGTGAAAATCTTCTAAGGTTTCTCACTTATTGCCACCATAAGGATCCCAACTACACGGCTTAACCGTGCTTCAAAATAATTGACCTTATCTTCGTAATTTCTATGACATCCCATCATCTGGGAACCGTTCTTCGCACAATATATAAGCTTGCACTATTCCTTCGAGTAGGTGTGGAACCTACTTCATTTCCTTATGTATCGTCAACCCTACGGTAGAGGTTCTAACCTCAATCTTCCATATACTTTTTGTACATCTCTTGTCGACATCAAACTTCAAAACTTCGATCTTCTCTTACTCCTGTTGGTCACCTTATGCATCTCTCGGTATTCTATGAACAACTTCACAACTATACCGGTATGCCTTGTGGAAAAATTCTAGAAGAAACTCCCTATCCAAAACCACTAAAATATCAAACTCATTACATCTCCAGGTACTAACATCATAACCCTAAGGTTACAGTGTTGCCCTAATCTAGGTCCTTTCTTTCACGCCATAGCCACCATGTCTCTTCCGTGTGAGTCTAGAGACTTGACTTATCTCTTGCCCGCGGTATCATATCATCCATTTCATACCCTGCATCCTCTATATACTCTCGTTTACATACCACCTCCATGACACCTTACCCTCTTCTTGATTCACTACTTCCCCTTTACCGTGGTCAAACTTTAAAACCTCTAATTCGTTTCGTCATCCCATATGCCAATTTCATGACCTACAAAGGTCGCATAAGTCCCTCCAAATCCCTCTGTATGCCCATAATCTTGTTTACTCATCCCAATCTACAATCACCAATAGGCAACCCACACCTGTGCGTTCTCAGTTTTCACTGATTAACTTGTATCTGACCTTCTCCAAACTCAATGACTTATTATTCTACTACACTTCTCATGTTACCATTCTCATGAAGGCTACCCTCCTCGGGGTACTTTACCTTAAACTTCATTGGTTTTTTTTTTTTTCTTCATTCCATGCTTCCTCTTCTTTATAAGGTAACTATATCTTCTTTGCCTTGTTGTTTCATATAACTCCCTTTCATAGACTTAACCATTCTTCCTTGGTGTCTTTCAAGAGCACCTTCCCAACGATTATAGCCCTAGCTAGCATCCACTCGCGTTCCTCTTGGTTGGTATCTTAAGTCTCTCGATCAAAACTCTTTGTTTTGTCTTTCATCTTCTTGGGGTCATCATTTATACCCACTTCCTCCTTCTTGGCGTTTCTTAGTCTTATCATCATAATGGAAATCGGTCAACTCTACGTGACTCCCCACCATGCCCTTCTTCTCATAACTCTAGTAATGTTGTACTTTACTTTTTTGGTACCTCGTAAGCTTAACTTACGGTATTTTAAATCCTTCTCACATGTTTCGTTCACTTCTCTCATCTTAACTCCAAGCTTAGAAATGTCTAAGGAAAGCTTTGCCTCCTAATGTAATGTCATCTTTAACCTTGTTAGAATGTATCTCTCTCCTCCTCGATTCGCATCTTTAGTTGTCCACGCGTCTTCTTGAATAAACTTAAGTTCATTCTCTCCCTTGTTCTCATCATCGTTCGAGCATGGCTCCTTTAAAACTGCTTTTACACTTTAATGTTGCTCCCTTTTCTTTCTTTTTTCTTTTTCTTTTTCTTTTTCTTCTTTTTTTTTTTTTTTTTTTTTTTTGGTATTGCTCCCATCTTGATCCCCCCTTAAGTCGTCTCGAGTTTTCTTTTACTTGGTTGCCCTTTGTTTACATCACCTCTACTCCTCCTCTTAGACATCCCTTTAAAGGAATCCGAGAAACGTCGTGGTGTTTGTTAGCACGAAAAGCTCAACTCGATAACTTGAGCATACTCGTTTCCGTATGTTACTATCCTAAGCCAAAAATGTCGTCTTAAAGGTGATGATATCTTTCCGTCGTCCTAACTATAAGGTCCCATACTATATATTACTATATATATATAAGAGCCCGTATATAAGCATATATATGTCCTATGTCCACATAACTACTAATATATCACATCCGAAAATCCAATACAACAATACAAGGTCCAAACATGTATTATAGTCCACATATATTCACTATACACATAAGTCATATCCATCATGCAACTACAATCCACCAAGATACACATCAATTCCATCATGCATGACTACAACCCTCATATCCATATATATATATATACATATAAATACCAAGTCCAATAAACTAAGCTTCCGAGATCCACGGAAGGAGTGGTGGTGGTCTTTACATTCTACCCCGACTCATGCATGTGAATTTTGAAAACGAAAACTCAAAACCCGCAGGGTTCTGTTTATTCCTTATTCGGCCTTTAGAAGATTGCGAGTGCCATTGTTGTCAACCTTGGGCTCTGATACCACTTTTGTAACACCCCAAATCCGCGGGACTCGGGGCGCTACGGGTTGGGACCTCACAATGGGTCCCGACCCTTAGCTTGACAACAATTTCACCGGACCTTTCCAACATGGCACAAATAAAGACAAAACATAAATCATTTTTATGCAATGAAAAGAAAAACCCGAAAGAATACAACTAATGACTTCAGCCGAAAATACAACTCCAAAGACTAGACGCCATACAACATACAATAGATACAATACTCAAACTCGACTCCACCCAAAACCCAATCCTAAAATGTACGGAACCCCGGCTGCCCACTCTTCCGGATCTCTCGGGCGCAATCCTAACCTGCAATGCAATCTACAACAGTCGGTATAAAACCGTTAGCTCATATTCGAAGCATTAGAATCAAAGGGAAAGGCACAAACACAAGTAAATCATCATAGTCACACAACATACTCAGAAGCACACAAATCCGGTTTATTATCTTTATTATTATTAAGTCATATCCCGTTCTAATTCAACTTCTTTTGTGACACGAGAATCCTCCAAAACTCGCCTCGGTCCCTTCTTCCGGCAATGGAACGGTCGGATGCCTCCGACCGTCTAACCAACACGGGCCAGTCGCCGAGATCCCCCTAGCTCTCACGGGGAGCCAGGCAGTGATGTCACCGCCCGTTATCATACACTTGGGCCAAATAATATATAAAGGTCGGTAATCCTATTTCCGGTTTAGTTGTTATAAAAAGTAAAATAATAAACACACACCACCCAACACACAATAATGCTAATACAAAGAATACGAGCTAAGTAAGTCCGGAGACTTACCTCGTCCCAAAGATAATCCCGCTAACCACCGCTCTCAACTTCCCGTAGGAAGGCACTCAACGCCTGGTCAAAACAAGGCACACAATCAACATCTCTCTGACATGCTAGAAGTCCTTAGACTTCTAGTCCCAATGATCTCGCAAGATCATAACCCATAACCATGATAGCATAACGGCTCCTAATCCTCACGATCTCACAAGGTCATAACCATCACAACACATGCTAGGATACTCTCATCCTAGTTTCTACAATTTCAACAAGATCATACAACTATAGTCTCAATCCTCATAAGCTCACAAGATCAACGCAAACACTCAACGCCCTACAACAATCGACAATCCTCAAAACTCACCTAAGGTTCAAACCACTACTTGGCATTAACTCTAAGTTATGCTAGATCCAACCTAGCATGATACTAATACTAAACATAACTAAATCGAAGGGAAAGAATACTCACATGAAGTCAAAAGACGGAAGTCGTTCAACGGAGGTCGACTTGGACTCGTTAGGCCTTTATCGGAGCGCTTCCGAACCTAGCATCAAACTAAGCAAATTTAGCTTATAAGCTAAATTTGAACGGAATAAAGAACATATATACTCTAAGGGAAACCCCACTTTTAAAACCCAAGTTAAAACCATTAAATACATTTTCCGGGCTAATTATACCATTCCAAAAATATGGGTCATAACCTGTAATTAAACTTTGAGTCATATTCCAAAAATATAAATATAGTCCAAAAGATGTAATTAAGCATGCAGGGCATAAAGTTCAATTTCAGAAACTTAGGTCTTTTTTATAAATAAATTTTGCAGAGGGTATAAATGCAAACTTCCAAAACTGTGGGTCAAAACTGAAATTATAAAGATGTGGGTATATTATGCAATTATCACAAAATCAAGGGGGCCGAATTGGAATATTGAAAAGGGTTTCTTAACCCACTGTTGAAGGCGGCAGAGGCAAGGCAGGCAAGATGCGGCGGTCCCGTTGAACGATTCCATGAGAAGGCAAGGAGGTGACATCTCCGGTGGTGTCGGCACCCTCTCACCCTGGCGGCGGTCTCGGAGATGGTTCTCCGGCGAGGAGGAAGAGGTGATATTGCCTGATGTCGAAAATGGAGGGCGAGGTTTGGATAGGGGCGGTAGGTGTTGTAACCGTGCTGCATTCCCGGTGGAAGAAGGGCGAAGAGGTGGTGGTTGCTGCTACATGAGGCTTCAAAGGTGAGAGTCTTCGGCGCGTCTGATGGCCCAGCGTGGGTGGAGAAGGCTCGTGGCGGTGGTGATGCAAAGAAGGACGAGGGAGGTCGTCCCTTCAAGGGAGACATGAAGAGCAGAGGTTCGGGAGAGGACAGGAGCTGCATGTGGTGGTATTCGATCCGGCTCGGCCAATGGCGTTGTCGAGGGCGGTAGGTGAGGCGGTCTTTCGGCAAGGCTTGCAAGAGGAGGCTGGAGATGTGTGTGTTCCTGTTGGTGTAGTTCCGATTCCAAAAGAAGGGATAGGGCCTGTGGGGAACGGAGGTTAGCGAAGCAGGGGCTGAGTTGAAGTTTTGGTTGTGACGGAAAAAAAAAATCGAGAAGGGGAGGTCGGAGTTGGGAGATCGAGGGGTCGATACGTCTGCACTCTGCAGGCGTAGGGGAGCTATCATTCGGCTAGCAACAAAACAAAGGCTAGGGAGAAAAGCAGTACCAGAGAAAGAAAAGAGATGAAGAAAGGGGACAGTGGGAAAGAAATAAAGTAATATAAGAATGAATAAATAAATAAAATAGTATAAAAATAGGAGTCCGGAATTAAAATAACTCGATAAAAGCATTCGAAACTGAATTTTCGAATCGGAAACATTTCCGAACTTTCCGTAAAATAAATTACGGAATATATATAAATGTAAAATATATTAACTTATAAAAATTAATTTACAACATGAGCATACCCGTAAATATTTATAAGTTATTAAAATATCGATAAAAATCGGATAAATAAAAATCGAAATGTGCCTAAAAAAAATTGGGGCGTTACATATCTTATCTTGACTCCTACGCTTATGATTGTCTTGGTCTCCCATCTTGATTGTGGTGGCAAGTAGCTTGTCGAAAGTGATCATAGTCCGCTTTGCTTCTAGCCTCAAACTTTCACCTTCTAGTCCGTCAGTAAGCTTAGATTCAATGCCTCTTGTCTGGATCACTATTGTATTTCATCTTGACCTTCATACCTATTTTTGTTTCTGAAGGCACCCCTTTTTTTGTAACGTTGCTTTACACCATCTTGAAAGAACCTATGGGTTGTCTCTTCCAATTTGTATACTTGCCGGTCATCCAACGCGTTGCCGAACTACCCTCATGTATATTCTTCATTTGATCCCATTGAGTTGACTCGGGATTCCCTTCTTGTCATCGTAGTTGGTGTTGTCTTTTAGTCTTCACTTTTCCGTCTCGACGTTCCTCAACAAGCTCGAAAGGGTTGCCCGCCGTTCGTTTACCCTAATACACATAAGATGTGCATACTAATCCTCACGTTGACACCCTCCGAAATCTACTTAGATGTGTCAACGGAGTGAGAAACTCATTATGTTATCTCCGTTAAGTACATAACATAACTATAATTTCTACTAATCTTCGGCATATACTTATCTATATCACATATCTTTATAATCAAGCTAATAAGTCAAACTAAAGTGAAACCTAAAGTCCATACTAAGCATACTGAGATCCGCGGTAGTAGTGGTGGTCAGCCGTACTTTCTATTTCCAACCAGACTATGCATGTATTTGAAAACTAAAAGTCCTTTTTAAAACTCAGATCCCTTTTCGGGTTCTGCTTAATTACTTATTCGGTCTTTCAGAAGATTTCAAGTGCCATTGTTGCCAACCTAGAGCTCTGATACCATGTTGTAACACCCCGAATTCTCAGAACTCGGGACATTACTGGTTAGGACCTCACAATGGGTCCCGACCTCAGTTTGACAACAATTTTACTAGGATCTTGCAACAAGACACAAATAAGAAAAACCGAAATTCCAAAAAAAAATGTATTTTTAACAGGATGAATGCAACAAAGTCTAACAACCTATAGTACTTAAGCGACGGAAAAGACTAATTGTCTTAACAAGAGGAAAGAACAACAAAGCAACAACCCAAACCCCCACTCTAAGGAGTACGGAGACCCGGCTGACCACTACTTCCGGATCACTCAGCTGCTGTTCTAACCTGCGGTAAATCTAAAAACACATCAAAGCAACAACTAGCTAGTTATCTAAACATTAGGAGAATAATAATACCACACACACACATAAAATAATAAACACTCATCATGCTTTCAAACAATCCATTTATTATCTTCATTTAAGTCATTCACTCTTACTAATGATACTTATTTTGTGACACGAGGGATTCCCAAACCTCGCCTCCGCCCCCGTGTACCCATCAGGAGTGGATCCGATGCATCTCACCGTGTACCTGTATGGTCTGGGTATAGAGAACCTCCCAGTCTCTTGGCAGAGCTAGGCAGTGATGTCACGACCCGTTATACATACACTTGGGCCTTAACACATAATAACGACGGTCGTCCTAACAAGTTGTTATTTTTATTATAACACACATTGCACACACACAACCATTATCACTCAACTAATATCCAAAAACCAGTTAAGTAAGTCGCAAGGACTTACCTGAATCAAACCACAACTCACACAATCTCAACTCGGTCTGCAACCGTAGAAACTCAAACGCCTGTCATACAAGGCACGTGGATCAAAATACATCCCATAATCTTAGAAGTCTATAACTTCTAAGATGCACCAACTCATCAAGAGAAAATTACTAAATGCCCTCTTAAGGTAAAATGACTATTTTACCCCCGGTTCCGAAACTCTCAAAATTCTATCATTAGATTCTCATATTTTCTTTTAGAACTTATTTCCATAATATGGTTCTCAAGAATAAATTTGATAAGGATTTATAAGAGCTACCCAAAATTCTTGGTTTATACAAAAAGTCGTTAAGGTCCGACTTTGGTTAATATACACGGCTTGGATAAAGATATAAAAATTCCGAAAGTAAATCCTAGATCCTCTATGATATGCATACCAAACATAGGGGTAAAGATCTCTCAAAACTACTTAATCATCACTCTCCCATAAATCTCAAAAGTTGGAAAGAAAGCTGAAAATTTCCATACTTAGCCAAATTTCCTCTGCTGTAAAAACAACCCATGTGTCCTACTTCGAGTCCTTATAAGTTCTAATCCGACCGTTAACTTTCTCACAAATTTTGTCACACTAAACTACATATTTCTATCTACAATATATCAAAAATTCAACGGTGGATGTTCGATTTAAGTTATCCAAATACGGGTTCAAAGTTAGCAGTTTCAGCTCACAACTGGAAATTTTCTAAGATGTCTAAGGTCCTAGGTTCGAGTCTCTCTGTACACTACAATGTACGTACAAGAGGGGTTGCTTACTCACCACAGCCTACGAGTCACGGCTCAAATCAGGTCGATAAGGACAGACCCGGCATTGGTTTTCAATTTGTTGCAGGTTCAATTCAGTTTGTCACAAGGGGGAGGCGCCGTCTGTAGTGGCTAGGCAACAACCCGAGTATTTCTCGTTCCCACCGGAGGAGTGCAGCAGGTCGGCGTGGTTGCTGTTGAAGACGGTTGGTGTGGCATCGGCTGTGCAACAGGACTCCCGTCATTCAGAGGCTAGGATAGCGTAAAGAAGAAGGGAGATTGTTACTCACCGGTCTAGAAGTGTTGCTGCCGTCATTCGGTTGTCGTCGTTACCCCTTCCGGCGTGCAGTCACGGTGGAGAGCGCCTCTGGTGGTCTTGGTGTGTCTCGGCGGTGCAGCGTTCTGCTGGCTTGTCTTGGTCGTGGCTGGCGGTGGGCGGACGTGTGAGAGGGTACGTAGGAGATAGAGCGTAGAGGGATGCGGAGCGTTAGGGTAATTAGATTAGGTTAACGTAACCCGGGTTGATCGGGCATTAAACGGAAATTAAATTTTCCGGGCATTACAAAAAAACCGTAACCCGGGTTGGACCGTAAACAACGAATTTCCGGTCCGGTCCGGTCCAGTTCGGTCCAATCCGGTCCATTCCGGTCCGGTTTTGGACCGGAAAACCTCACAAAAATTGTACAATTAAGGTACAATCCGGTCCAATCCGATCCGGTCCGGTCCGCAATATTCAAAATTGCACAATTTATGTACAAACCGGTCCAACCCGGAATCGGACCGGTTCGGACCGAACCGTTACGGTCCGGTCCGGTCCGGTCTGGACCGTATGCACAGCTCTACGTATAAGAGAGAATGAAGGAAACAAAGAAAGAAAAGAAAGAAACAAAGTAAAAGAAATAAAAAAGAAGGAATAAAAAAAGAGAAGGAAATAAAATTTGGTTTTCTTATGTATGGTGGAGCCCACACCAATAAATAAGGGATTGGGAATCATGATCTCCACTTCCCAAGAAACTTTTTGTTAATCCTATTTTCATCTTTTCTTTCACTTAAAAATAGGAGTCATGGGACCCATTTCTTTTGTTTTGAAAGGAAACAAAAAGAAGAGAAAAAGTAAATAAACAAATGAAATCTTGTAAAATCGAATCACGTGAAAGACTATCAATTTCAAATCAAATTTGGTTTATTTATAAATAAACCTAAAAAAATAAACTTTTATAAAGAATGACTCATTAAATATTGTATTTACAAAAGTGATCCCATTAAGACAAAATCTTAACAAATAGGATCATAAATTTAAGATTATGTATCGTAATTAAATATTTATACTTGTAGAACTACGTTATGACTTGATGCTCGTTCTAAGCTACATAGGAAATCCGATATAAAATTAAATTGGATTCAGTCGCCTCGTCTAAGTAAAAGTATTTTTTGAATCAAATCTTGGACGTAAAATTAAAAAACGCCAAAATTTCTAAACTCAATATATAGCATCCGCTCGTCGAGTTTAACCTCACAAAATCTAACCCAAATATCTTTTTATCCACAACTACATCATGACTTGATGCTATTTCCGATCTACGTAGGAAATCCAATATTGGATTCAGTCGCACCGCTTGAATAAAATCAACTCTAAAATAAATCTTAGAGTTAAACCAAAATTTCCAAATATTCATGAACTAGATATAAAGCATCCGCTCGTCGAGTTTAACCACAAAAGTCTAAACAACTAAGAAATACGTACGACTTGATTCTCAATAAAGGATACGTAGGAAATTTGGTAAATTATGAACCAGATTCAGTTAAGGGTATTAAAAATAAAAAAAACAAAACAAATGACCCAATACTCTTCTTTATCACGCATGTGATAGCGGGATAAATTAAGCAACCCTTCCTAGAAGGTGGGTTTACTTTAATCTTATGATGCATGTTCCAGATATAAATACCATGCAAATGATAGTTGGATCTTCGTCTAGACAACCCTTCCTAGAAGGTGGGTTTGAACTTTGATTCTCTAATGCATGAAAACACTAAACTACGTGAGGCTTGATCCTCTTTAACGAGGTATGTAGGCAACCCGTCCAAAAACGGGTGCAGCCCAAATCACCAAAGCAAACCAAATATCGGTATTTATATAACTTAAAATCATAAGGTCAAAAAGAGAGGGTCGAACTCAAACAAATAAAAAACTTAAAAATGTGTTTTGTAAATTTATGTACATTTTTGCTCAACAAGAAGATAGATCACTACTCAAAGAGGAATGCAATAACTTAGGCTCATGCACATTGCTAACAAGAGAATGCTCATTCATGCTTGTATCTATATCATGCTCATCATCAGCAATCAAATCAGATTCCGTTAATTCCACATGATCATAAATAGGAACAGAAAGTTTATAATCACTAGCCTCGTTATCTTGGACATCCTTCATGAAGCGATCAATTTCCAATTCAAACGATCAAGAAATAGCCGAATGATACGCCCCCGGATGGCCTCGCCATCCGGGTCCTTCCAACCTTAATAAGAGGAGGAGAATAATACGCCCCCGGATGGCGATGCCATCCGCAACCATTATGAAGACATTTAAATATTTCGGCTATTTAATAATTGGATTTTTATATTCGGCACTTTAATTCCGGAACTTAATTCCGTGACTTAAATTCCGACCTTTCGTATTTAGACCTTTCGTTTCAGAACCTTAAATTCCGGCTTTTAATTCCGTCATTTATTTTCCAACCTTTGATTTAGCCTCCATCCACTATATAAGGATGGTTTTTCTCATTTGTAAGATATGTCTAAGTTGAATCCAAGTATTGTGAAGAGAAAATCCTCTTACTTGGTTTAGGCATCACTTCTTCTTCAATCCTCTTAAAGTTCTATCTTGGATCTAGTCTTTGATCCAAGCCTTCATACTCGAGGATCCTTTTGAAGGATCAACTCCAATCTACTCCACTTCGTGGATGATTCGATCTAACTAGATCGGATCGACCGTACGCTTCCACATCCATTTCTAAGCTTCCACCGCTCAAGTTCTATGTTTGATCCGACTCAAACGATTAAGAAGAAGTAGTTGAAGTTTCTCCTCGATCTAGATCGCCCCTATTTCTATCATTGGTATCAGAGTAAGAGATTGAGGTCAAGTTCTTTAATTGTCTTCTGGATTGTTCTTTACAATTTTTTTTTCTCTTTGGTGTTCTTCGAAGATCATCAAGTGTTCTTCGGTGTTCTTCGAAGATCTTCATTGTGTTCTTCAGTGTTCTTCATCGTTCATCATGTTCTATGATGATGATTATCAGTTTGATTTGTATGTAGAGTGGTTGACTTCTCCCCATGAATTAAAGCTCAAAGCGGCCAAACAGATCACCCGGAAGTACCGACGGTATTCACAAGACCGACGGAGACCATATTTTGAGGATGAGGAGTGGTTGCCTCCTTCGGACCCACCAAGACCAACTTTTTTGATAGACGGGCACCAAGGGTATCCACACCGACAAACTTATTTGGAGGATACCTATGTTTTCCCAAGACGGCGTGCCAATCATGAACACGTTGCCAACTTTGTTCCCCAACGGCGTATTCATCGTGAAGAAGTTGACAACGTTGCCCCTAAAGATGACTATGTTGTGCTCAATGCAATAAAAGATGCTCTCAAGCAATAGATAGAAATTTTGAGGGCACAAGTTCTTGCCCAAACGACGGTATTAAGTTCCGGAATTAACGTTCCGAATATAAAAGGCCTATTATTATAAATAGCCGAATGATAGAAATACGAGTGATCTAGATCGAGGAGAAACTTCAACTACTTCTTCTTGATCGTTTGAATTGGATCAAACATAGAACTAGAGCGCGGTAGCTTAGAAATGGATGCGGAAGCGTTCGGTTGATCCTTCAAAAGCATCCTCGAGGATAAAGGCTTGGATCAAAGACTAGATCCAAGATAGAACTTTAAGAGGATTGAAGGAGAAAGATGCATAAACCAAGTAAGAGGATTTTCCTTTCAACACTTGGATAAAACTTAGACATATCTTACAAATGAGTCAAACCATCCTTATATAGTGGATGACGGCCATACAAAGAGTCGAAACATAATTGACGGAATTAAAAGCCGAAATTAAGTTCTAAAAATGAAAAGTCTAAAATATGAAAAGTCGGAATTTAAGTCACGGAGTTAATTTTCGGAATTATAGTTCCGAATATAAAAGGTCTATTATTATAAATAGCCGAATAATAATAAATGTCTTCAAAATGGTGTCGGGTCCTTCTAGCCGGAAACACGGATGTCATCGCCATCCGGGGGCGTATCACTCCATGAAGGCGATCAATAGGATACACACTTCTTCCAAGTCACTTTTGAGTTCCTTTATAGATTCATCAACCATAACCGAAGGATGTCTAAGTGGTTCCACCCTTGGGTAATAGCGTTTCCTACGATAATACCTCTCATCCGCGAATTCATTGAAAATCAACATACTTTGGAGTGTTAGGCATATCATAATATTGATTTGAATACCTCATACCTTGCTCATAATGGTTTCTTGGATGTGGTTACGGGGTTGGAGTTCTATACGGAACACGTGAGAGTTTGTCATCCTCATTCATCGATCTCTGTTAAGGAACATATTGATAAAACCTTGACTGGGGCAAATCTCGGCCAACATCTCGGACGAGATATTGCTCTGGGGTCGAGATTCTCCTCTGGAATGATAGTCCGGATAATACATCCTGCACAATCACATAAAGTAACAACAAACTCGTAAAGTTAGAGAAATCGAAAAGACCTTTCTTGTTTTCTCTCGCACTCACGCTCTTGTTGTGTTGTCGCAAGTTGGTTGACGGAATTGACTTGTATGGATTAATGCTTCTTTAAAAATCAACGCCTTGGTCTCCCTAGAACTCCTTGGTTGAATCAAGTAGTTGACTTTGTACGGATAAAGGTTCTTGTGGGCTGTGATGGTTAAGGAATCCCTATAAGAAGTTTTACTCCACACACGACAAGGTAGAAAGAAAGATTGAGGATAGACAACTAGTATGTTAATTAGTATAGATACTAAATAACACACTCAAAGAAAGACTCGGTGTTTAGAATAGAAAAGAGGCTAAATAAAAGCACACAAGAGATTAAGAAGAGAGAAAAACATACCTTGAGTTGCGAAGTTTAGAAAGAGAGATAGCCGGATTTGGGTTTAGGTATGGCTAGATCTCTTTGATTGTTTCAAGGTATATACTGGAAATCTTCTATTGTAATACTCTTGCACAGGGTGCACTTCAATTTTGCAAAGTATGCCTCAAATACTTCTTTGAAATTTGACAACAATAGCCAAAATCGGATGAAAAATCGGTCGATCTGTTGACGAACAGACCGATTTTCTTTGTAAAAATCGACTCTTGGATTCAACGTTCAAGAACTTCTTTTCCTTTCTTTTCTTATTCTTCTTCTTTTTTTTTGTATTGGAGGGGTTTCAAGGTCAATGATTGGCGTGAGTTTATGGTGAAGGCGTTTCTCTCTTCCCGAACTTACACAAATCAACGCACGTTAAACTCAAGTAATCTCGCAAAGATGGCGAACAAGAAAAGACTCGGCTTTATATGACTCAAAGAAGACTCAAATAAAAACCAAACCTCTTTATGAACGTTCGGACTTCAATCGATTAGCTCTCATACCACTTTGGTGTTGGGATAAGCTGCAGTTCCCAATCTAGATTGAAAGTCTTTAACTGGAATAAAAATTGGGTTGTTCTATAGGATAAATCGGCCGATTTTCTCCAAGAACAGGGCAATTTTTCGATAAACTCAGAACACGGATTAGTGAATGATATGGAAAGAAAAGAAGATGATTATTGAATGATAAATGAAAGATATAGGAAGATATGAACCAAGATAGTTCAACAAAAGAACCTTGACCAATGATGTGTCAAAACCCTTAAACGAGAAGATTACATTAAACCACACTTCTTTAACCTTACACAAGTCTTCTAATTAAGACAAGCACAAGGAGGGACTAGGATTGACCAGGAGCACCAACCTTCAACAAGATTAACACACACAAGCACAATCTAGCAAGAACTTCACAACGATTCAATCAAGGCTCTCTCTTTGATTGAATAGGAATAAATAAAATACAAACTTCTTAAGCAAAGTTGTAAGTTCAAACAATATGTGGAAAATATATCAAATCTAATCTACTAAACAATCTCCCCCACTAAGGCTATTTATAAGGGAGACTAATCCTACTAAAACTAGGAAAAATATAAAAAGATATGATCTATAAAATATATCCTTTAAAAGATAATCTAGAAAGATATCTTTAAATGATATAAAATATAAAATCCAAAAAAATTGAATCAAAATAATGCCTTAAGATAGTCTGAGAGATTTTAAAGAATTATAACAAGATATAATTGCCAAAAGATAGAAGATTATGGCCAGATCTTTTGCAACTCGTTCTAGTGAATGAAAACGGATGTGAAAATCGATCGATTTTTCCTACAGGAAAATCGGTCGATCTTTTTGGGAAATCAGTTGATTTTCCTTCTCTGTCATGCAATCTTCCATTCCATCGATTCACCCCATGTTTGCAACTTGTAAGCGCTCCTTTCTTGAGTTTTTCTCGCTTCTAGATCGGTGAATGATCTATGTAGCATAGTAGTAGATGCCATGGATGGTCCCACATTAGTGATAGTGGTGTGTGTGCATATGTGTGTAGCATTTATAACCTAACCGGACTAGGAAGACCATATATATATGTATTAATTGGCCGAAGTGTATGATAACTTGTCTAGCTCAAAATTGGACAGCTAGGGGGTTCTTTGCGACCATTCCACCAAGTGGTGATGATTGACACCAATTCCAAATGTGTGTGGTGAAAGGGGACAGAGGCAAGGTGTTTTACTCCTCGTATCACACAAAATGAATTAGTAATGTTATAGCATAATGAAGATAATAAACGGTTGATGTGTGTGAGCATGGACATGTTATGATGTGATTATGTGTTTATGTGTGCTATTACCGTTATTCTTATTCATGAATTGGTAGTTGATGATTTTATACCGTGTTGTAGATATTTTGCAGGATAGGAAGACTGCAGAGTGATCTGGTGGGGTGATCAGCCAAGGACTTCCGTACATTTAGGTAGTGTATGGGATTTTGGGATGTACACATGTACATGATGTTATATGTTTTGATACATGGCTGGGGTTTTGTATGTTTTACGTTGTTGCTATTCCAGTTTATAAAGGTTTGGTTTTATATTTATTTGTGCCTTGTTGTAAGATCAAGTGAACTTGTTGTCAAGCTAGGGCAAGATCCATTGTGAGATCCTAGCCCATGACGCCTCGAGTCCCGCGGATGTGGGGTGTTACAAAGTTGGTATCAGAGCCTTAGGTTAACAGCAATGACACTCGCAATCTGTTAAAGGCCGAATAGATAAATAAACATAACCTGGAAGGGGTTTGAGTTTTCGAAAGGAATTTGGTTTTAAATTGTGTACACAATCGGATTGGGATAGAATGTACGGAAGCCATCACTCCTTCCGTGTATCTCTGCAGTTTAGTATGTATATGTATATGTATATGTATATGTATATGTATATGTATATGTATATGTATATGTATATGTATGTGTATATGTATGTGTATATGTATGTGTATATGTATGTGTATATGTATGTGTATATGTATGTGTATATGTATATTTATATGTATATGTATATGTATATGTATATGTATATGTATATGTATATGTATATGTATATGTATATGTATATGTATATGTATATGTATATGTATATGTATATGTATATGTATATGTATATGTGTATCGTGTTATGTGTTTCCCGGAATTTGTATTACTATTATTATAGTACTAGCTTGGCCTTATACGTAGATCGTATAGTAGATGGCTCAGACTAGAGCAAATCTGCATTAGGATGGAGTAAAAGTCGCCCACCTCTTCCTCCGGTAGTTTTAAGGAGGGTCGGGGTTGAGTTCCTCATGTCGATCTACGAGCAATAGAGGATGGCGGAGAGTGTTGTTCCCGAGGTTGGGGACAGGATGACTGATATACTAAGAGCTCTAGTTGTACATTAGGTGAGGCAGATCATGTCTCAATGGGCGGACCTGAGATTCGAGAGTACATACGACAAGTAGAGGAGGCTGCTAGAGCAGGTAGGCGTGCCCCGGATTTACCAGTACCTACGGGATCAAATGAAGTCTCGCAAAGGGCGAGGCACGTGATAGTGGCACCAACACGAGTAGTTGAGGTGGACAAAACACCCGAGGAGCCGAGGATGAAGATCTTCCGCCAGATGGGAGTACCTTCATTCTATGTTCAGGTGGAATTAGATGTTGAGTTATGGATTGACCACGTGGATAATGCTTTGGAGTTGATTAGATGTTTAGAGGACAGAAGGATAGCATTAGTACAGACTCTATTTTGGGATTTAGCCTAGCATTGGCGGAGGACCATGCGGAGTTGAGCCACTAGTTATGACCGAATGCGGAGTATGATTAGAGAGCATTTTTGTCGTGCCTCATTGAGGAGGGAGAAACTATAGGATTTTATAGAGGCTGGATTCGAGGACGTTAATGTATACGAGGCGATCATGAAGTTTCAAGAGGAGCTGACATTATTAGGTCCAACTACACCTCCGGAGGACCAACATATGTATTTGTTCGCCCCCCGACTAAGGGAGATTACCCGAGCCTACATGGTAGGTTTTCATTGTGATTCCCTGATAGATTATCAGGATAGAGCCCCAACTTATGAGCGTGAGTGGGATGGCCAGAGGAGAGCTTCTCAGACAAGAAGGTCTGAGAAGAGACAAAGGACGGGAGAAACAAGTGCAGGAGCATCGAGGTACGAGCGAGATTAGACGCAGGGCCGCTCGAGTTACCCAATGTCTACATAGACTTTTGAGAGAGGAAGATAGTGCTTCAACCGCGGAGAGTTTGGGCATATGCGATCTGACTACCCGAGGTCACCAATGACGTGCTTCTCTTGTGGGAAACCAGGACATTGAGCCACTTTTTGCCGATAGGGAAAGGCTTCATCACAACAGGGTTCTTCCTCTGCTAATGCAGCAGGAGGTGGGCAGAGGCCGTCTCAATACCAGATACAGGGACGGTAGAGAGTTCTAGATCAACGTGCTACTCAGGGTTCCGCTCTAGGAGCGAGTAGAGGCAGAGGTCGTGATGGAGGTACCACTGACACTAGAGGAGCTCGAGGTCGAGTTTTTGAGTTGAGCAGCGCTGAGGAGCCGCCAAAGCCAGCTGCTATTAGTACCATTCTGATTAATGGTTTACTTGTTAGAGTTTTGTTTCATACGGATGCTGCACACTCATTTATTTTTTATGTATGTGTTGATAGACTGGCCTTAGATATGGTATAGGGGAGACCCTTTGTTATAGGGTTACCTGATGGGGTCAGGTTAATGGTATCGGAGAGGTACATGGTTGTCCTATACATTTTTGAAACCGTGATTTGTTAGTAGACTTCTTTATCATGCCGTTAATGCATGAAGAAGTCATATTTTGTATGGACTGGATGGACCGGCATAGTGTCGTTTTAGAAGTTGGTAGGAGGACCGTGACGATCACTATCGAGAAAGGTCAAATTGAGATCTTCCGAGGTTGGGACCTTGGAAAGATTAGTACGGTCATTAGTGTAGTTTGAGTTACAGGACTAATTGGACAGGGATGCGAGGCCTTTGGTGTTACGCCGTGAAGGAGGATGAGAGTCCAATGTAAAAGGACATTTCTGTTGTATGCGAGTTTATGGATGTGTTTGACGAGCCATCCAACTTACCGCCATAGCGGAGCGTGGATTTCGGCATTGAGTTAGAGCCGGGAGCGAGACCGATATTGAAGGCACCATATCGTATGACGCCTGTTGAGTTATTGGAGCTAAAGAGGCAACTTGAGGAATTAGGAAATGAGGGCTTCATACGCCCTAGCGTTTCCCCATGGGGTGCGCCGATACTTTTCGTGTGGAAGAAGGACGGATCGATGAGGTTGTGCATTGATTACCGAGAGCTGAACAAGGTGACCATCAAGCACAAGTACCCGCTACCCTGTATTGGCGACTTCCTGTATCAGCTGCAGGGAGCTTCTGTGTTATCCCGTATAGATCTACGTCCGGATATCACCAGTTGAGGGTGAGAGAGTAGGATGTGCCCAAGACGGCATTTCGGACTCGATATGGCCACTACGAGTTTGTTGTAATGCCATTCGGGCTCACGAATGTGCCCGCCACCTTTATGGAGTTGATGAATGACATCTTTATCGACTTCTTAGATCAGTTCGTGGTGGTCTTCATCTATGACATCTTGGTGTACTCTCGTAGTATAGAGGAACACACATGACATTTGATGACAGTGTTGCGAGTTCTATAGGATAAAGAGTTATACACCAAGCTCTCTAAGTGAGAGTCCTGGATGCTTGAGGTGACCTTCTTAGGTCACATTGTTTCCGTCGAGGGGATCAAGGTTTATCAGGCGAAGATCAAGTTTGTAGCAACATGGACGACACCGACGAATGTCAAGGAAGTGCGTAGCTTCCTTGGCTTAGCCAGTTATTACCGTATGTTTGTGTAGGATTTCTTTGTGATCGCCCGACCACTTACTAGTCTATCGAGGAAGAGTACCCAGTTTGTATGGTCGAGCCGTGTACTCTGAGTTTTGAGGAGCTAAAGAGACGTTTGACTTCCGCTCCCATTTTAGCGCAGCCGGAGGACACAGAGGATGTTGTAGTCTACAGTGACGCATCCAAGCTAGGCTTGAGATGTGTTTTGATGTAGCTAGATAGAGTGATTACCTATGCGTCTAGATAACTAAAGACGTATGAAGAGAATTACCCGACGCATGATTTATAGTTGGTTGTAGTAGTGCATGCCTTGAAGATTTGGAGGCATTACTTGTATGGTGCTACATGCCAAATCGTCACAAACCATAAGAGTTTGAAGTCTATTTTCACACATTGGGAATTGAATAACCGCCAAACGATATGGCTTGAGTTGATCAAGGAATTCTACCTTGAGACTTTGTATCATCCAGGGAAGGTGAATGTTGTCGTCAAAGACCTTAGCAGGAAGACGCCTCGAGAGAAGGGGATTGCATGACTGACGGTTCAGCCTCAGTTGTAGAGAGATCTAGTGTGCCTAGAGATGGATATCCGGTTCCCTGATGAGGACGGTCATGTATTTGCTTTAGAGGTTCTACTTGTTGAATGAGATCCAACAGAAATAAAAGACCTACCCGACGTTGAGACGGATCTGAGATAGGATGTCTCGTGACGAGGCCCCATAGTTCTTCATAGGAGCATATGGAGTGATGAGACGTCGCGAGCGCGTTTGTGTACCCTCTGATGTAGAGCTGAGATAGAGAATTTTACAAGAGGTTCACTCCACACCTTACTCAGTGCACCCATGTGCGAGTAAGATGTATCAGGATGTGAAATGTTCATTTTGGTGGGGCGGGTTGAAGCCCGATGTAGCCAGATTTGTGACACAGTGTGCAACTTGTCAGCGGGTCAAGATAGAGCATTTGAGACCGGAAGGAGAACTCCATCCATTTCCAGTACCGCAGTGGAGTGGGAGGACATTTACATGGACTTTGTGATTGGATTAAGGCCGAGTAGGAGCTTCAATGACATTTAGGTTATTGTTGATAGAGTAACGAAGACTGCATGTTTTATCCCCATTAGGGAAGCGTGGTCAATGAGCTGTTTGGCTAAGGAGTTCACTAGGCAGATAGTGAGACTCCATGGTATGCCGAGGACGATCGTTTCAAATCGAGATGGGCGATTTACCTCGAGGTTTTGGTAGCAACTTCATACTGCCCTGAGTACTCGAGTGCATTTTTCGACTATATTCCATCCTCAGACAGATGGTCAGTCAAAGAGGACCATTCAGACCTTAGAGGATATGTTGAGAGTTTGTGTATTGGATTGGGGACTTATAGCATGAAATATGACCATATTTTAGGCACTTGTTTTGATTGTTTTTCCCTTTTAGTTGTGTACATGGATATGAGTTTGAAGCATTTATGAGCACATTCACCTATTTTGTCGATATAGAGATCTACACAAGCTTTGTTGTGTTTTTAGGTGAATAAAGGCTTTGATTGGAGCATATATGTAACACCCCAGGTTCTAGGAACTCGAAGCGCTACGGGCTAGGACCGCACAATGGGTCCCGACCCTCAGAGTAGCAACAGCAAACGGATCTTACAACAAGGCACGGATGAATGAAAAACAAAATTCAATATAAAACCAAAGGTTTAAACAAACAAAGCGGAAAAGACTCGCAACCGAGTTCAAAACAAAAGGGAAACAACAAAAGAAACATAAACCCGATCCCGTCCTATAATGTACGGGAACCCCGGTTGACCACGCCGTCCGGATCACTCAGCAGCATCCTGAACCTGCGGAACATCTACAACGACGGTATAAACCGTTAGCTAACATTCTAGGTATAAGCAAGAGTGTAAGGGCACAAACACACATATGGTAATGTAAACATATTGCATGCTTGCACACAACCGGTTAATATCTTTTATTAAGGTTATCCATTACTAATTCAACTTCTTTTGTCACACGAGAATCTCCCGAAACTCGCCTTCGCTTCTGTCTGCCAATAGGAATAGATCAGTACTATCCGTTACCTACGGGTGTGAGTCGCAAGAGCACATTCTAGTCTCCTGTAGAACTAGACAAGTGGTAACCGCCCGGTTATAATACACTTGGGCCAATTAAGGGTAATAAAGGGTGAATCCTATTTCCGATTATTCGTTATAACATGATAAACAACACAAACAAGTCAATACAATCCAACTAATACGCAGAATGAAGCTAAGTAAGTCAAAGAGACTTACCTCACACGAAGGTAAACCAAAAGATCAACAACAACTCAAGAAACTCTCAAGGAAAGCTCAGTTTCCCTCAGGAAAGGAGCAAGGAAATCCTGAACGAACAAACAACACGGATCAGGAACGGAACGGTTGCTAGAAGTCTATGACTTCGAGTCTCAACGATCTCTTAGAGATCAACACATGCTAAGGGCTCAACCTTAGTCTTACAACACTCAAGGAACCAAGGAATAATCATAAGGAACCAAGGAAGGAACGAAGAAAGGAAGGAAGGAAGCAACTCACCAAACACGGGAGTTACTGCAGAGAAACCGGAGGGATGGCTAGACAGATGCGCAGGGGCGGCTGAACAGAGGCGCAGGGGCGGCTCTGTGCAGGCGCAAGGGCGGCTCTTTGCAGGCGCAGGGGCGGCGGCGTGACAAAAAGCGTTGTCGGCTTTCTTCTTCGACATAACTCGAAGAAAGGGCAACCAAAGCTCGAACCTTGGGCTCCAACACGTCAAGACTCAACTTCAAAGAGCCTGAAAACAATGAAGGGTCAACAACGAAACACTCCACAAGAATCAAGGCTCATGCTTGATCCTTGGAGAAAAAGAAAAGAGAAGAAGGAAAGGAAGAAACCAAAACAGAAGGAGAAGGCATGCAGCGCTAAAGGAACGTGAGGAGGAACCATAAAAGATGCACTTACACGTTCAGCGAAGTCGCAGGAAGCAAAAGACGGCTGCAACTCTCTAGGGTTGAAGATGATAGCAAGGAACGGGAAAAAGGGGAGAAAGAAGAGAATATATAGGAACGGGTTGGAAAGAAAAGAAGGAAGGGCGTCTAGGGTTTAGGAAACCGGCTCGTAAGATAAAATATGGGATATTCTATCTATGAAAGGAAGATAAAAGAACGGAAGAAAAGATCGGCACGATCTGTCATAAATCCGCAGGGGCGGATCTCACAGCCGCAGGGGCGGCTGGCCGTGGGGGCGGCCCTCTTCCCCGCAGGGGCGGTGAAGGCAAAAACCTAGGATCTTAAAATATATGAGAGAATAGGAGTATTTGATAATGCTAGGTATCAAGAGGATGCATTGGAGAAGGCAAAGAAGGAGCATGATTTGAGAACTTTACGAAACAAAGGCTTTTGCAAAGGAATTGGAATCCCCACGGATAAACCAAGAGAACCACAATTGTGGTTTAGGCATTGAGGTCGTGGAAAACGAGTTTGAGAGCAATAGAAGGTTTCACGACCTATTCCACGGCCGTGGAAATTTGTACTAGACCGTGGTTTCTATAACGGTTGCCACGTGTCATATTTGCCACGTCAGCAGCAGTTATCGGGCTTTTCGTAACCCTATTTTTCCCCTATAAGAAGGCTGAAGAAAGGAGAAAATAGGGAGTTCGCATACATCCGACACGGAGGGCATTTGGAAGCATTACTTAGGAAGATTTTATTGCGTACAGGAAAGATTCCGAAAAGGACGCATTCTGAGATTGTGTATTTAGAGAAGATCTTAGGATTCCTTTTGAAGACGGATTGACCTCCCATTCTTCATTGTTCTTAGAGATTATTGTGAGGTTATATGTTCTCTATCCCGCATACATTAAACACATATACTTTTTGGTTTGAATTGAGATTGATTGTTCGGTTAGTATTGAGTTTTCGAGGTTTTACCCTTTTTTCCTTTTTAATTTGATTATTGATGCAATGACCATGATTGTTGGCTAAAACCCTTTAGCAATTCTAAGGTGAAGGGTTGATAGTTGTGGCTTAGATGATGATAGATTGAACCAAAACAGATTGGACCTTGAGAGTTGTGAGAAACCTCGTCGCAGAGACTTTCCACGGTTTTTTCTTGAGTTCCACGGCCGTGGTTCCTCAAGATTCAGCCGTGGTTTTCCTCTGTCGTACGTTCTTTGCTTTTGCTTTGATCCAAAGTTATAGATTTGTCTTAAACAAGCCTTGGCTTGCCTTTTCTAGGTAGTAGTGAGACTCAACATCCTCTATTTCGGTTTCGAGTGTCATAACCTTAACCGTTTTGGCTTATCTTTGATTTGCTTGGGTTTTGGCATGGGTATTTGAGAGTAATTCTTATCCTTCAATCCTTTCTATACTACAGCCTCAACAACCTTTATGGAGAGAGCCTTTGGGTGAGACATATGGGTTTTGAACTTCGCCGTATATAACCTTACATTAGATATACCTTTGCAATCCCGACTCTGTCCTTATATCTTTAGAATATCTTGAATTGATTGTCACAATTGGATATCCGGATCTTTAGAATTGTTGTTTTCCCAATATTATTTGCAAAGCTTCTATATTTTACTTGCTTGACAATTTGTGAACTGATTTTGTTCCCCCCAAATCCCTGAGTTCGATACCCTAGAATTCTTGCTTTACTACGCCGATCCGTACACTGCGGGTTCGCTTGCTTTGAATTCATTTTTATAAATTTAAAGCTTATTTGCACGCACACTTTCGAGCAAACAATTTTTTGGCGCCGTTGCCGGGGATTTGGTCTAGGCAAAATTCGGCTCTCGGGTGTTTAGCTTGGGAGCTTTGCTCTTGTTATTAGATCTATCGTTTTTAGTGATTTTGAAGAATTTTTATTGTGTATGCGAAGGTCTAGATCCGTGAAAGACCTTGTTCCTTTTGATCCCGAACTTGAGAAAACTTTGAAGAGAAAGTTAAGGGAGAAAAAGATGGCTGCACATAATGAAAAGAGCAACCAACAAGAGTTGGAAGAGACTAGAGCTAAACTAGAAACAAGTGAGAAACTACGTCTTGAGGAGCAAGACGCTGCTCAGGCTGATCGAGAGAGAAATCAAGTTCAAATTGATGAGCTTAGGGCGATGGTTCTTCAAATGCAATTGGAGAATAAAGGCGTCGGAAGTAAGAAAGTTAAGTTAGCTAAATCCGTTAGAGCTGAATCATCCGATGATGATGACATGCCGGAGCTAGAGGATATTACACCAATAATCCATCCAGTCTGTGACAATCCTAGAGCACATGTTGATCCTCACATTCCCGCTAGAGATGTGAGAGCCACTGATGTCGTCGATGAACCACGAACTCTTGGGCAACGGATGGACCCAATCCAGCAACCACGCCGTTTAGGTGTGAATTTCGGAGGGGAAGACACCCAGGATTTCGGGTTTAGCCCACAGTTATTACCATGGTCCGCCAAAGTCAATTTGGTGGAACGAATGATGAATCTCCACACCAACACTTACAAAATTTCGAGATGCTTATGGAGACAATGAAGCCGAAGAGGGTTGTTAACAACAATTACAAGATAAAACCGTCTTCTTCTCTTTGAAGGACAAGGATTTAGCTTAGTATCAAGCTCTTCCAGCTGGAAGGCTCAACACATGGGAGGATTTGACATCGGAATTCCTCAACAAATTCTTTCCGCCATCCAAAACGGCGGAGCTGAGAGGTAAGATAAATGCTTTTTACATGAAACCTAACGAATGCTTGTTTAAATCTTGGGAAAGGTTTCAAGATCTTCTATTGGATTGCCCGCACCATGGAATTTCAAAGCTGGAATTATTGGAGATCTACTACAAGGGGCTGGATGTCGAAGCACAATTTAAGCTTCAATCACATTCTTGCGGAACATTCATGGACATGAGAGAGGATGACGCTTGGGACTTCATTGATAAGCAAGCCCAAGTCATTGAGAGATATTCCCATAGGAAGGCCGATGATGGGAATCGAAGTTCCGGAGACCAAGGAGCAAAATTAAATCCAGCAGCTCAAGCTCAAAATTTCTCCCTCAATAATGAAATCAAAGAACTAAAGGAAGTCCTAAAATCCACCCTTCAAAAGACGAAGGAGCAGGACGTTGGCTATCTAGGAAGGGAGAACAACAACCAAGGGAATAGGAACAATTACCGGAATAATAATTGGAACAACAACAATAGGAACTCCAACAACAATTGGAGATCTAACCAATAAATTCCGGTAACCCCTATTCGCATGCTGAAAATGCACTAACATCACCTTCTTCTTCTTCTACTCCTTTGAAAAGTCACGGATAAACTTCAAATAATCCAAGCAAACAGGAGAAGGATAAGCACGGTGTTGTGATGGAAACAATCTTGGGAAAGCTCCATGGATTAGAAAATCATATCATTTCGGTTGATAAAGCACAAAAAGCTTTAGAAAAATAAATATTCAGCAAGGCCGGAGAAGTTCCTAGAGATCAAGGAAAGCTTCCCGGAAAGACGGAGGACAATCCGAAAGGAAGGGTGATGGCTATCACAACTAGAAGTGGTGTAACAACCACCGACCCGCAGCCTAAGTTCGTCGAAGTCCCCGTTGAGAAAGAGGAAGAAAAGGAGAAGGAGAAGGAAGATGTTTATGTTCCTCCTCTAGCTTACAAACCTCCTTTACTATTCCTGCAATCTAGAGCAAGTGCGCATCTAGACAAGCAGTTCGGTAAGTTTATTGATCTAATGAGCAACCTGCATATTAACATACCTTTCATTGATGCATTTGTAGGTATGCCCGGTTACGGGAAGTTCTTAAAAGAGATCCTCTCTAACAAGAGGAAGCTGGAAGACTTTGGAGAAGTCAAGATGAGTTCGGAGTCTTCGGAGCTCATCAAAACAATGACGGAGAAGATGCCCCCAAAGCTGCAAGATCCGGGGTCATTTTGCATACCAATAGGAGTTGGAGAAGTCACATACGATGCTCTTTGTGACTTAGGAGCGAGCGTAAGCATCATTCCGCTTGCTTTGTGTAGGAAGGTCGGTTTAGGTGAACCTAAACCGGTGAAGATGACGTTATACATGGCAGATCGATCCATAACTTGACCCGTATGAATCATTGAAGACGTCCCGGTCAAGCTCGGTAAGTTATATATTCCTATAGATTTTGTTGTGCTTGATATACCTGTAGATTGTCCGGTCCCGATGATACTCGAGAGACCTTTTCTTGCAATGTCCGGTTGTATGGTGGATTGCAAGAATGCTAGACTAGCCTTTGATATAGGAGAAGAGAAGGTTGAATTTGTTCTCTCAACTTTGGCAAAAGAACCTGCGCTTGGAGAGGATATGTTCAACGTCTATAATGAAGAGGCATCTAGAGAGGAAGTAAGTTCGATCTTGTTTAAAGATCCATTGCAAAAGGTCATAAGCATGAGCATCATGGAAAGAGGAGAAGAAGAGGATAGCAATGTTGAGGTTGATGCTTTGGAAGAGCTAAAAGAAGTGCAAGTTGAAGAGTTCGAGAAATTGTAAGATGGTTCGAAAAACGTTAGAAACCACGGTCAATCGTGCTTTTCCATGGGCGTGGTTTCACCAATTCAGCATGTGGAATGTTATGTCGAGAGCAATAGAAAGTTCCACGACCTAAACCACGGCCGTGGAAGTAACAGTGGCACCTTTGTTCTGGAAAATGCTGAGAACAATTCCGTTCATTCTACAACCACTCTTGATTCTTCTTCCACTACTCCCACACCCTTGGAGACTTCCAAGGAGACATCGGGCACACCTCAAGACACATCAAAGGCATCAATAGCTTTGGAATTGAAGCCGCTTCCAACACATCTTCGGTATGCATTTCTTGGAACTAATTCTACTTATCATGTTATTGTTAGTTCCGATTTGAATGAAGATGAACATGAAAAGCTAATGGATATTTTTAGGAAACATAAGAGAGCTCTAGGCTATACCATAGAGGATCTTATAGGAATTAAACCATCTTTATGTATTTACAACATTCTAATGGAAGAAGATTACAAGCCTTCACGTCAACCTCAAAGAAGGTTAAACCCGATCATGAAAGAAGTCGTGAAAAAGGAAATCCTTAAGTTACTTGACGCAGGTATTATCTATCCTATCTCAGATATCAAGTGAAAGCCCCGTTCAAGTTGTCCCAAAGAAGGGAGGAATGACCGTTGTGACCAATAAGAACAACGAACTCATTCCAACAAGAACGGTAACAGAATGGAGGATGTGCATCGATTACCGCAAGCTGAACAATGCGACAAGGAAGGATCACTTCCCGCTGCCATTCATCGATCAAATGCTTGAGAGGTTAGCACAACATTCCGATTTTTGTTACCTTGACGGCTATAGTGGTTTCTTTCAGATTCCGATTCAGCCGGATGATCAAAAGAAGACCACATTCACATGTCAATGGGGTACGTTTGCTTATAGGAGGATGTCATTCGGACTTTGTAACGCTCCAACCACCTTTCAAAGGTGCATGATGACCATCTTCTCGGAATACATTGAGGAAATCATGGAGGTTTTTATGGATGATTTTTCAATTTATGGTTCCTCATTTAATAATTGTCTTGCTAACCTTTCTCTTGTTTTGCAAAGATGTGAAGACACTAACCTTGTTCTAAATTGGGAGAAGTGTCAATTCATGGTTAGAGAAGGCATTGTGTTAGGACATTTGATCTCCAATAGAAGGATCGAAGTTGACAAGGCTAAGATCGAGACGATAGAGAAGCTTCCTCCTCCATCTTCGGTGAAGGGGATAAGGAGTTTCCTAGGACGTAGCTGTTGGAGCGGTGCTTGGACAAAAGAAAGACGGCCGCACTCATGCCATCTACTATGCTAGCAAGACGCTAGATGAAGCGCAGCTCAACTACGTCACGACAAGAAAAGGAATTTCTTTCCGTTGTAAATTCTTTTGAAAAGTTTCGTTCTTATCTTGTAGGAGCGAAGGTGATTGAATACACGGATCATACAACAATACGGTATTTTCTTGCCAAGAAAGATGTGAAGCCGAGGTTGATTAGATGGATTCTTCTTCTCCAAGAATTCGATCTACAGATTCGCGACAAGAAAGGGTCCGAAAATTCTATTGCGGATCACTTAAGTCGTCTACCACACACCACAAGTTAAGACCTGCCCATCGATGACTCCTTCCCGGATAAACATTTGCACATAATGGAAGAGTGTATCGATAAGATTTCTAGAGGTAACGAACCTTGGTATGCTGATTTTGTAAATTATTTGGTTTGTCAGGAAATACCTCCCGGACTATCCTATGCACAAAGGAAGAAGTTCTTTAGGGACGTCCGCCAATACTATTAGAATGAACCTCTACTCTTCAAGAGAGGTCCTAACGGCATCATTAGAAGATGTGTGCCGGAAGACGCAATGCAAAATGTCATTCGTCATTGTGCTTCACTTCCTTGTGGGGGACACGCTAGTTCTCATAAAACTAGCGCTAAGGTAGTGCAATCCGGATTCTTTTGGCCTACTTTATTTAAGGATGTGCAAACCTTTGTTGCTTGTTGCGATGCTTGTCAAAGAACCGGAAATATTTTTAGGAGGAATGAGATGCCTCTCAACAATATTCAAGAGGTGGAAATCATTGGCGTTTGGGGAGTTGATTTCATGGGACCATATCCATCATCTTGCGGAAACCAATACATACTTCTTGCTGTAGATTATGTTTTGAGATGGGTTGAAGCTATTGCCTCTCCAACTAACGATGCTATGGTGGTTGTCTAGTTCTTTAATAGAACTATTTTCCCAAGGTTTGGGACACCACAAACCATCATTAGTGACGGAGATTCACACTTCATAGCCCGACGATTCGAAGCTCTACTATCTAAGTATGGGGTGACTCACAAGATCGCCACACCCTATCATATGCAAAAGAAGTGGACAAGTGGAGATTTCAAATAGAGAAATCAAAGGAATATTTGAGAAGACGGTGTCAAAGAAAAGGAAGGACTGGTCATTGAAGTTGAATGATGCATTATGGGCATATAGGACAGCATACAAGACTCCCATCGGCACAACACCATACAACCTTGTGTGTGGGAAGTCTTGTCATCTCCCGGTACAGCTAGAACACAAGGCGTATTGGGCTGTAAAGTGGTTGAACTTCAGCATGAAGGAAGCGGGAGAGAAGCGCCTCTTAGATCTTAACGAGCTAGAAGAACTCCACTTGAACGCCTATGAGAACGCCAAGATCTACAAAGAAAGAGCGAAGCGTTGGCATGATAAGCATATCATTCCAAAGGACCTCAAAGAAGGAGACAAAGTTCTCCTCTTCAATTCTAGACTTCGCCTCTTTCCACGTAAGCTTAAATCTCGTTGGACAGGACCTTATGTAATTAAACGTGTTTTTCCCCATGGTGTAGTTGAAGTATGGGGTGAGAAGTGCGGAAGTTTCAAGGTGAACGGTCAACGACTCAAGAAGTACTCACCGGAGCTCCAAGCTGATGAAATCGCTCCGATTGTCCTCACTTAATCAAATGAACGGTCTAGCTACGGACCCAAAACAAAGCGCTTCTTGGGAGGCAACCCAAGGTATTGCATTCTCGTTTTTTTTGTTTTCTTTCTTAGATTAGATTAGTTTAGATGTTTTTGTTTGTTTTTTTTCGATACCTTCCGGTATGTTTGTATCTTTGGATGTCAGGAATAAGGAATGAGCAAAAGAAGAGAAGAAAGCCGAAAGAACGACGAAACTTGGATTTTTGGCAAATATCAGAGGATTCCACGGGTGTCCGTACAATTACACGGCCGTGGAATGCCATTTTGGACCGTGGAAAAGCAAGTCGTAGCTAAAGAAAATAAAGTTGTCAAAAACCACGGGTTCCGTACGATTCCACGGTCGTGGAACACCCCGATAGGCCGTGGTTTTCAAGATTTTTACGGCCCTATATAAGCTCTTATTCTTCACAAATTCTCACAACCTTCACCCCTTCCACGCCCTAAACCCCGCCTAAAATCCCTACCCTCGTGATTCTTCATCCGATAACCGATTTGAGCGATTATTCAGCCCATTGTGAAGCAAATCGAATTCTACACAAGATTTCAACAAAAACCTGCACAAACAATCAGCAATCGACGGGGAATTTGGATTTTCTCAAATCCAAAACCTAGGTTTTCTCTCTATCTCTCCTTGGTTGATTTTGCTCCTTTTTCTTGCAAATCTTTAGGAGAACTAGACGGAATTGGACTTAGAAATAGTTTAGGGCTGTTGTTGTTGAGTTTGCTGTGGATTTGCTGAGTTTTGGGTGAAATCGAAGCTTTCCACGGTCTGCCGTACGTTTCCACGGTCGTGGTTTCGGAAGAACAAACCGTGGTTTCTGAAAAATTTTGAGAAAATGTTCGGAACAAGGAAATCAAACAGAACCAAGAAGCAAAAGGGTGCTGGATCTTCTTCCCAACCCCCACCTATAGAACCACCAGCCCCTAGAGTCCCCACTATCCATGAGGATTACCTTAGAGCTATGGAGAAAATAGTTGAGCGGAATGTGATAGCTCCTAGGTTTATTGTAATGGAGGAACTCCAGGAACTGAATGTGGTTGAGGACTTAACTTGGATGCTTGATAGGGCTGGTTTGATTGTGTTCTCCGCCATTAGGAAAGATGCGTATGAGGAGATCACTAGGGAGTTCATTACTTCCTTGAGCATAGTGCCGTTAACCGAACGGTATCTTTTAGATTGATGGAGCGCAACTACAATTTCTCCATTGTGCAGTTTGGGACAATGTTTGGGTTTCATGAGACGTTTAATGGAATGTTTCCTAGAGGAGTTAAGGCCAAGGAGTTTTGGAGGGAAATAGCTATGATAGTCGGCCATGAGGTCCGTTGGCAACCGGCCGATTCAAAGGCCAAGCTCATCTACCACCTAGCTATTAAGATAGACCATAGGATCCTCTCAGAATGCCTATTCTCGAGGACCGAAACTCCTCAAAAGATCAAAGCCGATGAGCTCTTTATCTTGTATTGCATGATTTCCGGCCACTCTCCGGATTGTGCAACCATGATCGCCTCCACTCTTAGCAAGGTGAAGAACAAATCAGCAGGAAATATAGGCTATGGAGGTTTGGTTACACAAATTGCAAACCAGCTAGGAGTTGACTATTCAGCTTGTACGAGGGCAGCTGCTGCGAGACCTTTGGGGCTCAATGGCCTCATGACTAGAGGGCTTTTGATCCCTCGCCATCGAGGTCCACCTACCACAGCCATGCCTTAGGAGGATAGAGGTGATAGAGTCATTCTATGGATCCCGGAGTATTCTCTTAGGCTTAGCCGACAGAACTGGAAGGAGACCTTTGTTCCCATGCATGCTAACAAGTTAGGAGCTCCTCCTTACATTCCCGATGAGGTTCCAGTTGCAGCTGCAGTTGATGAGGACGAGGAGATGGGAGGAGGTGACTTTCCGGATGCAGAGGGGATGAGCAAGATTTTGGAGCATTCCCGGAGCAGTCAGCTGACTTTCCGGAGCCACCTAGGAGGTCTACTTACCAGCAGCGGCCTTCCGCTTCTTCTTCATCCAGCCGAGCTAGCGTTAGTGAGCGCCCCACATGGATGGGGAGTGCACCGGATTTGTATGGCCAGCAGCTGGCTTGGATGGGAACTCCTCCACCTTGGATGCAGCAGCCACCAGCATGGGCAGCGACTCCTCCTGCATGGGCCCAGCAGTCGCCGGAGTGGACACAGCAGCCACCTTCTTGGTATGGACAGCAGTCTGCATGGGCGAGTGATCTTACACGGAGGATGAATGACTTAGAGACCCGCCATGATGAGAGTGATGAGGAGCGCCTGGAGAATGCTAGGATTCTCCGTGATGTCTATCGCCATCAGTTTGGGCGACCTGTCAGCTCCGACTTATTTCCTTACCCACCGCCACCTCCTCAGCAGTGATCTATGATGGATGTTTCAAGCTACTCCACCACCTTAGTGATTTTTCTTAGTTCTTTTTCTTTTCTTTATTTTCCTAAACATTGAGGATAATGTGTATGTTAAGTATAGGGTGGGGTGTGACTCTCGTTTTATGTAATAACTCGGTACACTTGCTTCGCTTTATTTCCATGAACACTTGCATCTTTCTTTTATTATCACGCGTTTCTATATTGGATTGCATTAAAAAGCTTTGAAAAACCCATAAAAATTTTGAAAATTTTTGAAAATTATTGTGCTTCTAAGATTGGAGATGAATTTTATGATGAATCTACTTGTGGAATGAACTTTTGATTACATTGATGTGCTTGATTCATATTATGAATTGTGAAGAAATTGAGTATGTTGTTTAAACTTTCTTGCAAATTTCATAATGTGAAAGTTTTATCTAAATCATATTGAGGAATGAAGGTTGAAATCACAATATAAGTTCTTACACTTCTTTATGAAATGATTAAAGCACCTCGATTTTTCTTGCTTCTTTCTTTGTTCATTTAGCCCCTGAATGAAAATGTTTGCCTCCTTTACCTATCCTGGATTTAGGAAGAATTGAATTTTGGCATGTTTGATGTGGGAGGGCCATGAAAGAAATTTTGTGCATTCAAAGTGTAGAAAAATAGGTTTGGGGAAGTCAATTATGATGATGAGTAACTCGGCACCATTCACATAGCCGGGTGTTTGTGTCTTGCCAAAGTCGGATTGAGCGATATTCCTAACGGATTATGGTATGTGCATCAAGGGTTTGAGGCATCTCAAAATTGAGAATCGCCAATCTCCTAGGCTTCGGTTTTTGTGCACCGCTATCCATATTTTCAAAAAGTAAAGTCGAAAAGTTTTGTGCTAAAATGAGTAGCAAAGCTCTAAATTGGTGGTTGGTTCAAATTGCAAAAAGAAAAGAGTTTGTGTTGTTCCTTCTTACCGGATTTATACACCACATTCCCTTATAAGTTTTCCACCTATTCACGTTTTTGTCCTTACTTGAAAGTCGTTGAGATCATAAGAATGTTGTTTGACTTGGTGATCTAAATTGGTGTTTCACATTATTGATTTTGACATGGCTTAAAGGTTATGATGTTTGTCTTGAAGTTTATGTAATATATGATGTTTCCTTTGCTTGACATGTTTTGATTTATGTGCATAGATGTTTTCAAAGAGACATGAAGCAAGATTTGAGGATGATCTATTGATTAGAAGCACATTATCAAAAAGACTGTTTTTACCTTGTTTTGCATTCATATTTCATCCTACCTTATGTTCTAAGCTTTCGAAAACCTTGCTTGAGGACAAGCAAGCGACAAGTATGGGGTATTTTGATAGAATGAAATATGACCATATTTTAGGCACTTGTTTTGATTGTTTTTCCCTTTTAGTTGTGTACATGGATATGAGTTTGAAGCATTTATAAGCACATTCACCTATTTTGTCGATATAGAGATCTACACAAGCTTTGTTGTATTTTTAGGTGAATAAAGGCTTGGATTGGAGCATATATGAGAGATTAGGAGTATTTGATCATGCTAGGCATCAAAAGGATGCATTGGAGAAGGCAAAGAAGGAGCATAATTTGAGAACTTTACGAAACAAAGGCTTTTGCAAAGGAATTGGAATCCTCACGGCTAAACCAAGAGAATCACGGCCGTGGTTTAGGAATTGAGGTCGTGGAAAACGAGTTTGAGAGCAATAGAAGGTTCCATGACCTATTCCACGGCCGTGGAAATTTGCACTAGACCGTGGTTTCTATAACGGTTTCCACGTGTCATATTTGCCACGTCAGCAACAGTTATCGGGCTTTTCATAACCCTATTAGTCCCCTATAAGAAGGCTGAAGAAAGGAGAAAAAAGGGAGTTCGTATACATCCAGCACGGAGGGCATTTGGAAGCATTACTTAGGAAGATTTTATTGCGTACAAGAAAGATTCCGAAAAGGACGCATTTTGAGATTGCGTATTTGGAGAAGATCTTAGGATTCCTTTCGAAGATGGATTGACATCCCGTTCTTCATTGTTCCTAGAGATTATTGTGAGGTTTTCTGTTCTCTATCCTGCGTACATTGAACACATATACTTTTTGGTTTGAATTGAGATTGACTTTTCGGGTATTATTGAGTTTTCGAGGTTTTACCATTTTTCTCTTTTTACATTGATTATTGATTCAATGGCAATGATTGTTGGTTAAAACCCTTTAGCAATTCTAAGGTGAAGGGTTGATAGTTGTGGCTTAGATGATGATAGATTGAACCAAAACATATTGGACCTTGAGAGTTGCGAGAAACCTCGTCGTAGAGACTTTTCACGGTCTGTTCTTGAGTTCCACGGCCGTGGTTCCTCAAGATTCAGCCGTGGTTTTCCTCTGTCGTACGTTCTTTGCTTTTGCTTTGATCCAAAGTTAGAGATTTGTCTTAACCTATCCTTGGCCACACGTTTGTTGAGCCGGACCACACGTTTGTTGAGCATCCAATAGCAATCCTAGAGTGGGGTGTGAGACGATTGCATTCGAAGGACATTCCTATGTTGAGGATATAGTGGTCGAGGTGAGGACCTGATGAGGCTACATGGGAGACAAAGGATAGTATCTAGAAGAACTATCCAAATAGATGCACATCTAGGATCAATGAGTAGATCTTAGTGCTATCTTGGTTAGTTATGTGCATATGTATTTTGATATGTGTTGTTTTGTGCTAGATTGTGATATGTGTTGTGTGATCTTATTAGATCTTGATATGCTAGCACGAGTTATGGTTATACTTGGAGATAGTTCTTCCTTCATGCTATCGAGGTATGATTATGGTCTAGCTAGAGATGGTTCTTCCTCCATGCTATGGTGATACGAGTATAGTTTGGCTGGAGATGGTTTTCCTTCATGCCCTTGCGTTATGAGTATGGTTTGGCTGGAAATGATTTTTCTCCATGCCATTGTGATCTGATCATGGGTTGGCTAGAGATAGTTTCCCTATATGCCAATGGGTAGTGATTATGATTATGTTGCTGGAGAGGGTGATTCCTCCATGCTTGTGTGTTGAGGTTGTAGAGTTATAGAGGTTGATACCTTATGAGCGGAGATGTTATGCCTCCGATAGAGAAAGTGTGTATACCTTAGCGTATGGGCCCGAGAGGATTTTGGTTTGTTCAAGTTTCAGGACGAAACTTGTTTTTAGGGAGATCTGATGTAATATCCTTAGTTCCTAGTGACCCCGCCCCTGTGCCTCAGCTGAACTGCAAGTGCGGAGCCGCCCCCGCGGCATTGATGACCCGCATTTTGTGGTTTGCAGTAGTTTCCTTCTCTATCCTTTGAGGAGGGCTTGCTTCCTTTAGTCTTCATCTTCTCCTCTTTACGCTCTTCCTTTCTTTCTCTCCTTCTCTTGGTTTTTCTCTTTGATTTCTTCTTTGATCTTCTTCTAAGTGTGATCTTTTATAGATATGATGATGTTGTAGCTGCTGGTTGTTGAGGTTTGAGAAGTGTAACTGTGTGGGATCTGGTTCTGTCTAGTTACAGAAGAGGGTAAACCCTCTTCCTTCCCTTTCTTTCTTTCTTCCTTCCTTCCTTCCTTCCTTCCTTCTCCTTTCCTTGTTTGATCCAACAAGGAATTGATGTGTGGATGTTTATGGATGTGTGTATGTGTTATGTTGAAGGCCTTAGTGCCTAAACTGAGCCTCTGTGTGTGTTGTGGATCGAGAGAGAGATCAATCGTGTGCTACAAAATCGCCCCTATCAAAGAGACGCCCTTGCGCCTGGTGTGGACCACCCCTACGGTTGAAGCTTGTCATCGCCCTTGTGCCCATTCATTCCCGCAGGTGCGTCTTTGTCAAGGATATACCAAGTGTTGGTATGTGTCATTTCCTTCCTTTGTGTTATGGTTAGGATGTGAAAGCATGTTAGTGTTCGTTTAGATGAGTTTGATGTTATGATATGTTGAGGAATGCCTTAGGCATCTTTGGGTTATTAATAAGTTATCGAGGATTAGTTTATGGGTCATGATCTTGTATGGTCTTGGAGACTAGGAAGTGAAATCTCCTACCTTTTGATAGTGATTGATGTTGTGTGCCTTGTTTATACATGCATTGGATCGTTTCCTCGAGGGGAAATCATGACCACTAGTTAGGACTACCTTGTGACAAGTAAGTCCTTTGGGCTTACTTAGTTGACGTTTATGGTTTGTAGTGATTGTGATAGTGGTGTGTGTGCATATATGTGCAGCATTGATGCCCTAACCGGACTAGGATGACCATATATGTATTAATTGGCCCAACTGTATGATAACGGGCGGTGATAACTTGTTTAGTTCAAAATTGGACAATTAGGGGGTTCTTTGCGACCATTCCACCTGGTGGTGACGATTGGCACCAATTCCAAACCTGCGTGTTGAAAGAGGACAGAGGCAAGGTGGTTTTACTCCTCGTATCACATAGAATGAATTAGTAATGTTATAACATAATGAAGATAATAAACGGTTGATGTGTGTGAGCATGGGCATGTTATGATGTGATTATGTGTTTATGTGTGCTATTACCGTTATTCTTATTCATGAATTGTTAGCTAACGTTTTTATACCGTGTTGTATATGATTTGCAAGATAGGAAGACTGCATAGTGATCTGGTGGGGTGATCAGTTGAGGACTTCCGTATATTTAGGCGGTGTAAGAGTTTTTGGGATGTACACATGCATATGATGTTACCTGTTTTGATACTCGGCCGAGGTTTTGTATGTTTTATGTTGTTGATATTTCAGTTTATAAATGTTTGGTTTTATATTTATTTGTGCCTTGTTGTAAGATCCAGTAAATTTATTGTCAAACTAGGGTCAAGATCCATAATGTTAGAGCATCCCTACAACTTCTCTAAACTCTTCTTCAAAATGGAGAATTAAAAGTAAAAATCTACCCTTTATATTTTTATCAAATCTAACAGATTCCCTATCTTGAAGAATTCTCCATTTATTTGGAGAATGTCTTCAAATTTAGGGAAGATTCCTCACTTTTTTGCCATTATATTCCATTTTGGAGAATGAAATGAAAAATGTAAGTTTAGGAAGAAAAAATCTTTAAAATTCTCCAAATATTTTAAAATGGAGAAGCTATTGGGATGCTCTTACATCTTTCTTTCTTTGAACAAATACAAGTCAGACATATATTCAGATAAATCAACTGTGTTGATGATCGAAGGACCATTTAAAAATTTTGAAGGTAACTCACCATTTTCTAAGAGTGATTTTAGTCGGTCAGTCCAAAAATAACAAACGAGTCAAGGCAATTGAATTTCGAGTACGGGGCACAGGGATAGAGCAGGAGCAAGGCGCGGGCACAACAAGACTACGGGGCGCAGGCGCAACGTGTGCCCGCCACCCGGGCGCATCTCTCCTGCGCTCCAAACGAGGGTTTTAAAACCCTCGCCTGCCTCCACTTCCTAAGTAACAACCGCCTCATTTTTTTTGGGAGTTTCTTCGCTTTCTTTCTTCTTCTTTGCTTCTCTGCTTCTTCTTGCTCGAACATTGCAGGTTGATTTCTTCGTTTTCAATCAGACGCTCGGTGATAGAATCGTCCTCGCCCTGATCAGCCTCGTAATGATCTTCCTTCTCCCCTTTTCCGCCGTCTGGTTCAGCGTTCTTGCTCGAACGTTGCAGGTTATCTGATGGTTACCGATTGAGAAATCCATCCAGTGAATTGCTCTCACCGGCTGCCACTGATCCAAGCGGAGTCTACGGCGAGTTTTAATATTCTTGTATAAAATTATTCTCAACTTTATTTTACAGCTTCTTTTCCATGGCGAATGTTATTGATATAGATTAGTTCAAACACTAATTCAAGACAATTCATGTTAAAATAACCTATTACGTGGACGTTTGATTGCAATTCTGAACACCAGTCTTGGGCGCTGTTTAAAGGTGGCAACGGGGCGCATGAATAATTTGTCTCCGGGGCACATGCATAATCTGTCTCCGGGGCGCATTCGAAATGCGTCCGGGAGTCGCATCCAGAAAACGCCCGTGTTGTCTCCCGTGTCTGACCGAATAGCAACCCCGTTTTCTAACTATCCTCAACTTCGTGTTCTAAAAATCATCCGTTTCGGGCTCTTGAGCGTACTGGGCACAAAATCACCCGCAGAGCCCATATTCCAAAAGCTTCTAAGGGCCATACACCAGCCCAGAAGAAAGTGTGCGTCACCCTCATTTAACCTTTTATTTTATTTCCCCGTCAATTCGACCTCAACAAAAGATTCTTGTAATCTGAGAACACTCCCTTTTCTATTCTCTCTGCTACAATGCAAACGCTACTTCTGCCGGCGGCTCGCCCCGGCACATTTCCGTCGCTAGCGACGGTGACCGGAGCTTTTCTTCCTAAACTTGCTTCCGATCTGCGTATCAGTCGACCTTACTCAGGTCTCTCTCTCTCTTCTCCTTCCGCTGCGAATTCCTCTTTGTTTTCTCTCTCCTTGCCCAAGGGAGGGAGACACAGGATTGCATTTGCGCCACTCGCGTCCGCTCCATCTTCTGTCCCGTTCCCCTCTGATGAAACCGAGCAGGCCAAGCTCGCTCAGGTAATCATCCCAGTTTGATTTTTTTCGGCCATTAGTTTAGGTTTGGGGAATTTTCTGTGGTTTTCGATCTCTTGAACCGATTATTGGAGCTTGGAAGCGTCGTTGGTGTTTTCTTTACTTAAGTTCGTAAGTTATCATCCAGCTGTGCTTTGGCAAGCAAATTTTGGCTTTGATTCCGACTGGTTGGACTTTGGAAGAAGCTAAAACAGTGACGAAAGAAGGGCCATTTTTATACGTAGTATTTTGGAAGCATTCACTTAAAAAGTACTACAACTTTTGTTGAACACCTCTGTCACCTCAAATTGTAGACTTTAACTGATTAAATCCTATCATATAAGATGATCCAGTAAAAGCCTCAATCTTCTTCAGTTCTGGTTCAATTCTGATTTGTTGACATGCTTCTTTGATGAAAAAGGGTTGATGTAATAGTGTAGGGATTTGAGGTGGTTTATTGAAACTAATAAGGAATGGCGTGGTTTTTGATTTATTGTCATTATCTGTACTATATATCTAAGGAGTTTTGCTTGGGCTAGTGCTGTTGTAGGGTGAAATCACCCCCCTTGATGTCAGTCTAGAATGTTTGAACTCTATAGTGTAATTCCGGTGGTAATTTGACAATTGGGTAAATCCTTCTCGAATCCTGGTGTGTAGGTGGCCAAACGATTAGAGATCACTGGGAGGTATTTCAAGAGGTTGGGCAGCTTTGGATTTTGGGCACAACTCATCTGCACTGTGGTCTCTGCTGTGATTCTTTCGTTTTCCATAATTATCACTGGGAACATCACTTCCCCTTTCACATTTTATTCTACTGCAGCTGGGATTGCAGCTGCATTTATATCTGTATTTTGGTCATTTGGCTACATACGACTATCAGAGAGGCTTCGGAAGACTGCATATGATCCCTCCAAGGTATGAAACAGTGACGGAGATCAAGTTTTCAACACTTGCAGTTCTGTTAGACAGTTGTCCAAGTCTTTTTTCAGTGATTTGTATACATGTGTCTTAAGATTTATCTGGAGCTTGTGACCTATAATGACAATATTTTGGCCAGAATTTTGAACTAGAAGACCAATTCATTTATTTAAACATCACATAATAAACAATAATGTTGGCTTCCTAGGTGGCTTTGCTTGATGCCCCTCAATGATGATGTTACTGCTTACACCTTGGACCCATTTTTCTTCCAATAGACCTATTTCCTTTCTTATCTTGATTTTGTGAAGAAAAAGAGTCCAATTGTACATCTATTGAGAACATGGTTTAGGCTTGTATGTTATATTATAAGGTCAGCTTTTCATTTAACAGTCTTAGATTGTGCTTTAGTAGCAACCTATGTTTCACGGAATGGATGAGGAAACGGAACGATACGAAAACGGGAAACATCATATTTGTCACCGTTTTACATAGGTACAACTGGTATTGGTAACTAGAATCATTAGGAAGTATTTTATATCTCTCCATCAATTTAGGAATCATGACACAAGACAGTAGCCTGATATCATGACTTGCAGGCTCCTCCTCGTGCTGATGTTGTGAAAAGTCTGAAAAACGGAATAGTTGTAAATCTTTTAGGGATGGGTTCTGCTATTCTAGGCATGCAAGCAACAGTCGGGCTACTAGTTGCAAAGGCCCTCACGACTTCTGCTACTCCTTACTACCAGGGAGTTACTCCTGGATACAGCCCTGTTCTTGCCTTGGATGTTTTCTTAGTGCAGGTAATCTTTTCTTCGAGACTCCAAAAGCTCAGTATGAATTAACATCTAATGCCAATTTGGGGTTTAATGGTGATAACTGTGTCTTGTTGAAAATTTTTCGTCCATACACACTTGTTCAAGATCCTGTCATCTTGCTTTTATTAATGATAAAATCCATCATTTGGACATTTGGTGATACCATCCTTAAATTAGTTGCAATAAAACCTCATGTTATTAACATCCTATTGCAGGATAAAATGGTTTAAATGTTTGATAGGTTCCGTGCATCCTAAATAATGGATTCATTACTTCTCTAAAAATGTGAAGTTTTGGAAACTTGTTAAGGACACTCCCGTGATATTTTTGCAGGCATCAGCTAATACCATCCTCTCACACTTTTTGGGGCTTGTTTCTTCCTTGGAATTGTTGCGTTCCGTGACCGTATCCCCTTCACAACCTGCTCCTGTGCCTAAGATTGCATGATCTTCTCCATGATTCATGAAAGAGTCTCTCAAGTTCAAGATGAAAGGGTTTCGGGGAAGCGTAAGTCCCTGCATGATGAATGGTCCATTGGGGGTGCTTATTCTTGAGCATTTCCGATTTGGGGGTCAATAATTTCACTGAAAAAGGAAGTTGGTCTGGTATATCAATCAATCCATGTACGGTAGCAGCATCTCAGCTAAGTTTGTCTGTAGTTAAATGTAGGAGGATCTTTGTAGACTTTGATTGCAAGTAATCTCCTCTATGCAGGTATGTTCAGTATTCCCTGGTGGTTTTGAGGAGCTTGTCCGTTTACAACAAAATAATAATGCATTTTTTGTTTGTAATTTCTCATTATTTTTATAAAGTTTGTTGCTTTTATTGAATATGAACTACTTGGTGGATCATGTCAATTTTATTCGCTACATTTGGTATTTTTTTTAGACAGAATTAGCAAGTCTTACATTTCAAAATTAGTTAGTAAGAAAATGATATGAAATGATCAACTGCTATGATCAGGAATTAGTACAAGCTAGGAATTAGGATCAATATGTAGCTATATCCATCTGTTAAATAGCTTCTTCGAAACTGTGAGCAGTGATGATTTCATAATAAGCTACAACGATTTGGCATTCAACCTCTGAGCTCACTAGTCCCTTCCTTGTCTGATGACGCTGAAGTATGTTTCCTCTTTAATTTGCTCTGATACTCCTCTAACTCCTCTTCCTTCTTGTCGACAAACGACAAGAAGTTTTGGATCCGAGCTGCACGGGAGCTACCATGAGTTGGAGGATTGTACACCTCAAGAAGATGACGCTTGTACTTGCTCGTGATCATATAAAAGTAAATAGAGAGAGCAATCACAGAAACAATCCCACATAGAAGGAAAAGCCCTATAAAACTACTAAGTTGGAGCTGCTCCGTATCCCCTTCAGAGTCTAGAGGGATACAAGTTGTTTTTATCTTCTTTTCCCATGCACTAGTGATGTTTTGTAGGGTACCGTCCTCGGATATTTGAAGCAGAGCTGTAGACATGTCAACTGCAAGCGGAGAATCTCTAGGAAACGCCTAAGGAAAACAAATGTTTATCATTTTGCAAGAGCAATGCAATTGATCAGACTCGAGGAAAATTGATGTTGTGTTAAGAGATGCTTACAAAGCCCCAGCCGGCTCTGGTGAACTCCTGGCCAACGACGACAAACTGGCAGTATTTTGAAAGAAAGAGATCAATGTAAGGCCTTTCGTCAACAACTGCAGCTACAGTCCCATTTTGAAGAGCTCTGGCGTATTCCTCAGGTGAATTCAGAGCCTTCAATCTAGACTTGGGGATGCCAAGCTCCTGGATCATGTAGTTTTCTGCATAGGAGCCTACCTGGTATCCTATAGGCTCTGTACTCACTATCAATGAATCAATCCCCTTTATTGGTGAGGATAGTTGTTGAATAGTCAGGATAGAGGTTAGACTAGCTGTGTAGCTGGATTGAATTATCAATACTGCAAAGAGCCATATGAACATGACCACCTTGCCAGAAGTACTCAATGTGTTTTCTCCTGGAAAGTATCAAGAGAATTGAATCTTTGTCAGCAGCTTCTATAGTGAAATCTCACAATATGCAGAGGCTGTGTTTGAGTTTATACTTACTGTGGGCAAAAAACATGGTTGAGAAACCAAACCTGCAAGTATCAGAGAACAGCAAGGGCAGATGTTAGAGTTGTCAATCTGTGTAAAACGCGTAGGGATTGAGATGATTCAAACTCATGAACTAACCACAAAGCCGTCCCGATTTGTGCCCTTAGCGGTCCAGCAAATTCATCATTTATCCTGTGTTCAAGAATCCAGATAACTGCCCCAATAATTAGGATGAAAGCAGCTGTGACCGCCCACATCCCTGGAGTAAACGGCTTCAAGAACGACCATGCATTGCCGTGCAAATCCTTAGCTGGGGCTATGACAACTAGCCCGGATTCTGCGTATGGTTGAGTGAAATCGACTTTCTTGATCCTGCTTGTTATGATAGCAATGTCACCAACAGCAGCATCAATTTCCTGCAATATAGAAACAAGCCAAGTTATCATGATGCATATTGGGATTCATTACATATGTTGATCTTTGCACTTACATTTGTTGTGATCTTGTTGATAAGTTCATCATAATTAGGGTTCTGATGCCTATCTCCAAGCAACTCAAACTCAAAGGGGACCGGATATGGAAGCAGCTTCACTGCAGCAAGAAACACATCAATACAGTACCCACCATGAATGTGAGAGTTCTGGTCTGCTACAACAAACCCTTGAAAGCTAACGCGATACGGAACTCCTATTCGTAGTCTCCTTCCATTGTGCGGAAAAATCCAACCGCGAGGCTTCTCCGTCTTCCCTCCCGGCCAAACCACATCAGACAATTGCTGGCTAACCATCGAATGGTTAGCTGGTTTTCTATACAGAGACTCAGGAGGCACAACCGAGAGCCCCGAGTAATGGGACCAGTATCCAATCAGTTTCATTTGATCTTCTACAACATTAAGAATGTCAAAAGATGTATGAAACAAGGATCTATCTTGATCAACGATGCAATGCCGACCAGTTACTCCAGCAAATGAAGTTTTCAGAATCAGGTCGAGTAGGGTTCGTCCTCCATTGAAAATGCTCAATGCATTCAAGTTTAGAATCCCCTCTCCAGCCGAAGCCAAAAGTGGATCATCAGAGAACGATATATTGTTCCCTCTATGAAAAAACGACCCAAGAGAATGAGCAAGCAACCAAACGGTATCATAAGCATATAAACCGGAAGCAGTCAATCCAATCGAATCGTTGCTTAAGCTCTTCCACTTAGAGATAAATTCCTTCTTCCTATCCGAGTCAGGAGTATGAAGGCGAAGTGTCAAAACTCCTTGATAGGACTCGAAAATCTTTGGGTTATGCAACGATTTCGCGTCCAAGACAGTGGAGAGCCAAGAAGTGGCTATCCAAACATACCCGTCCGTGATCATGTTGAGCTCCTCGGCTATTTTGAGAAGCCGCGGGCCTAAAAGAGTCGTTGTGTGTGCAATGATCACCCTAGACTCCATCATCTTAACTTCATTCAGAGCAGCTCTTATAGATGCTTCGTCGGCGCGTATGTCAGGTGGGAGAGCAGCTTTGTATGATATTTTACAACGCCGTTCAGCTAACTTGGTACCCAGCACACCGATTCCGTTTCTGCTTTGATCATCCTCAGTGAACACAACCGTTACCTCGGACCAACCATAGAAGCTGACGAGTTCAGCAATGGCGGTCATCTGAAACAAGTCATTGGGCGCAGTTTGGACCAAGTAAGGAAACTGGATGGGAGAGAGGGTGGGATCAAGCGCTGTGAAGGATAGCAGGGGGACGTGGAGCTGGTTCGAGATGTGCGATAGCACCCGTGCCATCACTGAAGATTGAGGCCCGATTATCGCAACTGTGTCCATCTTCATGAACTGCAAAGCTGTTATATATCATCTAACAAATTAACTCCAAAATTACATAACTTAAAGTAACCTGAATTTAAAATCACCGTATATTAGTATCTAAACTCTAGCCTAGGATAGTGGCTCATAGGGGTCGTTTGGTATCAATATCATATTTGGTATTTTAGGATATCGGTATTAAAATAACACTCTGGTACATGAATACCCTATTTTGATACATATATTTTTTTTTTGACGGTATCAGCTTCCTTCTATCAATATTCTTTCTCTTCATATTTCTTCTCCCGACCTTCCCTTCTCCTTCCTCCTGCCGCCACCAACCCTACCATCCTGATTCTGTTTACCAAGTAATGTTTCCTTCGGGATCGTTTTGCATTTTGAAGGAATTGAAATCGATTGTTTCACTTGCACTTTAAGGATGTTTGAATTGATTGTCCCTGTCCTTCCTCCTTGTCCCTGTCCTGAACTAATCTGGCAATTAGGGTTGTTTGATTCCCATATCTTAATACTGGTATCAATTTGATATCCATATTTTGATACTCATATCTAATACCCATACCGGGTACCTTTAATTAGTATATCGATACCAAACGACCCCCTAAGTATGACCAAAAGAAGACTTGATTACTTGGTGATTGGTTGGAAGGAGAAAAAAAGATGAACATCATGGATAAGTATAGATTGAGAAGGAATTGATCACCTCCCATGATGCCTAGGAAGCCACTGAAGTTGGAATCATGTATATGCAGAGAGAGTTTTTGACCGGCGAGAACAGTGGGATGGGAATTGACATCACTCACAGCTGCTTCCATAGCGATCTTCGAAACTTTCCCGTTTACAGTACCCATTGAGAAGATTGCCCCGACGTTCAGTGTCGTATCCATACCCGAGTGTTCTTCGGAGCAAACTGACCGAATGCTCAAAACAACTCCAATCCACCAAAACACCAAAACTCTTTTCATAATCTTCAATCTATGGATGACCTCTTACTAATCTCAACAAGGTACTTAGCTAGCTGTAGATGAGAGTTATATTCTTGGAGTAGACAGGTATATCTTGTGTGGATACCTTATATGAATCAAACATATGACAGACGTTTTAAGAATACTAAAGAAAACACTTGTTTCCTACCTAAACAAAGTATCAAGTTACAATTAAGCTAGCTAGGCACATGATTAAGGATGAAATGTGAGATGAGGCATGCATGCATGCAAAAGGGAGCTAGAACGCACAAGTTTGATTGAAAGGTTAAGCACCCACTTGCAAAACTGGTAGCTTTGGATTGAGGAGAAGGCTAATTAAGCTCACCTTTTTTGCTGCAAAAGGGAACATTTGGCCTGTTTTTCACTCTCTTTAGTCATAATGGACCAATTTATAAGGTTTGCTTTTTATGTATGGAAAAACAAAGAACAATAAATTAGTTCATGAGTGGTGGGCCTCAATATTGGCAAGAAAAGGGTCAAAACTTAATTAATTCACATGAAAAGGACGAAAACGTACTTGCTTTTAGGTGTATTAAACTTAGTACCGTATAGATTAAGATATTAAAAGACATTTTGTTTATTAACCTGAGAATTTAAAATTTTATGTTTGTATTCTTTTAACTTTTGATTATTCCTCTTTAAAACATCGATTTAAAAGCTTGCAATAATATCGAAATTAGTAATACGAACCTAAAAAGACCGAATTCGACCATACTTGGACCGACCATAGACATCACGATCGGTCATTAGAAATGCCATGGGACATATATGGACGAGGATCTTTAACATGGCTCGTTTATGAAACCTTTATATCCGTTACTGTCAACCGGGCATACAACTGCCACTTTTAAATGAAGGCCATTTTAAGTTATGGTCGTTTATGGTCAATACTTGAAGATTACATGTTCCAAAATACTACAACCTAACCCAAAAAATGGCTTGATCAAATTTCCAAGTTGGGCTAACTTGACAGGTTCAAATACAGTAAGTCCTGCTGCATACAAACTAATGAATCCTCACCTCTGAAACATCAACTCTAGTGTTCCACCATTCCTCTATAAAGCTTATAAAAGCTCGAATCAATTATCCCCAACCCCAAAAACCAAATCATACATGTTGGACCTTGAATCTTCGTAGAGATTCAGTTCCAACTCAAAAGATTAATGGTGTACAAAGGACTGAGGAAGCCTAACCTCAATCGAAAATCCTTTCTCCTGTTGAAAATATCACAAACACAAAGGAACTCAGAATGCAGAGCAAGCCAGGAATGAAGAACACAGCTCTCCAGCTCTCAGGACTCGTGATGTCTAAATCAGCGCTCTTAGCAGCCTCAAGAAGCTGCCCCGTGAGCTTAACCCCAACAATACCAGCTAAGGTACCAGCTGTGTTTGAAACTCCCATAACAATCCCTGCATATCTTGGAGCTATGTCCATGTGGTTCACTGCAAACCCGGCTCTACCAAGGGCCAAAAACCCAAGGGCCACCGATGAGCAAAACACAGCTCCTCCTGGTGTCCTGAAAGATGGAAGAGCCATCAATGCTACAGATGACACGATAAACCCTATGGTGTTTAGAAACTTTCTCGTCCTGGTCACTGACATGATCTTTCTTGTGATGAAGTGATCTGCCATCACTCCACCAATGTTTGAGAATATGAACATATTGAAATACGGCATCATCTTTGACGAACCCATATCCTGAAGGCTAAGCTGAAGACCCTGTTCGAAGTATGTAGGGAGCCAATTCATGAGCACGTACAAAGCATAATGGAACGTGAAATTGTTGACAACAATAGCCCACACGGGTAAGCTAAAGAAGATTCTTTTCCAAGGTATTTGGCCATTTTTTGCTGAACTCTGCCCATGCTCTGCTTTTATCTTATGGTTACCTTTAACAGGCAATAATGCTTCACCGAAACCAGCAGCAGCAGCTTTCGGATGCTCAGAACGGGGAGGATCTGAAGCATACTTGAACCATAGTAGAGACCACAAGCCTCCCAACGCAGCTTCAGATACAAAGACGGCCTGGGGGCCATTCAAGTTCACTAGTGTCGGAATCAAAAGCATTCCAGCGGCTGCACCAAGGTACATCCCTGATGTCGTTAGGGAAACAGACCTAGAACGCTCATGTGGGGGGACCCATTGAGCGAGTACTGTGTGAATTGAAGGAAATATAAACCCTTGTGCTACGCCAACAAGGAGGCGAGCAATGACTAGAACCATAACTCGGTTTGGATCAAGTGGAATCAAAAAACAAGTTGCAGACCACAGAACAAATGAAAGGAGAAGAACGCGTCTTCCACCAATCTTCTGAGCTGTCCATCCTCCCGGTATCTGAGAACATGCGTATCCATAGTAGAATGTAGAGAGTATTGTACCTTTGCTCGACTGATCCACCCCAACAGCATCTGCTGCGATAGTGTAAGCAATTGAAAATCCAACTCGCTCAATATAGCAAACTGCTGTGCAGACGAAGGTTAGAAGAACAATCAGGTAACGCTTTGGAAACTTATTTTCTTGCATACTTGCGTGAATCTAGAAACACGTTTCCTTAGTACTTGATCCAGTTTGCTATCCACTCCCTCCCAACACCCTAAGATTCAACTGCTCAAAACTTTTTACCAGTTTACTAGTAGTTGGCTGTGCATAAAAAATAATTTTGTTTCCTCAGAGATGATCATACACTGAGCCTGAAAAGAAGATATATAAATGATGAATATTTTATTGGGTTAAAAGAAAACAACCAAATGCTTCAAATGATACAAAGAATGAAAATGTTCATATTCTGCTAAAATCATATAATAATTGCGGGAAGAACCACTAGAGTGATCACAAATTTAACTTCTTTCCATCAACTGCCCATGCAAAGAAAGGATCCAAAATAGCTCAGTAATGATAAAGACCTGCAACACTATTCGATCATCTGTGGTAATAGAAAATTGTAAAAATTACTAAAATGGGGGCGTACGTCAGTTTTCAACTCCAGCTTCCTTGAGCCAATCGCGAGAATTGAGTGAGATAAACACACCAAGAACCAAATAACTAAAGGAAAGGCCCAAGAATTGCTTTAATTGGACAGTGAATCGAAATCTTGGAGAAAAACAACAAATTCCCCAAACCTCACAAAGAAACCCCAAACCTCGATCACCCTATAGCAAAAAACCCCTACATTAGAGAATATGTGAAAGCATATGCCACAATCAAAGTCAATGCTCAACGAACCATACTCATAAACAAGAACGAATTCAAGGGAAAGAAGAGCTAATCTTGAAAACGTACAACGAGCACAATGCGAAGATTTGGAAATGAGTCAACTGATACAAGTCAGACGAATCAATCAAGATGGACAAAGCAATGAAACAATTACCTCTAAACAGCAACTTGATAGATCCTTGGAATTCTATTCGGCCAGCAGATTCGGAATTTGAGGTCTTGAGTTGAGAATATCGAAACCGGTAAAATTCCAGGCAAAGATGCAAGGAAAAGAGGAGAAGGATCAGTGGCGATCGATGAAGAATGGCAATGGAGAAAGGGATAGAAGTCAACGCAGAGACGAAGTCGTGGGGTGATGGACTTCTCTCTCTTCAAGAAACAAGGCTGCTTGGTGTTGGTGGCGGTGGTGTGTGTAATGGTGATGAACGACCTCAACTTCGGAAGCCGTACGTGAAGGACTCACTCAGAGAAGGCGAATTTATTTAATTTTTCTCCTTTTCTTTATCTTTAATAAGAAATTAAGAAGGTTGTTGTCTAGACTCTATATATGACAAAAATGTTCGTGAAAAGTAGTGGGATGAATATCACATCGGATTGATATCTCAATTCTCACATGGTATGTGTTTCATTCATATTATATTGTTGATAGTAATGATGGATATTATTTTTAATAGAAAAAATAGAAAGAAATAAATATTCAGTCTTTCATAGAAAAAAAATAAAAAGAAATGATGTTGAAGTTTGATATAGAAAATGGTAGGATGAAAGGTATGATTGTTCTAAGACCATTCCGGTTTTCAATTAAATTTATTGGATGAATTAATGATTGCATCTCAATTAATTTTTTTTTTTTTTGATAAAAGACGAATCGACAAATAATTTTAGTGAAACGCGGATTATGGAAGGAAGACCCTTTAACTCCTATACTCTTTTAACTTGAGATCGAACTGAAATTCTTGTGAGAAACATCCTGTTCCTTTAACAACACAAAATATTGGTTTTTCATTAACAAAAAATTAATTGCGAGAAACCCCCTTCTTTGCAGAACTTTTGTTGCTCCACCATATTCTATCCAAACATATTGGTCTTATTGCTCCTTAGATTCTTATAGTGCCAAATGAAAATTAACTCCTCGCCATCACGCGGGAGGCCCAACAAGCATTCGATATCATGAAGTGTGGTAGATATCACCCCAACAGAGAGGAAATGTGTTGGTCAATAGTTACCCACGCTCGACTCAACTTGGGCAAACGCGGACAAGTCCGCCCGCTCAAGAAAATTGGGCTTGCCGGGCCGGGCTCAACGGCTTGGTCGGGCCGCAAGCCCATATTATTATTATTATTATTATTATTATTATTATTATTATTATTTAATATAAATATGTAAAATATAAAAGCATTAGTAGGAATCGAACTTAAGACCTCATGGTAGGTTCAAATGTCCACAACTATTAGGCAACTTTGATTTATATGTTAAAATTTTATTTATTTTATATTTAATATATATAGTTTTTCTTTTTTAAAAATATAAATGGTACCCGCCCGCCCGGCACAAATCCCGACTCGGGCGAGTACGAACAAGACCTCATGCCCGCATTTCGGGATCGATTCGAGTCCGGCCCGGGAAAACAAGTAAAATACCATCCTTAGTCATGTCATTCATACGCTTAAAATGAACATGTCCAAGTCGTGCATGTCATTTAACAAAATCACAATTGGAAGAAGAAGACAATGTAAACAAACTATTCTTATTTATATTAGTATTAGAAAGTTTATTACATAAAGAGAGAAGAAACATATTGTTGTTCCAATGGCCAAAGCCTACAAATGTGCCTCTCCTATATAATACATAGCGGTCGGCTTCTATGACTTGCTTGAAGCCAAACCTATTGAGTACATCATCAAAAACCACATTCTTTCTAATGGCCGGTGCATGTAGTACATTTGACAAGCCTAGAGTCTTCTCACTTGTTAAGTATAGATCAACCCGTCCTCTTCCTATAACATGGGTGGTAGACTCGTTTCCCATATGTATGAAAGCTCCATCGTTAGCAACAACGTATGCCATGAATTAACGCCGATCTTTACAAACGTTAGTTGTTGTACCCGAGTACACCCACCATCCAAGGTCATCATCCTGCATTGACAAACATTCAAAAGTTAATGACACATAATTCAAATCAAAATTTATATCAAAGTTAGAATCAAGACTCATAAATGAGTCACCTTGGTTTGGGGGTTTTTGGCCACTTTGGCCTCCACCCTGTAAATCCATCGCCCTTAACCTTGCAATCCCGTTTGAAGTGGCCAGTCTTGCCACACTTCCAACAAGAACCTTTTGGTTTCTTGTCAACATTATCCCTCTTGAACTTCTTGGACTTATTTCCCTTGTCCTTGCCTTTGTCCTTTCCTTTGGACCTCTTCCTTTTGCCCTTACCATCCATCATATTGGCGTGGTGGAAAGTAGAAGTTTTATACTCCTTCTTGATTCCCACCCCTCTTGTGCCCTAAGCCCTTATTTAATTTGAAGGTAAGAGTCAAGTTCCACCAACGTGAGTTCTTCCTTCTTATGCCTTAGCACATGGCGAAAGTCCTTCCATGAAGGAGGAAGCTTATCCATTATAGACGAAACCGCAATGGCCTCATCCATATTCATGACATGTTGAGTGAACCTGCCAAGAATCCGGAGCAATTCATTGTATCGCTCCATTACCAGCCTTGAGTCCACCATTTTATATGAGTTAAAAATCCGAGACTAAGAATTTGCGAGATGAAGCATCCTCCGCCATATACTTAGACTCCAATTGATCCCACATTGACGTTGATGACTCTACACTTTGGTAGACATCAAATAATGCACCACTCATGCCATTGAGAATATGACCACGACATATGTAGTAATCATTATCCCATTTGCTCCTTTGTCGGACAACCTCAATCTCCTCCACCATATCATCAACCGGCTCGGCCGGTCTAGATGTAGTGAGTACATAAGCGACTTTTAGTGTAGTCAAGAGGAAGTGCATTTTATTTTTCCACCTCCTAAAGTCTACACCCTCAAACTTATCCAACTTCCCAAAACTAGAAGTCATTTCGGTCATTAACGTCTTACTCATTATTGATCAATCCAATTCTACAAAACAATAAACAATAAATACACTTAGAAGATTGTTGGATTTTCGGTGTCTGGTTTTAGACCAAAGGGGCGTAGTCTCACTTATGTGAGTAGACGGTTCTCCCAATTGCCAATTAAATTAATATAGTTATCTTGAATAAAAAACAAGTTATTAACCAAGGGTTTGTAATCTCCACAAAGGAGTAGACGAAACTCAACCAAGAGTTTGTAATCTCCATAAAGGAGTAGACAAAATCCAATCAAGAGTTTGTAGTCTCCAAAGGAAAAGACAAAACTCAACCAAGAGTTTGTAATCTCCAAGGAGTAGATAAAACTCAACCAAGAGTTTGTAATCTCCAAAAAGGAGTAGATGTTACGCTAAGATTGTGACATGCAAAAGTCTTAAATTTATAACTCGTTATATTTTTCCTAACTCCTAGCGAACCCACAGTGTATGGGTCGTTTTGTAGCAAGGATAGTATTCCGAGGTCGAACACGAAGACTAAGGTGAAATCAAATCAACAAGTGATCATAGATAGTGTGAATCTAGTCTAAGAAAAGAGAAAGAAATAAAGAAATGAAAATCATGATATTTTTGGTTTGGTTTTTGTGGTGATCAAGCAAAGATCACAAATCAAGCAAGATAATAAAACAAACTAACAACTCAAGCTAGCAAAACAAACAAGTAACACAAGCACAAAATATGTGATCAAAGAGAGAAGAGTGGATTCTAGAGGTCAAGATTTCCGGTTATGGCATTGGACTCAAGCTTCTAAAGATTCTAAGGACAACGCTGCGGTGTTGGGAAAGGGTGTTTCTCTAATGGAAGCAATTACCGGGTAAGTCTCTCGCTTCACTAATCCCGCATCAAACTCCTATTACCGGGTAGGTCTCAAGGGGTTAAAGTAGGGAATTCTACACAAACCGGACTCTACTTAAGGGGAAAACCTCTCCTTACCGGGTAAGTCTCGGAAAAGGCAAGTCTCAAGCAACAATCCTAGCACACTCAATCCAATAGCGGCTTATGAGGCTCACTACTACCTAGAGTTCATCATCTTAGGTATCTAAGATCGGAAATTACCGGGTAGGTCTCTTCCCTCACTTAGGTTGCTAGCATTAGGTGACCCTAAGCTATATTATGCTTAATAAACACTAGGATTCCAACAACCTAACATCCTAACACACAGATTTATCAATTAAAGAGCAACAGAGAGAAAAATCGGGTGGATCATATCATAAATCGGACGATCTGGCTATGAACAGGTCGATTTTCTCGTCTGGGTTAGGTTTTGTGCATACGAATCATCCTAAACTAACATACAAGTCCATCCTATCATCACCCAAGCCATAACCATCAATCCATCACTCCAGAATCACAATAAACTAGCCAATAATATGCATTTCAAGATCCAAAATCATTACACAAGCATACATGGTTTTCATAGATAGATGATGAAAGATAAGCAACTAAAATCAATAAATCTCAGCTGAATATAAGTTTAAGCAAGACTTACAACCCCTCAAAAGAAGTTCCAAAACGTTTCTAACAATCCTTCCAAGAGTTCTTCAACCAAAATCACCAAAAATCACTCAAAAACTCACTTTCACCCTCAATTTTGGTGTTCTTCTTCTTCCCCCAAAATGAGAGAGTTTTTCTTCTTCTCCAAGTCTATCCTCCAATTTGGAATGAGGTGTGTGTGTGAGAATGTGGGAGAGCTCCCCTGGCAACAGCTTGCAGGACCACTTATATTCTCCATCAAGAGCAAGGCCGGACAAAGAGATCGTGGGACACGTGGCTTAAGTTGTCAAAGGCCAGAAAATCGACCCAGTCAGATAAATCGGCCGATTTTCCTGAGTGCTGGTCCGATTTTCTTCAACAGAGGCTTGTTATGATCGTCTAGCCATGAGTTGCTCCATTGCTTGCACCAATAAGGGTTCTTATGTCCTTCATTGCTCCAATTATGTTCCTTCAAAGCCTTGGATGTGTACCACCATGAGGCTTGACCCTCGAATGTATCAATTAATGTCCAAAAGATCCCCGAAATACCTACAAAACCGACAAAAGCTCGTGTAGACGTCTTTTCTAGAAATATGCACAAAATGAGTGTAAACGTCATGAAATAATGCCAAACGTGCATGAATAACGGGAAAACTATCTAAATGAATGCCTATACTAACGTCATAAATCACGTTATCAGTAGACAAAACTCTAATAGAAGTTAAGTTCAATTGCAAGTCTTATAAACCGGTTTATATATTGAAACCATTGACTTGGAATATGTAATGAGTCATTCATAAATGAATTTTCCTTCTAAGTGTATTCTCCCCTACACCGGAAATATCCAAATACCTTAGTGGGATAAAACGTTACACGTTACAAAGACTAAGTAAGAGACTTACTTGTCTTACTTTGTAGAAAGAGTATTCCTAGATTTTGTCAATACAAAACCAAACTAAGATGGATGTCTATCCTTTGTCAATACAAAGGAACTATACCGATCTTTCGAGTTTTGCAAACAAGCTTATAAGAAGGCTTATCCAATGTCAATACTATGGAATTAAAAGCTTTATTGTCGCAAAAACAAATGTGAAATCAAGTGCAAATGGTTCTCCATTTTATAGGCATAGGGGGCTACGGTTTTGGGGAGTTATAACCTCAAAAAGGCGGTTAAAATCGGTTATGGAAGTTACGTGGAAGTTACTTGGAAGATGGGCGTTGAAGCCCTAGAAAACCCGAGGCCCACATAGGGAGCCCAAAACCACTCCCCGGAGCAAGCTTAGAGCTTGCTTAGAGCTTGCTTATAGCTTGCTTAGAGCTTGCTTATAGCTTGCTTAGAGCTTGCTTAGAGCTTGGTCCAAACTGTTCGCTCCAAACGGTGTGTGCAAGCTTTAAATTTATAACCCAAGAAGTATGCTTAAAATAAGGATGCGAACCCTCAGTGTACGGATCAATTATAGTAAAAGCAAGAATTCCGGGGTGTCGATCTCAGGGACTTAGGTGAAACAAAGCAGGTATAGGTTGTCAACATTTCAACTAACCACAAAAGCGATTAAAACAATCAAAGATGATAATATAGTCAATTAACAAAATATGCAAATTCTAGGGATTAAAGCATCCAGTTGTGATTCCAACTCAAGATCTCAAGATAAGCGGACAAAGCTGAGATTTTGCAAAGGGAAGGTGTTACTAAAGTGGAATAGATCACCGGGTAAGTTTCACTACTCACAATCCCAAGTCAAAGAACCTATCACTGGGTAAGTCTCAAGGTACTAAGGAAAGGAACTATAATCTCAAACTAACACACCAACTAAGGGAATAGAATCAACCTTTACCGGGTAAGTCTCAAGCTAACTCACAAAGATGGAATGAAGGCACACTCAAACCCCAATAAAGGATAAACCTTTATTACCTACACTTATGATATTGGGTAAACAAACTAAGGAATTACCGGATAAGTCTCATCCTAAGCTTGCATTGAACCAGGAAAGGTGTAATAAGAATAGGATTTGGCACACTCTAACACTTAACTCCCAGTTTCGGATCTGAAAAGGTCACCTCGGTCAGTCAAGTTTCACCCCGGCCGAGATGTTCATCGACTGAACGAGATGTTCTAGGGTTAAGGATAAAGACTTGAGCTTTCAGGGTCCTACTGGAATTTAAGATTATTCTATCATTGTTTTTCCCACAACTTTCAGCCAATCACCCTAGAATCGCACAAAGAAATTAGCCACTCATCATCATGAAAGCAATAATCAGATATATGGGAAGAGAATGAATATTTGAACACAAAAACCTTAAGAACAAGGCTTCAATAACTTAATCAAATAAATAAATCAGCGTTCCTTGGATTACAAATCCAACAAGACAATCAACAAGAAGGGAATCTAAGAAAGTCTTACAAATCCCCTTAAAAGCTATAATAAGCTATGAACTTCCTTCCTTCAATTTTCAAACTTCCTTCAAAAAATCCCTTCTAACTGCCGCTTCTTCAATCTCCAAGTGCTACGATGGTAGCGGGTTGCTGAATTTGTGGAAAATCCAGCCCTTTATATAGGAGAATTATCTTCCAAGGATAATAATATCTTAAAAAGATAATTTTCTAATAAAATATATCCATATCTTTAAAATAGATCTCTAAAATATATGATCTTCCTTCCAGAAATCCAGCCCAAAAACATAAGAACTCCCTTTCCAAAAATAAAAGATCTCAGCCAAATAAAATATATCTCGCCGCGTCGAGGGTTTTCGTCTCAGTCGGGGCGCTCCTCTAGATCACCTCGGTCGAGGTGACTCTGTGGTCAACCGAGGTGAATCTCAGCTGAAGGTGAAATCTCTTAAATCTGGTCCAAAGTAAATCTTCTTTGTTAATTCCAAGCTTCCTGGTTTCTTCCTTAAGCTCCAGAATATAGCTCCAACGACTCCTTAGCTCCTTTAGCTCCATTTTAGTCCAAAATGTGCCGTTTTACCTACGATTACAACGAAACTTGGTGCAGACCTCGATTCCCGCAAAGGTAGATGAAATGACAATAAAATCACATAACATACATTCAAACATGCAGATTATTGAAGATAAAACGTCTAAACATGTCCCAAAATATAGACTATAATTCATGCTATCACAAACACTTCCAATGAGCTTCATTCACTTTAAATATAGCTAGGGTAAGCTTCAAGATCTACAAATACTCAATATCTTAGCTCAAGCTAGTGTAGCTCTTAAAGAAGCTCACTAGCTGCTTCATTGACATTCACTAAGTATTTGAACTTGGATTGCTCCCAATTTTTAACCACATATTATTTAGCCAATATAAGGCCTAAGAACCAAAGGTGTGCCGATAAAATATGGCTAAAAAGTCTCAAATGTTGGCCTTCTAAAATCTAGCATAAGTTGACCTTATCGTGAATCATCTTGCTTTGATTCGACTCCCTTACAATACTAGTTGCTCTTAGTTCCGGTCACTTGGATTGCCCCCCGCAACCCGGACCAGAGTGACACACATGTGAACAATTCATTGCACCTTGTCTCAAGACAAGCTCAATGGTTACAATGAAGACTTAGCCCAAATCTCCAACATTCCTCCCCCATTTGAGCAAAGTCAAAAAACTTTTAATAGACATACATCCAAACAAAATATTCACATAATCATAAAGATCTTTCGATTGAATTTATTGAATTATTATAATTACACATTCTGCACTAAAGAATTGTGGTGTTCTAATAGATTGAACCACTTAACTTGTTTAAGTACATGAAGGCAACATACACGAAATTTACATTTTCTTTACAAATAAATGACACATTTAAAGGCTATTGTGTCCTAATCCTCTAATAAACATATAGGCGAGTCGACCATCTACTCCCTTGAAGAATCCTTGACACTTTACGTTTGCGTAGCCAACTCTCTTTTGATCTTGCACCTATGATTGCAATTTTTCAAAAGAGTTGTTAATAAATTACATATTTCAAACTATATATATTATATAGGCATAGAGCATTACCTTGGATGGACATTTTATGCTCACAACTTCTTGGAATGGGATTTCCTCATTGAATTCGACTAAGACATCAAGCCATAGGCGAATTGGGTGTCCCACGACAAGTCGTTTTCAATTTAGGTCTTTAACCCCATCCCTTTGGCTGACTTTCGAACTAAGTCCTTAGCTAAGCTCTTGGTTAAGTGATCGGCTATATTATTGTGTATTCTCACAAAATCGATCGATACTATACCGTGAGTTATGAGCTCTCTAACCAAGTTATGTCTCACACCAAGATGTCTTGATTTACCATTGTACGTTTGGTTATAAGCTTTAGTCAACGTAGCTGCACTATCACAATGAAATGAGATAGGAGAAACCGGTTGTGGCCATAGAGAAATTTCTAGAACCAAATTTCTTAGCCATTCAACTTTCTTACTGGCAGCGGCAAGTGACACAAACTCGGACTCCATGGTCGAGGTTGTGATGCCCGTTTGCTTCTTTGAAGCCCACAAAATGGCACCACCACCTAACAAGAAAATTATCATGTGGTGGATGAGTGATCATCTAGATTAGTGATTCATGACGCATCCAAGTAGCCTTCTATCACCGAAGGATACTTACTATACAAGATGCCAAAACCCATGGTCCCCTTGAGGTACCTAAGCACACGCCTTAGTGTCTTCCAATGTTGTGAGCTAGGACAACTCGTATACCTACTCAATTTACCAATAGCAAAAGAAATATCTGGCCTAGTGCTAGTCATTGCATACATGCAACATCCTATTACTTGTGCATACTCTAGTTGAGTGACAACTGATCCTTGGTTAGACATCAACTTCTCGCTTGAGTCCATAGGAGTACTAACAATTGTACTTTTATCACATTGGAAGCGTTTGACAATCTTCTCAATGTAGTGTGATTGTGTGTGGCTTAAGCCTTTAGCATCACGATTGATTCTTATGCCTAGAATCACATCCGTCTCACCTAAGTCTTTCATAGAAAACTTATTGGACAAGAAATCCTTAGTGAGATCTACTTGTCTTTGCTTTGCTCCAAAGATCAACATGTCATCAACATATAAGCATATAATCACACCTTGACCGGTATGATCAAACTTACTATAGACACACTTGTCAGCCTAATTTATCTTAAATCCATTTGACAATACGACATCATCAAACTTTTGATGCCATTGTTTTGAAGCTTGCTTTAGTCCATACAAGGATTTGACCAAGCGACACACTTTGTGCTCTTGTCTTTTTAAACAAACCCTTCAAATTGTCTCATATACACTTCCTCATCTAGATCACCATTAAGGAATGTTGTCTTGACATCTATTTGATGAATCACTAGATTATGTATAGCCGCCATAGCTATTAATAACCTAATGGTTGTAATCCTAGCCACCATATCATATGTGTCAAAGTAATCGACATCTTCCCTTTGTCTAAAGCCTTGGATGACCAAGCGTGCTTTAAACTTGTCAATGGAACCGCCAACTTTCATCTTCCTCTTGAAGATCCATTTGCATCCCAAAGGTTTGCAACCGGAAGGAAGGTTGGCTAACTCCCATGTATGGTTGCCCATAATGGAGTCTATCTCCTCTTGGATTGCTTCCTTCCAAAAGGCAACATCTTGAGACTTTATGGCCTCGTCAAATGTCTTTGGATCCTCATATATATATATATATATATATATATATGTAAGTAAGAGTGACGATCCATTTCATTATCCCTTGACCCTTCAACCAAGAACACTTGGAAAATTGATTTTTGGGACAAATTAGTGCTCATGGGAGTAATCCTTGGCAAGTCAAGCCCATGGACGCTTGCCCATGATTCATCTTGAATCTACGATGCTTGTTTGGGTGTTCCTCATCTAAGGTCATGTTGATCACTTCCCTAGGCCTAGGAGCCGAGGTTAAGCAATCTTCATCAAAGATGGAATCCCTAGACTCTATTACGGTATTAACCGAGATGAAGTCATTTGGTTCTATCACATAGAACCTATAAGCTTTGGAGTGTTCGTCATAGCCAATGAGCACACACTCAACACCTCTTTCATCTGAAGTCTTACGTTTTGTTGTCATTGAACCTTACTATGGCTCGATATCCCCAAACTCATAAGTAATGTAGGGTTGACTTCCTTTTGAACCATAGTTCGTAAGAAGTCTTCTTGCTTCTTTTGTTGGAACACGATTAAAAAAGTAGTTTTCCATGAGCATAGCTTCACCCCAAAAGTAATTCTTAAGAACCGAGTAAGACAACATTGCATTGACCATCTCTTTAAGCACTCGATTCTTTCGTTCGGCCACACCAATTGATTGTGGTATGTAAGGTGTCGTGGTTTCATGTATAATCCCGACAGTCTCAAAGTATTCCTTATCCATAAATTCACCACCACGATCCGTGCGTAGTCTTTTTATTAAGGTACCTTGTTGCAACTCAGATTCATTTTTGAATACATAGAATTTGTCTAAGTCATCACTTTTTGCAAAGAGTATATATACATAACAATACCTAGAGTAATCATCTATGAATGTTACGTAGTACTTCTTCTTTCCTAATGAAGGAGTAGAGTGCAAGTCGCCTAGATCCGAGTTAACTAAGTCGAGCATTGATTGTTCTCTTTCAACTCTAGGAAATGGAAGTCTTGTTATCTTGGTCAACATGCACGTTTTACACTTGTCTTTTGGCAAGTCAAGTTTTGGTAAAATACAATCCTTAGTCATGTCATTCATACGCTTAAAATGAACATGTCCAAGTCGTGCATGCCATTTAACAGAATCACAATTGGAAGAAGAAGACAATGTAAACAAACTATTCTTATTTATATTAGTATTAGAAAGTTTATTACATAAAGAGAGAAGAAACATATTGTTGTTCCAATGGTCAAAGCCTACAAATGTGCCTCTCCTAGATAATACATAGCGGTCGGCTTCTATAACTTGTTTGAAGCCAAGCCTAGAGTACACCACCAGAAACCACACTTTCTAATGGTCGGTGCTTGTAGTACATTTGAAAAGACTAGAGTCTTGCCACTTGTTAAGTATAGATCAACTCGTCCTCTTCCTAGAACAGGGGTGGTAGACTCATTTCCCATATGTATGAGTGCTCCATCGTTAGCAACATCGTATGTCTTGAACCAACGCCGATATTTACAAACGTGAGTTGTTGCACCCGAGTCCACCCATCATCCAAAGTCATCATCCTACACAGACAAACATTCAAAAGTCAATGACACATAATTCAAAACAAAATTTATATCAAAGTTAGAATCAAGACTCATAAGTGAGTCACCTTGGTTTGGGGGTTTTTGGCCACTTTGGCCTCCACCATTTAAATCCATCGCCCTTAACCTTGCAATCCCGCTTGAAGTGGCCAGTCTTGCCACACTTCCAACAAGAACTTTTTGGTTTCTTGTCAACATTATCCCTCTTGAACTTCTTGGACTTATTTCCCTTGTCCTTGCCTTTGTCCTTTCCTTTGGACCTCTTCCTTTTGCCCTTGCCATCCATCGTATTGGCCTCGTGGGAAGTAGAATATTTATCCTCCTTCTTGATTCCCCCCTCTTGTGCCCTAAGCCCTTGTTCATTTTGAAGGTGAGAGCCAAGTTCTACCAACGTGAGTTCTTCCTTCTTATGCCTTAGCACATGGCGAAAGTCCTTCCATGAAGGAGGAAGCTTATTCATTATAGACGAAACCGCAATGGCCTCATCCATATTCATGACATGTTGAGTGAACCTCCCAAGAATCCGGAGCAATCCATTGTATTGTTCCATTACCGGCCTTGAGTCCACCATTTCATATGAGTTAAAAATCCGAGACTAAGAATTTGTGAGATGAAGCATCCTCCGCCATATACTTAGACTCCAATTCATCTCACATTGACGTTGATGACTCTACACTTTGGTAGACATCAAACAATGCACCACTCATGCCATTGATAATATGACCACGACATATGTAGTAATCACTATCCCATTTGCTCCTTTGTCGGACAACCTCAATCTCCTCCACCATATCATCAACCGGCTCGGCCGGTCTAGGTGTAATGAGTACATAAGCGACTTTTAGTGTAGTCAAGAGGAAGTGCATTTTATTTTTCCACCTCCTAAAGTCTACACCCTCAAACTTATCCAACTTCCCAAGACGAGAAGTCATTTTGGTCATTAACGTCTTACTCATTATTGACCAATCCAATTCTACAAAACAATAAACAATAAATACACTTAGAAGATTGTTGGATTTTCAGTGTCCGGTCTTAGACCAAAGCGACGTAGTCTCACTTATGTGAGTAGGCGGTTCTCCCAATTGCCAATTAAATTAATATAATTATCTTGAACTGAAAACAAGTTATTAGCCAAGGGCTTGTAATCTCGACAAAGGAGTAGACGAAACCCAACCAAGAGTTTGTAATCTCCATAAAGGAGTAGACAAAACCCAATTAAGAGTTTGTAGTCTCCAAAGGATAAGACAAAACCCAACCAAGAGTTTGTAATCTCCAAGGAGTAGACAAAACTCAACCAAGAGTTTATAATCTCCAAAAAGGAGTAGACAAAACTCTAATAGAAGATAAGTTCAATTGCAAGTCTTATAAACCGGTTTATATGTTGAAACCATTGACTTGGATTACGTAATGAGTCATTCATAAATGAATTTTCCTTCTAAGTGTATTCTCCCCTACACCGGAAATATCCAAATAACTTAGTGGGATAAAACGTTACACGTTACAAAGACTAAGTAAGAGATTTACTTGTCTTACTTTGTAGAAAGAGTATTCCTGGATTTTGTCAATACAAAACCAAACTAAGATGGATGTCTATCCTTTGTCAATACAAAGGAACTATACCGATCTTTTGAGTTTTGCAAACAAGCTTATAAGAAGGCTTATCCAATGTCAATACTATGGAACTAAAAGCTTTATTGTTGCAAAAACGAATGTGAAATCAAGTGCAAATGACTCTCCATTTTATAGGCATAGGGGCTACGGTTTTGGGGAGTTTAACCTCCAAAATGCGGTTAAAATCGGTTATGGAAGTTATGTGGAAGTTACTTGGAAGATGAGCCTTGAAGCCCTAGAAAGCCCGAGGTCCACATAGGGAGCCCAAAACCGCTCCCCGGAGCTAGATTATTTTTCTTCGTCCAAACACTTCCAATGAGCTTTATTTACTTTAATAAAGGTAGGGTAAGTTCCAAGATCCAAAAATATTCAATATCTTAGCTCAAGCTAGTGTAGCTCCTAAAGAAGCTCATTAGATGCTTCATTGACATTCACTAAGCATTTGAGCTTGCATTGCTCCCAATTTTTAATCACATATTATTTAGTCAATATAAGGCCTAAGACGCAAAGGTGTGCCGATAAAATGTGGCTAAAAAGCCCCAAACGCCTGCTTTCTAAAATCTAGAACAAGTTGACCTTGTCCTGAATCACCTTGCTTTGATTCAACTCCCCTTACAATACCAGCTGCTCTTAGTGCCGGTCACTTGGATTTCCTCCCGCAATCCGGATTATAGCGACACACATGTGAACAACTCATTGGACCTTGTCTCAAAACAAGCTCAATGGTTACAATGAAGACTTAGCTCATATCTCCAACAAACCACTCTCTTTTGCCTTTTGTAGGCCAAACCGTAAAGCAATAGCCTCTGCTTCCAAATTGGATTCATCATTACATGTCGCTTCCCACGGAAATAGGAACGACACAGTGGTCTCTGATGATAAATCCAAATGAGAATTGATTTGTAGTGATTTGAGATGCATCAAAATTTAGTTTTTTGTTCCCTTCTTCCGGTCGTATCTATCTTAAAATTTTCTTTTTTCTTCTCGTCTTTTTATTCACTGTGTTATTATTGTTCTGGTTCTTATTATCTTGGTTCCATACAACTATTTGATTCATAGCTTGTGGTTTAAAGTTTTGTGGATTAGAGCAACCCTAATACACCTTTACAAATGTAGATGTGCAAAACACTAAAACATTTCCATGTCAACTGATAAACCATTATAGAAGAAATGCCTCGACTATTTTATTAGAAAGCACGTGTAAATGTTAATGATGTGCTTGTGTATGTTTTGGTTGGTATCAAACTCACGTTTAAATGCCTACAAGACAAGTACAAAGTGTATGATTATGGATGAGTAACTTTAAATTTATTTATCCAATTTTTTTAGTTGGTTATCTCAAGATTGGATTACGTCATCATGTATGGATTATGGATGATTAATTTCCATTTCACAGTATCCTATAAATTTTCAGTTGTATTGAATTGAGTCCGTTGTTGATTTGGAGTTTGTATTCAATAACAACCTTAAGGCTTCTACTATGTATACATATATTTCTAGGTTAGGGAAATAATTCTTTTGTTTGTACTTTCAGGCTGCCTTGGCCCGGTCTATTCAGGTAGAGCTACTCCATGTAAATACTTAATATTTTACATCTGATTATTAAATGTTTATACATACAAAGAAAAGGAAAACAAATTATTGCAACATAATTACTGCAAATCAATTATCCAATGCCGGTTACAAATAGGGATGTTCCGGGCTAACGGGTCAGGTACGTGTCACAACAGGCTTGAGTTGAAATTGGATTGGGTAAAAAAATATGATTAGTCATTGAGTATTATGTTACGGATTGGGTATCGATTGTTCGGGTTGAAACGGGTTATTGTGTAATCTCGGTTCTCAGGTTATAACGGATCGGTTTTGTTCGGTTCCCGAGTCATTTTGGGTCGGTTTACTTCTGATTTTTAATGGATTTGGGTAGCGTTGTCGATTGGGGTGGGTCAACTGGGTCAAAGTAGGTCCAATTAATGTTCGGTTTGATGTCGGATTTGGTCAAACCGGTTTGTCGGATTTAGGTCAGACAACTTGTCGGGTTGAATTCGGGTTATCCAATTAGGTCGGATAGCTCTTAGATATACATTTTTTTCACAAAACTTTATCCGAAGATATTAATCTAGTCCGAATATCCAAATTCAAAGTTATAGGAACCCAAATCCAAATACGATATGATCTAGATTATTGGATCCGAACGTATATACGGCTATCCGTTTGATCCCAATTCTAAAACATGACATTGGTATCCGAATCAACTTTTAGTTGGATCAAATAAGTATCCACGAATATGATTGGCGATTCGAATGACTTTATCCAAATTTGTTTGATTGAAATTGATTTTAATTGAATCCAGATATTGATTGATCTATTTAATCCGGATATCCGACTAATCCATTTGATCTAGATTCGTTTAATTTGGATAATACAGTTCTAGTTTTCCTACCTTATCATAAATGAGACTTATATTAGTTTGTAATATCATTTCATTTATGAACGAGGCTTATATTAGTTTGCAATATCGTTTATTAAATATCTCATATTAAACGAGACTTATATTAGTTTGCAATATCGGTCATATCGGGTAGGGTTACTTCGGGTTGTCGGGACATGTTGGGTTACTTCGTGCAATCGAGTCATTTGGGTCGGGTTACTTTGTGCAATTTATTACTTTAGGTTAAATTGGTTTCGAGCGGGTTAGTTCCGGATATTATTTTTTAAAAAATAAAATTGGGGACGAGGTCGGATTCGGGTTTGGGTTCATCTGGTCGGTTTCACCGGTCAATATTTAACAACTCTAGTTACAAAATTGTCCAATACATTCCTAAAGTAAATTGTTCTTAGAACATCAAAGCAGCAAACAACTCCAAGAAAAACAATATCGCTAACTTCTCATGGGATATCTTGTTGAATTTAGACAAAATTGAAGAACGAGTAGAGGAAGAAACTACTGTTTCATTGACCTAAAGAAACTTCTACAAGGCTGAATTAGTAGAACTAGAAAACCCCACTAACAACATATTCTTGATATTCAGGCAACTACTACTAAATTAAACAAATATCCCTAAAGACTAGGACAAACTTAAATGAATCAGTTTCAACATAAATAACATAAATGGATAATATTTCTAATATTACCCCTTAAACTGAAACTCTTCAAACATTTAGTTTCTCTCGTACACCTAGCATTGCCTTGAGTTTCTGTTCGCCACTTATCGTGCGTGCAAATAAGCTTTAAATTTTTAAAACTAGAACCAAGCAAGCGAACCCGCAGTGTACGGATCGGCGTAGTAAAGCAAGAATTCCACAGTATCGAACACAGCGATCTGGGGGGAACAAATTCAGTTGTAAAGTTGTCAAGCAAGTAAAAGGGTAAAACTTTGCAAATATATTAGAAAACAACAACCCAAAGGTCCAGGTGTCTAATTGTGGCAATCGATTCAAGATATACTAAAGAACTAAGGACAGAGTTAAGAGTTGCAAAGGTATACTAAGGTAAAGCAATGTACGGTGAAGTTCCAAGACTTTATATGACTTATCTAAAGACACTCTCTATAAAGTTTTTGAGGCTTCAGTATAGAAAGGATCTAAAGACAAGAATTAATATCAAATACCCAAACTTGTAACCCAAAGATCAAAACTAACTAAACCGATTAAGGTTGTGACACTCGAAATCGAAGTAGAGGTTGTTGAAGATTCACTACTACCTAGAAAAGGGCAAACCTAGACTAGATTAAAGCTAATCTTTAACCTTGGATTAAAGTAAAAGCAAAGTTCGTAAACTGGTATAAATTACGGGCATATCTTGAATTCCACGGCCGTGGAACCTCAAGAACAAACCGTGATTTTGTTCGTCGGCGAAATCTCTCTAACTCTCAGGGTCCAATCAAATTACGATCGATCTATCATCATCTAAGCCACAACTATAAACCCTTCACCTTAGAATTGCTAAAGGGCTTTAGCCAATAAATGTCATTATAATATCAAAATCAAGTTTAAGAAGAATGAAAGATGAAAACCTTCGGAAACCTTCAATAAAACTCAATTCAATCTCAAATCCACACAGAAGGGAATAATGTATATCAGATTTGGAAAACAAACACAAATCATTAACAATCCTTGATAAGAACGAAGAACGGGATGTCAATCCGTCTTCTAATCAAACCTAAGGACAAAAGCATGACTTCCGCCGCAAGCAACTCCAAATCTTCAAACCCTCGCGAATCACCGTTTGCCAATGCCAAATCTCCGGACGTCCAATGCAGCTCTAAGCACGTGTGTCAAATTCTCTCCTCTCTAGCCTTTTTATAAGGAAGGATAAAATAACCGTCCGGCCCATGTACGTAAATGATGTGGCAATTATTTATTCGACAAAAGATCGCCTAAAATCACAGTTTTATGGAGTTCCACGGCCGTGGTTTAGAGCGTGGAAATGGATTACGGTTTCATAGGATTTCCACGACCGTACTTTATACTGTGTAACTCTCTGGAATACTCCACGTTCATGTTGCCAAGATCCACGGCCGTGGTTTTTAGGCGTGGACTTCTCTACGACTGTATTTTAGAGCGTGGAAGTGTAATTTGCTTGTGGTTTCCTTGGTGTCGTGCCATTCCTCATCCTAGCATCTCCCTTGACTTCTTTGGTGTGTCCTTAATCATTGGATGTGCTCAATTCTTCTCCTATCTCTCTCAATTGGTTCGGTTTTAGCTCTTATTCACCTATAATCAACACAAAGCTAATGTAGACCTCCATATCGAAAACATAGATAAACTGGCTAACAAATGCTTCAATGCCTTATTAATAAACACTATAATGGATGAAAAACAACTAGAAAACGTGCCTAGAATATCGCAATATTTCATGCTAATAAAATACCCCATACTTGCCACTTGCTTGTCCCCAAGCAAGGTCTTTTAAAGCTTTAGAACTTAAGTTAGGATGAAATATGCATGTAATCTCAAAAACAAAACAATTTTTAGGTAGATGCGCTTCTAGTCAATAGATCAACCTCAAACCTTGCTTCAATCATCCTTGAAAACGCTCACATACACAAACCAAAGTATGTAAAGTAAAGAAACATCATAAGCTGCTCAATCCTCAAAACAAACATCATAACCTTCAAATACCATCAAAATCAAGAATAAGAAACTTCAATTTAGATCACTAAGTCATATAACACTCTTTTGATCTTAAGGACTTTCAAATAAGGTCCAGAATGCGGAAAGGAAGGGGAAACTATAAGGAATGTGGTGCCTGAATCCGGAAAAAGGAATAACCCAACTCTTTTTCTTTTTATTGCTTGAACTAACCACCAATTTAGAGCTTTGCTCTTTACTTTTTGCACAAATTCTTTTTCGACTTTACTTTTGGAAGTATGGATAGAGGTGCACAAAAACCGAAGCCTAGGAGATTGGCGTTTCTCAATTTCGAGATGCCTCAAACCCTTGATGCACATACCATAATCCGTTAGGAATATCGCTGAATCCGACTTTGGCAAGACACAAACACCCGGCTATGTGAATGGTGCCGAGTTACTCATTGTCATGATTGACTTCCCCAAACCTTTTTTTTCTATTATTTAAATGCAAAATTTTGCTTTCATGTCCCTCCCACATCAAACATGCCAAATATCAACTCCTCCAAATTCCTGGATAGGTAAGGGAGGCAAACATTTTCATTGAGGGGCTAGATGAACAAAGAAAGGAGAAAGAAAGATCGAATTGCCTTAATCATTTCACAAAGAAGTATTAGAACTTATTATGTAATGTCAACCTCAATTTCTCAAATCGATTTAGATGAAGTTCTCACATTACAAAATTTGCAAGTAAAGACAAACAACTCATTCAATTTCTTTCCAATTCATAATTCCGTTCAAGCATGCAATTATCATCAAAAATTCATTCCGCAAGTAAGATTTATCATAGGAATCATCTCAATTCCTAGAAGCACAAAATTTTTAAAATTTTTCAATTTTTATGGGTTTTTCAAAAGCTTTTTCATGCAATGCAAAAATAAAACATGTGACAATGGAATGAAACATGCAAAGTGTTCTCAATCAAGGCAAGCAAAAGTGAGTAGAGTTATTACAAACGATAGTCACGCCCCACCCCATACTTGAGACAAACATTGTCCCTAATGTTCAAAAAGAAATAAAAAAAAAAAGAAAGAAAGAAAAGGAACTCACAAAACGGCGGTGGAGTGGCTAATGCTAACAATCATCCATGGTCATCACTGTGGTGCTGGTGGTGGCGGAAATGGGAAGAAGCTGGAGTCAAAGTTCCGCCCAAACTGCTCGCGGTAGATGTCTCTCATCATCCTGTCACGCTCGTCAGCTCGGACATCTCTAGCGTCCTGTCGGACCTCCAAAGCTCCTACTCTCCTGGAGAGGTCGGTAGCCCAATTTGGAAGCTGCTCGTACCATCCCGGCTCCTGGTTGTACCAAGCTGGTGCATCCGATGGTGCTGGTGCAGACGGCGGCTGTGCATACCATGTCGGTGGAGCTCCCATCCACTCCGGCTGTGATCTATACCAATCAAGAGGGGCATCCATCCATGTCGGCCTCTCACTCACGCTAGCACGGCGGGAGGAAGAGGCCGCTGAAGGTCCAGCTGGTCGTGGTGAACGTTTGGGAGGGTCAGGGAAGTGTGCCGGCTGATCCGGGAAAGTGCCAAAGTCATGCTCTTCACCTCCTCCCTCAAAACTATCACCTCCTCTCATCTCCTCCTCATCTGCAGCTGGTACCTCAGGGGGAACGTAAGGAGGGGCTACTAACCTATTCGCATGCATAGCAACGAATGTTTGCTTCCAATTATGGCGTCCAGCCATAATGGAATACTCGGGGAGCCATGCAACACCTCTACCTCCTCTATCCTCTCAAGGCATGGCAGCGGTAGGTGGACCTCTATGCCTAGGAAAGATCAAACCTCTAGTCATGAGGCTCTGGAGTCCCAATGGTCTAGCTGCTATCCTAGTACATGCAGAAAAATCAATCCCCAACTGTCTAGCAATCTGGGTGACTATCCCGCCATATCCGATATTTCCAGCCCTCTTATTCTTGAGCTTACTCATGGTGGAAGCTTAGAGGTTAGCACAGTCAGCAGGTCTACCGTGCAGCATACAATACAAAAGAAACAGCTCATCCGTCTTGATCTTCTGAGGAGTCTCGGTCCTAGGGAAAAGACACTCAGAAAGTACTCTATGGGCTATCTTCAAGGCTAAGTGATAGATAAGCTTAGCCTTGGTATCAACAGGTTGCCAGCGGTCCTCGCTAGCATATATCATAGCAATGTCCTCCCAGAAACCCTTAGCGTATACACCACTAGGGAAACGACCATTGACGGTCTCATGGAACCCAAAGAAGGCTCCGAACTCTAAGATCGAGAACTCGTAGTTCTCCTCCATTAGCCTAAAAGAAAATTTCCTCTCCACATGACTATGCTCAAAAGAGGTCACAAACTCTCTAGTGATCTCCTCATATGCATCTTCCCTAATAGCGGAGAAGATGATCAAGCCGGCTCTATCTAAAAACCATGTAAGGTCACTCACCATATTCAGTGGCTCTAACTCCTCAAGAAGAAAATAACATGGTCCTATGACCGGTCTCTTCGCGATCCTTTCTAAGGCATCGAGGTAATCATCATGGATCTTTGGAACTCTAGGGGGTGGGGGTGATGGTCGCTCACTAGGGGGTACTTGGGAGGAGGAGGAAGCATCACCTTTCCTCTTCTTATTCCTAGTGGATATTCTCCTAATCAAATCCATCTCAGTCCCAAAATTACGGCTTGTTCTTGATTTCCACGGCCGTGGAATGCCCAATGACCGTGGTTCGGCTTTGAATTTCTATAACTCAATAAATCAACACCAAATTCACCAGACAACAGCCCTAGACTAATTTCAATCCAATTCCAATCAGTTCTCCTAAAAATTCTTGCGAAAACTTAGCAAAATCGACAAAGTAAAGAAAGAGGGAAAAACCTAGGTTTTGGATTTTTAAAATCCAAATTCCTTCTTCTCCAGTGATTGTCCACTCGATTTGTTATTTGGATCTTGTAGATGGTTGAATTTGCTTCATTTTGGGTTCAAGAATCGTTCAAAACGATTAACGAACGAAGATTTGAGAGAGGAGGGACGAATTACGGCTGTTTGGGTCGTGGAAGAGGGGTTTTGGTGTGGTTTTTGTGAAGAAGGTGGTTTATATAGTAACCGTAAAATTTTTGGAAAATTACGGTCACTCGAGGGTTTCCACGGCCGTGGAATTGTACGGAACCGTGGTTTTGGTGATTTTTCTCAGGCTTTTACAAATTACGGTGTCAATGGGTTCCACGACCGTGGTTTTGGCCGTGGAACTCTCTGTAATGTGCCAAAGTCCAAGTTTCGTCAACTTTCTCCAACTTTTCCTTCTTCCTTGCCTGTTCCATTGCTCCTACATCCAAAAACACGAACATACCGGAAGGTATCGAAGGCAAAACAAAACAAAACGTCTAAACTACTCTAATCTACGAATTAAAAACAAAAAACATAAGTGCAATACCTTGGGTTGCCTCCCAAGAAGCGCTTGTTTAAGGTCCGTAGCTAGACCGTATTTGCACTTATTCGAGTGCGGTAGGCGCGAACTCCTCAGCTTGGAGTTCCGGTGAGTACTTCTTGAGTCGTTGACCGTTCACCTTGAAACTTCCGCCCTTTTCACCCCATACTTCAACTGCACCATGGGAAAAAACACGTTTGATTAGATAAGGTCCGGCCCAACAAGATTTAAGCTTACCTGGAAAGAGACGAAGTCTTCAATTGAAGAGGAGAACTTGATCTCCTTCTTTGAGGTCTTTTGGAATGATACACTTATCATGCCAACGCTTCGCTCTTTCTTTATAGATCTTGGCGTTTTCGTAGGCGTTTAAGCGGAGTTCTTCAAGCTCATTAAGGTCCAAGAGGCGCTTCTCACCCGCTTCATTTATGCTGAAGTTCAACCACTTTATTGCCCAATACGCCTTATGTTCTAGTTCTACCGGTAAGTGACAAGACTTCCCATACACAAGGTTGTATGGCGTCGTTCCTATGGGAGTCTTATATGCAGTTCGGTATGCCCACAATGCATCATCTAGCTTCAAAGACCAATCCTTCCTTGTCCTTGAAACCGTCTTCTCTAGGATTCCTTTAATCTCCCGGTTTGAAATCTCCACTTGTCCACTTGTTTGTGGATGGTAAGGGGTGGCGATCTTGTGAGTCACCCCATACTTAGCTAGTAGAGCTTCGAATCGTCGGGCAATGAAGTGAGAGCCTCCATCACTAATGATAGTCCGTGGTGTCCCAAATCGTGGGAAAATGGTTTTGTTAAAGAACTTAACCACAACCATGGCATCATTAGAAGTATGTATTGGTTTCCACAAGATGATGAGAAAGGTCCCATGAAGTCTACTCCCCAAACGTCAAAGATCTCCACCTCTTGAATGTTGTTAAGAGACATCTCGTTTCTCCTAGATATGTTCGTTGTTTTTGACAAGCATCGCAGCAGGAAACAAAGGTTTGCACATCTTTAAATAGAGTAGGCCAAAAGAATCCAGATTGCACTACCTTAGCGCTAGTCTTGTTCGAACTAGCGTGTCCTCCACAAGGTAGCGAATGACAATGACGGATGACACTTTGCATCTCGTCTTCCGGCACAGGATAATCCGGGTGGTAATTCCTGGCAAACCAAATAGTTAACAAAATCCGGGTGGTAATTCCTGGCAAACCAAATAGTTAACAAAATCAGCAAACCATGGCTCATTACCTTTACTAATCTTGTCGATGCACTCCTCTATGATATGTAAATGCTCGTCCAGAAAGGAGTCATCTATGGGTAGATTGTCGTCCTCTAGATGTGGTAGACGACTCAAATGATCCGCAACAGAATTTTCCGAACCTTTCTTATCACGGATCTCTAGATCGAATTCTTGTAGGAGAAGAATCAATCTAATTAGCCTTGGCTTCGCATCCTTCTTTGCAAGTAAATACCGGATCGCAGCATGATCCGTGTATACAATCACCTTTGCACCTACAAGATAAGAACGAAACTTTTCAAATGCATATACAATTGCTAAAAATTCTTTCTCGGTAGTGGCGTAGTTGAGTTGCGCTTCATCTAGCGTCTTGCTAGCGTAGTAGATAGCATGGGTTCGTCCTTCCTTCTTTTGCCCAAGCACAGCTCCTATAGCTACGTCACTTGCATCACACATAACTTCGAATGGAAGATTCCAATCCGGAGGTTGAATAATCGGGGCTGAAATTAGAGCTTCCCAAATCTTATTAAACGCATCTAAACATTCCTGCGAAAAATAAAAAACTGCATCTTTCATCAATAGATTAGTAAGCGGCTTTGATATCTTAAAGAAATCCTTTATAAAGCGTATATAAAATCCAGCATGTCCTAGAAAACTTCTTATCCCTTTCACTGAAGTTGGAGGAGGAAGCTTTTCTATAGTCTTTATCTTAGCCTTATCTACTTCAATCCCTCTACTAGAGATCAAGTGTCCTAATACAATGCCTTCTTTCACCATAAATTGACACTTCTCCCAATTGAGAACCAGGTTAGTGTCTTCACACCTTTGTAGCACAAGAGCAAGGTTAGAAAGACAATTATCGAAAGAGGAACCATAAACAGAAAAGTCATCCATGAAAACCTCCATGATTTCCTCTATGTACTCCGAGAAGATAGCCATCATGCACCTTTGAAAGGTGGTTGGGGCGTTGCAAAGCCCAAACGTCATTCTCCTATAAGCAAACGTACCCCACGGACACGTGAATGTGGTCTTCTCATGATCGTCCGGATGTATCGGGATCTGAAAGAAACCACTATAACCGTCAAGATAGCAAAAGTGTGAGTGTTGTGCTAACCTCTCAAGCATTTGGTCGATGAAGGGTAGTGGGAAGTGATCCTTCCTTGTTGCGTTGTTTAGCTTACGGTAGTCTATGCACATCCTCCATCCCGTCACTGTTCGTGTAGGAATGAGTTCATTGTTCTTGTTGGTAATGACCGTCATTCCTCCTTTCTTTGGAACCACCTGTACGGGACTCACCTACTTGCTATCGGAGATAGGGTAGATGATACATGCATCAAGTAGTTTAAGAATTTCCTTCTTGACAACCTCCTTCATGGTCGGATTTAACCGCCTTTGAGGTTGTCGCAAAGTTCTAAAATCCTCTTCCATTAGAATTTTATGCATGCATAGTGAAGGTTTGATTCCTACTAGGTCCTCTATAGTGTAACCTAAAGCTTTCCTATGTTTCTTAAGAACAACCATAAGCTTACTATGTTCATCTATACTCAAATCGGAACTAACAATTACCGGAAAAGTAGAATTAGGTCCTAGAAATGCGTACCTTAGATTTGCGGGAAGTGGCTTCAATTCCATCACTATAGGACTATCTAATGGCTCTTGAAGAGTGTTCATTGCTTCCTTAGAAGTCTCTAAGGGTGTAGAAGTTGTTGGAGAAGAATCAAAGGAAGTGGTAGAAAGAACACAATTGTCTTTAGATGCACCCAAAATTACGGCTCCCCTGTTTTTTCCACGGCCGTGGTTTTGGGCGTTGAAATCAATTACGGTGCCTCTGTTTGTTCCACGGCCGTGGTTTTGGCCGTGTAACTTACTGAACTCCTCTGAATAGTTGATTACGGTCATGTTGGTGGAAACCACGGCCGTGGAATAGCACGAATGGCCGTGATTCCTCACGTTCTCTGACCCATCATAGAGTTTCTCAAATTCTTCTTCATATACTTCCTTTTGCTCCTCCAAAGCTTCAATTTTCTCATTGCATTCCTCTTCTTCCCCTATGTCCATAATGCTCATAGTGATCACCTTTTGCAAGGGATCTTTGAAGAGAATTGAACTTACTTCTTCTCTAGATAGCTCTTTGTCACGGATGTTAAATGTATCCTCTTCAAAAGCTGGTTCCTTCACCAAAGTGGAGAGAACAAACTCTACCTTTTCCTCCCCTATGTCGAAGGCGAGTCTAGCATTCTTGCAATCAACCATACAACCGGATGTTGCAAGAAACGGTCTTCTGAGTATGATCGGGACCGGACTATCTGCAGGAATATCAAGCACAACAAATCTATAGGAACATAGAACTTACCAAGCTTGACCGGGATGTCTTCAACTATGCCGACGGGGCGAGTTATGGATCGATCCGCCATGTATAACGTCATCTTCACCGGTTTGGGTTCGCCTAAACCGATCTTCCTGCATAAGGCAAGCGGAATGATGCTCACGCTTGCTCCTAAATCACATAATGCATCATATCTGACATCTCCCACTCCTATGAGAACACAAAACAACCCGGATCCTTCAGCTTTGGGGGCATCTTTTCCTTCATTGTCTTAATGAGATCCGATGAATCTGAACTCATATTGACCTTTCCAAAATCCTCTAATTTCCTCTTGTTAGAGAGGATCTATTTTAAGAACTTCCCATAAGTTGGCATACCTACAATTGCATCAATGAAAGGTATATTAATATGCAGTTTGCTCATGAGTTCAATAAACTTACCGAATTGTTTGTCTAGACGCGCTCTTGCTCTAGATTGCGAGAATGGTAGGGGAGGTTTGTAAGTTGGAGGAGGAATGTAGATGTCTTCCTTCTCCTTCCCCTTCTCTTTCTCCTTCTCGACGGGAACTTCCACAAACTTAGGCTGCGGGTCGGTGGTTGTTGCTCCGCTCCTAGTTGTGATAGCCATCACCCTTCCATTTGGGTTATCTTCCGTCTTTCCTGGAAGTTTTCCTTAATTCCTAGGAACTTCCTCAGCATTGCTAAACATTTGGTTTTCTAAAACCTTTTGAGCTTTATCCACCTTAGTAATGTGATTATCAACTTTAGTGATGTGACTCTCCAATCCTTGAAGCTTTCCCAAGATTGTTTCCAGCATGGGATCGGGCTTCTCCTTTCCCGAAGTGCTTCCACTATTAGATGCTTGTTCCTGAATTTTCAAAGGAATGGAAGAAGAAGAAGGTGGAGTTAGTGAATTATCTGCATTGGGATAAGAATTACCGGAATTGTGTTGTTGGTTGGAACGCCAATTGTTGTTGTTTGAACCCCTATTGTTGTTCCAATTGTTCTTCCGGTTGTTGTTGTTGTTCCAATTGTTCTGGTTGTTGCGATGTGTGTTCTCATTCCCATTGTGGTTATTGTTGTTCCATAAATAACCAACATCTTGCTCCTTTTGATTTGGAAAGTTAGCTTTGATGACTTCCTTCAATTCTTTAATCTCGGAGTTGAGAGAAAAGATTTGAGTTTGAGCGGCTTGTGTTAGCTTTGCTCCTTGCTCCACTCGATTTGCTTCTACTTTCCGGTGAGAATACTTCTCAATGACTCGGGCTTGCTTCTGAATGAAGTCCCAAGCGTCATCTTCCCTCATGTCCATGAATGTGCCACATGAAAGGGATTGAAGCTTGAATTGTATTTCCATATCCAGCCCCTTATAGTATATCTCCAATAGCTCCAATTTGGAAATGCCATGATGTGGGCAATCCAATAGTAAATCCTGAAATCTTTCCCAAGATTGAAACAAACTTTCGTTAGATCTCATAGAAAATGCATTAATCTTACCTCTCAACTCCACCGTTTTAGATAGCGGAAAGAATTTGGTGAGGAACTCCGAAGAAAGATCCTCCCATGTGTTGAGTCTTCCATTTGGAAGAGCTTGATACCAAGATAAAGCTTTCCCTTTCAAAGAGAAGAAGAATGGCTTGTGATAGAAAAATGGGCGATCTAGATCGAGGAGAAACTTCAACTACTTCTTCTTGATCGTTCGAATTGGATCAAACTTAGAATTTGGGTGGCGGAAGTGTTTGGTTCATCCTTCAAAAGGATCCTCGATTATGAAGGCTTGGATCAAAGACTAGATCCAATATAGAATTTTAAGAGGATGGAAGAAGAAGGTGATGCCTAAACCAAGTAAGAGGGTTTTCCTTGTCAACACTTGGATTCAACTTAAGCATGATTTTACAAATGAGCCAAGTCATCCTTATATAGTGGATGGAGGCCATACAAAGAGTCAAAACAAAAATGACGGAATTAAAACCCGGAATTAAGTTCCGGTAAATGAAAAGCTTAAAATATGAAAGGTCGGAATTTAATTCACGGAATTAAGTTCCGGAATTAATGTTCCGAATATGAAAAGCCAATTATTAAATAGCCGAATAATAATAAAAGTCTTCAAAATGGTGCGGGTCCTTCTAGCCGGAAACACGGATGGCATCGCCATCCGGGGGCGTATCATTCTCCTCCTCTTAAATGTGAAACGTCCCCGTTTCACCGTCAAAAAAGAAAGGAGTCACTTGAGGAACAAGACCCTTGAAATGCAGCACTGGATGCCCATTGTAGGAGTCGGGCGGCTTGGACTTGTATTCTTTCAAAAGAATTGTGGGGCCACCAAGCTTGTCGAACATAAAGAGGACAAACTCTGGATCGGGAGGCTCGAACTTGTAGTACATGCGGATGGTCTCGCCGATGAGTTTCTCTACCATGCCGTCTAAGCTTGTGACATTATACGTCGGAGGCATGCCGGAAAGAAGCAAGAGTAAGCCGGTAAATAATTTAGTAGACAAAACAAAGTTAAACCTCGGGTCAACCGGCTCGAATTTGTAGGCCAACAACATAATGATGTCATTGTCATGGCTGATGGCTTCTTCACCCTTGATGATGTCGTCTTTGTCATCTTGAAAATACTCTCCACATAACGGATTGACAAGATGAATTGGAATAACCGGGGCACAAGTTTTAATGACGACATCTTCCTCGTCTGCAACTTCGTCACACAACGGTTGGACCACCAACTCACATCGTGGTTGTGACACCGCTTGAGGTGCTTCTTGTTGGGTGGCCGTCATGAGGGAAACCATTTGTGCCTTCAATTTTTCAATCTCTTCCCTTAAAGACTTATTCTCTTCTTGTTGTTTCTTGTAGGGATTTTCTTCAAGATAGGCACTTTGTCTTGGAGCAACATAGGTATCCTCAAAATATTCTTGTTGGTGTGGATACAGTCGGTGCCCGTCCATCGAAAAAGTCGTCCTAGGTGGGTCTGGAGGAGGCAACCACTCCTCGTCCTCAAAATATTGTCTCCGTCGGTACCTCCGGGAGGTTTGTTTGGCCGCTTTGAGCTTTAGTTCATGTGGAGAAGGCAACCACTCTCCATACAAATCAAACTGATCATCATCATCATCATAGAACATGATGAACGATGAAGAACACTGAAGAACACAAGGAAGATCTTCAAAGAACTCCGAAGAACACTTGAAGAAGGATGAAGATCATCGAAGAACACTTGAAGAAGGATGAAGATCTTCGAAGAACACTTGAAGAACACTTGAAGAACACTGAAGAGAAAAAACTTTTTGATGATGGACAATCAAAAACAGAAGTAAAGAACTTGACCTCGATCCCGAGCTCTGATACCAATGATAGAAAAATGGGCGATCTAGATCGAGGAGAAACTTCAACTACTTCTTCTTGATCGTTCGAATTGGATCAAACTTAGAATTTGGGTGGCGGAAGCGTTTGGTTGATCCTTCAAAAGGATCCTCGATTATGAAGGCTTGGATCAAAGACTAGATCCAATATAGAATTTTAAGAGGATGGAAGAAGAAGGTGATGCCTAAACCAAGTAAGAGGGTTTTCCTTCTCAACACTTGGATTCAACTTAAGCATGATTTTACAAATGAGCCAAGCCATCCTTATATAGTGGATGGAGGCTATACAAAGAGTCAAAACAAAAATGACGGAATTAAAACCCGGAATTAAGTTCCGGTAAATGAAAAGCCTAAAATATAAAAGGTCGGAATTTAATTCACGGAATTAAGTTCCGGAATTAATTTTCCGAATATGAAAAGCCAATTATTAAATAGCCGAATAATAATAAACGTCTTCAAAATGGTGCGGGTCCTTCTAGCCGGAAACACGGATGACATCGCCATCCGGGGGCGTATCAGCTTGATCTTGTAGTTGTTGGTGGTTGCATTCTTTGGCTTCATTGTCTCCATCAAGATCTCAAAATTCTGTAAATGTTGATGTGGAGATTCGCTACTCGTTCCTCCAAACTGACTTTGGCAAACGATGGTAATGACTTGTGGGTTGAAGCTAAACCCCTGCATATCATCAATATCAAAGTTCACACCTAGACGGTGTGGTTGCTGAATTGGATCCATCCTTTGACCAAGAGTTCTTGGCTCTTCATCTACACGAGCGGCTCTCACACCCCCAGCCAGGACACGATAGTTGGCAGCCGGTCTTGGATTAAATTGATTCATGTTAACCGTCGGATTAAGATCCTCAAGAGCTGGCATGGAAGAGTCGCTATCCTCATCGGATGAGTTGGCTCTAACCGATCTTCATGGTTTCCTCCTCTTCTTCTTCTTGGAATTGCTCAATTCCAGCCTCATTTGAAACATCATATCACTTAGCTCATCAATTTGCAATTGATGATGGTCCGATTCTTCCTTGTGAGTCTTCTCGTTCCATCTAAGTTGAGCTTCGGATTCCGCTAACTCTGCTTGAAGATCCCGTTCCTTGTCTTCGGCCATCTTTCTTTCTTTGAGTTTCTTCCTCAAAGTCTTCTCAAGTTCTTGATCAAGAGGTAAGAGGTCCTTGTTGTTCCAAGACCTGCGCATATACCTAAGGTAACCTGCAAATATCACTCAAAGGAGATATCAAATAACAAGAGCAAGCTCCCAAGCTTGACAACCGGTAACCGAATTCGGCCTAAACCAAATCCCCGGCAACGGCGCCAAAAACTTGTTCGCCACTTAGCATGCGTGCAAATAAGTCTTAAATTTATAAAACTAGAATCAAGCAAGCGAACCCGCAGTGTACGGATCGGCGTAGTAAAGCAACAATTCCAGAGTATCGAACACAGGGATTTGGGGGGAACAAATTCAGTTGTAAAGTTGTCAAGCAAGTAAAAGGGTAAAACTTTGCAAATATATTGGAAAACAACAACCCTAAAGATCCAGGTGTCTAATTGTGGCAATCGATTCAAGATATACTAAAGAACTAAGGACAGAGTTAAGAGTTGCAAAGGTATACTAAGGTAAAGCAATGTACGGTGAAGTTCCAAGACTTTATATGACTTATCTAAAGACACTCTCTATAAAGGTTGTTGAAGCTTCAGTATAGAAAGGATCTAAAGACAAGAATTAATATCAAATACCTAAACTTGTAACCCAAGGATCAAAACTAACTAAACCGATTAAGGTTGTGACACTCGAAATCGAAGTAGAGGTTGTTGAGACTTCACTACTACCTAGAAAATGACAAACCTAGACTAGATTAAAGCTAATCTTTAACCTTGGATTAAAGTAAAAGCAAAGTTCGTAAACTGGTATAAATTACGGGCAGATCTTGGATTCCACGGCCGTGGAACCTCAAGAACAAACCGTGATTTTGTTCGTCGGCGAAATCTCTCTAACTCTCAGGGTCCAATCAAATTACGATCGATCTATCATCATCTAAGCCACAACTATCAACCCTTCAACTTAGAATTGCTAAAGGGCTTTAGCCAATAACTATCATTATAATATCAAAATCAAGTTTAAGAAGAAGGAAAGATGAAAACCTTCGGAAACCTTCAAAAAAACTCAATTCAATCTCAAATCCACATAGAAGAGAATAATGTATATCAAATTTGGAAAACAAACACAAATCAATAACAATCCTTGATAAGAACGAAGAACGGGATGTTAATCCGTCTTCTAATCAAACCTAAGGACAAAAGCGTGACTTCCGCCGCAAGCAACTCCAAATCTTCAAACCCTTGCGAATCACCGTTTGCCAATGCCAAATCTCCGGACGTCCAATGCAGCCCTAAGCACGTGTGTCAAATTCTCTCCTCTCCAGCCTTTTTATAAGGAAGGATAAAATAACCGTCCGGCCCATGTGCGTAAATGATGTGGCAAATATTTATTCGACAAAAGATCGCCTAAATCACGGTTTCATGGAGTTCTACGGCCGTGGTTTAGAGCGTGGAAGTGGATTACGGTTTCATAGGATTTCCACGACCGTACTTTATACCGTGTAACTCTCTGGAATACTCCACGTTCATGTTGCCAAGATCCACGGCCGTGGTTTTGGGCGTGGACTTCTCTACGACCGTATTTTAGAGCGTGGAAGTGTAATTTGCTTGTGGTTTCCTTTGTATCGTGCCATTCCTCATCCTAGCATCTCCCTTGACTTCTTTGGTGTGTCCTTAATCCTTGGATGTGCTCAATTCTTCTCCTATCTCTCTCAATTGGTTCGGTTTTAGCTCTTATTCACCTATAATCAACACAAAGCTAATGTAGACCTCCATATCGAAAACATAGATAAACTGGCTAACAAATGCTTCAATGCCTTATTAATGAACACTATAATGGATGAAAAACAACTAGAAAACGTGCCTAGAATATCGCAATATTTCATGCTAACAGTTTCTGAAAAACAAATATCTTCAATGGCTTTGCCATCACATCAGCAATCTGATATTCACTCTTTTAGTTATAATGAAGTTCAATCACCCAATCCTTTGTGAGATTTCGGATAAAATGAAATTTCACATTTATGTGCTTGCTTCTTCCATGTAAGACATGATTTGTTGACAACTTGATAGCTGGATTGTTGTCACAATAAATTTACAGTAGCTTCCATTTTCTTTTCCTACTTTAAGTTCAACCCCTCATGAATCCTCCTGACTCTTCAGCCAAATTTCTTGACAAGCACAAGATGTTGCAGCGACATATTCTGTCTCGGTAGTTGATAAGTGACTATGTCTTGTTTCCTTGATGACCAAGAGACAACTCCATAACCAATCATAAAGACATATCCTGAAGTGTTGTTTCTATGATTAATATCTCCAGCATAATCACTATATCTATATAGCCAATCAAATTTGATTTTTCTCATTCTCCCTTCTTGTAGAAAATCCCATAAATGGTGGTACCAAGCAAGTACCTAATTATTCTTTTTGCAGCCAAGAGATGACTCTCCTTAGGATTTGTTTGTATAAACGACTGTCAACCTTTCTTCATTCAGAATTTCAAAGAACCTTCAGGCCAACTTCAGTAGGTGTAGCAACAGAATTGCAATCTGACATCTGAAATTTGTCAAGAATTTCCTGTACATACTTCTTTTGAGAGATAAGAACTACATTGTACCACTTCAATGCCTAGAAAATAGTGCATCTTTCCAAGATCAAACATGTCAAACTCTAGCATCATAGCTTGCTTTAATTTTTCAAACATGGTGATAGTTCATTACCATTATAAATCAAATCATCCACATACAAACATACAATTAACATCTTTCCTCCTCCACCACTTTTGAAAACTTTCCTTCAAGAAATAGGCTTTTATACGGCTATACTAACCACGTGGCACTTGTTTTAACCCATACAAAGCCTTCTTTAATTTATAGACTTGTACCTTACATCCATGCTTAATAAATCTAAGGGTTGATCGATGAATACATGTTCCTGAAGTTCACCATGTAGAAATGTTGATTTCACCCATGAGTTTTGTGCAGCTAAAGTAACCACCATTTTGTTGGTACCATGCCTTGCAATTGGGGCAACTACTTTAGCATAATGCACCAAACTCTTGCTTGTAGCCTTTAGCAACTATTTGTGTCTTACACTTGTCAACTTCTCCATCTTATTTTAAATTTCGTTTTGTACACCCACTTCACTCCAACTGTCTTGTGCCCTTGTGGAAGAGAAATCAGCTTTCATGTGTTGTTTTTCTCAATAGAGGCAATTTCTTCATTCATTACTTGTTTCCACTTCGGTTCGTTAACAACTTCTTCAAATACTGTAGGATCATAATCTGAAAATAACACAAAATGAATGAGTGGATTTTCTAATTGGTGTATTCCACTTACTTCATAATCAATCATCCATCATGACCTTCTCTTAACACATTGAGAATATTCTTCACTAGTTGGTGTTGCCGATGAACCAAGAACTTGCACAGAACTATCAACTTCTGCAGATTGTTGTTGCGCACCTAATCTTGCAGATTTTTGTTGCTCACTTTCCTGACTGTCATTAAAATCAACTAGTATCTCTTGATGTTCATCAACTCTCTTGTTTTCTGGCCAAAAATTCTGCTCATCAAAGATCATGTCACAACTAATTACAATCTTCTTAGTGTTAGGAACATAAAGCTTATATGCCTTTGATTGAATGCTAAATCAAGAAAATGCATTTCACTCCTTTGTCTTCAATCTTTGTTCTTCTCTCATCAGGCACATGAGCATAAGCAGCACACCCAAAAATCTTGAAATAATTAACATCAGGTTTTCGTCCACTCTGCGTTTCCTCTAGAGTTATATTTTAAACAAAAAAATATAGGGCTTCTATTCAGAATATGAATGCTCCAATAACTACTTCGGGCCAATAGTTTTTCAAGATGTCACTTCTCTTCAGCAAGCATCACACCATATTCAAGATAATGCGATTTTCCGCTCACAAACGCCATTTTGTTGAGCTGTGTACGTTGTTGTAAGTTGCCTTTGTACGCAGAATTATAATCGAGCAACCACTTTCTTTCTCAACCAACTTAGATCTCTTTAAAGCATCAAATGCTTCATACTTTTCTTTCAAAAAATACACCCATGTCTTCCGACTAAAATCATCAATGAAGCTAATAATAAAATAATGTTTACCTCCATTTGAGACTGGACTTAAAGGCCCTCGGAATCTCGGATGTCGGAATGTATCACCTCCAACACTGCTTGGCTCTCATGGATTTTCAAGAGGGTAAAAGGTCCCGGTGTTGATTGTTAACCGCACAATCTTCACAAAGTTGAGATGGAGGTGCAATTAGACTAATCACCATGTTTTTTCCTGCAACGTCTTCAGTCCTCCAAAATTTAAGTGACCGTAGTAGAAATGTCATAGCCATGTTGAATCTTGAACCTTTGTTGAAAGACAAGGATTGGTGGTTTTGTGCAGATTCAATGGAAACAACCGATTTGCTATCATTTTGACTTGAGAAATCAAGCCCAATTTGTCATCTTGAACTCGACAAACATCACCCAAGACTGATCAAGTTTGTCTACAAGTCTAGGACAAAGATGACATTAGTGATCTTATGTTTGTTATTTCCTTTGGCTTGTAAAATAATAGTGCCTCTTCCAACAACAACAATTTTTGAGTTGTCACCAAACTTGACGGTGTTATGGAATGACTCATCCAAATTTGAAAACACTACCTTGTCTCCGCACATGTGGTTGCTACAACCCATACCTAAATACCATAGGTTTTTTGGAGTTTCCTTACTCGCGTTACACACCATCAAGAGATTCATCTTCTTCCCTTTTGTAAAGTTGTTTTTTTATCCACTTTGACCATTTAAATTAGTTAGGCATTCAGATTTAAAATAGCCATACCTATGAGTGGTGACCACCATAATGGCCACCTTGGTCCCTTCCCCTTTCTTGTTAATTTGAGTGGTGATGGCTCCCACGACCTTTAACGTCTCGACCTCTTCCTCTGCCTCTGCCTCTACCCCTTATAAAATTAGAGGTTTGTGAATCAGTTGAGGCCTTAAGAGTTTGCTCCTTATCTTGTTGGCTGATTTCTACTCACGAACCAACAAGGAACTTTGCAGCTCATCTATTGTGAGTGCATCAATATCTCTAGATTCTTCCATGGAGCATACAACAAAGTTGAACATTGTTGGCATTGATCGAAGAATCTTCTCAATAATGGCCATGTCCTTCATCTCATCTCCATGGATTCTCATTTTGTTGGAAGTGGTTATCATTCTTCCAACGAAATCTATGACTGATTCATCCGACTTCATGCGTAAAGTCTCAAATTCAGTCAGTAGGGCTTGAAGTTGTTGTCTTGCCTTGGCGCTCCCTTGAAACTTTTCTTCATTGAATCCCTTACTTACTTGGAGGTGTCTTTGCAAAGTATGTCTCCAAGGTTGCTCAATATATGGCCTGAAATAAGTAGTTCTTGGCCTTGAGATCCTTCAATTTGGATGCCTCTAGTTTTGTCTCCTACGCGTCTAACATGATTACTTCATGCGCTGGCTCCGTGATTCCTGCCAATACTCCTTGGACCTCAAAAAATTCTCCATTAACATGCTCCAATGATTATAATGACCATCAAAGCGAGGAATTATTGGCTGCAAAAAGTTCTCATTGGATGTTGACATTGTGATTTACAACTGCGATTGTATTCTCTGTAATCTCTCTATGTTTCACTCTAAGTACAACCCGCTCTGATACCACTGTTAAATTTAGAGAGAATTGAAGAACAAGTAGAGGAACAAACTATTGTTTCATTGACCTAAAGAAACTACTACAAGGCTGAATTAATAGACTAGAAAACCGCAGTAACAACAAAATACTGCCGCCTATTCCAAAAACAAAAGTTGATATTCTGGCAACAACTACTGACTTAAACAAATATCCCTAAAGACTAGGACAAACTTAAATGAATCAATTTCAACATAAATAACATAAATAAATAATATTTCTATCATATCCATCCCTAATCCTCTTTTTCGTCAATTTCAGTCCAACACATGACTATACGTAGGACGAATGAAGCTTGTTTGAGCCAAAATGGTACGTAATTTTCTTCGGATGGGCAAAACTAATTTGGGTTTATCGGGTCAGTTTCACGGGTCGGCTTTTGAGAGCTCTAGTTACAAATTTGTCCAATACATTCCTAAAGTAATACTCTTGTTAAGAGCATCAAAGCAACAAACAACTCCAAGAAAAACAGTAGCGGTAACTCCTCGTGGGATATCCATCCCTAATCCTCTTCTTTGTCAATTTCCGTCCAACACATGACTATATGCAGGACAGGTGAAGCCTGCTTGAGACAAATTAAAATGGTACGTAATTTTCTTCAGATGGGCAAAACTAGTCAGTCCGAAGAGGTTTAGCTCTACCAATACGTAAGCCCAAAGTTCCCATTGGTAGGAATAGTACTCCAGCTTTTACCACAATAAGGACTTCTCATATGTAGGTTTCAGGATTCATACCTTCCCAAGTTCCCAACTGCAGAACCGGCACAAAGGTCTCCTCTACTAAGCTTGCCAACAATTTTTATGTGCAGTTACAGACCAGCAAGCCGATGCTCATCATTCTCAGCAGTCTTCTTCAACTTATTCAAATAGCCTCATCTACAGGAGAAAACAGAACTAGAACTACAGCTAACATAATCACTTCAAACTCCCTTCTTGCTCGATTCAAATAACTCATATGGAAAGGAAAGAATCAATGAATAATTAATCACGAGGCAACAGGACTACACCAAAGTTAAAATCATAAATGTGGCATGTTGGGACCAAAATCTAGGCTTAGCTAGCTAGCTCCCCTCAAAGCCAATAGAACCACAACAATAAAAGCAAAAAAGTTTATTCACAGCTTCCAACTTGTGGGCTATAATCTATAATCAGAAGTCAGAAAGGTTTCATACTCTGTCACGTTAAGTGTCTCCGCAACCTCATTCCAGTTTGCAATTTGCTCAGATAATTGGCCCTTGTGTATCTTCACCTGTTTACTAGTCAAGTTCATTCTTGGCACCTTGAGGAAATCTTGAACCTCCGATAATTTCTGCACAATTTATTAGTTGAGTTTGTGGGTTTAGATTAGACAAGGTGAAAATAATCTTTTGTGACAGATAAGACTTACACTGCTGTCTTTAACAACATCTTCATAGTAAAGTAACATATGTCTTGTTGTGTTGTAGCATTCCAGAGCTTTAAGCCCCATTCCCTTGACTTTCGTCAGGTTAGGTACGAGCAACTTTACATCAATAGTGGGTTTATAATGTGCTAGTATCTCAGCCTGTTAAATTTATGACGGAGAGAAATTGATTAACATATTATACAACGGTACATCCCTAGGTTATAGGTGTACATTGACATCAATTGAAAAGGAAGGACTGTGGAAGACCTCCAGAGACGAATGCACATGTGATATATGAGTCCCGTTTAGTAGCTTGTTATCCCTGTCATAAGAATTTGCTAGTATTGAGATCATCCTGCGCAACAAATTTCTTCTGAAGAGAAAGATCACACAGACCCCCTTTGTATTGAAGTATTCCACTATTTCCTCGTGATATTACATGACACCGTAATGGACCATCAAAAAATAAATCATAGGTAATACTTAATACCAATAGGATGAAACCTAGAAGAATTAATTGATAAACTCCGTTACAAGAAAACGTCCTTTCCTTTACTTAGCTGGAAGGGTAGACACGAAGGATCATATAACCACAGGCACATGTTTAAGAGCATGTCAAAGTTTTATAAAGCCAACAGTTCACTGAAGCATATGAGTTAACCCTTTATACATTTTTTCCAGCATACACTGAGGAGATTAAGATATCAGCTCGAGAGCATCACGATTTTTGAATGTGTTGAGGTTTCATGTTTAGGTCTTTGATATGAAGAACCCTCCTAAAATTCGAAGACCACGGCTCCAATGACTACTTAAGGCATCTCTTTGTAGCTTAGACACTGGAGCATACAATTTCAGATCATTGAAATGTTGATACATGCTGATTTTGTCTATAAAACACAAATATTGGAAATGCACAATTTACAATTTTAGTTTAACTATGCAATTCTGATTATTATACTTCAACGGCTTTGTAGTTCCGGAAACCCAAAATGATGCTACATTTTTCTCTGCTTCAAACACCTTCTATCATGATCATAATTAAGCCTACAGTTCCCACTTCCCAACTAACAATTATGAGAAATTAGGGTTTTCTGACTAAATACATCTGCTGAGAATGATGAGGTAAGTAAGCAATACAGAGTAGACGTTTTGAAGGATAAATCAGGCATCATGGTAAGAAATAATTAATCCTACAGTTCCCATTTTCATCCTAGCTAACACTTTTGAGAATTTAACACTTCTGGATTGACTACAGCTGCTGAGAATGACGATGCTAATAAGCAATATAGAGCAGATGCTTTGAGGGTGAATTAGGCATCATGGTAAGAACTATTAAGCCTACAGTTCCCATTTTCTTCCTAGCTAACAGTATTAAGAATTTGAGGCTTCCTGAATGACTACAACTACTGAGAATCATGATATCAGTAAAAATATAGACAGTAGATGGTTTGACAGAGGAATTAGGCATCATGGTAAAAATTAAGATGCAGATGATATGAAAGCAATTTTTCAAAACAAAAACTGTTAATTAAAAAGGCAGCAAGTCAAGGGAAAGTTAATGGAATGAAGAATACTAGTATATAATAACAAACGATTTATGATTCCTTCACCAACCAACTGATGCATGAGTATCCACTCAAATGCACCAATGATAGTGAAGATGACTGAAGGAACTAAATCTATCAAGTGCGTCTCTATTCATGTGCGATTATGTTACCTATAAGCAACTTGATGATGCAAGAGATTCCACTCAAATGCACCACTGATGCTGAAAGATGCCTGAAGGAATTAGGATCTGTCAAGTACTTCTCTTTTACATATGAGTATGTGACCATGTTACCTAAACCCTTTTCCACTACATTCTACTCTCAACAAAAGTCTGTCTTAAAAGCATTCAAATACAAAAGATTTTTAGTGGGACAAAATATGTCATATTGATACTAAGTCTTTAGATAACTTTGATTAACTAAAGAATATCTTCTCTATCGCTTCTTTTCCTTTTAGGGAGCGGGGATCAAGATTCAAGTGACTAACAGGTGGACAAGATAACACAAGTAACAGGTGATTCACTAGGGGTATAAAGGGAAAATCTAACCATAAAAGTAAAAGAACGAAAAGAAATTGAGATGGAAATAATTGAAAGAATAAATTTTGGGTGGGAGAGTCTGAGATACAACTCACTTGGTTCAACATCCACTTCAAACCAACTGCCGCTGTGCATTCATTTTTGGATGCACTACTAAACCAGTCTAGGTTATACACTTTATCAAGTGTCTCCACAATAGTTGATTCATTACTCCTTCTCACTTTAACCGAGAAGATCTCGCCATTTGAGCTTATATTGGTGTGGTTGTTCAATAAAGTCTCAAATCACCCACTGCCAGATCTCTGAGTTGACAAAATGGCAAAATACCGTACTGGATTACAAGCACACTCAGCCCTGGTATAAGACAGTACAATTTTCTACTAAAGTTCAAAAAGAGACATACTACAAAATAAAATGCATCTAAGTTCTTGAAGTACTGTGACCAGACTACCTGCTGTAAGACATGGGTTTAGGGTAGTGCACATAAGGAGCATCAGATGGTTCAACAACAGGTTTTTTGCATGGTCTGTCGCTCACTTGTACATTCATGAATGAAATAGTATTGGTCATACTAACTTGCTTCAAACAGATCGAGCAAATGTAGACCCCACAAATCATTGCAAACACTATGACAACCATCTTCCACATCAGAGGTTTTGGAGCAAAAAAATCCTGCAACCATATAGTTCTACTAATTTCAGCTACGACAACAGTTTTTCTTGGCCCAAATAGCAGTGATGATAAACCACAATCACAATAGTGAACAGTTACCTATTAATATTTAGCACATTAAATTAGAAGAAACTGGAATTTCAAAAACACCAATTGAATGAGGAAGATATACTAAGATTCAAAAAGAGTCCAGAGACAATATGTGTAATGAATGCAGAATAGGTTTTCTACTGGAAAAATTAGGAATTTCCCATCCTCTGGCACTTCAGTATAGTACATTGCCGCAATTATCAAAGAAATTGCTTGACATTCATCAAATAGATATTTAACCTCATAATAATCTAAACATTTCGATGTAAATTGAAAAATCTGAATATTCTAAACATCACACCTTAATAATAAGGCATTGATGCAGGTATCCACGAATGTCATAAACTAACCCAACAAAGACTATAAATTTAGATAATGTTCCTTAAACTAGAAAGTACTATACACTACAATCTTGTTAACTCATTAAACAAAAAGACCAAACTTATCCTCAAAAAGTGGAGATTTTTGGCTTTTTGTCCTCGTGATTAGTTGTTTACCCTCCTTATCTCCCCTCCAAATCATATAAATTTGCTTAGAAACTAATTCCTGAAAGGCTGACAGGAAGATTTTTTATGAGAAAATGCAAAGGTCCAGATTGATACTTAACAAGTTGACAGAAACAAACGGGAAGTTGAAATCGTTATTTAAACGCATCCAAACCCTAAAAAAACCCAAATTTGTCTGAAACCCTAAACTAAAAGTGAGCACAGAAAAAGAGCGCTCAACTTTTTCCAATATGGACACCTATTAAAACATGAAAATCAAAGAGAAGATGCAACTCACCATGAGCTCAGAAACGTAAAAGGCAAATGTAGATTGAGGAAAACGTTGGATAGGTTCAGGTTTCCTGATAGTATGTTCCGTAAAGGATGAATGAAGCTGCAAACCACACTGCAGAAAAGGAAAAGTTTTACAGAGGGATGTGTTTGATTGTGCACAAGTATATGTGAGCATGCGATTGAAGATGAAGGATGAGATGATCGTGGAAAGTGGAGAAGAATGTAGGAACGTAGTAGTTGGCCTGCTTTTGAGTTTTTGGGTACACGGACCTCGGAGAAGCCTTTTGGTGTTTGTTAGGATGAGTATCCCTTTGCTTCGATCTATGGAGTTAAGGGCCTGGAGCCTGAGGGGTTGTTCTTCGTTATAATAAATCACCGGCTTTTCGGAGCTCCAAGGAATGTAATTAGTTGCATCTGAATTTATATAATTACTTGATTAAATTTCATTAAAATCGTGTTTATCCTATTATCCTATTGTTCGCCACTTAGCGTGCGTGCAAATAAGCTTTAAATTTATAAAACTAGAATCAAGCAAGCGAACCCGCAGTGTACGGATCGGCGTAGATTAGCAAGTATTCCAGAGTATCGAACACAGGGATTTGGGGGGAACAAATTCAGTTTCAGATTATCAAGCAGGTAAATGTAAGAGCTTTGCAAATTATTGGGAAAACAACAATCCTAAAGATCCAAGTATCCAGTTGTGGCCATCGATTCAAGATATACTAATGATATAAGGACAGAATTAAGATATGCAAAGGTATGCTAATGTAAGGTAATCGTACGGTGAAGTTCCAAAAACCTTATATGACTCACCTACAAGACACTCTCTATAAAGGTTGTTGAGGCTTCAGTATAGAAAGGTTCTAAAGATGAGAATTAATGTCAAATACCCAAACTTGTAATCCAAGGATCAAGACTAACTAAACCGATTACAGTTGTGACACTCACAATCGAGGTAGAGGTTGTTGAGGCTTCACTACCACCTAGAAAAGGCAAGCCTAAACTAAGTTAAAGCAAATCTTTAACTTTGGATTAAAGTAAAAGAAAGTTCGTAAACTTAAGGGAAATCACGGTTAGTTCTTGAGGTTCCACGGCCGTGGAATCAAGAACAGGCCGTAATTTAGGGTTCGTCGGCGATTCTCTCTAACTCTCAGGGTCCAATCTGTTTACGATCGATCTATCATCATCTAAGCCACAACTATCAACCCTTCACCTTAGAATTGTTAAGGGTTTTTAGCCAACAATAGTCATAATGATATCAAATTCAAGGTTTAAAAGATTGAAAGATGAAAACTTCCGAAAACTTTCAATAAACTTCAAACCAATCTCAAAGTCACAATCAAGAACAAATATTGTCACTAGATTCGGAATATAACAGACAAACACAATCTTAGATAAGAAGGAAGAACGGGATGTCAATCCGTCTTCTAAATCAAACCTAAACAAGAAGAGGAATCTTCTTGCGAACACTCTTCCGAATCTTCGATCTTCCGTCAATCCGGAAATCTCAATCACAATCTCCACCAAAGTGCGAGATTAGGGCAACTCCAAACGCAAGTGTAGGCAAAAGTACGTCTATGCGTAAGCGAAGGTGTAAGCCTAAAGCGAGGTGACGGAATCTCTCTTCGTCCGTCCTTTTATAGTGTATGATGAAGTAGCGGCCCGGCCCAATCCTTTAAAAGATCGTGGCTTAAAGTGTGGCGAAAAAGATCACCACGATCACGGTCGTGGAAGGTTCCACAACCGTAATTTAGAGCGTGGAAATCAACACGGTTTGAACCATCGTCTCCACGGCCGTAGAAGTTGTTGGAATGAACCACGCTTCCCTAGCCATGGTTCCACGGCCGTGGAACTGAACGTGGAAAGTAGTACGGCCGTATTTTAGAGCGTGGTTTAGGGCAAGAACGTGATTCTTCCCTAGACTCGTGCATTCCTCAAGTTGGCATTCCCTTAGCTCCTAGAAATGCCCTCAATCCATGGACATTGCTCAACAATCCCATCCTTGCTCGACTCCGTTCGGAAATAGCTCTCAATCACCTATAATCAACATAAAGCTTGTGTAGATCTATATATCGACATTATAGACAAACTAGCTCACAAATGCTTCAATGCTCAATCAATGACTATCAATATGAATCAAATACACTTAGAAAATGTGCCTAAAATATCACAATATTTCATGCTAACAAATAACCCCATACTTGCAACTTGCTTGTCCCTAAGCAAGGTCTTTCAAAAACTTGAAAACAAGAGTTAGGATGAAATATGTGTACCTTCTCAAAGCAATACTTCTTTTGGATGAATGTGCCTTCTAATCAATAGATCATTCTCAAATCTTGCTTCAATCGTTTATAAGACTTTCATACGCTTAATCAAAGAGTAAAGAGTAAAGAAAGCTCATGAATCAATTAAACTTCCATACAAACATCATAACCCTTAAACATTATCAAAATCAATCATAAGAAACTTCAATTTAGATCACCAAGTCATCTAACATTCTTTTGATCTTAAGGACTTTAAAAGAAGAAGGTCTAGAATGTGGAAAGGGAAGGAAACTTTAAGGAATGTGGTGCATGAATCCGGGAAAGTGGACAACTACTCCTTTCTTCTCTCTTGCGGTTTCCGCAACAACTTCAACTTAGAGCTTCGCTCTCTTCCTTTCATTTTTCGACTTTACTTTTGGAGTTATGGATAGAGGTGCACAAAAACCGAAGCCTAAGAGATTGGCGTTTCTCAATTTTTATGAGATGCCTCAAACCCTTAACGCACATACCATAATCCGCTAGGAATATCGCTTAATCCGACTTTGGCAAGACACAAACACCCGGCTATGTGAATGGTGCCGAGTTACTCATCATCATGATTGACTTCCCCAAACCTACAATTTCTTTCTATTCTTTTGATTGCAAATAATTGCTCTCATGGCCCTCCCACATCAAACATGCCTTTTTCATTCACTTCTCCAAATTCCCGGATAGGTAAAGGAGGTCAATATTTCAATGAGGGGCTAAATGATCAAAGAAAGAAGAAAGAAAAATCGAATTGCCTTAATCATCTCAACAAGAAGCATAAGAACTTATAGTGTGATTTCAACTTCAATTCCTCAACATGATTTAAGTAACATTCATCACATTATGAGACTTGTAAAAGAGGTATAATCAACTCATTCAATTCCTTTTCAATTCACAATTCGTTTAAGCATGCAATTGTCATCAAACTCAATTCACAAGTAGCGATTATCATGGAAATCATCTCAATTCCTTAGAAGCACAAAATTTTTCAAAAATTTTCAATTTTTATGGGTTTTTCAAACTCTTTTTCATGCAATGAAATAATGAAACGTGCAACAATATAATGAACATGCAATGATAGTCTCGATAGAAGCAAACATAGTGAGTAAGAGTTATTACAACTTTTAGTCACACCCCACCCCATACTTGGGACGAACATTGTCCCTAATGTTCAAATGAAAGAAAGAAAAGAAAGAAAAGAAAAAGAAACTCGCAAAATGGCGGTGGAGCGGCTAAAGCTGTCGGTCATGCAATCATCATCACTGCGGCGCTGGTGGAGGCGGGAATGGAGAGAAGCTAGGATCATAAAACTGGCCAAACTGCTGGCGGTAGACGTCTCTCATCATGTGATCGAGGTCGTCCAAGCGTCCATCTCTAGCATTGGCTCGAATCTCCAATGCTCCTACTCTCTCCGAAAGACCAGTAGCCCAATCCGGCATCTGCTCATACCATCCCGGAGCATGACTGTACCACTTTGGAGCGTCGGACGGTGCTGGTACTGGTGCAAATGGTGTCTGTGTATCCCATGGAGGTGGAGCTCCATACCATGCAGGAGGTGTTTCCGCCCAAGTAGGTCTCTCACTCACGCTGGCGCGGCGAGAAGACGAGCCTGAAGCTCTGGCGGGACGTGGAGAACGTCTAGGCACATCGGGGCCGCATCCGGCTGATCCGGAAACGTGCCAAACTCCTGCTCGGCTCCTCCTCCACCCTCAAATTGATCCCTCATCTCCTCCTCCTCAACTACGGGCGGTGGTGGGACGTATGGGGGAGCTGCAATCCTGTTCGCGTGCATAGCAGCGAACGTCTCCCTCCAATTATGGCGTCCAGCCATAATGGAGTACTCCTGTAGCCACTCAATACCCCTACCCGTCCTGCTCTCCCAAGGCATGGCCGCATAAGGCGGACCTCTATGTGTGGGGAAGATGAGACCTCTAGTCATGAAGGCATGAAGTCCTAAGGGTACGGTTGGTATGCGGGTATATGCAGAAAAATCGACTCCCAACGCCCTAGCAAGATGGGTAACTATCCCACCGTATCCAATGTTGCCCTTCCTCTTGTTCTTAAGCTTGCTCATAGTAGCAGCTAAGAGGGTGGCACAGTCAGCTCGGCGTCCATACAGCATAGAGTATAGCAGAAAGAGCTCATCCGTCTTGATCTTTTGGGGCGTCTCCGTCCTAGGGAAGAGACACTCCGAAAGAACACGGTGAGCAATCTTCAAGGCTAAGTGATACATCAACTTAGCCTTGGTGTCAGCAGGTTGCCAGCGGTCCTCGCTGGCGTATATCATAGCAACCTCCTCCCAAAAGTCTTTGGCGTAAACGCCACTAGGAAAGCGACCATTGAAGGTCTCATGGAACCCAAAGAAGGTCCCGAACTCACGGATGGAAAAATCATAGTTTCTTTCCATAAGACGGAAAGAAACGGTCCTATCCACATGGCTGTGCTCGAAAGACGTCACAACCTCCCTCGTAATCTCCTCATATGCGTCTTCTCGGATAGCCGAGAAGACAACTAGTCCGGCTCTATCTAAGAGCCAAGTAAGGTCATCTATGATGTTAAGAGGAGCTAGATCCTCTAACAATAGGTACCTAGGTCCAATCACAGGCCTCTCATGGATCCTCTCGAATGCATCAAGGTGATCCTCATGAATGGTCGGTACTCTAGGGCTAGGAGGTGAGGGTGATGAAGGTGATGATGGAGGTGAAGGGGAAGAGGGTGGTGGTGCCCTAGAGGATGAAGAAGAAGAGGGATTACCCTTCCTTTTCTTGTTTTGGTCATTCTTCTTCTCCTTAATTCTCCCAGAAACTCTCCTCACGAAATCCATCACTGTTCAAAATTACGGCATGTTCTTGATGATTCCACAGCCGTGGAACTGCTAGGGACCGTGATTCGTCTCAGTTTTTCTCAAATCTCAACAATCAACACTCAAATTCAGCAATCAGGCAGCCCTAGTCTAATTCCTTCCAATTTCAATCAGTTCTTCCTAAAATTTCTAGCAAAACGAACCAAATCGACAAAGATCAAGAAGAGGGGAAAAAACCTAGGTTTCGGATTTTAAAATCCGAATTGTGCGTTCCTTGGTGATTTGCCGCTCGATTCGTTGCTTGAATCTTGTTGGTGGTCAAATTTGCTTCAATTTGGAAAGAAGAATCGTCGAAAACGGTTAGCGAACGAAGATTTGGGAGGAGAGGCGTGGATTCGGCGTTTTGGGTCGTGGAATTGGGTTTTGTGGAGTGTTTTGGTGAAGAACGTGGTTTATATAGTGACAGGCAAAATTTTGAAAATCACGGTCTGTCGGGGGGTTCCACGGCCGTGGAAATGTACGGAACCGTGGTTTTGGTGATTTTTCAAAGGCTTTTGGAAATTACAGTCACTGTAGTTGTCACGACCGTGGTTTAGGCCGTGGAACTCTCTGTAATGCTCCAAAGTCCAAGTTTCGTCACTTTTCTTCAACATTATCCTTCTCTTTTCCTTTTCCATCGTTCCTACATCCAAAAACACGAACATACCGGAAGAAATCGAGGCAAAATAAAGCGAAAAACGTCTAAACTAAGCTAAACTATGAATCGAAAACAAAAACGAAAATGCAATACCTTGGGTTGCCTCCCAAGAAGCGCTTTGTTTAAGGTCCGTAGCTAGACCAATCTCGAACTTATTCGAGTGCGGTAGGCGCGAACTCTTCAGCTTGGAGTTCCGGCATGTACTTCTTGAGTCGTTGGCCGTTCACCTTAAAGCTTCCGCCCGCTTCACCCCATACTTCAACTGCACCATGGGGAAAAATACACTTAATTAGAAAAGGTCCGGTCCAACGAGATTTAAGCTTACCTGGAAAGAGGCGAAGCCTTGAATTGAAGAGGAGAACTTGGTCTTCTTCTTTGAAGTCCTTTGGAATGATATGCTTATCATGCCAACGCTTTGCTCTCTCCTTATAAATCTTGGCGTTTTCGTAAGCGTTCAAGCGGAGTTCGTCCAGCTCATTAAGGTCTAAGAGACGCTTCTCTCCCGCTTCCTTCATGCCAAAATTCAACCACTTGATGGCCCAAAACGCCTTGTGCTCCAACTCTACCGGCAAGTGACAAGACTTCCCATACACAAGGTTGTATGGTGTGGTTCCTATGGGAGTCTTGTACGCAGTCCGGTACGCCCACAATGCATCGTCAAGCTTCAAAGACCAATCCTTCCTAGTCCTTGAAACCGTCTTCTCTAGAATTCCTTTGATCTCCCTATTTGAGATCTCAACTTGTCCACTAGTTTGTGGATGATAAGGGGTAGTGATCTTGTGAGTAACCCCATACTTAGCTAGAAGAGCTTCAAAGCGCCGGGCAATGAAGTGAGAACCTCCATCACTAATGATAGTCCTTGGCGTCCCAAATCGAGGAAAAATGGTCTTGTTGAAGAACTTAACCACCACCATGGCATCATTGGTGGGAGAGGCAATTGCTTCCACCCATCTAGAAACGTAATCTACCGCCAATAGTATGTATTGGTTTCCACAAGAGGATGGGAACGGTCCCATAAAATCTACTCCCCAAACATCGAAAATCTCCACCTCTTGGATGTTGTTAAGGGGCATCTCATTCCTCCTAGAGATATTACCTATTCTTTGACAAGCATCGCAGCAAGAAACAAAGGATTGCACATCTCTAAATAAGGTAGGCCAAAAGAATCCAGATTGCAATACCTTTGCGCTAGTCTTGTTCGAACTAGCGTGTCCTCCACAAGGTAGTGAATGACAATGGCGGATGACACTTTGCATCTCATCTTCCGGCACACATCGCCGGATGATGTCATCCGGACCTCTCTTGAAAAGAAGAGGTTCATTCCAAAAGTATTCCCGGACATCCTTAAAGAACTTCTTTCTTTATGCGTAGGATAATCCGGGTGGTATCTCCTGACAAACCAAATAGTTAACAAAATCAGCAAACCATGGTTCGTTGCCTTTGGAGATCACATCGATGCACTCCTCAATAATGTGTAGGTGTTCGTCCGGGAAGGAGTCATCGATAGGTAAATGGTCGTCCTCTAGATGTGTTAGGCGACTCAAATGATCCGCAACAGAATTTTCTGAACCTTTCTTGTCGCGGATCTCTAGATCGAATTCTTGTAGGAGAAGAATCCATCTAATTAGCCTTGGCTTCGCATCTTTCTTCGCAAGGAGGTACCGGATCGCAGCATGATCCGTGTAGACAATCACCTTTGCACCTACAAGATAAGAGAGAAACTTGTCAATACCATAGACAATGGCTAAAAACTCTTTTTCGGTAGTGGCGTAATTGAGCTGCACTTCATCTAGCGTCTTGCTAGCATAGTATATGGCATGGGTTCGCCCTTCCTTTCATTGTCCAAGAATAGCTCCTATAGCTACATCACTAGCATCGCACATAACCTCAAAGGGAAGAGTCCAATCCGGAGGTTGGATAATAGGTGCTGAAATTAGAGCTTGACGAATGTTGTTAAACGCATCCAAACATTCTTGCGAAAACTCAAAAACCGCATCCTTCATCAATAGATTAGTGAGAGGTTTTGATATTTTAGAGAAGTCTTTAATGAAACGTCTATAAAATCCAGCATGTCCTAGGAAACTTCTTATCCCTTTCACCGAAGTTGGGGGAAGAAGCTTCTCTATAGTCTCTATTTTTGCCTTATCCACCTCTATCCCTCTACTAGAGATTAGGTGACCTAATACAATTCCTTCCTTAACCATAAATTGACACTTCTCCCAATTAAGAACTAGGTTAGTGTCTTCACACCTTTGTAAAACAAGAGAAAGGTTAGAAAGGCAATCGTTAAAAGAGGAACCGTATACGGAGAAATCATCCATGAAGACCTCCATGATTTCCTCTATGTATTCGGAGAAGATGGCCATCATGCACCTTTGAAAGGTGGCTGGGGCGTTGCAAAGCCCGAACGGCATTCTCCTATAAGCGAACGTACCCCACGGGCACGTGAATGTGGTCTTCTCCTGATCGTCCGGGTATATCGGAATCTGAAAGAAACCACTATAACCGTCAAGGTAGCAAAAATGTGAATGTTGTGCTAACCTTTCAAGCATTTGATCAATGAATGGCAATGGGAAGTGATCCTTCCTTGTTGCATTGTTAAGCTTGCGGTAGTCAATGCACATCCGCCATCCCGTTACGGTTCGGGTAGGAATGAGTTCGTTGTTCTTGTTGGTGATGAACGTCATTCCTCCCTTCTTTGGAACTACTTGAACCGGACTCACCCACTTACTATCGGAGATAGGATAGATGACACCTGCATCAAGAAGTTTAAGAATTTCCTTCTTGACAACCTCCTTTATGGTCGGATTCATAAATGTCCCACCGGAGAGAGATTGAAGCTTGAATTGGCTATCCTCATCAAGTCCCTTAAAATAGATCTCCAATAGCTCAATTTTCGGTATGCCATGGTGTGGACAATCTAGGAGAAGGTCTTTGAATCTCTCCCAAGCCTTGAACAAACTTTCTCTATCCCTCATCACGAAGGCATTGATCTTCCCTCTTAATTCGGTGGTCTTGGAAGGTGGGAAGAACTTGGTTAAGAACTCGGTTGTCATCTCCTCCCAAGTACCAACTCGCCCTTGTGGAATAGATTGATACCAAGCCAAGGCTTTATCCTTAAGAGAGAAGGAAAAAGCCCTAAGCTTATGGTTGTTGCTCTCCAATCTTGGCGGTCTAAGAGTCTCCATCAAAATCTCGTAGTTCATCAAATGTTGGTGAGGAGACTCTCCTTCCATCCCTCCAAATTGATTGTGCCGGATCATTTGTAGAACTTGAGGGCGGAGCTCATAGTTGTGGGTTGCGGGATCTCCTAGATTCACACCCGGTCGGTGTGCTCTTTGTGCCGGATCCATACGTCTCCCTAGGGTTTGTGGCTCCTCGATAGCAATGGGAACAACCCTAACATTGGCCGCCGGCTGCGGTTGTACCACCGGTGGTGGAGGAGGTGGAGGTTCTCGGCGATTAAGCTCTCCTTGAACAAGGGCTTGCCTAATCTCCTCAATCTCCCTCCTAGTTTCCTCTTGCCTCTCATTGGCAAGTCTCCTTTCTTCCTCCAAGAGCTCATCTCTTAGCCTTATTTGCTCTAAGGCTTCATCCAACTCAGCTTGGAGATTTCTACCGGCCATCTCTCTCTCTTTTCGGATGTTCTTGGATCTAGATCGAAGGGTTTTCTCCGGTTCGGGATCGAATGGAGCTAAATCCTTACCACGAGATCTTCGCATACACCTAAAGAGTAATAGATGTCCTGAAAAGCAAAGACACCAACCAAAGAGAGATCAAAAGCAACAAGAAAGATCTACACTAGAAACAATCACAAAATAGACTCAATCTAGACCTAGTCCCCGGCAACGGCGCCAAAAACTTGTTACGCTAAAAAGTGTGCACGCAATAAGCCTTAAATTTATACTCGTTATAATTATCCTAACTTCTAGCGCACCCGCAGTGTACGGGACGTTTGTAGTATGGATAGTATTCCGAGGTCGAACACAAAGACTAAGGTGAAATTGACTCGGTTTTGTGATTGAGTTTAGTGAAGGTCTAAGGTTAGAAAAGAGGGAAACAAAGAAGTGAAAATCTAAATTGTTTTTTTTTTGGTTGGTTTTGGTGATCAATCAAAGATCTCAATTCATGCAAGGCAATTATACTAGACTAAAAATCAGCACAAACGAACAAACCAAACAAGATAATGATCAAGGAAAGAAAAGACGGATTCTAGGGGTCGGAAGTTCCGATTATGGCATAGAACTCAAGTCATCTATTCGTTCTTTGGATTAGCTAATATATGTTGGGATTAAGTGTATCTAACTTGGGATCAATTACCGGGTAGGTCTCATGGTCCAACTAGTCCACACCTAAGGTCTTATTACCGGGTATGTCTCTAAGAGCCTAAGGATAGGAATTCTACACAAACCGGATTGTAAATTAGGGATCTAACCTATCCTTACCGGGTAAGTCTTGGAAAGGGAAGTCCTAAGCAACTATCCTAGCACATCTAATCCAATGGTGGCTTATTAGGCTCACCACTACCTAAGGTTTGCTATTTTAGATTCTAAGGACAAGGATTACCGGGTAAGTCTCTCCTAGCACTTAGTCGCTACACTAGGTAGGTTAAACTCAGCATCAATTAGGTTTTCAACATTTTATAGGTTTAAGGCAAGATCCTTCGAATCAGGGAAAATCACGGGCTGTTCTTCCTAAACCACGACTGTGGTTCTTCAAGAACTACCCGTGATTCCTAACAGCAACTACGTTCATAAGCAAAAGTCATCCAAAGGCAAATCTAAGTTCATCCTATCACGGTTCTAGCCATAACCATCCTTTCCTTACCCTAGAACCACATCAATTTAGCCTACAACATTCATAATGGAAATCGAAGCAAACAAACATAAAATCAAAACATCCATTGCAAGATAATGAAAGAAAAGAGATGCACAAGTGAACTTAATTCAAAACTAAGCTGAAGATTAGAATAGAGTCACTTACAACCCTTCCAAAAGAAGGTTCAAGGGTTCATACAATCTCTAGAAATCAAAATCCGAAATACAAGAAAGCTATGGTGTGTTTCCTCCTCCTCTTCTTCAATGGAACTCTCCTTCTTCTCTTTGACACTTTCCTTCCTAGAAAAATCTTCTTCTTTTGAGAATATATTTGTTAGAGAAAATGGATAATGAATGAGCTGCTCCCCAAACTACCCAACTGCCTCAAACAACCCATGAAGGACCACTTTTATAACAAATCCTTCATGAGCTGGCCATGAGAGTCGTGGCACAGCTGTCACGAGAATCTGGCAAAATCCATGGTCATTTCCACGGCCGTGGTTCGTCAGAGAACCGTGATTCTATGCAGAAACTTCGCCTTGGATCATTAAGCTGTGGTTTGGTGCATGGCTTGTGTTGGCAAGGTTCCATGAGTCCTTCTTAGCCCTTGGCTTGTGTCCTAATGATTCCGAGGGTGCGTCATTTAAATGAACGATCCTCAAACGCATCGTTTAAGCTCCTAAACTTCCCGTAATACCTACAAAACGCGCACAAGTCCGTGTAGACGTCTATCTCAACAAAATATGTGAATTGGGTGCAAAACGTCTTGAACTAATGCTAGGTCATGCATGAATGAGCGAGAATTCCATCTAAATGTACACCTAAAACTATGTTATAAATCGTGTTATCAGTGGTTACGGTTGCTCTGCTTTCTCCACGACCGTGTAACCCCCTGGAGTGAGCCACGCTTTGGGTTGTGAGATCCACGGTCGTGGAATATAGTGTATGGCCGTGGATTCTCACGTTTTCTGCCTTATCGTGGAGTTTTTCAAACTCCACTTCACCCACTTCTTCTTGTGCTTCTAAGGCTTCAATTGCCTCATTGCACTCCTCTTCCTCCCCTACATTCGTTAGACTCATAGTGATAACCTTTTTTAAAGGATCTTTGAAGAGAATAGCACTTACCTCCTCTCTAGACAACCCTTCTTCATCTTGGATATTGAATATATCCTCATCAAAGATTGGCTCCTTCACTAGAGTGGAAAGAACGAACTCTACCTTCTCTTCTCCTATGTCAAAGGCGAGTCTAGCATTCTTGCAATCGACTATGCAGCCGGAAGTTGCAAGAAACGGTCTTCCGAGTATGATCGGGACCGGACTATCTGCAGGAATGTCAAGCACGACAAAGTCAATGGGAACAAAGAATTTACCTAGCTTGACTGGGACGTCTTCAACAATACCGACGGGGCGAGTGATGGATCGATCCGCCATGTATAACGTCATCTTCACCGGTTTAGGGTCGCCTAAACCGATCTTCCTACACAATGCAAGTAGTATGATGCTCACACTTGCTCCTAAGTCACATAGCGCATCGTATGTGACATCTCCCACTCCTATGGGAATGCAAAATGACCCCGGATCCTTTAGCTTTGGGGGCATTTTCTCCTTCATGGTCTTGATGAGATCCGAAGAATCCGAACTCATCTTAACCTCACCGAAATCTTCTAGCTTCCTCTTGTTGGAGAGGAGCTCCTTCAAGAACTTGCCATAACCCGGCATACCTACAATAGCATCAATAAAGGGTATATTAATATGCAGCTTGCTCATGAGTTCTATAAACTTACCAAACTGTTTATCTAGGCGCGCTCTCACTCTAGATTGAGGGAATGGTAGGGGAGGTTTGTAAGCTGGAGGAGGAACGTAGACATCTTCCTTCTCCTTCCCCTTCTCTTTGTCTTTCTCTACGGGGACTTCAACAAACTTAGGTTGCGGATCGGTGGTAGTCACTCCGCTCCTAGTTGTGATTGCCATCACCCTTCCCTTAGGGTTGTCCTCCGTCTTTCTTGGAAGTTTCCCTTGATTTCTAGGAACTTCCTCCACATGGCTGAACATTTGGTTCTCCAAAACCTTTTGGGCTTTGTCAACCTTAGAAAATTGATCATCAACCTTAATGATGCGGTTCTCCAAACCTTGAAGCTTTCCCAAGATCGTTTCCAACATGGGATCGGGCTTCTCCTTCCCCGAAGTGTTTCCTCCATTAGATGTTTGCCCCTGGCTTTTCAAAGGAGTAGAGGAAGAGGAAGGTGGAGTTAGTGAATTCGAATTAGAAGGATAAGAGTTACCGGAATTTTGTTGATTGGAGCGCCAATTGTTGTTGTTTGAACCCCTATTGTTGTTCCAATTGTTGTTCCAGTTGTTGTTGTTGCCATTCCAATTGTTCCGGTTATTATTCCGGTTATTGTTGTTGTTGTTGTGGTTTGTGTTCTCACCGCCATTGTTGTTGTTGCCCAAATAACTAACATCCTTTCCTTGTTGCTTTGGAAAGTTGGTCTTGATAGCCTCCTTCAACTCTTTGATCTCATTTTTGAGGGAGAAAATCTGATTTTGAGCTTCATGTGTGAGCTTTGCTCCTTGCTCCACACGATTTCCCTCCACTTTCCGGTGGGAATACTTCTCTATGACCCTTGCTTGCTTCTCAATGAAGTCCCAAGCGTCATCTTCTCTCATGTCCATGAATGTTCCACATGAGGGGGATTGGAGCTTGAATTGTGTCTCCACATCCAGCCCTTTGTAGTAAATCTCCAGCAATGCAAGCTTGGATATGCCATGATGGGGGCAGTCCAATAACAAGTCCTGAAACCTTTCCCATGATTGAAACAAACTCTCGTTAGATCTCATGGAAAATGCATTGATCTTACCTCTAAGTTCCGCCGTTTTGGATGGCGGAAAGAATTTGGTGAGGAACTCCGCGGAAAGGTCTTCCCACGTGTCTAGTTTCCCATTAGGAAGAGCTTGGTACCAAAACAACGCTTTCCCCTTCAAGGAGAAGAAGAAAGGCTTGAGCTTATAGTTGTTGGTAGTAGCGTTCTTCGGCCTCATTGTCTCCATCATACACTCAAAGTTTTGCAAGTGTTGGTGTGGAGATTCAGCGCTTGTCCCGCCAAATTGGTTTTGGCGAACAAGAGTAATAACTTGAGGGTTGAAGCTAAACCCTTGCACATCATCAGCATCAAAGTTCACACCTAGACGGCGTGGTTGCTGCGTTGGATCCATCCATTGGCCAAGAGTCCTTGGCTCATTATCAACACGGTTCACCCTTACATTCCTAGGTGGAATGCGTTGGTTTGCGGTCGTCCATGGAGCGAATGGATTCACATTGATCCTTGGATCAATCTCCTCTAACGGTGGTATGGAAGAGTCGCTATCATCAGCGGATGAATGACCCCTATTCGACTTTAATGATCTCCTTGAGGATTTCTTGCTTCCCTTATTCTTGAGATTGCTTAGTTCTATCCTCATTTGGAACATCATATCCTTCAAATCATTAACTTGAGATTGATGACGATCCATCTCATCCCGGCGAATATTCTCATTCCATTGGAGTTGAGCTTCTTTCTCCGCTAACTCCGCTTGAAGATCACGTTCGTGTTCTTCAACCATCTTCCTTTCCTTGCGCTTTTGCCTTAAAGTCCTCTCAAGCTCTTGATCAAGAGGTAAGAGGTCTTCGGTGTTCCTAGACCTGCGCATGCACTCAAAAAGATATCAAATAACGAGAGCAAGCTCCCAAGCTTGACAACCGGCTACCGAATTCGGCCTAGACCAAATCCCCGGCAACGGCGCCAAAAACTTGTTCGCCACTTAGCGTGCGTGCAAATAAGCTTTAAATTTATAAAACTAGAATCAAGCAAGCGAACCCGCAGTGTACGGATCGGCGTAGATTAGCAAGTATTCCAGAGTATCGAACACAGGGATTTGGGGGGAACAAATTCAGTTTCAGATTATCAAGCAGGTAAATGTAAGAGCTTTGCAAATTATTGGGAAAACAACAATCCTAAAGATCCAAGTATCCAGCTGTGACCATCGATTCAAGATATACTAATGATATAAGGACAGAGTTAAGATATGCAAAGGTATGCTAATGTAAGGTAATCGTACGGTGAAGTTCCAAAAACCTTATATGACTCACCTACAAGACACTCTCTATAAAGGTTGTTGAGGCTTCAGTATAGAAAGGTTCTAAAGATGAGAATTAATGTCAAATACCCAAACTTGTAATCCAAGGATCAAGACTAACTAAACCGATTACAGTTGTGACACTCACAATCGAGGTAGAGGTTGTTGAGGCTTCACTACCACCTAGAAAAGGCAAGCCTAAACTAAGTTAAAGCAAATCTTTAACTTTGGATTAAAGTAAAAGCAAGTTCATAAACTTAAGGGAAATCACGGTTAGTTCTTGAGGTTCCACGGCCGTGGACTCAAGAACAGGCCGTAATTTAGGGTTTGTCGGCGATTCTCTCGAACTCTCAGGGTCCAATCTGTTTACGATCGATCTATCATCATCTAAGCCACAACTATCAACCCTTCACCTTAGAATTGTTAAGGGTTTTTAGCCAACAATAGTCATAATGATATTAAATTCAAGGTTTAAAAGATTGAAAGATGAAAACTTCCGAAAACTTTCAATAAACTTCAAACCAATCTCAAAGTCACAATCAAGAACAAATATTGTCACTAGATTCGGAATATAACAGACAAACACAATCTTAGATAAGAAGGAAGAACGGGATGTCAATCCGTCTTCTAAATCAAACCTAAACAAGAAGAGGAATCTTCTTGCGAACACTCTTCCGAATCTTCGATCTTCCGTCAATCCGAAAATCTCAATCACAATCTCCACCAAAGTACGAGATTAGGGCAACTCCAAACGCAAGTGTAGGCAAAAGTACGTCTATGCGTAAGCGAAGGTGTAAGCCTAAAGCGAGGTGACGGAATCTCTCTTCGTCCGTCCTTTTATAGTGTATGATGAAGTAGCGGCCCGGCCCAATCCTTTAAAAGATCGTGGCTTAAAGTGTGGCGAAAAAGATCGCCACGATCACGGTCGTGGAAGGTTCCACAACCGTAATTTAGAGCGTGGAAATCAACACGGTTTGAACCATCGTCTCCACGGCCGTAGAAGTTGCTGGAATGAACCACGCTTCCCTAGCCATGGTTCCACGGCCGTGGAACTGAACGTGGAAAGTAGTACGGCCGTATTTTAGAGCGTGGTTTAGGGCAAGAACGTGATTCTTCCCTAGACTCGTGCATTCCTCAAGTTGGCATTCCCTTAGCTCCTAGAAATGCCCTCAATCCATGGACATTGCTCAACAATCCCTTCCTTGCTCGATTCCGTTCGGAAATAGCTCTCAATCACCTATAATCAACATAAAGCTTGTGTAGATCTCTATATCGACATTATAGACAAACTAGCTCACAAATGCTTCAATGCTCAATCAATGACTATCAATATGAATCAAATCCACTTAGAAAACGTGCCTAAAATATCACAATATTTCATGCTAACACCTATCCGTCTTTTATTATTTATAGAGCTCTTAATTGCGGGTGAGTAATCGCGGTTGGTACGGGGTACTAAGTATTAAATTAGCAGAGACATAATTGCCTTTTACTTATGATAATTAGTAGTAATAAAGGCCTCTAGTTGGTGACCACATGGAGATTCATAAAGTTTTAAGCTTTTTTTTTTGTTGAAACATAAAGTTTTAAGCTTTGAATTTTGAAATACACAATAAAACTTAGAATGATTTTTCACTAAAATATTTTTTGTGGAACATCGAGGATATGAGCAAGATAAACTTTGGCTGTGTTTAGTAAAATTGGGGTTGCGGTTATAGTTGCGGTTTGATCAAGGGTTGTTTTGAGATTTGCGGTTTAAAAAAACTTTATATATGTGTTTAGTTAAAGGGTTCGAATTAGTTTCGATTGTACGTAAAGACCAAAATACCCCTAACACTTTACCTTCATCAATTAATATATTTCTCTATCTCCTTCCTACCTTCTTCTCAATTTGATGCGGAGAAGAAACTAGTCAAATCCATAGCTTCATATGCTTCCTTCTTTCCTTTTTTCGTTCGCCTTTTAGTTCTCCTTTCCACTCTTCGTTCTTCTTTTCTTTGTTCGCCTTCCTTCTTCTCTGATCTTCTTCTCCCTTCTCATTGACTTCGTTCTTCTTCCTATCTCCATAATTGTCGTTTCCATTTGTTTCTTCTCCTGGAACTCTATCATATCTATACTATACTAAAAGAGGGACTTCCCCTAATGAATAGGAAATTTCCCATTTTACCCTTATTTTTTTTTATCTTTTATCACTTTTACCCTTATTGTTTGATGGTAATTCCACAGTTGCCATATTTCTTTTATTTTTACTTTTACACGTGTTTATTTTTTAGATATGTTTGTGATACGTGTTGTCTGGACCCCATCTTCCGTCTTATTCATGACCTCCACCTTCTCAGTTCTCACCTTTTCCTCTCTGCCGCTTCATCTTCTCCCCTCTTACTTCATCCCTCACTTCTCTCAATCTCTTCCATTTATGGTTGTCGTCCATTCTTCTTCTTCGATTGTCAAGGAGAAGATAACAACACTAGACATGTATGTTTTTCTGCTTTGAAGCTTCAATCTCTTCTTTCTTTTGGCGTTGTAATCTCCTCAGTTTCCGGCGTTGTAATCTCCTCAGTTCCCTCTTTCGGGATCTCATCATCTGAAAATATTGAATAATAACTTCATGCCAATGCTTTTGAAAATTTCTTTCTCGATATAACAAACCAAACTGTCAGTGAGAAGTTCATCTCCCATCTTGTTGCGCAAATCTGTCTTGACTATACTCGTCGCAAAGAATGTTCTCTCCACCGTAGGTGTGGCAACTGGTAGCACTAAAATCAACTCTATAAGACGATATACCAAATGAAATACTTTTTGATATCCACTCTCAACCATGTTCTTAGAGATATCTTCAATACTTTGCAACTTAGAATAATCTTCATCTCTCCTCATTTCAATAATCCACAACTCAAGTTGTTCAAAAAGCTCCATTTGGTCACAAATTGAGAAATCTTGTGGATATAACTTTGCAAGTTGAAGTAGTTTCTCCACATTGAAATTGGAGAAAGCATTCATAGGATCAAGACATGCTATACAAGTGAGTAATTTTGTTGTTGACTCACTGAAACGATTCTCCATCTCTGTAACAATTTGATCAATAACCTACAAATGTAGCATAACATTAATTTGATAAAATACCAATTTAATAGTTAATTGAGAAATAACAAATTACCTGACAAAAAATCTCAACTTTCAAGTGGTGGTAGTTTGTTGTACCATTTCCATTACGCCTAGAGCGACGATTTGTAGCAAGATGGCCCATGTCGAGAATCACAACATTGTGTTTAGTACAAAAATAATTGACTTCTCTAATCAACGGATCCCAACCATTGTCCCTCAAATCTTGAAATTTCACTTTACAACTTTGAACGAGACCAACAACAACAATGATATTCTGCTCCTTTTGTTGCAAGCATTGTGACAACATACTTGTCACCGCCAACACTTTACTCATCAAGTGAGCTATAAAAACAAAATCCTAATTCTCCATCTTTTCTGCCAAACTAACATTCATGTCCCGAGTTTTCTCATCAGTGCCATCATCAAATATATTGTCTAGCACTTTGAGAGTTGAGTTCCACAAAGAAAGAATACGAACAATGGTTGTATAGTGAGAACCCCATTGTGTAGACCCCGGTCGAGCTAAAGTACTTTCTTGATTTTTTCCTCTACCTTTTGTAATGTCACCATTTTCCAACCTCTCCACCATTTCTTCATGTTGCCTTTGCCTAAACTCATCTTTTCTCTTGCAAGAAGCTCCAACCAAGTTAGTAATCGCACACAAGTACTCAAAGAAATCACTAACAAATTGATTTTTTTGGGAAATAGCCACAATCACTAATTGTAGTTGGTGAGCAAAACAATGAACATGCCATGCACAAGGATTTTCTTTTAATCCATTAAACTCACCTCGCATATTTGAAACTCCATCATATCCTTGACCTCTCACCTTAGAGATGGATGATTCATGTTTAGCAAAAAACTCATCAATACCACGTTTCAAGGATAAAGCAGTTGTATCAACAACATAAACAACTCCGAGAAACCGCTCCACCACTAATCCAAGGTTATTAACATATCTTACAACAATTACCATTTGCTCTTTGACAAAACTATCACGAGTTTCATCAATCAACAAAAGAAAAGAATTTGTCTCCAATATCACCAATTATTGCTTTTGTTGTCACTACTGCACACGCGCTAACAATTTCTTTCTGAATGGAAGAGCTAGTGAGTTGATGATTTAATGGTGCATTCTCTAGACATACTTTTCCAACCTCAACATTGCGTGAACTATACCACTTAAAAATTTCCAAAAAATTACCTCTATTTGGAGACTCCATCGCCTCATCATGTCCCGAAAAGTCAATCCTTGTGCAAGTAATAATCTAACAACATCAACACTTGCGGTCAACCGAATGCGATATTCAACATCCAATACTTCTTTTCCAACCGACAAACATCTTGACACACTTTGTCTTTGATCTTTGTAAGCAAAAAAATTTCTTCTAGCATTGTTGTATGTACTATTCAATGATCCCACATGTTCTTTAAACTTTTCTGGACCCTTCTTCCAATTGCGAAACTCCGTCGCCACAAACACATCATCTCCAAATCTTTTACCTACAACACCTTGAAATAGATAACACCAAAAGCAAAATGCAGCATCTTTAGAAACTCTATATTTCAACCATTCATACTCCTTGAACCACTTAGGAAGAAAAGACCTTTGTTTATTTCCTTGCATACTTCGTGGAAAATCATGTGACAATGGTTGACAAGCACCTTGAACAACATATTCCCTTTTCACAACATCTCTAACCTGATGCTCATAATCATTAATCAATTTGCGCAATGCCGGATCACTAATGATGCTAAATTCACAAGTTGAATCACGAGAACTTTCCACTCGAGCTCTTTTTTAGCCAACAACATCATCTCTAACATCACTTTCATTTGATGCCCCAACATTCACACTAGGAATTGAACTTGAGCCTTCAACATTTGGAGTTGATACCTTCTTCCGAATAAGAAACTTGTCCATATTATAATCCTAATAATACAATTAACAAATCTTTCAAAAGCTGTCAAATTCAATCGTCAAATTAAACCTAATCAAGTAATCAAACACTAATTTTAAATCAATCAACAAATATCAAGAACTTTAGCATAAATTTTCAATTCAATCAACAAATATCAAGAACTTTAGCATAAATTTTCAATTCAATCAACAAATACCAACAAATTAAACTTAATCAACAAATACAACCAATTAAACATACAACTATACAAGTATTAATTTCTCAATTAAATTTAATTGAACTAATAAAAGTAATTATACCTTGATAATTTGATTAGTTTATTTTACAAATCAGTAAACCACCACAGGCATAGTTGACAACAAATTAGCAATGACAGGTTCAGCATAGCCAGCACTTGAGTTGAGGCTTAAGTTGTTGAGCATTGGCGCACTGCAACGGAGTAGTCTGAGGAGCGCGGGCCGAGAGAAGTCTGAGAAGGCGAGGTCGCGAGGACTGAGGAGCCGAGAGAGAAGGCGAGGTCGCGAGGAGGCAGTCGAGAGAAGGCGATGTGACGCCTTCACCGAGCGTAGACCGGCTTCAGCCGTAGGAGGCGTCGAGGCGAGGAGCAGTCCGCAGGAGGCGTCAAGGCGACTGGAAATGAAGAAAGAGCGGGCAAGCATGCAGAGCAGGGGTTTTTTTTCCTCTTATCTAAACGACGTCGTTTTGAGGGGGGGGGGGTTTATTATTTTTTTGCACTAGTAAGTACGTGATTAGAAGGGCACGGTCCTCCCTACCCTGCTTAAATCCGCCGCTGCATGCGGACTCCGTCTTTGTGAGACGTTTGTCCGCCCCATTATTAAACTTGATTTATTAGAGTACCCATATTGGATTGTTCTTAAAAGTGTTATTAAATCAATATTGGAAAGAGGGTAAAGTTTTTGATGGGTTCAAGAAAATTTATGGTCTGTTTACTTGTAGTTTATTTGTGTGTCATTTAGTTATAAACCTTGAGTTTAATTTTTGTAGGTGTTTACTTGAGGATTGGTTTATTTCTCTACGAGTTTATTTGAGTTTATAAACCACTCAAAAATAAACTTTTCAGACCAAGGTTATTTTTTGCTTGAATGAGTTTATTTTTTTAAAAACCCGATTTTGACCTTATGCTTTTCCATCCCGATATTGTTTGTTTATCCTTGGGTATTCAACGTTATTGTTCGAGTTTCTTTAGGGGCATGAGTGTCTTTTGAAGTAAAATAAACCCAAAAAATAAACTCTAAGTAAACGGCCTTATGTGGTTTATCTATAGAAATAAACTCAAAAATAAACCATAAACCCATACAAAAACATTTAGTTTATAAACTCAAAAAAAAATCAATCTACAAGTAAACAAGCCCTTGGTCTTATAGTAGAACACCGAGATGAAAGTTTAACCAATTATCTTAAGCCACATGACAAGTATATTTTTAAATATTTGAAATGGCTAGTAACATCATTTATAAATAAAAAAGAATTTAATATTAATAATTTATTAAATAATTGTATCTACACATAGATGCCTATGTGGAATATATTTATCATATTTAAAAAATATTATACACATAAACTTAATGATATAATATATATTTTGAGATTAAATTTATTTAATTGTATAAAATTATGTTATAAAGTATGTAATTTTTTGAGTTAAATTTTATCAGTATCTTTCAAATTTAATCCTTAAATTGTATTTAATTTATATATATATATATATATATATATATATATATATATATATATATATATTATTTTATCTTCTTATTAACAATGAAAATAAGCAATATATACATACAATATGATATGACATAATAACAATCAATATGTTCTATTTGTAAGTGAAAAATGGGTATGTTCTTAAGTCGAGGTATTATAACACTTTAAGGAATTTGGCCTACTCGGCTTTTTTAAGTTTTGTGTTTAATAAATGTACCCCATAATTTTTTACCACTTTTATTTAATGGTAGGTAAAACTAATTAACCCTTCTATTAAAAATAAAGAATATTTGATGTTTGTTAGGTAAGTTTTGATTTTAATTACCGAATTTGTTTTTTATTTTATTTTATTTATCTTTTTATTTTTTGTTTTCATACCGAATTTTCATACTGGACATTTACATACCGGACATTTACATACCGGACATTTACATACCAGACATTGGACATACCAAACATTGGACATGAGCCCGAGGAGGAACTGCGTAGAAACGTAGGTTGAAGAGTCTTTAACCCCAAGCTCAAACTTGAGAGCCTTGTCAGGCTTGATAATCGGCTGCTCAAGTGGCTGTTCGTCTTCGTCCATAACTAGGGTTTCAACATCTTCGTCATAGACCTCCTCGGCGGTAGGGTAGTATTTCTTGTCCTCGGCCAGGACGATCTGGTTGTCGACGTCTCCAGCGTCGGAGGTGATCCAGCCGCCGTTGGCGGATCTGGCAGCATAATCTTCATCCTCCGACATCGGAGCATCGTCGGATGGCTTGCGGTTGTTTTCGATGTCCTCTTCGTCGCCGTCGTTGGTATATATCTTCTCTGTCGGATTCAATCTCAGGGCTGATGTAGTCGCCGAATTCGTCGTACAAGCTATCACCCATTGTGGTTTTGCTGGAGTGTTAAAAGCGGCGGTTGTGGCAAAGGTGGAAGAGTGGTGGATAGGAAAGAGCTGCAGTAGGGTTTTGGGCTTGAGTTTTAGAAAACAGAGAATTCCCGTTGATTGAAGGCGACTAACGAATACCACACGTAAACCGTTGCTAGATGTATATCACAGATGCAGTTGCATTCAACTTTATTGGTATATTAGTATGAATGTCGAGAGGGGCTGCTGCTGCAACTACAATGGCATCGAGAGTCCACCGGATTAGAGCTAAGCTTCAATCGGCGCCGAGAGGAGTGTTGCGAGATCTAGATCAACCAGATTTGGAAGAGGAGGGAGAAGTTGAGGGAAAGAGGCTGGAGAAGGAGGCGTTGGTAGGGTTTGACGGTAAAAAATTGAAAAGGGTACACTTACTTAATCAAAAATATAAAAGGACTAGTTACTAATTGATAATCTCAAAACAACTGATTAACCAAATTTGCCCTTATAACTTTGTGTGATATTTTTAATATGTTATTTTATTTATAAAGTATAATTTTTAATTTAAATTTATTTTTAGAATTATTCTTCTATGTTTTTATAAACAAAATAAATAAAAATTAAGTAATACATATAATAAGATACCCTATAAAAAGGAATGTGTTTTATTGATGTAAATAAAATTATTAGTTGTATATAATAAATAATACTAAGAACAAGGAATGTGTTTTATTGATGTAGATAAAATAATTAGTTGTATTTTAAACTCACGTGACAGGAAAAATAAAGTTAAAAAAAAAAGAAAAATGGGTAAAATTAATTTTATATGTTATCTGGATACTGTTAGTATTGAGTTGTTGTCTCGTTAACTATATGCTATCCGTATCACCCGCATTACTATCACCCGTATTACCCTTGTAAGTTGACGGGTTTCACCCGCTTTCGTGAGATTTCGAGAGTTGCTATTGGAATTTGCCATCTAGTGTGGTTAGTGGTTACTGGTTTTGCACGAAACCAAGACAACTCCGTCTCTACTTCCTAGTTCCTACAGATATTTCTTTCCCTCCCATACCCAAGGCCCCAATCCAAAAACCACTCTTCCTCGTCTTCTCCTCACAAAAAACTCCACGCACTGTAAACCACTAGCATCAATGGAGGGAGCGGCGCTACTCCGCCCAATCTCCTCCACCTCTCGCTTCGCCGGCCGTCTTCTCTTCCGCTCATCCCCACGACCCCGGCGATTCAGCGCCTCCTCCGCCGCCGTCAGAAGCATCCGCACGCGACGCAATCTCATCACTAACCCTAGCTCCAAGCGCTATGCCTCCCTTCTTCGCCGCCATTTGAGGCCTATTTCTACCTTCGCTTCTCCTTTTCACATGCCTCGGTCGCTTTCTTCTTCTTTCTCTATTCCTAGAGCTGTTTCCACTTCTTCCTCGTCTGCAGCTGCAGGTATACCATCGAAATCGTCTCGTGTTCATCTTGTACTGCTTTGATTTTTCAGTTTTAAATCAAAATTTGGCTATTTGACTGTAGATGTTGAGAATCAGTTTGTTGTTGCCGAGAAGCTTGGATTTGAGGTGGTATCGGAACAGTTTCTTGAGGAGTGCAAGTCGAGAGCTGTGCTCTACAGGCACAAGAAAACTGGAGCGGAGGTTATGTCAGTGACCAATGATGACGAGAACAAGGTTTTTGGTATCGTTTTCCGGACGCCGCCGTAAGTCTATTTTCTAAAATTAATTTATCATTCTTTTTTCTGTTTCTGTAAGCAAGACTTGTGGACCAGCGTATCACTTGTGTCATTACGTCGGATATTATGCTGTAATTCGTGCTTTTGATATTTGAGCAACTACAGGATTGATGTTAAAGTCGATGCTCATATAAATTCAAATCTCATTTTAGCTTCGATTCTGGGATAATGTGTATTTTTTTTAAAAAAAAGGCAGTATTGTTGTCTTGTAGAGTATAGCTCCTTGAATAGAACTAAAAACTGTCTTGTGGATTGTACAGTCTCTTAGGTCACATTATGCAGGAGAGGAGTCATACGACTCTTATTTAATAGAAATTGGGAAGCTTGTAGTTGTGATACATTCAAGGATGAAAATGTTGAACTTGTCACGGATCTTCCAAATCCAACACCTTCCTTTATTTATGCTGGTTGCAAATGAATATCATTCACGATTGAGAAACTTGTGTTTGTGCTTTGATGTTCTTTCTCAATGAAAAATGCTCTGTTTTCTCTTTTAAAACATTGACATGCAAATATATTATCTTATTCATTTTAATGTTTGTTTGAAAGAAATTCCTTCTTTAGTTTTCACCAAATACCGGAAATGTACTGAAAATTGCTTCATGCAATTACAGAGCATGCTATTTCACTGCAAACTTCCTCCCACATAATGAGATGTTTGTTGATGTGTCCCGAATTGCTTATTTGATATTAGTAATGTGATTTGTAGTCCATACTCCATAATGTATGGAATTGGATTCTGCCACTAGTTCACTGGGGACAGAAACAACTTCAGGATGAGAAGTATGACACTAGCTAGTTCTGTTGTTTGTGTTATACCTATTCTCTTCTCTGCCCTAACTGACACAAAAGAATTTGGTTGCATGACTGTATTTGTTAAATGTTTCTTTTCTGTTGCAGGAAGGATTCCACAGGTATTCCTCACATTCTAGAGCACAGTGTACTCTGTGGCTCTAGGAAGTATCCTCTAAAAGAACCATTTGTTGAGCTATTAAAGGGGAGCCTGCATACTTTCTTGAACGCATTCACTTATCCTGACAGAACTTGCTATCCTGTTGCTTCGACCAACACAAAGGTTAACAAAAGACCATACGTCTTTGGTTATTTTATCTATAATTAATTTAATGTTGATAAGCAATTTATTTAGTCACTAAAAATGAATCTTAACCAGGACTTCTACAATTTGGTTGATGTATACTTGGATGCGGTGTTCTTCCCCAAATGTGTGGAGGATTTTCGGACTTTCCAGCAAGAGGGATGGCATTATGAACTGAATGACCTTTCAGAAGATATATCTTTTAAAGGTGAGGACTAATAGGCAAGAGCTGTATCATTTCATTAACTTTATTGACGTTTTCTTCTCTAAATTTATGCTGATTACTAATACATCTGAACTGTTTTAAATACTAGAGATACAATACTTAAATTTTCTGATTCAAGTTGCCTTACCTATTTAGGTGTTGTCTTCAATGAAATGAAGGGTGTCTACTCACAACCAGATAGTGTATTAGGTCGAGCTACACAGCAGGTATGTACTTTATTGTCCGGCAATTTTTTTTTCAACCTATCCACGTTCCTTCTTCTCTACACAACAAGTTTGTTGTTGAGGATCTTGTTTCAGTTAGGACTTTGTCCTTTCAGTTTCCAGTTGTTCTTCCCTTGACAAGTTCGTGTCCAATTGCCCTTTTGGATTCCTTTCTAGCCAATGTTTCATTGATGAAGTTAATTCTTGAGTCCATGCATGATTCTTCCTAGTACAGCGCCTCTTTTGATTATTTCATAGTGTGTACCTTGTATACATAAAATTTTCACCATTAATCGTAAAAGATAAAGAGTGCACCTAGACATTTATTAGTGGCCATGCCTGACGTTTCCTTCTGCTGCAGGCTCTTTTTCCTGACAATACCTATGGTGTGGACAGTGGAGGTGACCCAAAAGCTATTCCAAAGCTTACATTTGAGGAATTCAGGGTATCCATTTTTCTTGTGATTTGTAATTCTTCCTCTTTGATTTCCGATGCATGCTTCTTCTGTTTATGCATGGTGTCTTTTCTAACAATGCTCGGGCTCATCAATTCATTGTCATTTTAATTTCATAGAATCTAACATGAGGTTAATGAAGTGATAAATCTGCAGTAGTTGACTAACATTTGCATAGCCTATTGTGTGATAGTTGCATGTCCTTGTCTATCAGTGAACATGTAAAATATTCCCTCAACCGTTGAGTTGGTAAAGGATAATGGAGTGAAGATGATGTTGAATTATTGCCAAATACATGCTACCTTGTAACATGGATATATCATAGATGTAAGGATGTACCAGTTAAGGCTTAAGATTTGGGTAAAGGCCAACCAAATCCCTCCTACAAGAATGGTTTCGTTCCAAACTGATCTGCTTTGTTTTATTCTTTGGGAAGAGAGAAATAACTCATTAAAATGTTCAAGGGACCAAACCAAACCATTTAAATCGAAAAAAAGCTGGAGAACTGGCAGTCCAAACCATATTCGTAGAACATTATGAGAGGAAAATATTTTTGGTTGTTCCGGTGAAACCAGAAAACCAATTTGTTCAAACCAGACGTCCGGACCTAAATCTTTTCAGTAAATAAGAATCTAAAGATTCTAGACTCTGGATTGGATAGTTCGAGTGGAGTTTAATCTGGTTTGTTCCGTACCAGAACGGCTGCTGCACTCTATGAAGACTAGATACCGCTATACTTGACTCTGTTATCTGTCAAGTATAGGGAAACTGGCGAATGTTTCATAGTGAACTATGCTTCTCTATTGGAGGGCATTTTTCCCTGCCAAAGTGACTTGGATGTCAAGGTGTTTAGTTCAAAGGATCCTCGTTAGTTTTTTCTACTCTTCAAAAGCTTGGCGGTTATAGTTTTGTTTATTTGCTCTCATTGCTTGTCACCCCCTCCATTCTAACTCATCTGTGCTTAATTGTGAAGGCTGATAATTTGCAAAGGAAATCTTATCATTTTTACTGGTTGAGGTCTAGTAATAAAAAGGTGTAGAAACAGTTTTTGGCTGTGAAAGGAAGTTATTTGATGGAGAAGATGTACCGGTATGAGACCCTAGAAAAGTAAGAGATTATTAAAGAAGCTATTTGATTAGACCAGTCTCTTGCTTTTTAAGGAATTAGGGAACTGCTAGCCTGTGAATTAGTTGACATTTCTTTTGTCTATATGCAAATCGTGACGTTTGTGACTCAAGCATTGTATCTATAGTTCCCCGTCCCTCTGATGGCACTTGGAAGCACAAATAAGGTCTGTACTCTAATCGATGATGGTCCAAGAGCATAATAATTCGCTACTTCTAATGAACCCATCAAAGACTAGCTTGTAAAGGTCACTATTGGTCATGACACGGATAATTGGTGAAGACTCGTAGTAATAGCCATCCCAGGCACTTGAGTGCTTTTTGATTGAAGTCCTTGAAGGAAAATGCATTTCCATAAGCAGGAATGCCTGGATACAGGGAAGAGAAATAGGAAGGGCAGGTCACAGGTGAGGAGGCAAGAGGAAGAATTGAGATGACATTTCCTATTGAATTCGGATTATATTTAGGGAGCGGAGTTTATGATGTGATTTCTAATGGCTTTGGTGAAGTTTCCAATACAAAAATTAATAGGCAGAATTATCAAACAAATTCGTAGAAACAGTTGAATAACAAGTTTTACAAAGTGATATAGTTTATTATTTGGCTGAGTACTTTCTTCTCCCCCTTTATCTTTTGAAAATTCCACTTGAATAAGTCATTTCTAGGAGACAATGTTGCATTGGGGGAATCTTAAGGTTGTTTCTGTATTTTCACAACATATCTATGAATTTGGATAGGAGGTTTCTGATGTTTCTATTCAAAGTTTTTTAAGTTATTGTCATAATTTATATCTTTGGTCAAATGAGAATACTAACATAATTTGTTATATCAAAATATCACGCTTTGTGTTTTCAGAGGATAGTTTCATGTGTCCTTTGGTATGATTTTAATCAATTTCATAAAATCACTTGAATCTTGTTAATAATATCTTTAATAGGTAGTTGATCACAATTTTCTTATCAGGAGTTATCAATTTCATAAAATCACTTTAATCTTTTTGATGATGTCTTTAATAGTTAAATGATTACCATTTTCTTATCAGGAGTTCCACCAAAAGTATTACCACCCTAGCAATGCAAGGATTTGGTTTTATGGAGATGATGATCCAAGTGAGCGCTTAAGGATTTTGAGTGGTATGTTCTGTTATTTGCTGCTCTGCTACTTTTACTCCATGCTTATACTGCCAATAAAATTTAAGTTTTTGGCCAACTTATTTAGTATATCAGAATATGCAGATGCATTCATCAACTTGCAAGCTTATGCTTCCTTCTCCAATATGCAGAATACCTCGATATATTTGATGCCAGCTCTTCTCCAAACGAGTCGAAGATTGTACCACAAAAGTTATTCTCAAAGCCTTTGAGGGTTGTGGAAAAGTATCCTGCTGGTGATGGCGAAGATTTGAAAAAGAAACACATGATCTGTCTCAATTGGCTACTATCTGAAAAGCCATTGGATCTAGAGACTGAACTCGCACTAGGATTTCTGGATCATCTTCTGTTAGGAACCCCTGCCTCTCCTTTGAGGAAAATATTGCTGGAAAGTGGGTTAGGGGAAGCTATTATAGGAGGTGGTATTGAAGATGAGCTTCTGCAACCTAATTTTAGTATCGGATTGAAAGGGGTTTCTGAAGAAAATCTTGCTAAAGTAGAAGAATTGGTCATGAGTACACTAAAGAACCTTGCTGAGACGGGTTTTGATTCTGATGCTGTTGAGGCTTCCATGAATACCATAGAGTTCTCACTTAGGGAGAACAATACCGGTTCATTTCCAAGGGGCCTTTCTTTGATGCTTCGCTCCATTGTATGAAAACACATTCTTTGCCTCCAATTCGTGTCTTATCCCTGGTCTGTCTTGCATTTTCTTTTTACCACTTACTCTGTAACATTTATTATGTTTTGCAGGGTAAATGGATATATGACATGGATCCATTTCAGCCACTAAAATACGAACAGCCTTTGATGAAGCTGAAGGCAAAAATTGCCGATGAAGGCTCCAAAGCTGTTTTTTCTCCCCTTATAGAACAATATATTCTGAACAACCCCCACCGTGTGACTGTTGAAATGCAGGTATAGTCTTTTAAATATCCTTGCTAAGTGCTACATGTCAGCAAAAATTCATATTCTTTTTTAACAACCATGAGATGTTATAATGTTTTTTGAATGTATTATGCTTGTCAGCCTGATCCAGAGAAGGCTTCTCGTGATGAGGAAGAAGAAAAACAAATTTTAGAGAAAGTGAAAGCTAGCATGACCCAAGAAGACTTGGCTGAATTGGCTCGAGCTACACAAGAGTTACGTCTGAAGCAAGAAACTCCTGATCCTCCAGAAGCTTTGCGCAGTGTTCCAAGTCTATCTTTGAGTGACATTCCAAGAAAGCCTATCCATATTCCAATAGAGGTGCTTATGTTTTGATTTGTGTTCTGTCCATTTTTTTTTACGTATTAAGCTTACCAATTATGTTTTCTGCATGTAGATAGGAGATATCAATGGAGTAAAAGTTCTGCAGCATGACCTTTTCACAAATGATATTGTTTACACTGAAGCCGTCTTTGATATGAGCTCAGTAAAACAAGAGCTACTTCCTTTGATGCCACTCTTTTGGTAAGTACGAGCATAGTAGCCGTTAATAACTAAAGGACCATTGATTTTTCCTTTCTTTCCAGTTTCTGGAGATACATGTGACTTTATGATGCTGGTGTCAGCTTTTTTGACTGTAGCTTTTAAATTTTATTATAGCCCAGGGAATCTAAAAAACATTTTCTTTTATCATTTCATTTTCTCTTTTAGTGTCATGGATCATATTATCTTATTCATGACACCTTTGGAACTGTTTAGACAAGTTCATCAATGATTAAGTAAAAGTTATTAAACTATTATTTTCTAAGTCATTCATAAAATTCTTCTCAGTCAATCATTGCTGGAGATGGGAACCAAAGACATGGATTTTGTACAACTTAATCAATTAATTGGAAGGAAAACCGGAGGCATTTCAGTTTATCCTTTTACATCTTCTGTGCGGGGAAAGAAGGACCCATGTAGCCATGTGGTTGTACGTGGAAAGGCCATGGGCGCTCGTGCTGAAGACCTATTCCATTTGGTAACTTCTTTATGTAAATCGTTTTTCTATATCATATGCTGAATTTGAGAATGTTCACAGAAACTTAGCACCCAGAGTCTGTTGTTTCCCGCAATGAGTCTTTTAATCTTCTGTAATTCCACATGGAATGTGGTAGTATCGCTGACTTGCATTTTTAGAGTTAGTTTTTATTTAAATGCCAGCTGTTCTAATCACTGTTGGTAATTTATAGATGAACTGTGTTATTCAAGAGGTTCAGTTTACAGACCAACAACGTTTTAGGCAGTTTGTTTCCCAGAGCAAAGCAAGAATGGAGGTATATTAGTTTTGGCCACCAGTTTCAACTTTCAATCCTACCTCCCTACATCTCTTTAGTGTGTTAAAAAAACTAGTTTGTAAGAATTTTCTGTTTATTCCAGAATCGCATAAGGGGTGGTGGTCATGGAATTGCAGCAACAAGAATGGATGCGAAGTTGAATATTCCTGGATGGGTATCAGAGCAAATGGGCGGCATCAGGTTGGTCATGCCCCTTAATAGTATTTCTAAATTGATAGTCCTCTTAGAACTTGTCTCTGTAAGGATCCTTCACTATAATATCTGCAACATATTTTGGGTTACAGTTAAAGTGCTGTGAATTAAAAAATTGACTGTTATGGTGTGCGTTTTGCACGTCAGAGATGAGACAGCAGCAGGGCCTTTGTAAAGAGAGGTTATAAAAACTCTTTGGTTCTTATTTCCAAGAAAGCTTTACTGTATGGGTTAGTAAGAGGTTATAAAGCACTCTAATTACCTTATTGTTGTTCACGTGTGAAAATGCAATAATTTTGCTTAAGAAGGTACCCTTCTCTGCAGATAATGTACTTATAATCAATCAGTACCCCATAGCCAAATGGACCTTTATGAGATGAACCTTTGGTCTTGTATTTACAATCTACTTATTTGTGTTTTATTGGAGCTATCCCTATTTCTATCCTGCTTGATGCTATCTGATCGTTAGGCTTTCTCCCTATTGCTCATTGGTAGTTCCATTCTTGTTTGTCCATTTAGGGAATCACGCGGAATAGAATATATAACGTTGATTTTGTAATTTTCTTTGATGTATATGCAGTTACTTGGAGTATCTCCGAGCACTCGAGGAGAGAATTGACAATGATTGGAGTGGAATTTCTTCATCTTTGGAGGAAATTCGAGATTCTATTTTTACAAAAAATCAATGCTTAATCAATTTGACTGCAGACGAGAAGAACATCAATAGCTCTGAAAAATACATCAGGAAGTTCCTTGAAGTGCTTCCTGGCCACACCAATGCTGTACAAAATTGGAATGGTCAACTGTCGTCAGAAAACGAAGCCATTGTGATACCTACTCAAGTAAAAAGGACATCTTCATCGTTCTTTTCTTTTTCTGTTGCAGTGTTTCTATTGTTGTCTCATGCTAATGAATGTGTCTATTAGGTCAATTATGTTGGCAAAGCTGCTAACCTTTACGAAACTGGCTACGAGCTTAAGGGAAGTGCGTATGTCATTTCAAAATATATCAGTAATACATGGCTATGGGATCGCGTAAGAGTTAGTGGTGGAGCTTATGGAGGCTTTTGTGACTTTGACACTCATTCTGGTACACGTTTTTTGACCTACTGCTCTATATTTTTCCTCTTGTGTAATTCAGTGTTTCTCCAGCTTCTTACCTAGATCCATCTGTTCAGGTGTGTTCACTTATCTGTCATACCGGGATCCCAATTTGCTAAAGACACTTGATATATACGACGGAACAGCCGATTTCCTCCGCAAATTGGAAATGGATAACGATACCCTTGCAAAAGCAATAATTGGAACCATTGGTGATGTTGATTCATATCAGTTGCCTGATGCAAAGGGTTACAGCAGGTTATGAACTATTTACGCTCATTTAGTAATTTTGGTAGTGATGACCAGAAGAGATTGAATCTTTTATCTTAACAAAAAGAGCTGAAGTTTAAAGAAGATGAAACATGATTGTTGCTAGCACACAATTCACTTATTGCAACATTCTGACCTTTGTTTTGGTAATACAGTTTAATGCGGTATTTGATGGGCGTGACGGAGGAGGAACGGGAGAAAAGGCGTGATGAGATATTATCAACCAGGTGAGAATTAGTGAAATACTTAATCTGTGAATTGAATGGTACTATGAAGTAGGAATGAAAGAGTAAGTGAGGTTATATGTTGATTATCTGCAGCTTGAAAGACTTCAAGGAGTTTGGGGACGTGGTCGATGGTGTAAAAGAGAAGGGCGTCACTGTTGCTGTTGCGTCCCCAGATGATGTAGATTCTGCAAACAAAGAGCGGCCCAATTATTTTCAAGTGAATAAGATTCTGTAAGCGATACTTCAAAGGCGAAAGGAAATTCATAAATGTAAAATACATGGTAATTGGTAGAGTTATCTCAACCCAGACTATTTGTTGCGGTATGAGATACAACAACATTTTATTCTACCGCTCACCAGTTACTCTTATTTATCATACAACATGACACGACTTGATTTAAAACAAGCATGGTAGTGTCATGCTTATTTTGCAATGTGGAACATCTCAATGCTTTTATCCCAAGCATCGGCACTTGATTTGTTGCTCGCATCTTCTCCTAAACGATTAAACGTGAAATAGGAAATCTATCCTCTCCTTGTTTTCATTTTTTGATTTTTGACTAATCTTTTTTCCTTCAAAGATATTTTTTTAACGGTATATTTGACAATAGGTCCTAGAGAAGACGATTTGTTGACAATAGGTCCTAGAGAAGACGATTTGTCTAAATGGTACGTGGTGACGAAGGTACCACTTTGGGGGAGTTATGTTCGTCACCACTTTGGGGGAGTTATGAGTTAGAGATGGATGAGGATGATGATACTACATATGTTTCAATATTGCCTCAGAAAACAGGTATGAACATTAGTGATTTTAATTTGATGCACAGTTACGCAGGGAGGACTATGTGACTATTTGTGAATGCTTTGAATTTATCTTGTTATTAATGCATTGGTTGTCTGATTACATGCATATTTATTTCGTTGATGATTCTAACTAGGTGGTTGTTTTTAGGATTGAGTTACCATGACAATGGGTGATTGATGTGAGGTGGGTGTACACTCAATAATCACATAAAACTTAATCACATAAAACTGGATCACATGACGATGGTTGTTTTTAGTAGTATGACATATGCAACATGCATATTTTATTGAATTAATTAGAGAAATAGGACCCCTTAAAATTATATTTTGTAAACTAGACCTCTATATAAAAAAAAGAAAAAGTAGGTATGAAAACTAGAAAATAGGGGCAATAATTTTTTTAATTGAAATGATGGTGATTAGATGTTTACTTTTGATTTAAGTATCTTTTTTACATGTTTACCTTTTATTTTTTTGTTAATGTAGCTAGTTTGATGAAATTATCAAGTCCATGAATGTTTAATTTTTTTTGGGTGACATTGTTTTCGTTATCCAAATATGAATTGTAGTATTTTTCTCATTATTGGGTATGCATTTATTGTTTTTGTGGTATGTTTCTTATTGTTGAGTATGCTTAAAGTGATATTTTTAATATGTTTTATGGTTATCCAAGCTGTGTTACAAGGACCAAATGTCATGTGGTATTGATGTTTGTGTACAATATTGATTTGTGTAAATTTTGGTCATAACAAATTCAAATTGGGTATGCTTTTATACATGTATTGGCTTTGTAGTATATTTCTTATTATTAAGTATATTTAAAGTGATATCGTGTGTATGTTTTATGGTTATCCAAAATGTGTTATAATGATCAAATGTCAAGCGAAATTTTGGGTAATGACCAAATTTTATTTGATATTGATGTTTGTGTACAATATTGAGTTTTGAAAATTTTGGGTATGACAAATTTAAATTGGGTATGAATTTTTTATTAAGTGATGTTTAAATTGGGTATATATATAAATATTATCCAATTTATGGATATTGTTTTATTTTGATATTTGATTTATTGGGTATGTTGTTTTTGAGTATGATTATGTACTTTGACAAATTTATTTTTGGGTATGATTGTGACATTATTTGGGTAAGCGAATTTTTGGGTAAGCGGGTTTTTTTTGGGTAGAAGTCTGTGTTTTTTTGGCCCCAAATTCCCTCCAAATGTCAATCAAAAGTGTCACAGTCATCACTCACATCAACCATCACTCATTAGTCATCACTTTTGTCAACTTTTTGTCCTATTTATTAATTAGTTTAGTAGAGTAGGAGCCCTATTTCTCAATTTGTAATTGGTAGGCCCTATATTTAAACTCTATATTGTAAAAGACCCTAAATGTCAATTCAGCCTATTTTATTTCATGGCAATTCAAGTACGTAAAAGAAATAAAAAGGTCAATGCATCGATGCTTAAAAGATGAAACGAGTAACCAAATGCAAGTAACAAACAAGTGATCAAAGGTATGGGAAAACACTAGGTTTAAGGATAATCTTCCCAAGCCATGGCTAGCTAGCATGCTATACTGACAATATTCAATCAATGAAGGTAAATGACATGTTGGGGAGTTCATCTAAGCATCCTAATCCTCTTTTGAAGCTCATATGATAGCTCATATCAATTAAATTATGATATCGTCAAGCCACAATTCAATTTACTAAGCTTATGTTACAATCATGATCATACTAAATAACATAAGCATAACATAGATGCATAATCACAAATAGAACCAATCATCCTTTCGTCCCCAACCGATTATACTCTAATATGATAGAGATCTTAGCAATGCATAATCATCCGCATATTACCTTGTCAATCTCAGTTTAGATGATTAATCTAGCAATCAATCATTCATGCATGGAAGAATACAATACTTTAACAAGTAGATTCAAACTAGTAATAGTCAAAACCACTAACAATGAAGTAAATCCAACACAAATGATAGATAAATCTAGATTTTCGTTTCTCCTATTTGATACTAATCATGCTCGAGTTCCCTTCATAACATGAACTAACACTTAAGCAATATTAATCTAGCACGATTTGGGGAATTTCACCCCAAAACCTAGATAGGAAACTATTCAGCCATCGAAAAATCAAGCTGCAAAACAATAGAAATAAATGAAATTTATAGAAAGTAGACAACAAAATAGAGGTGTAGGAAAAAAAATGGACGAATTTGGACTTACCAACCAAAAGTTATGAGCAAAACAAGATTGAAGGAATGAAGAACACCGAACTTTCACTTGATTAGATCCAAAATTCCGCCCACAATGCTCCAAATAAGAGTTCTAAATCTAAGAAATGTAACTAAGAGAGCAAACGAAGAAGTGTATGATGTGATATCAAATACAATCAACCAATGGTCTTATATAGGCTCTCAAAGATGTGTTTTGATGTGCGTCTAGTATGACCGACAAAACAACCGCAAGTGCACGGTTTTGCCGTCGTAATACACGATTTAGTAATCAAGGTGCCGAATTTCACAGAGACAAAGTAGCTAATTGACCCTATTGACAAGTTCGGAAAATGAGCGACGGAGGGCAGGAGTAATAGGGCGGATCCTAAGCAAAATTATGAAAAAAGGGGGCGTAATTCATGCAATGAGCTGTGCTTTAAGGAAAAAATTTGATAAGCAAGATATTAAAAATCTAGGAATTACTAACACCAACGCAAGGTTGATACATGCTCATAGATTGTAAATAATCATGGCGATGTGGGAAATAAATCATGCACAATCATGGTAGTCCATCTTAAGTTCTCGTTGCCTAGGGTAAATGAGGTAATCGGATAAAAAAGTCATCCTATGATCACGGGAGTTATATCCAACGGTAGGACATTCCAAATTCAAGCACATAGGAGGTACATTTTCCCTAAATGAGATGACCCAGAGGTTTTGTCAATGTTTACCTCATCGTACAAACGCATTCCTAGGGATGAATTACACAATAGGGGAATCTTAGTGGTTTTCATGTTATTCACCTAATCCTCTTCCTAGGATCTAAACAATGCAATCTAAAAACATTCGAAGGCGGACAAATGATAAAAGACTTCATCACATAACCTAGTCCATTCATATGCCCTATGAAAGAGATGACATATCACTTTCATCTTTCCGTTCACAAGCGATTCAACATTAGGCATGTGTACAAATCTATGAAACATAACATGGGAAGATATAGACTATCTTAAGGAGTACATCTACTAAAGCTATGTTCATTCATATGCCATATGAGGGAGATGACACGTCACTTTTACCATTTCGTTCACAAGCGATTCAACAAAGCTTAGCATTCAAATCCTAAGTTTATACTCGTCTTGGAAGATGACTAATCATGCATGCAAGGGGCGTTCCAACACATATGCACTCAAATCATTGCAAATCAACCAAAAAATGAGACTTTCACCCCCAAATCTTTAGAGGAGGGATTTAGCTACTCATGGTAAGAAATACAAGGAAATAAAAAATACACATCATATTTAAACAACTTGAAAGGGAATAAACTTTCAAACAAACACCATGCAACAACAAATGAAGAAAATCTGAATTTTTACTCACAAATGTGTTCATAGTGTTCTTGCAAAAAGTAGAGTGTTTGATCCAAAAACTAGTGGAAGATTTGAAAATATGTGTTTTTGCTAGCTTCCTCTAGCAAACATAGAGAATAATAGACCTAAAATAGAACCAAAACTATAAGCTATCTCTTTCTAATGGTGGGCAGTGGCGGTCTTAGGGGAGGGCAGCAGAAAAAAAAATTAAAAAACAAAACGACGTCGTTTTGTTGAAATTTTTTTTTTCCAGAAAATGTTAAGGGTTTCTCGCGCTTCGCTCTTCTCCATGCGGCCAGGCTTCTCGCGCTTCGCTCTCCTCCAGGCGGCTAGGCTTTGCGCCCCACTCCCGGCCCCAATCTCGCACCATTCGCACAACAGCACAAAGTCTTCGTCGCCGGCCTTTCCACTGCCCAACGAGCCACCACTCACTAGTAGTCTGCGCGTCTTTCCTTCCCGGCCCTGGTCTCGCACAAACTCTCGCGTCTCGCCGTCTTTCCACATCGATAGTTCCACTGGTGGGCCGGTGGCTGCTCCACCCTGTCGGGCCTGCCCTCCCCTAACTGGCCGCCAGTCCGCCACTGCCAGAGCCAAGCTGCCAGCGAAACCAGCGAGGCAATGACTCAACGCCTCACTGCTTTACTCCTCTGTAACTCTGCAAGTCTGATTATGATTTTTTTGTAATTTTATAATGTTATTTTTATAAAATTGATTTGCAATTTTTGTTAGACATAGGATAATTGATTATTAAATTTGTTGAATTGAATGATGATTTATTGATTGATTTTTTTTTTGTTAGGGTTTGAGTTTTGAATTGTGTTTAATTGTATTTGATTAATTGATTTGTTTAGGAAATGGATAAGTTTGTTATTCGGACGAAAAAACAACATTTGTCGAGTATTGATTAAGCCTCCGTTACTCAAGAACCTCGAAATGTTGATAATGTAAATGTGAATGATGTCGATGATGTTGCTAGAGATGAGGTTGTTATAATTGATGTTGGAGATGATACTAGAAATGGTGTTGCTAGTGAGAGTGTTCATAGAGATGAAGTTGATGATGATGATTTTGCTAGTGTTGATATCAGAGAAAAACGCCTCGAATGAAAAATATGAGTAATGAAGTAATTAGTGATCCGTGATTGTGCAAATATATGGATGAATATGATCCCTCATTTAGAGATGATGTGAGAAGAGAGTATGTGGTTAGAGGTCTTTGTCAACCTCTCTCACGGAAGAGTTTTGGAAAGACGTCGAGGAGTTTCGTGTCGAACTGATTTAAGGATTATGAATGGTTAGAATATAGTGTTTCTAAAGATTGACTTTGTTTTCATATTTAATTTTGGTAGACTTGTAGTCAAAACTGCGTAAGTAGATGATAAATTGACTTTGTTTTTATCGCTATTTTGTTTTCATAGATATTCTTATCGATAATTTATTTTTGCCCCCCTTCTAGAAATCCTGCGGCCGTCACTGATGGTGGACAAGTTTTTTTTATAGAGGTTGAAATCACCTTTTGACCCATAAAAAATTACATTTTTATCCCTAAAAGAAGGCAAAATAACACATGCAACCTCAAGTGGGTCAGCCGGCACATGCATGGGCACCGGCCAACAAGTCTGTCCAGGGGACGGTCCCGGTTCTTTTAGGAAATAAAAGATTATTTCCATAAACAGCTTATATTAATGTTGCCCTGAACTTATTGCACGATCAATTCTTCTTAGATAAAACACCACAAATGAATGTAAATATATCAAATGAGCTTGATGTTCCAGGAAATTATTATCTTTAGACACTAACTAAGATAAATATATTTTTCCAATCATATTGTTACTTGTTTTATGATTTATTGTATATTTTCTATAATTTACCATATTGGTCATTAATATTGTTTTCATTAGCTACAATCGGAATTTAAATATACCTTTTTAGCCAATTTGTTATTGTATATACGAGTTTCATTCTATTTTTTTTCCCAAATGGATGTAAGGTTCATAACATAATGTTCGTCTTAAGTATCCCCCCCATAAATTGCTTTCTATTTAATTTGTAAAAGATTTTTATTTACTAGCTTAAGTATATCAAATTAACGTAATGTTCAAGAAAATTAAATGTATCTTTTTAGTCATGTTGTTATTGTGTCTACGAGTTCTCTAATATATATATTTTTCATTCAATTTAATAAACAATGTTTTTTATTTACTAGTGTACGCGCATACCTTTCTAGTCATGTTATTATTGTATTTACGAGTTTCCTTTTATAATTTTTCACAATTGAACGCATTTCATGAAAATAAAAAGGGTATGATCTTTCGAGTATGGTAAGTATTATCATGGTATATAGTTAGATGCTCTGATTCAATATTAAACGTTGATTTATTATAAGCCAACGACTCTTAGATGTTCTCAATCCTCTTTGTAAATTTGTTCTCACCCTAACCAATTTCTATATATATAGGATTGAGTTCAAGTGGAAATGAGTCTTAAGGTAAAAAGTAGGAAGGTTCGACAACCATAAGATTAAGTAACAATTGTTCAAATATAACATGTATTTGTTCAACTAATATCAAGAAAACGAGAAGCTCAAAATGATTCAGAAAATGAACCAAAAGAAGAACGAAAACAAACAGAATAACGGTAACAAAACAAGCAGATTGTGGAATTAACAACAAAATAAACCGACATCTAGAAAAAGAACGAAAACGAGAAGAACATAGCTTTGTTGACGGGAGAGAACGAACCGGAGAGGAAGCGTTGTGAGCAACAAAGAGCATATCCAAATGTATGTGCGTCATTCTTCGTCGTCGACAAGGAGGAATCGTTACTCGAAGAGCCAAGAGCTATATAACAACGATATACTAGAAACAACATTACCTTGGTATTCAACGTTATTCTTTGTTTTTTTAGAGGCATAAACGTCTTTTAAAATAAAATAAATCCAAAAAATACCAACTAAACACCCTTATCAAGGTTATTTATATAAACCGGTTGAAAAATAAACCCGAAAATACCTATAAACCCATATAAACTCGTTTAGGTTATAACCCTAAAAAAATCATGCGCAAATAAACAAATCCTTAATCTCGAATAACCTTAGGTGAGAGGGATTATTGTTGGGTTTATTTTCACTCATGTAAATTATTCTAATAATTCAACTTATAATCTCCATCTAAATTCCAAACACATACAAAAAATAATATCGTCCTAGTTATTGTAATAATACCTTATTCAACTTATCAAACCCTTCATTAGAGGCTTTCAAGATCTTGCTTGGAAGTGGTCGTAACAATTATTTCGAACATCAATTCATCCAAACATTGTGGAAGAGAACAAAAGCATGTTGATGCTTCTTTCATACCTTTTGAATAGCCTTTTTTAATATGATTCAATGAAGCTTCATCTTGAGGCACCTCATAACATCTATCGACTAATTCTTACACATTTTTGGAACCAATCAATTTCTTCATGATGTATATGCACCAATTCTCATAATTTTCTTTTGTTAGACGAAGAAAATGGATCAGAAAATTTGTAATTCGTCATCTCTAACTCTGATATTAATTTGATAGAAAATTTAGCGGATATAAATAAAAACGATGGATATAAATTTACAGAAGAAGAATTATAGTTTATAACTCTTATTCAAATGTTTACTCGCAACTTATTTAATCCAAGAATACAAGATCTCATATTTATACCATTACAGGAGTATGAAACTTATGGAATTAAGTATTAGAGACTTAAACATAACTTACTATCTTATTTTCATACATTGCATTGCATTGATTGTGAATCTCAACCATCTTATAATCATAGTTCATTTTTTCATCCTCCCTTTAGTCTCGACATAAGCTAGCTTCGCCCATCCAAGGGTTCTTCTCTTTGCAATTGGCAGGATCAATGGTCTTCAAAGCGAGCCACACAACACTGTTACACTTGAACCCTGACCCGAATCCGATCTGCCAAGTCCTGTCACCTTTCTTCATCCTCCCTTTAGTCTCGATATAAGCTAACTCATACCACACTGAACAACTAGACATATTCCCAAACTTGTAAAGGGTCATCCTTGATGGCTCCATTTGCCACTTGTTGAGGTTAAGGTTCTTCTCCATCTCATCCAACACTGCTCTACCTCCTGTATGAATACAAAAATGCTCAAATGCCAACTTGAAGTCCGGAACATAAGGACTCATCTTCGAGCCAAACACCCTCCTCGAAACCATATTGAATAAGTATCGGAGTTGCTCGGAGATCGGAAGGACTAGTGGCCCCAACTCTTTGATGTTTCTCTTTAGGGCTCTTCCGGCAACAGCCATAAGGTCCTTGGAGAGTGACATACCAACTTTTCCATTCTCGTCTTCCCTTTGAAATATACAATTATAGCTCCTATCATCGGAACCCGTATGGGTTCGGAGAGTGTGAATAAGTTGGTACTTTGATCGTCGTTGATCGGATGGCTTGTTGGAGAGTAGGACGGCAGCTCCGCCCATTCGGAAGATACAATTAGGTACGAGCATGGATCGTTCGCAGCCCAAGTACCAATTGAGGTTGATCGATTCCGCACTAATTACCAGGGCATAGGTGTCCTTTCGTACCTATTACAATTAGGGTTTGTTATACGAGATCAATAGAGCTTCAAAATGCGTTCATAATATTTGGTTTGGTTTGTTTAGAAAGTGAACGAACTTGACCGAATAGCTCGGTTAATATAACACACCCTATAATGTTAAATTAGCCGACCGAGTTGAGAATGACATCCTCAAGCTCGTTTATAAAACAAGCTGAACATAAACAAGTAGGGTATGCGATCGAGATGAACAAACTGAGCATTGACACGCTTAAGCTTGGCTTGTTTAGAAAGTGTACGAGCTCGAATAGCTCGTTTAATATAACACACCTTATAATGTTAATGTAGACGAACGAGCTGAAACTTTATCCGAATGAGGCGAGGTTGATATGCTCAAGTTCAACTCGTTTAGAAGATAAACGAGCTCAAACAGAGGTTTATACAAGCCCGAGTAGCTCGTGTTAATAAAACGTTAGATAAAATAAAATAAAACAAGTGTTCCAATAGGAGCTCCTTGTTAGACTAACCTGTAAAAGTGTTTGGGCAAGATGAATGGAAATATGACTGGCGCTGCAACCCATCCCAGTGAGATTGAAGCTCAAGATATCCTCCCTGAGCTTGTAGTGGTTGACTATCATGGATGACAATGAAGGTGCAGGGTTGAAGATGCTAATGTTCAACACAAGTATTCCAATATCAGTAGGCTTAATTCCAGTCTTCTTCAACAGCTCATCAATGGCTCCAACTAATACAATCTCCGCCTCCTTCCGCGCCTCTTCCATGCATATCTTCGGGGGCTTACAATGAAAGGCTTCATGGATGTACGTCTCATTGGGACCCAGCCCAGATTTTTCCAGAACTTTGCGTTGAAACTCGATGTTTTCTTGCGTAAACGACCCTGAAATGACAATATGATTTCAAGATCTTATAATCGAACCAAATTAAGTTATTTCTAATTACGGCGTTGAAAACTCGATCTTATCGATTCAAACATGCCGTAAGAAATGAAATGTCACAAATATTTTTTTTATACATGTTAAAGTGATGGAAAATGAAGAATTTCTTTTACATATCCATCAGTTTTTTTTTAAATGCTACTATAGAAAATATATTTTTATTTTTTTATAACAAAAAATGGATAAATTCTTCTATGACAAACTGCATAATTATTATTGTTGGATTTATACCAACGAAAAAAATTGAGGAACCTAAGGAATGAGTTTAGAGATAGAATCGAAACCCTAGAAAGAGGATCTCCTTATCTGGATGTACTCGGAAAAAAAAAAACGAAAATCTCTAATAGTCACCGTAACTACGGACGCGACGTACGTAGTTGGAGTCCATGAAAAAATAAAAAATAATAATTACGCATTGCATGGGAAACGTAATAGTTTCAAATTTTTTTTTTTTTTGAAACTACTAAGCTCATAGTTGATATTTCTTTAGAATTACTACGCTTCTCATATGCGTGGTTGAAAACCCTATCAACTACGCACGTGAAGTGCGTAGTTGTGATGACCACTTAGAAACTTCACCGATACGTTTAGAAACCACGTTAATTACCTGTACTGATGATTCTATCCATGAAGAGTTCCGTCGTCATCTTATATGAGGGGTTGTGTATGTAACAAGCGAAGTCTACCAAGTAAACTTTTCTTCTCCTTCTCATCACCAAGTAACGACTGGCAAAGAGAGAAATTAGCGCAACAGAACAAAACAACGCCAATGGTTTTAGAAGTAACACTAGAAGACGCCATAGCCGTAACGGATACTCAAGTTCCAAATAGGCTCGGTTGAGGTCGACTGAGGCAACATACATTTTCTTAGCCTAATCAATGTAGCATATAATTAGTATAGAGATGAACTGCCCTAAGGCTCTATATATATATATATATATATATATATATATATATACACGTGTAAGTAGCTAGCTATAATAATCTTAGGTTAACAGCTAGCTAACTAATTAGGTGATATATAAAAGAAAGTAGTTAGGTTTTTTTTCTGAAATTATTGGTCTAATAGATCCTTTTTTTTATACAAATTAAACCCTTATTAGTATAAAATTATTTTTTTATTCTAAAAACACTTAATTAAAGGGGTATAAAATGGGTCTAGTTTATCTACCTAATAAACAAAAAAAAGCTAGTTTGACGCTACATTACACAAAATGCCTTATTTTTTTGGTGAAAAGAAAGTAGTTAGGTTTATATAATATAAGTATATTGTCTCTTTTCTATACATGAAGAGATCAAACTCGGAATTATACCTGGTTATATCCGGACTCAGGCCGGATTCGGTCGGATTTTATAAATTATTGGGCCCATTTATCCTGGTCGGGCCAAACGCGACTACCGGGTCTCTAATAGTCTAATGACTACCCTACCCGGACGGGTGAGACAAAAATAAATTATATTTAAGATATTTTACGTAAAATATATTAAATTTATTATAATTATACTAAATATTTTGTAATTATATTTAATATTTAAAATAGATACAATATAATATAGTAGAGGATCAGTCTACTCGGAATCTCCACAAAAAATACTTACACGTGCTGATTTTTTTTTTTTGCGAATAGTACACGTGCTGAATTTATTGTATCACAATTAAGATGTTTTGAAAGTATGACTTTATCGAACGAGTTGATATATTTTTCATACATGTTTTTAGTAGATGATATATATTACGTGCACATCCATTTTTATGACAAAACGCTTCGTCTTGTCATGGAAACTAGCTAGTTCAGATCTTTTACTAGACATTTTTTTTCCCACGTCAAATTAATTAGTTTGTTTGTTTGTTTTTGGGTTGGTCTAAATATATTGATAACCAACGGCCCTATCTCAACATCGTAACGATTATTCTAATCTAAACGTGTTTGTTTGGTTAGAATGGTGAACCAAAAAAATGGTTAAAAGATAAAATGAAATAGAAATGATTATGTTATTTTCATGTGTTAAAAGACCTTCATTTTAGTCGTTAAATAAACATGGTTTTTTTTATTGATTCGATAATATTCTATTTTCAAGAATAATAACATCAAACGACCTTTAGAGTTTTAGCCCAAAAAGTACAGTAAAATAAATTTTGTTATATGACTCGTTACATGAGTAGATATGTTAGAGAAATTATTTTTCTCTACTATTTTTCGCGGAACGAGTTAATATCGTTCTCAAGTCTATTTTAATAGATGATATTAGGTGGCGTGCGTCTTTATAATAAAATATGTTCATCTTGTATAATCAAAAGTAGTTGTACTTAAGCTCGCCAAATACTGGAAAACTCGGAGATTATTTGGATTCCTCATAAACCTCTGCCTACATCACCATTCAATATTTCTTGGCTCATTATTGGCCAAACCGCTTGGGTAGTAGGGCCAATGTGAGTAGGATCTATTGGCCAAACCACTTGGACACTAGAGTCAATGTTGTAACACCCCAAGTTTTCAAAACTCGGGGAGCCACTGGTTAGGACCTCACAGTAGGTCCCGACCTTAGTTGGACAACAACTTAACAAGATCTTACAACAAGACACAAATAAGGAAAAACCAGAAATTATAAATTAAGTTTTAACAAAGTTATGAATGTGACCACAAGTACTACAACCGGAAAACACAAGGTACCACAAACTGATAAAAGAAGCACAAGGTTCATAACTAGAAGACCAACAAAAAGGAAACTGCAACTCATCCTAATGAGTACGACACCCCGGCTGACCACTACGATCCAGATCACTCGGCATCTGCTCTAACCTGTGGTACGTCTACACAACAAAACAACTGTTAGCTAACTATCCAAATATAAGCAGAAATAATAATAGCACAAACACACGCAACAAAATAAACAAACATCATGCTGACACACAACTGATTCACCTTGTTCAGTTTTACAGTTGTGGCACGAGAACTCTTAACAGTTCTCGCCTCCGTTCCTTATGCAACTGGGTGTAGGTCTAGCTTACCTCCGCCGGTAGCATCACTACAAACCGAGTGTGGACTAGTCCCTAAAGAAACCCCCAGCGCCCTCAGGCTAACTGAGCAGAATGCCACTGCCCGTTACTCTTAGGCCAAGTACAGGTCGATAGATATTTATTACTAAAATATAATTCTAAACATCTCAATCACACACCACTATCATTATTCATACTCATAACCAGAAGTCAGCTAAGTAAGCCCAAAGGACTTACCTGATTCAAGTCTCGTCTCTTGTGAACACTACTCAATCTGTAACTGTAGCAACTCAGTTGCCTGTCAAAGGAGGTAAGTGTGTCAGCACACTTCCTAGTTAATTAGAAGTCTAAGACTTCTAAGATAGGAGATCTTAACAGAACAAAATTTATTACAGTTCCCATTTACAGTAAAAGACTACTTTACCCTTGGTCCCGAAACTTCCAAAATTTCCCATAATTATGCTTAAACTCTTACTTGAGACTAAAAACCATATTCCCACTCTCAAGGGTGATCTTGGTTAAGACTAGAGAGACTACGCACTTTTCTATTCCCCGAAAAGTTACTAAGGTCCAACTTTGGATTCAACTATGAAACACAACAAAATCTTAAAAATTTCCGAAATAAACCTCTAGGTCCTCTATGGTATACATACTCAACATAGGGCTAGAATCCCTTCAAAATTCTCAACCACCATCTCTACAAAACCTCTAAAGTTGGTGTCCAACTCACGTTCCTTACTTAGTCAAAACCGAATATGTTTCCTACTACACAACTAGTCGACTTTGAGCCTTTATAACTCTAAATCCCACCGTTGAAAAAGTCCCAAAATTTGATACATCTTTCTATACATAACACTAAACAACGTATTAAAAATTGAACAGTGGATCTTATGTTTAAGCTATCGAAAGGACGCCTCAAACATGACTGTTACACACAGTTTTCATGAAATGAAAATGACTACAACCAAGGTTTCCGACTCCTAACCTCAACAATTTGTTTCTCTGGTGACCCTTCGCTGTTCTGAGAGGCTTTCCCTTCGAGCTCCTGAACTCACAGCCTCGACAGAGGGTCGATCTAGGCCTACGTGGGAGAAAGAAGACGGTTATGCGCTACAAGGCTCTCACTCAGCACTACTGCAGCCAAAACCGGAGTAAGAGGTGGTTGTACACATGAAATAGGTACAAGCAAGGGAGGGATTAAACATTTACGCTGCAGTCCGCCTATCTACACTTGTACTCGTCATTGAGGAGATCTCATCACTACTGTAGATAGGTCTATTCAGATCGGAAGAGATGATAGAAGAGTAGGAGAGGGATAGGACTCACCGACTGTGTGCTCCGGCCTGATGTAGAGGGATCCAAGCGAAGCTGCACTACTTGATCTAAGCTTGTTGTGGGAGTATTCCTTGCGTTTGTAACGAGGGAATGAAACACCATAAGGCTGGAGGAACTGGACGTAGAGATGGGAGGGGAAAGGGGCTAGGAAAGAGGCTAGAAAGGGTGACGTTAGTTGAGTGAACCTGGACAGATCTAGACGGGGCTCGAAAGGAAAGATCGTCGTGGCATGATCTTCTGCGTGATCTCCGGCTCGTTACAAGGTGAAGGAAGAATGTAACTGCCGCTCCTTGGGCTGAGAAGCGACGAACATACGGCCCTTCCTCCTGCATCGCTTCCTGGGCTGTGCTACTCCCCTTGCTGGGCTCCAAGGCAAACGGTGTGGAGGTGAGACACGTACTAAGCGGCCCAAATGTGAGGTGCAAGGTTGGACGACTTGGGCTGAGGCAAGAAAGCACCAATTGGGCTGAAATAAAGGGTAGGAAAGGAGTGGTGTGGTTTTGTCAAGGCTTGTCACATCCTTGTCAAAACGTGTCAAGGCTTCGTCAAGCCCATGCTTGGCCTTGTCACGATCTTGTCATGACCTCGTCATGGTCTCGTCTTGGTCTCGTCAAAACTCGTCACGACTTTGTCAAAGACAAGTCACGTTATAAACTAGGGTTTGGATTAGGGTTTGCTATAAAAAATTTATCATTTTATGTGACGCGAGATTACATAAAATGATAAAATTTTTGAGGTATCGTGTCCGACTAAGTAGACAGATAAGGGTCAACGGATCAAAATCCGGTTTGCTATGGAATTAAACGGAATAAAAATTCCGGATATTACAAATGTGAGTAGGATCGTTTAGCAATGCTTCATAGTCAGAAAAAAAATGAATTAAATTTTCCAGATGTAGAGGCAATCAAGAAAGTCGGATAAGTTAATATATAACCCACGGAGAAGTGGGCTAGTCCAACCAAACTTGCTTGCACAACAGAAAGAGCTAAATGTTTATCTCTTTATAGTTTCGATCAATTGTTGTCAATACCCGCCCGAGGAAATTAAGAACATAAATCCTGTAGCCCAAATAAGATCTACAAATAAGAACATCCACACCCAAATCGATAAACTATTCATACCAAAAAGGTTATATCCATTGATAAGTTGGTAAGAGTTTAACCATAAATAATCTCTGGATTTTTTTCAACTCATACTAGTTTAATATTGGCGCGGTATAGTAGTTGATTAAATCCATTACTTGATTATTATTTTTTCCCTAAATACTTTGATCGATAAATGGTATAGTCATTCATTACATTCGATGCAAAAGTGGGCGAATGATAGATGCTATTTATAGGTTGAAAAAATGACGATGTAATTTTGTTAGTCTTTTTGAATTAAAATTGTTAGTAAAATCTAAGTTTCACTTACAACTGATTTGAGTTGTCATAACTTTTGAATTAAAATAAGCCCGAAAATACTTATAAACTCATATAAACTCGTCTAGATTATAAACCCTAAAAAATCAATATGCAAATAAACAAACCTTTAATCTCCAATAATCTTGCGTGAGAGGGGTTATTTTGTGTTTATTTTCACTCATATAAGTTTTTTTTTAATAATTCAATCTACAATCTCCATCTAAATACCAAACACTTACAAAAAATAATAATAACGTCATAGTAATTGTAATAGCACCTTATTCACCTTGTCAATCCATCATTAGAGGTTTTCAATATCTTGCTTGGAAGTAATCGTACTGACAACTCTTTCAAACATCGATTCTACCAAATATTGGTGGATGAGAAAAAAAGCTTGATTATCCTTCTTTTGTGGCTTTTGAATAGCCTCTTTTGAATATGATTCAACGAAGTTTCTTCTTGAGCCAACCCATATCCTCTATTGACTAATTCTCACACATCTTCGGATCCAAGCAACGTCTTCATTGATATGCACCAATTCTCATAATTATATAGTTAGACGAGGTTATAAATGAAAAAGATGGATATAAATTTATAGAACAATAAATATACTTTATAACTCTTATTCAAATGTTTTCAAATTTATTTAATCCAAGACTACAAGTTCTCCTATTTATTCTATATTGGAGTATGAAACTAGCATAAAGGAATTAAGTATTAGATACTTAAAGAACATAACTTACTATGTTATTTTCATACATTGCATTGCATGTGAATCTCAACCATCTCATCCTCCCTTTAGTCTCAACATTAGCTAGCTTCGCCCATCCAAGGGTTCTTCTCTTTGCAATTGGCAGGATCAATGGTCTTCAAAGCGAGCCACACAACACTGTTACACTTGAACCCTGACCCAAATCCGATCTGCCAAGTCCTGTCACCTTTCTTCATCCTCCCTTTAGTCTCGATATAAGCTAACTCATACCACACTGAACAACTAGACATATTCCCATACTTGTAAAGGGTCATCCTTGATGGCTCCATTTGCCACTTGTTGAGGTTAAGGTTCTTCTCCATCTCATCCAACACTGCTCTACCTCCTGTATGAATACAAAAATGCTCAAATGCCAACTTGAAGTCCGGAACATAAGGACTCATCTTCGAGCCAAACACCCTCCTTGAAACCATATTGAATAAGTATCGGAGTTGCTCGGAAATCGGAAGGACTAGTGGCCCCAACTCTTTGATGTTTCTCTTTAGGGCTTCTCCGGCAACAACCATAAGGTCCTTGGAGAGTGACATACCAGCTTTTCCATTCTCGTCTTCCCTTTGAAATATACAATTATAGCTCCTATCATCGGAACCCGTATGGGTTCGGAGAGTGTGAATAAGTTGGTACTTTGATCGTCGTTGATCGGATGGCTTGTTGGAGAGTAGGACGGCAGCTCCGCCCATTCGGAAGATACAATTAGGTATGAGCATGGATCGTTCGCTGCCCAAGTACCAATTGAGGTTCATCGATTCCGCACTAATTACCAGGGCATAGGTGTCCTTTCGTACCTATCACAATTACGGATATTATATGAGTTGAACGAGAACTTCAAAATGAGTTTATAATATTTGGTTTGTTTAGGAAGTGAATGAGCTTGACTGGATAGCTCGGTTAATATAACACATCTTATATTGTTAATTTAGTCGAACGAGTTGAGACTGACATGCTAAGCTTGTACATAAACAAGCTGAACATAAACTTAGACGTGTTGAACAAGTAGGGGTGTTATACGAGCTGTACAAGCTGAGCATTGACACGCTTAAGCTCGGCTCATTTAGAAAGTGTACGAGCTCGAGTAGCGTTATTTAGACGATCAAGCTGAACTTTATCCAAATGAGCCAAAACTGATATGCTCAAGTTAAACTCGTTTAGAATATAAACGATCTCAAACCGAACATTATACAAGACCAAGTAGCTCGTGCCATATAACAACCCTAGTTAGATAAAATAAAACAAGTATTCCAATAGGAATCCCTTGTTAGACTAACCTGCAAGAGCCGAGACTGACATGACATGCTCAAATTGAACTCGTTTAGAAGATAAACGAGCTCAAACCGAGCTTTATACAAGCCCAAAGTAGCTCGTGTCATATAACAACCCTAATTACAACCCTAATTAGATAAAATAAAGCAAGTATTCCAAGAGTCCCTTGTTAGACTAACCTGCAAAAGAGTTTGGGCAAGATGAATGGAAATATGACTGGCGCTACAACCCATCCCAATGAGATTGAAGCTCAAGATATCATCCCTGAGCTTGTAGTGGTTGACTATCATGGATGACAATGAAGGTGCAGGGTTGAAGACGCTACTGTTCAACACAAGTATTCCAATATCAGTAGGCTTAACTCCAGTCTTCTCCAACAGCTCATCAATGGCTCCAATTAATATAATCTCCGCCTCCTTCCGCGCCTCTTCCATGCATATCTTCGGGGGCTTACAATGAAAGGCTTCATGGAAGTACGTCTCATTGGGACCCAGCCCAGATTTTTCGAGAACTTTGCGTTGAAACTCGATGCTTTCTTGCGTAAACGACCCTGAAACGACAATATGATTTCAAGATCTTATAATCGAACCAAATTAAGTTATAATTAATTACGGGGGTTGATAAACGTATCGGTAAAAATCTCTAATAGCCACCACACGAAGTTGATAGGGTTATGGGGTGCGTAGTTGAATTCCACGAAGAAGAAGAAGAAATATACTTAATTCCTTTATGCTTTTTTCATACTTAAAGAACATAACTTTTTGGAAATACTGCGCTCTCCATATATATAGTTGATATTTTTTTGGAAATTACTATTACGCTTTCAACATTTGTAGTTGTGGTGACTAATTAGAGATTTTCACAAGTACGTTTAGAAACCACATTAATTACCTGTACCGATGATTCTATCCATGAAGAGTTCCGATGTTATCTTATATGCAGGGTTGTGTATGTAACAAGCGAAGTCTACCAAGTAAACATTTCTTCTCCTTCTCATCATCATGTAACGACTGGCAAACAGAGAAATTAGCGCAACAGAACAAAACAACACCAATGGTTTCAGAAGTAACCCTAGAAGGCGCCATAGCCGGAACGGATACTCGAGTTCCGAATAGACTCGGCTGAGGTCGACAGAGGCAACATACATTTTCCAAGCCTAATCAATGTACCATATAATTAGTATAGAGATGAACTGCCCTAAGGCTCTATATATACGTGTAAGTAGATAGCTAAAAAATTTATAGGTTAACAGCTAGCTAATTAGGTGATCTGTAAAAGAAAGTAGTTAGTTTTTTTTTTTTTTGGTTGAAAAGAAAGTAGTTAGGGTTATGTAAGTATAAGTATATTGTCTCTTTTCTATATATCAAACTCGGAATTATACTGTTTATATCCGGATTTGGGCCGGGTTTGTCCGGATTTTATAAAATATTGAGCTTATTTATCCGGATCCGTGCCGGGTCGTGTCAGGCTATCAGACTTAATATGGTTGCCAAATCCGTCCGGACGGGTGAGCCGGTGGGTACCCGTTTTTCTTTCTTTCATTTATTAAATATTTTTGATATGATTTTAAATTTTTTTTATCTAATATATTTTATGTAAAATAGATTAAATTTATTAAATTTATAATAGATATAATATAATATTTTTTTTATTTTTTTACTCAGGCCGGGATTTTCGACCCGAGCCGACTTACCAACCCGTTTTTCGGGGGCTGTCAGGATATGATCAAGTCTACTCGGAATCTCCACAAAAGAATACCTACACGTGCTGATTTTTTTTTTTTTTTTTTGTGAATAATACATGTGCTGAATGTTGTTTTTGAAAGTATGACTATCGAACCATTTGATATATTTTCATGCAGGCTATTTAGCGCATTTAAATTTACTAAGTAATGCTCATTTGTCCGTTACGGAAAAATGGGCATTACTTAGTAAATTTATATTCTTTGTCCGTCACGGACAAAGAATATAAATTTAAGTTTGAAGTTCAACGTCAGATTTAAAAACGTAACATGGATCTTAAAACTTTGATTCCTTTGTAATGCCCATTTGTCCGTTACTAAGTAATGCTCAATTGTTGATTAAAGTTATAAAATTTGGTTTGTTTGAAAGAAATTTGTAATCTTTTGAATAACTAAAATTTGATTTGATTGTCTTTTGTTAACAGAAAGTTTAAATCTTTTCAATAATGCTATTTTGATTTGATCGAATTTAAGTTTGAAGTTCAACGTCACGTTTAAAAACGTAACATTGATCTTGAAACTTTGATTCCTTTGCAATTGTTATGTTTGTAAGTAAGTTTGATTTTTTTGTTGAAAGAAAGTGTTAATCCTTTGAATAAAATATATTTGATTTGATCGTCTTTTGTAAAAGAAAGTTTAAATCCTTTCAATAACATAACTTTGATTGGATCGTAGATACGTATGTGTAGGAAGTTACGTTTATTTATTTGAACTTTATATGTTCGATATCAAATCTTAAAACTTTGAATGATAGTAAGGTGTTATTTATTGAACATTTATATGTTCGTTACGAAACCTATAAATTTTGAACGAAAGAAACGTTTATTGATATGTTTGTTATGAAATCGTAAAACTTTATAATCCTTTCAATAACGTTGATTAATAGGAAGTTACGTAATCTATTATACATACTAAAACAAAGTACATGATTTGATGACGTGGCGCGCTGTGGAAGCAGCAATAAAATGGAGCTCCCACAATTTTTTGGGCAATAAATCTTTATTTTTTAAGCCATAAAATCTTTTTTTCTAAACAATTTTTTGTCCAATAAATCTTTATTTTTTAAGCCATAAAATCTTTTTTTCCTAAACAATTTTTTTCCAATAAATCTTTATTTTTTAAGCCATAAAATCTTTTTTTCCTAACTAACACACTGCTATTCAAAATTATACGTAACTTTTTTTGTTGGAGATTCTCCAAGATTTTATAGGCCAATAAATTTTTATTTTTTGTGGGAGGAAAGCTTTTTTTACTAACCTAACAAACTTCTATTCAAAATTGTACGTAACTTTTTTTTTTTTGAGATTTTCCAAGATTTTATAGGTTATAGTCAAATCTCCTTTTTATTTTTATTATTTATAAGCCAATAACTTTTTTTTTACTAAACTTTAATTATTTTGTAAAATATGAATTTTGTTATCCCACATCGGTTATCACAAAAAGATGACACTTTGACAACATGTATAAATAGACCTCAAATGTTTGAAGATTATACAAATCATACATTTTCGGACCGTTTGGTCAGAATCAAGTATAATACTTATTATACCGGATTAGCATTTGTATGTGGAGTGGATTGTTGTGACCTACTAATTCGTAGGTCCTTTTGATCTAATGATTTTTGGGTCGTTTTGATCTAATGATTTCTGGGTCGTTTTGATCTAATGATTTTTGGATCATTTTGACCTACAGATTTTTGGATCGTTTTGACCTATAGATTTTTGGGTCGATTTGACCCACTGATTTGTGGGTCGTTGTGACCCACTGATTTGTGGGTCGTTGTGACCCACTGATTTGTGGGTCGTTGTGACCCACTGATTTGTGGGTCGTTGTGACCCAATAATTTGTGGGTCGTTATGACCCAATATGTTGTGGGTCATTATGACCCACTGATTTGTGTGTCATTGTAACCTGTTGATTCGTGGGTCGTTGTGACCTACTTATTCATGGGTCGTTGTAACCTACTGATTCGTGGGTCGTTGTGACCTAATAATTTATGAGTCCTTGTGACCTACTAATTTGTGGGTCCTTAAAATCTACTGATTTGTGGGTTGTTTGTGACCTACTAATTTGTGGACCGTTGAACTATAAAATTCGTAATTCTTATTTTATCAATATAATAAATATACATCTATATACTTTACTAAAACAAAAAATACTAATTCTTGACGTGTCACCCCACGTTTTTTCTCTAATTAAACTTTTTATTAAATCACGAATTAAGCTAATAAATCCTTTTTTTACTAAATCATAATCAGAATCTTTGATTATTTTGGAAAATAAAAATTAAGACTCCATATCTTTATCGGATTAAATTTTTTTACAAAATCTCGAATTAAGCCAATAACTTTTTTTTACAAAACCTTAATTATTTTGTAAAATATGAATTTTGTTATCCCACATCGGTTATCAGAGAAGGATAACACTTTGACAACATGTATAAATAGACCTCAAATATTTGAAGATTATACAAATCATACATTTTCGGACCTTTTGGTCAGAATCAAGTATAATACTTATTATACCGGATTAGCATTTGTATGTGGAGTGGATTGTTGTGACCTACTAATTCCTAGGTCCTTTTGATCTAATGATTTTTGGGTCGTTTTGATCTAATGATTTTTGGGTCGTTTTGATCTAATGATTTTTGGATCGTTTTGACCTACAGATTTTTGGATCGTTTTACCCTATAGATTTTTGGGTCGATTTGACCTAATAACTTGTGGGTCGTTGTGACCCACTGATTTGTGGGTCGTTGTGACCCAATAATTTGTGGGTCGTTGTGACCCAATATGTTGTGGGTCGTTATAACCCACTGATTTGTGTGTCATTGTGACCCACTGATTTGTGTGTCATTGTGACCTATTGATTCGTGGGTCGTTGTGAGCTACTAATTTGTGGGTTGTTGTAACCTACTGATTCATTGGTCGTTGTAACCTACCGTAGGTCGTTGTGACCTAATAATTTATGGGTCCTTGTGACCTACTAATTTGTGGGTCCTTAAAATCTACTGATTTGTGGGTTGTTTGTGACCTACTAATTTGTGGACTGTTGATCTATAAAATTCGTAATTCTTATTTTATCAATATAATAAATATACATCTATATACTTTACTAAAACAAAAAACACTAATTCTTGACGTGTCACCCCACGTTTTTTCTTTAATTAAACTTTTTATTAAATCACGAATTAAGCTAATAAATCCTTTTTTTACTAAATCATAATCAGAATCTTTGATTATTTTGTAAAATAAAAATTAAGACTCCATATTTTTATCGGATTAAATTTTTTTAGTAAATCTCAAATTAAGCCAGTAACTTTTTTTTACAAAACCTTAATTATTTTGTAAAATATGAATTTTGTTATCCCACATCGGTTATCAGAGAAGGATAACACTTTGACAGCATGTATAAATAGACCTCAAATGTTTGAAGATTATACAAATCATACATTTTCGGACCTTTTGGTCAGAATCAAGTATAATATTTATTATACCGGATTAACATTTGTATGTGGAGTGGATTGTTATGACCTACTAATTCGTAGGTCCTTTTGATCTAATGATTTTTGGGTCGTTTTGATCTAATGATTTTTGGGTCGTTTTGATTTAATGATTTTTGGATCGTGTTGACCTATAGATTTTTGGATCGTTTTGACCTATAGATTTTTGGGTCGATTTGACCTAATAATGATTTGACCTAATAATTTGTGGGTCGTTGTGACCCACTGATTTGTGGGTCGTTGTGACCCAATAATTTGTGGGTCATTGTGACCCAATATGTTGTGGGTCGTTATGACCCACTGATTTGTGTGTCATTGTGACCCATTGATTTGTGTGTCATTGTAACCTATTGATTCGTGGATCGTTGTGAACTACTAATTTGTGGGTTGTTGTGACCTACTGATTCATGGGTCGTTGTAACCTACTGATTCGTAGGTCGTTGTGACCTAATAATTTATGGGTCCTTGTGACCTACTAATTTGTGGGTCCTTAAAATCTACTGATTTGTGGGTTGTTTGTGACCTACTAATTTGTGGACCGTTGAACTATTAAATTCGTAATTCTTATTTTATCAATATAATAAATATACATCTATATACTTTACTATAACAAAAAACACTAATTCTTGACTTGCCACCCCACGTTTTTTCTCTAATTAAACTTTTTATTAAATTACGAATTAAGCTAATAAATCCTTTTTTTACTAAATCATAATCAGAATTTTTGATTATTTTGTAAAATAAAAATTAAGACTCCATATTTTTATCGGATTAAATTTTTTTACTAAATCTCGAATTAAGCCAATAACTTTTTTTTACTAAACCTTAATTATTTTGTAAAATATGAATTTTGTTATCTCACATCGGTTATCAGAGAAGTATGACACTTTGACAACATGTATAAATAAACCTCAAATGTTTGAAGATTATACAAATCATACATTTTCGGACCTTTTGGTCCGAATCAAGTATAATACTTATTATACCGGATTAGCATTTGTATGTGTAGTGGATTGTTGTGACCTACTAATTCGTAGGTCCTTTTGATCTAATGATTTTTGGGTCGTTTTGATCTAATGATTTTTGGGTCGTTTTGATCTAATGATTTTTGGATCATTTTGACCTACAGATTTTTGGATCGTTTTGACCTATAGATTTTTGGGTCGATTTGACCTAATAATTTGTGGGTCGTTGTGACCCACTGTTTTGTGGGTCGTTGTGACCCAATATGTTTAGGGTCGTTATGACCCACTGATTTGTGTGTCATTGTGACCCACTGATTTGTGTGTCATTGTGACCTATTGATTCGTGGGTCGTTGTGAGCTACTAATTTGTGGGTTGTTGTAACCTACTGATTCATGGGTCGTTGTAACCTACTGATTCGTAGGTCGTTGTGACCAAATAATTTATGGGTCTTTGTGACCTACTAATTTGTGGGTCCTTAAAATCTACTGATTTGTGGGTTGTTTGTGACCTACTAATTTGTGGACCGTTGAACTATTAAATTCGTAATTCTTATTTTATCAATATAATAAATATACATCTATATACTTTACTAAAAAATATTAATTCTTGACGTGCCACCCCACATTTTTTCTCTAATTAAACTTTTTATTAAATCACGAATTAAGTTAATAAATCCTTTTTTTACTAAACCATAATTAGCCTAAATCTTTTTTAATTAGTTCCAATTTTAAAGTATTTTATTTGGATTACAAACTAATTCCGATTACAATAACATTTCCTCTTCTTTTAATTTTTTTTCCAAATATTTGAAATTAAAAGATATTGTTCATAAGCCTATCTCATACCCGTAAGCTTAACTTCTTTCCTATCTATATATATTTTACTAAAACAGAAGATACTAATGATGATGTGGCGTTCCACATTTTTATCGGATTAAATCTTTTACTAAATTACGAATTAAGCCAATAACTTTTTTTACTAAACCTTAATTATTTTGTATAATATGAATTTTGTTATCCCACATCGGTTATCAGATAAGAATGACACTTTGACAACATGTATAAATAGACCTACAAGGTTTGAAGATTATACAAATCATACATTTCTAGACCTTTTGAGTCGTTGTAACCTACTGATTTTTGGATCGTTGTAACCTACTGATTTATAGTTCGTCTTGACCTAATGATTTGTGGGTCGATTTGATCTAATAATTTATGGGTCGTTGTGACGCACTGATTTGTGGGTCGTTGTGACCTATGAATTTGTGGGTCGTTGTGACCTATGAATTTGAGGGTAGTTGTGATCTATGAATTTGTGGGTCGTTGTGACCTATTGATTCGTGGGTTGTTGTGACCTATTGATTTGTGGGTAGTTGAGACCTACTGATTCATGAGTCGTTGTGACCTACTGATTTGTGGTCGTTTGTGACCTACTGATTTGTGGATCGTTGAATTATTAAATTCGTAATTCTTATTTTATCAATATACTAAATATACATCAATATAATTTATTAAAACAAAAGACAATAATTCTGACGTGGCGCCCCACGTTTTTTCTCGGATTAAAATTTTTACTAAATCACGAATTAAGCTAATAAATCCTTTTTTTAATAAACCATAATTATTTTGTAAAATATAAATTTTGTTATCCCACATCGGTTATTAGAGAAATATGATAGTTTGACAACATTTATAAATAGACCTATAAGGTTTGAAGATTATACAAATCATACATTTCTGGACCTTTTTGTCAGAATCAAGTATAATACTTATTCTTACCGGATTAGTATTTGAATGTGGATTGTTGTTACCTACTAATTCGTAGGTCATTTTAACCTAATGATTTGTGGGTCGTTTTAATCTAATACCTTGTGGGTCGTTGTGACCTATTGATGCTTGTGTCCTTGTGACCTAATGATTTGTCGGTCCTTGTGATCTAATGATTTATGGGTCCTTGTGACCTATTAATTTGTGGGTTGTTGTAACCTATTAATTTGTGTGTCGTTTGTGACCTATTGATATATGGGTCGTTTGTGACCTACTGAGCTACTGATTTTTGAATCGTTGTGACCTACTTATTTGTGGGTCGTTGTGACCTACTGATTTATGAGTCGTTATGAGTTGTGATCTACTAATTTGTGGGGGTCATTGTGATCTACTAATTTTCGTTATGACCTACTGATTTATGGTTCGTTTGTGACCTACTGATTTGTGGTCGTTTGTGACCTACTGATTTGTGGGTCATTTGTGACCTACTAATTAAATTCGTAATTTTTATTTTATCAATATACTAATTATACATATATATTCTATATACTTTACTAAAACAAAAGACATTAATTCTGACGTGGCGCTCCCACGTTTTTTCTCGGATTAAACTTTTTACTAAATCACGAATTAAGCTAATAAATCTTTTTTTAATTAAACCATAGTTATTTTGTAAAATATGATTTTTGTTCTTCCACATCGATTATGAGGAAAGGATGACACTTCAAAAACATGTATAAATAGATGTAGAGTGTTTGAGGCTTATAAAATTCATACATTTCTGAACCTTTTGGTCAGAATCAAATATAATACTTAATCATATCGGATTAGTATTTGTATGTAATCATTGTGACCTACTAATTTTTTGGTCGTTTTGACCTAATGATTTTTGGGTCGTTGTGACCTAATGATTTGTGGGTCGTTGTGCTCTTGTGGGTCCTTGTGATCTACTAATTTGTGGGTCCTTGTAACCTACTGATTCCTGGACCGTTGAACTATTAAATTCGTAATTTTTATTTTATCAATATACTAAATATACATCTATATTCTGCATATTTTACTAAAACATACGAAACTAATGCTGACGTGGCGCTCCTATGTTTTTTCTCGGATTAAATTTTTTTACTAAATCACAAATTAAGCCAATTAATCTTTTTTTACTAATTGAATTCGTATCAGATTATGGTATTTTTAAATTATATGATTATTCTTTTTCTTTAAATTATTATTTATTAAATAATAAATTAGATTTTAAAAAAATTTTATTAGTATAAAACTTATTAATGATCAACACATGGGTTACGTGGTCTCATTTACTATGTAACACTTGACGCGTTATTTATACGAGCTCATAACATATAACTAATAAAGTTAACAACATATAATATAGTAAAAAAATGTAATATGATAAGCTATTTTATTAACAAACCCGCACAAGGTGCGGGATATACACTAGGGAGGATATACCACGTTGCACCTAGGTCTGGAGAGAGGTACTACTTGAGGGTTTTGCTGAATCATATTAAGGGTCCTACATGCTATGAGGAAATTCGGACAATCAACGGTACACTATATGCCACATTTAGGGAAGCATGTTATGCTATGGGGTTGTTGGATGACGACCGGGAATACATTGACGGTATAAAAGAAGCAAGTTTTTGGGGAACTGTTGGTTATCTTCGGAATTTATTCGTCATGTTGTATCTCTCAGGTAGCATGTCGTCGCCTCATCTGGTTTGGGCCGAAGTATGGAAGTACTTATCTGATGATATTTTTGCACGACAGAGAAGGGTGTTGCGTAATAATGGTATGCTTTCTTTCATGTATATGAATTTAATTCGAGTTTTGCATTAATTTTTCAATTTGTTTAGTATATTTTGTACTAGGTAAGTAAACATGTTTAACTTGGTTTATTTGTACGTAGATTTGCAATTAGATGATGCCGTGCTGCAAAATTACGCCTTGGTTGAGATAGAGAAACTTTTACAGAGGAACGACGGCAGTTTGAAGACGAATAAGTCTATGCCTTATCGTGACGAAGCCTTGATTATGGAGCAACATAATAGACTAATTCAAGATGAACTAAACTATGATCGATCCCAGTTATCTTTGGACCATGACAGATTGGTTTCCAGTTTCACCGACGAGCAGAGGGGAGTGTATTATCAGATTATGTGTGCTGTGTCCGCTGATAAGGGGGGTGTTTTTTCTTTATGGATACGGTGGAACAAGAAAGACTTTTATATGGAGATCCCTTTCGGCTGGTTTGAGGAGTAAAGGTGAGATCGTTCTAACAGTTGCTTCGAGTGGTAATGCAGCTCTCTTGCTTCCAGGCGGTAGAACCGCTCATTCGAGGTTTGACATCCCAATAAATGTTAACGAAAGTTCAACATGCAACATTCGTGTAGGTATAAACCTTATTATTCAATTATTAAAACTTCTTTTTTAATATATTGTTCATATTACACTGAACAATATATTAATGTTTTAATCTTATATGTTTAGGTACGGATCTGGCTGAGTTAGTGTCAAAGACAAAGCTGATAATATGGGATGAAGCACCCATGGTTAACAAATGTTGTTTTGAAGCGCTCGATAGAAGTTTAAGGGACGTCATGCGATCTTATAATCCAGACTGCTCACTTCTCCCGTTTGGTGGTAAGGTTGTCGTTTTTTGTGGTGATTTTAGACAAATATTGCCTGTTGTAAGTCATGGAAGTAGACATGATATTGTCTTTGCTGCAATCAATGCGTTATATTTGTGGGATCACTGCACGGTGCTTAGATTAACTCAAAACATGAGGATTATACGTGGAGTTATTGAATTAGAAGCTCGAAAGGCTAAGGAGTTTTCAGATTGGATCTTGGGCATTGGAGATGGCACGGAAGGTGAAAGTGTTAATGGAGAAGCTCTGATTACCATCCCCGAAGATCTCCTACTTGCATCTACAGGTGACCCGATTGCAACTATTGCTGACCATGTATATCCTTTGAGTTACAATATTCAAGATCCACCGACCTACTTTCAAGAAAGATCTATTCTCGCCCCTACCAATGAGATTGTTAAGAAGGTTAATGGCTATATTCTATCATTGATACCTGGAGACATGACAGAGTACTTGAGTTCGGATAGTATATGTCCAAGCGAAGGTTCTCTTGATGATGGTTTCTACTCGAGCGAGTTCTTGAACTGCATCAAGTATTCTGGGTTTCCGAACCATGTCTTGAGACTGAAAGTTGGAATTCCAATTATGTTGATGAGAAACATTCATCAGTCTGCAGGGTTGTGTAACGGAACCAGACTGATAGTTAGGAGACTTGGAAAACAAATCATCGAGGCAGAAATAATATCTGGGAACAATATATGTCATAAGGTCTTCATTCCGCGAACAATTCTTACACCCACAGACTTGAAAATTCCTGTTAAATTTCGAAGGAGACAGTTCCCAGTTATGGTATGTTTTGCTATGACTATAAATAAAAGTCAAGGTCAGTCCCTTGCACAGATTGAAATATATTTGCCTAGACCGGTCTTCAGTCACGGCCAATTATATGTCGCTATCTCAAGAGTGACGAGCAGGGATGGATTAAGGATTATGATATGTGACCCTAAGGGCAAGGTTCAAGATACTACAACTAATGTTGTATTTGACGAAGTTTTTCGCAACATAATTTAAGGTACGTTAGAATTTCTTCTTCATTTTATTTCGTTTTCAATCAATAATATCAAGCGATCATAACCCGTCCTTGAGCTTACACTTATATAAAGTTTATCTTCTTCTCTTTTTCAGGATCGGACTGTCACGCTTGTGCTCGAGGTTTCACGTCAAAGGTTATCATCGTGATTTCTATTATATTAAATGTACACAATTTTAACTGTTTTTTGACATTATTAATATTGTGATTTTTATAATACAGAGATAGTGGACACTCCTGACTTGGTATGCCCCGAATTGGGTCAACAACTATGTTGTTATTATTTTTCTTATATGCGTATACTATTTAACATAAACATTCGTAATCAAATCAACAAAATATATTAAGAAAAATAAATCTATAAAAAATTACTCATACAAAAAAAAACTGTAAGAAATACATTTTCAAATACCCGTGCACGGCACGGGCGCTAAACTAGTTTTGATTGAAAGGAATTTATAATCCTCTCAATAACGTTAAGTTAATATTTTTATCTCATTATGTGCGTTACAACTCGTTGTGTTCATTCAAAGATCTTACTAAATTAAAATTTGACGAAAATGTTACTAAAGTAAAATGAACTCATTAGTTTAATAAAGGTGTACACATTATTGGTTGATTTAAATGGTACAAATATTTGTTGTAAATCTCAAGTTTTGATGTAATGATCTGTCCTTAACGGACAAAGAATACATGTCTGTCACGGACAGATGTAAAATGCCCTATTAAGGACAGCGACGCTCATTTTCTTTCCCTTCTTCTTCTTCCTTTCTTCGCCGCGACGAACACATACGAAACTATTTCACTCGATCTTTGGCTGCCATCTCTCGATCTCTCTCTCTCGACATTTCTCGTAATCTCAACTGCAATCTAAGGTAAACACTTCACTTTCTCTCTTTAGTTTTGTTTAAATTTGATTATTTTAGTTAGGTTTAGGTTTAGAGTTTAATTTGAGCGATTTAGGTTGTTTTAGATATATTTAGGGGTTTGTATGTAACGAAAATGGATGAATATGAGTTAGGGTTGATAGTTGATTAGTTATTTTGGGTTTCATCGTAGGTTTAACGAGTTTACATTTAGTGAGCAAATTGCGAACACCATTGTTGGCGTTCGCAATTTGGTGAAGATAGAAGACACTTGACCGTGACGAACAAGTGTCTTCTGTCCGTGACGAACAACTTGTGTTTGTCCGTGACGGACAAACACATCTTGTCCGCTACGGACAAGAATGAAGTTGTTCGTCGACGGACATATGCAATTCTTCTTATTAATATTTTTTTTATTTTTATTAACATTTGTTGTTTTTGTTTGCGGATGGAAAGAAACACAAACAAAGACGCCAAGAGATTCACCGGATTGGGATACTTCAGGAAGGTATTCCACAGCGGCATGCGTTGTCTCCAGGGACAGCGAGAGGTCCACTCTAGACACGAGGCCCGAGAGCCAGTTCCTTATTCTAGAGGGGCTTCGCTTGAGGAGCAGTTCCCGACATAGGAGTCGGGAGTCACGCGGCATAGTACATCTGGTATCGCGCGTGACATTGCTCCACTGAGCCCTCCTCACCAGGTTTGTGGCGGAGTCAGACATAACTCTTATGCCGGACCTCCACACTGAACGCATTCATCAGCTCATGGAGAGCTAACCCCTTACGGAGGGGGTTATTATTTTCAGATCGAGGACCTGTCTGTTCCTTACCAGCAGGAACATCAGTATGCTCCTTCTTCTTCCCAGCAGGAGCAGGAGCAGGAGGAGCAGGCTGCTCCTTCCCAACAACAGCCTGCTGCGAGGAGACGCCGAGCGAGGAGGCCACCTTCGCCAGCTCCTGTGGAGGAGGTCCTTGAGGAGGTACTTCCTCGTGCTCTGGAAGATCGTCCTAGACCAGTACCTCCTACTCGGCAGGCCTTTCAGCCCGATCTTCGAGGTCCTTGTGGAGGGGGACCTCGTATCCCAGAGATTCTTAGGAGCTTCTAAGCTCACACCACTCTCCACGTCTGGCAAGGCATGGTGAGTACGCAATAATTATGTTTAATAAATGCATCTTTAATGTTGTAATATTTTTAGTAATTTATTAAATTTCTTTTTCTATGTAGGATCGTGATACGCTTCATTATCATACCAGAGCCAGCCAGCTGGACGCTTGGCCGTTGAATGAGGAGGTGTGGTCGGGTTTAGCGTACGGTAGTGGACTGACCCATCTGCAGGGTCTTATGTACAGGCACCTAAATGTGCGTCTACTGGACGCATTTATCGAGAGATGGCAGCCGGAGGTGAACCAGCTGCACATGCCTTGGGGTGAGATGACGATTGCTCTGCATGATGTCCATCTCATCCTTAGTATACCCATCTCAGGGACGGCGGTGACTCAGGTGATCTCTAGACCTGATGTTGCCCTCCGTGTGCAGGAGTTCTTTGGATTTACTGATGAGCAGATGACTTCCGGAGATGTGCGTCGTCGAGGGCTGTCGCCTTCTTACGGAATTAGTGTAACGGATATGCCCATTTGTATCCGACGACTGCAGCGTTTGGGTGGTTGTTGTACCTGTTGGGATCGACGCTCTTCACCAACAAATCTCAGCACAAGATTTCTCCTGATTTGCTGATACTAGTGGAGGATCTTAATCGGGTGATGAGCATATCCTAGGGTACGGCGACACTCGCCTACTTGTATAGGTGTGTGGGCGAGGCCACTCGGGTCGGCTGTCGCCAGATGTACGGTTGTCTGACGCTGCTGTAGGTAAAGTATATCCTCTATACTCATATTATTTATCTCGTAACTTAATTTGTAATTTTTGTCTAATTTTTATTTCTTTTTTGTTCAAAGGCATGGATATACCTATATTTTCCATGCTTTGCACAGGAGATTAGAGAGGGGTGGGAGCCTGGGATGTCTTGGACAACAAGATTTGACATTAGGCCTGTTAGGAGGGACACCCGTGACTACTGACGTATGCTTGATGAGATGAGTGTAGACCAGGCAAGTTGGATACATGTGCATACTTGTAATCTTTTTTTGTCAATTTAAGTGTTTATTTTCTAACAATGTTATTTGTTCGTTGTTCCACGGGTTGTTGGCGTTTATAAACGTATCAGAGCCCTACGATCCATACATGAACATGAGGGCTTTTGGATACATTCAGACGATTCCGCCTCCGTCCATACAGCCTGATTATGCTATTAGGGTCGAGGATCCAGGAGCTACAGAGTGGGTTATCCTCGAGATAGCTGGGCATGAGATAGATGGGAGCACCATCACATCACAGTTGAGGAGATGACTGCACGTTACGGCCCTGGATATACCGCCACCGACGATTATATGGCGCGGTATACAGACTGATCTCCGAGACTATTCATACGGATCTTACGATCATAGACAGGGTAGTGGTACTCGTCATGATGACGACGAGTAGGCTTGTTCATGCACTTTTTTTTGGGTTTGTATTGTATGTTAACTTTTGAATCTTATGTCTATATTTTTGTGTATTTTAAACTTCGTACTTAACTTGTTTCGTTGTATGTTTAAACTTCGTACTTAACTTGTTGCGTTATATTTAACTAAATATAAACGATAACTATATAAATGACTAAACCTTAACATAATATAAATGACAAAACCTTAAGAAAATATGTCTGATCGTAAAGTTTAAAAAAACAAGTGGAACTAAACAAGATTATCTAATTGTGTCAAGATCTATCCGTGTTGGTCGTGAATGTGGTAATTGTAACTCCTTCCAGCGAGCGAGGCGATGAGCTAATCTGACTTGAATATCATCTACGGTGTTGTTATGGCTGTGCGACCAAGTTTTAAGAATCTCTGGTAAATTACAATCCTTTACAAGTGTTAGCTAAAACAAAGAGAAAAAAAACATTAGTACATATATGTTGTGAAGAACAAAACCGAAAAACGAAAATAAAAAGATCTTAGAGGACATATCTTGATATAATGATACTGGCTAGGAACTATTGATATATGGATCTCTGGTATCCCCAAGTTCGAAGTACTTCCTTCTTTCCGACGATATAGTGGACATATGTGTAGTTGCACCCACCGTGCACTACGACAATACACTACAATGCAGTCGCAACTAAACACCCCATGTCCGTCACAACAAACCAGTATTCTGATGGTGCAAAACCATTTCCATTCCATCCAAGTGCCTTAATCGTCGCATCGATGTTACGTTGATGACAAAAACCCTCATGCAACTCGCGATAAGAAATGAGCTCTTCCAACATCAGTCGCCTAATCATCTGACATCCCTCGTCTGTGTCTGTGTCGTAGATTGCATGATGCAGTGCTCTAAAATCACAGTTTCCATCCCCTCTAACATTATTCCAACTGATTACATACTCTTTCATCCAAATAGGAACCGTCTCAGACCATTCTACTAAAATATCAAGGTTATGACTTGGAGTTTGCTTGGATATAGTTCTCTTTGAAGGAGTTTCAGGTGATAAATCAGTATTAGGAGATAGACTTGACACTGATATAGGGTTCTTTCGGGGTCGACCTCTTTGTTTTTTGGGTGGGGTACCTCCTTGCTCCCAATCAGATGGCAATCTTTTGTTTGGACTGTCCTTCGGTCTTTCTTAAGTTACAACCCTAGCAGGTTCCCGCAAATTGGTCCTCTCTGGAAAAGTAGTTTCTATAGCTTTATTTACAACTTCCAACTAACGAGTAGGGGGCTCAGGTTTGGAAAATCTTTCTCGCAGAACTCCGACATTAGATTTCTTGCAACTCGACACACGTCTCGTCCTTCTTCTGATTCCGAAACCACGTCATCGACATTTAACTTTTTCCAGAATTCATGCACATCTGTAAGAGGGATAGATATTCCTTTCTTCATGGTTTGCACTAGTTCGTAACGATTTGCACTCAATTCATGTATTTTGTCGAGATAGACGTCTACACGGACTTTTGCATGCTTTGTAGGTATTTTGGGAGCTTTAAGAGCTTAATCGATACATTTGAGGATCGTTCCTCGAGATGACACACCTTCAGACTCATTGGGAAGCAAGCTGGGAGCTAAGGGGGACACATGGGACCTTGTTGGTGCATGTCATGCACCAAATTGAGGCTTGATGATCCAAAACAAGCCGAGGCACCAAAACCACGGCCATTGGGACTTCCACGGGCGTGGAAATGGGCCGTGGTTTTCCCCAGACAGCTGTGACATTTGTCCCACGATCTTCATGGCCGACTCTTGCAATTTGTTGAGGATATAAGGTGGTCCTGCAGGTTGTTATAAAAGAACCCTCACTCCCATTCTCTCTCACACTCTCAACAACACATATTCTCTCATTGGAAGATTGGATTGGAGCTTCATTTGGAGGAGAAGAAAAGGTTTCCATTGGAGAAGAAGAGAAGAACACACCATTCTTAGTTTTTCATAGTTTTTAGTGATTTTGAGTGAGATATGTGAAGACGATTTGCTCGGTTTTGTAAGGAACGAGATTGAACCTTCTTTTGAAGGGTTGTAAGTCTTTCTTATCATACATTCAGCTTGATTTTCCTTGTTCTACTTGTTCATCTCTATTTTGTAATACCCGGAAATTTTATTTCCGGCTATCTTGGGAACAAATCAGAACAAGATCGATTGTGACCCTTTCCGGCCCTTTATTTCTTTTGTAATAACTCCGACTATATGTCGTTATCTTTAAGTTTCGGGACGAAACTTATTTTAAGGGGGTACTGATGTAATATCCGGAATTTTTATTCCGTTTATTTCTGTAACAAACCCGATCTCGATCAGTTGATCCATATCCGTCTACTTAGTTAAACACATTATTATAAAATTTATCATTTTATGTAGGTTCCCTTCACATAAAATGATAAAATCTTTTAATAGTTTATCATTTTATGTAGCTTACCTTCACATAAAATGATAGGATTCTTATAACTAATCCTAAACTGTAACATAATCCGTATCCGTTTATTCCGTGCATTCAATTGTTGGGATCTCGATTCCGGACTGCAGCTAGCACCGGGATGCTGCTTCCTTCACCCTTGCGCCAGCTCTAGCCCATCTTCAGCCCAGCGGATCCAGCTTCTGCCTTACCCTTTTCCAGCCCAGCGCAGCTTGCCCAGCAACTCAGAAACTTGCCCAGCAGCGTCCAGCCCAGTTCGCTTCAGCCCATCTGCTGCTTTGCCTTTTAGCCCGGCGTTGCCAGCTCCAGTCCAGCGCCAGCCCAACTGCAATACCACGTTCTCTTGCTGAACGTTACTAGGAAAGTAACAGCCGAGATCTTCGAAGATTCACTTCCATTCTGTTGCTTGCATTCCGTCCAGATACATCCACAGAAGAAACGCTTTCATTGCTTACTCATCCCTTGCACACAGCAGATCCTCCGGCTCCTTCCTTTCTGTCTACGGGCTGCAACAGCAACAGCGTAAACCTTCGTCCCCTCCTGCTGGTCGAACACTCATCACAGCAGCAGATCGCCACCTCTTGCTTCCCTTCTCGCAACACCAGCCGGCTGCCTATCCAGCCTACGTCTGCACACATCCAGCCGCTTGCAACAGCAGACCCTAACCTTCTGATGCCAGATCTCTAACCAAGGAACCCTAACAACAGCAAGTCATGACCCTTCTTTGCCTTCATTCACACAAGCATGCTTTGTCCGTCTAGTTGGGTAAGGATCGCAACCCTCTTCTATGTGTTACCCTCTTTGTGTATGTGCTGATGAGAGTACAAAATTATGTCTTTAGACCCTCCATAGAAGCCCTAGAAGATGGCTTGAAGAGCTGCTGCGTTTTTCTGGGTTGTAAGGTGACGAACAGTCAACTTTGAGGTCAGATTTGGGGTAAGCTAGACTCTTCCTTTGCTCCTGATTTTTGGATATGTTGTTGTCGGTATTGCAGTGTAGAACATACTGCAATTTGAGCCTATTCGGAGTTATAGTTTAGGAGATATGATTTTCTCAAGTTGGCTATTCATGTAGTTTTTTTTTTAGTGTGCTGAGTTTGAGGAAATTTGCTAGAGATGCAGTTTTGTGGAATAAATTTGGAGGGGTTATTGACTTCTGTTAGACTTGAATTTTTGACACGTTATAGTTGATATAGTATAGTAGATCATACAAAAATTTCAGAGGAATCCATGTTATGGTTTGAGAAATATAGGGTTTCAAAGTTCAGTTTTATAAATGTGCTGAGTTGAGAAAAACAGCATGGGATGCTGTTTTGTGAGATGATTTTGAATAGGCTCTTGATATCCTTTCCGGCTGAATTTTGGATATATTATAGGTAAGATTTTATAGTAGAACATATCAAAATTTGGGATAAATCCAGTGAGTGGTTTAGGAGTTATGATTTTTCAAAGTGTACTCAGATTTTGGCTAAGTATAGAATTTGTAAAGGGAGTAGTCAACTTTAGGAATTTTTATAAAATTGTTGAATGAACAGTTTGGAGAAATTCTTTCTCCTAAAGTTAGATAGGACATCATAGATAATCTAGGGATTTAAGTCGGAATTTTTATAAACGGTTACAAATTTTATATTTGGGATCGAAGTTAGACCTGTACGATTTCCCGGAAAATAGTGACATAGGAAAAATGTTAGCTTGGAACCAAACGAAGCTTTGGGAGTTAGAATATGATTTTAGAATCTCAAATAGGAGTTTAGACATGAATTTTAGAATTTTCGAGAATTTCGGGACCAAGGGTAAAATGGTCATTTCACCATAAATTAATACTGCAACTAGTTATGTCTTAATATATTATTCTATTTTAGAAGTCTTAGACTTCTAACTACGTAGGAGTGTGCTAATGCACTTATCTCCTTTGACAGGCAACTGAGTTGCTACAGTTTACAGAGCGAGTTGGTTTACAGAGAGTCGAGCTTTATATCAAGTAAGTCCTTAGCTGACTTCTAAATATGAGTATAAATGATGATGGTGGTGTGTGATTGAAATGTTTATGGAGATAGGTTGTGATATATAATTACCGACCTATATTTTGGCCTAAGAGTAACGGGCGGTGGCATTCTGCTCAGTAGCTTGCGGGCGCTGGGGGTTTCTTTCGGGACTAGTCCATACGTGGTTTGTAGTGATGCTACCAGTGGAAGTCAGCTAGACCTACACCAGTTGGATAAGGAACGGAGGCGAGAACTAATAAAAATTCTCGTGCCACAACTTAAATTGAATAATTTTAAATAATAGATAATAAACGGTTGAGTGCCAGCATGATGTTTGTTTATTTTGTTTTTGCTTGTGTTTGTGCTGATATCTTTTTTGCTTATATTTGGATAGTTAGCTAACGGTTTATCCGTGTTGTAGATCTGTAGAGATAGACAGTTGCAGAGAGATCCGGAACGGATGGTCAGCCGGGTCCACGTACTCATTAGATGGGGACGGGGGAGTCTTTCATACGTCATGCATGTTATGTATCTTTATATATGTTTGTAAGGCTGTCACATGTGTACGTTTATACCATTAAAAATATTATGTTTTAGAAATTGTTTTAAATACATTTGTGCCTTGTTGTAAGATCCAAGTAATGTTGTTGTTAAACCAAGGTCGGGACCCATTGTGAGGTCCTAACCAGTAGCTCCCCGAGTTCCGAGAATTTGGGGTGTTACAACATGGTATCAGAGGGAGGTTGGCAACAATGGCACTTGAAATCTTCTGAAAGACCGAATGTATAAAATAACTAGAACCCGAAAGGGGTCTAAGATTTTCAAAACGGATTTCTGTTTTTACACACGTGCATAGTCGGGTTGTTGGGTTAGTAGTACGTCGGACCACCATCGTTCTCCGTGGATCTCTGCAGCTTGGAACGATAGGTGAGTTAGTATATAGACTTATATCGATAGGTTTTAGTGTAAATTATATATCTGTGTGTGTGTAGTATGCTAGTATCCTAAAGGATATCTTGTATTCTTTAGTTGTGATATCATGAAGCGATTAGCGCCTCATGATAAATCGGTAACGAGTTTGAAGAGTTTTCCACACGAGATAAGGGATTCAGACCAAGATTTAGTATGATACTCTGAGGGACGTCCTGGTGACTTATAAATCATCCGAAGGATGGGTGGGCAAAGCAGTAAAGATGTTTAGAAAATTTTTACCGCCAGTACAACCGGATGAGAAAGAAGTTCCCGAGTCAGCCTAGATAGAAGAAATTGAGAATCATGCAAGGGGCTTTGTCGTATGAAGTCGAGAGATGAATTAGAAGAACCATGCAAGAGACGACGAGAGCGTAGAATGGAGATAAAAATGGAGAAACAAGAATCATATAGAACGGAGTACAACCAAGAATTTCGGTGTAAAGGACGTGACTATCAAGACGGACGCCGCCATAAGCAAGCATGGACATGAGAGTACAAAGAAGATAGAGTGTCGACCCAGTTGTGAGAAGTTAAAAGGTACAAAGATAAAGAGTGAGTTTGATGACGAGAAATAAATCCTGTAACCATGGAAGCATGTGGAGTCCTTCAAGGATATGAGAGTTTTGAATGAAAGTCCGACATAAGTATCCAAGAAACTAGAAGTCTAAAATTGAGACAACGAATTTTTATAAAGGCGACATGATCAAGACAAAACTAAACAAGGGGAAGAATGTGGAAAAGTGATTTGGTGGACTCAAGGGTCCGCAATAATTTCTCATTTACAAAGAGATTTAAGTTACCAACACTAACGGTTCATACCAGAGAACCGCAAACAGATGATGACTAAAGTAAGGAGAATCGCGAAGACACGCTTACAAGCTAATGTGGAAGACTTGATGAACTCATTGGCGACAAATGAATGCTAGGACTAGAATCAGAAGAGTATAGTGACCTCATAAGAGAACAAGAGAAGTGCAGACTGTGGAAGAAACTAAAAGAGTATTAACAAAGAAACTAGAGGAGATAGATTTTGACCAAGTCTATCAAACTTCAAAAGAGATAGAAGAACAATAAGTCTGTGATCTTATGAAAGGTCAACTACATACCAGTCAGTAATAATTGAGACATAACACGTGCGGGTCAACCAGTGGTACTGGTTATCAGATAAGGAGGATAACTATAGAATGATGAACGAATTTTATAGACGTCTAGAGGACCCTTCAAGAGATCAACAACGACAAATGTGAAGCTAAATCGATCCGCGTGCTAGCACCTTAATAATAACATGGAGTGAGTTCGAGCAAGGATCCCTAATTAAGAACTTAAGAAGAAAGACTAGACGGTCAGAAAGGACTCCCTTTATGTCATTGAAGACCAAGGGAAGCGTGTGAAGAATTTACTGCCTACTGGCTAGGAAAAAGGGTGCATATCACAGTTAGTACAGATGGATTATAAAAGAAGAACTAGAGGAGTAGGGAGTATATGATTTTGATAAGGTTCTATGTCAATCAAGACAGAGTGTGTGTAGCACTCCCAACTAGATAAACCGCAAGTGGAAGGAAGTTAAGGTCATGAGAGTTTTGTAGACTTGATTACAAGCTATATTGGAAGACCTAGAAAAGACCATTGATGTCAGATGGACGACACAGTTAGACTCGAGAAATGGAGCTAGTTCACGGGGGAACTGGAAGTTTGTAATTTAGAATGAGCTAAAGGAGTATAAATTGATGAACTCGAGTAAGTAGTGCCCGCCAGGAAATTCAACGGCAAAAGAGGTATGAGAAAAGTAAGTCCCGGAAATGGAGATAAGTCAACTATTGACTGACCGACATCAACTGAGGACGTGCAAGAGTTGTTTGGGGGATTGACGAGCTATGTACAGTTAAGAAGAGATATCTGTGATTGAGGATTATTGAATTAACTATACCGATGCTTTGGAGGAGTTCCTCAAGTAGACAACGAAAATCTACTTAGACAACTAAAGGTATAGAGAGAATCGTGTTAGAGGTTACTTCTCGGTTGGTTAAGATCAAACTTCAGTCGATTCAGGAAATTTGGATCCGTGTTAGAAGAATTCCAAAAGTAAACGGAAGAGGTCGTCTTCCAACCGTTATCTTAGTCCCTTAAGGCAAGTAAGGAAGGTACTTGGTATTTCACCCGGATAGGACTTATGGTGTAATTGAGAGGGAGAGTTCTAGATCCAATCATTGTGGACACATAGAAAATGTTCTTATAATTATCAAAGTAGTGCAGCAAAAGCGTGATGAGTCCTAACCCACAGAACAAGAAACTCTGGAGTACTGAAAATGACGTGTCGAGTTTAAGACGATGATAATTTGTGAAATGCGTTTCGTTTAGAAGGAACGTGAAATAGGCTACGTGGAGTGACAAGAATTTTGTCGAGGAACTGTATCACCAACTAGATAGATGAGAAAGTATGTGCACGTAGAAGTATAGAAAGAGAGTGGTACCCCATTATAGATCCAAGTGAAGCATGCCGACCTAGTCACATGTTAGAAGACCAGTAAATTTGGAATTTAATACCTAGCATGGTACTTTAGAACGAGATTCTTGATAAAATGAGAAAGGAAGTAACGAAGTAATAAAGGTGTTGTGTAGGGCCTGCACTAACAAGCTCAAGGTGAGTAACTATCAAGTTGAATCAAAAGACAGATAAGAAAAGGAAGCTACGGGAGTGTACTTATAGACCAGTACTCGTACATATAGAAAACATAATCTCAAGAATGGAGTATAAGAAGAATTTTATCTCGGAACGGAGTCGAGTTGCGTTTTGAGTAAGAGGAATATTATAGGTCACAGTGCAATGCTAACAACTATTGAGTAGAGTGAGCAAATAACGGCGACGTGAGATCACCGGGTATCTAATATCGTCATCCCGGATATGTTTTATGTCACTCAAGACCTTGGAAAATACGTGAGAAGCCTAAGGTTGAGCTAACAATATATTAGAGATCTATAAATAGTATAATAATACTAAGTGAATGTAGACGATGACCACTGGATTTGTGTCTCAAGTGCTAGACCAGAAAAGGGTAAAGGTCATGATTCCTTACCTGAGGAATAAGATGATTGAGTCATATTAAAAGACAAGATCAAGTAGGTCGTGATACGAAGAGCATTAGGCACTTGGTAAAGTGATGGCAGAGGTCTAAGACCTTTGGCCTGAGTGTGTAGTCAAGTAATCATAAAGAAGGGAAGAAGTTGACTAGGTTATTTTCTTAACGGTCATCAAAGGACCTGGGGGTGAGTTGCAAAATGCGACTACTTGAGGCTATAAAGTGGTTTATAAGTGAGTGAAGGACTAGTATTCCTCACCCTATTGGAGAATGTAGCTTCAGTTTTCTACGGAGACTAAGTTTGGGAATTGAGTTTGAGGATTCCAGTTGGAGAGATACCTATCAGACACGAGTTAGGTCATCAAATTAGAGGATCAGACAGTTGAACCGGATGATACCGGTGAGATATCCGGTAACCATTCTAGAACGGGTAGCAGACGCTTGGAATCTAAGTACCTGAAAAGATTTAAGATTTAGTGGTTTTATGAAAAACCCGATAGGGCTACCTAGATATTGGGGATAGCAAGAGACGTAACATTTAAAAGACCTATGTAGCGAGGGTTGTAACCTCGGGAGTGACGAGTTAGGGCTTGACCTTGTATGTGTGATATTTTTGACTGCTTGTTTATTTCATGATCGAGTATGTAGTAAGTGATGTATTCTTTTGGTAACCTTTGAAGTGCGGGATACTTAGATATAGAAACGACAAGACTTATGATGTATTAATTAAGTACACTAGGTTGTACCTTTATTTGTTCCTTGAAGACCGACCTTACGATTGACGTATATTAAGTTTCGGGGCGAAACTTATTTTAAGGGGGTACTGATGTAATACCCGGAAATTTTATTTCCGGCTATCTTGGGAACAAATCAGAACAAGATCGATTGTGACCCTTTCCGGCCCTTTATTTCTTTTGTAATAACTCCGACTATATGTCGTTATCTTTAAGTTTCGGGACGAAACTTATTTTAAGGGGGTACTGATGTAATATCCGGAATTTTTATTCCGTTTATTTCTGTAACAAACCCGATCTCGATCAGTTGATCCATATCCGTCTACTTAGTTAAACACATTATTATAAAATTTATCATTTTATGTAGGTTCCCTTCACATAAAATGATAAAATCTTTTAATAGTTTATCATTTTATGTAGCTTACCTTCACATAAAATGATAGGATTCTTATAACTAATCCTAAACTGTAACATAATCCGTATCCGTTTATTCCGTGCATTCAATTGTTGGGATCTCGATTCCGGACTGCAGCTAGCACCGGGCTGCTGCTTCCTTCACCCTTGCGCCAGCTCTAGCCCATCTTCAGCCCAGCGGATCCAGCTTCTGCCTTACCCTTTTCCAGCCCAGCGCAGCTTGCCCAGCAACTCAGAAACTTGCCCAGCAGCGTCCAGCCCAGTTCGCTTCAGCCCATCAGCTGCTTTGCCTTTCAGCCCGGCGTTGCCAGCTCCAGTCCAGCACCAGCCCAACTGCAATACCACGTTCTCTTGCTGAACGTTACTAGGAAAGTAACAGCCGAGATCTTCGAAGATTCACTTCCATTATGTTGCTTGCATTCCGTCCAGATACATCCACAGAAGAAACGCTTTCATTGCTTACTCATCCCTTGCACACAGCAGATCCTCCGGCTCCTTCCTTTCTGTCTACGGGCTGCAACAGCAACAGCGTAAACCTTCGTCCCCTCCTGCTGGTCGAACACTCATCACAGCAGCAGATCGCCACCTCTTGCTTCCCTTCTCGCAACACCAGCCGGCTGCCTATCCAGCCTACGTCTGCACACATCCAGCCGCTTGCAACAGCAGACCCTAACCTTCTGATGCCAGATCTCTAACCAAGGAACCCTAACAACAGCAAGTCATGACCCTTCTTTGCCTTCATTCACACAAGCATGCTTTGTCCGTCTAGTTGGGTAAGGATCGCAACCCTCTTCTATGTGTTACCCTCTTTGTGTATGTGCTGATGAGAGTACAAAATTATGTCTTTAGACCCTCCATAGAAGCCCTAGAAGATGGCTTGAAGAGCTGCTGCGTTTTTCTGGGTTGTAAGGTGACGAACAGTCAACTTTGAGGTCAGATTTGGGGTAAGCTAGACTCTTCCTTTGCTCCTGATTTTTGGATATGTTGTTGTCCGTATTGCAGTGTAGAACATACTGAAATTTGAGCCTATTCGGAGTTATAGTTTAGGAGATATGATTTTCTCAAGTTGGCTATTCATGCAGTTTTTTTTTAGTGTGCTGAGTTTGAGGAAATTTGCTAGAGATGCAGTTTTGTGGAATAAATTTGGAGGGGTTATTGACTTCTGTTAGACTTGAATTTTTGACACGTTATAGTTGATATAGTATAGTAGATCATACAAAAATTTCAGAGGAATCCATGTTATGGTTTGAGAAATATAGGGTTTCAAAGTTCAGTTTTATAAATGTGCTGAGTTGAGAAAAACAGCATGGGATGCTGTTTTGTGAGATGATTTTGAATAGGCTCTTGATATCCTTTCCGGCTGAATTTTGGATATATTATAGGTAAGATTTTATAGTAGAACATATCAAAATTTGGGATAAATCCAGTGAGTGGTTTAGGAGTTATGATTTTTCAAAGTGTACTCAGATTTTGGCTAAGTATAGAATTTGTAAAGGGAGTAGTCAACTTTAAGAATTTTTATAAAACTGTTGAATGAACAGTTTGGAGAAATTCTTTCTCCTAAAGTTAGATAGGACATCATAGATAATCTAGGGATTTAAGTCGGAATTTTTATAAACGGTTACAAATTTTATATTTGGAATCGAAGTTAGACCTGTACGATTTTCCGGAAAATAGTGACATAGGAAAAATGTTAGCTTGGAACCAAACGAAGCTTTGGGAGTTAGAATATGATTTTAGAATCTCAAATAGGAGTTTAGACATGAATTTTAGAATTTTCGAGAATTTCGGGACCAAGGGTAAAATGGTCATTTTACCATAAATTAATACTGCAACTAGTTATGTCTTAATATATTATTCTATTTTAGAAGTCTTAGACTTCTAACTACGTAGGAGTGTGCTAATGCACTTATCTCCTTTGACAGGCAACTGAGTTGCTACAGTTTACAGAGCGAGTTGGTTTACAGAGAGTCGAGTTTTATATCAAGTAAGTCCTTTGGGCTTACTTAGCTGACTTCTAAATATGAGTATAAATGATGATGGTGGTGTGTGATTGAAATGTTTATGGAGATAGGTTGTGATATATAATTACCGACCTATATTTTGGCCTAAGAGTAACGGGCGGTGGCATTCTGCTCAGTAGCTTGCGGGCGCTGGGGGTTTCTTTCGGGACTAGTCCATACGTGGTTTGTAGTGATGCTACCAGTGGAAGTCAGCTAGACCTACACCAGTTGGATAAGGAACGGAGGCGAGAACTAATAAAAATTCTCGTGCCACAACTTAAATTGAATAATGTTAAATAATAGATAATAAACGGTTGAGTGCCAGCATGATGTTTGTTTATTTTGTTTCTGCTTGTGTTTGTGCTGATATCTTTTTTGCTTATATTTGGATAGTTAGCTAACGGTTTATCCGTGTTGTAGATCTGTAGAGATAGACAGTTGCAGAGAGATCCGGAACGGATGGTCAGCCGGGTCCACGTACTCATTAGATGGGGACGGGGGAGTCTTCCATACGTCATGCATGTTATGTATCTTTATATATGTTTGTAAGGCTGTCACATGTGTACGTTTATACCATTAAAAATATTATGTTTTAGAAATTGTTTTAAATACATTTGTGCCTTGTTGTAAGATCCAAGTAATGTTGTTGTTAAACCAAGGTCGGGATCCATTGTGAGGTCCTAACCAGTAGCTCCCCGAGTTCCGAGAATTTGGGGTGTTACATATTTCACTTCATTTACTTGCTATGGAAGCCATGAATGCATGCTTGTTGAGTTTGATTGTTGAAATGCATGTTGTTGGCTAGATAGATGTGATTCTAGGGTAAGGAAATTATGGCTATGACTTGGACTATGATAGAATGGACTTAGATGTACCTTTGGTTGATTCATTTGCTTGAACCGAGCTGTTGTTGGAAACCACGGTTCGTTCTTGCCTTTCCACGGCCGTAGACTAGGATGAATAACCCGTAGTTCTAACTAACTCACTTGTTTTGATGAATATAAGTGCTAGAATGTTAGATTGTTGAAATCCTAGTGTTTGTTGAGCTAAATCTATCCTAGGGTGACCTAGTATTAGCAACTAAGTGTTAGAAGAGACCTACCCGGTGATTCTTGCTCTTAGATACCGAAGATGACGAACTCTAGGTAGTAGTGAGCCTCACAAGCCACTATTGGACTGAGTGTGCTAGGATAGGTGTTTAGGACTTGCGTTCCCGAGACTTACCCGGTAAGGAGAGGTTAGATCCCTAGATAACCATCCGGTTTGTATAGATATCCCTTCCTCAGGCTCCTAGAGACTTACCCGGTGATAGGACCTTAGGTGCGGGATTAGTGGATCATGAGACCTACCCGGTAATTGACCCCATTTGAGAAACATTCCTTCCCAACATACTATAGTTTATCCAAGGTTGATTAGAAGCTTGATTCCTATGCCATAACCGGAATTTCCAACCCCTAGAATCCGCTTTTCTCTCTTTGATCTCATATCTCGTGTTTGTCTTGCTTGTTTGTGTTGATTTGCTAGATTGTTAGTTTATTTTGCATTCTTATACCGTTGTGATTCTTGATTGATCATCACACAAAACCAAACCCAAAAAAATATTGAGATTTTCATTTATTTGTTTCTTTCATCTTTTCTTAGTTTAGATCGACACTATCCTTAGTCACTATTTGACTCGATTTCACCTCAGTCTTTGTGTTCGACCTCGGAATACTATCCTTACTACAAAACGTCCTGTACACTGCGGGTTCGCTAGGAGTTAGGAAAAATATATCGAGTAAAAATTTAAAGCTTTTTGTGTGTCACGTTCTTAGCGTAACACTTATCCAACTGAATCCTCATCAAAGAGTGATAGAACCTGAAAACTGTATCTAACTTCGCATAATTTGTTTTCATGAATTGTTTCAGAACAGAGTGCGCAGTTTCTGCCCTGTTGAGAAATAAAAGAGTTAACGTCAAATCGGGTAAATATAATATAAAATGTTGTGAAATACGTACTTATTCGTCGTGTTACTTTTGAAGTTCAGATATTGATCCGTCCACGCGGAAACAATTCGTCTCTTGTAAGGATCTAGCCATTGTGTCCTCACATATTGTAGAAGATGTCCTCTCCTTTTCCACTTGTTTTCAATTTCAGTTAACCGTCTCTCGTAAGACTTTCCGTTTTGGATGTAAATAAACTTGAGTAACTATTGGCAAATATTCAAGCGAGTTCTTTATCCATGTGATTATTCCTAGCCCTTCCTTCAATGTTTTTGAATATGTGACGGCGACATAAAAGAAACTGGGTTTCTGGGAAAATACGATCAAGTGCGTTTATAAGAGCCTTCTCTCGATCCGTCACAATTGTAGTTGGTGTCCTCTCGACGCGCCTACAAAGCTTTGCAAGTTGCTCAATCGCCCAAACATAATTCTCTTTCTTCTCCGTAGATAGAAATGCACCGGCAACGTTAAAGTTCAGTTATGTCGATGTAAACCCAACAATTTCAAAAAATGGCATCTTGTATCTGTAAAAAAATAACATCAAAGCGTTAAGTTTACATACATAAAAAAGGCATCTTACGGAAAAGTAAACAACTGGGAAAGCTTACATGTTGGTGTTGTATGTTGAGTCCATTACCAATACGTAAGAGAATGTCTTAAGGAGGGCAACAGATTCCGAATGTGCGAAGAAAATGTCGCTCACTTGACCGTCTTTGTTTCCCCTATGCTCACAGAAATAGCCCTCTTTACGACATTTGAAAAAGAATTGTTGAGCGACTATCCTTTGATCTAAACCTTTTTTTATGTAATTTTTGCCTCTCGTTGTAGATTTGTCTCATCCTGGTGTTGTTACCTTTATCAATGCTCAAAGCACTCGCAATTTGGGCAGGGGTGCAATTACTGTTTCACATGTTCTTTACTAACTTCTTCTCCTCCTCATTCATCCTTCCCACTAATGCATGACCCTTTAATATTCTTCCAAGCTTGTGGTTGTGGACACCACACTATAATTTGGGTAGGGGTGCAATTACTTGTCCACATGTTCTTTACTAACTTCAACTTTCCATAAACCTTGGTAAGTCTCAAAAACCCTAATCATGAATTCACACCCGCTTTTCTTCGTCGATGAATTCTTCCTCTGAGCTAGCTGCACCTTTTTTGGGTTGTATACTCCATATTTCTCGCACGGCAGCCATGTCTTTTCCAAATTGTCGAGGACCGACTTTTGTACCCGACTAACAGAAAAAACCATTTTATTTTCTTGTCCAACTTTTCGAACCCATTCTATTACCTCCGCTCGACTATTGAAGCTTATGTCGGTTGTAAACAGGCTAGAGTAATCATTACTCGTCGTTTCTGAGGCGGATGCATTTACGTTATCTGTTGATCCTTCATCAATGCTGAGATTATCAACGTCCGCATCTATCTCCTCTAAACCCTAAAAAAAACAGTGCTCAATATGTTAAAGTGTTGTCCGTCACGGACAAAAGGACTATGTCCATCACGAATAAAAGGTTTCTGTCCGTAACGGACAAAGACCTTTTGTTACGAACAGTTTATTTTCCGAATTTTTATTCGAACCCTAACTAACGTTACATTCTTTAAAAACATGGCTAGAATCGATCAATGGTTAAAAATCTAAGTTCAAACACGGTTAATGATTTCAAATTTAATGATCAAAATAAACAAAACTTACCTACCTCAATATTATCTTCGTCTTCGTTCTCAAAACTCAAAGATATTTCTTCATCATCAATATCATAATCTTCCTCATATGACATTGTTAAGTTGCTTTTTCAAAAAGAATAGACTTTACGAGGAGATGGCTGAATGAGGGTTGGAGGGGATTAACTACGGTTTTTATAGGATGAAAAAAATTGATTTAAGATTTAGGATTGTTAAATTATGGAAATAAAGATATTATTTATCCAAAATTAAGATTTAGGATTTTTAATTTATGGAAATAAATATATTATTTATCTATCCGTAAATAAGATTTATGCTTGTTAAACTATGGAAATAAAGATATTATTTATTCCAAAATAATTTTTTTATTTAATCTAAAATAAAATAAAGATATAGTTTATCCGAAAATAGTTTTTTTATTTAATCTAAAATAAATGATAAGTTAGCTGAAGAGTTTGCTTAATGTAGTGTAAAACCTTGTCCGTGACGGATAACTTTAATAAAAATACTAAATAAAGCACATTTGTCCATTACGGACAAATGTGCATTGTTAGTAAAAAAAATGCGCTAAATAACAGCGGCCTATATTTTTCATACATGTTTTTAGTAGATATATGTTAGGTGTACATACGTCTTTATGATAGAACTCTTCGCCTTGTCATGGAAACTATCTTGTTCAGTTCATTTATTAGACATTTTTTTCCCACATCAAATTATTTTGTTAGTTGGGTTGGTTTAAATAAACTGATAACCAACGGCCCTATCTCACGATCATAATATTTATTCTAGTCTAAACGTGTTTGTTTGGTTAGAAGGGTGAAATGAAAATAATATGATTTAAATTTTTTTATCTAAGATATTTTATGTAAAATAGATTAAATTAATTTATTATATTTATAACAGATACTGTATAATATGTTTTTATTTTTTTACTCGGGCCGGGATTTTCGGTCTGATTTGACTTCTTCATCTGTTCATACCAACCCATTTTTCGGGGCTGTCCGGATATGATCAGTTCTACTCAAAATCTCCACAAAAGAATACCTACAGGCTACACGTGCTATTTTTTTTTGAATAGTGCGTGTGCTGAATGTTGTTTTTGAAAGTATGACTATCAAACGAGTTGATATATTATTCATACATGTTTTTAGTAGATATATATTAGGTGTACATATGTCTTTATGATAGAACTCTTCGTCTTGTCATGGGAACTAGCTAGTTTAGTTCATTTATTAGACATTTTTTTTCCTACATCAAATTAATTAGTTAGTTGGGTTGGTCTAAATAAATTGATAACCAACGGTCCTATCTCACGATCGTAATAGTGTTTGTTTGGTTAGAAGGGTGAAATGAAAATAAAATGAACATGGTTAAAGAAGGAAATGAAACAAAAATGATTTTGTTACTTTCATGTGTTGAAAGACCTGCGTTTTACTTACTAATAAAACATGATTTTTTTTTATTGATTAGATAATATTTTGTTTTCAAGAATGATTCTAAATAATTTCAAACGGTCTTTAGTGTTTTAACCCAACAAATACAGTAAAAAAATATTTTAGTATAACTTGTTACATGAGTATATATGTTAGAGAAATTATTTTTCTCTACTATTTTTTGCTGAACGAGTTAATATCTTTTTCAAACCAATTTTAATAGATCATATTAGGTGCCGTGTGTCTTTATGATATAATATGTTCATTATGGATCATCAAAAGTAGTTGAGTTCATTTGTGTACTTAAGCTCGCCAAATATTGAAAACCCCAGGAGGTTATTTGGATTCCTCGGAAACCTCCGGCTACATCACCATTCAATATCTCTTGGTCCACTAAACCACTTGGGCACTAGGGTCAATGTGAGTAGAATCTGTTGGTCAAACCACTTGGGCACTAGGGCCAATGTGAGTAGGATTGCTTACCAATGCTTTATATTAGAACATGTACACTAGAGGTTTTTTAACCCAATTTCTTTAATTAAATTTTTATTTTCTTTTTCTGACACATTATTTTAACACTACATATTACTTTTTCTCTACAATAGTGGTTTCTTAACTTTATCTTTAACAAATAACAAATAACAATAATTCATATACATTTATACATTATATATATACATTAAAATAATAATTATATAAGTTTTAAATGTTAATTTAAAATAATCTTGAAGAACCGAGTAGGGGATAAATAAGGATATAAATACTTTAAAAGGGGGTTGAATAGAGTATGAGAACTTTTCGCAATATCGTATATCAAGACTTTGAAACTAATCTCAAGGTCTTGAAGTCGATCTCTGCACTTAGTGACAAAATTGTATTTCAAGGCTTTGAAGTAGATCTCAAGGCCTTGACTTCGACAACTGCAGAAAGTTGTTAGTCACAATAAAACGCGAAATAAAGTGCGGAATGTAAAAGATCGACACGACGATATGTTTACAAAGTTCGGCTCTAATAGCCTACTCTGCGCCTAGGGTTTCCGACCTTAGGATTCTAACTATCTATTATATGCTTGTTGTGAGTCCTAGATACAACCTAGAAGAACGTTCCTTCTTCTCTCAATGTAGCCTCAATGCTACGATCTAGTCAACTTTATTCTATCAATAATAGCCTAGTTACTTCGTAGAGTAACGATATTGAGTATAACACAAAACAAATATGTCAATGGAGCTCTTGTCTCACTCTAATCAAATCAACTAAAGTAAGTTGAAAGAGGAAGATAAACTTTTGGATCGATGAAGATGTTCTTGTATGATCGTTGGAAGGCTTTGTTACTTTCACTTGTAAGCTCTCTACTTCATCTTCAATCGATGTCTTCATTTATAGTCTTCTATGGAGATCTTCTTCTAACCATTGTCTTGCAGCCGTTGTAATGTCTTCTTTCCTCCATAGAATCCGATGTTTGTTTGAGCGAGATCTTCTCGCGTTGTTTGAGAAGTAGCCATTGCAAATAAGATCTTCAAGTTGCCGAGATCTTCTTGTCAACGTTCTTCACTTGAGAGCTGTTGGATATCTTCAAGTGAATCTTCTCTTCAACAAACTTTTATAGCCGTTTGAAGTCTTCTTATCCGTTTGAAGTCTTCGACCGAAATATTCTCGCAAGATCTTTTCTTTAACCGACCTCAAGATCTTCTCATAAGATCTTCTCTTTCATCTTCAACCGAGATCTTCTCTTCAAATCTTCATCCGAGATCTTCTTAGTTGGTTGGTTTGTTGGTTGTTGAAGATCTTCTCCTTTGGTTGTAGATGTCCGTTGTTTGTAATAAATCTCTTAGGTGAGATCTTCCCTTGTAATGCTACCCAAGGCCTACACAAATTTTAACAAAGAAACCAAGACAAGCCCTCTATAAATATAATCGATATTTGTTAGTTTATAAAACCACATTTATATGTTATGTCTTCCATCATTTAAATAACACAATTCATATCAAAGGTGGAGTTATCAATCTCCCCCTTGATGGAAGACAAAACAAATATCGTACCTACATTTAGTGTTAGATATATGCATGCATATAAATACTTTGAAAATAAAATACAGAATGCAGTAATGTCGGATCGCATAATTTCTTCCCCTTTGTCTTTCAATAAGAGAGAAAAATAATTAACGTACGGGAGTTTTAAATATTACAGACCCAAGTTTAGCAAATCAATGTTTTAAAAACGGCCTCAAGCGCGTTTCAAGGCCTTGAAAGTAAAAAAAAAAAGAAAATTTGAAGTGCATGTCAAGGCTTTGACATCCAGTTTCAAGGCCTTGAAACCGATTTCAAGGCTTTGAAATTTACTCCTGGTACCACCTAGAATTGCGATGGCCGCGACCTTGAATATCATCATAACACTTTTGTCTCCATCGTGTATGGGCTTCATCTACCGTTTTCATCTTCTTGTACTCATCAACCCTTCGTTCATCAACAACATCCTTGTATTTCTTCACAACACTAAACTCCTCGATAGTCAAAACGGTTCGCTCTTCAGAAGTTGGTCGAAGAATCGGTCGATTCTTGACGTTTTTGTAACACTAGAGCAACACATTCGATGTTTTTTCCCTCATTTGCTTAACATCATCCTCAGTAAGTGGCATTATGCTCCATGTGACTGTGAATGTAAGAGTATTCAAATGAAACATTTGATTTACCTTTGAGTGCATGATCGCTAACAGGTCATGATTAGCATCCAACTTGTCAGTCATCGCATACCTAAAATTAATCATATCTCATCGTAGAGTATCCAAGCCAAATTCCACAGCATTCAATATCTCAGAAGTAGATGATGAGACGATTTCCCTTTCCTTCAAAGTCCATTCTCCGGTCAACGTCTTTTCAATGCCAAGACGTTCAAAACAGTCTTCATTTATCTTTCTAGAGGACACATGTGCATCCTCATTCAAGGTGTCTATTGAGAAGTATTTGAAGATTTTTGGAAGAAGATTGGCATAGGGAAAGGGAATTTCTCTATTGGAGTTGATGGTGTGAAGCATGTGGTTGACAATGAGATTTGGGAGATCAACATCAAGTCCGTTCAAAACATGATGAAGTAACTCAAGACTTTGGGTAGTCAACAACTCTCTAGAGTTAGATCTGGGTATGACACATCTAACCAGCAAATTAAACACAATTTTTTCTTCAAGGGTGAGGGATGTGTGTGTGTAAGATGTCGGGATGAGGAGTTTGGAAGGACAAATTTTTATTTAGCTAAACGAACGCTTTCAGCTCTGGGAGGGTGATGGTAGAAGGTGGATGTGGGAAGCCCTAAAATCTGAGCAATAAGTTGAGAGGTAAGAGTGATTGATTTACCTTCGATGATAGATTCTATTCTCTTTTTGCCGTGAGATTCACATAAAATAACCTCGTGAGCCTTGTGAATCCCACCTCCCCTGGATTCAACATCTTCCAGATTGAGAACCCTTTCAACAATGTGATGCATGGCAATTTAAGAGATTTCAAAAACTCCGGATCTACTGATTCATACTTGCAAAGTGGGCGTAAGTGAAATCCATCAAGCCAGGTGCCCGTAGCTTTGAAATTGCAGAACCAGTTTGTCAGCATCCCAATTTGAGCACATATTGCGATGTTTGCCGGAGGAGAAGGTGTAGCCGAGTTTGAGGATGTGTGATGTAACATCCGGAATTTTTATTCCGGATTGTTAGCGAGTTACCGACCTTCCCGCAGACGCGGCTCAGTTTTCCCGCATGCACGAGGTGCTGAGTAAAGGGATTTATTCCAAAATCCCGCCCCGACCCCTCGTTATTTCACTCATGCTTTTGGACCCCTCGATTCCTAGCGTAAAGTGAGAGGATGGGTCAACTGACCCTTGGGTTCCCTCTTTTGTGGCAACCTTGTTCCTTTTCTCTCTCCTCTCATTTCACTCTCACGTGAAAGGGTTCCCTCCTTCTCTCTCTCTCTCTCTCTCTCTCTCTCTTTTGGCTTGGAACTTGAAAGCTCTTCCATGGAGGTCCTCCTCTTTCCCTCCCTCTTGTGTGTGAGTTGTCCAGCCTTGGTGTCCTGTGCAAATCCGTTTGGATGGGTAAGTCTTCTTCTTTCCCCTCCCTCACCTTAATCCTCTTCCTTGAGCTTCAATGGTGGAAGCCATGGATCTTAAGCTTTTCTTCTCTCTTTTGGCTTGCATATGATTGGATCATGTCTAGGATGTTTCCTTGAATGTGGATCCATGTGGTAGATGTTCTGGAGCCATCAAGGAATCTAGGAGGCCATGACACATCAAGGAGGCCATCGAAGAAGCCACCGCAAATCGGCCACTGGAGCTCGACCGCCTCTGCAGCCGGACAGCGCCGCAGGGCGGCCTTTGAACCGCATGGGCGGCCAGCCTGAGCCGCAAGGGCGGCCAACCCAGGCTGCAGGGGCGGCCACTGGCTTTGTTAACCCTCCTTGTGATCTTTGAGTTGTATCTCGGCTGAAATCTTTTGTTGTATTCTTTCGGGTTCCTTACCATTTGCATTAAAAATGAATTTTGGTTTTGCCTTTATTTGTGCCATGTTGGAAAGGTCCGGTGAAATTGTTGTCAAGTTAAGGGTCGGGACCCATTGTGAGGTCTCGCCCGTAGCATTCCCGAGTCCCGCATATTTGGGGTGTTACAAAATGGTATCAAATCCCTAGGTTGACAACAATGGCACTCGCAATCTTCTAAAGGCCGAATAAGGAATAAATATAACCCCGCGGGTTCTGAGTTTTCATTTTCAAAATCACATGTATGAGTTGGGGTAGAACGTACGGACCACCACTCCTTCCGCGGATCTCGGCAGCTTATTTATTGGATTTTTATATGTATATATATGTATATATATAGATATGGATATGAGGTTTGTAGTTATGCATGATGGAATTGATGTGTATCTTTGTGGATTGTAAGTTGCATGATGGACTTGATATATGTGTATAGTTATATATGTGGACGATTATATGTTTTGGACCTTATATTGTTGATGGATTTCCGGATGTATTATAGTGGTAGTTATATGGACATAGGACTTATCTAGATATGTGATGACATGATTTATGACACTAGTTTAGGCACTCTTTTAGATAGTTTTCATTTCCATTCATGCATGTTTCCGCATTAGTTCGTGACGTTTACGCTTAATTCATGCATATTGTCGAAATAGACGTCTACACGGGCTTTTGTCAGTTTGTAGGTATTTTGGGGAGCTTTTGGAACTTAATCGATTCATTCGAGGATCATTCCTTGTGGTGGCACACATCCGGACTCTTTAAGGAGCAAGCTAGGAGCAAAGGAGAACTCATAGGACCTTGTTGGTGCATGCCTTGCACCAACTCATGACTTGGTGATCCAAAGTGGGCAGAACAGAGAGAACCACGGCCCAGAGGCCAAAATCTCGACCGTGGTTTTGGCCCTGGTTTCTTCTGGACTACTTTGACACGTGTCCCACGATCTCTTTGTCCGTCCCTTGATTTTTGGTGGAGTATTTAAGTGGACCTGCAGGCTGATTTGAGGATCTTCTCTCCTTTTTGGACCCTTCTCCTCTAGCATTTTCCCCAACACTCCTCCATTGAAGCTTCTCTTCCAAGCACCCTTGTGGGTGTTCTTGGGAGAGATTAGTGTAGATTTTAGTTTTAAAGTGAGATTTGAGGGGTTTTGAGTGAGGTTTCCTTTGTTGATACCTTGGAGCTGCATCTTGGAACCTTTGTAAGATTTGGTAACTTCTATTCTAGCTTTATAATGTCTTTTCTTTGGTTAATTCTTCATTTTCTAGCTATGACTTACAAGCATGCTCTATTTGTGAAGTTTGATCTAGATTTGTATGTTGTTGGCTGAATAGTGGTGATTCTAGGGTGAAGGAATGATGTTTATGCTTTGGACTATGATTGTATGGACTTCCATTTTAGCTTAGGATGGATTTGTGTTCGAAACCCTAACTCAGACCCAAACCACGGCCTGTTCATCCAAAATCTCGACCATGGTTTTGCCCGTGGTTTTCTCTGTTGTGCTTATATTGATGAATCTGGATGTTAGGATGTAGATGTGTTGAAATCATAGTGTTTGTTGAGCCTAATGTAGCTTAGGGTGACCTAATGTTTGCAACCTTTTTGAGGAATGAGACTTACCCTGTAATTTTCTCTCTTAGATACATAAGATGGTGAACTCTAGATAGTAGTGAACCAAAAAAAGCCGCTATTGGATTGAGTGTGCTATGATCGTTGCCTAAGACTTACCTTTTTCGAGACTTACCCGGTAAGGAGGGGTTTGACCCTTAGGTGGTGGCCGGTTTGTGTAGAATTCCCGTCCTTAGGTTCCTTGAGACTTACCCGGTAATAGGGCCTTAGGTGCGAGACTAGTGGAGCATGAGACTTACCCGGTAATTGCTCCCATTAGAGAAACACTCAACTCCGAACAACCGCAGCCTTCCTTTGATCTTTAGAAGCATGAGTCCATTGTCATAATTAGAATTCCGAATCTCTAGAATCCGCACTTCTTACCTCTTATCTCTTATCTTTGTGTTTGTGTGTATGTTTGCTTATTTTTGTTGATATATTTGTGATCCTTGTTTGATCACCCAAAACCAACAAAAAATATTGTGTTTTGCACTTTCTTTATTCCTCATCACATCTTAGTTTAGATTTGCACTATCTTTGATCATTGAATGACTTGATTTCACCTCAGTCCTTGAGTTCGACCTAGGTTTACTTTCCTTTCTACGAAACAATCCGTACACTGCGGGTTTCGCTAGGTAGTTTAGGAGATTAGATCGAGTTTATAAATGTAAAGATTTTTGTGCTACATCTCTAGCGTAACAAGTTTTTGGCGCCGTTGTCGGGGACTAGGTCTAGATTAAGTCATTTGCTTTTAATTATTCATAGTGTTTATCTTTCTTGTTACTTTTGATCTTGTGTTGTTTTTGTCTTTGCCTTTTCATGTTTGCCATGGACGGATTGTACTTCCAAGACGACCTTGACAACATGGAGTATGAGGGATGGATGACAATCCAAGATCTAGGACCTCCCCATGATGAGTTTGAGTATTGGAAGGAGTTTAATGCCTATCATGAGTCCCATGATCAAGCTTACATGACTACATTGCCTTATGTGGAACCTCATCATCAACCTTACAATAACCGAGTGGAATCAATGCTAGAAGAAATATTGAGAAAGATGGATGATCTAGAGAGCAACCTTGCTTCCATTTCGAGTTCCCACATGGAGCTTGAAGCGGAAGTGTTATGACAAGAAGAGGTTCACAATGAGGAGATCCAAGAATTTCCCGAATCAACCGTGATCATTAAGGAACTTCAAGAAGAGTTGGATGAAGCTTGGGAGCAAGTAAGGCTAAGGGATTTGGCCCTGAAGGATGAAAGAAGATCCTACCATCCTTCAAGGCTTACCTCCACCTCCTTCACCTTTGGAGGAGTGCAATGAAGTGCTCTCACCCCTGGACATCCTTGCCATCAACCCCGAAACCACACTTGCAGAGCTCATGAGGGATGGAGAGAACAGACAGAACCACGGCCTATCTGGAACAACCACGCCCGTGGTTTTTCCCGTGGAAAGCTTTGTCGTTGAGAGCCCTAAGTTAACTCCAACTCCTTCCAATCCTTTCTTGCTTGCCCGGAGTACATACGAAGATTGGAGTCCCTTTCCTAAGGAGTCTCCCATCTTGAATGATGGAGGCAAGCATGATGGATCCATGATGGTTATGAAGCACTTCAATGAAGAATTCTTTCCAAGAATCGGCTTTCTTTGGATCATAGGGGATGAGGATGTCAAGCATTTTACCGGTGTAACCGTTGTGTACCAATTGTCTAAGTATGGGGTGGCACCTATGGTTGCAACTCCATACTATCATCCAGGGAGCGGTGATGAAGGAGTCTACTACTCACCGGTGAAGAGAGAACTTAAAGCTTATATGGGCATCAAGTGGCCCGTGCTTGTCATCATGGATGCCGGAAAGCGATGGTTGCTTGGACTCTTCAAGCAAACCATGGTACTTGAGGTGGATTGACATATTCACGAGGTTTGGTCAAGCTAATGACCTAAAAGAAGCGCTTCTTGGGAGGCAACCCAAGGGTAACAACTCTTTCCCTTTTCTCTTTCGTTTTCATTTTTGCTTCTTTTTTTTGTGTTTTTTTGTTTGGTGTTTGTGTGGTAGAGTCTAGGTAACAAAGAAGTGTTGCAAGGCATGAGGATGATGATGATGATCCCGTTTTCAACCATGGGTGGAGCGGACGTGAGACTTGGACGGCTTGAGGTGTCTTTGTTGGCTGGAAGAGCTCCCATCTCGCATACACCTTGGCGCGGGTCTCGACGCTTAAATGACTATGAAGAGCTCTCTACCATGCTTGATCGATCATCCGCACCACCACCATACATGAGTGAACCAAAATACCGAAAACACTACATTTTTACATTGTGAGGACTTCTTTCACTCTTCTTTACTTGATTTGCACATTGGGGACAATGTGTTTTTAAGTATGGGGTGGGGTTTTCATAATTCTTAGCATGGCATGATCGCATCTAGGATAGTTTCGTTTTATTGTCACACGTTTCATTATGCTTTGCATTGTACATATTTATCTCGAAAATTCCAAAATATTAGAAAATTTTAAAAAAAAAAATTTTGTACTTCCTAGTTTTGATATGACCCTTATGATGAGATTGTTTTGTGAATTGGCTATGGTTGGCCTTGTGTGTTGAATGGACTTATGCATATGTGGACTTGAAATACTTCTCTTGAATCCTATGTATGAATTGTGATTATGATGTTTGCGTTGATTTGATTGAGGACTGATAGTCGAAATTACATGCTAGTTCTTACACATCATCTAGGAATGATTAAGGCAATTCATTTCTCTTCTTCTCATCTTGATCATGTTATTTGAGCACCTCACTTGATATAAAATTTGACCTCTTTTGACCCCTCCGGGAATAGGAGCATGCTAGTGTGTTGAGTGTGTGAAAAGCAAGTATGGGGTGGTGAAGTTGGTGTATGAATTTTGTGAATGAAGTTGTTGAAAATGTGTTGTGAAAAGTGTAGAAAAATATAGGTTTGGGGACTGTGGTTTTGATGATGAGTAACTCGGCACCATTCACATAATTGGGTGTTTGTGCCTTACCAAAGTCGGATAAACCGAATGTTCTAACGAGCCTTGGTATGTGTGCCCGGTGTGAGGTACCTCGGAAAAATCCCGAGGTCCGCTAATCACCAAGGTTTCGGCTTTTTTACACCAATGTCATTGTCTCAAAAATAAGTGAAAGAAAATGAAAAAGAAAAAGAAAAGAAAAGAAAGAAAAGAAGGAGAAAATTACACTTTGGTGGATGAAGTATAAATGTGAAGTTGTGGTTGTTTAGTTCCTTTCCCGGATTTGTACTACATGACCTTAGAAAATTCCCACCTTATCACCACGTTTCTTGGCCTCTTCTTTCTTAAGTCCTTAAGACCTATTTGCTTATGTGTATGACTTAGTGATTTAGATTGGATACTCTCATGATCATCTTGACTTCATAATTTTTACCTTTCATGCATGCTTTCGAGTTAAGTATGATTGTCTTTCCGTACCTTCATTCATTTAATACATGATTACTTGTTCATTGCCATGAAACATGACTATGAAGGTGATCCATCTTTAGAAGCACAATTCCAAAAATATTTTCAGTTTTTTTGCATTCAATCATGCCATCTCGTAGCCTATAGTTGAACCTTGCTCGGGGACGAGCAAGTGGCAAGTATGGGGTATTTTGATGACATGATTTATGATACTAGTTTAGGCACTCTTTTATATAGTTTTCCTTTCCATTCATGCATGTTTCCGCATTAGTTCGTGACATTTACGCTTAATTCATGCATATTGTCGAAATAGACATCTACACGGGCTTTTGACAGTTTTGTAGGTATTTTGGGGAGCTTTTGGAACTTAATCGATTCATTCGAGGATCATTCCTTATGGTGGCACACATCCGGACTCTTTAAGGAGCAAGCTAGGAGCAAAGGAGAACACATAGGACCTTGTTGGTGCATGCCTTGCACCAACTCATGACTTGGTGATCCAAAGTGGGCTGAACAGAGAGAACCACGGCCCAGAGGCCAAAATCTCGACCGTTGTTTTAGCCCTGGTTTCTTCTGGACCACTTTGACACGTGTCCCACGATCTCTTTGTTCGACCCTTGCCTTTTGGTGGAGTATTTAAGTGGACCTGCAGGCTGATTTGAGGATCTTCTCTCCTTTTTGGACCCTTCTCCTCTAGCATCTTCCCCAACACTCCTCCATTGGAGCTTCTCTTCCAAGCACCCTTGTGGGTGTTCTTGGGAGAGATTAGTGTAGATTTTAGTTTTAAAGTGAGATTTAAGTGGTTTTGAGTGAGATTTCCTTTGTTGATACCTTGGAGTTGCATCTTGGAACCTTTGTAAGATTTGGTAACTTCTATTCTAGCTTTATAATATCTTTTCTTTGGTTCATTCTTCATTTTCTAGCTATGACTTGCAAGCATGCTCTATTTATGAAGTTTGATCTAGATTTGTATGTTGTTGGCTGAATAGTGGTGATTCTAGGGTGAAGGAATGATGTTTATGCTTTGGACTATGATTGTATGGACTTCCATTTTAGCTTAGGATGGATTTGTGTTCGAAACCCCAACTCAGACCCAAACCACGGCCTGTTCATCCAAAATCTCGACCGTGGTTTTGCCCGTGGTTTTCTCTGTTGTGGTTATATTGATGAATCTGGATGTTAGGATGTAGATGTGTTGAAATCCTAGTGTTTGTTGAGCCTAATCTAGCTTAGGGTGGCCTAATGTTAGCAACCTTTTTGAGGAATGAGATTTACCTGGTAATTTCCTCTCTTAGATACATAAGATGATGAACTCTAGGTAGTAGTGAGCCAAAAAAAAGCCGCTATTGGATTGAGTGTGCTAGGATCGTTGCCTAAGACTTACCTTTTCCGAGACTTACCCGGTAAGAAGGGGTTTGACCCTTAGGTGGTGGTCGGTTTGTGAAGAATTCCCGTCCTTAGGTTCCTTGAGACTTACCCGGTAAAGGGCCTTAGGTGCGAGACTAGTGGAGCATGAGACTTACCCGGTAATTGCTCCCATTAGAGAAACACCCAACTCCGAATAACCGCAGCCTTCCTTTGATCTTTAGAAGCATGAGTCCATTGTCATTATCGGAATTCCGAATCTCTAGAATCCGCACTTCTTACCTCTTATCTCTTATCTTTGTGTGTGTGTGTTTATTTGCTTATTTGTGTTGATATATTTGTGATCCTTGTTTGATCACCCAAAACCAACCAAAAATATTGTGTTTTGCACTTTCTTTATTCCTCATCTCATCTTAATTTAGATTTGCACTATCTTTGATCATTGAATGACTTGATTCATATTGTTGACAGATTTCCAGATGTGTTATATTGGTAGTTATATGGACATAGGACTTATCTAAATATGAATACATATTCTTATATATATAGTAATATATGAAGTTAGGGGACCTTTGAGCTAAGATGATTATATGATGTCATCACCTTTAAGACGATGATGTGGCTTGGGATAGCGTCCATATGTGGAGGAGTACACTCAAGTATCGAGTTTGGCATTTCGTGCTAACGAACACCAAGGCGTTCTCGAATTCCTTTTAAAGAATGTCGAAGAGGAGGATTGGAGATGACGTAAACGAAGGACAATCAAGTAAAAGAACAACACGAGACAACTTAAGAGAAAGCGAAACGGAGACCATACAATAAAAAGGAGTAACATGAGGATGTGGAAGTGGTTACCAAAGAAGTCACAAATTGGGAAGACAACGGGGCCAATGGAGATAACGTATATAAGTTCTTCAAGAAGATGCAGGGATGACTAAAGATGCGAATCAAGGAGGAGATGCGTGCATTCCCACAAGGTTAGAGACGGTGTTTCATTATGAGAAGTAAAGCTTCTTTTAGATGCTCCTAATCTTCGGAGTCAAGATGTAAAGAGTGATCGAACCGGTGTGAAAGATGAAGGACACCGTAAGTAAGCTTCCATGGTACCGTTAAGTGAAGAGTCAAAATTACGAGGGTTATGAGAAGAATGGTATGGCAAGGAATCACGTGGAGTTGCCCGATTTCCGTTATGATGATAAGACTAAGAAACACCAAGGAGATAGAAGTGTGAGTAGACGTGATCTCGAGAAGAGGAGTGACGCAACAAGAAGCTTTAGTTATAGAAAGACTTAAGACGATGCCCAAGTGATACGCGAGCAGCTGCTGAATAATGTTGAAACTTTTTGAGAAGACACGCTTACAAGATGTTATGAGGTACGGTTAAGCCTATGAAGGCGGGTTATATGGAACATGAAGCCTAGAAGAGTATGGTGACGATATGGAAAGGAGGAAAGCACGGAACATGGAATGAGATAACGGAGTTAAGGTAGAGTACCCCAAGGAGGGTAGCCTTCATGAGAATAGTGGCATAAAGTATAGAGGATTGGTAAGTTGTTGACCTTAGAGAAGGTCAACCACAAGCTTATCAGTGATGACCAAGAACGCATAAAGTGTAGGTTACCTATTGAGAAGTTTTAGATGGAAGGTATAACCTCAAGTGGTGACTATAAAGGAACGGTAACAAAAGCTTGGAGTTTTTCCAATGGTAAGATGCCAATAGTAAGAAGTACATCAGCAGATGAGTGGTTGTCTTGAGCAATATAACGTTGAATGGTTAAATCAAGTGACGGTAACAGACCTCTCGGAAAGGAATGGTAATGCCCTTTTTGCGATCTTTATAGGTCTCGAGTTTTGGCATATGGAGGAATGGAGCGGTTTGGAACCTTAAGGGTTTAAGCACATAAGGACCTAGTTGGGTCCGGAGCAAAGTGAAGTTCCCGAGTTGCTTTAATCAAATGGGAAGATATAGGAAGAAAATGCTTGGTATTTCGTTCTTAAGGAACGAATGACAAGTTGTTGTGAACAAGAAAATGAGTCGAAGTGGTTAGACTCGCCCAAAGGGGCCATGGAGACTACAGTGTGAAACGAGGGACCGAAGCTACAGTAGCGTTTTAGGCTTTAAGATTAAAGTGATGGTGCTTGAGAATCCTTGAGTTAGAGGTCTCAGTGGTTTGGAATGGAGAATTTCTTCCGGTCTTCCCTTCAGGGCTTTCTAAAAAGAGTTGGGAGGAAAGATATGAGTTGGGAAGTTGTACTTTGATTTCCAAGAGATATGTACTACAAGTCAGGATATCTTCTTTGTATTGGATGGCTCGTTAAGACTAGTTGGTGTGGTTACAAAGTTTGATTAGATCGACTTGGAGTCAGGATGTCACCAGATTTGGGTGGTGAGAAGAAAGGACCCTCGTAAGGCGGCATTTAGGGCCGATATGGTTACTAGAAGTGTAGTGAAGCCATTTGAGATCACAAATGCGATTGATGAGTTGGAGTTTACACACATGAGTATCCATCGATTTTTGGAATTGAGCTACAATGAAGTCGCGCAATTTGGGTTGTTTTAGGCAGTTCCAAGGTGAACCCTAACCTAAGGATTGTAAGGACAATTATGATGTATGAGTTACACAAATAATTCTTATGGTTGGATTTGGCGATGCCTTGTTGTACTCTAAGAATTTAGAGGAACGAGCTTGACATGGGACGACAAGGATACCGGTAATGCAGGATAAGAAGATAAGTAGAGTTATCTAAATGGGATAGTACGTCCGAGGTGACCTCCTAAGAGGAGTGGCGGTGTTGAGAATATCCAATAGATCAGATAAAACGAGGTGATAGTTTCGATAATACGTTCAAGGTATGTGGAGGAGATATGAAGCTTATAAGTTAATGGGTCATAACCGCCGAGTTGGGGGATAGTTTTGACCCTTTCTTCCCTTCTAAAGAAGACAATTAGATCGTGTATCCAAGACGTATCTGTGGATTTTTAACAGAAGCAGAAGAGGTGAGTGACCTCCATTCCGTTTTCTTTGACACAAACATTGAGTCATGAGGACTGTATGACATTATGGGTACGTCCAAGTGGGACATGGGATTGTTATATACGTGGACAATTGAGGGTATGTAAGAGAATAACCGACTAAGGGTCGAAAGTTAGTCGCTTTAGGGCGCGTGCTTATGGTGATTTCGGTTCGGCTACGGAGTTACATGCCAGGCATGCATGAACTATAAGAGTATGATACGTGTACGTATACTCACTCAGCAAGAGTTGAGTACCCAATAGAGGCGATGGTTAGGGATGGTTATGGACTTTGGTCGTAGTTGGTCTTGGAACGACTTTGAGAAAGATCCAAGATAGAAGGTTCCGAGGAATAAGACTTCATTTACTGCGCCATGTCAAGTTGAGCACCGACGCCAGGTCAATTTGAGCACCATAAAGACGAGGAATAAGACTTCATTTACCGCGAGTTATGCAGTGGAGTGATAAGATACCTCTACAAAAGTTATTAACGGTTTGAAACCGTGAGATAGTGGTGACGAGTCTGGGTCGTGTGGACCGACCGACGGGGACAACGTGTTTTTACACCCTATTGGGAAACAGGGCCGATGAGTCGGCTAGTTGTGGAGTCCTCTAAGTGATAGCAAGATGAATTGGGATGCCGAGTATCGTGATCTCGGATCGAGATGGACAATTCCTCTTGGGACGGTTGGGCAGCGGAATCGTGCCGCGTAAGAGACCATATGTCTTTCATGACAATTCCACCTTTGGATAATTGGTCGGCTGGAGAGGACTTTGGTGACCAATGGATATCATGCAGAAGGCATGTATGCGAGGTAGGGGGTAAAGGTTGACCTAGTACCTTCCCTTGGGTTGAGTTATCGTTATGACTGTTGAGAGGCACTGTTGTGATGACCTTGTTCGAAGCAAGTTATGGACGGAAGTGCAGTACCTTGTGATGTTAGAATTGGTGAGTATATGTAAGTTTAGCCATTAGCAGATACGTGATGACCTTGCTTGAGTAGCGGCGGTCCAAAGGCAGATGCGAGACAAGCTAGGTCACGAGAAATTATGTACCGAAAAGAGGTACGGACCTCTTGGGTTCGGATATGAGATAAGTCGAGTTAAGAGTATGACGGACGCGAGGCGTCATACGTGTTGGTCATTAGAAGGGAGTTGGATTCCAATATATCAGACCTTTTTTGAGATATTGACGCGAGTTGGGAAGTGGTTTACCGGTTGGCATGGCCACCGAGAGTGGAGGATGTTCACCAGATTTCAGGGTGACGATCGATGGAAGACGTGTATGGCTTGAGATATGATATTAGTTGTGATGATCTAGTGATAGACGAGGAACCGGTGAGGCTACCGGGAGGACGTGGTATAGTATCCTTGTCGGAGTCTTTGCGATGATCTAGTTATGTTAAGTTGGCCGACGGGTTAGATGTTACGGGCATGTGCAAGTTTACGTGTTTTGTGCCCCGAACGGGAATGTGTTGTATGATTGGTTAGCTTTTATCTTATTATGCGAGTATGTGTGTAGGCCTTGCGAGGTCTTGATGCGGGTACACGGGTGTGTGATGGTTATCGAGTGTAGTGTGGAGATGCTAAGATTTTGAGTGGTTACCGAGTTAGTCACCCAAGAGTGTGGTGTTTAGCAAGTTTCGGGACGAAACTTGTTTTTAGGGGGATTAGTTGTAACATCCAGAATTTTTATTCCGGATTGTTAGCGAGTTACCGACCTTACCGCAGGCGCGACTCAGTTTTCCCGCAAGCACGAGGCGTTGAGTAACGGGATTTATTCAAAAATCCCGCCCCGACCCCTCGTTATTTCACTCTTGCTTTTGGACCCCTCGGTTCCTAGCGTAAAGTGAGATGATGGGTCAGCTGACCCTTGGGTTCCCTCTTTTGTGGCAGCCGTGTTCCTTCTCTCTCTCTCTCCTCTCATTTCACTCTCACGTGAAATGGTTCCCTCCTCCTCCTCTCTCTCTCTCTCGCTCTCTCTCTCTCTCTCTTTTGGCTTGGAACTTGGAAGCTCCTCCATGGAGGCCCTCCTCTTTCTCTCCCTCTTGTGTGTGAGTTGTCCAGCCTTGGTGTCCTCTGCAGATCCGTTTGGATGGGTAAGTCTTCTTCTTTCCTCTTTCTCACCTTCATCCTCTTCCTTGAGCTTCAATGGTGGAAGTCATGGATCTTAAGCTTTTCTTCTCCCTTTTGGATTGCATAGTGGATCATGTCTAGGATATTTGCTTGAGTATGGATCCATGTGGTAGATGTTCTGGAGCCAAGCGGAAGCTAGGAGGTCATGACACATCAAGGAGACCATCGAAGAAGCCATCGCATATCGGTCATTGGAGCTCGACTGCCCCCGCAGCCGGACAGCGCCGCAAGGGCGGCCTTTGCACTAAACCGCATGGGCGGCCAGCCTGAGCCGCAGGGGTGGCCAGCCCAGGACGCAGGGGCGGCCATTGGCTCTGTCAACCCTCCCTTGCGGTCTTCTTCTCTCTTTCGCGGCTGCTCTTCCTTCTTCTGCACCCGTGTCTTTGCTTAGTGAGTTCCCTCCCTTGAGTATGTATTCATTGATGACCTTAGAGAGTGTTGATAATTAGAAGCATGCTAGGTTTGGACCTAGGATAGTTGGAATTCCATAGTGGCTTGTGGACCTTAGGTGAGTATGGAGAGGTTGTTGGAATGTTCTAAGGGTTAAGGGTTGTATGTTTGTGAGTGGTACATGGGATGAGTGTAGAGCTATCCTTGTGAGGCTTGTGAGGTTGAGGTTGTAAGTTTATAGTTGTGAGCTAATGGTTGTTGATATTATAGGATAGGATATGCGTATTCTAGCATAGTATTATTACCATTGTGATCGTGGGGACTAGGCATGTTATCCTAGTGGTGTTGTGAGTTATGATCTTGCAAGATCTGAGGGTTTAGAAGTCTTAGGACTTCTAGCTTCTGTTGAGTGTGATGTGAGCATGAGGGATTCTAGGATGTGGTCCTAGATTTGAGAATCAAATGGTCTTGTGTAGATCATGTGTATAGAGTCTAAGACTTCTATTGTGAGTGGGATGTTGTTGATATAATTATCTTCTTGTGAGCAGGTTATGGGCTTCCTCCCTAAGGAAGCGAAAGTGTTGTGAGTTGAGTGTGGTGACAAGGTAAGTCTCCGTACTTACTTAGCTCGTATTCCTTGTATTAGCATTGATGTGTGTTTGGTGGTGTGTGTTTATTGTTTATGTCATAACAATGATAGCATGTATTATAGTCTATATTTTGGGATTGGTTTAGACGTTTTATCTTCATAAATCTGCATGTATGGATGTATATTCTTTGATTATATTGTTGTTTTGTCTACCTTTGCGGGAATCGAGGTCTACACCTAGTTTCATTGTAATTGTAGGGGAAATGGTACGCTTTGGATCGAAATGGAGCTAAGGAAGCTAAGGAGTCATTGGAGCTACATTCTGGAGCATTGAAGAGTTATAAAAACATCTCAGGAAGCATGGAAATGATTTAGAGGATTGATTTTGCACCAGATTCGAGAGTTATATGTTAGCATGAAATATTGTGATATTTTAGGCACGTTTTCTAATCGTATTTGATTCATATTGATAGTCTTTGATTGATCTTTATGCATATGTGAGCTAGTATTGCCTATATTGTCGATATGGATGTCTACACTAGTTCTATGTTGATTATAGGTGATTTGGAGCTATTTCCGAACGGAATCGAGCTAAGGAGAGTTGAGTTGATATGTCCATAGATCGAGGACACTTTTTGGAAGCAATTTGGAGTCTTAGATTGAGGAATGCACGAGTTTAGGGAAGAATCACGTTCTTGCCCTAAATTACGCCCTAAAATACGGCCGTATCACAAACCACGTTCAGAATTACGGCCGTGGATTCAGAGTCAGAATTCGATGTTCATTCCAGGGGATTCTACGGTCGTGGAACTAACCGTAATTGTTTCCACGCCCTAGAATTACGGTCGTGGAATCTTCCACGACCGTGATCTTGGCGAATCTTTTCGCCGCACTTCGAAGCCATGATCTTTTGAAGATCGGGCCGGGCCGACACTTTGCCCTGCATTATAAAAAGACGGAAGAAAGGAGATTCCGTCAGGCTCGCTTACAATCATCGCTTACACATTAACGCATGCCACTTAGGATCAACGCTTAGCAACACACAAACCCTCATCTTAGAGGTATTTGGGAGATCTCATTGGAGATCAAAGTTCGATTTGGAGGATTGCTAAAAACTCGCACTTTTAGTGGAGATTGCTGTTGTGATCTTCAGATTTGTGGAAGATCGAAATTCTTGGAAGATTTTGCAAGAAGATCTCTCTTCTTGTTTAGGTTTGATTTGGAAACGGATTGACATCCCGTTTCTCTTCTTTCCTAAGGTTGTGATTGTTTACTCCGTTTTGAATCTTTTGATAAACACTTGTTCTTGATTGTGATCTTGAGATTTATTTGAAGATTATTGATAGTTCTTGAAAGTTTACATCTTTTATCCTTTAATTCTTGAATTAATATCAATATGACTGTTATTGGCTAAAAACCCTTAACAATTCTAAGGTGAAGGGTTGATAGTTGTGGCTTAGATGATGATAGATCGATCGCAAACAGATTAGACCCTGAGAGTTAGAGAGAATCGCCGACAACCCTAAATTACGGTCTGTTCTTGAGTCCACGGCCGTGGAACCTCAAGAACTAACCGTGATTTCCCTTAAGTTTACGAGCCTGCTTTTACTTTAATTTAAAGTTAAAGATTTGCTTTAGCTTAGTTTAGACTTGTCTTTTCTAGGTGGTAGTGAAGCCTCAACAACCTCTACCTCGATTGTGAGCCTCAACAACCTCAATCGGTTAAGTTAGTCTTGATCTTTAGATTATAAGTTTGGGTATTTGATACTAATCCTCGTCTTTAGAATCTTTCTATATTGAACCTCAACAACCTGTATAGGGAGTGTCTTTTGGGTGAGTTACATAAGGTTTTTGGAACCTCAACCGTACGATTACCTTACATTAGTATACCTTTGCATATCTCCACTCTGTCTTTACATCATTAGTATATCTTGAATCTATTGTCGCAACTGGATACCCGGAACTTTAGGATTGTTGTTTTCCCAATATCTGCAAAACTCCCATATTTACTTGCTTGATAACCTGCAATCGAGTTCGCTCCACCCAAATCCCTGTGTTCGATACTCTGGAATTCTTGCTTAACTACGTCGATCCGTACACTGCGGGTTCGCTGCTTGATTCTAGTTTTATAAATTTAAAACTTATTTGCACACACCTCTAGGGGCGAACAAGTTTTTGGCGCCGTTGCCGGGGATTTGGTTTCGTCCGAATCCGGTAGCCGGTTGTCAAGCTTGGGAGCTTGCTCTCGTTACTTGATTTTTCTTTGAGCGCATGCGCAGGTCTAGGAACACCGAAGATCTCTTACCTCTTGATCAAGAGCTAGAGAAAACCCTGAGACAAAAGCGCAAGGAAAAGAAGATGGCCGAAGAGAACGAACGCGATCTTCAAACGGAGTTGGCGGAGAAGGAAGCTCAACTCCGATGGAATGAGACTCTCCGCCAGGATGAGATGGATTGTCATCAATCTCAAGTTAACGGTCTACAAGACATGCTCTTCCAAATGAGGATAAAGATGAGCGACCTTGAAGATAAGGTAGGCAAGAAGTCCTCGAGAAGGAGATCAAGGTCTAGAAGAAAAAGCCACTCATCCGCTGATGATAGTGATTCTTCCATGCCACCGTTAGAAGAGATCGATCCCACAATCAATATAAATCCCTTCAATCCACAAGGAGCTACTAATCGCCGCATCCCACCAAGGAATGCGAGAGTCGAACGTGTGGATAATGAGCCAAGAACTCTTGGCCAACGGATGGATCCAACACAACAACCTCTACCTCGATTGTGAGCCTCAACAACCTCAATCGGTTAAGTTAGTCTTGATCTTTAGATTATAAGTTTGGGTATTTGATACTAATCCTCGTCTTTAGAATCTTTCTATATTGAGCCTCAACAACCTGTATAGGGAGTGTCTTTTGGGTGAGTTACATAAGGTTTTTGGAACCTCAACCGTACGATTACCTTACATTAGTATACCTTTGCATATCTCCACTCTTTCTTTACATCATTAGTATATCTTGAATCTATTGCCGCAACTGGATACCCGGAACTTTAGGATTGTTGTTTTCCCAATATCTGCAAAACTTCCATATTTACTTGCTTGATAACCTGCAATCGAGTTCGCTCCACCCAAATCCCTGTGTTCGATACTCTGGAATTCTTGCTTAACTACGTCGATCCGTACACTGTGGGTTCGCTGCTTGATTCTAGTTTTATAAATTTAAAACTTATTTGCACACACCTCTAGGGGCGAACATTATACATTCAGCTGAGATTCAGCTCGGTCAGCTACAGTATCACCTCGACCGAGGTGATCTTGAGGAGCGTCTGGACTGAGGCGAACACCTCACCGCCGACAAGATCTTTATTTTTGGCTAAGATCTTCTATTTTTGGAAAGTGAATATCACATATTTTTGGTTGGATTTATGGCGGAAGATAATATTATTGGCTGATATATTTTGGAAGATATGGATATATTTTCTAGGAAATTATCTTTTTAAGATATTTTATCTTTGAAAGATAATTCTCCTATATAAAGGGTTGGATTTTCTACAATTCACCCATCTTCGGATCAAATCCTGGAATTTTCGGACCAAAGGTTTTCTGAAGGAAGTTTAAAGGAAGTTGAAGGAAGTTTTGAAGGTTGAAGTTCAAGTAAGGAATCAAAGTTGAAGTTGCCTTTGAAGGAGTTTGTAAGATCTTCTTAGTTTGGTTTTTGGTTTTGTTGGCTTTTCTGATTTGTGATTGAGGAACGCTGATTGTTTGTTTGTTTGATTCATTGAGTTATTGAAACCTTTGTGTTAAGGTTTTCTTGTTTGAATATTGATTTCTTTCTTATAAATTTGATTATTGTTATCCTAATGATTGTTGGCTAAGTTTTTTATGCGATTCTAGGGTGATTGGCTGAAAGTTGTGGTAAAGACGATGATAGAATGATCTTAATCCCAGCAGGACCCTGAAAGCTCGAGTCTTTACCTTAATCGTAGAACACCTCGGTCAGTCATTGAACATCTTGGCCGGGATGGAATTTAACTGAGTGAGGTGAACCTTTCCTGAACCTTATCTGAGTTAAGAGTTTCAGTTTGCCAAATCCTATCCTTGTTATACCTTTCCTGGTTCAACGCAAGCCTAGGATGAGACTTACCCGGTGATTCCTTTGTTTGTTTACCCAAGATCATGAGTGTAGGTAATAAAAGTTTATCCTTTATTGGGGTTTGAGTGTGCCTTTATCCCATCTTTGAGAGTTAGCTTGAGACTTACCCGGTAAAGGTTGATTTTATCCCTTTGGGTGGTGTGTTGGTTTGAGATTATAGTTCCTTTCCTTAGTACCTTGAGACTTACCCGGTGAGAGGATATTTGGTTTGGGATAGTGAGTAGTGAGACTTACCCGGTGATCTATTCCCACCTTAGAAACACCTTCCCTTTGCAAACCTCAGTTTTGTGCACGTTATCTTTTGAGATATTGAGTCGGAACCACAACTGGATGCTTTAATCTCTAGAATCCGCATTCCCTTTATCTGACTTTTATATCATCTTTGATTGCTTTAATAGCTAGTGGTTATTTGACAACCTGATTACCAATCTTTGTTTCACCATAGTCCCTGTGATCGACCCCTGGAATTCTTGCTTTTATTACAATTGATATGTACACTGCGGGTTCGCATATTGTTCAAGCATACTTCTTGGGTTATAAATATTAAAGCTTGCACACACCTTTTGGAGCGAACAAACAACGAAACCGAAAATAAGATTACCGACCTTTATATATTACTTTGGCCCAAATGTATGATAATGGCGGTGACATCATATGCCTAGCTCTTGCGAAATTCTAGGAGGTTCTCGGCGACTAGCTCGTGCTGGTTAGACGGTCGGAGGCATCCGTACCGTTCCATGCCGGTAAGTAGGGACCGAGGCGGGACCATGGTGGTCTCGTGTCACAAAGCTAAGTTGAATTAGAACGGGATACGACTTAATAATAATAAAGATAATAAATCGGATTGGTGTGCTTTTAAGTATGTTGTGTGCTTGCGGTGTTCTACTTGTGGATGTGCCTTTCCCATTGATTCTAATGCTTCGAATATGAGCTAACGGTTTTATACCGATTGTTGTAGATTGCCTTGCAGGTTAGGAATTGCGGCCGAGAGATCCGGAAGAGTGGGCATCCGGGGTCCGTACATTTTAGGAAGGGTTTTTGGTTGGAATTGAGTTGTGTTTTGTCCTTCGGTTGTTGTATTTTGTATGCCGCGTGTATGGCGCTTCGTCTTTAAGTTGTATCTCGGCTGAAGTCTTTTGTTGTATTCTTTTGGGTTCCTTACCATTTTCATTAAAAATGAGTTTCGGTTTTGCCTTTATTTGTGCCATGTTGGAAAGGTCCTGTGAAATTGTTGTCAAGCTAATGTTCGGGACCCATTGTGAGGTCTCGCCCGTAGCATTCCCGAGTCCCACGGATTCGGGGTGTTATATGTGTACCACCGCATCTTTGGATGGTCCTGGAGAGAAATTTATGGACTTCTTTACCACTAGAGATGAGGTAGCACGGTTTGATGATCTCTTGGGAGCCATGGATGATCGTTTGTGAGAGAGAGTTTTGGAAAACCGAAAAGAGTAAAGTGCACAATAGTGGGCTGTAAAATTTTGAAAGAAGGAAATGAAGGTGATAAGATTGAAAGGAAAGTTGCTTTTTGAAGGGGATGTCAAATCAATTTAAGGAACATCATGATCTTGATAGAATCAAGACCTTGATAACTGGATTTTGATTTGCATATCTTCCCTAATGAATCACAACCGATTTTCAAAATAAAGATTTAAATTTTGATAACAAAATCTTGGTGAAATTTTTTTGAAATTATTTTTAAAAATTCTTCTTTAAAATGATCTAATGATCAAACATCTAGTAAGATTAAAATCATAAATCCGATATGGGTTTATCACTTTTGTCTTTAGCCGTTTCAAGATCTTGTATTGCATTTCAAGGCCTTGAAATGTAAAAAGTAGACTGCATTATAAGGAGAAAATGAAACGATATACTCCGCCTAAGATAATGCTTCCTAGTTCAACATACCAAGCTCCAATCTAATAAAATTGAATCGATCTTCAGATAGAGGATTAGTGAATATATATCTGCAAGCTGCAAGTTAGTTGAAATAAAAGATATTAATACGTCACATTTTTCAACATGATCACGTATGAAGTGATGTCTTACGTCGATATGCTTTGTTCTTGAATGCTCGATACTCCTTTTGTATGACACTCTTACCATTCTTGTCTTGATCTAATGAAAGAGTAGAACTCATTGGAGTTTTTGCTACCTTGGATTGATCTATTTAATATTTCTTGAGCAAATCCTTGATATACTTGCTTTGGTTTAGAAAGATTACTTTCTTAGCTTGAGTAATTTGAAGACACAGAAAGAAATTTAACTCTCCTATCAAGCTCATTTCAAACTCTCTACACATAATATTTGAAAATTCCTTGCATAGAGAATCGTTAGTAGCACATAATAATATATCATCAACATAGATTTGCACTACTAATAAATCGTTGTCTCGGGTTTTGTCAAACAAAGTTTTGTCAACCAAAACTCTTTTAAATTCATTTTCAAGGGGATACTTGAACAATCTTTCATACAAAGCTCGAGAAGCTTGTTTAAGATCATAAAGAGCTTTGTCCAATTTAAAAATATGATGTGGAAATTCATCATTTCCAAACCAAGAGGTTGTGCAACGTAGACTTCTTCTTCTAAGAAGTCATTAAGAAAAGCACACTTAACATCCATTTGAAAAAGCTTTATGTTCATGAAGAATGCAAATGCAAGTAGCATACGTATGACTTCTAACCCGACAACAGGATTAAAAGTCTCCTCATAATCAATACCTTCTTCTTGGTTATATCCTTGAGCTACAAGTCATGCTTTGTTTCGAATGACTTTACCATGTTCATCCAACTTGTTTCGAAACACTCATTTTGTTCCTAGACGGATTGGTGCTTAGGTCTAGATATGAGAGTCTAGACTTTGTTTCTCTCAAACTCATTTAGCTTATTTTACATGGCAATGATCCAATCTGGTTCTTGAAGTGCTTGAACATAGTTTTGGGGCTCTACAAGAGACACAAACACAGAAAAAGCACATGAGTTGTTTGCCCTAGATCGGATTTGTACATCTACTTTTGGATCGGAGATCACGTTCTCTTGTGGATGATATGAAGAATGTTGAAACTTTCTTCTCTTGAAGAGTGGAGCGGATTCTGATGATTGAGGCTCAGTTGCTAGACTTGATTCATGTACCGCTGGATTTTTGCCCTTATTTCCGATGTCAAAGCCTTGAAGTTGGCTTTCAAGGCCTTGAAATTGATTTTCAGCAGTGTTGGTGTTTGTTATTTCAAGGTCTTGAAGATGCATTTCAAGGTCTTGAGGTTGCTCTCCGGTATCCTGGATTTGTTCTTGCATGTTCTTATCTTGAGCCTTAGGGTATTCTTCTCCATCAGAATTTTGATCTCCATGTCGATTCAAATTAAGATATGTAAATTCATCACTCAAAGTACCATCATTGCTTTCGTCAAAAATAACATGAATACTTTCCTCGATAATTTTGGTACGTTTATTGTAAACCCTATAAGTTTTACTATTTGAAGCGTATCCTATAAAGATAGTTTCATCACTACATGCATCAAATTTTCCAAGGTTATCTTTGCCATTATTATGGATAAAGCATGTACATCCAAAGGGTTTTAAATAGGAAATATTAAGTTTTTGTCCTTTGAAGAGTTCTTAAAGAGTCTTTTTCAAAATAGGACGCATTAAACATCTATTTAAGATGTAATTAGTTGTGTTAACAGCTTCAACCCAAAAGCTTTTTGGCAAACTATTTTCCAAAACCATAGTCCTAGACATGTCCTCCAAGGTGCGGTTCTTACGTTCAACAACCCCGTTTTGTTGAGGTGTTTTATGAGCTGAAAAGTTGTGTGAAATACCATATTTTGCACAATTCAAATCAAATTTAAGTTGGTCAAATTCTCTACCATGATCACTTCGAATAGAAACGCTAGGTAGGTTTTTCAAAGTTTGCAACTCATTACAAAATTTTAAAAACTCATACAAAGCTTCCGATTTTTCCCGTAAGAATGAGATCCATGTAAAACAAGAAAAATAATCAACAATGAAAAGGATGAATTGTTTTCCCTTGGGAGATTTGACATGCATAGGACCACACAAATTCATATGTAAAAGTTCAATAGGTCGAGAAGAACTTATAACCTTCTTTGGTTTGAATGAACCTCTTGTTTGTTTACCTTGTGTACAAGCCTTAAAATAGTTCATCAACCTTGAAGTTTCGGTTTGGTAATCCGCGTACCAAATCCTTTGAAATAAGTGTCTGCATAGTATGCATGCTTACGTGACCAAGTCGTCTATGCCAAAGCCTTGGATCATCCGTCAAGGCTTGAGACACATTAATCTTGTTCTTAAAACTTGGTTAGTGCTCATAGAATATACATTGTTGCATCGAGGAGCAGTAAGCACGACATCACCAGATAATTTATTTTGAACTTCACATTTTTCTTAATCAAAGATCACTTTATTACCTTTGTCATAAATTTGAGAGATGCGAAGCAGATTATATTTTAAGACGTCAACAAGACAAACATCATCAAGATGAATTATAACCAATTTTACCAATACCAATGATGTTACACTTCCCTCTATCACCAAGAGTAATGGTTCCAGATGATTACTTCTTTAAATCTGAAAATAGTGAGCTTTTTCCACTCATATGTCTTGAGCAACCACTATCTAATATCCATTTATGCTCTTATACCTTGGTGATATCTTGCAAAACAACAAACTTTAACCTTTCCGGGTAGACCAAATGACATATTTTGTTCCATACTCAGTTTCAATGATGTTGGGTGGTCTAGTACCTTTAGGAACCAAGATTTTCTTAACCCGCTTCCTTAGACATAGAGGAGTGTTTCTAATCATGTAGGAATCATTTCTTCTATATGGACAAATCGATTTTACATGTCCCTTTTTACAACAATAGAAACAAGTGGTTGTACGTGAACTTCCTTTAGCTTTAACAAAAGTTGTAATTGTTTTTCTTGGAAAATTCATGTTATACCCAACACCATTTTTATAAAGAGAGGATTGTTGTTAACCCATCATTCTTTCGAGATTAGCTTTTGAACGAGTAAATTGAATAAGTGCAACCTTCTGGTCTTTGCACGTCACAGTTTGATCATTCTTCTATTTCTCTAGATTAGTATAATCTTGATATAGAGAAGAGATATTTTCCTTAAGAAATGCATTTTTTGATTTCAAGGTCTTGATATTGTCATCTAGGTCTAACTTTTCAGTTTTGAGATTTTCAACTTCCATGATGCTACCACGGCCTTGTTCTTTCGATCATTCTTCCTAAAATTGTTTATCTTCTTTTGTCAACAATCCTTTACAAGATGATATGCTTCACCATATTTAAAACAAGTCAATACTTTAGTTTTCTTATTAGGGTTAGAAAACTTACCTTTGGGTCTTGATGATCGTGGATATTCTTTGTTTACAAATTGCTTCTTCATTTGAAGAATTCTTGCAAGACCTCTTGAAATCAAGGCGAATGGTACTTCCTCCTTATCATCACTCTCTTCATCATCCAATGGAATGTTATCCTCCTTGGATCTTAAAGCAAAGTTCTTTGCATTTGACGATGGCTCTACATCTTCTTTACCAAGAACCATTTCATGAGTGATTAGTTTTCCAAGTAGGTCGTCGAGAGGTAATGTTGTGAGATTCTGAGCTTCTTCAATGGCGGTCACTTTTGGTCCTCACTTAGCTTTAGGCAAGCTTCTTAGGACTTTCCTTACTGTTTCTTCATTTGTGAAGACCTTTCCAAGTGAATCAAGATTGTTCACAATCTCAGTGAATCTTGTGAGCATCTCTTTCACCGTCTCGTTTGAAGTCATCTTGAATAATTCATATTGCTTGAGGAAGATGCTTATCTTTGTCTCCTTGAATTGACTTGTTCCTTCATACGTAACTATTAACTTGTCCCATATTTCCTTTGCACTCTTGCATGATGAGACACGATTGAATTCCTTAGCATCTAGTCCATAATCGAACAAGTTCATGGCCTTTTAGTTCTTTGACACACTATCCAAATCCGTTTGAGTGAAGTTAGCTTCCTTCTTTTCAACTTGGACTCCTTCAACCGGGGTGGTTGGGATTTTTGGATCAGTTTGAATAATGCTCCATAGTTCCATGCCCTGATCAATAATAAACATTTTCATAAATGCTCTCTAATGGGAAAAGTTGTTACTGCAGAAGAGGGGTGGTCAAGATGTGGATTTTCCTTGAGAGAATCCTCTACAGAGTTCATGATTAGTCTTACTAATGGTTAAATCAATATACGTGAGTCTAACTCTGATATCGATTGGAAAAATGAGTAGGGGATAAATAAGGATACAAATACTCTAGAAGGGGGGTTGAATAGAGTGTGGGAACTTTTCGCAATATCGTATATCAAGGCTTTGGAACTAATCTCAAGGCCTTGAAGTCGATCTTTGTGCTTAGTGACAAAACTGTTTGTCAAGGCTTTGAAGTGGATCTCAAGGCCTTGACTTCGAAACCTGCAGAAAGTTGTTAGTCACAATAAAATGCAATATAAAGTGCGGAATTTAAAAGATCGATACGATGATATGTTTACGAAGTTCGGCCCTAACATCCTACTCTCCGTCTAGGGTCTCCGACCCTATGATTCTAACTATCTATTATCTGCTTGTTTCTCAAAGCTTTGAAGTGGATCTCAATATAGCATCAATGCTACGATCTAGTCAACTCTATTCTAGCAATAATAGCCTAGTTACTTCGCAGAGTAACGATCTTGAGTATAACACTAAAAAAGATATGCCAATGGAGCTCTTGTGTTTATCTCACTCTAATCGAATCAACTAAAGTAAGCTCAAAGAGGGAGATAAACTTTTGGATCGATGAAGATGTTCTTGTATGATCGTTGGAAGGCTTTGTTACTTTCACTTGTAAACTCTCTACTTCATCTTCAATCGATGTCTTCATTTATAGTCTTTTATGGGGATCTTCTTCTAGCCGTTGTCTTACAGCCATTGTAACATCTTCTTTCCTCCACATAATTCGATGTTTGTTTGAGCGAGATCTTCTCACGTTGTTTGAGAGGTAGTCGTTGCAAATAAGATCTTCAAGCTGCCGAGATCTTCTCTTCAACGTTCTTTACTTGAGAGTTGTTGGATATCTTCAAGTGAATCTTCTCTTCAACAAACTTTTATAGTCGTTTAAAGTCTTTTTATGGCCGTTTGAAGTCTTCTTATCCGTTCTTTACTTGAGAGTTGTTGGATATCTTCAAGTGAATCCGAGGTTTGTTGGTTGTTAATATCTTCTCCTTTGGTTGTAGACGTCCGTTGTTTGTAATAAATCTCTTAGCCGAGATCTTCTCTTGTAATGCTATCCAAGGCATACACACATTTTAACAAACAAACCAAGACAAGCCATCTAGAAATATAATCGATATTTGCTAGTTTATAAAATCGCATTTATATGTTAAATCTTCCATCATTTAAATAACACAATTCATATCAAAGGTAGAGTTATCAAATCTCATTCATTAAAAATTAACATGAAAAAAAAACAAAAAAAAATAATGCATGTGCGTAAAACACAAGACCGGAAACATAGGGCATGTTTGGTGAGGGGTGATTATGAAGATGAAATGAAGATTATGGGATTATGGGGATGAAATTGAGAGATTTATTTCATCCTTATAGAGATAGATTTTAGGGATTATGGGGATGAAATAAATATTTTATCTTAATCTAGGTAACACCAAACGGGGCCATAGAAATACATAAAAACGAGTACATCTAAAACATACATAAAATTACTAATTTCTAACGTAGAAATGACCGGATTTTTTTCCAAACGTGCTCTACCAAATCTTCTTTTAATTTATCATGCGTACTCTTATTTCGAAGTCGTTGTCGATTGGATATGTATTCCACCATCGAAATTGGTCGAGAAGGAGTGTATGTGTTGTCGGCAACCCCAGATTGCTCAAATTGAAATGGATCATAATACAAGTTATATGTGTCTCTTTCATCCTCTATTATCATATTGTTCAATATGATGCATGCTCTCATTATTTTCCCGATTAAATTAATGTCCCAAGCAAGTTTTGGGTTCTTCACTATGGCAAATCGAGCTCGTAAAACTTCAAAGGCTCGTTCCACGTCCTTTTGATATGCCTCTTGTCGTTTGGAAAAATGTGAATCCATATCACCTCATGGAAGTCGAATTGACGGTATAAATACCGGCCATGGTGGATAAATACCGTCAGTGAGACATTAACTCATGTTGTACTCATCCCCATTAATCGTAAAATTCACAGGTGGTGATATACCATTCAAAACATCATCAAAAACTAGAGAACGATCTAGAACATTGATGTCACTACACGAACCTGGTGTTCCAAAAAATGCATATCAAATCCAAAGATCATATGATGCAACTGCTTCTAAGACGATTGTTGATTTCCATTGCCGCGTGTAAACTAACCTCTCCACCTAGGTGGGAAATTCTTCCATTCACAATGCATAAAATCAATGCTACTTATCATTCTAGGAAATCCACGTTCCTCGACAACATGTAGGAGTCGTTGCATGTTTGATGTGTTTGACCTCCATAAGTATACGTCACCAAATAATGAAATGACCCCATCCACAAAGTTGGTTAAACATTGTCGTGCAGTAGTTACTCCCATACGAAGATACTCATCCACAGAATCTGCACTATTTCCGTAAGCCAACATGTAAATGGAAGCAGTGCATTTTTGTAATGAAGATAGGCCAAGTCGACCAACGGCATTCCGCCTTTGACAAAAATAGCCAAATGTTGTTGAGAGCTCATTAACAGTGCGTAAAAATAGTGGTCTACGCATTCGAAATCGTCGCATGAATTGTTGGTCATAATACAACGGAGGTGGGGCTTCAGAGAAATAATCTTTGACTAGGCGTTCATGGTCATTCTCACACTCTCTATCAATGTATAGTTGGTGTCAGGGTTCTCTTGGTTGAGAGGATTTACACTCAGACCGACGACGTTGTCTTGCCCGAACAATCATTCTTGCAAGAGTGCGGTCCTCCGTTGCATTCCGCTCCTCATCTGATGAGTTTTGAACAAGGTTTAAAAACTATACGGGGTGAAATTGACTATTTGATGAGTCAGATGACATTTTTATGGAGATTTGAAAATGGGGTGAGGAGAATTTGAAAGAATGAGTAACTGAAGAGTATGATTTATGGTATTCACATCAACCAAGCAATACATATATTAATAGAGATGAAGATAGGGTTTTGGCAGAGTATGGGTTTTGATGAAAATTTTGAATTTAACAAGATTCGCCTTAGGTTAAGGGTTTGACAAGGTATGGGTCATGATGAGAAATATCAATTTCAATAGATTCACCTCAGGTAAGGTTATGCCAGAGTATGGGTTTTGATGAAAATTTTGAATTTAAAAAGATTCGTCTCGGGTTAGGGGTTTGGCACGGTATGGGTCATGATGAGAAATATCAATTTGAATAGATTCACCTCGTGTAAGGTTATGGCAGAGTATGGGTTTTGATGAAAATTTTGAATTTAACTAGATTCGTCTCAGGTTAGGGGTTTGACAAGGTATGGGTCATGATGAAAAATATCAATTTGAATAGATTTGCCTCGGGGTAAGGTTTTGGCAGAGTATGAGTTTTGATGAAAATTTTGAATTTAACTAGATTTGTCTCAGGTTAGGGGTTAGGTTTTGATGAAAATTTTGAATTTAACAAGATTCACCTCGGGTTAGGGGTTTGGCAGGGTATGGGTCATGATGAGAAATATCAATTTGAATAGATTCGCCTCAGGATAAGGTTTGGGAATAGTATGGGTTTTGATGAAAATTTTGAATTTAACAAGATTCGCCTCTGGTTAGGGGTAGAGTTTTGCGCTATATATACAAGTGTTTCCTAGTTTGAAACCTACAACTTTTTCTAAACTTTGATCCTTTCAATTCTCTCTGCACTTTGAACCATTTCGTAAAACATCATTCTATATGGATCTAAATCTTCTGCACAACCACTTCAACCGCTTCAACTTTTCATCTAACTTTACCAATTTGTCTGAAGATCAAACCAATGAAGCGGACCACCCATATGTACAAGATTTTCCATTCGCTCCAAGGTACACATATGCTCAAAGTTATCCACATGAACCATAGTTCTCATACTACTCATATGATTCAACTCCCAACCCTAAAAATACCCCAATTATGGGGTGGGACACACAACAAAACATATAAGTCTCGATGACATACATGCAACCCCTGAAGTGGATGCGGCACCCCAAAGAGGTACTCGTGGAGAAACTAGTCGACCAAAAGCATATACAATATGGGTGTCTATGGATAGGAATAAATAAATCACAAATTTTTAAAAAAAATTAATGACAAAAAAGACTAATATATTCATTTAAACAATCAAAATTCATAAAATGTGTTAGTCGTTGATTGGCTATTTCATCCAACGTATATGGTGAAAACAATTTTTCATGTGCCAGAGATTGACACGTGTGCTAGAGCAGTGTTTGGTTTCGGATGCAAAACGGCGTCGTTTTGATGATTTTTGGGCAAAAAAAATTTGTTGAACCAAACAGCCCCTGTATGACATGTGATATAAACGGTTTTATGAGGGTTGCCCATTGCACAACTCCCTACAGTTTTTCAACAATCTTCCCCTTTTTCTATAAAATTTAATATATTAAAATCTAAAAAATCATTGTTGTGAATGCTCTAATGGGAAAAAACAATGAACTAATTTTCCTGATGTAGAGACAATCAAGAGAGCCTCGTAAATTAATATATATAACCGATGGAGAAGTTGGCTAATCCAACCAATCTTACTTAAAGAGCTAAAGGTTTATCTCTTTATCAAATCAAATTCGCCAACGGTGTATGTTCATAAGTCTATGCTAAAGTTTCGATCAATTTCTGTCAATACCCGCACGGAGAAATTAAGAACATAAATCTCGTAGGCCAAACAAGATGTCCAAACAAGAACATACGCACCCAAACTGATAAACTATTCATACCAAAAGGGTTATATTCATTCTAAGTTAGTAAAAAAATATGAGAATCTTTTCTACCCCATAAGTATGGACTTTTCCTCTTGATATGCACAAAGTTTTAAGTTTTCTTTTGGTACCCTCATGGTTTAATTTATTTTCTTCTTATATTCATTCTTAATATATTTTATTAAATTTCAACTATAAAATAAAAAATTTGAAAATAAAAATAAAAAACTAATTCTGAAAAAAAGCTTTGTTTTTATTTTCTGTTTTTAAAATATAAATTTAAATTAAATAAATAATTATATTCACATTAAATTTTAAACTAACTAACATTATAATACTAAATTTTGGTAAATAATTTATTTTTTAATTTAAAAATTCTAGAAAATTTAAATTTAGACTTTTTTGTTTTTAAATATTGTAGGTTTTTTTAAAAAAAACTTGAATAAAATAAAATATAAAAATTAAAACTAAAACTAAATCGAAAAATTATTAATTCGAAATTATAAATGTACTAATAAAATAAAATTTACTAAATATATTTCATTAAAAGTTTTATCTTGAATTATAAAATTAAAAATAAATAAAAAAAATAGGTCCGTTTCTATATTTTATTAAATATATTTATAATTTTTCAAATTAGATTTAGTTTTAATTTTATATTTTATTTTAATTCGAATATAAATGTAAAAATTGCTATTTTTAATTAAAAAAAATTAGGCCTAAATTTAATTTTCTATTTTTTAAATTAAAAAAATATTTAAAAATATTTATTTACCGTTACTTAATATTTATAAAGTTAATTAGTTTAAAATTTAACATGAACATAATTAGTTTTTAAAAAAAATTAATTTCAAAAACAGAAAACAAATGATAAGTTAATTTTTTTTATTACAATGTTAATTAGTTCAAAATTTAACTTGATCATAATCATTTTCTTAAGAAAATATTTTTTAATTCAAAAAAAGAAAAAAGTAAGTTGCTTTTTTTTATCCAAAATTAGTTTTGAAATTTTTTAAAAGATTTTTTTAATTTGATAACTAAATCTTTAAGTAATATATTGAAAAGGTATGAAGAGGATATAAATTATACCATGAATATTAAGAGTAAATTTAAAACCTTGTTATAATAAGACTGAAAAAGTCCAAACTTGAGGGGTATCAAGAGGGGAGGAAACAGAAATTAAAACATAATATGAAAGCGGGTAATTAGCGGGGCAGATTATTTTCGGATGACAGGTTTGAACTGTCCTCGCCCATATTCGAGTCACCACATCACCTGCAGTCGCCCGAATAACACCCGATTTCGACAGATTATTGTTCGGATGACAGGTTTGAACTGTCCTCGCTAGGGGTGAGCATCTCCGGATATCCGATCCGATCCGATCCGAACGCTCGGATATCCGATCCGACAAACTTTAAAAAATCCAATCCGAATCCGATCCGAGAACACCCGGATATCCGACAGTTTTATCCGGACGGATATCCGATCCGAAGATCCGATCCGGATATCCGATCCGGACATTTTTTCTTAAACTAGTCGGATATATCCGATCCGATCCGACTTTTCCCTCTAAACTCCGATCCGTATCCGATCCGATGATCCGAAAAATATGCCCGGATCGGATCGGACTCGGATCACCATTTGTCGGATATCTTCGGATTCGAATTTTTCCGGATCGGATCTTCGGATTGACGGATCGGATTAGTCGGATCGGATTTTTTGCTCGCCCCTAGTCCTCGCCCATATTCGAGTCATCACATCACCTGCAGTCGCCCGAATATCACCCGAATTCATCTCATAGCCTGCAGTCACCCAAATTTTGACAACACGGATTTACAAACACCCATGAAATCCTTTGTACAGCCTGACTGAGCGGGAGCATATGGCCTTGTGTATCACACATTTTCCGCATCAATGAATTCACTTTATGCCAACATAGTTGTCATTCATTTTATCGTATTTATCACATGAAGCATTAAAAACTGTTTCTGATAATTTGTCCATCGATGGAAATCAACTATGGAATAGAGAATTCGTCTCACAGAACTACCTAGACAAGGACATAGTGTAGTATCCATAAATCATGGAATGTCTTCCAACAATCTTGATGGAAAACCACAGCAAAGTTCAACATAAATTCAACCCACTCGCCCAACGGAAAACCCGAAATACGCACATATGGGAGCCTCCAAATAACGCGCATAATCCTCCAATTACGAAAGCAACACGCTCCAAAACAGCCTCCTAAGCTATGGGTACTGGGCAAAGATGCTCGGGTAGGAAACTATGTAATGTAAAAAACACCACAAGTACCTTGCAAAGTGTATCTGTTCTATGTATGTATGAACTAGAAAATTAACAACCACAGGCAAGATATTCATTTCAGAAAGATGTAGCGATGAGGTCAGTGAAGGGGCATTCGAGGAGCTCGTGGTCGAACAGGCGTTTTTGAAGGGCTCACCCTATATAGAATAGAAATGCATGATCAGTATGTTAAACCAACCTCAGGTGATAGTTTGAGTCGGAATACAAAGCTCTTAGTACCTTATTGGCAATGAACCCAACACGACACCACTACAGTTGAGAGCAGCAATAGCAGATTCAGCCTGCAGGAACCGAGAAAAAAAAAAAATTATTTCCTTGAAATAAACCGAACTGGCCATGGAAAACATAAACACCGCTTGATAAACATTCAATTTCCTTGAAATAAACAAAAAAATCAGACCTGGAGGCTCTCTATACTGAATACAATTTAGCCAACATAATGAAAATCAACAATAAAAATACCACATATCTTTTAAATCCTCTGGCACATGTACTGAGTGTAAATTTCTGAAGTTGGGAAAGGGGCTGACCAAGGCACAATGAACTCAGGTGCGAAAAAAAGGACAATTTATTGAAATAAGTGTAGTGAGAAAGGTGGCTGTTTGTAATTATACTGGAAACTGAGTATGGAGATCATATTCATCTTGATTTGCTATACTGGAAGTTACCTACAGACGACAGGTGATACTTAAACAGTGTTTTTTTCAACATAACAAGCAAGTTGGGTCGACTTTACCAAAATGAATTATTTAACTCCGAAAGCCAGAGCTCAAAAACCAGAGCCAGAGAGTGAAAATATAGTCAGTTGGAGCATGTAAACTTGACAGTCTATAACAGACATTTTCTTTATAAGGTTTTCTACTCATCTAAGAAGTGTCTTGAAAGTAGTGAGTGAAAGGGGCTATCATAGGAGTAATTGAGAAAAAAATCATGGAAAAGTATAAGATGGGTAAAGGTTAAGAACTTCTGTACTACTTTCTTATCGTCTTAAACAGAATCACGTCCTGATATGAACATGCAAACACTGTAATGATGTAACTGCTTGTGTGAACTGATAATAATCAGCCAAAAATCCCTTGGTGGATTTCAGGGTGAAATTCCAGTCTCCCAGAATCATCACTCAGCGTTTTGGTTGCATGTTGTTTCAGACTAAGGTGTGTGAAATACCCATGCTAGATGGGTTAACAATTTTCTGAACTGATACAAGCAAAGTGAATACAGGGCTTGATATAGCAAACCATGACTGGGTAATATACCGTCTTTTCTCTTTAAGTCTACAGAAAGCCATTATATGCTATATGTCATGACAGCCACAAACGACATGACTTGAGAATCCACAAAGAGTAATAAATCTTACTGACAGAAAAACATAAGCAATTCTACAGAAGCCATATTGTCAAGATAGGATTCTCATCCTCACAGAACTTGTTGGTACAATGATGTTCCAATAATTGAAGTTTTTGGTAAAGGTTCATCATAAATAAGGAATACGACTTTGCATTACTACTAGTTACAGCCAGATTGAAATTAATATTTGACAAACAGTTTATGATGCCATGTTAACTTATTTTCTTCACATGCTGGGTATGTAATAAAACGACATACAAAAAGAAATCACATTCTTACATGCACGGGGAAGGGACATATTTTGCCACATGCTGAGTATGTAATAAAATGACATACACGCAGATAAAGAAACTTTTGATATCTAATTCCTGAATTCCTAAATGAGATAACAACTAAAGAGGCAATATGCAAGAATGAAGGGACACGGAGAGAATAAGATGGCTACAATTGAAAGACGGTGAGATTAATATGCCTAATTACCATATAGACTCCTCCTTGTTGCCTATTTTAATAGTCCTTTTCTTTCCTTTAAAAAAATGTAAAGCTGTGGCAGGATAAGGTTCCTTGGCTTGTGTAAATATTCTTGCAGCTCTCCTATTTGACCTTGTTCATGCCCATCACGCTGTTTTTTGTGTGATTGTTTCAGCATGTAAGGTTCCTTAAATGCTAAGGCTTTTTTTAGTGGATACCGAAGTTGTATAATTTTAATACTAATCGAGTAATGGAACAATAAATTATAGATCCAATACTCCCACACTTATAGGAGTATATCATCAAATGTTTAGTGTTTTAAAGGGGCACGGTTTCTGCAAGTCTGTTGTTAGGCTTCACAGGAGACAGCTAAAAGAGTCTATAAACCACTGAATCTGAGCTTAAACAAATTCTATATGTTCTAGGTACTAGACATTGAGGAGCTCCAGTGCAAATGTTGTCTTCGATATTCTTTGGTTGGTATAATTGATAATAGGTACAAGATTTCACCTAATCATGAGCTGCGCCTGAGACTTAATATGCAACAGGGGAGACTGTTTGCTTGGGCTCACTTTGGGCTAAGCTATGTCAGCTTTAGACACTCCTTATTCCCGTTTCCTTTTAAATGAGTGGTTGATGTGCTATTGTCTCTCCTTTTAAATGGGTATAGATAAATATGAATAAGCAGAAAACATAGCTAAATCCACTATGTAGACCCAATGTAGGAAACTGGATGAATCAATAGAAGTCATAAGTCTACTACAAACATCAGTTTTGTTTCACTAAAGGGGAAAAAAAAAGACACTCTGATACAAACGGAACATCCTTACTCCAGTGACATGGAATGAGAAACGATACAAAATATACAATATAAATTAGAGTTCAAGGAATTACCATCACAAATTCAACAAAAGCAATGCGTGTTGAATGATGATAGTCACCAAGCAACCTCAGCCGAAGAACCTGCAATGCAAGCACTTCCTCTCATGTATGCAACAAAATTAACGGAATAATTCTACCAAATCAATTTTCAAGGGAAAAAAAAAGGTATTTGGTTCTCGGCTACATGAGAAAACAAGTACCTCTCCACAAAGTGTTTCAAAGAACAACTTCACCTCTGCTTGTGTGACCTGTTTATATTTCACAAGGAGAACCACAAGATAAATATTAGCACACAAAAGGACAGCAGCGTATTTATCAATAATGATACTGATTAAATAGCATGTGGGGAGTTTTATATAAAATTGATACCTTCTTGTCAACGTTTGCACAATAAACAGTTCTTGCACACATTTCTCTTTCATCTTCAGACTGCAATATCAACCACAAATTGGCAGATTTTGGGTAAGATCTTTGCCCAGAATCCACAGCATGTAGTTTTAGAGATGATAGTAACCTAGAAAATAAGTTTTATGTTGCAGCAAGGAATGAAAACTTACTTTGAAGCCATCTATTGATGCAAATTCAAAAATGCTACGAATTGCATAGTGCACGCGATAAAACAAGCATAAGCCTTAGTAAATGAACTCACTCTAGGCAAAAATGTTGGATTGACAGGTGCGATAGCCGTTTTTGAAGGCAGAACTCTAACTGGGTAAAATCCAAGCATGGTCCCTGACAGAGTCAATGCATTCCTTGCCCCCTCTAACAACATAAAAGAGTCAATTGACTAGCATAGAAACCATAATACAAAAATGAATGCCCAAGGCAGGTGATACAAGAGCATTTAATTTTCACTTAGACACCACCAGGCTTCTCATATTTACTATTATGGGTGCATATTCTCAAATATTGCTATTTAAGTACTGTCGCATAAGAAAAATACATCTGTTCGCGGAAAAAATATCACCTATAAGGTTCATCATTAATGTTTTACATCTCTCGATGTGGATAGAATCTTTCTCGGAAAGGAAAGATAGATAAAGAGATAAACTTAAATAGAAATGCTGGATACTGGATTTGATGGAGCATTACTTCATGCCAAATCATCACAACACTATTAGTTTTGTTAAGTATTAATAGTGTTAGCCGTTATGTAGAGGCAACTAAGTGATATTATTTCTCAAAGGTAGAGGTACCTAAATCACAAATTTGGAAGCATGCTTCTAAAAAAAATGTCACTTCTCATGTTATAGAAAAATCCTTACTACAAGATGGATCACGAATGTATCACCTTGATCAGTGAACTCTATGAATGCGAAGCGAAGCACAGAGTTTGGATCACCACATACACGACAATCAACCACCTTCATCCCAACATGAAGAATCAGTTCAGTGATGATCAACATATTAGCTATCATAACAAATCAAAATAGAAAAAGGAAAAGAGCCAATCATATACAAATCAAAATATATAAATGCAAACCTGTCCACAGTTGATAAATAGAGCGGCCAGTTGTTCTTCAGTAACCTACATGCATCAGCCGCAAAGAATAACCAATAAGTGTACAAAACCAACACATGCAAAATGACGAGAGAGAGAAACAACGGATACCAAAAAAGCATCAATCCCACAAAGTCTCAAACTAACCTGCTGATCAATATCAGATACATATACAGTTCTCCTGATCACATCCTCTCTCTGGGCCATTCTTGTCCTACCATTCATTCTCCTCTTACCCTGACCATGGTTATTCTTCTTCTAGGCAAAAACATCAAAACCGACAATATACTGATGAGCCAAAGCACAACATCAAATCGGAGAAAACAATTATTTAGTAATTAAGAAGCTTAGAAATCTGATAATTAGTTACATACCCTTCGAGCAGGATAGCCATTTCCATTGCCAGAATCACTCTCCGTAACAAGACTATTCATATGATCGAAGGCAACACCATATATAGATTGGAAATTCATCTTTGTGGACGGCACAAATTCCTCAGCCATAGGGTTTAATTTGGACAACATTTCCTCCAATTCCCTAATATTTTTCTTTAGTCCGTCGACGTTCTCTCCATCTATCCCACAATCGATCCCTGTATGTTCCTTATCAACGCCATAGCTGTCGGAATCAGTCAGCACACGATAGTTCTGTCCGCTTCCATCGCTCCCGTAGGTGTCACCATTGCTGCTGTGATTGTTGTCATCGTCGTCGGCGTTGTTGATTTCTTCTACAACAGCACGACTCATAGCGTCAGTGACACTCAATTGAGCATCGTACTGCGATTCGGACACGTAGTTGTAATCCTGATCTTTCACTTTAGGGTTACTTTTCTCACTATCGATCTCTTCATTGAACTTAGTAGGATTCGACTCTCCAAGATCGCCATCGACGTGCGAATCTGTAAGATTCTTTGGCTCAAAGTGTCCGATGCTGGGAGTATCATTCTCAGCCACAGCCATGAGCTCGACCAAATATCACAAGAACACAATACTTCCTAGAAGAAGACTCTTCCTCAAATCCACCTGGAACAATCGCATTTTCTCATGAATCGAGAACAAAAAACATATTCCAAGCATAGGTTGATAAGATTAAACAGTTTGGTGCAGAAAAAAAGTAGAAAATGATCGAAGCAAACCTGATCGAATTACAAGGCACTGCGCATTATACAAAGAAAATAGCTGAGAGATCGATTGAAGACGATAAATATAGAGAGCAGAGAAGAAGGAAAATGCAAATTGTCCTGTTGAAGGTGGGCTCTTTTATACGACTTGCAGAGGAGATTGAATGGGACTTGTTCAGAGAGGAAAGGTACGCGGGGGTTCTTCGGAGAGTCCGTTTAGGAAGAAGGCTCAAGAGGGCAATATATTTGACAACGTACCCAACGGGGCACTCAATTCTTACATATTTTTTTAATCTAACAAATTAAATACTAAATAATAAAAATATAAAAAGTAGACAAAAAGTGGTAGTGATTTCATTTTAAAATAATGGACAAATAAAATTTTCGGCTGCGTAGCCTAGCATGCGTTTATAAATAGTTTATTTATAAATACATATTTGTATTTAGAAAATAATCCAAGATTTTTTAGAAGACTGCACGGAAGGCATGCAAATCCATAGTTGCTATATTGGTAAGATTACACAGCATTCTTGGATATGAATTAAATAAATTTCCAAATTGAAACAAAACCTCCAGATATGTTCTATTGAGACTCCTCTACTTAAACCAAAAAAATATTTAGGGTTGCGCAAAATCGGACCGGACCGATTGACCGGAAAACCGGTCCAATCTACGGTTCATGTTTTCTTGAAAATTCGGGTTACGGTTTGGGTCCGGTTTTGGACCGTATTAAACCGTAATCTGGGTTGGACCGTAAACTGCGAATATCCGGTCCGGATCCGGTTTTTTACCGAAAAACCTCACCAAAATTGCACAATTTATGTACAAACCGGTCCGGTCCGGTCCGAAATATTTAAAATTGCACAATTTAAGTACAAACCGGTCCAACCCGGAACCGGACCTGTTTGGACCGTTTACGGTCCAAGATATTACCAATTACGGTCCACCGATCCGGTTTGGATTGTATGCACAACCCAAAAAACATTCATGTATTTTGAACATTGCTGGCAATTTGTAGTAAGTTGCTCTTTGTTGATAATAATAAACCATATAGTTGTCATATAATCTGATTATGCTTGGTTTGATTACTTATCACTTCTATGACAACAATTGTAAAATGGATTCTTCCAATATCAAAGCAACCAAACAGCCCAAAAAACGACCTAAATCATCTATGCTCTAACATACTACAACACTATTATATGGTTAATAGAGAAAAATTGTATAACAAGTACCTAGTTACTCTAATTTTGAACTTGGACAACAAACTGAGTAATAAAACGCAAAACCAAAGCAGTATCAATATAATTGTAAAATGACTTATCGGAATTGGTCTTGAAGTATCACTTTCCTTTTGAAGTCGGTTTTGAAATTTTGAAAAATGTTGGTTATAACCTTGCTTGATTAGTTGGGATCAATTCTCATTTGAAGTCATTTTTCGAGTGTGGCTTAAACGAATGTTTTGGAAGATGTCGTAGTCACATGTCCATGTTGATTGTATTTGATCATGGTGGTGTTTGAGGTTTTGACGGTCCTCAATCTAGGTGGAGAATGTTCAGCTATCTCGTGCTCTCTCCATGTTTTTGTCAACCTCGAGTGTTCCCCACCTTCTCTCATGGTTTGTTTGTTCCGAATGTTTTTGTTCTTAATGGCCTTTTTCGGTCATTTTGTGGTATTTTCACTATTTTGTTACCTTTTCTCTTTGTTTTTGCTATTTACATGACGGATTGTAATACTTTTGGTATAATAAGTTGTTCGGATGATTTAATTTGTTTAGTTAGATTTAATTTTTGAGTAAATTTTTGGGCAAATTTGGTAAGTAGGCTTTTTTAAGAAACAAAGATACCAAGTAGGCTTTTTTATATTTTCATTAAGAAAATATACCCCAAATTTTATTTTACCGTTCAAACACAATCTAGGGTTTTACCTACTAGCTCTCTCCTCCGCTTTCTTCTCCTTGACGATCCATGGCTGCTATGTGCTTTCTCCTTCCTTCTCTTCTCCCGTACTTCTCTTCTCCCGTACTCCTCCGCCACCGGCCCGCCGCCGCACTAGCCATCGGGGTCCTCCTCCGCCGCCGCCGCACAATCTAGGGTTCCTTGCTTCTCTCTCTCTTCTTTCTACTCTATTGAACTATGAGCTCGCCGTTGCTCTCAGATCTCGCTATTGAGATCCTCATCCCGGTTTCCGCAATCATCGGAATCGCTTTTGCGCTTGTTGAATAGATCAGCATTTGTAGTTTATTTGTCTCTGCTAATGGTTAATCATTAGATTAATTGTTGCTAAATACCTATTTTATTTCCTGTAGAAACTCAACATTGAAAGCTACAATGCTTTCTAGTAATGCTTTCTGGTAATCGTACGCTTGGACATTGCAACCATATTAGGACTTCTAGCATACTTTATAAACTACAAATTTGAGAAAGAAGATGAAGATGCGCAGATTTTTAGGAGATTGAGAAAGCTTCATCTGGTATGAGTTTTCTGGTAGGAAAAACTCATACCAGAAATTATAAAAAATAAAAAATGATCAAAAAAATTTTAAAAAAGTCTGGTAAGAAAATTTCTGGTATGTGAAAAAATTCTAGTATGTGAGAAAATTATGAAAATTCTGGTATGGTAAAATTCTGGTATGACAATATTTTGGTATGACAAAATTCTGGTATGAACTTTTCGTATGATAATTTCTGGTATGAAAATTCTGGTATGAAAAATTCTGGTATGAGAAATTCCGGTATGATAAATTCCGGTATGAGAAATTCAGTCCAGAAAATAAAAAAGAAAATAAAAAAGGCAAGAAAAATAATAAAAGAAAATAAATTCAGTAATTAAAAATTAAAACTTATACTTATATAACAAATAACAAACATTATTTATTCTTTCTTTCTAAATAGAAGGGTTAATATTTTTTACCTACTAATAAATGAAAGTGGTAAATGATTTGGGGTACATTTCCTTTAACAAAAATTCAAAAAGGCCTAGTATGTCAAATTTTGCCAAAATTTTTTGATAAGATTTAAAAAGAGTTCGTAAATAATAAAAACCATAATAATTATGTAGTAGGGTAGATTGGAGGAAAAAAAATGATGATTTTTCCAAAAAGACGAGTTGACAACCAATAAAAAAATGAAAATAGGTTAGCATATAAACGCTTGATAAGTTGGAAGGTTAGTTTTAGAATTTTATCTTATAATCAATTGACAAGAAAACTACAGATTTTAAATGTATAAACCAGATACATTCATCCAGACGAGGATCTAAGGGGGTGGAGGGGACCGTGACCCAACTGAGCTCTCTTAAATATTCATTGAGTATTTGATAAATTAAGAAATATTAAATTAAATCACTGAAAATAAATATGCTTACAAGTTAACTCATTTATGAGTATGTGTATGATGCTTGTAACCACATAAAACAACTAAAAAGTATCCGATTGGCGACGTCACTAGCTTCATTGGAAGAGAATCTTTCCTCGTCGAACTTGTTCGTAACAAGGGAGATTTTTCCAATGGTAAAAGAAAATAATTTCAATTAAAAAATGGAGGACATTTAGATGATGGTTGTCTTAACAACTCAAGCCTCTCATCAAGAAGGGCACCAAATACCTTATCGATTTGGCGAAACACAAAGTTTCTCACGGGAAATGTGAAGACTAGAAGACGAAAATTCGGTTATGAGGAAACTGAAGATATTGAACCTGCCAAAACAGAACGAGAAAAGAACATAATTAACGTAGATGAAACAAGGAATGAGTAGAGATTAAAGTGATAGGCAAACTGAAAAAACTAGACAAGTTAAGGTTGGTGTTTAGAGGTCATAAAGATAACACTGAGGTTGTAAATAAGAGATAAATATGAAGGCGAAGGAATAGAAACAAGAATGTTGCCCATCAAGTGGCGAGTTGTGAGACCCTCAGAATACGAAGAGACCCTGTCAAACAAAAGAAGTCAATTGGGGGTTGATCCATTTTAACGTTTTCTACCCTCAGTCTTATCCATCTTTTGAGAATTTAGTGTAGTTTTGTATTATATATATAGATTCCTTCTCTTTTGTATTTTGAGTATCTACTTGTGTGTTAACATGATATTGTACCAATTCTAGACCTTTTCAAAGCTAAAATTGAGTTATATATCGAATAATGTTCTCAACACACTAAATTTCTCCTCGTGGTTAAGGAAGTCGAGGTCAAGACTAGATTGATTAAGATCTGAGAGTAAAGATACGGAAATATTTTCAAGGTGGAAGAGTAGTTGGCCGACTTCTACTCAATTATCCGAGTTTTTGACTTTCTCCAAAATAATGTGTTTTGATACTTTTCGATTTGTTTCAATTTAGATCGGCTAAATGGTCCCACATGATCGGCCGATTGGTCCCAAACACAACGATTTTCGGACAATTATTTTTTCCTTTTTATCTCTTTTACTTTTGGACTATCTTTTAGTTGTTCCACTTGGACACTTTTATCTTTTACTTGAAACAAATTCTAGCAAAGGAGCTTCCTAGCTCAACCTAGTATTTAAGTGTGAGGCTTTTTTTTTTTTCTTCAAGCAATTGGATTATTCAATTTTAACACATATTTTGAACAAAAAGAGCATTCGGTTCAATCCGGTTCAGTCCGATCCAGTCCAAACCCGGACCGGGCCAGATTTAATCCATACAAAACAAAAAGTTTCAAAATAAAACGGTCTGGACCGGACCGTATTGGACCGGATCGTGGTGGACCGACCCGCGACGGTCCGGTCCGGGCCGTTTGAACAGCCTTACACTCGATCAGATTTGGATTTGTGGGATATTTTTTGGGTTTAGTCAGTTTTCCTCAAATTGGAAAGATTTCCTTCTTATTATGCGGTATTAATTGCAAGATACAAATTACAAATCTGTAAAATATGCCATCCAAGTGCTGTTCCTCAACTTGCACCCGAATCTACCCAACCTGCAAATGACCACTTGGAACCACCCAACTCAAACTCAATAGATCTGACAAGGGCTATATAAATGGCTCCTGAACAACAAGCAACTCTTTTGGCGATGCAATCTGAGTAGGATGAAGTATCTCTTCCCCAAAACACTCTTGCTTGCTTTCAGTTTTACTCTCCGTGGAAGACCAAAACACCAAACTGTAGTTTTCAGTTAACAGGCTCAGTGAACTTAGCTTGTTCTTGGAGCTCTTTGTAGGAATCAACAAGGTTTTGAAGCCTAGCAACAAACTCAATCAACATAGTAGTGAAAGTAGCAAACGATAGAGCGCTAGCACTTTCGAATGTCCGGACTTCCCGTGCATTCAGTACTTGTTCTCCCTCTACAGATAACCGTGATGGCCATGCGGTCAATCTGTTATAAATATCACCAGATGAGTCCCTTACGGAGTAGGAAGGAGTAAAGCTTATATGGGGATTTAGCTGATCATATTTTGGCAATGTCGGAACAGATTTCCGCGATTGTAAGAAGTCGCTGGGAGTTTCCATTACAGGCCTTCTTTTGTACTCATTTTCCTTGGCATCAGCAAAGCTCTCTGTGTCCTTGAATACCTTGGACTGGGTTTTGTATTGCCAGGCCTCATAGTTTATGAAACGATACGATTTCTGATCAATCAACATTTGCAACTCCTCAGCTGCCTTGTGAACATCTACCAAAATGTTTCCGGGGCTTAGCTTCTCCATCTTTCTTACCTTTTCACCGATTTCTCTTAGAACTTTAGCACCTTCAACGCTTACATTCTTAATCTCCTTACTGAACATTTGCCTTAGCTCTATTGGTGCCTGTAACACAGCCAAGTATGAAGTATCATACGATTGGACGTAACAGCTCAAGTATATGCATAACTGAAGAAGACCAATATACCTGGATTTCAGAAAGCATACATCCATGCATAGCCATAACCATAAAGGCGCAATGTCTTAAAGCACCACTGACTTTCAGGAAGAGGTTCCAAGGGTATTTGCACATCCTGTAACGCCCATGCGGTGGCTCCCACGTTGCAAATGTCATCTGCAATACAACAAATCAACTCAAAAGGAAAAGTTAGCATACTAGAGCTGACAAACAATTTGTATAACAACAGAGATTAGGATTTTGACATCAGCATAGCTTCCTGATTAGCAAACATACATATAAGAAAGGAGCCATATGAAATATCATTTACTGTTCCATTCTTTAATCAAATAACAACCAGAAGAAATGAGGGTATGTCACTGGACAAATGCAGAAGATTTATATAACAATTAAGAAGCTATGTGACTAGAAATTGTTCAATACGATCTAAGTTCTTATTCACTGAAGTAATGAGAGTCGGACAAAAGCTTTAGAGTATCATTTTAGGACACTAGAACAAAACCCGTTTTCACTGATGCTTTTTCTTAATATCAGACTTTAAATAAATAAAAAAAAGCATGTAGAACTTCTGCACATACCAAACTCTCTTCTTGGCTGGCAGATTGAACCACTGATCTGTACCCAGTATACACTGGATCATTTGAAGCTTGGTAAATAAGAATTTTTGAAGACGCCCTTTCATACTCAACACGCTCCAAGTAACTATTGATGCATCCTAGTCAAAAATCACAGAAGACCCAATAGTATCAAACATCATGCATTTTTGTAAGGAATTGCATTAACAAAAAGCAGTTGACCATTATATGTGAGCGTAACCTTCTAAGGAAGTAGCAACACCATCGAAATTTTTCACCACCAATTTGTGCAAATCCTCACCAGACCAAATGGGGTATATGAATGTATTGATAACAACACAAACAGCAGCACCAATTGCTATTAGCACAAGTCGGGTTAAAGCAGTTCCGACAAAGTCTGAAGTACCAGATATGAGCACAATACAGTAAGTCAACAAGAAAACCCTGAAGCCATATTCATACTCCTTCAATGTCGAATACTGTTTCACATAGCTTGCCATAAATCCTTCATTTGGGGAAGATGAATGCATAAATTTAGTTAGTTGACGGAAATATGTAAGAAAAAAAAGGACTAAATGCAATAAATAACACATTATTCAGGATGAACAACTAATAAAAAGATTTGGTCATTTGTTCCAAAGTAACACAAACTATTGAGTTGTGTTACTCATACTGGGAGTGTAAATAATGCTGGAAAGCTGCATCATATTTTCCCAGAAACATAAGTTGCCTTGATATGCCACGTCTTATTAGGGCCCTTGTCTATGGATCACGAAATATTCAAATGTCATTTCCGGTTGACTTATATATAGCACAATGCCAAAATATTGTGTTATTGTTGAAGAATTTGTTTATTTTATTTGTTGCATTTGGGGAGGCATAGCATGACTAAGTTTTTTTTGCAAGGGATATAGTACCTGCAATGAATATACTGATAACGATTATGGGTTCTTCCAATACTCCTGTCAAAGCAGATAACTCTCCAATACCCACAGAAAGTGCTCCAGCTGAGAATGTTCCCAGAGCACGATTGAATCCTTTGTTGAATGTTGCGCCTAAAAATAAATATCTAACATCAAACTTAAACGAAAGTGATAATCACTCATCAGAAAATAATATCATTGTGCAACTTGATTTACACAATTCCTTTAACATCACATGAGTTTCAACAGCAATTCTAGGAATTCATTTTACAAATTCAGCAATTAAGCACTTGCAAATTAACATACATTGCAACATTTATACAGCAAAACTGACAATCAAAACTAGTATTAAAATGTCCATCAAATAAAGAAGAAAAAACGCCTGAATGACTGAACTGCAATGCTCTAACAAAATTGCACAACTAATACTTTAGATCATCACAAAAAACATGCTTACTGAAATAAATGCTAATCCAGGGTAAATGAACTGATTTACCCCAAAGCAATTAAGCACCCTTGAATAATCTTTTTTTTGGTGGAAAGCACCCTTGAATAATCTTATACCACAGAAACAACAGCCAAACATAATGATGAGAGCTGGGGGCCGGGAACAGGCTAGAGGCATGCCATCTAACAGTTGGTTGGACACTTTAACTATTCGAAAAGATGAAGCATAGCGAAAGAAACATATTCACAAACAGTTCGTGTGCAATCATAAACCGAAACAAATGAAAACCAAAGCCAAGCAAAATCAAACTGCCCGCTGTTGACGAACCTTGAAGAAGAAAAAATAAACACAGGCCTGAACTTACCTATGCTGAACTCAAAGACAACAACGACAGTCATGATAGCCCAAATTGAGTAAGAGCTGATACTTTCCGGCTCCTTGAGGAAGATAAGCAATGATATGAGAGACAGAGCAAGGCCAACTTTCACTGCAAACACCACCTTACGAGGATCCGAGCGGCCCATCTCATAGGCCTTGATGGAAGTCTGTCGAACCTGAAGGCATAGCTGTTGGATCTTATCCCATGCGGACTTGAACAAATTGCGTTTGGTGGAGTCGTCTTCCACGCCGTCGGATCTCCCAAATCCAAGCTCGGAGTACTCTTTTCTGGTGAGTAACCTCTCCTTGCTCCGCCATAGAGAGGAGCCCTGCCTTTGGATGGAACCCATTTAGTTGCGGGTGTTTCAAATGTGGAATGTTCTTCGACAGAATTGCAGTGAAACCATGGAGGAAGGAGAGAGAAATACAGAGGAATAGACGTTGCTTAAGACGTGTAAATTGTGTTATGTTTGGTGTAAAATATAGAATCCGAGTAGATTTACTAAAATCTCCATCAAAAAAATATTAAAACTATAAAAAAAAAACTTGTAAAAGTTATTTTTGAGCAACTATTATCTTTGCAAGATTGAAAAAGACAATCTTTGAAAACTAAAAATAAATAAAAATAATTTGCAGGAATATTGATACAATTCATTGAATCATATACATCTAATGATAAAAATTGACTCTTTGATGTGACCCTATGTATGAAGTGTTGAGGAACTTCACGTTAAAACTCAAAAATGGTGGTAGATCCATCTTATAATATTTTTTCACAAAAAAATATAAGAAAGAAAATAAATTGTTAAAAAATTACATAAAAAATCAAGTCATGTTAGCAAGAATATTCTTTGTTGTACTTGTATCTATATATTGTCTATGCATATAGTATATTCGTTTAATAATATTAAATGGCCTCAATTAGCAAACAATGTGGTGATTCATGCATATACTTCCAAACTTGTAAGTAGATCAAAGCAAATTTGTATTACAAATTGTATATCTGTTTAATGGTGTAAGAGAAATAATATAAGTTCTATTTATTTTAATTAAAAATTTATCTATGAGGATAAATTTAAAATGGGGTAATTAAGAATACAACAAAAATGGACTCAATCATTGTAATAATACACAAATATTACTTCAATATGTTTAATTTCATATACTGCTCTAAGCCATGCCGCACTATTAATTTTAATATATCCAATTCATGTAAAAAAAATTTACTAAGATAAAATTGTTGATTTTTTTTTTATTGTGAACAGCGATTCGAAACACACGTTTTTTAGTGGATCGAAAGATCGAAAAAAATTTGCAGACGGATTAACCGTAATGAAGAACCACAACAATAGGAAGAAAAAAAAAAACACAAAGATACATCTCTCACCAAAGAGATCTCCAATTGAAAGTAGTATAATCCCGACTCCAAAGGAAAGTAGGATAATCCACTCGAAACATTACCAAAACAAGCATCAAACTAAAAAGATGACACTGCAAAACGTCTTGACATATAAAAGTGTTTATCTTTGATGGTTAATGATTAAAGATTTATGAGAATAAAATTGTTAATAAAAAAGTTGTTCATAAAATTTGTTGAGATTTTTTTAGTTAAATCATAAATTTGTTCTTTAATAACGAAAATCGGTTAAGTCAGTCTACCTCTTAAAGGTAGTTCAACCTAAAACATCCTTTCAGATGAGAATACAAAATTCAGGATCATCAGAAAAAAAAAAAAAAAAAAAATTTGGTGTTGGGTGTCGAGATTCTCAATTTTCCATATGGATCAATCGGTCACCAACACAGTTGGTTTATGTAAAAATATGTCTATATGGATATCATTAAAGAAACAAAGATCCAGGAGTCAAATAAATCATCTCGACCTCCCACGAACAACGCCACAAACCAGGAGTGTTTTGATAACACACAAATCATTACATTCAATTTTGATCTATTTAATCTGCAATCTCAAAGTTTCTTGCAAGTCAGATTTATGAGCAAAAGATTCAATCTTTATTAATGAGTTGAAGTTGTTTTTTCGAACATCGAGGTTAACCACCATTCCATTGTAATTTTAAATCACAAAATTAATGAATGTTACCGTCAAAATTAAGTATTTGAAAATGGGATTTTGGTTTTTTTGTTTTGAAATCATAAATTTGTTGAGTTTGACTTACCTTTACTTTCACCTTTGGTTTCTTTTTTTTTTTCTCACTTGTTGCTCGCTTGTTGCTCGCTTACCTTCTTCTTCTATGTAAATAGGAATTCCGTATAAATAAGATTTATTTTGTTAGGCCTCATGACGCATGAAAAGAATAATATTATTTTAATTTGAATCTTATCAGTATCACATGTAGGGGCGACAGGTTACACGTGTATAGCAGAAAATGAAGATACAAAACCAGATTTTCTTCTGTTTGATGGGTTGTTCAGGTTTGAAAGGTAGTTAGGAACCACAGGATAACAACAACCATTCTCGTATCTAAAAAATTTGTGATCTTTTTCCACCTAAAATACACAATATAGACTATATTTCTAAAATTGATCCACAGTAGCACAATACAGACAAATCTCAGATCAACAACACACAGATCAAACTCACACATAGCATAATAAACAACTTTAATTGCTTCTCTTTCATCTAATCAGTTTGCTGGTGTTTTTCTGCAGGATGAGGGTAGAATTGCAGGAACCTTTCTTGTTACTGCATTTCCTTCTCTTCTTAAACAGCCCCTTAATAAACCCGAACCCTCCCGGCTTCTTACTCGCTGAGACTATAGTTATGACGCGACCTGGAGTCGTATCATTCTTCACATCTCTCACAGCAACCGCGTCATTTTCAGTGTCGGCATTGTCAGCTAGCATTCTGTCAAGTAAGGAGCAGTGATGATGGTTCGGTTTCTCCTTATTGATCATTTGCTTGCTTTCCTCTTCACCATTCTCCTTGATCATAACAGTATGATCCCCCAATGTTAATGTTTGCTCTGGTTTAGCTACAGCTTCAATGCTGTTATTTGATCTTACACCAACTCCATCTTCTTCAGCGTCCGGAGTCCCCTTTCTTGAGACACTGCAATCAGGAATTCATGTTGTTCCAACTTTTAACTTGTTTTCTGTTAATGATCTATCAAAAATTACAATAACAGACAAAATGTTGCTTGCATTTTTACATCTTGTTATTATTGTAAGAAGTAAGTTGGAATCAAGAATCGGAATGGAATAAGGAATTAGAATAAACCATTCCTGATACTTGGTCCTTGGTGACTTATTCCAATTCTTTATTTCATTCAGATTTCCGATTCCAACTCCATTTGTAGTCATACCAACGAGCCCTTAATTTATGGAATCCGAGTTGAAATGCGTCATTCCATGGAATCATTCTCATTCCAAGCCTTACCAAACCCGAGGTATTGGTATGACTCATTCCGATTCTGATTCCGGATTCCATGGGAATCGTACCAAACCAGCCCTAATGGTTAATCAAATGCAGATCATTCAAAGTTTCAATTGAAATACCAGATAAACCCAGTTTAAATGGCAAGCAAATACATTCATACATTAAAAACAAATCTTACGTTTCAAGTTGAAGCTGAAGCTCAAGACAGGTTGTTTCAAGCTCTTCACACAGCTGATTCTTGTCCTCCAATTCAATTTCCAAAGAGGAAAGCTTCTGCATCATGGAATTTTTCTCAACCTTGGTAACAGTAAGCTGGGTGTCAAGTTCTTCATTGATCAACTTCAGATTCTCAAATTGATCTTCACCAATTCCATTTGAATCCTTTAGATCCTCCATCTCTTCCTGAAACCTTCCAATGCTTTCTATCGCTTCCTCGAGTTGGGTCCTCAGACGATCATTGTCCTCCATAACCGAACTTAACTTTGTCTCGAATTCTTCATTGGCAGATTTCATGCTCCTTAGCTTATGGTTCAACCATGTATTTTCTTCTTGCAGATCACACTGAATCTTAATCAGCTTTCCCATCACATTTTCAGATTCAGCAGAAGTCATGTCAAGTTCACTTTCGCTTTTCGATCTATCTAAACTGAAATGCTTCCTAACCTTCCCTCTCACACCAGAAGCATCATCAAGAGTAATGCACTTTCCAACAGCCCATTCTATCATAACTGTCAACTGCATTACAAAATCTTCGAGACTATAGCTTCCATTCAGAACAAGGCTACAAGAAAGTACAAACTTTCTTAGGATTGGAACCAACTCACAGTTCCTCCAACGGAACACATGAACCGAATAGTCACGGTTAGAATCTGAACACCTTGTGCTAGTAGCAACCAAAGAACAAGGGCTGATTTCTTCAATTAGCTCTACCATTCGACATATTGACTCGTTAAGATTGCCTTCACTTTGTTTCTTTTGTATTTCTTCCCTAGGATTCACAGCCTGGTCTGATGATAACAACCTTTTGATCTCTTCTAAAAGCTCATTAACGCTTCGGTTTGATGCTAGATGCTCATCTAGTATCACATCAAGTACATTCCAAGGCCAGTGACCGTGCTTTCGTGTTGATATCTCCTCAGTATCAATCGGAACAATTTGCTTGGCCGCGATGATCTCTCTCAAAGCCTTATTATCCTCTTCGACATCACACAGCCGGTCAACAAGGATATCAATCTTTCTACTGTAGTTAGCCGACGAGTCCTTAGCAACCAAAGCTCCATTCACAGAATTCAACCCTCCACTTGAATTCATGTCATCTTTAACATGACCCTGAAGATTTTTCTGCACAAGAAGGTGTAGCTGTCGACACTCGTCTTCCAATCTCTCTACCTTATCCGAACTCTCCATGCGAACCACGAGTTCCCTCTCAAGTGCACAGCACTCACATTTGAGAAAAGCGTTCTCCTTCTCTACCGAATCAACCCTGTCAATCAAAGCCCCCAGTTCATCGTCCAAGTGTAGCTTATCTCTCTCAAGCTGCTCAATCAGCTCCTGCTTACATGATAGTAATCTTACGAGTCTGTTATTCTCGACTTTCAGCTCTGTCTCCAGCTCCAGCTCTTGGTTCTTCTGAAGAGAGTTTATCTGCTGAATGCAGTCCTTCAATGCAGCATCTAAACAAGCCAATCTCTCTTCTTCCTCCAAGTATGCACCTGCCATTGACCCCACAATCGCTCACCTATGTTTCCTCAACTGCATCAAGCAGTCCTTGTTTTCTTTGATTCCGCGAACCCTAAAATAGGGGCATTTTTAGCAATATAACCCCTCCTCCAAGTATACTATCAATGTCAAATTTGATATTCAAAAGTCAAGGGTTTCGTGTTCAAGGTATAATTTTTCGAAGGAATTGGGGAAATCAAATTTGGGATTTATGATTTGGAACAACAACAATCACAGTTTTGCTACTTTGCAATTACGTGGTTGTAAACAACATGCAATGCCTACTGTAAGGAATTATGGAAAGCTCAAACCAATTCAGCGAATATCAAGGAAATTAATTACTTGTAATACAAAACCCAGGAATGACAAGGAGAAAACGAAAGAAGGAAATAGGAGCAGATAAAGATACTGGATGGAAATAGAAAGAACCTGGGCTAGACTGGCTAGTGTTGCTCCATGAAAGCTGTTACTGTGAAAAATCAGGAAGCAATGGGAGTTGCAAGGTACATTAGGAAAGAGGTGATACAGAATTGAGGGTGAAGTAATAATGAGAAAGAGGCCAAATCCTCCACCAAAAGAGCCGTTAAAAGCAGAGAAAGGTGGGTCTGGGAATGGAGATAAAGATGACGGTGATTGAATTTCCCCGACCAGAAAAGATAGAGAGCTGTGTGCAACGGATCCTCTCACTTTTGAATTTTTGCATTACAGTATACTGTATAGTGTATACGCTAATAAAGATGTTAATAGTAGATACCTAAAATTCAGTTAGTCACTACTCACTAGTTTATATTTAACTGTACTATTAAATTATTGGGTTTGAACTAGATAAAATTTAAAATTTTGTTGAAAATGTGTGAATTGGGTTGACTCCTCATGTTCTAGCCTTATTCACGTTATCGAACTGGATCATATGCACCTAATTATGGGTTTTGTCAATTTTCTTTTCGGATTTATCATACAAAAACTAAACAATATAAAACAATTCAACATAAATTTGCAATCTAGTTAGGGATGTTTTTGGTGGGACAAAAAAAACGTTGTTTGATAGTGTTTTCATGAGTGTGTTTTTGTTTACACTTGTATTTTTTTTAAAAGCCTAATGAATGTTTGTTAGGAAAAAAAGGAAACACTAGTGTTTGTGTTATCAACAAACTCAGACACTGCATATATATATTCTCTAAAAACCTATGCAAATCTACGTTTTACACTTACTTACAAGTCCTAACACATATTTTAAGTTACCAAACTTCACCCCTCGCGATTTCAAGTCTAGAAGTCCCACCACCACCCGTAGCTACTCGGGTGCTGCTCCGACAAACTATCTGATTGAATGTTGTGTCATTCCACGTCCGAGGTCAGCGAGCTGCAAGCTGGCTCCACCATGGCTAAGAACTCCGCCCTTTCTTCCTCCATGGCCAAATAGCTTGTGTTCATGCAATCAAATCCTCCAATATCGGCCATTCGGGTTTCCCTCCTCTACTTCAACACATGTACTCTTCATTTTCTTTTTATTGTTGATGTTGTGGATGAGCTCAAATTCTTGATCAATGGTAGTTATAACATAGCTTCCAATATCAGGAACACCGAGTATGGTATCTTCTTAGGTCTCCCCTCATAAAATCTTCATATTTTGCACCTATAGAAAGTATCGCAAAAATTAAACCATGGTCACGAAGATAGATAGCCCGTCAGTGGATCACAATTCTAGACTGATGATTAAGATAGCCCATAATCCTAGCTTGTAATATTCAAAAGCAATCTTTTCAAACCAAAAGGGTAACTTAACATATAAATTTCATTGGATCTAACCCTAGTGTACTCAATCAATCAATTGGCAAAGAACCAACAAGAATTCCATTCAAATTCATATGCTTTACTACTTCAACTATATGATTAATTTTGTTAGAACCAGAACCAGTGTACTCAATCAGTCAATTGACAAAGAAGACAAACATGCTTCTTTTGAAGTCAACTACGAAACATAGTAATAAATGTCCTATAAAAACATTAGATCTATCAACGTAAATATAAATGAAATCGGGAAAAAAAAATGGTAAAACATCATAGAAATCTTCAATTGAAACTAAAACAAAGAAAATTAGAGCTAAGTTCATAAACAATCGATAAGAACCCTAGAAAAGGGTTTAAAATGATGGGGGAAAAATCTCTCCAAAAATTGAAAACCCCAATCATGGATTATGCAACTACAAGCAAGAAGTGTTGAAAGATATCTTCAATTGAACCCAATTTCACACAATCCCCCTTTATATACACATAGTCAGCTAACTCAAAACCAAAATTAGCAAAAATCAACATTGCTACAAAAGAAATTAAATCCGATATGAATAACGTAAATAAATCCCTCAAAATTGAACCCAATTTCACACAATCCCCCTTTATATATATTAATCCGATATGATAAACGTAAATAAATCCCTCAAAATATTTAATGTAAACCGACCCATATAATTCCGGGACAATTATTTTTAACAAAAAAAATAAATGAACTCCAAGTTTGGTTAGTTTTTGATCTCTATTTTACGTTAAATATTTATGTTAAATACTCTTGAAGTTTTATTTTTTGGGACGATTTTTTCTTTTTTTAAAGGATTATCACTCCGATTTATTTATGTTAAATATTTTGAGGGATTTTGTTATCCCATATCGATTAACTACTAAGGTTGACGGTGTTAGAACTTGTATAAATAGAGAGTCTAAAGATTATATAAAAGTATAGTCTATTATTCATATCTGATTAATATATATTATGTGGGATTGTTAACCTACAATTATATGAGTCGGTATTGTCGTAGTAATTGTGCCCCTCAATTTTTTTTTGATGCAATTTTTTTTTCTTTTTTTAAGTATTATTAGTCTGATCTATTTACGTTAATTATTTTTAGGTATTTGTTATCCACCTCAGCAATTAAAGTTGATAAATAGGGAGTCAAAGATTATACAAATAATACATTTTTTGGCCTTTTAATTAACTTCAAGTATAATTATTATTATTCATACCGGACTAATATATGTTATGTGGGATCGTTAACTTACAATTATTTGAGTCGTAACATCGGACGTTGAAATCATTTGTATAATTTTAAACAAATTCGTAATTAAATTTATTTTTATTCTGTTTAGAAAAATCAAATAAATAGTTCCCTAAAATATATATTAAGTAATCGTGCCACTGAATTTTATATTTTGGGACTATTTCTACTTATTTTTGTAGGATTACTAGTATGACATATTTACGTTCAATATTTTGAGGGATTTTGTTATCCCACAACGATTACCAACTAAGATTGATGGCTTATATAAATAGAGGGTTAGAAGATTATACAAATGATACATTGAGGTATAAATATAAATATACAATTCTCTAACAATAATCTTTTTAATAGATTTTTAATCACGTCCTTTGATTTAAAAAAAGGTATAATTTAATTTTCATAAATGTTAGTCATATTAGTTAATAAAAATGATTGAGTTTAGGTAAAATATCCAATACATGATATATATATAAGTGAAAATATCATTTTTATTAAAAATATCGAGAAAAATTGGTGTAGGAAAGCCTTTTTTATATCATAGAGACAATCTAGGCCCCTCCATTTTTCAGCCAAAAAACAAAGGTAAATGAAATTAAAAATTTCTTAAATAAGAGAATCTATTTAAGGGTCTTTTATTAAGGAGGATAAATAACTATTAAAAATTAAAAGATAAACTAAATTAAAAAGATAACTGAATATTAATTGTGGGGATCACTCTCAATTAAAAAGATTCTCTTCCTTAATTAATATGGTTGTTTTTTTAATTAAATAAGGGAAATGAGAGTGGTCCCCCACAAATTCTGTACATAATTTCACACGCAAATTATGTACATAATTTCACACGCAAATTATGTACATAATTTCACACGCAAATTATGTATATAATTTTCACACATAACACAAATTATGTAGAAAATTTTCACAAACAACACAAATTCTGTACATAATTTGCGTGTGAAATTATGTACATAATTTGCGTGTGAAATTATGTACATAATTAACGTGTGAAATTATGTACAGAATTTGTGGGGGACCACTCTCATTTTCTTTATTTAATTAAAAAACACCCATATTAATTAAGGGATAGAATCTTTTTAATGTTAAAACTAATTCCTTAATTGTAGGGGACCACTCTCATTTTTCTTTTTTATTTAAAAAAATTAAGGGAGAAAATCTTTTTAATTTTGAATAATTGTAGGAGATCACTCTCATTTTTCTTTTTTATTTTAAAAAATTAACATCTTTTTATTTTTGAAAGTATCTTAAATTATTTTAGATTTTATCTTTTTCTCAAAATTACAAGGGGCCTAGTTAATTCGCATTGAAACATAATGACCCACTTAATCTACATTTATACAATTAAAGTCTACTTACCTCTTTTACTCAAAAATATCTAATACATGATACATAAAAAGTGAAAATATAATAATTTTTGTTTAGACAAAACCAGCACAAGGTGCGGGCAATAAACTAGTATCTTACTAAAACAGAACCCACTCTGTCCACGTGTCAACGCCTAAGGCATGCCACTCTGTCCACGTGTCAACGCCTAAGGCATGCCACAAAATACTTTTTTCAATATATTTACAGATATGTCACAAGATATTTACAAATTTGCCATTTTTCTTATACAAAATAATTTCTATAAACATTAATAAACAGTCACCAATATATTTATAGATATTTTTTTTGACTAAGACGGGTAATAGATTAGGAGTAGTCAACGTCTAATAGTTGACCATCCTGTGACATCCTTTCGGATGATAACATCAATCGATGTCGGGACCTTCAAGCTATCCACCGCGTCGTCCTGACCAGGAGAGCCAACAGCAGGACCGTCATGACCAAGTGTTGCTAGCTTGTCAGCAACACCGTTGATCTCTCTAAAAATGTGGTTGATTTGAACCTAATTAAAACCTGCGAGTAAGATAGAAATATCCGTAATGCTAATATCCAATTCCCATGGCGGCTTCCAGATTTTTTTCACGGAATTAATAATTGTAAGGTTATCCCCTTCAATATCATTCTTAGTCTAAGATGTTTTGCTTTTATAATTCCTATTTCAGCTCATATGCTTCTGTTTGAAGGACAAAAATGTCACCGCACTTTTCGTAGTCAAGTGCAATAACTGAAGCATTATGATCCCTCAAGATGTATCCAAAGGTACTTTGACCATCATTTCGTTTTGATCTATCAAAGTTAAGTTTAACCACTATTGGAAGTGGCGCAGACCATTTAATGTTCCTCATTTTCCTTTTCTTATTAGTTTTTGTTTTTACTTTCTCATCCTTTAAGTTTTTCCGGTCCAATAATGGTGAGTCAATTATATGTGAGATGCTCATAATTTTCTCATTGTCAAAAATATGCTTATTTCTCATGAACCATACATTCCACCAAGTGACGAGCAAGCTGGTAATTGAAGAGTCTTCTAGCTTTGTTCTAACAAGGGACATAACTTCCCTTAACTTCTTATTAGTCATATCAATGCTTCGTAGGAAGCTTCTCGCATCGTTGTTAGCTATGTTGTCCATGGTATATGGGTAGTTGAAGAAAATATGTTCTGCGCTTTCGTACGGGTGTTGACAAAGAACGCAGGACATATGTGTAGAAACCTTTTGTTTTCAAGGTTTTCCTTGGTTGATAGACCGTCCATTACTAGTTTCCAAGTAAAAATTTTGACCTTGGGCATGATGTCTATGTTCCATATCCACGAAATGTCATGTTGTCCTATGCTGTTTTTTTTATACAGGAGGGAGAGAACATCTTTTGTACGAAACCAACCATCCTTACTCGGAGCCCAATAGAGTTTATCTTTAATGTCGCTGATCGGGAGCGGATGATTTATTATATTGTTGATAGTATTTGGACTGTTCAGCTGGTTTTTCAAATTTTCTATCTTCACATGGTCCCATTTCTTGTTTGTAATGAGGGTGCTTATTGTGTCCTCGGTATTGGTTATTGATTCTTTGTTTAATATTAGTTGTTCTAAGGGGCGATCTTAAATCCAACGATCCTTCCATATCCTGATAGTTTCTCCGTCACTTACATTCCATTTAATTCCTTGTTCGAAATCTGGGCGTAAGTTTATTAGTTTCTTCCATTGCCATGACATATTTTTGCCCAGTTTGTACTTCCACAAGTGGCTCCCCTTTAGATATTTTTCCTCAATAATTTTAACTTAAATATTGTCTGGTTCTGCCATGATTTTCCATTGAAGTTTCATTTATAACGCTTTATTCATATCTTCAACTTTTCTTATCCCCCCCCTTTTATACATTGGTTTACAGATGCTGTCCCAACTTATAAGAGGATGGTAATTTGGTCCTTTATTCCAGAAAAATTATCTATTAATTTGATCTAATTCTTTGTGTATGGATGATGAGAGCATAAAGCTTTGTATTATGTAATTGGGCTTCACATTTAGGTTAGCTTTAATGAGCACCATTCGTCCTTCTTGAGATAAGGAGGATGCTTTTCATTTGGTTAACTATTTCCTAGAACTTTCGATGACGTCTTCAAATAAAGATTTATTTACCCGTCCATTGATGATTGGGCGACCCAAGTATTTTTCCAAACTTTTGCTCGGCAAGATACCTGTATTTTATTGTATCATTCTTTTTGCTTGATTTCCCTATGTTTAGAAAGCCGATTTATAGTAGTTTACTTTTTGTCCAGAGACTTGACGATATCTTGTCAGGATATCCAGAACTTTGTTGCATGCCTAGTTAGTTCCTTTTGCAAAGATAATGATGCCATCCGCAAACACTAAGAATGGGATAGTAGTTCCCGCTCTAGTGATAGGGAAACCAATGTTTTTCTTATCCTCAATATTAGCTTTCTGTAGATTTCTGGCCAGTAATTCCGCAACTAGGTTGAAATTTAACGGGATAAGGGGTCACCTTGTCGAAGCCTCTAGTAGGGTGGAGGATTTTAGTCGGGTTGTCATTGATTAAAATAGAGTAGGAGGTTGTCGAAATGCATTCTTTAATCCATCCTATGAATTTTTCTGCAAATCCGAGTTTCTTGAGAATGACAATGATACAAGGTCATTCCACCCTAACATTAGCTTTTTCCATATCAAGTTTGATGGCCACATAACCTTCCTTGCCTTTCTTTGATTTGAAGCCGTGAAAAATTTCATGGGCAATCATAATGTTGTCGTGGATAGATCTTTTTTGAGTGAAAGCACCGTGATACGGGTGAATTAGCTTGGGGAGGATTTTCTTAAGTCTATTTGTTAGGATCTTTGCAATGACTTTATAAAGCGTTGAACAAAGACTGATAGGCCTGTAGTGTGATGTTAGTGATGAGTTTGAAGGCAATAAATGTGTGATTAACGTGCTTGAGGATTTTTCCAGTTATGTAGAAACTCTTAACTGCGCGGATGACATCCGGGCCCACGAGGTGCCACTACTTTTGGAAGAAACCTGCTGGTATACCATCAGACCCCGGAGATTTATCACATCCAATCTCAAAGGTTGCCTTTTAATGTCCTCATTTGTGAAGGGCCCAGTCAACATACTATTATCTCTATCTGTAATTTTATTTTGTAAAATTTTAAGTTTTTTTTGGAGCTCAACTGTATTTATATTTGAGGCTTTGAATTTAGTTTCATAATCCAAGATAAATTCATTCTCAATTTTAATATATTTATAGATATGTCACAAGATATACACTTAAATATTTAGTTAGAACAATATTAAAATTTTAATGTTTTTAATTATCTATACAATTAGTTTGTTTCTTTCTTAATAAAAGTAGTATTATAGTTAATTTGCAGTCAAAATAGTCAAATTTTACCATCATTTTACTTTTTAAAAACTTATATGTTATTTTTAAAATTAATTCAATCTTTTTTAAATAATTTATTTATAATAAATAACTAAATTTTAAAAATTATATTAACAATAATTTTTAATATACATTTAATTATGTCCTTTCATTTTGTAATTTTTAAATTTAATCTCAGTTAGTTAATAAAAAATGAATAAACTTAGATAAAAAAAGTTTTTTTTTAATCTTAAATATTTTTCCTAAATTAATATCCAATATATAATATATAAATTTAAAAATATAATACTTTTTGTGTTAAGACAAGGCATTATACTAGTTCTTAGTAAAGAAAACATTTCCACTTTGAATCTCCTCCTACCACCTAAATGAAAGAGCTGAGTACCCTCTCCAATCTAATGGATTGTATGCCCAAAATAGTGAGAAATTTGTGCGGTTTCTGTTCTCCATCGAGTATCCAAGTAAGCAAAAGGCGAGTAAAAATGGCCTGCAACTGGAAGATGAAGGTGAAGAAAATCAAAAAGCTGATGAGCTTTCAAAAAAGGCGAAACATGCCTGGAATAGGAGGAGAAAGGAAAGAGATAAAGAGGGGGCGAATCATGGAAGATTTGTGCTTCAGATTAGTTGTTGGTGTCCGGCTCCGATTTGGTTGAGTGGATCTGTCAGTCCGAATCTCAAAATCAGGTTTGAATCTCTTGCCCCTGCACACTTAATCGTGAACCCTAGAAATTGACTTGAATCAAGAGTATTTGATATGCCTTTTTTCTCTGATGACGAAACGAGCTGGGTGTTTGCTAGTCCTAGAACAACACTGAATCTGATAAGGACTTAAGTTGCACAATTATGGTATACTCTGAATTCCGGCGAGGCCAGGTATACTACCTTCCTCCCTGTGACTGACCATGATACTCTGAGTGTTGATTCTTTGTTTGCTTTGATTCTCTTTGCTGTTGACTGTAACCATGAGTTTGATCTTGTCTGCTGGCATGAAGCCCTTTTAGAAGGGTATCATGTTGCTTACCTAAACATATTGCTCACTCCGTGGTTTGCTAAACCAGGAGTGGAACTGAGTAAACGCTACTATAAAATGAACTCACATTCCCCAGTAGCAATCCAAACTAAACATATATACATTGCTAAGGTTATAGAGAAGTTAAGTATGAGTGATAGGAACAAATCCTTCAAAGAAAAACTGTGTGAGATCCCAAACAACCCTTCCAATGAAAATCCAGGAAAGTATTTGGTTGCTAATAATGATGCCCAAAACGAAGCTAACGAGAACAACACTGATGAAGCAAGTCCAGGGGAGTGCAAGGTTGAGCAGAAGCCTATGATGAACAAATCAAAGAAGGGGAAAAAGATCCTGGATGAAGAGGTCAACCTTGATGAGTACCTTCAAATGCTATCCAAGGTGAAATCCGACTTCACCAAAATCAGGGAATCCTCTCTTATGGGTAGAATTTTTGGTATCCCACTTGAATTTAGCAAGGTACGTACTAAGCTCCTGTCTGAATGGAGAAACATTAAGGGTGAAGTTCAGATTATCCCTAAGCTTAACCATTGGTTTGAAATTAATTTCTCCAACCCCTATGGCAAAGCCATGATTTGGGAGAAGAGACCTTTCCACATTTTTGGCCATATTCTCATCCTCCGCCCCTGGAAGCCCAACTTTAATGTGTTTACGGAAAATATATCAGCAGTGGATGTATGGGTTAGGATCCCTATGATCCCTCCCGAATACATTAATAAGGAAGCCATTAGAACTATCATTGAGGTGAACAAAGTTGGTAAATTCATTCGCCTTGACCCCTTCTCTGAAAAGGGTATGGGTGTGAACTATGCCCGTATTTGCATTAATTATGATGTTGAGCTGAGTTACCAGAAAGTGAAAGAAGTTCCGATACCAGATGAGGAGGGAAATACCAAAATGTTCAAAATTTGGTTTGAAGATTTCTCCAAAGGATGCGGTTTCTGTGCTAAGAAAGATCATGGTTTTGAACAGTGCCCCATGAGAATGATTACTGCTAAGAAAACTAACTACTCTTTCAGGAATGGTAAAAAATGGGAAACTGGCATGAACAGGAAGGGCAAGGAAGAGGAGAAGGATGCTGACTGGACACCAGTGATGAACCACAAGAAGAAAAAAAGAACTCCAGTTGTGGTTAGTGAAGTTAAACCCTATCTCTCGGGGTCCACTGGTATCACTGTTGCCTTCAATGATATGTCTTTTCAAAGCTCGAAGAGCAGCTCCTTGGGCCCTTGTGAGAACAAGGAGCCTAAGGTCAATATGAACCCCAATGAGGAAACAACTGAGGGGCAACCCCCTAAGGATGATAATACTGAGATCTTTGGCAATGTCCTAGTGCAACCCACCTTCTTGGAGCAAGAGAGTGACATTCCCCGGCCTGAGGATGAGCTGTTTGCTTTGAATATGATCAATGATCAGGGAGCTGGAATGATACTAAGTCCGAGTGAAAATGGTGCAATCCTAGCTAATCTACTGCACAAAGTTCCGGCACCAATTGATGATGAAATTATGATCTCTGAGGGCTCTTTCCATTCCTTCCACACAAACAATACTATGCACAGGCAGCTGGAGGAGTTGGAAGTGAAAACTGAGGGGTCTAAGTCAACTTCTAGCAAAAGGAAGGTGAAAGGAGGCACTAGTGACACTGCTACCTCTACTTTGAAGGGGGCTAAAAAACCTAGAATCTGATTCTCTTTTATGATTCTAGATGATAAATAAATGCTATCTTTTGTTAAGGGTTTGTGAGCCTACCCTCATGAAATTGGCCGTAGCTTCTATGACTAAAATAATTGTGTGTGTGAACTGGCTTTCATGCCATAGAACTTCCCCTAGGATATTTGCTATTGCTGTCACTGCTTGTATGACCCTGTTGGGAAAACGTGTTATTGATGTCCACTATGGCATCACTAAACTGCTTTGTTTTACCTATCTATTATCTAAGAAAACCTTATTTTATGCCTTTTGTATTGCTCCTGTTTGGTTGGCGTGCTGCTGTTGCTTTTCCTTGTTGTTGTACAGGAAGGTTCTGCCCAGCTCTCACGCCTGGAACCCGAGGACTAGACACACATACAAGCTTAAACGAATCCAACGGTGTAAATCAGAGGAACACAATCTCATAGCATTTGGCTCGATAAATCCCAGGATGATCGTTATACAGTTGACACTCAGAGAACTCTATGCAAAACATGAAATGTTTGTTACTTGTTTTCCAATGCACTCTAAACTACATAAAAAATGTGTAAAACATTGTTTGATTTTTGAAGCTCTTGTTTCTGCTGTTTTCCACCGATCTTTTCCATGCCTACAACATAATTGTTACGGAAGGTACGAATCGCTTTCTCCTGTTAAAAAAATCTATGATGAGCTGCATAAGCTAACAAAATGGACTCGAATATCCCATGCTCAAGGTAAAAAGAATATAAGGATTCTAATCATTGCAATAATGCAGGTTGTGCTACTTAGGCTGCACATGGATAACAGGGACCAAAAGGGTTACTACCCCGGCTGTAATAAACTCGATATTAATCTTAATATTGAAGGACCTTTCAGACTACCCGAAGGTAGTTTGAGTCCGAAACCTCTAAGAAATCCAAAGACTGAACTGAATCTCCCCCCTGGCGTGATCTATTTCAACAAAATTAAAGAAAAAATTGAAACTCCTCAAAAATGCAAATGGTTTCCGACTACCAGATGGACAAAGACTCACCAGTGTAAAGTTAACTCAAGCTATGATAACCTTCAAAAATTGAGCTTGGCTAATCAAAGAACTCAAATAATTTTGGAGTTAAACATGGGATCTCCACCCAACAACCCAAAAAGTTGTTAAATGGAAGTAGCCTTCTGGAACTGCAGAGGTATAAAAAAGAAGAACTTTTGGACGGACCTTAGCATTACATGCAAAAATGATAAAATTCAAATGATCATGCTAGCTGAACTGAAGACTAGCAATGAACCAGATGAAAAATGCTGGAAAGGAGCAGGATTTGATAACATTTGTTTTGTCCCTGCAGACGGTTTTTCAGGAGGACTATGCCTCCTCTGGAAAAGTTACCAAATGCCATGTGAACAGGTTAAGATAGTTAGTAAAGAAAAAAGGCAAATTACGATTCTACACAAAAATCTAACAAATAACGTAAGCATTCACATTACATTCATTTATGCCCCTCCACATGAGAACCAAAAAGAAACTTTCTGGACTCAATTAAAAAACCACATTAACTCTGGGAATTTGCCTTCCATTGTTATTGGGGACTTTAATGACTTGCTCCAGCTTTTTGATAAAAAGGGAGGGATAGATCCTACAACGAGTAGAACTAGGAGACTCTATGAACTCACTCAACAGTGTAATCTTGTTGACCTGGCGACAAAGGGAAACAAATTCACCTGGAGGAAACGTAAAGAGGGGATTGATAACACCTTTGAGAAACTAGACAGGGTGATGGTACACCAAGGAATTATACAGGCATACCCGAACATCTTTACAGGGAATCACGCCTTCACTACATCGGACCATTGTCGTATTTCATTAAATCTCCAGAATTCTGAACAACAAATTAGGAATAAACCTTTTAGATTTGAAATGATGTGGACACAAAGGAAAGACCGTGAGATGCTTGTTAAGAAAACCTGGAGAACTCAATTCCAGGGGACCGATATGTTCAACCTTGTTAAAAAAACTAGCTTATTGAAAACTAAACTGAAAAAATGGTGTAAAGCAAGTTTTGGAAATATTAATAGACAGGTTGGTGAAGTGGAATCTACCATTGAACAACTACAAAATATGATTGCCTCTAGCTACTCGGTGCAAATTGAAACTAAATTAAATAGACTGAGCAAAAAAAGAGAATGCCTCATTAGCTATCGACATAAGTACTGGACACAACGAGCAAAATCAAATTATCTTCGGTTGGGGGACAAAAATACGAAATTTCACCACCGTAAAGCAACGGGAAGGAGAAACCATAAAAACATAGCAGCGATCAGCACAAATAGTGGGGTGCTGTTAACTTCTGACGAGGACATTGAAAAAGAATTTGTCCTGGATTATGAAACCAGATTTAAAGCCTCTAGTATTAACCTAGCTGAGCTCCATAAACAACTTGAAGTTCTGAAGAATGAAGTTTCTGAAAGAGAAAATGCTATGCTAACGGAACCCTTTTCTAATAAAGACATCAAAACGGCAATTTTTGAGATTGGGTGTGAGAAATCCCCCGGTCCGGATGGATTTCCAGCTGGTTTTTTCCATAAGTACTAGCACATTGTTGGCCCGGACGTCACTCGAGCAGTTAAGAGTTTCTATAGAAACGGAAGAATTCTTAAGCAAATTAACCATAAATTCATTGCCCTTATCCCAAAAGTAGATAATCCATCAACAACATCACACTACAGACCTATCAGTCTATGCTCTACGATCTATAAAGTCATTGCAAAGATTCTAACAAATAGACTTAAGATAATCCTCCCGAAGCTAATCCACCCATACCAAGGGGCTTTCACCAAAAATAGATCTATTCATGATAACATCCTGATTGCCCATGAAATTTTCCATGGATTTAAATCAAAGAAAGGCAAAGCTGGATATGTAGCCATGAAACTTGATATGGAAAAAGCATATGACAGGCTGGAATGGTCTTGCGTCTTGGCAATATTAGAAAAACTGGGTTTTTCAGAAAAATTTGTTGGATGGATTAAAGAATGCATTTCGACAGCCTCCTATTCCATTCTAATAAATGACAAACCAACTAAAATCATCTACCCAACAAGAGGCCTTAGACAGGGCGATCCGCTTTCTCCGCTCATCTTTAACCTTGTTGCGGAAGTTTTGGCAAGAAATATCCAAAAAGCTAGCTTTGAGGACAAAAAAAACATTGGCTTCCCAATCACTAGGGCGGGGACTACTATCCCTTTCTTAGCATTTCCTGATGATATCATTATCTTTGTAAAAGGAACTAACCAAGCTTGTGATAAAGTTCTGGATATCCTAGCAAAATATTGCCAAGTGTCCGGACAAAAAGTCAATTACATAAATCCGCCTTCCAAACATCTGAAAATCTAGATAACCAAACTAAAAGAATGATACAACAAAATATAGGTATTCTGCCGAGCAACTGTCTGGAAAATATTTGGGCTGCCCAATTATCAATGGAAGGGCTAATAAAACGACATTTCAAGATGTCATTGAGAGCTCGAGGAAACAACTAACGAAATGGAAAGCATCCTCCCTATCACAAGAAGGACGAACGGTACTTATCAAAGCCAATCTAAACGCAAAACCAAACTATATTATGCAAAGTTTCATGCTCCCCTCATCGATACATAAGGAACTAGATCAAATCAATAGGCAATTTTTCTGGAATAAAGGACCAAACTATCATCCGCTTATAAGTTGGGACAAGATCTGCAAGCCAAAAGACAAAGGGGGACTTGGGATAAGAAAAGCGGAAGATATGAATAAAGCACTACAAATGAAACTACTGTGGAAAATTATGGCAGAACCAGATAACATTTGGGTAAAAATTATTGAGGAAAAGTACCTGAAAGGGAATCAGTTATGGAAATACAAACTAGGTAACAACACGTCCTGGCAATGGAAGAGACTGATGAGCCTACGACCAGAGTTCGAACAAGGAATCAGATGGAATGTCGGAGATGGGGAAACAATTAGAACTTGGAAGGATCGATGGATCGATGAACGTCCTTTAGAACAACTAGTTCCTAATAAGGAAACAATAACCAATATTGAGGACACAGTGAGTACCCTTATTACGAATAAAAAGTGGGATCACGCGAAAATAGAATATCTGAAAAACGATTTGAATAGCCAAAATATTATCAATAAAATATTAACCCACCCGCTTTCAACAAGTGATATCAAAGATAGACTATATTGGCCCCTAGTAAGGATGGTTGGTTTCGTACAAAGGATGCTTTCTCCTTCATGTATGACAAACACAACACCAATATAGGACAGAAAGACATCTCATGGATTTGGAGCATTGACATAATGCCCAAAGTCCAAAACTTTACCTGGAAACTAGCAATAGATGGCCTGCCTACCAAGGAAAACCTTGAAAAACAAAAGATACCTACTCCGATGCCCTGCGTCCTTTGCCAACATCCATATGAGAATGCAAAACATATTTTCTTCAGTTGCCCGTATACCATGGACAACGTAGCTAATGATGAAGTTAGGAAATTCCTACAAAGTATAGACATGACTAATGTAAAGCTAAGGGATATGATGTCACTTGTTAGAACTAAACTTGCAGAATCCTCAATCACCGATCTTCTTGTCACATGGTGGAACGTGTGGTTCATGAGGAACAGGATCATCTTTAACAACGAAAAAATTAGGAACATCACACACACCGTTGAATCTCAACTAAAGGACTGGGATAAATCGAAAGAAAAGAAAGTAATTACAAAAATTAATAAAAGGAAAACAAGGAACATTAAATGGTCCGCGCCTCTTCCAGGAGTTGCCAAACTCAATTTTGACGGATCTAAACGCAGTGATGGCCAAAGTAGCTTTGGATATATATTAAGAGACCATAATGCCTCAGTTATTGCACTAGATTACGGAAGATGTGAGGAAGTTTCTATCCTCCATACTGAAGCATATGCGCTGAAAATGGGCCTAATTAAAGCCAGACAACTTGGTCTAAGCAAAGTTGATATTGAAGGGGACAACCTTACAATTATTAATTCAGTGAAAAAAATTTGGATGCCACAATGGGAACTGGACATTACCATTTCGGATATTTCCATCTTACTCTCTGGTTTCAAACAGGTTCAAGTTAACCATATTTTCAGAGAGATTAATAGTGCAGCAGACAAGCTTGGCGCTTGGGCACGATGGTCAAGATGTGGCACGATGGTCAAGATGTGATTTCCCAGGAGCATGACAGGACGACGACTTGTCCGAGGGTCCCGACTCCGCTCGATGTTATCATCCGAAAGGATGCCTTAGGATGGTCTACTACTAGACGCTGACCATTCCTAATCCCTTACCCGATTTAGTAAAAAAAAAAAAAAAAACATTTCCACTTTGAGATTGGCCTAGCTTTCACCGCCACGCGACACCATATCACCGGAAGTTCAACCATTTCTGATTGTTAAACCTCTGATTCATAAGTCAAAACAACACTCGCTGTCCAAGCCTCCGTCGAACTTCGCCCACCGCCTCTCCATTCCGGCGAGTAGAAATGCTTCTAGGCGTGGGAGATAAGACGCTTCCTTCTTTGTCTCTCATCCCCTCCATCAACCCTATCAGTACAACCTTCGCTTTCCATCATCGCCCCTCTCACCTTCGTCCTTTCCTGGTAAATTCTTCCAACCCTCTTCAAATCTCGTTATATAATCCTAAGTTCCAGCGTCGAAGACCTCTTTTTATCTCTTCTCTTGGCGTTTCTCCTACTGGGACTTCCGTCGAACAGTTGGCGGGCAATGATAGTGAAACAAATTCAGAAGAAAATTTGGAGTCTCAAGCTGATGGAGAAGTGGAGAGGTTCGATTTCGATAGGGAATTGCAGTCCACTGATCTCCGGAAGTTGAACTTTACTTCTCCGTCGTTGGAGGTTAAGGAGCTACAGGAGCTGCCGGAGAATTGGCGACGATCGAAACTCGCTTGGCTTTGCAAGGAGCTTCCTGCGTACAAGCGGCCAACGATGATTCGCCTGCTTAACGCGCAAAAGAAATGGGTGAGGCAGGAGGACGCTATGTATGTTGCCGTTCATTGTATGCGGATTCGGGAGAACGAGGCTGGCTTCTGGGTGAGACCTTTTTTCTTCCTTATCGTCATTTTATAAAAAAAAACATGCAATAGAATTTCATTCTGTTAAAATGATGATCTACTGCTTGGCTGTTTAATTCTTAGACTGGTGAGTCCAGATTATCTTATCCGCATCGGTTTTGCTAATTAAGCTCTCACTGATCAGTAAGTGAGTACTTGTGGCCAATAATTTTAGTACTCTTCCATATTTTATGCTATAGGAGTGCTAATAAAGGTTGCATTGGGTTAGAGGTAGTTTGGAAACTGATCCCAAAGCAGTTGTTTTCATCTTGTAAATCTCTTCTCAAATCAATAATGCAAGTTTTGGCTGCAGGTTTACAAGTGGATGATCCAGCAACATTGGTTTCAATTTGATTTTGCTCTGGCTACGAAGTTGGCAGATTACATGGGCAGAGAGAAGAAATATGCAAAATGCCGCGAGATATTCGACGACATCATCAATCAAGGAAGAGTGCCGAGTGAATCTACATTTCATATACTGATAGTCGCGTATCTCAGCATCGATAGTGAGGATTGTTTGACAGAGGCTTGCGACATTTACAACCGCATGATTCAGCTAGGAGGATACAGACCTCAACTTAGCCTCCACAATGCTGTGTTCAGAGCCATTGTTAGCAAACCGGGTAGCTTTGCAAAGAAATATCTTAGACAAGCGGAATTTATCTTCCATAATCTGGTGACGTCTGAGTTTGAGATACACAAGGACATTTATGGTGGTCTAATCTGGCTTCACAGTTATCAGGAAACCGTGGATACTGAAAGGGTATCATTCTTAAGAAAAGAAATGAAGTCAGCAGGAATTGAAGAAGGCAGAGATGTTCTCTTGTCCATTCTAAGATCTTGTTCAAAGGGTGGGAATGTGGAAGAGGCCGAGGAGACTTGGTCTAAGCTTCGTAGGGGTGATGAGAGTGTTCTTTCTCAAGGTTACGTTTATAGAATGGAAGTATATGCAAAAGCGAAGAAGCCCATGAAGTCTTTTGAGATATTCAAGGAGATGAAGGACCAGTTAGGATCAGTCAGTGTTGTGGCATACCAAAAGATCTTGAAAGTTTTGTGTGAAGCTGAAGAAATGGAACTTGCAGAGTCTGTCATGAAAGACTTCATTCGGAGCAACATGAAGCCTCTTGTGCCATCTTATGTCAATTTAATGTCGATGTACTTCAGAATGAGCTTTCATGAAAAGGTAGAATCTGCCTTTGCAGCCTACCTTCAGAGATGCCAACCTAATAGAACAATTTACAGTATCTACCTGGATTCCTTAGTATGCATTAATAATATCGAGAAGGCTGAAAGAGTTTTCAATCAAATGCTTGAGAACAAAGATATCGGGGTGACCTCTAGATCATGCAATACTATGATGAAAGGGTACTTACACATCGGAGATAACTTGAAGGCTGAGAAGCTATACCAATATATGCGCCAGAAGAAATACGAGATATACTCTACTTTGGATGAAAAGATTGATTCAGTTTTAAGGTCTAGGAGGAAGACAGTTGATAAGCCATTGATTGTAAAGTTAAGTCAAGAACAACGAGAGATACTCGTGGGTTTGTTTCTGGGCGGTCTGAGAATTGAGTCAGATGGTGGTACAAAACAACATTATGTCCAATTCGAGTTCAATGACGGTTCTTCTACACATTGTGTGCTGAAGAGACATATATACGATCAATTTCGTGAATGGCTTCACCCTTCCAACTTGCAGGTAGATGATGATATTGGTGAGGATGATCTTCCAGGAAGGTTCTTTACCATCCCTCACGCTCAATTCAGCTTCTATGCAGATCATTTTAAATCAGGAGGGAGACCGACGATTCCCAAATTAGTTCACCGGTGGCTATCTCCTCGTGTACTTGCATACTGGTACATGTATGGTGGGCATAGAACGACATCTGGGGATGTGGTGTTGAAGTTGAAGGGTAGCCTTGATGGTGTTGAGAGGGTGATCAGAGCCTTGAGAGCAAAGGGATTGGATGTCAAGGTAAAGCAGAAAGGGAAAGTGTTTTGGCTCGGCTTTCTAGGACGAAACTCCGAAAGCTATTGGCAATTGGTTGAGTCATATGTCTTGGATGGGTTGAAAGACTTGCTAAAATGTAGCGGTCAAGGCTCGGAGAATGGATGCGTGGATGCTCTGAATGGTGGGTTCAGCGGTGAGTCTGATTACGACGAGAGTTGTGATGAAAGCGACCATTCTTCGAGTTTCCTGGACTCTAGTATCAGCCAATAGTGTATCAAACAAGGTTAGTTTTCCCTCTGAAATGTGAATTTGTATTCAGTTGCAGATAGTGTTATTTGTGGCATTTGGGTTCTTTGCATGTTGTTGTATATAGTGACTGAAGGGCGCTTGAACATGAAGTTATGTAGTTTCAAACTTCAATCTATATAAACCATTTCCATGCCAACAATAACTAGGAACAATGATCAGGAAAAATGATGGGAAGCATTTGCAAGATTGTCTTAACTATGCTATTGGTTGATGTATTTTAAAAATATACTCTTATACAATAACTTTTGATTCAAATTTTCTCATAACTTGTTATGTTTAATCCAGTAGTTGCAATTGAATCCCCTTACATTTCGATTTGTATTTTCATAAATTTTGTAATAGTTGATTAAGATTGACTTGATTTTTGTATAACATTATCATGGAGAAGCTTATTGGATAAATATAGACGAGTTATATTGGTCCCGTTTGCTAGCCTTGGTTTATTGAGTGAGTTAGTAAATCAAAGTTGGTGTTAAAGTAGAGCTTTGTGGTTGTAGCCTGGTTTATTGAGTGAGTTAGTAAATCAAAGTTGGTGTTAAATTAGAGCTTTGTGGTTGTATCCGGACTTGTATGTTGATGTTATTAGAAAATATGAATCAAAGTCTTGAATATTATTAAAAAATAAAGAGAGATATATATATACAGAGAGAAGGAGATAAAAGAGATCCTAACAAATGGAGAATCTATCCTATTATAAAAGATATTATGCATAGGAATACAAAATAATAATTACTTGCTTATAATACACCCTGGAGGGTGAATATTATGAACAACCAACTTGAAAAGTAAATATTGAAATTGAAGTAGTTCAAGTATTGAAATTGAAGTAGTTCAAGTGAGCTGGTGAAAATGTCCGTCAATTGATCGCCGGAACGAATATGATGAGTAACAATTCAGCCGACCTGAATTTGATTGCGGCTTATGTGGCAGTCAACCTTAATATGTTGGGTGTGTTCATGAAAAATAACCTTAATATGTTGGGTGTGTTCATGAAAAATAGGGTTGGAGGCAATGTGGAGAGTTGTTTGGTTATCACATCAAAGATTAGCCGGACAAGGAAGGATGATGCCAAGCGTTTTGAGTAGGGAAGTAATCCAAATAATTTCACAAGTAGTGCTCGCCATGGCCCGATATTCAGATTCGGCATAAGGGCTAGAAACGACTTGTTCCTTCTTTGTTTTCCAAGAGACGGGGGAATGACAAGAAGGACGAAGAATCATGTGATGGAGCGTCTAGTAACGGGACAAGTGACGTAGTCTGCATCACAAAAACGTTTAGTTGAAGTTTACTAGACTTAGAGAGTAGAACACCTTGACCCGGAGATGCTTTGATGTACCGAAGAGCACGTTGAATAGAGGTCCAGTGATTGACAGTCGGTGCATGGACAAACTAAGAAAACAAATGAACCACATGACTTATGTCACGACGAGTGATGGTGAGATAAATGAGCTTACCTACGACACGGCGATATCGATCTGGATGAGCTAAAGGTGCACTGTCGTTAGTGGCTAAATGGTGGTTTTGCTCCAAAGGAAAAGCACACGGCTTTGTTTGATTGTGACCGGTTTCTAAGAGCAGATTGAGACTGTATTTGCGTTGGGACAAATATAATACAGCCGGTGTTCTAGTGTTCTCAAGGCCGAGGAAATATTTTAAAGGCCCAAGGTCCTTCATGTAGAAACACTTATGTAAATAAAACTTAAAATTTGCAATAAAAATAGAATCATTTCCAGCGATGATAAAGATCATCTACATACACGAGAATATGAACAGAAGTAGAAGAGCGAATATAAGAAAAAATAGAATGATCAACATGAGATTGAATAAAACCGTAAGAACATTTTTACTAGCGAGTTTTGCAAACCAATTTCGTGGAGCTTGTCGAAGACCGTAGAGAGACTTTTTAAGGCGATAAACATGACAAGATTTGGAAAGAGAAAAACCCGGAGGAGGAGTCATAAACACTTCTTCATGGGGATCACAATGCAAAAAATCATTGTGAACGTCCATTTGATGGAGATCCCACTGCTTGATGGCCGCAACTGCAAAGAAAAATCTTTACAGATACTAATTTAGCAACATGAGCAAAGGTGTCAAAGTAATCAATACCTTCGACCTGGCGGTTTCCGAGAGCGACAAGACGCGCCTTGTATCGCTCAAGAGACCCGTCAGATTTATACTTGACACAAAATACCCATTTACAACCTATAGATGTTTTGTTAGATGGCAGTAAATCGGTAGCCTCCCATGTGTTATTTCGGTCCAGAGTTGCAAGTTCGTTGATCATGGCTTGTCGCCAACGAGAATCCGAGAGAGCTTCACGTAATGACGTTGGTTCTCGAGATATTTGAACTGCATTAAGAAACTTTAGATGGGAAGAGCTAAGGTTAGAATAAGAGACATAATGGTGTAAGTCAAACGAATTACTTGTTGAAGAGCTAAGGTTAGAATAAGAGACATAATGGTGTAAGTCAAACGAATTACTTGTTGAACACACCGGTGGAGGGGCGGGCAACGTATAATGGGAGGTTTCACAGGTAAAATCTTTTAGAAGCGTAGACGGACGCCCTTGGTGAGTGCTCCGCCGAAGAAGACGTTGAAGATCATCAGAAGAGGAAGGATCAGTGGGAGAGGAAGTCGAGGAAGGTAAGGAAAGAATAGGCGGATTCGTAGAAGAATGAGATAGAGGATTATGGAAAGTTAGAGAATGAGATCCAGAATTATCGAAAAGTATAATATCAGATTCATTTCGAAAGGGAATATAGCTATTAGGAAGGAAAGTAGGATTATTTAGTTCAGAAGAGGAAGGAGCAGTTGTCGTGGAAATGGAACGAGGAATCTCAAGGGAATGAGGGACTGGGTAGATGAATCTGGAAGGAAGAAGCACCACAAAATTGATCGATTTAAAAAAGGAAGAGCACCACAACTAGATTAATAAATTTGGAATCATTGTCGCTTCGGATGCATTTGATCGATTTAGAAAATTGAGTTTTGGTCATTGCACAAAATTGTTTTAAAATAGATTTAATTCCAGATTTAAAACGTACTAGATGAATCCAAGTGCGAGAATAGTCATCCATAGTAGTTAAAAAGGAAGAAGCATCACAACTAGAGGGAGTCCTATAGGGGCCCCAAATGTCACAATGAATACGTTCAAAAACAGCAGAAGTTTTTGTTTGACTAATAGGAAATGAAGACCGTATTTGTTTTACCATATGACAAACATCACACGGATCAAACTAACTCTTATTCAAATTTGCAATAGAAATATTAGGAACAAACTTCACTTTCTAGGTGAAGGACTTAGCCATTTCATTACTGTCTGTTCGTCAGTCTTTTGATTAGCGATTGTAAAATTGGGGGAGAGACGCCGGTTCCATAAAATCACCGAATCGGTTGTAAGGGAATGACATAAAGCCGAGTAAGGAGGTTCGGGATTGAGCCACCGCACCCAATAGACACCGTCCTTTGTATTACCCATCCAATCGGTGCCTTCAAGTTGTGGGCGTGAAGAGGACATAACTTGTCAATAAAAGTGATAGCACAAGTACATGAGAGACGACCATTGATCGTTGGAAATAGTAGGACCAAGGTTATTACGATCAATACTGTCTAATGTAACGTGAGATGCGGAATTTGCATTAACCCCTTGTAGCATGAGAGGCGCGCGCAGTCGCTGGAGAATTTTTGCTGGAGCTCGTTGTGACAACAACAATAGGCGGACGCCGAGAGGATGACGGTGCTCCGGTGGCCGGATCTGCAACTCCATGCCCGTTGTTCCACCACTCTAGGTATCCGATTATCTTGAAGCATGATGATACATCGCGTCCTGGACGCTCACAATGAGAGCAAATAGTGGATCTAGTTGGTCTCGGTGACCAATTTCCACGAGATGTAGCAAGAGCAAACGAATCACTCTTAGGGGTACGCTTTTTAGACATTACATGTACCTGTTTCTCCTTAACCATGAGAGAATAAATCTTGTTGATAGTGGGAAGAGGTTCCTGAGCAATGATGGATGAACGAAGAGTTGAATAATGGCTATCATCGAGTCCGAAGGAGAATTGATGAGAGCGCTCCAATTCTTTGCTGGTTGCAAATCGAGTACATGTACAAGCACAAGTACATGCCTCATATGTCAGTTGAACATCCAAAATTTCCCAAAGTTTTTGTAGACGACCATAGTAGACAACAATGGAATCACCATCTTGGGTACACCGAGCAAGAGATGCCCGTTTCTGGAGAAGTCGTGGTCCATTTTCAACAGAGAACTGTTGATCAATGTCATCCTAGAGTTCCTTTACTGTTGATCTAATGGGAATGGAAGATCGAAGTGTAGGCTCAATGGAGTTACAAATCCATGACCCGAACATCGATTTGACGCAATTCTAGTAGGGTGCTTCAGGAGTATTGTCCGCCGACTTCAATGTAGATCCATCAAGGAAACCATCTTTGCATTTCGCAGAAAAATGCTTGAATGAGAGCAATTTTCCATTCGGGGTAGTTTTCATTGTTAAGAAGTAAGGGACAGATTTTGAGACCGGGATGATCGGATGGATGAAGGTAGAAAGCGGAAGCAAGAGATAGAGGTTCAATAGCCATTGAAAATAGTGAAAGCAAGTTGGGGAAAATTTTGACGATGATAGAATCGTTCAAAAGAATTTGGTATATAGAACCCAATTAGGATAGGATCATTCCTCTGATACCATATTAGAAAATATGAATTAAAGTCTTGAAAATTATTGAAAATAAAGAGAGATATATATACATAGAAGGAGATAAAAGAGATCCTAACAAATAGAGAAATTATCCTATTGCAAAAGATATTATGCATAATCCTAGGAATACAATATAATAATTACATACATATATTCTTGCTTATACTTGCTTATAATCTTACTATACTATATTTTCAGCTTTTGAAAGCACTAAATGTCTACATTTTAACCTTTTATTTTGCCCCATTATTACCCAATTAAATCTATCAAATAAATTTTTGATTTTTGTAACTCCTATGTTTAATTCCTATGGTTATCACTCCTATATTTTAACTTTCACTTGCAGTTACCTATTTTCCAGTGACAAATACAAACAACATTGGTAGCAAGTGACACATTAGACTAAGAAGCAACATGAGAGTGTTTATATTACCTTGTCTCTGCAAGTAAACCACAATATGCAAAGAACTTGTACTTATGTATCCTCAAATTTAAGACAACTATTCAACAATGGTAACAAAACAAAAGTTCGGTTTCCTTACTCTGTCGAAATTTTGCAATATCTTTTGTCAAATACCTCATTTTTTATAAATTCACAAAATAGTTACTGAACTGTAATTGATAGAAAAAAGGGTTAGAGACCTTTTTTTTATATAAAATTTTTCTCTATAGTTCAATAATATTTTTAAATAAAATATCATTAATTGATGCAAATAGTAAAAATTACATACCACAACAAGCCTTGAATTACACAGCAAATATGTTTCTATGGTAGCCATACCACATCAAGCCTTGAATTACATAGCATATATGTTTCTATGGTAGTCATACCACAACAAGCCTTCCTTGATTATCTATAGATTTTTTCTTAAATTTAAAAATTGATACAAAATATGTATATAATAATGTATATAGATTTAATTATATAATAAACTCCTTCCAAACAGTTTTTTACGCATTAAATACCCACATTAAGGACATAATACAATTCTTTTGAGTTTTTTACGCATTAATTATAGTCTTAATTAGCTGATAAATTCCTTTGACCCATTTTCCCTTAATAAAATATATGAAATCAACTCCAAATATAGAGTTAAAGGACTAATTAACTCCTTTGACAGTTTTTTACATTATCATTATGATTGATGATATTCATAAGCTAATTTTGTGTAGCATTTTAAAACATATATAGCCTTAATTACATAATAAATTCCTTCCAAACAGTTTTTTATGCATTAAATACCCACATTAAGGACATAATAAAATTTTTTGACAGTTTTTACGCCTTAATTATAGTCTTAATTAACTAATAAATTTCTTTGACTCATTTTCCCTTGATAAAAAATATATGAAATCAGCTCTAAATATAGAATTAAAGGCCTAAATAACTCCTTTGACAGTTTTTTTCATTATCATTATGATTGGTGATATTCATAAGATAATTTTGTGTAGCATTTTAAAACGTATATAGCCTTAATTACATAATAAATTCCTTCCAAACATTTTTTTACGCATTAAATACCCACATTAAGGACATAATAAAATTCTTTTGACAGTTTTTTACGCATCAACTATAGTCTTAATTAACTAATAAAATCCTTTGACTCATTTTTCCTTGATAAAAAAAATATGAAATCAGCTCTAAATATATAATTAAAGGCCTAATTAACTCCTTTGACAGTTTTTTTCATTATCATTATGATTGGTGATATTTATAAGATAATTTTGTGCAGCATTTTAAGACGTACAACTCCTTCTCCTACCTTATATAAATGGGCTTCAACCTCACATCGAAACTACATCTCAAAATTTCTAATCACATTTAGTTACTACATAGCACCATTATAATGACAATACAACCAACAAGTGTTACCATGGACCAATTAGCTGAAGGCGTATCTGCCGTAGTACAGGTTATGGTGTGTCCTCCCTGCAAGCAAACCAATTCAGTGACAAAACAGACAAAATATACTAGCATCGATCAATTGGCGGAAGGTGTTAATGCTGAAATACAAGTCATGGTGTGTCGTAAATGGAATGTGTTCAATGTTTTTAGGAGATACCTTAGCACTGATTTGATCTTCTCTGACAACATGGTTTGCATATTGTTTACTTAGACTTTTTTTTTTATTTGTGTGAATATTATAATGTTTTGATATTTCTTTTTGTAGGGAAATATTGTGCACGCAACAATCAAAACAAAACACTGATCGGTAATAAGCATTCAATTTGTATATTCATTTACTCATGTCTTACTATTAATTATTCCTCTCATTTGACCAAAAAATAGATGTTATCGGATGTGTGACTAATATCGGAAAGACAACAAAGACAACACGCTCTTCAAGGACACTTGATTTCGACTTAGTGAATAATAGGTTTATACTCTCTACTGTATCTTCTTATTGTCTAAATTTTCACACCAAGTAATGTTTTTAACCTCCAAATTATACATCAAATGTGAGTAATTTACAGGGGACAAATCCTAAGGGTGACCTTATGGGGAGATTTGGGGATGAGCTTCTACTTAAGAAATCTAAACGAGAGACAGAGAGTCGTTGTCATATTAGTAGCAATGAATTTCAAAGAATTTAAAGGTATGCATTATTTAATTACCACACATTCATTGACTATAATGTGCTTATACCTAATTTTACTCCTTTAAAGTTATAATGTGGTTATACCTAACTTTATTCCTTTGTAACCTCAAATATTTTCAGATGAAGTGTACCTCTCAAGCTCTTCTTCGACGCACATTTATACTACGGATGAGATTTCACGTCTAATAAAAGGAACAAAATTGTTTAACTATTACAAATTATGTAGATATGTTTTTACGTTGCTTCTGCGCACGAAGCGCGCGGCCATGTCACTATAGATATTAATTTGTAGCCTATTGTTTTAGACTATGGGCAGGAAGGTCCATCCTTTAATTATGGCGAAACGGACTATAACTAGCTTATGCAACCATCTTATTTCTATTTTTTTTTCTTTGATATTGTTTTACGTTGCTACCGTGCTTTTGTTCTTCTATTCTTCTCTTCCCTATGTTATATTATTTACACTTGTGTTTTTTGAACGTTTTGTAGGCTTGATATCTAATTGATTACATGGATTGTTGAATCTCCCTTTCGAGATCCTGCATAGTAGAGTTATTACTCGAGTTGTGTCAATAACTCTTTTGTTTAAGTTGGGTAATTCTAGACTTCGTATATAAGAAGTTAGGGCGTGTTTAGTAGATAGATGGTTGTGGTACGTAGTCGTAGTCGTGGTTTGTAGTTGTGGTTTTCTGGTAGATATTTGTAGATTTCGGTTTATAACAAAAATAAAGTAAAAAAAATACCTAATTCGTTTGGTTGAAATATTTTCGTAGAGGTTTTAATAAAATAAAAGACACAAATACTCTTATCTTTCATTTTCTTCAATATCAGAGGATCGAAAGGGATGATTATCGTTTAATACACGAAAGAAGAAGTTTTCAATTTGCAATAGGAAAACTTCGAATTTACCGGATGAAGAAGAAGAAGGTTATACAACAAATCTAGAGTTTATGTCAATTTCAATTTGTACAGAAAAGAGGAGGCTTCAATTTTAGCGGGATTTTTTCAATTTTGTAGATTCAGGGTTTCTTCGACCTGGCAGAGAGTTTTTCTTTGTCTCCTCGCCATCGTCTACAAACCACCACCATTGTCGTCTGTCCTCAACCGAGGAAATGCAACGTAGGCTTTGTAGTCATTGAACAGTCCTCCTTCAAGAAATGTGTTGAAGGAGGACATGTAGTCATTGAACAATCCTCCTTCCTCCTTCAACCTAGGAAATGCAACCTGGGCAGATACCGCCGACAGGTTTTAGTCATTGAACAGTCCTCGGGTTCTGCTAAGATCGTGATACAATGTGTTGTTTCTTCATCTTCCATGACACCGGTAAGTAACCAAGCATAATGAAATAATCGGTGATGGACCGCCGAGTAAGAGGACATGTGGTATAGTCCGCATCGCAAAAGGCATTCAATTGGAGCTTACTGTTACGAGCAAGAAGCAAACCTTGGCCTGGAGCTGATTTGATGTAGCACAGAACTCGAATAACAACAAGCCATTGATTATTGGTTGGAGTTTGGACGAATTGGGAGAGGAGATGAACAACATAGCTGATGTCGGGTCGTGTAATGATATGGTAGATAAGCTTGCCGACAAGTCTTTTATAGCGTTTTGGATTTGGAAATAGAGGACTCAAATCCATGATGAGACCATGCATCTGCTCAATCGGAAAGGAAACCGGTTTGGCCGTTAGATGACCTGTCTGAGCGAGTAGATCTAGAGCATATTTTCTATGCGAAAGATATAATCCATCAGAAGTGCGCATAATTTCAATTCCTAGAAAATATTTCAACGTTCCTAAGTCTTTCATATGAAAACAACAATTTAAATTATGAACAAGGGGGCGAATATAACTTTTTTAGGGATTTCATTGGTTCAGTTCATGAGGATGGCACTTCTAGCAACTCTTATGTTGGTGTTAGGGTAGATTTGACAGATTATCAAGTTGAGGAAGAAGTAGCAGCTGTAACACCAACCCCACAAACTAGAGTGACCACTGATAAGGTTCAAAAGAAGAGAAGGGGACAATCAGTGGGGTCTTCAAGATTTGAGGAACACTTGGCTCATACTAAGGCAAACAGTGAAAAGATAGTTGTTTTATTCCAAGAAGAGGTGTCATCAAGAGACAAAGAAAGAGATGCTCTGGTTGTAAAGGGCTTAGACATTATTGTAGAGATGGTTGAACAAGGGAGTCTAACGGATAGAAGCCCTTTGTGGTGCTTTGCTGTGAGCCTAAACAAGTCGAAGAAAATATGTCAATATTCATGAACTTGGCTACTAATGGTCAAAGGGCTAATTGGTTGAAGTGGGACTTCGAGAAAAGTGAAAGGAGCAACAACAGTGTTTAGAGCAGCAACAATGTCTAGGGTCTTGAAGTTGTCCTTGCTGTGGCAACTCTTGAGTTGTGTTATTTGTGCTTTGCCAATTTGTATTTTCAGTTTGTGATTATAAGGATTTGAATTTGTAAGTTGTGCTTGTATTGAACAAGGGTGTGCTTTGCCCATTTATACTTGTTGTTATGTTATTTAAGAAGGATTTTAAGCTGTGTTACTTGTGCTTGTATTGAACTAGGGTGTGCTTTGCCCAATTGTGTGTCAATAATAATTCAACATCTTTGTGCATTTCTGTGAGTAATGTTGTGCTATATATTTTTGTGTTCAGGTTGAGCTGTGTAATATGTCTAGTGATAGTGATGATGATGGGCAATCACATTGTCATCGTCGTCGTTTACAAAACTTCATTCGTTCACATCAACAGTTGGAGGAAGAGGTTGACGAGATGGCATAACACTACTACAAACACATGCACAAGGAGGCTTGTTATACGGAATATCATAGAGGCCAAGAGTGGATGGAGAAGCTTATGAGTGAGCACCATATTCGACCAGTGAACTTGTTCAGGATGGACAAGGACGTTCTACTTCGTTTGTGTAGCGAACTAGAATAAAAATACGGTCTTAGCGCATCGACCGAGGTGTCGGTTCTAGAGAAAGTCGGGATATTTCTATATATTCTTGCACAAGGGTGCTCGATGCGTCTTGCCGCAGAGCATTTTCGGAGGTCAACTGAGGTTATACATCGTTTGGATGCATTGATTGAACTCATATTAGTGTATGCATACCTATGAAAGATCAAGGGCCTTATAGAGGACGTAAACAAGACGTCACGTTCAATATCCTTGCGATATGTGATTTCAATATGCTATTTACATTTGTTTTATCTGGTTGGGAAGGGTCCGCACATGATGCCAAAGTTTTGGACAACACAACATGTACCCCTAGAATGAACTTCCCGCACCCACCTCCTGGGAAGTATTATTTGTGTGACAAAGGTTATGCAGATAGACTAGGTTATCTCGTTCCGTATTCAAGAACTCGATATCACTTGAATCAGTTTGACAGTGAACCTCCATCAAACAAAAAGGAAGCGTTCAGTCGGTCACACTCGTCACTTCGTAGTTGTATTGAGCGTTGCTTTGGCGTACTAAAGAAGAGATGGAAGTTGCTGGATAAAATGTCATGTTACCCGGACAACATACAAGTTGACATTCACATAGCGTGTTTCACTCTTCATAATTTCATTCGCTTGTATTCCGGATACGATGACTTGTCAGGAGATGAGGAAGAATCGCATCATATGCCCCGAGGTGAAGAAGTTCAAGGCGAGGATAATGCACAAGGAGGAATGAGTTCGCTTCGTGATGAAATAGCAACTATGATATGGAACACAAGGAGGAATGTGTAAACCATGAAAAGTTACATTTGAATGCTCTAAACTTTATTTTGATTAGTATCCATTCGCTTGTACCGAATTATTTTCTTCAAAATTATTGGCATTTTTGTTAGTATCCATTCGATTGTGCATTCAGATACCTTTATGTGCTTAAGAATAAGGATTCGACATAACATAAAACATTCAGATACACTGTGTATTGGCAAAAAGTAGCGAACGGACTCTAAAAAAAAACCCAAATGAAACGCTGCGTATTGGCAAAAAACACTAACACACTATTTTGTTTTTACCAAACACAGTTTTCTGTTTTACAACCACTAAACAACTCAAAGCACTAAACATACTTATAAACACTTAAAACTAATTTTTAACCGGGTCCTAGCAAACACAGCCTATATTGCCCTTAATTATTTTTGTATTTACACACTTTACCTAGTACTTAAACAACATTCTCCCACCTCACCACCACTCCATATTGGGCATTCTTCAGACTTACGTTCTCCTCGGCGACGAAGAAGAAGAAGAATAGTCGATGGCTTCTCCCCTTTTCTGGTTCTTGTATAGTTCGTCGAAGAAGAAAACAAAATCCGTCGAAGAACATCGATGAACCACATATTCAAAGAACCTTCTCTCACTCAAAACCTTGCGAATTGAAATTGTGTTGCTCGTCGAAAAAGAAGACATTCATCGACCAACTTCTCCAATCTCTTGGGTTGCTCATGCTGCTCGTCGAATTGAAATTGTGCTGCTCGTGTTGTTCATTCAACGCATTCACTATGTATTGTCTTGCAAATCTACAAATAATCTCTTTCTCTCTTAGGTTAGGTTGGAATTAGGGTTATTGTCTTGCAAATCTACAGATCATCCATCTCCTTGAGAAAAGCATTACAATCTAACAAGTACTCTTCACAAGTCTATGAGGGGTAACGATACTAATGCGTCTGAAAAATGTTGGATCGGTTTTTCTCAGGCGGTATTCAAATATTGTGATTCATAAACTATTGCGTCCAACAATCAATTGTTGCGTGGTGATGAGCAATTTGAGTGAGCTTGATCGCTCAAAGGAGATTGAATTAGGGTATCAACAGACTCAAGCGATGGTATAGGGGAAGATGGTGCCCAATTACCTACTTGAGGCGCTGAATACTGGAGTAAAGAGAGCTCCAACTTCATAGCCATGTATACTGACTCAAAAGAAGAAGAATTGCCGTTTGTAAGGACATGGTTACTAGGAAGCATATCTACTCGGGAGAAATTGTTGATATTCGGATTGAGAGCATATGAAGAAGACCAGAAAGGCTGACTATTTTCTCCATAAGTATCATCTTCATGCTGTCAAATATTGAGAAACTATCACCTATGCTCCCAATGGAACCAGGGAAAGCAGTTTCTATATGTTGAAGACCTTTGTGTGGATGCATGGGTAACAAAAAGCCAAGTGATGAGCACTCTCATTATGGAAGATGCTTCTAGCAGGAAGATTCAGCAATGTTGTTGAACTGCTATAATATCCATGAGCCAGCCCACGACTGCTTGAACTCAATAACAAGGATATCAAAATTATCAATCGAGGGCTCTAAGAGGTTTTCTTTGCAAATGTGCAACTGTTTAGTGAACGAACACTAGTGGTTGTGTAATGAAATTGTCAAACATCCGTCAGTATTTTAAAACACTAAACCCTACTACCCTAGTGTTTTTAAAAAGTCATCCAAAAAACACAAGTTAACACAAGCACAAATGTTTGTGCTGAGCATCCCAAATATAGCCTAAACTAGTGAAGTCTAATAAACTAGGTTGATGATGACCCGGATTGCCTCTTTGCGACGGTCATAGACCTAAATAGAACAAGTTTATTCTTAGGCTCGCAAAATTAATTACAAGTATATTTACATTCCAATACATTGGTACCAAAATGAGTATACGAATAGCATATACACACAAATCATTATAATCATAACCATACAACTAAATGAAGCGAACACATATCACAAACCCATACATCTAAAACATATCACAAACCCATACATCTAAAACATATTTATTTACACAACACCACACCTTGACCAGTAATGTTCAAACCATAACAACTCCAACATATTCCAATTTCCAAGACCCATATTATTTATATTTACGCTCGAACACCCATATTATTTATATTTTACGAGAAGAACACCCTGATGTCTAACAATCTTCTTTTCCGATACGCCTAATATTATATACTTTTCTAAAGCCATAACCCTAATCCATATGACATGTACATCAAAATTTTGTCTTTTCTAACTTTTTTTTTAATTTTTAAGATACGACAAGTTCCAACACTCCTTGTCTCAATACGCCGCGTTTCATGCATATGATCATCAAATCTCAACGCAGCATGCAGACTGAACAAATCCCTTGAACTGATCAGGCACGTCTAACCTCTTCATCTCTCCGTACTCTCCGTTTCCGTGCCTCTCCACCAGGAAAAACCCATAGCCCGACCCGTAATGCTCCGACCCGCTTACCAATACCCTCTCTCGGCCGATCTCCAGCGCACACGTGCCAACCCGGACTTCCGGGCCCATGCATGCCCAGTTCAACAGTCCACCATCCCTCCCAACCCCAACGCACGACCTCGGGCTCTGACACGTGTCCCACACGTCATCCTCTCTTCTCCACTCTCCCGTCGTGGTATCGTACACGTCAGCGCTTTGCTTGAACCTCCCTTGCCTCTCCGTCTCGTAGCCGCTTACGACCCAGAACTCGGGCCCGATCAGCAGCCCGTAACACTCGTCTCGCGATTCAGATATACGGGTTAACTCGCTCCACTCGTCTGAATCGATCTTGTAGGCCCAGGCTGAGTCAAGGGCGTTCTTCGACTCGTCGTGCCCTCCGGCGATCAGGACACGGCCATCGACACACCCGATCGCGAACAGTGAACGCTTTGTTGGCATGTCGTTGCCCCGGGCCCATGTCCGGGTCCGGAAGTCGTAAATGAACACGTCAGTAACCGGGTCGTAGGTATCCGGATCCCACCCGCCCATTAGGATTAGCTTCCCTTGTGAGCTTGTAATCTGAAATCAGGTATATCAGAAATTTACCCTATACATATATCAGAAAATAAATTTTAAGCGATGGTGTTGGGAGATTGGTGGTATGACTTACGTGACAGAAGAGGGGAAGCCGATCGGGGTACTTGGGATACGAGTCAACTCGCTCCCAAGTAAGACTCACCGTGTCAAACACGGAGATTCCGAAAGCGGGCGGGCCGGAGTCTGATCCGACACCGGCGGGGAAGGCCTGTATTAGGCAGGCGGCGAGGCGTGTGTTTCCGGTTTGCTGGCGGAGGCGGAAGAAGTCGTGGCTGTGGAGAAGGTGACGCCAGCGGCGGCAAACGGAGGAGGCCTGGTGGTGGGAGGAGTAGTGTGACCGGACTAGGCATTCAAGGGCGATATCTTCGGGAAAACCGGGGATAAGTTCTTGGCGTTCTTCGATGACCATTGATAGAGATATTAAGGTATTGGGGGTTTGTTTTGTATGAACCAGGGAAAAAAGGTCTCAATTTGACTGGCTTTTATACACAGGGGTCGTTGTTGCTCTAATAGGGTCAGAGATACTGCGATATATTGAAGGGCGTCACGTCGGAGTCTGTGGATTTTGTCCGGATTAATATTTTTTTTTTGCAAATTCCGGACAGTGTCCACGTGGATTGGCGTTTTGGGATTCTGCCTTAGATTTTTTTAGGCCGGATATTGTAGTTGTGTTTTAGTGTTTTTCGAAAATGTCTAATTTCTTTAAAATCGTAAGGGTTGTCAATTAAAAAATATTTTTTTAGAAAAAAATATTTATTATAAAATGTTTAGTTTCTCTTATATTTTTTTAAAAAAGTATGTTTTTCTCATTTAAAAAATTATTTTAGTTGACATCCTTTACAATTTAAATGGAATCGAGCATTTTTCAAAAAATACTAAAATTCAAAGGCGTCATCCGTACAAAACAAAATCTTTGGACAAAATATGGAAAACCCCAAACCACATGGACACAATCCTAAATTTCCCTATTTTTTAAAGATAATTTTACGCAAATTTATTCACGATGACGGTAGGGGAATGGCCGGGAGATTATTGTCTTAAATAGCGGCTTTGTGAGTTTAATTTGCCGCGAAAAACGAATTGTCTTTGTATGATTTCGATATGGGTGGCGTGAAAAATCACCGTGAATGAAATGCGGAATAGGCAGATAAAATAGTTTATCCAATACTCTAGAAGGGGGGGATGAATAGAGTATGGAAACTTTTCGCAATCTTAGGATAGGTAAGACCTTATCGAAAGAGATAAGACCTTATCAATTGAGATAAAGTCTTACTCGTAATTATAAGACCTTACACGTTTCTCTAAGATTGGAATTAAGTGTAAAGATTTAGACAAACCAGGAATATAAAGAGCAGTAAAGGACACGCGATATGTTAACGAGGTTCGGTCACCAACACGACCTAGTCCCCGCCTAGGATTGATTCAACCCTAGTATTCAAGTAGCTTTATTTTCCTTCTTCTTGATGAGTTCCAGATACAATCTTCAGAAGACCTTCCCTCTTCTAAACTCAGAAGTCTTACACTTCCTATCTAGCAACTCACTCACTCGAAAAGAAAAAACTAAAGTACTTCAGATACAACACTCGTATCCAACGTGTCTAGAAATGATAACGGTTTGTATAATCCTAGTTGAATTGTACTATCAGCTCGAAAAAGATCTCACACTTCTCAGGGAAGTATAATGATGAAGCTTCGAATGTGAGATCGGCTCTTTGTGAGATAAGTAGAATTTATCACTCGGGTTTCGAAGTAAGCAATGAACGTGTGTTTTGTCTTCTGTTCTTTGTCTCTTAAATAGGCAAGCGTATCAGCATTCTTTAACGTTGAGAAAAGATCTTGCCTTCGTGATCCTAGGAGATCTTGGGTCGTTGAGATCTTGGGTTGTTGAGATCTTGGGTTGTTGAGATTTTGTTTGTTGAAGTCAAGCGGTCAAAGTCAAGCACGGTTTGTTGAGGTTGAGGAAATCTTCCAATTTTATCTCAAGAAGATTTAATTAAAACAAATCAAAGATTTGTTAAAATCAAATCCCTTAAATAACTCAACAAGAAGGAAAAGCCACTTGGACGTACGTAACTCAATTGTAGTTTTTGTCCAGTTTTGGTAAGGTCTTACCAGTTTATGTAAGGCCTTACTGAAACCTGGAAACCAAGGTTTTCTGTAATATGGTAAGGCCTTACCTGACACTGTAAAGACTTTACCAACACTTGTAAGATCTTACCAAAACCTGGAAACCAAGGTTTTGGCTTTCATCAACCATAAGTAATGTCTTATTTATCAAGGTGGAGTTAACAATCTCCCCCTTGATGAAAGACAAAACTTATGATCTATTTCCTGCATTTGAACAACACAACAACAAACAATATAATATAACATAAGCGCATATGTAGGATCAAATTTTGAAAACGATCGAATCAATGCAAGTTTTTCAAAAACTAAAAACAACCCAACCAAACCAAGAGTTTTTAAAACATTTCAAAAGACAAATATTCTCCCCCTTTTTGTCTTTCAGCAAGAAAAATTTAGAACTTAAAAGGGTCAATCTTCATCATCCGAGACTTCAACCACTTCTTCAAACCATTGCCCGTAATTTGAAGAAGACCCAGCTCGTCTTTTACGACAACGAGCACGCACTTTTTCCCTTCATCTCTTCTGTGCCTCACCAGTAGTGGTCCAAGCCATCATTTTGGCTAACTGTTTTTCCTGATCATTTCTGTACTTCTTAACTAAGCCATATTCCTCCATTGTCAAGATAGTCGGCTCAGGTTCAATGGGTCGAAGAATCCCTCTTTTTAGCACCTTGCGTTCACAGTTGATGACCACATTTTGACACACTTCTTGAATGTGTTCCACAACATCCTCATCCAAAGGCATGATCGTAGTAGTTGCCCTATGAGCTAGAGATGTCAAAAACAGTAACTGGTTGAGCTTCTCATTAACAATTAGCAACTTCTCATGCGTATCATCCTGTCTATCCACAATATCAGCACGAGCAGTGTTCAGATCTTTTCTCAGAGCATCCACTTCAGCTTCTAAATCCTGAATTCTCTGTTCAGATGAGATTTGAGCAGTTGATTGATGTTTCTTCAGAATCCAATCCCCAGACAAGGTTTTCTCAACCCCAAGCCTTCCCCAACAGTCCTCATCAATTTGTCCCTTATGATAAACCTTATCCTCTTTTGTAGTATCAATTTCAAAGAATTCGAAAATCTTTGGAAATAAGTTGGCATAAGGAAGAGGGGCTGTCAAAGGGGTATTCACAGTGTGCACCATGTAGGATAAAATCAGGTTAGGGACATCAATAGGATACCTAGTAAGGATCAAATCCAGAATTTCCAAGAGATTGTCAGTTACAATCTCTCTGGAGTGCTTTCGTGGTAAGACACACCTAGCAAGCAAAGTAAACACAATTTTGGCTTCTAAATTTAAGACATTATGGGTTTGTTTTTGCTTTGGCTTTGAGGAAGTAGCAACAGAAGAAATTGGTTTCTCAAAGAATGTTTTCTGGGCATGGGCAAGACACACATTTTTCGAAGGATGAGTTTTGGTGTCAATTTCCTCAGGGACTCCTAAAATAATTGCTAAAGAAGAAGCAGTTAGGGTAATTGGTCGTCCTTTGATCTGGGAATGAAGAGTTAAAATCCCCTTTTCTCGGTGTGCAGAAAGGTTGACATAGAATAGACGAGTAAGTCGTGGAAATGCAAAATCTCCCAGATTAAACAAACTCCAGACATTCGAACATTTCAGCAATTTAACACAAGGCAGATTCATAGACTCTAGGAAGTTCTCATCAACAGATTCACAAAAACTCAGGGGACGATTAGCAAAACCATCTTTCCACATTCCCGCTTTAGTATAGTTCAAGAACCAAGAAAAAGGTTCTTCACTACTAACCTCAAATCCAGACGGTGGTGATCGAAGACGATGTTGAGGTGTATCCTTTGCGGCTGGGGGATAAATAGCTTGAGCCACTTGCCGAGAAGGAGAGGGAGTAGACATTGAAGAATCGGAATCCGGATTATACTCCTTTAGAACAGCTTTGCCTTTTCTAGCCGCCGATCGCTGCTTCTTGGATGTTGGAGCAGAGGATTGAGTCGAAGAACGTTTGGGGGCCATCGTCGATTAGGGTTTGAGAATGAGAGAGACGAGAAGTCGGAGAGTTTAACGAAGCGGAGAAGAGAATCCGAATAGGAGATCTTTGAAGATTTTATATAAGACGGAGAGAGAGAGAAGAAAATCTTTGTAAAAAAAATCTTTGTAAAATTTTAAGTAATTTTAAAAGATTAAAATTATAACCGAAAGATTTTCAAAAATAAAATAATCTATTAGTTATATATCTATTAAGATAATAACTAAAAGATTTGATCCAATTTAATCTTTTAAACAAAAATCAAGAACATACTATTATTTAGTAAGGCCTTGAGATGTATTGTAAGATCTTATTCTAAATAATAAGATCAGTGTTTGTAACACTATTGTAGTAAGACCTTGAAATGCATGTTAAGGTCTTAATGTAGGGAATAAGATTAATATTGTAAAACAATAATTGCTCCCCCTACATTTGTGCCTCCCTATTAAGCATACCAAGTTCTAACCTTATGAAGTTGAATCTCTCTTCGGGTAAAGGTTTTGTAAAGATATCGGCCAGTTGTAGATCGGTAGAAATGAATGTCAAAGACACATCACCTTTTTCTACATGATCACGTATAAAATGGTGTCTCACATCTATATGTTTCGTTCTTGAATGCTGTACAGGATTTTTCGAGATAGAATTAGCACTTGTATTGTCACATTTTATTGGTATATCTTTAAAGTTGAATCCAAGATCCTGGAGTTGTTGCGCAATCCATAAGATTTGCGAACAACAAGCTCCAGCAGCAATATATTCAGCTTCGGCTGTTGAAAGAGCCACTGAATTTTGCTTCTTGGAATGCCAACTTATTAGTGAAGTACCAAGAAATTGACAACACCCTGAAGTGCTTTTTCTATCCACTTTATATCCTGCAAAATCAGCATCGGAATATCCGATAAGACCGAAACTACTTTGTGTGGGATACCATAGACCTATATCTTTTGTACCATTAAGATATCTTAATATCCTTTTTACCGCAATGAGATGTGATTCCTTTGGGTTAGCTTGAAATCTAGCACACATGCAAACACTAAACATAATGTCAGGTCTACTAGCAGTAAGGTATAGTAAAGATCCGATCATACCTCGAAATTCCTTTTGATTTACTTGTTTGCCGGTAAGGTCTTGATCCAAAGAGAGAGTTGAGCTCATTGGTGTTTTGGCTATTTTTGATTCATTCATCTTAAACTTCTTCAGAAGGTCTCTTGTGTATTTTCCTTGATTGAGGAATATGCCCTTTTTGCTTTGATGTACTTGTAGTCCAAGAAAGAAATTTAATTCTCCCATCATACTCATCTCAAATTCCTTGCACATGATGTCAGAAAATTCCTTGCAAAGAGATTCATTAGTTGCTCCAAACAAGATATCATCCACATAAATTTGAACAACAAGAATATTCTTTCCATGAGTTTTAATGAATAAAGTTTTGTCAATCAACCCTCTTTTGAAGTTATTTTCCAGAAGATATTTTGAAAGTCGCTCGTACCAAGCTCTTGGGGCTTGTTTTAAGCCATAAAGAGCTTTGTCAAGCTTGAAAACATGATCTGTAAATTCATTACTTTCAAAGCCAGGAGGTTGAGCAACATAAACTTCTTCATCTAAATAACCATTCAAAAAGGCGCATTTTACGTCCATTTGAAAAAGTTTAATACTCATGTAAGATGCAAAAGCAAGAAGTATGCGAATGGCTTCAAGCCTGGCTACGGGAGCAAAAGTCTCCTCGTAGTCAATACCTTCCTCCTGATTGTAACCTTGAGCTACAAGACGAGCTTTATTTCGAATGACATTACCACTTTCATCAAGTTTATTTCGGAAAACCCATCTTGTCCCAATAACTGATTTGCCTTTGGGTCTTGCTGTAAGTGTCCATACTTTGTTTCGCTCAAACTCATTTAGCTCATCTTGCATAGCAATAATCCAGTCAGGTTCTTGAAGAGCTTCTGTGTACTTCTTAGGTTCTACAAGAGAAACAAACGCATAAAAAGCACATAGATCTTTTAATTTAGATCGAGTTTGTATTCCAGATGAGGGATCAGAAATAATATCCTGAGTTGAATGAGATGATGCATGTTTGAATTTGCTCCGGACATTTCTCTGATTATAAGCATCGGGTTCAGAATTTATAGGCAGTGGGGAAGATGGCTCTTGTTGCTCAGGTGGTGATGTATCTTCATGATTGGTTTCATTTGTAAGATCTTGAGGGGGTGCTTCAAGGTCTTGAGACCCATCTGTAAGATCTTGAGATGGTTCTGTAAGATCTTGAAATGGCTCTTGCATATTTCTGACGTTCTTATCAACTTCTTCTTCCTCTTCCTCATGTTTATTTAGATCAAGATCTGCAAAGCTCTCACTCAAGATACCATTATCATTTTCATCAAACAAAACATGGATACTTTCTTCGACTACTTTGGTACGTTTATTGTATACTCGATAAGCCTTGCTTTGAGTCGAGTATCCGAGAAATGTACCTTCGTCGCTACGAGCATCAAATTTTCCAAGATTATCCTTCCCATTATTATGTACGTAACACGTACATCCAAATGGTTTAAAGTAAGATATACTTGGTTTTCTTCCTTTAAAAAGCTCATAAGGGGTTTTCTTTAAAATTGATCGAATCAAACATCTATTAAGAATGTAATTTGCTGTATTAACAGCTTCTGCCCAGTATGACTTAGGCAGATCATTCTCTAATAGCATTGTCCTAGACATTTCCTCTAGGGTGCGGTTCTTTCGTTCCACAACCCCATTTTGTTGAGGTGTTCTAGGAGCTGAGAAATTATGGGAAATACCATATTTCTCACAAAATGCATCAAAGTCTGATTGATCAAATTCTCTACCATGATCACTTCTAATAGAAACGATTGGTAGGTTTTTCAAAGTCTGTAATTCCTTACAAAGTTTTGAGAAGTATAAAAGTGCTTCAGATTTCATTTTTAGAAAGAAAACCCAAGTAAATCGAGAATAATCATCAACAATAACAAGAATATATTGCTTGCCTTTGGGAGATTTGACGCGCATAGGTCCACAAAGATCCATGTGGAGAAGTTCAAGAGGTCTAGTAGTACTTACCACTTGCTTCTTTTTGAAAGAACTACGAGTATGTTTACCTCTTGAGCAAGCATTGCATAATTCATCTACCTTGAACTTTAGGTCAGGAAGACCTCTTACAAGATCTTTTGATTTTAGTTTGTTAAGAGAATGTAGACTGATATGACCAAGTCGTATGTGCCACAGTCTTGAGTCATCTGATAAGACCTTGAGACATTTTAGATTTGTCCCTGCAATTTGGTTAGTATTAACAGCATAAATATTATTATCCCTGTGAGCTGTTAGCACTAAATTTCCTGTCATCTCATCTCGAACTTCACACTTCCTCTTGTCAAAGCTAACACAATTTCCTTTATCACAAAGCTGAGAAACACTGAGAAGGTTATATTTTAAGCCATCCACCAAATAAACATCTTTAATATTATTATTTGAATTAAGACCAACATTACCGATACCAAGAATGTCACATTTTCCTTTGTCACCAAGAGTTATAGTGCCAGTGATTTTCTTCTTTAGAGTATCGAAAAGAGATTCTTTCCCACTCATATGTCTTGAACAACCACTGTCCATTATCCATTTTTGAGTCTTGGTGATATCCTGCAAAACAGAAAATCATCCTTTCCGGCTTGACCAATAAACAGAGTTAGATCCATTATGGGGGTAGACCATGTTAGATGGCCTAGTCCCTTTGGGAACCCATATGTGTTTTACCCGTTCATTTAGACGTACAGGAAAGGTATTTCTAATAATGTATGGATCCGTTCTCCTATATGGACAGGTTTCTTTTACATGACCCTTTCTACAACAAAAGAAACACGTAGGAGATCTCCAATTTCCTTTTGCTTTAACGAATGTGGTAGTGGGTTTAGCAGGAAAATTCCTGTTATATCCTATTCCACTTCGATTTAAGGATAATTGTTGTTCTCCAAGCATTTTATCAAGAGTAGCTTTAGATTTAGTAAATTGCACAAGAGCTATTTGCTGTTCTTGACATTTTTCAGAAAGTTTCACTTTTTCAATCTCTAAGTCAGTATTACTGGTCTTAAGAGATGAGAGGTTTGCCTTTAGATCGGAATTTTCCAATCGTAAGGCCTTAACCTCAGTGTCAAGATCTGATTGTATGCTGTCAAGATCTTGAACTTTCAGCGAAAGCATCCTTATGCAAGTTTCCTGATCATTGAGCTTTTCTTGTAAAATGTTGATTTCTTTGCTGTAAGATTCTTCATTAGAAATCATGTTTTTCAGTACTTCTGATAAAACATCGATAGGACTAGATATAAGGTTTCTTACCATTCCATCCAAATGTTGATCTTGATTTTTGTCGGATTTTGCCATAAGACATAAGTTTGCATGATCATCTTCAGAATCTGAATCACTTGAGGAGTCTGAATCGCTCCAAGCTGCTATCATGGCTTTCTTGCCAAATTCCTTTTTCTTGAATTTGTTCTTCTTCTTTTGAGGACATTCTTTAACCAGATGATCTGTTTCACCACATTCATAGCAATTTAGAACACGATTCTTCTTCACGGGGTTAGAAGACTTACCTCTGTATTTAGAAGATCCAGCATTTTCTTTGTTTGAAAATTGCTTTTTCATTTTTAATATTCTAGCTAGTCCTCTTGTGATAAGAGCAAAAGGGTCTTCATCATCATCACTTTCAGAATCCTCCAGTGGTTCCTCTTTCTTTGCCTTGAGTGCCAGATTCTTAATGTTTGTTGGCACATCCCCATCGTCCTCATTGAGGATCAATTCATGGGTGATTAATTTGCCTAGCAAATTATCAAGAGCGAGTGTATTGAGGTTTTGGGCTTCTTCTATAGCGGTTACCTTGGGACCCCATTTTGCTTTAGGCAAACATCTAAGTATCTTTCTGACTTTTTCTTCATTGTTGAAAGTCTTTCCCAGTGAGTCAAGATTATTAATGATCTCCGTAAAACGGGTGAACATTACTTTGACTGATTCATCTGGGATCATTTTAAACAATTCATATTGCCTCAGAAAGATACTTATTTTGGTTTCTTTGACCTGGCTGGTTCCTTCATAGGTGACCACTAGTTTATCCCATATTTCTTTAGCGGATCTGCATGAAGATATACGATTAAATTCGTCAGTACTTAAACCACAATATAACAGATTAATAGCCTTGTAGTTTTTCGCCACGCTCTCAAGATCCTTCTGATTGAATTCAGCTTCTGTCTTGTTTACTGTTTTACCGTCGGGATCTTCCTTGGTAGGAGTGAGAGGTCCGTTCTTGATAATATGCCACAGTTCCAAGTCTTGATCAATGATAAACATCTGCATCAAGGATTTCCAGTGCATAAAGTTGTTTCCTACAAAGAGAGGTGGTCGAGAAATTGATCTTCCTTGACCAAATCCACCTTGACCTTCACCTGCCATTAGTTAGCCTCACAGATAATAATATCTAAGAAAACGTGAGTTAGGCTCTGATACCAATTGAAATGCGGAATAGGCAGATAAAATAGTTTATCCAATACTCTAGAAGGGGGGGGATGAATAGAGTATGGAAACTTTTCGCAATCTTAGGATAGGTAAGACCTTATCGAAAGAGATAAGACCTTATCAATTGAGATAAAGTCTTACTCGTAATTATAAGACCTTACACGTTTCTCTAAGATTGGAATTAAGTGTAAAGATTTAGACAAACCAGGAATATAAAGAGCAGTAAAGGACACGCGATATGTTAACGAGGTTCGGTCACCAACACGACCTAGTCCCCGCCTAGGATTGATTCAACCCTAGTATTCAAGTAGCTTTATTTTCCTTCTTCTTGATGAGTTCCAGATACAATCTTCAGAAGACCTTCCCTCTTCTAAACTCAGAAGTCTTACACTTCCTATCTAGCAACTCACTCACTCGAAAAGAAAAAACTAAAGTACTTCAGATACAACACTCGTATCCAACGTGTCTAGAAATGATAACGGTTTGTATAATCCTAGTTGAATTGTACTATCAGCTCGAAAAAGATCTCACACTTCTCAGGGAAGTATAATGATGAAGCTTCGAATGTGAGATCGGCTCTTTGTGAGATAAGTAGAATTTATCACTCGGGTTTCGAAGTAAGCAATGAACGTGTGTTTTGTCTTCTGTTCTTTGTCTCTTAAATAGGCAAGCGTATCAGCATTCTTTAACGTTGAGAAAAGATCTTGCCTTCGTGATCCTAGGAGATCTTGGGTCGTTGAGATCTTGGGTTGTTGAGATCTTGGGTTGTTGAGATTTTGTTTGTTGAAGTCAAGCGGTCAAAGTCAAGCACGGTTTGTTGAGGTTGAGGAAATCTTCCAATTTTATCTCAAGAAGATTTAATTAAAACAAATCAAAGATTTGTTAAAATCAAATCCCTTAAATAACTCAACAAGAAGGAAAAGTCACTTGGACGTACGTAACTCAATTGTAGTTTTTGTCCAGTTTTGGTAAGGTCTTACCAGTTTATGTAAGGCCTTACTGAAACCTGGAAACCAAGGTTTTCTGTAATATGGTAAGGCCTTACCTGACACTGTAAAGACTTTACCAACACTTGTAAGATCTTACCAAAACCTGAAAACCAAGGTTTTGGCTTTCATCAACCATAAGTAATGTCTTATTTATCAAGGTGGAGTTAACAGTGAATAATCGAAAAATCAGCTTTTTTTGGGTTTTTCGGGATTTCCAACATACACACTTCGCCTACTTATTTTAGATTTTCTAACTGCACAACTGCGTAGTAGTTGATAGATAAAATCGTCATTTTAAATGTCAAAATAACAATTTGCTGCGTGAAAGAGATCGATCCCGAAGATGGAGTACCTCGCAAATGTCAATCCATAAATATGTTCCATCCATAAGTAATAGGGGAAATACTTATGCTAAAACAAAATTCAAATTATTTTGTTTCTTCCCTACATAAAACTGCCTACTTTTGTCAAACACGACATTTTCTTTTTTTCTTTTTTAAAACTCGACAATATTTGCTTCCATATATTTCAGTGCACTACTGATGTTTTGAATAAACAATTGCCTTCTACAGTAGGCATTGAACATCCAGTTGTTGAGTAAAATTGAAGTTTAGTTTGTTGACTTATTATTATATCGACTTTGTTTGATGGGCGGTGACGACATTGAGTCGAGAACGTCCTTAACCCGGAAACAAATGCCTTTGAGTACGTAAGACCTTGTAATATGTGATTCATTGTGTACCTTGTGATACCGATACATACACCGCGTGTAGACCTGTACAAATTCGGGCCGGTCCGTCCACCCTGCCCGTCGGGAAAAAACATGGGTATGTGCAGCTAGTTTTGTCCGGCCCGGCTCGTACTTTGGTGGAACGGGTACGGGTTAACATTTTGGCACGTGGGTCAACCGACCCGGCCTGCATATAGTTTTATACATATAAGTTTTTTTTATATGTGTATATAATTTATATTGTTTTAAATGTCACGTACTCTGATTTTTCATTTAGTTTGTTTGGAGTATTTTGACGAGTTATACTCGTTTGTCATAGAAGATTGCACGGCTAACTTGAGTGTAGTAATACTCGTTGATTTTTAGGTATTTGGATTTATTCATTTTTGTGTGTTGTTGAACTTGTTGATAGTGCACTATGCAAGTATAATTGGATTGAAAATGTGTGTTAAATACATTATATTACTTGTTTTGAATGATAAATTTCGGAGAAAAAAGCACAATCAAGTACATACGGGTCATCCGGGCCGGCAGCCCGCCCGCCCGCTTTTTACATGGGTGGACATAAACAGCGTTTGTAGCCCGGCCCGCACCTTAAGGGTAGAGTTTTTAGAAATGACGCGGCCCGAGCCCGCTTTTGTACACGTCTAACCGCGTCCATCATCTCGGCACCAAGAAGCGAACAATCATTGATTGTTGAAACGATAGCGGATTTTCATTGCGTACACTTTTGATCATTCCTAAACGCTCTATTAGTGACCTAAAAATGTAAAAGTATTTATATGATATACATTTTGCGTGACAAATGTGTCTAGGTTCAATTACACCTGGGAAAAGAAATTTGATTTTAGACAAATTTATTCATGAGAATAAGATGACATTAGGGAAATGGGATACTATTGTTTTAAATAGCGGATTTTCGGGCTTAATTCATTGCAGGAAATCGAAATAAAGAAGTCGGAGCTCACTGTTAAGGGTTGGTCGGCTGACTTATCATCCCTTTTTCGGGCTAACAAGTTGTCTTTGATGCCCCTACATAAAAATTGACATAAATAATAAGGAAATTGGCATTTTTTGGGAAACTTTGTTCATTTGAGAATGTAAGTGGGACTAAATTCGATTGAGGTCTTGATTAAATTGATTAGCTAATTTGACTCGTTGATTGAAGACATAACTAGCGTAATATCTGCACTTTGTACGGATTATATCAAGATATAACTAATATAGAAAATATTGGTGTAGAGAGACTTTTTTTGTATCATGCATATAAATTAGGTCCCTACAATTTAACTAATAAAAAAAAGGATAAAATGAGTGATTTAACGCTGATATAAATGAAGAAGGTTGAGGGAAGCTGTTTAAAATCAAATATAATAAATTGCCAAAATAAAAGAGAACCGTTTTATTTTTTTTGGCAACTGAATATTGAAGATTTGGTGAATATGTTTAAGCGTCTATTATCCACCGGATGCTGAAATCTCGCAAATCAAAGCAACCGCCTTCTCTCATCGACGACAGAGAAACCGACCCCCTTCAACCTTCGTCTTCAACATTCGTCTTCAACCGTCATCTTTCACCGTCGTCTTCAATTGTATGTTCCATTTTTCATTCCCCTCGTAATATAAGGTGACGAACACAGATGTCATTCTTGATACACAAATACACAAACCAACAGTTACACAAATTAGTGATATATTGATACATAAACACACACAATATATAACTTATATATAAATGTACATATTGTAGATGCATATGTACACTCCTGACAAACACAAAATTCATATTATTGTTTTTATGTACATAAGTAGTATACCAAACTCAATAGAAGAAAAATCTAACAATCTACATAATGTATACCAAACTAGCTATCAAACATAAGCTCAATATATCATATACATATTGTACACTGACAACACCCACCCATTCGTACAAAGCATAAGTAAGATATTACACAAGCATGCTCACAAACAACCTCATTTATTATCTTTTATTAGGTAATCCACTTTACTATCTTAGATTGTGACACGAGTACCTCGCTTCTGTCACCTTATACCAACAAGAATGGATCTAATGCATCTCACCGTCTACCTGTTGGAATAGTCGCAAAGAACCTCTCAGTCTCCCCATTTTGGACTGGACAAGCTGTCCCGTCCGATTATAATACACTTGAGTCAAATAATACATATATGGATCCTAGTCCGTTTTATAGTTATAACATATAAACACACACCACTATTACATCCAAACTAACACACGGAAGACAGCTAAGTAAGCTCAAGGGACTTATTTATTACAAGGTAATCCCTTAATCAATCAACTATTAGATTTCCACAGGAATAAATGCCACGCCTGATAAACAAGGCACATATCAATCCACTGAACCACATGCTAGAAGATTTCACTCCTAGTCTCTAAGATTCTCAAAGATCATATACATCATAACAATTCACGACATCATCGTATTAAACCTCATGCTTCAAATATCAACTAAATTCATTCCTTTAAATTTAATTAACTTATAACCTTATCTATAATCTTAATTAAATTAATTAACCTTTAATTAATTAATTAAATTTCACCAGAATAACGTTTTGTCCGCAAGTAATTTCTGAACCCACCCGTCATCAAATCTCATCAAACAAATACCCCATAATCACCAGAATAATGTAACGAGCATCATGGAATTTCCATTTATCTATTTTGACAAGCCTAAGGTCAATTTAGGCCAAATTGCAAAATTAAAAACGAAAAAATTCATAACTTAATCTTTACTAACCTGATTCATGATCCGAAAGAAGATTCAGAATCACAACGACGCTGCTACGTTCGGACAACATCAAATTCACCAGAATCGGAGCGACGGAACCGGCCTAGTAACATATATGCTCGACCAGGCCTTCACTTGCTCGGAAATATGAAAACTCGGTACCGATATGAAGAGAATGAAGAGAAGAATCCAAAAAATCAAACTGAATTGAAATTGGATTAGAAACGGAGAGTAGATTTGAATTTGAAGGTTGAAAGAAATTAGAGGTTTTACGAGGAAACGTGAAAGGAAATGAATTGATAAACGGTTTTCCGCTATTTATAGCAAATACGATTTTAGCGATTATCCTTCACCGATCCGAATGCGGTTTGAGCCCCCCTCTCCAAACTTCTCGAAATTGTAATAATAAATCTGGAATATCTGCTTCGGAAAACGCGTATTCTTAAACCGTCTTTCTTAGCCGCTAAGAAACGAAATAGCGAATATTTTGGCGGTTTTATCTTTCCATGTTATTTGATATCTAGGACATGTCAGATGTCCTGATCATTTCTCTCAACTGCATTTTTATTAATTGAAGCTCTCAAATGCTCCAAATAACACCGGAGGGTAATAATAATTACCCGGGGAAAAAAGTGAAAAATTCCCTATAAGTCCAACATTACGCCAGAAACATAACGGTGGGACTCATACTCGTCATTTACGCACTCTTCGCGAGTTATGTGTCAATTACTGTCGATGATAAAGTTAATCAACATTAATCATCATTAATTAGGATTCGAAAATCTTAGCTTTAACAAAAGAAAAGTTGGACAAAATGGTGCAATTTGCCCTCTTGATGCCACCAGAGGAGGTAGACATACAAAATTATAAGGAAGAAACTAAGTATCATCTAATATGAGTACCACCTCTTAGTTATTACTTTATCAACCTTATGGAAAATAATTCAGAAACAAAATCTAGAAATGGTATGATCATATATAACAGCATAAAAACTCAAAAAATTCTAAAGTTGGAGTTAGTTAAGTATATGATTTGTTTTCCTTTCGATGTCCAGGAGAAATGAAAGTCTACTTGAAGTAACTAGCTTGTATTTGTATGTGATGTGTGCAATAAAGTGTCTATAAAATGATATATAGCTACCACGAATGGATTACATTGGTGAATCAGTTTAATAGGTTTAGGATGAAGGCCCTTAGTCTAACAACAAACCCAATTAGAGACGCTTACATCCTATATGCACGGGATTATGGAATGTGTGAGTGTATATTTTGAGGTCTTCAAATGCAATGAAGCTCTCTTAAAGAACACTTTATAAAGTTCAAAACTATGTGTTTAACAAAGTCAAGAAGTGGGAAGGAGCTAACAATATTTTGTATTATATCCACCGAGCGGATATGGAGGTTAAAGGAGGAAGGTACAATACACCACACTATTTGATCATATTCCGAAAGATAACAAATCATAAGATTCGATCACAATAAACCAACCTTCCATCATAAACCATGCCTACGCCAAAGCAACTGGTTTTTTCTACATCTATGAATACATCAAGTAACATTAAAATATAACAATAGTATTATAATCAAGATTGATTTTACTACGGTGATAATCTCTAAAGTCCAACGACCATATTTCTCCAAAGTTATTGAATCCTCATATTCAATTCCAAATTAATAAGACCTAGAATTAGTAAAACTGACGTTGCTCATATATTTTCATGTTATGTTTTTAGATGTGTTTTTGTGTGTTATTCTGTTAGTTTTGCATGGTCAGGACATTCATATCTTAGCAAGAGCTCAAAATGTCAAGAAAAATGTCTACTCCCCCTTGCTTTGTCTCTTTGTAGGTATTTTGAACAAAAATGGAGATTAAATGAAAATATCCAAGTCACCCAAGTTATCCAAGCATCACTTATCAACTCAACAACGTCCCATGAGCAAAGGAAGGAGGAAAGACAATCAACGATGCAAGCATGAAGCCAATTGAGTCAAGGAAAACTCTAAGGAGGACCCTCGAGTGGCCAACAACTCGGACCAGAAAGCCAAGGAAACTCAGAGTAAGAAGCCACAAGTAAAGACTGGTCAAAGTCCCTCGAGTTTTCCAACAACTCGAGCAAAAAAGACGGAAAACTCGAGAGAAGAAGCCACTTCACTCGAGAAAAGAAGTCACAAGTGTAGAAAAGTTCAACTTACTCCAAGTTGACCTCGAGTTGCACTTCCACTTGAGCAACGTTGATAGAATCCACTCGAGTAACATTGTTACATACTATGTCGGTGAAAAATCGAAGCATGATAGACAAAACTCGAGCAAAGAGTATTCTTACCTCCGAGTTTCTCCTCTGAGTTCATGGATCAGCTCTTTCTAGGAGATTCTTCTTAACTAACTTTGCAAGTTGATCCACTTGATAGAATCCACTCGAGTAACATTGTTACATACTTTGGACGGAATTTTGGATCAAATTAAGGGCAAGTTTGGTGTTCTTCATATTTTCAGCTTATTCTTCATTCACTTAAGTTGTTTTGCTCAGGACTGCTACCTCTCTACGCCGGTTGTTGTTGTAATTGTTGCTCGGCCTCTCCAACACAAACTCTAGCTCCCTCTCACGCTCGAGCTTCACACTTTGCTTCTTTCGTTCGAACATGGAAAAGCAATACAAACATTCTCCTTCTTCCTATGAAGATGGGCAAGAAAAACAAACAAAAACTCTCCTTCTTCTTGTTTCAACCGGAGCAAGCAAAACAGACCCGACTGCTTTTTTTAGTTCTAGGGTTGTCTCCTCCTTCATTTCCCAACTTATTATACATGCAAGCATACTTATAACCTCAAACACACAAGCATCGATCTTCCTTCATCGTCTCTATTGCAAGATTGAGACTCCTTTAAGAGTTAGACTTTCCAAATTTCAAACCCTTTCAAACAACCATCGTTCGAGCCATGTTTTAGTATGCATGACTTATCTTTTGCAGTCCATTCTCCAATATGTTATTGTTGATATATCCTATTGTTCATATATGAATATGGATTAGATCCAATGGTACGGTGGGATCAATAGATACAAACCTTAAAAGTTTGATATATGATATATGATCTTACCCAAATTTTTGAAAAAAATGGAGATAGCCTACTTTATGATTTTGTTTAAGTAATCAAATATCGACTTTAATGGTTCATGTTTTGGTATGTTATACTTGGCATACCATAGTTTAAAACACTTGAATTTCATAAGATCCAACGTTTCAATTAAGAGATATGCGTCGTGCATGTGAGGCATGTTATGGTATATATGGGTTAGTAGTAAACATTAATCAACATTGATCCTTAATTCTCATAGTTTAGACCCAAGTTTTACGATTTAATTTATGATATTTTATAGGTCATATTTAGTTTGAATCTTGAAGATTCAACGGTTAGATTAAAAGTTATGATCAAGTAAAAGTAAGTTGTTAATGCAATTTTCGTGCAAAAGAGCGGAAAATGGCATGGAATTTGGAGGCTATGGAACCATATTTGAGAGTTTTTATTGACACCATATGTATTTTTGGAAATTCAATAGAGTTTTAAAGCATCTGATAAGTTCAAATATCAATTATATGATAATACAAGGTTAGTTATGACTTCAATAACATTTTGGGACAATTTTCATATATTCGAGAAAAGTAAGGAACATTATAGTAATTTACCTAAAATTTCTGATTAGTCATGCAAATGAATTCCGACTAGACCATCCCGCCCTAGACATCTTAATGTCATATTACGACTTCCCAAAAGATGAAAACATCTTAATGAGATGTGTCTATCAACTTGAACATGTAAATGATAACGTTTGGGTAATTGAGTTTGCGATTGATTCAGTTAAGTCTTATAGACTTAGCTAACTTTCCTCACGCTACTTGTTCTATGGTAGTGGTGCGTGCTCATTGAATTGCTAATAATAAACTTGAATAGAACGACGCTTTAATATTATTTTCACGAATGTAAAAAATAAAATTATGACTATAATCACATAACCGTATCTAATTTTACTAAACATCCGTAGCTGAATAGAGGTTGGATTTGTGTGTAATATAGTGATGATTAGCCACTTGTTAATGTAAATCACTAAAATCTAACTAACACACAAAAAACACGTTTAGCCTCACAAACAAACTAACCTCCACTTCCAATGCTCCATCCATCATCCCACCCTCACCCTGTAACAAAAGATCCTTCACTCACAAATCTAATCTATCTGCAAATCCAAATTATCACATATTTACATTCTCCGATCGTCTCCCTCAACAACAAACTCCATGAGTTACTACCCTGAACAGCCTCCCGTCGGAGCTCCTCCTCAACAAGGTCGATCGCCATATTTCCCTGTCAATTCTTTTTTTTTTTTCTTGTAATTTTGATTCTGAAATGTTGTTTTCTGATACGCCAATTCGGTTTTGTGATCAGGTTACCCACCCAAGGACGCTTACCCGCCGCCAGGGTACCCGCCGCAGGGATACCCTCCGCCTCCCGGCTACCCTCCTCCCGGCTACCCTCCTCAAGGTTACCCTCCCCCTGGTTATCCTCCGCAGTACTCCGCGCCACCGCCGCCACCTCCGCCTCCACCTCAACAAAGTAGCACCGGCTGCCTACAAGGCTGGTATGTTTGTATCTAAACGAGTTGAAGATGAACCTATTCAATATAGTCTTCATTTTGATCGTAGAATATGCAGTCATGTTTCGATTTTGTTGAGATGTGTGGAATATTTCACATCGACAATATGATACTATGTGAACCTAACATATAACTCCTAAGTTTACTCCTCCTATAGCTATATGATTTTAGAAGGGAATCCCAAAGACTTGTGTGCGTAGATTCACCTTGGCGTGCAAATCCTCCGAGATAGTTGCATTTTTGTATGTTTGTAACATGAACCTAACATATAAGCTATAAGTTACTTCTCCTATAGCCAGCTTAACAATATAGAATTGACTTGTGATATTACGTGAACCTAACATATAAGTTTTGTATGGCGATGCAGCTTGGCTATGTTGTGTTGTTGTTGTCTGCTGGATACATGCTTCTGATGAGTACATACATTCAATAAGTGTCGTTGAAGATGGCAGATCGACGCATGCATGCATGGTCGTCGATTCGAGAGTATATACTTAGTTCAATTTAGAACCTTTTATTTTATTGGTTCTTTTAAATTGTTCTGAATCACGCTTCTTCCCCTGTCTTGGTAAATAATGTTGGATCAGATCCAAAGGTCGGAACACTCTTATTCTTCAACTCGATCAACTTCTCTTTTATGAGTTCACAATCACCAGTGTTTATGTCATATTCATCCTCCAATGTTATTGCAAATTTTACTTATTCATTTGTTCTCTAATCTGTTTGTGTGTTCATCCTCTTTCTTCGCCTTTTAAGTTCACTATGTTTTGTGGTATTTGGAATCCTACAAATTTAAACTGACTAGATCTACAAATTTAAAAGTTTTTTGTTAAAACAAACTGATAATAATATAAATGATTTTGTAAGAAGGAAATAAATTCGATTCACTAGCTAAAAATTAGCGAAACGAGAGGCCACAAAACAACCATTCACTGCATGTAGTCAAGGGTCAACGGGTTTCCCAAAGCAAAAGATACAAAAAAAGATATTGATAAAAAGGTCGACTAAAACATAGATCCAAATGGTTCAATCTCTTTGGAAACGGTGGGACAAAGTATTACCACAAAGAGGGGATATTCGTTTTTGTTTGCATCATTGTTCTACGCATTTCTTTCGTATCTTTTAGAACAAGAGTGATAATTTTGGATTTTTGTCCTTGAAAATGTTTGGATCTTGGCAATAATCAGTAGCCATTGTTGTCTGTATTAGAGCAAAATAATGTGGGTGAAGTTTCAAGCTTCTGAAAGATAGAGAACAAGAAACAAAGAACTCTCCGGAGAAAACCTTTTTTAATTATTGAGTTGAGGGATTTCCTCTAATAGAGAAGGAGAGATTTTTCTAACAGTTTTTTTTTAAACAGATGTATCTTATCTTATATCTTATATACTTATTAAAGCAAAAGCCTCTATTGCCTTGTGTCAACGCCACGTTTCTCGAAGTCCAAAAAATTTATTTATATAGTAAATTCTAAATATTTTTGTATAAATATTTAAATTTTTATATTTGTTAATCAAAATTATACCTCCACTTTTTTATCTAAAGTTTTTGTCCAATTTGCCATCAAAAGGAAAATAATTACTTATCAATTCATTCATATATATATATATATATATATATATATATATATATACCAACATGATAATAAATGTAACCCTTAATTTTTAAAACCCGCACAAGGTGCGGGTATTACACTAGTGTAGATTGTTTTGAAAAGACTCTGAAGAGGAAGATTACGATAGATCCGGCAAAATCGGATGAAGTGAGATTCGATAGAGAAGGGAGGTTTACCTATCAAGTTGTTAAGTGGCTTTGGAGAGGGTGATGGGGTTGTCGTCGGACAAAGCAAGACATATCATGTCAAACTAATTGTTGGTGTTAGAGCCGGTGGAAAAGAGGGTACGGGAGTGATTGTGGGGCAGAAAACAAAGTTGCGGATGGGATAGTTGTAAGGGAAGGAGTTGCGACGGGATGGAGTTGTTGCCAGAGTAGTGACGGTGACAGAAGTTGGAGCGATACTACGATGGTTACCGGTGACAAGTAGTGGCGGTTGTGATGGAAAGCATGGTGCGGCGGCCGTGGAAGTGAAAAGAGTAGGGCTTTGTATTTTTATCGGTGACAAGTGGTGGTCGTTTGTTGGGAGCTTAGTTTTGAAATAAAAGGTCTAGACTGGTTGCATGTTGTATGAATATTTATGTTATCTATATATTGAATATTTTGTTTAGACGAACATTTTTCGATCTAAACTAGTTAATGTTCTATTGATTCTTAATATCATATTTCATAAATAATGTTCCTTTAATTTAAGGAGACTAGTTTGTACGTACGATGTGTATCGTAAATGTTTGTTTTTTAGCAAGGTGTTCATAGTGGCGCTAAACATTATTTACACATAAGTCATTTCCCGATGCTTTGAAGTGTCCATAATATTTTAAATTAATGGGCGTGAAACTTTATCGACACTTTATAGTGTTGATATTTGTCAAAAAAAATATTGACGGGCGAAAATCTCGACGCAGTTGCCCGTAAAAAATGGTAAAAAGTTCACATAACTCGGCGCTTTTTAGCGTCCAAGATCTTTGAAGTCGTCTTAATAAGTTCGAAAAAACAAGATTGTGAAACCGACAACATTGAGTGTTGAGAAGGTCGACAACTAAAATTGTCGGTCATTCTTGTAGGCGTGAATGACTACGCTTTCGCAAAGCATTGAGAATTTTTTTTCTCAACGCTATACACCACTAAGAAAGACATAAAAAAGCGTCATTAATGACCCATTTTCTAGTAGTGTATCTATTGTGGAATTTCTACTTTTATAATTGGAAGTATCACATATAAAAAAAAGTTGTAGCCTAGGTCGTTCAAAAGAAGCAAAAATCAGCTATTTAAGTTCTTGTTTTTTGACAAACCATATTTTTTTAAAAAAAAATTATAGAAAAATTAGCTATTTAATTTTTGGTAAATCGAAGCAAACCACTTCACGCCAAAGCGCTTATATAAAAACAACAAGTATTATAAATGAGTCAACGTGGAAAGGAAACACCCCTAAGGTCATCAAAAGAAAAACACGGGTACAGAGGAGGAGAGGGTCATCTAAAAAAAGAACCCTGATTCCAAAAGAGAAGGGCAAAATCCAATAACAAAATCGCTACTTTGTTGGATTCTCGAAACATATGACCAAGACTGAGAACCCAATCCCGAGTAAGGAAGTCTTATGCAAGTTGTAAACCACGAATAACCCCCGAGCTCCTCTACCGGTGTCGTGGTACTACCCAGGTTAGCTACGATACCCATTAACCACACCCCAGATTTTTCCCTCATAACACTACGATCACTACCTAAAGAAGCCGGTGGTTACTCACCCTTGGAAGCTATATCCGAGTTAAGTTTAATCCATCCCCTTTCCAGGCTAAGTCGTCGCACCAACACTTCAGTTTTAGGTGGAGGTAAAGTGTGATGGGTTTCCTTAAAAGCAATAGAGACTTCTTTGTAAAGTCCCCATATAAAGCCTTCTCCACCCCACCATCACTACGGTTAAAGACACACCCGCAACTAGTTTAAGAAAGAAATGGTTTGAGAATTTGCATTTCAAATAGGCACAATTACACCCACCACCCTCGTTCCAAACCTCCTTAACTGAGAGTACAAGTTTAAGGCTGGAGAGAGGGACATGACACATCAAGCGGCTTGCTCAGTAGCCATCTATCCTTCTAGAAAAGGATGGACCTCCCATCACTCATATTCCACCCAATATTTGGAACAACCATCCGATTATAGCCAATAACAATACCTCCCCAGACAAAAGAGAATCCCTATCGCATAACCAAACCTCTAGGCCAAACCTGATCTGATACGATCCTAGATATGCCTATCGAATTGTCCATGACAACTATGCACTAGCTCAGTAAAATCGATATTTCCGTTGATGTGGTTAGATTTGGAAAACGCACGAGTACCGATTATGAAGTTCATTCGAATATCTACAACTTTGCAGTTCCTTCGAAAGTCCAAATCCAACGGGAAGATACTCTAAAATGTCCGACAAGGGTCCAACAAAAAAATCCCGCGGGTTTATTTTTGGAGCGAGTTTCTTTATCCGGTCCGCCCTCCACTTTGCCTTGACAATTTGCTATTACGAGGCCCATGGATCGAGATTCTGCATTTGACCCGTCCGCTCCTTGACCCGATGATTTATTATTATTATTATTATTATTATTATTATTATTATTATTATTATTATTATTATTATTATTATTATTATTATTATTATTATTATTATTATTATTATTATTTTAGTTGGTTTATTTCATATCCAAGTTAAATTTATTTTATTTCCAAGTTATTTTATTTTTATTCTACATTAGTTTAGATAGTTTATTTTATTTCCTATCGTTATCATTTGTAAACGATATAAGTTATGGTTTTTGCCTTATTAATAAGACGTACTAGAATTAAGATTTATAAGTGCATATTTTGCCTTGTTAATCTAGTTCCTAGTCGAACCAATTAACATTTATTCAAAAATTATCGTTCTTTAGCAATTTGAGAAGTTGAACTCGACGAAAGATCGAAAAACCCCTCGTGTTTCACATCATGATCACTTAGCTTCTTGTACTTCTTGCAAAGCACCCGTTCCAACAGACTATCCTAGTTATAAAGCATGTGTCATCCCAACTTATTCACAAGAGCCAAGTTGGTCTTAACAACATATCTAGTGCCGATACCTCCATGGGAGAGAGGTTGACAAAGTTTCCCAACTCAACAAATAAATATTACGGTTTCCCTCTCTACTTTCCAACACAAAGTCCTTGCATGTTTTATCCAACTTCGCACACACACCCTTAAGGAGCAACGTAGTGTGCATGGAGTACCGAGGGATGGCCGCAAGCACCATCTTTGTAAGTGTGACGTGTCCCGCAAGACTCAAAGAATGGAGTTTCCAACCCCTAAGCCGTGTAAAGACCTTCTCTAGAAGGAGAGAAAACAAACCTTCATTCATTGTGATTCCAACTCCCCTCTCACATTGTGAGACACAAAAAGTTTAGATTAAAACATACTAACCTTTTGATCAGAAGCACCACATAAGTGTCCAAGAATTTGTTTAATAATCTGAAGTTGGGAGCCTGGGAGGTAGAAGCCTCGACGAAAAGAAATATTGTAACACCCCAATTTCTAGGAACTTGAAGCGCTACGGGTTAGGACCGCACAATGGGTCCCGACCCTCAAAGTAGCAACAACAAACGAATCTTACAACAAGGCACAGACGAATGAAAACAAAACTCAATATAAAATGAAAGTTTCAAACCAGAAGAAAACACAAAAGCTCCACAGCCGGGTTCAAAACAAAAGGGAAGCAACTAAAGAAAAACAAAACCCAATCCCGTCCTATAATATACGGGAACCCCGGCTGACCACACCATCCGGATCACTCAGCAGCATCCTGAACCCGCGGAACATCTACAACGACGGTATAAACCGTTAGCTAACATTCTAGGTATAAGCAAGAGTGTAAAGGCACAAACACACATAAGGTAAAGAAAACACATAGCATGCTTACACATCAACCGGTTATTATCTTTCATTAAGGTTATCCATTACTAATTCAACTTCTTTTGTCACACAAGAATCTCCCGAAACTCGCCTCCGCTTCCGTCTACCAATAGGAATAAATCAATACTATCTGTTACCTACGGGTCTGGGTTGCAAGAGCACATTCTAGTCTCCTGTAGAACTAGACAAGTGGTCACCGCCCGGTTATAATACACTTGGGCCAGTTAAGGGTAATGATAGGTGATGGAATCACTATCATTTAGGGTAGTTTTTAGAGTCTTTTTATTGCATTAGTGTCGGTTTATGCTACTAACTTCTTAGTCCAGAAGAAGAAGATCAAAAGAAGCTAAGGAAGGAGTTATAAACACTTAGGAGTGAAGATCGATCAAGAAGCAAAGCTTCTGTTGCTCCACCGCCCCCGCGGGCCCTTGCAGCCGCCCTTGCGGTGACTTGCCTTGACGAAACGAAGACCAGCTCCCCTGCGCCTCCCACTGCGCCTCGCCTTGGGAGCTGGAAGGTGAAGAGTCTGTGTCACCGCCCCTGCGTTGGCCTTAAGGCGCCCCTGCGCCTTGACATCAGAAACGTCAGGAAGGAGAAAGGTCAGACGTTGAAGTGCATTAAAGATCCGCCCCAGCGGAATTGTGTAGCCGCCCCAGCGGTTCTGAAGAAGATCAACCGATTCTGCCTAAACCGCCCCTGCGGTTCATGAAGGCCGCCCTTGCGGTTTAACGCCAGAAGCTTTACTCCGGCTGTTTACACCACCTTTATGGCATTTAAGGTGGCTGTTTTAGGCCGGCTATTTACTCCTAATTAAGTGTCTTTTGTAGTATAAATAGTCCATGGCTGATTTCTAGAATCATCCATACTCTTCCCCACAAAATGCATTTTAGACTTGAGTTTTTTCCATTGTAATGAGTTGCTAACTCCCTTGCTACATTGGGTTGGTTTGAAGCTGCTTTGTTACTTTGGTTGTAAGTTCTTTTTAATATAAGTTTTTATTCAGTAATGCTTTGTGTTTCCTTGATCTCCAATGTTTAATTGCATGTTAACTATTACTTGAGATTGATCACCTTAGGTTCTAAAGTGCATGTAAACAACTAGGATTAACAGGTTCTGGGTTCGGGTCTTTAATCTAGTAGCAACTTTAAGTAATAACGGGTTGTAATTACTTAAGGAAAATGAACACAAATATAAAGATAAGTTTAACGGTTTTAATCTTCTCTTTATATCCCTTAGTCTTTGTTTGAATGCTAACTTGTTATTTGTTCTTGTAGGTTTACGGAACTTTAATAAGTTAAGTTGTGTTGATGCGGTTGGCTCAACACATATGTATGATCGAGACGGGAGATTACTTAAGAATTTATAAAAGGAACACACCAAAGTAGCAATTGCATGCTTAGAATCAACCTAGTGTAGATTTATCCATTATTGTCTTAATTGTCGCATTAATCGTTTTCATAAGTTTTTGTGCATCAATTCAACCAAACCCCCCCTTTGTGTCACTTGTCATTATAATCGATAGCATCTAAAACACCTTAACTCTCTTGGGTTTGACCCTTACTTAATCACTATACTTGTTCTTAGTGCTAAGTCGGGATTTACTTTTGATTGGGTAAAGACGACCATAGAAATACCTTCGGTCAGGTAACAAAGGGTGAATCCTATTTCCAATTATGTTATAAACATGATAGCAACACAAACAAACCAAAATAATCCAACTAATACGCGGAATGAAGCTAAGTAAATCCAAGGGACTTACCTCACACGAAGGTAACACAAGAGATTAGCGAACAACTCAGAAACACACAAGGAAGCTCAGTTTCCCTCAGGAAAGGAGCAAGGAAATCCTGTACGAACAAGCAATACGAATCAGGAATGTAACGGTTGCTAGAAGTCTATGACTTTTAGTCTCAAAGATCTCTAAGAGATCAACACATGCTAAGGGCTCAACCTTAGTCTTACAACAACTCAGGGGAACAAGGAACAATCATAAGGAACCAAGGAAGGAACGAAGAAAGGAAGGAAGGAAGCAACTCACCAAGGACGTGAGTTACTGCAGAGAAACCGCAGGGGCGGTTAGACAGATGCGAAGGGGCGGCTGAACAGAGGCACAGGGGTGTCTCTGTGCAGGCACAGGGGCGGCTCTGTGCAGGCGCAGGGACGGAACTTCGTCAGAAGCTACTGTCGGGCTTTTCTTCGACATATCTCACAGCGGGGGCAACAAAAGCTCAAACCTTTGGTTCCAACACGTCGAGACTCCACTCCAGAGAGCCTGAGAACAACGAAGGGTCAACAACGGAACACTCCACAAGAATCAAGGCTCATGCTTGATCCTTGGAGAAGAAGGAAAGAAAAGAACAAAAGGAAGAAACCAAAACAAAAGGGAAGGCATGCAACGCTAAAGGAACGTGAGGAAGAACCAGAAAAGATGCACTTACACGTTCAGCGGGATTGTACGAAACAAGGACGGCTGCAGCTCTCTAGGGTTTGAAGACGATAGCACGGAACGGAAAAAAGGAGAGAAGGAAGAGAATATATAGGGAGGGCTGGAACGCTAGACGGAAAGGGCGTCTAGGGTTAGAAAGAAAACAAGAAAACCGGCCCATAAGATAGAATATCGGTTATTCTATCTATGGAAGAAAGATAAAACGACGAAAACAGATCGGCGCAATCTGTCGCAAAATCCGCAGAGGCGGATCTCATCAGCCGCAGGGGCAGTGAAGGCAAAACCTAGGATCTTACATCAGATCCCCTTAAAAAGAAGTTTCGTCCCGAAACTTGAAAAAGCCAAACGGTCACAACAACACACTGAAAAAGAACTGAGCTCATATATTCCCACTCGGGGCACGTAGCACAAAAGCGTTCACAACGCAACAAAGGAAAAACCAAACAACATACTAAGCTAACGGTGCAACAAGCTCAGCATAAAACTCCGGATAGTTCCTTTGAACACTATCCTCTGTCTCCCAAGTCGCCTCATCAGCTCCTCGCACCGACCACTGAATCTTCAACATCGGGATGTCCTTCGAACGCAAGCGTCTCGTACTACGCTCTAAGACAGCCACCAGGTGCTCTACAAACGTGTGGTCTGGCTCGATCACTAGATCCTCATGACTGACGATGTGTCTCGGGTCAGGTATGTACTCCCGTAGCTAAGACACATGGAAAACTGGGTGAACACCCTCGAGTCTAGGTGGCAACGCAAGTCTGTATGCTGCCTCTCCAACTTGCTCAAGAATCTCGTACGGTCCAACATATCTGGGACTCAGCTTCCCCTTGACACCAAAACGTCTGACACCTCGTATCGGGGATAGAGGTCTGCGCCTCTTATCAGCATAAGACTTTTGTCGACTCTGTGCTGCTAACATCCGCTCTCGGATTACTGCTACTCGAGCCATGTCATCCTGAATCTGCTCGGGTGCTACTCCGCTGGCACTACTGGGCTCGTCCCAACACAGCGGTGCACGACATCTTTGTCCATATGAAGCCTCATAAGGAGCCATCCTGATCGATGCGTGCCAACTATTTTTGTACGAAAACTCCACTAAGGAAAGGTGATCTGGCCACACTTGTCCCTAGTCTAACACACAGGCTCGCAACATATCCTCCAAAGTCTGGATGGTCCGCTCAGACTGACCATCGGTCTGAGGATGATAAGCAATAGTAAATTGTAGACTTGTGCCTAGAGCGGCATGAACCTGTTGCCAGAACCTCGAAGTGAACCGTCCGTCTTTGTCAAAGACTATGGTCCTAGGTACTCCATGAAGTCTCACTATCTGTCTCGTGAACTCCTTTGCTAATCGACTTACCGGCCACGTTTCCTTGATCGGAATGAAACGTGCGGTCTTCGTCAATCGATCTACTACGACCCAAATAGCATCAAAACCACGACTTGGTCTCAAACCGGTCACAAAATCCATAGAGATGTCTTTCCACTTCCACTGAGGGACGGGAAGTGGGTGTAGCTCGCCTCCTGGTCTATGATGCTCGATCTTGACCTGCTGACAGGTCGCACACTGAGCTACATATCTTGTCACATCTGGCTTCAGACCTCCCCACCAAAAAGAGCGTCTGACATCCTGATACATCTTACTCGCACCAGGGTGTACTGAGTAAGGTGAAGAGTGAGCCTCCTGAAGGATCCTCTGTCTCAACTCCCGATCTGATGGCACACAAACACGCTCCTGGCGTCTCAAAACTCCGTCAGTACCAATTGTAAACTGTGGTGCCTCTCCTCGAGACATCCGGTCTCGGATCTGTGTCAAAGCTGGGAAACTCTCCTGCTTCTGTCGGATTTCGGCCAACAGATCAGGTACTATCTCCAAGGTGGACAACTGGCTGTCGGAATCTGGAAAGTAGATGTCCATCTCTAGCCATGCCAAATCTCGTTGTAACTGTGGCTGAGCCGTCATCCTAGCGATCGCCATCTCCCGGGGAGTCTTCCTACTGAGGGCATCTGCTACCACATTAGCCTTTCCCGGGTGGTATAAGATCTCAAGATCAAAGTCCTTGATCAACTCTAACCATCTGTTCTGGCGGTTATTCAACTCCCGCTGAGTGAATATGTACTTCAGACTCTTATGGTTTGTGAAAATCTGTTACGTGGCTCCGTACAGATAGTGTCTCCAAATCTTCGAAGCATGAACAATAACAACTAACTCAAGATCGTGGGTAGGGTAATTCTCCTCGTATGTCTTCAACTGTCGAGACGCATAAGCGATCACTTTTCCCCTCTGCATCAGAACACATCCCAAGCCCAACTTGGATGCGTCGCTGTAAACCACAAAATCCTCAATGCCTTATGGCTGAGCTAAGATAGGAGCAGAGGTCAACCTCTTCTTCAGCTCCTCGAAGCTCCGCAGGCAGGACTCGGACCATACGAACCTCGTAGACTTCCGCAGCAAGGAAGTGAGCGGTCGGAAGATAACTGAAAAGCCCTCAACAAAACGCCTGTAGTAGCCTGCCAATCCTAAGAAGTTGCGAACCTCCTTAACGTTCTTAGGTGGCGGCCAAGAAGTTACTGACTCAATCTTTACTGGATCTACCTTGATCCCTTTAGCTGAAACAATGTGACCAAGGAATGCTACCTCGGACATCCAAAACTCGCACTTAGAGAGCTTGGCGTAGAGCTCTCTATCTTGTAAGACCTGAAGAACGATCCTCAAGTGTCCAGCATGCTCCTCTCTACTGCAGGAGTAAACCAGAATATCGTCGATGAAGACAACCACAAACTGGTCTAAAAAGTCGATGAAGATGATGTTCATCAACTCCATGAAGACTGCGGGCGCATTCGTGAGCCCAAATGGCATCACTACAAACTCGTAGTGTCCATATCTAGTCCGAAATGCCATCTTGGCTACATCTTGCTCTCTCACACTCAGCTGGTGATATCCTGATCTCAGATCGATCCTCGAAAACACTGAAGCTCCATGCAACTGATCCAAAAGATCATCGATACGGGGCAATGGGTACTTGTTCTTGATCGTCACCTTGTTCAGTTCTCGGTAGTCGATACACAACCTCATTGACCCATCCTTCTTCCTGACGAAGAGAACTGGTGCACCCCAACGAGATACACTAGGGCGGATGAAACCCTTCTCTGCTAACTCCTCAAGCTGCTTCTTCAACTCAAGCATCTCGATAGGCGCCATACGATAAGGATCCTTAGAGATCGGTCTCGTATCGGGCTCTAGATCAATGCCGAAATCTACACTCCTTTGTGGAGGTAAACCTGATGGCTCTCCAAAGACGTCAGCAAACTCGCAAGCTACTAGAATCTCCTCCAAAGCTGGACTAGTACTATCCTTCGTGGAATAGCACCAAAAAACCTCGCATCCCTGACTGATAAGTCTCGCAGCTCGTACTGCACTGATGACTGTACTAGTCTTCCCGAGATCTTATCCTCGGAAGATCTCAACATGGCCTGCATTTGTAGTTACTGTCATTGTCCTCTTGCCGATGTCCAGAACTGCTCGATGTCGATCCATCCAATCCATGCCCAGAATAACTTCTTCATGTACTAAGTACATGAAGAAGAAGTTAGCTAGCCAATCGCGACCTCCCAATCTAATAGGGCAATTGCGAACCTCTCGCGTACCTCGTATCTTACCCCCATCGGGTAATCCTATAAAGAAAGGTCTACCGTCTACAGTAACTAAGGCCAATCTATCTACACATGCATCAGATATAAAAGAATGTGTAGCACCAGTATCGAAAAGAACTCTGACAAGAAAACCATTAATGTGAATGGTACCTGTAGCTGTCGGCGCTGTCGGCTCTACAACACTCCTCAACTCATAAACTCTGGTTGGTGCATCTCTGGTGTTTGGGGATCCACCAATACGTCCTCTACCTCTCCCCTATCCCAGAGTGGAACCCTGAGGAGCGGCAGAACCTGAAACTCTCTGCTGCTGCTGCTGCTGCTGGTACTGAGATCTTTGTCCTCCATCCGCAACACTGGCAGGTGAAGAACCTTGCTGAGATAGCGTCTTGCCCTGACGGCAAAATGCAGCTCTGTGTCCGGGCTTGCCACAAGAAAAGCAAGTCACTGCTGGCTTCTTGCAGTAAGCTCGAATGTGTCCAACTACTCCGCAGTTATGACACTGTCATCCTCTATCAGAACTCTGCTGGAAACTAGAACGTCCAGGCGTCTGACTACGCCCAAAACCAGCTGCTCCAGCTCCAACACTGGCTGATCCAGTCTTTTGTCTCTTCTCAGGTGACCCGGTCGGTCTCTGTCATAGGCAGAAACTCTATCCTGATAGTCTGTCAAAGAATCACAACGGAATCCAGTAAGATAAGAGCGTGTCGATTCTCTCAACCTCCGAGAGAAAAGGTAAACATGCTGATCTTCCGGTGGTGCGGACGGACCTAGCAACGCCAACTCGTCCTGAAACTTGAGGATGATCTCAGCAATAGGCAAATCCTCGAATTCAGCCTCAAGGAAATCCAAAAGACGATCCCTCCTCATGGCTGCAAGGCAATAGCGATCCCTGATCACTGTCTTCATCTGCTCATAACTGGTGACCTTACTACAAATGGTTCTCCCCAAGAATGAGCCTGATCCTTCAGCAATGTTTGTGCTATGTTGACTCGACGTCCTTCAGGGCAACCGATAGCCTCCATGGCAAAATCCACCTGTCCTAGCCACTAATCCACCTCCAAGCCAATTCTTCCCACGAAGACGGGAACCTTCAGCTGGTCGAAAGCCTTCAACCAACTGTCAGGCTTTGGCTCTTTTCCCTCAGCCGGCGCTCTAACAACCTCAACAACTCCAACAGGCGGGACAACAGCTTGTGTAACTCTCTGCGAAACCTCAACTGATCTCGCAGGAACTGGCTGCACTGGTGCTGGTCCTCCAATCCTGATAGCCTCCTCAAACCTCTGCACATAGTTGCGAAATGCAAAAGCTCCGATAGACACTCGTGCGGACTCTGTTGATGACGCTCTTTGTGTTCCACACCTAGCAGTGGTCCCATTCCCAACCTCAGGAACAATGCTCTCAGCAACCTCTTCAGCAAACGCCTCAGCGGTAGGCGGATCAGCAACTAGGGCTTGGCCCCGACCTCTAGTTAGTGGAGATCTTCCTGCATGCCCTCTTCCATGGCGGTAGGTGGAAGTGGTGGTCGACCCCTTCCTCGCTCCATAGCAAATGTAGCTCTAGTACACGCCATCTGCTATAACGATAGATATATAAGACTACATATATAGATATAAGGCCACGCAACAGCTAAAGCAAAAGTCCAAAAAAAAGCACATATAAAGGCCAACACGAAAGAAACTACATTGCTGAGATCTGCGGAGGTAGTGGTGGTCGCCCGTACATCTATCCCAAACCGAAAGGTTAAAACAAAACTCTCTTTTGAAAACGTTAGACCCCTTGTGGGTTCTATTTATTTATCCATCCGACCTGTAGAATATTTCGAGTGCCATTATTGCCAACCTGCTCTGATACCATATTGTAACACCCCAAGTTCTTGGAACTTGAAGCGCTACGGGCTAGGACCGCACAATGGGTTCCGACCCTCAAAGTAGCAACAGCAAACGGATCTTACAACAAGGCACAGACGAATGAAAACAAAACTCAATATAAAACCAAAGTTTCAAACCAGAAGAAAACACAAAAGCTCCACAGCCGGGTTCAAAACAAAAGGGAAGCAACTAAAGAAAAACAAAACCCAATCCCGTCCTATAATGTACGGGAACCCCGGCTGACCACACCATCCGGATCACTCAGCAGCATCCTGAACCTGCGGAACATCTACAACGATGGTATAAACCGTTAGCTAACATTCTAGGTATAAGCAAGAGTGTAAAGGCACAAACACACATAAGGTAAAGAAAACACATAGCATGCTTACACATCAACCGGTTATTATCTTTCACTAAGGTTATCCATTACTAATTCAACTTCTTTTGTCACACGAGAATCTCCCGAAACTTGCCTCCGCTTCCGTCTACCAATAGGAATAGATCAGTAATATCTGTTACCTACGGGTCTGGGTTGCAAGAGCATATTCTAGTCTCTTGTAGAACTAGACAAGTGGTCACCGCCCGGTTATAATATACTTGGGCCAGTTAAGGGTAACAAAGGGTGAATCCTATTTCCAATTATGTTATAAACATGATAGCAACACAAACAAGCCAAAACAATCCAACTAATACGCGGAATGAAGCTAAGTAAGTCCAAGGGACTTACCTCACACGAAGGTAACACAAGAGATCAGCGAACAACTCAGAAACACACAAAGAAGCTCAGTTTCCCTCAAGAAAGGAGCAAGGAAAGCCTGTACGAACAAGCAACACGAATCAGGAACGGAACGGTTGCTAGAAGTCTATGACTTCTAGTCTCAAAGATCTCTAAGAGATCAACACATGCTAAGGGCTCAACCTTAATCTTACAACAACTCAGGGGAACAAGGAACAACCATAAGGAACCAAGGAAGGAACGAGGAAAGGAAGGAAGGAAGCAACTCACCAAGGACGTGAGTTACTGCAGAGAAACCGCAGGGGCGGTTAGACAGATGCGCAGGGGCGGCTGAACAGAGGCGCAGGGGCGTCTCTATGCCGGCGCAGGGGCGGTTGTGACAAAGGCGCAAGGGCGGCTCTGTGCAGGCGCAGGGGCGGATCTTCGTCAAAAGCTACTGTCGGGCTTTTCTTCGACATATCTCACAACGGGGGCAACCAAAGCTCGAACGTTTGGTTCCAACACGTCGAGACTCCACTCCAGAGAGCCTGAGAACAACGAAGGGTCAACAACGTAACACTCCACAAGAATCAAGGCTCATGCTTGATCCTTGAAGAAGAAGGAAAGAGAAGAACGAAAGGAAGAAACCAAAACAGAAGGGAAGGCATGCAGCGCTAAAAGAACGTGAGGAAGAACCAGAAAAGATGCACTTACACGTTCAGCGGGATTGTAGGAAACAAGGACGGCTGCAGCTCTCTAGGGTTTGAAGATGATAGCACGGAATGGGAAAAAGGAGAGAAGGAAGAGAATATATAGGGAGGGCTGGAACGCTAGACGGAAAGGGCGTCTAGGGTTAGAAAGAAAACAAGGAAACCGGCCCATAAGATAGAATATTGGCTATTCTATCTATGGAAGAAAGATAAAACGACGAAAACAGATCGGCGCGATCTGTCGCAAAATCCACGGGGACGGATCTCATCAGCCGCTGGGGTGGCTGGCCGCGGGGGCGGCCCTCTTCACCGCAGGGGCGGTGAAGGCAAAACCTAGGATCTTACAAATATGTCATCGTCGAAGAAGAGATGGGAGAGCTTGGATCCTCCCCTCGACAAAGACGTAGATTTCCATGTTCCATCAGCAACCAGTCTATCGATCATGTGGCCTAGCTTTTCCAAGCATAGGACGAAACGATACGAGGAAATAGGGTCATCTTGGAGTAACCCTCTTGGCATAGGGAAAGTAGAAGACTTATCATCATTCCATAAAAAAAAACTCATGGATCCAGTAGTGATACAAGCAAAGACCCAATCCTCTCATACTTGAGGCAATCCCACATCAAGAAGAGTCTTCATAAAAAAATCCCACCTAACTTTATCATATATATGCTTTCTCGAGGTCCATTTTGAGAATCATCCACCCTATTTTGAGAATCATCCACCCCATCCGTCCCGTTTCATCTTCAATGGATGCACAACTTCTTGGAATAAGAAAACATTATCCGATATCAAGCGTCCCAAAATAAAACTACTTTGCGAAGGGCTAACAACGTCATTGATCACCTCTTTTAACCGGTTAGTGAGAACTTTAGTGATGGTCTTGTAGCAAACATTATAGATACTTATCGGGCGTAGTTAGTGGATAATTTCCAGCTTCACAATCTCCCTTATTAATTAACACAATCAGTGTTTCATTCAAAGGAGAGGGGAGAGTGCTAGAGAGGAAGAACTCTTGGAAAGGTGGTTGTACTCTTGATCATCTTGTGTTTTGATCTTGAGATTAAATTTTTGAGGTTGTACTATTCTTTGTTTTATTTCTTTACATGGTTTAAAGGTGCATGTTACTAAAACTATTTTGTAACTTAAAGGTCGGATGCGTTTTTATATTTTGTCGTACTCTTGTTGGAAGGTCCAAGGGTGAATTTGTTGTCAGGATAACTCGAGTGGTATCATTGTGTGGTTAATAATAGCCTAGTGACGCCTTGAGTTTCTAAATTTGGGGCATTACACAAACATAAATAAGGACGGTCCAACATTATTCTAGATGTAACACCCCGAATCCGCGGGACCCGGGATGCTACGGGTTGGGACCTCACAATGGGTCCCGACCCTTAGCCTGACAACAATTTCACCGGATCTTTCAACATGGCACAAATAAAGGCAAAACCGAAATACATTTTATGCAATGTAAGAAAACCCAAAAGAAAACAAACAACGGACTTCAGCCGATAAACAACATTAAAGACCAAAACGCCATACACGCGGCATACCAACATAATAAACAAAGAATAAAATACAACCCGACTCTAACCCAAACTCACTCCTAAAATGTACGGAACCCCGGCTGCCCACTCTTCCGGATCTCTCGGCCGCATTCCTAACCTGCAATGCAATCTACAACAATATCGGTATAAAACCGTTAGCTAGCATTCAAGGCATTAGAATCATGGTATTGGCACACACACACACATAAGGCATCATAAACACACAACATGTTCCAAAATACACAATCCGGTTTATTATCTTTTTATTATTAGGTCATATCCCGTTCTAATTCACTTCTTTTGTGACACGAGAATCTTAAAGATCTCGCCCTTGTCCCCTTTCACCATACGGGTTTGTACTTGATGCGGATCAGCATCACCCGATGGACTGGTCGCAAGGCACCTCCCAGTCATCCCCATTTTGGACCGGACATAGCGGTCACCGCCCGTTCTCATACACTCGGGCCAAATATAAACATATAAAGTCGGTGGTCCTATTACCGGTTTAGATGTTATAACATAAGCAATAAACACGCACATAAACAATAAACACACACCACCAAACACGCATTGAAACTAATACAGAGAATACGAGCTAAGTAAGTCCGAAGACTTACCTGTCCCAAAGCTAAACCCGCTAAATCCCGTACTCAATTTCCCGTAGGAATGTAACTCAACGCCTGATCAGACAAGGCGCACAATCAATAACTAACCAATAATCTAGAAGCCCTCGGGCTTTTAATCTCCTAAAACCTATATGAGGTCACAACCTTAGCATACTGGGTTCAACTCCTAATCTCGAAGATCATCCTATGATCGTACCAAAACATCACAATACTCATAAGACATCCAACATCTATATGCGGTTCAAGGCCACTACTTGGCATTTCCACTAAGTTATGCTAGATCCATCCTAGCATGATACTAGTATTAAATATAACTAGATCGAGGGGAAAGAATACTCACACGACGTCAAAAGACGGAAGTCGTTTAACGGATGTCGACTTGGACTCGTTAGGCCTTTATCGGGGCGCTTCCGAACCTAGCACCAAACTAAACAAATTTAGCTTATAAGCTAAATTTGAACGGAATAATTAACATATATAAATCTAAGGAAACCCCACTTTTAAACCCAAGCTAAAAACCGTGAATATATATATTCCGGGCAATTGGTATAACATCATAACCCAAGGTAAAACTCGTTTTCAAAGTCAACATTAAAATCCCGTAATCAAAATCCAATGTTCAAACCGCTAAACCATTTTCCGGGGCAAAATATATAATTCTAGAAACATGGGTCATTTTCCAATAATTAAACATTGGGCAAAATATGTAATTATCACATGCAGAGGGTAGATTTGCAAACATACAAAAGTTGGGCCAAAAACTGTAAAAGCAAAGATTGGGTGCCTTTTGTAATTACACTAAAAAGAGGGGCCCGGTGGTAATAATAGAAAAGGGTTTCTCTTTGAACCCGTAAATGCAGCAACCAGAGGGAAGAGCTGCGGCGGCTTGACTTCCCAGTGGGGCGAGTGACCGAGTGTTGTGCAAGCGAAGCAGGGGGTTCCTCTCCGGTGACGGCGGTGTGGGGAGAGAGAGCGCAGGCGGCGCTCGGCTTCGGTTGCGCTAGGGCGGCGACTTCGGAGTGTTGCGGCGGCGGCGAGAGGGAATCGCAGAGGGGATCCGGCGAGGAGAGAGAGGGCTCGAGAAGAGGGTGAAAAAGGCAGCCCGAGTTCTCCAGGTCTGGCGGCGCTCTTCTCGGCGACAAGCGGGGCAGGGCTGCTCCGGTGGATTCCTCCGGCGATCTGCACAGAGGCGAAGGCGGCAGCAGGAAGAGGAGAGGGCGGAAGTGGTGGTTCGATCCAGATGAGGACAAAGGTGGTGGGTCTTCTCCCAACAGCAAGGGCGAGGCGGTCAGGCGGAGCTGCTGGCGGCCGGGAATGGCACAAGGTGTTCGATTCCGGTGGCGTGGCTTTGCCGGCGAGGCTGGAAGGGAGGATCTGGCTTGTTTCGGAAGAGTGAGAATGGGAGCTGTAGAGGGAGAGATGGGAGAAGCATAGGGGGGGAGAGAGAGAGGTATGCAGGAGATCTTGCTTGCTTGTTGTGGTAGGGAAGCAGAGAGGGTAACGAGAAGCCACTGTCACAGCAGATAGCTGCTCACTAGCCAGGAGAGAGGGGGAGGGAAGAATAAAGAAAAAAAAAAGAAAAAGGGAAAGAGAATTTAAAAATAAATAAATAATTAAAATAACAAAAGAAAAAGAATAAGATATATACTAGATTTAAATATACCGGATCCGAAACATTTCCGAACTTTTCCGAAAATAATTCACGGAAAGTATATGATCAAGTATATATTAATACACTCATAAAATTTAAATTTACACCTGAAAATACTCGTAAAAATATTTAAGTTATTCAAATATCGATAACGCGCCTAACAAAATGGGGCGTTACACTAGAGTCATGTCGCTCTCAAACGTGTGTGAATATGAATGAGAATAAGTCTTAAATTTATACCAGAAATAAAGAAAATAAGCGAACCCGTAGTGTACGGATCAATCGCAATAAAAGCATGTATTATGAGATCGATCACAAGGACTATGGTGAAATCAAGCAGTATATCAAATCTAGTTAAGAACTTGCAAATATCACATAACAAAGCAATGAAATCAACAAAGATATAATAATCAAGAAAGAATGCAGATTCTAGAGATCATATATAGCATCCAATTGTGTTTTTCGATTCAAGATTTCTAAAGATATATGGACAAGACTGGGGTTGCTAAGGAAAAGTGTTTCTAAGGTGGGATAGATTACGGGGGAGATCCCACTATCCGCTAACCCCAAACCAAAGGTCCTATTACCGGGTAAGTTTCAAGGATCTAAGGAAATGAATTGTAATCTCAAACCAACAACTCAACCTAAGAGAATAGAACTAACCTTTATCGGATAAGTCTCAGGTTAACTCACAAAGGCAAGGTGAAGGCACAATCAAACCTAATAAAGGACAACCCTTTATTACCTAGAATTCATCATCGTTGCCGGGTAAGTCTCTTCCCAAGCTTAGATGTAATCTTGAAAGGCTCAACAAGGTTAGGATTTGGGCAAACTATAACCTAAACTAAAAGATATAACGTGAATGGATCAACAAGGAAAAACCTCGGGTTGTTCTAACTCAAACCTCGGCCGAGATTCCTGTGAACAAACCGAGATTCGGTTATTGTGTAGGTAAAACTTAATCTTCAGGATCCAATCTAACTTCAAGGTTCATTCTATCATCATCTATACCATAACCATCAACTAATCACCCTAAAACCGCAAGAGATTCTAGCCAACAACAGACATATTCTATTCAATGAAGATATAAGATATCGAACAAGACATAAAACCAAGATAATCAAGAAATGGACAAAGAATAATTAGCAAAAGGGTCTTGAATCATCAAAACTATAGCAAAACAATATTAAAGGTTCGACGTTGTGTTCAAACAACAAATTTATATTATCTTTTACTGGTTGTTTTTATATCACTTATTAAAGCAAGTAAACAACAAATTTTTATTGAAAAGTTCTGCAAACTGACTTTTTAACAAAAAAATTTCTTTCTACATACATTTAAAATAACTTATCTTATTATCTTTTACTTTCCATCGTTGTCATCTAAAACACACTTTATTTTTATAATACATATAATATTTTATTTTATAGTTAGATAAATAACAACATATAATTAATAATATAAATGTTAATCCTAATTTATTAAATATAGATTTTTTTCAAAGGAGTTATAATTTTATATCTATTTGAAATAGATTTTTTTCAAGTATTCAGCATAATCTAATTGGATATTTACGATATTATCTTTTTACAAAAAAAAATCTAGAAGATGATAAACCCTACTTTCTTTAATCAAATCTCCATAAGCATGACGAAGACGAGCATCTGGCGAGAATCGAGCCATGGCACCGACTACACCATTGAAAGCACACAAAAGCAAGTCCAACGACCACTGCAACAAGGTCCATGCAACCTCGTCTTCGGATCGACAAAGTTAATCCCTTGCTTTCAGTGCTCCTCTTTCAACGACTACAATGAATACTTGGAATACCACCAACGACTCTTATCGTGTTCGGTCTTATCTCAGTACCTCCCTCGTTGTTGCGCCGACAGAATAGCTCTCGACTTCACCAACCTCGTCCTCGCACCGGCCAACGCCGACCACGGTTGCCCCATCCGCTTTGACACCTTTACCTATGATGTCCACATCTGGCTTCAACCCGGCATTCAGTCTCACGATTCGACGTTCGAGGACGATGGCCTCGTCACGGATCCTGCCTCGAGTTCGTATGTCTCGGACTCGAATGCATCGAGAGATGACAAGTACGAGAAGGACTGGAACTCTACCGATCACGAGTGTTCGATTTGCATTGACGACATCGACAAGCCGCAGTACTCCCTTACGCTGCCCTGCTCGCACATGTTCCATGAATCATGTCTTGTTCGGTGGCTTGACACCAATGACGTTTGCCCTCTTTGCCGCTACGAGTTGCCTCCGTTCTATCCTTGAAATCAATCGAAATTAGGATACACTTGGTAGTCACTTGCAATATATATTGTGTTAGTTTCATAATATCGAATTTAGGATACACTTGTTAGTCACTTGCAATATATAATGTGTAAGTTTCATAATAAAATAATTTGCTTCAATAAGTGATCTTTGTGCACTTATTGTTTAGCCTATTAGCTCCAATGGGAGAGCAATGTGCTTACCCATAAAGATATGTGTTCGAATTTTATATTGGCATTTTTTTCCCTTCAAGAGAGTTGTTATGTATAAAATTAGGTGATACCATGAAAAACAAAGGAAGTATATTCAAAATTATTTGAAATTAATTTGATTGTTGGTGTTGTTTGGTGCTATTGAACAGGTTGTTGTTTGTTTCAAGGTTGCTTGCTCTTATCACTTCAATTGTTGGTGTTATCTAGATTTGTTGGTGTTGTCCTGACCATTAATATTTCTCAGTTCCGATTAAGGAAAGTTTGCTATTGAAACTGGTTGTTGTTTGTTTCAAGGTTGCTTGAAACTGGTATGTTCAGATTATTAAAAGTGATTTCTTTCATTCGTTCCTGTCCTGTTTTTAATCAAGGTTGCTTGCCCCTTTTTTGAACGTAGTTTGCAATTGGTTAAGATACTGTATAATAAATGTCCCCTTTTTGAATGTAACTAGTTGAGCGGCCGCGCTCTCCGCGTACGGATATCCGATACAATTATCGTGTTCGGCCTTGTTTTGTGATAAACAAAATTAAAAGTAATATATATGGTGATATGGCAACTCAAAATTTGTGCTCAACCAAATGTTGTGACCTTCCCATAGTAGTAGCAACAGGCAAGTCCTGAATTATGTGCTCTCGTAGGTCAACGTCATGGAACCAATTGGCAATTGTGCATACATGTACATATAGAGAGATATGAAACCATAGAACGGTAAATTTACCTAGGATAAAAGGACTGACAATATTTTCTACAATTGGTAGTAATAGACACGCATTGTACCTCGAAATATTCTAAAGTTGGATTATGAGAAGCACTTGCAACATTTCACTTACGTTGTTCCTACATAATCTCGACAAATCATTTTGAAAGAGTATACCCTCGCACGAGTATGAATTACAACACTTGGTTTATGACTGTTGTTTTAAGGCGGAGTTATTCAGCTTATCCGGTGTTGATGCATTTCATTATCAACTTAACAATTCTACAAGTTGATCACCAAGAAGGCAAATGATTCCTTCTAGGCTTGTGCCAAAACTGCCTCTTTGTCATGCACCATGGTCTTGGAAATGTGCTTAACTGCATGGGATTCCACACGTTAATCAAAAGCATATACTTGGGTTCGCTATTGTATTCAAGTCAACTTATGACAGACTTCCACAAACCTAATCTATATTGGAAGAACCGAACTAACAAGCCAAAAATATAGTTGTGAAACTAAACATAGGTATATCAGAAGCTGTCAATATGAAATGTGAATATGAATAGTAGTAGATCTCCCTTAATGGTTGGAATCTAGTGGGAGAATAAAAAATATATACAATGCTGACCATAGCATAGTGAAATCATACATTCGCACTTTGGCATGGTCTACTCTAATCAAAATCAATTTGCTCCAAGAATCCCCGGCCTCCGGGCATAAAGGATATCAAAGGGGTTTGAGTACCAAATTCATACCAATGGTATATATGTGCAGATGCAAGTATATCATATAATTGTACAATTGTCATGTTTGGCCCATATTACTTTACAATACCAATAACCAAATTAAAGTAACATGACTATTAATATGGTATTTAGATATAATAGAGAACATGGGACAATGGACATTATACTTATTAGATGTGAATACAGTTTGAAAGTTCATATAAATTATAACAATTTAACACGAATATTTATAGAGGGGTTGTGCCGAACACTTCAAATGCACAATTTAATAAATTCTTCAAGTACATGTCAAAATGAATTAACATATCATACCTTCGAAATTAGAAATTAGACAAAGTGATGCCGTCGGGGAGGTGAATGCCTTAGCCAACGGTGTGTGGTCTATGTTGATTGATGGTGTTCCAAGATGGTGAAATTGCAAATGATCAACAAGTAACGAAGGAGCAAAAAGCAAGAGATACGGGAATGGAGAATTGTAAACCAATTGTTATTCCAAATATAGATCAATTTGTTATGGCTTCTTCAAAGGAATATATTACAATTATTGAATTTCACCCCAACTCTAATATGAATTCAACCAGATGAACAAAGACACCAAAATTACCGGCCTTGAAAATAGATCAATGGTCAAGTTCTACTCTGATAACCTATATGGCATGATGCGAACATAATTTGTGGTTCATTTTGTTGATGCCATGCAACTCCCAATATATGAATGACACAACTTGTATACCTTTGTTCATTTAGCTATAAATTTTCTTATAGACATTTAGTTGAACATCTTGAGTGCAAGGTTCAATCGTATGTAAATTATTAAAGAGCAACAAAAAGTGCATGCCTTTTTTTATGCCAACGATCTATACATAGTCCTACTCCCTTCCGATATCGGCAACTAATTCACAATTCAGTGTTTGGAATTCTTTATAATCGTAAAATACAAATGTTGAAGAGACTTAAATCATGAAATTATCTCGCCATTAGGATATAGATAGCTACGCAATATATAGTAATGTTCTTAGCCCAGTCCTCCATTAAATCTTAACAAGGTAGGCAATATAAGACGGCCCATCGGCAATCCTCACATGAAAGAGTATGTTAGACCCTTGTTACAACATAAAGGCTACGTAAAACGGAATTCTTCGCCATTATAAACGAAACTATGAAAGTTTTTCCGAAACTAGGTTCGGATGAAACTTTATTCCGAGAATACACGACGGAGTTAGGTTAGGATATAAAACGCGGTGAGTCACCGTACTTGCTGTTCGTTTACAACAACGTCAATGTAGTTGTCATACCTGGCAGTTGCTGAAGTTTCCGTGCCCCCACGTACTTGTTGTTTGTTATTATCACAAGTGGTCCTTTGAGCCCTTTGTTGATGGATTTTTCACCACAGATTCATATCTTGAGACGTACAAGCCATACTTCCAACCTGTTGGTGATCAAATAGAATGGCCAATAGTACATGGGCCGTTAATAGTCCCGGATCCAAGTTCTAAGCGCCCAAGTGGAAGACAAAGAAACTCGAGAATCAGAAATGAAATGGATCAAAGTGAAAGGGGAAAAAGTCGTTGCGGAAGTTGTGGACAACTTGGTCATAATAGAAGGAGTTGTCGTTCTCAAGTTGGGTCATCAAGCAGAGATTAGAAGTTGTTTGTTTGTTGTATTAAGTTTGGCTGTCAATGAAATATGAAGTTGTTTGTTTTTATATTAAGTTGTTTTATCAATGAAATATGAAGTTGTGTTTGTTTGTTGTGATATTGTTTAGTCAATCAAACTTAAAGTTCTTTACCACATGTAGATGGATCCTGGCCCCCGTGTACCAGATTTGCTTAGGCGTCAGACTGAGCATCGTAGTGATGATGTGTGGTCGCGTGTCCCTTATGTAAGAACAACTCTAAACTAAAATTGATAATTTTTATAATTTGGTGTTGATTTCTTAATCTTAACAATATGCTTAATCATTTGCAGACTCAGCAGCCATTGACTGCTAGAATGCATCTTAGAAACATTGTTTCATGCCTCCCACCAGATGAGAGGGTAATTCATTATCTTAAGCTGACTGGATTTTATGGGATATATCGTCTTGGATCTTCCTTTCAGTTAGATGCTGAGTTGATCACAACATTAGTTGAGAGATGGAGACCTGAGACACATACTTTTCACCTAGCTGTTGGTGAGGCGACGATCACACTTCAGGACGTCGCAGTATTGTTGGGTCTTACTATAGATGGACCTGTTGTGACTAGTAGTGCAGACTATCAGTGGGGGAGAGTCGTTGAGTTGCTTCTTGGAGAGCGCCCAGAGCCGAGTGAAATTAAGGGTTCATCTTAAAAATTTTCGTGGCTACGGAGGTTCATTGCACGAGGTCTCCCAGAGGATGTTGATGAGGATATAGTGCGGCGTCATGCTCGAGCATATATATTGTTGCTCATAGGCGCAGTGATGTTTGCAGATACTAGTGGTGGCTCTATACAGCTTTTGTACCTCCCATTGTTGGGGGATCTAGAGGCAGCTGGTCGATATAGTTGGGGTTCTGCGACGTTGGCTTTTCTATACAGACAACTATGTAAAGCGGCTCATAAAGAAAAATACGAGATTACAGGACCATTGATCTTATAGCAGGTAAACCCTAAATATTGAACATATTTCGGTAAATAAATTAACTTATTTCACATTCTAATATTCATTAAGCAATCGTAGTTATGGTCGTGGGAGAGGAGCCCCATAGGAAGACCCCAATGCTCGTTTTACCCGACTCAGGGTACTAAAGCAGATCGCTGGAATGATGCGAGAAGACATAGGAGACAGAGGCATCCAGTTGCAGATCTACACCCACCTCCACTTGGTGATCACTTTCTTCGCAGAGTAGATGCGTTGGCTATGAGGTATATAAATTGATAATTTTTCGGTTGCATATATACGTTTATATCAATGATAATTTTTTTTTTATTTTTAAAATATTATAGATGGGTAGGCCACGTATTCTCATATGAGCACGCCCCTAAAAATCTGGCGTATTATCGGGATGCCCTAGATAGTCAGAGGTCCGATGAGGTTAGATCTAATATTCTTTAACGGCGTAATCTTTTAAATTATACATGTTTTTTCTCACCAAAATGTTTTTGTAGTTTGTATGGGAGCCATATACAGACGACATTTTGGATGCCCTTGCTCCTCTTTGTTGTCAAGGTCGACATATTTGGAGGAGTGAGACACCCATGATATGTTTTGATATAATGGAGCATCATCGGCCTGAGCGTGTTTTGAGACAGTTTGGGCAAGTGCAAATCCCACCTATCTCACGTGCTTACAGCAAGGAGTTACACGCTGTTGATAGAAGGGGCCAACATCATACTGACTGGGCAATTTTTCATAGCACCTACGTCGTTGAGTGGGAGAGGCGCGCAGAAACTATAACACATTCTTACCCACCTGAAAGTGTGCCAAACTTCTTACATGACTATATGACTTGGTACACGAGTAGGACGCGCATTTTGATCAACCCTTCAGGACAGACATCACTTGCCCATTATCAGCCTCTCGCTCCTGATCTTTATGCCAGCGTGAGTACTTTACTAATAAACATATAGTTAATCAATTAGTTCTTGCTATAATGATTTTTTTTTCAAGGTCAATATATTTCTGACGTAACAAGCAGAGGAAGAGAAACTGTTGACCAAGCTTCACAGTTGCACTCACAACAGCAATATGGGGAGATGATGAGTGGAGTTTCAGGGTACTATGACTACGTGAGTTCACAAGGCGCAGATATACTTAGTCACCTACCCTTTCATCCGTCTTACTACCAGCATCCAAGTTCACAGGGCGCTGGTACGTCACAGGGGACACCTCCACAGGCGTCATATTATCCATATGCGACACCTCCCCATGCTCAGCCCCAGACCCAACCAGATTTTACATCACATGGAGGTGCTTCGGGTTCGGCTGCTATGCTAGGGCCGTCGGGATACTTCACCGGCTCAGGATTTGTTAGCCTTATGGAGAGCATGCCATATTCATATCCATCTGGGAGCATGTCGCAGTTTGGGACGATCCCACAACCTTTCGTATCTCCCCCTCTTCCTCGTCGGTCTGCATATATAGACCCTATCAGGCACATTGGTCCGTCTACAAACTATCAAGCCGAAAACATGTCAGTTATCGATGAAAGTGATGAAGATGAATGATGCATTTGTTTTTTTTTTTGATAAACTAATGAATGATGTTGTTATATTTTTGATAAACTAATGAATGATGCATTTGTTTATTGTACTTGTTTTAATATTTATATTTTTTATTTTCATTTATTGTTTCACTATTAAAAATATTAGTGGAGAGAACAAATATTTTTATTTTAATAACAATAACTAGTAAAACAGAAAAAAAATAAAAGTTTCGGAAATAAATAGAAAATTATAACGTGCCGTTTTATATTTGAGAAACAAATTAAATTAGGTTCCTCATTGTTGTGGTGTTAGATTAACAAGTGTATCAAATGAATACGTAAATACATATTTTCGCGTACTTATATACTAGTGCAAGTATTTTTTTTTTAAAAAAATTAATAAGAGAAACGCGGTGACTCACCGCGTTTCTCTATTTTATTTTTTTTTATTGAAAGAAACGCGGTGAGTCACCGCGTTTCTTTCCTTAAAATTTTTTTAAAAAAATTTTTGCCTGACGTGGTTAGTCACCGCGTTTTATATCCTAACCTAACTCCGTCGTGTATTCTCGGAATAAAGTTTCATCCGAACCTAGTTTCGGAAAAACTTTCATAGTTTCGTTTATAATGGCGAAGAATTCCGTAAAACGTCACCGTGAGCAAGGTATGTTGTCAACCATGACAATAATGGTGAAATAACAATGAATCAAATCAAGCAGTTCATCATAAGCATTTCGTTACTTTCACTTGTCTCTTCATCTTGAATGTTTGAAATTATCCGGCAGAACGCCATTTTTTCCAAAACTAACAAATATTGAGTATAGCAACACCCATGTATGCAAATAAACTCACAAACTACCAATTAAGAGCTCAAAAAGCAATGCATATGCAGAAAATGAAAGCAATTTCTTATATTCTACTCATCTATATCTCAAAATGTGCACAAATAAAACTTACAAGCATAAGAATCATTAGTACGAAAGAGAAAATTAATGCAGAGATACACATCTTAAGAAATGTGTGCAACGGTTGAACTGGTTTAAAGTAAAAACATAAATCTAGACATGATAACTACATGAGAATGTCATTTACAATCTTTACTTGTAGTTGACTACTAAAATTTACTTTGGATTGTATAACTAATATACTTCTACAACTTAAATGTGTGTGTTAACTTTGTGATTCATGATTGTATAGGGTAGATTACATAAGTGCACGCAATAGTATTGATTTGTAATAGCTCCTAGGTCTAATATGGTTAGATTAAGGTTACTAATGCTTGTTGTAGCTTACTAGTGCAGTCCTAGTTGCCGGTTCAATGAACCTTGGTGGCTTGGATTCGCTGGAAAGCTGTGGCACGTGTTGTTCCCTTATATCTGATATGTGAAGGTGGCTTTGTTGCTTGAGGTGTTATCTTCTGGACAGCCGCTGGTGTTATTTGTTGGACCGGGTTCGAGCTGTGATGATTATCTTCAGTGATTGGCTTGGTACGGGACCGCTTAAATGAAACGACGCATTTGAGTTTTGAAGAGGAGGTATATAAGCTACCGTTTACCTCATCTAACCCTAAGTGAGATTGCAGTCATTGCCGCTGAGAGTAAAAAGAGAGAGTTCCTCTGAGAGAAAGAGAGAGAGCGATCGAAGAGAAGTCGGAGGTGGTTCGCTAAGGTTTGAGATGTTCATCCTCACCTACACCTCTCCAGAAGAAGATCTTCCGATTGAAGATAGCAAAGCTTGACAGAAAGCTTTGCTTAGCCTTACAGGGACTATTTCGATACCTTGCTCTTCGTATCTCTTTTGTTCTTACTTGTTCTAGATATATGTCCTTTACAGATTGATCTTGCGTGCACCCTTGTAATCGAACCTATATTGTAATCATTTTGAATGCCTAGTAACATCCGGGATCGGACCTTCCCTCTTGAGGTTCCGCAGATGTAGGGTTTTAACACCTGAACTGCGTAATCAACTTGTGTGTCGATCTTTCTATCCTTGACATATAACCTTTATCGCATGATAAACATTCTACAGATTGGTATCAGAGCTTCTGTGATATTCTTTTTCTTTTTTGAAAAATCAATTCATATTTATAATCATGTGTATCTGATCTTGACTTCCGCTGTATTGGTTTTTTCTTGTGTTGAAAGATCTGGTTTTACACTTGGTTGTTCTTGGTTGCCTTTACTTGTGTACTGTGTTACCCCTTTGTTTGTGATATCTGCTTGTTTTTGTTTCTCAATTCATACAAATACTAACCCTTTTTTGTAGTGGTTTTTTGTATGGTGAAACATGACAGACTCCACAATAAGGATGAAGCCATTCGATGGGAGTGGTGACTTCACCATGTGGCAGGTGAAGATGAGGGTCATTCTCACCAAAGAGAAATGCCTCAAAGCCATCACTGGAGACTACCTGACCATGACGTCCGAAAAAAAAAGAAAAAGGAGATAAGTGAGCAGGCCCATGCTGAGATCATGATTAGGTTAACTGGCGACGTGGCTCGTCAGGTTGTAAGTTACACCTCTGTCAAGTCTCTATGGGATGCCCTAGAAAAATTATATTTGAAAAAATCTTTGCCCTCTAGGATCTCCTTACTACATAGACTCTTTACCTTCAAAATGGACACTAACCTGACTCTTAATGAAAACTTAGACAAATTCTTAAGAATGAATCAGGACTTGGCTAGATGTGATGATGAAATAAAAGAAGCCCACCTTGTTGTCTTGTTGTTAGGATCTTTACCTACCCAGTTTGATACTTTGAGAGATGTCATTCAGTATAACTCAGATAATATTACTCAAGAAAAGATAATAGAAGGTATAACTGAAAAGAATGATACCTTAAAAATTTTTAAAAGTAAAACTGAAAAGAAATCAGATGTTAAGCCTGAAGTTCTTATGGCTAAAGGGAATCCTAAACACTTTAAAAACAAGAAGAAGGAAAAATATGAAAAAGATAAAACTGGACCTTCTAATTTTGACAAAAATAACAAGAAATGTTATTACTGTGAGAAACCTGGACATTATGCAAATGAATGTAGGAAGAAAAAGAGAGACGATGCTAAGAATAATAAAAATCTTGATGGAAAAGTGTCTTTATTTGAAAAAGTTCAAGCTGAATACCCTTGTGAATTGTTAATGTGCACTGAGTATGATTCTTTAAATTCTAATGTGTGGATTCTGGACTCTGGTTGTACAATGCATGCTTCTTTTGATAAATCATTATTTAACTCTCTGCATGAATTTGATGGTGGAGAAGTTATGTTAGGGGATAATACTGCCTTGACTATTAGAGGGGTAGGAAATGTACCTATATGCATGTTTGATGGAAAAATTAGAGTTCTCCAGAATGTTAGATGGGTTCCACAACTTATAAGGAACTTAATGAGTGAATTTGCTTTAGATGATTTAAACTGTCAAATTAATACTAGTGATGGGATAAGGGAAATTATAAGAAATGGAACTACTCTTATAAAAAGCATCAAAAAGGGTGGGTTATATCAAGTTATCACTGCACCTAATTTGATACTTACCACTGCTAATACTAAAATGACCTTAAGTCATACTAAAAACTGGCACAATAGACTTGGACATATTGGAAATACTGGCCTTAAAAATCTGTATAAACAAGGTATTTTAGAAAAAGAACCTGTAGATATTGTTTTTTGTGAAAACTGTATCTTAGGTAAAAAGAATAAACACAGTTTTAATAACTCATCCTATAAAGCTCAAAAACCTTTAGAATATGTTCACTCTGACCTATGGGGACCTACACAGGTTGACACCATAGGAGAGAAGAGATATTTCATCTCTTTCATAGATCATTACTCTAGGAAAGTTTGGACTTATCTCCTGAAAAATAAAAATGAAGCTTTTGAGTACTTTAAAGAATGAAAACAAGCTGTAGAAAACCAATATGGTTATACCCTAAAATGCCTTAGAACAGATAATGGGCTTGAATTTTGCAACTCTGAGTTTAATAATTACTGCAAAAACCAAGGAATTAAAAGACACCTTACTATACCTAGAACTCCACAACAAAATGGAACAGCTGAAAGAATGAATAGAACCCTTCTTGAAAAAACTAGATGCATGCTCATTAGTTCAGGGATGAAACATTCTATGTGGGGGAAGCCATAGTGACTGCTACCTACCTCATAAATAGATCCCCTTCCTCAATTATAGACTTTAAGACTCCTCAGGAAATGTGGAGTGACAAGAAACCAAATCTAACTCACTTAAAACCTTTTGGTTGTACTGCCTATTCCCAAATCTCCCAAGGAAAGCTACATCCTAGGGCCTTAAAAGCTGTTATGCTAGGGTATCCAGAAGGTGTTAAGGGATACAAACTACTCCTAATACAACCCCATGGATATAAAGTTATTAGCTCTAGAAGTGTAACCTTTAATGAAGAAGAGTTTCATTTTAAATCTAAATTGAAAATGTTGTGACCCATAGTTCTGAGGAGAATGATGGCATAGATATTCCTAGCACATCCAGAACCTTCTATAATCATAATGATCAACCTCATATAAATGAAAATGATGAAGAAGAGTTTGACATAGGACATTATTAAACTGAAAGCTCCAGTAATGCTAGCACCTCTCAATTAGACATAAATGAGGATGAAAATAATAATGATGATAATACTCAACAATTAGGGGAGGAAAATAATTAGGATGATAGGAATTATTATAACTCTCAACAATTAGGGGAGGAAAGTAATGAGATTCCTAATAAAAACCTGACAAACCTTGAATCTGGTAATGGCTGTGACCATGGAGATCAAGACGACTCGGGTACCAATGCCCACAGTGCTGATAATGAGGAGGAAATTTCAAACCAACTCAGGTTGAATGATAGACATGAAGACCTGAGTCGTTTTGATTTTCATGGTCACTACCAATTAACTAGGGACAGGGCCCAAAGACTTAAAATTCCTAATAAAAAATATGCTAATAATGTTGAGTATATCATGCTAACTGATGAGGTGAACATAGTTGATTATACCTTCTTAACAACAGATGTGATAGAGAATTTCTACACCCCTGACACATATGAACAAGCTATAAAATGTCCTAATACCAAACACTGGAACCAAGCTATGAATGATGAGATTGAGTCCATGAATTCCAATAACACTTGGATCCTGGTACCTAGGCCAGAAAATGTGAAACTAGTTCAATGTAGGTGGCTGTATAAACTAAAAGAAGGTTCAAAACATAGTGACCCTCCTAGGTACAAAGCCAGACTGGTTGCCAAAGGCTTTACTCAAAGAGAAGGAATAGATTACACATATATCTTTGCTCCTGTAGTTAAGTACAAAACATTGAGATTACTGCTTGCTATGGCTACTGTGTATGACTGGGATATTGAACAAATGGATGTTAAAACTGCTTTCTTGCATGGTGATTTGAATGAAACCATTAACATGAGTCAACCTAAAGGCTTTGTTAATAAAAATAAATATGAGCATGTTTGTTTGCTTAAGAAATCTCTGTATGGTTTAAAACAATCACCTAGACAATGGAACATTAAGTTTGACATCAGTATGAAGAATCTGGGCTTCATGAGAAGCAAATATGATTATTGCTTGTATTTCAAAAGTCTTTCTACTACAAATGCTCTTTATGTTCTCTTATATGTGGATGATATTCTGATTATGTGTAAATCCAAAGTTATCATTAGCAATGTAAAAAGAGACCTTAAAATGCATTTTGACATGAAAGATCTTGGTGCAGCACAGAAAATCCTTGGTATACAGATCATAAGAAATAGGGTTAAAAAGAAAATGTGGCTTTCTCAACATGACTATATACATAAATTTCTAGATAGGTTTAATATGGGAAATTCTAAACCTACACCTATGCCCTTAGGAGGGCACTTAGATCTAACCAAGAAGCACTGTCCTGATTCTCCTAGTGAGTTGAAAAAGATGTCCAATATTCCTTATGATGCAGCTGTTGGTTCTGTGATGTATGCCATGTTGTGTACTAGACCTGACCTATCTTTCGCTATAAGTGTTCTAAGTAGATTCATGTCTAACCCTGGTTTGGAACATTGTACTGCTATGAAATATTGCTTAAGATATCTTGCTGGAACTAAGAAGTTAAGTTTGTGTTTTGTTGAACATTCTTCGAATCATGATGTTATTGGTTTTGTAGATTCAGATTATGCTAGTAATAAGGATACTAGAAAATCCACTACTGCTTACTACTACACTTGGACTAATAACTGTATATCATGGAAGTCACAACACTAATCTATTGTAGCGTTGTCATCCACTAAAGCTGAGTACATAGCTGCAATTGAAGCATCAAAAGAAGCTATTTGGTTAAAAGGCTTAATCACTGAAATACAACATAAATCATGTATTCTTGTTTTGAACATTGACAGTCAAAGTGCTCTGTATCTTTGTAAAGATCCTGTATATCATGAGAGGTCTAAACACATTGATGTTAGATATCATTTTGTTAGGGATGAGATAAAAAAGAAACACTTTGAGGTTAAGAAAATTAGAGGAGATATTAACCCTGCTGATTTTGGTACAAAAATTGTCCCTGTTGACATATTTATCTTTTGCACGAATTCCCTTCAGTTGTGGGATGTTCCCTAAAGATAATTAGCATTGAACTGATGACGGACAAGAGTGCCTCCCTCATTTACTACTGGTGATCAAGATGATGCATTAACATGAATCAAGAGGGCAATTGTTAACTTTGTGATTCATGATTGTATAGGGTAGATTACATAAGTGCACGCAATAGTATTGATTTGTAATAACTCCTAGGTCTAGTATGGTTAGATTAAGGTTACTAATGCTTGTTGTAGCTTACTAGTGCAGTCCTAGTTGCCGGTTCATTGAACCCTGGTGGCTTGGATTCGCTGGGAAGCTGTGGCACGTGTTGTTCCCTTATATCTGATATGTGAAGGTGGCCTTGTTGCTTGAGGTGTTGTCTTCTGGACATCCGCTGGTGTTATTTGTTGGACCGGGTTCGAGCTGCGATGATTATCTTCAGAGATTGGCTTGGTACGGGACCGCTTAAATGAAACGACGCGTTTGGGTTTTGAAGAGGAGGTATATAAGCTACCGCTTACCTCATCTAACCCTAAGTGAGATTGCAGCCATTGCCGCTGAGAGTAAAAAGAGAGAGTTCCTCTGTGAGAAAGAGAGAGAGCGATCAAAGAGAAGTCGGAGGTGGTTCGCTAAGGTTTGAGACGTTCATCCTCACCTACACCTCTCCAGAAGAAGATCTTCCGATTGAAGATAGCAAAGCTTGACAGAAAGCTTTGCTTAGCCTTACAGGGGCTATTTCGATACCTTGCTCTTCGTATCTCTTTTGTTCTTACTTGTTCTAGATATAGGTCCTTTACAGATTGATCTTGCGTGCTCCCTTGTAATCGAACCTATATTGTAATCATTTTGAATGCCTAGTAAAAGCCGGGATCGGACCTTCCCTCTTGAGGTTCCGCAGATGTAGGGTTTTAACACCTGAATTGCGTAATCAACTTGTGTGTCGATCTTTCTATCCTTGACATATAACCTTGATCGCATGATAAACATTCTACAATGTGGGTAAAACTCTATAGTCATTTCAACATTTGGAAACCTCAAATATCAAAACCAAATTGTATGCTACGACTAAACCAATTTTGTAGAAGATACAAAGTATCTTTAATTACAACCTTACCTATTAACATTCACTCACGGATGAATAAGAAGTCAAAGACTACCAAATTTATAAAATTTGATTGGAATAAAGGGACAAAGGATTGATCGTAAAGAAGCAAGTGATTATTAAGATTATGAAACAATAATTCAGTGCGAGTTTTAACCGAGAAAGGAAATAGCATAACCGAAGCCATAAAATCACCAATTAGTTGGCAACTTCAAAGCCTACGCGATTGGAGAATCCACAGAAACATAGGAAATGCCAAAGGACTAAGACGGTGAGGGAGACAATCGGGAGACGACAATGACAAGTTTGGAGTAGTATCAGGATTGAATTATGGCGGTGGGAAGCTCCCGGCGTCGTGTTACTCGCTATGATAGAGTCATTAGTAATATTGTCAAAAGGGTGTGGTTAATTAGGAAACTATTTATTCATGTAATATTGTCAAAAGGGTGGGGTTAATTAGGAAACTATCTATTCATTTAGGCAACCTTCCCTTGTTATATGTAGACTAGTTTCAGCAGCGCAGCTAGCGCGCCGGGGTCAATGTTGGTGCATATTTGCCTGGAACACAAGTAATGGTAAGTTGCACACCCAACGATCGTTCTTGTGTACCTGTGTGACAGACGATGGTGTTTACTGAGCACGTATGTTCGAGCATCAATGAAGGGTGTTTTAATGATATAAACAATTACATTGGCACCGTCGACCGTCTGTGTGTAACAAATCTTGTTTAGTGAGCATGTATATTCGGGTCCACCGATGTTGCTTGTTTGTTGAGTATTACATGTAAATAAAACCGAAAATACGGTGTAAAGATTGAGTTTATGTGAAACTACTAATAGGTCGTTACATAATTGCACACCATTACATAATTGCACGCCATCTAAAGTAGAAGAAGACGGTGATGCTCGTAGCAATCTGCATATGATACGCAGATCTGAAGTGAAGAGTGTGACGAACTTGAAATGCATTGAATCAAGAAGTCACTGACATTTTACATCATCCAAGAAAAAATATCTGTATTTTGCCCTGGTCATTCATCAACAACATAGACATATTCTCAAAATTTGTTTGAGCGGGAAAGCATATCAGTATGAGATACCGACAAGTCAACATTAAATCAAGAAGTCACGACATTAAATCAAGAAGGCAGACATTTTATATCATTAAAACAATCATTCTCTCTTGTGGCTTCTGTCGTGTCTTCTCAACCAAAGACGCCCTTTGGAGGTTAGTTAATGCTTTAATGTATCTCAGCAGGGAGACGAGAGTACAAAGCTGCAAACAAAAGGAGCCAAGTTCAGCTGAAAAAATATGAAGACAATATACAATGAACAAATAAACTCTAGCTAATTAAAGAGACGTTAATCCTAGCCTCATATATATATTTTTCATTTACATAGGATTGTGTTCTAGGCCTATTTCAGTCTGGATGTCTCTGCTTTAAATTTGAGTTAAATTTCATTTTATGTATCTATTCACGAATTGAGCTTAATATTCAATTAGAGCATTTCACCTTTTATTTGATATAAAAAAGAAAGAGGGAACACATAAGGTCTACGAGGAACAAGAGATCGACATAACCCAAGGAAACGATGCAGCTCACCGGTACTGAGTTTGTCATTTGACAAATTAGTCAGAAGAGTCGAAACCAAGCACACCCCTCCTATGTTATAAGTTCTAGTTCAACATAAAAGTTGTAACTAAAGTTCAGCAGAAGCAGTTAAGAATTAATCTTATCTTGTTGGTTGACAAATTCTCAATCATCTACCAATTGCTTTCTTAACGCTATCGGCATCTGGATATTGATAGTCTGTTTCAAATATGTACTTTCTTTCTGCAAAATGTATTTTAACCTCTTTATTTTACGTGCAAAGATGAAGTTTTTACCCAGATTTCAACAAAAGGTTACAAGCCACAAGTACTATTCAGGTGAATTTGTAGAGGGTGACTTATAGAGCTTCTTTATCCACCAGGCTATATAGTCCGCAATATAGCAAGAATTTAGTGCTAATAATAGATAATCTCCAGTCTGACATATTAGCATCTATAATAAAGAAAGTCTATAGGACAACAATGCAGGTAAATGCAAACCTCAACACCATAATCATTCCTTCTCTTTTTCCCTTTAGCCACTGCATGAGAGTGATGAAACAATAAATATTGAGCTACCCAATATAGCCCAAATGTAACAGGTTTGAAAAACCAAGCACATGATATTTCCCAAAAATTTGAATTTTGGCAACTCAACGCAACTCTCCAGGTTCAAAGCCTACTGAATCTGTTTGACTCAGAATAATAAGGATATACAACATACATTTGTCAAATTTCAACTTCCAGCATACGAGGCTTAAACAAAAAGGGGGGAATAGAAAAACTATACATGTTGAGGTTTGATTTGTAATACTACAACCTTGATGTTTATTTTCATCTTAATAGCAATTCAGTACTATGAATCTCAGTATGCACACTTAGATACCCAATCTGTGTTATTGATCAAGATGGTTTGTCCATGAACTAACTTTCTGGACTCTATATTCCTGGTGTCTTTATCTAAGGCTCCTATTGGTAAAATCATTCCAAAGAAGATAATATTTATGTAAGCAAACAACTTCAAGTTAAGTTGCCAAAATAAAGATCATGTAAAACAGCTTCAAGTTACGGTGTCTTACTATATGCACATTTACTCAGCATCGGAATAGTGGAAGAGTACCTCATCAGAGCTTCCAATGTAGCATTTATCGACTATATTCATATAAGATCTAGCAGCCAACCTTGTTGTGATCTGTATTTATGCATGAAAACAACTCTCTTTAATATTGTATTTCATACAAGGAGAAGAACAATATTCATTCCAGAGGGTCCATAATTTAGAAGTAAATCCATATATCCTTGAGATAATAATGGCAGGATTATAGCTCAGAGATTTTATATTCTATAATCACTTTGCATTACACACAATACAACGTTTAATCAGACTATGATATCATCAGGATACATTTGATACACATTCGTAGCTGGACATGCATTGTAGTTAGTATTTACTATATTATAAGAAATAAACATATGATAATATATAGTACTAAAAAGAGTAATTAATTGTATTATGGAGGGCGTTGGATTTGTCAAAGCTTAGCACTGTGCAGACTCATTTATTTCGATATATAAGACTGTAGCAGATAAACATGGAGAGGCAAAATCACAACACTTGATCTCTTACAATTGCAGAGATCTATAGAGGACACAATCAGAGAGCTAATTCAACACAACTGTGAGCAGAGAAATAAATGTGAAACACAACCAGTAAGCTAATCTATCATCATTGATTGACTTCCCAATTTTAAAACAATACTTGAGTTTAGTGGTGTATAGTACCATACACGGCGTCTTTAAGATTTCCGAGCTCTTTCCTGTTGCTCTACGTGAATATGCTTTTATGTAGCGGTCATCTAAATTTAGGGCCTCTGTGCATTCAACTTCAGCTTCTTGAAACCTACAACAGCCAGAAGTGAAATAGCATTAGTAATGAATAAATGTGAAACACAAATGAGTAAATTGTGGCCATAAATATTCTTCATATACAATAATAGCATGTAAAATATATAGTAAATCAAGTGAAACACAAATAAGTACATTCTGACCATAAACATTCTTCATAGTTCATATACAAGAATAGGTAAAATATAGACGTTATATTAGACCAAACAAATCTGAAAGAAGGAAGTACATGGACTAAATGAGAAATGCTGACAACAAAAACTTACAACTGATTTGAAGGATCACATGTTGCCTTCAAAATCATGTTTTTGCTGAGTGTTGTTCGCCCCTAAACGTGCGTGCAAATAAGTTTTAATTATAAAACTAGAATAAAAGCAAGCGAACCCTTAGTGTACGGATCGGCGTAGATTAGCAAGTATTCCAGAGTATCAAACTCTGGGATTTGGTGAAACAAAATCAGTCTCAAGTAATCGAGCAATCAAAAGTGTAGAAGCCTTGCAAATATTGGGGAAAACAGCAACCCTAAAGATCCGGATATCAAATTGTGGCAATCGATTCAAGATATACTACAGATGTAAGGACAGAGTTGAAACTTGCAAAGATATACTAAAGTAAGGTATTGTACGGTGAAGTTCCAAAACCTTATATGTTTAACCCTGTAATATCCGGAAAATTTATTTCTGTATATTTCCGAGTCAAACCGGATGTCGACCGATTTAATCTTTCAACATGATACTTTATATCATGAACGAACACAACTTTTATTATTTTATGTGATATTTATATTCACATAAAATATATGTTACCACATTTTTTTATATTTATTTTAACCTTACAAGTAATAGATCATTTGGGCTATCAAGACAAGTCATGACAAGCCCATGACACCAATTGATAAGGCCAAGGACAAGCCTTAGCAGCCGGCCCACTCGCCTCCTTAGACAGCCTTGGATCCGTTCTTGTCAGCTAGGCCCATTAGGGCAAACTAGTTGGGTTTCCTCCTCCACCTCCCTTCGGTAGATGCGCCAGAGACGCTCAGCATTTCAGCGTAGTAGCAAGTAGGGTTTTGGACTCCTTCCTTCTACGTACAAAGAGCAGCCCCCCTTCAACGTGTCTCCCGTCGCCGCACCCCAACAGTCTTCAGGCAACAGCCGTACTCAGACCATCACCTCCGGAAGCAGTCGACCTCCCCCACGCCATCGCTACGCCGCCGGTGCTCTCTGCGGCCGTTAACAAGTAACCAGGGCTGCGCGTCACTCAGCAGACCTTGTCTCCTCCCTCGCTTCGATTCGACCTCGAGACCTACTGCACGAGAACATCAGACGAAGGACTCCCTCTTTTCTGCAGTAAGTCTTCAGACCCTCTTCTACTCATTTTGGTTTAGATCGACCAATTCACAAAGTGATCTATCTCTCTCCCTCTCCTCGATTACATGAGTTTGGGAAGAGATTTTCTTGCAGTCCGGCACACGAACCATGTCTCCTCTTCCACTCCGACCACCAGCTAATCGAGTCTCATCCGTGCTGCAGAGGGGAGTCGATTATTTGGGTCAGAATTGGAGCAACTCGAAGGAAGGTTAGGAAGATTGAACTCGAAACATGTGAATGGAGCCGGAAAGCAAGCGAGCGACTAATGGGACTGGAGACCCAAACCTCTATGTGTATGTGCTGATGAGAGTGTCCCTATGGGTCGTTAGACCTTCCCTAACAGCCTCGGAAGATAGCTTGAAGAGCTGAGGCGTTTTCTGAATTTTCGGAAGTGACAAACATTCAACTTCAGGTCTAGATTTGGGTAAGTTAGACTTCATCTTTTTGGTTGATTTTCGGATATGTCATAGACGGTATTGCATAGTAAATCATAATAAAATTTCAGAAGAATCCATGTTACGGTTTGAGAGTTATGATGTTGCAAAGTTGACTCCTCATGCAGTTTTTATAACTGTGCTGAGTGTTGGAAAAAACAGCATGTGATGCTGTTTTGTGAGACAGTTTTGAATAGACTTTTGATCTCTGTTGGACTTGAATTTTGGATATGATATAGTTGGCATATTTTAGTAGAACATATCAAAATTTGAGATAAATCCAGCGAGTAGTTTAGGAGTTATGATTTTTCAAAGTGGAGACAGTATGCTGTTTTGTTTAGTCTTTGTTGAATTTCTAGAAATTGTGTTGATCAGTCAAGTTTGAGCATACTTTTTGATGCTTTAGAGATAAGATTCACCGTTCCGTTTTTGAGATGTTGTTTAGTGCCATGCATAGGTTAATATTTCAAAAGTTGGGATGAATCCAACGGTGGGATTCAGAATTATAGAGGCGCAAAGTGGACTTGTTGTACAGTTAGAAAACATACTCAGATTTTGGCTAAGTAGAGAAAATTTTCAAGTGTTGTAACCAACTTTGGAAATTTTTGTAGAAGTGATGGTTGAACAGTTTTAAAAAATTCTTCCTCCTAGGAGTAGATGAGATATCATAGATGATCTAGAGAATTATTTCGGAATTTTTATAAGATTATTCGAATTTTATATTTGAAGCCGAAGTTGGACCTTAATGACCTTTCGGAAAATAAGAAGAATGTGTAAATTGTCAGTTTGTAACCAAACTCATCTTTAGGAGTTAGAATATGACATTTTAGTTTCAAATAAGAGTTTAGACATAAATTATGGAATTTTTAGAAGTTTCGGGACCAAGGGTAAAATAGTCATTTTACCATAAATTAATATTGTAATCAATTCCGTTCTATTAAGACCTACTATCTTAGAAGTCTTAGACTTCTAATCACCTAGAAAGTGTGTTGACACACTTGCCTCCTTTGACAGACCACTGAATTACTACTGTACAGTTCGATTTGCGAATTAGAAAGTCGAGATCTGATTCAGGTAAGTCCACGGACTTACTTAGCTGGCTTCTTGCATGTGTGTGTGATGTGTATGAGTGGTGTTTGTTAGTTAAGATAAATAACGAAACCGGAATAGGCCGACTTTAGTATATTGTGTAATTGACCCAAGTGCATGATAACGGGTCGTGACATCATCTGCCTAGCTCTTGCGAGAGTCTAGGAGGTTCCCTACGACCAGCCCAGTCAGGTAGACGGTCAGATGCATTAGTACCATTCCGCGTTGGTAAACGGGGACAGGGGCGAGGTTTGGGAATCCCTCGTGTCACAAAATAAGTATCATTAGTAATGACATATCACCTAATTAAAAGATAATAAAAATGATTGAGTGTTGCATGTTGATTGTGTTTGTTGTGTGTTTGTGCTTTTACCTTTATACTTATGCATAGAATGTTAGCTAACGGTTTTATCCGTGTTGTAGATCTGTAGAGATAGACAGTTGCAGAGAGATCCGGAACGGATGGTCAGCCGGGTCCACGTATTCATTAGATGGGACAAGGGAGTCTCCCATACGGCATGCATGTTATGTATATATATATATATGTTTTGTAAGGCTGTCACATGTGTACATTCATACATTAAAAATAAAATGTTTTGAAATTGTTTTAAATACATTTGTGCCTTATTATAAGATCCTAGTGAAATTGTTGTCAAACTAAGGTCGGGACCCATTGTGAGGTCCTAACCAGTAGCTCCCCGAGTTCTCAGAATTTGAGGTGTTACAAACCCAAGGACATTCTCTATAAAGGTTGTTGAGGCTGCAATATAGAAAGGATATAAGAACAAGAATTAATCTCAAATACCATGCCCAAACCCAAGGAATCAAAGACAAGCTAAAACGATTAAGGTTGTGACACTCGAAACCGAAATAGAGGATGTTGAGTCTCACTACTACCTAGGAAAAGCAAACCAAGGCTAGGTTAAAGCTAATCTTTAACTTTGGATAAAACAAAAGAAAAGTTCGTAAACCAGGGAAAATCACGGCTAAATCTTGAGAACCACGGCCGTGGAACCCAAGAACAGACCGTGATTTAGGGTGTCGACGATATTTCTCACACTCTCAAGGTCCAATCAAATTATGATCGATCTATCATCATCTAAGCCACAACTATCAACCCTTCACCTTAGAATTGCTAAAGGATATTAGCCAATAATCATCATTATGATATCAATAATCAAATTAAGAAGAAAGAAAGATGAAAACCCTCGAAAACTCAAATAAAACTCAAAGTCAATCTCGAAATCCAAACACAAAGTAGTATGTTTATGAATTTAGAAGAATAGGAATAGAAACCCTCACAAAGATCTAGAGAAACCACAAAGAACGGGATGTAAATCCGTCCTTCGATGAAAACCCTAAAATATCTCGAAAAGTACACAATCTCCGAAAATACGTCCTTCACGAATCTCCAATCCTTAAGGTCGAAATGAAACCCTAAGGCCGTCTTCAAACTCTAAACGGAACTCTGAGCGGTGTTGAGCAGGGATAAGCGAGCATTCCGAAAGCTCTCTTCTCAAGCCTTTATATAGGGCGAGATAGGGTTACGAGAAAGCCCAATGATGTGGCTGGCGTGGCAAATATGACACGTCACAAGATCACCAAAATCACGGTCATGAACAACTTTCCACGACCGTGGTTTAGAGCGTGGAACCCAATTACGGCACCATATGATTTCCACGGTCGTGGTTTAGACTGTGTAACTCTCTGTTGTGCTCTAAACTCACGTCCACGATCATGTTGCCAAATCCACGGTCGTGGTTTAGAGCGTGGACATCAAAATCCTCTTCCACGACCATAATTCAGGGCGTGGTTCTTCAAACTCCTTGGTTTTTGCCTTTGTTTCGTGACATCCTTCATCCATGCTCCTTCGTTAGTCTCTCCAATTCATCTCCTTGCCATCAAGTATGATCAAACACTCCTTTCCTTCCACATTTTGCTCCAATCCAAGCTTTATTCACCTAAAAACAAAACGAAGCTAGTGTAGATCTCTATATCAACAAAGTGGGTGAACTAGCTCACAATTGCTTCAAACTCATACCTAAGAACACTATAAAGAGGGAAAAACAACTAAAACAAGTGCCTAAAATATATTCATATTTCATGCTAACAAGTGTAGACAATTTCTCTTGGGCATGCTGTCGAACAGGTGATATGCATCACTGCAGTTTATATAAACACCTTTCAAAATCCAGATAAGTGAACTAAGCTACTTTGATTAATAATCATACAATGATCCAAACAATTTTTACAGCATTCTTAATAATCAATCTCCTAATTGGAACAAAATGTATCCCTCGATCATTTGCATAAAGAGTTGAAAATAGACAAACCTGAAATCCCGACAAAGACGAGCAGACGGTTTGGACGAAGGTTGTGGAGGGTTGTAGGAACTTGGCTACCGAAGATGGAAGATCGCAATTCATCTATGTCGCCTAATCGTCACTATGGAATAATCATTTTTGCCGAAGAGAAGAGAGCGGAACCAGACAAATCACATGATTCGGAGAGGATATAATAAGAGAAAATTTAGCCATTAGGGCAGTTTTGGTTTATTAGATACTAACTAGGCCTCTAGAAAATTATCACTAAAAAAAAGATAAATAAAAGAGACCAAGCATAATTATAGGAGGTGGTTTGAGCAGTTACAATAATTTCATTTATTAAAAGTTTCCTTTAATTAAAATACTGGTTATTGGAAAATAGAAACCGTAAAGTAAGAAGATTCTGCAAATCTTCGCCCCATCGTATCAACTGCAACTTCGTCCCGAGAAATCAAAAGGTAGGTTTCGTGTTTTCCTATTCTGTCAACCCATGATCGCCTAATTGCCTTTGTCGTCCATTCCGAGCTTCGCAATATCTTCGTCTGCCATTTTCGCAACTGTAAACATACCTGTAACAGATATGTATATATCATACATAGAATTCAGATACACATGACATAAAAGACATACGTACATTTATGTAAACATTATGTACACAATTACACATCGATCGTACATACACACTATGTACTATTACACACAACGAAGATGTACATTAATGCACTTAATATGTACACAATTACACACACATAATATGTAACAGATATGTATATCTCATACATAGGGTTCAAAACACATACGTACATTACTGTACCTAAAATGTGTACACAAGTTATCTTTGTCAACATCATATCGCCAATCTGGACAATCGTCATTTATCCAGAAAATGGCATACATCATGATTCAAGATTAGAACAACATAGTTACACAATTTCAACAACATAATTACTATTTTCATCATATATGTACACTAACAAGTCAAAAGAAACACAAAATAACAGCATAAATTTTGTCCTCCATTAAAGCATCAAAAAGCTTTGAAACACCATAAATTTGACTTTCACCTTACCGATTTATGATAGATGATGCTACTAAAACCAAACAACCGATGCAGTATACTTCTCCAATCGCCAAAACGTGAACACGGAAAATTGCCCAAACCTGAACGCGTATAAACTCATAAACCTCCGTCTTCTATTTTCGTTGAAAATGGTGGACCTTATATCGTAAAAAATAGAAAATAATGGAGAAAATTGGTGTAGGAAGTCATTTTTGTATCCATGATACAATCTAGGCCCCTCCAATTTTCTCCCTAAAAATAAAATTAAATTAAATTATAAAGAGGCTATTAATTGTGGGGACCACTCTCATTAAAAAAAGATTCTCTCCATCAATTAAAGAGGATAAATAACTATTAAAAATTAAAAAGATTCTTTCACTTATTAATATGACTGTTTTTTAATTAAATAAGGAAAATAAGGTGGTTCCGCACAAATTTTGTACATAATTTTATGTACATAATTTCGCACGCAAATTATGTACATAATTTCGCACGCAAATTATGTACATAAAATTATGTAATTAATTTTAATGTCAACAAATAAGCGACTCTTTGAAAAAAAAAACCAATATTAATTAAGGGAGAGAATTTTTTTAATGTTAAAACTAATTCCTTAATTGTAGGGGACCACTCTCATTTTCTTTTTTTATTTTAAAAAATTAAGGGAGAGAATCTTTTTAATTTTGAATAATTGTAGGGGACCACTCTCATTTTCCTTTTTAATTTTGAAAGTATCTTAAATTATTTTATATTTTATATTTTTCTCAAAATTACAAGGGGCCTAATTAATACAAATTGAAACATAAAAGTCTACTTAATCTACATTTATACAATAAACGCATACTTACCCCTTTTACTCAAAATAATGTGAGAAGATCGTGACTGTTAATTCTTCCTAAACAGTTATTATATTTAAGGAAAAATAACCCAAAATAATATCAACTATCAACATTGAAGCGAAAATAATACGAACTTTGAATATTACTAGGAGCGATACAAACTATCAATGTATTTACCAAAAATAATACGCAATACTTTTCCGGCAAAAACCCTAGCTCCGGCGATGACGTGGCAGCCGGAATGTTACATGTCATCAAGTAAATGGGTTAAATGTGTGATGTGGATTTATTTAAAAAAAAACAATTTAATAATATTTAAAATATTAAAAAATAAAATTATTATTTTTAAAATTTTAAATAATACTTTTTTGAAAAAAGTTGTAAAAATATTTATTTAAAAAAAATATTTTTTTAAAAAAAAAATTTTGAAATTTTTTTAAATAGATTTGTAAAAAAATGTAATAATATTTATTTTTTCCAAAAATATAAAATTATAATATTTTTATTAATCAAGTTTATTTTCGGATTTTTGTATAAAATTAAAATTTTAATCCTAAACAAAATAATTTGTAAAAAAATATTCGAATTTAATTTTTTAATTTTTTAACCTAATTCCTAAAGAATTTTTTTTCCCAAATTTTTTGTATAATTATTTTTTTTCCTAAAAAATATATTCGAATTTTTTTTCGGATTTTTTTTTAACATTTCTTAAAAAAAATATTTTTACATTTTTTAACAAACCTGTTTAAAAAAATGTTCAAACTTTATTTAAAATTTTTTTTACAAAAAATATTTTTTCAAAAAATTTTGTACAAATATTTTTAAAAAAATTATTATTTAAATTTTAAAATTATTAAATTTTTTATTTTTTTAATATTTTAAATATTATTAAAATAATTTTTTTAAAAAATAAAATCCACGTCATACATTTAATCCATTTATTTGATGACATGTAACATTCCGGCTGCCACGTCATCGCCGGAGCTAAAGTTTTTGCCGGAAAAGCATGGCGTATTATTATTGGTAAATACATTGATAATTTGTAACGCTCCTAGTAATTTTCAAAGTTCGTATTATTTTCGGTTCAATGTTGATAGTTGGTATTATTTTGGGTCATTTTTCCTATATTTAATTAGCATAATTAATTTTGGAAATAAATATTTTTTAAATGAAGGGAGAAAGATCATGGGATCTCTATTTTATTAATTATTAAATCTTTTCTTTACATATTCAAAGGGTCTAGTTTGTTAATTAAAACACAAAACTACCTACTTTGTACACAATGATGCAAAAAATGTCAACTTAACCATTTTACCCATAATAACTAGTGTAATTTATGTGCCAAGTCACGGGTATAATTTTGAATTTTAATGGGTATATAATTTTTTTGTACATTTGATAAGTTATTGATTATTTTTATATTTAATATAAGAACTATATATTTATATGTTTCACGTTAGAATAGTAAATTATCTAACCGTGAAGTTGACACTCACCTCTCTAATTTAAAATTACACTTCCCATGAAGCGGGAATGCATAAGCTTCCATATTTTTAGGCTTTTTTAAATATAATTTTATATTTTTCTAAATAAAAAAGGAATATTAATTAATTATATCTACAAACTTTGCACTTCCCATGAAGCCGGAATGCATAAACTTTCATATATATGTATATTAAAAAAAATTATGTTTTAGTATAGATAAATATATGTATAACTATATATATAAAGTTATTTTGATCTAAGTTTTAGGGGGTGTTACGGACACGATTCAAGATTTCGTTAATGCACCACGCTTATGCAATGCGTGACCATGACGGCCACGTATTGCGTAAGCGTGGAAAATGTGACCGTTAAGATTTGAACGTTTTAATTCGATCGTTGTGCAACGTTAATAAAAGTGACTTTGAAAGTTGTTGATTTCAAGCGGTTATATATAGATAGTAATAGAAGAGGTGATAAAGCTCACAACATCTTCGAAAAAACAGCACAACATATTCCAAAAAACAGCTGCGAGAATGTCAACACACAAGGATGGTGAGATGATGATTCCGTTCGACAATACAAAATTTAGTGACCCATACGAGTTTCTTCGACATTTCGAGCTACATACTTTATAACCGAAAAATATAGAAAAACTAGAAATGTTATATATAATTGTATGTTTATGTTAGAAACATTAGACATAATTGCAATTTATGTTAGAAACATTTGATATAATTTGTGTTTTTATGATTTGAAATTATTGTTTTATAAAACTAGTAATCATGGAGGATTAAACCGAAACTAGAAATCTTATAGTTTTTTTCTATGTGAACTAGGGTCTTCCGAATTATTCTCGTGACAAAGGGACTAATTATGCGCAAATGTTTGAAATTTGTGGTTTTTTCCAAGATCGCGAGACAATGGTGGATTGGACTCGATTCATGGGAGTAACTATGAACATGGTGTTTGTTACTAGTAGGTCATGAAAAAACCCATGGGATTCGTTACGTTTCGTTTGATATGCGAACGTTTCAGAGCCCCTCATAAGAAGAAAGACGTTGATTCTGATACCGAGTCGTCTTCTAGCCGAACACACAAATCGAAAAAAGACGGATGTTGTTTTGAGCTTGAGAATGTACAAAGCAAGGTTGAGAAATGGACGTTGCATGTTATAAAAGGAGTGCACAATCATATACTTCCCGAGCAGTTAAAGGGACACACATATGCCGGCCGATTGACGGAGAAACAATTTCGGAGGGTGTGGCGTGAGCTTCGGACGGGTTTCAAGCCGATAAACATTTAAAGCCAATAAAGTAAGATGATCCCTACAATGTCAGCACAAATATACAATGTTGGACTGAAGATGAGGAAGTTACAAGCTGAAGTCGAACAATAGCACAATAGCACAAATATAAAATGTTAGAGCAATGTCGTTATTACGTCAATGTGAGAAGATGCTCGAAATCGGAAGAAATTTTAGATTTTTTCATCATGCATCCGGATTCAAGACATCTCCTCAACCTATTTCCTTATGTCATCATAATTGTAACACCCTGAATCCGCGGGATATCGGAATGCTACGGGCGAGACCACACAATGGGTCCCGACCCTTAGCCTGACAACAATCTCACCGGACCTTTCCAACATGGCACAAATAAAGGCTTAAAACTCGAAAACGTTTTAATGTATGCAAGACGGGAAAGATAAAGAGTACAACTTGGAAACTCAGCCGAGTCCTCAAAACAATATAAAACTCCACAAGACAAAAACCGAAAACGTATAACAACCACAATCCCAACAAAAGGTAACATAACAAACACAACAACCCAAAAATGCCCCCGTCCTACAATGTACGGCGACCCTCGGCTGTCCACTCCTCTACCTCACTCGGCGGCGTCTCTAACCTGTGGGGCATCTACAACAAGCGGTTTAAAACCGTTAGCTACATTCAAAGTATTAAAGACATGGTGAAGGCACAAACACAAACATATATAAACACATCATATAAACATGCTCAACAAACAATCCGGTTATTATCTTTATTTATTAGGTCGTATCCCGTTCTAGTTCAACTTCTTTTGTGACACGAGAATCTCCCGAAACTCGCCTCGGTCCCTTCTTCCGGCAATGGAACGGTCGGATCCCTCCGACCATCTAACCAGCACGGGCCAGCCGACGAGAACCTCTTAGCTCTCGCAAGAGCTAGGCAGTGATGTCACCGCCCGTTATAATACACTTGGGCCAAAATAACATAAAGGTCGGTAGTCCTATTATCCGGTTTATAAGCTATAACAAAACGATAAACACCCACCACCAAGCACCAAATGAATCTAATACAACGAATATGGCTAAGTAAGTCCGGAGACTTACCTCGTCTCTCAACTCACAACACTCTAGCTTCCTTAATGAGGAAGCACACAACCTGCTCATACACGAAAGTACTCATCAACACAAGTCCGCACTCATGAAGTCATAGACTTCATTCGAAAGATCTTAGCAAGATCCCACCACTCTCAACCCAGGAAAACATCCTAGGGTCCAAAGGTACACAAGACCCTAACACAAGTAAAGGAAGCTCACAACAGCCTATATGTAACACCCCAAATTCTGAGAACTCGGGGAGCTACTAGTTAGGACCTCACAATGGGTTCTGACCTTAGTTTGACAACAATTTTACTTGGATCTTACAATAAGGCACAAAAGTATTAAAACATTTGAAAACTTTAAACAATATATACATGAAGGATATGTATCATCCTTACAAAGCAACGGTACTAAAACGACGCATATAAAGAACATAAGACAACCTCGCCCCCAACTAAAAGAGTACGTGGACCCGGCTGACCATTTCCTCCAGATCTCTCTACAACTGTCTTAACCTGCAAGACATCTACAAGCGGTATAAAACCGTTAGCTAACATTCTATGCATAAGTATAAAGGTAAAAGCACAAACACACAACATACACAATAAACATGCAACAATCAATCCTTTTATTATCTTTAATTAGGTGATATGTCATTACTAATGATACTTATTTTGTGGCACGAGGGATTCCCAAACCTTGCCCCTGTCCCCGTTTACCAACGCGGAATGGTACTAATGTATTTGACCGTCTACCTGACTGGGCTGGTCGTAGGGAACCTCCTAGACTCTCGCAAGAGCTAGGCAGATGATGTCACGACCCGTTATCATACGCTTGGGTCAATTATAAAATATATTAAAGTCGGCCAATTCCGGTTTCGTTATTTATCTTAACTAACAAACACCACTCATACACATCACACTCATACAAGAAGCCAGCTAAGTAAGTCTGTGGACTTACTTGAATCAGATCTCGACTTTCCATTTCGCAAATCGATCTGTACAGTAGGAATTGAGTGGTATGTCAAAGGAGGCAAGTGTGTCAGCACACTTTCTAGGTGATTAGAAGTCTAAGACTTCTAAGATAGCAGATCTTAATAGAACGGAATTGATTACATTATTAATTTATGGTAAAATGACCATTTTACCCTTGGTCCCGAACTTCTAAAAATTCCATAATTTATGTCTAAACTCTTATTTGAGACTAAAATGTCATATTCTAACTCCTAAAGATGAGTTTGGTTACAAACTGGCAATTTACACATTCTTCTTATTTTCCGAAAGGTCATTAAGGTCCAACTTCGGCTTCAAATATAAAACTCGAATAAATTTATAAATTTCCGAAATAATTCCTTAGGTCCCCTATGATATCCCATCTACTCATACGATAAAGAATTTCTTAAAACTGTTAAAGCATCACTTCTACAAAAATTTCTAAAGTTGGTTACAACACTTAACAAACAGCACACTGTCTTAACTTTGAAAAATCATAACTCCTAAACTACTCGCTGGATTTATCCCAAATTTTGATATGTTCTACTATAAAATCTTATCTATAATATATCCAAAACTCAGCCGCAAAGGAGATCAAAAGCCTATTTAAAACTATCTCACAAAACTGCATCACAAGCACCTTTCCTCAACACTTAGAAATTTCAGCACAACAGAAAAACTGCTTACGACTCAATCTTTGAAAAATCATACATCCCAAACCACTCGCTGGATTCCTCCCAAATTTTAATATGTTCTACAACAATATGTCAACTATATCATATCCAAAATTAAAGCCCAACGGAGATCAAGAGCTTATTCAAAACCATCTCACAAAACAGCATCACCTCCTGTTTTCCCCAACACTCAGCACATTTATAAAAACTGCATGATGCGTCAACTTTGGAACACCATAACTCTCAAACCGTAGCTCGGATTCCCCTCAAATTTTAGTATGTTATACTATACAATATTGACTAAAACATATCCTAAAATCAGAAGTAAAGGTGGAGTCTAACCTACCCAAAACTGGAGCCGAAGTTGACTTTTCTTCACTTCCGAAAACTCAGCAGACACCTCAGCTGTCCAAGTAAATCTTCTTAGGCTGTTAAGGTCGGCTTGGAGACACAACGAGTGCTCACATCAGCATATATATATATTAAGGGTAACGCAAAGAGAAGGGTTAGGAAGGACGATATGGATCTTACTCGATTCCGTGTTTTGAAGGGGTGAAGGGAGCAACACCGGTTGATGTTGTTAGAGTCCGTGACTGCGGTAGAGGAAGGAGCGGCGCTGGCCCTAAAGGCACCATCACAACCAAGAGAAGGGTGCACCAGCCGTCCCTACGGTGGAGGCTCCTGGGCGCTTGCTGCGGTCGCACGACATGGAGGATCGGAGAGAAGGCCCGTCCGCCAGCCTGCTGGAGTCGACAGAAGAGGGAGAGCAGCCTTCCTGGTGTCGTTGTTAGAGTCAGCTGAAGGGGCAGCACAAGCCTTCCTGCGCGGTTGGAGGTCTGCGGCGCACACGAGCCCTGCTAGGAGCCCTGGTGGTGGACAGTTGCGCGCAGGAGGTGCGGTTGTTGTCGGCGCCGGCCTGGCGTGGAGGAGGAGGAGGCGGCTAGAGCAGTGCGAGGGAGGACAGTGGCCTAGCGTGGAGGAAGAGGAGCGCCGGTACTTGTGGCGATTTACGTGGGAGAGAGAAGGGAAGGGTTTGCGAGGGTACGGTTAAACGGCTGCAACGCTTCACTGCTGGGCTTCGTGGACTGGCGAGGAAGGAGAGCAGCGCGTGGGCCTGCACGGATCTGGGATGTCATCTGCTGGAAATTGATGGGCTGTTGCATCCTTGGCTGGCTGGAACAAAGGAAGGTGGGCTGAGGTAAGGTAAAGGTTGGGCTGAAACAAGGTAAAAATAAGAGTGGGCTGATGTTGTCAAGGCCTTGTCAAAACTCTTCATGGCTTCGTCAAGCCCATGCATGACTTCGTCACAGAGTTGTCGGGCTTCGTCATGACCTCGTCTCACCTCTGTCATGGTCTCGTCACAGCTTTGTCACAGTCTCGTCTCAGCCTTGTCATGATCTCGTCTAAAGTCGTCGTTAAGGATTAATTATAAGAATTAGGGTTTGATATAATTCTATCATTTTATGTGAATTAAATTCTACATAAAATGATAAATAATTATAAGAATTAGGGTTTGATATAATTCTATCATTTTATGTGAATTAAATTCTACATAAAATGATAAAATTTGTGAAGAAATAAATACTAGATAGAATGGGAACCGTCAACGGCTCGAAGTCGGAATTGATTCGAAATTAAACGGAATAAAAATTCCCGATATTACATCATTACCCCCTTAAAATAAGTTTCGTCCCGAAACTTAGAACAAGATATTTAATCAAACGACTTCAATAATTAAACTTGTATATCCTAGTCTCACTAAATTTTTATTTCGTTTTCTAAACTCCTCTAACCCTATCAAAGCGTAAGAAAAATCCGGTCGTTACATCAGATCCCCCTCAAAATAAGTTTCGTCCCGAAACTTAGGGTAGGACAATCCTGATCACCCTTTAAGGCACCAAATGGGTGTGTTTGATCACTACACAAAAGTCTCGTCGTTTCCACATCTAAGTTTCCCGCACATTAAGGTTACCAAAAGCACACATCACTGACTAAACACTCAATCATGAAATAAACAAGTAGTCAAACTATATCACACATACAAGGTCAAGCCCTAACTTGTCACTCCCGAGGTTACAACTATCGCTACATAGGTCTTTGAAATGTTACGTCTCTTACTATCCCCAATATCTTAGGTAGCCTTATCAGCTTTTCCTAAAACCACTGAATCTTAAATCTTTTCAGGTACTTAGATCACAAGCGTCTGCTACCAAGTTCTAGAGTGGTTACCGGATATTTCACCGGTATCATCCGGCTCAAATGTCTGATCCTCTAATGTGATGACCTACTATCTCTCCAACTGAAATTCTCAACTCAATTCCCAAACTTAGTCCCGTGGAAAACTGAAGCTACACTCTCCAATAGGGTGAGGAATACTAGTCCATCAGTCAATTTTAAACCGCTTTAAAACTTCCAATGGTTGCCTTACACAACTCACTTCTAGATCCTTTGATGACCCTACGGAAAATGGTGTATTCAACTTTCTTCTCTTCGTTATGACCACTTGCTTCCGGCCTTCTGCTGAGGTTCTGACTACACAATCAGGCCAAAGGTCTTGGACATCAACCAACACTTTACTAAGTACCCCATGCTCTTCATATCATGACCTACTTGGTCTTGTCTTTTAATATTACTCAGTCATCGTATTCTTCAGGTAAGGAATCGTCACCTTTACCCTTTTCAGGTCTAACACTCCACACAACTAAAAATCAAATCTAGTGGTCATCCTCTTTGTTCACTTGGCATTAGTATATTATTTATAGATCTCTACTATATTGTTTGCTCAAACTTAGGCTTCTCACACATTTTCCAAGGTCTTAAATGACCTAGAATATGTCCGGAATGACGGTATTAGACACAAAGTGATCTTCTATCACCGTTATTTGATCATAACTACTCAATAATTGTTAACATACCATCAACAGTGCACTCTTTTAATCACCATGGTTATCAGACCAATAATATCCCTCTGACACAAAAGCAACTCGGATCCGTTCCGACATAACATTACACATAAAATCTACTCCAAAATTATGCTTTCTTTAAGCACGGTTACTAGGTTGCAAGTATGCTCCTGTCGCTTCTCTTTCTTATGTATCTTCGACTCAGGATGGTAGTTACTCACTTTGAGCTTTCTAGTGCAGGCCATGCACAATACTTTTATTACATCATTAATTCTTTCCTAATCCATCCAGAAAACTCAGTCTAGAGTATTCCATTAGTATGGAAGTCCAAAACTACTTGTCTGGCAACATATAGCAAAGCCATCACTCTTCACTCGGATCCATAATAGGGTACCAGTCTCCTTCTATCACCTCTACATGCTCATAAGTTTCCGTACAACATTTCCAGTCACTCACATAGCCTATCTCACGTTTCTTTCAACTAGAATGCATTTCCCCAACTATCACCATCTTAAACTCGACACGACATCCATCAGTACCCTTGAGCTTCTTGTTTGCGGGTTAGGACCCACCACGCTTCCCCTGCGCTACTCTGCTTATCTTGTTGTCACTTATTAATCCTAAGGACCTATTCTGTAAGTATAAAATGATTGACCTCAAAACTCTTTCTTCCAATTACATCATGAGTCGTATACGGATGAAGTACCAAGTACCTTCTTTACTTGCCAGAAGAAAATAAAACAACGATTGAAAAACAACTTCTTCCGCTTACTTTCTTAATTCTTCTACCACGGATCCAAACTCTCTGAATTGACCGGAGTTTGATCTTAACTAGCCAAGAGGTAACACTTAAAACGTTTCTCTTTATACCTTTAATTCATCCAAGAAGGTTGTAGTTGCCTACTTGAGGGAATCCTCTAAGGCGTCGGTAAAGCTACTCCATAGATCCACAGTCACAAATATCTCTTCTTAACGGCACATAACTCGTCAATACCCAACAATACTTGCACGTTCTTGGTTGACATCGGTCAGTCTATAATTGACTTATCTCAATTTCATATCTCTACTGGTATTAAACTTTTGGTGCACATCACCTACTAGATTAATCCTTTTATCCTCCTTTTAGTTTGTCTTATCTTTCACTCTTCTGCTTCTTTTGGAACAACTCTCTTTCTCAAGTCTCACTGTGTCATTCGCTTGACGTCAAAAGTTGTTCCTAATACTCCACGATAGATTGTAAGCGTCTTGTAGTTCCGATGACTTTTAATTACCTCCCAATTGTAGTCCTTTTACAGGGACCGTCTGTATTGATGACCTATGTTCTGTTATAAATGGGGGTTACCCTGGACTCTTGTGTCTACCACACGATTCTCACAAGCACAGGTTCCTTAATCGGCGTTGTTTGTAATATTTCCTTCCAAATCTCTGTTGACTATGTTACGGGCTTCGATCCTTTCGATACTAGCGTTGTGATTCCACTTAGAATTCATATCTTTAAAGAAGACAAAATGTCTTCAAGCTTGTGAAGTCTACCCTTCTCTCTTAAATTAAGTTGTAAGTCTCCATTCCGTGTAAATTGTGATCTTTCAAAATTTCCTTAGCTAGTAGGTAAACAGTTGCTCACAACAATCCTTTTATACTTCTTTAGTTCGTTCTACCTTCCACCCTTCCACTTCTTATAGGCAAACTCCATTTTCTCTAGTCCGATTTTATCATTCATTTGGCACAAATAGTCGTTTCAAGTTTCCACGATAGCTTGCAAGCGTCTTTGAAATTCTTATGGCCGTAATGATCATCTACTTGCAGTTCCTTTTGCATGGACCATCTGTGTTGATGGCTTAGGTCCCGTGATAATTCGGGTTACCCTGGACTCTCGAGTCTAGCAAGGTCGTTCTCTCATACAGATTTCTTCACTGGTGTTGGTGGTAATATCGCCATCCTGAAACTCCGTTGACCCTACTACAGGCTTCCATTCTTTGGATGTTGGCGTCACTGTTTCTTTCAAACTTCTTATATCTCTGAGGAGGTCAAAACCTCCGCACGCTTGTGGGGTCTGCCTTTTTGCGTTTACACTCAATTGTAGGTCTTCATTCCATGCACCTTAGATTCTCACACCCAGGTTGACACTTTGTCTCTTCTGGTTTCTCATGCCCTTAATGGTCTATGGGGCATCCGCCTCGATTATAATGTCCTTGATTCCGCAATCTTGGTTGTACTCATCTCTACTTGTTCTTTGGATTATTTGTAAGGATCACCAAGCGGCCCACCCGAGTATAATACACAATTCAAGGTTTGATTCCATTGCCTCGATTTGGAGACCCTTCAAGTCCGCTAATGATTTATCATGAGGCGATAATCGCTTCATGATGTCACCACTAAAGGATATCAAATATCCTTTAGGATACTAACATGTTACACATATACATATATATAACATACATTAATACACATCATATTAAGTATATATACTAACTCATATCGATCCAAGTTGCAGAGATCCGTGGAGAGCTAGCGATGGTGGTCCGATGTACTACTAACCCAACAACCCGACTATGCGCATGTGTAAAAACAGAAATTCATTTTGAAAATCATAGACCCCTTTCGGGTTCTAGTTATTTTATACATTCGGTCTTTCAGAAGATTTTAAGTGCCATTGTTGCCAACCTAGACCTCTGATACCATATTGTAACACCCCAAATTGTGAGAACTTGGGGAGCTACTGGTTAGGACCTCACAATGGGTTCCGACCTTAGTTTGACAACAATTTTACTTGGATCTTACAATAAGGCACAAAAGTATTAAAACATTTGAAAACTTTAAACAATATATACATGAAGGATATGTATCAGCCTTACAAAGCAACGGTACTAAAACGACGCATATAAAGAACATAAGACAACCTCGCCCCCAACTAAAAGAGTACGTGGACCCGGCTGACCATTTCCTCCGGATCTCTCTACAACTGTCTTAACCTGCAAGGCATCTACAAGCGGTATAAAACCGTTAGCTAACATTCTATGCATAAGTATAAAGGTAAAAGCACAAACACACAACATACACAATCAACATGCAACAATCAATCCTTTTATTATCTTTAATTAGGTGATGTGTCATTACTAATGATACTTATTTTGTGACACGAGGGATTCCCAAACCTCGCCCCTGTCCCCGTTTACCAACGCAGAATGGTACTAATGTATTTGACCGTCTACCTGACTGGGCTGGTCGCAGGGAACCTCCTAGACTCTCGCAAGAGCTGGGCAGATGATGTCACGACCCATTATCATACGCTTGGGTCAATTATAAAATATATTAAAGTCGGCCTATTCCGGTTTTGTTATTTATCTTAACTAACAAACACCACTCATATACATCACACTCATACAAGAAGCCAGCTAAGTAAGTCCGTGGACTTACCTAAATCAGATCTCGACTTTCTAATTCGCAAATCGATTTGTACAGTAGGAATTCAGTGGCCTGTCAAAGGAGGCAAGTGTGTCAGCACACTTTCTAGGTGATTAGAAGTCTAAGACTTCTAAGATAGCAGGTCTTAATAGAACGGAATTGATTACAGTACTAATTTATGGTAAAATGACCATTTTACCCTTGGTCCCGAAACTTCTAAAAATTCCATAATTTATGTCTAAACTCTTCTTTGAGGCTAAAATGTCATATTCTAACTCCTAAGTATGAGTTTGGTTACAAACTGGCAATTTACACATTCTTCTTATTTTCCGAAAGGTCATTAAGGTCCAACTTCGGCTTCAAATATAAAACTCGAATAAATTTATAAAATTTTCGAAATAATTCCTTAGGTCCCCTATGATATCCCATCTACCCATACAAGAAAGAATTTCTTAAAACTGTAAAAGCATCACTTCTACAAAAATTTCTAAAGTTGGTTACAACACTTAACAAACAGCACAGTGTCTTAACTTTGAAAAATCATAACTCCTAAACTACTCGCTGAATTTATCCCAAATTTTGATATGTTCTACTATAAAATCTTATCTATAATATATCCAAAATTTAGCCGCAAAGGAGATCAAAAGCCTATTTAAAACTATCTCACAAAACTGCATCACAAGCACCTTTCCTCAACACTTAGAAATTTCAGCACAACAGAAAAACTATTTACGACTCAATCTTTGAAAAATCATACATCCCAAACCACTCCCTGGATTCCTCCCAAATTTTAATATATTCTACAACAATATATTAACTATATCATATCCAAAATAAAAGCCCAACGGAGATTAAGAGCTTATTCAAAACCATCTCACAAAACAGCATCACCTATTGTTTTCCCCAACACTCACCACATTTATAAAAACTACATGAGGCGTCAATTTTGGTACACCATAACTCTCAAACCGTAGCTCGGATTCCCCTAAAATTTTAGTATGTTATACTATACAATATTGACTAAAACATATCCGAAAATCAGCAGTAAAGGTGGAGTCTAACCTACCCAGAACTGCAGCCGAAGTTGATTGTTCTTCACTTCCGAAAACTCAGCAGACACCTCAGTTGTCCAAGTAAATCTTCTGAGGCTGTTAAGGTCGGCTTGGAGACACAACGAGTGCTCACATCAGCATATATATATTAAGGGTAACGGAAAGAGAAGGGTTAGGAAGGACGATATGGATCTTACTCGATTCCGTGTTTCGAAGGGGTGAAGGGAGCAACACCGGTTGCTGTTGTTAGAGTCCGTGACTGCGGTAGAGGAAGGAGCAGCGCTGGCCCTAAAGGCACCATCACAACCAAGAGAAGGGCGCACCAGCCGTCCCTGCAGTGGAGGCTCCTAGGCGCTTGCTGAGGTCGCACGACATGGAGGATCGGAGAGAAGGCCCGTCCACCAGCCTGCTGGAGTCGACAGAAGAGGGAGAGCAGCCTTCCTGGTGGCGCTGTTGGAGTCGGCTGAAGGGGCAGCGCAAGCCTTCCTGCGCGATTGGAGGTCTGCGGCGCACACGAGCCCTGCTAGGAGCCTTGGTGGTGGACGGTTGCGCGCAGGAGGTGCGGTTGTTGTCTGCGCCGGCCTGGCGTGGAGGAGGAGGAGGCGGCTAGAGCAGTGCGAGGGAGGGCAGCGGCCTAGCGTGGAGGAAGAGGAGCGCCGGTACTGGAGGCGATTTACGTGGGAGAGAGAAGGGAAGGGTTTGCGAGGGTACGGTTAAATGGCTACAAAACTTCACTGCTGGGCTTCGTGGACTGGCGAGGAAGGAGAGCAGCGCGTGGGCCTGCACGGATCTGGGCTGTCATCTACTGGATCCCGATGGGCTGTTGCATCCTTGGCTGGCTGGAACAAAGGAAGGTGGGCAGAGGTAAGGTAAAGGTTGGGCTGAAACAAGGTAAAAATAAGAGTGGGCTGATGTTGTCAAGGCCTTGTCAAAACTCATCATGGCTTCGTCAAGCCCATGCATGAATTCGTCACAAAGTTATCGGGCTTCGTCATGACCTCGTCTCAGCTCTGTCATGGTCTCGTCACAACTTTGTCACAGTCTCGTCTCAGCCTTGTCATGATCTCGTCTAAAGTCGTCGTTAAGGATTAATTATAAGAATTAGGGTTTGATATAATTCTATCATTTTATGTGAATTAAATTCTACATAAAATGATAAAATTTGTGAAGAAAGAAATACTAGATAGAAAAGGAACCGTCAACGGCTCGAAGTCCGAATTGATTTGGAATTAAACGGAATAAAAATTCCGGATATTACATTATTGCCTATACAACATAAGAACAAGCTCAACAACAACATCCTAGGAGAATCAACTAGTTGGGAAGGTCCACAAGCTCACACTCAAGATCAACACCCAAACTAAGCCATAAGGGCACCAAGGCTAGCAACCACTAGATGGCATTCTCATAAATCCTAGGTCCATCCTAAGCATACTTCTAACTATATACAACAAGGATCTAAGGAAGGAATGAAAGGAAAGGGAGGAAGGAACCTACTGGTGAAGAAAACGCAGCCGCGGAAGCAAGCTGGCGCCCCGGCGGAAACCCTGTCGCCGCCCTTGCGCCCCTGGGAGCCACCCCTCTGTTGGTTCAGGCCGCCCCTGCGGTGGTCCAGGCCGCTCCTGCGGTGGCCTCAGTCCGCCCCTGCGCCTCTAGCAATCCGCCCCCGCGGTCGAACAGTAGAAGGCTTGTCTTCTTCGTTTCTTCGACTGGTTCTTTGCTCCTATTGTCTCCTTCTCTTGTTGGGCGTCCTCCAAACCTTCACCACAGGTCTTAGCCTCCTCAACACGACCTAAAAGATCTAGGGAAAGGGACTTGCAAAGGATTTACAAGATATCTCTTCAAAAGCTTCCTCCATAGACATGGAGGTGAAGAGAAAGAAAAGAAGGGGATACAAGCATCATGAGGAAGAGGAGATAGAACCACTTACCACTACAGATCCGGAAAGCTCAAGCTGCAGCTCTCCACACCACTCCTCCAAGGTGTAAGAAAAGGGAGGTCCAAAGGAAGAAGAAATGAGTTGTGGAAGGAAAAGAGCGTAAAAGAGGAGAAAGAAAGAAAGAAGGGAGGAAAAGGGCTGACAAGGAGGTGGGATATCCCAAGGGTGCGCCTCCTTGTCCCCTCACTCCACTTCCCAAGGTCGGCAGGGAAACGGGAACTCTCTCTCTCGCGCTAAAAACTCGCACTCAGCAACGTGCCTGTGGGAAATAAGCCGCCGGCACGGGAAAAGATCGGAAACACCTCAACTTCCGGAAATAAAAAATTTCCGGATGTTACAACTAACCCTCCTAAAAACAAGTTTCGTCCCGAAACTTGAGAGACGTACACCTCACAGAAAGTAGAACTCCAAAGTCGAAACTCGTAAACGGAATGATACCTCGAAAGGTAATCATGCATACACAGATAAGGCATATATAGAGGATGTCACAGCACATAACATATAGGCGCAAACAAGGGAAAAGCTCGGGACTAACCCGACTGCCCTAATGGTGACTCTAAGCCTGCGTAAAACTCGGGATAGTTCCTCCGGATACTATCCTCCGTCTCCCAAGTAGCCTCGTCTGCTCCTTGCCTCGACCACTGCACTCTCAACATCGGTATCTCCTTCGATCGAAGGCGTCTCATACTCCTCTCCCGAACCGCTATCGGGTGCTCCGCAAAAGTGTGGTCCGGCTCGACCACAAGGTCCTCGTAACTAATGATGTGTCTCGGGTCATGGATGTACTCCCTCAACTGCGACACATGAAATACCGGATGTATACCCTCTAACCGTGGTGGAAATGTTAGTCGGTATGCCACCTCACCGACTCTCTCCACTATCTCGAATGGGCCGAAATATCGGGGGCTTAACTTCCCCTTAATGCCGAATCGTTTGACACCCCGGGTCGGTGATACCCTCAGCCACACCTGGGCTCCTACCCTAAACTCGAGAGGTCTACGCCTCCTATCTGCGTATGATCTCTGACGACTCTGAGTGGTCAACATCCTCTCTCGTATCAAGGAAACTCTAGCCATGTCATCTCATACCTGATCCAGAGCTATAACGCTCGAGCTCCCCGGCTCGTCCCAACATAAGGGAGTGCGGCATCTCCTCCCATACAACGCCTCATAAGGTGTCATCCCAATCGACGCGTGCCAGCTGATATTATACGAAAACTCCACCAATGGAAGGTGGTTTGGCCATACCTGACCCTAGTCTAGTACACATTCCCGCAACATGTCCTCTAGGGTCTGAATAGTCTGCTCTGACTGGCCGTCGGTCTGTGGATGGTATGCGGTGGTGAAATGTAGACTCGATCCTAGGGCAGCGTGTACCTGCTATTAGAACCTCGAGGTAAAGCACCCGACCCTATCCGAGATGATAATCGTCGGTACTCCACGTAACCTCACAATCTGACGAGTAAACTCCTCGGCTAGACGACTCACCGGCCACGTTTCCTGAATAGGGATGAAACGTGCGGTCTTTGTCAACCGATCCACTACTACCCATATCGCGTCAAAGCTCCTACTAGGTCTCAAACCCGTCACGAAGTCCATGGAAATATCCTCCCACTTCCACTGCGGTACGGGCAGTGGATGAAGCTCTTCTGCGTGTCTCTGGTGCTCGATCTTGACCTGCTGGCAGGTCGCGCATCGGGCCACATATCTAGCTACATTGGGCTTGAGCCCGCCCCACCAATAAGATCTCCTAAGGTCCTGGTACATCTTACTCGCGCCTGGGTGCACCGAGTAAGGTGTAGAGTGTGCCTCCTGCAAGATCCGCTCTCTCAACTCCGGGTCTAACGGTACATAAATACATCTCTAGCGTCTCAATAACCCGTTTGCCCCTGTGATGAACTGCGGTGCCTCACCTCTGGCCATCCTGTCCCGAATCCTTGTCAACACGGGACATCCCTCCTGATTCTGCCGGATCTCTCCGGACAGATCAGGTAATACCTCTAACTCGGATAAATGGTTGACCGTATCCGGAAACCGGATATCTAGCTCTAACTCTACCAAATCCCTCTGCAACTGTGGCTGACTCGTAAGTCGAGCTATAGCCTCCTCTCAAGGTGTCCTCCTACTCAAAGCATCGGCGACCACGTTCGCCTTCCCCAGATGGTATAAAATCTCCAAGTCAAAATCCTTAATCAGCTCTAACCATCTCTCTTGGCGGTTATTCAACTCCCGCTGAGTGAATATATACTTCAGACTCTTATGGTCTGTGAAGATCTGGCATGTGGCTCCATACAAATAGTGTCGCCAGATCTTCAGGGCATGAATCACTACCACTAGCTCCAGATCATGGGTGAGATAATTCTCCTCGTACGGCTTCAGCTGCCGAGAAGTGTACGCAATAACCCTACCCCTCTGCATCAAAACTCACCCCAAGCCTAGCTTGGAGGCGTCACTATATACAAAAAAGTCCTCTACACCCTCAGGATGGGCTAACACAGAAGCGGAGGTCAACCTCCTCTTCAGCTCCTCAAAACTGCGCTGACAAGGCTCGGACCAAACGAACCTGATAGACTTCCTTAGCAAGGAAGTAAGGGGCCGTGCAATCACGGAGAAACCCTCTACAAAGCGGCGGTAATATCCCGCTAAGCCCAAGAAACTGCGCACCTCCTTGATCGTCCGAGGAGGCGGCCATGACGAAACGGACTCTATCTTCGCCGGGTCAACCATGACACCCTCGGCGGAAACTATATGACCTAGGAATGCCACCTCGGGCATCCAGAACTCGCACTTAGAGAGCTTTGCATAAAGCTCTCTATCCCAAAGGACTCGAAGAACCGTCCTCAGGTGTCCCGCATGCTCCTCCCTACTCCGGGAGTATACTAGAATGTCGTCGATAAACACTACCACAAGCTGGTCCAAAAAGTCGATGAAGATGCTGTTCATCAACTCCATGAAGACGGCAGGCGCGTTCGTGAGCCCGAATGGCATCACGACAAACTCATAGTGGCAGTATCTCGTCCGGAATGCCGTCTTCGGCACGTCCTCCTCCCTCACCCTCAATTGATGGTATCTTGACCTTAAGTCGATCCGTGAAAATGCGGAGGCTCCCTGTGACTGGTCTAGCAAATCATCAATGCCTGGTAGGGGGTACTTGTTCTTGATGGTGACTTTGTTCAATTTCCGGTAATCGAGACAAAGTTTCAAAGATCCGTCCTTCTTTCTAACGAAGAGGACCGGTGCACCCCAAGGGGAAACGCTCAGGCGTATGAAACCCCTCTCTGCTAACTCCTCGAGCTGCTTCTTTAGCTCTAGCAGCTCGATCGGTGTCATGCGTTCTGGGGCCTTGGAGATCGGCCTCGTGCCGGGCTCCAACTCAATGGCAAAATCCACGCTCCTCTGTGGTGGCAATCCGGGTGGCTCCCCAAATACATCCTCGAACTCGCAAGCCACGGGAATCTCCTCTAACGACGGTCCCGCCTCCTCCTTCATGGCATAGCACTAGAAGGCCTCGTATCCATGTCCGATAAGTCTCGCAGCTCGAACCGTGCTAATGATTGTACCGGTCTTTCCAAGGTCCCAACCTCGGAAAATCACCTCATGTCCCGTCTCCATGGTAACTGTCACGGTCCTCCGACTGTTATCTAGAACGGCTCGATGGCGGTCCATCCAGTCCATGCCAAGGATGACTTCTTCATGCACTAAGTGCATGACATAGAAGTCGGCTAACCAATCTCGGTTTCCCAAACGTATGGGACAACCGCGTACCTCTCGGGTACCACTAACCCTACCCCCATCGGGTAACCCCACAACAAAGGGTCTCCCCTCTATAGTACATAAGGACAACCTAGCTACGCAATCATTGGAAATAAAAGAGTGCGTGACACCCGTATCAAACAAAACGCGGACCGGTAGTCCATGGATCTAAATAGTACCTATAGCCGCCGGTGCTGCGGGATCAATAGCACTCTTCAACTCGATCACTCTAACCTGTGTGCCCCTGCTCTCCTGTGCACCACCACCACGGCCTCTACCTCGGCTCGGACCCTGGGCTGAGCCTTGGGTACGAGTTTGTCCCTGGAACCTCTGCTGAGAGCCCTGTGGCTGAAACTGTGGAGGCCTCTGACTACCTCCTGCTACCCCAGCAGGCGAGGAACCCTGCTGAGACTGTGACCTGCCCTGACGGCAAAAAGCGGTTCGGTGGCCCACCTGACCACAAGTAAAACATGCTACGGGAGGCTTCGTGCAAGTCCTCCGAATATGTCCATATCCTCCACAACCATGGCATTGTGGCCCACGGTCGGATGTCGGCTGCTGTAGTCCAGAACATCCCGGAGCCTGGCTGTGCCTCTGTCCTCCGGCTCTGGTAGGTGCAGTTCTCTGTCTCTTGTCTGGTCCCCCGGACTGTGCTGCTCTCCTCATCCCAGGTCGGTCTCTATCGTAGGCCAAAGCTCGATCCTGGTACTCCGCCAATGAATCGCAGCGAAATCCCACCAAGTAGGCACGGGTGGACTCCCTCAATCTCCCCGAAAAGAGATAGACATGCTGGTCCGCTGGAGGTGCAGCGGGCCCCAGCAATGCCAACTCCGCTCTAAAACGTCTAATCGCCTTCATGACGGGAACATCCTTAAAGTCGGCCTCTAGGAAGTCCTGAACTCTATCTCGACGCAAAGAATCTGGACAGAAAGTCTCTCTCACGAGACGTAACAACTTGTTCATCCTGGTCACACCCCCTCTCACCGACCTCCACCAGTACTGGGCCTCCTCTCTAAACAATGTCTGAACTATCTCCACCTGTCTCTCCTCCGGGCAACGGATCGCCTCCAAGGCTGACTCCACATGCCCAATCCAGTGCTCTACCTCAAGCCCTACCTTCCCATCGAAGTAGGGAACATGCTGCTGGTTGAAAGCTTTCAACCAGTCATCGGGTCTAGGAGGCCTCAGCTCGTCTCTAGGTCTAGCTATCTCCACAACCGATCCAGGTGCCACTACTGCCGGTGCAACTATATCAAGTGCGGCTCTGATCTGAGTAGCCCTCTACGAGACCTCAACTAATCTCGCCGGTGCAGGTACAGGTGCAGGTACCGGCACTAGTGGTGCTGGAGGCGGTGCTCCAGTCCTAAACGCCTCATGTACTCGGCGTACATACTCCTCAAACACGGTAGCTCCAATCGATGCTCCCCGGTCCTAGCAGATGGGGAGCTCTGTGCCCCGGACCTCACAGCTGTCCTACCCTCAGCCTCGGGAATAACGCTCTTTGTAACGTCCTTGACGGGATCCTCAGTTGCTGGCGGATCCTGGCGGATCCACAACGGGTGGGTCCACAATGGGGATTCGTCCCCGACCTCTCGGGCTTGGAGGTCTTCCTACTTGTCCTCGTATCGCGTTGGTTCGATCTAATTAAGTCGATATATATATATATATATATATATTACTCGCATTACTTATATAATAGGGTACTTATAAAACTTAAGAGAAGAGTGCCGAAATCCAGAATACAATCAAGGCATAAAGCCCAATCATCGTGAGGTCACACGCATATCTAAGTACATACAAGTCCAACAACAACCCTAAGGTCATAATATAATAACTAGGTAATTAAACTTATATACGTCAAATCCAGAAATCTATGTCGCCGAGGTTTGCGTGAGGAGTGGTGGTCCCGTACATTCTATCCCAATCCCGACTCATGCATATGAATTTTAAAACCAAAAAGGTTAGAACCCGAAGGGTTCTATTTATTCCTTATTCGGCCCTTAGAAGGTTGCGAGTGCCATTCTTGTCAACCTAGGGCTTTGATACCACTTTGTAACACCCCGAATCCGCGGAATATCGGAATGCTACGGGCGAGACCACACAATGGGTCCCGACCCTTATCTTGACAACAATCTCACCGGACCTTTCCAACATGGCACAAATAAAGGCTTAAAACTCGAAAACGTTTTAATGTATGCAAGACGGGAAAGATAAAGAGTACAACTTGGAAACTCAGCCGAGTCCTCAAAACAACATAAAACTCCACAAGACAAAAACATAAAACGTATAACAACCACAATCCCAAAGGTACACAAGACCCTAACCACAAGTAAAGGAAGCTCACAACAGCCTATACAACATAAGAACAAGCTCAACAACAACATCCTAGGAGAATCAACTAGTTGGGAAGGTCCACAAGCTCACACTCAAGATCAACATCCAAACTAAGCCATAAGGGCTCCAAGGCTAGCAACCACTAGATGGCATTCTCATAAGTCCTAGGTCCATCCTAAGCATGCTTCTAATATATACAACAAGGATATAAGGAAGGATCGAAAGGAAAGGGAGGGAGGAACCTACCGGTGAAGAAAACGCAGCCGCGGAAGCAAGTTAGCGCCCCGGCGGAAACCCTGTTGCCGCCCCTGTGCCCGTGGGAGCCGCCCCTGCGGTGGTTCAGACCGCCCCTGCAATGGCTTCAGTCCGCCCCTGCGCCTTTGGCAATCCGCCCCCGCGGTCGAACATTAGAAGGCTTGTCTTCTTCGTTTCTTCGACTGGTTCTTTGCTCCTATTGTCTCCTTCTCTTGTTGGGCGTCCTCCAAACCTTCACCACAGGTCTTAGCCTCCTCAACACGACCTAAAAGAGCTAGGAAAGGGACATGCAAAGACTTTACAAGATATCTCTTCAAAAGCTTCCTCTATAGCCATAGAGGTGAAGAGAAAGGAAAGAAGGGGATACAAGCATCATGAGGAAGAGGAGATAGAACCACTTACCACTACAGATCCGGAAAGCTCAAGTTGCAGCTCTCCACACCACTCCTCCAAGGTGTAAGAGAAGGGAGGTCCAAAGGAAGAAGAAAGGAGTTGTGGAAGAAAAAGAGCGTAAAAGAGGAGAAAGAAAGAAAGAAGGGAGGAAAAGAGCTGACAAGGAGGTGGGATATCTCAAGGGTCAGCCTCCTTGTCCCCTCACTCCACTTCCTAAGGTCGGAAGGGAAACGGGAACTCTCTCTCGCGCGTTAAAAACTCACACTCAGCAACGTGCCTGCGGGAAATAAGTCGCCGGCGCGGGAAAAGATCGGAAACACTTCAACTTCCGGAAATAAAAAATTTCCGGATGTTACAATAATGGACACGACGTATAAGACAAACGAGTAAGTTTTATTATACATGTTTTAACGACTCTTTATATTTTTCATGCACTTCCGGTATAAAGTCGAACAAAACTCTTAATATGCCGTCTATAGGTACAAGATGTCGTTGTTAGAAATCGTTGGTATCACTAGCACGAGGTTGACGTTTGAAATAGCATTTGTTTTCATGGCCAAGGAAAACGCCAATCACTATGAGTTGGCATTACAGAGACTCCGACATGTGTAAGGAAATGTTACACCGGGGGTGATTGTGACGGACAGAGAACTATGACTCATAAGTGCACTCAGTGTTATTTTTCCGAATGTGAAGCACGTGATTTGCACCTTTCATATAAAGTGCAAAATTCAACATAAATCTTGGGTAGTGACACTGTCAAAGGAATTGCAAGCAGTTTTTGCATCACACTACCATGCGGCGTTTGGGTGAGATGAAAGTGCACTGGCAAGGTTATCCGAGGTTAATGGAGTAATTGGAAACTACATGGCTAATCCTATACAAGGAAGCAATTGTTCGATATTGGTGCAACTTGCATCTTCACTTTGGCACGAGGATAACCAACGCATAAGAATTTATTCCTATATTGTTTACACTTATTTTATAATAATCATAGTGTTATAGTGTATTGAATTGATATTGGTTGTTAGGTGTGAGTCCGCACACTCATTGTTGAAGGGTACATTGTGTTCTACCGTGCAAGGATTTCAGTGGTGATGGAGAACATTGACATGATGGTAAATGACCAGATTGATCAGATTCAAGCGTCAATAGAGATGTCACGCGAGAGGATGTTATTGGATGTGCGGGTGCCAATATTTGATTTGCTTCGAAACAAAGTAAGCAACGAGTGCTTCCTGATATTGTTGGAGATTACGAGAAGACAAAGCAAATTAGGAGCTTGACAACATGTAAGGATTCATATTGGAGGGAAGCTCATGGGTTTCCTTGTGCACACGAGTTCTTTATTGCTTTGAGGGCTCGGGAGCCAATACGTTTGGATCAGATGCATCCTTATTGGAAGCAAGTACGATGGGCAAGAGTGGATCCGACGCTAGAAGATGATGTTGTCCATATTGAGCCATACATGGAGTCACTCAATGAATTTAAGGAGCGAATGGACAAGAAATTGCTTAGTTGAGATGAGCTTGAGCAGATGACTTCATCATATGAGGATATTAGACATCTGGGCCGTTCAATGTTGAGAGTGTCAAAACAGAAAATTAGAACTAAAGGAAGACCACCAAAGTATGACATTCTTTCAACAAGGAGAGAACCAAGTGGGTTCGAACATGGTTCTGGATTGGCACGTCCACGTCCCCGAGGTCGTCCACCAAAAGCAAGTAAACATACGGAAATTAAGGTTGAGGAGGTCGAACCTGAAGAGGCCGAACTTGAAGTTAAGGTTGAGGACGCTTGAGCCACATGTTAAGAAAATCACCTCCCGACGTTCTAAGCACTATCGGTTCAAGAGTGATCAGATGCAGAAGTTCATGAAATCATTCATCCTTTCAACCTATGATGTTAAAGGAGATGGACACTGTGGATTCATATCCCTTGCCGTGGTTTCGGGATACTCGGAAGAAGATTACTTGATTGTTAAAAAGGAATTGGCTACATAGATGTTCATGAGAAAGGACTTATACGCACAAGTAAGTATTTCTTTTCTTTGCTTAATCATTGTTTGTTGATAAAATGAAAACAACTTCTTCACTTTTTTTTTTTTCAACAATCGGTTATACGATGGACATTAGATGAAGTTATCTAGGCCACTTTTTAGATTGATCCTATACCTTGTGGGCCGGAGAATTAGATGAAGTGTCCACTTGTTTGCGCGGCAACAACGACATATTACCGCTGCGCAGTGGTTATACTTGGATCAAGTCCCGAGACATGTTTACCAATTGTTACAATGGTAGAGGATCAAAAACCCCCACGGAGATTCGTGCAATCGCGTGAGTTGATGGCAATCACTTTGTAGCTGTAAGTTTTCATTCTTTACCTTTTATATCTTCTTCATTACATTTTATTCAAAAATGACAAAAAAAGGTAATGACTTTTGTATTTATCATTCACTTCTTCTTAGGTTTGGATCAAACCCGACTCTCCATTACCACCTTTAACCTTGAGATGGAGGCGGGGACATGATTCTAGAGTTGATGGATGGGATGCACCCCTTCATGATAGATTCAAACTATTCAATGAATTTCAGCGTAAAGTGTGTCCTAGAAAAGTAACAATCAATCTTTCCTCTTCTTCTTAGGTTATATGTACTTCATGGATGTTTGGTTTGTTGTTATTTTCGTTGTTGTCGGTTTATATATAATTCGTGGAAATTTACATTTTGTTGTTAGAATCATTTGATATAATTTGTGTTTTGTTGTTATTTTCATTTGATATAATTTGTGTCACTACCCTAATCAAACGATAAGAAGCAGTATTGATGAAGAGAGTATAGAATAAAACATAACAAAAACACAAATCAACACATAAAATGTAATATGTATAGCAAAAGGTAATATAAAGAATTACACATAATAAAAACACAAATCAATCTCTCCTCGGTTGCGACGCCCGGACCTGAGATGGCGCAATATGAACCTCATGTACCACCGACTCATCATATATCGTTTGTAGCTCCTCCAGTAGCTCCTCTACAGTCGATGCACCACGGCTAATAACATCTCGGAGGCGGGCATGTATGACGTGTAGCCTCTATATTGGAATATACACTTGTCAGCATAAAAGGTAAAGTATAGAAATTTGAAAAACATCAAATGCATATATAAGGGCGTGGTCAACTTCAGCGAAAGAGACGTCAAGCAAACCCGTCAGACCACTCTGAGATGCAATAGCAAACCAGGAAGTGGGGTCGGCTCTGTCAGCATCAAAGATCCATCTACTCAGCACAACGATATGCTCTATCCGCCGCAACGCGGTCATGGGTCTCCTATAATCCTCCTTCATAAAACAACGCATATTCAATTAAACTATTTATTAATTTAGCATTTGTAACATAATGTGTTACAACTATGATTTAGTTTTCTACCTTTTCCATCCAAACACCGCGAGCACGGTGACCGGCGTAGCAAGTCAGCACATCGCTGATCAATGGTGCCCCTGTGTCTACAACAACATGACCTCGATCAGTCGGTATAAATGGCTCATGTGGCGGCACTACATGCTCCTCAGCTGGAACATCAAAATCAAACTATGCCGCCTCGATATGGTCGCCAGTTGGTGGCTCTACTTGCTCGTCAGCAGTAATATCTGTAGGTGGCTCTACTTGCTCGTCAACAGTAATATATGTATGCTCCCCAGCTGGTGGATCTATCTCCCCTGGCTGTACAAAAGGAGCATCCACCTCATGCTCCGACTCTGACCCATAAGTCGGCTGTGGAAGAACCTCCCTACGGAAAGCTGGAGATGGATCTGATAGGGAAGGTTTCAATGGTTGTTAAGCTAGTGGTGTGCCGGCCGCCGGACCAACAACCTGAGAGCTGCTCTCCGTCGTCACAACTCTAGCTCTACGAGCGGAGGCCGTAGGACGCCTTCGCCTCTCCATGCCCTATAATATCTATAGTTTGGTATTTTAGTGTAGTTTAATTATTTTTCTTTAATGTAGTTTACTTTACTTTCATTTCCAATGAATTTAAAGGAAATTAAATGAGATTAAATGAAATTAAAAGTAATTAAATGAACTTAAAAAGTAATTAAATTAAATTCATTTAATTTACTTTTTGTTCTTTCTATTTTAAATGAAATTAAAAGTAATTAAATGAGATTAAAAAGTAACTAATTTAATTTAATTTAATTTAATTTAATTTCATTACATTGTATTTGAAATTAAAGTAATTGTATGAAATTAAAAAGTAATTAAATTAATTTTAATTAATTTAATGTAGTTCATTTTTATTCAATTTTAATTGAAATTATAATTAAATTAATTACAATTAAATTAATTAAATTAACTAATCTAAATTATTATTAATTTAAATTAATTCAAATTCAAATTTTTTAATTATATTTATATATTTAATTTAAAGTAATTAGGATAAAGTATTTTACTTTAAATTATAATATTATTTTATTTTATTTTAATACATTTTAATTAAATTAAATCTCATTCAAATAATTTTAATACAATTTAATTAATTTAATTTAAATTAATGTATTGGAATGCATTATAATGCATTATGCATTATGAAGAGTGGCATCACGGTTACGGAACCCGTGACCGTGTGCCACTATTCACCGTCTTCGACAATCCGCCTTCAATGGCGGACTGTCAAAGCTTTAACTCGTTTATTCCACCAATCTCGTCTTCAATCAACCTAAACTTATCAAAATCAACAACAATCTAACTTATTACATTCAATTTCATACTCAATTACGAACCCGAAATTAAAAACAAAAACCGAACAAAAATCAAACGTTTTTTCGGGTCGTGTTTCCGCTTTTTGAATGGTCTTCCTCCGTCACTGTCTTTATTCATTTCTCGTTTTTGTGTAAAAACGGGTTGGATTGTCGATTTGCCCCTTCGTCTTCTTCGTTGTCGGTCGCCTTGTTCATTTTGTTTTTGGTTGAATGAAAGCGCTTACGGATACGAGATCCGTAAGCGCTTTTAGGATTCAAAAGTTCACGGTTACGGGATCCGTAACCGTGAACTTTTGGTCACGGATCCCGTAACCGTGACTTTATGACGGTTACGGATCCCGTAACCGTGACCTTAAAATGCACAAAATTATCTTAGGTAGTTTTAAATAATATTCTTAAAAAAAGAAGATGTAATAATTATATTGTAATAATTCATACATAATATTTTCTAATTAATATAAGAATTATATATTTATATGTTAAATTTAGAAAAATAAAATATCTAATCATTTTATAATTAAAAGTGAGAAATTTTTAAAAAAAAGATAAGAAGAATATCTTAGAAATATATTGAATATTGTGGTCAAAAGGGAAACAATATATCTATTATTTATACTAATGATTAAATAAATTAATATAGTTATAAATTTTTAAATGTAAGAGAAAATGACATGTGACGTGAAGTTAATGAGAATATGATACGTAGGATGAAGTGTTTCTCCTTTAATATATGTATATAGATATATAGATTTGTTATTAATTTCGCAATATTTATTAAACTTAATTTAGGAGATTCAATCTCAGCCTTTGAATTTAATGAACGGTCAAGATCTACTGAACTTTATCATGAAGTTAAAATATTAATTCCACGGGAACAAAACCGCCCAGCTCCTTCTTACCCTCTCTCTCTTCATCTCTTTTTCTCTCCTGTTCTTCGCTCTTATATATCAACCCTCTTTCAAATCTCGTATAAAATTCTCCTCTTTTCAAACTCCTTCGCGCTTTTCAGCCCCTTGATTCGATCTACAAGTCTCATCGACGAACAATTTCGTGTTGAATTTCGTCTGTTGGCTCGATCGATACCTGAAACCCTAGGTTTGATTCCGTAGGTCCGATCTGCTGGTCTTTTTGTATCTTTCTTGATTAAATTTCATGATATCGTGGCCCGGGAAATGTAAATCGGATGAAATAGTCACTGATTAATGAAGGAATACAATTTAAAGATTATTGCTTCAAGATTGCGATTCTGGGTTCCGGATCTCGGTTTAGGGTTGTGTTTGAGTTCTGTTTTCTAACTTTTGAATTTGGATATTGTATTTGAGGTCTTTGATTAACGATTAAGCTGATTGTTTCCAAGGTTTTCGAGTTTCGGTTTTGAGTTGGGGTTTGCTGATTTTTGTACCAATTGGATTGGTGTATGATTTCTTTTCATGCGCTTATACTGTAGGGAGAATCGTACATTTTTAGAGACAAATGGCTGAACAAGAGGCGGAAGGGAGCCAACTGGTGGATCTCTCTAAGCACCCATCTGGAATTGTCCCTACACTTCAGTAAGTTGACGCCTTTCCCTCTGCAATGAACAATTGGAAAGAAGATGGATATGGTTTTCTGTATATATAGGGTATTAGGTTTTGCAGTCTGTTATGTTGATTTGGATATGGTTTTCTGTATATATAGGGTATTAGGTTTTGCAGTCTGTTATGTTGATTTGTGCTATTTCGCTACTGATGAGTTTGTTGCTCTTTACAGGAATATTGTATCCACTGTGAACTTAGACTGCAAGTTAGATCTCAAATCAATTGCGCTCCATGCTCGTAATGCAGAATACAACCCAAAGGTGCGTGACCTTGTTGTTACATTTCATATAACCGTGGCTGATGATGTTACTGCATGTAATAATGTCAAGGTTTCATAGTTATTGTTTCTATGTTTTGTTGCTGATGATGTTTCATCTTCTTTACAGCGTTTTGCTGCTGTAATTATGAGGATAAGAGAGCCAAAGACCACAGCTTTAATTTTTGCTTCTGGCAAAATGGTGAGGTTCAAATATTTTTAGCAAATGGCTTATTAGTTGCTGAGATTTATGTTGGATGGGCTCAGTACGCACATATGCAATATAAAGTACTTATGTAAACTATGTATGGGCTTGTGGTCATCATTGATGTTTATTTTCCCTCTCCCAAACCGTCATTATAGTTTAGGCTTCACCCGCTATCTATTTGAAACTGACATCTATGTCTGGTTTTGAGTTTGTTGGAGGTGGTAGGCTACAATCACATCCAGTTTTCCATTATGTTCTCTTAATTCTAACCAAGATGAACTTATCAAAATACTCTTGGTGGCTTTGTTCATCAGGTGTGTACAGGAGCAAAGAGTGAACAACAATCAAGATTGGCAGCTCGGAAGGTATTTATGTTTTGCTTATATAGCTCACCATTTGGTGATGCTCCTGTAACTGTTTTTCAGAAGCCTAGCGTGCTTTTCTATTGTGGTGTCATCTCACCCTATCTTGCTGCATCACAGTATGCTCGGATTATCCAAAAGCTTGGGTTCTCAGCTAAATTTAAGGTATTAATTTTGCAATTTCTTCATAAAGCATATTCTACTTCATCCACAGGCTCAATAAACTAGCTGCCTGTTTACCCTCTCCAGGATTTCAAGATACAAAACATTGTTGGCTCATGTGATGTTAAATTTCCTATAAGACTTGAAGGACTTGCATATGCTCATGGTGCTTTCTCAAGTGTAAGTTTGGCCTAGTTGATGTGTTCCTGTTATATACCGAGCCCTGTTTGAACTGGACCTCGGTTATTTGTGGGATACTTTTTATAATACACAATTTGTGATTTATGAGTGAAGGAAACAAACGAAAAAATCATTCTAGACTATAATGCACATCTCTTAACAGTGAAAATTTGCTGGGTTGATTGTTTAATATGCATTTCTGTTTTGGCTTGACAGTATGAACCAGAGCTGTTCCCTGGCTTAATCTATCGGATGAAGCAGCCCAAGATTGTTCTACTGATATTTGTGTCAGGAAAGATTGTTCTTACTGGAGCTAAGGTGAGTCTAAGTAATACCACAGCAATTCGGGTTGACAATAAGTAATTTTCTACGCGAGAAAATTGTTATTGATGGCTCAATCTCAGGTGAGAGACGAGACTTACGCAGCATTTGAGAACATATATCCTGTGCTGACAGAGTTCAGGAAAACCCAACAATGGTACTGCCTGAACCATAGTTTCACACACTTACTTCCTAGTTTGTGCCCCTTATTAACATGCAAATTATTCGAAATGGGCAGATTTGGTGCAACAGAGGAGATGCTGTGCTGGAATCGAATGTGTGCCATCATCCTTGTTGTGCTGCCGGTAGGATATCGACGTTAAATGGAACAAGAGGATATGAAGAATAGAAATGGCTAGTGTCCATCCTTTCTCATCACACCTGAGTTTCCCCTTGTTTTCCAACGAACGTTTTATGTAAGGACAATAACTGCAAAAGAATATCATATTTTTAGTGGGGTTAATGTCGAACCATTAACTTTCTACTAAATGCCATCTAGACTTTGTGTGCATTAGTTTTGCTCCACTGATCACTCCGCCAAAACCGTATAAATTTTCTTCTTTGGGCAATTAATTTTCTAATTTCATCAAGTTTTATAAGAAATTGAGCTCTTTTTCAAGGGAAAAACCGTGTCATATTTGAAAATCTATATTACCACTGGTTCATAAGTAAATATACGCTTTAGATGTGTATTCTTTCCTAATGCTATGCTATGTAGAACTATTGTTGGTCTTTAGTTTTAGTGTTTGCAGGAAATTGTATAAACGACAACTTTTTACTCTCAACATTATCAAGAGAAAAAAAATCCTGAATCAATTCAACAATGATATCGACCTCTATAGGTCTATCATTGGCCTTAGCTCTACGGGTGGTGTGTACAAGATTTGGTTCAAAGAATATATCGGCTAAACAAGCACCCTAAAATCATTCATACCAAAGAAAATCGCATAAGTGTAGATTAAAATGGTTTTCTACTAACCAATGAGAATAACTGTGTATTTCTTGTTTGTTCCTATTAACAATATATACATATGTATTCTCTACTAGTGTTTGCAATGAGCCATCAGAATGTTACATTTTGAATGTAAGGGATGTGTGATTGTTAACTTGACTAGTCTACACCTCATTTCTATGATGCATGAATTGCAACTTACTAAGCTTTTCAGCCAAATCTCAGACTAGTGTTTCCTATGATGCATGAATCGACAAAAATCACCACTCAATGGCATCACATGCATGGTCTGCTCCAAAATGAACAAATGGAGATACGAACTCTATGTTTAAACTCGATGAACAATGGGATTCCCTATCTAACTGGCTTGAACTATGCCACCGGTATAACGCTTTTATGAACATGAGTTAAGTAGGCTTTCTATATGCTCAAATTATGAAACCGTAGATATGAACTCTTTGAGTAAATATCTAGAATCAATTGGATATTCTTGTATTGATGTTGGTGATTGTTTTTAGTCGTGTTTAGATCGCATCGTGACTGCCTGCTTCCTAACAACTCCTTTCTTGAAGTCTCGTCTTTCACTTCCACAAGAGGTCATTCTTGTTGTACATGTTTTCCGATGGTGTTACTTTGACAGTACTTGCCTTATTTTTCACCTAATTCATCTTCACGAGGATCTTCCTTCAAAACCTGGTTGGTCCGTTGTTGGCCTCCTTCACCTCAATGCCTTTTCATGTTTTTCTTCTTGTTGGATGTATTGTTTAGTTTGAGTAGTTTACTTGACGGTTGTTTCCGTCTATGAAATTCTTTCGGTCTCTAACTCACTCATTGTTGTTTCACGGTGATCGAATCTATTACCTTTTTTTCTCAAAAAAAATAAACAATACTCTTCTTCTGTCTTTGGTCGAGTCCTCGATTCACAAAAGTCCATTTTTTTGGTTCAGAGAATAATCTTCTGAGAATAATCACGCACGAATGCACGATGAGCAATTCTTACACTTTAACTAGTTACATTACAACTTTTGAGGTTCTTCACTAAACTAATCAATACAACAACAAAAAATATTGTACACAGACTCAAGTGACAAGCAAATACACGCCTAGCACTACCATATATAAATGTAGTAAAGGCTTACTTGCATATTACAGCCTCTCTAATTGCATATTACAGCCTCTCCAATTTCCATTAGTTTTAGAAATCAACGGCTAAAAATCAGTGGTAACACTCTTCAAGTTATTGAAACATCACAAGATGCAATTCCAGAGTGTCACTGAGATCATAGCCGTGATGTGATCCAACTGGAATAGGATGAATTGAATCTTTCAGAGGAGAGATTCTCATATCATGTACTACGTGTATATATATGTACATACCTTCATCTTCTTGTTTTACCCTCTCTGTTTGTTGTAGATATAGACAACTATGAAGTACTGGCTTCAATGCTATCACTCGAAATCTCGTTTAGGCTATGATTTATGCTCAATCTGATCTTCTCTTCCTCCCACCTTATGATCTCCCTTGCATACTTCATTGCCCCATCCACTGTATCCTGCTCCAAGGCTGTAGTCCGGTAAACATACAGGTTTCTTTCCGTTGCTGACTTGAAAAGCCGTTTGAACTTAACCGCCACATAGTGGAAGGCGCGTTGAGCCAATGGGGGTGTGTTATTAGAAGTAGTACGGTTGTTTTGGTGCCGGCTCAACACTGGGTTGAAGTCATCGAACCACTCACATTGAGTGAGCGGGATTTGCTCGATCTTTTCCTCTAAGAGATCAAATTTGTTGAGGATTAGTAGGAAGACTGTGTTGGAAAAGGTGGGGTGATTAATGATGCTTTCAAAGAACATTCGGTTTGCCATCATCTTGTTTACAAGAACTCCGTTGCTGTCAAACTCGTACTCGTTGTAGTCACTTAGAGCAACGCAGAATAGGATGATATTGACATCTTCAAACATCTCCACCCACTTGCATTGTCTGCCAAGACTATTTGCGTGTACCTTAATAAGTTGGTACCTGGAGAAAACAAAAGACTAGGGCTTATTGATCGATTAGTTTTTCCTAGCAATTATGTTTGACATCTATGAATGATTTCCAGGTGCGAAGAAGATATTCTATCAAATTGATATCCATTTAATGATACCAAACACTGAAGTACCCATACGAACACATAGGGTATCAGGATATGTATACCGAACAGACCATTAGCTCCTGGTGCACATGATTAAACATTTGCTTGAATTACAAGACTCACCTGGTTTTCAGATTAGTTTGTTCATCATAATCTGTGGAGCCATTTTCTTCTGCTGGTCTGGGAAATGAAAACTCCATATGTGCAAGCCCATTAGAAGAGTTAATGCCCTCAGTGTACAATATATCAATGTCTGAAGGTTCATAGTCCACTTTTGCAATCTCAACCGCCTGCAGGGAATATAGCTTTCTGAGTATCATTCAACAGCTAGACAAGGTAAAATACCAACACCAGCAACATCTATTTACATCATCAATAAGATACTGTAAATGATGTTACATCAAAACATTTGATAGCCCAAACAATGATTAAACAGCAAACATTATAACCAGCATACACTGGCTTCTGAGTTTGAAGAATTGTAGGACAAATTCAACATCAAGAGCAGCATTTCACAGGCAGCATCAATAGGATTAATTTACTGGTGGTCACAATTATTAGGTATTCTAATGAAGCAAAATTTAAGGTATATATCAAAACAAAACTGCTGAGAACAGGGAGAACTGAGAAGACATAACTATCAAAGTATCACCTTTGACTGAACTTAAACGCTGAATCTCTTGTATATGATAAGAAATGATTGGGATAATGATGTATTTTCATCACTAATGGCCTCTGAGAACTTAATTGACAAACTTATTACAAAATTAAGCATAGTTAGAAGTAACCTAATCATCAAACTAACTCTTCAATCAATTGTTTATATGCAGCATGAAGAATTTGTATGTATATATTTAAGGATTCTTCTGTATTGGAAGCTTTCAGTCTTTCACAAGTTATATCTGAAGGAAACCGAATTGCTTCATCCACAACAGTTGTGCATGTTCTATATTTTCTCCAAACCTACTTTACCACTTTGGATATGAAAGAACTGTTTCAAGTTACCAATAACCTAATAAACTAATCTTACCTTATTTAAAATGTAGCTGGCTACCCTTGGTAGTCCTAGCTCATCAATGCGGCTATATGTGGCTTGAATGGCTGGGTCCTTCCATAACTCTTCAACCAATGGAGCATACTCTCGAGTCGCGGCAGGGAATATGGTATCCAAATTTCCTGAAACCATTATATTGACAAGCCAATCCGAAACATTTTGCAGCTTAGAGCTGAAGGAATACACAGTCTTGTCCAGATCCTTGTTCATGTAATCTGCAGTGAGTTAAATACAAGTTATACATCATATATAAACAAGAAAGTCCTTCAAGTAATTTACACAAATTGCTTTGACACTTGTCAAAATTCAACTTCAAGGACTTTGCCTAACAGTAAAGATTCAAATAGCTTCATTGTAAGTGAAAAACATGCATTTTAACCTATATTGGAAAGTACACAAAGTAGAAATCATTAAGTTACGTAAACCACAAGTGACTAACAAATACAGCAATACATGGTAAGACTGGAGTCTCTTAACAATACAATGCTCCAAACTATATAATAATTAGAAATTGCAAAAGTCGTAATCAGGTCTCTTAACATCCAGGCTCATAATTGTCCGTTCGTATTAGTGCAATTCAAGTATTTAGAGAGAAACAAACAGTTACAGCTAGGAAATGAACTATGAGATTCTGATGCTGTAATTATACTAAGGTTGGGAGTCGTGGGTAAGCATTAGCAAATAGCCCACAGACAGTAAGCAGAGTTAGGGCTGTGAAAAACCGGAGCGGACCGGAATTTACGGTATGGACCGGACCGGTTCCGGTCCGGTCTACGGTCCAGGTTTTTTTGAAAATCCGGGTTACGGTCCGGTCTGGTTTTTGGACCGTATAAAACCGTAACCCGGGTTGGACCGTAAACTACGAATTTCCGTCCGGTCCGATCCAGTTCGGTCCAATCCGGTCCATTCCAGTCCGGTTTTGGACCGGAAAACCTCACCAAAATTGCACAATTAAGGTACAAACCGGTCCAATCCGGTCCGCAATATTCAAAATTGCACAATTTATGTACAAACCGGTCCAACCCGGAACCGGACCGGTCCGACCGGACCGTTATGGTCCGGTCCCGGTCCGGTCTACGGTCCAAGGTTTTCTTAATTTACGGTCCACCGGTCCGGTCTGGACCGTATGCACAGAGTCATTCTACTAGGCCAAACTCCAAATAGCACTCAAACAAAAAGGGGAGAAATTGATAACAGAATCTCCTCATACCTGATGGACCAGGTTGCTCAGCAACTTTCCTTCTCATTTCAGCCAAACATTCTTCTTCAAAAATTTCACGCCCTTCAAGCAAAACAGCAAGATAACCATACATCTTGCTCTGAATCATAGACTTCATATTTTCCCGTTCTTCCTCAGACAAGAGGACATTATATGCAACTCTGGCCTGGACAAGAAAGTATTACTAAATAAGAAATGATTGTAGATAATACCTTAAATTCCTGCATAGATTCTGATATTGTGTATATCTCTTTGTCATCTCATCTAATAATACAAAGCCTCAGAGAAGGCAATGTTTGACAGCAATACGAGGAGTAGACTCGATCGAAAGTTGGTCCATTAGGCTAAACTGCTCTAATACCATGTGAAACGACCTTTAGTCAGCAGTCCGTTGGACTTTAACATGGTATCAAAGTCGTTACTTTAACATGGTATCAAAGTCGTTGGCCTAACAGCCCAAATTTCAATCCGAAGAACGAGCTGCTAGACCAGTTTGCCAAGTATCATCAAGGCTTGTATCCGTGTGGAGATGTGTGTCCCCCATCGATTAAAGAAATAAAATTTGTCATATATAAGGTCGGTGAGCTAATTCGTTTTAGGATACACTTCGTTGGACTTTAACATATTAAAGGTCTGAGACTCGTGACAGGCTCATAAACCCAGAGGACCGAAGGTCGGCCCATGATTTATGTGTAAGTGTGCATTGTCAAACAATGGCCAATAAAAAAGAGAAGCAAGAATAACAACCTACACAACTTGAATGAACATTCTTTCTGAAATTGTCTTCTCGACATATGAGTTAGTCGGTGAGCTCTTTTTTCATGAAAATAAAATATATAAGCAAGTGTCATCAGTGGAAAACAATACATGGATCATGCCTACTGAGATATATCTAATAGCATAATCCTACAAAGGATAGCGGAACAAGTATCATTAGTGGAAAACTTGTTGATGAAACAAGTAAAAACCATAAGTACTTCAAATATATCCAACATGTATGTTATTTGCTCTAAAACAGTCATGATTCACTTGCTTGATCTTTCTCAATTCATGAAAACCAAGTTTTGATAGTATACGCCGTCAAATCTATCTCCAGTTAAAGATAGCATCAGTTACTATTATCCTTTTACCTGCTTAAATATGGTGGATGTCCCTGATTGATTATTGCCCAGCAATAGGAGCTTATAAAGTGATCCTTGATCAAAGTTAGATGTTGTTCCTTCCCCAGTATGGTTCGGCACTATCCCACTCGAATGTGACGATTCAGGAGTTGGCAAAGACAATAAAGTGCACAATGCTTTCGTTCTCTTCTGCAAAAGGAATCACCGATGATGACTGGATTGGTAATATAACAGAAAGAATGAATGAACAGAAAACAGTACTACAAGTTGAAGGCAAACCTTGCCCCATATGCTCTTTTTCACATTCCCCATTCCCTCTTCCTGGTAAGAACCATCTGCATCAAGCCAAAGAGATGAGATTCCAGCACATTGAACACCTGCTGACTGCAAAACTTCAACAAATCATAAACATGCTTATAACATTACACATAGATATAGTAACAACTATTTATGTATAGAAACTAAACCTTTAGCATCCATAGCTCTTGCTTCGTGATTTCCCTCCCATTAATCAACAGATTGGTATTTCCATTACTAGCATCCCGCAAGATGCGGCCTCCAACATTCAGATCGTTACTGATTATCTGACAAGGCTTATGTCCTTCCTGTCAGGATAAAGCACAACCGTCAAAAACACGATACAAAGTGATTTTTCCACCCATTTAAACAAAAGTGACGATATCAGACTTACCTTTCCCCAAAACCCAGATACTTTGTCATACCAATAACGCCCAGGCTTCAACTTTTTAGGTGGAAGCGGGCAATTCCACAAAAGAACTAGCTCTTCCTTAGATAGAGGGTTTCCATTGACAATAATAAGGTTTGCTGGGATCTGATTTTCAGGACATGAAACTTCAGACTGCATTATTAGCTTAACTCCATCTTCGCTGAGCAGCCGCCTGAGCATCCTAGAACACCTCCCTAGCTCTCTCCTTTTTGATTCATCAATAGGATAGCCAAGGCAAGTAATACATTTTCTCCCTTCTGGCATCGACCCCATGGCCCTAAGAACACAAATACTACAATACTTTGCATCACATACAATGCATACTTCCTTCTCAGTTAACCGGTTGCCCTTGAGACAACGGAAGCAAAGTCCTTTCTTCACCACTCTCTCAGGCAACTGCCTCCTCACCCGAACAGCTTCTCGTACACCATACACTGAATCCTCGGTATCATATTCCTCCTCATCATTATCCCCATTAATCACTTCATTGGAATCAGGCTCAACAAACGTCACATTAGCCCTCCTAGCTGTCCTCTGAAGACATTCATCATCCGAGACCTCACACGACGAAGAAACTTCCACTGAAAAGGCCTGCGGGGTAAAGCGTGATTCGGTCGAATTCCAGTTAGCTGGATCCATATACCTTTGCAGACGCTGGTCATCTTCACAGTGAACCTGGGTTTCCACCACATCTGAACTGCCAGATAGCTCATGGGAATGATCCCTGCTATCAGAGAACCCTAGGGTTCCAGAGCTCTCTGTACCATCAAGTGCTGGCCCTAAGAACTCATCTGAAACCCTAGAAGAAGTCATCTCCCCGCTCCCCTCTTTCTCACCATTTATATCACTTCCATCTGGATTCACAGCTCCAGCTCTAAAACTGATGCTCCTAATCCCAACCCGTATATTCAAATCCCTATTCTGATTCTTACCGCCCCTAGAAATCGGCTGCACGACCGGCACTGCTAAATCGACCTGACCTGGAGTCGGAGTAGCTGCCTTGGCGGTCGGAATCTGATCAAAATCGAGTGGAACAGCACGAGGAATCGAGTGTTCAACTGGTGGACCGGTATACACCAAAGCAATTGAGTAGTCAACATTAATCTCACCATACTCGCTACTCGACTTCGATCGCGAGATCGGCATGATCTTCCTCACCATTTCAATAAAATCTAAATCCTCAAATGATCAAAGCAAAGTAGAACTTCAAAAGCACCTAACAGACATAAATGAAACTCGCGGGCTCCTGACGAATCATTCTCTTTCAAAACTTCAAATTAAAGCGCAAAGACGAAAAAGGAAGGAATTTATAGAGATGGTGAAACATCCAATAAAGGCGAACCCTCAGAAGCGGAAAGGGACAAACTCTAACAGACTAGGTGATAAGAGTCAAAAGCAGCAAGCATAGATACTTTGAAGTTCAAATTGGAAGAAAAAAAGAGAGAAAAAACCGAAAAAGATTTTTGAGCTAAAGAAGTGTAGCATCGTGGAAGGCGTAGCAAAAGACAATCATTCTTGCTTCTTACAGTCTTCTTCGTCTTATATCACTGTAAGAGCAAAGGAGTAAGAAGGGAGAGAAAGAGGAGAATCAATGGCGGATTTGTTCTTGAAACACGGTTTTGCGTGGAGACACGAACCTCCCTGGAAGGAGGGGATGAGAAAATTTGGCGTTTTAGGAAGCATTTTTCTCTTCTTTTCTTTTTTCCTTTTCACGATTATTTGCTTTTGGACGAGGACTTTGACCCTCGAGCATTCTGCACGCGATTGGCACGTGATGGATGTTGAACAAGTCTGTTTTCGTTAACCCAATTGAGACGTTACAACTTATTGCAAATTAGAGCGGGGAGGACGATGAAATATGTCTGGTAAAATTAAATTTGTAATTGTTAAAAAAATTGTTTTTAGATTTATTAAAAAAAATTGTATAGTTATGTTTACTAAAATAAGATTGAAATAATTTAGAAAGAATTTAACTATATAGATTTTTTTTGCTATTTTCTTTTATTTTGTGTACCTTTAATTTTTACATTTTTTTATTAATGGTAGGTAAATGTAATTAATTTCTATATTTTTTTAAAAAAAACAGCCATTTATGTTATGTAAAATCAAATCCTGACTTTGTTTTTTATTTTTTTTTTGTTTTTTTAATTTTTGATATGAATTTTATACTGAAATTTTTATGCCAAAAATTCATACTAGAAATTTTCATCCAGAAAATTCATACAAGAAATTTACACCAGAAAAATGACCAACAACTAACACATACTTCTAAATCTGCAATGCAATTCAATTCAATTCAATTCCAAAAAGTTTCATACCATAATTTTTCTAGTATGAATAACAACTAACACATCATCAAAAAAAAAACTAATCTACTTTGTGGAATATGAAATCACTCTTACTAGAAGATTATGTATTTACAAATTACAATTCAAATTGTTGTTCTCGAATTTCATTGTCTTTAATTCTCATAGTTTCCGACCATCAGATGGATACTAATCATACATTTTTATATTTCAACAGAAACAAGATGAATATGCATATTGTGCAGATCGAGCTTTTAAGTATTGATTCCCTGCCACGTAGACAAGATGGCCACAAATGCTTGCGTGGATCAAAAACTGAAAAAGGGTATTTGAAGATTGGAAATGCGAGTCAAGTAAATCATCATTCAATGTCCCATATAATTTCTTTCAAGGGATGAAAACCTGAGGATTTTGGAAATGGGTTAATATTTTTGTATTAAATAAATGTACCCTTTTTTTTTTTACCGTCAAACGCCTCATCTTTCCCCTCTTCTCCAAACCCAACCCTAGATCTGAAGGAGAGTTGTGTTTCACCTCACTCTCTTCTTCATCACCCACAATCATCTCTTCTTCATCACCCACATCCATCTCTTCTTCATCGCTCACTACGGTTTAGGTGTTGGAATCAAGGAAAGGGTGACGGAAAAACAAGACTCGCCTCTACACTTACTGCTAGTGACGACGACAAACAAGGGAGATGGGTTCTCGGCCGACGAAGGCTTATATACGTGCTTGTCGATGTTGAAGGGTCGTCTTTGTAGCTCCTCTTCGCAAAAGCGGCTTCTCTGGTTGGATTGGGGTGTAGAAACAACGAAGACCTCAAGGCGTGGTTGCTAACATGTTGTGCGTAGAGAATGTAAGAGCCTAGTTGCTGAGTTGTTGAGAGAGTGAGCTGAGGACCCAGATTAGGCCTAGACCGCCCCTGCGTGACCTTGTAGACGCCCCTGTGGTTTGCCTGGGTCGCCCCTGCGGCTCTGTGTGCTGCAGCCGTCTTCTTTGACCTTTGACTCGTGCTTTACTCTTTTTACCCTTTTTAACCTTCATCTCTTTCATTCTGATGAGGGTTTATCATTCAGCTTCATATCTCTCTCCTGCATACATTTTTCTTCTCCTCTTTTCTCCTTTGGATCTTTGCTTAATCTTCTCTTGTGTTTTGGTTGAGTTGTGAGAGTTGTGCTTGGTTTTGATGATGTTTATGGTTGCTGAGCTTTGTGAGCCAGCTTGAGGATGTTTTGGTGATGTGTTGAGCTTCTGGACCTTCAGCTTGGTAAGCTTTCATGGTTTTCATCCATTCTTTCTTCATTCTTTCATCTTCTTATCTCTTTTCCTATCTTTCCTTAGTTTAGCCTAGGTTCCTTAGGCTTGGATCATGCTCCAGCCGTGTTTGTCTTGTGTTGATGTATATATATGTATGTTCAGTGTGTATGTTGATGTTGGAGTGAAGAAGGAGTAAAGAATCGAAGGAAGAAGTGAAGAAAGGGTTGAAGTGGTGCCTCTGCTGTCCAGCCGCCCTTGCGCCACCTTGCAGCCGCCCCAGCGCCGGCCAGGACCCGCCCATGCACCACCTGTGATCCGCCCTTGCGCCCACCTGCATCAACAAGGTCTCGCACTTGGTTCTACAAGTGTGTGTTGCTTCTAGGCTTTCCTTAGGATGCCTTTGTTCCCTCCTTTCGTAGTACGAGTGTTTAGGATCATACTTGAGGTGTAAGGATGTGTTTGGTTGAGATTATGATCGATTTATGCCTTGTACGGCTTAAAGGACTTAAGTTGATGTTAGTTGAGGTTTTGAGGTTGAGTATGATCCCTATGGATCCCTTTGGGTCTAGGTGTGACCCCTTTGATGAATAGAGGTTGATATCTTTCTATGCCTTGTTATTAGGCAGTGCCCCTCTCTCAGGATTGGAGGTTGCTTCTAGTTGATCTTTGTACGAGGTTGAGGTAAGTCCATAAGACTTACTTAGCTACCATCCTTATATTAGGTGTTTGCATGAGTGATGTGTGCTTTATATGTTTGCTATGATAGCATGAGTTGTCATTGATATCGAACTATGTTTTATTGACTGCCCTACTGCGTGGCTATGATAACATTTCCCTTTCATCCCGTATTGGAGTCTGGGAGGTTCTCTAACGTCAGGCCAGTCTGGTTTACAGGAAGGACGCAATCCACTCTCATAGGGTACACGGATTGTGTGACCGATACTCGTACAGCTGGATATAGCAATCAGAGGCGGGGATGTATCGGTCCTCGTGTCACATACTTTCACTTATATATATATATGACTTGAGTGAATGACTATTATATAAATATGATAAGTTGGGTAAATGTGTAATAGCATGCTGATGTGTTTATCTTTCCATGATTGTGTTTGTGCTTATGCATTACTCTATATATGTATGGTTAGCTAATGGTTTATTACCATGTTGTAGATGCCCCACAGGATAGGCATGCTGCTGAGTGATCTAGTAGAGTGGCAGGCCGATGACCTCTCGTACATAGGATGTTGTGGGCTTTTGGATTTGTTTACCTTTCCCTCCTGCGTGAGGATGATCTTTGGTTACCTCTTGTGTGAGGGCGTTGTGGTTTATACTCGGCTATGTTGTTTTACCTTTTGGTTGTACAGTTTTATGCATTTGTTTTATATCTGTCAGTGCAATGTTGTAAGGTCCAATGAACTTGTTGTCAGGCTAGGGTCAAGATCCATTGTGAGATCCTAGCCCAATGTGGCACTCCGAGTCCCGCAGATTCGGGGTGTTATAGAGAAGGTCCCGCCTGTTGTTTCCACGCTTGACACAAGAGATGAACTTCTGGGGTGGTCACAAATTTCTAATCTTTAGGGTTTTCTGTTGTAAAATCGACATGGATATTACCAATGAGGGTGCTATCAAGCAGCTTCAGTCATTGATTGATGAAGGTCAGTATGAATTTCCTACTTTATTTTTTGATGCATTGGATCTCGTTTTTTAAGTTTCATTCTGAAGCGGGTTCTTTTCATTTTGTTGATCTGTGATCTACTAAATTTTCTAGTTTGTGTATATTTTTCTTCTTGATGTAGTTGATGATTCACTAAAGAGTCTTGTAAGGCTAGTTTCAATGTTTTCCACAATTGTTTTTTTTTTGTTATTTAACTTAGCTACTTAATTTTCCCTTGTTAAGCTTGTTAATCATGATAATTTGCTTGAAATATCATGGCTAGTTTGTGTTTGTTACTATATATGTACCTGATAAAACCTGCCAGACTTTCATTTCTTTTTTCCCTTTTGCAAGTGTTATTGCAGCTTCTTCAAGCGAGTCCATTAGCTTGCTTGAGCTCTGTTTGATAAATATCTCTTCAACCATGATTTTGACTACTCTGGTTTCTACTAGTATGCCGCCATTGATGTTGTTTGGTGATATTTGTGCAAGAGGTTTTATTGCAGCCTTGTGGTTCATAGCAGTTCCACCGCATATCATTTGGATGAGTACCGAAGAAGCTCTTTCGGCCACATAGCTACTGTTGTTGTGTCCTAGTACTATCTCACCCAAGTAGTTCGCCATCTTTAGATAGTGTAAGGCTAGAATATTGTACCTTGTAGATTGCAAAATGTGTGCATCATTAACTTGATTCTCTTGTTGTTCTGGTATGTAAATCTTGTACGAATTTCTGGTCTTTAAATTTTTAGTATGTAGATTTATGGTATGAAAAACTTTTGGTATGAATTTCATACCAGAAATTCATTCCAGAAAATAATAATGAAAATAAAAAAGATAAAAAAATAATAAAAGAAAATAAAAAACAAATTCAGTAATTAAAAATTAAAACTTACACTTACGTAACAACTAACAAACATCTATTGTTCTTTCTTATTCTTTTTTTATTAAAATAGAGGGGTTAATTACTTTCACCTACCATTAAATAAAAGTGGTAAAAAATAATGGGATACCCTTACTACAACAAAACTAAAAAAAGACCTATTTGGCCAAATTCTTTCTTTGGAAATTTTATGGATGAAAATAGAAGATTTTCCATCATCTATTGGAGATTTGAAGATAAGTAATGTATCAAGTGCACTGAAAGTTTTTAGCTTGCATGGATCTAAACTCAGAGGTTTACCCAAAGAAATTGGGATGTTGAGCAAACTAAGAGTGTTAGACTTAACTGACAATGACTATGAGTTGGAGACATTTCCTGTTGATGATGTAGTCAAACTGGATCAATTAAGAGAATTTTACCTCTATTACAAAAGTTGCAGGGGATGGAAGACGGATGACATCGAGAAGTTAACATGTTTGCCATTGGAGGTGTTGGAAATTAGAATCCCTAATAGTTTGGAAGTGTCTCCCAACGCTTTCAAGTTTCCCAACTTGTAACTTCCACATATGTCGCTTTGCTGATCGTATCCATCTTCATCCGAAGAGAGACTCGCCTATGCAAATCTTTTCCTCGCAAGATCGATCCTCTCAAGACAAAATTGGAGATCTGAAAACCGTCATTGTCGCTCTTCCAAATGAAGAACCTAGTTATTTCTTAGGGTTTGTGTTTGAACGAAGGAGGGAGTTGGTGGCTTTTAGGGTTTGTGTTTGAACGGTAAAAAAAACGGGATACATTTACTAAATGAGAAAATGGTACGGACCTAGTTAGTAGAGAAAATTGAAAGAAAAAAAGCCTAGTTAGAAAATTTGGCCAATAAGATTTGATTAAATTACGGCTATGTTATATAAAAAGAATGTCCTTCAACATCTGCATGTCAGTAGAGGAAAACAAAAGGTTAAGTAAACCGTTCATAAATTCTTTTTAGTCATAGGTGCAAAGAGTGAATAAGGAGATTAAATCATCGACAATCAGGAGCTCTATCGAGTTACCAATAAGAACATGGCATGTATTGGGTTTGGGGGCTAAATCAAGGAATGCAACAACAAAAAGCAAAAGTACCTTTTATTCCTTTCAAGAGAGGTGGACATCGTCTTCTCTACTCTTCTCGTTTCTCACTTTCACTAGTACAATTCTTAAGTTTCTCGGAATTTTATTTGCATTACTCTCGGGAGTTTTCTACGTCCCATAATACCTTTGGCCGAGATCTTTTTCTCATGACTTTTTATTCAAGTCTTGAGAAACAAAAAAAACTCCAAGGACCTTTTCAAAAAACACCCTAGAGACAATTCTCGGGAGTTTTTGATAAACTCTCGAGAAACATTTCTAGGGAATATTTTTTTAAAAAACTCTCGTGATAAATATGTTTTCTAGGGACTTTTTTTTAATGAACGTCGTAGGATTTTTTTTATCACGCATATTTATAATAGCTTGTTTCCTGCCAACATATAAAATCTAACACCCTCAAAAGCTCCAGAAAGAATTGGGTGGAATAAGCTCTATTATGAGGTTTTGTTTCATAGACCCTTCTAAGTTTTACCATGAGAGAGAATAAATTTGAAAAACACGGTAATTTTTTATGGTAACTGCCATGAGAGAGAAGAAACGTTAATTTCTACCCTTTTTCTCTCTCCATATCTATCTATTTCTTCTTTCAATCACAGTACTAATGAGTTTGCTCGCTATCTTATCCCCCATATATCTCCATACACCTTCCACAAAATTTCATTATCCTCCACAATAAACGACGATTTGGATATGAGTCATGCCTAACAAGTATTGTAAACACTAGAAAAATATAAGACCAGAAAAATGATTATTCAAAGATAATACACAATATTAGAAACAAAGCACGTCTCATACCAGAAATGAGCATACTAGAAACACACCAAATAAACAATACTATAAACATAACATGTATGCATACCGGAATCATGATCATTCAAATATAATGTGGAATACCAGAAACAAAGAACGTGTACATACCAGAAATGAGCATACTAGAAACACACCACATACAAATACCAAAAACATAACGGGATAATTTGACATACTAGGCCTTTTTGAGTTTTTGTTTAAGAAAGTGTACCCCATATTTTTTACCACTTTCATTTAATAGTAGGTAAAAATTATTAACCCTTCTATTTAGAAAGAAAGGAATAAATGATGTTTGTTATTTGTTATATAAGTATAAGTTTTAATTTTTAATTACTGATTTTGTTTTCTTTTATTATTTTTCTTGCCTTTTTTTTTTTTTTATTTTTTTATTTTATTTTCTGGACTGAATTTCTCATACCGAAATTTCTCATACCAGAAATTTCATACCAGAAATTTCATACGAAAAGTTCATACCAGAAATTTCATACCAAAAATTATCATACGAAAAGTTCATACTAGAAATTTCATACGAAAATTAGATACCAGAAATTTCATACCATAATTATTTTGTTTTTTTTCGTTTTTTTTTTTCGTTTTTTTTATAACTTTTTGGTATGAGTTTATGGTATGAAATTCATACCAGAAACACATACCAGAATTTTTTGTCCTTTTTTATTTTTTATAACTTTTTGGTATGAATTTATGGTATGAAATTCATACCAGAAACACATACCAGAATTTTTTTTGTCCTTTTTTACTTTTTATAACTTTTTGGTATGAGTTTATGGTATGAAATTCATACCAGAAACACATACCAGAATTTACATTCCGGAATTTAACGATGGTTGATATCTACACAACTATACTCAGTGTATGCGGGTTTCATACCAAAAAACCCTAGGCACTATAACACATCCATTTAGTCAAACCAGTCAAGTCCTTGTACATCATTGCAAGAACAGCTGGCCCAAGAGCGATCTTCATCCCTTTGGATAACTAAGTTACAATGGGAAAGACGTGTTGATTTATGGTCCAACAAGAAGCCATAGTACTGGTGAGTGGTGATGGTATCTGTGTGTGCTCACCCAATCAATCGGATTCCCCTATAAATTCCAATTGTTAATATAACATGATAGAATCATTAAGGACTGCACAATACTCATCATTTCACATAGCACTCATTGTTGTACTTCAATTTAACCATATTACAGTAAGTGTTCAGAAACAATTAAATGAAGTCCCTTACTGAAAGTATATGCACATGCTAATCTTTCTTCTCATAAATAAAAAGAAGTAAAAACCATTAGTCTGCAGAAGGATCTAAAAAATTAAATAAAAAAGAAGAAGAGGAGGATGGCATACTAGTACTAGAGAAATCATCTTCCCTTAAAGGTAAAGGGGGAGGAGGCTTGGTGAAAGAAGAAGGTGTAATGCGTTGGGGAGTCGGAAAAGAAGTAAGAAAGTTGAAGGGAGTAGGGGTGGTAAGTCTCTTAGGATGAAGGGAAGAGGATCTGATTCTGGACCAAGGTGTATCCAAAAAGGCGGCCGATTCTAGCTTGGGCCGCATAACTTCGCCGCCGCCGAGGGTTCTCGTTTCTTTTAGGCTGGCAGCGAACCCTAATCTGAAGCCTCCGCTTCAAAATGGGGCATTGGAAAATAACCTACAATGCCGACAAATTTCTCCGGCCTTGTATGTAACACCAGCATCGACTCCTTTACTTGATTCGCCGACATCAATTTCCCCATCTCCTTATGTAATTAACCCGAACCCGAATCTACAATGCAGATTTCACTATGCAAACTTCTTAATTTCAGTTCAAAACGAGAAGCAAGTATAAGAATCGAAGAACACGAGAACAATTGAAAGAACATTAAAAGTTGCATTTGGTAGACAGAGTGACTAAATCCAGATCCAACCTGAAACAAAAAGCTTGAAAGTCGAACATCATACCTGTTGACTATCTTCTCCTTGACGATTGAAAGGAAGGAGATGATCTCCTTTAGAAGGCGTTGCTGCTCAGCCCCAAGGGAAGAAGAAGATAGCTCGTGTTGTTGTTGTGGCCTACTGCTCGTGAGTAGCGAAGAAATAAGTTAGGGTTACGGTGAAGTTGGGCTTTCAACAACAGTAAAAAAGAAGAAAAGGGGTCTACTTACTAAATGAATTATAAAAAAAGCCTAGTTACTCTACACTAAACTAAAAAAGCCTAGTTACTTAATTTGCCCAAACATAACACGTATGCATACTAAAAAAAATTAATACCAGAATCATGATTATTCAAAGATAATATGAAATACCATAAACAAAGCGCGTATGCATACTAAAAATGAGCATACTAGAAAAACACCACATAAACAATACCATAAACATAACATGTATGCATACCAGAAATAATAATACCAAAATTAGAGATAAAGTGCAATACTAGAAAAAGACGACATATGCTTACTAGAAATGAGCATACTAGAAACATGTTGAATCAAACATATTGGTTAATATCAAAATGACAACAACATACTAATATTACCAGAATAGAAACTCGATATTACCATAATTATGTCATTGAAGGCGAATATAATATTACCAGAAGGCCACTCAAAATTGAAGGCAAAATAGACAAATATGGAGTGAGAGAGTACATTTTTTTTACCATGGAAGAGAGCACAAATTAGCATTTTCAAGATATTTTGTTACCAATTTTTATCGTAACTGTCATGACTCATGAGAGAGAGAAAAATATGTAACACCCCAACTTTTACAACTTAGGGAGTTACTGGTTAGGACCGCACAGTGGGTCCCGACCTTAGTTTGACAACAACTTAACATGATCTTACAACAAGGCACGGATAAGGAAAAATCAGAAATCATAAAATAGTTTTTATCAATGCATGAATGTGACCAGATCAACTACAGCCGGAAAAGTAATATATCAAGGTACGAAAGGAAACCATGTTCAACTGCAAAACCCACAAATGCAAAAACTGCATAACGTCCTAAAGTACGACACCCCGGCTGACCACTACCATCTGGATCACTCGGCATCTGCTCTAACCTGTGTCAAATCTAAACAACATATCAACCGTTAGCTAACTAACCAAATATAAGCAAAATGATAACAGCACAAACACAAGCAGAAACAAAATTAAACAGACATCATGCTGACACTCAACCAATTATTATCTATTATTTAAGTGATTCACATTATTCAATTTAAGTTGTGGCACGAGAACTATTATTAGTTCTCGCCTCCGTTCCTTATCCAACTGGTGTAGGTCTAGCTGACTTCCTTTGGTAGCATCACTACAAACCATGTGTGGACTAGTCCCGAAAGAAACCCCCAGCGCCCTGCGAGCTACTGAGCGGAATGCCACCGCCCGTTACTCTTAGGCTAAAAATACAGGTCGGTATTTATATATCACAACCTATCTCTCTAACATGTCAATCACACACCACCATCATCATTTATACTCATATTTAGCAGTCAGCTAAGTAAGCCCAAAGGACTTACCTGTTATAACGCTCAACTCTTTAATAGCCACTTGCTCTGTAACTGTACCCACTCAGTTGCCTGTTAAAGGCGATAAGGGTATTAGCACACTTTCACGTAGATAGAAGTCTAAAACTTCTAAGATCAAATAAGTATTAAGACGTACTAGTTACATTATTAGTTTTAGGGTAAAATGACCATTTTACCCTTGGTTCCGATTTTCTCGAAAACCCTAAAATTCATGTCCAAAATCCTATTTGAAGTTCTAAAATATATCCTAACTCTTAGAATTTTATTAGGTGCGAAACTGACATTTTTCCTATGTTTCTATTTTCCGGAAGAACCGAAAAAGGTTTAACTTCGGCTCTAAATATAAAATTCTTAACAGCTTATAAAATTTTCGAATTAAATATCTAGATCATCTATGAGGTTCTATCTAGCCTTAGAAGAAAGAATTTCTCCAAACTGTTCAGCCGATATTTTTATAATAATTCCCAAAGTCGGTTCCTCACTCTACTTTCCTATACTTAGTCAAATTTTAAGTTTAATAAAACTGCTCAACTACCTAACTTCGGGAGCTCGTAACTTTCAATCCGACCGTTCATTTCTCCCCAAATTTTAATATGATAAACTACATATATCCGTCTACAACATATCCAAAATTCAACGGTGGATCTTTATCCAAACATTTTATAATTGATCGACAAGATGGGCTGTTCGAAACCTAAAAGCTGAAGAAATTAAATTAAATTTACAGCAGCCTTTGCCTTCCATTTTATGAAAAAAAAATCTCAGCAGCTCCTTAACATCATGTTATCTATGCTTAGGGCTGAACAACAGCAGTTCACATACATATGGATGACAGTGAAATTGAAGAGAGGAGGAGCCAGCTTACGGAACTGCAGTCCGGCGATAAGGGGTTGGCGTTCCGGCGGCGAAGGCTTGCGTTCTGGCGGCGATGGGCTGGCTGCGCAAGACGGTGATTATTGCTCCCGGAATCACAACAGAAACAGAAGGAAGCGGATGGACAGAGAGTGAGGTCGGAACTTACCGGTCCGACTGGAGGTAAACAGCTGCGGCGGCGGCGGCGGCGCAGGGTTCCGAAGGAGGACGGAGGCGTGGACGGTGGCTGGCAGCAGCGGCGACGGAGGCTCACAGGCGTCTCGCAGCGGCTGCACAAAGTCACGGTTTAGCCGTGGTTTGGTTCGAAACAGGACGGAACGGGAGAAGGAGGACGGAGGGAAGGAGAGGTCGGATCTTACCGGACTCGACTGGGCGGCGCAGGCTCGCGGTGGCGACGACGGTCGAAGGCGGCGGTCGTCCTTTCGTCCGTCCAAGCAGAGAGAAACGGGCTGCGAAGAAGCGATGTGCAGTTGGCGAGGGTATACAGCGTAAGCGGCAATTAGGGTAGATTAAGAGGGAGGTAATTAGCGGATTAGATTAAGAGGGATTAGGGTTAGAATTAATTTAATATTTTTAATTAAGTTTTAAAATGGGCTTAGGAAAGTGGGCTGATGGTTGGCTCATGTATTAAACGGAACTCATAACCCGTTAATTGTTGTGCGGAAAATTTATATAATACGGAATTAAATTCCGTATTTATAAATTATAATTATTTTTATTTTACCAACGTAAAATTATTTTTGGTCATTTAATTTATCATTTTATGTGAATCTAGGTCACATAAAATGATAGAATTAAACTCGTTTTATTTTACCTATTTATTTATTGACGATGGTCTCATCGGACTTTGTTTAATTTTACTTTACCGGAAATTTAAAATTTTTGGTTATTACATCAATGCCCCCTTAAAAGAAGTTTCGTCCCGAAACTTAAATTATTTACCCTTACTCGCACATTTCTTTTGGTATATTTTAGTTTTCTCGACATTCCGTTTTCTACCATGCAGCTACTCAGGCATCAACAAACAAGTATCACAAAATAAAAGCAGAGTCGCTCAAAACAATATGGAAACCTGGAAGGTCAAACAACACAACATCCGAGTACTAACTCGTCAACCAGAATTAACCCCTAACCCCGCGAAGAACTCGGGATAGTTACGTCTAATACTCTCTTCAGTCTCCCAAGTGGCCTCATCAGCTCCTCTCCTAGACCACTGGATCCTCAGCATAGGTATCTCCTTGGATCGCAGACGTCTGGCACTGCGCTCCAAGACAGCTACTGTGTACTCTACAAATGTATGGTCAGGCTCAACTGTCAGATCCTCATGGCTAATGACGTGTCTCGGGTCCGGAATGTACTCTCGCAGCTGGGATACATGAAAAACTGGGTGTACTCCCTCTAATCTCGGTGGCAGCGCTAGTCGGTAGGCAACCTCTCCGACTCTCTCTACGATCTCAAATGGTCCGACATACCGGGGACTCAGCTTCCCCTTAATGCCGAAACGTCTAACTCCCCTCGTAGGTGACACTCTCAACCACACCTGTGCACCTACTCTAAACTCCAAAGGTCGACGCCTCTTGTCGGCGTAGGACTTCTGACGACTCTGAGCTGCTAACATCCTCTCCCGGACTAAAGCAATCCGGGCGATGTCGTCCTGTATCTGATCTGGTACTACTCCATCAGCCTTGCTAGGCTCATCCCAACATAGCGGTGTACGACATCTCCGGCCGTACAAAGCCTCATAAGGTGCCATCCCAATAGACGCATGCCAGCTGTTATTATATGAAAACTCTACTAGTGGGAGGTGATCTGGCCATACATGTCCCCAATCTAGCACACATGCCCGCAACATGTCCTCTAGGGTCTGGATGGTCCTCTCTGACTGACCGTCTGTCTGTGGGTGGTAGGCAGTGGTAAAGTGAAGACTCGTACCCAAAGCAGTATGTACCTGCTGCCAGAACCTCGAGGTAAAACGTCCATCCCTGTCGGAGACGATAGTCCTCGGTACTCCATGGAGTCTCACAATATGTCTCGTGAACTCCTCTGCTAGACGGCTTACCGGCCACGTTTCCTTAATCGGAATGAAACGTGCGGTCTTCGTCAGACGGTCTACTACTACCCAAATGGCATCAAAACCTCTGCTGAGCCTCAATCCAGTGACGAAATCCATAGAAATGTCTTCCCACTTCCAATGTGGTATTGGAAGTGGGTGTAGCTCTCCTCCGGATCTACGATGTTCAATCTTGACCTGCTGACAGGTCGCACACTGGGCTACATATCGGGCCACATCAGGCTTCAAACCACCCCACCAGAAGGAACGTCTCACGTCCCTGTACATCTTACTCGCTCCTGGATGTACGGAGTAAGGGGTAGTATGAGCCTCACCTAGTATCCTCTGCCTCAGCTCACGGTCTGATGGCACACAAACACGGTCCTGTCATCTCATCACTCCATCGGCACCAATAGTGAACTGAGGTGCCTCATCTCGTGACATCCGGTCTCGGATCCGGGTCAACATCGGATAGGTCTCCTGCTTCTGTCGTATCTCACCCAACAGGTCAGGGAGTAACTCTATGGTGGCTAACTGATGAACTGTGTCGGGGAACTGGATCTCTATCTCCAACCAAGCTAAGTCTCTCTGTAACTGTGGCTGTACTGTCAACCGAGCTATCGCCCTCTCCTGAGGCGTCTTCCGACTCAAAGCGTCGGCAACTACATTCGCCTTTCCGGGGTGGTAAAGAATCTCAAGGTCAAAATCCTTGATCAACTCTAGCCACCACCTCTGGCGGTTATTCAACTCCCGCTGAGTGAATATGTACTTCAGACTCTTATGGTCTGTGAAGATCTGACAGGTCGCTCCATAGAGATAATGACGCCAGATCTTAAGAGCGTGTACTATTACTGCTAACTCCAAGTCATGAGTGGGGTAGTTCTCTTCATACGTCTTCAGCTGTCGAGACGCATATGCTATAACCTTACCCCTCTGCATCAAGACACACCCCAAGCCCAGCTTGGATGCATCACTGTACACTACGAAGTCCTCTGTACCCTCAGGCTGTGCTAAGATCGGAGCAGACGTCAATCTCCTCTTCAGCTCATCAAAACTCTGCTGACACGGCTCAGACCAGACGAACCGAGTAGTCTTCCTTAGGAGGGAAGTAAGTGGTCGGGCGATCAGGGAGAACCCTTCCACAAACCGACGGTAATACCCTGCCAATCCAAGGAAACTGCGAACCTCCTTCACGTTCTTCGGAGGTTTCCAAGAAGACACTGACTCAATCTTCGCCGGGTCGACCTTAATCCCCTCAACAGTCACTACATGGCCTAGGAAAGCCACCTCTGACATCCAAAACTCACACTTGGATAGCTTAGCATATAGCTGACTATCCTGTAGAATCTGCAGTACTGTCCTCAAGTGCCCGGCATGCTCCTCTCGACTTCTAGAGTAAACTAGAATGTCGTCGATGAAGACCACTACAAACTGGTCTAAGAAGTCGATGAAAATCCCATTCATCAACTCCATAAATACTGCTGGCGCATTAGTGAGCCCGAATGGCATCACTACAAACTCATAATGACCATACCTAGTCCGGAATGCCGTCTTAGGTATGTCCTGATCTCTCACCCTCAGCTGGTGATAACCCGATCTCAAATCTATCCTCGAGAACACTGACGCTCCATGCAGCTGGTCCAGCAGATCATCTATGCGAGGTAATGGATACTTATTCTTGATGGTGACCTTGTTCAACTCCCTGTAGTCGATACACAGTCTCATCGATCCATCCTTCTTCCTCACAAACAACACTGGTGCGCCCCAGGGAGAAACACTAGGGCGTATGAAACCCTTCTCTGCTAACTCCTCTAACTGCTTCTTCAGCTCAAGCAGCTCTATCGGGGCCATGCGGTACGGGGCCTTCGAGATCGGTCTCGTGCCCGGCTCTAACTCGATGCTAAAATCCACACTCCTCTGTGGGGGTAGCCCTGGTAAGTCGTCCCTGAAGACCTCTGCAAACTCGCATGCGACTGGTATCTCTTCTACTGTTAGGCTCTTGCGCTCCTTCATGGCATAACACCAGAAGGCCTCGCAACCCTGTGCTATCAATCTGGCTGCCCTCACTGCACTGATGACTGAGCCGGACTTTCCGAGGTCCCAACCTCGGAATATAACTCTGTGGCCCTCCTCCGTGGCAACAGTCACAGTCCTCCTACCAATATCCAAGACGGCTCCATGTCTAGTCATCCAATCTATCCCTAATATCACGTCCTCATGTGCTAGGGGCATGACTAGAAAATTTACTAACCAAATCCGGCCTCCCAGGTGAATAGGGCAGTCATAAATCTCTCGAGATCCTCTAACCTTACCCCCATCTGGTAACCCAACCACAAAAGGTACACCCTCTACTGTAGCTAAGGACAACCTATCTACACATGCATCTGATATAAAGGAGTGCGTGGCACCCGTATCAAATAAAACGCGCACAGGTAAGTCATGGATCCAAATAGTACCTGTGGTCGCAGGTGTTGCAGGCTGCTCAGTGTTCCTCAGCTCAAACACTCTCGATGGTCCTCCTCTGGTGTCAGTGGTACTACCACGTCCTCTGCCACGACCTGACTCCTGTGCAGCACTGTATGAAGCAGGATGTCCTGGAGCCCGGTACTGCTGCTGCTGCTGACTCGGAGCTCGGTACTGAGGGGGTCTCTGTACACTCTTCTCAGCACCTGCAGGAGAAGATCCCTGCTGAGAAGAAGCCTTGCCCTGACGGCAGAAAGTAGCCCTGTGTCCCGGCTTCCCACAAGTGAAGCAAGTGACCGGTGGTTTCGGGCAGTCCGGCTTAATGTGATCACGGCCACCACAGTTAAAGCACTGTCGATCTCCACTGGGTGTCCGAACTGTAGAGTGGTAGCTGGACCTCCCCTGAGTCTGTCCTCTACTATAGCCTGCTACTGCTCCACTGCCACCAGCATGTCCTATCCTCTGCCGCTTATCCGGCCCACTAGATTGTGCTGCTTTCCTAGAAGCTGGCCTATCTCTCTCATAAGCAGAGGCCCTATCCTGATAATCAGACAAGGTCTCACAGCGGAATCCAGCCAGGTAGGATCGGGTACTCTCTCAACCTCCTGGAGAAAAGATAAACATGCTGCTCTTCTGGAGGTGCAGACGGTCCAAGCAAAGTCAACTCTTTCTGAAACTTCTTTATGGCTGCAGCAATCGGGATATCCTCGAATCCCGCCTCAATGAAATCCTGAAATCTCTCTCTCCTCAGCGAAACTGGGCAGTATCTGTCTCTAACAATGTTCTTCATCTGCTCCCAGTTGGTGACTCGGCCACGAATGGTACGCCACCATGAATGAGCATCATCTGTGAAGCAGGTCTGTATCAAATCCACCTGTCGGTCCACGGGGCAACGTATTGCCTCCAAAGCAGTCTCAATCTTCCCTATCCAGTGCTCCACCTCTAACCCTATCTCTCCGCTGAATGAGGGGACCTTCTGAGAGTTGAAAGCCTTCAACCACTCATCCGGTCTCGGTGCTCTGACCCCAGTAGGTGCTCTATCAACATCAGCCCTCCTCTCAGATACAGCCGGCACCTGAGACACTCCTTGTGTCACCTGAGCTGACCTAGCCGGCACTACTGGTGGTACCTGAGTAAGCCTCTCCACGCTGGCAGCTTCCTCCCGGCGCTCAACATAGGCTCTGAACTCTCTATACTCCGATGCTCCAATAGAGACACGTCCCGACTCAGTAGAACGAGCTCCCTGCGCTCCAGACCTAGCGGCGGTCACAGGCCTGACCTCGGGGCCTACACTCTCAGCTACTTCCTCTACAGCAACCTCTGGTACGCTTGCTGCAGGTGGGTCATCTCGAGGGACTCGTCCTCGACCTCTCCCTAGTGGAGGTCTACCCACACGACCACGCCCTCTAACAGTAGGGGTGCTATCAGCTCGATCCTGTCTGACTGGGGGAAGGGGGGACGACCCCTACCTCGGTCAGTCACTTGTGCAGCCCTAGTACGTGCCATCTGCACGAATAGTAATAACTACAGTTATAAGCTAGCTAATCTATCATAACAGTACAAGTCCATAATTATTCTAAGATTACCGAGATCCGCAGAGGTAGTGGTGGTCGTCCGTACTTTCTATCCCAACCCGACTCTGTATGCATTTTAAAACCAAAATTTTTCGTTGGAAAACTCAGACCCCTTTCGGGTTCTGTTTATTTACTTATACGACCTTTTTAGAAGATTCAAGTGCCATTGTTGCCAACCTGGCTCTGATACCATGTTGTAACACCCCAACTTTTACAACTTAGGGAGTTACTGGTTAGGACCGCACAGTGGGTCCCGACCTTAGTTTGACAACAACTTAACATGATCTTACAACAAGGCACGGATAAGGAAAAATCAGAAATCATAAAATAGTTTTTATCAATGCATGAATGTGACCAGATCAACTACAGCCGGAAAAGTAATATATCAAGGTACGAAAGGAAACCATGTTCAACTGCAAAACCCACAAATGCAAAAACTGCATAACGTCCTAAAGTACGACACCCCGGCTGACCACTACCATCTGGATCACTCGGCATCTGCTCTAACCTGTGTCAAATCTAAACAACATATCAACCGTTAGCTAACTAACCAAATATAAGCAAAATGATAACAGCACAAACACAAGCAGAAACAAAATTAAACAGACATCATGCTGACACTCAACCAATTATTATCTATTATTTAAGTGATTCACATTATTCAATTTAAGTTGTGGCACGAGAACTATTATTAGTTCTCGCCTCCATTCCTTATCCAACTGGTGTAGGTCTAGCTGACTTCCTTTGGTAGCATCACTACAAACCATGTGTGGACTAGTCCCGAAAGAAACCCCCAGCGCCCTGCGAGCTACTGAGCGGAATGCCACCGCCCGTTACTCTTAGGCCAAAAATACAGGTCGGTATTTATATATCACAACCTATCTCTCTAACATGTCAATCACACACCACCATCATCATTTATACTCATATTTAGCAGTCAGCTAAGTAAGCCCAAAGGACTTACCTGTTATAACGCTCAACTCTTTAATAGCCACTTGCTCTGTAACTGTACCCACTCAGTTGCCTGTTAAAGGCGATAAGGGTATTAGCACACTTTCACGTAGATAGAAGTCTAAAACTTCTAAGATCAAATAAGTATTAAGACGTACTAGTTACATTATTAGTTTTAGGGTAAAATGACCATTTTACCCTTGGTTCCGATTTTTTCGAAAACCCTAAAATTCATGTCCAAAATCCTATTTGAAGTTCTAAAATATATCCTAACTCTTAGAATTTTATTAGGTGCGAAACTGACATTTTTCCTATGTTTCTATTTTCCGGAAGAACCGAAAAAGGTTTAACTTCGGCTCTAAATATAAAATTCTTAACAGCTTATAAAATTTCCGAATTAAATATCTAGATCATCTATGAGGTTCTATCTAGCCTTAGAAGAAAGAATTTCTCCAAACTGTTCAGCCGATATTTTTATAATAATTCCCAAAGTCGGTTCCTCACTCTACTTTCCTATACTTAGTCAAATTTTAAGTTTAATAAAACTGCTCAACTACCTAACTTCGGGAGCTCGTAACTTTCAATCCGACCGTTCATTTCTCCCTAAATTTTAATATGATAAACTACATATATCCTTCTACAACATATCCAAAATTCAACGGTGGATCTTTATCCAAACATTTTATAATTGATCGACAAGATGGGCTGTTCGAAACCTAAAAGCTGAAGAAATTAAATTAAATTTACAGTAGCCTTTGCCTTCCATTTTATGAAAAAAAAATCTCAGCAGCTCCTTAACATCATGTTATCTATGCTTAGGGCTGAACAACAGCAGTTCACATACATATGGATGACAGTGAAATTGAAGAGAGGAGGAGCCAGCTTACGGAACTGCAGTCCGGCGATAAGGGGTTGGCGTTCCGGCGGCGAAGGCTTGCGTTCTGGCGGCGATGGGCTGGCTGCGCAAGACGGCGATTATTGCTCCCGGAATCACAACAGAAACAGAAGGAAGCGGATGGACAGAGAGTGAGGTCGGAACTTACCGGTCCGACTGGAGGTAAACAGCTGCGGCGGCGGCGGCGGCGCAGGGTTCCGAAGGAGGACGGAGGCGTGGACGGTGGCTGGCAGCAGCGGCGACGGAGGCTCACAGGCGTCTCGCAGCGGCTGCACAAAGTCACGGTTTAGCCGTGGTTTGGTTCGAAACAGGACGGAACGGGAGAAGGAGGACGGAGGGAAGGAGAGGTCGGATCTTACCGGACTCGACTGGGCGGCGCAGGCTCGCGGTGGCGACGACGGTCGAAGGCGGCGGTCGTCCTTTCGTCCGTCCAAGCAGAGAGAAACGGGCTGCGAAGAAGCGATGTGCAGTTGGCGAGGGTATACAGCGTAAGCGGCAATTAGGGTAGATTAAGAGGGAGGTAATTAGCGGATTAGATTAAGAGGGATTAGGGTTAGAATTAATTTAATATTTTTAATTAAGTTTTAAAATGGGCTTAGGAAAGTGGGCTGATGGTTGGCCCATGTATTAAACGGAACTCATAACCCGTTAATTGTTGTGCGGAAAATTTATATAATACGGAATTAAATTCCGTATTTATAAATTATAATTATTTTTATTTTACCAACGTAAAATTATTTTTGGTCATTTAATTTATCATTTTATGTGAATCTAGGTCACATAAAATGATAGAATTAAACTCGTTTTATTTTACCTATTTATTTATTGACGATGGTCTCATCGGACTTTGTTTAATTTTACTTTACCGGAAACTTAAAATTTTTGGTTATTACAAAATAGACATATATGGAGAGAGAGAGAGAGAGAGAGTAGAAATTTGAAAAACGCGGTAATTTTGACATAAAATGGCGCGTGGGTTAATTCCCCTCTCACTGTTTTAACAACAAAATTTTTGGGATATATTTACTTAATGAGTTTATGGAATGGGTACTCTTAATAAATAATAGTGGTAAAAGGCCTATCTAGACATTTTACCCAATGTTCAATAACAAATCAACACCAAAAGTTCTACAAAAATGAAATTCTTTATTTCAATTGTTCCAGATTTAACACCACATACATACTTATAAATCGCCTCATTATATATGATTAAAAAATACAAAATACCTAACATTTAGTAACAAAAGATTAACTATGCTAGTCATATGCTTGTTATTCAGATACAACAATTCCACTTGAGTGTATGTCTCCCACAACATCATTGATGACTTCTTGCAATTCTTTTTTTTTGAAAAAAGGAAAGCGGTTCGAAATATCAGACGCAATGTTGTCTAGTGAATCGAAAGGCTGAAAAAGATCGGCAGATGGACTAACCGTCACGAAGGACACAACAGAGAAGAAAATAAACACATGAAAATACATCAAAAAGACCTGAAAGCTAAAATATCTTCAGGGGAAAGAAGACTGATCCAATCAACAGGAAGCAACGAGCAACAACGTTCATCTTGAAGGAAGTACACAAGTATGGAGCCTGGGGAACAACTGTGGACACCTCAGATTTGGGCTGCAACAAAGCCGTCAAGAGTCGGTCACAAAACCACGTCCCCTTCTCGAGAAATTGCTCGAACCGCAACCAAATGACAACATCAAAACTGAGAAGAAGGTGCAGCAAAACACGGGTATCATGATATATAAATGTGTGTTACTTTTATGGTTAAAAGAGTCATGATTTATATGGAAAAAAAATTTTAGACATAGTTGGTTGAACACACAATAACTTGTACAAAGAACAACTACTGTTTTGATATTGTTCGAGTTTGTTTGAGAAATCTTTATTTCCTAAGGCAATAAATATTTGAGCCTTAACTCATGCGAAACTAAACTTTAGTAAACATTGTTGGTGTAATTAGTGTCGTTAAACAACGAGATTAGTGCCCTTAGGAATGTTATGGGTAAAAATGGGATCGAATCAACTTAAATAACTCATTTTGAGACTGAGCATTTAATTTTCATTGGTAATGGGCTCTTTATTTTATTTTTATTTTTTTCTTGAATCATAAATAATTGGTCTGAAGCATTGGTTGGGTTCAAGTCCTTGATTATCACTTATAAATTTTTTTAGTAAGCGTTAATTTAGTTTCGAGTTGGTTGTGTTCAACATTCTCAATTGTTAGTTGGACTGTCTTTGAGTAGAGATTCTCAATAGTCATTTGAACTACTTTTGAGTAGAGGGAAAATAACTCTTGTTTAAATTTAATTGTTTTGTAGTAGATCCAAATTTTAAGAATGTTGGTAACTTCACACATATGTTCAGGAATGCAAGAGATAGATCCCACCAGAGGGTCAATCAAGCAAACCCATAAGTAGTTAACTTGTAGGTTCTAAAATCGCAAGGTCACTGCGAAGATAGTATAAGTGTAACACCCCGAATTCTCAGAACTTGGGACATTACTGGTTAGGACCTCACAATGGGTCCCGACCTTAGTTGGACAACAATATTACTAGAATCTTGCAACAAGACACAAATAAGAAATACCGAAATTCATAAAAATATAATTGTAAAAGGATGAATGCAACGAAGTCTAACAACCTATCGTACTTAAACAACGGAAAAGACTAACTGTCTTAACAAAGGAAAAGACAACAAAGCAACAACCCAAACCCCCACTCTATGGAGTACGGAGACCCGGCTGACCACTACTTCCGGATCACTCAGCTGCTGTTCTAACCTGTTGTAAATCTAAAACCACAACAAAACAACCATTAGCTAGTTATCTAAACATTAGAAGCATAATAATAGCACACACACACATAAAATAATAAACACTCATCATGCTTTCAAACAATCCATTTATTATCTTCATTTAAGTCATTCGCTCTAATGATACTTATTTTGTGACACGAGGGATTCCCAAACCTCGCCTCCGCCCCCATGTACCCATCAGGAGTGGATCCGATGCATCTCACCGTGTACCTGTATGGTCTGGATATAGAGAACCTCACAGTCTCTTGGCAGAGCTGGGCAATGATGTCACGACCCGTTATACATACACTTGGGCCTTAACACATAATAACCACGGTCGTCCTAACAAGTTGTTATTTATTATAACACACATTGTACACACACAACCATTATCACCCAACTAATATCCAGAAACCAACTAAGTAAGTCGCAAGGACTTACCTTGATCAAAATCGTTTTCCCAAATCTCAACTCGGTCCGAACCCGTGGTAACTCAAACGCCTGTCAAATAAGGCATGTGGATCAAAATCACATCCAGATGTCCAACCTCATGCGAAGGAAATACGGAAAAAGCTCTCTTACGGTAAAAGACCATTTAACCCTTAGTGCCGAAAATTTTCAAAGTCAATCATTTAGTTCTAATATTTTCTTTTAGAACCTATGTCCATAATCTAGTTCTCATTGAAAAGTTTGGTAAGGATTTATAAGAGTTACCCAACATTTTTAGTTTACACAAAAGTCGTTACGGTTGGACTTTGGGTTCATCTACACGGCTTGGATAAGGAGATAAAATCCCGAAATAAATCCTAGCTCCTATATGATATACATACTAAACATAGGGGTAAAGATCTCACAAAAATACTTAACCACAACTCTCTCATAAATCTCCAAAGTTGAGACAAAAGCTGAAGTTTCTCATACTTAGTCAATTTTCCTATGCTGTAAAAACAGCCCAACTGTCTTACTTTAGGACCTCGTAAATCCCAATCCGACCGTTAACTTTCTCTCAAATTTTAACACAGTAAACTACGTATTTCAATCTATAACATATTAAAAATTCAACGGTGGGTGTTCATTCTAAGGTATCCAAAAACGGGTTCAAAGTTAGCAGTTTCAGCTCACAAAACTGAAATTTTCTTAAGAAGAGTAAGGTCCTAAGTTCGAGTCTCACTGTCAGCAGTCTCTCTTATTTACCATGGTCTGAAGGTCTCAAGTTCGAACCCCTCTTCAGTCTTCCTAACTCCAGCCTACACTACTCCCTTAACATACATTTGTTCAACATTTTCTAACCTACACCACTCTCATTCAGCACACAAAACAAACGTACATCCTAACAATACTATATGCAGAAGAGAGGTTTGCTTACTCGCTACAGGTCGGCAAGGAGGAAGACCCGGCGTTGGCTTCCGGAGCTGGCTGTAGAGGGGTTGCGGGCTGCTGCGTCGGACTGCTGTTGTGGAATGAGGTCTCACGGGTTGTTGCAAGGGCTGCTGCTGTGGAATGAGGTCTCACTGACTGTTGCAAGGGTTGCTGTTGTGGATTGCTGCTGTGGAATGAGGTCTCACGGCTGTTGCAAGGGCGGACGGTTACGGCGTACAAGAGTAAACGATAGAGGGTAAGGAGAAGGAAGGCACCAGCACCCTCACCTGTTGCATCGACTCCAGCAGCGTCCCGGCTTCCCTGTGGCAGACCGGTGGTGGACGGCTCAGCAGTCCGCCCCTATCTCGTGCCCATTGGAGATGTTCAACCGCCTGGAGTGCAGAATAGGTGGTTTTGGCGTCACTGCAGCAGGTCGAGCCGGGTCCGGCGTGGCCCTCTAGATTCCCGGCGCTTCTCCGACTCGGCGGTGTGGGCTGCGCAAAAAGACGGTGAGATGGGTGGCGTTTCCCTCAGTTGCAGTTGCCGAGAGCCGAACTTGTTGGTGCCGGTTGTGCAGAAGAACGAAGATGAGGTAAGTACGTGAGGTTAATTAGGGTTATGTCATTAGATTAGGTTAGGAAGGAGATTAGCTTAAAATTAGAATTAGGTTTAAGGTAAGTGTTGGGCCGGCTGGGTAATTTTAGTGTGCCTACTCCGATGGGCCTGCTCATCTAGTTAAAAATGAGCTCAACGAATAAATCGTTATTCACACTGAACCGCTCTTCGGTTTTTAAGAAGTGCGGAATTATTTACGGTTATATAAATTATCATTTTATGTGAATCAAGGTCACATAAAATGATAGAATTTATCATCGTTTTATATTATTTAAAAGGCTAAAATTTGCGGATCGGTATCCGGTTTGATCCGGTATTCAACGGAGTTTAAATTTTATTTTATTTTATTTTATTTTATTTTTCGGGTATTACATCAGTGCCCTCTTAAAAGAAGTTTCGTCCCGAAACTTAGAATAATGTATCTAATCAAACGACTTTCTTTGTATATATTGGTGTCATAAAAATTTTTGTTTTCTACCATGCAACTACTCAACCATCATACTCAGACACGTATCACATTAAAACATAACTACTCAATCCGATATAAGACATGAATGGTCAAACAACACAACATCCGAGTACTAACTCGTCGATACAAAAGTGACATCTAACCCCGCAAAGAACTCGGGATAATTACGTCTAATACTCTCCTCTATCTTCCAAGTGGCCTCATCGGCTCCTCTTCTAGATTACTGGATCCTCAACATCGGTATCTCCTTGGACCGCAGACGTTTAGTATTGTGTTCCAGGACAGCTACGGGGTACTCTACAAAAGTGTGGTCAGGCTCAACTCTCAGATCCTCATCTTTGATGACATGTCCCGGCCTAATATGTAGCCCCTTAACTATTACTTGTGAACTCTGGGTAGAAGTGTTTGGTTGATAAATAACCTCTCAATCTACTTTAGGATCTTAGAAGAATACATTCCTCAACTTACTTCTGAACACTTTTGATGACTCTAGCCAAAATATAAGAACTTGCTCTCGTCCACTGAATCTCCTTAATTTTAATCTTTCGGAAAAATCCCGACTATAATTGCTATAATAACGATCTTACACATATCCCGGCACTTTACTAAGTGCCTGATGTTATATGTAAGACAACTCGTTTGGTCTTGTCTTTCTAATACGACTTAATCGGATCGTCTCTCCGTAAATGAATTGTTATATGCCTTTGGTCAGGCTTTCTACTTGATATAACCCAAAGTACACTCCATGCGTACATTTGCATATAATCTATAAATCCTTAACTTGAGGCACAATGGACATAACATTGAGTTTTATGTTCTATGGGTTATGGGCCCACCATGCTTCCGCTGCGCTACTCTGATCAATCTATTGTCACCCATTAATCATAATGACGTCTTCCGTTAGTCATGATAATTTACCAACTCTTCGCATGTAATTTCTTTTCTAATAACGGCAAGATCCTGTTCAAACAAACCTTCTGTCTATAGATGATTTACTATAGTAAAGGGAGGACTTGTACTCTACCCGTGAGTACTGGTTGTCCGAAACCTCGAGATAAATTGTCCATATAGATCAAACTATGGTCTCTGACCCCCATACAGCTTCACAAATAGTCTAGATAACCCCTTAGTAACTTAACTCCCCGGTCACTTCTCCTTGGAAGGATTGGAACGTGTGTCTGTGGAACCTTTCGGAATTCACTTATGTCTTATCCAAAACTCAAGTTATTACTCGTTAGGACTACTCAATGTGGTGATCCTTTAACCATCCTTTTGACTTCCAACTGAGGAGTACATCACGTTGACTTACAAGTCATTACTCTAACCTATTTACCATCTTGACATGTAGTTTTCGGTTTAGCTCCCGATTCTTGAGGTGCGGTCACACGCTTACTTCAAAACACATCACAACAGTAATACTAACTACAGGATGGTTTGATGCTTGTCTTGTCACCTATTCTACTAGGCGACTAATCTTATTCATTTTCTTTGTCCGAATTGGTCTCTAACCGTTAGCTGATCATTACTACTCATTCAGTGTTGAAACTCCAGTCATCTTGCATTTTTGCAGAGATTTCATAGACGCATCCTCATCTCCACACGTTATTTAGATTTAGCCAGACTGCTTCTTTGATATATGACTTTTGTTGAACATCTCTTGATATCATTTGTATAGGAACATCACTTGTAGGTGACTTCTTCCGAAAATCCGATCTCCCGACTCACATCTTACTATGTAGTCCTATACTCCTGCCGCTTATCTTCTCTAAGTCTTCATACCCCTATGAGTACGCGGTTTCACAACTACTCACCCATCTACATATCACTGAGTTATCACGATTAAATTGAATTTGCATTGGAATACCACCATTTCTTCCTAAGCTCTTATATAAACACTTCTCGGTATCTATCTTACTGACGTGACATCGAATCCATATAACAACCTTTAGTCTTTCAATATTACTCTTTCTCATGTCTATTCAACCCAAAGTGTATACTCTACCTACAACTACCTCCCAACTCGACAAGACAAACCACCACGACACTAAGTCAAAAAAAAAAACTCTATGTTTGTGCCGCCTCTCTAACTCTAGTTTTTCCGTGTTACGTCTTTAGTCACAAAGGCTCCCTTTGAAACTCTCAGGGAGTCGGGCCCCATCATTCCTATTTATGTGGAATGTTAAAAACCCCCTGTCTTGATTGACGTAGGATATGGTCAAATTCACCAGTTTCTTCTTACTCTTCTAGTCCTTTTTACACATCCATCCTTATTGTGATCACTCTTTTCTTAGCCCGTAGGCAGGCAACTGCTCACAACCATTTCCTTTATCTCTTTAATGATCTAAGGAGTCATTTCCGACCGTCCAAATCTTCTCCTTAACTTCTTAACCTAAAGTTACTGGTTTGAACTCGTTCTATGTTACTATTAAGGTATTAGTACTTGTATCGTTTAAACTTCACCATTGTCACCGTTGATCTCTTGTAAAGATCCTCTATATACCAATCATTTTCTCTTATAATTCCACTGGTATTATCTTCCGACTAGTCCTCCATAGTCTCCCATATACGTAAATCCTCAGTTGTTACTAGATAGTCTATAGTTGATCTTCTACAAGATCATAGACTTACTTTTCTTCTATTTACCTCGATGTGGATATATTGGGTGAAAAGTTATTCATTCAAGTTTATCCGTGTATACACCTTTAGCTCCTTCCACGATCTATCCCTTTCTTTCTCTCTATTTGATCACTTTGCCCGAGTGCAGTTGTGTTACTCATATGTCAACTATAGCGGTTTATCAATTCTTCCCGATAGCTTGTAGACGCGTCTTTGTAAATCCTTGGATCTAAATTTCCATCCACTTGCGGTTTCTCTTGTATGAACCGTTGGTGTCGGTAACCGAGTCCCGTGTTAAGTGAGAGGTCATGTTGGACTCTTAAGTCTACCCAAATCATTCTCACTTACTTTTCCCCCTTCGTTGTTTTGTAACATTGCGTTTATGAAAATCCGTTATATCCGTTAAAGGCTTCTACCCTCTTTAATACATGTGTCGGGACTTCTTTCAAAATTTTCGTATCTTGAAGAAGTCAATATGTCTCCCTAGTTATGATATCTATCTTTCGGCCTTAAGCTCCATTGTAAATTTCCATCTTTGTACTCCTTTAGTCTTCCATATCTGGGTCAGAACCTTATTCTATGGACTCTCGTGCCTTCTAGAAAGTCACTTCACCTCCATGTTTATGAATTTTACCTTCCACTTTCTAGCAAACTGTAAGTTTTCATTGTGCGGCTCTTTGATTCTTCGTATTGGGATGGACAATGTATCTTATCTCAAGTCCTACTCTTATGATTGTCTCGGTTTCCCATCCTGATTGTAGTGGAAAGTAGCTTGTCGAAAGTGATCATATTCCGCTCTGCTTCTAGCTTCAAACTTTCACCTTCTATCCGTCGGTAAGCTTAGATTCAATACCTCTTGTCTGGATCGCTACTATACTTCACCTTGACTTTCATGCCCATGTGTTTTTCTGAAAATATCCGCTTTGTTTGTAACGTTGCTTTACACCACACTTGAAAGAACCAATGGGTTGTCTCTTCAAATTCGTATATTTGTCGGTCATCAAACGCTTTTCCGGAACTACTCTCATGTATTTTCTTCATTTGGTCCTATTGAGTTGACTCGGGGTTCCCTTCTTGTCTTCGTCATTGGTGTTGTCTTTTAGTCTTCACTTTTCCGTCTCGACGTTCCTTAACAAGTTTGAAGGAGTTGTCCGTCGTGCGTCTACCCTAATGCACATAAGATGTGCATATTAATTCTCACGTTGACACCCTTCAAAATCTACTTAGCTGTGTCAAAGGGGTGAGAACTCATTATGTTATCTCCGTTAAGGACATAACATAACTACAATTTCTACTAATCTTCGGCATATATTTATTTATACTACATATCTTTATAATCAACCTAATAAGTCCAATCTAAAGTAAAACCTAAAGTCCATACTAAGCATACTGAGATCCGCGGTAGTAGTGGTGGTCAGCCGTACTTTTCTATCCCCAACCAGTCTATGCATGCATTTGAAAATCAAAAGTCCTTTTTAAAACTCAGATCCCTTTTTGGGTTCTGCTTAAATACTTATTCGGTCTTTCAGAAGATTTCAAGTGTCATTGTTGCCAACCTAGAGCTCTGATACCATGTTGTAACACCCCGAATTCTCAGAACTTGGGACATTACTGGTTAGGACCTCACAATAGGTCCCGACCTCAGTTGGACAACAATATTACTAGGATCTTGCAACAAGACACAAATAAGAAATACCGAAATTCATAAAAATATAATTGTAAAAGGATGAATGCAACGAAGTCTAACAGCCTATCGTACTTAAACAACGGAAAAGACTAATTGTCTTAACAAAGGAAAAGACAACAAAGCAACAACCCAAACCCCCACTCTAAGGAGTACGAAGATCCGGCTGACCACTACTTCCGGATCACTCAGCTGCTGTTCTAACCTGCTGTAAATCTAAAACCACAACAAAACAACCATTATCTAGTTATCTAAACATTAGAAACATAATAATAGCACACACACACATAAAATAATAAACACTCATCATGCTTTGAAACAATCCATTTATTATCTTCATTTAAGTCATTCACTCTAATGATACTTATTTTGTGACACGAGGGATTCCCAAACCTCGCCTCCGCCCCCGTGTACCCATCAGGAGTGGATCCAATGCATCTCACCGTGTACCTGTATGGTCTGGGTATAGAGAACCTCACAGTCTCCTGGCAGAGCTGGGCAGTGATGTCACGGCCCGTTATACATACACTTGGGCCTTAACACATAATAACCACGGTCGTCCTAATAAGTTGTTATTTATTATAACACACATTGTACACACACAACCATTATCACCCAACTAATATCCAGAAACCAACTAAGTAAGTCGCAAGGACTTACCTTGATCAAAATCGTTTTCCCAAATCTCAACTCGGTCCGAACCCGTGGTAACTCAAACGCTTGTCAAATAAGGCATGTGGATCAAAATCACATCCAGATGTCCAACCTCATGCGAAGGAATTACGGAAAAAGCTCTCTTACGGTAAAAGACCATTTTACCCTTAGTGCCGAAAATTCTCAAAGTCAATCATTTAGTTCTAATATTTTCTTTTAGAACCTATGTCCATAATCTAGTTCTCATTGAAAAGTTTGGTAAGGATTTATAAGAGTTACCCAACATTTTTAGTTTACACAAAAGTCGTTACGGTTGGACTTTGGGTTCATCTACACGGCTTGGATAAGGAGATAAAATCCCAAAATAAATCCTAGCTCCTATATGATATACATACTAAACATAGGGGTAAAGATCTCACAAAAATACTTAACCACAACTCTCTCATAAATCTCCAAAGTTGAGATAAAAGCTGAAGTTTCTCATACTTAGTCAATTTTCCTATGTTGTAAAAACAGCCCAACTGTCTTACTTTAGGACCTCGTAAATCCCAATCCGACCGTTAACTTTCTCTCAAATTTTAACACAGTAAACTACGTATTTTAATCTACAACATATTAAAAATTCAACGGTGGGTGTTCATTCTAAGGTATCCAAAAACGGGTTCAAAGTTAGCAGTTTCAGCTCACAAAATTGAAATTTTCTTAAGAAGAGTAAGGTCCTAAGTTTGAGTCTCACTATCAGCAGTCTCTCTTATTTACCATGGTCTGAAGGTCTCAAGTTCGAACCCCTCTTCAGTCTTCCTAACTCCAGCCTACACTACTCCCTTAACATACATTTGTTCAACATTTTCTAACCTACACCACTCTCATTCAGCACACAAAACAAACGTACATCCTAACAATACTATATGCAGAAGAGAGGGTTGCTTACTCGCTACAGGTCGGCAAGGAGGAAGACCCGGCATTGGCTTCCGGCGCTGGCTGCAGAGGGGCTGCGGGCTGCTGCGTCGGACTGCTGTTGTGGAATGAGGTCTCACGGGTTGTTGCAAGGGCTGCTGCTGTGGATTGCTGCTGTGGAATGAGGTCTCACGGGCTGTTGCAAGGGTTGCTGCTGTGGATTGCTGCTGTGGAATGAGGTCTCACGGCTGTTGCAAGGGCGGACGGTTACGGCGTACAAGAGTAAACGATAGAGGGTAAGGAGAAGGAAGGCACCAGCACCCTCACCTGTTGCATCGACTCCAGCAGCGTCCCGGCTTCCCTGTGGCGGACCGGTGGTGGACGGCTCAGCAGTCCGCCCCTATCTCGTGCCCACTAGAGATGTTCAACCGCCTGGAGTGCAAAATAGGTGGTTTTGGCGTCACTACAGCAGGTCGAGCCGGGTCCGGCGTGGCCCTCTGAATTCCCGGCGCTTCTCCGACTCGGCGGTGTGGGCTGCGCAAAAAGACGGTGAGATGGGTGGCGTTTCCCTCAGTTGCAGTTGCCGAGAGCCGAACTTGTTGGTGCCGGTTGTGCAGAAGAACGAAGAAGAGGTAAGTACGTGAGGTTATTTAGGGTTATGTCATTAGATTAGTTTAAGAAGGAGATTAGGTTAAAATTAGAATTAGGTTTAAGGTAAGTGTTGGGCCGGCTGGGTAATTTTAGTGGGCCTACTCCGATGGGCCTGCTCATCTAGTTAAAAATGAGCTCAACGAATAAATCGTTATTCACACTGAACCGCTCTTCGGTTTTTAAGAAGTGCGGAATTATTTACGGTTATATAAATTATCATTTTATGTGAATCAAGGTCACATAAAATGATATAATTTATCATCGTTTTATATTATTTAAAAGGCTAAAAGTTTGCGGATCGGTATCCGGTTTGATCCGGTATTCAACGGAGTTTAAATTTTATTTTATTTTATTTTTCGGGTATTACAATAAGCTTAACATTTTGATGCAGATTTCTTCTATAGATCTTGCAAGATCCACTAGAGAATGCACAAAAACTAGTTCATGGCGGAGACAGGGGTACTAAGACACCTTTCATACAAAAAAAGGATCCACTGGTCCACTTCGAGCCAACGGAAACCATGGCTTCAACAGGAGAGGGGGCACCTAGAGAAAGCAACAGAGGGTAGTTGGAAACATAATAGGAATTTGAGGAAGAATACCCAAATCTTGAGAGGGTGGAGATTGAGTTTGGATCTGGGGACGACGGCACATAAAGCCTTCACTTGGTGCCAAAGATTGTTAGATCTCCTCGAGTAGCAGAGTCTTTGGACAAGAAGGGGCTTGAGTTTGGTTGTATCGCCGAGTACGGGGTCTTGGGTGGTAAGGGGGGTTGGTCGGCTTCAGAGTTGACGGAATTGGGGTTCATGGCCGGAAAAATGAGCACATATCCAATATGGAAGTGGAATAGAGATGTTAGCTGCTTGGTGGGTAGGCCTTTTGAAAGTCCGACGGCTAGGTTTTTTCCATGAAGAATAGAAGAAAACTAGTGGTTAGGGTTTTTTGTTGGAGGTTCTCTCCTCTCCTTTATGTAGTTCTTTGACTGTGAGTATCCCAGATTTATCCTTGTTTGTCTTCTTGAATATAACAACAATATCTTCCTGTACATATTTGGATCAATTACTTGAATATGAGAGTAAAACCTACAATCACAAAACCTGCCAAAAATAATCAGGAATTTGCAATTCAGTTCATCTGTTGCTTGATAAGCCTCACTTTTTCAACGACAATAATGAATGTAGCAAAATAATCGTGCCTAGAGCTTCTTCTATACTAATCCTAATTCGTGGATTCATAATAAGCAATACAGGGGTTACCATACGAAAAATGAAAAAGCAAAAAACCATGAATTTGCAAACCTAGATTCATCAACAGCCCGATCACCTCAATATTGTTAGAAGGGACACTGACTTTGAATCGTCTACACATTTCAACAATGCAAGAGTTAAACATTATAATCTCCATCATGATAAACAAACATTATTATGAAGGCAACATTGAGAAAGACTATATACCTGTAAACCTACAAAAAATGAAAAGGCAAATAAGGAATTAAAGGACGTGGAACTATGAAAGCATAAACTTCACACGCTAGTAGCTTAAATTACTTGCATTGCATCTTTGTCATGTACATTACAAAGTGCACATGATAAAGCTTCACATCCTTCTTGTGTACATTGTTCAACAAAGCTTAATCAAAATCTAATACGCAATAACACATAAAAATAAAAAGGAAAAAGGTTCAAAAACACTAAATTAAAACCTATTACGAACTAGAGTAGTTGGTTTTTCACGCATATCCATCTCATCACGACTCTTTATCCTCCCAATCCTCTAATTAACCTGCTCAATCCTGACGAGAATCAAAGTAACGAGTAAAAGAGTCGGTAAAGGGCTCTCCATTTTCAGATCCACAAATAAATGAGGGTTTCGGGGAGTAGAGGGTTTCTAGAGTAGAGGGCTTGGGGCGGAGAAGTACGATAAATGAGGAGATAGCTTTTTTTGGCTATTGGGGAGAGAGAGGTATGACGTAGCTGCATAGTATTTTAGAGCTTTCTCGGGGGTTTTAGATTATTTACATTTTCTAGGGAGGAAAATGAAAAAGTCCCAAGAGTTTAATTAATTTTTTCAAAAATTAAAACAATATTACTTTCATGGGAGTTTTGTTTATAAATCCCGAGCATCTTTAATTGTTATGGCATTTTTATCTAACACCCTAAAATTTATCCCAAGAAATTGATGTTTTGTACTAGTCTTTTGATTTTTGGATGTTTTCGGTTTGTGCAGATTTTAAGTGCAATTCGTTTTCACTGCTTCGATCCCTTTGTGAATCTCAATGTTTCTTGAAAGATGATGTTAATCCTCTTCCTCCATCCGTTTGTTGGTGATTCCTTGACGAGATTATTTCATAACTTTTTTCGTAGTTTACTAAGCATCTTTGTGACTCTAAGAATGTTTATGTCACTCATGTTTCGGTTTTTGCAATGTCCGAGTACATTTCGTTATTACTCCAACTTTGTTCTCTTAATTTCAAGCATATTCTACTTCTATTGAATAACATAATACGTATCGGGGCTTAAGTATATAATCTCACAAGCCTACTTACTACCGTTTGTTTGAAAAAAGATACAATCCTCATCTAGCTTGATTTTTTTATGGTCAAGTTTAGTATTTAGTTCATGGTTATTTTGAACTACATGTATTGAGTTACTACTAGAGTTTATGTTGTGTTTATTGACGGGGCAATTGGACCTTGTTTCATCATGTAACATAAGTTAGTTTAGACCGAATGTGATTAACAAAGTATTATGTGCATTATTCTAAGTCAACTCACTATATATATTTTGTTTGAGGTATATGCTGTTTTTCAAGCATATATTGTTTCAGATAAAATTTTTTAGAACAATTACGTTGTAAAGCTTATGGGGAAAAAGTCCTTTGTGTAGACAAATGCTCTTAGAGTTTTTAAAAAAATGTTTATTGATTTTAGAAAATGCTTATTGACTACTTAAGGCAAAACGAGAAGACTGGTTTCCGTTGGATTTTTTTGACATAAAAATTTGAAGAGAGGACGAATATGAACTGCAAGAAGGATACGTTAAATTACAATTACTTTAACAAGAGCAAGGTATGAAAATTGTGGTTGACCTTGAAATACGATGAGACTGCGTTAGGATGAGAGTATGAGACTATGAGAAACAATGCATTACGCGAATGCACTTTAGTGGGCATGAAAGTTGCAGGTATGGTGAAACAATATATTAGTTGAGTACATTTCCTTTATTTTCCTTTTGTATTGATACAATTTTCGTTTATGTTGGAATTATGTAGGAAAATGAAGAATATCGGATCTTTAAGAGAATAGATACCACCTGAGGTGGAGTCAATGATGAAACTCATTTTCCAAGGCACATCCACAACATGCTTACAATGTGTTGCTCATTCTATGGCCCATATGGCCAATACCTCAACCCTAAAAGTGTCAATGCCAATAGAGGATGAAGACTTAGAATATGATTTCATCGATGAATTGACTAGAAATTACACGGTTACAAAGCCAAACACAATTGTAAGTGGTTTCGTTTAAGTACAATCCTTAGATCTTGCCTACTTCACATGCGTAAAAGGGGAAAGTGTTATTGATACGATCCGGACTACAGATCCTGACATCAAATTTACCACAAATGACGATAACTTGCATTCATTAGGTTGTAGATCATGCATTTAGGATTAGTTTTTGCATAGTTTGACACGAGTTGTATACTTCATTACTAGGTTACGTTTTTAATATGGAAGTCTACACTCGTTTTATTTTCAAGAGTGTTTCGGTGTATGGTCGAGGCGTTAAGGATGGGTCGTAAAAGACTTGGTGCAAGGGACTCGTGATGGAGCGAGACCTTGGCCGAAGACTAGCAAGTAGATAGAGAAATTTACAAGGGGGGATCGTGTGCCAATGATCCGCTCGTGCAAGACATCTACACTTTCGTGCAAGCCCAAACACACGTTCATGTGGTAGAAAGCATGCAAATTTTGTCTACACACACATTCGTGCGCCCTTAGTTGAAGATCGTGCACTATGTAATTATTGCTCAATTTGTTTTTAAGACATTTGAGTTACCCTAACAGTTTCATTGGCTATATTAGTTGATGTGAGGTGTAGTGACACACACAAATCACATGTTACCGCAAGTGCACGATCGTATCAATGTAAGTATATAATGTTACACATCGGGTCAAACCCCAAGAGACTATGTATGTCCCGACTTCATCTCAAACTCAACCAATAAGGCAAAATAATGTGTAAAAGAAAGGGAAAAAGGGGTGATCAAGATGCTTGGGGTTTGGATACCAAGTATCAAGTGACAACGATCAAATACCAATAGAGAAGACCACTAGGAATTGGGGATATTCCTCCAAACCATAACTAGGCAAATGCATGATTATGTTGTGCTTTAATAAAAATAGGAGAGTTAGGTCATAAATACAAAGGTAGCATGGTATTAGGTATGCTTTGTCATGACATTTGACTTGCTTCAACTAATGAGTGGCAAATGGTGTTTTGTAACACCCCAATCTCTCAAAACTCGGGGGGGTTATCGGTTAGGACCTCACAATGGGTCCCGACCTTAGTTTGACAATAACTTTACTAGATCTTATAACAAGGCACAAATAAAGGAAAACCGAATATCAATAGAAATAGGATTTTAATGTTATGAATGCAACAAAAGACTACAACAAACAAAAGACTACAACCAACAAAAACTCTTAGAGACAAATTCTTTAAGAGCAATATACAATAGAAAGACAGACTAATAATTAACGACCCAATCCATCCTACTCAGTACAGAAACCCGGCTGACCATTACCTTTTGGATCACTTGGCATCAGCTCTAACCTGTAGTAAAACTAAACAACATAATAAACAATAGTTAACTGACTATCCAAAATTTAGAAGAATAATAATAGCATATACACACCTCATAAAAGAAACAATACACTCATCATGCTTTCACATAATTTCATTTATTATCTTAATTTAAGTCATCCACTTTACTAATACAACTTATTTTATGACACGAGGAATTATCAAACCTCTCCTTTGTCCCCATGTACCAACATGAATGAATCCGATACACCTCACCGTGTACTAACATGAATGAATCCGATGCACCTCATCGTGTACCTACATATTCTGGGTATAAAGAACCTCCCAACCTCATGTCTGAGATGTGAGTGATGTCACCGCCCGCTATAAATATACTTGGGCCATATAATAATAAGGGTCTTCCTAAGAAATTTATAATTATGAAACACATAAACACACACCACTATCATCATTCAACTAACAACTAGTAGTCAACTAAGAAAGCCCAAAGGACTTACCTAAATCAAACCACAATCATCGTTATCTCAACTCGGTCCGCAATCGCAAGAACTCAACCTCCTGATATAAAAGGAAAGTGGATCAATAATGTATCCCACTTTCTTAGAAGTCTCCAACTTCTAAGATACTCAGGTCTATCATATGAGAAGTTACCAAAATACCCTCATAAGGTTAAATGACTATTTTACCCCTAGTTCCAAAACCCAAAAAATTTTATCTCATAGTTCCAAGCTATCCTTTGGAACCCAAAATCAAAACTCAAAATAAAGGCTTATTAAGTTGGAAGAATTTTTCCAACTTCGTAACTTCCAAGAAACTCGCTAAGGATCCCACTTTGACTCAATATAAATCACTAGTACAAAACTCCAAAAATTCCAAATAAAATACCTAAACCTTCTATGCAAAGCACTCCACTCACTAAAAGAAACAAATATAAGAAAAGAACAAATACTAATCCTACACAAAAATTCCAAGTTGACTCCTCAACACAAGATCTCCCATACTTAGCCAAAAATTTGCATCTTTGCCAAACTGTCTAACTAGCCTACTTTGGAACTTTGTAAATCTAGATCCGACCGTTGGATCGATCCCAACTTTTGATACATCAAAGTGTGCATATCTATCGACCACATATCAAAATGTGAACGGTGAAAGATAAATATAAGGTATAATATAGGGTTAAAGTTGGCTGCTCACCCAACTTTTTGGACAACCAAAAAGGAAGATGTCCAAAGGCTTACAGTTCGAGTCCCACTGCCTACTCTTTTACTCCCTCTTCTTCTTTTTTTCTTTTTTTGAAAGGTTAATAGTAGCACCCGATTCGATCGACATTGCCGCTCTACGTCCGGGTAGGGTATAGGCATTGCCACTCTTCATGTACACAGTGAAGTGAAGGAAGGCAATGTTGATCTTAGCAACTGTAGACGCCTGCCATCCTTAGGTCTTCACCGGATCGCTACCACTTGGGGTCTTCTGAGGACGAAGCCAATGCGAATGGAGGTGTTCAACTTCCATAGGCGCGACGGAACCTGGGGCAAGGTCACATCTACAAGTTTAGTATGCCCCTGAATGAAGGAGAGAGATAGAGATAGGACTCACCCCAAGGCTAGCGTCGACACTGGAGACAGAGGCAAAGTTCTGGACTAGCTATAGCGAGGTCCCTTCGCAGCAAGGGAAGACTTGCTTAGCTATGGTCTGCGTGGACACGACCTGTTCTATGTGTCCTGTTGGAGAAATCACCCTTCTCAGGGACCTTGTGACCGATGAAGAAGTAAGGGAGTGAATCAACAATGTTTGACGGTGAGAAAGGTACACTGGAGTAAGGAATGAGAAGCATTACCTGCGCTACGGCCACCAGAAGAGAAGAAGACCACTCGTTCCTAAGTCTATCACCTACCTGCCACCGGTCTACTGGGAAGAGCTTCAACGTCTGACTTCTAGGGTTCACACTACATAAGAGCGGCTAGGTTAGGGCTCGAGAAAAGAGGTTGCGTGAAGAGGGAAGACTAAATTCAGAAGAGCTTCAACGTCTGACTTCTAGGATTGGATGTAGTTATGGGATTTTGTATGTTGTGGCTGGAATGGCAAGTGTGACGCCTTCTTCGAGTAGGCAGCAGGCGCTAGATCCATGGAGTGGGTAATGAGCTTGTTCAACAGCAAGGTGAAGAGTGGGCTGGCTATAAGCAAACAGAAGGCATGCACTTGGGTTGTACGTGAGTAACCAAGCAGCCCAGATGGCCTTGTCATGGGCTTGCCATGGCCTTGCCGTGACCTTGTCAAGTGCTTGTCAAATAGCATCATGGCCTTGTCACATGGGCCATATACTACTAGTCTTGTAAGAGTGGTTTAAGAAGTATTTTATATGATCCAACACATAAAATCATAGAAGTTGGTAAGAATCATTTTATGTGATTAACTCTCCACATAAAATGATAGAATTGCCAAAAGAAGGAATTATTGTGAACTTTTATCATTTTTTGTGTGCAATAAATTCACATAAAATGATAAGATTTATGTTGATAAAGTAAATAACGGAAAAAAAAGTTTCCGGGTATTACATGTTTGCTATTCACTCATTAGTTGATTAAGTTCTCTACAACTTAGAACTATATTGAATTATGCAAGCATCACATGGTGTTTTCTATTTGTCTACATAATACGATATAGCCTAAGTTGGATAATCACATTACAAATGTGCTAGCCATCCTTTCGGCTCTCGTTAGCATCATTCAAGCATCATAGACATCAAGCACTGCATAAGCATCTTCGAATTACTTATAGATCTGATTAAAGATGATCAAATCATCCAAACATTCATTCATACTTGAAATATACATTGGTTTAAGGGAATAATCTAGATTATGTCTAATCTAGCATCTGACATTCAAAATAAGATCAAGCAAGGATAACATCTAAATTAATTCGGAAACTCATATATGATACTAATCATGCATCTGATTCTTCATATTTTTGTGAGCACAACATAGATCTACATAAATCCTAGCATGATTTGGAGTTCTCACCCCAAATTATAGTAAGGTGACTACTCACTCATGACCGAAAATCCAAAATAACAATTGGCAGAAACAAATAGCATGGTGACAAACTAGATCTAAAATTGGGAATGTAGGAAAAATAATGGAGTGATTTGGACTTATCAATCCAAGTTATAGCCATAACATGATTGATAGTGGATCTAGAGAAGAGATTCAACGAAGAACACCAAGAACACCTTTAGATTTCCAAAAACCGTCAGCCTTGCTTACAAAGAGAGAATTATTTTGTGTCTTGGATTGTGATTTCGATTACAAGTATCCATGCCCTCTATTTATAGGGTAATTTGTGGTCCCTAATTATCGAATGATCCAATAATCTCACAACACATGTGTGACGTATTTACACGTGGTCCCCTTGGGCAAGTTGAAAATTGATCATTTGGTTGTCTTTGCTCGAGCTTGTTTGGGCACACAACCGAGTTTTTCCATTTCCATAGAGACTTACACCTTGCTCGAGTTTTGGTGCTTCTTTGCCCGAGTTGCCAACTTCACTCGAGGTAAGTGTAATTCTCCTCTAGAATTTCTTCTTTGCCCAAGTTTCTCCTTCTTCCTTGGTTGAGTTTGTGGTCACTCGACATATGTTGAATGAAGTGCTTCCTTTCCTGAGTGGACATTTCTTCCTTGGTCGAGTTTCTGGTCCTCTTTGCTCGAGTATCTGAGTGAACTTGACCTAGGTTGAGTTTGTGATCACTCGACCTAGTGTGCCCAAGTTGCAAGTTTGGTCCAAAATATCTCCAGGATCTTCCTTGTATTGACGGGAGGTTATTTCGGGGTCCAATGTACAAGATATGAATGTAGGTCGTACGACCTGGGCATTGGAGTCAAGTTTGTTGGGCTTGGCCCCACAAAATCAACATCTTGTCAACATCGTGATACTTCAGTAAAACTAGATTTTTTGTTGTTGTAGTTGGAACTAGAAACGAACGAGTATTACTTTCGAAGGTAATTCGAAGCTCTAAAACTTTTTCATTGGTATGAAAGTCCATATCGGTCGGCTTCTTGGAGTAAATCAACCTTCTTTGTACCTAATGCTCAAGCAATCTTCATCTTCTCTCTCAAATATCAATCATTTCCAATTTGTCTTTGACTTCTTTGACCTCAGGGAAATCCTTAGTATATATGAGACCATTCCCACTACATGTGCATCATTTATACTCCGCAAATATCTAGAATGCTTGCAATTACATAAACCAACATGTAGATCTCCAAAACACGAATATAAAGGAAATAGTCTAATATAATATGTTTATTAAGCTCAAAAAGGTGGATAATGGAATAAAATGATGATGGAAAAGACAATATTTAGAGTGTTATAAAGGATGAGGTTAGACATCCTCCCTATAAATAAGGTTACATTCAACCATTAGTTTTTGTTTCCAATTTTACACTCAACATACGGAAACCCAAATTTCTTGTGTCACAAAAGATTGAGCCGATTGGATCGAACTCCAATAGGGGTAAACCGATCGATTCAACCAAGTCTTCTAATTTATCTTTGGCCGTTCCCAACTTGTCTTGTTTTCTACAAATTCACTAAAAGAAGAGGTTTTGTAAGTATATCTTGTCGAATTCTTGTTACTTCAGGGCTTGAGGATCCCCGACTTGCATTGATGGTTCTATGATGTTTATGGTTGTTGTTATCCTTTGATTATATGTCTTATATCATATTTTATGGTAGCCCAATAATCTATCATCGCAAGATGTGAGTGTTGCACAAGGATGATTCTTGGTTCTATTTGTACTTTAAGGTGTTTGTTCGCAAGCTGCAATAGTAGCGTGAATTGGTACTTTAATTTTCTACAAGAGATGAGAGTTGCGTGAGAATGTTCACTTCTTAACATGAACATATAGAACTTTGGATATGACTATTTGGTACCCTATTTGATGATTGTTCACGGTTGGTTTGGTTTTTTCTACTTTTTAAAAAATCAAAAGTTGTTAGAAACTTTTGTGTTTTTTGTGAAAACATGAGTTGGTAAGTTAGTCAAGTGGTTCCGTGTAGATAATAGAATTGATCTTTTGCATCTACAAACTTACTTTTCTGAATTCGGCATCCTATTCGAAACATCTTGTGTTTATACTCCACAACAAAAATGGTAGGGTAGAGCGCAAACATTGTCATTTGCAAAATGTTGCCAAATTTCTTTTGTTTCAAGCGTGTCTTTATGTTGTCTATTGGGGAGAATATGTTCTTAAAACTAATTATTTGATCAATACGACACCATATGTTGTTCTTGGAAGAAATACACCACATTTTGCCTTATTTCACCAAGAGTTGAGTTACACACATATCAAGACATTTGAATGTCCTTGTTTTGTGTTTGTTGTTCCTCACAATACATACAAGATGGACCTGCCGGGTTGACGGGTCCGACCCGCCGGGTCAAGGGTCCGGGAAGGGTGACCCGGACTGTAACACCCCGAATTCTCAAAACTCGGAGTATTACTGGTTAGGACCTCACAATGGGTCCCGACCTCAGTTTGACAACAACATTACTAGGACCTTGCAACAAGACACAAATAAAGAAACCGAAATTCATAAAAACCATGTTTTTAGAGTAATGAATGCAACACTGTCTAGCAGCCTACAGTACTTAAACAAGAGAAAAGAACAACTGTCTTAACCAAAAGAAAGCAAAGACAAAACAACCCCAACCCCGCTCTAAGGAGTACGGAGACCCGGCTGACCACTACTTCCGGATCACTCAGCTACTGATCTAACCTGCGGTAAAACTAAAACAACAACAAGAGGAACCGTTAGCTAGTTATCTAAATATTAGTAGAATAATAGCAGCACAAACACACTCAGATAAACATAACCACTCAGCATGCTTTCAAACAAGTCCGTTGTATTATCTTGCTTTAATTTACTCATTCACTCTAATGATACTTATTTTGTGACACGAGGGATTCCCAAACCTCGCCTCCGCCCCCGTGTAACCATCAGGAATGGATCCGATGCACCTCACCTTGTACCTGTATGGTCTGGGTATAGAGAACCTCCTAGTCTCCTGTCAGAGCTGGGCAGTGATGTCACGGCCCGTTATACATACACTTGGGCCTTAAATGTAAAAACAGTCGTCCTAGCAAGTTATTATTATTAAATCAAGCAATAGCACACACCACTACTATCACTCAACTAACACTCAGAAACTGGCTAAGTAAGTCGCAAGGACTTACCTGAGTCAAAATACTTTCTAACACTCTTCAGATAGTCCGTACTCGATAACTCAAGCGCTTGTCAATGAAGGCACGTGTATCAATATCACATTTCTATGTCCAACCTCATGCGAAGGAATTACGGAAGAACGATTCTCATACGGTAAAAGACCGTTTTACCCTTAGTGTAGATAATTCTCTGGATCACTTCTTAACCTCTAATATTTCTTTTGGAACACCTTTCTAATCTATGGTTACTTCCCAAAATAGTTTACTAAGGTTATAAAAATTTATCTCGTCCACTCGTCGTCTGGAATCACATTACTTCATTTTCGGTTATTAACAATTCTTATATATATCTACATATCTATGTATATATAATTATATACTTTCGTGCATTTTAACATTCCCTCCAATTATATAACATCCGAAGTTCTTAGGTATTTAGATATACATATATAAATTCACATACTTTAATATTTCACCAACCCAAATTCGTAAGTATAATTTTATTTAATATAATATATATATATATATATATATATATATATATATATATATATATATATATATATATATATATATATTTAGGTACTCGGCATACGCTAGCTCCCGTTAACCTTTCGTGACTGAATATATATGTACTTATATGTATTCTATATATATATATATATATATATATTTCGATCCACTTATTCATACCCAACTCAGTACCCGTATATAATTATATACACATTTACGTCTCCTACACTTAACATTCTATACGTATATATATACTGCAGAGGACGATAATTTCTAAAACAATTCCTACCTACATACGTATTACAGTGGTAAGAATACATGTTCAGCATCAATTTCCTACACATGTACACATTACAGTGGAAATGAGGAGTGGAGGGGTCGGTTACCGGAGTAGCAGTCCGGCGAGGAGGTCCTAAGCAGCGCTAGCGTTCCGTTCCGGCGGCTGCGCTGGTGGCGACGTCCTGGGTACGGAGCAACAGTGAGGCGGAAGGTCTGCTGGTTCAGCGTAGCAGCCGCAACACGTTAGTCAAACCACCGGAAATTCGAAGGGGACGAAGGAGGAAGAGAGAGGCGGCGGCCGTACCTGGTTCCGGTGACTCTGGCGATCGTCCGGGAGGTCACGCGGTGGCGGCGGTCTGGCTGGAGGACGGGCAGGCGAGGCAGTGGTGGCTCCGGTGTAATACGAGGCGGAGCAGCGTCTTCTCCTCCTGCAGAAGCGGGACTGTTGAGTCTCGGACAGAGAAGAACGGAAGGAGGGAGGCCAGTACTCTTACCGGACTCGACGGAAAGCGGCGCAGGCTCGGCGGCGTTGGACGGTGGTTGGCAGCAGCGGCGACGGAGGCTCACAGGCGTGCCTCGCAGCGGCTGCGTGATGCCAAGGTTAGGCTGTTTGTTGCGAAACATAAAGGGAACGGAAGAGATAGACCGAGTCGGTGGCTCACCTGGGGGTCGCAACGGTGGCGGTTGTAGGGCCAGGGTCCGGCGGTTGCTGCGGAGCTGCAGGTGGAGACGGAGGATCACGTCCGGTTTCGATGCTGTTGCGGAATAGGGAAAAGAGAAGCGGCGGTGCAGATGAGGGAAGCGATAGGTTTAGGTTTAGATTAGGATTAACGTAATATTAGATTAGGGTTCAGATTAGTTTAATAAGTTGGGCTGGTGGGCTTGGTACTCAAAGCATTGGGCCCACTTTTGCTTCCTTAAAACGAGTTGAAACGAGGCCCGTTATTCGTACGGATCGGTAGGGCATTTGCGGAAATAAATACGGAATTAAATTCTGTATTAGGTAATTTATTATTTTATTTTAAAGATACGGAAATTATTTCCGGTTACAACGTTTCATCATTTTATGTGACTTAAAGTCACATAAAATGATAACGTTTAAACTCGTTTTATTTTATTTAATTATTTATGTACCCATTTATTTAAGATTGATGTTTCGGAAATCGGTTAAATTCAGGTTTAACGGAGTTTAAAAATTCCGGTTATTACATCAGTGCCCTCTTAAAAGAAGTTTCGTCCCGAAACTTAGAATAATTCTCTTAATCGCGCATTCCTTTGGTATATTAAAATTTTTTTCTGACATTTTCGTTGGCTACACACAACTGTTCAATCACCAAAAGTAGACAGGCATCACATAAAACGTAATCACTCAAAACAATATGAAAACCTGAAAGGTCAAACAACACAACATCCGAGTACTAACTCGTCAAACAGAAGTAACCTCTAACCCCGCAAAGAACTCGGGATAGTTACGTCTAACACTCTCCTCAGTCTCCCAAGTGGCCTCATCAGCTCCTCTCCTAGACCACTGGATCCTCAGCATAGGTATCTCCTTGGATCGCAGACGTTTGGTACTGCGTTCCAAGACAGCCACTGGGTACTCTACAAATGTATGGTTAGGCTCAACTGTCAGATCCTCATGGCTGATGACGTGTCTCGGATCCGGAATGTACTCTCTCAACTGAGATACATGAAAGACCGGATGGATACTCTCTAGTCTCGGCGGTAGTGCTAGTCGGTAGGCCACCTCCCCAACTCTCTCCAGGATCTCAAAAGGTCCGACATATCGGGGACTCAGCTTTCCCTTAATGCCGAAACGCCTGACTCCTCTCGTAGGTGATACTCTCAACCACACCTGAGCACCCACTCTAAACTCCAAAGGTCAACGCCTCTTGTCGGCGTAGGACTTCTGACGACTCTGGGCTGCTAACATTCGCTCTCGGACTAGGGCAATCCGAGCGATGTCCTCCTGTACCTGATCTGGAGCTACTCCATCAACTCTGCTAGGCTCATCCCAACATAAGGGTGTACGACATCTCCGCCCGTACAAAGCCTCATAAGGAGCCATCCCAATAGATGCGTGCCAGCTATTGTTATACGAAAACTCTACCAGTGGAAGATGATCTGGCCATACCTGTCCCCAATCAAGTACACACGCCCGAAGCATGTCCTCTAAGGTCTGAATGGTCCTCTCAGACTGCCCGTCTGTCTGTGGGTGATAGGCGGTAGTGAAGTGGAGACTCGTCCCCAAAGCAGTATGTACCTGCTGCCAAAATCTCGAGGTAAAACGTCCATCTCTGTCAAAGACGATAGTCCTCGGTACCCCATGGAGTCTCACAATGTGCTTGGTGAACTCCTCAGCCAGACGACTCACCGGCCACGTTTCCTTAATCGGAATGAAATGTGCGGTCTTCGTCAGGCGATCTACCACTACCCAAATAGCATCAAATCCTCTGCTGAGCCTCAAACCAGTGACAAAATCCATAGATATGTCCTCCCACTTCCACTGTGGTACTGGAAGTGGGTGGAGCTCTCCTCCAGACCTATTGTGCTCAATCTTGACCTGCTGGCAGGTCGCGCACTGAGCTACATATCGAGTCACATCGGGCTTCAAACCACCCCACCAGAAGGACCGTCTCACATCCTTGTACATCTTACTCGCTCCAGGATGTACTGAGTATGGGGTAGCATGAGCCTCACCTAGTATCATTTGTCTCAACTCACTGTCTGACGGTACACAAACGCGATCCTGACGCCTCATCACTCCATCTGCACCAATAGTAAACTGTGGGGCCTCATCTCGAGACATCCTGTCTCGGATCCTGATCAAGGTAGGGCAGGTCTCCTGCTTCTGTCGGATCTCATCCAACAAATCAGGAAATAACTCCATAGTAGACAACTAACCATCCGTATCGGGAAACTGAACCTCTATCTCCAACCAAGCCAAGTCCCTCTGCAACTGTGGCTGTACTGTCAACCGGGCTATCGCCCTCTCTCTAGGCGTCTTCCGGCTCAAAGCATCAGCTACCACATTCGCCTTTCCGGGGTGGTAAAGGATCTCAAGGTCGAAGTCCTTGATCAACTCTAACCACCGCCTCTGGCGGTTATTCAACTCCCTCTGAGTGAATATGTACTTCAGACTCTTGTGGTCTGTAAAGATCTGACATGTCGCTCCATAGAGATAGTGACGCCAGATCTTAAGAGCATGGACTACTGCAGCCAACTCTAGATCATGTGTGGGGTAGTTCTCCTCATATGTCTTCAACTGTCGAGACGCATAGGCTATGACCTTACCCCTCTGCATCAACACACACCCCAAGCCCAGCTTGGATGCATCGCTGTATACCACAAAGTCATCAATACCCTCAGGCTGTGCTAAAATTGGAGCGGACGTCAATCTCCTCTTCAGCTCCTCAAAACTCTGCTGACACGGCTCAGACCAGACAAATCGAGTGGTCTTCCTCAGAAGACAAGTAAGTGGCCGGGCAATCAAAGAGAACCCTTCCACAAACCGGCGGTAGTAACCTGCTAAACCTAGAAAGCTGCGAACCTCCTTAACATTCTTAGGAGGTTGCCAAGAAGATACTGACTCGATCTTCGCCGGATCGACCTTAATACCCTCAGCAGTCACCACGTGTCCTAAGAAAGCCACCTCTGACATCCAAAACTCACACTTGGATAGCTTAGCATACAGCTGGCTATCCTGTAGAATCTGCAGTACTGTCCTCAAGTGTCCGGCATGCTCCTCCCGACTCCTAGAGTAGACTAGGATGTCGTCAATGAAGACCACTACAAACTGGTCTAAGAAGTCAATGAATATCCCATTCATCAACTCCATGAACACCGCTGGTGCATTAGTGAGCCCGAATGGCATCACTACGAACTCATAATGACCATACCTAGTCCGGAATGCCGTCTTAGGTATGTCCTGATCTCTCACCCTCAACTGGTGGTAACCTGACCTCAAGTCTATCCTCGAGAACACGGACGCTCCATGCAACTGGTCCAACAGATCATCTATGCGTGGCAGTGGATACTTGTTCTTGATGGTTACTTTGTTCAGCTCTCTGTAGTCTATGCACAACCTCATCGATCCGTCCTTCTTCTTCACAAACAACACTGGCGCACCCCAAGGAGACACACTGGGGCGTATAAAACCCTTCTCTGCCAGCTCCTCTAACTGCTTCTTCAGCTCAAGCAGCTCTATAGGTGCCATATGGTACGGGGCCTTCGAGATAGGTCTCGTGCCCGGCTCCAAGTCAATGCTGAAATCAACGCTCCTCTGTGGGGGTAGCCCTGGCAGGTCGTCACTGAATACCTCTGCAAACTCGCATGCAACAGGTATATCCTCTACAGTCAGGCTCTTGCTTTCCTTCATGGCATAACACTAGAAGGCTTCGCAACCCTAGGCTATCAGTCTCGCTGCTCTCACTGCACTGATAACTGTGCCTGACTTTCCGAGGTCCCAACCTCGGAATATTACCCTATGGCCCTCCTCCGTGGCAACGGTCACTGTCCTCCTCCCAATGTCTAAGACTGCTCCGTGTTTCCTCATCCAGTCTATCCCTAAAATGACATCCTCATGAGCTAAGGGCATGACTAGAAAATTAACTAGCCAGTCTCGATCTCCCATGCGAACAGGACATCCAAAGATCTCTCTAGTCCCTCTTACCTTACTCCCATCAGGTAAGCCTATCCTAAAAGGTATCCCCTCTACAGTAGCTAAGGACAACCTATCTACGCATGCATCAGATATGAAGGAGTGGGTAGCACCCGTATCAAATAAAACTCGTACTAGTAAGTCATGAATCTGGATCGTACCTGTGGCAGTCGGTGCATCTGGCTGATCAGCATCTCTCAACTCAAACACTCGTGCCTGAGCTCCTCTAGTATCAGTCACACTACCACGTCCTCTGCCCCGACCTGATCCCTGCATAGAACTCTGTGGTGGTGTGTGTCCTGGAGCCCGGTAAGACTGCTGCTGACTAGGAGCTCTGTACTGCTGCTGCTGACTAGGAGCTCTGTACTGCTGCTGCTGACTAGGAGCTCTGTACTGCTGCGATCTCTGTACACTCCCTGATAAGCCTGCAGGAGAAGAACCCTGCTGAGATGGAGCCTTGCCCTGACGGCAGAAGGCAGCTCTATGTCCAATCTTACCGCACTGGAAGCAAGTCACTACTGGCTTCGTACAGTTTGATCGGATATGCCCATAGCTATTGCAGTTGTGGCACTGCAAGCCACCAGCTGAAGTCTGACCAGTAGTTGTATGACCCTGTCGCCCCTGAGTCTGTCCCCGTCCAAAAGCAGCTACTCCTGAACTACCACTAGCATAACCTGTCCTTTGCCGCTTATCCGGCCTGTCTGACTGAGCAACTCTCCTAGACACTGGTCTGTCTCTCTCATAAGCAGATGCTCTATCCTGATAGTCTGACAGAGTCTCACAGCGAAATCCTGCCAGATAGGAACGGGTACTCTCTCTCAATCTCCGAGAAAAGAGATAGACATGCTGCTCCTCAGGAGGTGCAGCTGGTCCAAGCAGTGTCAGTTCCTTCTGGAACTTCTTGATGGCAGCAGCGATCGGGACGTCCTCAAATCCAGCCTCAATGAAGTCCTGAAATTTCTCTCTCCTCAACGAAACAGGGCAGTATCTGTCTCTAACAATGCTCCTCATCTGCTCCCAACTGGTGACTCGACTACGCATGGTCCGCCACCAGGAATGAGCATCTCCAGTGAAGCAAGTCTGCACCAAGTCTACCTGCCGATCCTCTGGGCAGCGTATTGCCTCTAACGCAGTCTCTACCTGCCCAATCCAGTGCTCTACCTCCAATCCTATCTCTCCATTATATGAGGGGACCTTCTGAGAGTTGAAAGCCTTCAACCACTCATCTGGCCTTGGTGCTCTAGTCCCAGTAGGCGCTCTATCAGCCACAACTCTCCTCTTAGGTACAGCTGGCACCTGAGGCGCTTCCTGTGTCACCTGGACAGATCTAGCCGGTACTGGTGGTACCTGGGTAAGTCTCTCTGTCCTAGCAGCCTCCTCCCTACGCTCAACGTAGGCTCGGTACTCTCTGTACTCAGTCGCTCCAATGGAAACACGCCCTGACTCTGTCGAACGTGCTCTCTGTGCTCCAGACCTAGCAACGGTCTCATTCCTGACCTCAGGACCGACACTCTCAGCTACTTCCTCCACTCCAGCCTCTGGCATGATCACTGCTGGGGGATCCTCTCGTGGAGCTCGACCTCGACCTCGGGCTAGTGGGGGTCTACCTCCACGGCCGCGTCCTCTAACTGTAGGGGCCCTATCTCCCCTACCTGGTCCAGCTGGAGGGAGAGGTGGACGACCTCTGCCTCGACCAGTAGCTAGCGTAGCTCTAGTACGTGCCATCTGTGCAAGAATAAAAACTATAATTACTACTAGCTGAAAGTCCAAAAGTCTAACTACAGTAACCTAAAGTCCCACTAAGCATACTGAGATCCGCGGTAGTAGTGGTGGTCAGCCGTACTTTTCTATTCCCAACCAGACTATGCATGCATTTAAAACCAAAAATTTTCTTTTTAAAACTCAGATCCCTTTTCGGGTTCTGCTTAAAACTTATTCGGTCTTTCAGAAGATTTCAAGTGCCATTGTTGCCAACCTAGAGCTCTGATACCATGTTGTAACACCCCGAATTCTCAGAACTCGGAGTATTACTGGTTAGGACCTCACAATGGGTCCCGACCTCAGTTTGACAACAACATTACTAGGACCTTGCAACAAGACACAAATAAAGAAACCGAAATTCATAAAAACCATGTTTTTAGAGTAATGAATGCAACACTGTCTAGCAGCCTACAGTACTTAAACAAGAGAAAAGAACAACTGTCTTAACCAAAAGAAAGCAAAGACAAAACAACCCCAACCCCGCTCTAAGGAGTACGGAGACCCGGCTGACCACTACTTCCGGATCACTCAACTGCTGATCTAACCTGCGGTAAAACTAAAACAACAACAAGAGGAACCGTTAGCTAGTTATCTAAATATTAGTAGAATAATAGCAGCACAAACACACTCAGATAAACATAACCACTCAGCATGCTTTCAAACAAGTCCGTTGTATTATCTTGCTTTAATTTACTCATTCACTCTAATGATACTTATTTTGTGACACGAGGGATTCCCAAACCTCGCCTCCGCCCCCGTGTAACCATCAGGAATGGATCCGATGCACCTCACCTTGTACCTGTATGGTCTGGGTATAGAGAACCTCCCAGTCTCCTGTCAGAGCTGGGCAGTGATGTCACGGCCCGTTATACATACACTTGGGCCTTAAATGTAAAAACAGTCGTCCTAGCAAGTTATTATTATTAAATCAAGCAATAGCACACACCACTACTATCACTCAACTAACACTCAGAAACTGGCTAAGTAAGTCGCAAGGACTTACCTGAGTCAAAATACTTTCTAACACTCTTCAGATAGTCCGTACTCGATAACTCAAGCGCCTGTCAATGAAGGCACGTGTATCAATATCACATTTCTATGTCCAACCTCATGCGAAGGAATTACGGAAGAACGATTCTCATACGGTAAAAGACCGTTTTACCCTTAGTGTAGATAATTCTCTGGATCACTTCTTAACCTCTAATATTTCTTTTGGAACGCCTTTCTAATCTATGGTTACTTCCCAAAATAGTTTACTAAGGTTATAAAAATTTATCTCGTCCACTCGTCGTCTGGAATCACATTACTTCATTTTCGGTTATTAACAATTCTTATATATATCTACATATCTATGTATATATAATTATATACTTTCGTGCATTTTAACATTCCCTCCAATTATATAACATCCGAAGTTCTTAGGTATTTAGATATACATATATAAATTCACATACTTTAATATTTCACCAACCCAAATTCGTAAGTATAATTTTATTTAATAATATATATATATATATATATATATATATATATATATATATATATATATATATATATATATATATATATATATATATATATATATTTAGGTACTCGGCATACGCTAGCTCCCGTTAACCTTTCGTGACTGAATATATATGTACTTATATGTATTCTATATATATATATATATATATATATATATATATATATATATATATATATATATATTTCGATCGACTTATTCATACCCAACTCAGTACCCGTATATAATTATATACACATTTACGTCTCCTACACTTAACATTCTATACGTATATATATACTGCAGTGGACGATAATTTCTAAAACAATTCCTACCTACATACGTATTACAGTGGTAAGAATACATGTTCAGCATCAATTTCCTACACATGTACACATTATAGTGGAAATGAGGAGTGGAGGGGTCGGTTACCGGAGTAGCAGTCCGGCGAGGAGGTCCTAAGCAGCGCTAGCGTTCCGTTCCGGCGGCTGCGCTGGTGGCGACGTCCTGGGTACGGAGCAACAGTGAGGCGGAAGTCTGCTGGTTCAGCGTAGCAGCCGCAACACGTTAGTCAAACCACCGGAAATTCGAAGGGGACGAAGGAGGAAGAGAGAGGCGGCGGCCGTACCTGGTTCCGGTGACTCTGGCGATCGTCCGGGAGGTCACGCGGTGGCGGCGGTCTGGCTGGAGGACGGGCAGGCGAGGCAGTGGTGGCTCCGGTGTAATACGAGGCGGAGCAGCGTCTTCTCCTCCTGCAGAAGCGGGACTGTTGAGTCTCGGACAGAGAAGAACGGAAGGAGGGAGGCCAGTACTCTTACCGGACTCGACGGAAAGCGGCGCAGGCTCGGCGGCGTTGGACGGTGGTTGGCAGCAGCGGCGACGGAGGCTCACAGGCGTGCCTCGCAGCGGCTGCGTGATGCCAAGGTTAGGCTGTTTGTTGCGAAACAGAAAGGGAACGGAAGAGATAGACCGAGTCGGTGGCTCACCTGGGGGTCGCAGCGGTGGCGGTTGTAGGGCCAGGGTCCGGCGGTTGCTGCGGAGCTGCAGGTGGAGACGGAGGATCACGTCCGGTTTCGATTCTGTTGCGGAATAGGGAAAAGAGAAACGGCGGTGCAGATGAGGGAAGCGATAGGTTTAGGTTTAGATTAGGATTAACGTAATATTAGATTAGGGTTCAGATTAGTTTAATAAGTTGGGCTGGTGGGCTTGGTACTCAAAGCATTGGGCCCACTTTTGCTTCCTTAAAACGAGTTGAAACGAGGCCCGTTATTCGTACGGATCGGTAGGGCATTTGCGGAAATAAATACGGAATTAAATTCTGTATTAGGTAATTTATTATTTTATTTTAAAGATACGGAAATTATTTCCGGTTACAACGTTTCATCATTTTATGTGACTTAAAGTCACATAAAATGATAACGTTTAAACTCGTTTTATTTTATTTAATTATTTATGTACCCATTTATTTAAGATTGATGTTTCGGAAATCGGTTAAATTCAGGTTTAACGGAGTTTAAAAATTCCGGTTATTACACGGACCCGGACCCGTAAAATTGGCCGACCCGCCGGGTCACGGGTCAGACCCGGCGGGTCGGCGGTTGGCCACCTCAGCTTAAAAAAAAAAGAAATAATTGGACTTAAACTTAAAATAAATAAATAAAGAGAGGAGAAATGTTATTGTGTTTGAACTTAAATTAAAAAAAAAGGAAGGAATTGGGCTTGAATCGGAATCCCGGTTGCCTACGTATCCTCTCGGGGAGGAGGAATCAAAGCCCACATAGTTCTTACCTTTGTTTATATCCCCGATTGACCCTTACCTTAGTCGTCGGACTCTCCCGCCGATACATCCGATGGCGTTTGTTGTCGCTCGTCGTCATCTTCGTCGCCTTCCTCCGCCGAGAAGTTGTTTCTTTGTGTTCGCATTTCCGCTTTCCTCCAATCAGCTAGTAGGACTTGTGCCTCCAACGTCTCAGGCAACATGTTTGATCTCGTCGGATCGAGCACCTTTCTACTCCGGCTAAAGGTTTGCTAAACCGCTACCGTTGAGGCGGAACGGCGAGTATTTGTGCCGCGATCCTTGAGAGGGTAGGGAACCTCATTCTCTCCGGTCAGCTCTGTTCGCTCCAAATGGTGTGTGCAAGCTTTAAATTTATAACCCAAGATGTATGCTTAAAACAAGGATGCGAACCCGCAGTGTACGGGTCAATCGTAGTAAAAGCAAGAATTCCGGGGTGTCGATCTCAGGGACTTAGGTGGAACAAAGCAAGTACAGGTTGTCTATATTGCAACTAACCACAAAAGCGATTAAAGCAATCAAATATGATAAAAAGTCAATTAAGGAGATATGCAATTCTAGGGATTAAAGCATCTAGTTGTGGTTCCAACTCAAGATCTAAAGATAAGCGGACAAAGCTGAGATTTTTGCAAAGGGAAGGTGTTACTAAAGTGGAATAGATCACCGGGTAAGTCTCACTACTCACTAATCCCAAACTGTAACTCCTATTACCGGGTAAGTCTCAAGGAATTAAGGAAAAGAACTATAACCTCAAACCAACACACCAACTAAGGGAATAGAATCAACCTTTACCGGGTAAGTCTCAGGCTAACTCACAAAGATGGGATGAAGGCACACTCAAACCCCAATAAAGGATAAACCTTTATTACCTACACTTATGATCTTGGGTAAACAAACAAAGGAATTACCGGGTAAGTCTCATCCTAAGCTTGCATTGAACCAGGAAAGGTATAATAAGAATAGGATTTGGCAAACTCTAACACTTAACTCTCAGTTTCGGATCAGATAAGTCACCTCGGTCAGTCAAGTTCCACCCCGGCCGAGATGTTCATCTTCTGAGCAAGATGTTATAGGGTTAAGGATAAAGACTCGAGCTTTCAGGGTCCTACTGGAATTTAAGATTATTCTATCATTGTTTTTCCCATAACCTTCAGCCAATCACCCTAGAATCACACGAAGAAATTAGCCACTCATCATCATGAAAGAAATAATCAAATATACGGGAAGAGAATGAATATTTGAACACAAAAACCTTAAGAACAAGGCTTCAATAAGTGAATCAAATATCAAACAAATAAGCGTTCCTTGGATCACAATCCAACAAGACAATCAACAAAGAAAGGAATCTAAGAGAATCTTACAAAACCCTTCACAAAAGCTATAAAAGCTATCAACTTCCTTCCTTCAACCTTCCAAAAATTCCTCTTAACTATAGTTTCTTCAATCCCCAGCTATTATGATGGTAGCGGGTTGCTTGCGGCGATCCGAAGATGGTTGAATTGTGGAAAATCCAACCCTTTATATAGGAGAATTATCTTTCAAAGATAAGATATCTTAAAAAAATAGTTTCCTAATAAAGTATTTCTTATCTCCCAAAATAAATATCTTCCTAAAATATATGATCTTCCATCCAAAAATCCAGCCTAAAAATATAAGATCTCTCCTTCCAAAAATAAAAGATCTCAGCCAAGAATAAAATATATCTTGTCGCATCCAAGGTGTTCGTCTCGGTCGGGACGCTCCTCTGGATCACCTCGGTCGAGATGGTACTGTAGCTGACCGAGGTGGCTCTAAACTGAATTGAAATCTCTTAAATCTGGTCAAAAGTAAATCTTTAATCCATTCCATGCTTCCTGGATTCTTCCTTAAGCCCTTGAATGTAGCTTAAATGACTCCTTAGCTCCTTTAGCTCCATTTTGATGCAAAACTTGTCATTTTACCTACAATTACAACGAAACTTGGTGTAGACCTCGATTTCCGCAAAGGTAGATGAAATGACAATATAATCACATAATATACATCTAAACATGTAGATTATTGAAGATAAAACCTCTAAACAGGTCCCAAAATATAGACTATAATTCATGCTATCAAAATACCCCACACTTGTCCCTTGCTTGCCCCCAAGCAAGTTCCAAATCTTAGATACAAGATAGAATGGATTATAAGTTATAAAGATCAATGAAAATTATTTCAAAACATTTTTTGTGGTGTGCTCGAATCATAGATCACTCTAAGAGAATGATTCATGGAATTTAAAATCAAAACATGCTCAAAATATTTTATAAATATAAAAAAGTTGTTCATCTTTGCATAAAATCATAGAATGCATAATAAATCATAATTATCGAAATTAATCATGTATAATTCAGTTTAAACCACCAAGTCAATCAACAAGCTTGATGTCTCAAGGGCTTTTCAAGAGAAGGTCAAGAAACGCGTGAGGGTGGGATGTATATAGGGAATGTGGTGCTAGAATCCGGGAAAAGGGATCTTATTTCACTTCCTTTGAACTTCAACATCTTCCACCAATAAGCTTTGCTTATTTTACTTTTTTTACTTTTTGGGATGCATGGACAGAGGTGCACAATAATCGAAGCCTAGGAAATCAGCAATCATCAATTTTTCGAGATGCCTCAAACCCTTGATGCACATACCATGACCCGTTAGGAATATCGCTCAATCTGACTTTGGCAAGACACAAACACCCGGCTATATGAATGGTGCCAAGTTACTCATCATCATGATTGACTTCCCCAAACCTATATGTTTCTTTCTAACTTTCAGTCAATCTCAACTTTTCTTTCACTTGCTTTTCATTTGCTTGCTTCCAAATTTCCGGATAGGTAAAGGGAGGAAAATATGTATATGAGGGGCTAAGCATGATCAAGAAGAAGAAGAGAAGAGAGTGAAATGCCTTGATCATTCCAGGAAGATCGTGAGAGAACTCATCATGTGGTGTCAACCCTTCAAATTTAACATAATTTGGATAAAAACAAAGTATTAAACATGCCAAAATTTCAAACAAAGCATTTAACAACTTAAACATATTATAGAACCTTTTAAACATATAAAGATTTCAAAACCAGTCAATAAACAAAATCATCACTGAGGTCATATCCAGATAAGAAGCACAAAAATCGTTTTGAAAACTGTCTCAGTTAAGCCACCTCGGTCGAGATGTTCTAAGTCAACCGAGGTACTGTACCTCGATTGGTCAGAGTCACATCGGCCGATGTCAAAAAAAAATTTTCAAACCAGTTTTTGACGTTTTTCTCAATCAAATAGCCTGTATGCATGCATGTAATCTCAGATAAACACATAGAGCAAGATAAAACGATAAATATCCATCAAGAGTCATACAAGCGTACACATAAGTCAAATAATACATCCACATACCCCATACTTGGGACACATTGTCCCAATGGGTCAAATAAGTCTGAAAAGTAGAGTACTCACCGGACACAAGTTGAGCTGCATAATAAATAAGAAACAGCTCCCAAATAAGACCGTCTCGGTTGGCGAAGAACATCTCGGTCGAGGTCCTGTGACTGCACCCGAGATGTGTCTCAGTCAAGCTCCGTTTTCTAACATTAGTCCTTCCATGTAGCTCTTGAGTTGTAATTCCTTCTTAGAGAGTACCTGGTTTCTGTCTAGGAGGACGCAAAAACAAAGCAAAGCAAACTATCTAAAACTAAGCTAGAAAAGGGACAAGAAAGCAATACCTTGGGTTGCCTCCCAAGAAGCGCTTGGTTTAAGGTCGCTAGCTGGACCTTTCTCCATGGATTTACTCAATGTACCTCAAACACCTTGGAGTGCTCATCACATCCATCATAAAACTCTTCCAAGAAGGTTCCGGTTCCTAACTTCACCGGCAAATGGTAAGATCTCCCACGTACAAGCTTGTACGGTTTGATTCTCACCGGAATCCTACCGGTCTTCCTATGCTTCCATGGGACATAACTCAGTCCTTTGTCCCATCCATTCCTTGATCAGGAAATAATCTTCTCGAGAATCCACTTAGCTCCCCCTTCTCCATCTTGGGGATAGTACAAGGTCTTTGTCACGTGAGTGACCCCATACTTGAACAAATAACTTCGTTGCCTTAGCATTAAAGCGCTCGTGAACTCCACTCCTTTCACTCCAAGGAGCATTTACTTTCAGCAAATTCAAGGGTGGTTTCATCTTGATCTTGGGAGGTTCTTTCGGAAGAGACCTCCAAGTCTTCGGTGCATCCCTGAAAAAATCCAGAACTTTAAAGGGAGTAGGAGTAAGTACCTTATAAAGTTCTTCAAATAGCGGGACAAGTTTCATATTAGGTTGATAATCCACACATAAAATCTCTCCCAACTCAGCTGATCTTTCTTCCACCTCGGCCACAATCTTAGTAATTTGGCCAAAGTTCTCTGCATCTTCCACTTTCAGTTCTACAGATTCTTCTTCCATCTCGGCCGATCTCTCTTCCACCTCGGCCGATCTCTCTTTCACCTCGGCCGAAGTCTCAACAGTTGGATCGAGATCTTCCACATCTTCCTCTTCCTCAAAAGCTTCAGAAGAAACTTCCGATTCGATTGGAAGAATGCTTGAAACTTGCAGTACTTCCTTATGCTCCTCTTTTGGCTTAGCATAGGATAAGGTGCTTTCCTTGAGCTCCTCCAACTTCTTCATCATCTTCTCCAATTTTGATTCAAGCGAATCTTCAAGAGGTTGCTCATAAATCATTCTAGGGACATTCATCTCATCCCATATCGCAAGCTCCTTATGACCTTTTCTCTTTCCCTTTCATTGTTAAACCAATAAAAGGAGTATTTTTCTTCCAAGTATTCATAATGGTCCGCCCTACCACTTTGTCTTGCTATCCAGGCTGAATCAAATGTAGTCATCGGATATCCTGAAAACTACAAAACTCATAGGACAAATGGTTAATAGCAACAAGGGCAATAGCCCCGAAAGACAACCGCAACCGGCTCGGTCTAGACCAAGTCCCCGGCAACGGCGCAAAAAACTTGTTCGCTCCAAATGGTGTGTGCAAGCTTTAAATTTATAATCCAAAATGTATGCTTAAAACAAGGATGCGAACCCGCAGTGTACGGGTCAATCGTAGTAAAAGCAAGAATTCCGGGGTGTCGATCTTAGGGACTTAGGTGGAACAAAGCAAGTATAGGTTGTCTATATTGCAACTAACCACAAAAGCAATTAAAGCAATCAAATATGATAAAAATTCAATTAAGGAGATATGTAATTCTAGGGATTAAAGCATCTAGTTGTGGTTCCAACTCAAGATCTAAAGATAAGCGGACAAAGCTGAGATTTTTGCAAAGGGAAGGTGTTACTAAAGTGGAATAGATCACCGGGTAAGTCTCACTACTCACTAATCCCAAACCGTAACTCCTATTACCGGGTAAGTCTCAAGGAATTAAGGAAAAGAACTATAACCTCAAACCAACACACCAACTAAGGGAATAGAATCAACCTTTACCGGGTAAGTCTCAGGCTAACTCACAAAGATGGGATGAAGGCACACTCAAACCCCAATAAAGGATAAACCTTTATTACCTACACTTATGATCTTGGGTAAACAAACAAAGGAATTACCGGGTAAGTCTCATCCTAAGCTTGCATTGAACCAGGAAAGGTATAATAAGAATAGGATTTGGCAAACTCTAACACTTAACTCTCAGTTTCGGATCAGATAAGTCACCTCAGCCAGTCAAGTTTCACCCCGGCCGAGATGTTCATCGACTAAGCGAGATGTTCTAGGGTTAAGGATAAAGACTCGAGCTTTCAGGGTCCTACTGGAATTTAAGATTATTCTATCATTGTTTTTCCCATAACCTTCAGCCAATCACCCTAGAATCACACGAAGAAATTACTCACTCATCATCATGAAAGCAATAATCAAATATACGGGAAGAGAATGAATATTTGAACACAAAAACCTTAAGAACAAGGCTTCAATAATTGAATCAAATATCAAACAAATAAGCGTTCCTTGGATCACAATCCAACAAGACAATCAACAAAGAAGGGAATCTAAGAGAATCTTACAAAACCCTTCACAAAAGCTATAAAAGCTATCAACTTCCTTCCTTCAACCTTCCAAAAATTCCTCTTAACTATAGTTTCTTCAATCCCCAGCTGTTATGATGGTAGCGGGTTGCTTGCGGCGATCCGAAGATGGTTGAATTGTGAAAAATTCAACCCTTTATATAGGAGAATTATCTTTCAAAGATAAGATATCTTAAAAAGATAATTTCCTAATAAAGTATTTCTTATCTCCCAAAATAAATATCTTCCTAAAATATATGATCTTCCATCCAGAAATTCAGCCTAAAAATATAAGATCTCTCCTTCCAAAAATAAAAGATCTCAGCCAAGAATAAAATATATCTCGCCGCGTCCAAGGTGTTCGCCTCGGTCGGGACGCTCCTCTGGATCACCTCGGTTGAGATGGTACTGTAGCTGACCGAGGTGGCTCTAAATTGAATTGAAATCTCTTAAATCTGGTCCAAAGTAAATCTTTAATCCATTTCCATGCTTCCTGGATTCTTCCTTAAGCCCCTGAATGTAGCTTCAATGACTCCTTAGCTCCATTAGCTCCATTTTGATGCAAAACGTGCCATTTTACCTACGATTACAACGAAACTTGGTGTAGACCTCGATTCCCGCAAAGGTAGATAAAATGACAATATAATCACATAATATACATCCAAACATGCAGATTATTGAAGATAAAACGTCTAAACAGGTCCCAAAATATAGACTATAATTCATGCTATCAGGCTCCACCATTCTAATATGCTGAAATCCTCTTCTTCTTCATCATTGGCAAACTCAAAAGAAATGGTTAGATATTCGTCAAGTTCTGAATGGGAACTCGACGTGGTTTTTGCCCTTTTCGTGCCAAACAAATCTCTAGCAATTGATTTAAATTTAGATGAAGTTGAAGATGAAGGACAAGGAGGGGGTTGAGAAGATTGACCTTGATCGGAAACACGATATTGAACCAATAATTCATCAAATAATTTTCTAACTCTAGCAATTATGGTAGAAACATGACAATCGGAATTTTGTTGTAATTCTAAAAATTCATAATAACTTTCTAAAAATTGTTTTAAACCATCTATTTTACGTCTAGGATCTAACACAAATGCAACAAGAAAAACATCGGGAATAATTGTATAATAATCTAACCATTTAGTTCGCATTGAATAAATAGCTTGTGAAATATTATCAATTAAAAGACCTTGTTGAAGTGCAAATGCAATATTAATTGCTACATAACAAAATATGTTTGAAGTTGGTGTATAAACATTACTAAAAGTGTTAGTAGCATCATAAAAATATTTTAAAACCTCCATTACATCTCTTGCTAAAACCCAAGATTCACCGAAAACAAAATCACCGTCAATATGTTGTGCGGCAAAACCACTTACAAGATCTTGATATTCATATGATTCGGAAATCATTTTGTAAGTAGAGTTCCATCTTGTACAAACATCTTTTGGAAATTTTTTAGGATAAACGTTATTTTGTTTACAATATGCATACCATTTAGTACGTATACTTTTTTTAGACCAAAGTTCATGAAGAATTTTTCGAATAGGTTGTACTAAATCTCCAACGTATGCTAAACCTTCTTGAACACACAAGTTTACAATATGAGCGGCACACCTAATGTAAAAAAATTTACCTCCAATCGTCGGCTTACAATAGTTGGTTAAATCTCTAATGGAAGCCGTGTTAGCGGAGGCGTTGTCAAAACCGATTGAAAAAACTCGTGAAAGTAATCTATATTCTTCCAAAACATCTGCAATTAAACGGGCAATGTTTTGGGCGGTGTGTTGTTCGTTGAAAACTCGTAATGCTAAAAATCTTTTGTTTAAAATCCAAAATTTATCAACAAAATGACAAGTAATACCCATATATGAATTTTTTTGAAAACCGTCGGTCCAAATATCACTACAAATAGAAACTTGAATATCACCGTTTTCCATAAAATATTTAATCAATTCTTCTTTACGAATTCTATATTTATGCATCATTTTTCTTGTAGCGGTTTGGCGAGAAATCGGTTTATATGCGGGTTGAGCATGATTTTGCATCCAATCATTAAAACCAACATTTTGTGCAAAACTAAATGCCAAAGAATCTATGGCTAACATTTCCGAAAATGCATCCATAGAAGAAGAATGATCATATGTAAATAGAGAAGGAGCTTGGCTAGAGGTAGATGCGTACCTGGTAAGTTGTGTTTGCCCTCGTGCCAATCCCATTTTTTCGGGGTGCTTGTTCCGAATATGCCTCTTGTAGTTCCCGTAGCCTTCTCCCTTTTTGTGCTTGTATTGTGCCCAAAAAAAATTGCATTTGACATAGTAAACTCCGTTGGCATCGGGAGCACCTTTTGTAAACCAAAATCGGAAGACTACCGCCGTTAGTTGAGTGTTGTTCAATGGCGGCTCCTCCTGCTCCTCCGGAAATTGGGTCTCAGATTCTTGGGTGTTGGGGAAAGGAGGTGATTCCATGTTGATATCCTCCTCCTCGAGGATCTCGTGATCTCCACTTAATAAGCTCCGCCTTAAATCCGAACCGGTTGGAGGACCGTTAACGGAATGACGTCCTCGGCTAACACCTCCGCCGGATGAAGGACCGACACCGCTAACGGAACGTCTTCCTCGGCTAGACATTTTTTTTTCAATAATAGAATGTAGTATTAAGAGTAACAAAATAAGAGAATGAGAATATGAGATTAGGAGAGTAATTGAATGTAAGAGTTGGAAATTATAGAGAGATTGAGAGAGTGAATAGATGATTGAATGAGAATTGGTGTGAGATGAAATGAATTGGGTTTGGGGTATTTATAGAAATGAATTGGGTTTGGGGTCTCATGACCCTTACCCGTACCCGCAACCCGGAGGAACCCGTGCCCGCCGGATCGGTGACCTGCCGGGTCACGGGTGACCCGTGGACATGCTTAGCTCATAGTAAAAAGTATTTGTTCTTCGGATACCTTTTTAGGAAGAGGGGGCAACAAGTGTTTTCAGGAATATATATATATATATATATATATATATATATATATAGGGTGTGGTTCCCATGAGAACACCCCTAACGTGAGAACATGAGAACAATCGTACACTGTTGGATGTGAGTACTAAGGGTTGAGATTTAAAGTAGATATCAAAAGTAATAATAACTACGAATAATAATAATTAGGAATCCAACAATAACTACGAATAATCCACTCAACCAACAATAACTACGAATAATACATTAAACGATATGACACATTCGTAACAAAACTAATAATAATTACAAATATGTTCTCATGTTCTCACGTTAGGGGGTGTTCTCATAGGATCTATATTCTATATATATATATATATATATATATATATATATATATATATATATCATTTCTACACCTCCGGTGGAGTTTTTGCACAAGAATCCCATTCTTTTGTTGAGACGCTGATACGCCCTTGGATGGCGATGTCATCCGTACCTCCGGCTTGATATGCCCTTGGCTACCACTATTAAATTGAAGACTTTCCCATTATATTTATTTGAATAATATCTTATATTCTTAATAATTTGAGGAGATATTCTCATGAATATTTTCCTTTAAGAAGGCATTGAATGCTTGACATTTCTTGGAAGATTCCATCAAATTCCTTCTTTACTGTCTAGAATATTTGCTTTTAATTCCGTATTTAAGTCTTAGGATTTGCCACCAACATCTCCTATATAAAGGATGCTTTGGATCATTTGTAAGGCATGCCTAATTTGAATCAAGTATATTGAGAAGTATTTCCTCCTACTTGGTTCGGACATCACCTCCTCTTCCACCCTCTTAAAGTTCTATCTTGGATCTAGTCTTTGATCCAAGCCTTTCGTACTCTAGGATCCTTTTTAAGGGTCAACTCTATCTACTCCACTTCATGGATGATTCGATCATTCTGGATCGGATTGACCGTACGCTTCCGCATCCATCTCAAATATTCCGCAAACTCATTTTCAACATCTAATCCATCCGCACATAAGAAAACGGAGTAGTTGAAGTTCAAGATCGATCTGCACTTTGTCCTTGAACTTATCCAAAGACTACATCATTGATATCAGAGGAACGGATTGCGGTTAAGTTTCTTTACTTATTTTTTTCTCCATCGTGTTCTTCGTGCTCTCCCCCGTTTATCATCGTGCGTCATAAATTCATCATGTTCTATGACGATGATGACCCGTTTGATTTGTATGGAGAATGGTAGCCTTCTCCTCAAGAGCTAAAGCTAAAAGCGTCACACACTAACGGTATCAACAAAGCCGTTGGCGTTCCCATGTTGATGTCGATGAGTGATTGCCGCCTCCTCCATATCCACCAAGGCCCAAACAAACCATTGATGGGCGCCGACGGTACCTCCACAACCGACGTTGTGCCTATCATGAAGTCGAGGATTTGTTGCTTCCCCCATACCCACCAAATCACAAACAAGGGTCTTGAATGCCTCCTGATTACCAACGACAGGCCTATCATGATGATGCATATATTTCTCCCCGACATAAAGTCTATCCGAAAGATGACTATGTTGTGCCCCGAACAACGCATGTTGCCCCGGAACATCGTGTGGCCAATGTAATGAAAAAAGAGTTATTCTAAGGCGTGAGCTGAATGATTTGAAGGAACAAATGCGGGCTTTGACGGCTTTCGCACAACGCCAAACGACAACCAAAAGAACGCCAAGCCGTGCTCATGATACCCCGACATAAACCGCTTCTAGCGAAGGACTCCAACTGGTGACACAACCTAAGTGTGAATTTATTGTTAGCCTATTATATATTTATATGATGATGGTAAAGTAAAAGGCAAAGACGAGGGCGATGTCATCATTGAAGGTTGTGCCCCGGCACTTCCACTTTACCTTGTCAACCCGTTCTATGATGAGTCTTTCGAAGAAGACAAGGAAGAAACCGTCATCGGCATATTTGAATCCATCCTTGACAAAGACGGAGATGTCAACCCCGCCACCGGCACCATAATATTGATGGACAACAAATTTGAGCCGCCCGATCCGAGGTTTGTCTTTGTTATGTCAAATTTCTTACCACCCGGCTTGCTCTCCTATCTGTATAGGATGTCATCAGCGTTCACCATCAAGGCCCTTGAGGGCTTGGTAAACAAACTTACCGACGACACCATCTACATGTACCACAAGGTTGAGCCGCCCGATCCAAAGTTTGTTTTATTGATATATTCGTGTGTTTACCAACCGGGTTGCCACCCATGCAAGGCTTTGTTCAGAAGTTCCAAGAGTACCGGTGCAATCAACCGCCATCAACCATTACCGTTGCTCATTCCCATTCCTTGACGGAATATTTGACAAGCTCAGCGGCACTGTTATTTTGAATGACTACAAGTCCAAGCCTCCTAATTCCTACAGTGTGCACCATCTAGCCACGGTGAAACGGGGGACGTTTCACAGCCAAGAGGAGGAGAATGATACGCCCCTGGATGGCGATACCATCCGTACCTCCGGCTTGATATGCCCTTGGCTACCACTATCAAATTGAAGACCCATTATATTTATTTGAGTAATATCTTATATTCTTAATAATTAAAGGAGATATTCTTGTGAATATCTTCCTTTAAGAAGGCATTGAATGCTTGAGACATTTCTTGGAAGATTCCATCAAATCCCTTCTTTACTGTCTAGAATATTTACTTTTAATTCCGTATTTAAGTCTTAGGATTTGCCACCATCCTCTCCTATATAAAGGATGCTTTGACTCATTTGTAAGGCATGCCTAATTTGAATCAAGTATATTGAGAAGTATTTCCTCCTACATTGTTTGGGCATCACCTCCTCTTCCACCCTCTTAAAGTTCTATCTTGGATCTAGTCTTTGATTCAAGCATTTCGTACTCGAGGATCCTTTTTTAGGGTCAACTCTATCTACTCTACTTCGTGGATGATTCGATCTTTCTGGATCGGATTGCCGTACGCTTCCGCATCCATCTCAAATATTCCGCAAACTCATTTTCAACATCTAATCCATCTGCACATAACAAAATAGATTAGTTGAAGTTCAAGCTTGATTTAGATCCACACTTTGTCCTTGAACGTACCCAAGGACTACATCAGACTCCCAATGATTCGAATTGGAGGCTTTTCCTGAGCTTGATGCTTTGGAACAAAATGACCCTTGGAAGTTAGTTTCTCTACCTCGTAATTAGAAACCTATTGTATACAAATGGTTTATTTGAATTGATTAAAAATCCGATGGCATACTCGATCGACACGAGGCTAGGTTGGCCGTTCTTGGTAACACGCAAGTAGAAGGAAATGATTATCACGAGACGTTTGCATTAGTTACAAACATGAGATATGTTCGGTTGTTTCTTTTTGTTGCCATACTCAATGGTTAGCATCTTCATCCGATGAACATTTATAATGCCTTCCTTCATGGTGACCTTGATGGAAAAATCTATACGCATCTCTCTCTTGGTTTTTCTACTTCTAGTGACCTAGCTTGTACGTCGTCTCTAGAAGTCTCTATAAGGACTTTGTCAAGCTCCCCAAAAATTGGTTTGTCAAGTTAGCTTCTCTCTTACCAAGTTTGGCTAGTATATGTAGATTATTCTCTATTTTTTTACAATACAAAGTTGATTTATGTCCTTGTATGTGTTGATATTTTGATTATGGTTGGAAATGGTTGTGAGTATATTGAGAAGTTTACAAAGTATTTGCATACCTTAGTTTTTTATTATAAAAGAAATGTGTATTCTGAAATACCTCTTAGGCATTGAGATTCTTACGGTGTTAATGGTCTCTTTTTTTCATTTTTGTAGTCAATAAAAGCATGCACTTGAGATATTATTTGAAGTCGGTAGCCTATTGAGTTCCCGATGCCTAAAATCATGATATTGCCTTGTCAGTAGGGTCGAAATTCTATGAATTAGAGAAATATCATCGCATGATGTACATAGCTGTTATTGATTTTAATTGAGTTATTCCACTCATAACCTTTCTTAATTCATGCAAGCTCTTAAATATGACCAATGGCAGACTACCTTATTTGTTCTTCAGTACATTAAGGCTCATCCGGATCAAGGGCTTGTCTTATATAGGGAGATTTCTCTACAACTCTATTCATATTGTGATTTTGATTGGGCTTCTTGTCCCATCACTCGTCACTTCTTGGATGGTGATTATGACTTTCTTGATAAGTCACCCATTTCTTGGAAGACAAAAAAAAGAAACCAATTGTTTCTCGCTTGTTTGTTGAAGTTGAGTACCGCTCCATGGTTGCTACTTGTCATGAGCTTTTTTGGATCAAGTCATTACTTTGATACCTTCACTATCTTTATCAATCTCCTATGTAGTTATTTTGTGACAATCAAGAAACATTACATATCTTTGTCAATCCGGTCTTCCATGAACGCACCAAACATTTTGAGATAGATTATCACTTCATTTGGGATTTGTTCTCCTCTTTGACTATTGTTGTCTCCCATGCTCACACTTCAAAGCAACCCATGGATGTACTGACAAAGGCTCTCGGCCGTTAAAATTTCTCTTTTCTCCTTTATAAGTTGAGCATTTGTGATTTACATGCTCCAACTTGAGGGGATTATAATTAAGAGTTTAAATATTTACTTTTTATGTAATTAGTAACCTTACTTAATTAGTTTTTTTTTATGTAGTTAGTCTAAGAGTTTTTTAGTTTGTCCAACGTCATAAGAATGTATATATATTTTATAACTTTTCTAATGAGCATGCCATAAATAATTTCCACCTATTTGATGTTTCTTTGACTTCCCATCAAAGATTTGATCTTGGTTTCCTATTCATTTGCTTTAGTTGTGTTTAATAGGGATATAATATGAGTCGAACGAGCCAAATATTATTATGTTCAAGCCCAGCTAGTTTATAAATAAGATGAGCCCAAACTGAGTCTAATTTTTTATAGAGATTTAAAATGTGTTGATATTTTGGCTCGTTTAAAAGGTGAACGATCTCGAGCCAATATTTTTTTAGAGTCGAGCCCGAGTAATTTGACCAATATAGTGTTATTCTAGCCAAATGAGCCGGGCTTTCGCCAAACAAGTCGAGCTTTGACATACTCAAGTTCAGCTTGTTTACATATAAGTTGAGCCTAAATTTTAACCGCTTTTTAAAATATTTTCTTATATATTTCATTTAAGGAAAAGTGAACAAGTTCAAGCAAAATCTTTTTTTTTTTTAAATCGAATCAAAATAGCTAGTCTCATATAACAATCCTATTGTTTAAGATAAAATCTGGACGTGAGATACATGATTATAAGAAGATAGAAGAGTTACCGGATCATGGGTTGAGCTATAGGAAATTTTAATTTGTTGTCCATGCTTTGTAAGGAAAAAAAAAGTTGTAATCTTAAAGTAAGTATTGTGTATGGATATACTTCTATTTTTTTTAAGAAGGTTTATTGGTATGATTTTCATGAAAGTTAATCTTTTTTAAGTTTGAGTCATTTTAACTTGGCTTTTAACAATAGTATTTTAGATAATTAATTAATTATGAATAAATTGAGACACCGACTATTTAAATCATATATTTTAACTAAAATTTTATTCTATAATTTTAATCAAATATTATACTTCAAGAACCACATTAAAAATTATTCTATAATTTTTATCAAATAAATGGAGTTGTTGTGAACTTGGGTGGTGCTTCCGTGTTGGAAGCAGAAATGCGGGGAGTTGTGTATGGTCTAGATCTTGCATGGTGTGATGGCTATAGGAGGGTTTCGGTGGAGCTTGATTTGATGCTTGCTGTTGATCTGATTAAGAAAGGGGCTTGTTCTTCACACCCCTTCTACAGCCTGGTGATACGTTGACAAGGCTTCTTCGTCCGAGATTGAGTTATAGATCTTGGTGATGTGTTCAGGGAAGAAAATAGAGTGTCTATTGCACCTGCTAATTTAGCTTTCAGCTCCTCCCAGGAGTGTGCATGCTATTAGTTTTGGACGATTGTCGAGGAGTTAGCCTCCCTCGCATGTCTTGTTGGAGTAGTGCACTCCTTTTTACGGAAAAATAAAAAAAAACAAACAAACTTAGTGTTAACAATTCATAGCCTTCAATAAGAGGGAAAAACCTCTCTACTGTACACAAGTGAGGAAACCCCTCATCCTTGAAAAACCGAAGGTGTTCCACCCTTCTCAGATCTCAACATAACCAACAAGTTTTAATAAAACGAACACCATCTTCTCATTCAAATCATACTCTAAACAAGAGGAAACCCCTCATATGCTATTTCGAATCGAAGAGGTAAAATAACTCTGGATTCAAAGTGTAATTTATGGCTATGGTAAGAGGTACAACCTATAACCAGATCTGTCTTCGATCAACAAGCACAACAGCATAATACACCTATCTCAGGGTTACCACCAGTACAAAAATCCCCCCAAAGCAATAGGGCTCTCCTCCTCTTCGCCGCCACCGAGAGCCGTCTCTTTCACACCGATTTCGTCTCAACCGACGCTTCTACTGCCTAAGTAGAACTCGTGGTCGCAGTTCTTCTACAAGGAAGAAGCTTGTTTTGTGCTCGATTTTGGATTCATCTCGTTTATGTTTTTGTTTTTTGGATCCGATTGTCGGATGCTTGTCCTGCCTTTGATCTAGATCACACTGTTAAGAAACAACACAAGGATTAAACCTTAATCAGGAAGAGGTTACCCCTTCAGTTTATACGTCCTCGGTTTCTTCCGGAAATCCCGGATCTTCACCGAGCAATCCCTATCTCCTTCGGCTTCTCTATGCTTTAAACCAAAGCAATCCGACTTGTGTTCTTCAATGGGTTTCTTCTCGGATCTGCCTCATCAACAAGCTCTCTTAAACAGTAAGGAGTCCAAGTGGAGAAGATGACGGCTCCTGCTAGGTTTTCAACGGATCTCCAGCATTTGCAAATTGCAATGCCCTTTCTAAACCTATTTGCTGCTTTCATTGGGCCTTTGGGCCCATGGTTTAATCTCCTTATATTTATTGCTAACCAAAGCAGAAATAAAATAAAAAAAAAAAATTAATTAAACAAAAACAACATTAAATGTTGTTAAAACAAAGTTTAACAATTATTACAAGTCTAACGACACCGATCTTTTCGGAGAAACTATATCTACTATACGTTTTAGTTTGTTCTTCAAAAGAACATAATTGATAAATACAAGTAAATTAATTAAGATTTAAAGGCTTTATGCTTTAACAAAGCCCAAAATAATCACTCCCGACAACATAAATTAACTATTTATGAACTATCATCTCCCTTCAAGTCATCTTTCTTTTATCATCCAAGTTCTACACATTTGTCCATCAAGATATCCGTGCTCTGCAATCTCGTCTTCTGAGGTTTGATGCAGTTATTTCCAGGCGGTTTCGTGCGTTTGTCGAGAAGGAAGCGTGGATTTGTGATCGACTCCTGACGGCTCTATTACAGCCCAAATCTGAGGTGTATACAGTTGTTCCCCAGGCTTCCTCCCTGTGTACTTCCTTCGAAGATGAACGTTTATGCTCGTTGCCATCTGCTGGTTGCATCATCCTGCTTTCCCTTGAAGACTTTTTTTTGCTTTCGGTTTTATTTTGATGTATTTTTGTGTATTTCTTTTCTCCTTTGTTTGTTGTCCTTCATGACGGTTAGACCGTCTGCCGATTTTTTCGGCCTTTCGACCCACTAGACGGCGCGCCGTCTAATGGTTTCGAACCGCTTTCCATTTTCAAAAAAAAAAAAAAAAAAAAATAGCCTTCAATTAATTGATGCAATCCTCATATTTAGAACAAATAAATCCATTCATTGTCCATGTTTGTGCCCACCACACCCACCACCAGCGAGGAGCCAAAAGTGATTAATCACAAAACAATTTCCTAATCTAGATTCTGAACCTCCAAAGCAATTTATAATTCATCCATATTTATAAATAAAATACTTAATAAATTGAAAACTGATTAAATTCATTAAAAAAAATTCAAATGAAAAGATATCATCCACAATTTCTCAATATTCGTTTATAAATATATTAGCAAGATTGTTATTTTTGTAAAACAAAAAGTTATTTTAAGGTTACAAAAAGCTGTAATGCACACGCGTCAAATTTTCACAAGTTGATAGTGTTTCGCGTAATTTGTAAAATAAAAAGACTCCAAATTTATGGATGGAAATTTTTTGGCCAGGGAAATGTATATGGAGTACTTTATATAAAATAGAAGATATATGGAAAGAAAAAGACAAGCTGTAGCGAGAGGATTGGAATGAATGCATGAATGAGATAAAATCGGCCAAAAATGAGTTTGGTAGCACTTCCAAGTTCCAATCACACCATTACCAATTTTCTCTCCATCATCGAACCTCTCCCATGGCGATCGCTCCCCAGCTCTGTCGTTTTCCCGCCTATAAAGACGTCTCTCTGCCAGAAACCTACAGCCGAATCGCCGCTTTCCGTTGCCGGAAGCAGGTTTCCGTAGTCCGTTGTGCCGCTGGTGAGTCTTCATCTTCCCCTTCCTCCGTCTCAGCGTCCTCCAATGATTCGGAATTCGACGCCAAGGTGTTCCGTCACAACCTTACCAGGAGCAAGAATTACAATCGGAAGGGGTTTGGCCACAAGGAGGAGACACATAAGCTCATGAATCGGGAGTATACTAGTAAGTCTCTACCAGTTCGTATTTAAAATTGATTCGTCCAAATTTAGTTTCATAGATTAATAGATTGATTATCTTATTAAGCTGCCTAACCACGCGGCTGTTTCAAGTGGAACTCAGCCTTCGTTTCACCTTGCGCGTGGTTTTGAACTTCAATTATTTTGCTCGTCAAAGTTCCACGAGTTTTTAAAATGCAAGCTGAGATTTCTCATGCTTGAGTTTGCCGACGGAAGTTTGCTATGCTGCTTTACATTACGTGTCACATGATATTTGGCAGAAGTCTTTCTGGTGATCAATTTGGAGTAAATCAAAAGAAGTACTTCGTTAAAAGCTGATACATCAAGGCTAATCTAAAAAAGAAATTTCCTATCACCCGATTCAATATTTTTTGCTGATCTCTTTTCTTGACGATACCTGATTTTTTATTGAATGAATTTACAGGTGATGTGATAAAGACTTTAAAGGAAAACGGGAATGAGTATACATGGGGAAATGTTACTGTTAAACTGGCAGAAGCCTATGGATTCTGTTGGGGTGTGGACAGGGCAGTCCAGATTGCATATGAAGCCAGACAGCAGTTCCCCACTGAGAGGCTGTGGATAACCAATGAGATTATTCATAATCCTACTGTTAACAAGGTTAACAAGGCTCTACTTCCCACTTTTTTAAAAATATGTAGGATATGCTCAGACAAGCTTTATACTTTTGTGTATAGTAGCATTCAACTTCACAAAATGCTATTTTGACTGATATAAATTTGATCACTAATCACTATGAAGTTCAACTTGGAGCAACACTATCCTGTTATGTGTAGTAACTGTCTGTAATGAAATTTCTCTACGAACACTAGTAAGGTGGAAGAAAGTCTGTCATCCTCAAGTAAAAGAAACGTAGATATAAAATCCAATATAATTATAGTGAGCTATATAACTGGAGGGAGTCAAATTGCTTATAGACGTTCATTTAGATTGCTTAGTCAGTTAGTCTGATGCTGTAATATTGCTCTTTTGGTTTTGTTGCTTTTTTTTTTTGGAGGTTTTCATAGTCTTATAAATGTGTAGCTGTTTGTACCATTGCATTCATGTTTGATTGGGGAGTTCTTTTCATCCATGAATTAAATATAATCTGTATGCAACTGCGTTGTACTGAAGACTACTTTTTTGTCTCAGAGGTTGGAAGATATGGGAGTCCAGTATGTACCACTGGATGATGGAAAGAAACAATTTGATGTTGTTGACAAAAATGATGTTGTAATTTTGCCTGCTTTTGGTGCTGGAGTTGATGAATTGTTGACTTTGAGTAACAAGAACGTACAGATAGTGGATACAACTTGTCCTTGGGTGATCAAGGTTTCTCAGAATGTTTTTTATACCACTATATTGTTCTCCTATTTCCTCATTTCTTATAAGCTAGCACCTTGGTTCTTTTACATTTCTGTATCTCGCTAATCTTGTTTCATGACCATGAATATGCTTAGGTGTGGAACGTTGTTGAGAAGCACAAGAAAGGGGAGTATACTTCAATAATCCATGGGAAGTATTCACATGAGGAGACTGTTGCCACCGCATCGTTTGCAGGGAAGTATATAATTGTAAAGGATATGAAAGAGGTATGTTTCTACTAACTTTTGAAGTCACCTTCTGTGATGCATTTTATCTCAGTCATGGACAACAATATTAATCTCTTAATTGTATCTAAACTTTATTAGGCTACTTATGTGTGTGATTACATTCTTGGGGGAACACTAGATGGATCTAGCTCAACACGGGAGGCTTTCATGGAGGTAAAAGTTCATTTGTTTGTCTAAAACAATTTGTAAGTTTTCAGCTTTGACAATTCTTTTTGACAAATATACTTTTGTTTTCAGAAATTTAAAAATGCTGTCTCAGATGGGTTTGACCCAGACAAAGATCTTGAAAAACTTGGAATAGCAAATCAGACTACTATGCTTAAAGGAGAGACAGAGGAGATTGGTTAGTTTTTGTGCAGAATTGTTGTCTCCTATGAACTTACTTCCTTATGAATTTGATTTTGTAATAGTTGCATGGTTCATCCTCTGGATATTGACAGGGAAATTAGTGGAGAGAACTTTGATGCGCAAGTATGGTGTTCAGAACATCAATGAACACTTCAATAGCTTCAACACGATTTGTGATGCCACTCAAGTATTTTTCTTCTCCATAAGCCACTTGTTATATGATAATTATTGCTTATGTGGGCATTGTATTTTGTTTTATGTTTGGTACCTTCAATACTCTCTTCAACCTGGATTCTTTTTTCTTCCCTAAACAGGAGCGCCAAGATGCAATGTATAAGTTGGTAGATGAGAAACTGGACCTTATATTGGTTGTTGGAGGTTGGAATTCTAGCAACACCTCTCACTTACAAGAGATTGCAGAGGAGCGTGGGATTCCTTCTTATTGGATTGACAGTGAGCAGAGAATAGGTCCTGGAAACAAAATAGCTTACAAGTTGAATGTAAGCACCGTTTCTATAATTCTATATCAGTGAAGTCTTATTATCTTATCTAAATTTCATATAAGTTTCGGCATCATTGTTATTATTCTCATAAGTTGCTGATATATACCTGGATCCTGGTTGGTTTGATTGCAGCATGGGGAGCTTGTTGAGAAAGAAAATTGGTTACCTGAGGGCCCAATCACCATAGGAGTCACATCTGGTGCTTCTACCCCAGACAAGGTAATAATCTCTTGAATCCATTTTAATTTGACATAGCTTTTTTCATATTGTGCCTTGGTGTTCAAGTGATAAGATCACCATTTGCATGCTGTAATAATAACTTGAAAGCAAATACTCTGGTGATAACTATTCGTCTAAAGATTGGGTATTTGGGTGTATAATGGATATCATGCTAAGTAACAGGCAAATCTCCATGAACAAAATCTGTGGTAATAATTACACAAGTGAATAGTTTGAAATATTTTATGTTTTTATTACTATCCTTTATGAATCTTCCCCTACAGAGATTTGTTCATGTGTGTTGATATTTGCACAATGTAGCACAGTTGTATATTCCAAGGGAAGTGTGTGGTTATATGATCTTTAGTAGAATGTGTTGTGTATCCCTGACCTGCTCAGATGCGTTAGTTGGTTTGGCCATCACTAATTTGTGGTGTGCTATCTTTCCAGGCTGTTGAAGATGCCCTCATAAAGATATTCGACCTGAAGCGGGAAGAAGCTTTGCAGCTTGCTTAAGTTTTTACCGAAAACGTTTGTAGTAGTATAGACGAAGATCCGTTGTCGTGTAATTGGCGAGGTGTTACTGTTATAGCCATTCTGGTTAGTATTGTAGCATCTAATAAGAGGTTATATGTTATTATTATATATGGACATGAAATCAAATGATCAAGAAATCATCTTTCCAAAATCTCTGTCCTGTAACGGTGGTTGCAAAAAGGATAAAGAAGCATAGCAAGAACACCATTGTAGGTGAAGTGAAGCCAGTTTGTTTTTATGATGCCTCAAATGGTCAAGTTCATCATACTCAGTCGTCCTCAAATGGTACAAGAAATTGCCAAATTTCAAATAGGGCTGCACTGTCTTCTCTTTCTTTTTGTATACGATCGAGTTAGGGCTTGAAGAAAGAGAAGAAACAAGGAAAGAGGTCCAAGAAAGTTATGGCAGGAATGGGGATGACCGAGTATGATGAATATGACAATTTTAGGCTTTCGGGAAACATATCACAAATCCGCTGCGGCAGCCTGCAATATAGGAGTCCGGATCCTCTATTGCCACTTTCTCGTATGTGCCCCTTTGCTTCTCATATGTCCCATTGTCCCTAACATAATACTTATAAACACATAACTATGGGATCCCACCAAAAAAAAAAAACACATAACATGGGAGTAAGACCGTCTCCAATCCATAAACCTTTTTTTTATGGGAGGAATTTCGTTAAAAAAAATGAAAGACCCAAGAATGAATATCTATACAAAGAAAATATATATACTAGTATATAATATACTTATTTTCTCCTACATTCGGGTTTTCTAATTTTATTGATTTTATTTTAATACAGAGAAACTCTAGAAAATAAAGATATCACGAGATAAGTTTTAATCCGATTCATAAATTAAGTATAAAAATAATTTTTAATAAATTTAATATTAACTTTGTGTAATTTTCTCATCTTCCCAAATTTTCAATGAAGGGCCAACAAGATTCTCGATATTTATAAAAAAAAAGATGTTTTTTTTATGTAAAGAGTAAAGCAAGACGACCCCTTAAAAAGTAGAGAATTTTAATTTCTTACATATTATTATTTGTAATACGGGTTTGTTATTTATTTAAACAATTTCAGTTATTTATGATTCGATCTGAATGTGTCTTCTATTTGCACCACACATGCGCCTCCATGCACGCTGAGAATGCGCCCCATTAACTAGGGTTGTGCATACGGCCTGGACCGGACAACGGTCTATCCGGACCAGTCCGAACCGGCGGACCGTAAATTGGCGACACCTTGGACTGTAGACCGGATCGGTACCGGTCCGGTTCCGGGTTGGACCGGCTTGCTACGTACAATGTGCAATTTTGAATGTATCAGACCGGACCGGACCCAAAATATCGCTTTTAATTTGAAAAAAGAAACTTTCACCAATGGCATAATAAAATCTAAACAATTCAAATATTGTCCACATTCAAAAAAATCAGAAACCAACAATTAACCATATCTTTCCAGACTTTCCTTCATGAGATTGTCAAAAACCAACAATCCGATCCGGACCGGATTTTTTCATTTACGGTCCAACCCCGGTTACGGTTTAATATGGTCCAAAACCGAACCCGAACGATAACCCTGGTTTTCAAAAAAATATGGACCGTAGACCAAACCGTTATCGGTCCGGTCCGGTTTTCCGGTTTGATTTTGTACAACCCTACCATTAACTTCCAAATCACATCCGAAAAAGCAAACCTGATTTTCTCTAATATAGTTTCGAACATTTTTGAAATGTTGGCATACGAAGATGGAGATGACGATGAATCCAACGGTGAAAATGTAAACCTTCCGTTTGACGAAAACAATTACAGTGATCCGAAAAAGGCTTGAAGAGTCTAAGATTGACGGAAATTTCAATGATAAATTTCTCTTCTTTTCTTCACGATTCTCAGTGATTTGAATTGAGGAAATATGAGGAAAACCATAAATTTTGTAGTCATGGAGTTTTGAACTCTTGTTGATTGTTAAGCAACTCCCTCTCACCCTTTTACCAAGTTAATAATGTTCATCTTATGTTTTTTTCCTTCTTCTTCTCGTAAACAAATTGTATCTTATGATTTTCTTCTTTACGCAATTTATTATTTTATATACTTGATCTTTCGTGTAATCAAAATTATTTGTGCAACTGAATTCGTAATAATTGAATTTGTGCAAATATTCAGTTGTGTAGAGACATTTTTATAGTATTTTAAAATTACACTAATATAGGTAAGAAAATATCCAAAATGTATCATAAAATAATGGGAAGATATTTTTTAATTATTAAAAATCAATGGAGAAGATATTTTTTATTTTGTATGGTAACTACACGATATATTAAAGCGTAAATTAATATGAATATTTCCATATGTTTTGATAAGTTTAAATTTGTGTAAGTATTAGTATGTGTATATTTTGAAAATATTTTCTGTAGATATGATTAAGTTTGTATAACTAGATTACGTAATATAATATAAATGATTCTTGAATATTAATGTAGTTTTAATCATCTCTTGTAGTTAAGATATTTGTGTAAATAATTAATTGTGTAAATATGTTTGTGTAATATATTTAAATTACATTAATTTAGGTTAAAAAATATTTACTTGTTTAAAGACATTTGTCTGATATATTTATTTGCATAAATACATTAGTGTTTGAGTTAATATGAGGTAGTATTGAAATTACTTCAATAAAAAATCATACTTTCTTTTACACAATATTTTTTAAACCTATTAAATACGACAATGGTAAATTTAGACACACTTAGCAAATTTACCCATTTGAATTTATACTAATCCAGTCAAGATAACATAGTTAGACTCATTCTTGTAGATATCCGGAGCAAAAAAAAAATGACTACTGATGATACAAAGCTTTCTCATGGGTGTGGTCTTGGAAAAGTTTAGGGTTATGGTAGCCTTCAATTCGAGATCGTTATGCATTCTCAACTATCACATATTTTTAAAAATAAACTATCTCATACATATTTGTAGAAAACTCAATAGATACACAATAGCTTTTTTTGAGTAGTTAGACCTTGAGTTAAGATACAAGGGTTGAGGTTGCAATTGTTGTTCGGTACATGATTTGAGGTTGCAATTTTTTTCACAAATTTCGGGGGATGAAGGGAAATGATATAGGAATTATCATTCCCATACAAAAAACCGAACGGATTCCTAATCTATCGCATGATCTTGGATTTCATGTTTTCTTAAAATTGCTTTAGAGTGCGATCGGTTAAGTCTAATCACGAGGTTATTGAACTTATTAAGGATAAAAATTATGAAATTTTCTTCAACTCTATTTTAATAGATTATGTGATTTATATAATTTACGGAGCCTTAAGTAGACCACACACGTGTTTAGACCATCCAAATCTTCTGTCCCTTATCCTGTCTCTCATGTTGTCCCTTGAATTCCTATTCGTCCACGTTGCCCCTATATTTAAATAAAAATTGAAGTTTTAATTGTTGGTTGGGTGGGTTCAGATATTAAAAATAGGGGCCACGTGGACGAATAAGAATTTAGGGACAGCATGAGAGACAGTATCAGGGACAGAAGATTTGGATTGGTAAAAAAGAGGAGAGTTTTCGGCTGCTTTCCAAATATATGTATATATTTGACAGCAAGCATACTTTACATTTCTATGAACATGGTCGCGTTTAGGCCAGGTTTTTCAATTATGTGATGAAGATGAGAATGCATAATCATCACCATCGCAAGTAAATCGAGCTTCTCCAATAAGTGAATTTTCCGATACCTGTAAACCCGAGTTGACATCTTCGCTTTCACCAACTGCAAATACTAAGCTATCTTCACAGTCGTCGTCGATCTCAGAATCAGTAAAAACATCTTCCATTTCACCAATCCTGGATACTAAGACATCTTCACCTTCACCAATCTCGCTGACAATTTCCATTTCATGTTCAGCACCAAGTTTTTCAGATGAAAATATGGAAATGAAGCCGGCTTCGAATCTCTTCCGCCTTTGAACAGCATCCTGAACCCTCTGCAGAAACTCCTCATCGCTCCAAGTCAGCATGTAACGGAGCTTGAAATTGACTCGGTTTTCCACCATCACCTTATGTCTTGGAGCAATTCGCCCTTCTAGTGAGTAGCTGAGAAACCTGTCAGCAAGTACAAGTCGACTTTGAAGCTGTTAACATTAGGGTTATTCGTAAACAGATAAATCTAACCTCACTAACAGAGTATGGATAAGAGATGATTATATGCAGTTCTTTTTATGACATTTTGGTGCTAAGCACTCTAAACTCTCTCTGGGTGGTTAACATGAAAATTTTCACATGACCGGAGAAATAGTAAGAAACAAACTTCTGTCCAAAACTCCATGACCCAAATCATTAGCCAACAGATTATATAGCCTTAGTGTTAGAACATAGATAATATCTTCTCAATTCCAACAATTCCGAATTCATGTTGCAGAGAGGACCTAGAAGGTGCCCTAAATAAATACATAGAAAATATAGAGTATAATCTGCAATTTGGTTCACCATCATAAGGAGGTTGAATGCTGATTACCTTGGAAATTCAATCAGTTCTTGAAGAGGACGAACCATGATTCTTCGCAAATAACGGTACTTGGGACGGAGAAGGTCAACATTATATCTTAGAAGCATTGGAAAATCAGCAATCATTTCTCCCAACTGTCGAAGGGTAATCCCGAGCGATAGAAAATACTTGACATGGCCATCGAGCTTACGCGCTATGCTGCATCCCAGTAGCTCGGGAGCCAATGATATCACCTTTGCTATGTTTTTTTGTGTTACACCAGCTTTTGTCAACAAGAACACAACCTGTATCAGGTAGATTAAATTATGGCCATTTTTTTTTTCTCACCAAACACTAGCATCTAGTCGTCTAGCATGTGTTGCAAAATAAAATCATATCAAAATCATCCTAGTGATCTTAAAGCCTCCTCTTTAATATATTTTATATTCTACCAAAATTTTTTATTATCACTTTTATGAAAAAAAAATGAAAGTTGCTCCTCATAGTCAACTTTCACAATACATGAAGTCAGACAAATTTTCTTCAGTACATTGCAGAAGAACACTCCCAAGAATTACAGATATTTCACAAAAAACAGCCATTAAATAAAAAAAATTTGCAAAAGAACTAGCCTTTGTTGGCCCAAACAACTTAACCAACCTTAGATTTCATTAGAATGTTAAAGTGTTTGCTCTACCAATGTCTAAGAACCTCTTTAAGTAGTTTTGTTGGAAAAACTTTATACAATAAAGCCATGGGAGTGTAGGCTTTCCTTTTTTCCTCGAAGGTGGCGGAAATGAGGTTGATGTCAATTTTTGGCAAGAATTTGGCTGGACTTACGCATCATTTACTAACTCATTAAAGTTCTAAAATAGTTGTTCATCTTATACCAATTTGTTTTGTGCATACCTTCATTCATGCTTGTAGCAAGAAAAAAGTAAAATAATCATGGGAACTGAACTAACCACTGGACGAATTTTCTTGTAGAGGCTGTACGTCAGTAATGGAGGAAACTTGACAAGCATGCGACCAATAGCATCATTTTTTATGCCTATATCTTGTAAAAAACGTACCTGTGCACCAAACAGAAAACTCTGTGTCATGGCTATCATCTCACCACACAATAATTTCACGTGACAAAAAAATCCTAAGCTTTTCTTTGTTTGTGGATTCAGTCCAAATTCATATACCTTTGGCACAATGGTCATTTCCAAATCAATACAGAACACCATCGGTTTGATAACGAGCATTCTCTTCATGCCTTCTCTGTCAATGCCAAGATAGTAGAAGTACTTGATGAGAGGTTTCCACTTTTCTTCAATGCTACGGACCATTAGTTCCGGTTTAAACGCCAAAAGTCTACCAACTTCTTCGTTACCAAGCCCAAACTCCTTCAGGTAGTCTACCTGGATCAAGAGTGACAAGTCAGTACTTTCCACCGAATACAACACCGTTATTCTAATAATATCATATCTAACGGGAAGAAAATGGCTAGCCTTCAGACAGGTAATAGTGGGGAGGTACAGCTTCACATAATCAGTGAACTTGTGTTTATACTTTTTACAAATAAGAAAAAGCACAAAGAAGCAACTGCATTATATTTTTCTGATCCTTTTCTTATTGTGTTAGAGAAGAAAGTGGGTCTATTATAGTTACGGTTCGCAATAAGTACTCCGCCATTGTTTTTTTACCAGGCTATGTAGTTGCTTCATTTATGGCATTCAATGTATGACTAGGTTATTCTTAGATGAGAATTTTTCTGATTTTGCATGCCTGCCCAAGCTTTCAGAAGAGGTTTCATAAAAACATGCTTTTACCAAATAATATAACATGATCCTCACATTCCAACCAAATTAAATTATTATATATCTCACACATTATACACTCTTATCTTATCCAATGCATTCTTCACTAAGGATATCATTCATGAATGAACTATTCAATAGTCAAAATAACGTTGGAAGTTCCATACCTTCTCCTTCATTTCTTCTAAACTGAAAAAGCCAAGCACTTTGGGACAGTCAAAAACCATTGTACCAAAATCATTCTCGTTCATACCCATATCCATGAAAAAGCTGACACGACTTTCCACTTCTTCCATGGTAAATGTCAACACCTCAGGGCATCTGCCCACGATCTGACCCATCCAGTCCAGCCGGACACCGCACCTCACCAGATACCCAACAATGTCATCCAATTCCTCCTGCCTGCGCCATAGGATGGTCTCTCCTACTCGTTTAAGCACAACCCCGATAAATCTTCCTTTTACATGAATCGTTGTCAACCACTTTGCAACAGACCTTAGAGATTCTAGTTTTCCCCTTGACATGCATATCAATCTTCCTATCTGATTGTATGACAATTCATTATGTTTAAACCACCTGAAAAACATGTAACCTAGCTTTGACTTTATCAAGAAGAGAAAAAGTGCGGAATTAAATATCAAAGAGTAATTTAACGGCATACATCACGCAAGTCCAGCCCTAGATTGACTTGTCCAAGCAGTTTTACATAAGATAGCTTCTTCATACGATATAGATTCACAACAGGTCATGCCAAAATACATAATTTAGTACTTAGAGTGAAATGCCAAGAATTCACAAACCATCAACAGTTCAACACACACCCTAAGCATATCTGAAATTCACAACAACAAAAATGAGGAATAACTGCATGAAAATATACATTCTCCAAGCATCACCAAAATTGTCCTAGAATCGCGAAATTGCAAGTTTGCAACAACAACAAAAATGCAATTGCTTTGCACATTACATCAATCAAATGGCACCTATGACAGACATTGCAGGTTTCTTATAGGATACAGATAATTGCTTGCAATTTCACATTAAAAAGTAGCAAATGCAGGTAAGTTAAGGCAAATACTAAGAGCAAGAGCAAATGCAGGTACTCCAAAACACAAATCCGCAATACCTTACGAGAGCAACCACATTAGACTCCTCAATGAACCTCCGAGCTCTAACATTAAACGAAGTCTGTTCAAACTCAGGCATCTTCTTCATAGCAGCAGCTTCAATCATCACCAAATCCAAAAACCCGGACAACTCATTGGCCAAATTAGTAGAATAAGTAATCCCAAACTTCCCCTTCCTTCTCATCTGCTCAATAAAAATCTCAAGCGTCACCTTCCTCCTAATTACAATTGCTTTCATTAGCAACTCGTCATCATCTCCATCGGGTTTCAGTATTACAGCGAGAGGAGGGACCGAAGGCTCGCTTTGGTGAGGTTTCCGGGCGTAAACCGACCCGGGAAACTGCGGGGCCCGGTTCCGGACGAGTGCAAGTTCTAGAAGCTCCGCCCTCTCTTCGTCCGATAAAATTTCTCTGTGTTGGGGCCGTTTTGGCTGGTGCTTGCCGTTTTGTAGGAGGGGATTATGACGTCGGAGAATTTTGGGGTTTTGATGCGTTTGAGTAGGTTCAGGGTTTTGGCCGGCAGAGAGAGCAAAGGGGATGGAGAAATTGGGTTCTGGGTGACCGGAGGAGAGTCGGAGGAATGATTGGTTCGCGGTTGAGCCGACGACGGTGCCAAAGGGGTGAGGAAGGTGGTTGATGGCGCATAGCATTTTTGGAGTGGAAAATCATTAAGCATTTTTGTTATCGATAGGCTTTTAACTTTTTGGAAAATTTGTTGTTTGTGGTTTGTCCCACATCGAAAAACTACTCAGGAAAGCTAATAAATCTTCGGCAGAAAGAATAATGAAAATGGAGAACTAGCAGGGTGTGTAGTTTTTCTCCTTGAAGAAAAGACAATGGCGAAGAGCAGAATACTCATAGTAGGAGCGACGGGGAACTTAGGCAAGCATCTAACAGTGGCTAGCCTGCAATCTTCTCACCCTACATTCGCTCTCGTCAGAGATACCGCTTTCTCCGATCCTCTCAAGTCCCGCCTCCTCCAATCTCTCTCCGATCTCGGCGCCATTCTTCTCAAGGTTATTTTCTTTTGCTCAATTTGATGCGAATTTTGGAGGAATTTTTTTGTAGATTTGGTTTATATTGAACAATTGGATGGGAATTAGGGTTCGCTTGAAGACGAGGAAAGCCTTTTTGAAGCTGTGAAGCAAGTGGATGTGGTGATTTCTGCTGTCTCTTCTAAGCAAGCCAATCTACAGAAGCCCCTCATTCGAGCTATGAAGCGAGCTGGTTCCATCAAGGTCTCTCTCATTCTCCGTATTCAAAGCTTTTACTGATTTGTATATGTATACTCCACTGATTATATGGCAAATTATATTTTTAAAAGGCATATCTTATCATTGCATTCAAAAGTTCTTCAAAACCCTACCAGACAATTCATGCAATATATTGATTCGCTTTTTGAGGTAAATGAAGCCACTGAAGAACACATATTGCTGTTTGCCCACTCATCCTATCAATTGGCATTTAAGCCTTTGAAAATCATTCTGCCAAGATTCTGCACCCTAGTGTGTATTGTAAAATTGATTTTTGCCCATTCTACTAAGTTGCCTCTACTTGGATTGCTGTAACATTTTATGATTGATAGGGCGAGAGAAATCTCAAACCAGTGAAGAAGACAGATATCAAATTGCTTTTTGCCCAGTCAATGTAATGCAGATCAGATAATTATCCCATAAGAGTCTATACTCATGTTTATAATGTTGAATGGTGCAGAGATTCTTTCCAGCAGAATTCGGGGTGGATCCTGACCGAACCCGTATATCTGAGCTGGACTCTAAGTATGGCATTTATGCAAGAAGGGTTCAAATCCGTCGTATAGTAGAATCCGAAGGAATTCCTTACACTTATATATGCTGCAACTATTTCATGAGCTATTTTCTCCCATCTCTTGTTCAACCAGGGCTAAAGGCACCTCCAAGGGACAAAGTCACCATATTTGGCAATGGAAATGTCAAAGGTTGTAGTCTAACACTATTTTACATTCTCTAACAATGTGTCAAGCGAAAGTTAGCTTTACAAGCTATTGTTCCCTTCATGAGTTATGACTACTTTTTCAGGGATCTTTGTCAAGGAAATTGATGTTGCTTCCTTCACAATCAGCGCTGTGGATGATCCACGCACCTTGAATAAGGTGGTGTATTTAAGACCACCGGGAAATATTTACTCCATGAATGAACTAGTTGAGCTTTGGGAGAATAAGATTGGGAAGAAGCTGCAGAAAACATATATGCCGGAAGAAGAGATTCTTAGGAAAATAAGAGGTTTGTGTAATATGAACTTTTTTATGGTAACTTCAGTTGCAGGTAAAATTTATAATTTTTATTGAATTATCGAATGTCAATTAGAAATTTGTTTGACAAAGTTAGCCATTGTCCCATGAGACGTATTGAATTGAATCTGAGATGAAGGCGGTGTTTGTGCAGAAACCCCGTGTCCGGACAACTTTGAGTTCATCTTCATATATTCTGCATTTGTGATGGGAGATCATACATACTTCGACATTGAGTCATCTGGTGGGGTGGAAGGAACAAAACTGTATCCTCAAATAAAGTATACGACTGTAAGTGAATTCTTAGACACACTTCTATAGCAAAGTTTGCCTAGTCCACCTAAGCTTCACTTATAGGCGCAAAGGAAAGGGTGAGTTGAGAAATTAAACTCTAGTTGTGTTTTGTGTAAACTGCTTTCATTTTTGGCTTAACAAACATGATTGAGCATCCTTCTAATGTTCTATTTTCCGCTTGAGAGCTAATTGGTTGTTTGTGTTGGAGATGAAATCAGAAGTGGAGCCCCCAAAATCAATTGAAAGATGCAATGGCGAGAACCGGAACAGTAATTCTTACTTGACATTCCTTTATCATTATCGTTTATCAACCAATTTGGTCTATTTCATTACTTCGTTTTTACGTTCCCATGAATTACTTGTGTGTATATATATACTAGACGAGACCTCACGCTTCGCGAGCGGGTGTAACGAAAAAGTGCAATATTACGGATAAAAATGATTTATTTCATTGATTATATAATAAGCATATTAAACAATCCAAGTTTCTTATAAAAGCTGAATAAGTAAAATAAAAACCCTAAACAAAACTCTAATGACCAAAATTAAATCGATAATTTTCAACTGAGGCTTGTGTTTCTTTTGTATCTTCTTCTCCCTCTCCCCTGGTTCGATTTCGTTTCCGGAGTGACAAACTCTAATAAAGGTGTATCATCATTTGCAAATTCACTCTCTTCGCTCTTGCACTGTCACCAACCCTGCTTCTCTTCTAGTAAAGATGGAGATTCTTCTCCGTGATAGAAAACCTGTAGTAAAGAACAATAAGCTTGTTGTCATACACTCCCAATACATCAAGTATTATGAAACAACACTTACTCGTTTAGGCCTCGAGCAAGGTCACATAAGGAGAAGGCACGATTGTAAATCATCTCATACATCTCAAATATCTAACTAAATCGTTTGTTTATACAAGCGGATGGGTTGAATTCAATCTTTAACTCCACAACCAAAAAAATTTATTAAGCATAAAATCCTTCATAGATCTATTATTAAAGGAACTGTAAATCTATCCAAATCAAGTATAGGGTTCATCTATTTAGGGTGATACATGTTAGGTACGGATAGAATTTGATACAAGGTCCCTCCGGACTTCGGGTCTTTTATGACAGAGTGACACCAATTAGACCTGTTCATATCCGGGTTCGGGCCGGGTTTTATAAAATATTGACCCCGTTTAGCCAGACCCGGGCCTGGGATGAGTGCCGTACCTGACCCGGTCGGGCTTACGGGCGGGCTCCCGGGTACCTGTTTTTCAATTTCTTTTAAAAAAATTAAGGATTTTTCCTCTTAGTGTCATCAAGGTTTGAACTTTTTCTCTTGGTATCCACTAAGTTTCAAAATTTCTCTTGGTGCCCTCAAGTTTCATTTGTTTCCTCTTTATACCCATTCTTGATATATTACATTAAAATTCATTAAAAATTATTAAAAAATTAGAAAAATAAATTTAAAATAGATTGTGACCTTAATTAATAAATTTATAATAGAAATAGTTATATATATATTTTTTTATTTTTTGAAATAAATATATTATTTATTTTCGAATTAAAATATTTTTTTTATTTTTAATTTCGATTTAAAAAATATATTTATGTTATTAATATTTATTAAAAATAATTTTTAAGAGTCCAGAAAATTAAATAAATAGTATTTTTTTAGTTAATTTTCTATAATTTATTTTAATTTGAAAATAAAAATATTATTTTTTTTATGTGTTAGTTTATTATTTTTTATAACATACTTTTCCATTATATTAAAATTAAAAAAATTAATTTTTTAAAATTTTCGAATTAATATAAATTGTATAAAATTTAAATTCAAAAAAAAATTATCATATTTTAATTTTCTAGACTCTTAATAAAGTTTCAAAAAAATTTTTTTATTTAGTTTTATATATATTTTTTAATCGAAAGTAAAAAGTAAAAAAATATTTTAATTCAAAAATAAAAAATATATTTATTTCAAAAAAAATATATATATAAACTATTTCTATTATAAATTTATTAATTAAATTTAATGTGGTCATAATCTATTTTAAATTTATTTTTCTAATTTTTTAAATAATTTTAATGAATTTTAATGTAATATATTAAGAATGAGTATAAAGAGGAAACAAATGAAACTTTGAGGGCACCAAGAGGAATTTTGAAACTTAGTGGATACCAAGAGGAAAAGTCCAAACCTTGATGACACCAAGAGGAAAAATCCAAGAATTAAAAAATATTTTTAATTTTTTTTAAAAATATAAATTATATTTAAGATATTTTATGTAAAATATATTAAATTTATTATAATTATGCTACATTTTTTTTTAATACTAATAAGTATACTATAATTTTTATTTTTATTTTAATTACCGGACTGACGGGCCAAGCTTTTCGGCCCGCAGAGGCGTATAGCCTTGTCCGGATCCGGCCCGCCGGGCTTGACGGGCCGGACTTTTTGGCCCGATCAGACTTGTTCCCATGTTCATACCCGCCCGTATTTCCGGTGGGATGCCCGGATTTAAACAAGTGTAACACCAATCAATACCAAGCTTTGGCCAGTTAGGCTATCAAGTTAGTAACTTCAACTTAGCTAGGTTCACATGAAATTAACTTTTCAATAATATTTAATATATGCATTGGATTTTTGGTGTTTTTTTTATACCGAAAAGCGGTTCGATCCCATAGACGGCACACCGACTAATAGATCGAAAGGTCGAAAAAGATCGCCAGACAGACTAGCCGTCATGAAGGACCACAACAAAGGAGAAAAAGAAAACACAAAAACGCATCATAAAACCCCGAAAGCAAGGATGTCTTTAGGGGGAAGCATAATGATCCAGTCAACCGGAAGCGACGAGCAGGAACGTTCATCTTTGAAGGAAGTACATAGGTTGGAAGCCTGAAGAACAGTTGTGGACACCTCAGATTTGGACTACAACAGAGTCGTCAAGAGTCAATCACATATCCACCGCATCCACGCCCCCTTCTTGACAAACACTCAAACCGCCACCAAAGACAACATCAAAACAGAGAAGACGAAGCTGTAGCACACTAATATCGTGATATAAAAATGTGTACAACTTTGATGGTATAAAGAGTAGCGATTTACAAGGGAAACATTGTTCGAAGAGAGTTGGTGAACAACACTGAATCTTTGGTGGTTTTCGATATTGAGCCTTAACTCACTCGATCTTGATTGATATTAAATCTAATCAAGTCTTGTGTTATTGGGGTCATTAGGCCGATATCAAAGCCGTTGGGCCACAAGACTGAAGTCCTTTGGACAAGAAAGACCTCCACCGGAAAATCCCTAAAAGTTTTGAGAAAATTGATAACAAAATCTTGGTTAAGGGCTTGGTTCCCATCCTCTTTCTACAAATTGTTAAAGTTAAACATTTGCTTAAAGGATTAGAATAAATATTTTGTAAACGGGTGAAATTCAGTTTTAATTTCAAAGCTTCCCATTTAAGAAAAAGAATCGATCATTTTTAACCTTTTATTTTTTTTTCTTTTTAATGTTTAGTTTAAAGAACAATCAAAAGCTATTTTTGCAGAAATGGTGGTCGTTTGGATCCCCTGAAGTCATTAGATGTCAGCCTAGTGAGGCTTTAAAGCCTTTGATTTTTTAATTTAATACAGCTATAGAGAAAGAAATTGGTGAAGTGCTTTTTTATTATAAAGAAGTAAAACCAATTTGAGCCCCAAAGGCTCCAGTTGGGGTTAGAATCTGGTTTAGGTTCTTAGAGACGACATTAACCAAGCTGATTTTAAAAGATTAGCACGAGTTCATAAGGTAAGCATGTTGCAAACATCATCATGACCCGTGGAAACAATTTTCTAAGCACTATTGACCGGTGGAGAATTATGTCCAACAATAACAGTACATCAAGTTAGATACCAAGTTAGAAAAAGTAGGATGTGATCCCATCGAAAACTTGTAAACTTTTTGGCACAAAGCGATAATCAATATCTCGGGAGAAAATTGATTCAGATCGGATCAACAAAGTGAATTTGTTGGTATTAAGGATACTTAGATCACTTTGAAAAACAAAGATTGAGTCGAATTTACTGAGTTGTAACCCAAGAGCAAAGAGATGAACCCAATAAGATTGATAGTAGTATATTATAAGATGCAATGTCATTGTTAGTAGTGTAAAACAAAACACCATGGGTTCTCAATGTCTAATTCAAGAGGGGTTTGGCCCCTGGTTTAGTTGATTTGTCTTGGAAGTTCCGTCAAAACACCAACAAATCAAAACTTATTCTTTTTAGGGTGGAGGAGGAGGGTAAGGCGGCGATAGATGCGCTTGATAAGACCAAAGTCATCGGAACGGCAATCTACCTAGAGGAAACCATACCAATCGAGATGTTAGTTGAAGTTTCCGCTACGCCGAACACCGGCGATGAGGACGACACAGATGGCCAGGATCTGGTCGGATTAGTCGAGAAAGCTCCGTTTCTTGAGCGAGAACGGAGAATTGCGAGATTGATATCGAGTCTCTAGAAGTTTCTCATCGAAGCCAAATAGCCTTACACCATTTGATAGGATGCCGGCATTAGCCGATGAGTTCTTCATTTGCGAGGGAAATTGGTGGTGTTGTTCTTTTGTCTTTAGGGTTTCTTTAGGGTAAGAGAGTTGATTGGTTGTTGCATAGAAAATGGTGGTGCCAATCTCCATTTGAGAGGTAAGTGGGTCGAGGGAAAGTGGTGGTGTCGTTCATGTCTTTAAGGATTCTCTAGTTGCCGGCAATGGTCGAAGGAGTTGGGTTTTTTATTTGGTTGCTATAGAAGAGAGGAAAAGTGGTGGTCTCCCATATAAGTAGCATAGTGACGGTGCCGAACTCCATTCGCGAGGTAGGATGGTTGAAGGAAAGTGATGGTGTCGTTCTTGTCTTTAGGATTTATCACTTCGCCGGCAGTGACCAAAGGACAGTGGTGGTGCCGTTCTTGATTTTTCTTTGATTCATTAGACCATAAATTTTGGTCTTGTATATGCTTGCGGTGGCTAGGGTTTGGAACCCATCAAAGCCTTTCGGCTTTTGTGCAGTAGAGAGGAAAAGGCCCTACTCCATAACACCTCGTCACCCTATCATTACTCTTACTCTTGCCCATCCGTTGGGTTTTGGGTGGGTTGATTTATAAGGAAAAATCATGAGTCAATTTACTAAGGATGGATCTTGCTAGGTCTAAACTCTAGATGTGGTAAGATCACTAATATGCACCATGTATAGGCAAAACACTATGAACTGGCTACACAACGTAGTGGAGAGGTAAATATTTAAGAGGAAAATAATTTGAAATCTATCATACCAATATTTTGAACCCACAGTGATGAGGGATCATCCTCAACACCTCAAGAACCAATCATAAGATCAAGAGCTAAAGCAATGAAGGACAATTCGGTTATATCCCCTTTAGATTCCATAATGGAAGATGCAATCACAAGATAAAAAAAAGGTTATTCAAGATGAAGTTACAAGCATATTAACAACATGTACACTCAAAGAGACCCTTCTCACACTTAGGACTCCTTTGGTGACATTGTTGACTGTTATAGAAGAGTCAAGCCATGATCAAGAAGAACCATCAAGCATAGAAGATGGCTAGGGCGAAGAAGGAGCCTTTGAGAAGAAATCTCGGCCAACTCCCAAGAATCTCGGTCGAGATAATGACCCGAGATTTGCTCACTAGCGCGCTTGAAGATCCGGCCAAAGATCTTTTATTTTGAAAACTGTCTTTGATATATTTTCTTTCCTTAAGTTATCAAACATTCTTAAGGAAATTGTTAGTTTTTGGATCCTATTTTTGGGGTTAATTTTCTTATATCTTTTAAAAGATATCTTTCCTAGATTATCTTTTATTAGGATATCTTTCTTAGTTTACGTAGAAGGTCTCCCTTATAAATAGCCTTAGAGGGGAAGATTGTTAGAGAGAGAGTAGATTTGATATTATTCCACATGGATTAATGAGAATAATCTCGTGGATATGGGATATGTCGGCTCTCCGTTTATCTAGACGAGAAGGAGATTGGCTACAACTAGGATCTCTAAGCGATTGGACCAAGTCCTTCTAATGTCGAATGGGAGGTTGAGATGACCTAACGTGGAGGTAAGACACCTACCTCTCCTTTCATCCGACCATAACCCACTGCTCTTATCTTTGAAAAAGGAGAATATAAGAAACCCTAAAATACGCCCCTTCCGGTTCCTTGATGCTTGGTTGACACACCTTGAGTTCGCTTTGATGATTGAGGATGCATGGGATAAACTGGCATGCCTGCCAGAGGCACTCATGTAATTACAACGAGGTTTGAGGATATTGAATAGGAATATTTTTGGTGACATACATCAGCGAAAAGAAGCCTTGCTTAAGCAGTTGGATAACATTAGATCGAGCTGGAATGAGAACGTCAATACAGATCTTCTTAGGTGTGAAAGTGAGGCTGAGAGGGAAGTTGACATTGTGCTTGAACCGGAGGAGCTTCTTTGGTGTTAGAAATCATGGCAGCAGTGGATCTTGTGTGAAGACAAGAATACATCCTTCTTTTACCTTTCAACCATTATTAGACGGAAAAGAAACAAGGTCGCCGCCCTAAGAGTTGATAATGGGGAGTGATAACTTGATCAGAAGGAGTTGGAAGAACATGCAGTTGAGTTCTTTAAGGGGTTGTACGGTCCCAAGGATCTGCCTCCGCTCCTAGACCTTCCTAGGAGGGCTTTAGCAGGGCTCCCATCAGCCTTAGTGAAGCCTTCTCAAAACCTTGTGATGAAGTAGAAATCATGGGCACCTTGAAAAGCATGGGGGCACTGAAAGCATCTGGCCCGGATGGGTATCAACTGATATTCTACCAGAAACTCTAGAGCATTGTGGGTGAGTCTTTCGTTAGGTTCGGTAAGGAGTTCTTCGTTATGGGAGTACTACCGGAGCCGACCAATGAAGCTCTTCTAGTTCTAATTGGTAAATTTGCTGGACCATAACTATTCAACAATTTCTCCCTATTAGTTTATGCAATGTGAGTTACAAGGTCATCACTAAGATCCTTGCTGATCGCATTAAGCCTTTTATGAATGTTCTTGTGAGCCCGTTGTAAGGAAGCTTCATCTCGGGGAGGTTAATTTCGGATGATGTGGTCCTTGTACAAGAAGTTATGCACTCTATGGGAAAGAAGAAGGGAAGGAGAGGTTGGATGGTCATAAAGCTAGACCTTGAGAATGCTTATGATAGGCTCCGGTGGCAGTTTGTGATCAATACACTTCAAGACATGGATCTTTCGGATGTGTGGGTTGAGAGAGTGAAGGCATTTATCTCCTCCAGATCTATGAGGGTGCTATGAAATGTGGAATGTACGGAGAAATTCAAAATGACTAAAGGCATTAGACAAGGAGATCCCTTGTCACCTTATCTCTTTGTTTTATGCCTTGAAACACTTGGGAACTTGATCGAGAAAGCCATTGGAGAGGGTAGATGGAAACCGATTAAGCTTTCACGTGGAGGACCGGCGTTGTCATATCTATTCTTTGCCGATGACATACTACTTTTATGTGAAGCCTCTACTACCCAAATCTGGGTTGTTAGAGGAATTCAGGAGGAATTATGTAGCGTCTTTGGTCAAAAAGTAAGCTTAGCTAAGTCAAAGATCTATATTTCCCATAATGTTCGTGGAGAGTTAGAGCAAAGACTCAGTGACATCTGTGGAGTTCCTTTCACAAGAAATTCAGGGTTATACCTGGTAATTCCCTTGGTGAATGGAGTTGTTTCGCAAGAGGTTTTCAATCCGCTCATTGAGAGGGTGGCAGCTCCAAAGCAAAGTCTTTTAGCCTAGCGGGTAGAATGACATTGGTCAGATCGGTTTTGTTGACTATCCCGTTACATTATATGAGTGTCCTCCTTCTTCCAGGGAACGTAGCGAACAAGTTGGACAAACTGTGCCGCAAATTTGTGTGGGGAGAAGCAGATGGTAGTAAAAAGATCCACAAGTTGAGATGGGAGAGCATATGTCAACCTCGTGATCCGGGGGGGTCTGGAGTCTCTTGCTCTTTCCTGTCAGGTACCCCTCACCCCACAGGAACTAGAGTTATCGGTGAGAGAGATTTGGCTTGGTGATGAGGGTTAAGACTGGAACTACCACTCATACAGGTTAAATAACTCAAGTTTCTTGCGAGTTGTTGCAACAAGGCTATGGGTGGAATGGGAACAAGATGATATATATGGTTAGATGGTTGCCGGCTCAGGAAGGCAACTTCTCCATTGCTTCGGCTCACCAATGTATCAGGAATGCCCGCAGTCGTACCAAAGTCAGAGAGGGCTTGTTTAAGAAAATTTGAAGGATTAAAGTGCAAGAGATGGTTTGCTACTTTTTATTGCGAGTGGCTTGGAACGTAGTTTTCACTAATAAGGAACGCTTTAGACGGCACATGGCTAGCTCGCCAGATTGCTTGGCTTGTCCGGATATGGAGGATACGATTCTCCACCTCTGAGAGGTGACGGAATCACTATCATTTAGGGTAGTTTTTAGAGTCTTTTTATTGCATTAGTATTAGTTTGTGCTACTAACTCCTTGATCCAGAAGAAGAAGACTAAAAGAAGCTAAGAAAGGAGTTATAAGCAGTTAGGAGTGAAGAGAGATCACAAAGTGAAGCTTCTGCTACTTCACCGCCCCAACGGGTCCTTGCAGCCGCCCCAACGGGTGATACTTCCCACTGAAGCGCTCCCAGCGCCTTCACCAGCGCCGGCCAAGAAGCAGGTCACCGCCCCTGTGCCACCCATCGGCGCCCCTGCGGTGACTTGCCTTGACAAGAGGGAGATCAACGCCCCTGCGCCTGGCCTGCGCCTCGCCCTGGGAGCTGGAAGGTGAAGAGTCTGTGTCACCGCCCTTGCGTTGGCCTCAAGACGCCCCTGCTCTTTGACACCAGTAACGGCCAGCAGATGAAGAGTCAAACGTTGAAGTGCATTAAAGATCCGCCCCAACGGAGTTGTGTAGCCGCCCCAGCGGTTCTGAAGAAGATCAACCGATTCTGCCTAAACCGCCCCTGCGGTTCCTGAAGGCCGCCCCTACGGTTTAACGCCAGAAACTTTACTCCGGCTGTTTACACCACCTTTATGGCATTAAAGGTGGTTGTTTTAGGCCGTCTATTTACTCCTAATTAAGTGTCTGTTGTAGTATAATTAGTCCATGGCTGATTGCTAGAATTATCCATGCTTTTCCTCACAAAATCCATTTTAGACTTGAGTTTTTCCATTGTAATGAGTTGCTAACTCCCTTGCTACATTGGGTTGGTTTGAAGCTGCTTTGTTACTTTGGTTGTAAGTTCTTCCAATATAAGTTTTTATTCAGTAATGCTTTATGTTTTCTTGATCTCCATTGTTTAATTGCATGTTAACTATTACTTGAGATTGATCACCTTAGGTTCTAAAGTGCATGTAAACAACTAGGATTATTAGGTTCCGGATTCGGGTCTTTAATCTAGTAGCAACTTTAAGTAATAACGGGTTGTAATTACTTAAATAAAAGGAACACAAATATAAAGATAAGTTTAACGGTTTTAATCTTCTCTTTATATCCCTTAGTCTTTGTTTGAATGCTAACTTGTTATTTGTTCTTGTAGGTTTACGGAACTTTAATAGGTTAAGTTGTGTTGATGCCGATTGGCTCAACACATATGTATGATCGAGACGGGAGATTACTTAAAAACTAGTAAAAAGAACGCACCAAAGTAGCAATTGCATGCTTAGAATCAACCTAGTGTAGATTCATCCATTATTGTCTTACTTGTCGTATTCATCGTTTTCATAAGTTTTTGTGCATCAATTCAACCAAACCCCCCCTCCTTGTGTCACTTGTCATTATAATCGATAATTGCATATAAAACACCTTAACTCTCTTGGTTCGACCTTACTTAATCACTATACTTGTTCTTAGTGTTAAGTCGGGATTTACTTTTGATTGGGTATAGACGACCATAGAAATAGCACCAGTCAAATTTTGGCGCCGTTGCCGGGGAGTTTTTGTGTTTTATTGTTATTATTGATTATTTGTTTGAACCATTTTTATGGTTCAAACCCGTGCTACTAATTCCGGCTTTGCTTCTTTTGATCCAGAAATTGAGAGGACGCACATCCGGCAACGAAGACAACAACAACTACAACAAGAGATGGTTGACCGTACTCTTCGTCAACTTACGCAACCCACCTTGGCTCAAAACCCTCTTGCGGTCGCTATACCGGCACTAGGGGAAGGAGTCAACTTTGAGCTCAAGCCGGGCCTTATTCACTTGCTTCCATCCTTCTAATGGCTAAGTGGTGAAGACCCCATCAAGCACCTTTTGAAGTTCCACACCGTTTGTATGAGCATGAAGCCGACCAACATTACCGAAGAACAGATCAAGATGAGGGCATTCGGCTTCACACTCAAAGATTCGGCGGATGATTGGTATTACCACCTTCCATCCGGGAGTATTGACACTTGGGAGAACCTTCACAAAGGGTTCCTGGAGAAATACTTTCCAGCTAAAAAGGCCAATAGCTTGAAGAAAGCTATAAGCAACATCGAGCAAGAGGCAACCGAAACTCTCTACGAGTACTTCGAAAGGTTTGCACGCCTCCGATCCAGCTGTCCTTTCCACGGATATTCAACTCAAGATCTAGTCTTGTACTTGTACAATGGCTTGCTAGACAATGAAAGGAGGATCGTCAATGCGGCTTGCGGAGGTAATATTCTTAACTCTACTCCTGACCTTGCCTTGGGAAAAGATACAGGAACTAGCGGAAGGAACTCGGAATTTTGGAAGGACCCCGGCTAAGAAAGGAGTTCATGTCGTGAGTTCCGGGAAGAGCGAGATTTCCACCGAGCTGGCGGAATTGAAGGAAATGGTGTAGAGGCTAACACTTATGGGAACACCGCAACATCTCAAGGCTTGTGGAGTTTGTGTTGACCCGTATCATCCAACGGACATGTGTCCACAAGTTCAAGATGACAATGCTGAAGTAAACGCAATGGGGTATGGACAACCACAGCAGTAAAGACCTAGGAACGATCCCTATGCACAGAATTTCATGCCAAATTGGCGTGACCAGCAGAATTTTCGTTGGAGGGATCAACAAAAACAACAACAACAGCCCCACCAAGGTAAGTATCACTCAATTGAAGATATGTTGCAGGTTTTGACTAAACACATTGCTACTCATGTCCAAACAACAAAATCAAGCATCAAGAACCTTGAGAAGCAGGTTGGCCAAATGGCGGAAGCTATTTCAAGGACCGAACTTCCCAGATGTTCATAAACCCCAAGGAGAATGTTAGTACCCTAACATTAAGGAGCGGGAAGCAAATCCGACAAGAATCAACAAAAGAGTCACAAAGTGAACCTTCTGCCGTTATTGCCGCACCTACAGCCGCCCCTGCGGCTGCATCTGCGCCCAGCCCAGAAGGAAGAACGCCCCTGCGGCTGGCTGCCCCCGCCCCTGCGGTGACAACCCTTGAGCCGCCCCTGCGTCTTCAAACTGACGCCCCTGCGGAAAACACAATAGAAGGTCCTGCTGAAAAGGATACTTACGTCCGGCCTAACTTTCCGCCATTGTACTCCGAAAAGCCACTAGCTCCTTTTCCCGAAGTATTGATGGAGCGAAGAATCATAGAGGACAAGGACCTCTTTGAGACTTTCTCTAAATGCGAGGTAAACATTCCCCTCCTTAAGTTGGTGAAAAGTATCCCTAAGTATGCTCGTTTTTTGAAAGAACTTTGCACTATCAAGAGAAATCAAAAGCTAAAGGGGAAACAGAGAGTGCAAGTGAGTGAACATGTGTCGGCAGTTTTCCAACGGAGAATGCCCAAGAAATGCAGCGATCCGGGCATGGTAAGCATTCCTTGTGTTATAGGGGAAACCCGCTTTGACAAAGCAATGCTTGATCTCAGTGCTTCTATTAATGTCTTGCCATATTCGATTTACAAATCACTTGGCCTTGGGCCACTAATGGAAACTAGGATTGTAGTACAACTTGTTGATAGATCTAATGTGTACCCGAAAGGGATAATTGAAGATGTATTAGTGATGGTAGACAACCTAATTTTTCCTGTTGATTTCTTTGTAATGGATATGGAAAATGACTCGCATGCTGCACTCATTCTGTTAGGTAGGCCATTTCTGAAAACGGCTAGGACTAAAATTGATATGTTAGTGGTAAATTGACCATGAAGTTTGATGGAGAAGTAGTAGAATTTGACATCTATGATGCAATGAAATTTCCTAGCGATGATCATTCTCTATGTGCTATTGACATTGTTAAACCTTTTGTGCAAGATGTTTTTGATAACTCTGACGTGGATGAATTGAGAAATGTGATTGAGCATGACATTGATGATTTCAAATCAGATTATGTGTTAACATCTAGCATGAAAGAGGTCCTAGCCCAATTAGATGGGCATAAAAGGCTACTATCTCCAATTTGGCCATTGGGCCCACTTTACTAACCCCAAGCGAAAAGCTTGTTCCGTCCATAGTGCAGGCACCGGAAATAGAATTGAAGGATCTTCCGTCACACCTTAAGTATGTTTTCCTTGGAGCACACAATACCTTGCCGGTGATCATCTCCAGTAAGTTGACCACCGGACAAGAAGATAAGTTGGTGAACGTACTAAAGGAGCACAAGACAGCCCTCGGATGGACTATTGCGGACATCTTGGGGATAAGTCCTTCCACTTGCATGCATAGGATTTTACTTGAGGACGAAGCCAAGCCCTCTAGGCAACCTCAAAGGAGGTTGAACCCACATATGATAGATGTGGTCAAAAAGGAAGTGTTAAAACTCCTCCAAGCGGACATGATCTTTCCTATCTCGGATAGCACTTGGATTAGTCCAACCCAAGTAGTTCCAAAAAAGGGAGGCATCACCTTGGTGGAAAATCAACATGGAGAGATGGTTCCAAGCAAAACACAAACAGGATGGAGAGTTTGCATTGACTACCGCAAGCTCAATAAGTTAACACAAAAAGACCATTTCCCATTACCTTTTATTGATCAAATGTTGGAACGTCTTGCAGGTCATCAATACTATTGTTTTATGGATGGATATTCGGGCTATTTCCAAATAGCTATCGCACTAGAAGATCAAGAGAAGACGACGTTCACTTGCCCATTTGGCACTTTTGCATATCGCAGAATGCCCTTTGGACTTTGCAACACGCCGAGCACTTTCCAACGGTGCATGATAAGTATTTTCTCCGAATACATAGAAAATTTCATTGAAGTCTTCATGGATGATTTTACCGTCCATGGAGACAGTTTTGAAGCATGTTTAGGGTATTTAAAACTTGTTCTTTAAAAATGTGTTGAAACCAATTTAGTTCTTAATTCGGAAAAATGTCATTTCATGGTCGAAAAAGGAATTGTGTTAGGACATGTAATATCCTCAAAAGGGATAGAGGTAGATAAGGCAAAGGTTGATGTTATTCAAAACTTACCTTATCCTACTAATGTTCGGGAAATCCGATCTTTTCTTGGTCATGCAGGTTTCTACCGAAGGTTCATCAAAGACTTCTCAAAGATCTCAGCACCCTTGTGTGAATTGCTCAAGAAAGATGTAACCTTCATAGTGGATGAGGATTGCAAGAAGGCTTTCGACACTCTGAAGTCATGTCTCACCACGTCGGATCATCCGTTCTCCGGATTGGGAGAAATCTTTTGAAATCATGTGTGACGCCAATGACTACGCAATCGGAGCTGTCTTAGGACAAAAAGACGGAAAGGCCTCCCATGTGATCCATTATGCGTCTATGACACTAAATGGAGTACAAAGGAATTACTCCACCACCGAGAAGGAGATGTTGGCAGTAGTTTTTTCTCTTGAGAAGTTCAGGCAATACTTACTTGGGGTAAAGGTAATTATTTTCACTGACCATGTAACCCTTAGGTACCTCATGGCAAAGAAGGAGGTGAAGCCACGATTAATCCGTTGGGTGCTCCTTCTAAGCGAATTTAACCTAGAGATAAGGGACAAAAAGGGAGCTGAGAACCTGGTGGCAGATCATTTAAGCAGACTACTACAGGAGGATGAGGAACCGGGAAAAGAAAGAGAGATAGCCGGAAGCTTTCCAGACGATACATTCTACACAACTCTCTGTTGTGTAGCCGCCCCCGCGCCTCACATCAGCCGCCCCTGCGGCTCTGTCTAGGCGCCCCTACGGAATTGTCGATAGAGGTTTGCCTTAAGCTTCAATCTTTTAAGCCTTGGTTTGCTGACATTGTGAACTTCATTGCCAGGAAGGAGTATCCTCCAGACTTCACCAAGGCACAACGAGAGAAAGTCAAAGCTGAAGCTCGACACTACGTTTGGGATGATCCTTACCTTTGGAAGCATTGTAGTGACCAAGTGATCCGGCGTTGCATTCCGGATAATGAGGTACAATCCGTCCTAACTTTCTGTCATTCCGAAGCATGTGGGGGGCACTTTGGAGCAAACAAAACTGCAAAAAAAGTTTTGGATGCCGGTTTCTTTTGGCCACACATTTTTCGAGACGCTTTTGCGTTTTGTAAAGTGTGTGATAGATGCCAAAGGGTGGGAAATCTTTCAAGGAGACATGAAATGCCCCAATCCTCTCTTATATTTTATGAAATATTTGACGTTTGGGGAATTGATTTCATGGGGCCATTTCCTACGTCATTCGGGAACACATATATTTTGCTTGCGGTGGACTATGTTTCCAAGTGGGTGGAAGTAAAGGCCACCAAAATTGATGATTCAAAAGTGGTTGCAACATTTCTTGAGGAAAATATCTTTGCTAGATTTGGAATACCGAAAGCCTTAATCAGTGATAGGGGTACCCATTTCTGCAACAAGACGATCACGGCTCTCCTTAAGAAGTACCATGTTCACCAACGAGTATCAACAGCCTATCATCCTCAAACAAACGGCCAAGCGGAGGTATCCAACCGGGAAATAAAGACCATCCTTGAAAAGACGGTTTCTCCCGGGTGGAAGGATTGGAGTGTAAGGTTAAATGACGCCTTATGGGCATATCGGATGGCCTACAAAACTCCTATCGGGATGTCCCCTTTTAGGCTCGTGTTTGGGAAAGCTTGCCACCTACCTGTGGAGTTAGAGCACATGACTTGGTGGGCGGTAAAGAAGTGCAACATGAACATAGAAGAAGTGGGAGAATTTCGAAAGCTCCAATTGCAAGAGTTGGAGGAACTAAGGCTAGATGCATATGACCATGATACCACATACAAAGAAAAGACCAAAGCATGGCATGACCGAAACATCCTCCGGAAGGACTTCAAGGTAGGTAATAAGGTACTTCTCTTTCAATCCCGTTTGAAACTCTTTGCAGGTAAGCTGCGTTCAAGATGGACAGGGCCGTTCATAGTAGCCGAAGTATACCCTCACGGGGCTGTGGATCTCTATCACCCGCAAACGCACAAGGTGTTTAAGGTGAACGGACAAAGGCTAAAGCTTTACCTTGAAGGAGTCAAGGACGATCCGATTGACGAGATGGTACTAGAGGAGGCACAATGTAGAGATCTTACGTCGAGCCAACGACGTAAAACAAAGGCGCTTCTCGGGAGGCAACCTGAAGGAATAAGAAGAGGAGCTTCTGTCAAGAAATGCGCCCCTGCGGTTTAATATCCCGCCCCTGCGGTGACACTCAGGCCAGCACCACCCCAGGCGCTGGGCCTGCACCTGCAACACGCCTGTCACCGCCCCCGCGGTGACATCCCCACGCCCTTACGGCGGCCATCCTTGACACAAATTCCCAGCGCCGCCCCCGGCGCTGGGCCTGCGTGCTCCTCTCCCTTGTTGCCGCCTCTGCGGTATCAAACCCCCGCCCCTGCGGGTTTACCCACAAAAGAAAAAAAAAGGATCTCGAAAAAACACCTATACCTACCACGCACCACCCACCAACCCTCCTTACCAAACACAACCACAACCCCCCCCCCCCCACACACACCTCTCTCTCAGCTGCGAACGCCCCTGCACCCTCAGAGAACCACCCAAACACCCCCTCCGACACCCCTGTGCCACCAACACCAACTACGCACACCCCCAACGCCCTTGCGCCACCTGCCCTCGTGCCAAACGCCACCTCTCTTCAATTTTAACGATTCTCCACTCCTGCGCCACCTTCAATATCGCCTGCACCAACAACCACCACCGGAGCCACGCCAAGGCGCCACCACCTTCGAAGCATTCGGAAAAATTTCCTTCCGCTGATCTCCCACAACTGCGCCTGCAAGCATCCGCCCCTGCGCCTGCACAGCCGCCCCTGCGGAAAAACAAACAAAAAGGTCGATTCTCTTTTTTTTCCAAACGTTCACTAATCCTTTGCTCGAATCTTTGCAAGAATGGAAGCCCCAAGGAAATACAAGATGACCCAAACAGAGAAGGACCGTTATAGGATTGTGCAGGATCGAGTTGTGTATGTAACTTGATTTCTGCATATCCCGACATTGGAGAAATTGGGCATGCTGGAGAGCATGCAAGCGTTTTTGGCCAATGTTGGGCTCGGAGACTTCCTCCGGAAGAGTGCTCCGACATATCCGGAGCTCAGCAGACAGTTTATCTCCACTTTCACAATGGAGAAGGAAGACCACGTGTGTACCGGCCTCACCTTCAAGTTCAACAAGGTGAAGTACACTCTCGACTACGCCGATCTACAGGAAGCTTTTGGGGTGACTCTAAACCCCTCTAAGAGCTGGTGGGATCCAGTCCCGGCCCCAGACTTGTGCGAATTCTGGCAAGCAGCTACCGGGTCGGAGTTGTATACTGAGGGTGAGTACTCCAATAAAATCACTCACCCCAGTTTGAGGTTGATTTCCAAGATTCTCATGAGTGTCTTTTGTGGACACAAAGAGGAAAACAAGGTCGCTCTCAATGACCTCCAACTACTCTACACCTGCCTTCCACATAGCGAGAAGGTGATGGATTGGCCCTCTCTCTTCCTCGCCGCTTTGAAGCGGATCAGGAGGAATGAGCCGAGGGATATTGTCGGCGGTAGGGTGATCTCTTTGATCGCCTCACAAGTGATGGACCTATCCGAGTTAGAGGATGGGATGGCGGCTCCTCTCTACACTGAGGGGATGCTTAGGAGGTGCAAGCTCCTCCGGCGGGACGGGGAGAACTTGTTTTGGATCTCCCTTGCATATGGGAGCCACCTCACCTACCTCCCCCGACCTTTACCACTACGAGGTGAGCTCTCCGAGCTCTACATACCGGCAGATCCTTTCGTGCCGAGGAGGCCACTAGTGGCCATTGTGGAGAGGCATGCCGCCAGCTCTAGCCGGGCCCATCAAGAGGAGCACCTGCCCGTCCCAAATGACGAGGAGATGCCCACAACGGAACCAGAGGAAGACCCGTCCCTTGCGAGCCTTTAGGCTCAGATGGCGGCCATGACGACCTAGCACCGGGTTTGGCAGTCCGACTACTAGCGGACTACGTTGGAGCAGCAGCAGAGCTGGCATGACACTTTTACCACCTTCATGACCTCACACTTCGACCAGAGGCAGGAGGCCTGGCAGGCAGCCCAGCAGCAACAGCTGTCTTGGCAGGCCAGTTTTGAGTCCTCTTTCGATCGCCGGATGTCTGCTCAGGAGGACCGCATTGATGATATCTACCGCCGCCAGGAGCACTTCTTCAGCCACATCCCGTACCCGCCGGAGGAGGGTCCTGGTGGTCCATCTGGACCACCCCAGTGAGGGGTACATTTCTTTCCCTTCTCCCACATTTATCTTTGACTCATTTTCACTTTGAGGATAAAGTGCACTTCAAGTATGGATGAGGAATATATATATCATTGCTTGTACAGTTCATTTAGTTATTTTGTTGCATTGATTTTTGCATTGTTGAATTCAGTTTCATTAGTAAAAAAAAAGAAAAAAAAAAAGAAAAAGCCAAAGAAGTGAAAAAAGGCATGAAAATCCTTGGATAAACCGAAAATCCGAAAGGGCGGTTTAAGTAAAAAGAAGGTAGTCCGACCAACCTTAGGTTGGTGCAAAATTGGACTTGAGGGATGTGAGTTTAAGTGAGAAAAGAAGAAGAGTGGCAAGATGAAAACCCGAAAGGGCGCCTTGGCAAGATGAGCGACACCGAGTGTAGGTTTCTCTTCCGGCGTTTTGGCGACATAAGAAGGGGAGTCATAAGGAGGTTGTCCGGGTAGGCCACTCTTGGAGCGATAAGGATGGTAGTTTCTCTTTTTCTCACATTTCCTCTCTTTTCCTTTCTTCTTTTCTTGGTTTTTCTTTTGTTTTCATTATCTTTTCTTTCTTTCCCTTGCTTCCTGAGACCTTGAGTCTAATTGTTGTCATTTGTTTTACTCGGGATGAGTAAAAGGTCTAAGTATGGGGGAGTTTGATAGGTGATGGAATCACAATCATTTAGGGTAGTTTTTAGAGTCTTTTTATTGCATTAGTATCAGTTTATGCTACTAACTCCTTGATCCAGAAGAAGAAGACTAAAAGAAGCTAAGAAAGGAGTTATAAGCACTTAGGAGTAAAGAGAGATCACGAAGTGAAGCTTCTGCTACTTCACCGCCCCAGCGGGTCCTTGCAGCCGCCCCAGCGGGTGACACTTCCCACTGAAGCGCTCCTAGTGCCTTCACCAGCGACGGCCAAGAAGCAGGTCACCGCCCCTGCGGTGACTTGCCTTGACAAGACGGAGATAACGCCCCTGCGCCTCTCCCTGCGCCTGGCCTGCGCCTCGCCCTGGGAGCTGGAAGGTGAAGAGTCTGTGTCACCGCCCTTGCGCTGGCCTCAAGACGCCCCTGCGCTTTGACACCAGTAACGGCCATCAAATGAAGAGTCAGACGTTGAAGTGCATTAAAGATCCGCCCCAGCAGAGTTGTGTAGTTTCCCCATCGGTTCTGAAGAAGATCAACCGATTCTGCCTAAACCGTCCCTGCGGTTCCTGAAGGCCGCCCTTGCGGTTTAACGCCAGAAGCTTTACTCCGGCTGTTTACACCACCTTTACGGCATTAAAGGTGGCTGTTTTAGGCCATCTATTTACTCCTAATTAAGTGTCTTTTGTAGTATAAATAGTTCATGGCTGATTGCTAGAATTATCCATGCTTTTCCTCACAAAATCCATTTTAGACTTGAGTTTTTCCATTGTAATGAGTTGCTAACTCCCTTGCTACATTGGGTTGGTTTGAAGTTGCTTTGTTACTTTGGTTGTAAGTTCTTCTAATATAAGTTTTTATTCAGTAATGCTTTGTGTTTCCTTGATCTCCATTGTTTAATTGCATGTTAACTATTACTTGAGATTGATCACCTTAGGTTCTAAAGTGCATGTAAACAACTAGGATTATTAGGTTCCGGGTTCGGGTCTTTAATCTAGTAGCAACTTTAAGTAATAACGGGTTGTAATTACTTAAAGAAAAGGAACACAAATATAAAGATAAGTTTAACGGTTTTAATCTTCTCTTTATATCCCTTAGTCTTTGTTTGAATGCTAACTTGTTATTTGTTCTTGTAGGTTTACGGAACTTTAATAGGTTAAGTTGTGTTGATGTCGGTTGGCTCAACACATATGTATGATCGAGACGGGAGATTACTTAAAAACTAGTAAAAGGAACGCACCAAAGTAGCAATTGCATGCTTAGAATCAACCTAGTGTAGATTCATCCATTATTGTCTTACTTGTCGTATTCATCGTTTTCATAAGTTTTTGTGCATCAATTCAACCAACCCCCCCCTTTGTGTCACTTGTCATTATAATCGATAATTGCATCTAAAACACCTTAACTCTCTTGGGTTCGACCCTTACTTAATCACTATACTTGTTCTTAGTGCTAAGTCAGGATTTACTTTTGATTGGGTATAGACGACCATAGAAATACCACCAGTCAACCTCCTTAGAGACTGTTCTTTTGCAAAGGAAGTTTGGGTTGGTTAGGTCCCCTCTAAGCTCCAACAAACCTTTTTTATTTTACAGTGGGAGGAGTGGCAGTTCAAAAATGTGAATATGGGTAGAAGAGATTCACAACATGAAGTAAGGAACGAGTTGTTCGCAATAGCAATTTGGTGGATTTGGAGATGGCGGATGCACAGACCTTTAATGAGAGAGCTATATCGAGCGATAAGGTGGGTTTGTTAGAGTTTCTCACATGGAGACGGTGGAGTAGGGGATAAGCGTTGGGCTTGGTGAGGAAACAGGAGAAATTGGTTCACTGGATCAGACTAGGGGAGGATGGGTCAAGATTAACTCCGACGGAGCTCTACGGGGAGATTAGGCGAGGGCGGTTGTTGGTGCTGTCATTAGAGATGCTTAAGGCTCTTGGATCCAGGGGTGGCAGTTAACCTCGGAACGACTATTGTGCCATAGGTGGAACTGTGGGGAGCCATACGTGGTATGGAGCTTGCATGGGAGATGGGGTTCTGCAAGGTGAGGGTTGAGGTGGATTCACTATTGATTGTGGGGTTGATAAAGAATGGGGTTCGTCCGACTCATCCCCTCTCTAGCCTGATTGCTAGATGTCAAGGCTTCCTTATTCGAGATTGGTAGATTTCTCTCGACCATGTTTTCCAGGAAGGGAATAGAGTTGCAGATGCAGTTTGCAGCCTTGCCTTACCATGGATATTGGTGTTCATCGTTTGATCGAACCACCTTTAGGCATTAAGAACATTTTATTGGATGATTTGAGGGGAGTTTTCATGCCTCGCTTGACACATTTGTAGTTTTGGTTTCGTAATAAAAGTGGTTTAGCATGGGAAGCTTCGGCTCTCTTTTCATCAAAAAAAATATTATGTATATATTTTTTTCATCAGGAAAAAAAATCATGTTTACGAATATAGTATATTTATAATGCATAAAATAAAAATAAATTTTGAATTGAGTTTTACAATTTTTTTAACAATATAAAAATAAAGATAATTTTAAAACGCATATTTTTCAAACAACACGGGTAATACACTAGTAATAAATTGTAAAGAAGAAGAAGAAGAAGAAGAAGAAGAAAACTTTGTTTAAGAAGATGAAGATGAGTGTCTTGCTTCCGGCAACCACAATCTCGCAGGTGGTCATGTGGGGTTTAGTCGGGAAAAAATGGGAGAGAAGAAGAATTATTACGGTAAATTATTTTTTCTTTAATTTTTTAGATTTTTTTTTTGTAGCTTTAAAAATAGAGAAAACTCTCGTTGACCGTGTCTTGACTGGACACAATTCGTGTCCGTACCGTGTCCTACGTTCGTACCGTATCTTGACCGTGCCGTGTTGTGTTATATTTGACCGTATCGGAGTCGTGTCCCCGTGTCTGACAAGGTAGACACTCCACTCCGCCTTCTAGACCGCATCATAGTCTGAAATTGTCAAAAAAAAAACTATGGAACTAGCTTCTTGATCACTCTGTTGTATTCTTGAGCTCATGATTTTATAGAATTCCTAGCTATATCCTAATTACTCTTCATTTCCATATACTCACGTTAGTTTCACTGTTTTAAATCTTGAAAACTGTTCAGCAGAACTCCCAAGAACCGAGGTAGAAAGAGTGGGTTTTATTCATATTTTGTGTGAACACATTGCATGGCTTTATTCCTATTACGAAGCAACTATAAGTACTAACAATCACAATGAGTTCCAATACACGTACTCTCATCCCCTCAAACTCTTTTTATTCACTACTTACATACATACTTCCAATCTCAAACACAATCGCCTTTCTTCTTCGAATTCAAATGATCGTGCCATCTGGGATCGTCGCCTTCTCCATGATGATCACGATGCCTGACCTTATGTAGAACCCTTCATTCGGCCTATCGGCCTCTTGCACTCCCTGAAAATTGCATCCGAAATTGTCACATTGATGTGAACCCTAATCTGTAAGGCAAGTGAAAACATATATAGGAAGTTCTTACATCCTTGTTCATTATGATAACATCTCTTCCGATCCTTGCATTCTTGTCAATTATGCATTTCCTAAAACAAAATTGGCTGGTTCGTAAGCAAGGCATTGATGATCTTCACTAACAGGTAATATTACAAGCTCAACGAGTACCTGATTTTTGTGTTCCGTCCAATGCCTATAGGCACCTTTTCAGCCGCTAAGAGATTTGCTATCTCGGATTCAGTTTGGTAGTCATCTGCCCCCATCATTAGTGTATCCTACAAAACAATGTAAAGAAAAAGATAAATCTCTGACGTTCGTCACTTATGCATTAGTAACTCTGATGTCGTGCATTTCGATTACCTTAAGTTCAACACCAAAGTCCAATCGGGATCTTTCTCCGACAATAGAGTGTTTAATGACACACTCTCTAAGAAAACATCCATGCGAGATTATTGCATCCTTAATCTACAAAGGAACCACCAAAATATGAGGATAAAGACATTTCAAAAGAATTCAACTAGGGTTCTACCTTGCATTTGTCCATCTTTGTTGGTGGCAAGAACCGAGGTGATGTGTAGAATGGTGTTTTGGGGTCATAGAACTCAAAGTTTGGTTTCTATGACAAACAAAACAAGTGCATTAGTCTTAGAACAGTCATCACAAAAAATTGAATACAAACTAAGGAGATTACCTCTTTAGTAAGAGCCAAATTTGCCTCATAGAAAGCTTTTAGGGTTCCAATGTCTTCCCAATAGTCATTGAAGAAAAATGCCTATCAAGACAAAGTCAAAACGTCTTGCGTTATCAACGTTCACTGTATATAAGTTTGGTGGACTACTACCGTCATTATTATTTTACCTGAACATTAAGCTCCTTGACCGCGGCGGGGATGATCTCGGACCCAAAGTCATTAGCTGAAGGGAAACGAAGCTTGAGAAGGTCAAGCAAAGTCTCCTTTTTAAAGACATAAACTCCCATTGATGCAATGTATGGTTTCTCCCCAAGTGATCCTAACCATGGATGACTCAATATGGATTTGAACACACTTTGAAGTGATGTCATTTTGTTAACACACTGAAAAACAAGACAAAATTTCGTTAGCTAAGATAGAATTTTGCATTGTTCCATTTCGGGTCTAGATGAGCTCACCATGGATTTCAATTCACATCCCTTTGGCTTTTCATTGAACTCAATAACCCTACCCATTTCGTCAATCTTCAACAATCCACATTGCGACGCGTGGCTGTGTAGTGAGAGTAGAGCAAATTAACCGTCTAGTTCAATGAAAATGAACGAGTACGAGTCTAGACATATATACGTACCTCTCGTCCACAGGTACACAAGAAATGGTTATATCAGCCTTTGTATCAATGTGATGCTACACACACAGATAAACACAGTGTGACTGAGTGAGTACTTTAATTTGAAAAGGCAAGAGAAGTATAATATATACTGCAACCAGCTTGTCATATTTGCGACAGCTTAAGGTACGTGTCGCTAAATTTTATTAAAAGTGTCTCTTCATACCCACTTTTCTAGTAGTGACTTACTTGTACAAAATCCATGTAATCCATTCGGTATAGCTGATCACCCGACAATACAACGACATTCTCAACATCTTTGTTCCTAACATCCTACAAGTAATTCAATAGCAAAATTAGTATTCAAGTGAATTGTCATATTTTTTACGAAAGAGCGTAGATGGATAGATGTAACCTCGAGTAACCAAACAAATTGTCGAATGGCGTCTGCGGTTCCTTGGAACCATTCCATTCCTGATTCTCCCGGAGTCTGAGTAGCTGCTAACACCTGCTTGTGTGCAACATTAATAGAATTGTATTAAAGTCCGACACAGACGGACGGTAAGGTCGAGAGAACGCACGTACACGTTAACACATCCATCACTAAAGTTCCGTCAAAATCAAACCTAAGATATAAGTTTCAATATATAAAGTTGAGAGATTTTGAGGCTAGTATATAAGCCCGATGGCTAGTCTTGTTGCCAACTGGGATAAAGTGAAAGAGATTTTATGGTAAAAAATACGAAGAATCATCAATCATTAGATTAAATAACAATTGTTCAAATATATTGTGTATTTGTTCAACTAAAAATTGTTCAACTATATTCGAAATTGGGATGAGTATTACCTCAACAAAGCCATCTGCGAAGTTAAGAGCGCAAGAAGAGTATGTGCGATGGATGTGACGATTGAGAGAAGCAGAGTTGAATTGGGTCAAGATGTATATCTTTTTGATGCCACTATTGATTGAGTTGCTCATTGGAATATCAATTAACTTGTAGCATCCTCCGATAGGTACCTGAAACAATCCTAACATTCAAAACGGGTCGGATAATGTCTAGCTCGGGTTATAGGGTGTGTTTGGTTGAGATTGAGGAATGGACTCACAGCAGGAGTTGCAGTTCGAGTAGTGAGAGGGAAGAGCTCAGCTCCAGCACCTCCTCCCAGTACAACTGAGACTACTTTCTTTGGATCAGCTATCCTTTCTTCCAACACTCCAGCTGTTTCCTTCATCTGTCATGCATACTTAATTTTTTAAACTAGAAAGATAAAAATAAACAAATTATGGGTTGAGAAACACAAGAGTTGAAAACCCTAGTGAATGCATATAAACGCGGTTCTTGTTTAATCAATCTCGCATTGGACCAGGTTGGTTTTCGGTTTCGAAATCAAATGAAAATGATAAAAACCCTCTACCTATAAAGATAATTCTAACATATTTTGAAAAAGGAGAAGAAATTCTTTAAAATAAGTTAAAGGATTTCTGTTTATAGGTGGCGTGTAAATTTCCTTCTTACGACATATTACATGTGTCTACAAACAGTACACTATAAGTCCCACCAAAAAAAAAGTACACTATAAGCGGAATTTCCATGCGTGGAAGAAAGATAATAATAATAATAAATAAATAAAAATCACTAGTGTTCGCACTTATACAGATTTTATCCAAATAAAAAGTATTATATTTTCACTTTTATGCGTCATGTATTGAATATTAATATATAAAATAATTATTTTTAATTAATTAATATGACTAACATTAGTGAGAATTAAATTATAATAGTTTAATAAATGAAAAGAAATTAATTAAAAATCTCAATTACATCGGTTACTTAAATAAAGGCAGAGGAGTAAAGTTTAATTTAGTTTGAAATTTAATAAACGTGTAAATATGGTTAGAACATTTGTAAGAGATTTGCTTAACGAATTCGAATTATAGTCGATCAATTTATTAATTTTAATTAGTGGACAAGTATTTTTTTATTCTCTTTTTATCAAAATTGACGTGACATGATAACTGATTACTAATTCTAATTAAAAAAATTTTATAAAATAATTAATGACAAATATGTAAATATATTGTGACAAATCTGTAAATAATTCGAAAAATATTTACGTGGAGGACATTATAAGTTGACAGGTGGCAAAAGTGAATTGTTTTAACAAAATATATATATATATATATATATATATATATATATATATATATATATATATAGTGTAATATATTTTGTTTTTCCCTATAACAACTAACAACAAAACAAGTACATAAAGAAAGAAAAATAAGTTTTTAATTAAGTTGGTTCACGTGTCATGCGTAATATAATATTATTCCTTACCGGCAAATCAGTAGCGAGTAAATCATCGGATGACAAGGCACTCATAGCCAAACAAGGCTGAAACCGTTTGGTGATACAATTCTTTTCAACATTGAGTCCTTTGGGAAAATGGTTGAGTATGGTGTATTTGTTCACTCGAACGTCTCTCCCCGAAAACACTGAAGCTCTTGTCAAGGGAGTATGAGCTCTTAGTGTAGCACTAGAAGACCAACAATCCATCCTCAAAAACCGCGATATTGGTACCTACAAATAATCCATAAAATCGAGTGAAAATCGAAAATCTTGATTTTCGTAGATGAACCGAAAATATAAAATTTAGATGATTTACGATTGAATTCGAATTCAAACCGAAGTAAGCAAACATACCAAAGAGGGGAAGGGAATTGTTGGTGGTCACACTTGAGGGTATTTTCTATCTTCTTCAATCAAACTCTATCTCTCTCTCTATATGTTTGGTGCTTAATTTTGCTCTTCTTGCGAACAAGTAGAGCAGAGAGAATGGAGTATGAATTATAAGCCAATAATACACCAAATTTATAGAAGAGAATGGAGAAGGACAGTGGGGATGAGTGATTAGTAAGCCTTTCTGGTTTTATATATATATATAAAATATACACACGCACTATCTAGGGGTTGAACAGCACTGGTTTTTCAGGAAACCGCATGTTGCAAAGAGAGATCCTTGATTGGATTTGTTCATAGATTTTGAGTTTACGTAAACCAGTGATCCTTGTAGTAAGTCATTGGTGTGTCCGACTGTCTTTATACATGCAAGTGTGTTGTTGAATAACAAGGGTACGTTTCATAACAAAAGTATTAATATATATTTACAAAGTAAATATTAGGTGTGGGCACAAAACCCATAAATGTCGATCTCGTCCCGATTTCAACAGGATTTCATCTAAACTAACAGTCTTGTCCCGAACTCGTCCCGTCAACATGATACGGATCTTAACTTCTTTATTCCGCTAGGCATGTCCCATATACTAAATTTGTGTAAATCTTAATAAAGTTTAAAACAATATGAACAATTATAGATCAAGCAGAATTGGTCTCGTCTCTTCCTGTTCCGATATCAACCGGATTAGGGCCCGACGGGATTCATCTATAAAACACGAGGATCGTCCCGATCATGTCCCACATATAATAGTTGAGATAAGACGTGGGATAACATCAATCTCATCTCGTCTCGTCTCGTGTTCATCCCTAGTAAAAAATAGTTTGTTTCTCAATGAAAAATAAGATATTAATTAAAAAAAAAAAAGGAAAGATATTTACACGGTGTTAGACTTACTAGATACCGAAAAACCTCATATTATAAGTTTACTATATACCGAAAAACCTCGTATTGTAAGTTTGCAGGTAAATATGTGTCACCTCTTGATGCAAATTTTTTATGTTTTGCATCAATGGCCTTCGTTGGCGCCAATGGCGGAGGCAGAAAGTTTTCGTTGGGGGCACAATGTTTTTATATAATATATGTCGGCATATTTCTTAAATTGGATAGAAGACTAAAAATTCGATAACAATAAAAACTATAAATTAAATTAAAAAAAAAACTTTACTTAAATTTTGTACTATAAATTAGAGCTTTTAATTTATTTTTTTTACTTAGATAAAATTTAAAATTCTTTTATATATTTAGTTTCTTTTATAAATATATTGTCAAATAAATTAGATAGTAGTTGATGAATTATTGAATTAAAAATTATATTAATTTTATTGTATTAGTTAAAAGTTGATAAAATAATAAATATCACTTAATCTCTCCATATAAAAATATTGTAATTTGTTTAAAATAAAATAAAAGAAACTTTTTGCTAGTCCCGGAACTCAAACCTAAGGCAAAACGACGTCGCAAGCCGGGACACCGTACCCCCCGTTACCCCCTTAGATCCGCCATTGGTTGGCGCATAAGGTCTTAGCCCTATAAAGGTTTTTTTTTTTTTAATTCTTCCTCATGTGACGGTCGCCGGCGAGAGCAAAAGCCGAAAAAGTACTTTGCAATGCCTAGGCGATTTTCACACGATTTCAACAATAGCTAGTTCCGATGAAGCGTCTCAATCCCATAAAAAATCGTCAAACGGAAGAGGAAAACTCAAGTTAAGGTAGACTTTTATTTTTTAGGATTTTTCCTCTTGGTATTCACTAAGTTTCAAAATTTCTCTTGGTGCCCTCAAGTTTTCATTTATTTTCTCTTTATACCCATTCTTAATATATCACATTAAAATTCATTAAAAAATCATAAAAAAATAAATTTAAAATAGATTATGACCTTAATTAATAAATTTATAATAAAAATAGTTTTTATATATATTTTTTTATTTTTTGAAATAAATATATTTTTCATTTTCGAATTAAAATATCTTTTTAGTTTTAACTTTCGATTTAAAAATATATATAATTTATGTTAATAATATTTAATTAAAAAAATTAAAAAACAATATTTTAAAATTTTTTTTAAGAATCCAGAAAATTAAACATATAGTATTTTTTTTAAGTTAATTTTTTTTATAATTTTTATTAATTAGAAAATTACAATATTACTTTTTTTGTGTTAATTTATTATTTTTTATAATATACTTTTTCATAATCTTAAAATTATTTTTTTTAATTTCGAATTACAATAAATTATATAAATTTAAATTTAAAATAAATTTTTTTTTTATATTTTAATTCTCTAGACTCTTAATAAAGTATTAAAAAAAATTTATTTAATTTTATATATATTTTTAAATCGAAAGTAAAAAGTAAAAAAATATTTTAAATCAAAAATAAAAAAATATATTTATTTTAAAAAATAAAAAATATATATATAAAAACTATTTATATTATAAATTTATTAATTAAATTTAATGAGGCTATAATCTATTTTAAATTTATTTTTTTAATTTTTTTTAATTATTTTTAATGAATTTTAATGTAATATATTAAGAATGGGTATAAAGAGGAAACAAATGAAACCTTGAGGGCACCAAGACGAATTTTAAAACTTAGTGGATACCAAGAGGAAAAGTCCAAACCTTGATGGCACCAAGAGGAAAATTCCTTTTTTTTAATTATACGATATTTATTTTTTTAGGATGTATTATTTACACGATTTTCAATTTATTTGTTATCGAAAGTATTCGCATGTCATCTAATTTAAAAGTTGTTGGATGGCACCAAAGTCCAATATTTTTAGTTTTTTAAACCGGGTGCCGACGCCCTAAACCCTAACCAAAAATCCTCCCATAATCCACGAAAATAATGCCCGCTAAAAATATATACAAAAAAATGGATTTAAAATTTTAAGAGTAGGCGCCCATTTTTTTCTAAAAGCAAAAAAACCAAATGGGAGTGTGCCCGCCGAACGCTGACGGATTAAGAATTTTTTTCGATAGTAAAACAAAGAACGCCGATATAGCTTTTTCATTTTTTCATTTTTCTTTTTGCGTAATTGGTTTTACATTATTGTGTTATTAGTTTTTATCCTTTTTATATATGTTTACCTTTATTTCTTGTTCATTTTTACGTTGCTTTTTTGCAAAATCAATTTTGCATTTCTCACACCAATTGTATAAACCTCATGTGAGGAGGGCATTTGGAGTGTTACACTGGTTGGCCTCGGTGGCCTCGGTGTGACGCTGGAGTACCGAGCACGTTGTGTGGGGTTGTGGGTGTCATTTGCTACACTAGAAGAGACCATCGGAAGAGTTGTAAAATGCAATGTAAACGCAACAATGTCTGATGGGGCTTGGGAGCAGTGGCGGAGTTAGGGGGCTGGCAGGGACAATTGCCCCCTCTAAGCATTAAAATTTTTTTAGATATATAAAATAGTATTGTAGCATTAATAGAAATTTGATGTCTCAGTGGGTGAGATACTTGGTTTGTTGTGTAATGGTCTCATGTTCAAATCCCTATTTCATCAGTTTACTTATCTTTCACCATATTAAAATAGCCCTAAATATATATTTTTATGTTTAAATTTATTACTGTTACATTTTTAAGGAATTAGTCCCCGCCCCGCTGACAGAAGCCTCTGGCTCCGCCACTGCTTGTGAGGGTCAAGTTGTAGGGGCAAACATGATTTATTGATGATGTATGGCATCTTACTGTTTTTTAAGGGGGATCTAAAGTAAACAATGATGAATTTACCAAACGCCAACACATTCGCAATTTGTAATTGTTACGGTCATGCATTTTTAATGCATGAAAGAATTATCACGGTTTCGGAACCCGGGTTTCGAAAGTGTGATGTTTTGATTTTTAGTCCTTGTGTAACGGTAATAAATTCTTGTTATGACCGTTGTGATTCGAACATTATGTATGTTCGGTTATATATATTGAGAGTCAAAGAAGAAGTGGATCAACCTTCACAAACTCTCCAAAAAATTGGTACCAAAAATGACAACACAAGACGATGCAGAGATGTTGATTTCGTTCAATGATACAAAATTTAGTCAACCAAACGAAGTTCTTCCAAATTTTGAGGTAATGTTATTTTAATTGATTGTAAGTTGATCATTAAACTGAAAAACACGAATTCTAATTCTATTTTTTTCAATTAGGGTCTACCGAATTATTCGCGTGATGAAGGGACCAAATATTCTTGCATGTTTGAAATTTGCGTTTTTTTCCAAGATTGCAAGATAATGGTTGATTGGGCTCGATTCATGGGAGGAACTATGAATATGGTGTTAGACACAAGTAGGTCATGGATAAATGTTAGGGGATTTGTTATGTTTCGGCTGACATGCGAACGTTTTAGAAAACCTCGGAAGAAGAAACATGTTGATCCTGATACCAAGCCGTCATCTAGCCGAGCACACAAATCGAGAAAAGACGGGTGTTCATTTGAGCTTGAAGGTATACAATGATGATTTATTGATGATATATTTAAGGGGGATCTTAAGTACACAATGATATATTTACCAAACCCCAACTCATTTGCAACGAGTAACCGTCACGGTCATGCATTTTTTATGCGTGAAATAATTATCACGATTTCGGAACCCGGGTTCCGAAAGCGTGATGGTTTTGATTTTTAGTCGTTGTGTACTGGTAATAAATTTAAAATATGATTGTCGTTATGACCGTTGTGATTCGAACATTATGTATGTTCGGTTATATATATTGAGAGTCAAAGAAGAAGTGGATCAACCTTCACAAATCCTCCAAAAATTGGTACTGAAAATGACAACACAAGACGATGCAGAGATGTTGATTTCGTTCAATGATACAAAATTTAGTCAACCAAACGAAATTCTTCCAATTTTGAGGTAATGTTATTTTAACTGATTGTAAGTTGATCATTAAACTGAAAAACACGAATTCTTATTCTATTTTTTTCAATTAAGGTCTACCGAATTATTCGGGTGATGAAGGGACCGATTATTCTTTCATGTTAGAAATTCGCGTTTTTTTCCAAGATTGCAAGACAATGGTTGATTGGGCTCGGTTCAGAGGAGGAACTATGAATATGGTTTTAGTCACAAGTAGGTCAAGGAGAAATGTTAGGGGATTTGTTATGTTTCGGATGACATGCGAACGTTTTAAAAAACCTCGGAAGAAGAAACATGTTGATCTTGATACCAAGCCTTCATCTAGTCGAGCACACAAATCGAGAAAAGATGGGTGTTCATTTGAGCTTGAAGGCATACAAAGCGAAGTTGATAAATGGGTGTTGCATGTTATATGCGGAGTACACAATCATATACTTCCCGAACGATTTCGGATGATGGGACGTGAACTTGGGCCGGGGTTCAAGCCGAGAAATATTTTGAAGTCACTACAATTGGATGACCCCTACAACATCACCACCATAAGAGAAGTATACAGTGTTGGATTGAAAATTAGAATGCTACAAGTAACAAGCTAAAGGACGAGGTTCACTCCAACAAGCATTCCACACACTAGAGCAACTTCGTTACTATGTCAATCTGAGAAGATATCCGCATTCACATGAAATTTCAAAAAAAAATCATCATTTATCCAACTTCCAGACATCTCCTCAACTTATGTGTTTACGTCATCATAATGGATACGACATACAAACGAACGAAAAAGTTTTAATATACATTTATATTTACGAGTCTTTATATATTACATGCACATTTGCTTTCAAGTCCAACAACACTAGAGTCTTGATTTTGTGCCCTCTATAGGTCCAAGATGTCGTTGTTAGAGATTGTTTGTATCACTAGCATGTGGTTGACGTTCGTAATAGCATTTGTTTTCATATCTAAGAAAAACTCGAATCTATACGAGTGGGCATTGTTGAGACTACGACATGTGTGCCGAAATGTTACACCAGGGATTATTGTGACAGTAGAGAGCTTGGATGTATAAGTGCACTAGGTGTTGTTTTCTTGGATATGAAGTGTAAGAGTCTTAGTTTTAGGAGCTGAGTTGTGCTGAGCCGCCCCTGCGAGCTCTATGAGCCGCCCTTGCGCCTCATGAAGGCTGCCCTTGCGCCTTGCCTGGTCCGCCTCTGCGGGTTTGTGGGGCTGCAGCCACCTTTGTTGACCTCTTGACCTTGTTTTTGGCTAGCTTCCTATATAAGCTTCCCATTTCTTCTCTGAGAGGGTTTCTTCATCCTCTTCAGCTCCATTTCCCTCTATACACTCTTCTACTTCTTCTTCCTCCTCTCTTCTTTGATCTTTCTTGATCATGTGAGAGAGTTTTGAGAGTTTGATGGTGGTTTTGAGCTTGGATGTTGATGACCTTGTTGTTGGGAACCTTTGTTCATGTGTTGAGGTTGTGAAGGTGTTGATTGCTATTCTTTGTTGTTTAGGGTTCTGTTGTGGTAAGGTCTCCATCTCCATCTTCTTTCCTTCTTCTTTCTTGCTTCTTTCTTTCTTCTTTAGCTTAGGATCACAAGTTGAGCTTGTGTGGATCCTTTCCTGATATTTTGATGTTCATAAATGTGTATATATGTATGTGTGATGTTGCTGTGTGATGAAGAAGTGAAGAGAGTCGAGAAAGAGATCGAAGAGAAGTCGGGGCTAACTTTCTACACATATAGCCTTCTTTGCGCCTTGAGTGAGCCACCCCTGCGCCTGCTAGTTCAGCGCCCCTGCGTCCTTTGTTTCCGCTGGTGCATCCAGGTCATACCTTGTTGGTATGATTCCTTCTTTCCTTTCCTTTCACTTGGCTTAGATGTTGGCTAAGCTAGCTTGGTTAGGATGAGCTTTATGAGTTGCATGATAGAGATGTGCCTTAGGCACTTGTGTTATGTTGAGGTTATGCCTTAGGCATCTGTGAGCATGTTACAATCTCGAGGTTTAGTTGAGGTTATAGGATGGTTGTGGTTATGGAGACGAGTCTCCTAACCGTTGCAGTATATGATGATGTGTGCCTTACTATTGTAGGCATTGATTACTTCCCCAAGGGGAAGTTGTGACGTGGTACAGGTTACGCGTATATCAGGTAAGTACATAGGACTTACTTAGCGTTCAGCTGTGGGTTTGCGTGATTGTGATGGTTGTGTATGTTCATATGGTTGTGCATTATAACCTAAACCGGACTAGGATGACCATTTATTACCTTAAATGGCCCAAGTGTATTATAACGGGTCGTGACCACATATGCCTCCACTCGAGGGTAGGAGAGGTGCCTGGAAGCCAGTAACACAGGGGGGGCGAGTGATGATCACCCCCATGTAAAACCCTGTGTTAACGGGGGAAGAGACGAGGTTCTTTAGGCTCCTCGTGTCACAAAATAAGTTGAATTAGTAATGGAATAACGTAATTGAAGATAATAAATGAATGTGTGTGTGGCATTGCATGTGTGATGTGTGGATGTGTATTTGTGCTATTACCTTCATGCTTATTCATTGTTGTAGCTAACGGTGTATATCGTGATGTAGATAATCTGCAGGTTAGGAAGACCGTAGAGTGAGCCAGATGGGGTGACCAGCCGAGGACTTTTGTACATTGGGGTTGCGTGGGATATGGGATATCTTTTGTGTCTATTGTTTATGGATGTTCTTTTGTACTCGGCTTTGTTGTTGCAAAACCTTTTGATGTATCTTATACAACTTTATGTATTTGGTTTTAATCTACCTGTGCCTTGTTTTAAGATCTAGTGAACTTGTTGTCAGGCTAGGGTCAGGATCCATTGTGAGATCCTAGCCCAATGTGACACTCCGAGTCCCACGGATTCGGGGTGTTACAGAGTTGGTATCAGAGCCTTAGGTTGACAACAATGGCACTTGTTATCTGCAATAAAGGTAGAGTGGATACATAAACGGAACCCGAAAGGGGTCTGACTTTTGAAAAGGTTTTGGTTTGTAAAGAGAGTACATATGTTTTGGGATAGTATGTACAAAAGTCGTCACCCTTCTGAGGATCTCGACAATATATATATATATATATATATATATATATATATATATATATATATATACACACACACATATGACCTATATAGAGCCTTATAAGTTAGGTGTGCATACCCCGCACATGGCTCGAATTAGAGCTAATATTGTTGTAGGTCGTGGTAGAGGTAGACCACCTCTTCTTCCAGGAGGGATAGGACAGGGACCAGTTCCCCCTGCTGATCCACCAGTGGTGGAGGAGGCTTTTGAGGAGGTTGCTGAGAATGTCGTCCCAAAGACGAGAAGTGGTGGGTCCAAGAGACAGCAGGCACATCGAGCCCAGTCAAATAACTCAGATCGTTTCTCCATGGGAGGACCAGAGTTTAGAGAGTACCTCAAACGTTTTGAGGAGGCTGTCAGAGATGGCAGACAAGCCCCAAATTTACTAGTGCATGAGGGATCGTTTGAGAGATCCCATGGAGCCACTCAGGTGCCAGTTATGCAGGCGCGTGTTGCTGAGATTGCTCGTGCTGTGGAGGAGATCAGAGGACCTCGACCAAATACCTGGTTGAAGACATTTCATCGGTAGGGAGTACCATCCTTCGCAAGGCAGATTGGTTTGGAGACCGAGGTGTGGAAGTGACATGTAGACTCAGCTTTAGAGTCTATTAGATATTATGAGGACAAATAGATAGAGCTAGTTCAGTCTCTATTCTGTGACCTTGCTCATCAGTAATGGAGGACCGTACGAGCTCGAGTTACTAGCTATGAGTAGATGAGGACTTTGTTGAGAGAGCAGTTCTTCCATGCCTCACTGAGGAGGGAGAAGTTGTAGGATTTCGTGGAGGCAAGCTTTAAGGATGTACCTATTGCTGATGTCATTAGCCGCTTCCGGACTGAGTTAGCGTTGTTGGGTCCAGCTGCACCTTCTGAGGACCAGCATGTGTACTTGTTCTCCCATCGACCAAGGAAGAGCACACGTTCATACATGGAGGCATTCCATTGTGATTCCTTGGCAGATTACCAAGATCGAACCTCTGTTTATGAGCGAGAGAGAGCCAGCTAGAGGAGGACTTCTCAGACAGAACGGTCTGAGAAGAGGCAGCGCACAGGACAGACTGGTGCAGGAGGATCTGGATGCGGGCGAGGCCGGTCTTAGGGCTGCTCGAGTGGTCCAATGTCTACACAGACGATTGAGAGAGGCCGGCAGTGTTACAACTGCGGGGCCTATGGACATTTGAGGACTGAGTGTCCAAGAGCACCACTGACTTGCTTCTCGTGTGGGAAGCTAGAACATAAAGCAACATTTTTCCGTCAGGGCAAGGCGTCATCACAACAGGGTTCTTCCCCTACAGGTGCAGTAGGAGGTGGGCAGAAAATGCCTCAGCATCAGGTACAGGGACAGCAGAGAGTCCTAGGCACACCTGCTACTCAAGGTTCAGCTTCGGGACCGAGTAGAGGTAGAGGTAGAGATGCTAGTACTAGTGATGCTCAAGGAGCTCGAGGCCGTGTTTTTGAGCTGAGGAGTGTTGAGGAGCCGCTGATACCAGTTGCTACAGGTACCATTCTGTTACATAGTCTACCTGTTAGAGTTTTATTTGATACGGGTGCTACGCATTCCTTTATTTCTGCTGCATGTGTTGAGCGCTTGAATTTATCTACCATAGAGGGGGCACCCTTTACGATAGGGTTACCTGATGGTAGAAGGGTTAGAGGTACCCGCGATATACGTAGTTGTCCCCTTCTCTTAGGGACTCGTGTGTTGCTTGTTGACTTCTTAGTCATGCCCTTGATGCATGAAGAAGTCATTTTAGGTATGGATTGGATGCGTAGACACCGTGCGGTGTTAGATGTGGGTAAGAGAACTGTTATAGTCTCTACCGATATAGGTCTGATAGAAGTTTTCCGAGGTTGGGACCTTGGGAAGACGGGATTTGTTATTAGCGTTATACGAGCAACGAGGTTGATAACACAAGGATGCGATGCCTTCTGGTGTTATGCCATGAAGGAGGGAGATAACCAGCTTTAGAGGACATACCAGTGATCTGTGAGTTTATAGACGTGTTTGCCGAGCCGTCCAGTTTTCCGCCTCAGAGGAGTGTGGACTTCGGCATCGAGTTAGAGCCTGGCACAAGACCGATCTCGAAGGCCCCATATCGTATGGCGCCTGTAAAGATGTTGGAGCTGAAGAAGCAACTCGAGGAGTTGGTTGAGAAGGGATTCATCTGCCCTAGTGTATCTGATGCGGGACCATCCTTGATAGCATCAACCCCTACGCTACATAGATCAGTCACTAATCTAGAAGCGAGAGAAACTCAAGGAAGGAGCGCTTACAAGTTGCAAACTTGGGACGAATTGATGGAATGGAAGATTGCATGGCAGTTGAAGAAAATCGACCGATTTTCTAGAAAAATCGACCGGTTTTCCTGTAGGAATTTCGATCGATTTTCATACCCGATTTCCTTCACTGAAATCAGTTGCAAGAGATCCGGCCATGATATTGATCTTTTGGCAATTATATTTTTGTAATAATTCCTTAAATCTCTCAGACTATCTTAAGGGATTATTTAGATTATATCTTTTAAAAGATATCTTTTCTAGATTTTCTTTTAAAGGGATATATTTTATAGATCATATTTTTTTTAGATTTTCTATTTTATATCTTTTTAAGATATCTTTTCTAGATTATCTTTCAAAAGATATAAAATATAAATCATATCTTTTTAGTTTTTCCTAGTTTTAGTAGGTTTAATCTCCCTTATAAATAGCCTTAGAGGGGGAGATTGTTAGGGAGTTGAGTTGTGATTATTAATTCCACATTATTGTGAGATACTTGATAGCATGTATTATTGTCTATATTTTGGGACTTGTTTAAACTATTTATCTTCAGTAATCTGCATGTTTGGATGTATATTATGTGATTATATTGTTATTTCATCTACCTTTGCGAGAATCGAGGTCTACACCTAGTTTCGTTGTAATCGTAGGTAAAATGACACGTTTTGGATTGAAATGGGGCTAAAGGAGCTAAGGAGTCATAGGAGCTACATTCTGGAGCTTAAAGAAGATCTCAGGAAGCATGGAAATTGGACAGAGATTAATTTTGGAGCAGATTAGAAAGATTTACTCGCAGCTGAAATTCACCTAGACCGAGGTGTTCATCAGGGTCACCTAGACCGAGGTGTTCTTCAGGGTCACCTAGACCGAGGTGTTCTTCAGTGCCACCTCGACCGAGGTGATCTTCAGGACAGGCTGGACCGAGGCGGACACCTTGTCGCCGGCGAGATCTTATTTTTGGCTGAGATCTTTTATTTTTGGAAGGAGAATATCTTATATTTGTGGCTGGATTTCTGGAAGGAAGATATTATTTTTGGGAGATTTATTTTAGGAGATATGGATATATTTTATAGGAAATTATCTTTTTAAGATATTTTATCTTTGGAAGATAATTCTCCTATATAAAGGGTTGGATTTTCCACAATTCAGCCATCGCGGATTTTCCGGATCAAAGGAGCAGTAGTTCTCCGAAGTTTGAAGTAAGTTGAAGGTTGAAGTTCAAGGAAGGAAGGAATCAAGTTTGAAGATAGCTTTTGAAGGAGTTTTGTAAGATCTCCTTAGGTTACTTTTGGTTTGTTGTCTTGTTGATTTGTGACTTTTGAAGCACTGATTTGTCACTTGTTTGATTCGGTTATTGAAGCCTTGTTCTTAAGGTTTTCTTGTTCGATTATTCATTCCCTTCTCATATATTTGATTATTGCTTTCATGATGATGAGTGGCTAATTTCCTTGTGCGATTCTAGGATGATTGGCTGAAAGTTGTGGGAAAGACGATGATAGAATGATCTTAACCCTAGCCGGACCCTGAAAGCTCGACTCTTTAACCTTAACCCTAGAGTACCTCGCTCAGTCGATGAACACCCCGGCCGAGGTGGATTCTGTCTGACCGAGGTGACCTTATCTGAATCCCATACGAGTTAAGTGTTGGAGTTTGCCAAATCCTATCCTTGTTAATCCTTTCCTGGTTCAATGCAAGCCTAGGATGAGACTTACCCGGTGATTCCTTTGCTTGTTTACCGAAGATCATAAGCGATAGGTAATAAAGGTTTATCCTTTATTTGGGTTTGAGTGTGCTTCCATTCCAATCTTGAGAGTTAGCCTGAGACTTACCCGGTAAAGGTTGATTCTATTCCCTTGGTTGGTGTGTTAGTGTTCGCTCCAAACGGTGTGTGCAAGCTTTAAATTTATAACCCTAGACTTAAGCTTAAAACAAGGATGCGAACCCGCAGTGTACGGGTCAATCGTAGTAAAAAGCAAGAAATTCCAGGGGTCGATCACAGGGACTCGGTGAAACAAAGTCAGTAACGGTAAGCTTCGTGAATACTAACCACAAAGAGCAATTAACACAATCAAAGATGAATAAGAAGTCAATAAACAAACATGCAATTCTAGGGATTAAAGCATCTAGTTGTGGTTCCAACTCAAGATCTAAAGATAAGCGGACAAAGTTGAGATTTTTGCAAGGGGAAGGTGTTACTAAAGTGGAGTAGATTACCGGGTAAGTCTCACTACTCACTAATCCAAAACCGTAACTCCTATTACCGGGTAAGTCTCAAGGAATTAAGATAAAGAACCATTACCTCAAACTAACACACCATCTAAGGGAATAGAATCAACCTTTACCGGGTAAGTCTCAGGCTAACTCACAAAGATGGAATGGAAGCACACTCAAACCCCAATAAAGGATAAACCTTTATTACCTACACTTATGATCGTTTGTACACAAACTAAGGAATTACCGGGTAAGTCTCATCCTAAGCTTGCTTTGAACCAGGAAAGGTGTAATAAGAATAGGATTTGGCAAATTCTAACACTTAACTCTCAGTTTAGGATCAGATAAGTCACCTCGATCAGCCAGATTCCACCCCGGCCGAGATGTTCATCGACTGAACGAGATGCTTAGGGTTAAGGTTAAAGACTCGAACTTTCAGGGTCCTACTGGAATCTAAGATTATTCTATCATTGTTTTTCCCACAACCTTCAGCCAATCACCCTAGAATCACACAAGGAAATTAGCCACTCATCATCATTATGAAAGTATTAATCAAATATATAGGAAGAAGGTGAATATTTGAACAAGAAGAATTTAATGAAAAGACTTCAATAACTGAATCAAATATCACAACAAAGCGTTCCTTGGATAGCAATCCAACAAGACAAGACAACAAGGAAGGGGAATTGAAGACAATCTTACAAAACCCTTCAAAAGGTATAAAAGCTACAATCTTCAATCTTCCTTCAACCTTCAAAAAGGTTCTTCGAAACTCCCAACTGGAGTATGGCTGCAGCGATGTATGCTGGATCTCGCAGCCTTCAATGGTGTATAACGTGCTAAGCGGGATCTTGGATTTGTGGAAATCCAACCCTTTTTATAGGAAAATAACCCTCCAAAGATAAAATATCTTAGAAAGATCTTCTCCCATAAAAATAGGTAAAATATAAGATCTTCTTCCTTCCAGGAGACAAGCCCAAAAATATAAGATCACCTTCCAAAGATAAAAGATTTCAGCCAAGAATAAAATATTCTCGCCGCGTCCTAGGTGTTCGCCTCGGTCGAGTCGGCGTCTCTGGATCACCTCGGTCGAGATGAATCTCTGGTCAACCGAGGTGAGTCATAACTGAATGTGAAATCTCTCAAAACTGGTCCAAAGTGAATCTTTGATCCATGGCTATGCTTCCTGGATGGTTCCTTATGCTCCTCAATGTAGCTCCAAATGACTCATGACTCCTTTTGCTCCTTTTTGATGCAAAACATACCATTTTACCTGCAATTACAGCAAAACTAGGTGTAGACCTCGATTCCCGCAAAGGTAGATGAAATGGTAGTATAATCACATATTATACATGCTAACATGCAAATTATTGAAGATAAAACGTCCAAACAAACCTCAAAATATAGACTATAATTCATGCTATCAGTTAGTTTGAGGTTTTAGTTCTTTCCCTTAGTTCCTTGCGACTTACCCGGTAATAGGAATTACGGTTTAGGATAGTGAATAGTGAGACTTACCCGGTGATCTATTCCCATCTTAGAAACACCTTCCCTTTGCCAAAATCTCAGCTTTGTCCGCTATATCCTTAGATCTTGAGTTTGAACCACAACTGGATGTTTTAATCCCTAGAATTGCATATTTCCTTTAATTGACTTTATTATCATATTTGATTGCTTTAATCGCTTTTGTGGTTAGTAGTTACATTGACTACTTATACTTGCTTTGTTTCGCCTAAGTCCCTGAGATCGACACCCAGAAATTCTTGCTTTTACTATAATTGACCCGTACACTGCGGGTTCACATCCTTTTTTAAGCATATTTCCTCGGTTATAAATTTAAAGCTTGAACACACCTTTTGGAGCGAACAATACTTGTGACTTCGCTCACGGGGTTTGCATTTTATCATTTCTATTCAATCAAAAGGAGAGTTTTTGATTGAAAAGTTGTGAATCTTTGCTAGGTTGTTCTTGTGTGTGTTAATCTTGTTGAAGGTTTGTGCTACAAGTCAAACTAGTCCCTCCTTGTGCTTGTCTTATCTAGAAGGCTTGTGTAAGGTTAAAGAAGAAAGGGTGAAAGGTAATTCTTTGTTAAGGATTTTGATCCATCGAGTTCAAGGTTCTTTGCAATTCTTATAATAGTCCTATCTTCCTATATTGTCCATTTATCATTCCATATTCATCTTCTTTTCTTTTCATATCGTTCACTAATCCGCTTTCTGAGTTTCAAAGAAAATCGACCTGTTTTCATATAAATCGTCCGATTTATTCCTAGAACAACCCGATTTTATCCCATTTAAGGACTTTCAATCTAGATCGGGAACTGCGGCTTATCCCCGCATCAAAGTGGTATCAGAGCTAAGCAATTGAAGTCCGCACGTTCATCAAAAGGTTTGATTTGTATTTAAGTCTTCTTTGAGTCTTTAAAGGTCGAATCTTTTCTTGTTCGCCATCTTTGTGAGATTATTTGGGTTTAACGTGCGTTGATTTGTGTAAGTTTGGAAGAGAGAAAAGTCATCAACCAAACCCAAGCCAGCCGTTGACCTTTGAAATCTCGCCAATACAAAAAAAAGAAAGAAAAGAAAAGAAAGTTCTTGAACGTCGAATCCAAGAGTCGAATTTTTTTTACAAAGAGAATCGGCCAGTTCTTCCCCAGATCAACCGATTTCTTACCCAATTTTTGCTACTGTTGCCAAAATCGAAGAAAATCTTTGAGGCACACCTTGAAGAATTGAAGTGCACCCTGTGCAAGAGTATTACAACAGAAGAGTTCCAGTATATACCTTGAAGCAACCAAAGAGATTTAACCAAACCTAAACCCAAATCCGGCTATCTTATTTTCGTAACTTCGCAACTCAAGGTACGTTCTTCTCTTTTCTTAGTCTCTTGTGTGCTTTTCTTAGCCCTTTCTACTCTAAACACATTGAGTCTTTTCTTTGGGTGTGTTAGTTAGTCTCTTTGCTTTCTAACATACTAGTTGAGTCATACTTGCAGTACTTCTTTCTACCTTGAATCTTTGTGTGAAGAGACCTACAACAGGAAACCTTGCGCTAACTTCCAACACAAGAAATTTTCTGATAACACGATTTATGACTTAGGTTTAGATAGTCATTTAGATAGATTTCTCACTCATTCATGCATGGTTTAGCACTAGTCCACGACGTTTTCACTCAATTCACGTATTTTGTCGAGATAGACGTCTACACGGACTTTTGCATTGCTTTGTAGGTATTTTGGGAGATTTAGGAGCTTAATCGATACGTTTGAGGATCGTTCATCAAGATGACACACCCTCGGACTCATTAGGATGCAAGCTAGAGGCTAAGGAGGACTCATGGAACCTTGTCAACACAAGCCATGCACCAAATTGAAGCTTAATGAACCAAGGCAACGCTGAAGCACCAAACCACGGTCACTGAAGGGTCCACGGCCGTGGAACCAACCGTGGTTTTTGCCAGACGGTTGTGACAGCTGTGCCACAATCTCTTGGCCTTCTCTAGCATGGTGGTAGTATAAAAGTGGTCCTGCAAGGCTGAGAGAGGCATCTTGGAGCAGCCATCCATTATCCCCTATCATCCAATCAAATACTCTCTCAAGAAGAAGATTCTCTCAAGGAGGAGAGCTACCATTGGAGAAGAGAGGAAGAACACACCATTGCTAGGCTTTGATAGCTTTTGTAGTGAAGAATTTCGGAATTGATTTCTAAAGTTGTATGAACCATTTAAACCTTCTTTTGGAAGGGTTGTGAGTCATTCTAATCTTACTTTCAGCTTGGTTTTGTTTACTTCACTTTTTCATCTCTTTCTCTTCATTGTCTTGTAAATGGAAGCCATGATTTTATGTTTAATGATTTCGATTGTTATGATGAATGTTGTAGGCTAAATAGATGCGATTCTAGGGTAAGGAAAGGATGGTTGTGGCTAGGACTATGATAGGATGGACTTAGATTTCCCCTTGGATGAGTCACTCACTTGAACGAAGCCTCTGTTAGGGTCCACGGCTTGTTCTTGCCAGACCACGGCCGTGGACTTTGTAGAACAGTCCGTGGTTTCCCTGGTTCGATGGATCTAAGTTCTAGATTGTTAAAATGTTGAAATCCTAGGGTTTGTTGAGTTAAATCTAACCAAGAGTGATCTAGTGTTAGCAACTAAGTGTTAGAAGAGACCTACCCGGTGATTCTTACTCTTAGATTCTAAAGATGACAAACCCCAAGGTAGTGGTGAGCCTCATAAGCCGCCATTGGACTAAGTGTGCTAGGATAGTTGTCTAGGACTAACCCTTCCGAGACTTACCCGGTGAGGATAGGTTAGATCCCTAGGTGACGATCCGGTTTGTGTAGAATTCCATCCCTTAGGCTCTTTGAGACTTACCCGGTGATGAGACCTTAGGAACGGACTAGTGGACCATGAGACCTACCCGGTGATTGATCCCAATCTAGAAACACTCACTCCCAACATATTATAGTTAATCCAAGGAATGATTAGATAGCTTGAGTCCTATGCCATAACCGGAATTTCCAACCCCTAGAATCCGCTTTTCTCTTTTGATTCATATCTCGTGTTTGTTTGTATTGATTCGTTAGCTTAGTTGATTGTTTACTTTGCATGATTTGTGATCCTTGATTGATCACCTAAAAACCATCCAAAAACATTGAGATTTTCATTTCTTTATTTCTTTTCTTAACCTAGATCTTCACTAAACTTAATCATAAATCGAATCAATCTCACCTTAGTCTTTGTGTTCGACCTCGGAATGCTATCCCTACTACAAACGTCCCGTACACTGCGGGTTCGCTAGGAGTTAGGAGAAATATAACGAGTATAAATTTAAAGCTTATTGCGTGCACACACGTTCTAGCGTAACAAGTTTTTGGCGCCGTTGCCGGGGACTAGGTCTAGATTGAGTCGTTATTTGTGATTGTTTATAGTGTAGGCCTTTCTTGTTGCTTTTGATCTCTTTTTGGTTTGTGTCTTTGCTTTTCAGGACATCTCTCACTCTTTAGGTGTATGCGAAGATCTCATGGCAAGGATTTAGCTCCATTCGATCCCGAACCGGAGAAAACCCTTAGATCTAGATCCAAGAGCATTAAAAAGGGAAAAGAGATGGCCGGAAGAGATTCCAAGCTGAATTGGATGAGGCTTTAGAGAAAATTAGGATACGGGATGAAGCCTTGGAGAATAAGAGGAGACTTGCCAATGAGAGGCAAGAGGCAACTAGGAGGGAGATTGAGGAGATTAGGCAAGCTCTTGTGCAAAGAGAGCTTAACCGTCAACAACCTCCTCCACCTCCACCACAACCGCAGCCGGCGGCGGTTAATATTCGGGTTGTGCCCATTGCCATGGAAGAGCCATAAACGTTAGGGCAACGTATGGATCCGGCACAAAGAGCACACCGTCCGGGTGTGAACTTAGGAGATCCCGCAGCCCATGATTACGAACTCCGCCCTCAAGTTCTACAAATGATCTAGCATAATCAATTTGGAGGGATGGAAGGAGAGTCTCCTCATCAACACTTGATGAATTATGAGATCTTGATGGAGACTCTTAGACCGCCTAGATTGGAGAGCAACAACCATAAGCTTAGGGCTTTCTCCTTCTCTCTTAAGGACAAAGCCTTAGCTTGGTATCAATCTATTCCACAAGGGTGAGTTGGTACTTGGGAGGAGATGACAACCGAGTTTTTGACTAAGTTCTTCCCACCTTCCAAGACTACCGAGTTAAGAGGGAAGATCAATGCCTTCGTGATGAAGGATAGAGAGAGTTTGTTCAAGTCTTGGGAGAGGTTCAAAGATCTTCTCCTAGATTGTCCACACCATGGTATACCAAAAATTGAGCTATTGGAAATCTACTTCAAGGGACTTGATGAAGATAGTCAATTCAAGCTCCAATCTCTTTCCGATGGGACTTTCATGGAAAACATATGGATGAAGCTTGGGAGTTTGTAGAGAAACAAGCTCTAGTGATTGAGAAATACTCCCATAGGAAGAGTGAAGGGAGAAAGGCGGGAGCATATCAGGTGAGTGAAGTCACCATGAGCAATTTCAAGCTTGACGCCATCAACAACGAGCTAAACTCTTTGAGGGAGTTGTGTGCTACAACTTTGAAGAACCAAGCAACCCCTCAAGTGCAAGTGCAAGCTAACTTGTCTTCCAAGGAGGAAGATGTGAACTACATGGGAAGGGGCAACTACAACAACTATCAAGGCCCAAGGAACTTCAACAACAACCGGCAATTCAACAATTACCGGCCTAACCACAACCATACCGGGTTTTCCTATTCTAACCCGGATGGAGCCTTGAACCCTCCCGCTTCCACAAGCGCAACTCCACCACCAAAAGCTTCACAAGAACCTCCACCCGGATTTACTCAACCTCCAAAGGATAGAACCGAGATGATGTTTGAGCAATTGCTTGGAAGGTTGAGTGGTCTTGAGAGCACGGTGACTTCCATTTCTAAGGCTCAAAAGGTGTTGGAAGCACAAGTGTTCCAAAAGGCGGGTGAATCTCATAGAGATCTGGGAAAGCTTCCCGGAAGAACCGAAGACAACCCAAGAGGCCAAGTGTTGGCCATTACAACGAGGAGTGGGTTGAGTATGAAGGATCCTTCGCCCAAGGAAAATGCTAAGGGAAAGCAAGTAGTGGTAGAGGAAGATATATTGCAAGAAGATAGAGGCAAGAGCAAGGATGTTGAGCCAACATATGTGGCACCGCCTCCATACAAGCCACCACTACCGTTCCCACAATCACGAGCAAGAGCTTGCTTGGACAATCACTTTGGTAAATTCCTTGAACTTATGTCTAAATTGCATATTAATATTCCGTTCATGGATACTATCTTAGGTATGCCGGCATATGGCAAGTTCTTGAAGGAGATACTCTCCAACAAAAGGAAGTTGGAAGAGTATGGGGAAATAATAATGACAAAGAGGTCCTCGGAATTGATCCAAACAATGAAGGAGGAGATGCCTCCTAAGCTAAGAGATCCGGGTTCCTTTTGTGTCCCAATTGGAGTGGGAGAAGTGAAGTATGAAGCCCTTTGTGATCTTGGGGCGAGTGTAAGCATCATACCGCTTGCACTATGCAACAAGGTTGGGCTAGGCGAGCCAAAACCGGTCAAGATGACCCTCTACATGGCGGACCGTTCTATCACTCACCCGGTTGGGATCTTAGAAGACGTTCCGGTGCAACTAGGGAAGTTCTATGTGCCAATAGATTTTGTTGTCTTGGATATTCCGGCGGACTATCCGGTTCCCATCATCTTAGGAAGACCTTTCCTAGCCACCTCCGGATGCCTAGTGGATTGCAAGAATGGGGTTCTTTCCTTCAACATTGGAGAAGAGAATATCAAGTTCAAGTTGTCCACAATGATGAAAGGGCCAACCCTTGATGAGGATGTATTCAACATAGTCGAGCAAGAGGAGTCTAGAGAAGTTGTGAGCTCGATCTTGATCAAGGACCCCTTGGAGAAGGTTCTTACCTTAAGTTTGATGGAGGAAGGTGTTTAGGAGGATTGCAATGAAGAGATCAAGGCCTTGGAAGCACTAGAAAAGGAGACAAGAGCTGAATTTGAGGTTCACGAAGGCATGCTGAGCACCTGTGAGTTCCACAGGCGTGGAGTGTGTTCCACGGCCGTAGAACTCTCTGGAAAGCTCCAACGTGCAAGCTTGGCAACTTCCACGGCCGTGGATGTGCCAAGAACCGTGGACCCAACCGTGGTTCCCCCAGAAGCAGCCCTCATTGATGATCAAGCTTCAAGGAGCCTTGGAGGGTCTTCATTTGCTTTGGATTCATCTCATCCAACGTTATTTGGATCGTCTCCACTCGATAAAGGTCCACCTAAACTTGAACTCAAACCCCTCCCCTCTCATTTAAAGTATGCTTTCCTTGGTGATAATTCTACATATCCGGTGATTGTGAATGCATGCTTGAGTGATGATGAACTTGCTAAGTTGTTGCATGAGCTAAGATTACATAGGAAAGCCATTGGCTATACTATAGATGATTTAGTTGGCATTAAGCCCTCTTTGTGCATGCATAAGATATTGATGGAAGATAACCATAAACCCTCTATTGAACATCAAAGAAGATTGAATCCTATAATGAAAGAGGTAGTCAAGAAGGAGATTATTAAGTTGCTAGATGCGGGAATAATCTACCCTATTTCGGATAGTAAGTGGGTTAGTCCCGTTCATGTAGTTCCTAAGAAGGGTGGGATGACCGTAGTGACTAATGAGAACAATGAACTAATCCCAACTAGGACGGTTATGGGATGGAGGATGTGTATTGACTATAGAAAATTGAACATGGCCTCTAGGAAAGATCACTTCCCTCTTCCCTTCATTGACCAAATGCTAGAGAGGTTAGCTCAACATTCTCATTTTTGCTATTTAGATGGTTATAGTGGATTCTTCCAAATCCCTATCCACCCCGATGACCAAGAGAAAACCACATTTACATGTCCATGGGGAACTTTTGCATATAGGAGGATGCCATTTGGGTTGTGTAATGCACCCGCCACCTTCCAAAGGTGTATGATGGCTATATTTTCTGAGTACATTGAGAATATCATGGAAGTGTTTATGGATAACTTCTCTGTTTATGGTTCTTCCTTTGATAATTGCTTGGCTAACTTGTCATTAGTATTGAAAAGATGTGAGGAGACAAATCTTGTCTTAAATTGGGAAAAATGTCACTTCATGGTAAGTGAAGGTATTGTGTTGGGACACTTGGTGTCCAACCGTGGCATTGAGGTTGATAGGGCCAAGATTGAAACGATAGAGAAGTTGCCACACCTACCTCGGTGAAAGGGATAAGGAGTTTCTTAGGGCATGCCGGTTTTTACCGGAGGTTTATTAAGGACTTCTCTAAAATTTCTAAGCCTCTTACTAACCTACTAATGAAAGATGTTGAGTTTGTTTTCTCCAAGGATTGCCTTGAAGCTTTTTGTAGGTTGAAGAACGCTTTGATCTCCGCACCTATCATGCAACCTCCGGATTGGAGTTTACCGTTTGAGATCATGTGTGATGCAAGTGATGTAGCCGTTGGGGCTGTTTTGGGGCAAAGGAAAGATGGGCGCACACATGCCATTTATTATGCTAGCAAGACGCTAGATGATGCCCAACTCAATTATGCTACCACCGAGAAAGAGTTGCTAGCGGTGGTGTATGCTTTTGAGAAGTTCCGCTCATATCTTGTTGGAGCGAAGGTCATTGTTTACACGGATCATGCTGCGATCCGTTACCTCCTTACAAAGAAGGATGTCAAGCCTAGGTTGATTCGGTGGATCCTTCTTCTTCAAGAGTTTGATTTGGAAATCCGGAAAAAGAAGGGATCCGAGAACTCCGTGGCGGATCACCTTAGTAGACTCCCACCATTAGAGCTTGAGAGAGATGACATCCCGATTGATGACTCATTTTGGGACGAGCAATTGCAAATGGTGGAGGAGTGCTTGTTCCAAGTGTCTAGAGGAAGTGAGCCATGGTATGCCGACATCGTGAACTATCTTGTGTGTGAGGAAGTGCCTCCCGGATTGACATATGTCCAAAGGAAGAAGTTCTTCAAAGATGTGAGGCACTACTGTTACGCTAGAATCGTGTGATGTGCACGCAATAAGTCTTAAATTTATACTCGTTATATTTATCCTAACTTCTAGAGAACCCGCAGTGTACGGGACGTTTGTAGAAAGGTAAGTATTCCGAGGTCGAACACAAAGACTAAGGTGAAATAGAGTCAAGCAATGATCAAAGATAGTGTGAATCTAGTACTAAGATAAGATGAGGAACAAAGAAAATGGAAAACGTAATGTTTTTTGTTGGTTTTTGTGGTGATCAAACAAAGATCACAAGTCAAGCAAGGTAATAAAACAACTAACATATTAAGCTAGCAAACGAGTAAGTAACACAAAGCACAAGTATATGATCAAGAGAGAAAAGTAGATTCTAGAGGTCAAGATTTCCGGTTATGGCATAGGATTCAAGGTTCTAAGGATTCTAAGGACTAGCTGCGGTGCTGGGGAAAGAATGTTTCACTAATGGAAGCGATTACCGGGTAAGTCTCTCACTTCACTAATCCCGCATCAAACTCCTATTACCGGGTAGGTCTCAAGGGGTTAGAATAAGGAATTCCACACAAACTAGATACTACTTAGGGGGTAACCCTCTCCTTACCGGGTAAGTCTCGGAATAGGGAAATCTCAAGCAATAATCCTAGCACACTCAATCCAATAGCGGCTTATTAGGCTCACTACTACCTAGAATTCATCTTCTAAGGTATCTAAGATAGGGAATCATCGGGTAGATCTCTTCTTTCACTTAGGTTGATAGCATTAGGTGATCCTAAGATAAATTAGGCTTAATAAACACTAGGATTTAAACAACCAAACACCCTAGCATGTAGATTTATCATTTAAAGAGCAACAGAAGAATAAATCGGGCTGTTCTACAAATAAATCGGCCGATTTATTTGATGAACAGGTCGATTTTTCCTTCTGTTGTGAGTTTCGTGCATATAAATCATCCTAAACTGACATATAAGCCCATCCTATCATCACCCTAGCCATAACCATCAATCCATCACTCTAAAATCACAAGAAACTAGCCAACAATATGCATATCAAGATCCGAAATCATCAAACAAGCATACATGGTGTTCATAGATGAGTAATGAAAGATGAGTAAGCAAAATCAATAAATCTCAGCCAAATCCAAGTTGTAGCAAGACTTACAAACTCTAAAATGAAGATTCAAAATGTTCTTAACAATCCTTGCAATTAGTTCTTCAATCCAAGACTACAAAATCACTCTCAACTCTTAGAATGGTGTTCTTCTTCTTCCTTCAATCCTTGAGAGCTTATCTTCTTCTCCAATCTTTCTCCAAAATCCAAATGAGCTGTCAATGAGAGTGTGGGAGAGGAGAGATGCTCAGCAACCACCTACAGGACCACTTATATTCTCCACCAAGAGCAAGGACGGACAAGAGATCGTGGGACACGTGGCTTAAGCTGTCAAAGGCCCAAAAATCGACCCAGAGGAAAAAATCGGCCGATTTTCCTGGGTGTAGGTCGATTTTCTTCAACAGAAGCATGCTATGATCGTCTAGCCATGAGTTGCTCCATTGCTTGCACAAATGGTGGTCTTTGTGTCCTTTGTTGATCCAATTATGCTCCTCCAAGGCTTTGGATGTGTACCATCATGAGGCTTGGCCCTCAAATGTATCGATTAACGTCCAATAGATCCCCAAATTACCTACAAAACCGATAAAAGATAGTGTAGATGTCTTTTCTAGAAATGTGCATGAATTGAGCGAAGACGTCATGAACCAATGCCAAAACGTGCATGAATGAGTGAGAAATCTATCTAAATGATTACCTAATCCTAAGTCATAAATCTTGTTATCAAAAATACCCCATACTTAAGGTTTGCTCGTCCCCGAGCAAATTCCCAACTATAGACTAAGAGATGACATGATTTATGTATGCAGAAAAATGGCAAAATCTTTTGGAGTTGTGCTTCTAATATTGGATCACCTTCATAGTCATGTTTCATGGCAATGGACAAGCAATTATGCATCAAATATATGAAAGCATGGAAAGACAATTACACTTAACTTGATAGCATGCAATGAAATGTAAAGATGAAGAAGTCAAGATGATCATGAGTATATCCAATCTAAATCACTTAGTCTTACACACATGCAAGTAGGTCAAAAGGACTTGTAAAATAGAAGGCCAAGAAACGTTGTGATTAGGTGGGAATTTTCTAGGCTATGTGATGCTAATCCGGGAAAGGAACTAAACAACCACAACTTCAAATTTTCTTATCAACTTCCCTCAAGTGTATATTTTTCTTCATTTTCTTTTCTTTCTTTTATTTTTGAGACAATGGCATTGGTGTGCAAAAGCCGAAACCTTGGTGATTAGCCATTCTCGGGCTTTTTCTATTTTTCGAGATGCATCCACACCGGGCACACATACCAAAGCTCGTTAGGACTATTGGTTTATTTGACTTTGGCAAGGCACCAACACCCGATTATGTGAAGTGTACCGAGTTACTTGTCATTTAAGCCAATGTCCCCAAGCCTATATTTTTGGCTACACTTTCACAACAAATTCAGCATTTTATGCATGACATTCTTTTAATCAACAACTTCACCCCACACTTGCTTTTCACACACATCAACACACTAGCATGCTCCTATTTTCGGATGGGTCAAAAGAGGTCAAATTTATCTCAATTGAGGTGCTCAAGCAACATGATCAAGATGAGAAGTAGAGGAAAATGAATTGCCTTAATCACTCCTAATTGATGTGCAAGAACTAGCATGCAATTTTGACTTTCAATACTCAATTCAATCAAGGCAAACATTCATGATCACAAATCATTCATGGTTTCAAGAGAAGTACTTCAAGTCCACATATACATTCATCAATTTAACACATAAGGCCATCCATAGCCAATCCACAAGACAAGGTTCATCATTAGGGTCATATCCAAGCCTTAGAAGCACTAAAATTTTTTAAAATTTTCTGAATTTTTTGGATTTTTCGAAATATGTATGTACAATGCAAGACATAATGAAACATGTGACAAAATTAAACTATCCTAGATGCTAATCATGCAAGTGATCATGAAAACCCCACCCCATACTTAGAAACACATTGTCCCTAATGTGTAAACTAAATAAAGAAGTGAAAGAGAGTCCTCACAATGTAAGAGTGGTGGTGCTTTGGTATTTCGGTTCTCATTGGATGATGATGGTGGATGATCGATCAAGGATGGCAGAGAGCTCTTGATGTTCATTATGGTGTCGGAACCCGCGCTTGGCACCGCAAGCCGTCCAAGTTCCACGTCTGCTCCACCCATGCTTGATTGGAGATCATCACTTTTCTTTACAGAGGAAAAATCGGCCAAGCAACCCAGGAAAATCGGCCGATTTTGTGCATGAACAGTCCGATTTCCTGGGTGCTTTCTTCCTTGTCCATGTGCTCGGATCTTGTACCTTAAATGGCTCCATGAGGTCTTCACATGACCCCCAACATCTCATAACTCATGACAATCAACAAGATCTAGCACCCAAAAACACAAAAGAAGAACAAAGCACACCAAGAGTGAGATTAAACAAAAGCAAGAAAAAGAAAGGGAAAAATATGTACCAATGGGTTGCCTCCCATTAAGCGCTTCTTTAAGGTCATTAGCTTGACCAAATTCAGGAGCGTTTCAATCAAGGTGAAGCGGGGCAATCACTTCCACCGGGGCTTCCGGGATGTACTTCTTCAATCGATGCCCATTCACTTTGAAGTCACCACAATGATCTCCTCCTATCTCTACCGCTCCATGAGGAAAGATCTTCTTCACCACATATGGCCCGGTCCATCTTGATTTGAGCTTTCCGGGGAAGAGCCGCAACCTCGAGTTGAAGAGAAGGACAAGGTCGCCTTCACTCAACTCCTTTGGGATGATCCTCTTATCATGCCATCGCTTGGTTCTCTCCTTGTAGATCCGAGCATTCTCATATGCATCCAACCGGATCTCCTCAAGGGCGTTCATGTCTAGCAACCGCTTTTCTCCGGCCTCCTTGAGATCAAAATTTAGCCACCTTATAGCCCAATATGCTCGATGCTCCATCTCTACCAGAAGGTGGCAAGACTTTCCATAGACCAACTTGTAAGGAGTGGTGCCAATTGGTGTTTTGAAGGCGGTCCTATATGCCCACAAGGCATCATCGAGCTTCATAGCCCAATCTTTTCTCGTCCTTGATACCGTCTTCTCAAGAATGGCCTTGATCTCCCGGTTGGAGATCTCCACTTGGCCACTAGTTTGGGGATGGTAAGGTGTTTCCACCTTATGAGTCACCCCATACTTGGCCAAAAGTGCTCCAAAGTTCCTATTAGTGAAGTGCTTTCCTCCATCACTTATGATCACCCTTGGTGTTCCAAACCTAGGGAAGATCACTCGGTTGAAAAACCGCACCACAACCTTGGCATCATTTGTAGGAGAGGCGATTGCCTCCACCCATCTTGAAACATAGTCAACCGCCAATAGGATGTAGAGGTTGCCACATGAAGAAGGGAAGGGTCCCATGAAGTCCACACCCCACACATCAAATATCTCTACCTCTTGTATGTTGTTCAAGGGCATCTCATTTCTCCTTGAGATGTTGCCGGTCCTTTGACAAGCATCACAAGCTACCACAAAGCCTTGCACATCCTTGAACAAGCTTGGCCAAAAGAAGCCCGATTGCAGCACTTTAGCACATGTCTTGTGTGCACTAGCATGCCCTCCACATGGCAAGGAATGACAATGGCGGATCACACTCTCCACCTCATCCTCTGGTATGCATCTTCTAAACATTCCATCCGGCCCTCTCTTGAACAAAAGTGGCTCGCTCCAATAGTAGTGTCTCACATCCTTGAAGAACTTCTTCCTTTGGGCATATGTCAATCCGGGAGGCACTTCCTCACACACCAAGTAGTTCACAATATCGGCATACCATGGCTCACTTCCTCTAGACACTTGGAACAAGCACTCCTCCACCATTTGCAATTTCTCATCCCGAAATGAGTCCTCAATCGGGATGTCGTCTCTTTCAAGCTCCAATGGTGGGAGTCTACTAAGGTGATCCGCCACGGAGTTCTCGGATCCCTTCTTGTCCCGGATTTCGAAGTCAAACTCTTGAAGAAGAAGGATCCACCGAATCAACCTAGGCTTGGCATCCTTCTTGGTAAGTAGATAACGAATCGCAGCATGATCCGTATAAACTATGACCTTCGCTCCAACAAGATATGAGCGGAACTTCTCAAATGCATACACAACCGCTAGCAACTCCTTCTCGGTGGTAGCATAATTGAGTTGGGCATCATCTAGCGTCTTGCTAGCATAATAAATAGCATGAGTTTTCCCATCTTTCCTTTGCCCCAAAACAGCCCCAACGGCTACATCGCTTGCATCACACATGATCTCAAACGGTAAACTCCAATCCGGAGGTTGCATTATAGGTGCGGAGATCAAGGCGTTCTTCAACCTACAAAAAGCCTCAAGGCAATCTTTGGAAAAAACAAATTCAACATCTTTCATTAGTAGGTTAGTAAGGGGCTTAGAAATTTTAGAGAAGTCTTGAATAAACCTCCGGTAAAAACCGGCATGCCCTAAGAAACTCCTTACCCCTTTCACCGAGGTAGGTGGTGGCAACTTCTCTATCGTTTCAATCTTGGCCCTATCAACCTCAATGCCACGGTTAGACACCAAGTGTCCTAACACAATACCTTCACTTACCATGAAGTGGCATTTTTCCCAATTTAAGACAAGATTTGTCTCCTCACATCTTTGCAATACTAAGGGCAAGTTAGCCAAGAAATTATCAAAGGAAGAACCATAAACAGAGAAATCATCCATAAACACTTCCATGATATTTTCTATGTATTCCGAAAAGATAGCCATCATACACCTTTGGAAGGTGGCGGGTGCATTACACAACCCAAATGGCATTCTCCTATATGCAAAAGTTCCTCATGGACATGTAAAGGTTGTTTTCTCTTGGTCATCGGGGTGGATAGGGATTTGGAAGAATCCGCTATAACCATCTAAGTAGCAAAAATGTGAGTGTTGAGTTAATCTCTCTAGCATTTGGTCAATGAAAGGGAGAGGAAAGTGATCTTTCCTAGAGGCCATGTTCAACTTCCTATAATCAATACACATCCTCCATCCCGTAACCGTCCTAGTCGGGATTAGTTCATTGTTCTCATTGGTTACTACGGTCATCCCACCCTTCTTAGGTACTACATGAACGGGACTAACCCACTTACTATCCGAGATAGGGTAGATAATTCCCGCATCTAGCAACTTAATGATTTCCTTTTTGACTACCTCTTTCATTATGGGATTCAATCTTCTTTGATGTTCAATAGAGGGTCTATGATTATCTTCCATCATTATCCTATGCATGCACAAAGATGGTTTGATGCCAACAAGATCATCAATGGTGTATCCTATTGCCTTTCTATGCAGTTTCAATTCATTCAACAATCTATTAAGCTCATCATCATTCAAAGATGCATTCACAATCACCGGATAAGTAGAATTTGAACCAAGGAAAGCATACTTTAAATGAGAAGGGAGAGGTTTAAGATCAAGTTGAGGAGGACCTTTTTCGGTTGGAGATGATCCATACAATGTGGGTTGAGATGATTGCAAAGCCATGGAAGCCTCCTTGAAGTCCCTTGATGATTGCTCACATTCAAATGGTTGGTGCTGAAAAGACTCAGGAAAATCGACCCAGGAAGAAAAATCGGTCGATTTATCTGAAGGGGATCGATCTGAGTTTCTGTTTTGGCAAAACTGGCTGAAATTTCAGCACAAGTACAAAAATCGGCCGATTTTTGCCCTTCAGTCCGATTTTTCTGGCAGTTTTCCTCTTCTTCTAGCACTTCAAACCCAACACTTGGTAGCTCGTCCAATGCATTCAAGGCCTTGATTACTTCATTGCTACTCTCCTCAATTCCTTCTTCCATCAAGCTTGAGCTAAGAACTTTCTCAAGTGGATCCTTGAGCAAGATTGAGCTCACAACTTCTCTAGACTCCTCTTCTTCAACTATGTTGAATATATCCTCATCAAGGGTTGGCCCTTTCATCATTGTGGACAGCTTGAACTTGATGTTCTCTTCTCCAATGTTGAAGGAGAGAGTCCCATTCTTACAATCCACTAGACATCCGGAAGTAGCTAGGAAAGGTCTCCCCAAGATGATAGGAACCGGATAGTCCGCCGGGATGTCCAAAACAACGAAGTCTATGGGCACATAGAACTTCCCTAATTGCACCGGAATGTCCTCCAAGATTCCAACCGGATGAGTGATCGAGCGGTCCGCCATGTAAAGGGTCATCTTGACCGGCTTTGGCTCTCCTAGCCCAACCTTGTTGCAAAGTGCAAGCGGGATGATGCTTACACTTGCCCCAAGATCACATAGGGCGTCATACTTCACTTCTCCTACTCCGATTGGCACACAAAAGGATCCCAGATCCCTTAGCTTGGGAGGCATCTCCTCCTTCATCGTTTGAATCAACTCCGAGGATCTCTTAGTCATCCTTATCTCACCATACTCCTCCAACTTCCTTTTGTTGGAGAGTATTTCCTTCAAGAACTTGCCATATGCCGGCATCCCTAAAATAGCATCCATGAACGGAATGTTAATATGCAATTTAGACATTAGTTCAAGGAACTTACCAAAATGATTGTCCAAGCGAGCTCTTGCACGTGATTGAGGAAACGGTAGTGGTGGCTTGTATGGAGGCGGTGCTACATAGGTTGGCTCTACATCTTTGCTCTTGCCTCCATCTCCTTGCAAAGTTTCTTCTTCATTCACCACTTGCTTCCCTTTAGCATTCTCCTTGGGCAAAGGATCCTTCATGCTCAACCTACTTCTTGTTGTAATAGCCAACACTTGGCCTCTTGGGTTTTCTTCGGTTCTTCCGGGAAGCTTTCCCGGATCTCTATGTGCTTCACCCGCCTTTTGGAAAACTTGTGCTTCCAACACCTTTTGAGCCTTTGAGATAGAAGTCACGGTGCTCTCAAGACCACTCAACCTTCCAAGCAATTGCTCAAACATCAATTCGGTCCTATCCTTTGGAGGTTGAGTGAATCCGGGTGGAGGTTCTTGTGAAGCTCTTGGTGGAGGGGTTGTGCTTGTAGAAGCGGGAGGGTTCAAGGCTCCATCCGGGTTAGAGTAAGAAAACCCGGGATGGTTGTGGTTGGGCCGGTAATTGTTGAATTGCCGGTTGTTGTTGAAGTTCCTTGGGCCTTGGTAGTTGTTGTAGTTGCCCTTCCCATGTAGTTCACATCCTCCTCCTTGGAAGACAAGTTAGCTTGTGGAAGCACTTGAGGGGTTGCTTGGTTCTTCAAGGTTGTAGCACACAACTCCCTCAAGGACTTTAGCTCGTTGTTGATGGCGTCGAGCTTGAAGTTGCTCATGGTGACCTCACTCACCTCATATGCTACCGCCTTTCTCCCTTCACTCTTCCTATGGGAGTACTTCTCAATTACTAGAGCTTGCTTCTCTACAAACTCCCAAGCATCATCTACATGCTTCTCCATGAAAGTCCCACCGGAAAGGGATTGAAGCTTGAATTGGCTATCTTCATCAAGTCCCTTGAAGTAGATCTCCAATAGCTCAATTTTCGGTATGCCATGGTGTGGACAATCTAGGAGAAGGTCTTTGAATCTTTCCCAAGACTTGAACAAACTCTCTCTATTCTTCATCACGAAGGCATTGATCTTCCCTCTTAATTCGGTAGTCTTGGAAGGTGGGAAGAACTTAGTCAAAAACTCGGTTGTCATCTCCTCCCAAGTACCAACTCTCCCTTGTGGAATAGATCGATACCAAGCCAAGGCTTTGTCCTTAAGAGAGAAGGAGAAAGCCCTTAGCTTATGGTTGTTGCTCTCCAATCTTGGCGGTCTAAGAGTCTCCATCAAAATCTCGTAGTTCATCAAATGTTGGTGAGGAGACTCTCCTTCCATCCCTCCAAATTGATTATGCCGGATCATTTGTAGAACTTGAGGGCGGAGCTCATAGTTGTGGGCTGCGGGATCTCCTAAGTTCACACCCGGACAGTGTGCTCTTTGTGCCGGATCCATACGTCTCCCTAGGGTTTGTGGCTCTTCAATGGCAATGGGCACAACCCTAACATTAGCCGCCGGCTGCGGTTGTTCCACCGGTGATGGAGGAGGTGGAGGTTGTTGGCGATTAAGCTCTCCTTGAACAAGGGCTTGCCTAATCTCCTCAATCTCCCTTCTAGTCTCCTCTTGCCTCTCATTGGCAAGTCTCCTTTCTTCCTCCAACAGCTCATCTCTTAGCCTTATTTGCTCTAAGGCTTCATCCAACTCAGCTTGGAGGTTTCTTCCGGCCATCTCTTTCTCTTTTCGGATGTTCTTGGATCTAGATCGAAGGGTTTTCTCCGGTTCGGGATCGAATGGAGCTAAATCCTTGCCACGAGATCTTTGCATACACCTAAAGAGTAATAGATGTCCTGAAAAGCAAAGACACATACCAAAGAGAGATTAAAAGCAACAAGAAAGATCTACACTATGAACAATCACAAATAGACTCAATCTAGACCTAGTCCCCGGCAACGGCGCCAAAAACTTGGTACGCTAGAATCGTGTGATGTGCACGCAATAAGTCTTAAATTTATACTCGTTATATTTATCCTAACTTCTAGAGAACCCGCAGTGTACGGGACGTTTGTAGAAAGGTAAGTATTCCGAGGTCGAACACAAAGACTAAGGTGAAATAGAGTTAAGCAATGATCAAAGATAGTGTGAATCTAGTACTAAGATAAGATGAGGAACAAAGAAAATGGAAAACGCAATGTTTTTTGTTGGTTTTTGTGGTGATCAAACAAAGATCACAAGTCAAGCAAGGTAATAAAACAACTAACAAATTAAGCTAGCAAACGAGTAAGTAACACAAAGCACAAGTATATGATCAAGAGAGAAAAGTAGATTCTAGAGGTCAAGATTTCCGGTTATGGCATAGGATTCAAGGTTCTAAGGATTCTAAGGACTAGCTGCGGTGCTGGGGAAAGAATGTTTCACTAATGGAAGCGATTACCTGGTAAGTCTCTCACTTCACTAATCCCGCATCAAACTCCTATTACCGGGTAGGTCTCAAGGGGTTAGAATAAGGAATTCCACACAAACTAGATACTACTTAGGGGGTAACCCTCTCCTTACCGGGTAAGTCTCGGAATAGGGAAATCTCAAGCAATAATCCTAGCACACTCAATCCAATAGCGGCTTATTAGGCTCACTACTACCTAGAATTCATCTTCTAAGGTATCTAAGATAGGGAATCATCGGGTAGATCTCTTCCTTCACTTAGGTTGATAGCATTAGGTGATCCTAAGCTAAATTAGGCTTAATAAACACTAGGATTTAAACAACCAAACACCCTAGCATGCAGATTTATCATTTAAAGAGCAACAGAAGAATAAATCGGGCTGTTCTATAGATAAATCGGCCGATTTATCTGATGAACAGGTCGATTTTTCCTTCTGTTGTGAGTTTCGTGCATATAAATCATCCTAGACTGACATATAAGCCCATCCTATCATCACCCTAGCCATAACCATCAATCCATCACTCTAAAATCACAAGAAACTAGCCAACAATATGCATATCAAGATCCGAAATCATCAAACAAGCATACATGGTGTTCATAGATGAGTAATGAAAGATGAGTAAGCAAAATCAATAAATCTCAGCCAAATCCAAGTTGTAGCAAGACTTACAAACTCTAAAATGAAGATTCAAAACGTTCTTAATAATCCTTGCAATTAGTTCTTCAATCCAAGACTACAAAATCACTCTCAACTCTTAGAATGGTGTTCTTCTTCTTCCTTCAATCCTTGAGAGCTTTTCTTCTTCTCCAATCTTTCTCCAAAATCCAAATGAGCTGTCAATGAGAGTGTGGGAGAGGAGAGATGCTCAGCAACCACCTGCAGGACCACTTATATTCTCCACCAAGAGCAAGGACGGACAAGAGATCGTGGGACACGTGGCTTAAGCTGTCAAAGGCCCAAAAATCGACCCAGAGGAAAAAATCGGCCGATTTTCCTGGGTGTAGGTCGATTTTCTTCAACAGAAGCATGCTATGATCGTCTAGCCATGAGTTGCTCCATTGCTTGCACAAATGGTGGTCTTTGTGTCCTTTGTTGATCCAATTATGCTCCTCCAAGGCTTTGGATGTGTACCATAATGAGGCTTGGCCCTCAAATGTATCGATTAACGTCCAATAGATCCCCAAATTACCTACAAAACCGATAAAAGGTAGCGTAGACGTCTTTTCTAGAAATGTGCATGAATTGAGCGAAGACGTCATGTACCAATGCCAAAACGTGCATGAATGAGTGAGAAATCTATCTAAATGATTACCTAATCCTAAGTCATAAATCTTGTTATCAACTACTATTGGAGTGAACCACTTTTGTTCAAGAGAGGGCCGGATGGAGTCTTTAGAAGATGCATACCGGAGGATGAGGTGGAGAGTGTGATCCGCCATTGTCACTCCTTGCCATGTGGAGGGCATGCTAGCTCACACAAGACATGTGCTAAGGTGTTGCAATCGGGGTTCTTTTGGCCAAGTTTGTTCAAGGATGTACAAAGCTTTGTGGTAGCTTGTGATGCTTGCCAAAGGACGGGCAACATCTCAAGGAGGAATGAGATGCCCTTGAACAACATACAAGAAGTGGAAGTGTTTGATGTATGGGGTGTGGACTTCATGGGGTCATTCCCTTCTTCTTGTGGTAACCTCTACATCCTATTGGCGGTTGACTATGTTTCGAGATGGGTGGAGGCAATCGCCTCCCCCACAAATGATGCCAAGGTTGTGGTGCGGTTCTTCAACCGAGTGATCTTTCCTAGGTTTGGAACACCAAGGGTGATCATAAGTGATGGAGGGAAGTACTTCACCAATAGGAATTTTGGGACACTTTTGGCTAAGTATGGGGTGACTCATAAGGTGGCAACACCTTACCATCCCCAAACTAGTGGCCAAGTGGAGATCTCCAACCGGGAGATCAAGGGAATTCTTGAGAAGACGGTCTCTAGGACGAGAAAGGATTGGGCTATGAAGCTCAATGATGCCTTGTGGGCATATAGAACCGCTTTCAAGACACCAATCGGCACCACTCCCTACAAGTTAGTCTATGGCAAGTCTTGCCACCTTCCGGTAGAGATGGAGCATAGAGCTTATTGGGCCATTAAGTGGCTAAATTTTGACCTCAAGGAGGCCGGAGAGAAGAGGTTGCTTGATATGAACGCCCTTGAGGAGATCCGGTTGGATGCCTATGAGAATGCCCGGATCTACAAGGAGAGGACCAAACGGTGGCATGACAAGCGCCTCATCCCGAAAGAGTTGAGTGAAGGCGACCTTGTCCTTCTCTTCAACTCAAGGCTGCGGCTTTTCCCCGGAAAGCTAAAATCAAGATGGACCGGACCATATGTGGTGAAGAAGATCTTCCCCCATGGAGCTATTGAGATAGGAGGGGAGCATTGTGGAGATTTCAAGGTGAATGGGCACCGGTTGAAGAAGTATATCCCGGGAGCTCCGGTGGACATGATTGCCCCACTTCACCTTGAATAGACGCCCCCGAGTTTGGTCAAGCTAATGACCTTAAAGAAGTGCTTGATGGGAGGCAACCCATTGGTAACGTTTCTCCCTTTTTGTTTTTGTTTTTGTTTTTGATTTTTCTGTTTTTGTGTGTTTTGTGTGCTTTGTATGTGTGCTAGAATCTTGGTAGCATTGGAAGCCTTGCATGGCATGTGAATGATGATGATGAACCCCTCATCAATTATGGGTGGAGCGGACGCGGAACTTGGACGGCTAGCGGTGCCTAGCGCGGGTCCCAACGCTTTGATGAACACTTAGAGCTCTCTACCATTGTTGATAGGATCATCCACCATCAATCCACTTGAGAAATCCCAAATACCATAGCAAACCATTTTTACATTGTGAGAACCTTCTTTCACTCTTCTTTACTTCATTTACACATCGGGGACAATGTGTTTCTAAGTATGGGGTGGGGTTTGCATGATCTTTTGCATGATTAGCATCTAGGGTAGTTTAATATTATCACATGTCTTGCATTGTATATACTCATTTCGAAAAATCCAAAAAATCAGAAAATTTAAAAAAAAAAATTTGTGCTTTCTAGGCTTGGATATGACCCTAATGATGAATCTTGTCTTGTGGATTGGCTATGGATGGCCTTATGTGTTAAATTTATGAATGGCATATGTGGACTTGAAGTACTTCTCTTGAATCCCATGAATGATTTGTGATCATGATGTTTGCCTAGAATGGATTGAGTATTGAAAGTCGAAATTACATGCTAGTTCTTACACACCATCTAGGAATGAATGAGGCAATTCATCCTTCTCTTCTTCTCATCTTGATCATGATGTTTGAGCACCTCAATTGATATAAATTTGACATCTTTTGACCCATCCGGGAATAGGAGCATGTTAGTGTGTTGATGTGTGTGAAAAGCAAGTGTGGGGTGAAGATGTTGATGAAAGAATGCCATGAATAAAATGCTGAATTTGTTGTGAAAGTGTAGACAAAAATATAGGTTTGGGGACATTGGTTTAAATGACAAGTAACTCGGCACACTTCACATAATCGGGTGTTGGTGCCTTGTCAAAGTCAAATAAACTGATAGTCCTAACGAGCTTTGGTATGTGTGCCCGGTGTGGATGCACCTCGAAAAATAGAAAAAGTCCGAGGATGGCTAATCACCAAGGTTTCGGCTTTTGTACACCAATGCCATTGTCTCAAAAATAAGTGAAGGAAAAAGAAAAGATGGAGAAAATATACACTCGAGGGAAGTTGATCGAGGACAAAATTGTGGAGTTAGTTCCATTTCCGGATTAGCATCACATAGCCTAGAAAAACCCCACCTAATCACAACGTTTCTTGGCCTTTTATTTCATAAGACCTTATGACCTATTTGCATGTTTGTGAGACTTAGTAATTTAGATTGGATATGCTCTTGAACATCTTGACTTCTTCATTTTTACATTTCATGCATGCTTCCGAGTTAAGTATAATTGTCTTTCCGTGCCTTCATTTATATGATACATAATTGCTTGTCCGTTGCCATGAAATATGACTATGAAGGTGATCCAATAGTAGAAGCACAAACCCAAAAAGATTTTGCCATTTTTCTGCATACATAAATCATGTCATCTCTTAGTCTATAGTTGGCAATTTGCTCGGGGACGAGCAAACCTTAAGTATGGGGTAATTTTGATAACACGATTTATGACTTAGGTTTAGGTAGTCATTTAGATAGATTTCTCACTCATTCATGCATGGTTTAGCACTAGTCCACGACGTTTTCACTCAATTCACGTATTTTGTCGAGATAGACGTCTACACGGACTTTTGCATTGCTTTGTAGGTATTTTGGGAGATTTAGGAGCTTAATCGATACGTTTGAGGATCGTTCATCAAGATGACACACCCTCGGACTCATTAGGATGCAAGATGGAGGCTAAGGAGGACTCATGGAACCTTGTCAACACAAGCCATGCACCAAATCGAAGCTTAATGAACCAAGGCAACGCTGAAGCACCAAACCACGGTCACTGAAGGATCCACGGCCGTGGAACCAACCGTGGTTTTTGCCAGACGGTTGTGACAGTTGTGCCACGATCTCTTGGCCTTCTCTAGCATGGTGGTAGTATAAAAGTGGTCCTGCAAGGCTGAGAGAGGCATCTTGGAGCAGCCATCCATTATCCCCTATCATCCAATCAAATACTCTCTCAAGAAGAAGATTCTCTCAAGGAGGAGAGCTACCATTGGAGAAGAGAGGAAGAACACACCATTGCTAGGCTTTGATAGCTTTTGTAGTGAAGAATTTCGGAATCGATTTCTAAAGTTTTATGAACCATTTAAACCTTCTTTTGGAAGGGTTGTGAGTCATTCTAATCTTACTTTCAGCTTGGTTTTGTTTACTTCACTTTTTCATCTCTTTCTCTTCATTGTCTTGCAAATGGAAGCCATGATTTTATGTTTAATGATTTCGATTTTTATGATGAATGTTGTAGGCTAAATAGATGCGATTCTAGGGTAAGGAAAGGATGGTTGTGGCTAGGACTATGATAGGATGGACTTAGATTTCCCCTTGGATGAGTCACTCACTTGAACGAAGCCTCTGTTAGGGTCCACGGTTTGTTCTTGCCAGACCACGGCCGTGGACTTGGTAGAACAGTCCGTGGTTTCCCTGGTTCGATGGATCTAAGTTCTAGATTGTTAAAATGTTGAAATCCTAGGGTTTGTTGAGTTAAATCTAACCAAGAGTGATCTAGTGTTAGCAACTAAGTGTTAGAAGAGACCTACCCGGTGATTCTTACTCTTAGATTCCAAAGATGACAAACCCCAAGGTAGTGGTGAGCCTCATAAGCCGCCATTGGACTAAGTGTGCTAGGATAGTTGTCTAGGACTAACCCTTCCGAGACTTACCCGGTGAGGATAGGCTAGATCCCTAGGTGACGATCCGGTTTGTGTAGAATTCCATCCCTTAGGCTCTTTGAGACTTACCCGGTGATGAGACCTTAGGAACGGACTAGTGGACCATGAGACCTACCCGGTGATTGATCCCAATCTAGAAACACTCACTCCCAACATATTATAGTTAATCCAAGGAATGATTAGATAGCTTGAGTACTATGCTATAACCGGAATTTCCAACCCCTAGAATCCGCTTTTCTCTTTTGATTCATATCTCGTGTTTGTTTGTATTGATTTGTTAGCTTAGTTGATTGTTTACTTTGCATGATTTATGATCCTTGATTGATCACCTAAAAACCATCCAAAAACATTGAGATTTTCATTTCTTTATTTCTTTTCTTAACCTAGATCTTCACTAAACTTAATCATAAATCGAATCAATCTCACCTTAGTCTTTGTGTTCGACCTCGGAATGATATCCCTACTACAAACGTCCCGTACACTGCGGGTTCTCTAGGAGTTAGGAGAAATATAACGAGTATAAATTTAAAGCTTATTGTGTGCACACACGTTCTAGCGTAACACTTTCTTCCGAACACAAGTTAACTACTTGAGACATCCAAGGAAGTTCTAGTGGACGCTAGTGCATTGATTAGTAAAGGAGCATTAATCCATCCAAGACAACTACGTCAAACCAGCTTGTGATTCACAACGAGTGTGAGTGCGAGAGAAGACAAGTAAGAAACCCTTGTTTTCACTAATATCACACATTTGTTGTTACTTTGTGTATTTGTGCAGGATGTATTATCCGGAATATCATTCCAGAAGAGAATCTCGACTCCCAGAGCAATATATAGTTCGAGATTTGCCCCAGTCAAGGTTTAATCAATATGTTCCTCAACGGAGATCGATGAATGAGGATGACGGACGCTCACGTATTCCGTATAGAACTCGAGCCCCGGAACCACATCCACGAAACCATTATGAGCAAGGTATGAGGTATTCAAATCAATATTATGATATGCCTAACGCTCCAAAATATGTCGATTTTCAGGAAGTCGCGGATAAGAGGGATTATCGTAGGAAACGATATTACCCAAGGACGGAACCACCTAGATGTCCTTCGACTAGGAGTGATGATTCCATAGCAAAGAGCCGAAATGATTTAGCAGAATTGCACAACCAAGTGTTCGCATTCATAGGGGTTATCGAAGCCAAAAAGGTCAAGGACACCTCTGAGAAGCTTAAGAACGAAGGCAAGGAACGAACATTGGACAAAGAAGTGGTCGAAGAGCAATCCAGTGAAGAAAATTGGCCTGTTCTTGACACCAGATCGGGCGATTTTTCTGGGGATAATCCGATTTTTTCTATAAATCGATCCACTACAGCCACCAATGCTACACCTTCAAGGGCTCCTCTGGATGAGCCGGAACCATTGCAGATTGAGCATAATCACATGGATTTTTAGGTTATATCATTCATGTATTTGGATGAATTCATTGAAAGATGTGTGCTTAAGAAAGCTAAGATTTATCATTCTTCTCTATCTTTCCGTTATAATGACTATGCGGTTCAGATATTCTCCTTAACTTCTTTTGATCTTATACCATTGTCTTTCGGGCAGCAAGTATGTGTTATTGTAGGAAAGTTAGTAGAGGACAAAGGAGATCAAATGGACATGACATTGATTCTTGATCCCGGAGATCTTAAAGAATCACCACCAAGAGAGGATGAATATGCAGTTAATTCTCATTTAGCATCATCAACATCGGCATTTAGATACTTAGTAAATGTTTCAGCCATTCCTGAAGAAAAATCTCATCCGAGATTTATGTTTGATGACCGAGATTCATTGTTGTTGAGTGTTGCACAATTTGTCTTCAAGGCACGAGTTTTACAGACTTCTAGAGACCTTTCCGGGGAAGGATACTGCAGCCCCTACCACCACCAAACTTGAGTTCTGATGTGACTAGTGATGATCAAGATGGAGATTCGAGGATGAATCCTTTTCAAGAAGGGGAGTATGATGCGGGACCATCCTTGATAGCATCAACGCCTACGCTACATAGATCAGTCACTAATCTAGAAGCGAGAGAAACTCAAGGAAGGAGCGCTTACAAGTTGCAAACTTGGGAAGAATTGATGGAATGGAAGATTGCATGGCAGCTGAAGAAAATCAACCGATTTTCCTGTAGGAATTTCGATCGATTTCCATACCCGATTTCCTTCACTGAAATGAGTTGCAAGAGATCCGGCCATGATCTTTATCTTTTGGCAATTATATTTTGTAATAATTCCTTAAATCTCTCAGATTATCTTAAGGGATTATTTAGATTATATCTTTTAGATTTTAGATTTTATATCTTTTTAAAGAAATATTTTCTAGATTATCTTATAAAGGGATATATTTTATAGAACATATTTTTTTTAGATTTTATATTTTATATCTTTTTAAGATATCTTTTCTAGATTATCTTTCAAAAGATATAAAATATAATTCATATCTTTTTAGTTTTTTCTATTTTTAGTATGTTTAAACTCCCTTATAAATAGCCTTAGAGGGAGAGATTGTTAAGGAGCTGAGTTGTGATTATTAATTCCACATTATTGTGAGATACTTGTGACTTCGCTCATGGGGTTTGCATTTTATCATTTCTATTCAATCAAAAGTAGAGTTTTTTATTGAAAAGTTGTGAATCTTTGCTGGGTTGTTCTTGTGTGTGTTAATCTTGTTGAAGGTTGGTACTACAAGTCAAACTAGTCCCTCCTTGTGCTTGTCTTATCTAGAAGGCTTGTGTAAGGTTAAAGAAGGAAGGGTGAAAGGTAATTCTTTGTTAAGGGTTTTGATCCATCGAGTTCAAGGTTCTTTGCAAGTCTTATAATAGTCCTATCTTACTATATTGTCCATTTATCATTTCATATTCATCTTCTTTTCTTTTCATATCGTTCACTAATCCGTTTTCTGAGTTTCAAAGAAAATCGACCTGGTTTTCATATAAATCGTCCGATTTATTCCTAGAACAACCCGATTTTATCCCAGTTAAGGACTTTCAATCTAGATCGGGAGCTGCGGCTTGTCCCCGCATCAGTATCACCATGGGGTGCACCTATCCTCTTCGTGCGGAAAAAGGACGGATCGTTGAGATTATGTATTGACTATAGAGAGCTGAACAAGGTGACCATCAAGAACAAGTATCCATTGCCTCGTATTGATGATCTGATTGATCATTTTCAGGGAGCGACAATATTCTCCCGGATTGACTTGCGTTCGGGATATCACCAATTGAGGGTGAGAGAGCAGGATGTGCACAGGACGGGATTTCGTACCCGTTATGGACACTACGAGTTTGTAGTGATGCCATTCGGGCTGACAAATGCCCCAACAGTTTTCATGAAGTTGATGAACAGTATCTTCATTGACTTCCTGGATCAGTTTGTAGTGGTCTTTATTGATGACATTCTGGTATACTTTCGTAGTAGAGAGGAGCATTCCGGTCATCTGAGGACAGTGTTGCAAATTTTGAGGGATAGAGAGTTGTATGCCAAGCTCTCTAAGTGCGAGTTCTGGATATCTGAGGTTGCTTTTCTTGGACACATCGTCTCCGCCGACAGGATTATGGTTCACCCGGAGAAGATTGAGTTTGTAGCTGCATGGACCGACCAGTGTGCTCAGAGTTTTGAGGAGTTGAAGAGATGTTTGACTTCTGCTCCTGTCCTTGCACAACCAGAGGGTTCCGATGACTTTGTGGTTTATAGTGATGCATCCAAGCTAGGCTTGGGATGTGTACTGATGTAGAGAGGCAGAGTGATTGCATATGCGTCTCGACAGCTGAAGACATATAAGGAGAACTACCCGACTCATGATCTGGAGTTGGCAGTGGTAGTTCATGCTTTGAAGATCTGGAGACATTACCTGTATGGTGCCACTTGTCAGATCTTTACAAACCATAAGAGTCTGAAGTATTTTGACACAACGGGAATTGAATAACCGTCAGCGTCGATGGCTAGAGTTGATCAAGGACTTTGACCTTGATATTTTGTATCATACTAGAAAGGCGAATGTTGTAGTTGGCGCCTTGAGCAGGAAGATGCCTCGAGAGAAGGTGATTGCCAAATTGACTATACAGCCTCAACTTTAGAGGGATTTAGCTTGGCTAGAGATGGACATCCAGTTTCCTGACGAGGATGCCCAGTTGTTTGCTTTAGAGGTTTTACCTGGTCTGTTGGACGAGATTCAACAGAAGCAGGAGACCTGCCCGACCTTGATGAGGATCACAGAGAGGATGTCTCGTGGAGAGGCACCACAGTTTTCCATTGAAGCTGATGGAGTGATGCGGCGACATGACCGTATTTGTGTACCTGCCGATGCAGAGTTGAGACAGAGGATTTTACAGGAGGCTCACTGTACACCTTACTCTGTACATCCAAGTATGAGCAAGATGTACCATGATGTGAGGCATTCATATTGGTGGGGAGGCCTGAAGTCCGACGTAACCAGATTTGTGGCCTAGTGTGCGACCTGTTAGCAGGTCAAGATAGAGCATTTCAGACCAGGAGGTGAGCTCTATCCACTGTCAGTACCGCAGTGGAAGTGGGAGGACGTGTCCATGGATTTTGTGACCAGATTGAGGGCTAGTAAGAGCTTTGATGCTATCTGGTTATTGTTGACAAACTAACGAAGACGGCACGTTTCATTCCCATCAGAGAGATGTGGCCAGTGAGTAGATTGGCTGAGGATGATCGTCTCTGATCAAGATGGACGGTTTACCTCGAGGTTTTGGCAGTAGATTCAGACTGCTTTGGGAACGAGTCTACACTTCACGACTGTGTTCCACCCCCAGAAAGATGGTCGGTTTGAGAGGACCATCCAGACCCTGGAGGATATGCTACGAGCTTGTGTATTGGATTGGGGACAAGGATGGTCTGATTAACTCCCACTCGTTGAGTTCTCATACAACAACAGCTGGCATGCATCTATTGGGATGGCTCCTTATATGGCACTGTATGGACGTAGGTGTCGTACACCTTTATGTTGGTATGAGCCTAGTTGTATCAGTGGGATAGCGCTAGAGCAGATTCACGATGATATGGCTCGAGTAGCGCTGATTAGAGAGAGGATGCTAGCTGCACAGAGTCGCCAGAAGTCATATGCAGACAAGAGGCGTCGACCTCTAGAGTTCAGAGTAGGAGCTCATGTCTGGTTGAGAGTATCTCCGAAGCGAGGCGTCAGACGCTTTAGCATAAAGGGGAAGCTGAGTCCCCGATATGTCGGTCCTTTCGTGATACTGGATAGAGTTGGGAGGGCAGACTACAGATTAGCATTGCCTCCGAGGTTAGAGGGTGTTCACCTTGTGTTTCATGTGTCTCAACTGAGGGAGTACATACCAGATCCGAGACACATTGTGAGTTATGATGATCTGGTGGTTGAACCAAACCACACCTTTGTAAAGCACCCTATTGCAGTCCTAGAACGAGGTGTGAGACGCTTGCGTTCGAAGGATATTCCTACAGTGGTCTAGACGAGGACCTGATGAGGCTACATGGGAGACTGAGGATAGTATCCAGAGGAACTATCCAGAGTTCTACGCCGAGATTGATACACCTGTAGGATCCACGAGTAGATCTTAGTGCCATCTTTGTGAGTGCATGTTATGTTGTGTGTTTTTATGATATGCGTGTTTTTGTGCTAGCTGTGATATGTGCATATGATCTGTTAGATCTTGTTTTCCAGCGTGAGATAGGTGTAGCTGGAGATGGTTCTTTCCTCTATGTTATGGTGTGTGTGTTAGGGTTAGCAGGAGATGGTTCTTTCTCCATACTATCATTGATGGACATAGTGTGAGTGGAGATGGCTTTCCTCCACGTAGTTGTGTTAAGTGTACGTTTTGGCTGGAGATGGCTTAACTCCATGCCAGTGTGATATGGTTAGTGTTTGGCTAGAGATGATTTTTCCTCTAGACCTTGTTTAGAGTAGATGATAGTATGTTGGAGTGATGATTCATCCATGTTGTGTGTTACGCTAGGAAATAGCACAAAAAGCTTTACATTTATAAACTCGAACTAAAATCCTAAACTACCTAGCGAAAACCCACAGTGTACGGGTCGTTTTGTAGAAAGGAAAGTATTCCGAGGTCGAACACAAGGACTGAGGCGAAATCAAGTCATTCAATGATCAAAGATAGTGCAAATCTAGTCTAAGAAAAGAGAAAGAGATAAAGAAATGAAAATGATGATATTTTTGGTTGAGTTTTTGTGGTGATTAAGCAAGGATCACAAATCAAGCAAGGTAATAAAACAAACTAACAACTCAAGCTAGCAAAACAAACAAGTGACACAAACACAAGATATGAGATCAAAGATAGAAAAAGAGGATTCTAGAGGTCAAGATTTCCGGTTATGGCATTGGACTCAAGGTTCTAAAGATTCTAAGGACAAGGCTACGGTGTTGGGAAAGGGCGTTTCTCTAATGGAAGCAATTACCGGGTAAGTCTCATGCTTCACTAATCCCGCACCCAAATCCTATTACCGGGTAAGTCTCAAGGAGGTAAGGTTGGGAATTCTACACAAACCGGACACTACTTAAGGGGCAAACCTCTCCTTACCGGGTAAGTCTCGGAAAAGGTAAGTCTCAAGCAACAATCCTAGCACACTCATTCCAATAGTGGCTTATGAGGCTCACTACTACCTAGAGTTCATCATCATTGGTATCTAAGATCGGAAATCACCGGGTAGGTCTCTTTCCTCACTTAGTTTGCTAGCATTAGGTCACCCTAAGCTATATTATGCTCAACAAACACTAGGATTTCAACAATCTAACATCCTAACATACAGATTCATCAATTAAAGAGCAACAGAAGGAAAAATCGGGTGGATCATAGCAAAAATTGGCCGATTTACTATGAGTAACAGGTCGATTTTTATGTTTGAGTTAAGTTTTATGCATACGAATCATCCTAAACTAACATATAAGTCCATTCTATCATCACTCAAGCCATAACCATCAATCCATCACTCCAGAATCACAATAAACTAGCCAACAACATGCATTTCAAGATCTAAAATCATCATACAAGCATATATGAAACCCATAGCAAGAAGATGAAGTAAGGAAATGAAAGCAATGAAACTTAGCTGGATTTGAGCTCAAAACAAGTCTTTCAACACACCAAATGTAGCTCCAAGTCAGATCCTACAACCTTCAACAAGTTTCTTCACAAAAATTGCTCAAATCTCACTACGATATTGAAATCTACACTAATCTCCCTCAAGAACACCCACAAGGGTGTCTTGAAGAGAGTTTCCAATTGGAAGAGTCTTTGGGAAGATGCTAGAGGATGTGGGAGAGGAGGAGCATTGAGAGATTCCTCAGCAACATCTTGCAGGCCCACTTATATTCTCCACCAAGAGCAAGGCCGGACAAGAGATCGTGGGACACGTGGCTTAAGCTGTCAAAGCCCCAAAAATCGACCCAGTAGGAGAAAATCAACCGATTTAGCTGCTTGTTGGTCCAATTTTCTTCAGCAGAAAGGTGCTATGATCGTCTAGCCATGAGTTGATTCATTGCTTGCACCAATAGTGGTCTTTGTGTCCCTTGTTGCTCCATTTATGCTCCTCCTTAGCCTTGGATGTGTACCATCATGAGGCTTGGCCCTCTAATGTATCGGTAATGTCCAAAAGACCCCCGAAATACCTACAAAGCAACGCACAAGTCCGTGTAGACGTCTATCTCGACAAAATACGTGAATTGAGTGCAAACGTCGCGAATTTGTGCTAAACCATGCATGAATGAGTGATGAATCTATCTAAATGATTACCTAAACCTAAGTCATAAATCGTGTTATCAAAAATACCCCATACTTAAGGTTTGCTCGTCCCCGAGCAAATTCCCAACTATAGACTAAGAGATGACATGATTTATGTATGCAGAAAAATGGCAAAATCTTTTTGGGTTTGTGCTTCTAATATTGGATCACCTTCATAGTCATGTTTCATGGCAATGGACAAGCAATTATGCATCAAATAAATGAAAGCATGGAAAGACAATTACACTTAACTTGATAGCATGCAATGAAATGTAAAGATGAAGAAGTCAAGATGATCATGAGTATATCCAATCTAAATCACTTAGTCTTACACACATGCAAGTAGGTCAAAAGGACTTGTAAAATAGAAGGCCAAGAAACGTTGTGATTAGGTGGGAATTTTCTAAGCTATGTGATGTTAATCCGGGAAAGGAACTAAACAACCACAACTTCAAATTTTCTTATCAACTTCCCTCAAGCGTATATTTTCTTCATTTTCTTTTCTTTCTTTTATTTTTGAGACAATGACATTGGTGTGCAAAAGCCGAAACCTTGGTGATTAGCCATTCTCGGGCTTTTTCTATTTTTCGAGATGCATCCACACTGGGCACACATACCAAAGCTCGTTAGGACTATTGGTCTATTTGACTTTGGCAAGGCACCAACACCCGATTATGTGAAGTGTACCGAGTTACTTGTCATTTAAGCCAATGTCCCCAAGCCTATATTTTTGGCTACACTTTCACAACAATTTCAGCACTTCATTCATGACATTCTTTTCGTCAACAATTTCACCCCACACTTGCTTTTCACACACTTCAACACACTAGCATGCTCCTAGTCCCGGATGGGTCAAAAGAGGTCAAATTTATCTCAATTGAGGTGCTCAAGCAACATGATCAAGATGAGAAGTAGAGGAAGATGAATTGCCTTAATCACTCCTAATTGATGTGCAAGAACTAGCATGCAATTTCGACTTTCAATACTCAATCCATTCTAGGCAAACATCATGATCACAAATCATTCATGGTATTCAAGAGAAGTACTTCAAGTCCACATATACATTCATCAATTTAACACATAAGGCCATCCATAGCCAATCCACAAGATAAGGTTCAATCATTAGGGTCATATCCAAGCCTTAGAAGCACTAAAATTTTTTAAAATTTTCTGAATTTTTTTTTTGATTTTTCGAAATATGTATGTACAATGCAAGACATAATGAAACATGTGACAAAATTAAACTATCCTAGATGCTAATCATGCAAGTGATCATGAAAACCCCACCCCATACTTAGAAACACATTGTCCCTAATGTGTAAACTAAATAAAGAAGTGAAAGAGAGTCCTCACAATGTAAAATTGGTGATGCTTTGGTATTTCGGTTCACATTGGATGATGATGGTGGATGATCGATCAAGGATGGTAGAGAGCTCTTGATGTTCATTGTGGTGTCGGAACCCGCGCTTGGCACCGCAAGCCGTCCAAGTTCCTCGTCCGCTCCACCCATGCTTGATTGGAGATCATCACTTTCCTTTATACAGAGGAAAAATCGCCCCATAGCCCAGGAAAATCGGCCGATCTAGATGAAGAACAGGCCGATTTTTCTGGGTGATTTCCTCATCGTCCATGTGCTTGGATCTTGTACGTTCAACTGGTCCATGAGGCTTTCACATGACCTCCAACATCTCGTAACTCATGACAATCAACAAGATCTAGCACCCAAAAACACAAAAGAAAAACAAAGCACACCAAGAGTGAGATTAAACAAAAGCAAGAAAAAGAAAGGGAAAAATATGTACCAATGGGTTGCCTCCCATTAAGCGCTTCTTTAAGGTCATTAGCTTGACCAAATTCAGGAGCGTTTCAATCAAGGTGAAGTGGGGCAATCACTTCCACCGGGGCTTCCGGGATGTACTTCTTCAATCGATGCCCATTCACTTTGAAGTTACCACAATGATCTCCTCCTATCTCCACCGCTCCATATGGAAAAACTTTCTTCACCTCATAAGGCCCGGTCCATCTTGATTTGAGCTTTCCGGGGAAGAGCCGCAGCCTCGAGTTGAAGAGAAGCACCAAGTCGCCTTCATTCAACTCCTTTGGGATGATCCTCTTATCATGCCATCGCTTGGTTCTCTCCTTGTAGATCCGAGCATTCTCATATGCATCCAACCGGATCTCCTCAAGGGCGTTCATGTCTAGCAACCGCTTTTCTCCGGCCTCCTTGAGATCAAAATTTAGCCACCTTATAGCCCAATATGCTCGATGCTCCATCTCTACCGGAAGGTGGCAAGACTTTCCATAGACCAACTTGTAAGGAGTGGTGCCAATTGGTGTTTTGAAGGCGGTCCTATATGCCCACAAGGCATCATCGAGCTTCATAGCCCAATCTTTTCTCGTCCTTGATACCGTCTTCTCAAGAATGGCCTTGATCTCCCGGTTGGAGATCTCCACTTGGCCACTAGTTTGGGGATGGTAAGGTGTTGCCACCTTATGAGTCACCCCATACTTAGCCAAAAGTGCCCCAAAGTTCCTATTGGTGAAGTGCTTCCCTCCATCACTTATGATCACCCTTGGTGTTCCAAACCTAGGGAAGATCACTCGGTTGAAGAACCGCACCACAACTTTGGCATCATTTGTAGGAGAGGCGATTGCCTCCACCCATCTTGAAACATAGTCAACCGCCAATAGGATGTAGAGGTTGCCACATGAAGAAGGGAATGGTCCCATGAAGTCCACACCCCATACATCAAATATCTCTACCTCTTGTATGTTGTTCAAGGGCATCTCATTCCTCCTTGAGATGTTGCCCGTCCTTTGGCAAGCATCACAAGCTACCACAAAGCTTTGCACATCCTTGAACAAACTTGGCCAAAAGAAACCCGATTGCAACACTTTAGCACATGTCATGTGTGAGCTAGCGTGCCCTCCACATGGCAAGGAATGACAATGGCGGATCACACTCTCCACCTCATCCTCCGGTATGCATCTCCTAAACATTCCATCCGGCCCTCTTTTGAACAAAAGTGGCTCACTCCAATAGTAATGCCTCACATCTTTGAAGAACTTCTTCCTTTGGGCATATGTCAAACCGGGAGGCATTTCCTCACACACTAAGTAGTTCACAATGTCGGCATACCATACTCACTTCCCCTAGACACTTGGAACAAGCATTCCTCCACCATTTGCAATTGCTCATCCCGGAATGAGTCATCAATCGGGATGTCATCTCTCTCAATTTCTAAAGGAGGTAGTCTACTAAGGTGATCCGCTACGGAGTTCTCGGATCCCTTCTTGTCCCGGATTTCCAAATCGAACTCTTGAAGAAGAAGAAGGATCCACCGAATCAACCTAGGCTTGGTATCTTTCTTTGTAAGGAGGTAACGGATCGCAGCATGATCCGTATAAACAATGACCTTCGCTCCAACAAGGTATGACCGAAACTTCTCAAAGGCATACACTACCGCTAGTAACTCTTTCTCGGTTGTGGCATAGTTAAGTTGGGAATCATCTAGCGTCTTGCTAGCATAATAAATAGCATGAGTGCGCCCATCTTTCCTCTGCCCCAAAACAGCCCCAACAGCTACATCGCTTGCATCACACATGATCTCAAACGGTAAACTCCAATCCGGAGGTTGCATGATAGGTGCGGAGATCAAGGCGTTCTTCAACCTACAAAAAGCCTCAAGACAATCTTTGGAGAAGACAAATTCAACATCCTTCATTAGTAGGTTAGTGAGGGGCTTAGAAATTTTTGAGAAATCTTGAATAAACCTCCGGTAAAAACCGGCATGCCCTAAAAAGCTCCTTACCCCTTTCACCGAGGTAGGTGGTGGCAACTTCTCTATCGTTTCAATCTTGGCCCTATCAACCTCAATACCACGGTTAGACACCAAGTGTCCTAACACGATACCTTCACTTACCATGAAGTGGCATTTTTCCCAATTTAAGACAAGATTTGTCTCCTCACATCTTTGCAATACTAATGACAAGTTAGCCAAGCAATTATCAAAGGAAGAACCATAAACAGAGAAATCATCCATGAACACTTCCATGATATTTTCAATGTATTCCGAAAAAATAGCCATCATACACCTTTGGAAGGTGGCGGGTGCATTACACAACCCAAATGGCATTCTCCTATATGCAAAAGTACCCTATGGACATGTAAAGGTTGTTTTCTCTTGGTCATCGGGGTGGATAGGGATTTGGAAGAATCCGCTATAACCATCTAAGTAGCAAAAATGAGAGTGTTGAGCTAGTCTCTCTAGCATTTGGTCAATGAAGGGGAGAGGGAAGTGATCTTTCCTAGAGGACATGTTAAGCTTTCTATAATCAATACACATCCTCCATCCCGTAACCGTCCTAGTCGGGATTAGTTCATTGTTCTCATTGGTTACTACGGTCATCCCATCCTTCTTAGGTACTACATGAACGGGACTAACCCACTTACTATCCGAGATAGGGTAGATAATTCCCGCATCTAGCAACTTAATGATTTCCTTTTTGACTACCTCTTTCATTATAGGATTTAACCTTCTTTGATGTTCAATAGAGGGCTTATGATTATCTTCCATCATTATCCTATGCATGCACAAAGAGGGTTTGATGCCAACAAGATCATCAATGGTGTATCCTATTGCCTTTCTATGCAGTTTCAATTCATTCAACAACCTATTAAGCTCATCATCATTCAAAGATGCATTCACAATCACCGGATAAGTAGAATTTGAACCAAGGAAAGCATACTTTAAATGAGAAGGAAGAGGTTTAAGATCAAGTTGAGGAGGACCTTTTTCGGTTGGAGACGATCCATACAATGTAGGTTGAGATGATTGCAAAGCCATGGAAGCCTCCTCGAAGTCCCTTGATGATTGCTCACATTCAAGTGGTTGGTGCTGAAAAGACTCAGGAAAATCAACCCATGAAGAAAAATCGGTCGATTTATCTGAGGGTGGGTCGATCTGAGTTTCCGTTTTGGCAGATCTGGGTGAAATTGCAGCACAAGGAGAAAAATCGGCCGATTTTTCCCAGGCAGGCCGATTTTTCTGGCTGTTTTTCTCTTCTTCTAGCACTTCAAATCTAACACTTGGTAGCTCGTCCAATGCATTCAAGGCCTTGATTACTTCATTGCTAATCTCCTCAATTCCTTCCTCCATCAAGCTTGAGCTAAGAACCCTCTCAAGTGGGTCCTTGAGCAAGATTGCGCTCACAACCTCTCTAGACTCCTCTTCTTCAACTATGTTGAATATGTCCTCATCAAGGGTTGGCCCTTTCATCATTGTGGACAGCTTGAACTTGATGTTCTCTTCTCCAATGTTGAAGGAGAGAGTCCCATTCTTGCAATCCACTAGACATCCGGAAGTAGCTAGGAAAGGTCTCCCCAAGATGATAGGAACCGGATAGTCCGCCGGGATATCCAAAACAACGAAGTCTATGGGCACATAGAACTTCCCTAGTTGCACCGGGATGTCTTCCAAGATCCCAACCGGATGAGTGATTGAGCGGTCCGCCATGTAAAGGGTCATCTTGACCGGTTTTGGCTCTCCTAGCCCAACCTTGTTGCAAAGTGCAAGCGGGATGATGCTTACACTTGCCCCCAGATCACATAGGGCGTCATACTTCACTTCTCCTACTCCGATTGGCACACAAAAGGATCCCGGATCCCTTAGCTTGGGAGGCATCTCCTCCTTCATCGTTTGAATCAACTCCGAGGATCTCTTAGTCATCCTTATCTCACCATACTCCTCCAACTTCCTTTTGTTGGAGAGTATTTCCTTCAAGAACTTGCCATATGCCGGCATCCCTAAAATAGCATCCATGAACGGAATGTTAATATGCAATTTAGACATTAGTTCAAGGAACTTACCAAAATGATTGTCCAAGCGAGCTCTTGCTCGTGATTGAGGGAACGGTAGTGGTGGCTTGTATGGAGGCGGTGCCACATAGGTTGGCTCTACATCTTTGCTCTTGCCTCCATCTCCTTGCAAAGTCTCTTCTTCATTCACCACTTGCTTCCCTTTAGCATTCTCCTTGGGCAAAGGATCCTTCATGCTTAACCCACTTCTTGTTGTAATAGCCAACACTTGGCCTCTTGGCTTTTCTTCGGTTCTTCCGGGAAGCTTTCCCGGATCTCTATGTGCTTCACCCGCCTTTTGGAAAACTTGTGCTTCCAAGACCTTTTGAGCCTTTGAGATAGAAGTCACCGTGCTCTCAAGACCACTCAACCTTCCAAGCAATTGCTCAAACATCATTTCGGTTCTATCCTTTGGAGGTTGAGTAAATCCGGGTTGAGGTTCTTGTGAAGCTTTTGGTAGTGGAGTTGTGCTTGTAGAAGCGGGAGGGTTCAAGGCTCCATCCGGGTTAGAGTAGGAAAACCCGGGATGGTTATGGTTGGGCCGGTAATTGTTGAATTGCCGGTTGTTGTTGAAGTTCCTTGGGCTTTGGTAGTTGTTGTAGTTGCCCCTTCCCATATAGTTCACATCCTCCTCCTTGGAAGACAAGTTAGCTTGTGGAAGCACTTGGGGGGTTGCTTGGTTCTTCAAGGTTGTAGCACACAACTCCCTCAAGGACTTTAGCTCATTGTTGATGGCGTCGAGCTTGAAGTTGCTCATGGTGACCTCACTCACCTCATATGCTCCCGCCTTTCTCCCTTCACTCTTCCTATGGGAATACTTCTCAATTACTAGAGCTTGCTTCTCCACAAACTCCCAAGCATCATCCACATGCTTCTCGATGAAAGTCCCACCGGAAGGGGATTGAAGCTTGAATTGGATATCTTCATCAAGTCCCTTGAAGTAGATCTCCAATAGCTCAATTTTCGGTATGCCATGGTGTGGACAATCTAAGAGAAGGTCCTTGAATCTCTCTCAAGACTTGAACAAACTCTCTCTATCCTTCATCACGAAGGCATTGATCTTCCCTCTTAATTCGGTATTCTTGGAAGGTGGGAAGAACTTAGTCAAAAACTCGGTTGTCATCTCCTCCCAAGTACCAACTCGCCCTTGTGGAATAGATTGATACCAAGCTAAGGCTTTATCCTTAAGAGAGAAGGAAAAAGCCCTAAGCTTATGGTTGTTGCTCTCCAATCTTGGCGGTCTAAGAGTCTCCATCAAGATCTCATAATTCATCAAATGTTGATGAGGAGACTCTCCTTCCATCCCTCCAAATTGATTATGCCGGATCATTTGTAGAACTTGAGGGCGGAGCTCATAGTTGTGGGCTGCGGGATCTCCTAAGTTCACACCCGGACGGTGTGCTCTTTGCGCCGGATCCATACGTCTCCCTAGGGTTTGTGGTTCTTCAATGGCAATGGGCACAACCCTAACATTAGCCGCCGGCTGCGGTTGTACCACCGGTGGTGGTGGAGGTGGAGGTTGTCGGCGATTAAGCTCTCCTTGAACAAGGGTTTGCCTAATCTCCTCAATCTCCCTCCTAGTTTCCTCTTGCCTCTCATTGGAAAGTCTCCTTTCTTCCTCCAAGAGCTCATCTCTTAGCCTTATTTGCTCTAAGGCTTCATCCAACTCAGCTTGGAGGTTTCTTCCGGCCATCTCTTTCTCTTTTCGGATGTTCTTGGATCTAGATCGAAGGGTTTTCTCCGGTTCGGGATCGAATGGAGCTAAATCCTTTCCACGAGATCTTCGCATACAACTAAAGAGAAATAGATGTCCTGAAAAGCAAAGACACAAACCAAAAAGAGATCAAAAGCAACAAGAAAGATCTACACTATAAACAATCACAAAATGACTCAATCTAGACCTAGTCCCCGGCAACGGCGCCAAAAACTTGTTACGCTAGGAAATAGAACAAAAAGCTTTACATTTATAAACTCGAACTAAAATCCTAAACTACCTAGCGAAAACCCGCAGTGTACGGGTCGTTTTGTAGAAAGGAAAGTATTCCGAGGTCGAACACAAGGACTGAGGCGAAATCAAGTCATTCAATGATCAAAGATAGTGCAAATCTAGTCTAAGAAAAGAGAAAGAGATAAAGAAATGAAAATGATGATATTTTTGGTTGAGTTTTTGTGGTGTTCAATCAAGGATCACAAATCAAGCAAGGTAATAAAACAAACTAACAACTCAAGCTAGCAAAACAAACAAGTGACACAAACACAAGATATGAGATCAAAGATAGAAAAAGAGGATTCTAGAGGTCAAGATTTCCGGTTATGGCATTGGACTCAAGGTTCTAAAGATTCTAAGGACAAGGCTGCGGTGTTGGGAAAGGGTGTTTCTCTAATGGAAGCAATTACCGGGTAAGTCTCATGCTTCACTAATCCCGCACCCAAATCCTATTACCGGGTAAGTCTCAAGGAGGTAAGGTTGGGAATTCTACACAAACCGGACACTACTTAAGGGGCAAACCTCTCCTTACCGGGTAAGTCTCGGAAAAGGTAAGTCTCAAGCAACAATCCTAGCACACTCAATCCAATAGCGGCTTATGAGGCTCACTACTACCTAGAGTTCATCATCATTGGTATCTAAGATCGGAAATCACCGGGTAGGTCTCTTTCCTCACTTAGTTTGCTAGCATTAGGTCACCCTAAGCTATATTATGCTCAACAAACACTAGGATTTCAACAATCTAACATCCTAACATACAGATTCATCAATTAAAGAGCAACAGAAGGAAAAATCGGGTGGATCATAGCAAAAATCGGCCGATTTACTATGAAGAACAGGTCGATTTTTATGTCTGAGTTAGGTTTTGTGCATACGAATCATCCTAAACTAACATATAAGTCCATTCTATCATCACCCAAGCCATAACCATCAATCCATCACTCCAGAATCACAATAAACTAGCCAACAACATGCATTTCAAGATCTAAAATCATCATACAAGCATATATGAAACCCATAGCAAGAAGATGAAGTAAGGAAATGAAAGCAATGAAACTTAGCTGGATTTGAGCTCAAAACAAGTCTTTCAACACACCAAATGTAGCTCCAAGTCAGATCTTACAACCTTCAACAAGTTTCTTCACAAAAATCGCTCAAATCTCACTACGAAATTGAAATCTACACTAATCTCCCTCAAGAACACCCACAAGGGTGTCTTGAAGAGAGTTCCCAATTGGAAGAGTCTTTGGGAAGATGCTAGAGGATGTGGGAGAGGAGGAGCATTGAGAGATTCCTCAGCAACAGCTTGCAGGCCCACTTATATTCTCCACCAAGAGCAAGGCCGGACAAGAGATCGTGGGACACGTGGCTTAAGCTGTCAAAGCCCCAAAAATCGACCCAGTAGGAGAAAATCGGCCGATTTAGCTGCTTGTTGGTCCAATTTTCTTCAGCAGAAAGGTGCTATGATCGTCTAGCCATGAGTTGATCCATTGCTTGCACCAATAGTGGTCTTTGTGTCCCTTGTTGCTCCATTTATGCTCCTCCTTAGCCTTGGATGTGTACCATCATGAGGCTTGGCCCTCTAATGTATCGGTAATGTCCAAAAGACCCCCGAAATACCTACAAAGCAACGCACAAGTCCGTGTAGACGTCTATCTCGACAAAATACGTGAATTGAGTGCAAACGTCGCGAATTTGTGCTAAACCATGCATGAATGAGTGATGAATCTATCTAAATGATTACCTAAACCTAAGTCATAAATCGTGTTATCATTGTGTTTGAGGATGTAGAATGTTATAGCTTGTGACATGATGTCTTTGAGAGGGAGAATTATACCTCGGCTTATGGGTCCGAGAGGATTTGGGATCTTGCAAGTTTCGGTACGAAACTTGTTTTTAGGGGAGCATGATGAAAGAGCCTTAGTTTTAGGAGCTGAGTTGTGTTGAGCCGCCCCTGCGCCTCAGGAGGGCCGCCCCTACGCCTTGCCTGGTCCGCCCCTGCGGGTTTGTGCGGCTGCAACCACCTTTGTTGACCTCTTAACCTTGCTTTTGGCTAGCTTCCTATATAAGCTTCACATTGCTTCTTTGATAGGGTTTCTTCATCCTCTTCAGCTCCATTTCCCTGTATACGCTCTTCTTCTTCTTCCTCTCTTCTTTGATCTTCCTTGATCTTGTGAGAGAATTTTGAGAGTTTGATGGTGGTTTTGAGCTTGGATATTGATGAGCTTGTTGCTGGGAGCCTTTGTTGATGTGTTGAGGTTGTGAAGGTGTTGATTGCTCTTCTTTGCTGCTTAGGGTTCTGTTGTGGTAAGGTCTCCATCTCCATCTTCTTTCCTTCTTCTTCCTTGCTTCTTTCTTTCTTCTTTAGCTTAGGATCACAGGTTGAGCTTGTGTGGATCCTTTTCTGATGTTTTGATGTTCATACATGTGTATCTATGTATGTGTGATGTTGTTGTGTGATGAAGAAGTGAAGAGAGTCGAGAAAGAGATTGAAGAGAAGTCGGGGCCAACTTTCTGCACAGATAGCCGCCCCTGCGCCTGACTAGTTCAGCGCCCCTGCGTCCTTTGTTTCCGCTGGTGCGTCCGGGGCATACCTTGTTGGTATGATTCCTTCTTTCCTTTCCTTTGGCCTTGGCTTAGATGTTGGCTAGGCTAGCTTGGTTAGGATGAGCTTGATGAGTTGCATGATAGAGATGTGCCTTAGGCACTTGTGTTATGTTGAGGTTATGCCTTAGGCATCTGTGAGCATGTTATAATCTCGATGTTTAATTGAGGTTATAGAATGGTTGTGGTTATGGAGACGAGTCTTCTGGCCGTTGCAATATATGATGATGTGTGTCTTGCTATTGCAGGCGTTGATTACTTCCCCAAGGGGAAGCTGTGACATGGTATAGGTTATGAGTATATCAGGTAAGTCCATAGGACTTACTTAGCGTTCAGTTGTGGGTTTGCGTGATAGTGATGGTTGTGTATGTTCATATGGTTATGCATTGATAACCTAAACTGGACTAGGATGACCATTTATTACCTTAAATGGCCCAAGTGTATTATAACAGGTCGTGACCACATATGCCTCCACTCGAGGGAAGGAGAGGTGCCTGGAAGCCAGTAACACAGGGGGGGGCGAGTGATGATCACCCCCATGCAAACCCCTGCATTAACGGGGGAAGGGACGAGGTTCTTTAGGATCCTCGTGTCACTAAATAAGTTGAATTAGTAATGGAATATCGTAATTGAAGATAATATATGAATGTGTGGGTGGCATTGCATGTGTGATGTGTGGATGTATGTTTGTGCTATTACCTTCATGCTTATTCATTGTTGTAGCTAACGTTGTATACCGTGTTGTAGCTGATCTGCAGGTTATGAAGACTGCAGAGTGAGTCAGATGGGATGACCAGCCGAGGACTTCTGTACATCGGGGTTGCGTGGGATATGGGATATCTTTTGTGTCTGTTGTTTATGGATGTTGTTTTGTACTCGGCTTTTTTATTGTAAAACCTTTTGATGTATCCTATACAGCTTTATGTATTTGGTTTTAATCTACGTGTGCCTTGTTGTAAGATCTAGTGAACTTGTTGTCAGGCTAGGGTCAGGATCCATTGTGAGATCCTAGCCCAATGTGACACTCCGAGTCCCGTGGATTTGGGGTGTTACATGAAGCACATGATATAAACATTTCATGTCAAGTGCACCATTCAACATAGATATTGGGCGGTGACATGATCAAAGTAAACACAAGCGGTTTTTGCACCTCTACCATGCCTTGTTTGAATCCAGATCTTCTACAAGTTATGAGAGGTGCTTGGCTGAGATGAAAGTTAATTGGAAAAGTTATCCAAGGTTGATGGAGTATTTGGAGGCTACATGGATAATTGTTCGAGCATGTTGTGACACATAACATCACTTTGGCATGAGGACAACAAAAGCGTAAGAACTCAATCCTACGTTGTTCATAAGTTTTTGTTTTTTAAATTTATAATAGTATATTGATTCGATAATGATTATTAAGTGTGAGTCTGCACACATTTTGTTGAAGAGTATGTTGCGTTCGAGTATGCAAGGATTTCAGTTGATGGTGGACAACATCGACTTGATGATAATTGATCAGATTGGAAAGATCCAAGCGTCCATTGAGACTTCATGCAAGAGGATGTTGTTGGATGTGTGCGTTCCAATATTTGATTTGCCCCAAAACAAAGTAAGCAACGAGTGCTTCATTATATTGTTGGAGATCTTCAACAAGGCAAAGAAACTTAGGAGCATAACAATATGCCAAGATTCATATTGGAGGGAAGCCCATGGATTGTCTTGGGCGCATGAGTTATTCCTTTCTATTAGGGATCGGGCGCCAATACGTTTAGATCAGATCAATCCATATTGGAGGCAAGTACGAGTGGAAAAGGTGAATCCGGCCGTAGAATATGATGTTGTCCACATTGACCCACACATCAAGTCACTAAACAACTTCAGGGAGCGAATGAATTTGAATTTGTTGAATAAAGATCAAATTGAGTGGATGGCTTCGACATATAAGGACATGATACATCCGGACTCTTCAACTATGACAAAACCAAAGCAACTAGTAGGAACTAAAGAAAGAACACCAAAATATGGTATTCGTTCAACAAGGAGAGCACCAAGTGGGTTCGAGCATGGTTCAAGGTCTGCCCGTCCACGTCCTCGTGGTTACCCACCAAAGTCAGGTCAACAAGTGGAAATTCAAGTTGAAGAGGCTGAACTGGGTCAATATGTTGAAGTTAAGGTTGAGGAGCCCGTCTACGTAAGTAGAAAGTCGTGGAAGCACTAACCAAAAGGTCATCTACATAGACAATGACACAAATGAAAGCACACTTGGTAACATGAAGAAACATGGAGGTATCAGTAGTGGATGTGTGAAATCCAAGTTGTATGAGTGCATCTCTCAACGTAGCAAACCAATCACGAGGGGCTAGCTTTAACCCATAGTGAGATTTTGTGAGCTTGTAGACAAAATTAAGATATGAGGGATGTAAGAAACCTGGAGGTTGTTGAATGAACACATACTCCTCAAGATCGCCATGGAGGAAAGCATTTTAGATATCAAGTTGTATCATAGTCCATTGATTCACAACTGCGAGAAAAAAGAGTAGTCGAATTGTGGAGGGTTTAGCCATAAGGGTGAAGGTGTCGTGATAATCAAGTACATGCAATTGATGGAAACCCTTAGCGACAACACGAGATTTGCAACGCTCAATGGAGCCATCAAATCGACGTTTTGTCTTAAATACCCGTTTAACACTGAGGGTGTTTTGAGAAGGTGAATGAGGGACTAGCATCCATGTATTGGTAGTGAGAAGGGCTTGAAGTTCGGTTTCCATGGCCAATCTCAATTTTGTAAATTTGGAGGCTTGGGTAAAGAAGGATTGTTCATCTAGGAAGATGATTACGAAAGAAGTAGACAGCCAGGGAATGGAGTCATCCGTTCGGATAAGGGGTTTAGGTATACGAGTGGAGACTCGTTGTGGCAGTTAAGGGTTTGAAGGTGTAGGCGGGAGTGAAGTATTTATGCATGGAGAATTAAGGAATCAATAGTTGTGGATGGGTCATCATGGGCTTGAGAGGGAAGTGTTGCTCCATGGAGGCAGTGGATGACAATTGGGTTTGTGAGGAAGATTAGGCCTTTGACGCAGGAAAGAGGGAGGAGAGTGGTGTGTTTGGCCAAATTTAATAAATCGGAAAGGAAAGGAATGGTAGAACCGTAGAAAGGATGGTGAAGAGGATTGTGAGGAATTTGATGTGTATGGGAAGGTATGCTCACGAAAGATCACATCCCGTGACACATAAAACTTGCCATACCCTTCAAACCAAATATAACCATGATGGTTAGAAAAATAACCAAGAAATATGGTAGGATGGGATTGAAAGTTGAGCTTGTGAGCATTATAGGGACGAAGATTTAGAAAGGTCAAGCAACCAAAAACTTTGAAAAAATGGTAATTGGGTGTTTGTCGAAAGACTAGCATGAAGAGTTTGAAAATGAAGGATGGAGGAGGGAAGTCTATTGAGGAGATAAACCGAGGTTTCAAAAGAAAAGTCCGAAAGTATGAAGGTAGAGAAGCATGTTTGAGAAAGGAAAGGCCCAAATCCACAATACAACAATGACGGGATTTTACCGACCCATTTTGTTTGTGGGGGTAAGGGCATGTAAGATGATGAGAAATGCCCAAATATTGAAAAAGCAAAGTTAGGGGTTTAAATTCAGTTCCTTCATCCGTTTAAATGACAATAATGGTTGTGGTCGGTGATGATTTTATTAAAGTTTATAATAACGGGAGTAACCGATGACTTAGACGGAATAGTGAAAAGCCAAATAAACCTTGAGAATCATCCACAATAGAAATAAAATATTTTTGTCCCTTATAGGGAATATGATGTGTTGACCCGAGTGTTTTTAATGGACTTGGAGGGTGCGGAAGTGCATGGGCTTTGGCCCAAGAGCAAGTAAAACATTGATCAAGAGCCAAAGGTTGTTTGATTTGTGGGCCTGGAATGTTGGAGCGTACTTTTGCGGGTAATTGGTTGGGTTGAATGCCCTAAACGTGAGTGTCAGACACCACATTGTTGAGTGGTGGAGATGGGGAGCAAGTGTCGGTGACTGGGAAGAAAAAAACATAGGAGGTTGGCAGCACATATATCCCATCTTCAACAGAGTCCTGGAGAAGAATACAATGGTTCTTCGAATCCTTCACAAGAAAGCAAGAGGCGTGAAATTCAAAGTAAACACCATTTTCAATACAAAATATATTGACATACAATAAGTTTTTCGTTATAGGAGTATGAAAGAGTTGAGAGACGTGGAAAATACGGTGAGGGGACTAAATGGAGGAAGAGTCTTGAATTTAGGGATGGCAATCTCACCCGCAATCGATGGTTATCTGAAAATCCGAACTAATCAAATGATCGAAAACCCGATAAAACGTTGTTGGAATGCAGGTGATGGTTGATCGATTGATGGTTTGGTTACGGTTTAGGTCATCACCAAGTTGATGGTGAACAGATTGGGTTTGTGTCTTGGGTAGATCATTAACCCGGGTCAATTTGCTTTCATCTCAAGGAGGTTGATATCGAATAATGTGTTTATAGTCCAAGAGTTGTTGAGGAGGTATAATGTGTGAAAGGAGACTAGACGATACTTCATGGAGATTGACCTTGCCAAGGCTTATGATACGATTTCCTAGAACTTTCTACGATTTCTCATGTTGGAGTTGAATTTTCCGACCAGGTTCATGGATTGGGTGATGGAGTGCGTCACTACAACGTCTTACTCTATCCGGGTTAACAAGATCTCACATGAGTTTTTTCAGGGTCATCGTAGGCTTAGATAGGGATGCCCTTTGTCGCCGTTCTTGTTTATGATTTACATGGAGTTTCTCTCGGGTATGATCTAGTTGAGACCACCATACCGGATTTCCGGTTCCACTAGCATTGTAAGGAGCTTCAGATTTCACACTTGACGTTTCTTAGAAATTCTGATTCCACCATATCGGAGTTCTGATTCCACCAGCATTGTAAGGGCCCAATTATACTACTTTTCCTTTTATATGAATTTATCTTTACCCGAACAATCAATCTCTCTTTATGGGGATGCTAGTGTGGTGTTCCTAGCGAAATGTTGGAGAGCCTAGGTTGTTCGCGAGAATTTTCTATTCTCAGAGGAGTATATCCAACATATTACTCTCTTTGTCAACTCGTGTGGGACTCCATCGATGCTTCAAACCAATTCTTACCATCGGTTGCTTCCATTCCAACTCCTTCATCAGTGTATTGGTATCCTCCTCGATCCGCATGAAGCTTTTGAACTTAATACTGATGTTGGTCTTGTGGATAGTACATTGATTTTAGGTGTTGTTCTCCGTGATCCTACGGGTAAAGTTTGTATGGTAGTCTTTAAAGCACTATTAATTGTTTGATGGTACTTCATATATCCTATTGGCCGAAACTTTGGCCAATCAATTCTATTACTGAAACCCTATGATGCACGGACACTTCTAGAAGGCGGCGTGTCCCGTGTCCTGCCGTGTCGGAAACGAAGACACAATCGGACACGGTCAAATATGACCGGGCAAGGTCAAGACACGTTTCCAAGATAGGACACGTCTCGGACACGGTGAGGACGCGGATTGTGTCCAGTCAAAACATGATCAACGAAAGAAAAACTTATATACCGTAATATTTTTTCTTCTTTCTCATTTTTTCCGACTAAACCTAACTCTACATGACCACCTGCGAGATTGTGGTTGTCGGAAGTAGGACACCGATCTTCTTCTCCGGCTCTAATGTTGAAATGTTGTTTCGCCGGCCGACTCTTCTCTCCATTTTTCTTATGATTTTATAAATTATTTTTGAATCTTTGATTATTAATTTATTTTGTAATTTTTATTTGTTGAATGTTGACTAGGTTATTCTAATTCTTTCACTTTTTATAATTCACAAATATTTATTATTATTTTCCTTTGTTGATCATGTTGTTCGGTTATTGTTGATTTGCAAATGAATAATTCATTCTTCAATTTTGATACTAAGTACGATTATTTCAGATTATAAAACTAAATATGTTTATTTCTATGTTTTGTAAGACTGAAATGTTTGTTTCTAAGCTTTTGTTTAGATTATTTTATCAACTCATATATCATTGATTTTTTTCATATATATGTATCTCATTATGATATAGTAATTATATATTTCAATATCTTTAAAATAATATATTAATTGTTTTACTCGCCGTGTCCCCATTTTCTATACTTTTGAGGATTGTCGTTTCCCCGTTTCTTGCCGTATCCGTTTCCCGTATCCGTGTCCGTGTGAAACCTAGTTGCACGTTTATCTCTTTCATATGCTTATATGAGCATTTGCTCTCATTGTAATTGGTTTTCACATTTTTCGCATTCTTACATATTGCCGAAATTGATGCATTATAATAATACATGTTGGTTTTTATTCTAAAACTAATATATATATATATATATATATATAGGGTCCAGTTCCGGTGAGGAGGACCCTTGCAGATAGGAATGAGGAGAGCCGGGGTGGTGACATGTGGCATGCCACGTCACCTTTTTTTTGTCCAGATTTTTTTTTGTAAATAAAAATTGGTGTTCATATTTTTATAAATATGTGTTCATTGTTAAAAGAGTCATTGTTCATATTTTATCAATAAATGTTCATTTTTTCCCAACATTAATTGTTCATTTTTGTATTTTTTTTTAAAACATTTATTTGGATTTTTTTTTTTGAAAATTATACTATTCTTTCAAATCATGTTAATAAAATATGATGCTCATTTTTTCACAAGTATGTATTCATTTTTTTTTACAGTTATGGTGTTTATAATATGATGTTCATTTTTTGAAAATTATACTTTTCTTTAAAATCGTGTTTATAATATTCATATATCGATTACATAAAAAATTGTGAAATCAAAGAGAATACAAGACGGTTCAGGTTTTGTTTATTCGAATTTCTACTCTCACTGTTTATATTTTCATTCTTAAGGTTTAGGTTTCATTATGATTGATGTTTGTATTCGAAATCAAATTTATTTGAATCATTTTGTGTTTGATAAGTTTGATTGAGAAAGTACATGTATATACATATGTTGAGTTGGTCTAATAGCTCCAATTGAATAATCTATATGCTCCTTTTAGTGTGCACGCAAACTGTTCGGCAAAATGCCTTATAGAAAAATAGTTTATAATATTCACAGGAACAATGACATAAAAAGTATGAACACTAACGAATAAAAACATGAACAATGATGTATAAAAGTATGAACATCAATGACTTATCTATAACTTTGACACATACATAACATATTATGATCATTTTTTAACGTTTTGTGATGAGTTTTTTTTTTGTTTGTGGTTATATACTGTAAATGAACATCTATGCATTATAAAATGAACACAAAAAAATAAATGGACATGACACTTTGATGAATAAAAATACTATGAACACCGATGTATAAAAACATGAACAATGACATATAAAAGTATGAACACCGATAACTATTTTGAACGTAAGGGTATTTTTTCAGATTTCAAGTCAATTTACAAAAATGTCATTAATGATGAGCGTGTGAGAGCCCTTGATTTAAATTCATCCAATGGCTTACAGCCCTCCTAATTCCTATCTACAAGCTCTCTCCTCACTTGAACTAAAATCTATATATATATATATATATATTATTTTTAGAATAAAAACCAACATGTATTATTATAATGCATCAATTTCGGCAATATGTAAGAATGCGAAAATTGTGACTCCCATGTAAACAGCTCTTATCATGTAAAATGAGAACAATCTCTATCCGTTAGATCGTTAAATAGATGGCTGAGATTAGGCGATATTAGAGGGGGGGATCGTGTTATTAATAGAAGAAATATTCGCTGGACTTGATTCTATATATTCGGCGGTATAGTCAGATATATTTGGTGTTTACATGTTCACATGATAAGAGTCGTTTACATGTGAGTCAAGATCTATATATATATATATATATATGTATATATATATATATATATTGCTTTTAAAAAATGTTGGTATTGGGAGAGTATCCCCAAATTGGGGCACGACTTATATCCGTCCCGGATGTAGAATGGCAAAACTGATCGAACCGGGAGCTACTTCTAACCTTTCCAAAAAAAAATCGATTTCCAATTTTTTAACTTCTTAAACTATGTCTTCAATCCTTTACAACCCTTATATTATTAGTTTCTTCAATTTAAACTACAAAAATTTCAATTCACGCTTATAGGTAAGGTAGTGGGTATAGTTCTTTGTTTTGCTTTCGACATTTGCTCGAGGTTTCAATTTTACTTTCCATTATATCAATACTTAATTACTCATTTGAATACATGCTTGAGTTATTGAAAATTAGAGAAATTTAAGACGAACCATGTAAATATTTAAATCATTTACAAAATTAAATCATTTACAAAATTAAATCATTTGGAGTAAATTATTGCAGTTCTTATGCAAATGAAATCCATTAAAATGTCATTATTACTTTAAACGTTCCCGGTTCGGTTCCTTGTAATTAAAATAATTCCAATTCGATTGCAACTTTCCAAGTGGTTCCTTTGTGCTTCGGTTCCATACAACTCCCACTCACTAAAAATATAAGAACCGAACCATATACCTAAAACAATTAAATTCCAAACAATTTCACCCCTTAAAAGTATAAGGAACATATACCTGAAACAATTTGATTACTATTTTCCAAAAAAAAAAAAAATCCTTTTTTAAGAACCATTTAACAGCTCTAACAACGATGTGAAGTCGGGAAACATATAAGAATGTAAAGTCAGAAAAACTATACATTAGATTGTTCGAAACTTATGGCCATTATAACTAACCACAAATCATATACATCATCACTAATAGCCATTATAACTAACCACAAATCATATACATCATCACTAATAGCATTGCACCGATCTGTTAACTAAATGTGTAAACAATAAGGTAACAATAAGGTCTTGTTTGATAGTTTAAATAACGGTATTTAAGTTTAGTTAGTAAATATTATTTAGACAATTTTCTCAGGACCTTATATTATTATATTTGTTTTTTATTATTTCTACGTTCAAAATACACCTTAAAGCAGTACGTCGCATGCCAATTTTAATAGACAGGTCTGATCTATACGTTTGTAGCGCCATCTCTATAAAGACATTTGTGAGTTGTTTGAAATTTTGTTTAGACAATTGCAAAGCAAATCCACTCAATATAACCCCCTAATGGGATCATGATCCAATCATAAAAATTTGTCTGAACAAATAAAATCTGTGCGGGGTTCACCATACAGAAATTACTAAGAGCATAGATGAGCAGTCAAAACTTGGAACATGAGAAATTTTAAAATATTTTGAAACGAAGTCCAGTGCTTAGGTGTTGGTTGCCCTGGTGTAGATCTGCTGGCTTGAGTGGTGAGACACCATCCTGATGAGACCTCTTGCCATCAGTTCTTTGATCATTCTCCTTGCAACAGACCCATTAACCTACATCATTCCAAGGGACCATACAGTAACATAAGTAAATAGGATAGACAAGCAAGTGATAACAGTTGCAGAAGAAAGTCCATCCATTAGAGAAGGGTTCAAAAACTATAGGTATGTTCGGCAAGCCTAAGTGAATACTCTGCGTGATTATTATTTTCAATAATTAATTCATGTGTATTTGGTTACTTTTTTTGGGTCAAAATAATACCCAAAATAATCAGAGTGCAATAACCTCTCCAATAACCCGTAAAAAATGCATACCGAACAGACCCTATAGCAGTAACAGCTCACAAAACTACAGAAGAGATTGAAAAACCCAAGGGAACATCAAGATTCCAGAAAGCAACATGGAAATCCTTTTATTGAAAGCTAGCTAAGTGAAATCAAAACATTTGACTGTCTATACACATTAATTACAAAGAGTGAATAACCAAATACATATGACTATACCAAACAATCCTTTAATGGAAGGCATGACTCAGTGAAATCAAAGCGTTTGAAATTACAAATACCGAATAACCAAACAGAAGCAAACAAGCACACTGAAACATATACCATACACATGACTATACCGACAACTTATTAAAAAAAAACCAAACTATCTCTTCAGAATAGTAGGTTCAGCAAATTTTAATAAATTCATGATATATAATGCATACAAACAATCAAGCCGTATACAAACAAGCAGGGAAGGCACGCGTATTAATTAGTCCACAAGATTCAGCAACAAGCAAGTATCCAGTGGCTTCATTCTCAAAGTAAAAGCTTATGTTTCCAATTCAGTATTTCAATTATCTGTGAACCCTAACCATTATGTATGCTATAAATAGGCATGCTCAAAATCAAAATTAAGAAGAAGGTATTCATTCAAATGTGGAGTCAATGACTATATCATAAATTATATCAACTCACTTTACATAATGTCAAAAATTCCAGGAAATCACAATGATAAAATCAGTTAATAAGAAGAGCATTATCGTAAGAAAATTAACCCTATTTCTCAGTTTAAGTTCGGATAAACAGGAAGGAAAGGATGGTTACCCTCATACGATCGGAGAGAACGGAAGGGGTGGTGAGCTTATACTTGGAGGCTTCAACGAGGATCTTATCATAGGTGGCCTGATCCAACACAACCATGTTGTTCACCTTCTCCTTTTGCTTTCCCTTGCTCCACTTCTGCAAAAGCCATACAAAAAACAATGAATACAACATCCAAGACATCAAATCTCACGCGAAACCCCGGACACTACGAAAATTCAGTGACAGAGACTTGCCTTCTTCTTCTGCTTGCCACCGCCGGACTTGGCGGGCTTCGATGATGGTGGAGGAGCCTTACTGTCCTTTTTGGGAGCCTGCCGAAAACAAAGAGAAAAGCTTTCAGCTACTGACAAAGAAGGATACGGATGAAAAGAAGAGAGATGGCGATGGGTAACTCGCCATTGCTTACCATCTTTGAAGGTTACAGAGAGAAACGGCCGAAGGACGTGCGATAGCCAAGAGGAGAAGGGTTTGTGAGGAGGGAAGACGGAGCCTCTCGTCTTAGGGTTTTGTACGTTGATAACAACCTTTTGGGCTTGGGCCTAAAACTAATTTTGAAGTTTGGTGCAGATGGTGTTTTCCAAGAAAAATTATACTATTTGCAAAAGATAAAATATTCAACTTACCCAGTTTTGAACTAATAATCTTTAAATTTTAAATTTATTTCTTTAAAAAAAAACTAATGGGGTGAGTTCAATTAAAACTTTACAGGAACTAGTTTAATACCCGCACCTTGTGCGGAATTGAGTTTAAATAAATTGTAAAAATAAATTAATTATTAATTAAAAAATTATTATTTAAACAAATTGCAATTTATTTTTTTAAAAAGAAAACGCTAAATGTTAAGAAGAATATACTAATATCAATCTGATTAGATCATGTAACCAAAAAATTAATTATTAAATTTATAATAATTGCCAAATTATTAAATAAAAAAATTACGTAAGAATTTATTTTTTTAATATTATTACTTATAACTAAAAAATTATAGTTTTTTTTTAAAAAAAACGTTTTTTAAAATTGATTATCATTTTAAAAAAATCGATTTAATAAAACTATTATAAAATCTTTAATAACGATAATACAAATATTTTGAATAAAATATTGTAGTATCTCATATTTTAATCACTAAAATTTAAATGTTAGTTCGTATTTATTTTGTAAAATCTAGAATCTAAACAAAATCCATTGAAACCTCTAAATTCGGTTAGGTGATATGATATTTTTTTTTAAATTATTTTTATAACGTCAGACAAAAAAATTATTTTAATGCCACGTGTCGCGCACAGAATTAACGTCAGACAAAAAAATTTATAAGAAAAGTTTTTGCAAATTTTGTTTTTAAAATAAATGATAATTTCTCTCAAAGTTGTTAACAAATTTGTTTTCATTTATATTAAAAAAAAATTTATTTATGATATTATATCTCAAAGTTGTTAGCAAATCTACATTTAAATTTTGTTTTTACTTAAATAAAAAAAATTTATAAGAAAAGTTGTTAGGAAAATTTGTTTTCATTTATATTATAAAAAAATAGAAATTGTGATATTATCCGTCAAATTCAATTTTATAAGAAAAAATTTAACAAATTTGTTTTTAAAAGAAATATTAATATCTCAAAGTTGTTAGCAAATTGTTAAAAAAGTTTGCTAATACAATTAGTTATAATCTAATGATTAACATTAGTTATAATTAAAAAAACACACGTACTTTTTTAAAATCCATCATATATTTATAATTGAAAAAAAAAGAAAAAAAATATTAATTAACATTAATAATAGATTTAATTAACTTATTTTACATCGAAAATTATACTAATAAATTTAAATTTGTCATTCAAAATTTGAAAAGAATAATTTTGATTGACGAGATTTATATCTTTATTTAAATTAAAATAAGAATAAAAATAAAATCAAATAAATTTAAATTAGTCATTAAAAATTAAAAAAAAAAAGAATTGATCTACATAGATCGAGATCGAGTCAAGTACGTTAGCAACCAATAAAACGGTGAAGTTAGTGATTATTTTAAATTAGTTATAAAAAAAGGTTAAAAGAGATAGTCATTTAAACTGATAAGAAGATTGTTTTGCTAGGAAATTAGATTTGACTATATTTTTTGTTAACGGTATTTGATTCAGTTTAGATTTGAATTCATTAAGATACAAAGAAACCTTTTGTTAAAACTAACTATTAATCCTAATATCAACAATTAATTATTCCCAACCGAATACACACTAAATCATTCAATTAAATTTTCTCATAATCAATCGAAATTTAAATCATTATAATTCAATCAATGATCTCTATCCTAACTAATTGTTGTTATAATTATTTTTAATTTGGTAATTTAAAATTCAAAAAAGATAATTCTCACACAATACTAAACGACGACCCCATTATAAATACAAATCATTTTTCACCCTTCACCCGTCATATGTTCTCTCTCATCAACTCATCCGTTATTCTATGGTTTCTTCATTCCATCTTGACATTACTCCAAACTCCGGAGGAAATTCTTTCTCGCACTGTATTCATTTGCTATTTGTATGTTCGTATTTCAACTTTTTGTTTTTTCGTTGTATTGATTCCAATAACCAGCAAGAATTTTATTTTTCAATTTAAAGCATATGCTTTTCGGCTTCGGTTTTTTGCAGAGTTCTCTTTTATTTGGTTTGATGTAAACTTCGGTTGCTTTCGTTGTATTACTTTATGTTGCATTTCTCTCGGTTTGAAACCTTCTGTTGTATTGCTTTCGTTTGATTTTTTATGAAAATAGTGATTTTTTGTTGCTTTTGATCTATTTGGTTCGTTTTATTTATTTTTTTAAAGAAAATTATTGTTTTCCGGTTTGAAACCCTCTATGCAACAATGTTTCCACAAAAATTATGTTTCATCGATGAATCATCCACAACCACAGAGAAGCTTTCTATTTGATTTGAAAATATTGTGGTGATTAAAAATATTGTTTTTTAAATCACTGTTTGATTTCAATTTGCTTTGGAAATTACAATTTTTTCTAAAAATATATATATTTTTTTTAACAGATAGAAGGTTTCAAAATATTTTTTTCTAAAAATCAGATTTTCTGATTTAAGAAAAAATTATAAATTATTAAAAAATTTCCGGTTTCAATATGTTTTACATTCATTTCTCATTAAAAAATTTATAAAAAAAACGTTTTGAGCTGTTTAAAAATTATATTTTCTGTTTTCTTTTTTTTTTTTTAAATTTTTTTTATCATACAAAAGGTTTTCAAAATTTTGTGTATTATTATATCTTACGTTTAATTGAAAATGTAATAACTACCGGTGCACTGCTTAATTTTTATTAAATAAAAAACTTTTCAAACTGTTTAATTTTTTATTAAATAAAAAATATTTTCAAAATATTGTTTGAATGAAAAATTTTATTATTTTTTTGAGCAGATTAAAAATCAGATTTTTTAGTATAAGTACGTATATTATTAATATTTTCATCATACAACAGGTTTTCAAAACATTGATTTTTTTTCTCGAGAAATATCTTATTTTTTGTTTTTATTTATTATTTTTCTAAAAATATCATCGTATAGTAGGTTTTCAAAATATTGTGTTGATTATAAATATTGTTTTTTATATGACTGTTTAATTTCTATTTTATTTGAAAATTACAATTTTGCTTGAAATATAGATTTTTTATTTTCATTTATTGTTTTTTTTATAAATTTTTTGCAACAAACGTGGACTAAAAACCATATTTAATGATTTAAAAAAAATATTAATTATTAAATTTTTAGATTAGTATAAGTTTGTTTCCAAAACCATACTAATCTTTATTATTAAGTTTTATAAATTCGTTCAACTTTTTCAGAAGGTTATCGTCCAACCTTTCTTCTTCTCATCCCTCTTGATTATTTTTTTTATTTTAGTTTCATCTATTTCATTCGATTCTTTGTTGATTTTTAAATTTATTTTATTTTTTCTAATGTCAGGAAGATGAAGGAAGAAAGATTATCGAAGAGATTTTATGGATGAATGCTAACAAAAATAGAAAGAAGCAAGGTCATGAGTGATGTTGATCTAACAAAATCCATTTAGATATAGAATTTGTTGAATTTTTAATTGTAAATAATTTGAAATAAGTTTTATTCTCTAATATAATCTAGATTTAGGTGTAGTTGTCAACAATATCTATTATATAAGTAAAAATATCTCTGTTGATATTTATTATCCAACAAATTAACTCTTATTATAATAATAAATGTAATTTTATTCTCCGCAAATTATTTGTAATAAAGTATAAATATTTACAATATATTAAAACGCAATTCCGCACAAGGTGCGGGTAATATACTAGTATATATTAAGGGATAAACAATTTTTGCCACGTGTCCTCCCAGAAATTAACCTCAGCCCAACCAAAATTTTAATTCAATAATTAAAATACAAATTCTATAATCAAAAAAATTATTTTAATTCAATAATTTTTATAATTTTTTAAAAATCCAAAATGATTAGTATCATAACCGAATATCCATTAAATTCAATTTTATTTTATCTAAAAAATTTACTTGGGTAACAATATTTAAATAATTTTTTGTTGTTAATTACGTAACAACTTTGAAAATTAGAAGGTTTGAATAATTTATTTTTATATTGATAAAATTACTAAAATCTCTCATATTCCATACACCTATAAAAGTATCAGCAAAAATATTTAAATAATTTAAATAATTTGATTGAATAATTAAAATGGCATGATACTAACAATATTAAAGTAAATAAATAAAAAAACCATTTATTTTTAATAATTAGTTAGCAGTAATTTTTTCAAAAAATATTTTTAAATTTATAGTTAATGTATGTGAAAGTATTTTTCGGAATTTCAAATTTACTTGGGTAACAATATTTAAATATTTAAATAATTTGAATAATTATTATATATGTGAAAGTATTTTTCGGAATCTCAAAAATATTTTTAAATTTATAATTAATGTAACCGAATATTGTTAAAAAATGGCATAATACTAAAAATATTAAAGTAAATAAATAAAAAATCATTTATTTTTAATAATTAGTTAGTAGTAATTTTTTAACTACGTAACATCTTTATCCCTAAAATCTCTCCTATTTCATACACCTATAAAAATATCAGCAAATTCATTTTTAAAAAATTAGTTAGTTGTAATATTTTGAACATAGATATTTTCTTAAAATCTATTTTTCTTATTTTATCACATGATTATTTATGTAACCTGTTTTAATATCTATTATTAAATTAAACTTAAATTATCATATCATAATAGTAACATAACCTAAAAATATATGGTTAAAATATTTTTTAAACAATCCCGCACAATGTGCGGGTATTACACTAGTCTTATATACTAAAGCAGACCGTGAACTTACACATGGCACAGTTTCGTGAAGCCATGTCATCGAATTTACACGTGTCAACTTCTTATAAAGTCATGCCCCACCATGTTAAATCAATTCATTTTAAATAACTCATTAACTAATTTAAATAATTTACTAATAGCTTGACCCGATTCTATCCTAACAAACTCTAATTAATTAATTAATCAATATTTTACTTAAAATGCAGAAAAGCTTCTACGCTCTAATTTGAATAATTGATTAATTATTTTATTTAAATATAAAAAATATAAATTAAGATATTAAAATTTGACAACTTATATTTTTTAATTTATAATTGAACTTTTTACTTTCTTAAACTTAAAAGAACTTAATTTTAAATTTAATTTCATTGTGCAATCTAATTTTAAAGATATTAAAATTTGACAACTTATATTTTTTTAATTTATAATTGAACCTTATACTTTCTTAAACTTAAAGAATTCAATTTTAAATTTTATTTTATTTTGTTTACTTATATTTTCAATTGAACTTATAAACTTTTTTTTTTTAACTTTTAAAGATCTTAATATTTTTATATTTTTAAATTTCAATTGAAATTTATTTATTTCTAAACTTATAATTTTTTTCAAAAATATTTTTTTATAAGATTTAACAAAAATATTTCTTTATAGTTTTAAATCTTGACTAATAAGTTTTGAGTAAACAACAAACCACATAAAAAATATATTTATTGAAAGAGTATATCGAAAGTTTTTATATAGATAATTTTTGTTCTAAAATGATAATGGTTAAGATTTGGATCGACAACAAAATAATTTAAAACAATCTTATCATTTGAAACTTGAAATAAATTAAAAGTCGTATATTAATAAGTGAAAATTAAAATTAATTAAGATCGGAATTTAAAAATTAATATCTTCCTTTTATTCAGCAATAAGGGATGCCACATCAGTTTTTTTTTTGTAAAATATTTACTAAATTGCCATTGTTATTAAAATTTAAATTTTAACAAAGCAAATAACCGATTACAATTTTTTAACTTAAATTTGATTAGTTATTATTTGAAGAGATCTTAACAAAATAAATTAAATAAATTCTTTTGATTTTTTGAAATCAAACTAACAAACTTTTTTCATTAATTATTAATTTTGAATTTATAACCTGCAAACTAAATTGCATATATTTGTTTTGATTTTGTACGCACAATTTTTAATTTTATTTTATTATTAATTATTAATATTGTTTGTTACGTATGTCTAAAAATTGGTTTGATTTGGTTTGTTAATCTCTACGTCGATTTTCAATTTAGCTTTTAAAATATTGTATTCTTTATAAATATTTTTTTAAAATTCAATTTTTTTGAACGATTGATAAGATCAATCAATTTTTAACAACTATCTTTATTTTTCTTAAAATCAATTTCTTGAACGTAAAGATAAGATCCATCCTTTTTTTTAAAAAACTAATTATTTTTCTTGAACGATTGATAAGATCCATCGACTTTTTTTAAAATAATTTTTTTTAAAAATCCAATATTATTCTATCTAATTTTCACCGTTAAACTTATTCAGTAAGTTTCCAAAGATTTTCTCCTCATCTATATATACGTTTACTTATTCTTATAGGGTTTTAGTCATATCAAATCCATGACGTGCCAGGTTAGTGTTCATTTCGTTACTCCGTATGCTTATTGGTGAACTTTTTCCGAAAAAGGTATGTAGCTTTTCAATTTGTTTACTAACTATAAATATTTGTTGTTCTTTTATGTAGATATCTCAATACCATCTATATATACGTTTACTTATTCTTATAGGGTTTTAGTCATATCAAATCCATGACGTGCCAAGTTAGTGTTGATTTCGTTACTCGGTATTGCTTATTGGTGAACTTTTTCCGATAAAGGTTATATAGCTTTTCAATTTGTTTACTAACTATATATTTTTTGTTGTTCTTTTATGTAGATATCCCAATACGCTCGGCTCGAAAAGTTAGCTAAACTATTTTTCCGATGTTTTCAAGTTATTGCGTTCTAATTATTTTTCGTTGGGTTTCCATTTTTTGACACATTGTTACTGTTTGTGTTGAAGAAAATAAAGGGAACAGCTTTCGGTTCGCAGCAGCAGCTTTCCTTCCCTCCAATGTTAGTAGGAGCAACTCCCCAATTTCCAGGCCATGTTCTTGAATATAAGAAACCAGTTAACTAATAAAAATCCCTTTAAATCATCAATAAATACATACGATCTATATACAAAACGGATTTTATTAGTAAAATAAATCACAAGATCTTCTTCCTAAACAATTGGATCAGTTAACTAATAAAAATTCCTGTAAATCATCAATAAATACGAAATTTATTTTTGAATTAAAAAAACGTAATTATCAATGAAAATTTGTTGAGATATATAATCAAAATTTTAAATTAGAATTCGAATCCACTTAAAATTGATAAATTAATATAAAAATAATATTCATTATCAACAATTTAAACGAAAATTCGAATACCATATATAAAAACACAATTTTTATTAGTAAGTAATTATATCAAATTTTAATATAAAGGCATTCATGTCACGTCCAATTTACAAAATTGAAATTATTTAAAAGAATTACATTTAAAAGTAAAAATAAAAATATGATGATAAATGTAATTTCCCTTATCCTTCAAAATATACATATTTACAATTCCTTTTTTATTTATTTTTTGATAAGGTATTTTTGTAAAATAAAATAAAATGGATATCAGTTTTTATTTTGGTATTAAATTTGTTGGTGCTTCATAATTTTATTTGAAAATAATTTTTGAAAAATACTTTCTTCGTTTACACTATTTTATGTAACCTCTTTGTTATATATTATTTATTTACTTTGAAATAATTTCTTCTAATCCTAAATTAGTTGAAAATTCAAAGGAAGATTGAATGTAAAGATTGGAAAAGGAAGGATGATGTTTAACTACATATTCACTATAAGGTTGAATAGGGTAAAAATAGCATAGATTAAAATAAATAGACGGATGAAGTCTCCAATGACCATTTATCTATTTTTTTTTTTTAAATTATCGAACTTGAACCAAAAGATAAACAAATTAATTAAATTGAAATTTTGTCATGATTCTTCTACTTCGATTCCTTTATAAGTTGAACATTTTCTTTATTCCAGATTAATATAATCATCATTTCTTTCTTTTATTCCTTCGTAAAATGAAACCCGCCTATTTCAATAAAAATAAATGAAAATATTAGTTAATTAAAAATGAATGTTAAAGTGACTTAAATAAAACTTTATAATGAAAACGTTGTATTGGTTAAATTTTTCCAAAAAATTTACATAACAAAATTTTTAACTACTTTTTAAGAGAAACGGATAAATATCATATTTGATTAAACATGCATCGTCTAAAAAAGACTAAAAGAAAAAAAGAAAAATATATTTTAATAAATCCCGTGCAGGGCACGGGTTATACGCTAGTATATATTAAAGGAAAACCAATTTTTGCCACATGTCCTTTCAGAAATTAACTTCAGTCCAACATTTTTTTTTTATCAACAATATCTCTTTAGTAATTTAAATTAAGTAATTTTTTTTTACTTTAAACTGCTGAAAAGATATTGCGATTTTTTTCAATCAGCAATATCTTTTTTAATTTTAACAAATAACAAAAATGTTGCTACAATTAGTTCTAATTGTTATTTGATTAATTATTTTAGTTTGTTGGTATTAGATAATTTATAAACCCTAACCTAAAACCTACCGTTAACATTTTTTTGGAATTTTAATCATCCTAATTTTGCAATATTTTTATATAAATTAGAAGACTTATTTAATCATTATCCTAAATTTACGGGTGCTTTGAACCTATATATATATCTATTAAAGTAGAAATCTTTATTGTCACGTGTCAACGCACGTTTCTTGAAGCACCAAAAAAATTATTTTAAATAGTAATTTTAAATTTTTATATAAATATTTAAATTTTTATATTTGTTAATCAAACTTATACCTCAATTTTTTTATCTAAAATTTTGTCCAATTTGTCATCAAAAGGGATAAATAATTACTTAACAAATACATAAATATATATATATATATATATATATATATATATATATATATATATATATATATATACTAACATTAACATGATAATAAATCTAACCCTTAATTTTTAAAACCCGCACAAGGTGTGGGTATTACACTAGTTTGGAATTAAAGGAATTCGTTTTTTAATATTAGTGTTTTTTCATTTAAAAAAATCGATTTTAATATTTTTTGAAAAAAAAATCAGATATTTTAAAATAATTTGTAAAAAAACTAATAAATTTCATATTAAAAATATATGGAAAAAAATCAAAAAAATTTTGCAAAAAAAATAATTTCGATTTTTTAAAAAATATCAACTTTTTAAAAAATAAATTAAATATTTTTAATAAAAAGTTTTTGTCATTTACACAAAAGTATTTAAAAAATTAGGAAAAAAAAAACATTGGAAAAAAATCAAGAAGTTATCAATTTTTTTTTTTTGATAAAAATTATGAATATATATTTTTAAACAACTTTTTTAAAAAAAACACTGGAAAATTCGTTAAAATAACTTTTTTATTAGAAAATCGTTAGGGTGTTAAACAATTAATTTGTTAATCAATATTTTTTTAAACAATTTTTTAAAATGATTTTTACGCTAATCATTTTTTAATGAACAACCCGTAAACAATTAATTTTGACAATGAACAACCCGTAAACGACCCGTTTATTTGGGTGCGTTCCGACTTTGCTTTCCTCCCTTCCATCGATTCGTTATAGCTCGAGTTCTTATTTAAAGGTATATTCTTTATAGATTTAAAATTAACTTTTGCGGGTATTATATTAATTTGGGATACAAGAATGTACTTCCGTTTTATTTATTTTATTATTTTTAATTTTGTCGAAAAGTCGGGAATTACCGATCCGGAAAATCCCATTCCGATCATTTAATCGAGTTTTGGCCTATTTTTCCTTTTCTTATTCTTATTCTTTCTTTTCTGCTTTTTCTTTTTATTTTCCTCTCTTCGGCTTGTCTTCTTATGCTGTCTCATCCGCGCTGGTAAGAAACTGCAACTGCGGTCTGGGCTAGGGCACAGGCTAGCCGGCCCCTCGATTCGCCCGTCTGCAACGGCCTGCGACCAGCCCTTCGTGTCCCTCCTGTCTAGTCTACCCCCAAGCAGCCCAGCCTCACACTTTCCCCTCTCATTCTCCCTCACAACTCTCAGTCTCACCCTCCATCTCCCTTCTCTAGAATACTCACAATTAAGCAGCCTTGTAAAAATCGCAGCATTCACTCAACGGACCTTGTGCCTGTCGACAGCAAGCAGCTAGGGCACCGATCTCCACCTTTTCGAGTCCCTATCGAGTCACTAGGGAAGAGACGGAGGAGCCGCCTGCCGGAGCACACCAAGCCGCCTCCTCTTTCCCTTCTTCGCTGCTTTCTATTGTCGCGAGGGGGCAATCTTGCCGCTGGAGATGAGCCGCCTCTATACCGCCGACATCTCCAATGCTCCCTCTATCCGCACAGCCAGCGTCACCGCCACCTTCGGCGCCTACCGTAGCCGACCACAACCACCAGCCTGCTTTCTTCTTCCCTTGCGCATAGCCCGAACAGTGAAGCAATGTAGATGGCCTCCCTCTTCTATTCTGCTGCCACCAGGGACCACCGCCAGGAAGCCGCCGGAGAGAAGAGCCCTACCTCGCCCTCCGCCGCATCCAGTGCTGCTTCCCCTCCCGCCGCCAACCAACCTTCATCTGTAGGGTTTAAAACCCTTTTGGGATATTTACAATCGGGCCCCCTCTCTTTTGCTATAATTACAGATTGTGCCCATATGTTTATATTGCAGTTTTGACCCACAGTTTTGGAAGTTTACATTTATGCCACTGCAGAAAGTTAATTACTTATATTGGCCATAATTATGTTTACAGTTTATGACCCATATTTCTGAAACTAACTTTTATGCCCTTCTGGAATTATTTACAGATTATGGCCAAGGTTTTAATGACGGAAAATAGCCCATGTTTCTAGAGTGGTTCAGCTTGTCCGGAAAAATGTATTTACGGTTTTAACTTGGGTTTTAAAAGTGGGGTTTCCCTTAGAGCTATATATGTAAATTATTCCGTTCAAATTTAGCGTATAAGCTAAATTTGTATAGTTTTGGTGTTAGGTTCGAAAGCGTCCCGATAAAGGCCTAACGAGTCCAAGTTGACATCCATTGAACGACTTCCGTCTTTTGACGTCGTGTGAGTATTCTTTTCCCTCGATCTAGTTATGTTTAGTATTAGTATCATGCTAGGTTGTATCTAGCATAACTTAGAGTGAATGCCAAGTAGTGGCTTTGAACCTTAGGTGAGTTTTGAGGATTTGATATTGTTTGATGGATTGATGTTGATTCTAAGCTTGAGGTGGTATTGTTATCTTATGAGGTAGTTTATGGTTGTAAGTTGTATGTTGAGCTTGTGAGAATTTAGGGGTTGACGTTGTAGGATTTATGAGATTGTGGAGACTAGTATGAGAGTATCCTAGTTTGTGTTTTCATGGTTATGACCTTGTGAGATCGTGAGGACTAGGAGTTTGTTATCCTAGCATGGTTATGGTTTATGATCTTGCGAGATCATTGGGACTAGAAGTCTAAGGACTTCTAGAATGTGAGAGAGATGTTGATTGTGTGCCTTGTTTTGACCAGGCGTTGAGTGCCTTCCTACGGGAAGTTGAGAGCGGTGATTAGCGGGATTATCTTTGGAACGAGGTAAGTCTCCAGACTTACTTAGCTCGTATTCCTTGTATTAGCATTGATGTGTGTTTGGTGATGTGTGTTTATTGTTTATTGTTTATAACAACTAAACTGTGTAACGCCCCAAATTTTAGGCGCGTTTGCGATATTCATCTTTCCAGCTTTTATCGATATTTATTAGCTTAAATATTTCTACGAATATTTTTACGTCGTAAATTAAAGTTTTCGAGTATAAAAATATCGATGTATATTATTACCCGTATATATATTATTGTTTAATCTCGTAAATAATTTACGAGAATGGCTTCTATATCGCAAAGTATGTTTTTTGTGAGTTTATATATCCCGTATTTTATATTTTTGGAAAAGTCCGGAAGGTTATCCGATTTAGAAATCTCGTTCCGAATGATTTTAATCGAGTTACTCTTTTGCACTTTTTCCCCTTTATTTTATTTTAATTATTTATTTATTTTTTTTCCTTCTCTTTCTTCTTGCGTGATGAAGTGTGTTTGGCCAGCCTATTGCAGTCTTGAACTGCTGAAAGTGCTGAGACCCCAACCCCTCGTTATCCTCCTCTGCTCCTCTCACAGTCTCACTCTGTCCTTCACTTTCCCATACTCCAACTTTTGCTTCTTACCCTCCTATCTTCACCTTTCCTCTATGATACTCTACAGCCTCCCTCCTCACACCATCTTCACCTCCTCCGTCGACCTCACCGGAACCCACCTTGAATGAAGTCGACCACCTGCAATCTCGGACTCTCGGATCTCCTAGCCTTTTCGCTTCTCATTCTCATCGAACCAGCTCCACCGGAACTGGAGCAATCGATGTTGCTCCCCTCCCACCATGTTGATTTGTTGTACACCGCTACCGGAGCCCCTACGCAACTGGAGCCGCCACCAAGGACACCCGCCTACGCCGCCTCCTATATCTTCTCTCCTTCTCAGTTTCTTCCAACACCCTTGCAACCTCTCCGCTACATCGACCGCCTCCCTCGTCTCCCTCCTCGCACCACCGGAGATCAGGGCTGCCCACCGCAGGGAAGAGAGGCCTTCCCCACCGCTTCTCCACGCCGCTGGAACGCAAGGAGAACCACCTTGCAGCCCTGCTGCTCGTTGCCATATCTCGCCGCTCCTCCTCCCTGCTTCCCAACAGCTGTCGCACCGGAGCCTAGTGCCGCTGCGAAGGGACGACGCTTGCGACGCCGGGAGAAGGAACCTCACCTCTGCAGAATGCCGCCGCTGCCCCTTCTTTGCCCTTTCCCTTGCTGCATTTTTAGAGGTTGAAGAAAACCCTTTTAGGGTTATATTAAAATCAGGCCCCTTAATTTATGGTTAATTACAGAAGGTACCCATCTTTATATATTTACCTATATGGCCCTAATTTGTTATTGTTGCTTTTATGCCCTGTGGAAATTATTTACAGATTTTGGCACAAGGTTTTATTTACGGAATATATCCCAAGTTTATGGAACTTCATGAGTTACCCGGAAAATATTTTACGGACCTTCAACCAAAGCTTTATAATGGATTTTATTCTTATAGTTTATAATTGTTATATATTATGACCCATGTGTATATAATTGTATAATTTGTCCCGGAAAATATTTAAGCAGTTTTAACTTTGGTTTTGAAAACGAGTTTTACCTTAGATTTTATATAAGTTATATATTCCGTTCAAATTTAGCGTATGAGCTAAATTTGTATAGTTTTGGTGTTAGGTTCGGAAGCGTCCCGATAAAGACCTAACAAGTCCAAATCGACATCCGTTGAACGACTTCCGCCTTTTGACGTCATGTGAGCACCCTCTTCCCCGAGCTTATGATCTTACTCGATTTATTTATGTTTAGTAGTAGTATCATACTAGGTTGGATAATCGAGTATAACTTAGAGTGAATGTCAAGTAGTGGCCATGAACCTTAGGTGAGTTTTGAGGATTTATGATCGTTATAAAGCTTGAGGTGTTGTATCTTGTGTGGTTGAGCTTGTGAGAATTTAGGGGTTGAGGTTGTTTGTTGTTGAGGTTGTGGACTAGAAAGAGAGTATCCTAGTGGTGTTGTGAGTTACGATCTTGTGAGATCCGAAGGTTTAGAAGTCTTAGGACTTCTATCTTTTGTTGAGTGTGATGTGAGCACGAGAGATTCTAGGATGCGGTCCTAGAATTGAGAGCCAATTGGTCTTGCGTAGATCATTTGTATAGAAGTCTAAGACTTCTATTGTGAGTGGGTTGTTGTTGATATAGTTATCTTCTTGTGAGCAAGTTATGGGCTTCCTCCCTAAGGAAGCGAGAGTGTTGTGAGTTGAGTGTGGTGATGAGGTAAGTCTCCGGACTTACTTAGCTCGTATTCCTTGTATTAGCATTGATGTGTGTTTGGTGGTGTGTGAATATTCTTTATTGTTTATAACAACTAAACCGGTAATAGGACCACCGACCTTATATTATTTTGGCCCAAGTGTATGATAACGGGCGGTGACATCATCTGCCTAGCTCTTGCGAGAGTCTAGGAGGTTCTTGGCGACTAGCCCGTGCTGGTTAGACGGTCGGAGGCATCCGTACCGTTCCACGCCGGTAAGTAGGGACCGAGGCGGGACCACGGTGGTCTCGTGTCACAAACCTAAGTTGAATTAGAACGGGATATGACTTAATAATAATAAAGATAATAAACCGGAATTGTGTGCTTTAAGAATGTTGTGTGTTTATGATGATTTACTTGTGTTTGTGCCTTTCACCTTGATTCTAATGCTTCGAATATTTAGCTAACGGTTTTATACCGATTGTTGTAGATTGCCTTGCAGGTTAGGAATGCGGCCGAGAGATCCGGAAGAGTGGGCAGCCGGGGTTCCGTACATTTTAGGAGTGGGTTTTTGTTAGAGTCGCGTTGTGTTTTATTCTTTGTTTATTATGTTGGTATGCCGCGTATATGGCGTTTTGGTCTTTGGTGTTGTTTATCGGCTGAAGTCTTTTGTTGTTTTCCTTCGGGTTTCTTATCATTTGCATTAAAAGGAATTTCGTTTTTGCCTTTATTTGTGCCATGTTGAAAGATCCGGTGAAATTGTTGTCAGGCTAAGGGTCGGGACCCATTGTGAGGTCCCAACCCGTAGCATCCCGAGTCCCGCGGATTTGGGGTGTTACAAACTGGAATTAGGATTACCGACCTTTATATTATTTTGGCCCAAGTGTATGATAACGGGCGGTGACAACCTGCCTGGCTCCCGCGAGAGCTAGGAGGTTCTCGGCGACTATCCCGTGCTGGTAGACGGTCAGATGCATCAGCACCATTCCATGCCGGTAAGTAGGGACCGAGGCGAGTTTCGGTGACTCTCGTGTCACAACCTAAGTTGAATTAGAACGGGATATGACTTAATAATAATAAGATAATAAACCGGATTGGTGTGCTTTTATGTATGTTGTATGCTTGTGATGAGATTACTTGTGTATGTGCCTTTCCCATTGATTCTAATGCTTCGAATATGAGCTAACGGTTTTATACCGATTGTTGTAGATTGCCTTGCATGTTAGGAATGCGGCCGAGAGATCCGGAAGAGTGGGCAGCCGGGGTCCGTACATTTTAGGATTTGGTTTTGGTTTTGGTTTTGGGTAGAGTCGAGTTTGAGTATTATATTTATTGTATGTTGTACGACGTTTAGCCTTTGGGGTTGTATTTTCGGCTGAAGTCCTTTGTTGTATTCTTTCGGGTTTTTCTTTTCATTGCATAAAAATGTATTTAAGTTTTGGCCTTTATTTGTGCCTTGTTGCAAGATCCGGTGAAATTGTTGTCAAGCTAAGGGTCGGGACCCATTGTGAGGTCCCAACCCGTAGCATCCCGAGTCCTGCGGATTCGGGGTGTTACAAAAGTGGTATCAGAGCCCTAGGTTGACAACAATGGCACTCGCAATCTTCTAAAGGCCGAATGAGGAATAAACAGAACCACACGGGTTCTGACTTTTTGTTTTTAAATCACATGCATGAGTCGGGGTAGAATGTACGGACCACCACTCCTTCCGCGGATCTCGGCAGCTTAGTTTATTGGATTTTTGATATGTATATATATGTACATATAGATATGGATATGAGGTTTGTAGTTATGCATGATGAAATTGATGTGTATCTTTGTGGATTGTAAGTTGCATGATGAACTTGATATATATGTATAATTATATATGTGGAATATAGTGCGTTTTAGGCCTTGTTGTGTATAGTAGTGGCATGGCCTTATATAGATATATGCTTATATATGTGGTATGATAGGACCTTATTAGCTTTTGAACCTTGTATTGTTGTAATGTATTTTCTGGATGTGATATATTACTAGTAATGGGAACAAAGGACTTATATATATAGATATATATACATGCACCTATGGTACGCTAGTATCATATTAGTAATAGTGGACCTTATAGCTAAGATGATAGAAAGCTATCATTGCCCCTTGGACAACGCCTTTTTGGCTTAGGATAGTATACATACGGAAATGAGTATGCTCAAGTTATCGAGTTGAGCTTTTCGTGCTAACGAACACCAGGACGTTTCTCGGATTCCTTTAAAGGGATGTCTAAGAGGAGGAGTAGAGATGATGTAAACAAAGTGCAACCAAGTAAAAGAAAACTCGAGACGACTTAAGGGGGATCAAGATGGGAGCAATGCAAGAAAGGGGAGCAACATTAAAGTGTAGAAGCGGTTCTAAAGAGGCCGTGATCGAACGACGATGAGACCAAGAGAGAGAACGAACTTAAGTTCTTCGAGAAGAAGCGTGGACAACTAAAGAGGTAAATCGAGGAGGAGATGAGTACGTTCTAGCAAGGTTAAGGTGGTGTTCCATTATGATGCAAAGCTTTCCTTAAACATTTCTAAGCATTGGAGTCAAGATGGGGTGAGTGATCGAACCATTTGCTAAAGATTTAAGATACCGTAAGTTAAGCCTACGAGGTACCAATAAGTGAAGTGTCAACATCACTAGAGTTATGAGAAGAAGGACATGGTGGGGATTCACGTGGAGTTAACCGGTTTCCGTTAATGATGATAAGGCTATGAAACTCCAAGAAGGAGGAAGAGTGTATAAATGATCCCAAGAAGGTGAAAGACGAAACAAGGAGCTTGATCAAAATACTTAAGATATCAACCAAGAGTGACGCGAAGGGATGCTAGCTAAGGCTATAAATTTGACAAGACACACTTACAAGATAGCATGAGGCGCGGTTAAGCTTATGAAGGTGAATTATACGGCGTACAAGGACTAGAAGAGTATGACTACCTTATGGAAGAAGAAGAAAGCATGGAACGGGGAAAGAACTAACAGAGTTTAAGGTAAAGTACCCGAGGAGGGTAGCCTTCATGAGAATGGTAACATGAGAAGTGTAGTAGAATAATAAGTCGTTGACTTCGGAGAAGGTCAGATACAAGTCAATCAGTGACAATTGAGAACGCATAGGTGCAGGTTGTCTAAACAAGACTATTAGCATATAAAGGATCGACAACAAGATCTTAAAGTATTCGTGGTGGATCATTGTCAATGGTAAGAAAGTACGTCAACGGAAGTGCATTTGTCTTAAATCAAATAATGTGGAAGGAGTTCAAGCAAGTAGCTGTTACAAACCTCTTAGGGGAGGTTGAAGATGACCCTTTACGACCTTCTTAGGTCATGAGAACAGCATATGGGAGATCGACCCGGATTAGAAGTTTTAAGATTTGATCATGGTAAAGGGAACTGGTGGATCAAGAGAAAGGTGAGATTTTCATTGTTTGTGGTGCGTAGACGAGAGTATTATAAGAGGATGCATAGTATGTTCGTTCTAATGAAATGGATAGTATATTTTCGCGAACATAAGCTGAGTGAGATGCTTCAAACTCACAAGGAAGAGTCATGGTGGCTATGGCATGAAAGAGAGGACCTAGATTAGGGCAACAGTGCAAGCTTAGAGGTTATGATGTTAGTGCTTGGTGAAGTAATGAGTGGATCTTTCAGTGATTGTGGTTGGAGAATTCCGCCTAACATTCTCCACAGGGCATACTAGTACGGTTTTAAAAGTTGTTCATGGAACACCAATAGATTCATAAGGTGGCCGACAAGAGTAAGAGAAGACCGATGTTTTGAAGTTTGATGTCGACGTGAGATGTACGAGAAGTACATGAAAACTTGAGACCAAGAACCTCCGTTGTCGGATTGATGTCGCAAAAAGGGAATGAAGTGAGTTCTACACCTACTTGAAGAAAGGATGTTTATAGTGCAAGCTTACGTAAAATATGAAGAGTTCCTCCAATGTGTTGGGATGTCAAGGGAAGCGAAGAAGATGAGGTCAATTGTTTTGAAGCACGGTTAAGTCCTACAATTTGGACCCTTATGGTTGCACATAAGTGAGAAACCTTAGAAGATTTTACAATCATGTCATCAAAGAGGAAGAATGAGATTAAGTTAAAGGAATACTTAAATAAGGCTACAAGAGTCAGAAGACTCGAGCAAGTCCCTCGAGTTTAGGAGATGAAGTATCTTTGAAAGAGGACGGTCGACATTGTAGCTATAGATAGAACAAAATATGTGTTTAAAGGATGTCACCTCAATAGATCGAGGTTGATCAATTGCGTCATGACCACTTGTAAAGTGATAAGACAAGATTGTGTCGGTTATTACGATATGTGACGGGAAGAGAAAAGATGAAATCTGAGATATCACGGATTCCAATACGTCAGAAAGTGAGTTTTTTTCTTCTTTCCACTAAGGTCCAGCTTGACTCGATTCCGAGATCTAAGGCGTCGTATGGAATGATATTGTGAAGAGACATGAGTTGTGGAAGCAAGGGAATAAGCAATTGCAAAAACTTATTGAAAAGAGTTCATTAGAGTTAGGGAAATGCTATGGAGAACTCCGAATGTCATCTTGAACTCTCGATTTGAGGTTCATATTTGTATATATCCTAAACTCTTAATTTGAAGTTATTATGGAGAACACTAGTTTGCGAAAAGTGAGACGGTTATCTACGTCTGTACATCGGCTACAACGAGCCGAACAAAATAACAATGAAGAACAAGTATCCCTCATCACGGTTAGATGATCTACTCGACCAGTTGCAAGGGTCTGTAGTCTCTTCAAAAATGATTTAAGGTCTAATTGTCACCAATTGAAAATTCGAGACTGCAATATTGCAAATACGACATTCCGGACAAACCATGGTCACTATGAGTTATAGTGATTCCATATGGGCTTACTGATGCCCGGATGAGACATTTTGAGTCTACTCTTGAAAAAGAGAGAAGATGTATGACAAGTTGTCTCGGGATGGCAAACCCCGAGATATGTGAAAGAAGTTACAAGTTTTCTTGGATGTGTTGAGCCTTACCCGATCCCTGAAGAGAGAAGTGGTATAACACCAGTTATGGTAACCTACTAGGGATGACAACAAAGTATTGATTGGGTCGAAGAATTGACAATAGAGTTGTTGAGAGTTAAGAAGTGATTCATTGGTGCAACTGTTTTGATTTTCCTTGAGATATTACGGGTTTGAAGTGGACAAGTGATTCTTTAAGACAAAGTCTTGATTGGGTATTGAGGAGCGATGTAAAAGGAATAGCATACTGGTATCGTTAGTAGAAGCGGTGCGAAGTAAGGTACTTCCTTCGTTACTTGGAATTGCCACAAGAATTGAGGACACATAACATCAAAGTTGGTTTGACAAGAACCAAAGCTAATGGTATAAATTGGAAGTTTGATCTTCTTTGATGAAGACATCATAGAGAAACCTAATGGAAATGTTGCATTGAGAAAGACCCGAGAAGGAAGTTGAATTCCGATATATCGACCTTTTTGAGATCTTAGCGCAAGTTGGAGAAGTGTCTTATAAGTTGGCGTCGCCGCCAAGAGTAGAGAGTGTTCATCCGGTGTTTCAAGTGTATCAGTCAAGAGAGTACATGCATGATTCGAGACGTGTGGTCAGTCATGATGATCTAGTGAAAGTCGAGGAACCAATGAGCTTAATAGGGAGACGGAAGATAATATCTTTGATTGAGTTTTACGTTGAGTTAGTAGTATCGATAGAAACGACGGGTTAGACCTAGTTCTTCCCTTGGTTGAGTTATGTGCATGTGTGATGTTGTGTAGTTGTGTCTAGTGCAGGAATGTGTTATATGACTCGTTATATCTTGCGGTGGTAGTTTGAGTAGTTTGTGTATATAGATTAGAAGGTCTAGCCTTCTTTGTTTGAGAGTTTATACCTCGGCCTTAGGGACCGAGAAGTTCGGAGTTTAGCAAGTTTCGGGACGAAACTTTTCTTTAGGAGGACCTGATGTAACGACCCGTTTATTTGGGTGCGTTCCGACTTTGCTTTCCTCCCTTCCATCGATTCGTTATAGCTCGAGTTCTTATTTAAAGGTATATTCTTTATAGATTTAAAATTAACTTTTGCGGGTATTATATTAATTTGGGATACAAGAATGTACTTCCGTTTTATTTATTTTATTATTTTTAATTTTGTCGGAAAGTCGGGAATTACCGATCCGGAAAATGCCATTCCGATCATTTAATCGAGTTTTGGCCTATTTTTCCTTTTCTTATTCTTTTTCTTTCTTTTCTGCTTTTTCTTTTTATTTTCCTCTCTCCTGCTTGTCTTCTTATGCTGTCTCATCCGCGCTGGTAAGAAACTACAACTGCGGCCTGGGCTAGGGCACAGGCTAGCCGGCCCCTCGATTCGCCCGTCTGCAACGGCCTGCGACCAGCCCTTCGCGTCCCTCCTGTCTAGTCTACCCCCAAGCAGCCCAGCCTCACACTTTCCCCTCTCATTCTCCCTCACAACTCTCAGTCTCACCCTCCATCTCCCTTCTCTAGAATACTCACAATTAAGCAGCCTTGTAAAAATCGCAGCATTAACTCAACGGACCTTGTGCCTGTCGACAGCAAGCAGCTAGGGCACCGATCTCCACCTTTTCGAGTCCCTATCGAGTCACTAGGGAACAGACGGAGGAGCCGCCTGCCGGAGCACACCAAGCCGCCTCCTCTTTCCCTTCTTCGCTGCTTTCTACTGTCGCGAGGGGGCAATCTTGCCGCTGGAGATGAGCCGCCTCTATACCGCCGACATCTCCAATGCTCCCTCTGTCCGCACAGCCAGCGTCACTGCCACCTTCGGCGCCTACCGTAGCCGACCACAACCACCAGCCTGCTTTCTTCTTCCCTTGCGCATAGCCCGAACAGTGAAGCAATGTAGATGGCCTCCCTCTTCTATTCTGCTGCCACCAGGGACCACCGCCAGGAAGCCGCCGGAGAGAAGAGCCCTACCTCGCCCTCCGCCGCATCCAGTGCTGCTTCCCCTCCCGCCGCCAACCAACCTTCATCTGTAGGGTTTAAAACCCTTTTGGGATATTTACAATCGGGCCCCCTCTCTTTTGCTATAATTACAGATTGTGCCCATATGTTTATATTGCAGTTTTGACCCACAGTTTTGAAAGTTTACATTTATGCCACTGCAGAAAGTTAATTACTTATATTGGCCATAATTATGTTTACAGTTTATGACCCATATTTCTGAAATTAACTTTTATGCCCTTCTGGAATTATTTACAGATTATGGTCAAGGTTTTAATGACGGAAAATAGCCCATGTTTCTAGAGTGGTTCAACTTGTCCGGAAAAATGTATTTATGGTTTTAACTTGGGTTTTAAAAGTGGGGTTTCCCTTAGAGCTATATATGTAAATTATTCCGTTCAAATTTAGCGTATAAGCTAAATTTGTATAGTTTTGGTGTTAGGTTCGAAAGCGTCCCGATAAAGGCCTAACGAGTCCAAGTTGACATCCATTGAACGACTTCCGTCTTTTGACATCGTGTGAGTATTCTTTTCCCTCGATCTAGTTATGTTTAGTATTAGTATCATTCTAGGTTGTATCTAGCATAACTTAGAGTGAATGCCAAGTAGTGGCTTTGAACCTTAGGTGAGTTTTGAGGATTTGATATTGTTTGATGGATTGATGTTGATTCTAAGCTTGAGGTGGTATTGTTATCTTATGAGGTAGTTTATGGTTGTAAGTTGTATGTTGAGCTTGTGAGAATTTAGGGGTTGACGTTGTAGGATTTATGAGATTGTGGAGACTAGTATGAGAGTATCCTAGTTTGTGTTTTCATGGTTATGACCTTGTGAGATCGTGAGGACTAGGAGTTTGTTATCCTAGCATGGTTATGGTTTATGATCTTGCAAGATCATTGGGACTAGAAGTCTAAGGACTTCTAGAATGTGAGAGAGATGTTGATTGTGTGCCTTGTTTTGACCAGGCGTTGAGTGCCTTCCTACGGGAAGTTGAGAGCGGTGATTAGCGGGATTATCTTTGGAACGAGGTAAGTCTCCGGACTTACTTAGCTCGTATTCCTTGTATTAGCATTGATGTGTGTTTGGTGATGTGTGTTTATTGTTTATTGTTTATAACAACTAAACTGGAATTAGGATTACCGACCTTTATATTATTTTGGCCCAAGTGTATGATAACGGGCGGTGACAACCTGCCTGGCTCCCGCGAGAGCTAGGAGGTTCTCGGCGACTATCCCGTGCTGGTAGACGGTCAGATGCATCAGCACCATTCCATGCCGGTAAGTAGGGACCGAGGCGAGTTTCGGTGACTCTCGTGTCACAACCTAAGTTGAATTAGAACGGGATATGACTTAATAATAATAAGATAATAAACCGGATTGGTGTGCTTTTATGTATGTTGTATGCTTGTGATGAGATTACTTGTGTATGTGCCTTTCCCATTGATTCTAATGCTTCGAATATGAGCTAACGGTTTTATACCGATTGTTGTAGATTGCCTTGCATGTTAGGAATGCGGCCGAGAGATCCGGAAGAGTGGGCAGCCGGGGTCCGTACATTTTAGGATTTGGTTTTGGTTTTGGTTTTGGGTAGAGTCGAGTTTGAGTATTATATTTATTGTATGTTGTACGACGTTTAGCCTTTGGGGTTGTATTTTCGGCTGAAGTCCTTTGTTGCATTCTTTCGGGTTTTTCTTTTCATTGCATAAAAATGTATTTAAGTTTTGGCCTTTATTTGTGCCTTGTTGCAAGATCCGGTGAAATTGTTGTCAAGCTAAGGGTCGGGACCCATTGTGTGGTCCCAACCCGTAGCATCCCGAGTCCTGCGGATTCGGGGTGTTACATTTACCAGCCACCATCAGCAGAAAGCATTGCTCAAGCAAGCAATAAAGCTGATGCTTCAACCTCTCCATCTACGAAAAAATTGGAAAAGTATAACATAAGTCTTCATTTGGAAGACCAACTTAGGGACAAAAAAAATTATACTAATCAAGAGAGAGGCATAAATTTTATACTAATCAAGACAAAAAAAAATGATAATTTATGTTCTCAGAATTTAATGAGAATCCTGCTGTTCAACCGGCATAAATATTCTCAAGATTTTTAAAACTTTATTATTTATGAATCAATAAGATAAGTATGCAAATCATTTAGTAAATCTTTTAGTAAATCTCGATTCAGATAAGTATGCAAATCTTTTAGTAAATCTCAATGCTGCATATCTTTATGTTCATATACTGTTTTCAATTTTCGTGATACAACCGCATTCTATAAGTTTTCTAAAAAAATTTAAAAAAGCAAATCTTTTAGTTGTGTATCACAACTGCATCCAAGATTGTCTTTCAACGCCTATATATTGGCACCTAATTGGACTTAGAAACAACACCTTCACCACATCAAACGGACGTATCCCTTCTCTTTCTTTATTTTGCTCTTCTATTTACTACTTACATGGAAACGTGTTTTTTTCTAGATCATGGCAAACAATATCATAAGCATCAGTGATTTGAAGATGAATTCCAAATCACCTTTCAAGATTCGTGTTCGAGTCATGTCCCATTGGGAGGCTTTTAATCTTAAACGCAAGGAAGTATTCCTAATTGGGAAAGAAATTGTGTGCATTGATGAAGCGGTAAATATCATTAAACTGTTTCTTCCTTATTAATAATCAAGCAAGAATTTATTTGAAGCAAATCTCTATTCTAGTATAATTCACTAATCTAATTTTATATGTATTTTTTTCAGGGAAACAAAATTCAAGGTTTCATCAAGAGATCTAACCTAAAAAATTTCAAACACATTGTTGAGTCAGGTGTTTATGTCATAGCTGATTTTGGTTTAGAAGCTTCCACCGGCATGTACCGATATACCAACAACCCTCTCAAGATAGACTTTCAAATCCGTACCACAATGACAGCGGATGATGCGCTAGGTCATTCAATCCCAAAACGTGTATTTGATTTTGTATCCTTTGGTGATATACTAAATCGATCTCTAGATGACAAGTTTTTGGTTGGTATGTAACATACATACATATTAATTAAATATATGCATATTAATTTTTTATTATCATAAACAAGTATTATCTAATTATATTATTTTATGCATCAGATGTTATAGGTTATGTGGTTGGAATTTGAGCTATAACCACATGCACAATCGGGGAGGATAAAACTGAGCATACTCGAATCGAAATCCTCCTTCAGAACCAGTAAGAATATAAATATTTTTAATGTTTTTTACATGTGTAAATTTTTTTAATTCTAACTCCACATCTTTTAAGGAATGATGATATCATCGGGGTACAATGTGGGATGGTTTTGCTACCAAGTTCAACTCCTATGCTAACACTTTTATCAATGACTTTGTTGTTGTCATCATTCAACACGCTAAACTAAGGCTTCATCAAGGTACAGGACAATATAAGTTATGATTTGTTAACTTTGTAACTAATTATTTTCCAATGAAATGTATAGGACAATACAAGTGATCCAACGTTCCTGGCGGAACACGGTTATTTATGGATGATCTTGATATCCCAGAAATTAAAAATCTTAAGAATCAGTAAGTATTTATCTCAGTAAGGCATATTTGTCATATTTCAATCCATACATTTTTAAATTTATTGAAATATTTTTTATCTAACAGGTTGAGAGAGAAGTATGGAGATGATGTTCCTACCAAAATCAATCAAATTCCTAATACTCCATCTCAATCATTAACCGAACAATTTCTGGATGTGAAGCTCCACAAGTCTATTAGTGATTTGCTAAGTGCTGATGAGGTATTAGTAAAACAACATTTTTTTATTTATTTATTAAATCAAAATTTAAACTAATGGTATAAACATTCTAATATCTATTTTGTTCAAATTTTAGTTATGCAAATGCCTCAATCTCTCTACAATTGAGGATATTGATGACTCCAATGGGTGGTATTACAATTCATGCAAATAGTGCAAGAAGAAGGTTGAGAAGAATGGTGATTCATTTTATTGTTCAAAATATGATCGGAAAGTGAAACATGTAATTCCAAGGTAATATACATTTAATATAGATCATCTTGAATTTATTAGTTTATATAAATCATCATAAATGACTAAAATTATATATATTTATCGATCTCAGGTTTAAGCTTCGAATTAGAGTTCGTGATGAAACCGGAAGCACTATATTCGTTATGTTTGATCGGGATGTTCACCATCTTTTGAACAAATCTGTTGATTCTATAATTGATTCTCTCTCAGAGGTATTTGTAATTCTTTTATAATGTTTTTTCTCCCATACAAGATGTTAGTTAATTTTTCATATTTTTTTTATTTTCAAGGTTTCGATTTAGATACCATACCAGAAGATCTTCATGTATTATTAGGAAAGACTTTATTGTTCAAGGTTGATGTTGATCAGTACAAGCTTGACGAACAATCATCCCGTTCCAAGACCGGCTTCACTATATTGAAGTTAACTGATGATCCATCTTTGATATCCACCTTCACCGAGTTGACATCCAATAAAGAGGTAAGTATTATTTCCATAGTTAAATGCATTGTTTATTTTACCACTTTAATAGTTAAAGCTATTTTTTTTAATTTAACCTTATAATTCGATAGGTAGAAGACACCTCCATTACTTCTGATGACAGTGTAGAGATCAAAGGTTCCAGGAAGAATATGAAGTGGACAATCAACTTTGTTGACAGTGATTATGATGTTGAATGCCTAGAAGAAAGAGAGTCCAGTTCAAACAATAAGAGAAAAGCTATAGTGAAGATTGAGAAGGATTGATTGTCCTTCTAATTTTCATTCATTGCGCATTTGTCATATAATGGATGATGGATTTAGCTTTTTATTTAGCATTTATTATTATCTTTTTTTTAGAGCAAGTGTTACGTTAGACAAGGTTTTATCATTTCATTTCTGATTGTTAATTTTCTATTTATATAATACTTTTTATCATTTCATTTCTGATTGTTAATTTTCTATTTATATAATACTTTGTTTTATTATATTTCAAACATACTACAACCTGACAGTTTACTCGTGTCAAGATTAAAAATTCTTCATATATGCTACCCTGAGAGTTTAATGAGAAATGGCATACCATAATCTAATAAAGGCAGTCAACATAAAATACAAAATTCAATATGGTAATGTAGTAAGGTATTAGAAAATTACCCATTCCAGAGAGTTCCATTTCGTTTTACTGCTGCATATAACACTCCTAGGAAATCAGAAAGACAAATGAACAAGAATAGAATTTGGAATATAGAAAATATCTCTTAAATGATAGATATTATAATGTAAATACTAAATTCAATCCATGATGCTGCATATGTTTATGATAAGGCTCCAAGAACAATAAACAATGGTTATTGATAGTCCTTATCAAAGCGATTGTTATTTTACTGTTAAAACTATGCTAATCAAGACAAATCGAAATCTTTTTGAATATCCAAAAAGTTAAAATCCGAATTGTATCTCAAACTCAATCATATTATTAATATAACACATCTAAATCACTGTTTCATTCATATTCTCTAGATTTAATAAGAATCCTGCTGTTGAACCATAAAAAAGGGCCAATATTTTGATATTTTTATTATTGTTCATCAATGAAAAAAGTCATAAATTTTGAGGTTTGTTTCATTAATTTTAGTAGCATTTTTACTATTTTGTTTACTGATATTTTCTAATCTAAGGTTCATCTTCATAGGATGAGTTCCATGGAACAAACATCAATAAATTAAACTCAATAATGTTGTTGAAATTCTGTCAAACGATAGAGGAAAATCACGTAACATATCAATTAGAGCTGATGATCCAGATTATTAACAAAATGGTTGTTATTTTTCTGTTAAAATTATACTCCTCAAGACAAATCGAAATCTTCCAGATTATCCCAAAAGATACGTAAAATCCAAATTTATATCTCAAACTAAATCATATTATTTATACAACACACCTAAATCACCGTTTCCTTCCTACTTTCACGATTGGAAAAAGCCTGCTGTTCAGGCAAGAAAAAGGTCATAAATTTTGAGGTTTCTCCTGTTGTTTATCAAAGAAAAAAGTCCAAGAGGTTTCAAGGTTTGTTTCCTTTAATTTCGTTTGTACTCTTCTTTTCACTTATATTTTCTAATGTAAGGTTCATCTTTATAGGATGAGTGGTTCCTGCAAAGAAAATCGACTGAACCGAATGAGTGCAATCAGAGAGAAACGCAAACGACCTCCACTGGGTGACATTACAAACAGTATGTGAAAAGTTATCAACTTTTATTCAAAATTTTATCCAAGTAAAAATCATTTTTTATGTTAAAGTCATCAATGTCACCACTTACATTTTGAAATTGACTATTAACTATAAATATGATAAAGGTGATGTAACGTCCCGTTTATTCGGGTGCGTTCCGACTTTGTTTTTCTCCCTTCCATCGATTCGTTATGAGTTCTTATAGAAAGTATATTTTATAGTTTTAAAAATAACTTTTCCGGATATCATATTATTTTGAGGACACATGTATATATTCCCGTATATTATTATTTTAATTTTGTCGGAAAGTCGGAATTTACCGAACCGAAAAATCCCGTTCCGATCGTTTTATTGAGTTTTGGCTCCTTTTCTTTCTCCTTTTTCCAAACCCTTTTCTTACCCGCCCAAGTTGGCTGGCATCCACTTGCCGCCCCTAACCTACACCAACCTACCTACCCGTGCAGTCAATCCGACCCCTCGGCCCTCGCTACTTCCCCCTCTGTGCAACTCTCCTGCTACAAGCAAGTGAAGCAACCCTCTACAATCTACTCTATCACTCTTCACACACAAAAAAAAAGGTCTCAGCAACACTCCTCTGCACAACCCTTCTTCTTCCTTTCCCTCATCAACAATCACGCTATCTCTTCACCTCTGTTTCCTCCTTTCACACCATGAGCAACCCTCCATCTCTCGGAACCGGAATGGAGCAACCAACGGCTTACCGGACTGGATCTCTCCCTAGCTTGCCCTGTCGAATCCGAAGAGCCCATCGAGCCGCCAATGAAGCCTCTACCCTCACCCTCTGTTTTCTTACCGGCGCCTTCCCAACCTCGCAGCTCTACAAACCGTCCTCGCCTCCCGCTGCATTTCGTCGCCGGAGAACGGAGGAAACCACCAGTGTCTTTGCCCTCGCGCCGGAGCAGCCACGCAACCCGCCAGCTCCAACCTGCGTCCTTTTTCCAGTACGCCACTAGGGCCCGAACAGAGAAGCAGGAGGTGGCCTGTCCTCTCCAACTCAGTTGCGACCTCCTACTACCGCCGCCACACCACCGGAGACCTAGAGCGCCGCCTCTCTCCACCGGAGCCACGCCGCCAGTGCAGCCCTCCTGCCTAGCTGCCGTCCTCGCCGCCGCCTGTTTCCCTTCTCTTTTCCAAGCATCGTTTGAATCGAATGAGGAAGATACTCTTTAGGGTTATATTTTAATCGGGCCCCCCTCATTTATGGTATATTACAGTTTGGAACCCATCTTTTGTATTTACATATTTGACCCAACATTTTGGAATTGAACTTTATGCCCCTGCTGGAATTTTATTACAGATTTGGCCCAAATTTTATTTTCAGAATATATCCCAAAGTTTATGGAACTTCATGAGTTGCCCATAAAATGTTTTTACGAGTTTTAACCTTGGATTTTATATACGAGTTTGATCTTGTATTTATGTATATTACGTATTGTGTCCTTGTTGGTTTATTTATGGAACTTGGCCCAATATTTAATTACATATTATGACCCATATTTTTGGAATGGTATTATTTGTCCCGGAAAGCGTTTTTGCGAGTTTTATCCTTATTTTAAAAGCGGTACTTTCCTTATATTTTATACCCTCGTTGGATTAATATCGAGATTATGACTCAAGAGTTTATTGCGGGTTTTTAGCGTTTGCTTTTTGAAAATGAGTTTACCTTAAAATAATATATCTTATATATTACGATCAAATTTAGCGTATTAGCTAAATTTGTGTAGCTTTGATTTTAGGTCCGAAAGCGCCCCGATAAAGGCCTAACGAGTCTAAGTTCGTCTTCCGTCTTTTGACGTCACGTGAGTACCCTCTCCCCCGAGCTTATGATCTTACTCGATTTAGTTATGTTTAGTATTAGTATCATGCTAGGTTGGATCTAGTTTAACTTAGAGTGAATACCAAGTAGTGGTTTGAACTTTAGGTGAGTTTTGAGGATTTAATAGTGTTTGATGGTTTGGTGTTGATTATAAGTTTGAGGTGGTATAGCGATCTAGTGAGGTTGTAATAAGGATTCGAGTATATGGTTTGATCTTGTGAGAATCTTTACGCTCGAAGTTGGGGTTGTATGAACTTGTGAGATCGTGAGGACTAGGAGGTTGTTATCCTAGCATGGTTATGGTTTATGATCTTGCGAGATCATTAGGACTAGAAGTCTAAGGACTTCTAGCATATGAGAGAGTTGTTGATCGTGTGCCTTTTGACAGGCGTTGAGTGTCTTCCTGCGGGAAGCTGAGAGCGGGATATAACGGGATTATCTATGGGACGAGGTAAGTCTCCGGACTTACTTAGCTCGTATTCCTTGTATTAGTATTATTGTGTGTTGGGTGGTGTGTGTTATTATTTTACTGTTTATAACAACTAAACCGGAAATAGGATTACCGACCTTTATATTATTTGGCCCAAGTGTATGATAACGGGCGGTGACATCACTGCCTGGCTCCCCGTGAGAGCTGGGGGGATCTCGGCGACTGGCCCGTGCTGGTTAGACGGTCGGAGGCATCCGACCGTTCCATTGCCGGAAGAAGGGACCGATGCGAGTTTCGGAGGATTCTCGTGTCACAAAAGAAGTTGAACTAGAACGGGATATGACTTAATAAATAAAGATAATAAACCGGATTTGTGTGCTTTGAGTATGTTGTGTGACTATATTGAATTAATTGTGTTTGTGCCTTTCCCTTTAATTCTAATGCTTCGAATATTAGCTAACGGTTTTATACCGATTGTTGTAGATTGCCTTGCAGGTTAGGAAAGCGGCCGAGAGATCAGGAAGAGTGGGCAGCCGGGGTTCTGTACATTTTAGGAGTGGGTTTTGGTTGGAGTCGGGTTGTGTTGTATTCTTCGTTTATTATGTTGGTATGCCGTGTGTATGGCATTTTGATCTTTGGTGTTGATTATCGGCTGAAGTCTTTTGTTGTTTTACTTCGGGTTTCTTATCATTTGCATTAAAAGGAATTTTGGTTTTGCCTTTATTTGTGCCATGTTGAAAGATCCGGTGAAATTGTTGTCAGGCTAAGGGTCGGGACCCATTGTGAGGTCCCAACCCGTAGCATCCCGAGTCCCGCGGATCCGGGGTGTTACAAAAGTGGTATCAGAGCCCTAGGTTGACAACAATGGCACTCGCAATCTTCTAAAGGCCGAATAAGGAATAAACAAAACCCCGCGGGTTTTGAGTTTTCGTTTTCAAAATCACATGCATGAGTCGGGGTAGAATGTACGGACCACCACTCCTTCCGCGGATCTCGGCAGCATAGTTTATTGGATTTTTAGTATATATATGTGTATATATATGTATATAGGTAGATATGTATACGTGGATTGTGGTTACATGATGGACTTGATATATATGTATAGTGATATATGTGGACTATTGTTTGTTGTTGGACCTTGTATTGTTCTTATGGATTTCCGGATGTGATATATTAGTAGTAATGTGAACCTAAGGCTTATATATATAGTTATATATACATACACATATTACATGCTAATATTATATTAGTAGTAGTGGACCTTATAGTAATGATGATAGGAAGCTATCATCGCTCTTGGACAAACGCCTTTTGGGGAGTAGGATAGTATACGTACGAGGATGAATATGCTCAAGTATCGAGTTGAGTGCGACGTTCGGGCGAACACCCTGAAGATCTTGGATTCCTTTAAAAGTATGTCGAAGAGGAGGATTAGAGATGCCATAAATGGAGGACGAACAAGTGGACGGAAAACTCGAGATAACTAAAGAGAAAGCGAGATGGAGGCATTATAAGTAAAGGGGACAACATTAACGTGCGGAAGTGGTCCCAGAGAAGCCATGAGGTAAGACGACGAGGCCTATAAGAGGTAACGAACTTAGTTCTCTTCAAGAAGACGCGTGAACAACTAAAGATGCAAATCGAGGAGGAGATGGGTACATTCTAGCGAAGTTAAAGGTGGTGTTCTAACCAAGGCAAGTGTTCCATAGGCACTCCTAAGCATGGGAGTCATGATGTGAAGTGTGGCCGGACTATTGCGAAGATTATGAGATATGTAAGTTAAGCTTATAGAGGAACTATAAAGGGAAGTGACGGTTTTGCAAGATCCTAGCAGGAGACATCTTTAGACATATGAGAATTTCGAGGAGGACCACCTGGTGGAAGTTCACATAGTAGAATTTTTTTGTGGAGTCAATCGTTTTCCGTCATTGAGATGAGAATGAGCAACACTAAGGAGGAGGGAGTGTGTATAGATGATGATCTCAAGAAGATGAAATAAGGAGCTTTGATCGAGAGACTTAAGATACAAACCAAGAGAAACGCAAGTGGATGCAAGATAGGGCTATAATATTTGGGAAGGTGCTCTTAAAGGACATCAAAGAAGGATGGTTAAGCCTATAAAAAGGAATTATATGAAACAACAAGGCAAAGAAGATATAGTTACCTTATAAAGAATATGAAGCATGGAATGAAGAAAGAACTAACGGTGTTGAAGGTAAAGTACCCGAGAAGGGTAGCTTTCATGAGAATGGTAACTTGGAAGTATAGAAGAATGGTAAGTCATTGACATTGGAGAAGGTCAGTTATAAGATAATTGGTGAGCCAAGATAGCGCATGTGCGGGTGGTCTATGTATGAGTGTAGATGAGAAGAATAACTAGAACGTGGAATATTCGTCAAGGTTGAATGTCGGCAATAAGAGGTATATCAAGGGAAGTGCAAATAGCTTAATCATATAACAATGTATCGATTCCAACAAGTGATGGTAATGTACCTTGTGAAGGGACTGTAACGATCTGGTGCGACCTTCGTAGGTCATGGGTTTGTCATATGGAGGAATGACACGGATCAGGGTAAAAGGGACGGGAAGGACAAAGAGAAAGGTGAGTCTTCAATGGTTATTGTGCGTAAAGAGGGAATATATAAAGGGAGGTATGATATGTTTGTTCTAAGGTTATGGATGTCATGTTTTCGCGAGCCCAGCTAAGTCAAGGTTTTTGTGACTCGCATGGTGAAGCCATAGTGGCTATGACGTGAAATAAGGAATCTGGATTAGGGCAACGTTGCAAGCTTAGAGTAATGATGTGAGTGCTTGGTGGAGCTATGAGTGGATCTTTCAATGATTGTGGTCGGGAAACTTCGCCTAGGGGCGTGCTAGTACGGTTGTGAGATTGTTCATGGAATCCCAAGAGATGCATAAGGTGACCAACAAGAGTAAGAGAAGACCGAAGTTTTGAAGTTCGATGTCGACATGAGATGTATGAGAAGTATATGAAAGGTTGAGATTAAGAGCCTCCGTTGTTGGATTGACGTTGCAAAAAGAAAATGAAGTGAGTTCTACACCTACTTTAAGAAAGGATGTTTTAGTCCAAGCGTACGTAAAATGTAAGGAGAGTTTCTCATATGTTGGGGAATATAGTGGAAAGCGAAGAAGATGAGGTCAATTGTTTTGAAGCACGGTTAAGTCCTGCAGTTTGGACCCTTATGGTTGCACATAAGTGAGAAAGCTCAGAAGATTTTCCTTATCACCATCCCTTCAAAAAGGGAAAAAGAGGGATTAAGCGGACATACTACTTAACCAAGGCTCCAAAAGTCAGAAGAGTCGAGCAAGTCTCGAGTTCAGGGGATGAAGGATCTTTGAAAGAGGACGGTCAACATTGTAGCTAAAGATGGATCAATACACGTGTAAGAAGGACGTCACCCCAACAGATCGGGATAGATCTTTGGTGTCATGACCACTCATCAAGTTTTAAGGCAAGGATGTGTCGATTATTACGTTATGTGACGGGAGAAGAAAAGACAAAACCCGAGATACCCCAATACGTCAGAATGTGGATTTTTCCACTAAGGTCAAGCTCGACTCAATTCCGATATCTAAGGCGCCATATGGAATGACACATATAAAGAGTCATGAGTTGGGGAAGCAAGTAAAAGGGCGATTGTCAGAACTTATTGATAAGAATTCATTAGAATTAGTGAAATGTTATCTTTAACTCTTGATTTGAAGTTCATATTGGAGTATATCTTAAACTCTTGGTTTGAAGTTTCTATGGAGAACACTAGTTTGCGAAAGTAGAGGCGGTAATCTCCGTTTGTACATCGATTACAGTGAGCCGAGCAAAATAACTGTGAAGAACCAAGTATCCCTCACCACGGATAGGGGATCTACTCGACCGGTTGCAAGGGTCGGTAGCATCTTCTAAGAATGATTTAAGGTTTGATTGCCGCCAATTGAGAATTCGAGACTTGGATATTGCAAATACGGCATTCCGGACAACTATGGTCACTACGAGTTTTAGTGATTCCATATGGGCTTACTTGTGTCTGGACAAGATATTTGGATCTACTCGGAAAGAAAGAAAGTTGTATGAAAAGTTGTCTCGGGATGGCAATCCCCGAAGGACGTGGAAGAAGTTACAAGTTTCCTTGGATGTGCTGGTCATTACCGGATTTGGGGAGAGATTCTTTAAGTAACACCATCTGTGGCTAACCTACTCCGGATGAGATGAAGTTTTGAGTGAGACGAAAATTGACAATATAGTTGTTGGGAGTTAAGAGGAGATACTTTGGTGAAAACTGTTTTGAAATTGCCTTGAGGTAGGATGGGTTCGAATTGAAGTGTACAAGTAATAGCATATTTGCCTTGTCAAGCGATGGAAAAGTAAAGTGCTTCCCTCATTCCTTAGATCTTGCAACAAGAATTGAGGAAATATAACATCGAAGTTTAGTTTGGCTAGAGAAACATAATGGAAATATTGTATTGAGAAAGACCCGAGAAGGAAGTTTAGTTTCCGATATATCGGACCTTTTGGAGATCTTAGCGCGGGTGGTGTAAGTGGTTTACCGGTTGGCGTGACAGCCGAGAGTAAAAGGTGTTCACCCGGGGTTCATGTGCATCAGTCGAGGGAATACATACATGACTCGAGACATGTAGTCCGTTGTGATAATCTAGTCGAGACGAGGAGCCAATAAGGCTAACGGGAAGACATAGGATAGTATCTTTAGTCGAGTTTTACACAGGTTTAACGACAACTATAGGACCATCGGGTTAGTCCCGAGATACATCCTTGGTTATTCTTATGTGATTTGTGACGTGATGTGTTATGTGTGTTTCATATGTGTATACCTTGCGAGTCATGTTGTGTCTAGGCGAGTAGACTTTGAAATAGAAAAAAAAAAAAAAGCCATAGTTACCACGTTGTAGTGTTCCGAGAGGATATCGAGACACGTTTGTTTCAGAGTTCCGCGTTTAGCAAGTTTCGGGACGAAACTTTTATTTAGGAGGACCTGATGTAACGTCCCGTTTATTCGGGTGCGTTCCGACTTTGTTTTTCTCCCTTCCATCGATTCGTTATAGCTCGAGTTCTTATAGAAAGTATATTTTATAGTTTTAAAAATAACTTTTCCGGATATCATATTATTTTGAGGACACATGTATATATTCCCGTATATTATTATTTTAATTTTGTCGGAAAGTCGGAATTTACCGAACCGAAAAATCCCGTTCCGATCGTTTTATTGAGTTTTGGCTCCTTTTCTTTCTCCTTTTTCCAAACCCTTTTCTTACCCGCCCAAGTTGGCTGGCATCCACTTGCCGCCCCGTGCAGTCAATCCGACCCCTCGGCCCTCGCTACTTCCCCCTCTGTGCAACTCTCTTGCTACAAGCAAGTGAAGCAACCCTCTACAATCTACTCTATCACTCTTCACACACAAAAAAAAAGGTCTCAGCAACACTCCTCTGCACAACCCTTCTTCTTCCTCTCCCTCATCAACAATCACGCTATCTCTTCACCTCTGTTTCCTCCTTTCACACCATGAGCAGCCCTCCATCTCTCGGAACCGGAATGGAGCAACCAACGGCTTACCGGACTGGATCTCTCCCTAGCTTGCCCTGTCGAATCCGAAGAGCCCATCGAGCCGCCAATGAAGCCTCTACCCTCACCCTCTGTTTTCTTACCGGCGCCTTCCCAACCTCGCAGCTCTACAAACCGTCCTCGCCTCCCGCTGTATTTCGTCGCCGGAGAACGGAGGAAACCACCAGTGTCTTTGCCCTCGCGCCGGAGCAGCCACGCAACCCGCCAGCTCCAACCTGCGTCCTTTTTCCAGTACGCCACTAGGGCCCGAACAGAGAAGCAGGAGGTGGCCTGTCCTCTCCAACTCAGTTGCGACCTCCTACTACCGCCGCCACACCACCGGAGACCTAGAGCGCCGCCTCTCTCCACCGGAGCCACGCCGCCAGTGCAGCCCTCCTGCCTAGCTGCCGTCCTCGCCGCCGCCTGTTTCCCTTCTCTTTTCCAAGCATCGTTTGAATCGAATGAGGAAGATACTCTTTAGGGTTATATTTTAATCGGGCCCCCCTCATTTATGGTATATTACAGTTTGGAACCCATCTTTTGTATTTACATATTTGACCCAACATTTTGGAATTGAACTTTATGCCCCTGCTGGAATTTTATTACAGATTTGGCCCAAATTTTATTTTCAGAATATATCCCAAAGTTTATGGAACTTCATGAGTTGCCCATAAAATGTTTTTACGAGTTTTAACCTTGGATTTTATATACGAGTTTGATCTTGTATTTATGTATATTACGTATTGTGTCCTTGTTGGTTTATTTATGGAACTTGGCCCAATATTTAATTACATATTATGACCCATATTTTTGGAATGGTATTATTTGTCCCGGAAAGCGTTTTTGCGAGTTTTATCCTTATTTTAAAAGCGGTACTTTCCTTATATTTTATACCCTCGTTGGATTAATATCGAGATTATGACTCAAGGGTTTATTGCGGGTTTTTAGCGTTTGCTTTTTGAAAATGAGTTTACCTTAAAATAATATATCTTATATATTACGATCAAATTTAGCGTATTAGCTAAATTTGTGTAGCTTTGATTTTAGGTCCGAAAGCGCCCCGATAAAGGCCTAACGAGTCTAAGTTCGTCTTCCGTCTTTTGACGTCACGTGAGTACCCTCTCCCCCGAGCTTATGATCTTACTCGATTTAGTTATGTTTAGTATTAGTATCATGCTAGGTTGGATCTAGTTTAACTTAGAGTGAATACCAAGTAGTGGTTTGAACTTTAGGTGAGTTTTGAGGATTTAATAGTGTTTGATGGTTTGGTGTTGATTATAAGTTTGAGGTGGTATAGCGATCTAGTGAGGTTGTAATAAGGATTCGAGTATATGGTTTGATCTTGTGAGAATCTTTACGCTCGAAGTTGGGGTTGTATGAACTTGTGAGATCGTGAGGACTAGGAGGTTGTTATCCTAGCATGGTTATGGTTTATGATCTTGCGAGATCATTAGGACTAGAAGTCTAAGGACTTCTAGCATATGAGAGAGTTGTTGATCGTGTGCCTTTTGACAGGCGTTGAGTGTCTTCCTGCGGGAAGCTGAGAGCGGGATATAACGGGATTATCTATGGGACGAGGTAAGTCTCCGGACTTACTTAGCTCGTATTCCTTGTATTAGCATTATTGTGTGTTGGGTGGTGTGTGTTATTATTTTACTGTTTATAACAACTAAACCGGAAATAGGATTACCGACCTTTATATTATTTGGCCCAAGTGTATGATAACGGGCGGTGACATCACTGCCTGGCTCCCCGTGAGAGCTGGGGGGATCTCGGCGACTGGCCCGTGCTGGTTAGACGGTCGGAGGCATCCGACCGTTCCATTGCCGGAAGAAGGGACCGAGGCGAGTTTCGGAGGATTCTCGTGTCACAAAAGAAGTTGAACTAGAACGGGATATGACTTAATAAATAAAGATAATAAACCGGATTTGTGTGCTTTGAGTATATTGTGTGACTATATTGAATTAATTGTGTTTGTGCCTTTCCCTTTAATTCTAATGCTTCGAATATTAGCTAACGGTTTTATACCGATTGTTGTAGATTGCCTTGCAGGTTAGGAAAGCGGCCGAGAGATCAGGAAGAGTGGGCAGCCGGGGTTCTGTACATTTTAGGAGTGGGTTTTGGTTGGAGTCGGGTTGTGTTGTATTCTTCGTTTATTATGTTGGTATGCCGTGTGTATGGCATTTTGATCTTTGGTGTTGATTATCGGCTGAAGTCTTTTGTTGTTTTACTTCGGGTTTCTTATCATTTGCATTAAAAGGAATTTTGGTTTTGCCTTTATTTGTGCCATGTTGAAAGATCCGGTGAAATTGTTGTCAGGCTAAGGGTCGGGACCCATTGTGAGGTCCCAACCCGTAGCATCCCGAGTCCCGCGGATCCGGGGTGTTACAGGTGATAACCCAATTCCTAATACATCACTCCCCAATACTCGGCGCCGACCTGGTAGTAATTTATAGTTCTTAATATTTATTTTAATAGTTTTATTTGAATATTTTACAAAACTAACATTCAAGATGATGATTTGACAATTTGCAGAGAAACGTAATTTGAATCTATTTGAAGGTAAATGAATTTCCTTATATTTATATACTAGCGATTAGATAGTATAAAAGTATTCAATTTGTTTTCTTTATCGACTATGTCATTAACAGTGTTTTTTATTCCAGATTATTGGGATATTGGTGATCCTTCGTGGTAGTGCCAGTATTGTTCAACTATAATGTGGTACGAAGAAAGAGCACTCAAGACTAAAAACGAGCATAATCCTAAGTTCTCTTTGTGTTGTAGGAAGGGAATGGTTGAATTACCCTTATTGAAAGAACCACCGACCTTGCTAAAAAATCTATATGACGGTTTAGATCCTAGAAGTGTGAATTTTCTACATAATCTACGTTCATACAATAGTATGTTCTCATTTACCTCAATGGGAGGTAAAACAAATACGGATGATATGGGAAGAGGTCCCTATGTGTTTAAAGTTCATGGTCAAAACTTTCATTTGATTGGTAGTCTAATGCCTAATGAAGGAAATCCTCCAAAGTTTTGCCAATTGTATATATATGATATAGAAAATGAAGACTTACACATAATTAATCCTTTAAGGTATTTATCTTATCTTTTTTTTTTCCAATGTTTATTATTTTATTTAATTGTTTTAGAAATACATTTTTAATAATTTTTATTGTTGTTTACTTATTTCAGTTATGATGGAAAAAACACTCTTGATCCCTCAACTGTTGGTGATCTTAAGGCTATGTTGAATGAGTGCAACCCTCATGTTAAGGCTTTCAGAATGGCAAAAGATGCTTGCCTTGATCGATCCATCACAGGTCTTAAATTAAGATTGATAAGCTCCAGGGAAACAGATGGTAGAAGGTATAACCTTCCTTCTACATCAGAAGTTGTAGCCCTTATTGTTGGTGATATTGAGCATACTGTTAATCGCAGAGACATCGTGCTTCACAAGAAAGAAGGAGGTTTAAAACGCATAAATGAGCTACATGTTGCATACCTCGCTTTACAGTATCCCTTGCTATTTCCCCACGGTGAGGATGGTTTTAGATTGTTTATTCCCCTCAGGGATATGGGTGATGAGGAGGCACGAAAGAGGAGGTGGGTTAGTGTAACACCCCAAATTCTCGGAACTCGGGGAGCTACTGGTTAGGACCTCACAATGGGTCCCGACTTTGGTTTAACAACAACATTACTTGGATCTTACAACAAGGCACCAATGTATTTAAAACAATTTCTAAAACATAATATTTTTAATGGTATAAACGTACACATGTGACAGCCTTACAAACATATATAAAGATACATAACATGCATGACGTATGGAAGACTCCCCCGTCCCCATCTAATGAGTACGTGGACCCGGCTGACCATCCGTTCCGGATCTCTCTGCAACTGTCTATCTCTACAGATCTACAACACGGATAAACCGTTAGCTAACTATCCAAATATAAGCAAAAATGATAACAGCACAAACACAAGCAGAAACAAAATAAACAAACATCATGCTGACACTCAACCGTTTATTATCTATTATTTAAGTGATTCACATTATTCAATTTAAGTTGTGGCACGAGAATTATTATTAGTTCTCGCCTCCGTTCCTTATCCAACTGGTGTAGGTCTAGCTGACTTCCACTGGTAGCATCACTACAAACCACGTATGGACTAGTCCCGAAAGAAACCCCCAGCGCCCCGCGAGCTACTGAGCAGAATGCCACCGCCCGTTACTCTTAGGCCAAAATATAGGTCGGTAATTATATATCACAAACTATCTCTCTAACATTTCAATCACACACCACCATCATCATTTGTACTCATATTTAGCAGTCAGCTAAGTAAGCCCAAAGGACTTACCTGATATAAAGCTCGACTCTTTGTACACCACTCGTTCTGTAAACTGTAGCAACTCAGTTGCCTGCCAAAGGCGATAAGTGCATTAGCACACTCTCACGTAGTTAGAAGTCTAAGACTTCTAAAATAGAATAATGTATTAAGACATAACTAGTTGCAGTATTAATTTAGGGTAAAATGACCATTTTACCCTTGGTCCCGAAATTCCCGAAAATTCTAAAATTCATTTCTAAACTCCTATTTGAGATTCTAAAATCATATTCTAACTCCCAAAGCTTCGTTTGGTTCCAAGCTAACATTTTTCCTATGTTTCTATTTTCCGGGAAATCGTAAAGGTCTAACTTCGATTCCAAATATAAAATTCGTAACCGCTTATAAAAATTCCGACTTAAATCCCTAGATTATCTATGATGTCCTATCTAACTTTAGGAGAAAGAATTTCTCCAAACTGTTCATTCAACAGTTTTATAAAAATTCCTAAAGTTGACTACTCCCTTTACAAATTCTATACTTAGCCTAAAATCTGAGTAGACTTTGAAAAAAATCATAACTCCTAAACCACTCACTGGATTTATCCCAAATTTTGATATGTTCTACTATAAAATCTTATCTATAATATCTCCAAAATTTAGTTGCAAAGGAGATCAAAATCCTATTTAAAACTATCTCCCAAAACCGAATTTCAGCACAACAGAAAAACTGCTTACGACTCAATCTTGGAAAAATCGTAAATCCCAAACAACTCGCTGGATACCTCTCAAATTTTAATATGTTCTACAACAATATGTAAACTATATCATATCCAAAATTCAAGTCCAACGGATATCAAGAGCTTATTCAAAATCATCTCACAAAACAGCATCACTTGCTGTTTTCCCCAACACTCAGCACATATATAAAAACGTCAACTTTGAAACACAATAACTCTCAAACCGTAACTTCGATTCTTCCCAAATTTTAATATGATCTACAACAAGATGTTAACTATATGATATCAAAAATTCAAGCCTAACCGAGATCAAAAGCCTATTCTAAACTATCTCACAAAACAGCATCCCATGCTGTTTTTCTCAACTCAGCACATTTATAAAACTGAACTTTGAAACCCCATATCTCTCCAACCATAACATGGATTCCTCTGAAATTTTAGTATGTTATACTACAATATCTCATCTATAACCTATAAAAATTTCAGCCAAAAAGAATGAGTTTAGCATACCTAAATCTGGTCACAAAGTTGGCTGCTCGCCAATATAGAAAACTGAGACTGCAACAGCTCAACTACTCTACTTTGGGACCTTATAACTTTTAATCCGACCGTTCATTTGTTCTCAAATTGTAACACGGTAAACTATGTATATCTATATATGATCTATTAAAAATTCAACGGTGGATCTTCAACCAAACGTTTTAACATTGATTCACAACAGTAGGTAATCTTCCACTTCAAAACTGAAAGGAATAACTAAAATAAATCCTTTACAGCAGTCCTTGTTTCTACCATTTCTGTTAGCACAACTCAGCAACTACTCTCTATCTCTTCACCATGATACCAAAAGGAACAAGCTACTCTACTCCTAATCCAACTCCCACTCAGCCCCTCTCACCATCCTACAATTGTTACCCTTATGCTGTTGTAAGTATTAAAACAGTACAAAGAACAGCAGATTGCAGTGCAGAGGACTCACCAGTCCGGTCTGATTCGATCAAGTTCATTTACAGCTTCCTGACGAGGCGAGGGGGAGTCTAGCGTGAGGGACGTCGCTTGTGATGGAAGCAGGGATCCGTCTTATGTGGTGCTGCAAGGCTAGACGGTTATTTACGTACAATAACGTTAGAAGGGAAGGAGAGGGAAAGGGGACAGCACCACCTCACTTGTTGTAACGATGACGGCGGCGGTCTAGGGCTAACGTGAGGGATCGGCGCTGGCGGCCTCGCCTTGCTGGCTGATGCAGACGCAGCGAGATCCGGCGCAGAGAAGATTGCTGCAACTATGGATGTCGATCGTGCAAAGAGAGGAAGAGAGGAAGGGGATGATACGGCCGACTGTTGGTGTTGCTAATTAGGTTAGAATTAATTAAAATAGGTTAAAACTTAATTAAGGGGATGATTAGGGTAAAGGTAGAGACTTGGGCCGGCTGATTAGGTATAATGGGCCTACTCCGATGGGTATGCTCATTCCGCTATATGATGGGCTGATAAGTGAGTTGTTACTCGTACGGAACCGCTCTTCGGTTTTTAAATTGTACGGAATTACTATTTGGGTTATATTATTTATCATTTTATGTGAATTAAGGTCACATAAAATGATAGAACTTAATATTGTGTAATATTATTTAAGATGAAGAAAGGTTAGCGGATCGGAATCCGGTTTAACCCGGTATTATGCGGAATAAAATTTTCCGGATATTACATCAGTGCCCCCTTAAAATAAGTTTCGTCCCGAAACTTAAAATACGTCAGTCATAAGGTCAGCCCTCAAGGTACGAATCTAGTGTATCTACTTGTTACCGCACAAGAGTCATTGTTTCCACATATAAGTATCCCGCATATCAAGGTCATCAATAACACACATCCTGACTAAGCACTCAAGCATGAAATAAACAAGCAGTCAGACAACATAACACAGATATAGGGTCAAGCCCTAACTCGTCGTTCCCAAGATTACAACTATCTCCTCAAAGGTCTCTGAAAGGTTATGTCTCATACTATCCATAGTATTCTTGGTAGCCTCGTTGGCTTTTTATAAAACCACTAACTCTAAAATCTTTTCATGTACAGACCTCACAAGTGCCTACTACCACGTTCTAGTGTGGTAACTAGATATCTCACCGGTATCATCCGGTTTCATTGCCCGATTCTCTAAGCCGATGTCCTAACTTTTGTCTGGTAAGTATACCTCTAACTGAATCCGTAGAAACTAGGGTTACACTCTCCAATAGGGTGAGGATTACTAGTCCATCAATCACTTATAAACCACTTTACAGCCTCAAGTGGTCACATTTTGCAACTCACCTCCAGGTCCTTTGATGACCGTACAGAAAATAACCTAGTCAACTTTCTTCCCTTCGTTATGTTTACTTGACTACACACTCAGGCCAAAGGTCTTGGACCTCCGCCAGCACTTCACCAAGTGCCTAATGCTCTTTGTATCACGACTCACTCGTCTTTTAATATGACTCAGTCATCTTATTCCTCAGGTAAGGAATCCTCCCTTTACCCTTTTCCGGTCTAGTAGTGGAGACACAATCTAGTGGTCATCATCTGTATTCACTTAGTATTATTATACTATTTATGGATCTCTAATATATTGTTAGCTCAACCTTAGGCTTCTCACATATTTTCCAAGGTCTTGAGTGACATAAAATATATCCGGGATGACGATATTAGATACCCGGTGATCTCACGTCGCCGTTATTTGCTCACTCTACTCAATAGTTGTTAACATTGCATTGTGTCCTATAATATCCCTCTTACTCAAAACGCAACCCGACTCCGTTCTGACATAAATTCTTCTTATACTCCACTCTTGAGATTATGTTTTCTATATGTACGAGTACCGGTCTGTAAGTACACTCCCGTAGCTTTTTTTTTTTATCTATCTTTCGATTCAACTTGATAGTTACTCACCTTGAGCTTGTTAGTGCAGGCCCTACACAACACCTTTATTACTTCGTTACTTCCTTTCTCATTTTATCAAGAAACTCGTTCTAAAGTACCATGCTAGGTATTAAATTCCAAATTTACTGGTCTTCCAACATGTGACTAGGTCGGCATGCTTCAATTGGATCTATAATGGGGTACCACTCTCTTTCTATACTTCTACGTGCACATACTTTCTCGTCTATCTAGTTGGTGATACAGTTCCTCGACAAAAATTTTTGTCACTCCACGTAGCCTATTTCACGTTCCTTCTAAACGAAACGCATTTCACCACTTATCATCGTCTTAGACTCGACACGTCATTTGTTGTACTCTCGAGTTTCCGGTTCTGTGGGTTAGGACTCATCACGCTTTCGCTGCGCTACTTTGATAATTATATTGTCACCCGCTAATCGTAAGGACATTTTCCGTGAGTCCAAATTGATGGACCCAAAATTCTCCCTATCAATTACACCATAAGTCCTATCCGGATGAAATACCAAGTACCTTCCTTACTTGCTTTAAGGGACTAAGATAACGGTTGGAAGACGACCTCTTCCGTTTACTTTTGGAATTCTTCAAACACGGATCCAAACTTCCTGACTCGACTGAAGTTTGATCTTAACCAACCGAGAAGTAACCTCTAACACGATTCTCTCTATACCTTTAGTTGTCTAAGTAGATTTTCGTTGTCTACTTGAGGAACTCCTCCAAAGCATCGGTATAGTTAATTCAATAATTCTCAATCACAGATATCTCTTCTTAACTGTACATAGCTCGTCAATCCCCAAACAACTTTTGCACGTCCTCAGTTGATGTCGGTCAGTCAATAGTTGACTTATCTCTATTTCCGGGACTTACTTTTCTCATACCTCTTTTGCCGTTAAATTTCCTGGTGAACACTACTTACTCAAGTTCATCAATTTATACTCCTTTAGCTCATTCTACATTACAACTTCCAGTTCCCCCGTGAGCTAACTCCATTTCTCGAGTCTCACTGTGTCGTCCATCTGACATCAATGGTCTTTTCTAGGTCTTCCAATATAGCTTGTAATCAAGTCTACAAAACTCTCATGACCTTAACTTCCTTCCACTTGCGGTTTATCTAGTAGGGAATGCTACACACACTCTGTCTTGATTGACATAGAACCTTATCAAAATCATATACTCCTTACTCCTCTAGTTCTTCTTTTATAATCCCTCTGTACTAACTGTGATATGCACCCTTTTCCTAGCCAGTAGGTAGTAAATCCCTCATACGCTTCCCTTGGTCTTCAATGACATAAAGGGGGTCCTTTCTGACCGTCTAGTCTTTCTTCTTAAGTTCTTAATTAGGGTTCCTTGCTCGAACTCACTCCATGTTATTATTAAGGTACTAGCACGCGGATCGATTTAGCTTCACATTTGTCGTTGTTGATCTCTTGAAGGGTCCTCTAGACGTTTATAAAATTCTTTCATCATTCTATGGTTATCCTCCTTATCTGATAACCAGTTACCACTGGTTGACCCACACGTGTTATGTCTCAATTATTACTGACTGGTATGTAGTTGACCTTCCATAGGATCACAAACTTATTGTTCTTCTATCTCTTTTGAAGTTTGATAGACTTGGTGAAAATCTATCTCCTCTAGTTTCTTTGTTAATACTCTTTTAGTTTCTTCCACAGTCTGCACTTCTCTTGTTCTCTTATGAGGTCAATATACTCTTCTGAGTCTAGTCCTAGCATTCATCTGTCGTCAATGAGTGCATCAAGTCTTCCACATTAGCTTGTAAGCGTGTCTTCGCGATTCTCCTTACTTTAGTCATCATCTGTTTGCGGTTCTCTGGTATGAGCCGTTAGTGTTGGTAACTTAAATCTCTTTGTAAAGGAGAAATTATTGCGGACCCTTGAGTCCCCCAAATCACTTTTCCACATTCTTCCCCTTGTTTAGTTTTGTCTTGATCATGTCGCCTTTATAAAAATTCGTTGTCTCAATTTTAGACTTCTAGTTTCTTGGATACTTATGTCGGACTTTCATTCAAAACTCTCATATCCTTGAAGGACTCCACATGCTTCCCTGGTTATAGGATTTATTTCTCGTCATCAAACTCACTCTTTATCTTTGTACCTTTTAACCTCTCACAACTGGGTCGACACTCTATCTTCTTTGTACTCTCATGTCCATGCTTGCTTCTGGCGGCGTCCGTCTTGATAGTCACGTCCTTTACACCGAAATTCTTGGTTGTACTCCGTTCTATATGATTCTTGTTTCTCCATTTTTTTATCTCCATTCTATGCTCTCGTCGTCTCTTGCATGGTTCTTCTAATTCATCTCTCGATTTCATACGACAAAGCCCCTTGCATGATTCTCAATTTCTTCTATCTAAGCTGACTCGGGAACTTCTTTCTCATCCGGTTGTACTGGCGGTAAAAATTTTCTAAACATCTTTACTGCTTTGCCCACCCGTCCTTCGGATGATTTATAAGTCACCAGGACGTCCATCAGAGTATCATACTAAATCTTGGTCTGAATCCCTTATCTCGTGTGGAAAACTCTTCAAACTCGTTATCGATTTATCATGAGGCGCTAATCGCTTCATGATATCACAACTAAAGAATACAAGATATCCTTTAGGATACTAGCATACTACACACACACAGATATATAATTTACACTAAAACCTATCGATATAAGTCTATATACTAACTCACCTATCGTTCCAAGCTGCAGAGATCCACGGAGAACGATGGTGGTCCGACGTACTACTAACCCAACAACCCGACTATGCACGTGTGTAAAAACAGAAATCCGTTTTGAAAATCTCAGACCCCTTTCGGGTTCTAGTTATTTTATACATTCGGTCTTTCAGAAGATTTCAAGTGCCATTGTTGCCAACCCAGAGCTCTGATACCATGTTGTAACACCCCAAATTCTCGGAACTCGGGGAGCTACTGGTTAGGACCTCACAATGGGTCCCGACTTTGGTTTAACAACAACATTACTTGGATCTTACAACAAGGCACCAATGTATTTAAAACAATTTCTAAAACATAATATTTTTAATGGTATAAACGTACACATGTGACAGCCTTACAAACATATATAAAGATACATAACATGCATGACGTATGGAAGACTCCCCCGTCCCCATCTAATGAGTACGTGGACCCGGCTGACCATCCGTTCCGGATCTCTCTGCAACTGTCTATCTCTACAGATCTACAACACGGATAAACCGTTAGCTAACTATCCAAATATAAGCAAAAATGATAACAGCACAAACACAAGCAGAAACAAAATAAACAAACATCATGCTGACACTCAACCGTTTATTATCTATTATTTAAGTGATTCACATTATTCAATTTAAGTTGTGGCACGAGAATTATTATTAGTTCTCGCCTCCGTTCCTTATCCAACTGGTGTAGGTCTAGCTGACTTCCACTGGTAGCATCACTACAAACCACGTATGGACTAGTCCCGAAAGAAACCCCCAGCGCCCCGCGAGCTACTGAGCAGAATGCCACCGCCCGTTACTCTTAGACCAAAATATAGGTCGGTAATTATATATCACAACCTATCTCTCTAACATTTCAATCACACACCACCATCATCATTTGTACTCATATTTAGCAGTCAGCTAAGTAAGCCCAAAGGACTTACCTGATATAAAGCTCGACTCTTTGTACACCACTCGTTCTGTAAACTGTAGCAACTTAGTTGCCTGCCAAAGGCGATAAGTGCATTAGCACACTCTCACGTAGTTAGAAGTCTAAGACTTCTAAAATAGAATAATGTATTAAGACATAACTAGTTGTAGTATTAATTTAGGGTAAAATGACCATTTTACCCTTGGTCCCAAAATTCCCGAAAATTCTAAAATTCATGTCTAAACTCCTATTTGAGATTCTAAAATCATATTCTAACTCCCAAAGCTTCGTTTGGTTCCAAGCTAACATTTTTCCTATGTTTCTATTTTCCGGGAAATCGTAAAGGTCTAACTTCGATTCCAAATATAAAATTCGTAACCGCTTATAAAAATTCCGACTTAAATCCCTAGATTATCTATGATGTCCTATCTAACTTTAGGAGAAAGAATTTCTCCAAACTGTTCATTCAACAGTTTTATAAAAATTCCTAAAGTTGACTACTCCCTTTACAAATTCTATACTTAGCCTAAAATCTGAGTAGACTTTGAAAAAAATCATAACTCCTAAACCACTCACTGGATTTATCCCAAATTTTGATATGTTCTACTATAAAATCTTATCTATAATATCTCCAAAATTTAGTTGCAAAGGAGATCAAAATCCTATTTAAAACTATCTCCAAAACCGAATTTCAGCACAACAGAAAAACTGCTTACGACTCAATCTTGGAAAAATCGTAAAACCCAAACAACTCGCTGGATACCTCTCAAATTTTAATATGTTCTACAACAATATGTAAACTATATCATATCCAAAATTCAAGTCCAACGGATATCAAGATCTTATTCAAAATCATCTCACAAAACAGCATCACTTGCTGTTTTCCCCAACACTCAGCACATATATAAAAACGTCAACTTTGAAACACAATAACTCTCAAACCGTAACTTCGATTCTTCCCAAATTTTAATATGATCTACAACAAGATGTTAACTATATGATATCAAAAATTCAAGCCTAACCGAGATCAAAAGCCTATTCTAAACTATCTCACAAAACAGCATCCCATGCTGTTTTTCTCAACTCAGCACATTTATAAAACTGAACTTTGAAACCCCATATCTCTCCAACCATAACATGGATTCCTCTGAAATTTTAATATGTTATACTACAATATCTCATCTATAACCTATAAAAATTTCAGCCAAAAAGAATGAGTTTAGCATACCTAAATCTGGTCACAAAGTTGGCTGCTCGCCAATATAGAAAACTGAGACTGCAACAGCTCAACTACTCTACTTTGGGACCTTATAACTTTTAATCCGACCGTTCATTTGTTCTCAAATTATAACACGGTAAACTATGTATATCTATATATGATCTATTAAAAATTCAACGGTGGATCTTCAACCAAACGTTTTAACATTGATTCACAACAGTAGGTAATCTTCCACTTCAAAACTGAAAGGAATAACTAAAATAAATCCTTTACAGCAGTCCTTGTTTCTACCATTTCTGTTAGCACAACTCAGCAACTACTCTCTATCTCTTCACCATGATACCAAAAGGAACAAGCTACTCTACTCCTAATCCAACTCCCACTCAGCCCCTCTCACCATCCTACAATTGTTACCCTTATGCTGTTGTAAGTATTAAAACAGTACAAAGAACAGCAGATTGCAGTGCAGAGGACTCACCAGTCCGGTCTGATTCGATCAAGTTCATTTACAGCTTCCTGACGAGGCGAGGGGGAGTCTAGCGTGAGGGACGTCGCTTGTGATGGAAGCAGGGATCCGTCTTATGTGGTGCTGCAAGGCTAGACGGTTATTTACGTACAATAACGTTAGAGGGGAAGGAGAGGGAAAGGGGACAGCACCACCTCACTTGTTGTAACGATGACGGCGGCGGTCTAGGGCTAACGTGAGGGATCGGCGCTGGCGGCCTCGCCTTGCTGGCTGATGCAGACGCAGCGAGATCCGGCGCAGAGAAGATTGCTGCAACTATGGATGTCGATCGTGCAAAGAGAGGAAGAGAGGAAGGGGATGATACGGCCGACTGTTGGTGTTGCTAATTAGGTTAGAATTAATTAAAATAGGTTAAAACTTAATTAAGGGGATGATTAGGGTAAAGGTAGAGACTTGGGCCGGCTGGTTAGGTATAATGGGCCTACTCCGATGGGTATGCTCATTCCGCTATATGATGGGCTGATAAGTGAGTTGTTACTCGTACGGAACCGCTCTTCGGTTTTTAAATTGTACGGAATTACTATTTGGGTTATATTATTTATCATTTTATGTGAATTAAGGTCACATAAAATGATAGAACTTAATATTGTGTAATATTATTTAAGATGAAGAAAGGTTAGCGGATCGGAATCCGGTTTAACCCGGTATTATGCGGAATAAAATTTTCCGGATATTACAGTTAGCATGAGAGAGTTTCACGCTTTTCGAATTCAGGAAAGACATGAAGAATCAAAGACACTTCTTTATTCTAGAAGACTGTTTCACCAATATGTTGTTGATGCTTATGCTATGGTTGAGTCACATCGGTTGTGCTATTACAGGACGCATCAGAATCAGATTCGAGCTGACCAATATAAGAATATTCTACAAGCAGGTTCAACAGGATCTACTGATGCGGAGTCGTTGGGAAAGAGGATTATTTTACCCTCTTCTTTCACGGGAGGTCCTAGATATATGGTACAAAACTATCAGGATGCTATGGCAATATGCAAAACCTATGGATACCCTGATTTGTTTGTAACTTTCCCGTGCAATTCTAAGTGGCCTGAGATTACTCGATTTTTGGACGCTAGACGACTTAAGCCGGAATGTAACACCCCAAATCCGCGGGATATCGGGATGCTACGGGCGAGACCTCACAATGGGTCCCGACCCTTAGCTTGACAACAATTTCACCGGACCTTTCCAACATGGCACAAATAAAGGCAAAAACTCAAATCGTTAATAGTGTATGCGAGAAACTGGAAATAAAAGTACAAAGTGGAAACTCAGCCGAGTCCTCAAAACGACACAATCTCAAAGGATAAATCCGAAACCACAAGTCCGAACATAACCAAAAGAAACCTAAAACGCCCCCGTCCTATAATGTACGGCGACCCTCGGCTGTCCACTCCTCCACCTCACTCGGCGGCGTCCCTAACCTGTGGGGCATCTACACAAGCGGTTTAAAACCGTTAGCTCTATTCCAAGCATTAGAAACATGGCGAAGGCACAAACACACTCATACATCATAACATCACCTAATCATACTCAACATACAAGTCCGGTTTATTATCTTTATTTATTAGGTCGTATCCCGTTCTAATTCAACTTCTTTTGTGACACGAGAATCTCCCGAAACTCGCCTCGGTCCCCACTTACCGCATGGAACGGTGGATGCCTCCGACCGTCTAACCACACGGGCTAGTCGCCAAGAACCTCCTAACTCTACGCAAGAGCTAGGCAAGTTGTCACCGCCCGTTATCATACACTTGGGCTAAATAATAAACAAATAATATACAAAGGTCGGTAATCCTAATTCCGGTTTTATAAGTTATAATGAAAGCGATAAACACACACCACCAACACGCATCGAATCTAATACATAGAATACGAGCTAAGTAAGTCCGGAGACTTACCTCTCTCAAGGTAACTCGAAACCACTCTCAACTTCCCGCAGGAAAACGCTCTAAGCCTGACCAAGTGAAGCACTCTATCAATAACCAACTAAAAAGCTAGAAGTTCTCGGACTTCTAGTCTCCAACATATATATATGATATCTAACTCTAGCATGCTAGGTCCAACCTATTATCTCGAGGATCATCATAAGATCGTAAAGAAGGTAAAGCAACAAGTTCCATATCCAATAACCAATACCTAGGGTTCATGGCCACTACATGGCATTTGCTCTATGTTATGCTAAGTTCCTCTAACAAGTTATACTATCATAACCGAACTAACGAAGGAGAATACTCACACGAGATCCAAGGTGAAGCACGGTCTACGGAGTCAAGAACGAGTTCGATTGCTTCTATTAGGCGCTTCCGGACCTAAGGACAAAACTAAGCAAAATTAGCTTAAACGCTAATTTTGAAAGGAAGGTTTAGCGCCTCAAGATTTCCAATGAAAAACTCCGTTTTCTAAAGCCGAGGTTAAACTCTTTAAAACGAATTCCGGGCAAGTTATCCAAAATGGAAAGTTGATTACAAAAACGAATTTCAAATTATCCAACAATCGGATTAGACCATCAAGGACACCAATTTAGTTTGTAAGGGAGTTGGGTCAAAATCTCCACAAAAATCACGGGTTTAATAATTTTAATAATTACTGCAGGGTATAAAGTGTCATTTCTCAAAGTTATTGGGTCAAACTGAAATTCCACAACAAAAGGGGTCACAACAGTAAATAGGTGCAAAGAGAGGGGCCATTACAATAATAAGAACAAAAGTAACACAGCCCTCCTTTTGCTGTTACGCGACAGAAGACGGAGAAGAGGGCAAGGCTGGCGGCGCGGCTAGGCGGAGGGAGAGGAGAAGGGGAGGAACCGGCGGCGGGGGTCCCTGGCGGTGTCTCTGGCGGCGCGGATCGGAGGAGCGTCCCTCCTGGCGGCTGTCACAAGGTCCGGCCGCCAAGGTTAAGCAGCAGCGCGGCAGAAAAAAAAAAAAAAAAAAAAAAAAAAAAGAAAGGAGAAGGGAAAGGGAGAGACGGATCTCACCAGGCCGCGCCTCCGGCGGCTGAGGCAGAGAGGTTCCGTTCCGGCGCTCCGGCGGGCTAGGGCGGCAGTGGCGAGCCCTCCTTCAATCCGGCTGGCTGCAACAGTTGGTCTCGAGAGAGGGTACGAGAGAGAGAGATTGCAGAGAAGATTTCCGAGAGAGAGAGATTTCAAAGGTGGGAGGGTAAAGTGAGGTTGAGTGAAGAGGATGACTGCTTCTATGGGTCATCACTGGTGGCGGGTTCCGAGAGGTCGGCGCAGCTGGGTAGGGGGGAACCAAAGGCCAACCTAAGTTACAGAGATAGGGAGCCAAAGGGTCACTGCTACAAGCAGCCATTCCTCACGCAACAGGCCAAAAAGGGAGAGAGGGAAAGAAGAGAAAAATAAAATAAAAAGAAAAGAAAAGAAAAGAATAAAGAAAAGAGTTAGGGCAAAATTCGATTAAACGAACGGAACGGGATTTCTAAATCCCGACTTTCCGACAAAATTAAATTAATAAAGAAAAATACAAGAATACTTACATATCCCCAAAATAATATAATACCCGGAAAAGTTATTTTTAAATCTATATAAAAAAAAACTTTAACTAAGAACCCAAGCTATAACCAACGATGGAAGGGAGAAAAGCAAAGTTGGAACGCACCCGAATAAACGGGGCGTTACATCAGGTCCCCCTAAAGAAAAGTTTCGTCCCGAAACTTGTTAAACACGGAACTCTCATGCAACGTGTCTCGATATTCTCTCGGAATCCTAAAACGTGGCAACTATGGCCCTTCTAATCCAAAGTCTACTCACCTAGACTCGTAAGATATACACATAGGAAACACACATATCACATCACGTCATAAGTCACATAAGAGTAACCAAGGATAGATCTCGAGACTAACCCGACGGTCCTATAGACGTGGCTAATCCTGCGTAAAACTCGGGATAGTTCCTACGGATACTATCCTCCGTCTCCCAAGTGGCCTCGTCAGCTCCACGCCTCGACCACTGCACTCTCAACATCGGTATCTCCTTCGACCGAAGTCGTCTCGTACTACGCTCCAAAACCGCAATCGGATGCTCCGCGAAGGTATGGTCTGGCTAGACCACCAGGTCCTCGTGGCTAATGACATGCCTCGGGTCATGTATGTACTCTCTCAACTGAGATACATGGAACACCGGGTGAATACCCTCCAACCTCGGTGGTAACGCTAACCTATATGCCACCTCTCCGACTCTCTCCAAAATCTCAAAGGGGCCGACATATCGGGGGCTTAACTTCCCCTTAATGCCAAATCGCCTAACACCCCGTGTCGGTGATACCCTCAACCAGACCTGAGCTCCTACTCTGAACTCTAGGGGCCTACGCCTCCTATCTGCATATGATCTTTGACGGCTCTGCGCGGCCAACATCCTCTCCCGAATCAAAGCAACCCTAGCCATGTCATCCTGTATCTGGGCTGGAGCTACAACACTAGAACTGCCCGGCTCATCCCAACACAAGGGAGTACGACATCTCCGTCCATACAAGGCCTCATACGGTGACATCCCAATCGAAGCGTGCCAACTGTTATTATACGAGAACTCCACCAATGGAAGGTGATCTGGCCATACCTGCCCCCAGTCCAACACACATGCCCGTAACATGTCCTCTAAGGTCTGAATAGTCCGCTCGGACTGACCGTCGGTCTGTGGATGATATGCGGTGGTGAAATGCAGACTCGAGCCTAGGGCGGCGTGTACCTGCTGCCAGAACCTCGAAGTAAAACGTCCATCCCTATCCGAGATGATAGTCCTCGGGACTCCATGCAATCTCACAATCTGACGAGTAAACTCCTCAGCTAGACGACTCACCGGCCACGTCTCTCGAATAGGAATGAAACGTGCGGTCTTCGTCAGCCGATCCACTACCACCCAAATCGCATCAAAGCTCCTACTCTGTCTCAAACCGGTGACAAAATCCATGGATATGTCCTCCCACTTCCACTGCGGCACAGGCAGTGGGTGGAGCTCTCCTCCCGGTCTCTGGTGCTCGATCTTGACCTGCTGGCAGGTCGCGCATCTGGCTACATATCTAGCTACATCGGGCTTAAGCCCGCCCCACCAATAAGATCTCCTGATATCCTGGTACATCTTACTCGTGCCTGGATGCACCGAGTAAGGAGTAGAATGCGCCTCCTGCAAGATCCGCTCTCTCAACTGTGGGTCTGACGGCACACAAATACGTCCATGGCGTCTCAACAACCCATCTGCCCCTGTGATAAACTGCGGTGCCTCACCTCTGGCCATCCTGTCCCGAATCCTCGTCAACACGGGACAACCCTCCTGCTTCTGCCGGATCTCTCCAGACAGATCAGGTAACACCTCCAACTCGGTCAGACGGCCGACCATGTCTGGAAACTAAATATCTAGCTCTAACTCCGCCAAATCCCTCTGCAACTGTGGCTGAATCGTGAGTCGAGCTATAGCCTCCTCTCGAGGTGTCCTCCTACTCAGGGCATCGGCGACCACGTTCGCCTTCCCCGGGTGGTATAAAATCTCCAAATCGAAGTCCTTAATCAGCTCTAACCAGCTCCTCTGGCGGTTATTCAACTCCCGCTGAGTGAATATATACTTCAGACTCTTATGGTCTGTGAAGATCTGACACGTGGCTCCGTACAAATAGTGTCGCCAGATCTTCAGGGCATGAATCACCGCTGCTAGCTCAAGATCATGGGTGGGATAATTCTCCTCGTACGGCTTCAGCTGCCGCGAAGCGTACGCAATAACCCTACCTCTCTGCATCAAAACACACCCCAAGCCTAGCTTGGAGGCGTCACTATATACCACAAAGTCCTCTACGCCCTCTGGCTGGGCTAACACAGGAGCGGAGGTCAACCTCCTCTTCAGCTCCTCAAAGCTGCGCTGACAAGGCTCAGACCAGACGAACCTGGTAGACTTCCTTAGTAAGGAAGTAAGGGGTCGTGCAATCACGGAGAAACCCTCAACAAAACGGCGGTAATATCCTGCTAAGCCCAAGAAACTGCGCACCTCCTTGACCGTCCGAGGAGGCGGCCATGAAGAAACGGACTCTATCTTCGCCGGGTCAACCATGACACCCTCGGCGGAAACTATGTGACCCAGAAATGCCACCTCGGGCATCCAAAACTCGCACTTAGAGAGCTTTGCATAAAGCTCTTTATCCTGAAGGACTCGAAGAACCGTCCTCAGGTGTCCCTCATGCTCCTCCCTACTCCGGGAGTAGACTAAGATGTCATCTATAAACACCACCACAAACTGGTCCAAGAAATCGATGAATATTCCGTTCATCAACTCCATGAAGACGGCAGGTGCATTCGTGAGCCCGAATGGCATCACGACAAACTCATAGTGGCCGTATCTCGTCCTGAATGCCGTCTTCGGCACGTCCTCCTCTCTCACCCTCAGCTGGTGGTATCCCGACCTCAAGTTGATGCGCGAAAATACGGAGGCTCCCTGCAACTGGTCTAACAAATCATCAATGCGCGGAAGGGGGTACTTGTTCTTGATGGTGACTTTGTTCAATTCCCGGTAATCGATACAAAGTCTCAAAGATCCGTCCTTCTTCCTGACGAAGAGGACCGGTGCACCCCAAGGGGACACGCTCGGGCGTATGAAACCCCTCTCTGCTAACTCCTCGAGCTGCTTCTTCAGCTCTAGCAACTCGACTGGCGCCATGCGGTATGGGGCCTTGGAGATCGGCCTCGTGCCGGGCTCCAACTCAATAGCAAAATCAACACTCCTCTGCGGTGGTAATCCAGGTGGCTCTCCAAATACATCCTCGAACTCACATGCTACGGGAATCTCCTCCAGCGACGGTCCCGCCTCCTCCTTCATGGCATAGCACCAGAAGGCCTCGCATCCCTGTCCGATAAGTCTTGCGGCTCGAACCGCGCTAATGACTGTACCGGTCTTTCCGAGGTCCCAACCTCGGAAAATCACCTCATGTCCCGTCTCTATGGTAACTGTCACGGTCCTCCGACTGATGTCTAAGACGGCTCGGTGGCGGTCCATCCAGTCCATGCCCAAAATGACTTCTTCATGCACTAAGTGCATGACATAGAAGTCGGCTAACCAATCTCGGTTTCCCAAACGTATGGGACAACCGCGTACCTCTCGGGTACCACTAACCCTACCCCCATCGGGTAACCCCACAACAAAGGGTCTCCCCTCTACCGTAACTAAGGACAACCTAACTACACAATCATCGGATATAAAAGAGTGCGTGGCACCCGTATCAAATAAAACTCGGACCGAAATGCCGTGAATCTGAATAGTACCTGTAGCTGCTGGCGCTGCTGGATCAGCAGCACTCCTCAACTCGAACACTCTAGCCTGTGTGCCTCTAGTATCCTGGGCGTCCCCACCCCGGCCTCTACCTCGGCCCTGGGCTGACCCCTGTGTACGGGTCTGACTCTGACCTCTCTGCTGAAATCCCTGGGTCGGAAACTGAGGTGGCCTCTGCCCCCCTCCTGCCCTGGTAGCAGGTGAAGAACCCTGCTGTGACTGGGCCTTGCCCTGGCGGCAAAAAGAGGCTCGGTGACCCGCCTGTCCACAAGTGAAACACGTCACGGGCGGCCTCTTACATGCCGTCCGAATGTGCCCAAACTCCCCACAGTTGTGGCACTGTCGGCCCCGGTCTGGTGTCTGAGTCGAGTGCTGGGGACCGGGACGTCCCTGTGTCTGGCTACGCCCATGTCCTGAGGCTCCTGCCCCTGCACTAGCTGACCATGTCCTCTGCCTCTTGTCCGGCCCTCCGGACTGTGCTGCTCTCCTGAACCCAGGGCGATCTCGCTCATAGGCCGAAGCTCGGTCCTGGTACTCTGTCAACGAAACACAACGAAATCCCGCCAGGTAAGCACGGGTGGACTCCCTCAATCTCCTGGAGAAGAGATAGACATGCTGGTCCGCCGGAGGTGCAGCGGGACCCAACAAGGCTAACTCCGCCCGAAAACGTCTAATCGCCTCAATGACTGGGACGTCCTCAAATCCTGCCTCTAGAAAATCCTGGACTCTGTCTCTCCTCAGTGAATCCGGGCAAAAAGTCTCTCTAACGAGGCTCAGCAGCTGCTCCATCCTAGTCACACCTCCTCTAACAGTCCTCCACCAATACTGGGCCTCCTCTCGAAATAATGTCTGGACTATCTCCACCTGTCTCTCCTCTGGACAACGGATCGCCTCTAGTGCGGACTCCACGTGTCCAATCCAGTGCTCGACCTCTAACCCTACCTTCCCGTCGAAGTAGGGTACATGCTGCTGGTTGAAAGCCTTCAACCATGAATCAGGACTAGGAGACCTCAACTCATCTCTAGCTCTAGCGACCTCGATAACCGGCTCGGCCACAACTGCCGTTGGTGCAACCACCTCTGGTGCGGCCCTAATAGGAGTAACTCTCTGTGAGACCTCAGCTGATCTCGCAGGTGCAGGTGCAGGTACCGGGGGTGCGGGAGGTGGTGCTCCTGTCCTGAATGCCTCCTCTACTCGGCGTACGTAATCTGCAAATTCAGTAGCTCCAATAGATGGTCCCCCGGTCCTAGCAGATGGGGAACTATGCGCCCCGGACCTCACCACTGTCCTATCTCTAACCTCGGGAATGACGCTCTCAGCTACGTCCTCTACTGGAATCTCAGCTGCTGGCGGATCCACAGCGGGTGGGTCCGCAATGGGGATACGTCCCCGACCTCTCGTGCCTGGAGGTCTCCCTACCCGTCCCCGTCTCTGGGCGGTGGGTGGAAGAGGGGGTCTACCCCTGGCGGGTCCTACGTAAGCCGTGGCTCTCGTACGTGCCATCTGATATCGTGTGGCGTATATTTATATAAATACGTATGTAATACTTATGAACTTAATTTGATAATAATGCGTAGAAGCATAATAATGATCAAAATCCAAATATGCAACCAAGGCCCATAAGCCCAATCACCCTAAGGTCATATACATATCTAGATACATATAAATCCAGAAACATCCTAAGGCCATATATATATATATAGAGCTATGCAACTATGAGTATACATCAAGTCCAGAAATCTATATCGCCGAGGTTTGCGTGAGGAGTGGAGGTCCCGTACATTCTAGCCCAATCCCGACTCATGCATATGAATTTTGAAAACTAAAAAGTCAGAACCCGAAGGGTTCTGTTTATCCCTCATTCGGCATTTAGAAGGTTGCGAGTGCCATTGTTGTCAACCTAGGGCTCTGATACCACTTTTGTAACACCCCAAATCCGCGGGATATCGGGATGCTACGGGCGAGACCTCACAATGGGTCCCGACCCTTAGCTTGACAACAATTTCACCGGACCTTTCCAACATGGCACAAATAAAGGCAAAAACTCAAATCGTTAATAGTGTATGCGAGAAACTAGAAATAAAAGTACAAAGTGGAAACTCAGCCGAGTCCTCAAAACGACACAATCTCAAAGGATAAATCCGAAACCACAAGTCCGAACATAACCAAAAGAAACCTAAAACGCCCCCGTCCTATAATGTACGGCGACCCTCGGCTGTCCACTCCTCCACCTCACTCGGCGGCGTCCCTAACCTGTGGGGCATCTACACAAGCGGTTTAAAACCGTTAGCTCTATTCCAAGCATTAGAAACATGGCGAAGGCACAAACACACTCATACATCATAACATCACCTAATCATACTCAACATACAAGTCCGGTTTATTATCTTTATTTATTAGGTCGTATCCCGTTCTAATTCAACTTCTTTTGTGACACGAGAATCTCCCGAAACTCGCCTCGGTCCCCACTTACCGCATGGAACGGTGGATGCCTCCGACCGTCTAACCACACGGGCTAGTCGCCAAGAACCTCCTAACTCTACGCAAGAGCTAGGCAAGTTGTCACCGCCCGTTATCATACACTTGGGCTAAATAATAAACAAATAATATACAAAGGTCGGTAATCCTAATTCCGGTTTTATAAGTTATAATGAAAGCGATAAACACACACCACCAACACGCATCGAATCTAATACATAGAATACGAGCTAAGTAAGTCCAGAGACTTACCTCTCTCAAGGTAACTCGAAACCACTCTCAACTTCCCGCAGGAAAACGCTCTAAGCCTGACCAAGTGAAGCACTCTATCAATAACCAACTAAAAAGCTAGAAGTTCTCGGACTTCTAGTCTCCAACATATATATATGATATCTAACTCTAGCATGCTAGGTCCAACCTATTATCTCGAGGATCATCATAAGATCGTAAAGAAGGTAAAGCAACAAGTTCCATATCCAATAACCAATACCTAGGGTTCATGGCCACTACATGGCATTTGCTCTATGTTATGCTAAGTTCCTCTAACAAGTTATACTATCATAACCGAACTAACGAAGGAGAATACTCACACGAGATCCAAGGTGAAGCACGGTCTACGGAGTCAAGAACGAGTTCGATTGCTTCTATTAGGCGCTTCCGGACCTAAGGACAAAACTAAGCAAAATTAGCTTAAACGCTAATTTTGAAAGGAAGGTTTAGCGCCTCAAGATTTCCAATGAAAAACTCCGTTTTCTAAAGCCGTGGTTAAACTCTTTAAAACGAATTCCGGGCAAGTTATCCAAAATGGAAAGTTGATTACAAAAACGAATTTCAAATTATCCAACAATCGGATTAGACCATCAAGGACACCAATTTAGTTTGTAAGGGAGTTGGGTCAAAATCTCCACAAAAATCACGGGTTTAATAATTTTAATAATTACTGCAGGGTATAAAGTGTCATTTCTCAAAGTTATTGGGTCAAACTGAAATTCCACAACAAAAGGGGTCACAACAGTAAATAGGTGCAAAGAGAGGGGCCATTACAATAATAAGAACAAAAGTAACACAGCCCTCCTTTTGCTGTTACGCGACAGAAGACGGAGAAGAGGGCAAGGCTGGCGGCGCGGCTAGGCGGAGGGAGAGGAGAAGGGGAGGAACCGGCGGCGGGGGTCCCTGGCGGTGTCTCCGGCGGCGCGGATCGGAGGAGCGTCCCTCCTGGCGGCTGTCACAAGGTCCGGCCGCCAAGGTTAAGCAGCAGCGCGGCAGAAAAAAAAAAAAAAAAAAAAAAAAAAAAGAAAGGAGAAGGGAAAGGGAGAGACGGATCTCACCAGGCCGCGCCTCCGGCGGCTGAGGCAGAGGGGTTCCGTTCCGGCGCTCCGGCGGGCTAGGGCGGCAGTGGCGAGCCCTCCTTCAATCCGGCTGGCTGCAACAGTTGGTCTCGAGAGAGGGTACGAGAGAGAGAGATTGCAGAGAAGATTTCCGAGAGAGAGAGATTTCAAAGGTGGGAGGGTAAAGTGAGGTTGAGTGAAGAGGATGACTGCTTCTATGGGTCATCACTGGTGGCGGGTTCCGAGAGGTCGGCGCAGCTAGGTAGGGGGGAACCAAAGGCCAGCCTAAGTTACAGAGATAGGGAGCCAAAGGGTCACTGCTACAAGCAGCCATTCCTCACGCAACAGGCCAAAAAGGGAGAGAGGGAAAGAAGAGAAAAATAAAATAAAAAGAAAAGAAAAGAAAAGAATAAAGAAAAGAGTTAGGGCAAAATTCGATTAAACGAACGGAACGGGATTTCTAAATCCCGACTTTCCGACAAAATTAAATTAATAAAGAAAAATACAAGAATACTTACATATCCCCAAAATAATATAATACCCGGAAAAGTTATTTTTAAATCTATATAAAAAAAAACTTTAACTAAGAACCCAAGCTATAACCAACGATGGAAGGGAGAAAAGCAAAGTTGGAACGCACCCGAATAAACGGGGCGTTACACGGAAGACCGTCCGGATATTGTGTGTCGTGTATTTAAGATTAAGCTCGATGACATGATTCAAACCTTCAAAAAAGGAAAACCATTTGGACCAGTTCAATCAGGTATTCCATTTCATCTATAAATTATGTGCTCTGATTGACACGCAGTCCTATTAGGTTTCAATTCTTAATTTAGTTATATCTTATATTATTATTTTCTATGTATCTTAAATCACCATTATATTTTTCAAACAAATAAGAATGTTCATGTACACACAAATTACTTTTCTTTATATGTACAACCTTATTATAAGATTCTGAATTTTTTTTCCTATTTATCTTATTACTATTGTCTTTACTAATATGATGTAATCTAATGTTCCTCAATTTTTAATATATATGTTTCTTTTAATTCAAATATAAATACTGGAAAATCTTCTGAATTTTTTTTTTGTACAGCTGAGTAGTTAAATTTTGCTTAAAATAACATGGTTATAATTATTTTAAACATGGTTGTGCAGTAATCTACACTATTGAATTCCAGAAGCGTGGGTTACCACATGCTCATATCCTACTATTTTTGGAGAAGTCTGCAAAGTGTCCAAAAACAGAAGATATTGATAGGCTTATTTCAGCCGAAATTCCAGATCCTGTTGTTGATCCTTTGCTCAACAATGTTGTCAGCAACCTCATGATCCATGGCCCGTGTGGTGAACTTAATAAAAGATCTCCATGCATGGAGGATGAAAAGTGTACGAAGTTCTACCCTAGGGATTATGTTGAAATCACTACTGTCAACGAAGAGGGATATCCAGTTTATAGGAGGAGGTCTGATGGACAAATTATAACTCGGAATGGCATCGTAATTGACAATCGGTTTGTTATCCCATTTAACAGAGATCTACTCATTCGTTATAACGCTCATATTAACGTTGAGTGGTGCAACTAGTCACAGTCAATAAAATATTTATTCAAGTACATAAGCAAAAGCCATGACCGTGTAACAGCTGTGTTGTCTGACAAACCTTCAAGCAGCCAGGCTCCTGGTGTTGATGAAATTAAAGATTTTTACAACTGCAGATAATCACCTTCTGTATACATCACTTCATTTGCATGTGTATTTTTAATTTATAAACTTTTGATTTTGTTATATATTTTAAATTCAATACAAATATACTTATAACCACAGGTACATAGCACCATGTGAAGCAATGTGGCGTATATTCAAATTTGATATTCATTATCGTACTCCTACTGTTCAAAGTGTAATAGTTAGGATTTCCGAATTCTAACTAATGTTGATTAACTTAATCGTTGATAGTAATTGACATATAACTTGCGAAGATTTCCCAAGTGATGAGTATGAGTCCCACCGTTATGTTCCTCGCGTAATTTTGGACGTTTGGGAAAATTTTTACTTTTTCCTCCGGATAATTATTTTTACCCTCCGGTGTTATTTGGAGCATTTGGGAGCTCCAATTAATAAAAATGCAGTTGAGAGAAATGATCAGGACATCGGATATGTCTTAGATATGAAATAACATGGAGAGGCAAAACGGCCAAAAGAGTCGCTATTTCGTTTCTTAACGGCTAAGAAAGACGGCTTAGGAATACACGTTTTCTGAGACAGTTGTGTAATAATTATCCCTACAATATTCCAGATTTAATGTTCCAATCTCGAGAAGTTGGGAGAAAGAGGTTCGACCCGCCTTTGGATCGGTTAAAGGATAATTATCGTCTTCACTATAAATAGCGGAAAATCCTTTATTAATTCATTTCCTTTCACGTTTTCTCGTAAAAGTTCTAATTTCTCTCAACCTTCAAACTCAGATCTACTCTCCGTTTCTAATCCGATTTCAATTCCGTTTGAGTTTCTGGATTCCTCTCTTCATTCTCTTCATAACGGTACCGAGTTTCTGCATTTCCGAGTATATGGAGGGCTGGTCGAGCATATATGTCACCAGGACGGTTCCGTCGCTCAGATTCCGATGAATTTGATGCTGTCCATGCGTAGCCTGCGTCGTTGTGATTTCGAATCTTCTTTCAGATCGTCAATCGGGTTAGTAACAAATAAGCTATGAATTTATTCGTTTTCCGTACTGCGATTTGGCCTAAATTGACTTTAGGCTTGTCAAATAGGACAATTAGAAATTCCATTATGGTCGTTATATTATTCTGGTGATTATGGGTTCTTGTTTGATGAAATCTGATGACAGGGGGTTTAGAAACTACCTGCGGGCAAAACGTTATTCTGGCGAAATCTAATTAATTAATTAAAGGTTAATTAATTAAATTAGGATTAAAATTGAGATTGAAGAATGTTGATTAGATACTACCTTGAGACTTGAGGAATTGTGAGTTATGTTGAGATATTGAGGTTTAGTTGGTTGTGAGGCTCATAGATTGAGTATGATCCTTATGGATCCCTTTGGGTCTAGGTGTGACCCCTTTGATGAATAGAGGTTGATATGTCTTTTTATGCCTTGTTTATAGGCCGTGTTGTCCCTCCAGTGTAGAGGTGATCGTGGTTGAGTTTGTACGAGGTTGAGGTAAGTCCGTAGGACTTACTTAGCTACCATCCCTATATTGGGTGTTTGCATGAGTGGTGTGTGCTTTATATGTTTGCTATGATAGCATGAGTTGTCGTTTTTATCGACCTATGTTCTATTGACTGCCCCACTGCGTGGCTGTGATAACCTTTCCCTTTCATCCCTCCGTGGAGTCTAGGAGGTTCTCTGATGTCGGGCCAGACTGGTTTACAGGAAGGGCGCAATCCACTCCCATAGGGTACACGGATTGTGTGACCGATACTCGTACAGCTGGACATTGCACACAGAGGCGGGGATGTATCAGTCCTCGTGTCACATACTTTCATATATCTATATATATACGGTTTTTGAGTGAATGGTTATTATATAAAGATAATAAATGGGTAAATGTGTGATAGCATGCTGATGTGTTTATCTTCCATGATTGTGTTTGTGCTTATGCATTACCTCATATATGTATGGTTAGCTAACGGTTTCATACCGTGTTGTAGATGTTTACAGGTTAGGCACTGCTGAGTGATCTGGCAGGGTGACAGGCCGAGGACTCTCGTACATTAGGTGGTTGGTTTGGGTTTGTTGTGTTCCCCTCCTGCGTGAGGATGTTCTTTTGTACCTCCTGTGTGAGGTTGTCGTTTTATATACTCGGCTATGTTGTTGTTTACTTTGGGTTGTACAGTTTATACTGTTTTATGTATTTGTTTTATATCTGTCAGTGCCATGTTGTAAGGTCCAGTGAAGTTGTTATCAAGCTAGGGTCAGGATCCATTGTGAGATCCTAGCCCAATGTGACATCTCGAGTCCCGCGGATTCGGGGTGTTACACAAAGATTGAGTTTTCATTTACCAGAGGAGCAGAATGTTGTGTTTGAGGATGATGATATTGTAGATGATATACTAGAAAGGCCTGATGTGGAACGTTCTATGTTCTTAGCATGGATGGAGGCTAACAGAAAATTTCCAGAGGCAAGAGAATTATGCTACTATCAGTTTCCCGGGAAATTCGTATGGCAAGCCCATGAAAAGGAATGGACTAAGAGAAAGGGTTCTTCGTCCATTGGGCGTATTTATAACGTTACTTTAGGTGCTGGTGAAAAGTACTACCTGCGTGTATTACTAAACCATGTGAAAGGTCCAACTTCATTTGAGGATTTGCGTACATTTTCCGGTATTGTTCATAACACCTTCAAAGACGCGTGTTTTGCAAGGGGTTTGTTAGACGACGAACGTGAATATGTACAAGGTATTGAGAAAGCAAGTTTTTCGTCAACTACGAGCAGCCTAAGAAATATATTCGTTATGTTATTATTCAGTGGCAGTCTCTCTAAACCTGAAGTTGTTTGGGAAAGTGTTTAGAAACTTCTATCTGACGATATAATTCATCATCAGAGAAGGATTCTGCGAAATCCCGGTAATTTATTTAATAGTATTAACTAATATATTCAGTGACATATTTTAAGAATGTTTTTTGTCTCAATTTTTGTTTTAATTTATCTCTTTCATCAATTGATTTATGATTTAACTCTCAGTGATCAACAATTACAAATATATTTGGTTACAGATTTTAAGTTGTTTTTATAATACGTTTTTATCACAATTTTTGTTTTTAGCTATTGATTTCGTATTTAACTCTCAATGATCAATACTTAAAATTATATTAGATTGAGTTAAAGATTTTAAGTTATACTTATATCACTTCTATCACAATTTATGTTTTTATTTGTCTCTTTTATTAATTGATTTCGGATTTCACTCTAAGTGGTCAATAGTTACAATTATATTGAGTTACATATTTTAAGTTGTTTTTATAATTACGTTTTATCGTATGTTTGCTTTTCAATATGTCTCTTTTATTAATTGATCACTGATTTCACTCTTAATGATGAAGAGTTACAATTACATAGAGTTAGAGATGTTAAGTAGTCTAATATGAAGTTTTATCACATTTTTTGTTTTTTAATTAACTCTTTCTATTATTGATTTTAGATTTAACTCTCAATGATCAAGGTTACAGTGCTATGCCCTTGCTGAAATTCAGAAACTTCTTGAGCGTAATGGAAGTGGTTTATCCAATTTTGAGACGATGCCACAACTTGATGTTAACTTAATATCCGATGGGCTTAACAAACTGATTAGAGATGAATTGAGGTATGATCGTGCTACATTAGTACGGGAACATGATGACTTGGTCGCTAAGTTCACATCTGAGCAAAGAGGAATTTATAACGAAATCATGGCTGCTGTAAGTTGTGGAGTTGGAGGGGCATTTTTTTTATATGGATACGGAGGAACTGATAAAACCTTTATATGGAGATCTATATCAGCGGAAATTCGTTCAAAGGGTGATATAGTGTTGACGGTTGCATCAAGCGGAATTGCTGCGTTGCTGATGCCTGGGGGTAGAACAGCTCATTCTAGGTTTGCTATTCCTATCCAACTAAATGAGAATTCTACATGTCACATAACATCGGGTTCAGAACTTGGTGGTTTGATTTCAAAGGCTAAGCTTATAATCTGGGATGAGGCACCCATGATTAATAGGCTTGCCTTCCAGGCTCTTGATATCTCTCTCCGTGACATTATGAAGTCCACAAATCCGAACAATAAGGATATTGTCTTTGGAGGTAAAGTAGTTGTGTTCGGGGGTGATTTTAGGCAAATTTTGTCTGTTGTTCCAAGAGGATCCCATCAAGATATCGTATTCTCCGCAATTAACTCATCTTATTTGTGGGATGATATTAAGGTTCTAAAGCTAACAAAGAACATGAGGATTCAATGTGGAAACACTCCTTCGGAAGTCCGTGAATCTAAACTGTTTTCAGACTGGATTCTCCGTGTCGGAGACGGTGTTGAAGGAGGTCCTAATGATGGTCAGGCAACTATCAAATTGCCTTCTGATATACTGTTGAGCTTCTGTGATCTTAATGATTCTATTAAGGTAATTACAGAGTCCACTTATCCTTTAATTACTGGCATTGATGATCCTTCAAGATATTATCAGGAAAGGGCTATTCTTGCACAACATTGGAAGTTGTTGATCAGATAAACGAGTTTATGTTGTCTCTTTTGCCCGGCGAGAAAACCGAATATCTTAGTTCCGATAGCATCTGCAGTTCCGATAAAACCAGTTATGATGATGTCACTATTCATTCAGTTGATTTTCTCAATGGGATTAAATGTTCAGGTATTCCAAACCATTCTTTACGGCTGAAAGTTGGTGTTCCTATTATGCTTCTAAGAAATATTAACCAATCTGCTGGTCTTTGTAACGGAACGCGGTTGGTTATTATTCGACTTCTGAATCATCTGATCGAAGCTAAGATCATATCAGGGAGCAACGCCGGAGACATTGTATTCATTCCGCGCTTGGTTATGACACCTTCTGATACGAGATATCCATTTCAGTTTCAACGGCGGCAATTTCCGGTTTCCGTATGTTTTGCTATGACGATAAATAAGAGCCAAGGACAATCCCTATCTCGATTCGGATTGTATCTACCGAAACCTGTTTTTACTCATGGTCAGTTATATGTTGCCTTTTCAAGAGTTACAAGCAAAGGGGGATTGAAGGTTCTGATATGTGGTCGTGATGGTAGATCTGTAGATTACACCTCTAATGTTGTCTACAAGGAGATTTTTCAGAACGTAATTTAGAACCTACATGTTTCTTAATTGTTAAAATTTTTTATTTTAGGGTAGTAATTCTTCAGAATATTGGTTTTTATTGATTAAAGTTTTCAGATCTTATCTTGATTCTACATGTTTACATTACGTTTTTTTTATATATTATGCAATTTTTACATATTAATGTATGTTTTGCTATATTGTTTAAACTTTGTCCAGAAGTCAAAATTAATTCAATTTTGAGTTAAAATCGTCTACCATTTATTTCATGAAAGAATCTTATTGGATAATATTAATACATACATTAAATAAAGATTATCTATAATATAAATTTTAAATTTATTTGTTAAAAATAAAAGAAAATAATACATCTTATAACAATATTGATACATACATTATATAAAACCATAAATTTAAATTTGTAATATCATAAATGTATATCCGTTAAATTAAAAAAATGTGTACTTTTAATTTTTAATTTTTATTAAAGTATCCAACAAAATTATAGTTACAATTACTTTGAATCAAAGATTCTAAGAAATAGGAAAATCAAAACCGTATCAAGTTCAAACATTTTAAGTAAATAAATCCAAAAAACAATAATTTTTTTATTTGTTGATATTTATATTTTTAGAAAAAGGAAAAAATTATATATATATATATATATATATATATATATATATATATATATATATATATATATATATATATATATATATATATATATAATACATTTAGTTTGTTAGGAATTCGGTTGCAATATTTGGTAAATATTTTGATAAAGAAAAAAAGTAGATTTACATTAACCGTCTTAATTTTGTTTATAGTCATAAGATTCTTTGAGATCCAGATCTTATTATCGTTTGATCGTATCACTGATTTTTGATTTTTAATTACATTTAATTTTTTAGATTTTTTTAATTTAAATAAACATCTATATATACAAGATTACCATCTTTAACTCAGTAGTCCTATCGATTGCAAAATCACAACAAAAAAAAAACCATTCATCTTCCTTATGTAATATCCGCAAATTTTCTTCCGTTTAACCTCGAGTCGAAGCGGATCCCCGACAAGTTTAAACCTCCTTACATGATATTTATCATCATAAATAAAAACATTTTATTAATTTATGTAGCTTCTCTACACCCATAAAAGAATATATCATCTTAGTCTTACTCTTACAAGACTAGTTTAAAGGGCCTTTTGACAAGTGTTTGACAAGCCCAAGACAAGCTCAAGACAAGCCCATGACAAGGTGATGACAAGCCCATGACAATGTCTTGACAAGAGCCTATCCAAGCTCAACTCTCCTTGTATCTTCTCAGTCAGCCGTAAACCCTAGACGAAACCCTAGTGCGGCCTGCTAGCGTAGAAGCAGCCGGCTCCCCCTTGCCCTCACGTGCAATGCCTAATTCCAGCCGGAAGTTACCGACTTCCTCTCCGGAAGTTACTGATACCTTGTCGTCTCTCTCTCGTCTTCATCACACCACCAAGCGGCTCTCTCTCCTCTTCGAACTCCCAGCCAGGCGCAGCAGGCGACACTCTCGTTCCCCTCTTCGAACTCCCAGCCAGGCGCAGCAGTCGACACTCTCGTTCCCCTCTTCGAACTTCCAGCCAGGCGCAACAGTAGCAACGTTGTAGGTGACTCAGCGAGGTAGGCTAGATCGAGATGTTGCTCCCTTCTCCCACCATCGCCAACTGAGGACAGTCTCACGCCGGAAGCCCTATCTTCCCCGCCCAAGACGCTTCCCTTTCTTTCCTGGACAGCAATGATAGAGACATGAGAAGGCCTGTCGTCGACCCTTGCAACGAGATCCGTCTTCACCCAGTTGCTGAAGACTCGTCCTGGTTGCTGCTACAACAGAACAACCTCCTTCTTTGTGTGCTCCACTGCAGTGCCAAGTAGGTGTAGCCTGGAACATCATCCTTCCCAAGTACGTACCTAAACGGCCGAGATTGGCTTGTCCCACGTACAATCGAACGCTGCAGAGCCGGGTAAGGTTGATACCCTTCTCCTCCTTGCACTTCCGTCCATGTAATTCATGCCTAATGAGTGCCTTTTATGTCTCCTAAAGCCACCCAGAACAGCCATAGAGGAGCAATGAAGAGTCATGCTGTTTTCGAGTTTTCATGTGGCAAGCAGGCATTTTCGAGTCCAAATTTGGGTATGTTAGACACCTCCTTTCTTGCTGATTTTCGGGTATGTTGTAGTCAGTGTTGCATAGTATATCATACTAAAATTTGGAAACAATCGGAGTTACGGTGTGAGAGTTATAGTATCCCAAAGTTGGCTATTCATGCAGTTTTTTTTTTAGTGTGCTGAGTTTGAGGAAATTTGCTTGAGATGCAGTTTTGTGGAATAAATTTGGAGGGGTTATTGACTTCTGTTAGACTTGAATTTCTGACAAGTTATAGTTGATATAGTATAGTAGATCATACTAAAATTTTAGAGGAATCCATGCTACGGTTTGAGAGTTATGGTGTCTCAAAGTTGACTCCTCACACAGTTTTTATAATTGTGCTGAGTGTTGGGAAAAACAGCATGTGATGTTGTTTTGAGAGATAGTTTCGAATAAGAGTTTGATCTCTGTTTGACTTGAATTTTGGATATGATATAGTTGGCATATTGTGGTGGAACATATTAAAATTTGGGATGAATCCAGCAAGTGATTTAGGAGTTATGAATTTTTGAAGTTGAGACCTTAAACAGTTTTCTGGATGTTGCTGAAATTGTTGAGTGCTGGAATTATCTGGGTTGTGCAGTCATGTTTGAGCTTAAGTTTGGATAACTTAGAAACATAATCCACCGTTTAGTTTTTAATATGTTATAGAGTGTCATGCATAGTGTGGTGTATCAAAAGTTGGGGTTGATCCAACGGTTGGATTTAGATCTATGAAGGTCCAAAGTGGACTGGCTGAGCAGTTAAGAAATACTCAGTTTTTGGCTAAGTCTGAATTTCTGGTTTAGGAACTGACTTTGAGAATTTGTGTAGAAGTGATTATTATGTATTTTTGGGAAATTCTGACTACTATGGATAGAGTGCATAGCATAAAAGACTTAGAGATATTTGTTAGACTTTTTATATTTTTATTCGGTTCTCATATCTTAAGCCAAAGTCAGACCTTGACGACTTTTTATGAAAGTCAAGAATGTAGTTAACTCTTCTAAATCTATAGCAAACTTTCCTTTGAAAGTTTGAGTGTGGTTTTGAGTTCCAAAGAATAGTTTGGAACTTTGTTATGGAATTTTGTAAAGTTTTGGGACCAGGGGTAAAACAGTCATTTATCCGTATAAGAGTATTTTGGTAATTTAGCCGATGATAGAGTTAAATATCTTAGAAGTCAGAGACTTCTAATTAAGTGGGATATAGTATTGATCCACTTGCCTTTTATAACAGGCGGTTGAGTTCCTACGGTTACAGACCGAGTCGAGATAACGAGATTATGTTTGAATTCAAGTAAGTCCTTTGGGCTTACTTAGCTAGCTTCTAGATATGAGTGTGGATAATGATGGTGGTGTGTGAATGAGATGTTTATAGTTGTATTTAGTAGTAATTATCTACCGACCTATACATTGGCCTAAGAGTAACGGGCGGTGGCATTCTGCTCAGTTAGCCTGAGGGCGCTGGGGGTTTCTTTAGGGACTAGTCCACACTCGGTTTGTAGTGATGCTACCGGCGGAGGTAAACTAGACCTACACCCAGTTGGATAAGGAACGGAGGCGAGAACTCTTAAGATTCTCGTGCCACAACTTTAAAACGGATTAAAGTGAATCACCTAAGCTATCAGATAATAACCGAATTGTGTGCCAGCATGATGAGTGTTTATGTTTCCTTGCTTGTGTTTGTGCTATCCTTATTTTTCTTATATTTGGATTGTTAGCTAACGGTTTATCCGTGTTGTAGATTTGTAGAGTTAGACAGTTGCAGAGAGATCCGGAATGGATGGTCAGCCGGGTCCACGTATTCATTAGATGGGGACGGGAGAGTCTTCCATACGACATGCATGTTACGTATATATATGTTTTGTAAGGCTGTAACATGTGCACATTCATAAAATAAAATTTTATGTTTTGAAATTGTTTTAATTACATTTGTGCCTTGTTGTAAGATCCTAATAAAGTTGTTAAACCAAGGTCGGGACCCATTGTGAGGTCCTAACCAGTAGCTCCCCGGGTTCCGATAACTTGGGGTGTTACACCTTAAACATTGTCCTACGTATTCAAGGTATTTGTTCAATTTATACAGTCAAGTTCTCATATGTTAGGCATCAAATAAATGATCATAATCGTATAAGATTTCTTTGAATTATAATGCAGGCCGGTGATGGATTTATCAAGCTTGAATGTATCCCCGGTATGTTTATTCCATAATAATGTTTTCTATTGTTCTTAAGATAATTTGATTAATTGCTCTAGGTTGGATACATTAACAGATTGTTAGATCGGGCAACTATCTACCTCTAATGAAGATCGATGAAGCTAAACAATGGAATTGTCAAGTTAGAGTGAGGATTACATGTCTATGTCATATTAACACGCCTATTCATGAGAATTATATATTTATGATTCTTATGGATAATACGGTAATGTACCTTTTATATATACTTTTCTGCTATACATATATTTGTTATAGCGTATTAATGGGAAGTTTTGTTATATTGATTACAGGATACGAAGATTGAGGCTAGAAGTAATTTTGAGATCTACAACAAGCTTTCAAGTGTTTTAATGGAAGGTTACGCATGTGAGATCTCACAGTTTAGTTCCTTGCATAAAAACAACTCCCAGAAAATTCAGTGAAGTTAAGTACTACATAGAGTTCATCACATCTACCATTGTATCCCCGGTCTTTGATAATATTAGTAGTTTACCAATGCATGGTTTATGTTTTGTTGAGTTCTCACGTATCAAAGCTTCAACAATCGGTTACAACTATATCATAGGTATTGTCTTGAATTTATTTATTATTATACTCCTAAAAGTAGACATTTGGTTCTCATTCTAATTATTTTATAAAGTAATTATTTATGTCAGATGTCATAGGGGAGGTTAAATCTATTTCCCCACCAAGTCTTATGGTTGCCCATAAAGCGTGCTATGTTATACTTATATATTATTATCTATATTGTTTTTAATATGATGACTATTTGAATAGGTCTACTGAATTGAGGTGTTCAATAGGTCCAGAATTCTACCATCAACTTATGGCATTATCCCTAGAATTGCGCAATAATAAGGTGTATCTAGCTATACAATATGTTATTGTAACAAGAGATAAAGGTATATGTTAATAAACTAAGTACTATTTAAAATAGATTGTTTTATTATTTAACTTATTGTTTAACTATTTCACTTAGGTGGCATGATTGTATCTACTTTATCTGATATGACTAAACTATATGTCAATCCAACCGGCGATGAGACTATTGAAATTATGGAAAGGAAAATCAATGATTTTGTTATCTCATTTTTTTTAAAGATTTGCCTTACAACTTTAAAATATATTATTATCTTTTATATATATATATATATATATATATATATATATATATATAGATATATATTATATTACAGGTTTTGTTCATCGGCACAAAGCAACCACGCTAAGAATGCCGAAACATTGCGTCCTAAGGCGAAGCGTCGCATTACGTTTGTCTGAAGTTTGTATTGATCTTATTAAGTACTCATACTTCATACCAGATAGTTTTGATAATGTAGGTTAGTTTTAGCTATTATATACTTATGTTTGCTCAGAGTCATATTTCATATCTCATTATTAGTTTTTCTACTATTAGCCAATGTTGGATATTATATAATTATGTTTTCTTAGACTAATATTTCAAATAAACTTTTCTATTGCGATGTTTTCGTGAATTGAGCTTTCCCTATATTTCTATCATTCTAATATTCAACTAAGATGCCTCACTACTAACCAATCTTCCTATATTTCTACTAATCAAATATTCAACTAAGATGCTTCACTACTAGCCATTCTATTAGTGCATCTGTGTTTGTACATTCTATATCTCTTATTTCAAATCTTATATTCAGTTTTTATAGTGTTATACAACCAACCATATAAATTACCATTCACATAGTCAAACATCATATATCCAAGGAAACAGTAAATTCCATAGCAAGTAATCGTAATGGAATATCAATCAAATAAAGCTTAATCATCAAATTACCTGCAAACATTACTGTGTACAATCAGTTCTGGGTGTATATACCATACATGCTGCTCGTCAATCCATTGTTATACACCTCGCACAAAAAATTGAACTCTATATTAGAACATTAACACTATCTTAACATTAAAGGGAATGTTAAGTTTTCAAAGAATACCTATTGAGTAAAACTACTTGAAATTAAAGAATAAAGTCCAATCACTCATGCACGAGAAGTTCATGACTTACTTCATAATACAAGATGACCTTCGTTTTACAACGGTTCCTACAAACCTCTGCCAAGTGCCCTTGCCAAGGGGGTTCCTTCTCTTCTGTCTATTGACCTTCATCTTAGAACGGTTCATAACTGGATTAGCAGCAGAGATATTCCAGCTGTCCATCTAGCCGGATGCAAGCTTTCCGGAACTCTTCCAAATTTCACAAATCCGAGTTCATTGACTTCAATTGATCTTTTCCACAGCCATTTCAGTGCTGGAATTCCTATTATTAAACTTATCAAATGTGAATCAGCATGTTGAATACAAGAATGAAGTCAATACCTAGATTTTATTGAAGAATGTGGGTTTCGGTAGAGAGAAGATGGTGATGAATCCAAAGAAGAAACAAAATAGAGTATATAAAAACGAAAATTGTTTACATATCGAAACTTACTTTGGAAGAGTGCTGTATTCTTTTCGTTCTTCGATGAATTTGGAAATTGGGGATGAAAGGTTTGGCTCTGAGATGAATTCCAGCTATTTGCATTTCACTTGGTCTGTCTTTTTTTTTGTTTGGTATCAATGTGACTGGGCCCACCAAGGTGTATAGTCAATTAAATAAACTAAATTGGTAAATGAGACTTGGGCCCACCATAAGATGTTGTAATTTTATATTTTTAAGCCAAATTTCTTTTTATACACCATTATATTTAAGACTATAGTACATACATTTGTATTAAAGAGTATAGATGGGTTAATTAGGTAAGTAGGCTTTTTTTTTTAATTGTATACTAACTAGGCCTTTTCTAGTTTTCTATTTAGTAAATATACCTCATAATTTTTTTACCCCCCTTCTATTAAAAAAAAAAAAAGAATATTTGATGTTTGCTATGTAAACTCCATCCAACCAAACACTTCCTTTCTTATAAAATATTCAACCATCTCAATTGTATAGGAAATATATTAATCTATAATCTAACTTCTAATACAAAAAAAAAAGTATAAATATTTCATGGCTACTATTACTTACGTACGAATCTAGTTCTTTTGCCACTTAAATTCAATACCTTCGAGTCCTTTACCACCATGAACGCCTTCTTTGTCGGCAGTCCATTGACACATCGTCCCACAATGGAGTTGATCATAAACCTGTTTATAAGTATCAAACACAACGTGTCCTTTGATACTCGTACACCCACTAGAGAAAAGGGTATTTCAAAGATAATTGGGACGAAACTTGAAGTGGTAATCTTCTCCGTTCTTCAACACATGAACTCCCAAGTCGTCGCCGCCGGATTTGTCATCACCGGATTTGCAGTGGAATGTTAAATCGACGCCGTCTCCGATTTTGTTGGTGATTATAACCCGGGTTTTCGGACCGTTGTATGATGATTCGATTTTGTTGGTGATTAAAACTTTCGGTATGTGAACTTCCGGTATGTAGAAATTCTAGTATGTAGAAATTCTGGTATGTTGAAATTCTGGTACGTAGAAATGTCTGGTATGTTCATAAATCCGGTATGTGAATTCCGGTATGTGAATTACAGTACGTAAATTTTGGTATGTAAAATGTCCGGTATGTAAAATCTTCTTAGAAACTATATTTGATTATGGTATGTGAAAAAATATAATTCTGGTATGTGAAAAAAATTTGATTATGGTATGTGAAAAAATACAATTCTGGTATGTGAAAAAAATACAATTCTGGTATGTGAAAAAATACAATTCTAGTATGTGAAAAATACAATTCTGGTATGTGAAAAAATACAATTCTAGTATGTGAAAAAAATACAATTTTGGTAAGTGAAAAAAATACAATTCTGGTAAGTGAAAAAAATACAATTCTGGTATGTGAAAAAATACAATTCTGGTATGTGAAAAATAAAATTCTGGTATGTGAAAAAATTTTGGTATGTAAAAAAATTCTGGTATGTAATTCTGGTTTGAAAAAATTCTGGTATGAATATGAAATTTTGGTATCAAATTCATACCAAAAAAATAAAAATAAAAAAATAAATAAATAAAAGACAAAAAAAGAAAGAAAAATTAAAATTAAAATAGAAGTCACGTAACATTTGAAAGATTTTCATGTATTTTTCTTTTTTTCTTTAAATAGAAGAGTTAATTATTTTTATCTACCATTAAATGAAAGTGGTAAAAATATATGGGGTACATTTACTAAATCATATTCTCAAAAAGGCCTAGTAGGTCAAATTTTCCCGGTATAGATTATATAAGAAAAAAATGAGGTAGTTTATTTCTATAAATAAGTATATAGTACATGTATACAATATAAAATTTATGAATAATATATATCATTAAAATATAATTTCAAACAATACTAAGTGAAATAGATGGTGTCATAATATATTATTTTTTATTTTATGTTAATACAACAATATAGAAATTAGAATGATTAAAATAAAGTAATTAGAAAATTCCCGTGCATTGCACGGGTAATACACTAGTTAAGATATTGAATATGATGAGATGAATTATTTTGTTCAATTGGCATAATGAGATGGAAAAAATTTTAATTTTGACTTAAAATATTTATTGAATAATGACATAATTGTAATTAAAATGTGGCAAAATTGTAAATATTTGACAAAAAGTCCTATGTGGCATGGTTAAGGTGTTGACATGTGGACTAAGAGGGTTCTATTTTAGTAGTATATATAGATTTCTTGAAGTTTAAAAGTCTACGTATATTTAATATAGATTTTTAAAAGGCCATATAAATATTTAGGTATTCAATTAGGATTTAAAATTTTCCATAAAATTCCTATGGTATTTAAACGTTTGTTGATTTTAAAAGAATCTATTATTTGATTGATTTTCTAGGATTCTTTATTACTTATATACATACCTAAACTCCATAGAAATCTCCCCCAACACATAAGATTTTCACAAAATTTGTACTGACTCTATATAGAATTAAAATATCTAAAAAATCAGCAAATTTAATAAGAACCAGTCAAATCTTTAAAAGTCTGGGTTGAATACACCCCTAAATCTATTTTATATAAAATCCGTAAAAAAATTTAAAATCGTATTGTTAATTGTTGATGGTGATACATTGTTTTGTCGGAAGGAGAGTCATTATTCTTCGCGCATTTAGTCGCGCTTATTTTATATGAAAAGAAGGCTAAGTAGTAATCATGTGGGATAACTTGGGTGATTACATTGATACAATGTTGTAATGTCGACAAAAGTTTCTGGAATTGTTGACGATATATTAATACAATTATGGATTGCAAATAATTGATAACGGTACGGTTGTTGATGATACGATGTTGTAATCTCAACAAAAGTTTTTTGGTAAAAAAACTACAAACAAAATCCTTTTTTTTTTTTCGTTTTTCTAGTAAAGAGATAAAAAAAATGAAAAGGTAGAGGTTAGATTCTCAATTTCATGACTTGAAAGTTATAACTCTTCCTTCAAGAACGTTGCATTCGTAAAAATAAACACTGAAACCCTCCTATCTCATATGGAGACGTGCCCTCACACGCGCTAAAAAAACCTTCGAAGCCGCCGTCAACAGCATGAAACCCTAAACCTAAACCCAAAAACACCTCACCGCAGAACCTTTGATATTGAAGTGTTACGGGTTTCTTCTATGCCCTCCCTCTTTTAGGCGTATTCATTCGTTCTACTCCCTAATCTCAATTATTGCTTCAAAGGTGAGCGAAAATATTGTAAACTCTTGTAAAATCCGGAATTTTTATTCCGTCTATTTCCGTTATAAAATAGATCTCGATCTGTTGACCCATATCCGTCTACTGAGTTAGACATATTATTATAGGATTTATCATTTTATGTAGATTCATTCACATAAAATGATAGAATCTTTTAAATAGTTTATCATTTTATGTAACTTACTTCCGCATAAAATGATAGAATCCTTAACCGATCTTAATCTATAATAAACTCCCTATCCGCCTAGTCCGTATAATTATATATCGGGATCTTGTCCAGCCAGAAACTCGCTAAATCAAGGAGCCCAACCGCAGCCCATTTTAGCCCATCTGTTAACCGATATTTCAGCTCCAACGGATCCAGTTCTGCAGCCAGCTAGCCCAGCCCAACAGCCCACTGTTTGCTTTGACTGCTTCAGCCAACGCAAGCCCACGCCTGCTGCTTCTTCCAGTCCAGTGTCCGTGCAGCCCAGCAGCAGCAGCGTTGCCTTCTAGCCCAGCGCCAGCCTGCAGTCTTCAGCTCAGTCCAATGTTCGTCCAGCCCAGCAGCAGCAGCGTCAACTCCAGCCCGTTACTCCAGCTATCCGGATGTGCAGAGAGCAACCCAACCAACTGTGAGAAAGAAACCGTTCAGCACCTATACAGAATTAATTAGAGAGCAAATCTTCTTGCCTTAAACGCTTCCTAAAATCAAGGGATACAGCTGCTCACCTTCCTTCTCCCTTGCGTCCAGATTCATCTACAGAAGCACGCTTTCATTCCTTGCCCACAGCCACATCCGTTGGTTTCCTTCGCTTCTGTCTACGGATTTCAACAGCAAACGTAACTCTCCTGCACACGTCCAACCATTCCAGACGTAGGAAGCACCCTGGGAGAAGCCAACGTACCTCACTGCCGGAGATCTCTCGTCCTCACGCTGCTTTCTGCTCTAAGGGGTGAGTCTTCGTCCCTCTCCTCCCTTTCCTTCTTCCTCTTTTCGGATCTGAACGTGACCAACGTGCAGAGGCAGTGGGATCAACCAGCAGGCTCGGTTTTGGTACAGATCGGAACCAACAACAAATTAACATTCTAGCTGCAAACCGGTAAGAGCCTATACTTGGATTAAAATAGGTTTCCGATTAGTTTAAGGGGAAGGTTATCGTATAATCTTATGTATGAATACCGATTTTCTTAATGTTAGATTGATGAACTGCTGTAGTCGACCTCGAGCATGGGTAATATAGTAATAAGTAGCTGCTGGAGTTTATAAATAAAATGATAGACATAAGGGGCTGCTGTAAATTCCAATTTATTCCTTCAGCTTTTAGGTTATAAACTGCCTATCTTGTCGGCCAATTATTGAACGTTTGGATAAAGATCCACCGTTGAATTTTGGATATGTTGTAGATGGATATATGTAGTTTAGCATATTAAAATTTGGGAAGAAATGAACGGTCGGATTAGAAGTTATGAGCTCCCGAAGTTAGGTAGTTGAGCAGTTTTGGTAAACTTAAGTTTTTGGCCAAGTATAGGAATTTTGAGTGAAGTAGTCAACTTTATGAATTTTTATAAAAATATCGGCTGAACAGTTTTGAGGAATTCTTCCTCCTAAGGTTAGATAGAACCTCATAGATGATCTAGAGATTTAATTCGGAATTATTATAAGCTGTTAAGAATTTTATATTTAGAACCGAAGTTAGACCTTTACGATTCTTCCGGAAAATAGAAACATAGGAAAAATGTCAGTTTGGAACCAAATAAAATTTTGGAAGTTAGAATATGAATTTAGAACCTCAAATAGGAGGTTAGACATGAATTTTAGGGTTTTCGAGAAAATCGGAACCAAGGGTAAAATGGTCATTTTACCCTAAACTAATACTGTAACTAGTATGTCTTAATACCTTATTCGATCTTAGAAGTTTTAGACTTCTATCTACGTGAGAGTGTGCTAATACACTTATCGCCTTTGGCAGGCAACTGAGTGGTTACAGTTTACAGAGCGAGTGGTTTATAAAGAGTCGAGTGTTATAACAGGTAAGTCCTTTGGGCTTACTTAGCTGACTTCTAAATATGAGTATAAATGATGATGGTGGTGTGTGATTGAAATGTTAGAGAGATAGGTTGTGATATATAATTACCGACCTATATTTTGGCCTAAGAGTAACGGGCGGTGGCATTTTGCTCAGTAGCTTACGGGCGCTGGGGGTTTCTTTCGGGACTAGTCCATACATGGTTTGTAGTGATGCTACCAGTGGAAGTCAGCTAGACCTACACCAGTTGGATAAGGAACGGAGGCGAGAACTAATAATAATTCTCGTGCCACAACTTAAATTGAATAATGTGAATCACTTAAATAATAGATAATAATTGGTTGAGTGCCAGCATGATGTTTGTTTATTTTTGTTTCTGCTTGTGTTTGTGCCGTTATCATTTTGCTTATATTTGGATAGTTAGCTAACTGTTGATATGTTGTTTAGATTTGCCACAGGTTAGAGTAGATACCGAGTGATCCAGATGGTAGTGGTCAGCCGGGGTGTCGTACTTTAGGACGTTTTACAGTTTCTGCATTTGTGGGTTTTACAGTTGAACCTTGTTTCCTTTCGTACTTTGTTATATTACGTTTTCCGGTTGTAGTTGATCTGGTCACATTCATGCATTATTAAGAACTATTTTATGATTTCTGGTTTTTCCTTATCTGTGCCTTGTTGTAAGATCTTGTTAAGTTGTTGTCAAACTAAGGTCGGGACCCACTGTGCGGTCCTAACCAGTAACTCCCTAAGTGGTAAAATTTGGGGTGTTACAACTCTAGCATTAGGGTCTCATAAGTGATGCTCTTTGAAGCAACCATGTCAATTGGAATAGAAAGAAGAAAACCCAAGGAGATTGTCACATACAGCGGCAACGACGGATATGGGGGTTGTTCAAGGTGTATTTGCGAAGATATGTGATCTAGTTTTCTGTTTCTTCGAAACTTCTCAGTCCCTCAAAGATCATTGCTCTTTCAAGACTAATTCACTATAAATGGTAGTATAAGTCTAATGTCCAAAACAGAAACACGGATTTACTGGAAAATCTTTCAAAGGTGAAATTGATTTTGTCGTGCTCATAAGCAAAGTTTTATAGAAACTCAAAATTCAATGAGGATCTACTAATTTCAACCGAGGAAGATGGTTGTTAGCAACTTCCCCAAACCATGAAGCGAGAACTCAAACACAAAAAGGAGAATATGTCCAGAAACCCAAATCAGGGGCTTTTTATCCATCTTTCATATTTGTGATGCTTATGATTGGACTTTTCTCTATGGCTAGATCGAAGATTTATCTTCTTTTTAACCTTATTATTGTAGAAGCATGCTCCATGTTTTCTATCCAGATTTACGGAAATATTTATCGTCCAATTTGAACCTAATTTTTATACTCATTGACCTAATTGTCGCTGCAACCTTTAGTTGGCATATGGGATATGTAATTGTTGTTATGAACCCTCAAATTTCCTCTTCACCAACTCTAATTGCTTCTGAACCTTTTGGATTTGAAAAAGATGTTACTTCAATGTTGATGAAATATTTGTTTCTTTTAGAGCATGTGTGTTGAGTGTTCTTTTGAACTTACTTGCAACCCAACAACATCCCTTTATGTTTTTTTTAATCCGATCAGCACTGCTAACTACTTGTAACGAAGCTCCATTAACTAAACGACTCTAGCAAACATGTATCCTTGTTTTTCTGCATGTCATGATTAACCTTTTTACTCTTGAAAATCTATGCCAAAGCTATTATGCGACAATATGTAGACAAGCTTATGTCGATAGATATCCTCTCTTTCTTCAAATGATTGAAGCAAAATTTGAAGTCAAGATGAAGTTTGATCAATACAACATGAAAGGAAAACTTGACGATACCCTAGCGGTGATAGATGTCTAGCACAATAAACTGAAACATAGTGTCATGGGACAAATTGACATCCCTATAGAATTAGTCAACGCTTCAATCTCTCACTCGAGACACCTCCTTGTTCGAGTATTTGTCTGGACGATAATGAAAAATCCATAAACATGGAAGAAAAAGGAACAGATGGATCCTATTGTTACGAGGGTTATTGGCTCTACTCTCTCTATAACTAACCTTCATTTTGCTATCTGTGTCTTTTAACTCAACGTTTGCTTTGATAATGGTGGATCAATTATGAAATAACTTCTTGTGTTTTTTTTCCACACAAATCTTCACAACTTTCATATATGTCAACACATATTATGCATAGTTGAAAAAAAACGAATACTCATATTGATATCTATAATTTCTTTTACATAGATTGTTTCAATGTCTCACATGACTCTACTCTAATAGAGTGTTTGTTGCTTTGCCATAAGGTAACCAATATCAACCGAAAGACAAAAGAAAAAAATACAACATCAAACAAATTGATAAACAAAAAGGAAATAAATCCACCAAAAATGCTTACAAATATTTGATCAAATAAGATCTCCAACAAAGTCTAAGGAAAAAAAAACAGCTATTAAACATGGAAAAAAAAAAGTTCAGTGACAACTATCACAAGCTAGCTTTATTTTGTTATGATGGAAAGTAGCATTGTGCAAGCTACTTCAAACTTAAAATAACTCTTATGTTATTTTATTCTTTAGGTACTTAGAAAAGGGTTAGGGTAAAGGAAGCTACCTTTTCATGAACTACCAAAAAACTTAGTGTAGATGTACGAAAAGGGGACAATTTGTTAGTCCATTGACAAAATCATAAACAAGACAATTCTTGGGTTACACACTCTAATCAAAATCGCAAAAAGGACAATCCTATGGGCTCATGAAGAACATAGGTCTTGTTTAATAATGGTGAGCAATCACATGTGAATAAAGGAAATAGGAGGAAGAGGACGCCCACACAACCGACTACTATCACTAACTTGATAGGAAAAACATCCATTTTGCAAGCAAGCTCTAACCTAACACTAGCTAACACGCTAAACCATTATATCACTAATTTGAACCGAACAAATACACAAAGAAACCATTGAAGATAAATTAAACATGGAAAAAGGTAGGAACGTCGGGAATAATACCACTCACCATAGAAAATAGTTATAAATGAGGATCGCATTTTGGAATTGTTGGGGAGAAAAAATAGTTTTTGGACTCGCATTAATCTAACATGCAAGAATGAACATATCCAAATGATATGCATGCCAAAAAAAACAATTTTCGAACATGATGAAGCATTATGAAAAAATACAAGTTTTGACAATATTTGATTTAATCCAACTAACGGATTCGTTGAGGGTTATGCCTCCCTTTGAAAGAGTACCAAATGAAAGATGAAAATTTAAAATGCTTAAAAAAATCGTTATGTTATAATAATAATAATAATAATATTAACTTACAAAACATCTTTTAAAATGAACATTTCCTTTATCTAAGCCCCACCATACTAACATAAGAAAAATTATTTTTGGAACTAGTTGGCCACAAAAGGTGAATATGACTAATATTCCGGTATTAGTAATAGGAGACTATAGATATCCAATAATGGGTTGGAAAGAATACAATTTTTTATTCAACAATGTCATACTATTGATCTTGTCGGTGGCAGAGTCAAGGGGGGTATGGGGGAAGGTTTCCCCCAACAAATGACGTCGTAATGTAAAAATACACCCTTATAAACCGATGTCGTTTTGAAAGAAGGAAAACCGCTTCCTAAGATATAATGAAACGGTTTTGATCTGTTTCATCCGCTCGTGTTGCATTAGGCATATTGAAGTGTTTAGTTTAGGTTTTTGTAACGGTTGTTTTCAACCTAAAAAAAAGTGTTACATTAGATTAATAAACCGCTTCATTTGCAATGCACCTAATGCAACTCTTTTTCACACCTATTGGAGCGCTTTTTATGTATTTAAGGCAACAAATATGTCACACCTATTGAAGCGTTTTTAAATGTTTCTAAGGCAACACATACATGCTTATAAGAAAACGGTTTTGCAATATTAAAAAATACTACCCACAAGCATTTGATATAAGAAACATATCATCCACATTATCACATGTTTCATTACAGTGTAATCAATACGAATACATAAATTAGACAAATTAACACTTCCTTGGCTACAAACACTAACTCAATAATAATTATAAAACATTTGCGTGATTACAAACACCAACCCAAACTAAGTAATGTATGTATGTGCTTGATAATTGTCAAGTTGGACACATACAAGATTACTAATTCATGTTCAACCCACAAATATTATCTCAAAAAACCCAAAACTCCAATTCACAAACATAAACTTAGTAATGTTTCATCCTCCTTGCATCTCGTCCTGTACCATAAACATTATCTACTTAATAAAAAATTTCTTAAAAATGAAAATATAATTTAACTTACAAATTTTTGAAGAGATTGTTCATAATCAGCCTTGTATATACGTCTGGGTTGTTTTAGCATTGAATAATAAAATAAACTGAAATAGGTCAAAAAATTATAATCATCATTCAAAGAAAATTCCATGAGAGGTTATAGTGAAAGACAAGGGGAGGAGTAAACTAAGTGTTGCAATGCATTTCTACAACATAATCATACATACAGAAACCGAACTACCACTATAGTACCCATTTTATTGACATACCATTATATAGACTCCTATTGTATAATGCAACATCTAGGATGTTGGGTGAAATTTATAAATAAAGTATAATTAAACTGATTCCCTTGTAAGAAACGTCTGATGAATTGGAGAGATTCTAATATTCATAATATGATGATACTAGGAAATAAAAAATCAACTACTAGAGATATAAACCCAAATCAATACTCTTAATTATAGAGAGTCTAATATTCACTAAAAGACCAAATCCATTTGTGTGGATATACTCCACGTCTCCACCTCCCAACAACTGTTGTACAGGGTGCGTCACTGTTGCTAAAAATTAAGAGCCTTAAAACATTTCGCAAAGCACTTACTCAAACCAAAACATAAAATTTTTCATGCTTTCCCTTCTCTCCATCTAGAATCAATACCAAGCCAATTTTTTTTCATAGTAGAAAAACATCACAAAGCTTTTTCAAACCACAATGTCCTGATCTAAACTGCATGTAAATCAAATACCTTATACTAGGCATGTTTAGCTGCATTTATAACACATCAAACTGAATAATACATTAACTGAACTTAACGGCAGTAGAAATGCACACTCTTGAATACTGAGTGTGAACTTCAGTGAAACCATTAGCTCTTATATACAACATGTAGACTGCAAAAACAGGAATAATTATTTTATTTAAACCTGAATTGTTTGCCTATGTTGCTTGTTGATGTTGATCCTCACGGTCACTTTCTTAGAGTCAAGGTTGGAGCTTTGCTTTCCCATGACAGATTCAGTATTGGAGCTCTTTACAACATCATAGTCATTATGTTCCTGGACATAAGGAAGTGTGTAAGAAACATATACTCCAAACGACAGCGTTAAAAAGTGGTGCATATTTTCTCATAAGCTTCATTCTCTTGATAGAACAATTGCAGTAGACATGGAATGGGGGTTCTTGAAATAATTTTAAGGGAGAAACTAGAACGCAAGAAATCTTCCGAATCAATCTTCTTAAACTAGCAAAATGCAAAGGAAAATTTATAAGGTCAATTTTATTCAAAAGGGATGTCAAGTGGAAAATTGAAAATACAAGAAAATGAAACAGGAAAATAACCAAGCTTATTTGAAAAACACAATAAAGGTCATAATTATTAGTCCTAGTGTACCAATGCCTCGAGTCACTAGGCTAGACACATACAATCTAAAACCTCACACTCCTCCTTAAAGACTAGTGATAGCATGAATTATAGTCTATATTTTGGGGCTAGTTTAGACGTTTTATCTTCAATAATCTGCATGTTTGGATGTATATTATGTGATTATATTGTCGTTTTATCTACCTTTGCGGGAATCGAGGTCTACACCAAGTTTCGTTGTAATCGTAGGTAAAATGGCACATTTTGGACCGAAATGGAGCTAAGAAGCTAAGGAGTCATTAGAGCTACATTCTGAAGCTTAAGAAGAACTCAGGAAGCAAGGAATTAACAAAGAAGATTTACTTTGGACTAGATTTGAGAGATTTCACTTTCAGCTGAGAGTCACCTCGGTCAGCTATAGTACCATCTCGACCGAGGTGATCTTGAGGAGCGCCCCGACCGAGACGAATACCCTGACGCGGCGAGATCATTTATTCTTGGCTGAGATCTTTTATTTTTGGAAGGAGAGATCTTATATTTTTGGGCTGGATTTCTGGAAGGAAGATCATATGTTTTGGAGATCTATTTTAGAGATATGGATATATTTTTATTAGGAAAATATCTTTTCAAGATATTTTATCTTTGGAACATAGTTTTCCTATAAAAAGGGCTTGATTTTCCATAATTCAGCATCGGCGCATCACCGAAAATCCCGCTATCATCATAGTGGTTGAAGGAAAATTGAAGATCAATCTAAGAAGGATTAATAGCTTGTCATAGCTTTTTAAGGGAATTTGTAAGACTTTCTTAGATTCCCTTTGGTTTGTTGTCTTTGATTGGATTTGTGATCCAAGGAACGCTGATTTGTTTGATATTTGATTCAGTTATTGAAGCCTTGTTCTTAAGGTTTTTGTGTTCAAATATTCATTCTCTTCCCATATATTTGATTATTGCTTTCATGATGATGAGTGACTAATTTCTTTGTGCGATTCTAGGGTGATTGGCTGAAGGTTGTGGGAAAAACAATGATAGAATAATCTTAAATCCCAGTAGGACCCTGAAAGCTCGAGTCTTTATCCTTAACCTTAGAACATCTCGTTCAGTCGATGAACATCTCGGTCGGGGTGGAACTTGACTGACCGAGGTGACCTTTTCTGATCCGTAATTGAGAGTTAAGTGTTAGAGTTTGCCAAATCCTATTCTTATTACACCTTTCCTGGTTCAATGCAAGCCTAGGATGAGACTTACCTGGTAATTCCCTTGTTTGTTTACCCAAGATCATAAGTGTAGGTAATAAAGGTTTATCCTTTATTGGGGTTTGAGTGTGCCTTCATTCCATCTTTGTGAGTTAGCTTGAGACTTATCCGGTAAAGGTTGATTCTATTCCCTTAGTTGGTGTGTTAGTTTGAGATTATAGTTCCTTTTTTTAGTACCTTGAGACTTACCCGGTAATAGGTTCTTTAGGTTTGAAGTTAGTGAGTAGTGAGACTTACCCGGTGATCTATTCCACTTTAGAAACACCTTCCCTTTGCAAAATCTCAGCTTTGTCCGCTTATCTTTAGATCTTGAGTTGGAACCACAACTAGATGCTTTAATCCCTAGAATTTGCATATTCCTTTAATTGACTTTTTATCATCTTTGATTGCTTTAATTGCTTTTGTGGTTAGTTGCAATATTGACTACCTATATTGGTTTTGTTTCACCTAAGTCCCTGAGATCGACACCCCGGAATTCTTGCTTTTACTACGATTGACCCGTACACTGCGGGTTCGCATCCTTGTTTTAAGCATACATCTTGGGTTATAAATTTAAAACTTGCACACACCATTTGGAGCGAACAAGTTTTTGGCGCCGTTGCCGGGGACTTGGTCTAGACCGAGCCGGTTTCGGTTGTCTTTCGGGGCTATTGCCCCTGTTGCTACTAACCACTCTACTTGAGTGACGTTCGCAGGTTCTTTTTCTTAGGTTTATGCGAAGAACCCGCGCTGTGAAGGAAATCGTTTCTTACGATCCCGAACCAGAAAAGACATACAAAAGACGCTTGAAAGAAGCGAAGATGGCCAACCAAGACGAACGCGATCTTGAGGCCGAATTTAAGGAGGCATTGGAACAACTACGCCTCAGTAAAGAAGAATTGCAACTCGAAAAGGAAGAAACTCGCGCAAGGACGGAAGCGATCGTAGCAGATATGGCGACTTTACGGGACCAATATCTACCTCGACCAGATTCAGCTCCTCGACCGAGGCAAGACCTAATTCCACCTGCCCCGGCCGAGATACTTCCACCTCGGATGCCAGTTCGAGATGTGCTTTTTGCAGGTATTCCACAGACCCTAGGGCAGAGGATGGACCCTAACCAGCAACTGAGGCGTCCAGGAGTCAACCTAGGTGATCCAGCGGAGCATGATTATGAACTTCGACCGCAAGTTCTTTCCATGATCCGCCAATGCTAGTTTGGAGGGCTAGAGAGGGAATCTCTACATCAACATCTGCAAAACTATGAGATCTTGATGGAGACCTTGAGACCTTCAAGGCTGGAAAACAACAATTATAAGCTAACGCCTTTCTACTTCTCCTTGAAAGATAGGGCGCTTACTTGGTATCAATCTCTACCTCCCGGAAAGATCAGCACTTGGGAGGAGATGACGACGGAGTTCTTGACTAAATTCTTTCCCCCCTCTAAGACCGCTGAAATGAGAGGGAAGATCAATGCATTCATCATGAAGGACAAGGAGAGTTTGTCCAAGTCATGGGAGAGATTTAAAGACATCCTTTTAGATTGCCCACATCATGGGTGTAATAATCGAAAATTTTAAAGTTCCGGTAAACTGCAATTAACCAAATTCCGATGCGGCAATCTAAAATAAATAAAAAAGAAATAAAACGAGTTTAAATGTTATCATTTTATGTGACTTTAAGTCACATAAGATTTATGAAAACTTATAACCGGAATTAATTTACGCGCCTTAAAATAAAAATAATAATAAAGTAGACAATACGGAATTTAAATCCCGTATTATATAAATTCCCGCACATAAGTAACAAGTTCCGAATTTTCCGTTCTAAAGAGAAGGGCCGGATATAAGCCCACTTATCAGCCCATTAATTATTCCCTAATCTAATCCTAACCCTAATTTCCCTCTTAACCCAAATTCTATCTAATTACATCTGTAACCACAACGCCGCTTCCTGCTCTTCGCTATTCTGGATCGATCGAACAACAAACTTCCGCTTCTCCCTCCTCTTGTAAACGAACGAACCGCAGCCCTACGGAACCGCCACCGAGCCGCCGCCGGGTCCTGCGCCACCTTCCGTCGACTCCGGTAAGTCTACCGCTTCCTTCTCCTCCTTCCGTTCTTCTCCGCACTCCTTTGTTGTTCCGACTCTTACCTACCGCCGACCGCTACAGTACCGAAGACGCCGCCGTCTTCCCTCGTTGTGGACCGCCGTGCGACCGCCCGAGCTAGTGCCTTCCGTCGACTCCGGTAAGCGCTACTCTCCTCCCTCGTTGTTACTTCCTCTTCCTCCTCCGTTGATCGGAACTCACCACAGCTTTCCGACTTCCGCAGCAGTATCAAATCGACCACCAGGGAGGGGGCCGCCGGAACGCCAGTCCATCGCCGCCGGAACCCTGCCCATTGACGCCGGACTGTAGCCGGTAAGATCATCCTTCGGTTCTTCCTCTCCTCCTGTTCCTGCGTATATGAGAATGGGAATGAACGTGTATCGGCTGTGATGTAGAAATGTATAGACTGTGATGTAGATATGTGAATGTTAGTACAATGTGATACGTAAATATATATACATAGTGGAATAATATGAATGCTAGTACAATGTGATACGTAAATATATATATACATAGTGGAATAATACGAATGCAGTATAATGTATACAAGTATATGATAAGAAGTAGAAGCGGAAAGTTATAAAAGTAAGTATCAGTTAGTATAGTGTATATAGGAGTTGTGTATGCCGAGTGTATAAAATATACGTATATATATATATATATATTATATGAAATAAAAGTATACATATGAGTGCGAGTTAGTGAAAATAATAAGTATGTGGCTATATATATATATATCTGTATAAATACCTAGGAGTGACGGATTTATAGAATTGGAAGGAAGTTAGTATGCACATAAGTATGTATATATATAGATATATATAAGATTAGATAATACCGAGAATGAAGGAATGTGGTTCTAGATGACGAGTGGATGAGATTAATATTATGACTTTAGTAAACCGTTCTGGAGTAGTCAGATATTTGAAAAGCGTTCAAAAAGAAATATTAGAAGTCAAGAAGTGACTCAGAGAATTATCGGCACTAAGGGTAAAACGGTCTTTCACCGTATGAGAATCTTTTTCCGTAATTCCTTTGCATGAGGTTGGACATCGAGATGTGATTTTGATACACATGCCTTAATTGACAGGCGCTTGAGTTACCACGAGTGCGGACTATTTGAGGAGTGTTAGAGTGTTTTGACTCAGGTAAGTTCTTGCGACTTACTTAGCCAGTTTCTGGATATTAGTTGAGTGATAGTGGTTGTGTGTGCTTTTTGCGTGTTTAATAATAATAACTTGCTAGGACGACTGTTATTATTACGTTTAAGGCCCAAGTGTATGTATAACGGGCCGTGACATCACTGCCCAGCTCTGACAGGAGACTGGGAGGTTCTCTATACCCAGACCAGGCAGGTACAAGGTGAGATGCATCGGATCCATTCCTGATGGTTACACGGAGGCGGAGGCGAGGTTTGGGAATCCCTCGTGTCACAACATAAGTATCATTAGCGTGAAAGAGTAACTTAATTCAAGATAATAAAACGGACTTGTTTGAAAGCATGATGAGTGTTTATATTTTTCTGAGTGTGTTTGTGCTGCTATTATTCTGCTAATATGTAGATAACTAGCTAACGGTTCTTCTTGTTGTTGTTTTAGATTTACCGCAGGTTAGATCAGCAGCTGAGTGATCCGGAAGTAGTGGTCAGTCGGGTCTCCGTAATCCTTAGAGTGGGGGTTGTTTTTGTCTTTCCTTTCTTTTGGTTAAGACAGTTGTTCGTTTCCTTTGTTTAAGTACTTTAGGCTGCTAGACAGTGTTGCATTCATTACCCTAAAAATACTATTTTTATGAATTTCGGTTTTCTCTATTTGTGTCTTGTTGCAAGATCCTAGTAATGTTGTTGTCAAACTGAGGTCGGGACCCATTGTGAGGTCCTAACCAGTAATGTCCCGAGTTCTGAGAATTCGGGGTGTTATAACATGGTATCAAAGCTCTAGGTTGGCAACAATGGCACTTGAAATCTTCTGAAAGATCGAATAAGTTTTAAGCAGAACCCGAAAAGGGGTCTGAGTTTTAAAAAGAAAAATTTTTGGTTTAAATGCATGCATAGTCTGGTTGGGAATAGAAAAGTACGGCTGACCACCACTACTACCGCGGATCTCAGTATGCTTAGTTGGAATTTAGGTTTTACTGTAGATGGACTTTATGGACTTTAGCTAGTAGTAATTATAGTTTGTATTCTTTGCGCAGATGGCACGTACTAGAGCTACGCTAGTTACTGGTCGAGGCAGAGGTCGTCCACCTCTCCCTCCAGCTGGACCAGGTAGGGGAGATAGTGATAACACGATTTATGACTTAGGTTTAGGTAATCATTTAGATAGATTTCTCACTCATTCATGCATGGTTTAGCACTAATTCGCGACGTTTGCATTCAATTCACGTAATTTGTCGAGATAGACGTCTACACGGACTTGTGCATTGCTTTGTAGGTATTTCGGGGGTCTTTTGGACATTAACCGATACATTCGAGGGCCAAGCCTCATGGTGATACACATCCAAAGCTTTGGAGGAGCATAATTGGAGCAACAAAGGACACAAAGACCCTTGTTGGTACAAGCAATGGAGCAACTCATGGCTAGACGATCATAGCATGCTTCTGTTGAAGAAAATCGACCTACACCTAGGAAAATCGGCCGATTTTTCCTACTGGGTCGATTTTTGGGCCTTTGACAGCTTAAGCCACGTGTCCCACGATCTCTTGATCCGGCCTTGCTCTTGGTGGAGAATATAAGTGGTCCTGCAAGCTGTTGCTGAGCATCTCTCCTCTCCCACATTCTCATTCACAGCTCATCCATTGGAGGCAAGATTGGGAGGAGAAGAAAACTCTCAAGGATTGAAGGAAGAAGAAGAACACCATTCTAGGAGTGATAGTGAGGTTTTGAGTGATTTTGAGTTATTTTTGTAGTCTTGGATTGAAGAACTATTGCAAGGATTGTTAGGAACGTTTTGGATCTTCATTTAAGAGTTTGTAAGTCTTGCTACAACTTAGATTCAGCTGAGATTTATTGATTTTACTTGCTTATCTTTCATTATTCATCTATGAGAACCATGTATGCTTGTTTGATGATTTTGGATCTTGATATGCATACTATTGGCTAGTTTATTGTGATTCTGGAGTGATGGATTGATGGTTATGGCTTGGGTGATGATAGGATGGACTTATATGATAGTTTAGGATGATTTGTATGCACGAAACCCATTCCAGGAAGAAAAATCGGGCTGTTCATCAGACCAAATCGGCCGATTTACATAAGATCCACCCGATTTTCTTCTCTGTTGATCTTTAATTGATGAATCTGTATGTTAAGGTTTTAGGTTGTTGAAATCCTAGTGTTTATTAAGCCTAATTTAGCTTAGGATCACCTAATGCTATCAATCTAAGTAAGGGAAGAGATCTACCCGATGATTTCCGACCTTAGATACCTAAGATGATGAATACTAGGTAGTAGTGAGCCTCATAAGCCGCTATTGGATCGAGTGTGCTAGGATTATTGCTTGAGACTTCCCTATTCCGAGACTTACCCGGTAAGGAAAGGGTTACCCTTTAAGTAGCAACCGGTTTGTGTAGAATTCCCTACTTTAACCCCTTGAGACCTATCCGGTAATAGGAGTTTGATGCGGGACTAGTGAAGTGAGAGACCTACCCGGTAATTACTTCCATTAGTGAAACGCTCTTCCCCAACACCGCAGCTTGTCCTTAGAACCTTGAGTCCAATGCCATAACCGGAAATCTCGACCTCTAGAATCCACTTTTCTCTCTTGATCATATACTTGTGTTTTGAGTTACTTGTTTGTTTGCTAGTTGAGTTTTAAATTGTTTCATTGTCTTGCTTGATTTGTGATCCTTGCTTGATCACCACAAAAACCAACCAAAAATATCGAGATTTTCGTTTCTTTGTTCCTTGACCTTTTCTTAGATTAGATCCACACTATCTATGACCATTGTTTGACTCGATTTCACCTTAGTCTTTGTGTTCGACCTCGGAATACTATCCCTACTACAAACGCCCCGTACACTGCGGGTTCGCTAGGAGTCAGGATAAATATAACGAGTATAAATTTAAAGCTTATTGCAATTCACACACACATCCTGAGCGTAACAAGTTTTTGGCGCCGTTGCCGGGGACTAGGTCTAGATTGAGTCATTTTGTGATTGTTTATAGTGTAGATCTTTCTTGTTGCTTTTGATCTTTCTTTGGTTTGTGTCTTTTCTTTTCAGGACATCTCTCACTCTTTAGGTGTATGCGAAGATCTCATGGCAAGGATTTAGCTCCATTCGATCCCGAACCGGAGAAAACTCTTAGATCTAGATCCAAGAGCATTAAAAAGGGAAAAGAGACGGCCGGAAGAGATCTCCAAGCTGAATTGGATGAAGCCTTAGAGCAAATAAGGCTAAGAGACGAGCTCTTGGAGGAAGAAAGGAGACTTGCCAATGAGAGGCAAGAAGCAACTAGGAGGGAGATTGATGAGATTAGGCAAGCCCTTGTACAAGGAGAGCTTAATCGTCAACAACCTCCACCTCCTCCACCACAACCGCAGCCGGCGGCGAATGTTAGGGTTGTACCCATTGCTATTGAAGAGCCACAAACTTTGGGGAGACGTATGGATCCGACACAAAGAGCACACTGTCCGGGTGTGATCTTACGAGATCCCGCAGCCCACAACTACGAGCTCCGCCCTCAAGTTCTACAAATGATCCGGCATAATCAATTTGGAGGGATGGAAGGAGAGTCTCCTCATCAGCACTTGATGAACTATGAGATTTTGATGGAGACTCTTAGACCGCCAAGATTGGAGAGCAACAACCATAAGCTTAGGGCTTTCTCCTTCTCTCTTAAGGACAAAGCCTTAGCTTGGTATCAATCTATTCCACAAGGGCGAGTTGGTACTTGGGAGGAGATGACAACCGAGTTTTTGACTAAGTTCTTCCCACCTTCCAAGACTACCGAATTAAGAGGGAAGATCAATGCCTTCGTGATGAAGGATAGAGAGAGCTTGTTCAAGTCTTGGGAGAGATTCAAAGACCTTCTCCTAGATTGTCCACACCATGGCATACCGAAAATTGAGCTATTGGAAATCTACTTCAAGGGACTTGATGAAGATAGCCAATTCAAGTTTCAATCTCTTTCCGGTGGGACTTTCATGGAGAAGCATGTGGATGATGCTTGGGAGTTTGTAGAGAAGCAAGCTCTAGTGATTGAGAAATACTCCCATAGGAAGAGTGAAGGGAGAAAGGCGGGAGCATATGAGGTGAGTGAAGTCACCATGAGCAATTTCAAGCTTGACGCCATCAAAAATGAGTTGAAGTCCTTGAGGGAGTTGTGTGCTACAACTTTGAAGAATCAAGCAACTCCTCAAGTGCTTCCACAAGCTAACTTATCTTCCAAGGAAGAGGATGTGAATTACATGGGAAGGGGCAATTACAACAACTATCAAGGCCCAAGGAACTTCAACAACAACCGGCAATTCAACAATTACCGGCCCAACCATAACCATCCCGGGTTTTCTTACTCTAACCCGGATGGAGCCTTGAACCCTCCCGCGTCCACAAGCACAACTCCACCACCAAAAGCCTCACAAGAACCTCCACCCGGATTTACTCAACCTCCAAAAGATAGAACCGAAATGATGTTTGAGCAATTGCTTGGAAGGTTGAGTGGTCTTGAGAGCACGGTCACTTCAATTTCTAAAGCTCAAAAGGTGTTGGAAGCACAAGTGTTCCAAAAAGCGGGTGAAGCCCATAGAGATCCGGGAAAGCTTCCCGGAAGGACCGAGGATAACCCAAGAGGCCAAGTGTTGGCAATTACAACAAGGAGTGGGCTGAGCATGAAGGATCCTTTGCCCAAGGAGAATGCTAAGGGGAAGCAAGTGGTGATAGAGGAAGAGCCATTGCAAGGAGATGGAGACAAAAGCAAAGATGTCGAGCCAACATATGTGGCACCACCCCCATACAAGCCACCACTACCGTTCCCACAATCACGAGCGAGAGCTCGCTTGGACAATCATTTTAGTAAGTTCCTTGAACTAATGTCTAAATTGCATATTAACATTCTGTTCATGGATACTATCTTAGGTATGCCGGCATATGGCAAGTTCTTGAAGGAAATACTCTCCAACAAAAGGAAGTTGGAGGTGTATGGGGAGATAAGAATGACAAAGAGATCCTCGGAGTTGATTCAAACAATGAAGGAGGAGATGCCTCCTAAGCTAAGGGATCCGGGATCCTTTTGTGTGCCAATCGGAGTAGGAGAAGTGAAGTATGACGCCCTATGTGATCTTGGGGCGAGTGTAAGCATCATCCCGCTTGCACTTTGCAACAAGGTTGGGCTAGGAGAGCCAAAGCCGGTCAAGATGACCCTTTACATGACGGACCGCTCAATCACTCATCCGGTTGGAATCTTGGAAGACATTCCGGTGCAACTAGGGAAGTTCTATGTGCCCATAGACTTCGTTGTTTTGGACATCCCGGCGGACTATCCGGTTCCTATCATCTTGGGGAGACCTTTCCTAGCCACTTCCGGATGTTTAGTGGATTGCAAGAATGGGACTCTCTCCTTCAACATTGGGGAAGAGAACATCAATTTCAAGCTATCCACAATGATGAAAGGGCCAACCCTTGATGAAGATGTATTCAACATAGTTGAACAAGAGGAGTCTAGAGAGGTTGTGAGCTCAATCTTGCTCAAGGATCCACTTGAGAGGGTTCTTAGCTCAAGCTTGATGGAGGAAGGAGTTGAGGAGAGTAGCAATGAAGTAATCAAGGCCTTGGATGCATTGGACGAGCTACCAAGTGTTGGATTTGAAGTGCTAGAAGAAGTGAAAAACAGGCAGAAAAATCGGAATGGAGGGACAAAATCGGCCGATTTTTGGCCTTGTGCTGAAGTTTCATCCAGTTTGTCAAAAACAGAAACTCAGATCGACCCACCCTCAGAAAAATCGTCCGATTTTTCCTCCTGGGTCGATTTTCCTGAGTCATTTCAGCACCAACCACTTGAATGTGAGCAATCATCAAGGGACTTCAAGGAGGCTTCCATGGCTTTGCAATCATCTCAACCTACATTGTATGGGTCGTCTCCAACCGAAAAAGGTCCTCCTCAACTTGATCTTAAACCCCTCCCCTCTCATTTGAAGTATGCTTTTCTTGGTGATAATTCAACATATCCGGTGATTGTTAATGCATGCTTGAGTGATGATGAACTTGCTAAGTTGTTGCATGAACTAAGATTGCATAGGAAAGCCATTGGCTATACTATTGATGATTTGGTTGGCATAAAACCTTCTTTGTGCATGCATAAGATATTGATGGAAGATAATCATAAACCCTCTATTGAACATCAAAGAAGACTAAATCCTATAATGAAAGAGGTAGTCAAAAAGGAGATCATTAAGTTGCTAGATGCGGGGATTATCTACCCTATCTCAGATAGTAAGTGGGTTAGTCCCGTTCATGTAGTACCTAAGAAGGGTGGAATGACCGTGGTGACCAATGAGAACAATGAACTAATCCCGACTAGGACAGTTACGGGGTGGAGGATGTGTATCGATTATAGGAAGCTTAACATGGCCTTTAGGAAAGATCACTTCCCTCTCCCTTTCATTGACCAAATGCTAGAGAGGTTAGCTCAACATTCTCATTTTTGCTATTTAGATGGCTATAGCGGATTCTTCCAAATCCCTATCCACCCCGATGACCAAGAGAAAACCACATTTACATGTCCATGGGGAACTTTTGCATATAGGAGAATGCCATTTGGGTTGTGTAATGCACCCGCCACCTTCCAAAGGTATATGATGGCTATCTTTTCGGAATACATTGAAAATATCATGGAAGTGTTCATGGATGATTTCTCTGTTTATGGTTCTTCCTTTGATAATTGCTTGGCTAACTTGTCATTAGTATTGCAAAGATGTGAGGAGACAAATCTTGTCTTGAATTGGGAAAAATGCCACTTCATGGTAAGTGAAGGTATTGTGTTGGGACACTTGGTGTCCAATCGTGGCATTGAGGTTGATAGGGCCAAAATTGAAACGATAGAGAAGTTGCCACCACCTACCTCGGTGAAGGGGGTAAGGAGTTTCTTAGGGCATGCCGGTTTTTACCGGAGGTTTATTCAAGACTTCTCTAAAATTTCTAAGCCTCTTACTAACCTACTAATGAAGGATGTTGATTTTGTCTTTTCCAATGATTGTCTTGAGGCTTTTTGTAGGTTGAAGAACGCCTTGATCTCCGCACCTATCATGCAACCTCCGGATTGGAGCCTACCATTCGAGATCATGTGTGATGCAAGCGATGTAGCCGTTGGGGCTGTTTTGGGGCAAAGGAAAGAGGGGCGCACTCATGCCATTTATTATGCTAGCAAAACGCTAGATGATGCCCAACTCAATTATGCCACAACCGAGAAAGAGTTGCTAGCGGTTGTGTATGCATTTGAGAAGTTCCGCTCATATCTTGTTGGAGCGAAGGTCATTGTTTATACGGATCATGCTGCGATCCGTTATCTACTTACCAAGAAGGATGCCAAACCTAGGTTGATTCGGTGGATTCTTCTTCTTCAAGAGTTTGATTTGGAGATCCGGGACAAGAAGGGATCCGAGAACTCCGTGGCGGATCACCTTAGTAGACTCCCACCGATAGAGCTTGAGAGAGATGATATCCCAATTGATGACTCATTCCGGGATGAGCAATTGCAAATGGTGGAGGAGTGCTTGTTCCAAGTGTCTAGAGGGAGTGAGCCATGGTTTGCCGACATTGTGAACTACTTAGTGTGTGAGGAAGTGCCTCCCGGTTTGACATATGCCCAAAGAAAGAAGTTCTTCAAAGATGTGAGGCACTACTATTGGAGTGAACCACTATTGTTCAAGAGAGGGCCGGATAGAATGTTTAGAAGATGCATACCGGAGGATGAGGTGGAGAGTGTGATCCGCCATTGTCATTCCTTGCCATGTGGGGGGCATGCTAGCGCACACAAGACATGTGCGAAAGTGTTACAATCGGGCTTCTTTTGGCCAAGTTTGTTCAAGGATGTGCAAAGCTCTGTAGTAGCTTGTGATGCTTGCCAAAGGACGGGCAACATCTCAAGGAGAAATGAGATGCCCTTGAACAACATACAAGAGGTAGAGATATTTGATGTGTGGGGTGTGGACTTCATGGGACCATTCCCTTCTTCATGTGGCAACCTCTACATCCTATTGGCGGTAGACTATGTTTCAAGATGGGTGGAGGCAATCGCCTCTCCTACAAATGATGCCAAGGTGGTAGTGCGGTTCTTCAACCGAGTGATCTTTCCTAGGTTTGGAACACCAAGGGTGATCATAAGCGATGGAGGGAAGCACTTCACCAATAGGAACTTTGGGGCACTTTTGGCTAAGTATGGGGTGACTCATAAGGTGGCAACACCTTACCATCCCCAAACTAGTGGCCAAGTGGAAATCTCCAACCGGGAGATCAAGGGGATTCTCGAGAAGACGGTCTCAAGGACAAGAAAGGATTGGGCTATGAAACTTGATGATGCTTTGTGGGCTTATAGGACCGCTTTCAAGACACCAATTGGCACTACTCCCTACAAGTTAGTCTATGGCAAGTCTTGCCACCTTCCGGTAGAGATGGAGCATAGAGCTTATTGGGCCATTAAGTGGCTAAATTTTGACCTCAAGGAGGCGGGAGAGAAGCGATTGCTAGACATGAATGCCCTTGAGGAGATCCGGTTGGATGCTTATGAGAATGCCCGGATCTACAGGGAGCGGACCAAGCGTTGGCATGACAAGCGCCTCATCCCAAAGGAGTTGAGTGAAGGCGACCTTGTCCTTCTCTTCAACTCGAGGCTGCGGCTCTTCCCCGGAAAGCTCAAATCAAGATGGACCGGACCATATGTGGTGAAGAAGATCTTTCCTCATGGAGCGGTAGAGATAGGAGGAGATCATTGTGGTGACTTCAAGGTGAATGGGCATCGTTTGAAGAAGTACATCCCGAAAGCCCCGGTGGAAGTGATTGCCCCGCTTCACCTTGATTGAAACGCTCCTGAATTTGGTCAAGCTAATGACCTTAAAGAAGCGCTTAATGGGAGGCAACCCATTGGTACATGTTTTTCCCTTTCTTTTTCTTGCTTTTGTTTGATCTTACTCTTGGTGTGCTTTGTTTTTCTTTTGTGTTTTTGAGTGCTAGATTTTGTTGATTGTCGTGTGTGACGAGAATTTTGAGGTCATGTGAAAACCTCATGGAACTGTTGAAGGTACAAGATCAAAGCACATGGACGAGGGGGAAATCACCCAGAAAAATCGGCCTGTTCTTCAGCAGATCGGCCGATTTTCCTGGGCAACAGGGACGATTTTTCCTCTGTGAAGGAAAGTGATGATCTCCAATCAAGCATGGGTGGAGCGGACGTGGAACTTGGACGGCTTGCGGAGCCAAGCGCGGGTTCCGACACCTAAATGAACATCAAGAGCTCTCTACCATCCTTGATCGATCATCCACCATCATCATCCAATGTGAACCGAAATACCAAAGCATCACCAATTTTACATTGTGAGGACTCCCTTTCATTTCTTTATTTAGTTTACACATTAGGGACAATGTGTTTCTAAGTATGGGGTGAGGTTTTCATGATCACTTGCATGATTAGCATCTAAGATAGTTTAATTTTGTCACATGTTTCATCATGTCTTGCATTGTACATACATATTTCGAAAAATCCAAAAAATTCAGAAAATTTAAAAAATTTTAGTGCTTCTAAGGCTTGGATATGACCCTAATGATGAATCTTGTCTTGTGGATTGGTCATGGATGGCCTTATGTGTTAAATTGATGAATGTATATGTGGACTTGAAGTACTAATCTTGAATCCCATGAATGATTTGTGATCATGATGTTTGCCTAGAATGGATTGAGTATTGAAGGTCGAAATTGCATGTTAGTTCTTGCACATCAATTAGGAGTGATTGAGGCAATTCATCTTTCTCTACTTCTCATCTTGATCATGATTGTTTGAGCACCTCAATGGATATAAATTGACCTCTTTTGACCCATCCGGGAATAGGAGCATGCTAGTGTGTTGATGTGGTGAAAAGCAAGTGTGGGGTGAAGATGTTGATGAAAGAATATCATGCATAAAATGCTGAATTTGTTGTGAAAGTGTAGACAAAAACATATGTTTGGGGACGTTGGCTTTGATGACAAGTAACTCGGTACACTTCACATAATCGGGTGTTGGTGCCTTGCCAAAGTCAAATAAACCAATAGTCCTAACGAGCTTTGGTATGTGTGCCCGGTGTGGATGCACCTCGAAAAAATAGAAAAAGCCCGAGGACGGCTAATCACCAAGGTTTCGGCTTTTGTACACCAATGCCATTGTCTCAAAAATAAGTCAAAGAAAAAGAAAAGAAAGAAAAGATAGAGAAAAATATACACTTGAGGGAAGTTGAATCGAGGACAAGATTGTGGAGTTAGTTCCATTCCCGGATTAGCACCACATAGCCTAGAAAAAAAAAATCTCCACCTCATCACAATGTTTCTTGGCCTTTTAGTTCATAAGACCTTATGACCTATTTGCATGTTTGTAAGGCTAAGCGATTTAGATTGGATATACTCATGATCATCTTGACTTCTTCATCTTTACATTTCATTGCATGCTATCAAGTTAAGTGCAATTGTCTTTCCATGCTTTCATTTATTTGATACATAATTGCTTGTCCATTGCCATGAAACATGACTATGAAGGTGATCCAATATTAGAAGCACAACTCCAAAAAGATTTTGCCATTTTTCTGCATACATAAATCATGTCATCTCCTAGTCTATAGTTGGGAATTTGCTCGGGGACGAGCAAACCTTAAGTATGGGGTATTTTTGATAACACGATTTATGACTTAGGTTTAGGTAATCATTTAGATAGATTTCTCACTCATTCATGCATGGTTTAGCACTAATTCGCGACGTTTGCATTCAATTCACGTAATTTGTCGAGATAGACGTCTACACGGACTTGTGCATTGCTTTGTAGGTATTTCGGGGGTCTTTTAGACATTAACCGATACATTCGAGGGCCAAGCCTCATGGTGATACACATCCAAAGCTTTGGAGGAGCATAATTGGAGCAACAAAGGACACAAAGACCCTTGTTGGTGCAAGCAATGGAGCAACTCATGGCTAGACGATCATAGCATGCTTCTGTTGAAGAAAATCGACCTACACCCAGGAAAATCGGCCGATTTTTCATACTGGGTCGATTTTTGGGCCTTTGACAGCTTAAGCCACGTGTCCCACGATCTCTTGATCCGGCCTTGCTCTTGGTGGAGAATATAAGTGGTCCTGCAAGCTGTTGCTGAGCATCTCTCCTCTCCTACATTCTCATTCACAGCTCATCCATTGGAGGCAAGATTGGGAGGAGAAGAAAACTCTCAAGGATTGAAGGAAGAAGAAGAACACCATTCTAGGAGTGATAGTGAGGTTTTGAGTGATTTTGAGTTATTTTTGTAGTCTTGGATTGAAGAACTATTGCAAGGATTGTTAGGAACGTTTTGGATCTTCATTTAAGAGTTTGTAAGTCTTGCTACAACTTAGATTCAGCTGAGATTTATTGATTTTACTTGCTTATCTTTCATTATTCATCTATGAGAACCATGTATGCTTGTTTGATGATTTTGGATCTTGATATGCATACTATTGGCTAGTTTATTGTGATTATGGAGTGATGGATTGATGGTTATGGCTTGGGTGATGATAGGATGGACTTATATGATAGTTTAGGATGATTTGTATGCACGAAACCCATTCCAGGAAGAAAAATCGGGCTGTTCATCAGACCAAATCGGCCGATTTACATAAGATCCACCCGATTTTCTTCTCTGTTGATCTTTAATTGATGAATCTGTATGTTAGGGTTTTAGGTTGTTGAAATCCTAGTGTTTATTAAGCCTAATTTAGCTTAGGATCACCTAATGCTATCAATCTAAGTAAGGGAAGAGATCTACCCGATGATTTCCGACCTTAGATACCTAAGATGATGAATACTAGGTAGTAGTGAGCCTCATAAGCCGCTATTGGATCGAGTGTGCTAGGATTATTGCTTGAGACTTCCCTATTCCGAGACTTACCCGGTAAGGAAAGGGTTACCCCTTAAGTAGCAACCGGTTTGTGTAGAATTCCCTACTTTAACCCCTTGAGACCTACCCGGTAATAGGAGTTTGATGCGGGACTAGTGAAGTGAGAGACCTACCCGGTAATTACTTCCATTAGTGAAACGCTCTTCCCCAACACCGCAACTTGTCCTTAGAATCCTTAGAACCTTGAGTCCAATGTCATAACCGGAAATCTCGACCTCTAGTATCCACTTTTCTCTTTTGATCATATACTTGTGTTTTGAGTTACTTGTTTGTTTGCTAGTTGAGTTTTAGATTGTTTCATTGTCTTGCTTGATTTGTGATCCTTGCTTGATCACCACAAAAACCAACCAAAAATATCGAGATTTTCGTTTCTTTGTTCCTTGACCTTTTATTAGATTAGATCCACACTATCTATGACCATTGTTTGACTCGATTTCACCTTAGTCTTTGTACGGGCGGAGATGTCGTACACCACTATGTTGGGATGAGCCCAGCAGAGTTGATGGAGTAGCTCCAGATGAGATACAGGATGACATCGCTCGGATTGCCCTAGTCCGAGAGCGGATGTTAGCAGCTCAGAGTCGTCAGAAGTCCTACGCCGACAAAAGGCGTCGACCTTTGGAGTTTAGAATGGGTGCTCAGGTGTGGCTGAGAGTGTCACCTACGAGAGGGGTCAGGCGTTTCGGCATTAAGGGGAAGCTGAGTCCCCGATATGTCGGACCTTTTGAGATCTTGGAGAGAGTTAGAGAGGTGGCCTACAGATTAGCACTACCGCAGAGATTAGAGAGTGTCCATGTGGTCTTTCATGTATCTTAGTTGAGAGAGTACATTCCGGATCCGAGACACGTCATCAGCCATGAGGATCTGACAGTTGAGCCTGACCATACATTTGTAGAGTATAGTAGCTGTCTTGGAGCGCAGTACCAGACGTCAGGCGTTTCGGCATTAAGGGGAAGCTGAGTCCCCGATATGTCGGACCTTTTGAGATCTTGGAGAGAGTTGGAGAGGTGGCCTACAGATTAGCACTACCGCCGAGACTAGAGAGTGTCCATCTGGTCTTTCATGTATCTTAGTTGAGAGAGTACATTCCGAAGGGAATGTGTGAGTAAGAGGAACATTCTAAGTTTCAGGACGAAACTTCTTTTAAGAGGGCACTGATGTAATAACCGAAAATTTTAAAGTTCCGGTAAACTGCAATTAACCAAATTCCGATGCGGCAATCGTAAATAAATAAAAAAAATAAAATAAAACGAGTTTAAATGTTATCATTTTATGTGACTTTAAGTCACATAAGATTTATGAAAACTTATAACCGGAATTAATTTACGCGCCTTAAAATAAAAATAATAATAAAGTAGATAATACGGAATTTAAATCCCGTATTATATAAATTCCCGCACATAAGTAACAAGTTCCAAATTTTCCGTTCTAAAGAGAAGGGCTGGATATAAGCCCACTTATCAGCCCATTAATTATTCCCTAATCTAATCCTAACCCTAATTTCCCTCTTAACCCTAATTCTATCTAATTACTTCTGTAACCACAACGCCGCTTCCTGCTCTTCGCTATTCTGGATCGATCGAACAACAAACTTCCGCTTCTCCCTCCTCTTGTAAACGAACGAACCGCAGCCCTACGGAACCGCCACCGAGCCGCCGCCGGGTCCTGCGCCACCTTCCGTCGACTCCGGTAAGTCTACCTCTTCCTTCTCCTCATTCTGTTCTTCTCCGCACTCCTTTGCTGTTCCGACTCTTACCTACCGCCTACCGCTGCAGTACCGAAGACGCCGCCGTCTTCTCTCGTTGTGGACCGCCGTGCGACCGCCCGAGCCAGCGCCTTCCGTCGACTCCGGTAAGTGCTACTCTCCTCCCTCGTTGTTACTTCCTCTTCCGCCTCCGTTGATCGGAACTCACCACAGCTTTCCGACTTCCGCAGCAGTAGCAAATCGACCACCAGGGAGGGGGCCGCCGGAACGCCAATCCATCGCCGCCGGAACCCAGCCCATTGACGCCGGACTGCAGCCGGTAAGATCATCCTTCGGTTCTTCCTCTCCTCCTGTTCCTGCGTATATGAGAATGGGAATGAACGTGTATCGGCTGTGATGTAGAAATGTATAGACTGTGATGTAGATATGTGAATGTTAGTACAATGTGATACGTAAATATATATACATAGTGGAATAATATGAATGCTAGTACAATGTGATACGTAAATATATATATATACATAGTGGAATAATACGAATGCAGTATAATGTATACAAGTATATGATAAGAAGTAGAAGCGGAAAGTTATAAAAGTAAGTATCAGTTAGTATAGTGTATATAGGAGTTGTGTATGCCGAGTGTATAAAATATACGTATATATATATATTATATGAAATAAAAGTATACATATGAGTGCGAGTTAGTGAAAATAATAAGTATGTGGCTATATATATATCTGTATAAATACCTAGGAGTGACGGATTTATAGAATTGGAAGGAAGTTAGTATGCACATAAGTATGTATATATATAGATATATATAAGATTAGATAATACCGAGAATGAAGGAATGTGGTTCTAGATGACGAGTGGATGAGATTAATATTATGACTTTAGTAAACCGTTCTGGAGTAGTCAGATATTTGAAAAGCGTTCAAAAAGAAATATTAGAAGTCAAGAAGTGACTCAGAGAATTATCGGCACTAAGGGTAAAACGGTCTTTCACCGTATGAGAATCTTTTTCCGTAATTCCTTCGCATGAGGTTGGACATCGAGATGTGATTTTGATACACATGCCTTAATTGACAGACGCTTGAGTTACCACGAGTGCGGACTATTTGAAGAGTGTTAGAGTGTTTTGAATCAGGTAAGTCCTTGCGACTTACTTAGCCAGTTTCTGGATATTAGTTGAGTGATAGTGGTTGTGTGTGCTTTTTGCGTGTTTTATAATAATAACTTTCTAGGACGACTGTTATTATTACGTTTAAGGCCCAAGTGTATGTATAACGGGCCGTGACATCACTGCCCAGCTCTGACAGGAGACTAGGAGGTTCTCTATACCCAGACCAGGCAGGTACAAGGTGAGATGCATCGGATCCATTCCTGATGGTTACACGGGGGCGGAGGCGAGGTTTGGGAATCCCTCGTGTCACAACATAAGTATCATTAGCATGAAAGAGTAACTTAATTCAAGATAATAAAACAGACTTGTTTGAAAGCATGATGAGTGTTTATATTTTTCTGAGTGTGTTTGTGCTGCTATTATTCTGCTAATATGTAGATAACTAGCTAACGGTTCTTCTTGTTGTTGTTTTAGATTTACCGTAGGTTAGATCAGCAGCTGAGTGATCCGAAAGTAGTGGTCAGCCGGGTCTCCGTACTCCTTAGAGTGGGGGTTGGGGGTTGTTTTTGTCTTTCCTTTCTTTTGGTTAAGACAGTTGTTCGTTTCCTTTGTTTAAGTACTTTAGGCTGCTAGACAGTGTTACATTCATTACCCTAAAAATATTATTTTTATGAATTTCGGTTTTCTCTATTTGTGTCTTGTTGCAAGATCCTAGTAATGTTGTTGTCAAACTGAGGTCGGGACCCATTGTGAGGTCCTAACCAGTAATGTCCCGAGTTTTGAGAATTCGGAGTGTTACAATGGGATTTCAAAGATAGTGTTGTTGGAGATATACTTCAAGGGACTGGACAGAAATACCCAGTTCAACCTTCAACTACTATCCGTTGGCACGTTCATGGACATGCCGATTGACGAAGCTTGGGAGTTTATAGAGAAGCAAGCTTTGCACATGGAGAAATACACCCACCAAGGAGCTGAAGGTGGAGTTAAAAGAGTTAACTTCCAAGAAGCTCCATCAAACAACGATCAACTCACCTCTTTGAAGAATGATGTGAAGCAACTGAAAGACCTTTTCGTTGCTCAAACCCAAAAGGAAGAGGGAGGATATCAAGGGTCAAGGAACAACAATCAAGGTTCCCGAAACAACAACTACAATAACAATAGAGGATCCAACAACAACAATTGGAGATCCAACAATCAAAAATTGGGTAACTCTTACTCTAACTCAAATTCAAACAATTCTTCTAATCCTTTCCTCTCTTCTTCTTCTTCTTCTTCTACTCCGCTGAAGAGTCAGGAACAAGGATCAAGTTCGTCCCAACCAGAAAAGAAAGATGCAGTGTTGGAGGCCATCTTGATCAAACTAATCTCGATGGAGACGTCCATGACTTCATTTTCGAAGGCACAAAAAGCCTTAGAACAACAATTCTTTAACAAGGCGAATGAAGCGCCAAGAGATCCAGGGAAGCTCCCAGCAAGGACAGAGAGCAATCCCAAGGGAAAAATCATGGCAATAACGACGAGAAATAGACTGAAAACTGCAGATCCAGTGCCTCGGTCGATGCTAGTACAGACGAAGAACACCTTGATCCAGGTACAGTCGAAGAACACTTCGGCCGAGGTACCAACCGAGGTGGAGTCTCAGAAAGCGGGGGAGAAATCTGAAGTTTATGTTCCACCTCCTGCATATAAACCACCACTTCCATTCCCCCAGTCAAGGGCTAGAGCACATCTAGACAAGCACTTTGGTAAGTTCCTTGACTTGATGAATAAACTACATATTAACATCCCTTTCCTTGATGTTATTCTAGGGATGCCCGCCTATGGGAAGTTCTTGAAAGAAATTCTATCAAGGAAGAGGAAGTTGGAAGACTTTGGTGAAGTTAGGATGACGTCTAAATCCTCGGAACTTATTCAAATCATGAAGGAGAAGATGCCACCCAAACTAAGGGATCTCGGCTCTTTTTGCATTCCCATTCAAGTTGGGGATGTTACTTGTGAAGCCTTGTGTGATCTAGGGGCCAGCGTGAGCATCATCCCGCTGGAGCTATGCGTGAAGATCGGCCTTGGAGAGCCCAAGCCGGTGAAGATAAGGCTATACATGGCAGATTGCTCCATTACCCATCCCGTGGGTATTTTGGAAGACATTCCGGTTAAGTTAGGTAACTTCTATTTACGTATAGACTTTGTAGTGCTTGACATTCCCGTAGATTATCCCGTTCCTATCATTCTCGGGAGACCATTTCTGGTTACTTTGGGTTGCAATGTGGATTGTAAGAACGCCAAGTTTAAGTTCAACATTAGCGGAGATGAAGTGGATTTTGCGTTGCTTGCTGCAATGAAGGGAGAGCAGCTGGAAGATGATATCTTCAACATCTATGATGAAGAAGAATCAAGAGAATTGGTGAGCTCTATCCTTATTAACGATCCACTTGAAAAAGTTATTAGCTTTAGCTTAATGGAGGAAGGTATAGATGCTTCTTGTGATGTAGATATACGGAGCCTAAAGTCATTGGAAGAGGATCCAGGAGCTAAATTTGAAGGACTAATCTAGGAGAAGAAGATCTCCAGTTTCGGTCCCAGTTACAGTACCTCGACCGAGGCACCTTCTCGACCAAGCGAGGTGTTCTTAACTGAAGAACATCTCGGTCACCCACTCTGGACCTCGACCGAGGTCGAAAGCGAGATGATGTCCACTGAGAATAACAAACTTCTTACTCCCTTTTCTGAAATTCATCCTCAATTGGTGGAACACTTTCTCCACCAAACTTCTGATAATAAAGGGCCTTGGTATGCTGACATTGTTAATTATCTTGTTTGTCAGGAAATACCACCTTGATTGACGTACGCTCAAAGGAAGAAATTCTTTAAGGATGTATGCCATTACTATTGGGATGAACCTCTACTATTTAAGAGAGGTCCGGATGGGATGCTTCGAAGATGCATTCCGGAAGATGAAGTTACTAGTGTCATACGGCATTGTCACTCACTTCCTTGTGGAGGGCATGCTAGCACTCACAAAATGTGCGCCAAGGTATTACGTTCCAGTTACTTTTGGCCTACATTATTTAAGGATGTGCAAACGTTTGTTGTCTCTTGTGATGCATGCCAAAGAACAGGGAACTTATCTAGGAGGAATGAGATGCCACTCAATAACATACAGGAGGTTGAGATCTTTGATGTATGGGGAGTAGATTTCATGGGACCTTTCCCATCATCCGGAGGAAACCTCTACATTCTCCTAGCTGTCGACTACGTCTCTAGATGGGTTGAAGCCATTGCCTCTCCCACTAATGACGCCATGGTGGTTGCGAAGTTCTTTAATAGGACTATCTTTCCACGTTTTGGAACTCCACGCATCATCATCAGCGATGGAGGGACACATTTCATCAACCGGAAGTTTAAGGCACTTCTATCGAAGTATGGGGTAACCCACAAGGTAGCAACCCCTTATCATCCTCAAACTAGTGGACAGGTCGAGATCTCAAATACAGAAATTAAAGCAATCTTGGAGAAGACCGTCTCTAGGACGAGGAAGGATTGGTCCATGAAGTTGGACGACGCTCTTTGGGCCTATAGGACCGTATTCAAGACTCCCATTGGTACCACCCCTTATAATTTGGTATATGGGAAGTCTTGTCATTTGCCCGTTGAGTTGGAACACAAAGCATATTGGGCGATCAAATGGTTGAACTTCGACATCAAAGACGCCGGTGAGAAGCGGCTATTGGACATCAACAAGCTGGAGGAGCTGCGTTTGAACGCTTATGAGAATGCCAAGATCTACAAAGAAAGGACGAAGAAATGGCATGACAAGCGTATCGTTCCTAAGGAGTTCAAAGAAGGAGAATTAGTTCTACTCTTCAACTCCCGCCTTCGCCTCTTTCCAAGTAAGTTGAAATCTAGATGGACTGGACCTTATGTTGTGAAACATGTTTTCCCTTATGGTACAGTTGAGATTTGAGGAGAAACAAGTGGAAGCTTTAAAGTCAATGGTCATAGACTTAAGAAGTACCAACCGGAAGTTCAGGTTGAAGAGATTGCACTACTATACCTTGTTTAGGGACACCGTACGGTCCAGCTAGCGACCTTAAATCAAGCGCTTCTTGGGAGGCAACCTAAGGTATTGTTTTCTTTTCCCTTTTCTAGTCTAGCTTTAGATAGTTTGCTTTGCTTTGCTTTGTTTTTGGCGTCCTAGACAAAAACCAGGTACTCTTTAAGGAAGGAATACAACCCAAGAGCAACACTGGAAGGTCAGAAGTTCGAGAATTTGAGAAGACGGAGTTTGACCGAGGCACATCTCGGTCGCTGTCACAGCACCTCGACCGAGATGATTTTTGAGCAACCGAGGCGACTAGGGTTTACTGAAGATTCACCTCGGTCCGTATCACCTCGGTCCAGTCGGGACCATCTCGACCGAGGTGACAACAGTTTCAAAAAAGGGTATAAAAGGGGGAATTGATTTCTCTCTCTTCCCTCTCTCATCTTCTCGACCGCGGCGCACAGATTCATCTCGTTCCCCATTTCTCGATTGTTTTCGACGATTCTTGCTTCCAAACTGCAAGGAAAGAGTAGAGGAACAGTTTGCAAGCGACAATCTGCAACAAAAACGCTCCGAATCGACCAAATCTGGGGCAAATCGAAAAAAACCCTAACCCCCTATTCTTCCACTGTTTCGATCAATTTGGGCTTTGGTTGCCCTTGCATTGTGTTGAAAAAGGCTTAAGTACCCCATAAGAACAATTGGTAGTGATATTGGGCGAAAATAACTGGATTTCTGAGAGTAAAGATCGAACAACACATCGCCTCGGTCCAGTCGACCTGCATCTCGACCGAGGTGTTCTTGAGATCTAACAACCAACCGAGGTGGTCTGACAGAGAGAAAAAGGAGTTCAGATCGCCAGCTTGTTCTGAGAGACAGACCTTCACCTTCTTCTTCTTCTTCCCGACGTTCCGTACCGGTGATCCATGAGCGTCACCAGGTGGATTATGACCGCATTTCTACGCGCCCAGTGATTGCGCCGCGGTTCCTAGATGTTGTTGCCTTTGACTACCTCTATGTGGATGATGACTTGAGGCGGATGATTTCTATTGTAGGGCTGGAGCAGTTTACTGAGATTAGAGGTCCAGCCTACCTCGATCCCACCTTGGAGTTTGTGAGCTCCGTGACTTACTTGCCTATAGAGCATGCCATCAAGTACCGGTTGCTGAACCAAAACTACTTAGTTCCGATGGATCATTGGAGAGAGATCTTCGGCTTCCTGACCCCCACAATTTCTGATTTTCCTTCTCGAGCCGTGGCTCGACAGTTGTTCGCTCCAAACGGTGTGTGCAAGCTTTAAATTTATAACCCTAGACGTAAGCTTAAAACAAGGATGCGAACCCGCAGTGTACGGGTCAATCGTAGTAGAAAGCAAGGAATTCCAGGGGTCGATCACAGGGACTTAGTGAAACAAAGTCCAATTACGGTATGCTTAAGCAATCACTAACCACAAAGCAATTAAAACAATCAAAGATGATAAAAGTCAATAAAGGAAATATGCAATTCTAAGGATTAAAGCATCTAGTTGTGGTTCCAACTCAAGATCTAAAGATAAGTGGACAAAGCTGAGGTTTTTGCATAGGGAAAGTGTTTCTAAAGTGGAATAGATCACCGGGTAAGTCTCACTACTCACTAATCCAAAACCGTAACTCCTATTACCGGGTAAGTCTCAAGGAATTAAGATAAAGAACTATAATTTCAAACTAACACACCATCTAAGGGAATAGAATCAACCTTTACCGGGTAAGTCTCAGGCTAACTCACAAAGATGGGATGAAAGCACACTCAAACCCCAATAAAGGATAAACCTTTATTACCTACACTTATGATCTTAGGTATACAAACTAAGGAATTACCGGGTAAGTCTCATCCTAAGCTTGCATTGAACCAGGAAAGGTGTAATAAGAATAGGATTTGGCAAACTCTAACACTTAACTCTCAATTTCGGATCAGATAAGTCACCTCGGTCAGAAGAATTCCACCCCGGCCGAGATGTTCATCGACTGAGTGAGATGCTTAGGGTTAAGGTTAAAGACTCGAACTTTCAGGGTCCTACTGTGATTAAGATTATTCTATCATTGTCTTTCCCACAACCTTCAGCCAATCACCCTAGAATCACACAAGGAAATTAGCCACTCATCATCATGAAAGCAATAATCAAATATATGGGAAGAAGGTGAATATTTGAACAAGAAGAATTTAATGAAAAGACTTCAATAACTGAATCAAATATCACAACAAAAGCGTTCCTTGGATAGAAATCCAACAAGACAAACAACAAGGAAGGGAATCTAAGATGATCTTACAAAAACCCTTCGAAAGCTATAAAAGCTATAATCTTCCTTCTTCAACCTTCAAAAAGGTTCTTCAAATCTCCCAACTGGAGTATGGCTGCAGCGGTGTATAAACCCTGATCGGTGGTATAGCATGATGATAGCGGATGTAATGCGAGGGTATAGCACGATGTGGATTCGTGGAAAATCCAACCCTTTTTATAGGAAAATTACTCTCCAAAGATAAGATATCTTAAAAAGATCTCTTCCCATAAAAATAGGTAAAATATATGATCTAGTATATCTTTTTCCTTCTAAGAGCCAAGCCCAAATATATAAGATCTCTTTCCAAAGATAAAAGATCTCAGCCAAGAATAAAATATTCTCGCCGCGTCCCAAGTGTTCGCCTCGGTCGAGTCGACTCCTCTAGATCACCTCGGTCTAGGTATTCACCTCGGTCTAGGTGACACTGTAGCTGACCTAGGTGAATTTCAGCTGCGTGTAAATCTCTTAAATCTGGTCCAAAGTGAATCTCTAATCCATGGCTATGCTTCTTGGATGTTTCCTTATGTTCCTAAATGTAGCTCCAATGACTCCATAGCTCCTTTTGCTCCTTTTTGATGCAAAACATGCCATTTTACCTACGATTACAACAAAACTAGGTGTAGACCTCGATTCTCGCAAAGGTAGATGAAATGGTAATATAATCACATATTATACATACAAACATGCAGATTATTGAAGATAAAACGTCCAAACAAACCCCAAAATATAGACTATAATTCATGCTATCAACAGTTCTGGGGCCAAATAGCTCACGTAGTTGAGCATGCTGATAGGTGGAGACCTGGAGACTCCAGGGAGCGCATCATCTTCCACCTCGCCTTCAGATTAGCCCACCGGATCTTTAGCGAGACAATTCTGGCGCGTACTGAGACGCCCTAGAAGATTAGACAGGGTGAGCTTCTGAGTCTATATTGTATGGTTACCGGAGGAGTTCCTGACTTTGGAGTGATGCTGACTGAGGATCTCCATAGGATCAAGGCAAAGGCAAAGGGAGACATTTGTTGTGGCGGTCTAGTGACTCACATCGCGAGTTACATGGACCTCGATCTGAGCGCATGTATTATGGTGGCGGCTGCTAAGCCGCTTGGTCTGCAGGAGATGATCACGAGGAGGATTCTGGTTCCTCGTGGACTTACTACGCCATATGTGGCGATGCCTTGGGAGCAGACCACGCCTCAGGGTATTAGGTGGTCGTCTCAGTTTTCAGTTTATGACCCTCAGTACTGGTCCACTGCATGGATCTCGTACATTGAGGATGCTAGAGATGCGGCAACCCCGGTATAGGAGGATGAGGAGGCTGAGGAGGAGGCTGATGAGGAGGATGATGGTGGAGTTGCTATGGAGACAGGGACATATATACAGTTGCTCCCAGTATACCAGTCGTCAATCTAGATGACGAGGAGACGGAGGATGAGCCAGCTGCAGCATCAGCATGTCCTGCCAGGCGTAGAGTTCGCAGGCAGAGGGATTCCGTCGCTCACCGCCGGATTGATGATCTGACAGATCAGATGATCGACTCCTACGCTGCTCTTACAGTTGATATCGGTGAGTGCCTTGATGACCATCACCGAGAGATGGATAGCCGGACTCATCAGATACTGGAGAGTCAGCACCACCAGCGCCGGATGATGGAGATCCAGTTTCAGCATATGATGGGATATCCATTCGACCCATCCCAGCATCCATACGTACCATATCCACCACCACCGCCAGCATATCAGGACTAGAGCTTGCAGGGATTTCTTTTCTTTATTTATTATGCAGCTCAGCTTTGTCCGGTGAGTTTTTCTGTTCTTATGACTTATTTGACCCATTGGGACAATGTGTCCCAAGTGTGGGGCATTCAGATATGTATTATTGACTTATATGGATGATTGTATGACTTTTGATGGATATTTATGATTTTATCCTGTTCTATATGCTTATCTGAGACTACATGCGTGCATACAGGTTATTTGATTGAGAAAAACGTCAAAAACTGGTTTAAGAAAAAAAATTTTGACCTCGACCGAAGTGATTCTGGCCGAACGAGGTGATTCACCTCGGATGACTTAGAACATCTCGACCGAGGTGATTTAACTGAAACAGTTTTCGAAACAATTTTTGTGCTTCCTATCTGGATATGACCTCAGTGAAGATTCTGTTTGCAGACTGGTTTTGAAATCTTTATATGTTTGGAAGGTTTTATGATATGTTTAAGTTGTTAAATGCTTTGTTTGAAATTTTGACATGTTTAATACTTTGTTTTTATCCAAATTATGTTGAATTTGAAGGTTGACACCACATGATGAGTTCTATCACTTTCTTCCTGGGATGATTAAGGCAATTCATTTTATTCTCTTCTTCTTCTTGATCATGCTTTAGCCCCTCATATACATATTTGCCTCCCTTTACCTATCCGGGAATTTGAAAGCAAGCAAAAGTGAAAAGCAAGTGAAAGAAAAGTTGAGATGTTGGCTGGAAGTTAGAAAGAAACAAATAGGTTTGGGGAAGTCAATCATGATGATGAGTAACTCGGCACCATTCATATAGCCAGGTGTTTGTGTCTTGCCAAAGTCGGATTGAGCGATATTCCTAACGGGTCATGGTATGTGCATCAAGGGTTTGAGGCATCTCGAAAAATTGATGATTGCTGATTTCCTAGGCTTCGGCTATTGTGCACCTCTGTCCATGCATCCCAAAAAGTAAAGTAAAAAAGGTAAATAAGCAAAGCTTATTGTGGAAGATGTTGAAGTTCAAAGCAAAGTGAAGTGAAGATCCTTTTTCCGGACTCTAGCACCACTTACCCTAAATACATCCCACCCTCACACGTTTCTTTGACCTTTCATTTGGAAAGCCCTTGAGATCTCGAGCATGTTGATTGACTTGGTGGTTTGATAGCATGAATTATAGTCTATATTTTGGGGTTTGTTTTGACGTTTTATCTTTCATAATCTGCATGTTTGTATGTGCATTATGTGATTTTACTACCATTTCATCTACCTTTGCGAGAATCGAGGTCTACACCTAGTTTCGTTGTAATTGCAGGTAATATGGTACGTTTTGCATCAAAAAGGAGCAAAAGGAGTCATTAGTCATTTGGAGCTACATCCAGGGAGCATAGCCATGGATTAAAGATTTACTTTGGACCAGTTTTGAGAGATTTCATATTCAGTTGTGACTCACCTCGGTTGGCCACAGATTCACCTCGACCGAGGTGATCCAGAGACGCCGACTCGACCGAGGCGAACACCTAGGACGCGGCGAGAATATTTTATTCTTGGCTGAGATCTTTTAAACTTGGAAAGTGATCTTATATTTTTGGGCTTGGCTCCTGGAAGGAAGGAGATATGCAGAATCATATATTTTACCTATATTTATGGGAGAATATCTTTCTAAGATTTATTATCTTTGGAGGGTTATTTTCCTATAAAAAGGGTTGGATTTTCCACAAATCCGATCATGCTTAGATCCCGCAAAGAATCACGCAGCAGCAGCATACTCCAATTTGGGAGAGAGTTGAAGAACCTTTTTGAAGGTTGAAGGAAGATTGAAGTCCATAGCTTTTATAGCTTTATTGAAGGGTTTTGTAAGATTGTCTTCAATTCCCTCAATTGTTGTCTTGTCTTGTTGGATTGTTATCCAAGGAACGCTTTGTTGTGATATTTGATTCAGTTATTGAAGTCTTTCATTAAATTCTTCTTTGTTCAAATATTCACCTTCTTCCCATAAATTTAATACTTTCATTATGATGATGAGTGGCTAATTTCCTTGTGTGATTCTAGGGTGATTGGCTGAAGGTTGTGGGAAAAACAATGATAGAATAATCTTAGATTCCAGTAGGATCCTGAAAGCTCGAGTCTTTAACCTTAACCCTAAGCATCTCGTTTGGTTGATGAACACCTCGGCCGGGGTGAAATTCTTCTGTCCGAGGTGACTTATCTGATCCATAACTGAGAGTTAAGTGTTAGAGTTTGCCAAATCCTATTCTTATTACACCTTTCCTGGTTCAAAGCAAGCTTAGGATGAGACTTACCCGGTAATTCCTTAGTTTGTGTACCAACGATCATAAGTGTAGGTAATAAAGGTTTATCCTTTATTGGGGTTTGAGTGTGCTTCCATCCCATCTTTGTGAGTTAGCCTGAGACTTACCCGGTAAAGGTTGATTTTATTCCCTTAGATGGTATGTTAGTTTGAGGTTATAGTTCTTTATCTTGATTCCTTGAGACTTACCCGGTAATAGGAGTTACGGTTTAGGATTAGTGTGTAGTGAGACTTACCCGGTGATCTACTCCACTTTAGAAACACCTTCCCCACGCAAAAATCTCAGCTTTGTCCGCTTATCTATAGATCTTGAGTTGGAACCACAACTAGATGCTTTAATCCCTAGAATTGCATGTTTGCTTTATTGACTTCTTATTCATCTTTGATTGTGTTAATTGCTCTTGTGGTTAGAATTGATATAGCACACCGTATTGACTCTGTTTCACCGAGTCCCTGTGATCGACCCCTGGAATTTTCTTGCTTTTACTACGATTGACCCGTACACTGCGGGTTCGCATCCTTGTTTAAGCTTAAGTCTAGGGTTATAAATTTAAAGCTTGCACACACCGTTTGGAGCGAACAAGTTTTTGGCGCCGTTGCCGGGGACTTGGTCTAGACCGAGCCGGTACGGTTTGCTCTTGGGGCATTTGCCCCGTTTTGTCTAACCACTCTACTTGAGTGACTTTCGCAGGTTCTTTCTTAGGTATATGCGAAGAACCCGCGCTGGGAAGGAAATCGTTCCTTACGATCCCGAACCAGAAAAGACATACAAGAGACGCTTAAGAGAAGCGAAGATGGCCCAACAAGACGATCGCGATCTTGCGGCCCAATTGAGAGAGACGCAGGAGCTGCTGCGCCTCAGCAAGGAAGAACTCATGCAAGAGAAAGAGGAGAATCGAACCAGGACTGCAGCAATCGAAGCTGAGATTTCGGTCATCCGGAACCAGATTTTACTTCGACCGAGGGAGGCTCCTCCTGTTGATCCTCGACCGATGCAGGATCCAGTAGTTGATCCTCGACCGAGGCAGATTCCAGTACCCAACGCCCTGGCCGAGGTACTTCCACCTCGGATACCAGTCCGAGATGTTCTTCTTGCAGGAATTCCACAAACCCTAGGTCAAAGGATGGACCCTAATCAACAACTGAGGCGTCCAGGAGTGAACCTAGGAGATCCAGCAGATAATGACTACGAACTTCGACCGCAAGTTCTAGCCATGATTCGCCAATGCCAATTCGGAGGGCTAGAGAAAGAGTCGCCGCATCAACATCTTCAAAACTACGAGATCTTGATGGAAACCTTGCGACCTCCCAGAATTGAGAATAACAACTACAAGCTAAGACCTTTTTACTTTTCTTTAAAAGATAGAGCTCTTACTTGGTATCAATCTCTTCCTCCAGGAAAAATCAGCACATGGGAGGAGATGACCACGGAATTCTTAACCAAATTCTTTCCCCCCTCAAAGACCTCTGAAATGAGAGGGAAGATCAATGCTTTCATCATGAAGGACAAGGAGAGCTTGTCCAAGTCTTGGGAGCGGTTCAAGGATATCCTTTTGGATTGCCCACATCATGGGATTCCAAAGATCGAGTTGTTGGAAATCTACTTCAAAGGGCTGGACGGAAGCACCCAGTTCAATCTCCAACTACTCTCCGCCGGTACCTTCATGGACATGGCGATTGATGAGGCTTGGGACTTCATTGAGAAGCAAGCCTTGCACATGGAGAAATATACCCACCAAGGAGCTGAAGGTGGAGTTAAAAGAGTCAACTTTCAAGAGACTCAATCCAACAACAATCAACTAACGTCATTGAAGAACGACGTGAAGGAATTAAAGGAGCTCTTGATGGCTCAAACTAAGAAGGAAGAGCAAGGGCAAAGGAACAACAACAATAACGGGTACCGTAACAACAACAACAACGGTTCCCGAAACAACAACTACAACAACAACAATAGAGGATCCAATAGCAATAACTGGAGGGCGAATAACCAAAGTCACGGTAACAATCATTCAAACTCCAATTCTAATGATTCCTCTAACCCTTTCCTCTCTCCCCCTTCTTCTTCTTCTTCTACTCCATTGAAAAGCCAAGGGCAAGGATCAAGTTCGTCTCAGCCAGAAAAGAAAGACGCAGTTCTGGAGGCAATCTTGATCAAGCTTAACGCTATGGAGAATTCTATGACTTCATTTTCGAGGGCCCAAAAGTCCTTCGAACAACAACTTGCTAATAGGGCGAATGAAGCGCCAAGAGATCCAGGGAAGCTTCCAGCAAAGACGGAAGCTAACCCTAAGGGCCAGTGCATGGCCATAACGACGAGGAGTGGACTCAAAACTGCAGATCCAGTACCTCGCTCGACGCAGACCACCTCGGTCCAGATCCAGTCGAAGAACACCTCGACCGAGATGCCAACCGAGGCGGAGCAACAGAAAGTAGGAGGAACGACAGAAACTTATGTTCCACCCCCTGCATATAAGCCACCACTTCCATTCCCTCAGTCCAGAGCCAGAGCACATCTAGACAAGCACTTTGGTAAGTTTCTTGGCTTGATGAATAAGCTACATATTAATATTCCTTTCCTTGATGCTATTTTAGGTATGCCCGCCTATGGGAAGTTCTTAAAAGAGATCTTATCAAGGAAGAGGAAGCTGGAGGATGTTGGTGAAGTTAGGATGACATCTAAATCTTCGGAGCTTATCAAGATCATGAAGGAAAAGATGCCGCCTAAGTTGAGAGATCCCGGCTCATTTTTCATTCCCATTCAAGTTGGGGATGTCACTTGTGAAGCCCTTTGTGATCTAGGAGCCAGCGTGAGCATCATCCCGCTGGAGTTGTGCACTAAGATCGGTCTTGGAGAGCCCAAACCGGTCAAGATTCGACTTTACATGGCGGATCGCTCCATTACCCATCCCGTGGGCATCTTGGAAGACGTTCCGGTCAAGTTAGGTAACTTCTATCTACCCATAGATTTTGTCGTACTTGACATTCCCGCAGATTATCCTGTTCCTATTATTCTCGGGAGGCCATTTCTAGCAACTTCGGGTTGCAACGTGGATTGCAAGAACGCCAAGTTGAAACTCAACGTTGGTGGCGATGAGGTGGAGTTTGCACTACTTGCAGCCATGAAGGGGGAGCAACTAACTGATGATATCTTTAACATCTACGATGAAGAAGAATCAAGAGAATTAGTGAGCTCTATCCTTATTAACGATCCACTCGAAAGAGTTATAAGTTTCAGTTTAATGGAGGAAGGTATAGATGCTTCTTGTGATGCAGATATACGGAGCTTAAAAGCACTGGAAGAAGATCCGGGAGCTAAAACTGAGAAGCTGATCCAGGAGACGAAGATCTCCGGCCTCGGACCCAGTAGCAGTACCTCGACCGAGGCACTTTCTGGACAGAGCGAGGCGACTGAAGAACACATCGGTCAACGCCTATGCGCCTCGACCGAGGTCGACGGCGAGACGATGTCAACTGAGATTGCTGAGAACAACAATTTTCTTACTCCCTTCTCTGACATTCATCCACTGTTGGTGGAACATTCCATCCACCAACTTTCTGATAATAAAGGTCCCTGGTACGCTGATATTGTGAATTATCTTGTTTGCCAGGAGATACCGCCCGGATTGACGTACTCTCAAAAGAAAAGATTCTTCAAGGAAGTACGACATTACTACTGGGACGAGCCGCTGCTATTCAAGCGCGGACCGGATGGGATGCTTCGAAGGTGCATTCCGGAGGATGAAGTTAATAGCGTCATAAGGCATTGTCATTCACTTCCTTGTGGGGGGCATGCTAGCACCGATAAAACATGCGCTAAGGTATTGCGTTCCGGTTTCTTTTGGCCTACATTATTTAAGGATGTGCAATCTTTTGTTGTCTCTTGTGATGCATGCCAAAGAACAGGGAACTTATCAAAGAGGAACGAGATGCCGCTTAATAACATCCAAGAAGTGGAAATCTTTGATGTATGGGGGATTGACTTCATGGGACCTTTCCCATCATCCGGAGGAAACCTCTACATTCTCCTTGCAGTTGATTACGTCTCTAGATGGGTTGAAGCCATCGCTTCTCCCACTAACGACGCCAAGGTGGTTGTGAAGTTCTTGAATAGAACTATCTTTCCACGATTTGGAACTCCACGCATCATTATTAGCGATGGAGGAACGCATTTCATCAACCGGAAGTTTAAAGCACTTCTATCGAAGTATGGGGTAACCCACAAGGTATCAACTGCCTATCACCCTCAAACTAATGGACAAGTCGAGATCTCGAATAGAGAAATCAAGGCAATTTTGGAGAAGACCGTCTCTAGAACGAGGAAGGATTGGTCCATGAAGTTGGACGATGCTCTTTGGGCGTACAGGACCGCATTCAAGACTCCCATAGGTACCACTCCTTATAATTTGGTATATGGGAAGTCTTGCCATTTGCCCGTTGAATTGGAGCACAAGGCGTATTGGGCTATCAAATGGCTGAACTTTGACATCAAGGAGGCTGGTGAGAAGCGACTATTGGAACTTAACGAGCTGGAAGAGCTGCGGTTGAACGCCTATGAGAATGCCAAAATCTACAAGGAAAGGACGAAGAGATGGCATGACAAGCGTATCATTCCAAAGGAGCTTAACGAAGGAGACTTAGTTTTACTCTTCAACTCCCGCCTCCGTCTTTTTCCAGGTAAGTTGAAATCTAGATGGACCGGACCTTACGTTGTGAAACATGTTTTCCCTCATGGTGCAGTTGAGATATGGGGAGAAACTAGCGGAAGCTTCAAGGTCAACGGTCATAGACTTAAGAAGTACCAACCGGAAACGCCGGTTGAGGAGGTTGCACCGATATACCTCCTTTGAGACGCATCATGGTCCAGCTAGCGACCTTAAATCAAGCGCTTCTTGGGAGGCAACCCAAGGTATTGCTTTCTTTTCCCGTTTTCTAGTCTAGATTAGATAGTTCTTGTTTTTGCTTTGCTTTGCTTTGTTTTTGGCGTTCTGGACAGACAACAGGGAATATCTAAGGAGGAGCACAACTGGAAGGACAGAAGTTCGAGATTCTGAGAAGACAGGAGGACCTCGGTCACTGTCAGAGCACCTCGACCGAGTTGATTCTTGAGCAACCGAGGCGACTAGGGTTTCTGCAGAACCGCCTCGGTCCGTACCACCTCGGTCCAGTCGAGACCATCTCGACCGAGGTGACAGCAGATCCAGGAACGGTATAAAAGGGGAAAACCATTATTTTTCACTTTTTTTACCCACCTCGACCGCGGCGACAGTCCACTTCGCTCTCTCTCTAATCTCGCTCGTTTTCGAAGATTTCTGCTTCTAAACTGTGATTGAAGGGTCGAGGAACCGATTGCAACAACAGATCTGCAAGAAAATCGAACGAATCGACCGAAACGAGGTAAAACAAGTCGAAACCCTAACTCGTTCATTCGCTTCAATTTGGGCTTTGGTTGCCCTTGAATCTGTTGAGGAAAATCTTAAGTACCCCTTAGGAAGCATCGGTAGTGGTTTTTGGGGGAAAAGAACTGAAATTCAGAGAGTTGAAATCGCGACTGTCTTCGCCTCGGTCCAGTCGATCTGCACCTCGGTCGAGGTGATTCTTGGAGTTTGTCAGTCGACCGAGGTAGTCTGACAGAGTTGTTTGAAGATGAGTTCTGACAGGTTCTTAGCCCTTAGAGATAGATCCTCTCCTTCCCCTTCTTCTTCCTCATCCAGACCTTCTATCCCGGTGATCCATGAGAGACACCGGGTAGATTATGAGCGCATTGCTAGCCGTCCAGTGATCGCACCTAGATTTCTGGACATTTCTGCTTTTGACTGCCTCCACGTAGATGGAGAGCTTAGGAGGATGATCACCACCGTCGGGCTGGATCAGTTTACTGAGATCCGAGCCCCAGCCTACTTAGAGCCGACCCTCGAGTTTGTCAGCTCCTTCACTTACCTCCCCACAGAGAGGGCGGTGAAGTACCGGTTGATGAACCGGAACTACTTAGTACCTCTAGACCATTGGAGAGACATATTTGGCTTCCCTGCCCCCACTGCTGTAGACTTCCCGACCCGAGCTGTAGCTAGAGAGTTCTGGGGTCAGATCGCCCACATTACAGAGCATGCAGATAGGTGGCGCCCTGGTGATTCCAAGGCGAAGCTTATTTTTCATCTAGTCTTTCGATTGGTACACAGGATCTTCAACGAGACGCTTCTGGCGCGTACTGAGACGCCCCAGAAGGTCCGACAGGGGGAGCTCTTTGCTTTGTACTGCATGGTTACAGGTGGATACCCTGACTTTGGATTGATGCTGGCAGAGGATCTGCACAGGATCAAGGCCAAGGGAAAGGGAGATATATGTTGTGGAGGGATAGTGACCCATATCGCTAGGTATCAGGATATGGATCTGAGTAGGTGTACTATGGTGGCGGCTGCCAAGCCGCTCGGACTTCAGGAGATGATCACACGGAGGATTCTAGTTCCCCGTGGTTTGACTACACCTTACGTCGCTATGCCATGGGAGCTGACTGCACCTCAGGGCATCAGATGGTCTGCACAGTTCTCTGTCTTTGATCCACACTATTGTCAGACAGCGTGGGCTCCACTGATGGAGGATTACAGAGAGGCAGCAGCTGCCCCTGCTGTAGAGGAGGAGGAGGAGGCTGAGGACGAGGACGACGATGAGGATACAGTAGATGAGAGAGGAGGTGGCGTCCCGATGGACACAGGGACAGATACAGTTGGGACGAGCGCGCCACCTATTATAGATTTGGATGACGAGGAGGATACAGAGCCGGCACCAGCTGAGACTTCTCCAGTCAGACCTGCTAGACGCAGGAGGCATGGAGTGAGGGATAGAGCTGCTCACCGACGGATCGATGACCTGACGGATCAGGTTATCGACTCATATGTTGCATTATCGTTGGATATCCGCGAGATGCAGGAGCGGCAGCATCATCAGCACATCATGGCTCAGCTGCAGTTCGAGCGCATCATGGGCCATCCTTACGATCCGACTCTGTATCCCTACATACCACCACCACCACCGGATCGAGACTATTGAGGAGCTGCTGGATTTTCTTTATTTTCTTTTATGCAGTTCGGCTTTTATCCGGTGAGTTCTCTCTTGTTTAGACTTTTATTATACCCACTGGGACAGTGTGTCTCAAGTATGGGGTGTTTGTTATTTGACTACGTGACTACGTGATGTATTTGACACCTTTGATGTATTATATTTATCGGATATTTTCGTATTTATGCTTCATTGCTTTTATATGATTATCTGATATTGCATGCATACCTACAGGTTATTTGATTGAGAAAAACGTCGAAACTGAAAAAATTTGGCATTGAAAAAAAAAAAAAAAAATTTTCGACCTCGACCGAGTCAGTCTTGGCCAAACGAGGCGTTTCACCTCGGTTGAACCAAGAACACCTCGACCGAGGTGTGTTAACTGAGAGTTTTCGAAAACGAATTTTTTTTTGTTACTTATCTGGATATGACCTCAGTGAAGATCTTGTTTACCTACTGGTTTTAAATTCTTTATGTGTTCGAAAGGTTTTATAATATGTTTAAGTTGCTAAATGCTTTGTTTGAAATTATTGGCATGTTTAATACTTTGTTTTTATCCAAATTATGTTGAATTTGAAGGTTGACACCGCAAGATAAGTTCTCTCACTTTCTTCCTGGAAAGACCAAGGCAATTCATTCTCTTCTCTTTTCTTCTTCTTGATCATGCTTAGCCCCTCATATACATTTTGCCTCCCTTTACCTATCCGGGAATTTGGAAGCAAGCAAAGTGGTGAAAGCAAGTTAAAGTTGAGAAGTGGCTGGAAGTGAAGTGTTAGAAAGAAATAATAGGTTTGGGGAAGTCAATCATGAAGATGAGTAACTCGGCACCATTCACATAGCCGGGTGTTTGTGTCTTGCCAAAGTCGGATTGAGCGATATTCCTAACGGGTCATGGTATGTGCATCAAGGGTTTGATGCATCTCGAGAAATTGATGATTGCAGATTTCCTAGGCTTCGGTTATTGTGCACCTCTGTCCATGCATCCCAAAAAGTAAAGTAAAAAGAAAAAGTGGAATAAGCAAAGCTTATTGGTGGAAGATGTTGCAAGTCAAAGTGGAAGTGAAGTTCATCCCTTTTCCCGGATTCTAGCACCACATTACCTTACATACATCCCTACCCTACACGTTTCTTGACCTTTTCTTTTGGGAAGCCCTTGAGACCTTGAGCTTGTTGATTGACTTAGTGGTTTAAACTGGATTATACATGATTAATTTTGATAATTATGATTTATTATGCATTCTATGATTTTATGCAAAGATGAACAACTTTCCTATATTTATAAAATGTTTTGAGCATATTGAGTTTTTAATTTCCAGGAAGTACTCTCTTAGAGTGATCTATGATAGTTGCACACCATAAAATGTTTTTGAAAGACTTTTTCATTGATTTTATTGACCTATAATCCATTCTATCTTGTCTTCTATATGCGGAACATGCTTGGGGACAAGCAAGGGCTAAGTATGGGGTATTTTGATAGCATGAATTATAGTCTATATTTTGGGGTTTGTTTTGACGTTTTATCTTTCATAATCTGCATGTTTGTATGTGCATTATGTGATTTTACTACCATTTCATCTACCTTTGCGAGAATCGAGGTCTACACCTAGTTTCGTTGTAATTGCAGGTAATATGGTACGTTTTGCATCAAAAAGGAGCAAAAGGAGTCATTAGTCATTTGGAGCTACATCCAGGGAGCATAGCCATGGATTAAAGATTTACTTTGGACCAGTTTTGAGAGATTTCATATTCAGTTGTGACTCACCTCGGTTGGCCACAGATTCACCTCGACCGAGGTGATCCAGAGACGCCGACTCGACCGAGGCGAACACCTAGGACGCGGCGAGAATATTTTATTCTTGGCTGAGATCTTTTAAACTTGGAAAGTGATCTTATATTTTTGGGCTTGGCTCCTAGAAGGAAGGAGATATGCAGAATCATATATTTTACCTATATTTATGGGAGAATATCTTTCTAAGATTTATTATCTTTGGAGGGTTATTTTCCTATAAAAAGGGTTGGATTTTCCACAAATCCGATCATGCTTAGATCCCGCAAAGAATCACGCAGCAGCAGCATACTCCAATTTGGGAGAGAGTTGAAGAACCTTTTTGAAGGTTGAAGGAAGATTGAAGTCCATAGCTTTTATAGCTTTATTGAAGGGTTTTGTAAGATTGTCTTCAATTCCCTCAATTGTTGTCTTGTCTTGTTGGATTGTTATCCAAGGAACGCTTTGTTGTGATATTTGATTCAGTTATTGAAGTCTTTCATTAAATTCTTCTTTGTTCAAATATTCACCTTCTTCCCATAAATTTAATACTTTCATTATGATGATGAGTGGCTAATTTCCTTGTGTGATTCTAGGGTGATTGGCTGAAGGTTGTGGGAAAAACAATGATAGAATAATCTTAGATTCCAGTAGGATCCTGAAAGCTCGAGTCTTTAACCTTAACCCTAAGCATCTCGTTTGGTTGATGAACACCTCGGCCGGGGTGAAATTCTTCTGTCCGAGGTGACTTATCTGATCCATAACTGAGAGTTAAGTGTTAGAGTTTGCCAAATCCTATTCTTATTACACCTTTCCTGGTTCAAAGCAAGCTTAGGATGAGACTTACCCGGTAATTCCTTAGTTTGTGTACCAACGATCATAAGTGTAGGTAATAAAGGTTTATCCTTTATTGGGGTTTGAGTGTGCTTCCATCCCATCTTTGTGAGTTAGCCTGAGACTTACCCGGTAAAGGTTGATTCTATTCCCTTAGATGGTATGTTAGTTTGAGGTTATAGTTCTTTATCTTGATTCCTTGAGACTTACCCGGTAATAGGAGTTACGGTTTAGGATTAGTGTGTAGTGAGACTTACCCGGTGATCTACTCCACTTTAGAAACACCTTCCCCACGCAAAAATCTCAGCTTTGTCCGCTTATCTATAGATCTTGAGTTGGAACCACAACTAGATGCTTTAATCCCTAGAATTGCATGTTTGCTTTATTGACTTCTTATTCATCTTTGATTGTGTTAATTGCTCTTGTGGTTAGAATTGATATAGCACACCGTATTGACTCTGTTTCACCGAGTCCCTGTGATCGACCCCTGGAATTTTCTTGCTTTTACTACGATTGACCCGTACACTACGGGTTCGCATCCTTGTTTAAGCTTAAGTCTAGGGTTATAAATTTAAAGCTTGCACACACCGTTTGGAGCGAACATGGTTTAAACTGGATTATACATGATTAATTTCGATGATTATGATTTATTATGCATTCTATGATTTTTATGCAAAGATGAACAACTTTCTTATATTTATAAAATGTTTTGAGCATATTTTAATTTTAAATTCCATGAAGCATTCTCTTAGAGTGATCTATGAGTGGAGCACACCACCAAAAATGTTTTGAGCATACAATCTAAAACCTCACACTCCTCCTTAAAGACTAGTAAATTGACTTTTTACTAACTTTTATTGGCAATGTGAAATTAAGTAAATATAGTTTGTATAGGTATTAGTTAGATAGAAAGATTCTTATCTAGCACCCTACTGTCTAATAATGTCACCTTTTTCCTGGAAGTTATTGTACAACAAATGTGTTTTGGTTGGAATTCCATTTTCTACAAAATTATACTCAGCAGAGGTAATAAACTAGATTTTACATAGTGAAGTATCAACAAAAAAGAATTGTCTAATTTAAATGATTGTACAGATTCTCAATCTAGACAATGATCATAAAACATGGTCATAAAATACAATCTCACCCTTGAAGAAAATTTAATATACATAAAAATGCCACAAGTCAATCCACTAACTTGTAGTTTAGTTCCTATAACTCAACATAGTTATTTCATTATTAGTTTTCCTTGTTTCCTATATTCACTCTTAGTAGATGATTAGTAGTGTCTATTATTTTTTACAGTTCAACACAATCCCATTAAAAAGTTATGGATGCATATTGTAATCCTAGATCAACTCTTTCATTGAACAACAATCTTAACAGTTCCAACCGAGGCAAAATTCACAAGAGCTGATAAACTTTAAACTAATACCACAACCATACCTTATACTAAACAACTATGATTGACTCTAACTAGAACTTACTTGGTATTAAATTAGAGTGCCCCCATAGAGCTAATAACCCTGCAAAACTTCATTCGTAGCTTGCGTTAGCAGACCCTAACACTAAGTAGTCTCATCCTCGCCCACACGCTCATTCCAAAATTGGGTTCCAATTCAAACCAAACGCAGTCAAGAAGCTGGATGGACAAAAATATTGTAATGGTAAAACAAAAGAAATAATTGGAAGTTTTTCACATAATAGAGGTTGAGATTCACCTTGAATATTCCTTCAACTCTAATGCTTGAATGAAATTTTGAATTTGAGGGATGCTGAAATTTTCAAGACTTGAAAGCCCTAAACTTAACTTGTATGCATTGACCTTCAACGAGAGCAAAAATTGATACGGCTATCGTTCATCGGGGCTTCGGTCTCCCATGTCATCGAAACTTTTGTGAAAGATTTGGGAAGAAGGGGCCGGTAGAGATTGATGAAATTTTTGAGAGAGATTGGGCAAGAGTCCACCGGCAAGTATCTCCAATGATCGATAAGCAAGTAAAAAAATTATGGTTTCTTCTAAAATTGGGGGTTTCGATTAGTAAATGGGGTGGCGCGGAGTGAAAAAAATTTAGCGGGTTTTACATATATATGCGCCTTTGTTCTTTTTTGAAGCGGGTTTTTTATAAACCGCTTCAATATTAAAAAATTGTTACAATAAACCGCTTCATTTGTATAAACCGCTTCATTTTTTTGTTACATAACATGCTTTTTTAAAAACCGCTTCTTAAAACGCTTCAAAAAGTTTAACCGTTTAATTAAACCGTTTCATTAAATATCACCGTTACAATGAACCGTTTCAATAGAGCTTGAATGTAGTAGTGACTGGGTTGGAAAGAATACAATTTTTTATTCAACAATGTAATATTATTGATCTTGTCGGTGACAGAGTCAAGGGGGTACGGGGGAAGGTTTCCCCCAACAAATGACGTCGTAATGTAAAAATACACCCTTATAAACCGATGTCGTTTTGAAAGAAGGAAAAAAGCCTCAACACAATTTCAAATGAAGAAAAATGTTGATCACCTTTCAATCGCCCTGCAGCTCCCGCTTCTCAGAAACCTCAAAAGATTCAAACCTCCGTTGGCCACTTCTCACCCATATTGTTCCCGTCGCTCCACTGTCGCCGGTCATCTTGTCGTTGCCGTTGCCGACTCCGGTCACTCCGCCACAGTCGCCATTGCCTCCAGTCTCTAAACTCCAATCCTCTATCGCAGAGGAGTGCTCAATGTATGCCTCCCCACCACTGCCTCCACTACCTCTAGTCGTCAATGCCTCCACAGCTCCACTGCCTCTAGTCGTTAGACTCTCCACTACCTTTGCGCTTCTACGGTGCACTACAACAACTGCTCAACGTCCATGCTCCATTACCTCCAATCCTCTGTATTTCGGTAAGTGGGGGTGACAATCAATTTTTACCTGTTAATTGTTATTTGTTAAGTTGATTGAAAGTTTAGTAGTTGTATAGTTTATTAGGTTTAATTTGTTGATTGAAAAGTTAGGTTAAATTTGTTGATCGAAAAGTTAGGTTAAATTTGTTTATATTTGTTGATTGAATTGAAAAGAGTAGTCGAGTAGGTTAAATTTTCTAAGTCGGATATATTTGGTTACAAAAATTCAATTGTGTTTGAACTAATTTATTAATTGTATGATTATGATTTAGTGATATGGACAAGTATCTTATTCGGAAGAAGGTATTGATTCCAAGTATTGAAGATTTCAGTTCAATTTATAGTGTGAATGTTGGTGAATCAAATGGAAATGATGTTAGAGATGACGTTGTTGGGGGAAAAAAAAGAGCTCCAATGGAAAGTTATCGTGATTCTACTTGTGAATTTAGTATTATTAGTGATCCAACATTGCGCAAATCCATCAATGAGTATGAGCCTCGGGTAAGAGATGTTGTGAAAATGGAATATGTTGTTCAAGGAACTTGTCAACCATTGTCACATGATTTTCCACGAAGTATGCAAGGAAATAAACAAAGGGATTTCTTTGCTAAAATGCTAAGTGATTCAAAGAGTTTAAATGGTTGAAATATAGTGTTTCTAATGATGCCGCATTTTGCTTTTGGTGTTGTCTTTTTCAAGGGGTTGTTGGTAAAATATTTGACGATGTTTTTTGTGATGAAGGTATTTCACGATTGGAAGAAGGGTCCGGAAAAGTTTAAAGAACACATGGAATTCAAAAATAGTGTACACAACAATGCTATAAGACATTTTTTGCTTACAAAGATCAAAGAAAGACAAAGTGTGTCAAAATGTTTGTCGGTTGGAAAATGAGTATTGAATGTTGCATATCGCATTTGGTTGACCGCAAGTGTGGATATTTGTTAGATTACTACTTGTACAAGGATTGACTTTTTGCCGACATGTCGAGACGATGAGGTCTCCAAATAGAGGAAATTTTTTGAAAATTCTTATGTGGTATAGTTTACCCAATGTCGAGGTTGGAAAAGTAGTTTTAGAGAATGCACCATTAAATCATCAACTTACTAGCCCTCTCATTCAAAAAGAAGTTGTTAGTGCGTATGCATTGGAGACAACAAAAGTCATAATTAGTGATATTGGGAACAAGTTCTTTTCTCTGTTGATTGATGAAGCTCGTGATAGTTTTGTCAAAGAGCAAATTATGAGATTATGATAAATTCCCCTTTGAGTTTTCATTGACTGACGGTCATATAAATAACCAACGTATTTACAATAATTACATAGGGCACCCGCTATATAACTCTATTTACAATATGAGTTCTATCATACCCCCGCAGTCGAAATTGGAGGAGGTAATACAGTAAGACTGGATCTAAAATCTAAAAACAGTTGTTTGGGGAGACCCTTTGTAAATATGTCTGCATACTGGAAGGCCGATGGGACATGGAGAACTCGAATGTGACCGCGAGCAACCTTATCTCTGACGAAGTGGATATCAATCTCTATATGCTTGGTTCGTTGGTGTTGAACCGGGTTGCTGACAAGGTACATTGCTGAGATGTTATCTGTGTAAACTACAGAGGCTTTGGTAAGGGGGCTATGAATTTCCAGCAGTAAATTGCGAAGCCAGGAACACTCTGACACGACGTTGGCAACACCTCGATATTCTGCCTCGGCGCTAGATCGGGAAACCACAGGTTGGCGTTTGGCAGACCACGAGATCAAAGTGTCGTTGAAGAAGACACAATAACCGGAGGTAGAGCGCCTGGTATCAGGACAGCCAGCCTAGTCGGCATCTGTATAAGCAATAAGATCTGACTTTGAGAAGGAGAAATTGTGATACCTAATGTCGATGTGCCTGAAATGTAGCGAATGATGCGCTTAAGGGCAACAAAGTGAGCTTCTCTGGGATCATGCATAAAGAGACAAACTTGTTGTACTGCATAGCTGATATCAGGACGTGTGAAAGTGAGGTATTGAAGTGCCCCAGCTAAGCTTCTGTACAACGTCGGATCACTTACTGTTGGACCAGAAGATGCACTCAGTTTCACAGATGGCTCGGCAGGTGTAGCAGACGGTTTACAGTTGGTCATTTTGGCACGTTCAACAATTTCCCTAGTATACTTGTCCTGAGATAAAAATAGACCAGAGGAATATCGACGAACAGAAATGCCCAAGAAGTATGATAAGTGCCCTAGATCCTTAAGAGCAAACTCCTTATTGAGAAGGGTGACCAGATGAGTGCGGAGCTCATCAGAAGATGCAGTAAGGATGATGTCATCAACATAAAGTAGCAGATAAGCGATGTTGGATCCATGACGATAAATAAAGAGGGATGAATCACTCTTGCTGCCGATGAATCCTATCTGAAGTAAGAAGCCTGCAAACCGCTGAAACCAAGCTCTGGGTGCCTGCTTAAGGCCATAGAGAGATTTCTGCAATAAGCATACATGATTAGGTTTAGAGGGGTCCCGGAAACCTGGAGGTTGAAACATGTAGACCGTCTCATTCAAATGTACGTGTAGAAAGGCATTTTGAAAGTCAAGTTGATGGATGGACCAAGAGCGGGACAATGCAATGCTTAGAACAGTCCTGATAGTGGCCGGTTTCACAACTGGACTGAAGGTTTCTTCACATTCAATGTCAACTTGCTGGGAACATCCATTGGTAACCAACTGAGCTTTATAACGTTCAAGAGAACCATCAGACCTGTACTTATGACGAAAAATCCACATACATCGCACAATGTTAGCCTGAACAGGGCGAGAAACCAGAACCCAAGTCTTATTCCGCATAAGGGCTCGATATTCGTCGACCATGGCAGTGTTCCACTGCGGGTCTTGAAGGGCTACATTGTGAGATTTGGGGATGGAAGATATTTTTGTGGTGGAAACGGAAAGATCAAAGATCGGTTTTGGTTTGGCGATTCCGGATTGGCTACGCGTGTGAGGGCGGGTTTGAGGAATCAATGGTGGGAGCTATTCACTATTTGAGGAGGAGGTAACGTGAATAGGGGAAAAATTCAATTGATGTGGGATTGGTAAGTGAGGGAGCTGTGGGCTTGTGGAAAGCGGGCCAATGGATGTATCGCTGGGGGGCTGATACGTGCTGGGCCAATCAATGGTGATGGGCCGGCAAGGACTAGGCCAGGGGAATGAGGGAGTTCAGAGGTACGTTGGGCTGGGGGACGCAGTAAAGCGCTGGGCTGGGGAGGGCATACTGGGCCGACGGTTAATGGGCCTGGTACTGCAGATAGCACAGGAGGGTGTGAGTTTTGCTGGGCCAAATCAGAGCAACTAGGGACAGAATTCTGAGCCTGCATTTTAGCATGGTATGGAGAAATATCCGGATCACTCGGAAATGGCGGGGAAGGGGATGATGAGGTTGCAAAAGGAAAATTTGACTCGTCAAAGGTGACGTGGTGGGAAAGAATAAGCTTATGTGTTGCTAAATCTAAGCATTTATACCCGCGGTGTTGAGTCGAATATCCTAGAAAGACACAAGGGGTGGAACAGGGTTGAAGTTTGTGAGAAATGGTGGCACTTTGATTTGGATAACAAAGGCAACCTAAGACTCGTAGATGATTGTAGGAGGGTGTTATTGAGAACAACACTTGAGCGGGGGATCGATTTTTGATTGTGGTGGAGGGTAATTAGATGTTAAGGAGGTAGCATGTCATGTCCAATGCATGAGGCCAAAAGAAAACGGGAAGGGAAGCATGGAAAAGAAGTGAACGTATCATATTTGTGATGGTACGTATAATACGTTCGGCTTTACCGTTTTGGGGGAAATTATAGGGACAAGAAAAACGAAAAGCGATTCCATGAGAAGTGAAAAAGCGATGAAAATTAGAGTTATCGAATTCTCTACCCATGTCACATTGAAAAGTTTTAATGGATTTATTGAACTGAGTCATGACAAGTTGGTGAAATTGCACAAAAAGATCAAACACTTGAGATTTAAATTTGATGGGAAAAACCCATAAAAAATGTGAAAAATCTTCAAGAAATAAAAGATAATATTTGAATCCTTCTTTGCTCTCAACTGGAGAGGTCCAGAGATCGCTATGAATGATGTCAAAAGGTGCAAAAGTAGTGGTAATAGACCGTTCAAAAGGTAATTTGTGATGTTTTCCTAACTGACAAGCATGACAAAGAGAGGAGGATGACTCCTTATTACACAGAAAAAGAGAAGAATTTCGAAGTAAATCTAGAACAGGAGCACCGGGATGACCTAGACGAGCGTGCCAAAGACTGGGTGACTCTAAGGAAAGAGCGTGAACTTGGGAAGACTCGGTGACCGGATAAAGTTCTCCAAAGCTATTGCATCTTAGACGGACCGCCCTCGTTTGAAGATCCTTCACAGAAAAACCAAAAGGGTCAAACTCGACACTAGCAAGATTATCAGAAGTGAAACGTGTAACGGAAACAAGGTTTTTAACAATTTTGGGGGCAACAAGGACATTGGATAAGCGTAATGGTTGGTTTGAGGTTTGAAAGCTGGTTTCTCCAATACCTGTAGATGGAATACACATACCATTTCTACCAATTATCGAATTTGAGGGACCATTATGCGAAATAGACGAGAGTATACCTGGAGTATGAGTCATGTGGGAAGTGGCGCCCGTGTCCATGTACCAATTATTGTCCGTCGGATTTAAGGACATAGTAGCAAAAGCATTATCCAGCAGAGTGGGCTGAAAATCAGCATGCAGATGGGCCTGTTGAGGGATTGGGCCCAACAGACTAGGCTGAAAAGGCTGCTGAGGATAGGGGCAGATGGGCCTGTTCACAGGTGGGCCTGTGGGGAGCCAAACAGACGCTGGTGGGCCTGGAGGAGGATGGGCCGTGTGCTGAGAGATGGGCACCCATCCAACGTTCGGACGCCAAACGTAGCGCACCTACTGGCCAGGGTTTCCGCCGCCGTTGGACGTCCGCTGCTTCCCCTTCTTTCCTCGACTTCGGCGCTGCTGAGGCTGGTCCGAGTCGGCAGAGGGTGTGCTGCTGGATGTCGGTGCCGGTGTATTGGCAGACTAATTTCGGTGGGCTGTAGTAAGGGCTGATTGGGACTGTCCCGTGCCGGATTGTGATGCCATATGAGTTTCCTCGAGTTGCAACTGGGATCGGACTTTGGTGAATGATGGAAGAGGATCAGATTGCTGAATGAAGCTTGCTGCAGCGTTGTATTCAGCGGGTAAACCCGAAATTAGTTGAAGAACAAGGCGGGTTTCAAGGACCGGTGAACCAACGTCTTTGAGTTGATCTTCTAAAGACTTGAGTTGTAAAAAGTAAGCATTGATTGAGGAAAATCCGGATAACTTACAGTTGGAGAACTCGTGTTCGAGATAGACGGCACGAGTGTTCTTGTTGTCCTGAAAGATGTCCCTGACTCGATTCCAGGCTTGAAGAGCCGTATCATCTGAGTCCAGACTTTGCAAGAGAATTTCCCGTGAGACCGTATTGTAGATCCATTGAAGAACCGCAACGTCAACTTGGAGCCATAACGCATCATCAATATCCGTTGGTTTGAGAACTTTCTCATCGATGTGATTGAGCATGTTGTGTGCTTTCGCAGTAACGCGAAATAAGGTAACCCAAGAAGCATATGGAGTGTCATGGTCAAGGACAAGGGCAATGTTGTCCTTGATATTGGATATTCCGAGGGCGGAATGGAATGAAGGTTTCCGTTCGGCAGCCATCGAAGAATTGAGGAAGGGGAAGATCCGGCGTGAATATGACACAACCGTAGGGTTTGGAAGAGGCGGAAGAAATTTTTAGAGGAACGAAGAGTCTGATACCATGTGAGATTATGATAAATTCCCCTTCGGGTTTTCATTGACTGACGGTCATTTAAATAACCAACGTATTTACAATAATTACATAGGGCACCCGCTATATAACTCTATTTACAATATGAGTTCTATCACAAATGACAATTGTTGTAAGATATGTTAATAGCCTTGGAGTAGTGGGGGAGGGGGTTCTCGAAGTTATTCATGTTGTTGATACAAATGCTTTATCTTTGAAATGTGACATTGATGAGTTTTTGCTAAACTTGAGTTATCCATTTCTAAGGTGAGAGGTCAAGGATGTGATGGAGCTTTTAATATACGAGGTGAGTTTAATAGATTGAAGGCTATTATCTTAAAATAAAATCATTGTCCATGGTACGCTCATTGTTTTGCTCATCAACTACAACTAGTAATTGTGGCCGTTTCACAAAAAATCAGTTTGTGAGTGACTTCTTTGAATATTTGTTTGCGACTACTAACATGGTTGGAACTTCTTGCAAGAGAAAAGATGAGTTTCAGTAAAGACAACATGAAGTGGTGGGGAGGTTCGACAATGGCGATATTACAAGGGAGATGAAAAAAATCAAAAAAGTGCATTAGCTCGGCCGGGGTCTACATGACGAAGTTCTCACTATACAACCATAATTCATATTCTTTCTTTGTAGAACTCAACTCTCAAAGTGCTTGACATTATATTTGACGAGGGCACCAATGAGAAAACTCGGAGCACTATTGGAAGTTTGGTGGAAAAGATAGAGAGTTGTGGTTTTATTTTTATTTCTCATTTGATGAATAAAGTGTTGGCGATGACAAATATGTTGTCATAATGCGTGCAACAAAAGGAGCAAAATATCATTGCCGTTGTTGGCCTCGTTCAAAGCTATAAAATGAAATTTCAAGATTTGAGGAACAATGGATGAGGACTGTTGATTGGAGAAGTCAATGATTTTTGTAATAAACACAATGTTGTGATTCTCAACAAGTACCATCTTGCTACAAAATCGTCGCTCTAGACGTAATGGAACTACTTCAAATTGTATTTGTATCAAATTAATGGTATGTTACATTTGTAGGCTATTGACCAAATTACTCACTTGTATAGGGTGCCTTGATCCTAAGAATACATTCTCCAATTTCAGTGTAGAGAAACTACTTCAAATTGCAAAGTTATATCCAAAAGATTTTTCAAATTTGTGAGCAAATGAGCTTAAAGAACAACTTGAGTTGTGGATTTTTGGAATGAGGATAGGTGAATATTATTCTATGTTGTAAAAAATTGGAGATATTTCTAAGAAGGTGATACGCCCATAGATACCCATGTCATCCGTGTCTTTGTCCCTCTTGACCCGCTAGCGGCATGCCTTATTTTCACTACGCCATGATATAAAGCTGACTAATTTTGACAACGTTTTGACAATACCCCGACATTTATGTTTAGACTTTTCATTTTGAATCTTTTATTCCGACATTTAAGATTAGACTTTTCTTTACAGAATTTAATTCCGGAACTTTAATTTAGTCATTTAATTTTCGACCTTTGGTTTGTGTCACATCCTCTATATAAAGGATGCTTAGCCTCATTTGTAAAAATCATGTTCAAAGTAATCAAGTTCAGTTTAAAGGTAAAACCCCCTCCTTAATTTGGACATCATGCCTTTTTTCTCAAAATTCTTTCTTGGATCTTCGATCCAAGCCTTCACAATATAGGGTTCTTCAAGAATCAACCCACTCAATCCCCTTCACTGCTTGCTTGATCAATCTTGATCGGATCAACCCATCACTTCCGCCTCCATCTCAAAGCTTCCGCCAACTAAATTCTACAGTTCGAATCCATCCGCATATCAACTAAGGAGTAGTTGAAGCTTAAGTTCGATCTAGATCGAAGCACATCCTTTACGTATCCAAGGACATATCAAATTTTCACAAAGACAACTACTACAACAAGTAGCGAATTCTATCCATTTTGTCCGACTATAGTGCGGTGTCAAACCAAGTGATAAATAACCACAAATCGGCTTTTCAAAAAACTGTAAATGTTGACTCTACCACCAAAAGGAGAATACAAACACATTCTTAATATATTACATTAAAAATAAATAAAATTACACGAATAGAACGAGAAGGATTGACGGATGATTGACGTTTGGGTGGTCATGGACTCATGGCTGTACCTACACCCATACCCGCCCCACCACCCATCAATTTCACCCGTCAACCGTCCATCACCTTAAATTTTTTAGATTTTTTTTCCATATTCGGTTTGATTAATCCATTAGATCCAACAGTTGTACACAAACTAACCCTTATTCCTCCCCCATGAAATTTCTTAAGAACAAACATGTTTCTTGACGAGGAAAGAAAATGAAAAACCAAAAGGGGGCAAGGGTTTACCCTATATATGGCGGGAGTCACTACTTAGATGGCCACAGTTCACTCGATTCTGCCCCCAAAATCATTTCTCTACGACTCTCCCGTCTCCTAACATTGATTTTCTCTCTCGCCTCCGTCAAAACCCCAAACCTCACAGATTTTCGCCCTTTTCCTTCCCTACTTTCCTCTCCTTCAATTGCTTCAACTGCATTCCCCCTCTATCTTCATCGCCCTAAGCGCTCCCATTTCTAGGGTTTTATGAAAATCCCTGAAACTCACACTTCTCTGTAGAATCGAGGAGCCAAGTTGGAGAATTGCTACTTCCAGGCTTCTTTCCTTCCTCCAATCTTTCTATGGAGGACGCAGCTGCTGCTGCTCGCGGTGCTTCGCTGTCGATGCCGTCTTCCCAGGCGTCAACGGCTCGGAAGGAGTGGCGTGTTGTCTCTGAACATTCTGCCCGTACCGCTGGAGATGAAGTACTTGTTTCTTCTCATTTCCGCCTTCTTTTCTTACCTCGCTGTTTCGCATTGCTCATTTTAGGGTTTACTGATTGATCCGCATACTCCTTTTGTTTTTGTTGTCAAAGGAATATGATCGCTCGAAATTAGGGCATTCTCATGAGCGAACTATATATGAGGTAATCTGTGTTGTTTATTAAGCTACTTTTGAGCTTTGATTTGCTGGTTCGAGGGAGTACCACTGAAATTTCCGGCGTCGTTAAGGTACAGCAGGGACAAGAACTGCACGCCGTTATGGATTTCTGTTCGATACAAATCGATGGAATTGGAGGGCTTGGTGACGATTCTGAGCAGAAGCTACAGAATTTGGCGAAAAAGAGGGAAGAGTTGCAGCAAATGGAGACCCAGCTAAGGGCTCATATGATAGCAAGGTCAGCGATTGTGGAAATGAAGGCCAACTTTGACTCCCAAATCAAAGAACAAGCTGGGGCTATAGCAGAACTTCAGGTATGGCAAGAGTTTTGCTGCCACGCTGTTACCTGGAAGAGTGAATGGGTATTTGGATAGGGTTTGAAGAAACGTTGTTTAAATTGTGTTAATCTGAGTTGAACTCTAGAATTAAACTGATCTTACTTCATAATTTCATAAAAAGAAAAGAGTTCATAGTATTATTTTTGACACCTGTGTGGGAGTAGGGAACGAGTGGAAGTGATTAAATCAATATGGCAAAAGTAACAAGTGCAGAATTATGTCACTTGTTTTTTTTAAACATTTACGTTGTGTCTTGCATGTATTTTCCATTATCAGGTCGATTTAATGCTCTAGTTATGTTTCATGTTTTGATAGGAACAACTTGATGAGAGAGCACAAAGAATAATGGAGCTGGAGAGTAAGATGGATGACAAAGAAAGAGAGTTGCATGCCATTAGATTGGACAATGAGGCTGTTAGTTTCCTACTTCTTCCCTGTTTTAGGCCCTTCCTTCTTAGGGTGTCAAGTTTAGATTCCTTAAACTTGTTTCCAACAGGCATGGGCTAAGGAGGACCTTCTCAGAGAACAAAACAAGGAATTAGCAAATTTCAGGTTAGTCCCTCAATCCTTGCAACACTTATTACGAATTTCCAGAAGTTTGAGTTGTTTTTGACATGGTTAGTGACAAATTTTACTATTTTAGAAATTCCTTTGATATATTGAAAAGTAATTGTTTATCTATACTAGCTTACATCCTTCATGGTGGCCATTTGGCCCATTTGTTCTCTCAATGCTAAACCTAAGGAGATAGAGCTAAAGTAGTTGAAACCTTTAGTTGGTTTATGTTAGAAATTCCTTTGATGTTTTAAAGAGTAATTGATTATCTATACTAGCTTTCATCTTTCATGGTGGTCATTTGGCCCATTTGTTCTCTCAATTCTAAACCTAAGGAAATAGAGGCAAAGTAGTTGAAACCTTTAGTTGGTTTATGTTATTTGGATGACCTATTTCATCTATTTAAGACAAAGAGAAACTTGGTGCTCATGATTTCCTCTTTTGTAGGAGGGAACGTGATAATGTTGAAGCTGAGAGGGCCCATCGTGTGAAGCAGATTCATGATCTTCAGGAGCATATTCAAGAAAAGGATAGGCAGGTGATGGAGTTGCAGGAACAGGTCTGTTTTGGATTTATTATATTATTTTATTCATTTACCAATTTCTCAAGGAAACCTGAGAGAGCTAGTTGGTAGGTAATCAGTAACTGAGTTCAAATTCTGGTTTAGCTTACCTTTTGTCGCACCAGTGTGAATCTATCAGTAAATGTTTTCTGTCCTAGGATGACAAATAGACAATAGGACCACCCTGGGAGTTGATTTTTATAGGTTTAGCCCTCTTATGACTGAAAATCTTGACAAGTTGTGATTTTGCAGCATAGAATTGCTCAAGAAAACATTCTGGTCAGAGAAGAACAACTGAGGGAAGCACAAACGTGGATTACCCGAGTCCAGGAAATGGATGCTTTGCAGTCCAGCACAAATCATTCTTTGCAAGCTGAGTTGCGTGAACGAACTGATCAATATAATCAGCTGTGGCTGGGTTGTCAAAGACAGGTTGCTATTCATTAGTTATGCTCGGTTCCTGTTTTTTTTTTAAAGAAAGTATCCATTTTCTCTTATTGTGGTTATGTGTGCAGGATAAAATGCAATTTTCATTGAGTTGCAATGCTGCCGAGTGCAGCTTTTTGAATAATTAAGTAAAAATTTGAAATTTGTGGTGCGTGTTTCCCATCTTAGTGAAGTTATGACACATATTGAAGCAACTTATCGTCATCATGCTTGAGTGTTGCCTTTTGGTAAATGATTCGGTACTTCCATTGTTCAGTAGTTATCCCAAGACTGACCATGTAGCTAAGAACACAAGTGAATAATCAATTTTGTATCAAAATTAGTTTCTTCTTGTAATTCTTGTTTCCATCCACAGTTCCTCAAATCTCTTCTCTACTTGTTATCCTTTCATCTAATATTTTGTCACTCCTCACAAGACCGATCATTTGTAGAATCACGTTTGTAGAATCATAGGTTGGTGCCTCTTGTTTTTCGTAGTTTTAAGCCAAGCTGCCAGATGTTATAGGATTGATAACGTGCACTACGGAAGATACCTTGTTGTAGGCCTGTGTGTCATGGATTCTTGGTTAACCATTTCATTTACTCATATATAGTTTCGAACATTGACAAGATTGCATTATAAGGTCTTATCAAGAAGAAAACATTTCAGTTCACTTCTTGATACAATCTGCTGATTAGGAAATGCAAAATCTTTGATATATGGTAACTCTATAGCTCTCTGTTGTTTCAGACTTGCATAAGTGAGCTTGAACCACAAACTGCAGATGGTAATGACACATAATGACAAAATTGACGCAACACTCTTTGAGTATCTAATGTGCAACTTTTATGCTAGTTCATAGTTTATGCCTTTTGTAAGTGGTGGTATTGATGAAGAAGTGGTCTGGAAGGAAATAGGTTGCAAGTGTCCAGTTTGAGTTGCATATGAGACGTTTAAGCTATCCAATCATATTTGATTACCATATATACCCCTTACATGGAAATGCTATTAGTGTCTCATACACATGTTGCCTATTATCCTATTTTAATCTATCAAGAAGATAAATCATTTCATCTTCATGCCTTACACTTATGCTTGCAACATCTCTTAGCATTCTTTTGTCCTTTTTTGTTCTTTAGCTTTCGCTATAGTTCTTGTTTTGAAGCAGTGTGTTTTTGATTATTGATTGTCAATTGCATTATGCAAATTCATCAGGTTGATTCTGGTTTTCTGTTGTATTGTTTTAATTAGTTTATGGAGATGGAAAGGATACATATGCAGACAATCCAACAACTTCAGCTTGAGCTTTCGGAAGCAAGAGAAAAAAGTGGAATTTATAATGATGAGTCTAACTTCTCCAAAGCAAAGTCAAATGAAATGCCTCAGCATGAGCGAAACAATGGAAACCATCTTGAAGCAAATGGAAATGGCAGTTCAAGTGGTAGTTCTGCAAGTGCTTCTAATGGGCATTCTGAAATTCCCCAATTTGCTTCATCTGGCAATTCTTCAGCTCAGGTACGACTTACTGGTTCTACCAACTATATCAAATTTCTACCATTTTCGACATTCCACGAAGTTACTAACAAAAATTACAAGGGACGGTTACCAAATTTCATTTGCTTTTTCTGATTGCTAAAATTAGGAATATGCTTGTTCCATTTCAAATACCTTCAATGGGCTTAACATGTTGCTTCATTTAGACGAATACAGTTGATTGGAAGTTTAATGCCAAATATAAATCTTGTACAAGCCATTTTGAAGATATTTGAGGTATTATCGTGAATACATTGACAGTGAAAATGTTGAAGAAGTTCAATTTGATGGGGTTTAGAATAATATCTTTATCTTGTAATTGTGACTAGTATTACCCTTTCCAAATAGTTTAACAAGTGTGGATCACACCGTGGCAATAAGGTTTTTAGATCTTAAAAATATTCTAAGTTATGTTTTAGTTAGGACCTTTAGTGACACACCTTTTAGCCTTGTGCTTAGGTGATAGTGCATTCATTCCTCCCCAACTCACCATGTGCTTGACATTTTTTCTTCACTGGTAGTGGTAGATATTGTGCTGCCTAGGCCAAACAAAACGTTTGGGTTCAGGTGCAGGGATCCCAAAAATTCCGGTCTTAATCATGCTTTGCACTTGTCTTTGAGATCATGGTTTTGCTTATATTAAAAATTAATAGTAATCCATGAGTTTAGATTTGGATAACCAATGAGCAAGGCTTGTTGCAAAATGGCAAGACCGTTTTGTTACTTTGAAAATAAGCTGTAGCACTGCACCCGTGCTAGGGATTGCTTGGATGTGGCCACAATCTAAAGAATAGGCCTAAATTTGTTACAATTATTATTTTTGCGAACTTTCTGATAGAGTGAAAATCGGGTATCAACACAATAACACACAATGTAGGCACAATCTTAGGGAAACCGAACGGAGTCCACTAAGCCACTCAACGGAGAAACTCCACAAGAGCCAATCATAAAGGAGACAGCTTCCTAAGAGCCTAAGGCAAAATCCTAATACGAAGATGATTCTGAAAATTTGAGTGAGAAGGCCTAATACCTTATTTATGCTCTTGTCCTACTCCGAGGTTTCCTATATGTGAAAATAGTATATGCCTATACAGCCTACTGGCGATCCCTTATCTTCTAGTATAATAACACTTAACCTCTAATATTCTCATAATGCTATTTTGTATCCTATCACTTTCCATCGGAGGTCCATGCAGTAGTTGAGTGGATATCTGTTGGCAGTGGGGACTGGGAAGAAGGTAAGGTTAAATCTCCAAAAAATCTCCAAGACTGGTTTGCCACCTAGTAGGTCTCAGTTTCATCAGAATTGTGATTTTGCAAACTTCCATTGGATGCCCATGCAGCCGATTGTTGGAGTTTTGCTGGCTTGGGGAGTGGGTAGATTGCTGCCAAAAATAGGGCAAAGAGCAGATTACACTACAAGGGAGATAAATTTATTGATGGCTTCTCTTGCTCCATTTCTCCTCTAAATAATTTTTTTTTGTATCAGGTTGAATGAAAGCGTCACGAGCATAACTAGATTTGGGTGCATCGTAATACATTCTTTTGATGCTACTGGAAATGATTGGCCCTATGCGTTTTACCTTCATTCATATTAAAGGACTAGTTGTCAATGTATGAACTACTGTCATTGGATTGTAATGAACAGCTATCGACGTATGAAAAACACATGATTAATGGGAGAAGGTGTGCTGATGTTGCTTGGCAAAAATGCAATGCCATAGATAACATCTGAAGTTTAGCAGATTAAACAGTATTGTAAGCCCAGAAGGATGTGTCGGAAGAGTTCTTGTTTTAACCTCTAGATCATCTTTCTTTTTTCTTCTTTCAGCTAATGCTCGTTGAAGATGTGTCAGCATCCAGGTCCCTGATCTTGATTCTCTGTCTAGAAAAGCTTGTAGCTGTAACATCATTAGTGTTTCTGTAGGATACAAAATGTGTTAGTATAGGACACAAGTATTCTGAATTTCTGGTATGGCAGACGGTTAAGCTGTGATACAGAAATGTTTGAGTGACGGGCAGTGGTGAGGGTTGGTTAGGTCATTGACAGCAGTAGAGACTAGTTGTGTCAATATGGCCATATGGGTAATCTATGCATGTTTAAAGTCTCCAGAAATCTGTCTTCTGTATTTGGCTTCTGTAAAACCCTAGGGAGTCATCTCTGGGTCTGGTTTTTTCTTTAACTGTCCACTGTTTGTTCTCTGTGGGTGCCTTTTCTGTTCTTTCAGTTTCTGACAATCATTAATGTTATATATTTATGCAGCATCTACATTTGAAATGATGTTACACAATGTCTGATTGGTAATTAACTAAGTTATGTAAATGAGTTAATATCTTACATTACTTTGATCCTTCCTTAGGCCAATCATGTCGCTGGTGTTCCAGTAGCTCCTCCATCCTTACTGGCAGTAGCCTCCTACCTTCCACCTGGACAGGTTGCTGTACATCCATATGTTATGCACCAACAAGGGGATAACCACTCAGTGCCAGCATCAGTTTCTCAGTCTTATGTTGGGCATTATCCTTCAGCATCAGCAGTATCTTCATACCAACATTGGCAAGGCCAGCAGGTTTTTAAAGATGATTTCCTTGTTTTATCATAGTATATGTAACTTAAAAGTTAGCTGATTGATACAGTCTTCTGTTCGTATTCAGGCTGTAGTTGATGGTCTGCAAGGGTCATTATCGCCATCTGAGACTGAGAATAATCTTGCTATGTCTGGTTCTAATTATTCTTACGAGACATCTATCAATGGACACAGCCTTCATCCAGACAATCTTAATGCTCATTTGAGCCAAGGAGTGGAAGCTAACTCTGCAATATCATCTACAGAGGCGGTTCAGGTTCTAGATTAGATCATGCTATTACTTGACTATATTTATCTCTGCTTGGTCTTTTTGTCCACTTCACTAAATTCCACTAAAAATAGGTACTTGACTCAGTTGATAAGGCTTATCTGACCAGTCAAGGTCAGGCAACCTTGCAACAAATATCTTCACAGTTCCACGAGGCGCTGGGATTGGCATCTGTGGGACAAACTGCTGAAATTGAGGTCTGAATGTGTATTCTTCACATGTTATTAATTTGCTATATCTGTTGAATAAGTTGAAACGTGTGATGAGTTTCAGCTGGTTATTGATATGGCAATTTGATCATGCATAGGAAAATGGTTCCATTGGTTTAACTAATGACAAATTAGATAGCAGAGCTGTGACACCAGATTCTAGTCATAGTCCATTGCCATCTGAGGAAGTCTCAAACTCAGTGAGCTCTGCGGAAACCAAAATTAACAGTACTACAGACGGCGTTCTTGCTGAAGTACCTGATTCTGTTGTACAAACAAATACTGTTCCCTCCACGGAAACATCAGGGGCCGTCCTTCTTGGTGAGAGGTCGTTATTGACCTGCATTGCTCGCACTATCCCTGCTGGTGGTAAAATTCGTATTAGTTCAACGGTTAGTTATGTTCTCATAAGTGTTCCAACCGTATTTTTCCGTGTCAATATATATTGGGAGTATTTGTGTGCAGTAGTTTGATTTATGTGTATCTGCAGTTGCCAAATAGGCTGGGAAAGATGCTTGCGCCATTGCATTGGCACGATTACAAAAGGAAGTACGGAAAACTTGATGATTTTGTTGCTAGTCATCCTGAAGTAAGCTGTTGATGCCCAAAAATTGTCCTTCAAACTTATTTAATGGGAAAGAGTTAACTTACGATTATTTTTTCAGCTGTTTTTGATTGAAGGAGACTTCATTCAACTTCGAGAAGGAGCCCAAGGAATCATAGCAGCAACAGCTGCAGTTGCAAAAGTAGCAGCAGCTGCTGCTGCAACTTCTCCTCACTCGTCCCTTCTCCCAAATGTAGCTGTCACCCCCATGGCTCAGGCCAACCGATTAAAGAAGACTCCATCTACTGAGTTGAACCCCGTGGCTAATGGTGGTAATATTTCTGCGCATCTTTCATCAAAATACATCTTATAAAGCATGTCCACCTGGTGCTAGTTCTAATGTTGCACAATGTCTTTCAGATGTTAAACACTTCAGCAAGGTCAAAGATTCCTTCAGCGAAAATGGATTAAGTTCTGACAGGAAGCTCAATGCCAGATCTAACATTACCACCAAGCAGCAGGGCCGGTAAATAATTTAAAATCTCATTCATGCTAAATTATATGCTACACCCTATACTTAATTTGTTTCTGTTTTTGCATGTGTTATTTCAGAGCGGTTGCCTCACAAATGGATTCTAGAAGATAATGGTGAGTTTTTTCCGTTAAATTTTATGTATGGTCCTGCTAGTCAATTGATGATTGCGGAACCTGTTTCATTTTCTTTAGAGGATCTGCTACTATGCTTTGAAATAGGGTATTAAGTTACACAACCGCCAATTACATGATCCACTTATCTAGCAAAAATTGCAAAATGCCACCCAACTAATAGAATCCGTCAAAATTTCTGTCATCATCAGTTCTGTGCAAAGTTTATTGGCGTGGCAGGCAGGATTTGCCATCCTCTATTTCAGATGTTTTTGTTCATCCATAGTTGGGATCTTTGCTTTTGTGGGTCTGGTGTTACATGGTGGAAATAGTTTGTCTAAAAGCTTTATCTATAGTGCAAATCGCAAAGTTCAGTGTGGCTTCCACTTATGATTGTCTGCTGTCCTTGCAGGATGAATACTGTTTCACTGAGAATTTTGAAGAAAAGCTTATCGGCAAGATAATTTAAAGGGAGATCCATCGACATCCAGCCGAAAACCAAGTGTTGGATTTTTGCTTCTATTATGATTTTGGTATTCACAACATTCGGTTTGTAAAAACCCACCAGCGTCTATATCTAAACTTGAAACGATTTGATTGTAAGCGTACTTTAGACTGACCATTTATGCATATGAAGTTCTTTTGAATGAAGTTCTTTTGAATGTGATCTCGCTGTGATGAATTTCCTGTTTGGGTCTTGATTTCGAACACCAATTTCGTATAAAGTTTTCATATTGTTATTTGTTCAGCTGGACGTCGGAGAGGTTATAATAACAGAAGTCACCAATGTATATAGTTTATGCCCAGGTAAGATTTTTTTTTTCCATGTCCTTTCAATTGATATGTACAAACAAATCAAGGTCTTGAGTAACAATATAGGAAACCAATCGATCAAGCAAAATCTGGACTCACGAACGTCTCTCAGGTTGCTTCTTCTGGGCAGAAGAACTGCAATCACAATTTAGCAGAGACACTGAGACACTGTAAGATTGAAGTAAAACAAACAACAGTTATGATTGGAAGAACTGGTGTCACCTAATTTAGTTCTTGGCCACAAAACAACTTAGGAAGCTGTTGCGTACTACCGATTTCTTCCTCTTCTGCTTTTCATTGCGGACGAGGAGATCCTGCTGCCGGAGGAGGGACTCATCAAGAGCCTGCAACATGCAATTTCTCTATAAGCTTCAAGACTACAACAGAAGCTGTAAGAACTTCTTGATTGAGTACCTTTTTGGTAGCCGCAAGCTCGAGCTGAAGGGTTTCAACCCGACTCAAAGCGAAGTTCAAGAGCTCCTCCTTGTCAGCTGGCATGACAGGTTGCTTTTCATTGAGAGCTGTCATTTTCCCTTCCAATTCCGATACCCTCTTCATCATGGCAAAATACTCGGCCTCAGAGACGGTTATTGATGGCGTTTTCTCATGGCCGCACTTACATTTAACGTCAGTTTCATCGTAGTAAGTGACCTTCTTTGGCATTATTTTTGTCAGGCGGATCATGGCTACAATGCTCATAATGAACGTCATCACCCAGGAAAGAATCTGCCCTGTCACCGAGCTCATCTGCCTCTCCTCGGATGCCAAACAATCTGCCAGTATGAACACTTCATATTGAAATCCGACATTTGGCTTATTTAGCGAGAAATCTTTAGGTTCCAGTGATACCTCTTGTCAAGGATGCATCATTTTGCATGGCTTTCAGCATCACCTTGTCCACAGGCTTGTCAATTACTATTGGAACCAAGCCGTCACATTGTCCGTTCAATACCGGTGAAACTTTGGCTATAAGAACCTGCACAAGTATATCCCCAACACGTTCAAACTTTCTACCAAGTAAATCTTGGGAATATGATACGTTTAAACATCGGTCCAAGAACTTACTTCTTGAGTGATATCCTTGTCGTGTGTCGGACGATGAGGTTGATCATTGCCATTTGACTTACAATCCTGTTTTGAGGGTCATTTGTTAATTTAGCACAAATCAAGTGAACGAAGACAATTAGCAATCCACAAATGCATCCTGAAAGGGTGACATTTTGTATATTACATTTACAAACCTCATCTTCTCCAATTAGCTTCTCTTTGACGGAACTGATTAGGTTGCTCGTCAAGGATTTGTGCTCGCCATTAGAAACCATCTGATCAAGCAAATGATATTATGACTACAGGGAAGAATATTTCCCTTGCAAGAAAGTATGTTGTGGTTATGTACACTTTTCCTTCTTACCTTGAGTATATCAGGATCATCCCACGGGCCTTTGTCCGAGTTAATACATCCTCCTTTGGCGGCACAAGTACACAAGCCGCCCAAAAACTCAGGCAGCTCACTGCACACAAGATGCCAATCAAGTCAATTCAGGTTCTCTGCACTTATCAAAGGATTCCGTTGGCAGTTACCCAAGAGGGAGAAGTAGTCACCTGGCATCGATTATTTCAAGTAACTTACTTTGGTATTTGTTACCTAGAACCTGTTAAGAAGCAAGAAAGTTACCATGTATAGACGTTGACATGACTTGAATATGAATCTAGTAGATTTTGTTGGATTTCTGGGTCTAGTCCTAATTCTGAACATCTAGGGCCCGTTTGGTGAAGTAAGATTACGTAGATGAAGATAATGATGAAAATTATTTAGATGAAGAATTATGGAGATAAAATTGTATAAGAGGATGAATATGAAAATAAGTTAAATGAGTGTTTGGTAAGATGAACATGATTGTGGGTAAAATTAAGAAAAAATACGTGTTAATTTTTTTTATAGAAGAAAGAGATGAATAAAAGAAAGAGGGGTAAAAGTGAGATTTTAGCCTCAATAATCCTTATTATCGAAGTCTTTTTAGGATTACAAAATTTCCCTAATCTAATTCTCTTAATCTCCATGATCCTACCCCTTTAATCTTCTTCGTTCCCTTTCCAAACGAGATTACGAGAATTATTTATCACTTTTAATTCTCATAATCTTAATCACCTTAATTTATGCATAGGTAAAATGGCTAACTAGGTATTTTACCATTATTACTCTATTAAGAGTACCCATTGCATAAACTTAGTAAGTAAATATACCTTTAATAGAGTGATAGTTATAAGTCAATTAGAGGGGGAAAATTAGAGGGCTCTACACAAAAGCCCATAAAAAAGAGATTACTTCACCCAATTCTTTCTTTATGCACTTACAATCTGTTCATAATTCTAAATATCCCTGAAAGCCTATATGTTTTCAATTAATTATCTTGTAACTATGGTTAATAATTTGAGTTAACGTAATAAATTTTCAATCAAAATATCTTGTAACTTATTCTTGTAAATTATAAGTATTTTCTTGTAATTTTATAATTCTTACAAAAAATATATAAAAAATTAATAACAAATGTAGTCATGGAGACTTGATCTCTGGTTGGTAGTCCCTCCCTCCCACCCTAATGCCAACCGGACAAGTTGGATCTCACAATTTAATCTTCTTTTTGAAAATTATACATTAATGTTAATTTTGACAGTTCCATGTAAATCTTGTAGTTGCAATCATGTACCTTTCTTGTGCATTTACTAATTTCCTGTAACATTGAAGATCCCTATTATTATCTTATATTAATCTATGTAGTACTTGTAAGATGGTAGATTTATGAATTCATGTAAGTGATCATCAATTTTTTTGCAAATAACGTGTGAGATTCTTATATATGGCCCGTACATGCTTGTACAGTTCAATGCAAATCATGTATATTCAATTCTTGTATATTTCTTGTATACATACTAGTTTCATGTAACATTATACATTTCGATGATATTATTCGAATTCAATAATATTACGTTCCAACATGAATATTGATAAATTATTCTAGAAATTATTTACCTTCTTAAATTAGATTTTGTATTAATAATTTTCAGATTCTCTTGTAACTAAATTGGATAGAATTGAGATATGTTAATAGGGACAAATATGGTATTATTGATTAAAAGATGCTATTTAGTTAAATTATAGGCCTATGCTATTTAGTTAAGGAATTTTATGTTGGGGTGCATTTTATCTAATTATCTCTATAACAAAGGATAATTTCCTTCACACTTAAGTCATGAATATTGGACTTACATGGATCTTTGCTGCAGTTCTGGGATCAAGGAATGACTTAATGGTGTTCCACAGCAGCCTAAACCCAGATCCGGCATTGATGATGTACATTCTATATAGACTCTGAAAATGATAAAACATTATAAATAAGATCACTTGAAACTGCTGAAGTTTGGTGGCCATAGTCCTAAATTAGAGAATGAGAGGAAATGAGAACCTCTGGATAGTTCTCGCCATCGATCTTCTGAAGGGTCTGAATTAAATCTCTTGCAGCTTTGTTGAAGCTCTTAAGTCCCTGTACCAAAAAATACACAAAGACAATTTTCTTAATTAAAATTAAAGGTAAAAACGATGGTTATTGGCAAAATCTTTTTGTATTTCCTATTTAATATTTTTATAAAAATTAATAGGGGCCTATTTTATCCCATTAGAAATGTAAGAGCCTGATTATGCTGTGCAATAACAGCCAACAAGCCATTTTATCCAAGATTTTCGTCCATTAAAAAAAAATCAACCTCTATACTTGAGTTAATCATGTGAATCTCACCACTCCTTGAACATCCAATATGGTAGTGCTCTGATCAATATGTCTCTTGGCCGCGATGGTGCAGGCCGGAAACTTGACCATACACGTTCTCTCGAATCCCTGCACGTGGTACTTGAGATATCGGTCCATGGTAGTGACTTGCATCAGCTTGGTGGAATCAACTTGGCCTAGTTTTTCGAAATATACAGGTCTTCCTTCCTTGTCAACTCCGTGGTGTCCTTGTGGATAGTACTTCTTGACCTCATCAAGCTCCTTGAACTCAAAATCCTTTAACAAAGATAATAAAAACATTTATTTGCATTTTCTACATAGTTTCTTGTCTAACACAGATGTTTATTGTCCATCTAATACCTCCATGATTGTATCAGCACCAAATTCTTTTCTCCATTGAAGCATATCAACCCACATTTGCTTTGTTTTATCAATGTCAAGTTTCCTGGCCTTCAAGAACCTGTCAACCCAAACAGCAACTCAGGCAACCAATCTCTATACATTAATAAAGAGGCATAGAAGCAAAAGAGAGAAACCTTAAGAGGACATGGTAATCATCCTGTTTTGCAGGGAGCAAATCCTCTGTCAAGAGGAGCTGGCGAAATTCATCAACAAGCTTGATTTCATCCGCATCATATTCATTCTCAAAATCAATTGACAAGACCCTACTATTCCTCCTCTTTTTTGTTAAAGAGTATTTAAACTTGTTTGAGACGTTAACCGCCTTCTTCTTGAGAGAGACAAGCCTCGCCTTCCTCTCATCATCATGTCCCTCCACCACCACTATTTCAGCTTTCTCCAGAACTTCAGTAAACAAAAATTATTATTTGAAAAGAATGAGTTACTAAAGACTTTTTCGTATTGCTGAGAAACAAATTTCTGTATAGAAATCATTAGCTGACCAGGTTTAAGAACTTGCTCCACAGGTGCTGATATAGTATCTGTCATTACCGCCACGGTCTGCATGATCCAGGAATTCCAACTCCAAGTGATTCTATTTCATGGAATACCCATCGTTGGACAGGCTTATAGCCTCATACACCTTTTAGCATATAGAAAGACAAAATTGTATAAACAAATTAGATAAAGCAATCTGCTTGAATTCAGTCCCAACAAATTCTGCAATCAACAATTTCTCATTTTCTGACGCATAACTCAAATGAAAAAGAGAATGACAATGAATGTAAGAGCAACACTATCTCTTATGTATTTGACAATGCCACTAGCAACCAGAGAAATATTCCTAAAATCAACAATATTTTTCCAATTTCTGCATTCATTTCTGCAACATTAACTTCTGCATTTTTCTCCTCTTTGCAAGAAACTTGCCAAAAATCAGATAGATTCCAACATTTGACAATGACACTTGGAATACTAGCTATCAGACAAATGTTGAAATTTATTTCGAAAATTAGATACCCAAAACCTATAAAGGCATTTCTCCGAGCCTAGGGTCGGTGGGCTACTCCTCCTATTGCCAATTGCCAATTGGTTTTAGGATGGAACCTCGCCGGGTTTATGTACTGGGCTTGTACCTAATGCGCATGTGCGCTCGTATGCACACGACCCCACTCTACCGGTCCGTCTGTATCGGACTTTGACATGGAGATAATTTCATCAATCAAATTCCAAACAGCAAGAAAAAAAAAAAAACCCAAACCCTATAAAGACATTTACATACATTTTAATCATCATATGAAGGCCAAGAAAGCAAAAAGATTATAAGATAGAATGAATTAGTGAATGTAATTGAAGAAATAACAAAGGATGAAGAAGAGAGAAAGTGTTACCTTGGGGGTGAAAGAAAAGAATGAAGAGAGGGAGCATGGAAATCTAAGAAATTGGGAGGCTGAATATAGAGAGGAGGAGTACCCATTTTCTCCTCTAATCTGGTTGTTTAAGACAGCTTAGAAGACAAAATTATCAGACAGAGAATGAAATACATTTTGATTTCGTTGGCAGATTCCAAAAAACAATTCTTGAATTTTTGTCTTTCTAAGCGGCATAGGAAACAGCGAAAATCAAGCCACGCCTTGCAATTTGTGTTCGTTGACTGACGAGGATTTGGTGCTCAGATTGGAGATTAAACATCATCAATGGTGATTAGTTTCTTTGTCATTTTCCCGGCAGAAAGTCTATCAACGAGTAATAAATACTCCATGAGGAGAATAAAGGGGGCTTTTCAGATTTGTTCTCATGGTTTCTTACTTTTGGATTATTGCTCGAAAAATGAGCCTATCTTGACTTGAGCTATGTTCGTTTGATTCGAATAACAACTAAAAATGACTAGAATTGTCAATTCTCGATAGTATTGTAATATTAGACCAACTACTCGAGTTCGACTCGGCAAAAAAAAGATTAAACTTGTTCATTCAACTAAACAAGCCAAAAATGAACATATTTTTAAAATCGGTTAAAACTTAGGCTCGGCTCGAGTTAAACTCAATTTTAAATGACCTGAACATGAATATAGTAAAACTCGACTTGTTCGACCATGCTCATCAATTCATAAATTGAAATTGAGGACAATAACAATTAAAATTGTTTTCAAAGTTTTAGAATACAATTCACTTTATTCTTTAGTTCACCAACTAATTCTAACCTAGAAAAAGTTTGTAACCCAACTTTTATCATAATTACATGGTTTTTGTTTTTTTTTTTATTTTTTTAAAATCTAATTTGATTTCTACTTTTCTCTTAAACCTCCTCTTTACTCCTAACCTTCTTCCAATCTTCAAATTGATATCTAGGCTTCAAATCTTGGTAGATTTCAACGTTCAATGGCTCAAAACGCGTCTATAGTGAAGGGTTCACGTGCTTTAAGGTACCATTTCTTCAAAAAAGATCAAATCCATATGTTTTTATCGATTATTTTTTTCTTGTTTTTACGAGTTAGCGTTTAGCTTTGAAATTCGAAATTTGAAGCATTTCAATGTTGTTTATGATAAACATATTAGAAATGCAAGAGTTAGTGTTATTTGACAAAAAGTTGGGCAAAAAGATCAAAAATTTAAAGGCTTTCGGAAATTCAAAATAGAACGTTCATCCGCTCTGTGCGTAGGTTGGGACACAACGTGGAAATGTAAATTTCACATTGGTAGACCCGTAACAAAATACAGTTTTCACACCAGGACCTAGTGTAATTGTATTTCCACGTCAAGCCCACATGAGAATTGCATATTCACGCTGGGTGTACTAGTGTGGAAGATATTTTTTCACGTTGCGTCATAGAATGATTTTTGTCCTTCTAATTTTTATAACCTTTTATGCCGGTTCTACAATAACACGTGATATATACCTATACTTTATAACCCAATTGCTAGTGGAACCGAGATAAAAAGGTTATAAAATTGAAAAAAACTCACGTGGTTTTCCAACGTGGAATTCTATATATTACATTGACAACCGTTGTGTAATTTAAGTGCAAGCGTAATATAATAAATCATTTTAATAAGTTACGACTTTTGTTTTAGTGACTTGCGACTTTTATCAGTCTTGTTCTAACATTCCGTGCTTTGAACAAACTAACACTAATGAATTTTTTAAATAATTTCCTCTAATATAAAATTATAAATAGTTTTATGACCCATAGTTAATCATATGTGTATATTGGTTTTGTTCTCATGTTTTTAAATAGGACACCAACACTATTATGTTGAAAATGTAAATTTTATTTTGTTGAATATAACGTTTTTATTTTAAAATTTAAATTACAATAGATTAAATGAAGTATTTTTGCTCTAAATTTTAAATATTGGAATTAGGTATTATCTATTTTCTACCTATATTGAGGTGTGAAGTTTATTGAACACATTACGAAATGTATCATCATAATATATTTTTTTTTCTTTTCGTAAACAATGAGCCCACAATTCAATCACTCTTAGCAAAATAACTATGAAAAAGAGATGATCTCACCATTTTGGCAAGAATATTACAAGCCGATAATGATAACTAACATTGGCATTACTATTACTAGATATGATACCTTAAGTCCATTACTATTAATATATATTGGCATAATTTAAAATGTTATGTAGTAATAAGACAAATATTGTAAAGAGAAAATTTGATATTCACTACTAGAAAAGCGGGTCTAAAACGACACTTTTAATCGCATCTAGCGACAATTTAATGTGTCGCGAATATGATCGGGATACGTTGGAAGGGTTTCACAATTTCCGCCGTCACAATTGACAGATGTGCCAATTGTGACACCTTAACATGTCACACTAAATTGAGACACCTTAAGGTATCACAATAGTTAATAATTTTGCGACAGGTATATTTGTCATTGTTTTGAGATATTTGCGACACTTTAATACGACTCTCTTCGATACTTGCTTTGCTTTTTTAACACAACTATTTCTGACACCTCAAGGTGTCGCAATTTACAATTAAGTTATAAAAAAAATTTAACTGTAAGGTTCTCTGTCTTCAACACCACTTGCAATAATATCAAAATAACATGTATATATATAAAAAAAGATAATGCTCCAATACAAAAGATTTTCATATTGATTGCTTCACAAACTAATAGAAATAAAAGAAAATTTATTACATTAAAAATTCTTGCAAAATAGAGTTTTAATCATAAAACTCTATTACCTCCTCAGATGACAAAGATAGATACTAAAAGTTCAATTTCTTTTCCAGCTGTTCACTTCCCTGATAAGCTTCATTTATCTTTGAATCATACACTTTATCACAACTATCTTCAACTTCAACACCAAGACCTACATGATTTTGGCCAACTTCCACTCGTTTGACAATAGGATTTGACTCCCCAAAATACTCAACCAGACTTGAGTCATTCAGCCCATTCAACTCAATATCAATCTGCAGTTTAATCTCATGTTGGCCACCAATACCTAAAAGCAAAGATGAATCTCCGTTGTCTTCAAAATATTGGAAGCATTAACCATGTGAGTCATCAACAACAAAAAATTCAGGAAAAAAACATTTACCTCCCTCATCAATCCATGCCATAGGATGCTCCAAGCCAGATTTCACATTCAAGTGAACTATGTGTAAAAAATCAAGCAACAGATGGTGACCGTTGAGATTCACTTCAACAACTCCTCTCTTCAATTCAAAATCCTTCCTAACAAAGCCAATAATTTCATAAGGAAGATCAACCCATTCGTCACTCATATAGCACATCAATCAACAAGGCAGTGCACTCCTCATAAACTTTGAGTAAGACCAATATAAAGATCTTTGAGAACCAAACTTACAACTCGTGCATCAGCCTTGCAAATATCAGGTTTCTTTTACTTCCCCAGTTTCAATGGTGGTGCCTTCAAAACGGAAACTAGAGAGGTTGTAGTGTGAAAGCCTTGAACAAGACGATCTGTATATCCAGCCTTCTTCTTTCTTCTCATATCAATAACTCTACGACTACCTAATATCTTTCCGGCTTCTTTTCGACGTTTCCTTCCATTTTTATCCGCAACTAAAGTTCCTTCCCGCGGATGAAATATGAAAGATTTAACTACGACTGATATACACAACTTCAACTCCAACTTATCATAAAGAAAAGTGACCCCATGAAGAACATCTAATCTTTCTTGCAACTGAAAATACATGAAGTTAGGATAATGCTAAAAAAACCCTACAAGTGTTTTAACGAGGCCATCTTTAACCATGATACTTTGTTGTAGAATTTTCTGAAAACCGATAAGATGTAGTGGTATTTGGTTGCGGGGGACACATTACGAACCTGATGGTGGACGTTATGTGATCATGGAAGTTTTACCGAAGTACAACGACCTCCCCCACAAGTATTACGGGATCGAATGTAGTATATAATAAGGTTATCGAGTAACATGGATTGTGTCTGAGTTGAATAACATTAATATTTAATCATTCAAAGCATAAAAGAAAGAAATGAACAAACAATGATGATAAAAAAAGCAATAATGAATGTATATCAATTGGAGTAAATTTGATCTAAGTAAATATGAATCCCCACTATAATGATTCAACATATTGATGCATATATATATATTATGAACATTGGATAATGAATAAAGTAGGTAACCATCCAAAATCGCTTTGAGCATAGACAAACCAAGACCGTGCTTTCCGACTCACATAGATCTCGATCTAGTGATTCGGCGAGTATAGGAAAATTCATTAAGAATTTTGAAATCCAAAAATACCAAGAAAAACCTTTGCTTGTGTCACTTCAGTTTTAAAAGGTTCAAAGACCGGAACTTTCTACGACGACTAGGAATCCTCAAAGTTTTGATAAACTAGTACTCTTAAAACCAAGTACTTTTCAATAAATCCATTAAAAACAACCTTCACTTTTGGGTGTTCAATAATGATAACATGCTAGGATGACCTTAATCATTGATTGACCCAAGTGTATTATAACCGGACAGTGACAACTTGTCCAGTTCTACAAGAGACTAGGAGCTAGGTTCTATACGACTAGTCCAGACAGGTACACAGTGAGATGCATCGGATCTAGTCTTGTTGGTATAAGGGGACAAAGGCAAATTTCCGGAGATTCTCGTGTCATAAAAAAAGTTGAATTAGTAAAGTGAATCACTTAATAAAGATAATAACTAGTTGAAGTGTGAGCATGCTGTTTGGTATATCTTGTTGATGTGTTTGTGGGCTATTATTGTTATTTTTAATATATGGAATATTAGCTAACGGTTTTAAATCGACGTTGTAGATGTCTTACAGGTTAAGACAGTTGTAGAGAGATCCGGAGTGGATGGTCAGCCGGGTCCACGCACTCATTTACATAGGAAGGGAGAGCCTTTCCGTTTCTGCATGCACACTATATGAATATTTTTGTCTTATAAGGCTGATCCACATTATGCATTCTTCACATTTAACTTTATCGATTTCAAATTGGTTTAATACATTTGTGCCTTATTGTAAGATCCAGTAATATTGCTGTCAAACTAAGGCCGAGACCCATTGTAAGGTCCTAACTAGTAGCTCCCCGAGTTTTGAGAATTTGGGGTGTTATAGGATATACTTAGATGAGACAACTTACTATCTGGGAAAGTACCCTTCATGAAGGAAAATTAAGAAGATAAAACCACGTGAAGAAAGAGGTAATCCCAATAATCTCAACCTTCCTGCAGTTACACTAACTTGAGTATCTCAATTATGCAGGAAAGGACACGAAGCTCCTCAATGCCCCATTTTCACAAACCGTAAGGATATACCTCCGACCACCAAGACTCCCACGGAGGTTGATGTTGTCACCTCACAAAATGGAAAGGATGACCGAAGAATCAACTGTTGTCATCCCTCCTCCCTCCCAAATGCAGAATTAAAAAGAAGAGTTAGTTGGAAAAGAATCACCCTATGTTTCCTCTCTACCATACAAGCCCCCTCCTTCCCATAAAGAAGAAATAGAGATATACTAGATGAGCAATTTAGGATGCTTCTTGCATTAATGAACAAATTGTCCAATAAGCAAGAAGATCATGTGACAGTCTTCAAACCCTTGCACACATTAAAGATATACTGGATGAGCAATTTAGGATGCTTCTGCATGTAAAGACAGGTTGAAGGAATCCACCATGTCAAAGCAACTAGACATCGGAGATCTCCATGATAGCCATGAATTCTTGGAAAATCAAGTTGATGCTTTAGAAGACTCCCATCAAGAAGTTACTAGTTGCATGGAACACATGAATATCATCCTAGAAGATGCTATTGAGAAACTGGACGCTCCAGCCTTTGAAGGCGAAGAAGTCGACGCTCCAGCCTTTGAAGGCGAAGAAATCGAGATTGAGCTAAATTCAAATATTTTAGAGGAATTAGATGCACAAAGTCTAGAGCTCAAACGGCCAAACGGCGGCTGTAAGGTGCCCGTTTTTATTAATTTCTAGAAATTAAATTGGAGTTAATTCAGAAAGTCGTAGCTTAAGATTCAATTCAAACGCCCACCAGACGGCCACCAAATGGCCCTACACGACCACCTAGACGGCCTAGATGCTCGTTTCATCGACCGTAGGCTACGGTGATTTTGAAAAACTAAATCTAGACGGCCACCATACCACCACCATAGGGCCCACCAACTAGTTTCATGCCCGTAGAATGCCCGTTTCGCCACTCCAGAGAGCTCAACCCAAAGTTTTGTACGCCAATCTTCATGTAACACCCCAAATCCGTTGTACTCGGAATGCTACAAGCTAGGACCTCAAAATGGGCCCCGACCCTTAGCCTGACTACAATTTTACCGGATCTTACAACAAGACACAACAATAAAAACCGAAATAGCCTTTAATGCAATGTAAAACATGATCCAAAAGATACAAAGGAGGACTTCAACGAGTTCTTACAAAACAACCACAACGTTTCCAAAAACGATAACAGCAACGATAATAAACCAAACACGTCCTATAATGTACGGAACCCCAGCTGTCCACTCCACCGGATCACTCGCCAACGTCCCTAACCTGCAAGACATCTACAAGACGGTATAAAATCGTTAGCTAGCATTCTAAGTATAAGAAGGATGGTAAAGGCACACACACATGTAATAGAACATAAGCACATAGCAAGGTAGCACACAAGTCCGATTTATTATCTTCCAATACGTTATCCCTTTACTAATTCCATTTATGGTGTGACACGAGAATCATAACGATCTCGCCCTTGTCCCCTTTCACCAAACAGGTTTGTACTTGATGCGAATCAGCATCACCTATTGGACTAGTCGTAGAGCGCCTCCCAGTTTCCCCATTTTGAATTGGACAAGCGATCACCGCCCGGTTATTATACACTTGGGCCATGATACAAACAATAAACGTGATCTTCCTAATACGGTTAATCGTTGTCACAACAATTATAAACACACACCACCATCACACATCATACTCATACATCGAAGCTAGCTAAGTAAGTCCGGAGACTTACCTCGTCTCAAGGATCAAACCGATAATACCGTACTCCGTTTCCCGTAGGAAGATACTCTAATTCTGCCCATCAAGGCACACAATCAATATCACCCTCACATGCTAGAAGTCCCAACAATCTCGCAAGATCATAAACCAACTACACAAGCTAGGATAGCACTCCTAGTCCACACGAACTCATAAGATCACAACTATAACAACATGTGCTAGGATACTCTCTTTCTAAACTCCACAATCTCAACTAACATATAAACACAACCTCAAGCCTCGCAAGATCAAACACGACCCGTATAACCAACTCAAGATCAACACACATCATGTCTTAGAACATCAATAACCTTAAAAACTCACCTAAGGTTCTAAGCCACTACTTGTATTCCACAAGGTTATGCTAGATTCAACCTAGCATGATTCTATCATAAAACCCTTCTAGGATAAGAGATATACACAAGCTCCAGGAAGGGTACTCACTGGGGCAAAGACACGGGCGCGGAAGACGGAAACACAGCCGCGGAGAGGAGCAGAAGGCCGCACCGGCTGCCTTGCTGAGCCAAAGTCCGCTCCTCCGGCTCAGGTTGGCCGCCCCTGCGACACTGGTGCAGCGGCCGCCCCCGCAGAACTGTCCAGCCGCGGGTTCGGTCGAACTCCAAAAGGCGATCTTCGAACAGTCTTCGATGTGCAAAAGCTCTTCCGGCGCCTCCTAGCCGGCTTGCTTGGCTCCAAAATGTCCACCACATGGATCCACACTCAACATAACATCCTAGACCAGATCCACACACATGCAACACAAGGACGGAAGAATTTGAGAATCCATAGTTTCCACCACCTTAGGGCTCAAGGATGGAAGAAAGATGAGAAGAAGGAGAAATGGGAGAGGAGGAAGAAGAACACTTACTCCATGGCTCGAATCTGCAGCCTCCAGTCCATATCCGGGATGAGCAACTCTCACTTGCAAGAGAAAGAAGAAGAACACCATGGGGGAAGATGGAGAATGAGAAGCGAGAAAGGAAAACACATGAAAGGGAAATGGAGGAGAGAGAGAGAGAAGGGCTGCTCCTTTAGGGAAATAACAAAAGAATAAGCAGCCAAGGAGCACTAGAGAACGAGGGGTCGAAACACAAAAGAAGGAAATGAGAAGTCGGATAGAAGGCGAAATAAAACTCGTCCACTCAACATGTCGTGCGTGCGGAAAGACTGAGTCGCGTCTGCGGAAAGGCCGCTAAACCACTCACTAACCGGAATTAAAATTTCCGGGCGTTACATCAATTCCCCCTAAAAATAAGTTTCGTCCCGAAACTTGCTAAATGCCAAACGCTCGGACATAAATGCCTCGGTAACAACTCAAGAACTATCCTCATATCAACTCTCGACCCGATAAACAAAGCATACTCGTATAACCATGACAAGGTCTCACAAGGGACCCAACAAATACTCATATGAACACATATAACATACCACATCAAGATCTAACAGATCATACAATTCATTCCCGTGCAGGGCACACACTACACATAACATCACACATCCATATAAGATCTATTCCATCGCTCCTATCGATGCAACTAGCTCAGCGTAAAAGTCAACCAAAGATACCATCCTCCGTTTGTCAGTTAGCCTCATTGGCTCCTCGTCTATGCCGCTAGATTGTCATGACTGACAACGTACCTCAAGTCATACATGTACTCCCTCAACTGATACACATGAAACACATGGTGAACATCCTTTACTCTCGGTGGTCAAGCCAACAGGTAAACCACTTTCCAACTCACGCTAAGATCTAAAAAAGGTCCAATATATCGGAAACTCAACTTACCTTTTTAATTTCCAAGACGTATGACGCCTCACGTCCATGATACTCTTAACTAAACTTGTCCCATATCCGAACCCAAGAGGTCCATACCTCTTATCTGAACATGCCTTCTGGCAACTTAGCTCGGCCAACATCCGCCCTTGGACCACCGCTACTCGAGTGAGGTCGTCCCGTATCTGCTCAGGGCTATCCCCACATGTACTACCCAAATTTCAACACAACGGTGTACTACACCTTCGTCCATAAATTGCCTCACAAAGGGCCATCACAAACGACGCATCACAACGATCATGATACAAAAACTCAATCGAGGGGAGTGTTTGGATCACACTTGTTTCCCAATCTAGCACACATGCTCTCTGTACGGCATCCCAGGTCACAAAAGCCCTCTCTAGTTGACCAACTATCTGAGGATGGAACTGTCATGCAATGCAACTGGTCCCTAAGCGGAACGATGCTGCCGCCAAAAATCCGAGATGAATCGCCCATCTCAATCCGAGATAGTAGTACTCGCTATCCCATGTATTTCACTATCAACTTAGTGAATTCCTCCACTAACCATCTAATCTGCCACACTTCCCAATAAGTACAAAAAAAACGTAGCCTTGACAATCGGTCCACTATGATCCAAATCACATCACCATTGTTATTTGGTCTAAAACCGGTAACAACCTTTATGGAGGTATCCTCTCACTCCCATTGCGCAAATGCCAGTTGTTGGAGTTCTAGTCCCGTCCTATAGAGCTCACCGTTGGCCTAGTGAGAAGTCGCACACTAGCTTCGTACATAGCCACATCGGGCTTAAGCTCCCATCACCAACACAACATAAGATGTCCCCGATACATCATTACCTTTTGTCTACACTCTCCGAGCTTCTCAACCACCCCTAAACACATAAGGTAGCCTCCCCTCAGAATATCCCATCCCGAATTCTCATCACACACGGACATCTTTCTCATTTTCGTCGCTCGCGACGTAGTAGGTAGCCTCCCCGAAATCGGGCAAGGGTCTATCCGTATCCGGAACCCGGATATCCATCTCCGATCCTTACTAAGTCTCACTGCAACTGAAGCTGGATCGTTAGTCGAGCTATCGCCTCCTCTTGAGGCGTCCACATACTAAGGGTGTATATGACCACATTCATCCTCCCTGGATGATACTGAATCACCTGACCGAAGTCCTTAACCAACTCTAACAATCACCTCTAGCGGGTATTCGACTCTTACTGAGTGAATATATACCTATATCATACTCTTATCGTTCGTACAAGACTGCCATGTCGTTCCATAACAATACCGACATCACCTTAAGCGCGTGACTTATAGCGGCTAACTCTCGACCCTTCACCGGTCATTCTTCTTATATGCCCACAATTGTCTAACACACACGCGAAACCTCTCTTGTTCCTTCATACGTATCCCAAGCCCCGCTTGGATGTATCCATATTGTCATAAAGTCCCCATGACTCTTTGTATGTGCCAAAGAAAATGGAATAGAGGTCGCTCATCTCTTCTGTTTCTATTAAAGCTCCACGGACATGGCTTGGACCATACCATTCTAGTATACTTCCTCAAAAAAGAAGGGAGTATGAACAACCATTCCGAAACTCGGCGGACATAGCCTGCCAACCTATATGCTGCGTACCTCCTCCACATACCTTGGGGGATAGTACCGAAAATATCACCTTGGTTCTTGTTGGATCAACTTGATCTCTATCGTCATCACTATGTGTCCTAGAAAGTCACCTCAGACGTTCTAACTCGCTTAGATAACTCTACTTATGCTCTTATCTTGTGTAACCAGTATTACTGTCGTCCCGTGTCAAGCCTATTCCCCTCAACTTCCGAGAGCACAACAAGACGTCGTCAAAATGAGAAAATAAAGAATCACCTGTACAACTCATGCATCAATAGGTGTCATTACTAATTAACCTTAGGTTAGGGTCCACCTTGGAACCCCCTGAAATACCACAAATTGTGCGACTTCATTGCAACCCGATTCAAAAAACCGATGAATACTCATCTATATAAACTCCGACTCATCAATCACAATTGTGAGCCCAAATGGCTTTACTACACTTGTAGTGACCATACCGACCCAAAATGCCGCCTTACGAAGGTCCTTTCTTTTCTCCACCAAAATCTAGTGACATCTAGACTTCAAGTTGATCATATAAAACATTGTAACCACATGCAACTTTTCTAGCGAGTCGTCCACTACGGGACGAAGATACTTATCCTTATTGGTAGCCTTACACATTTCTCGACAACCAAAATACAACTTTTCTGACCCATACCTTTACTCAAAAACCGTACCAGTATGCCCCATGGAGAACGCTAGGCGAATTTCCTCAACCAAAACCACTGAAATATGCAACTCATTACTTCTCAAGTACTAACATCATAAGCTCAAAACTTATAGCGTTACTATATTCCGGTCCTCCGTTTCACACCATAGCCACCAAGGCTCCTTCGGGTGAGTCTAGTAACTTGAATCATCTCTTGTTCGCGACAACATATCATCCGTTTTATAAGAATGAAAATACCTTGCATCCTCTTTATATACTTTCCCATTTGCGTAAGACAACTAGGGAAGCTTCACCTTACTTTTGATCCACTAGACCCCTTTATCATGCTCAAACCTTAAAGGTTCTAATCCGTGTCGTTCCTCCATATGTCAATCCCAAGACCGAAGAAGGTCGCAAAAAGGGTCGTTACAATCTCCTCCGCGAAGGTCTTGTTATAAGTACTTGCTTGAGATCTTTCAACATTAAGACAAATGCGCTTTCGTTGATGTACCTCCTTAATATTAACATGATAAGTATAGAAGAAAGGTAAGTCGTTGACCTCCTCGAGGTCAACGACTTACCTTTCTTCTATACTTATCATGTTAACGTTCTCATGAAGGCTACCCATCCTCGGGGTACTCTACCTTTAATTCCGTTAGATCGATCTACACTCCATGATTCCTTCTTCTTTCACAAGATAACTATACTCTTCTTGACCTTGTTGTATCGTATAACTCACTTTTATAGGCTTAACCACTCTTCCATGATGTCTTTCAAGTGCACCTTTTCAAATATCTCTAACATTAGTTAGCATCCACTTGCGCTTCACTTGGTTAGTAATAAGTCTTCCCATAAATGAAAGCTCCTCTATGAGTCTCGCATCTTCTGAGACCATCATCTATACACACTTCCTTCTTCTCGGCATTTCTTAGCCTTATCATCATAACAGAAACCGGTCAATTCCACTAAGGAAATTCTACCACGTGAATCCCCACCATGCCATTCTTCTCATAACTCTCATAAGTCCGAATAAGTCAACCCGCCCTGTATTCTCATAACATTGACACTTCATCTTCTAGTACCTCCGTAAGCTTGACTTACGTGTCTCTTAAACCTTTCGTAATTTATTGACCATACTTTTCATCTCGACTCCCGTGCTTAGGAGTGTTTAGGGAAAACTTGCTTTAATTGAACGCCAACTTTTATCCTCGAGCGAGATTGTAGTATTCTCTACTTGATTCGCGTCTATAGTTATCGGCATGACACTTGGAATGCTCATAAGTTTGTTGTCTCTAGTTTCCTTGTTGATGTTCCATCATTGCTTCCTCACAACCACCCTCATGTCTTCATGTCGCCTCCTTACTTGTATAATTTCCATCTCGGTTTCGTTTAAGTTGTCTCAAGGTTTCCTTCTACTTGTTTGTCCTTCGTTACGTCATCTCTATTCTTCCGCTTCGACGTCCTCTTAAATGAGTCCGAGAAATCACCGGGGTGATTGCTAAAACTTGATGCTCAACTCGATAACTTGAGCATAATCATCTTCGTATGTACACTATCCTAAGTCAAATGACGTCATCCGAGGGCGATGATATCTTTATGTCATCTTAGCTACAAGGTCCCATATTTCTATATGCTACTACATATCATAGTTATACATATATATGACTATATAAGTCCTATGTTCACATTACTACCAACATATCAAATCCATGAAATCCACTACCATAATACAAGGTCCAAACACTAATATGATACTATCATACCACACATATAAGTGTATAACAATATAAAGGCCATGTCACTACTATAACATAACAAGTCCAGAAACAACCTACAATCCACATAAACTATAGTCCAAACACTAAATCACCGAGGCCCGCGATAGGAGTGGTGGTCCCGTACATTCTATCCCAACGCGACTCATGCACATGATTTTTAAAACAAAATTCTTTTCAAAAGTCAAACCCCTTACGGGTTTTGTTTATTAACTATTTGGCCTTTAGAAGATTGCGAATGCCATTGTTGTCAATCTAGGGCTCTGATACCATATTGTAACACCCTGAATCTGCGGAACTCAGAATGCTACGAGCTAGGTGTAACACCCCGAATCCGTGGGACTCGGGATGCTACGGGCGGAAACCTCACAATGAGTCCCGACCCTTAGCCTGCCAATAATTTCACCGGATCTTGCAACAAGGCACAAATAAAGGCCAAAACGAAATACATTTTTATGCAATGCAATGAAACCCGAAACCATACAAACAAAAGACTTCAGCCGAAATATAACTCCAAAGACCAAATGTCATACACGCGCCATACACTATACAATATACAAGAACAAAATACAAACTCGACTCCAACCAAAACCCACTCCTAAAATGTACGGAACCTCGACTGCCCACTCTTCCGGATCTCTCGGACGCAATCCTAACCTGCAAGGCAATCTACAACAGTCGGCGTAAAACCTTTAGCTCATATTCGAAGCATTAGAATCAATGGGAAAGACACAAACACAAGTAAATCATCATAAACACACAACATTCTCAAAGCACACAATCCCGATTTATTATCTTTTGTTCTATTAAGTCATATCCTGTTCTAATTCAACTTAGGTTTGTGACACGAGACCACCGTGGTCCCGCCTCGGTCCCTACTTACCGGCAAGGAATGGTACTAATACATCCGACCGTTTACCCACACAGGCTAGTCGCTGAGAACCTCCTAGGCTCTCGCAAGAGCTAGGTAGATGATGTCACCGCCCATTATCATACACTTGAGCCAAAATAGTATAAGGTCGATGGTCCTATTACCAGTTTAGTTGTTGCAAACAATAAAGAATAAACACACACGACCAAACACACATCAATGCTAATACGTGGAATACGAGCTAAATATGTCCGGAGACTTACCTCGTCCCAAATGTTAACTCACGCAACACTCTCGCTTCCCATGGGAAGAAGTCTACACCTGCTCACAACAAGATATCTATATCAACAACTCTCTCAACTCAAGAAGTCTTAGTTTTCTACACAAATGATCTATGCAAGATCATTCGACTCTCATTATATGACCGCATCTTAACATCCCTCATGCTCACATCACACTCAACACAAGCTAGAAGTCCTTAGACTTCTAGACCCTATGATCTCGCAAGATCATAACCCATAACACATACTAGGATAAACATGCCTTGTCCAAACAAACTCAACGGTAACAACACCATGCTAGGATAAGTCAATCCTAAGCTCCAAAATCCCACAAGATCATACAACCCCAACCTCAAGCCGCAGAACGCTCACAAGATCAACCATACAACTTAAAACCTTATAACAACCTCACAAGATAACAATACCACCCCAAGCTCATAACAACATCAATCCATCAAACAATATTAAAACCTCAAGCCTTAGAACATTTCACAATCCTCAAAAACTCACCTAAGGTTCAAAGCCACTACTTGACATTCACTCTAAGTTATGCTAGATCCAACCTAGCATGATACTAATACTAAACATAACAAGATCGAGGTAAGATCATAAGCTCGGGGGAGAGGGTACTCACGTGACGTCAAAAGATGGAAGACGATCCATGGAGGTCGATATGAATTCGTTGGCCTTAATCGGGACGCTTCAGACCTAACACCAAAACTAAAAAAATTTAGCTTATACGCTAAATTTGGACATATATATATAACCCCCGTAATTCAAATCCGAGTTTAAATCGACAAATACATTTTTAGGGGCGAAGGTGAGCAATTTCATAAACTTTGGCCATAATCTGTAATTAATTGCAATAGGGCAGAAATGCAAAATTTCCGAAATTAGGGGCCAAAACCCAAAATAGAAATATGGGTAATTTATTGCAATTATCACAATATACATATATCAACATCCGTACAAGGGTTCACTAGGCTGGGGCAAAGAGATGTACAGGCAGCGGCGGCGGGCAGGGCGACAACAGAGGAGGGCGGTTGCACTGGCGGTAGCCAGGACTCCAAGCGGCAGGGAAATCGAGGCGGCGTCCCAGGGTTGCTGCTGCCGTCTCCACTGTTTTCCAGAGATGGTTTGACAGGGGCTTAGATGCATGAAGGAGAGAACGCAGACATGGGCTTCTCCGGCGGCGGCTCTGAAGATCCGGCAGGACAAAGTGACGACAACTTCTCAAGTGAGACGGTAGAAGAGTTGTAGTGAAGGGGAGTTTGTTGCAGATGGGAGGCCTCCGGCTCCGGTTCACAGGGATAGATGCCGAGTGAAGGTGAGGGCGTTGCTGCTCAAAAAAGGAGGGAGAGAGGTCGATGCCAGAGGGTGTAGGTGGGGCTGCAAGGGAGACGAGGTGGTGGCTCTGAGGAGACTGAGGTGGATCAGGCGCTGATGGGGCTTCTCGATCAACTACACTGGCAGCAGAGGTGGCCTAGATCCGGCGTGTGCAGTGGCGACGCGGAGGCAGCGTGCGAGACGGAGGAGGGCGTGGGCTGCCGGTGTGAGTGAGGGGATTGAAAAGGGGCTGAGAGTTGCAGCTGCCTCGATTGTTTGTTGGGTAGATGATAAGGCCGAGACTGAGGGGAGACAGAAGAAGAACAAAGAGATGGAGTGGTGAGGAGAGGGTCGAGAGGTCAAGGGAGTAGGCTGCAGCAGGCTGTGCAGCGTTGCATCTCATCTGGGGCAGAAGAGAGAGACAAAAGAGAGGAGAAAGAAAAAGGGAATAGAATAAAGAAAAAAAAATGAAATGGAGAACTAAAACGTACTCGATCTAAAATAATCGGAACGGAAGTTCCGGATTCGAAACTTTTTCGAACTTTTCTTGAAAATATAGCACGGATATACGAGAACGTATTAAAAAAAATAATTATACTTGGGTAATGTATTTTATGCCTTAAAATAATTTTAGATAAAATATTTGAGCTAATAAAATATCGATAAAAGTAGTAAAATAAATATCAAAACGCACCCAATAAAACGGGGCGTTACACTAAGACCTTACAATGGGCCCCGACCTTTAGCATGACAACAATTTCACCGGATCTTACAACAAGACATAATAGTAAAAATCAAGATAGCGTTTAATGCAATGTAAAACATGATCCAAAAGATACAAAGGAGGACTCCAACTGAGTTCTTACAAAACAACCACAACGTTTCCAAAAACGACAAAAACAACGATAATAAACTAAACACACCCTATAATGTACGGAACCCGGTTGTCCAATCTACCAGATCACTCGCCAACATCCCTAACCTGCAAGACATCTATAAGTAGCTAGCATTCTAAGCGTAAGAAGGATGGTAGAGGCACACACATGTAATAGAAGATAAGCGCATAGCAAGGTAGCACACAAGTCTCATTTATTATCTTCCATTACGTTATCCTTTCACTAATTCCATTTATGGTGTGACACGAGAATTATAACGATCTCTCCCCTGTCCCCTTTCACCAAACAAGTTTGTACTTGATGCGAATCAGCATCACCTGTTGGACTGGTCACTGAGCACCTCCCAGTTTCCCCATTTGGAACTGGACAAGCGGTCACCGCCCGATTATCATATACTTGGGCCATGATACAAACAATAAACGTGATCTTCCTAATACGGTTAATCATTATCACAACAGTTATAAACACACACCACCATCACGCATCGTACTCATACATCGAAGCTAGTTAAGTAAGTCCGGAGACTTACCTCGTCTCAAGGATCAACCGATAATACCGTACTCCGTTTCCCATAGAAAGATACTCTAATCCTGCCCATCAAGGCACACAATCAATATCACATTCACATGCTAGAAGTCCTAAGACTTCTAGTCCCAACGATCTCACAAGATCATAAACCAACTACACAAGCTAGGGTAGCACTCCTAGCGTACACGAACTCACAAGATCACAACTATAACAATATGTGCTAGGATACTCTCATCCTAAACACCACAATCTGAACTAACATATAAATACAACCTCAAGCCTTACAAGCCTCACAAGATCAACCATGATGCTCACAACCGTATAACCAACTCAAGATCAACACACATCATGTCTTAGAACATCAATAACCTTAGACACTCACCTAAGGTTCCAAGCCACTACTTGGCATTCCTGAAGGTTATGCTAGATCGAACCTAGCATGATTCTATGATAAAAGCCTTCTAGGATAATTGATGTACACAAGCTCGAGGAAGGGTACTCACTGGGGAAAAGACGCGGGCGCGGAAGAAGGAAACACAGCCGCGGAGAGGAGCAGAAGGCCGCACCGGCTGCCTGGCTGAGCCAAATTCCGCCCCTGTGGCCTTGGGGAGCCACCCCTGTGGCCCTGGGGAGCCGCCCCTGCAGTCCAGTGGCCGCCCCTATGGCTCAGGCTGGCCGCCCCTGTGGCACTAGTGTAGTGGCCGTCCTTGCGGCACTGTCCAGCCGCCGGTGTGGTCGAACTCTAGAAGGCGATCTTCGAACAGTCTTCGATGTGCAAAAGATCTTCCGGTGCCTCATAGATGGCTTGCTTGGCTCTAGAATGTCCACCACATGGATCCGTACTCAATATAACATCCTTGACCGGATCCACACACATGCAAGACAAGAATTGAAGAATTTGAGAATCCATGGCTTCCACCACCTTAGGGCTCAAGGATGGAAGAATGATGAAAAAGAAGGAGAAAAGGGAGAGGAGGAAGAAGAACACTTACTCCATGGCTCGAATCTGCAACCTCCAATTCATATCCAGAATGAGCAACTCTCACTTGCAAGAGGAAGAAGAAGAAGAAGAACACCATGGGGGAAGATGGAGAATGAGAAGTGAGAAAGGAAAACACGTGAAAGGGAAAGGGGTGAGAGAGTGAAGGGTTGCTCCTTTAGGGAAATAACGAAAGGTCAAGCAGCCAAGGATCACTAGAGAACGAGGGGTTGAAACACAAAAGAAGGAAACAGAGGTCGGAAAGAAGACGGAATAAAACTCGTCCACTCAGCACGTCGTGCCTGCGGAAAGACTGAGTTGCGCCTACGGAAAGGCCGCTAAACCACTCACTAACTGGAATTAAAATATCCGAGCGTTACACTTCAGTTTGAAAGTGATGGAAAACTCACCACCCAACCATCACTCTACCACCACCCTACCATCACCCTACCACCACCCTACAATCCCTATAGTACTAGTTTACCACCACCCTACCATCACTCTACCACTAGTCTACCACTACCCACCATCAACCTACCACCAGCCTACCATCATCCACACCATCCATCCCTCATAAACTCAAGCTTACTTATCACCTTTCTAATCCTCCCGAGTATGTCTCTACTGATCACCATTATTCTACCCTAGAGAAGGTCAATACTTCTCTCCCTATTCCTAGACCTCCAAATCTTAAGAGATTACATATCCCTCCTATGGTGGAATTTGAGTATATTGTGAAACTACAAGTTAGTACTTTTCCCCCGAAGCTATAAGACAAGTATGTGGTGCACACCGAGACTACTTATTCTTCTCACCCCATCAACGACGGAGATCACACTACCTATCACCACATTTACTAAGATCAAAGGGAGGACTTCTACCATACACGTCCAATAGATCATATGCTGAACACCCACCTTAAGATGAATTAGGTCAAGCTAATGACAAAAAAAAAGCGTTGCCTGAGAGGCAACCCATGAGTTCGAATTTCTATTTTCTTTTTTCCTTTTTCTCATCTGCTATTGTTATTTTCCTTTTCTCGGATGACGGCTACTATTTATGTTCTATGTAGGGATGTTTGAAGATTTTATGGATACACACCGTGGACTTTAAGAAGCCTCCACATCATTCCACCCTTCTTTTCGCAATATGCATTGTATCGTTTTGTGAGTATTTTATTCTCTTTAATTCTTTTTACATTGAGGCCGATGTCTAGTTTAAGCATGGGGTGCTATACTCACATTCACATACCATGTTTCCCTTTCCGCATGTATTTAGCGTAGATTGAGTCGGCTCTCGTCATTTGTACTTTCAAAAATTGGAATATGCTATACTATTTCACTTGATCTGCCAACGATGCTTTGGATTACTATTTCTTGTTATTGTTTATGCACATGAGTTTTTGAATGAATTATAAACATAACCCTTGTGAGAACTTGATAGCATGAAATATGACGTAGTTTAGATGTGCATATAGGCCGTTTTCCCTTTCTTTTGGTTACATGGACATACATTCATAGCATTTATTGAACATATTCACCTATTATCTTGGAATTGAGATCTACACAAGCTTTGTTGTGACTTTAGATGAATTGGAGTGGAAAAAGAGAATTTACAGAGTATTGGTCGATGTGGAGTTCATTAGGAAGCATTGGAGAATCCTAGGAAGAAGTATGAAGTGAAGCAAAGGAGAAAAGCATCGAAAAAGAAGAAGCAAGGCCCAAGAAGGAACTTCCACAGCCGGGGTTTTGGTATTTCTTTGATTTTCACACGTGGAAAGGAAGGTCGAGAGTCATCACGGGACAAATCACGGCCGTGGTACTTGATGACGTCACCCGTGATTTTCTTTGGAAAAGACCGCTCCGTTATTGCCACGTCAACAACGAAAGAAGGAAGCCTTTAGACCTAATTTTATCTTATTAAAAAGGAGGTCGACGGCTGCATTTTTGAGGACGGCATATACACTACACATTTTGGATTCACTTCCATACTGGGGATTTCTCTATGTTCGAGATTTGATTGCTTCACCATCGGAGGAGATTGAAGACCTTTCTTGATCCCGACTTGGAGATTTTGTGAGATTTGTCTTAGGTTTTTTTATTATTGTCTTTGAGAACACATATTCTGGGTTTATTAGTTGTTTGATTCAGTTATTGATATTTGAAGATTAAATTTTGAGATATCATTGTTCTTCTCTGTGTTGTTCTTGGTTGTATGCCATTCTTGATTTCTTTTCTTAATCTTGAATTGAATATGATGATGATTGTTGGCTAACCCCCCACGATTCTAGGGTGAAGGGTTGATGGTTGCTTTTACTGCTTTTTCTCACCGATTCCCTGAGACCGACTCCGGAATATCAGCCCATATTGATCCGTACACTGCGGATTCGCTATCATTAGGCTTTATTTTTGGACATAAATTTAAAGCGTATTTGCGCAAACACCTTTTGGAGCGAACAAGTTTTTGTCGCCGTTGCGGGGGAATTGGTCAAGAACGTGTACGGTTGTCTAGCTTAGTAGCTTCTTGATTTGCTACCGATTATTCTTGCTGAGTGTTCTTGTAGGATCTTTCTTTAGGTTTATGCGAAGAACGCGAGCCGGTAAAGAAATTGTTCCTTACGATCCTGAACCGGAAAAGACTTACAAGAAGAAGTTGTGAGAAGCTAAGAAAATGGCCGCTATTAATAATCAAGAAGTAGAGGATCTTAGAGCTGAATTAGCTGCAGCTCGAGATCAAATAAGGTTACAAAAAGAAGCTCTAAGGAAAGAGAAAGATGATCAACTTGCTCTACAGAAACAACTTCGAGCTGACATGGCCGAAATGAGAGCACAATTCCAACTAGCAAATCAGAAAAGAGATGACGATGCTAAAGTTGTGATTAACCCACCTCCACCAGCACCTGTCAACATATTACTAGCACCGGTTTATGCGCCATCACCACCTCCACCAAGAGTGGAGCCAGCTGTTCCGTTTTGTGGGTGTTCCACAAACACTTGGGCAACGGGTGAATCCAGTCCAGCAAGCCCGTCGTCCGGGTGTGCACTTGGGAGATCCAGCTGACCGTGATTATGAGTTTAGACCTCAAGTGATTACTATGATTCAACAAGAATCGCTTTGGAGGAATGGAGAGAGAGTCACCACACCAACATTTACAAAACTATGAGATTTTGATGGAGACTTTGAGACCTTCTAGATGTGAGAATAACAATTATAAACTGCGTTTTTTCTTTTTCTCTTTGAAGGATAAAGCACTTGCGTGGTACCAATCGCTTCCCACCGGAAGAGTGAACACATGAGAGGAGATGACTACGGAGTTTCTCACCAAATTCTTTCTGCCATCAAAGACGGCGGAATTTAAAGCAAAGATAAATGCATTTGTGATGATGGATGGTGAAAGCCTTTTTAAGTCATGGGAAAGGTTCAAGGACCTTTTGTTGGATTGCCCTCATTATAGGATTCCGAAGATTGATCTACTAGTGGCCAACTTCAAGGGTTTGAATGGAGAAACGCAATTCAAGCTTCAATCACTTTCAACTGGAACGTTCATGGACAAACCGATTGATGAAGCGTGAGATTTTGTTGAAAAAAAAGCTCTCTCCATTGAGAAGTACTCCCACTGGAGTGCTGAAACAGGAAGTCAAAATTCGAAAGTTCCGGTGCTGAATCTTACCACCTCTAGTGTCAATCAACTGAACGCTTTAAATAGCGAGATGAAAGATTTGAAAGACCTCTTGACAACACATATACAAAATCCCAAGGAGAAGGATGTGGGCTATGTAGGAAGGGAAAATTAGCAAGGGAATAGGAACACCAACAACTACAACAACTACAATAACAACAACAATAACCGGAACTACAACAATTGGAGATCCAGTCAACAAAATTCTGGTAATCCTTATTCTCATGCTGAAAGTGCACTAACCCCTCCTTCTTCTTCTCCCTCTATTCCTTTGAGAAGTCAGGGACAAGCTTCATCAAGTTCGAGCCAGCCAACAAGGGACAAGCTTGGAGCAATGATGGATGCTATGATGGGGAAGATGAATGTAATGGAGAGTTCTATTACTTCGATTTCTAAGGCACAAAAATCCTTGGAAAATCAAGTATTTAGTAAAGCCAGAGAAGTTCTAAGAGATCAAGGGAAACTTCTCGGTAAGACCAAAAATAATCCTAAGGGCCAAGTGATGGCAATCACCACAAGGAGTGGTGTGAAAACTACTGATCCCGTTCCAAGAATGGATGACAAGGGCAAGCAACCCGTGGAGACCGAGGTTCCAACTGAGAAGGAGAAGGAAAAAGCTACTGTTTACGTATCTCCTCAAGCTTACAAACCTCCGTTGCCGTTTCCACAATCTAGAGCGAGATCGCATCTAGATAAACAATTTGGTAAGTTTGTTGAACTCATGAGCAAACTGCATATTAACATACCTTTTATTGATGCAGTTTTAGGTATGCCGGTCTACGGAAAATTCTTAGAGGAAATCCTCTCAAACAAGAGGAAGCTAGAGGATTTTGGTGAGGTGAAGATGACTTTCAAGTCATCGGAACTCATCAAAACCATGACGGAAAAGATGCCACCCAAACTGAGGGATCCGGGTTCGTTTTGCGTTCCCATAGGTGTTGGAGAGGTCACATATGATGCTCTTTGTGATCTAGGAGCAAGTGTGAGCACTATCCGACTTGTGTTGTGCGAGAAAATTGGATTAGGGGAACCTAAACCGGTGAAGATGACGTTGTACATGGTAGATCGATCTATCACTCGACCCGTTGGCATTCTTGAGGATGTTCCCGTAAAGCTTGGTAAGTTTTACGTTCCAATTGATTTTGTAGTTTTGAACATTCCTGCAGATTATCCAATCCCAATCATACTTGGGAGGCCGTTTCTAGCAACGTCCGGTTGCTTGGTTGATTGCAAGAACGCCAAGCTGCAATTCAATATTGGAGAAGAGAAAGTTGAGTTCATACTCTCAGCTTTGATCAAGGAACCAACTCTATGAGAAGAAGTCTTCAACATCTATGATGAAGAAGACTCAAGAGAGATGGTAAGTTCTATTTTTCTTAATGACCCTTTGCAGAAAGTCATTAGTATGAACATTATGGAAGGAGGAGTCGAAGAAGGTTCCGACTGCGAAGTCAAGGCTTTGGAAGTTTTGGAAGAAGAGCTAATTGAAGCTTTTGAAGAATTGGACGTTAGCTCGCAAACTGGCCAAAACCACGGCCAAAATCAAGATTCCACGGGGGTGGAAATAATTAATTTAATTAATTGCCCGGTGGAACCACCAGTCGATTGCCACCACGGGAGAAACCACGATCGTGGAACCACCAGTGGGGCCGTGGCACCTAGAATTTCAGAGACTTCTTTCCCTCTTCTTGAAACCACTCTTGGACATTCTTCTACCTCTTCTACACCCTTGAGAACATCCAAGGACACTTCGGAAGGCCTCAACACACCAACATTGAAATTGAAGCCTCTTCCTACACACTTAAGGTACGCCTTTCTAGGACCAAACTCTACATATCCGGTCATAGTTAGTGCTGCTTTAATTGATGATGAGCATGCTAGGCTTATGAATGTATTGAAATTACATAAGAAAGCCATAGGATATACAACTGACGATCTTGTAGGTATCAAACCTTCTTTGTGCATGCATAATATATTGATGGAGGATGACCACAAGCCTTCACGTGAACCTCAACGACGATTAAACCCGATCATTAAAGAGGTTGTGAAGAAGGAAGTCCTCAAACTTCTTGATTCAGGTATTATCTTTCCCATATCCGATAGCAAGTGGGTGATCCCCGCCCACGTTGTTCCAAAGAAAGGGGGAATGACCGTTGTGACTAACAAGAACAACGAGCTAATCCCCACTAGAACCGTAACGGGATGACGTGTGTGCATTGACTATAGGAAGCTGAATGTTGCTACTAGGAAGGATCACTTTCCTTTACCTTTCATCGAACAAATGCTTGAAAGGTTAGCGTAACATTCCCATTTCTGTGATTTAGATGACTTTAGTGGTTTCTTTCAGATTCCCATCCACCTAGATGACCAGGAGAAGACTATATTCACGTGCACTTGGGGTACGTTCGCTTATAGGAGAATGCCGTTCGGCTTGTGCAACGCTCCAACCACCTTCCAAAGGTGTATGATGGCGATATTTTCTGAATATATCAAAAACATCATGGAGGTTTTCATGGACGACTTCTCCATTTATGGTTCTTCTTTTGACAATTGTCTTGCTAACCTTTCCTTGGTCCTATAGCATTGTGAAGACACTAACCTTGTGTTAAACTGAGAAAAGTGTCATTTTATGGTGACCGAAGGAATTGTTTTAAGTCACTTGGTCTCGATTCATGGCATTGAGGTTGATAGAGACAAGATCGAGACGATTGAGAAGCACCTCCACCATCATCGGTAAAGGGGGTAAGAAGTTTTCTTGGCCATGTTGGATTTTATAGAAGGTTTGATGGCATGAAATATGACGTAGTTTAGACGTGCATATAGGTAGTTTTTCCCGTTTCTTTTAGTACGAGGACATGCATTCATAGCATTTATCGAGTATATTCACCTATTATCTTGGAATCGAGATCTACACAAGCTTTGTTGTAAATTTAGGTGAATTGGAGCTGAAATGGAGTGGAAAGGGGTCATTCACTGAGCATTGGTCAATGAGGATTTCATTGAGAAGCATTGGAACGTCATTGGAAGAAGTATAAAGTGAAGCCAAGGTGAAAAGCGTCAAAAAGGAATAACCACGGTCAAGAAGAAGTTCCACGACCAGAGTTTTGATAATTAATTGAATTTCACACGTGGAAATGAAGGTCGAGAGTTGCCACGGGAGGAACCACGACCGTGGTTTTGTGATGTCACCCGTGGTTTTCTTCGGAAAAGTCCGTTACGTTAATTGCCACGTCAACAAGAAAGGAAGGAGACTTTTAACCTAATTTTATTTTATAAAAGGAGGTTGACGGCTGCATTTCAGATATCACGTCATAGACGGAGATATCGCTTTGGACGAAGATCACGCTTTAGGTCGGAAGGACGGCGTTCTTGGATTCCATTTTTTTCGTACATAGGAAAGGATTGCTTTACCATTAGAGAGATTGAAGAAATTCTTGGTTCTACTTTAGAATTTGTGAGATTGTTCTAGTCTTTGATTTTTGCCTTTGAGAACACATTTTGGGATTATATATTGTTTGATTGATTGAGTTACTGAATCTTTGAAGATTGGTTTTATTCATCCTTGCGTTCTTCTTGATTGCATATCCTTCTTGATTTCTTTTCTTAATCTTGATTTGATTTCGATGATGACTGTTGGATAAACCCCCTTGTGGTTCTAGGGAAAGGGTTGATGGTTGTGGTATAGATGATGATAGATTGAGTCGTGGTTAATCCACCTCCACCGGCACCCAAAAACATCTTACCTCCACCAGTTTATGTGCCACCACCACCTTCACCAAGAGTGGAGCCAGCTGATCCGTTTGTGGGTGTTCCACAAACACTTGGGCAACAGATGGATCCAGTCTAGCAAGCCCGTTGTCCGGGCGTGCACTTGGGAGATCCAGCTGACCGCGATTATGAGTTTAGACCTCAAGTGATTACTATGATTCAGCAAGAATCGCTTTGGAGGAATGAAGAGAGAGTCACCACACTAACATTTACAAAACTATGAGATTTTGATGGAGACTTTGAGACCTTCTAGATGTGAGAATAACAATTATAAACTGCGTTTTTTCTTTTTCTCTTTGAAGGATAAATCACTTGCATGGTACCAATCGCTTCTCACCGGAAGAGTGAACACATGGGAGGAGATGACTGCGAAGTTTCTCACCAAATTCATTCCGCCATCAAAGACGGTGGAATTTAAAGCAAAGATAAATGCATTTATAATGAAGGATGGTGAAAGCCTTTTCAAGTCATGGGAAAGGTTCAAGGACCTTTTGTAGGATTGCCCTTATTATGGGATTCCGAAGATTGATCTACTAGTGGTCAACTTCAAGGGTTTGAATGCGGAAACGCAATTCAAGCTTCAATCACTTTCAGCTGGAGCGTTCATGGACAAATCGGTTGATGAAGCGTGGGATTTTGTTGAAAAACAAGATCTCACCATTGAGAAGTACTCCCACCGGGGTGCTGAAAGTGTGAAGTTTGAACTTGAAAGAGGTGAATGTGTTAGAAAATAGGTTTGGGGAAGTCAATCATGATGATGAGTAACTCGGCACCATTCACATAGCCGGGTGTTTGTGTCTTGATAAAGTCGGATTGAGCTATATTCCTAACGAGTCATTGTATGTGCATTACGGTTTGAGGCAACTCGAAAAATTGAGTTAATGCTGATTTCCTAGGCTTCAGTTATTGTGCACCTCTATCTTTGATCTCAAAAGTAAATTTGAAAAATTATGCTGAAAAAGAAGAACAAAGATCCTATTGGTGGAAGTTGAAGTGTGATTGAAAAGATGGTGATGTTATTGTCCTCTTTCCCGGATTTTGCACCACATATCCTATATATCCCACCCCGACACATTTCTTTGACCTTTATTTGAAAGACCTTAAGAACTTTGAGATTGTTGTTTGGCTTTGTGGTCCAAATTAGATTTTTCCCATGGTTGATTTTAATTTTGCTTCAGGTTATGATGCGTGTTTTGAAACTTTTGCAAGATGTGATTGTTCTTTTCAAGGCATGAGTCTTTTTGTTAACATAACGATTTTCAAAAAGCTATGAAACAAGTGTAGAAAGCGATCTTTGAATAGAAGCACTAAACCAAAAATATTGTGTTGTTCTATGTTTTTGCATTCATATTTCATACATCTTTGTATTCTAAGGTTTGAACCTTGCTTTGGGACAAGCAAGAGGCAAGTATGGGGTATTTTGATAGCATGAAATATGACGTAGTTTAGACGTGCATATAGGTAGTTTTTCCTTTTCTTTGACTACGAGGACATGCATTCATAACATTTATCGAGTATATTCACCTATTATCTTGGAATCGAGATTTATACAAGCTTTGTTGTGATTTTAGGTGAATCAGAGCTGAAATGGAGTGGAAAGGGGCCATTCACTGAGCATTGGTCAATGAGGATTTCATTGAGAAGCATTGGAACGTCATTGGAAGAAGTATGAAGTGAAGACAAGGTGAAAAGCGTCAAAAAGGAAGAACCACGGTCAAGAAAGAAGTTTCACGGCCGGAGTTTTGATAATTAATTGAATTTCACACGTGGAAATGAAGGTCGAGAGTCGCCACGGGAGGAACCATGACCGTGGTTTTGTGATGTCACCCGTGGTTTTCTTTGGAAAAGTCCGTTACGTTAATTGCTACGTCAGCAAGAAAGAAAGGAGCCTTTTAACCTAATTTTATTTTATAAAAGGAGGTTGATGGCTGCATTTCAGATATCACGTCATAGACGGAGATCTCGCTTTGGACGAAGATCACGCTTTAGGTCGGAAGGACGGTGTTCTTGGATTCTATTTTTCCGTACATCGGAAAGAATTGCTTTACCATTGGAGAGATTGAAGAAATTCTTGGTTCTACTTTAGAATTTTTGAGATTGTGCTAGTCTTTGATTTTTGCCTTTGAGAACACATTCTGGGATTATATTTTGTTTGATTGATTGAGTTATTGAATCTTTGAAGATTGATTTTATTCATCCTTACGTTCTTCTTGATTGCATATCCTTCTTGATTTCTTTTCTTAATCTTGATTTGATTTCGATGACGATTGTTGGCTTAACCCCCTGCGGTTCTAGGATCAAGGGTTGATGGTTGTGGTATAGATGATGATAGATTGAGCCTTAACAGATCGGACCTTGAGAGTTGTGAGACAAAACGCTCGAACGAGGATTTCCACAACCTGTTGTTAAGGAACCACGACCATGGTTTCCCAAGATCTGCCCGTGGTTTCCTTTATCTTGCACGTTTCGTTTTTGCCTTTTTCCAAAGTTCAAGATTGATTAAATCCTACCTCTATTAACCTTTTATGGCCTTTACTTTGCCGACTGTGATTGTTTACGAGCTCTAGGTGATAGGGGATTCAAAACCCTTTATTAGGTGAGAGGAGTGTGTTAGCCTTTGCCCTTTATCTTTCTTTTCCTTGGGTTTTGGTTGATATGAGAGCTAAATCCTATCCTTGTGACCTCTTCTTGACGAGACTCAACATCCGTTAAGTAGAATCCTTTGGTTGGGATAAGAGCAAGTCGGATCTTAACCCGGATGACAATCTACCGAAGATATAGATACCTTGCTATCCAGCTGTGTCGTGCACATCCTTAGACATATTGAATTGAAAACCGCAACCGGATACTTGGATCTTTAGAATCTGCATTCCCATTATTCTTGCTTCTATATTCTTTGTTGTGATTATTGCATTGATTGCTACCCAAGTTGGATTACCTTTACAGCTTTGTTCTCACCACTTCCTTGAGATGGACTCCGGAATATCAGCCCATACTACGATTGATCCGTACACTGCGGGTTCGCTATCGTTAGGCTTAATTCTTGGATATAAATTTAAAGCTTATTTGCGCACACACTTTTTGGAGCGAACAAGGTTCATTAAAGACTTTTCTAAGATTTCTAAGCCATTGACTAATTACTAATGAAGGATGTAGTCTTTGAACGTTCAAAGGAATGTCTAGATGCCTTTTACAAGATCAAGGAAGCGTTAATCACATCACCCATTATTCAACCTCCGGATTGGACCCTTCCATTCGAAGTGATATGTGATGCAAGTGACATGGTTGTAGGAGCGGTTCTCAGACAAAAGAAAGATGGACGTACTCACGCCATCTATTATGCTAGCAAGACGCTAGATGAAGCTCATCGGAACTACGCCACTACAGAGAAGGAATTACTTGCAGTTGTATATGCTTTTGAGAAATTTGGTTCTTATCTTGTAGGAGCGAAGATGATTGTCTACACCGATCACGCAGCCATACGATATTTGCTCACCAAGAAGGATGCAAAACCACGGCTGGATTTTGTTCCTCAATGAGTTTGATCTGGAGATCCGGGACAAGAAGGGATTTGAGAACTCCGTAGAGGACCACCTAAGTCTCCTTCCTCATATCATTAAGGGCAACATATCCATTGATGACTTGTTCCTTGATGAGTAGCTGCATATGATGGAAGAATGTCTCCATCACATTTCTAGAGGTAACGAACCATGGTTTGCTTATTTTATAAATTATTTGGTTTGTCAGGTGAAAACTCCACATTGATTAAAATGTTTTACAGGTGTTGATGATGGAAGACTTAATACAAATGTAGTAGTTGGATATATTAACAATGTATTGATTATATTCTCTAGATGTTTGGTTGGTTTGAATTCAGTGCAGGTTTTATCAAAATGTCAAGGGTGTTGATATGGATTTCAAGGGCCTTGAAGTATAACTCAAGGACAAGGAAGATAGCGATTACAAATGGACGATCTCAAATGCCTTGGAGTTATAGTTGCACGAAACAAGGATTCAAATGCAAGGAAGATTTCTCTTAACAGAAAGATTTGAAGAAGATCCTTCTCAACCGAATATCTCAACCGAAGATTAGAGAATCTTGTCAAAATATTTTCTAAAAACAAAGAGCGGAAAAATATCTTCTCTCTCGATTCAACTGAAGACGAGAAGATCAAGGAGCTAAGGAATCGACGTGTTCTCAGGAGCTGAAGATTTGCAACGTCTACCTTATCTCGAAACAAGAAACGATCTTCATGGAGAAGAAGATTAATCTTCAAACGGTCATCTCTACAACGGCTAGAGGTCTCTCCATAGAAGAGTATAAATAAAGATGATGGTCGAAGAAGATAAACACACAAGCTTACACAGGAAAACATCTTTACGTCTTCAAGCAACCTAAACATCTTCATTCATTGTTTTTCTTTCTCTCCTTTACGCAAAAGTTATATCCCCTTAGAGAGAGAAAACACAAGAGCTTCATTGGAAGATCCAAATAGTGTTATACTAGAGTGTGTGTTACTCTACGAAGTAACTAGGCTATTATAGCTAGGTTGAGAGTTGGAGCTAGATCGTAGCATTAGCTACAGTGAGAGAAGAAGGGCATTTCTTCTAGTTTGTATCTAGGACTCTTTGAAGCTGATAATAGATAGTTAGATCCTAAGGATATACCCTGGGACGGAGAGTAGGCTATTTAGAGCCGAACTTTGTAAACATATCCTCGTGTCGATCTTTTCAATTCCGCACCATGTATATTTTATTGTGACTAACTTTGTTTTGCAGGAGCAAGAAGTCAAGACCCTTGAAAGTAGTTTCAAAGCCCTTAAAATCAAAGTTTCACAAAGAGCGCAGATCGATAACAAGGCCCTTGAAAGGAGTTTAAAGGCCTTGAGATTTGATTTGCGAAAAGTTCCCATAATCTATTCAACCCCCCCCCCCTTTTAGAGTATTTTTTACCTTATTTATTTCACCTACCGGTTCTCATCAGGAAATACCTCCCGGACTATCCTATGCTCAAAGGAAGAAGTTCTTCAAGGATGTCCGGTAATATTTTTGGCATGAACCTCTACTCTTCAAAAGAGGTCCCGATGGCATCATTTGAAGGTGTATACCGAAAGATGAAGTTGAAAGCGTCATCCGACATTGCCATTCTCTACCTTGTGGAGGACATGCTAGTTCTCACAAGACTTGTGCCAAGGTATTGCAGTCCGGTTTCTTTTGGCCTACTTTATTTAAGGACGTGCAACGGTTTGTTTCTTGTTACGATGCCTGTCAAAGAATAGGAAACATTTCTAGGAGGAATGAGATGCCGCTTAACAATATCCAAGAAGTGGAGATCTTCGACGTATGGGGTGTGGACTTTATAGGACCATTTCCGTCTTCTTGCGGTAAGCAATACATACTTCTGGCTGTAGACTACGTTTCAAGATGGGTCGAAGCGGTTGCTTCTCCCACTAATGATGCTATGGTGGTAGTGAAGTTCTTTAACAGAACGATCTTCCCAAGGTTTGGGACGCCCCGAACCATAATTAGTGATGGAGGAAGGCACTTCATAGCCCGTAAATTTGAAGCTCTACTAGCCAAGTATGGGGTGACTCACAAGATCGTCACCCCCTATCATCCTCAAACTAGCAGGCAAGTTGAGATATCCTATAGAGAGGTCAAGGCCATTCCAGAGAAAATTGTCTCTAGAACGAGGAAAGATTGGTCACAAAAGTTCGATGATGCACTTTGGGCGTATAGGACAGCTTTCAAGGCTAATTTACATTAATGAGCTTGTGTATGGGAAGTCTTGTCATCTTCCTGTTTAGATGGAGCACAAGGCTTATTGGACGAATAAGTGGCTGAACTTTGACATCAAGGAGGCTGGAGAGAAACGCCTTCTTGACATTAATGAGCTAGAAGAAATCTGCTTAAATGTATATGAAAATGCGTGGATATACAAAGAAAGGACGAAGAAGTGGCATGACAAGCACATCGTTCCGAAGGATTTGAAAGAAGGGGATCTTGTCCTTCTCTTCAATTCCGGACTTCGTCTATTTCCTGGTAAAATAAAGTCACGTTGGACTGGACCATTTGTAATTAAACATGTTTTTCCCCATAGTGCAGTTGAAGTATGGGGTGAACAATGCGAAGCTTATAAGGTCAATGGCCAACGACTAAAGAAGTACATACCGGAGAGTCAGATTGAGGGGATTGCACCTATCCTTCTCACTTGAGCAACAAAAAGGATTGGTCTAGCACGGACCTTAAACTAAGCGCTTCTTGGGAGGCAACCTCAGGTATTGCTTTTTTTCCCTTTTCTTTAGATTAGCGTAGATAGTTTGTTTTGTCGTTTTCGTTGGTTCGTTCCCGGTTTTCTTGTGTCTTTGGATAACAGGAACTAGGAAATCTCCAAAAAAATGCAAGGAATGCAAGAACAAAGTCGGAATTGTCGATTGAGGACGTAAAAGGAGATTCCACGGGCAAAAATAGGAAACCACGGTTGTGGTTTGATCATTTTGCCCGTGGAAAACCATGTCGAGAGCAAAAATATAAAGAACCACGGTCAGGCCAGAGACCACGGCCCAAACCATGCCCGTGGTTTTCGAAATTTCTGTGGGGGTATATAAACAACACTTCGTCTTCAACCATCACAAAAGTTTCCTCAACTCACGCCCTACACCGTCAATACAGCGATTTCGCATCCCCGGTGCTCAATTCCGCATACGTCAATCGTTTTGAGCGATTCTTTCGCCAAAATGAAAGCAATTCCGATCCTATTGAAGATTCAGCACTCAAACAACACATAACTGCAAAGAATCGACGGAAATTTGGATTTTTCAATCCAAAACCAAGGTTTCCTCTTCTTCCTTGATCTTGGTTTATTTCTTCTTATTTGCTAAAGATTTTGCTAGAGAACTGTTGGATTAGAACTTGGAATTAGCCTAGGACTGCTGTGTGTGAAGGAATTTGCTAAACTTTGTGATTTGAGTGAAATCGGCACTGTCCACGGACATATTGAGATTTCCATGGCCGTGGTTTTCCATTATCCGCCCGTGGTTTTGCCAATGATGGATGGTTTACGTTGTAGTGGCCATAATTTGATTAGGAAAGGCAAGGGTTCTTCTTCCCAACCTCCACAACCACCCCCACAACAAACACCACCACCTCCTAGACTTCCACGCATCTTGGATGAGCATAAGGAAGCCTATAACACCATCCAACCCCGCACCATTGTTGCACCGAGGTACCTAGTGCTTGAAGAACTAGAATGTATGAATGTCTTGGATAATTTAAATATAATGATTGATAGGGCTGGCCTAAGGACTTTCATTAACATTAGGGAGCACGCTTATGAGGAGTTAACTATGGAGTTTCTTAGTTTATTTAATCACAATGCGAGAGAGAAGACCGTTAAGTTCCGGATGATGAACCAAAACTTTAACTTGTCGATTGAGAGGTTTTTAGGATTTTTGGGTTTGGTGTAACATTCAGAATTTTTATTTCGGGTGTTGAGATGTTTTCCGAGCTTCCCGCGTCAACGGCTTAGTTTTCCTGCAAGCACATTGAGTGCCGGAATTTATTCCCAAAAATCTCGCGCCAACCTTTGAGTTCCCTCTTTTACTTTCCGTCCTCGGGCTATGGAGTGAAGGGACAAGGGGGAAAACTGACCTTGGGACTCCCCACCCCTTTACGTAGCCTTCATTACTCCCCCTCTCTCCTCTTTTCACTCTTACGCTCATCCTTTCCCTTCTTCGCTCTCCTCTTCCTTGTTTGTTCTCTTCTTTATTCTCCTTAGAAGAGCTGTGTAGGAAGTTGTAGCCTTGGAGTTCTAGATCTGTTGTTGTAAGCTATATATTTCCCTCTTCCCCTTGTTGTTAGTTCTTCCCTCTTCTCTTCACTTTCATGTCTATGGAGGAAGATTTGAAGGAAGATCTTGTAAACCCTTTGCATGTCCCTTCTTTTAGCTCATGTTGAGGAAGCTAAGACCTATGGTGAGAGTTTAGAGAAGGCCGAGCCAGAGAAGGAGGCACTTGGAGCAAAGAACCAGTCGAAGAAGACAAATCCTTTGTTGTACGACCGCGGGGCGGATCACCAAAGGCGCAAGGGCAGACCAGGACCACCGCAAGGGCGGCTAGAGCCACCTCAGGAGCTGCCAAAGCCATCACAGGGGCGGCTCCCAGGCACAGGGGCGGCGCCAAACTCCCGTAGGGGCGGTGACAGCTTCACGCAGGGGGCGACAGCTTGCTTCCGCGGCTGCATTTTCTTCACTAGTAGGCTTCCTCCTCCCTTCCTCTTCGTTCCTTTCCTAGCCTTGTGGTTATACCTTGTTAGAAGCATGCTTAGGGTGGACCTAGGACTCATGAGAATACTATCTAGTGGTTGCTATCCTTGGAGCCCTTATGGATTGTTGTGATTTTTGATCTTGAGTTATTTGAGAATGTTGGATCTTTCTAGGCTTGATTGGCTCTCTAGGCGGTTGAACATGTCCTTGTGATGTATAGGCTGCTGTAAGAGGTTTCCTTGTGCTGAGAGTGTTGTGAGGATTGCGAGTTCTAGGATGGGTTCCTAGGTTAAGAGCTAGGTGATCTTGCGTAGATCCCTAAAATGAAGTCTTAGACTTCGTTGAGCTTGATCTTGTGTTGATGATCATATATTTCCTTGTGAGCAGTTTGTGGACTTCCTCTTTAAGGAAGCAAGAGTGTGTGAGTTGAGTGTGGTGATGAGGTAAGTCTCCGGGCTTACTTAGCTTGTATTCTACGTATTAGACTCGATGTGTGTTTGGTGGTATGTGTTATTGCTTTCATTATAACTTATAAAACCGGAAATAGGATTACCGACCTTTATATATTATTTGGCCCAAGTGTATGATAATGGGCGGTGACAACTTGTCTAGCTCTTGCGTAGAGCTAGGAGGTCCTTTGCGACTAGCCCGCGTGGTTAGACGGTGGGATGCATCTGTACCATTCCATGCGGTAAGTGGGGACCGAGGCGAGTTTCGGGAGATTCTCGTGTCACAAAAGAAGTTGAATTAGAACGGGATATGACCTAATAAATAAAGATAATAAACCGGACTTGTTTGTTGAGTATGCTTATGTGATGTTATGATATATGAGTGTGTATGTGCCTTCACCTTGTTTCTAATGCTTCGAATTAAGCTAACGATTTTAAACCGCTTGTGTAAATGCCCCACAGGTTAGGGACGCCGCCGAGTGAGGTGGAGGAGTGGACAACTGAGGGTCGCCGTACATTATAGGACGGGGGCGTTTTTAGATTATATTGTTGTTGTGTTTGGTTTGTGGTTTCATGTACGGTTTGCGGATTTATATTTTTGAGTTTTGTGTCGTTTTGAGGACTCGGCTGAGTTTCCACATTGTGCCCCTTTACTTTTCAGTCTCACATGCATTATAAATGATTTTGAGTTTTGCCTTTATTTGTGCCATTTTGGAAAGGTCCGGTGAGATTGTTGTCAAGATAAGGCTCGTGACCCATTGTGAGGTCTCGCCCGTAGCATCCCAATATCCCGCGGATTCGGGGTGTTACATTTGGAGAGACCACTCATGGGACCTTTCCTAGAAGTACGAGACCTAGTGCCTTTTGGGAGAGCATAACTATGGCTGTGAGTTCTGCTGACAGATGGCATCCGGCCTATTCGAAGGAAAGCTTGATCTACTACTTTTCCTTCAAGCTTGCACATCGGATTATGTCCGAATGTTTATTTCCTAGGACCGAGACGCCCCAACGGCTTAAGGCCGATGAGCTCTTCATTTTGTTATGCGTGGCCACCATCACATCTCCTGATTGTGCCACATTGCTTGTTGATAGCTTGAGAAAGATTAAGAACAAAGCTTGGGGTGACATTTGAGTAGGAGGGATAGTGACTCACATTGCTCATCACTTAGAGGTTGATTTTTCTGCATGTGAGCTAGCCGTTGAGGCTAGATCTCTTGGTCTTGAGAGATTCATCCATAGGAGTATTTTGATCCCCCATCATAGAGGTCCACCGCATTCTGCTATGCCCTAGGAGGGCAAAGGTGGGAGAGGGATCCCTTGGAGGTCGGAATACTCCATTCGGAACCCTCACAATTGGAAGTTGACGTTCGAGCCAATGCATGCTGAGATGGGAGGTCCAGAGGTTGAGGAGGATAATGCCGCAACTGAAGCGGTTGGAGGACAAGGTCTAGAGGACATGGACATTGGGACGGATACCGGTCCTAGTGAGTATAGAGATGAGAGAGACTTTGACAGCTTTCCGGAGCGGCCACCTGAGTTCCCATCTATGGGAGAGAACCATGAGCCTCCTCGGAGATCCACCACCCTCAAACCACGAGCCAGCCCCTCCCAGCTCCGCTAGCACATCCGAGCACCCTACTGGTTCGATGATACGCCTCCATGGCTTTTAGAGCTTCAGTCACGGATGGACAGCATGGACAACCATCTCGGCACCGTAGAGGATGGTCAAAGGATGATGCAGGACCTCTACCATGCTCAGTTCGGCCGCCCATATGACCCTCATAGTATCCATTTGCACCGCCACTCGGTTGATGACACTCCGCCTTATCAGATTATTCAGACATTGTAAGTTTTTGTACTTTTCTTTTATTGCACATTGGGGACAATGTGTAATTCAAGTATGGGGTGATTGAAATACTTGGTCTGTAATAACTCTTGATACTTGCTTTGTTTTTCCATCGTACTATACATTTTCATTTTCATTTTCACATGTTTCGTTATTGCTTTGCATTTTATAGCTTTGAAAAATCAGAAGAAAATTTTTTTGGAAATTTTAAAAATTTTGTGCTTCTAGGATTGGAAACGACCTCAATGAAGATTATTACTTGTGAATTGGATTTTTGATGATTTTTATGTGTTCAAACTGAATTATGAATTGTGAAGGATTTGAATGTTTTGCTGAATTTTCTTGCAAGTTTGATAATTTGGAATTTGATCTAAATCATGTTGAGAGATTGAAGGTTGAAACCGCATGATAAGTTCTAACACTGCTTATTGATATGATTAAGGCGCTTCGATTTATATTCCTTTCTTCTTCTTAAATCACCTTCTAAGCCCCTCATGTATATATTTTGCTTCTTTATACCTATCTGGGAATTAGGATGCAATTGTGTAAAAGTTGTGAAGTTTGAATTTGAAAGTAGTGAATGTGTTAGAAAATAGGTTTGGGGAAGTCAATCATGATGATGAGTAACTCGGCACCATTCATATAGTCGGGTGTTTGTGTCTTGCCAAATTCGGATTGAACGATATTTCTAACGAGTCATTGTATGTGCATTACAGTTTGAGGCAACTCGAAAAATCGAGTTAGTGCTGATTTCCTAGGCTTCGGTTATTGTGCATCTTTGTCCTTGATCTCAAAGTAAAAAAAATTGTGCTGAAAAAGAAGAGCAAAGCTCTCATTGGTGGTTGTTGAAGTGGGCTTAATGAAGTTGTGATGTTGTTGTCCTCTTTCCCGGATTTGCACCACATATCCTATACATTTCCCACCCTAACACGTTTCTTGGCCTTTATTTGAAAGACCTTAAGATCTTTGAGATTGTTGTTTGGCTTTGTGGTCAAAATTGGATTTTTCCCATGATTGATTTTGATTTTGCTTCAAGTTATGATGCTTGCTTTGAAAACTTTTGCAAGATGTGATTATTCTTTTCAAGACATGAGTCTTTTTGCTCACATAACAATTTCCGGAGAGCTATGAAACAAGTGTAGAGAGCGATCTATGAATAGAAGCACGAATCCAAAAATATTGTGGTTTTCCTTGTCTTTGCATTCATATTTCATAAACCTTTGTATTATAGATTTGAACCTGGCTTGGGGACAAGCAAGAGGCAAGTATGGGGTATTTTGATAGCATGAAATATCACGTAGTTTAGATGTGCATATAAGTCGTTTTTCCCTTTCTTTTGGTTACATGGACATACATTCATAGCATTTATTGAGCACACTCACCTATTATCTTGGAATCGAGATCTACACAAGCTTTATTGTGATTTTAGGTGAATTGGTGCTGAAATGAAGTGGAAAAGGAGCATTTACAGAGTATTGGTCGATGTGGCGTATATTAGGAAGCATTGGAGATTCATAGGAAGAAATATGAAGTGAAGCAAAGGAGAAAAGCATCGAAAAGGAAGAACCACGACCCAAGAAGGAACTTCCAAGGCCGGGGTTTTGATATTTCTTTGATTTTCACACGTGAAAAGGAAGGTCGAGAGTCATCATGGGACAAACCACGGCCATGGTTTTGATGTCACTTGTGGTTTTCTTCGGAAAAGACCACTCCGTTATTGCCACGTCAACAACGAAAGAAGGAAGCCGTTAGACCTAATTTTATCTTATAAAAGGAGGTCGACAGCTGCATTTTTGAGGACGACATATACACTACACATTTTGGATTCACTTCCATACTGGGGATTTCTCTATGTTCGAGATTTGATTGCTTCACCATCGGAGGAGATTAAAGAGCTTTCTTGATCCCGACTTGGAGATTTTGTGAGATTTGTCTTAGGTTTTTTATTATTGTCTTTGATAACACATATTCTGGGTTTATTAGTTGTTTGATTCAGTTATTGATATTTGAAGATTAAATTTTGAGATATCATTGTTCTTCTCTGTGTTCTTCTTGGTTGCATGCAATTCTTGATTTCTTTTCTTAATCTTGAATTGAATATGATGATGATTGTTGGATAAACCCCCTTGTGATTCTAGGGTGAAAGGTTGATGGTTGTGGTACAGATGATGATAGATTGAGCCTTAACAGATCGGACCCTGAGAGTTGTGAGAGAAAACCCTCGAACGAGGTTTTCCACGCCCGTTGTTTCCCAAGATCTAGCCGTGGTTTCCTCTCTTTTGCATGTTTCGCTTTTGCCTTTATCCAAAGGTAAAGATTGCTTAAATCCTAACCTTTGTGAACCTTTCTAACCCTTAGCCTTGCTTGGTTGTAAGCTTCTACGAGTTCTAGGTAATAGAGGATTCAAACCCCTCTATTAAGGTGGAGAGTATCAAAGCCTTTGCCTTTATCTTTCTTTAAACTTCCTTGGGTTTGGTTTTGGTATTGAGAGTATAATCCTATCCTCATAACTTCTTCTTGACAAGACTCAACATCCGTTAAGTAGAATCCTTTGGGTGAGATAAAAGGGTGTTGGAACTTCACCGTACGATATCCTACCTTAGAAATATACCTTTTCTATTAGCCACTTATTGCCTTTATTTTCCCTTCTTTGTGTAACACCCCAAATTATCAAAACTCGGGGAGCTACTGGTTAGGACCTCACAATGGGTCCCGACCTTACTTTGACAACAATTTTACTAGGATCTTACAATAAGGAACAAAATTATTTAAATCATTTGAAAACGTTAAACAATATATATACATGAATGATATGTATCAGCCTTACAAAGCAAAGGTACTAAAACGACACATATGAAGAACTGACGACACCCCTGTCCCCATCTAAATGAGTACGTGGACCCGGCTGACCAACCCCTCCAGATCTCTCTATAACTGTCTTAACCTGCAAGGCATCTACAAAGCAGTATAATAAAGCTAACATTCTATGCATTGACATAAAGATAAAGGCACACAAACACATAACATACACATTCAACATTCAACACTCAAGTCCGTTTATAATCTTTATTTAAGTTATTCCTTACTAATGATACTTATTTTGTGACACGAAGAACCTCGCCTCTGTCCCCGTTTACCGGCAAGGAATGATAGTAATGCATCTGACCGTCTACCTGTCTGGGCTAGTCGTAGAGAACCTCCTAGCTCTCGCAAGAGCTAGGCAGTGATGTCACCGCCCATTATCATACACTTGGGCTAATTACGTAATATATAAATAGGTCGCCCTACTCCGGTTTCGTTGTTTAACATAAATAACCCACACCACCAATACATAATATGCTAAAACGAAGAAGTCAACTAAGTAAGTACGTGGACTTACCATTCCCAAAGCGAAACCCGATCGAAACTCTCTCAACTTTCCGTGGAAAAGCACGCAACGCCTGTTCAACACAAGGCACACGAATCAACATCACTATAGCCCAACTAGAAGTCCTTAGACTTCTAGTGCTCCAAATCCTCACAAGAACAATAACACTCTAGTCAACTAGAAGTCCTTAGACTTCTAGGACTCAACATCCTAACAAGAACAACAACACTCTAGCCAATTAGAAGTCCTTAGACTTCTAGGGCTCAACATCCTACAAGAACATAACGCATAAGATAGATCGACACTTAAAACCTAGCACAACTCTTCTAAACCAAACTATACTTATAACTAACTTCAGAACATCGCAAATCTGGATTAAACCAACGGATCACTATGAACTTTTACCACATGCTACTATGTATATCCATAAACAACATATCCAAAATTCGAGTCCAACAGAGGTCAATGACTCATCCAAATCTATCTCACAAAACTGCATCACAAGCAGTTTTTCTCAACACTTAGAATATTCACCACACTTATAAAAACTGCATGAGGAACCAACTTGGGAAATCATATCTCCTAAACTATTACGCGGTAAACTCTCAAATTTTAGTATTTTATACTATATAATACCAACTGTAACATATCCGAAATTCAGCAACAAATCTGGATCACAAAACTGTATCAACATGCAATTTTTCTAAACACTTAGGAATTTCAGCAAACATTTAGCAAAACTGTACACTGTCTCAACTTTGAAAAATTATAACTCCTAAACCACTCGTTGAATTTATCCTAAATTGTGATATGTTCTACTATGAAATCCTATCTATAACATATCCAAAATTCAGCCACAATGAATAAGTCTTTCATACCTAAATCTGGTCATAAAGTTGGATGCTCGTCAATATTGGAAACTAAGAAACTGCAAAAACTCATTAAAGTTGCTCCTTGGCTGTAATATATGGTTCCAAGATGGTTTTGAACCAGCTATAAGGACATATATGACTGAAGGAAAGCAAGGAGGAAAGAGTGTGACCATACACAGCTACAAGACTCGACAAAGAGTACGACCATGACACCGTGAGGGAAGGACGCACTAGCGGATGGGAGGAGGCGCCCTTGCGGCCCAGACTTGCGCACCTACGGCTCAGCACCTCCACACCCGCGGTTGGCCTTCAAGAAAGGCGAGTCCGACGGTTGATTTCACTGTTGCAGTTATAGAGGATGCAAGTCTGTTCATGTGTTGTGGTTGCTGCTCGACAGAGGTGGGAGATGTTGCTGCTCGTTTGCCCATCTGCAAGAGGAGCGATGAGAGGTCGTGGTTCACGTCCCATGCAGGCGTCTACTCGATGATCCCCTGATGTTTGTGTGAGGAGGGAGAGGCGCCGGTCCAGTTGTTGTTCGCAAGGGAAGGAGAAGGAGGCGGTGAGTGAAGAGGACGACGTCTACTATAAGTTTGGCTGTTGATAGATGTGCACAGGAAGGAGAGGCAGAAGGATCTCCTGTCTGTGAGAGGAGAGGAGAGGCGAAGCTAGGGTTACAGAGAAGACGGCTAGCGTGAGAGAGAGAGAGAGAGAGAGTACATGTAGGAGAGAAGGGAGGGAGCTCATGGGCCCAGCGGGCTGTCTTGATGGGCCCAAATGGTATGGTTCATGGGCTGAAACTTGACTTCTCATATTGGATAAAATTTTAACAACGGATTAAGAATAGCTAGATCGGATTTGTGTACTTTATGTGAGTAGAGTCCTCACATAAATTAATAGAAATATCGAAGAACTCGATGTCACATAAAATGACGGAAAAGTCCAAACTGGAACTCGAGTTCCAGTTTGTCTCGGAATTAAATGGAAACTAAATTTTCGGATGTTACACTTTGGTTCCCCTCAAAAATGTCTCACAGCCGTGTATAGCCTTATGTGACCCTATCCAAGGTTGTGATGGAAGAAGAGAATGAAGAAATCAAGTATGGGTTTCCCTCTAAGAAGTGTGAATGTTCACAAGGGTTAATGCGCGAGTCTAGAATGTAATATTCTTATGGAAGACCATTTCATGGGTGGTGAAAGGGACAAAAGTCTGCGTCATCCTTGTTGTTGCAAATAAGTAAGAATTAGTTCGAAAGTGAAGAAGAACTTTCCCTCAAAGAAGTGTGAATGTTCACAAGGGTTAATGTGCGCGCTCCATGAATTTTATACCCGAATATACTAGATCAGATTCCGTATCCTTGAGGGGGAGGTTGTTGTTACAATTCTGTAAAACTTCTACGATCAGAACGCAATATGCTTGGGATGTATGCCAATATGTTCAAGGCTTCTACCCAATACTTTAGTGGCATTAAAAGTTCTAATGCAAGTGATATTGACCTACATTTTTTATTATAAGCATGTCATTCGAATATACTAATAAAGTTATAAATGATGCTTCTATTGTTTCCAAAAACAAGCATTCTAACTCTAATTGAGTAAACCTAGTAATCTTCATCACATCCAAACAAATTTACAAACCATTGGCTTGATGCATGTTTAAAAAAAAAGGAAAAAATAATGGAGGTGCGGGGAATCGAACCCCGTACCTCTCGCATGCGAAGCGAGCGCTCTACCATATGAGCTACACCCCCATGTTGATCTTGATTATAAACTAAATTGTTAATACACACAATAAACACCATATCATATCAAATGTACAATAGGACTTATAATTTAGTTTGGATAATAAAGTTAAATTGTTAATGAACACATTAAACATCTCTCATTTGACATTCTCTCCACTCATCTCTTTTTGAATTCTAATTCTTAGTTTCCGGATATTGATGATGGATAGGCAATTACTCTGGTCAAGGAAGTTATAACTTAATCCTTTTTTGTGTTGAGTTTAGGATATACCAACCTAAAATGGTTGAGTAATGATGAATTTTAAGATACCCTTGAAGGTGATACCAAATATTACATTCGAAAGAGTGGGCCAATGCAAACAAATTATATAGTTCATACCCTTGGTTTGCATATGTGAAAAGAACGTATTTTTAACATATAATTGATGTATCGGTCATTAATGAGACATGATGATGATTAGACCATTCCGAATGGTGTCGGATTTGACCATTAAATGTAGGTCTTATCATAGCCAATGTCAACTTACTAGGTTTATTATTTTTTAATAATCTTTATTAATAATGCTCTAAGGTTCCATCCAACCTATATTGATGCTTGATAACCACATGAAACAAATTGCGGTATTTTCATCGATCGATTTTGGGTGGGCAGAGGAAATCCATTATGAACGGTTAGGTTTTGACACGTCTATTGGGTTTGTGGCAGGGAAATCAATTGGCCTATTATGATGGTAAATAATCAACCACCACTAGGGTGTGAGCGTCATGATTAATGGGAGGGATTATATGTTCATAAGATATGAACGAGCATCATCTAGTTTTGGGTAATTGGAAACAAACTAATATTTCGAGGCAACGGCAACCTTTATGCAACTAGGAAGGACCGATATTCATACAAGATTTTGACTTAATTGGGTGAAAGAATCTACGGTTGGAAGGCCAAAATATTCTACAAGAAAAGGCACCCACGTACGCATATGTATGAGTTAATGTTTGTAGTTTTAGTGATTTGGAATGCAATATGTTCAAGAGGTATGTCAACATGTTCACTGCCTCTACCCAATAATTGTGAGTCATTAAAAGTCCTAATGAAAGTGATATTAAACTTCTATTATTTATTATAGTCATGTCATTCTAATATATTAATAAAGCTATGAACGATCCTTGAACTTTTTGAAAAACAAGCAATCTAACTCTAGTTGAGTAAAACCAACCTTCATCACATCAATTTTGTTTTATAAACCATTGTCTTAACAGATAAAGAAAAAAATGCATGGAGGTGCGGGGAATCGAACCCCGTACCTCTCGCATGCGAAGCGAGCGCTCTACCATATGAGCTACACCCCCATGATAATGATGATGATAACCTAAATTATTAATACACACAATAAACACCATTTCATATCATATGCACAATATGACTTATAATTTAGTTTGAATAAAAAGCTAAAATACGAGAACTAAACTTTATTGCTAAGATCAATTCAAACATTTATTTCCAATCTCAACTTATACCACCCCAACTCTAAACTAATAATTACAATATATCACTTATTTATTCTTTACTTTAAAAACATAATCACTAGGAATTGTGTACAATTCAACACCAAGAGCTACTCAAATGACATTCTGAAACCACAAACAACCACATCAAGATAAAATATACCATTTCATCTTAATTCTACAATAGCTAGAGAAAATGGTGATGAAATAAGATACGTGTTAGTCATGTGAAGCCAGAAAAGAAGAAGGTAAATTGACTTCAAATAAATAGACATATAAAAAGGGTAGGAAAGCAAATATTGCTAACAAAAGTATAACTCAATCATATTTAATTACCATAAACATGCAATCTCAAAGAAGATTCCCTTGCAAGTTCACAACCTCCTCTTGTTTTTCCTTGTGGTCATATTGATTTTGTATCTTTACTTATAGTTCCTACTAGAATCCATCTTAAGGCAAGATGGAGTATATGATCCAGACTTCAAAGCTAGACATCCAGATCAAGACAATTATAAATGGATATAGAGGTAGAGCTAATGAGTTAAGGGATGTATTTGGAACCTTCTAGAAGAAGAAAAAAATGATGTTCCTGGATTTATATTTTATTTCATGATAATTAGGATGATTTATTGATTAAACTGATCTAGGAAGCAATAAGAAGTATAGACAAAGACTTCCTTCTACAATTTAACTCATATTCTCTACTAAGCAATAAGAAGTATAGACAAAGACTTCCTTCTACAATTTAACTCATATTCTCTAGTGAATAAATGAAGCTCATGTTTGTGCCCAAGTATGAGGGGTCACAAGTTTACAACGAGAGATATTCGGGAAAAATATATTTATCTCTACTTAGTTAATTGTTTTTAGTTACCTTGTTTTATTCCACTAATTGAGTCAGTTTCTACTTTATCCTTTTGCTAAATTCTATCAATCTAGATTGAATTTGGTATTGTTGTTATCCTCTCTCTTCCTTATGTCAATCCGGTTAATATTAAAGCTTGTGTTAGAAGTTTTCAAGAACAAGATTTGTCACTTCCCTTTTGCCATACTTTCCTCTCATCTCTTTTTGAAATCTGATTCTTAGTTTCTGAACATTGACTAGGGATAGATAGTTACTTGGTCAAAAATTCTATAAGTTAACCCTTTCTTTGTGTCGGGTTTAGGACATACCCTTGGTTTAGGACATACCAACCTAAAACAACCGAGTATTGACAAGGTTTAAGATTCTCTTGGAGGTGACAACAAATGTCACATTCGAAAGAGTGATCCAAAACAACTAGAGTCTAGGGTTCATGCCCTTGATTTGCATAAGTGGAAGAATGCGGCTTTAACATATAGTTGATGTATCGGTCATTAATTAGACATGGTGATGATTGGAACCATCCGAATGTTGTTGGATATGACCATAATTGTAGGTCTAATCATAGTCAATTCAAACTTGTTAGAATTTTCTACTTACCAATAATCTTATTAATAACACTTTAGAGTTTCATCCAACCTATATTGATGCTTAATAACTACATAAAAACAAATTATGTTTTTCATCAATCGAGTCCAGTGGACAAAAGAAGTCGAGACTGAACAAATAAGTTTTAGCATGTTTATGGGTTTGTTGTAGGGAAATAAGTGGGCCTAATGTGATGGTAAATAATCAGCCACCACTAGAGCATAAGCGCCATGATTAATGGGAGGGAGGAGATGTTGCAAAGTGAGATGAATGATCATCATCTAGTTTTGGGTCATTGAAAATGATCTATCATGTTGAGGCAACGATAACCTTTATGCAACTAGGAAGTACAAACATCCACACGAGGTTTTGACTTGGGTCCAAGCATATCTACGGTAGGAAGGCCGGAATGTTTCAACTAGAAAAGGCCCTAAGTACACTTATGTAAGAATAAGATGGTGCCCTCTCGTAGAGCATATGAGTTAATGTTTGTAGTTTTAATGGTTTGGAACGCAATATATTCACAACATGTTCAAGGTTTCTACTCAATACTTGTGAGGCATTGAAAGTCCACCTGCAAGTGATATTGACCTTTTATTATTTATTTTAGGCATATCATTCTAATATATTAATAAAGTTACGGATGATCCTTCAATTCTTTCAAAAACAAGCAATCTAATTCTAATTGAGTAAACCAATAACCTTTATCACATCAAAATAAAGTTACAAACCATTGGCTTGCGGCATGCTTAAAAAGCTAGGGGAAATTATGGAGGTGCAGGGAATCAAACCCAGTACCTCTCGCATGCAAAGCGAGCGCTCTACCATATGAGCTACACCCCCTTGTTGATTAGCATTTTAAACTACATAGTTAATACACACAACAAACACCACCTCATATCATATTAGCAATATGACTTATAAATTCATTTGAATAAAAAACTAAAATACGGGAATAAAATTTTATTTCTTAGATCGATTCAACATAATTACTTCCGATCTCACTCTATACCACCCGACTCTAACCCAATAATCACAATTTATCACTTTTTCTTTTCTTAGATATATCAACACTTGAAATTTTGTACAATTCAACACCAAGGACTACTCAAATGACATCCTAAAACCACAAACAACCACATCAAGAAAAAATATACTATTTCATCTTAATTCTATAATAGGAAAAATGATAATGAAATATGCTACATGATAGTTATACAGAGTCACAAAAGAAGAAGGTAAATTGCCTTCAAATGGGTGGACTTACAAAAAGGGCAGAAAAAGAATAATTCTAAAAATAAAATACATAAATCATTTTATCGAACCTCCTCCTGATTATCCTTCTGCTCATATAATTGGGGACATTTACTTATAGTTTGTACTAGAATCAAGGTTACGGAAGTTATCTTCATCTATCACTTTGCACTCACCACCACCGTCACCAACACCATTATGCTGCTCACATGTAGTAAATCTTATGGTCTTGTATTTGTCTATGTACTTAACCCGCCTCGTTTATTTGTAATTGCTTTTCTCGAGCTCGACGTTGATTCAAGAATGAAGCAAAGACAAGATGGGGGTATATGATCCAAACTTCACAGCGTGATACCCTGATCAAGATAATTGGAAATGAATCTAGAGGTAGAGCTAAGAAGTTAAAGGATGTATAGTTGGAACATTTTAGAAGAAGAAACAAGTGATGTTTTTGAATTCGGTTTTCATAAAATATCAGTTTTTTGTTATTTCATGAAAATCCTGATTATTCATTGATTAAACAAATCTAGGAAGAAATAAGAAGTATAGAACATGACTTCATTCTACAAATGAACTCATATTCTCTATTGAGTAAATGAAGCCCATGTCCGATCCCATTCAAGAGACATCGCACGTCTACATGAAAATATATGGAGGTAATTTATTTTTATTTGTAGTTAATTAGTTGTTTTTTAGCTACCTTGTTTTACTCCACTAATTGAGTCATTTTTTATTTTATCCTTTCTATCCTTCTGCTAAATTCTATCTGTCTAGATTGAATTTGGTATTGTCATTCTCCTCTCTTTTCTTTCTTTCAATTCGGTTTACTATTAACATTTGTGTTTAAAGTTTTCAAGAACAATATCTACCACCTCCCTTTTGACATCCTCTCCACTCATCTCTTTTTGAATTCTAATGCTTAGTTCCCGAGTATTGACAATAGATAGACAATTACTCGGGTCAACAAAGCTAAAATGTAATCCTTTCTTTTGTCATGCTTAGGACATACTAACCTAAAATAGTCGAGTATTGACAATATTTGGCATTCCCTTGGATGTGCCACCAAATATCACATTCGAAAGAGTAGGTAAACACAAATAAAGTCTAGGGTTCATACCCTTTGTTTGCATAAGTGAAAGAATGCGGTTTTAACATATAGTTGATGTATCAGTCATTTTTTTTTTTGAAAACGGAAAGCGGTTAGGAAGGACTATCTTCTAGAGGTAGACCATCCTAAAGCATCCTTGCGGATGAGAACACAAAGTTCAGGATCGTCAGAAAATGGTGTGTTGGGATTCGAAATTCCCAAATGGGTCAATCGGTCAGCAACACAGTTGATTTCTCTGAACACATGCTTGACCTGGACTTCCTCAAAGAAGCGAAGATCCAGTTTGGAGTCGGATATGATCATCTCGATCTCCCAGGAACAGCACCAAAGTCCTTGAAGTGTCTTGATAACACATAGGTTATCACCCTCAATTTCGATCTTTTTTATATTTAGCCTTATTGCTTCTTTTAATCCAGCTTTTAGAGCATAAGTTTCTGCTTTGATTACCGAGTTAAAGTTGTTTTTACTAGCATCTAAACTGATAACTTTGCCGTAATGATTTCGAATAACATAACCAATAGACGTTATGCCCGAATCGAGTTTTGACCCATCAAAGTTAAGTTTATGTAATTCAGGTTTTGGTTTGTCCCATTTGATGTTATTTTTCTTCCTTGTAGAGGATTTGTTGTTTTTTGGGTATGTTTAAAGTCGTAGTCGTCATCATCCGTGATACAAGTTTTCCAATTATGCAGTTGGTTTTTGATGAAGTTTACGATATCATGGTCCGATCCAATAGTATCATTATTAAAGTTGATGTATCGGTCATTAATTAGACATGGCGATGACTGGAACCATCCGAATGATGTTGGATTTGATCATTAATCGTAGGTCTAATCATAGTCAATGCCAAATTATTAGAATGTTCTATTTACCAATAATCTCTATTGATAGCGCTCTAGGGTTCCATCCAACATGTATCGATGCTTAATAACCACATAAATTAAATTATGTTATTTTCATCGATCGAGTTTGGGTGGGCAGAGGAATTCAAGGTTGTACGATTAAGTTTTGGTACGGGTTTGTTGTTGGGAAATATGTGGGTCTATTGCGATGTGAAAAATCAAGAGAATATTTGTGTAGTAAGACATATTTTGTATCGTGGATACAAAATAAGCCACTACAATTTAATAAATAAAAATAAAGATAAATGGGTGATTAATGCTGATATTAATTAAGAAAGTTGGGATGGTTATTAAAATTGGATATAATAAACTGCCAAAAAAAAGAGAGAAACCGTTTACAAAATTGATGGTAACCGAATATTGAAGATTTTTCGAATCTGTTTGAACACTCTTTTTTAATCGAAAACTGAAGTTTCAGAAATCAAATCAACGTCCCTCTCTCAACGATGACAAAGAAACCAGAGAAACCGTCTCTTCGAACTCCGCCTTCGAATTTCGTCTTCAACCTTTGTCTTCAACATTTGTCTTCTTCTACTTTATGTTCGTCGTTTGTCAACAACCAAATTGAGGTAAAACAATTATACATAAACACATAGAATACATAATTTATAGATAGAATGTACATATTGTAGATACATATATGTTATAGTCAAAATATATAAACTCATTAGAAGATAAATATAACACTCTACATATATGTAGACAATATAGATATCTAACATAAGTTCAATATAACAGATACATATTGTACACTACTGACAACACCCACTCATATGTACAAACAATAATACATTTACATAACCATATACAAAACACAACTACCGAAGAACTGTGTAAAAAAAACTATATGTACACAATCGTAATAGCTTACACAAAATTCAAAACACAATTAAAAATTAAAATATACTACTTACTAGAAACACAAACTAGAAAGTTTTTCATGTGAAAAATCTGATATGAAGATGTACTCGGTGTCAGCGTTTTGTTTGTGATTGAGTACACTTATGTACATCAGATCTTTAAAATCTACACACAATTAAAGCAGATGACAATACATGTGGTTCAAAGCACTGAATCTTTCAACAAAAGAGTACCCAAAATTTACGAATATTCGTAACCTGCGACATACGCAAGGAAAAACTCAATGATCAAAGCAGAAAATATGAGGATATATCGATTCACACACAGATCTCGATCAAATCAACATGTAGCAATGATCGATGCCGAATGGAAGAGAAGAAGATCTACAACAATGTGTTTCTGAAAAAAATAAAGAGGATAAATATTGCCCATGATTAAAGGAGATGTTACAGATGTTTTCCTTGTTTAATTGATAATGGAGAGTATAATAACTTCTTTAATTACGGAAATAAATTCAAATTAGCAAGAGAAAATAAGGATGTACTTGACAAAATCTTTAATTTCTTCATAATAAATCTTTTTACACAAAAGTGAAGAGACCTAGTTTGTTTCCATACAAACATACTTGCCCAAATTATGTTTAATGCTAAAATAATTGCCTACATAGCCATTTTACTTAAAAATCAACCACCACTAGAACGTGAGCGCCATGATTAATGGGAGGGGTGAGATATTGGAAAAAGAGATAAATGAGCATCATCTAGTTTTGGGCCATTGGAAATGAGCTAATATGTCGAGGTAATGATAACCTTTATGCAACTAGAAGTGACCGATATTCACACAAGGTTTTAACTTTGGTGCTAGCATCATCTAGTTTTTGGCCGTTGGAAGTGTGAAATATTCTACAACAAAAGGCACCCAAGTACGCATAAGTAAGAACAAAAGGGTATTCTTTCGTAGACTATATGAATTAATGTTTGCCATTTTAGTAGTTTGGAATAGCAATATGTTTAGGATGTATGTCAACATGTTCAAGGCTTCTACCCGATGTTTGTGAGGCATTGAAAGTCATAATGCAAGTGATATTGACTTTTTATTATATATTTAGGCATATCATTCTAACATATGATCCTTAAATATTTTCAAAACCAAGCAAACTAACTCTAGTTGAGTAAAACCAATAACCTTCATCATATCAAAAAAATTTATAAACCATTGTCTTGATTCATGTTTAAAACACACGAAAACAACTATGGAGGTGTGGGGAATCGTACCACATACCTCTTGCATGAAAAGCAAGCACTCTACTATGTGAGTTACACCCCCATGTTGATTATCATTGTAAACTAAATTTTTTAATAAACACAACAAACACCACCTCATATCATATTAACAATATTGCTTGTAACTTTATTTGAATAAAAAAAAACAAAATTCGGGAACTAAATTTTATTCCTCAGATCAATTCAACATATTTGCTTTCAAGGTCAATTTATATCACCCGGACCCTAACCAAAAAGTTACAAGACTTCCTTCACTAATTTAACTCATATTCTTTATTGAATAAAGAAAGCCACGTCTAAACACAATCAAGAAGCATTACACGCCTATATGGAGAGATATGGAGGAAAATGATGTTTATATCTAGTTAGTTAGTAGTTTTTCAGTTGCCTTGTTTTACTCCACTAATTGATTTAGTTTATCCTTTCGCTAAGTTTTATCCTTTATTAGTTTTTACTTCATCCTTTTAGAGTTATTTACACATCCTTAGAGTCTTATAATAGAGGTTTGTAAGTACTGTAAAAGTCACCTTGGAATGGATTAACATTGAAGATTTTCATTATTGATCAATTATCCGAGACATAATAAAGTCAACATTTTATTTTGTGGTGTTCGCTTCGAGTTCTCCTCTTGCAGACATGCCCATTTTATCATTCAAGGCCGGTTTTTTATACTTGATTTAATTAGTCTAAACTAAATATTGTATTGTGATCTTCTCTCTTGCCTGTCCTCAATTTGGTTTACTATTAACATTTGTGTTTGTTGTTTCCAAGAACAAGATCGGCCACCTCCCTATTAACTTTCTCTCCCCTAATATGTCTTTGAGTTCTAATTCTTAGTTCTTGAGTATTGATTAGGGATAATGATTATTAAGGTCAAGGAAAATAGAATTTAACCATTTCTTTGTGTCAAGTTTAGGACATATCAACCTTAAAGAGCCAAGTTATGACTAGGTGTAGGATTTCCTTGGATGTGACAACAAAGATTGCATTCGAAAGATTGGGTCAACACAAACAAAGTATAGGGTTCATACCCTTGGTTTTGCATTAGTGGAAAAGCGTGTTTTTAACATGTAGTTGATGTAACGGTCTAACGAGACATGGTGATGATCAGAATTATCCAAATGGTATGGGGTTTGACAATTGATTGTAGGGATAATTGTAGCCGATGCCAACTAGTTTAGATTTTCTATTTACCAATAATATTTCTTTATAGAAATCTAGGGTTCCGTCCAACCTGTATCGTTGATTAAATAACCACATAAAACAATTAATTTTATTTTTATTTTCCCTTGGAACGTGATATTATCCATTTTGGCGTCTTTTTTTACCCTCATTACTATCCATCTCTTGAGCATATAGTGTAGATTTGCATTGTATTTTGGTAGATTTTCTTCCCTTTTGTGTTTTGGAGATATGCATGTACGTCAGTAATATTGTAGGCATTATAGGCCTTTCCGGAGTTAAAATGGAGTTATATACGAAACAATATCCTCAACACACTAAGGTTCTCCCTACGGTTAAGGAACTCGAGGTCAAGACTACATTGATTAAGAGGTAGAGTTAAAGAGTTTGTTTATGATGTCTTACAAGCTTGTGAATTTTTGACAAACCTTGTAGACTTTCTAGTTGGTTTCAATGAATTATAATAATCTTCATTGATGTTGATATAGTCCAGTATAGTTTTTTTTCTCTCTTCCTTTGATTTGTAGTCCTTTTTATCTTATTAAACACAATTCTAATCCTCCCATTCATATTTATTTTAGTGAACTTAATATTATCATCCTAGACCATTTTCTTTTCGTCCTTGACATTTTTCCTATTGTCAACATCTTCCTTTATTTCATCTTTTTTGTCCGTCTCATTTTTTTTTGGGTCATTCTATTGTACAAACTTTCCTTCTTTTTCCCTTTTTCTATCTTCTTTATCATACACATTCTCCTCTTAAATATGATTGTGTTCTTCTTTTTGATGGTCTTGATCATCCTCTTTAGGCTTGTCATTCGGTTTGTTCGTCGCTTATTTTCTCTTCCTTATCCTCATTCATATTCCTTTTGAACCTCTTTCTCTTCCTTTATTTTATTTGGCATAGTGATAGGTGATGGAATCACTATCATTTAGGATAGTTTTTAGAGTCATTTTATTGCAATTGTGTCGGTTTATGCTACTAACTCCTTGGTCCAGAAGTGTGTCGCCTTACACCGGAGCGCTCTCTGCGCCTTCGCCAGCGCCGGCCATGAAGTGTGTCACCGCCCCTACGCCACTCCTTGGCGCCCCTGCGGTGACTTGCCTTGAAGAGACGAAGACCAGCTCCCCTGCGCCTTCCACTTCGCCCCTTCCTGCGCCTCAACCAGGGAGCTGGAAGACGAAGAGGTTGTGTCACCGCCCCTGCGTTGACATAGGGACGCCCCGGCGGCTTGGCATCAGAAACGTCAGGAAGTCGAAGGGTCAGACGTTTGAAGAGCATTGAAGATCCGCCCCATCGGAATTTCCTAGCCGCCCCTGCGGCCATGAAGAAGATCAAGCGTTTTTGCCTTCACCGTCCCTGCGGAGCTGAAGGCTGCCCCTGCGGTTTAACGTCAGAAGCTTTACTCCGGCTGTTTACACCACCTTTATGGCATTAAAGGTGGTTGTTTTAGGCCGGCCATTTACTCCTATTTAGTGTCTTTTGTAGTATAAATAGTCCTTGGTTGATTGCTAGAATCATCCAATCTGGTTAGCCAACAAATTATCCACTTAGATTATCTTACTTCCTTTGTAATGAGTTGCTAACTCCCTAGCTACATTGGGTTGGTTTGAGGCTGCGTTGTTACTTTGGTTGTAAGTTCTTTTTAATATAAGTTTTCATTCAGTAATGCTTTGTGTTTCCTTGATCTCCATTATCTAATTGCATGTTTACTATTGCTTGAGATTGATCACCTTAGGTTCTAAAGTGCATGCAAATAACTAGGATTAATAGGTTCCGGGTTCGGGTCTTTAATCTAGTAGCAACTTTAAGTAATAACGGGTTGTAATTACTTAAAGAAAAGGAATACAAATATAAAGATAAGTTTAACGGTTTTAATCTTCTCTTTATATCCCTTAGTCTTTGTTTGAAAGCTAACTTGTTATTTGTTCTTGTAGGTTTACGGAACACTAACCTGTTAAGTTGTGTTGATGCCGGTTGGCTCAACACATATATATGATCGAGACGGGAGATTACTTGAAAACTTGTAAAAGGAACTCACATAAGTAGCAATTGCATGCTTAGAATCAACCTAGTGTAGATTCACCCATCATTTGTCTTACTTGTCGCATTAATCGTTTTCATAAGTTTTTGTGTACATCAATTCAACCAAACCCCCCCCCTTTTTATTACTTGTTACTATAATCGATAATTGCATCTAAAACACCTTAACTCTCTTGGGTTCGACCCTTACTTAACAACTATACTTGTCTTTAGTGCTAAGTCGGGATTTACTTTTGATTGGGTATAGACGACCATAGAAATACCTTCAGTCAAATTTTGGCGCCGTTGCCGGGGAGTTTTAGTGTTTTATTGTTATTATTAATTATTGGTTTGAACCATTTTTATGGTTCAAACCCGTGCTACTAACTCCGGCTTCGCTTCTTTTGATCCGGAAATTGAGAGGACGCACATCCGGCAACAAAGACAAAAACAACTTCAATAAGAGATGGCTGACCGTACACTTCGTCAACTCACGCAGCCCACCTTGGCTCAAAACCCCCTTGCGGTCACTATACCGGCATTAGGAGAAGGAGTCAATTTTGAGCTGAAGTCGGGCCTCATTCACTTGCTTCCATCCTTCCATGGGCTAAGTGGTGAAGGCCCCATCAAACACCTTGGGAAGTTCCATACCGTGTGTATTAGCATGAAGCCGGCCAACATTACCGAAGAACAAATCAAGATGAGGGCATTCGGCTTCACACTCAAAGATTCCGCGGATGATTGGTATTACCACCTTCCATTCGGGAGCATCGAAACTTGGGAGAACCTTCACAAGGCGTTTTTGAAGAAATACTTTCCAACCAAGAAGGCCAATAGCTTGAAGAAAGCTATAAGCAACATCGAGCAAGAGGCGAACGAAACTCTCTACGAGTACTTCGAAAGGTTTGCACGCCTCCGATCCAGCTGTCCTTTTCATGGATATTCAACTCAAGATCTAGTCTTGTACTTGTACAATGGCTTGCTAGACAATGAAAGGAGAATCATCGATGCAGCTTGCGGAGGTAATATTCTTAACTCTACTCCTGACCTTACTTTGGAAAAGATACATGAACTAGCGGAAGGAACTCGGAACTTTGGAAGGACCCCGTCCAAGAAAGGAGTTCATGTTGTGAGTTCCGGGAAGAGCGAGATTTCAACCGAGCTCGTGGAATTGAAGGAAATGGTGAAGAGACTAACGCTTATGGGAACCCCACAGCAGCTCAAGGCTTGTGGAGTATGTGCTGACTCATACCATCCAACGGACATGTGTCCACAAGTCCAGAATGACGATGTTGAGGTGAACGCAATGGGTTATGGACAACCACAACAGCAAAGGCCTAGGAACGATCCCTATGCACAGAATTTCATGCCAAACTGGCGTGACCAACAGAACTTTCGTTGGAGGGATCAACAAAACCAACAACAGCAGCCCCGTCAAGGTAAGTATTAATCAACTGAAGATATGTTGCAGGTTTTGACTAAACACTTTGCTACTCATGTCCAAATAACAGAATCTAGCATCAAGAACCTTGAAAAACAGGTTGGTCAAATGGCGGAAGCCATTTCAAGGACCAAATCAAGACTTTCCGGAGGATTGCCTTCCCAGATGTTTATAAGCCCCAAGGAGAATGTTAGTGCCTTAACATTAAGGAGTGGGAAGCAAATCCAACAAAAACCAGCAAAAGAACCACAAAGTAAACCTTCTATCAATTTTACCGCACCCACAGCCGCCCCTGCGGCTGCAACTGCGCCCAACACAGAGCAGGCGACGCCCCTGCGGCTGGATGTCCCCGCCCCTGCGGTGACAACCCCTGAGCCGCCCTGCGTATACAAACTGACGCCCCTGCGGAAAACACAACAGAAGGTTCTGCTGAGAGGGATACTTACGTCCGGCCTAATTTTCCGCCACTATACTCTGAGAAACCACCAACTCATTTTCCTGAGGCTTTGAAGGAGAAAAGAATCATTGAGGACAAGGACCTCTTTGAGACTTTCTCCAAATGCGAGGTAAACATTCCCCTCCTTAAGTTGGTGAAAAGTATTCCTAAGTATGCTCATTTTTTGAAGGAAATTTGCACTATCAAGAGGAATCAGAAGCTGAAGGGAAAACAAAAAGTGCAAGTAAGTGAGCATGTGTCGGCAGTTTTCCAACGGAGAATGCCCAAGAAGTGCAGCGATCCGGCCATGGTAAGCATTCCTTGTGTTATAGGGGAAACCCGTTTTGACAAAGCAATGCTTGATCTCGGTGCTTCCATCAATGTTTTACCATATTCAATTTACAAATCACTTGGCCTTGGATCATTAATGGAAACTAGGATTGTAGTACAACTTGCTGATAGATCTAATGTATACCCGAAAGGGATAATTGAAGATGTATTAGCAATGGTAGACAACCTAATATTTCCTGCTGATTTATTTGTAATGGATATGGAAAATGATTCACATGCTGCACCCATTCTGTTAGGTAGGCCATTTCTGAAAACTACTAGGACTAAAATTGATTATGTTAGTGGCAAATTGACCATGGAGTTTGATGGAGAAGTAGTTGAATTTGACATCTATGATGCAATGAGATTTCCTAGTGATGATCATTCTTTATGTACTATTGACATTGTTGAACCTTTTGTGCAAGATGTTTTTGATAACTCTGATGTTGATGAATTGAAAAATGTGATTGAGCATGACATTGATGGTTTCAAATCAGATTATGTATTAACATCCAGCATGAAAGAGGTCCTAGCCCAATTAGATGGGCATAAGAGGCTACCTATCTCCAATTTGGCCATTGGACCCACTTTACTAACCCCAAGTGAGAAGCTTGTTCCGTCTATAGTGCAGGCACCTGAAATAGAATTGAAGGACCTTCCGTCACACCTCAAGTACGTTTTCCTTGGAGAACACAATACCTTACCGGTGATCATCTCCAACAAGTTGACTACCGGTCAAGAAGACAAGTTGGTGAAGGTACTAAAAGAGCACAAGACGGCCCTTGGATGGACCATTGCGGACATCAAAGGGATAAGCCCTTCAACTTGCATGCATAGGATTTTACTTGAGGACGAAGCCAAACCCTCTAGGCAACCTCAAAGGAGGTTGAATCCGCCGATTATGGATGTGGTCAAAAAGGAAGTGTTGAAGCTCCTCCAAGCGGATATGATCTTCCCTATCTCGGATAGCACTTGGGTTAGCCCAACTCAAGTAGTTCCAAAGAAGGGAGGCATTACCATGGTGGAAAATCAACATGGAGAGATGGTCCCGAGCAAAACACAAACCGGATGGAGAGTTTGCATTGACTACCGCAAGCTCAATAAGGTAACACGAAAAGACCATTTCCCATTACCTTTTATTGATAAAATGTTGGAACGTCTTGCAGGTCATTAGTACTACTGTTTCCTTGATGGATATTCGGGCTATTTCCAAATAGCCATCGCACCAGAAGATCAAGAAAAGACGACGTTCACTTTCCCATTTGACACTTTTGCATACCGCAAAATGCCATTTGGACTTTGCAACGCACCCGGCACCTTCCAACGGTGCATGATAAGTATTTTCTCCGAATACATAGAAAATTTTATTGAAGTCTTTATGGATGATTTTACCGTCTATGGAGATAGTTTTGACGCATGTTTATGACATTTGAAACTTGTTCTTGAAAAATGTGTTGAAACCAATTTGGTTCTTAAATCGGAAAAATGTCATTTCATGGTCGAACAAGGAATTGTGCTAGGACATGTAATATCCTCAAAAGGGATAGAGGTAGATAGGGAAAAAGTTGATATAATTCAAAATTTACCTTATCCTACTAATGTTCGGGAAATCCGATCTTTTCTTGGTCATGCAGGTTTCTACCGCCGCTTCATCAAATATTTTTCAAAGATCTCGGCACCCCTATGTGAATTGCTCAAGAAAGACGTCACCTTCATAGTGGATGAGGATTGCAAGAAAGCTTTCGACACTTTGAAGGCATGTCTTACCACCGCATCAATCATCCGTCCCCCGGATTGGGAGAAACCTTTTGAAATCATGTGTGACGCCAATGACTACGCCGTTGGAGCCGTCTTAGGACAAAAGACGGACGGGCTTCCCATGTGATCCATTATGCGTCTATGACACTCAATGGAGCGCAAAGGAATTACTCTACCACCGAGAAGGAAATGTTGGTGGTGGTTTTTGCCCTTGAGAAATTCAGGCAGTACCTACTTGGGGTAAAGGTAATTATCTTCACTGACCATGCAGCTCTTAGGTACCTCATGGCGAAGAAGGAGGCAAAGCCACGATTGATCCGATGGGTGCTCCTTCTAAGTGAGTTTAACCAAGAGATAAAAGACAAGAAGGGGGCTGAGAACCTGGTGGCCGATCATTTGAGCAGACTAGTGCAAGAGGAGGAAGATCCAGAAAGGAAGAGAGATAGCTAGAAGTTTTCCAGACGATAAATTTTACACAACTCTCTGTTGTGTAACCGCCCCCGCGCCTCACACCAGCCGCCCCTGCGGCTCAGTCTAGGCGCCCCTACGGAATTATCGACAGAGGTTTGTCTTAAGCTCCAATCTTTTAAGCCTTGGTTTGCTGACATTGTAAACTTCATTGTCAGGAAGGAGTATCCTCCAGACTTCACCAAGGCACATCGAGAGAAGGTAAAGGCTGAAGCTCGACACTATGTTTGGGACGATCCTTACCTTTGGAAGCATTGTACTGACCAAGTGATTCGACGTTGCATTCCAGACAATGAGGTACAATCTGTCCTAACTTTCTGTCATTTTGAAGCATGTGGAGGGCACTTTTGGGCAAATAAAACTGCAAAAAAAGTTTTGGATGCCGGGTTCTTTTGGCCACACATTTTTCGAGACGCGTTTGCGTTTTACAAAGTGTGTGATAAATGTCAAAGAGTAGGAAATCTTTCAAGGAGACATGAAATGCCCCAATCCTCTCTTATATTTTGTGAAATATTTGACGTTTGGGGAATTGATTTCATGGGGCCATTTCCTACTTCATTCGGGAACACATATATTTTGCTTGCGGTGGACTATGTTTCCAAGTGGGTGGAAGCAAAGGCCACCAAAACTGATGATTCAAAAGTGGTTGCAGCTTTTCTTAAGGAAAATATATTTGCAAGATTTGGAATTCCAAAAGCCTTAATCAGTGATAGGGGTACCCATTTCTGCAACAAGACGATCTCGGCTCTCCTTAAGAAGTACCACGTCCACCAAAGAATATCAACAGCTTATCATCCACAAACAAACGGCCAAGTTGAGTTATCCAACCGGGAAATAAAGACCATCCTTGAAAAGACAGTTTCTCCCGGACGGAAGGATTGGAGTGCAAGGCTAAATGACGCCCTATGGGCATATCGGACAGCCTACAAAACTCTTATCTGTATGTCTCCTATTAGGCTTGTGTTTGGGAAAGCTTGTCACCTACCGGTGGAGCTAGAGCACAAGGCTTGGTGGGCGGTAAAGAAGTGCAACATGAACATAGAGGAAGTGGGAGAATTCCGAAAGCTCCAATTGCAAGAGTTGGAGGAATTGAGGCTAGATGCATATGACCATGCTACCACATACAAAGAAAAGACCAAAGCATGGCATGACCGGAACATTCTCCGGAAGGACTTCAAGGTAGGTAATAAGGTACTTCTCTTTCAGTCACGTTTGAAACTCTTTGCACGTAAGCTGCGTTCGAGATGGACAGGGCCGTTCATAGTAGCCGAAGTATACCCTCACGGAGTTGTGGATCTCTATGATCCCCAAACGCACAAGGTGTTCAAGGTGAACGGACAAAGGCTAAAGCTTTACCTTGAAGGAGTCAAGAACGATCCGATTGACGAGATAGTATTGGAGGAAGCACAGTCAGAGAAGTAGAGATCTTAACGTCGAGCCAACGACGTAAAACAAAGGCGCTTCTCGGGAGGCAATCCGAAGGAATAAGAAGAGGAGCCTCTGTCAAGAAACCGCCCCTGCGGTGACACTCATGCCCAGTGCCTCCCCCGGCGCTGGCCCTGCGCCTGCGACATGCTTGTCACCGCCCCCGCGGTGACATTCCTACGCCCCTGCGGCGGCCATCCTTGACACGCATCCTCGGCGCCGCCCCCGGCGCTGAGCCTACGTGACCCCTTTCCCTTGTCACCGCCCCGCGGCGACAATCTCCCGCTCCTGCGGATTTACCCAGAAAAGAAAAAAGAAAGTGGATCTCGAAAATGCCTACACCTACCTCACACCACCCACCAACCTTCTTCACCAAACACACGAACCCTCAAAACCCTACTCCCTCACACCATGTTAGCATGAAATATTGTGATATTTTAGGCACGTTTTCTAAGTGTATTTCATACATATTGGTATTCATTGATAAAGTATTGAAGCATTTGTGAGTTAGTTTATCTATTTTGTCGATATAGAGGTCTACATAAGCTTTGTGTTGATTGTAGGCTATTAAGAGCTAATTTCGAATGGATTGAGAGAAAATGGAGATAGATTGAGCATGTCCAAGGATTGAGGACATCACTAGGAGCTAAGGATGATGCTAGGATGGAGAATGACACAAAAACAAAGGAAATTATGAGCTATATACGTTCCACGCTCTAAAATACGACCGTATTAGAGTCCACGCTCTAATCCACGGCCGTGGAACTTTAGCAAGACAAGCGTGGAGCATTCCAGAGGGTTACACGGTCGTGGAAGTTGTGTCAAACCGTGATGAGTTTCCACGCTCCAAACCACGCTCCAAACCACGCTCTAAACCACGGGCGTGGAATCTTGGGAAACCGTGATTCTGACGATCTTTTAACGTACACTTTGAAGCCATGATCTTTTACGCAATGGGCCGGGCTCATATTTTATCTTGCCCTATAAAAATACGGGAAGAGAGAGATTCCGTCACCTTCGCTTACACCTCCGTTGAGAGACTGCGCTTAGCCCTATTGAGATTTCTGAATTGACGGAAAAGCTTACGGAAAGAGTGAAGATTCGGAAGATTGTTCGTACGGAGATTGCATCTTTGTCCTTAGGTTTGATTAGAAGATGGATTGACATCCCGTTCTTCGTTCTTATCAAGGATTGTGATTGTTTGTGTTATTCTGAATCTACTTACATCATTGTTCTTTGTTTGTGGATTTGAGATTGATTTGAGATTTATTCAAGGTTTTCGAAGGTTTTCATCTTTCATTCTTTTAAATCTTGAATTTGATATCAATATGACTGTTGTTGGCTAAAACCCTTTAGCAATTCTAAGGTGAAGGGTTGATAGTTGTGGCTTAGATGATGATAGATCGATCGTAAACAGATTGAACCCTGAGAGTTAGAGAGAATCGCCGACGAACCTAATCCACGGTCTATTCTTGAGCTTCCACGGCCGTGGAACTCAAGAACTACCCGTAATTTTGTGTCAGTTACGAACCTTGCTTTTACTTTAATCCAAAGTTAAAGATTTGCTTTAACTTAGTCTTGGCTTGCCTTTTCTAGGTGGTAGTGAAGCCTCAACAACCTCTACCTCGATTTCGAGTGTCACAACCTAAATCGGTTTAGTTAGTCTTGATCCTTGGATTACAAGTTTGGGTATTTGACATTAATTCTTACCTTTAGAACCTTTCTATACTGAAGCCTCAACAACCTTTATAGAGAGTGTCTTTTATGTGAGTCATATAAGGTTTTGGAACTTCACCGTACATTGCCTTACATTCGTATACCTTTGCAAACCTCAACTCTGTCCTTATATCTTTAGTATATCTTGAATCGATTGCCATAGCTGGATTCCTAGATCTTTAGGATTGTTGTTTTCCCAATAATTTGAAAAGCTTCATACATTTACTTGCTTGATAATCTATAACTGGATTTAACCCCCCAAATCCCTGTGTTCGATACTCTGGAATTCTTGCTTAACTATATCGATCCGTACACTGCGGGTTCGCTTGCTTGATTTTTAGTTTCATAAATTTAAGACTTATTTGCACACACGCTAAGTGGCGAACAAACCACACTCACGCTCCTGCGCCCTCTTGCTCACCAACCACCTCGTCGACGCCCCTGCGCCGCCTCCGATAACCAGCCACAAAACGCGACGCCCCTGCGTCACCCTCTCCCACTACCCCCTTACTCTCTCACATTCCTACAACCTTCATCCTCACCCACTTCAAACATTCCAATCCTGCTACACCATCGGCGACGACTAAACCACCAAGGCAGTCACCGGAGCGGCCTCAACAACACCACTTCCATTGCAACCCAGAAATCGCCTCTGCACTTCTCCCGCCCCCGCGCTTGCAAACACCCGCACCTGCGCCTTACCGCCCCTGCGCCTACAACAGCCGCCCCTGCAGAAATCACATCAGAAAAGGTCGATTTATTTTCCCTACTTCGACATTTACTAATCTTTTGCTTCAATCATCTTCAAGAATGGAAGCACCAAGGAAATACAAGATGACCAAAGCAGAGAAGGATCGTTACAGGATTGTGCAGGATCGAGTTGTGTATGCAACTTCAAAAACATCTTTTAAGGGAATGTGCTTCTAGTCAATAGATCATTCTCAAACCTTGCTTCATTCGTTCATGAGACTCTCATATACATAACCAAAGAATAAAGAGGAAAGAAACATCATGAATTGATCAAACTTCAATGTAAGCATCATAACCTTCAAACATTATCAAAATCAATCATAAGAAACTTCAATTTAGATCACCAAGTCATATAACATTCTCTTGATCTTAAGGACTTTCAAATAAGGTTTAGAATGCGGAAAGGGAGAGGAAGCTATAAGGAATGTGGTGCATGAATCCGGGAAAGTGGATAACTAACTCTTTTCTTTTTCTCTTGCGGTTTTGCAACATTTTAAACTTAGAGCTTCGCTCTCTTCTTTTGCAGTTATGGACAGAGGTGCACAAAAACCGAAGCCTAGGAGATTGGCGATTCTCAATTTTGCGAGATGCCTCAAACCCTTGATGCACATACCATAATCCGTTAGGAATATCGCTCAATCTGACTTTGGCAAGACACAAGCACCTGGCTATGTGAATGGTGCCGAGTTACTCATCGTCATGATTGACTTCCCCAAACCTATAAGTTCTTTCTATTCTTTGAATGCAAAATTTTGCTTTCATGGCCCTCCCACATCGAACATGCCAAATATCAACTCCTCCAAATTCTCGGATAGGTAAGGGAGGCCATTATTTCATTGAGGGGCTAAATGATCAAAGAAAGAAGAAAGAAAATCGAATTGCCTTAATCATCTCAACAAGAAGTATAAGAACTTATCATGTAGTTTCAACCTTGATTTCTCAATATGATTTAGGTAACATTCTTCACATTATGAAACTTGCAAAAGAGGAATAATTAACTCATTCAATTTCTTTTCAATTCACTATTTGTTTAAGCATACAATTGTCATCAAAATTCAATTCACAAGTAGTGATTATCATAGAAATCATTCCAATCCTTAGAAGCACAAAATTTGCAAAATTTTTTGATTTTTATGGTTTTTTAAAGCTTTTTCATGCAATGCGGTAATGAAACATGTAACAATGGAATGAAACATGCAAGGTGTTCTCGATCAAAGCAAGCAAAAGTGAGTAGAGTTATTGCAAACGAATAGTCACACCCCACCCCATACTTGAGACAAACATTGTCCCTAATGTTCAAAAAGAAATAAAGAAAAGAAAGAAAGAAAATGAACTCACAAGACGGCGGTGGAGTGGCTAGAGCGGTAGATCATCATCATCCTCACTAGGATGCCGGTGGTGGTGGAAACGGGAAGAAGCCGGGATCATAGTTCCGCCCAAACTGCTGGCGGTACACATCTCTCATCATCCGGTCATGCGCATCGGCTCGTGCGTCCCTAGCATCCGCACGGATCTCCAAGGCTCCGACCCTACTGGAAAGGTCGGTGGCCCACTCCAGCAGCTGCTCGTACCATCCCGGCGGCTGGCTATACCACGCTGGTGCATCTGACGGTGCTGGTGCAGGTGGTGGCTGGGCATGCCAAGCTGGTGGAGCTCCCATCCAATCCGGCTGCGTGCTATACCACTCAGGAGGGGTCGCCATCCATGTCGGCCTCTCACTCACGCTGGCGCGGCGAGAGGAAGAACCAAAAGCTCTAGCGAGGCGGGGAGAGTGTCTAGGAAGGTCGGGAACTGCATCCGGCTGATCTGGGAAGATACCATAATTGTGCTCCTCTCCTCCTCCCTCAAACTCATCACCTCCTCTCATCTCCTTCTCATCTACAACGGGTGGCTCAGGGGGGGCGTAAGGGGGTGCTACTAGTCTATTCGCATGCATAGCAGCGAATGTCTCCTTCCAATTATGGCGTCCAGCCATAATGGAATACTCAGGAAGCCATGTAACACCTCTACCTCCTCTACCCTCCCAAGGCATGGTAGCAGTAGGTGGACCTCTATGTCTAGGAAAGATAATGCCTCGAGTCATGAGGCTCTGGAGTCCTAGAGGTCTAGCAGCTATCCTGGTGCATGCGGAGAAGTCGATACCAAGCTGCCTAGCAAGGTGGGTGACCATCCCACCGTATCCAATATTGTCAGCCCTCTTATTCTTTAGCTTACTCATAGTAGAAGCTAAGAGGGTGGCACAGTCAGCCGGCCTACCATGCAACATGCAATAAGGCAGAAACAACTCATCAGTCTTGATTTTCTGAGGAGTCTCCGTCCTAGGGAAGAGACACTCAAAAAGCACTCGGTGGGCAATCTTCAAGGCTAAGTGATAGATCAACTTAGCCTTGGTATCAGCAGGTTGCCAGCGGTCCTCGCTGGCGTACACCATAGCAATGTCCTCCCAAAAGTCTTTGGCGTACACGCCACTAGGAAATCGACCATTGAAGGTCTCATGGAACCCAAAGAAGGCTCCAAACTCTCTAATCGAGAACTCATAGTTCCTCTCCATCAGCCGGAAAGAAACCGTCCTATCGACATGATTATGCTCGAATGAGATCACAAACTCTCTAGTGATCTCCTCATATGCATCTTCCCGAATAGCGGAGAAGATGATCAATCCTGCTCTATCCAACAACCAAGTGAGATCCCCTACCACATTCAGTGGCTCTAAGTCCTCAAGCAATAAATATCTTGGTCCTATGACCGCTCTCTTCTCGATCCTTTCTAAGGCATCGAGATAGTCCTCATGAATCTTAGGGACTCTAGGGGATGGTGGTGAGGGTGGTGATGGTGGCTCAGTAGGGGGTGCTTGGGAGGAGGAAGAAGCATTACCTTTCCTCTTCTTGTTCCTAGCTGACATTCTCCTAATCAAATCCATCTCAGTTCAAAAATTACGGCCTGTTCTAACAATTCCACAGCCGTGGTTCTTCCAGAGACCGTGATTCGGCTCTGAATTTCTCAAAACTCAACAGATTCACACCAAACTCAACAGAAGGCAGCCCTAGACTAATTCCAATCCAATTCCAATCAGTTCTCCTAAAAATTCTTGCAAAAACTGAGGCAAATCGACAAAGTGAGAGAAGAGATAAAAACCTAGGTTTTCGGATTTTGAAATCCGAATTCTGTCTTCTCCGGTGATTTGCTGCTCGAATCGTTGCTTGGATCTTGTAGGTGATTGAATTTGCTTCACTTTTGGTCAAATAATCGTTCGAAACGATTAACGAACGGGAATTTGAGAGAGGGGACGATTTCGGCGTTCTTGGGCGTGGAATTGGGGATTTTGGTGTGTTTTGTGAAGAAACGTGGTTTTTATAGTGGCCGTAAATTTTTTCGAAAATTACGGTCACTCGGGGGTTTCCACGGCCGTGGAAATGTACGGAACCGTGGTTTTGGTGATTTTTCTCAGGCTTTTGCAAATTACGGTCACTGTAGATGTCACGGCCGTGGTTTTGGCCGTGGAACTCTCTGTAATGTGCCAAAGTCCAAGTTTCGTCAATTTTCTTCAAACCTTTCTTTCTCCCTTTCTCTTCCACTAATCCTACATCCAAAAACACGAACATACCGGAAGGTATCGAAGGCAAAACAAAACAAAACAAAAAACGTCTAAACTATTCTAATCTATGAATCAAAAACAAAAACGTAAGTGCAATACCTTGGGTTGCCTCCCAAGAAGCGCTTGTTTAAGGTCCGTAGCAGACAATATTCGCACTTATTCGAGTGCGGTGGGCGCGAACTCCTCAGCTTGGAGTTCCGGTGTATACTTCTTGAGTCGTTGACCGTTCACCTTAAAGCTTCCGCCCTTTTCACCCCATACTTCAACTGCACCATGGGGAAAAACACGTGTGATTAGATAAGGTCTAGTTCAACGAGATTTAAGCTTACCTGGAAAGAGACGAAGCCTTGAATTGAAGAGGAGAACTTGATCTCTTTCTTTGAGGTCCTTTGGGATGATATGCTTATCATGCCAACGCTTCACTCTTTCTTTATAGATCTTGGCGTTTTCATAGGCGTTCAAGCGAAGTTCTTCAAGCTCATTGAGGTCCAAGAGACGCTTCTCTCCCGCTTCCTTCATGCTGAAGTTCAACCACTTTATTGCCCAATACGCCTTATGCTCCAACTCTACCGGCAAGTGGCAAGACTTCTCATACACAGGGTTGTATGGTGTTATTCCGATGGGAGTCTTATATGCAGTCCGGTATGCCCATAATGCATCATCTAGCTTCAAAGACCAATCCTTCCTTGTCCTTGAAACCGTCTTCTCTAGGATCCCTTTAATCTCCCGGTTTGAGATCTCCACTTGCCCACTAGTTTGTGGATGGTAGGGGGTGGCGATCTTGTGAGTCACCCCATACTTAGCTAAGAGAGCTTCGAATCGTCGGGCAATGAAGTGAGAACCTCCATCACTAATGATAGTCCGTGGTGTCCCAAATCGTGGGAAGATGGTCTTGTTAAAGAACTTAACCACAACCATGGCATCATTAGTGGGAGAGGCAATTGCTTCAACCCATCTCGAAACATAATCCACGGCTAAAAGTATGTATTGGTTTCCACAAGATGATGGGAAAGGTCCCATGAAATCTACTCCCCAAACGTCAAAGATCTCCACCTCTTGAATGTTGTTAAGAGGCATCTCGTTTCTCCTAGATATGTTCCCTGTTCTTTGACAAGCATCGCAGCAGGAAACAAAGGTTTGCACATCTTTAAATAAAGTAGGCCAAAAGAATCCATATTGCAATACCTTAGCGCTAGTCTTGTTCGAACTAGCGTGTCCTCCACAAGGTAGTGAATGACAATGACGGATGACACTTTGCATCTCATCTTCCGGTACACATCGCCGAATGATGCCGTCCGGACCTCTCTTAAAGAGGAGAGGTTCGTTCCAAAAGTATTTCCGAACATCCTTAAAGAACTTCTTTCTTTGTGCGTAAGATAATCCGGGTGATAATTCCTGGCAAACCAAATAGTTAACAAAATCAGCAAACCATGGTTCGTTACCTTTGGTGATCACATCGAAGCACTCCTCTATGATATGTAGATGCTCGTCCGGAAAGGAGTCATCTATAGGTAGATGGTCGTCCTCTAGATGTGGTAGACGACTCAAATGATCCGCAACAGAATTTTCCGAACCCTTCTTGTCACGGATCTCTAGATCGAATTCTTGTAGGAGGAGAATCCATCTAATCAGCCTTGGTTTCGCATCTTTCTTCGCAAGCAAATATCGGATCGCAGCATGATCCGTGTACACAATCACCTTGGCACCTACAAGATAAGAGCGAAACTTTTCAAATGCATATACAATTGCTAAAAATTCTTTCTCGGTAGTGGCGTAGTTGAGCTACGCTTCATCTAGCGTCTTGCTAGCGTAGTATATAGCATGGGTTCGTCCTTCCTTTCTTTGCCCAAGCACTGCCCCTACGGCTACGTCACTTGCGTCACACATAACCTCAAATGGAAGATTCCAATCCGGAGGTTGGATGATCGGGGCTGAGATTAGAGCTTCCCGAATCATATTAAACGCATCTAAGCATTCCTGCGAGAAATCAAAAACTGCATCATTCATCAATAAATTAGTAAGCGGTTTTGATATCTTAGAGAAATCCTTTATAAAAAGCCTATAGAATCCAGCATGTCCTAGAAAACTTCTTATCTCTTTCACCGAAGTTGGGGGAGGAAGCTTTTCTATAGTCTCTATCTTAGCCTTATCCACTTCAATCCCTCTACTAGAGATTAAGTGTCCTAATACAATGCCCTCCTTCACCATAAATTGACACTTCTCCCAATTAAGAACTAGGTTAGTGTCTTCACACCTTTGTAACACAAGAGCAAGGTTAGAAAGACAATTATCAAAAGAAGAACCATAAACGGAGAAATCATCCATAAAGACCTCCATGATCTCCTCTATGTACTCCGAGAAGATAGCCATCATGCACCTTTAAAAGGTGGTTGGGGCGTTGCAAAGCCCAAACAGCATTCTCCTATACGCAAACGTTCCCCACGGACACGTGAATGTGGTCTTCTCTTGATCGTCCGGATGTATCGGGATCTGAAAGAAACCACTATAACCGTCAAGATAGCAAAAGTGTGAGTATTGTGCTAACCTCTCAAGCATTTGGTCGATGAAGGGTAGTGGGAAGTGATCCTTCCTCGTTGCGTTGTTTAGCTTCCGGTAATCTATGCACATCCTCCATCCGGTTACGGTTCGTGTGAGAATGAGTTCATTGTTTTTATTGGTGATGACCGTCATTCCTCCCTTCTTTGGAACCACCTGTACGGGACTCACCCACTTGCTATCGGAGATAGGGTAGACGATACCTGCATCAAGTAGTTTAAGAATTTCCTTCTTGACAACTTCCTTCATGGTCGGGTTTAACCGCCTTTGAGGTTGTCCCGAAGTTCTAAAGTCTTCTTCCATTAGGATCTTATGCATGCATAGTGAAGGTTTGATTCCTACTAGATCCTCTATAGTATACCCTAAGGCTTTCCTATGTTTCTTAAGAACAACCATGAGCTTACTATGTTCATCAATACTCAAATCGGAACTAACAATTACCGGAAAGGTAGAATTAGGCCCTATAAATGCATACCTTAGATGTGTAGGAAGCGGCTTCAATTCCATCACTATAGGAGTCTCTTGAGGAGTATCCGATGCTTCCTTAGAAGTGTCTAAGGATGTAGAAGGTGTTGGAGAAGAGTCAAGAGAAGTGGTGGAGAAGATACAATCTCCTTCAGATTCACCCAAAATTACGGCTCTCCTGTTCCCTCCACAGCCGTGGTTTTGGGCGTGGAAGTCAATTATGGAGCCTTTGTTTGTTCCACGGCCGTGGTTTTGGCCGTGTAACTTACTGGAGTCCTCTGAATAGCTGATTACGGTCATGTTGGTAGATTCCACGGCCGTGGAATAGCACGACTGGCCGTGATTTCGTACGTTTTCTGACCCATCGTAGAGTTTCTCAAATTCTTCTTCATACACTTCTTTTTGCTTTTCTAAAGCTTCAATTTCTTCATTGCATTCCTCTTCTTCCCCTATATCCATAATGCTCATAGAAATAACTTTTTGTAAGGGATCTTTGAAGAGAATCGAACTTACCTCTTCTCTAGATAGCTCTTCGTCATGGATGTTGAATATATCCTCATCGAAAACTGGTTCTTTTACCAAAGTGGAGAGAACGAACTCTACCTTTTCTTCTCCTATGTCGAAGGCGAGTCTAGCATTCTTACAATCAACTATGCAACCGGATGTTGTAAGAAACGGTCTTCCGAGTATGATCGGGACCGGACTATCTGCAGGAATGTCAAGCACAACAAAATCTATAGGAACATAGAACTTACCAAGCTTGACCGGGACGTCTTCAACTATACCGACGGGACGAGTTATAGATCGATCCGCCATGTACAACGTCATCTTCACCGGTTTAGGTTCGCCTAAACCGATCTTTCTCCATAAGGCAAGCGGAATGATGCTCACGCTTGCTCCTAAATCACATAATGCATCATATGTGACATCTCCCACTCCTATGGGAATACAAAACGACCCCGGATCCTTTAGCTTTGGGGGCATCTTCTCCTTCATTATCTTGATGAGATTCGATGAATCCGAACTCATCTTGACCTCTCCAAAATCCTCTAATTTTCTTTTGTTAGAGAGGATCTCCTTTAGGAACTTTCCATAAGCTGGCATACCTACAATTGCATCAATGAAAGGTATATTAATATGCAGTTTGCTCATGAGTTCAATAAACTTACCGAATTGCTTGTCTAGACGCGCTCTTGCTCTAGATTGCGGGAATGGTAGGGGAGGTTTGAAAGCTGGAGGAGGAACGTAGACATCTTCCTTCTCCTTCCCCTTTTCTTTCTCCTTCTCGACGGGAACTTCTACAAACTTAGGCTGCGGGTCGGTGGTTGTTGCTCCGCTCCTAGTTGTGATTGCCATCACCCTTCCCTTTGGGTTATCCTCCGTCTTTCCTGGAAGTTTTCCTTGATTCCTAGGAACTTCTTCAGCTTGGCTAAACATTTGGTTTTCGAAAACCTTTTGGGCTTTATCAACCTTAGTAATGTGATCATTGACCTTGATGATGCGAGTCTCCAATCCTTGAAGCTTTCCCAAGATTGTTTCCAACATAGGATCGGACTTCTCTTTCCCCGAAGTGCTTCCGTTATTAGATGCTTGTTCCTGGCTTTTCAAGGGAATGGAAGAAGAAGAAGGTGGAGTTAGTGAATTTCCTGAATTGGGATAAGAATTACCGGAATTATGTTGTTGGTTGGACCGCCAATTGTTGTTGTTTGAAACCCTATTGTTGTTCCAGCCGTTATTCCGGTTGTTGTTGTTGTTGTTCCAATTGTTCCGGTTGTTGCGATTCGTATTCTCATTCCCATTGTGGTTATTGTTGTTTCCCAAATAACCCACATCTTGTCCCTTTTGTTTTGGGAAATTTGTTTTAATGGCTTCCTTCAACTCTTTAATCTCGGTATTGAGAGAAAAGATTTGAGTTTGAGCGGCTTGTGATAATTTTGCTCCTTGCTCCACTTGATTTGCTTCTACTTTCCGGTGAAAATACTTTTCTATGACTCGGGCTTGTTTCTCAATGAAGTCCCAAGCGTCATCTTCCCTCATGTCCATGAATGTACCACATGAAAGGGATTGGAGCTTGAATTATGTTTCCACATCCAGCCCCTTATAGTATATCTCCAATAAACCCAACTTTGAAATGCCATGGTGTGGGCAATCCAATAATAAGTCCTGAAATCTTTCCCAAGATTGAAACAAACTTTCGTTAGATCTCATAGAAAATGCATTAATTTTACCTCTCAACTCCGCCGTCTTGGATGGCGGAAAGAATTTGGTAAGGAATTCCGCGGAAAGATCCTCCCATGTGTTAAGTCTCCCATTTGGAAGAGCTTGATACCAAGATAAAGCCTTCCCTTTCAAAGAGAAGACGAATGGCTTGATCTTGTAGTTGTTAGTGGTTGCATTCTTTGGCTTCATTGTCTCCATCATGACCTCAAAATTTTGTAAATGTTGATGTGGAGATTCAACACTCGTTCCTCCAAACTGATTTTGGCGAACGATGGTAATAACTTGTGGGTTGAAGCTAAACCCTTGCATATCATCAGCATCAAAGTTCACACCTAAACGGCGTGGTTGCTGAATGGGATCCATCCTTTGGCCAAGAGTCCTTGGCTCTCCATCTACACGAGCAGCTCTCGCATCCCTATCCGGAACACGACGATTTGCAGCCGGTCTTGGAGCAAATGAGTTCACATTGATCGTCGGATCAATGACCTCTAGTGGTGGCATGGAAGAGTCGCTATCCTCGTCGGATGAATGGGCTCTAACCGATCTTGACGGTTTCCTGCTCTTCTTCTTCTTAAGATCGCTTAATTCCACCCTCATTTGAAACATCATATCCGATCATCAATTTTCGATTGATGACGCTCTGATTCCTCCTTACGAGTCCTCTCGCTCCATCTAAGTTGAGCTTCGGATTCCACTAACTCCGTTTGGTAATCTCGTTCTCTTTCTTCAGCCATCTTTCTTTCCTTGAGCTTCTTCCTCAAAGTCTTCTCAAGTTCTTGATCAAGAGGTAAGAGGTCCGTGTTGTTCCTAGACCTGCGCATAAACCTATAGTAATCTGCAAATATCACTCACAAGAGATATCAAATAATAAGAGCTAAGCTCCCAAGCTTGACAACCGGCAACCGAATTCGGCCTAGACCAAATCCCCGGCAACGGCGCCAAAAACTTGTTCGCCACTTAGCGTGCGTGCAAATAAGCTTTAAATTTATAAAACTAGAATAAAAGCAAGCGAACCCGCAGTGTACGGATCGACGTAGATTAGCAAGTATTCCAGAGTATCGAACACAGGGATTTGGGGGGTTAAATCCAGTTATAAATCGTCAAGCAAGTAAATATATGAGCTTTGAAAATATTGGGAAAACAGCAACCCTAAAGATCCAGGTGTCTAATTGTGGCAATCGATTCAAGATATACTATAGAACTAAGGACAGAGTTAAGAGTTGCAAAGGTATACTAAGGTAAAGCAATGTACGGTGAAGTTCCAAGGCTTTATATGACTCATCTAAAGACACTCTCTATAAAGGTTGTTGAGGCTTCAGTATAGAAAGGATCTAAAGACAAGAATTAATCTCAAATACCCAAACTTGTAACCCAAGGACCAAGACTAACTAAACCGATTAAGGTTGTGACACTCGAAATCGAAGTAGAGGTTGTTGAGGCTTCACTACTACCTAGAAAAGGAAAGCCAAGACTAAGTTAAGGCAAATTTTTAACTTTTGATTAAAGTAAAAGCAAGGTTCGTAAACTGACACAAATTACGGGCAGATCTTGAGTTCCACGGCCGTGGAACCTCAAGAACAAACCGTGGTTTGGGGCGTCGGCGAAATCTCTCTAACTCTCAGGGTCCAATCTGTTTACGATCGATCTATCATCATCTAAGCCACAACTATCAACCCTTCACCTTAGAATTGCTAAAGGGTTTTAGCCAACAACAGTCATTATGATATCAAATTCAAGATTAAGAAGAATGAAAGATGAAAACCTTCGAAAACCTTCAATATACTTCAAATCAATCTCAAATCCACAAACAAGAATATAATGTATATCAGATTTGGAATAACACAAACCAATCACAATCCCTGATAAGAACGAAGAGTGGGATGTCAATCCGTCTTCTAATCAAACCTAAGGACAAAGCGCAACTTCTAAATCTTCAAGCCTTTGCAAATCTCCGTTGCAAAAATGGCAATCCTCCGCACGTCCAATGAAATCCTAGGCACGTGCAGGCAAGCGTAAGCGGAGATTCCGAATTCTCTTCCCTTCAGCCCTTTTATAGGGAAAGATAGAATAACCGTTCGGCCCGTGTGCGTAGACAATGTGTCTATATTTTATTCGTCAAAAGATTGCCTAAATTACGGTTTTATGGAATTCCACGCCCGTGGTTTAGAGCGTGGAATTGGATTACGGTTCTTCACAACTTCCACGATCGTACTTTATACCGTGTAACTCTCTGGAATGCTCCACACTCATGTTGTCAAGTTCCACGGCCGTGGTTTAGAGCGTGAACTTCATTACGACCGTATTTTAGAGCGTGGAAGTATAGGGTGCTCGTAATTCCCTTTGTTTTGTGCCATTCTTCATCCTAGCATCTTCCTTGGCTTCTTTGTGGTGTCCTCAATCCTTGGATGTGCTCAATTCATCTCCATCCCATCTTAATCCGTTCGGTTTTAGCTTTTATTCGCCTACAATCAACACAAAGCTTATGTAGACCTCTATATCGACAATGTTGACAAAATAGCTAACAATTGCTTCAATGCTTTATCAATGAACACCAATATGGATGAAATACAATTAGAAAACGTGCCTAAAATATCACAATATTTCATGCTAACAAGCACTTCTTCCGCCACTTCCCTTACCCACCGGAGGAGGGTCCTGGTGGTCCATCCGGACCATCCCACTGAGGGGTACATTTCTCTTCCCTTTCCCACATTTATCTTTGACACATTTCCACTTTGAGGGCAAAGTGATCTTCAAGTATGGGGGAGGGACATATCATTGCTTGTACAGTGTCATTGCTATTTGAGTTTTTTAGTTGTTTTGTTTTAAGTTGTTTTGCATTTTGAATTCAGATTGAAATTCACAAAAAAAAAAAAGAGAAAAAGCCAAAGAATTTGAAAAGAGGCATGAAATCCTTGGATAAAACGAAAACCCGAAAGGGCTGTTTTGGCAAAAAGAAGGTATTCCGACCAACCTTAGGTTGGTGCAAAATTGGACTTGAGGGATGTGAGTTAAAAGTGAGATCATCAAAAGAAGAAGAGTGGTAAGGTGAAAACCCGAAAGGGCGCCTTGGCAAAATGAGCGACACCGAGTGTAGGTTTCCCTTCCGGCGTTTGGTGACATAAGAAGGGGAGTCATAAGGAGGTTGGATGATAGTTTCTCCCTTTTTCTCACATTTTCTCTCTTTTCCTTCTTTCTTTCTTGGCTTTTCTTTTGTTTTCATTGTCTTTTCTGCTTGCCCATGCTTCCTGAGGCCTTTGAGTCTAATTGTTGTCATTTGTTTTACTCGGGATGAGTAAAAGGTCTAAGTATGGGGGAGTTTGATAGGTGATGGAATCACTATCATTTAGGATAGTTTTTAGAGTCTTTTATTGCAATTGTGTCGGTTTATGCTACTAACTTTTCGGTCCAAAAGAAGAAGACTAAAAGAAGCTAAGGAAGGAGTTATAAGCACTTAGGAGTGAAGATCTTTCACGAAGCAAAGCTTATGTTGCCTCACCGCCCTAGCGGACCCTTGTCCCCGCCCCTGCGGGTGACGCCTTACACCGGAGCGCTCCCTGCGCCTTCGCCAGCGCCGGCCATGAAGTGTGTCACCGCCCCTGCGCCACTCCTTGGCGCCCCTGCGGTGACTTGCCTTGAAGAGACGAAGACCAGCTCCCCTGCGCCTTCCACTGCGCCCCTGCCTGCGCCTCAACCAGGGAGCTGGAAGACGAAGAGGATGTGTCACCGCCCCTGCGTTGACATAGGGACGCCCCGGCGGCATGGCATCAAAAACGTCAGGAAGTCAAAGGGTCAGTGTTCGCTCCAAACGGTGTGTGCAAACTTTAAATTTATAACCCTAGATATAAGCTTAAAACATGGATGCGAACCCACAGTGTACGGGTCAATCGTAGTAAAAAGCAAGAAATTTCAGGGGTCGATCACAGGGACTTAGTGAAACAAAGTCAGAATAGGTATGCTTTGTAATTACTAACCACGAAGCAATTAAAACAATCAAAAGATGATAAAAAGTCAATTAAGAAAATATGCAATTCTAGAGATTAAAGCATCTAGTTGTGGTTCCAACTCAAGATCTCAAGATAAGCGGACAAAGCTGAGATTTTGCATAGGGAATGTGTTACTAAAGTGGAATAGATCACCGGGTAAGTCTCACTACTCACTAATCCAAAACCGTAACTCCTACTACCGGGTAAGTCTCAAGGAATTAAGGATAAGAACTATAACCTCAAACTAACACTCCAACTAAGGGAATAGAATCAACCTTTACCGGGTAAGTCTCAGGCTAACTCACAAAGATGGAATGAAAGCACACTCAAACCCCAATAAAGGATAAACCTTTATTACCTACACTTATGATCATTGGTAAACAAACAAAGGAATTACCGGGTAAGTCTCATCCTAGGCTTGCATTGGACCAGGAAAGGTGTAATAAGAATAGGATTTGGCAAACTCTAACACTTAATTCTCAGTTTCGGATCAGATAAGTCACCTCGGTCAGCCAAATTCCACCCCGGCCGAGATGTTCATTGACTGAGCGAGATGCTTAGGGTTAAGGTAAAGACTCGAGCTTTCAGGATCCTACTGTGATTAAGATTATTCTATCATTGTGTTTCCCACAACCTTCAGCCAATCACCCTAGAATCACACAAGGAAATTAGCCACTCATCATCATGAAAGTAATAATCAAATATATGGGAAGAAAGAGAATAATTGAACAAGAAACCCTTAAGAGAAAGGCTTTAATAACTTAATCAATTATCAAACAACAAGCGTTCCTTGGATTAAAATCCAACAAGACCAACAACAATGAAGGGAATCTAAAGGAATCTTACAAGACCCTTCACAAAGCTATAAAAGCTATAAACTTCTTCCTTCAACAACCTTCAAAAAGGTTCTTCAGATCTCCCAACTGGAGTATATGCGGATGGTGTGCTGCTGCGAATGTCTTCCGGGTGATAGCAGTTGTTCTCGTAGTAAGCGGGATTCTCGTGGTAAGCGGGGTGTGGATTTGTGGAAAATCCAACCCTTCTTATAGGAAAATTACTCTCCGAAGATAAGATATCTTAGAAAGATCTCTTCCCCTAAAGATAGGTAAAATATATGGGCTAACTTATCTCTTTCCTTCCAGAAATCCAGCCTAAAAAGATAAGATCCTCCTTCCAAAAATAAAAGATCTCAGCCAAGAATAAAATATCCTTGCCGCGTCCAAGGTGTTCGCCTCGGTCGAGTCGGCTCCTCTGGATCACCTCGGTCGAGGTGCCTCTGTAGTCAACCGAGGTGAATCACAACTGAGTGTGAAATCTCTCAAATCTGGTCCAAAGTGAATCTCTAATCCAGTTTCATGATTCCTGGATTCTTCCTTAAGCTCCTGAATGTAGCTCCAATGACTCCTTAGCTCCTTTTGCTCCTTTTTTATGCAAAATGTGCCATTCTACCTACGATTACAACGAAACTTGGTGTAGACCTCGATTCCCGCAAAGGTAGATGAAACGACAATATAATCACATAATATATATATATATATATATATATAAACATGCAGATTATTGAAGATGAAACGTCTAAACCGGCCCCAAAATATAGACAATAATTCATGCTATCAAAATACCCCATATTTAGCCCTTGCTTGTCCCCAGCAAGTTCCGCATATAAAATACAAGATAGAATGGATTATAAGTCATAAAGATCAATGAAAAAGTCTTTCAAAATATTTTTAGTGGTGTGCTACAATCATAGATCACTCTAAGAGAATAATTCATGGAATTTAAAATCAAAACATGCTCAAAACATTTTATAAATATAGGAAAGTTGTTCATCTTTGCATAAAATCATAGAATGCATAATAAATCATAATTATCAAAATTAATCATGTATAATCTAGTTTAAACCACTAAGTCAATCAACAAGCTCGAGGTCTCAAGGGCTTCCCAAAAGAAAGGTCAAGAAACGTGTAGGGTAGGGATGTATAGAAGGTAATGTGGTGCTAGAATCCGGGAAAAGGATATCACTTCACTTTCACTTGACTTTCAACATCATCCACCAATAAGCTTTGCTTATTTCACACTTTTCCTCTTTTACTTTACTTTTTGGGATGCATGGACAGAGGTGCACAATAACCGAAGCCTAGGAAATCATCAATCATCAATTTCTCGAGATGCCTCAAACCCTTGATGCACATACCATGACCCGTTAGGAATATCGCTCAATCCGACTTTGGCAAGACACAAACACCCGGCTGTGTGAATGGTGCCGAGTTACTCATCATCATGATTGACTTCCCCAAACCTATTATTATTTTCTAACACTTTCACTTCCAACCAACTTCTCAACTTTTACTTCACTTGCTTTCACCACTTGCTTCCAAATTCCCGGATAGGTAAAGGAAGGCAAAAATGTATATGAGGAGCTAAGCATGATTAAGAAGAAGAGGAGAAGAGAATGAATTGCCTTGGTCTTTCCAGGTAGAAAGTGAGAGAACTCATCATGTGGTGTCAACCTTCAAATTCAACATAATTTGGATAAAAATAAAGTATTAATCATGCCAAAATTTCAAACAAAGCATTTAGCAACTTAAACATATCATAAAACCTTTCAAACATATAAAGATTTCAAAACCAATCTGCAGACAAATCTTCACTGAGGTCATATCCAGAGAAGAAACACAAAAACTTTTCCGAAAAATTTCTTTCAGTTAAACCACCTCGGTCGAGATGTTCTAAGTCAACCGAGGTGAATCACCTCGTTTGGCCAGAATCACTTCGGTCGAGGTCAAAAAAAAATTTTTTCTTTAACCTGTTTTTCGACGTTTTTCTCAATCAAATAACCTGTATGCATGTATGTAGTCTCAGATAAGCACGTAGAGCATAATAAGATCATAAATATCCATCAAAGTAGCATAAAATCATCCATAGTCAAATAACATATCCGCATACCCCATTCTTGGGGCACATTGTCCCAATGGGTCAAATAAGTCTGGAAAATAGAGTACTCACCGGACATAGCTGAAGTGCTTGAAGTCCGATCCTCTACTCTTTCTTTGCAGTTTGGAAGCAAGAATCATCGAAACGATCAAAGAACGAGATAACGAGGTGAAACTGTGCCGCGGTCGAGAAGGTGAGAGAGGGAAGAGAGAGAATTCGATCCCCCTTTTATACCCTTTTCTGAAACTGCTGTCACCTCGGTCGAGATGGTCTCGACTGGACCGAGGTGGTACGGACCGAGGTGCATCTTCAGAAACCCTAGTCGCCTCGGTTGCTCAAGAATCATCTCGGTCGAGGTGTTGTGACAGCAACCGAGATGTGTCTCAGTCAAACTCCGTCTTCTCAAATTCTCAAACTTCTGTCCTTCCAGTTGTGCTCCTGGTTTGTATTCCTTCCTTAGATGATAACCTGTTGTCTGTCTAGGACGCCAAAAACAAAACAAAGCAAAGCAAAAGCAAACTATCTAAGCTAGACTAAAAAAAGGGAAAAGAAAGCAATACCTTGGGTTGCCTCCCAAGAAGAGCTTGATTTAAGGTCGCTAGCTGGACCGTATGGCATCTCTATGCATGATGGGAGGTGCCCTCACCCCATACTTCACCTTCATCATGGGGTAAGATAAGTAAGTCTATCAAACGTTCCAATAAGTGCAAGTGCTCATCGGGGAATGAATCGTCTATGGGTGGATCGTCCTTCTCGCGGGAAGATGGGGGTAGCCGGCTGAGGTGATCCACAACAGAATTTTCGGATCCCTTCTTATCGCGGATCTCTAGGTCAAACTCTTGAAGCAAGAGAATCCATCGAATAAGGCGCGGCATGGCATCTTTCTTAGCAAGCAAGTAACGGATGGCTGCATGGTCGGTGTAGACAATGACTTCCGCTCCTACTAAGTAAGAACGAAACTTCTCAAAAGCATATACAACCGCCAATAGCTCCTTCTCGGTGGTAGCGTAGTTGCGTTGGGCTTCATCTAGCGTCTTGCTCGCATAGTAAATGGCGATGGTCCGGCCATCCTTCTTTTGTCCAAGCACCGCTCCTACTGCTACATCACTAGCATCACACATGATCTCAAAGGGCAAGGTCCAATCCGGAGGTTGGATAATGGGAGCGGAGATCAACGCTTCCTAAATCCTTTAAAATGCATCAAGACACTCCTGCGAAAACTCAAAAACAACATCTTTATTCAAGAGGTTAGTTAGAGGTTTAGAAATCTTCGAGAAGTCCTTGATAAATCTCCTGTAGAAACCTGCATGCCCGAGAAAACTCTTCACACCTTTAACAGAACAAGGGGGAGGGAGTTTCTCAATAGTCTCGATCTTAGCACGATCGACCTCAATACCTCGATTAGAAATGAGGTGTCCTAGCGCAATGCCTTCATTAACCATAAAATGACACTTCTCCCAATTCAAGACAAGATTAGTGTCTTCACATCTTTGTAGCACTAGAGAAAGGTTAGATAGGCAATCATCAAAAGAGGAACCATATACTGAAAAATCATCCATAAATACCTCCATGATCTCCTCTATATACTCGGAAAAGATAGCCATCATGCATCGCTGGAAGGTAGCGGGTGCATTGAATAATCCAAATGGCATCCTCCTATAAGCGAACGTCCCCCATGGACAAGTGAAAGTGGTCTTCTCCTGATCATCCGGATGGATAGGAATCTGGAAGAAACCACTATAGCCATCTAAATAGCAGAAGTGTGAATGCTGGGCCAACCGTTCCAGCATTTGATCGATGAAGGGAAGTGGAAAGTGGTCCTTCCGAGTGGTCGTGTTCAGTTTCCTATAATCAATGCAAACCCTCCAGCCCGTGACGGTGCTGGTTGGGATTAACTCGTTGTTCTTTGATAGCATGAATTATTGTCTATATTTTGGGGCATGTTTAGATGTTTCATCTTTAATAATCTGCATGTTTGTATATATATTATGTGATTATATTGTCGTTTCATCTACCTTTGCGGGAATCGAGGTCTACACCAAGTTTCGTTGTAATCGTAGGTAAAATGGCACGTTTTGCATCAAAAAGGAGCAAAAGGAGCTAAGAAGTCATTGGAGCTACATTCAGGAGCTTAAGGAAGAATTCAGGAATCATGGAACTGGATTAGAGATTCACTTTGGACCAGATTTGAGAGATTTCACATTCAGTTGTGATTCACCTCGGTTGACTACAGAGTCACCTCTACCGAGGTGATCCAGAGGAGCCGACTCGACCGAGGCGAACACCTTGGACGCGGCAAGGATATTTTATTCTTGGCTGAGATCTTTTATCTTTGGAAAGAGGATCTTATATTTTTTGGGCTGGATTCCTGGAAGGAAGAAGATAAGTTAGCCCATATATTCTACCTATTTTTATAGGAATAGATCTTTCTAAGATATCTTATCTTTGGAGGGTAATTTTCCTATAAAAAGGGTTGGATTTTCCACAAATCCAACATCCGCTAACGGCTGAACATCGTACTATACCAAAGAGCCTGCATACATCGAAGATCCGCTACAGCCATACTCCAGTTGGGAGATTTGAAGAACCATTTTGAAGGTTGAAGGAGGAAGTTTATAGCTTTTATAGCTTTGTGAAGGGTTTTGTAAGATTCATTTAGATTCCCTTCATTGTCGTTTGTCTTGTTGGATTTTAATCCAAGGAACGCTTGTTGTTTGATAATTGATTCAGTTATTGAAGCCTTTCTCTTAAGGTTTTCTTATTCAATTATCTTCTTTCTTCCCATATATTTGATTATTACTTTCATGATGATGAGTGGCTAATTTCTTTGTGTGATTCTAGGGTGATTGGCTGAAGGTTATGGGAAAAATAATGATAGAATAATCTTAATCACAGTAGGACCCTGAAAGCTCGAGTCTTTATCCTTAACCCTAAAGCATCTCGCTCAGTCGATGAACATCTCGGCCGGGGTGGAATTCTTCTGACCGAGGTGACTTATCTGATCCGAAACTGAGAGTTAAGTGTTAGAGTTTGCCAAATCCTATTCTTATTACACCTTTCCTGGTTCAATGCTAGCCTAGGATGAGACTTACCCGGTAATTCCTTTCTTTGTTTACCTAAGATCATAAGTGTAGGTAATAAAGGTTTATCCTTTATTAGGGTTTGAGTGTGTTTTCATCTCATCTATGTGAGTTAGCCTGAGACTTACCCGGTAAAGGTTGATTCTATTCCCTTAGGTGGTGTGTTAGTTCGAGGATATAGTTCTTTATCTTGATTCCTTGAGACTTACCCGTTAATAGGAGTTACGGTTTGGGATTAGTGAATAGTGAGACTTACCCGGTGATCTATTCCACTATAGTAACACCTTCCCTTAGCAAAATCTCAACTTTGTCCGCTTATCTTTAGATCTTGAGTTGGAACCACAACTAGATGCTTTAATCCCTAGAATTGCATATTTCCTTTATTGACTTTTTATCATCTTTGATTGTTTTAATTGCTTTGGTGGTTAGTGATTACATAGCTTACCTATTCCGACTTTGTTTCACTAAGTCCCTGTGATCGACCCCTGGAATTCCTTGCTTTTACTACGATTGACCCGTACACTGCGGGTTCGCATCCTTGTTTTAAGCTTACATCTAGGGTTATAAATTTAAAGCTTGCACACACCGTTTGGAGCGAACAAGTTTTTGGCGCCGTTGCCGGGGACTTGGTCTAGACCGAGCCGGTTGCGGTTTGCTTTTGGGGCACTTGCCCCCGTTTCTACTAACCACTCTACTTGAGTGACTTTCGCAGGTTCTTTTTCTTAGGTTTATGCGAAGAACCCGCGCTGGGAAGGAAATCGTTCCTTACGATCCCGAACCAGAAAAGACATACAAACGACGCTTGAGAGAAGCGAAGATGGCCGACCAAGACAATCGCGATCTTGAGGCCGAATTAAAGGAGGCGTTAGAACAGCTACGCCTCAGTAGGGAAGAACTGAGGCAGGAGAAAGAAGAAACTCGCACCAGGACTGAAGCGATCGAAGCAGATATGGCAGCCTTACGAGACCAGTATCTACTTCGACCGAGGCAAGACCCTGTTCTAGATCCTCGACCGATGCAGGATCCAGTTCAAGACCCTCGACCGAGGCAGGTCCCAGCACCTGTTGCCCCGGCCGATGTACTTCCACCTCGGATGCCAATCCGAGATGCTCTTATCGTAGGTGTTCCACAAACCCTAGGACAGAGGATGGACCCCAATCAGCAACTGAGACGTCCAGGAATCGACCTAGGTGATCCAGCGGACCATGATTATAAGCTTCGACCGCAAGTTCTTTCCATGATTCGCCAATGCCAGTTTGGAGGGCTAGAGAAGGAATCTCCGCATCAACATCTATAAAACTATAAGATCTTGATGGAGACCTTGAGACCTTCAAGGCTGGAAAACAACAACTACAAGCTAAGACCTTTCTACTTTTCCTTAAAAGATAGAGCTCTTACTTGGTATCAATCTCTTCCTCCAGGAAAAATTAGTACTTGGGAGGAGATGACGGCGGAATTCTTGACTAAATTCTTTCCCCCCTCTAAAACCGCTGAAATGAGAGGGAAGATTAATGCATTCATTATGAAGGATAAGGAGAGCTTGTCCAAGTCATGGGAGAGGTTTAAAGACATTCTTTTGGATTGCCCACATCATGGGATTCCAAAGATAGAGTTGTTGGAGATATACTTCAAGGGACTGGACGGAAGCACCCAATTCAACCTTCAACTACTATCTGCAGGCACGTTCATGGACATGCCGATTGACGAAGCTTGGGAGTTCATAGAGAAGCAAGCTTTGCACATGGAGAAATACTCTCACCAAGGAGCTGAAGGTGGAGTTAAAATGGTCAACTTTCAAGATACTCCGCCTAAAAACAATCAACTCACGTCTTTGAAAAATGACGTGAAGCAATTGAAGGAACTCTTAGTTGCTCAAACCAAGAAGGAAGATCAAGGATCAAGGAACAACAACAATGGACACCGTAATAACAACAACGGTTCCCGGAACAACAACTACAACAATAATAGAGGATCCAACAGCAATAATTGGAGGGCAAACAACCAAAATTCGGGTAACAATCATTCTAACTCCAATTCTAACGATTCCTCTAATCCTTTCCTCTCTTCCTCTTCTTCTTCTACTCCATTAAAGAGCCAGGAGCAAGGATCGAGTTCGTCCCAGACGGAAAAGAAAGACGTAGTGCTGGAGGCCATCTTGATCAAGCTTAGCACTATGGAGACATCCATGACTTCATTTTCGAAGGCACAAAAAGCCTTTGAACAACAACTTGCTAGTAGGGCGAATGAAACGCCAAGAGATCCAGGGAAGCTTCCAGAAAGAACGGAAAGCAACCCTAAGGGCCAGATTATGGCCATAACGACGAGGAGTGGATTGAAGACTGCAGATCCAGTGCCTCGATCGATGCCAGTACCGACGAAGACCACCTCGGTCCAGGTGCAGTCGAAGAACACTTCGGCCGAGATGCCAACCGAGGTGGAGCCACAGAAAGCGGAGGAGAAAACTGAAGTTTATATTCCACCTCCTGCATATAAACCACCACTTCCATTCCCCCAGTCAAGAGCCAGAGCACATCTAGACAAGCACTTTGGTAAGTTCCTTGACTTGATGAATAAACTACACATTAACATTCCTTTCCTTGATGCTATTTTAGGGATGCCCGCCTATGGGAAGTTCTTGAAAGAGATCCTATCAAGGAAGAGGAAACTGGAAGACTTTGGTTAAGTAAGGATGACATCTAAATCCTCGGAGCTTATTCAAATCATGAAGGAGAAGATGCCACCCAAGTTGAGAGATCCCGGCTCATTTTGTATTCCCATTCAAGTTAGGGATGTCACTTGTGAAGCCTTATGTGATCTAGGAGCCAGCGTGAGCATCATTCCGCTGGAGCTATGTGTTAAGATCGGATTTGGAGAGCCTAAGCCGGTGAAGATTCGATTATACATGGAGGACCGCTCCATTACCCATCCCGTGGGCATTTTGGAAGACGTTCCGGTCAAGTTAGGTAACTTCTATTTACCTATAGACTTTGTTGTGCTTGATATTCCCGCAGATTATCATGTTTCTATCATTCTCGGGAGGCCATTTCTAGCAACTTCGGGTTGCAATGTGGATTGTAAGAACACCAAGTTAAAATTCAATATTGGCGGAGATGAAGTGGAATTCGCATTACTTGCGGCCATGAAGGGAGAGCAGCTAGGAGATGATATCTTCAACATCTATGATGAAGAAGAATCAAGAGAATTGGTGAGCTCTATCCTTATTAACGATCCACTTGAGAAAGTTATTAGTTTTAGTTTAATGGAGAAAGGTATAGATGCCTCTTGTGATGCAGATATACGGAGCTTAAAGGCACTGGAAGAAGATCCAGGAGCTAAAACTGAGAAACTAACCAAGGAGACGAAGATCTCTAGTTTCGGTTCCAGTTACAGTACCTCGACCGAGGCACTTTCTGGACCAAGCGAGGCAACTGAAGAACATCTCGGTCAACGCCTCTGCGCCTCGACCGAGGTCGAAGGCGAGATGATGTCAAATGAGACTTCCGAAAGTCTAGTTTCTGGATCTACTCCACTGGAATGAGGAAGCAAGGATCCCCCTCAGAAAGCACCCCCAGTTGTGGAGCTTAAACAACTCCCAAATCACTTGAAGTATGTCTTTCTTGGACTGGATTCTACTTATCCCGTTATTGTTAGTGCTTCCCTCTCCGAATCTAAATTGTCTAAACTAATGCATGTCCTGAGAAAGCATCAAAAGGCTTTGGGTTATACTATAGATGATCTTATTGGCATTAAGCCTTCTTTCTGCATGCATAGAATTCTAATGGAGGACGATCATAAGACTTCATGGGAACCTCAAAGACGGTTAAACTCGATCATGAAAGAGGTTGTGAATAAAGAAATTCTTAAGTTGTTGGATGCAGGTATCATATATCCTATCTCGGACAGCAAATAGGTTAGCCCGGTGCATGTAGTTCCGAAGAAAGGAGGGATGACCGTTGTGACGAATAAGAACAACGAGTTAATCCCAACCAGGACTGTCACGGGATGGAGGGTTTGCATTGATTATAGGAAGCTGAACACGGCCACTCGGAAGGACCATTTTCCACTTCCCTTCATTGATCAAATGCTCGAACGGTTGGCCCAGCATTCACACTTCTGCTATTTAGACGGCTATAGTGGTTTCTTCCAGATTCTTATCCATCCGGATGATCAGGAGAAGACCACTTTCACTTGTCCGTGGGGGACGTTCGCTTATAGGAGGATGCCATTTGGATTGTGCAATGCACCCGTTACCTTCCAGCGATGCATGATGGCTATCTTTTCCGAGTATATAGAGGAGATCATGGAGGTATTTATGGATGATTTTTCAGTATATGGTTCCTCTTTTGATGATTGCCTACCTAACCTTTCTCTAGTGCTACAAAGATGTGAGGACACTAATCTTGTCTTGAATTGGGAGAAGTGTCATTTTATGTTTAATGAAGGCATTGTGCTAGGACACCTCGTTTCTAATCGAGGTATTGAGGTCGATCGCGCTAAGATCGAGACTATTGAGAAACTCCCTCCCCCTTGTTCTGTTAAAGGTGTGAGGAGTTTTCTCGGGCATGCAGGTTTCTATAGGAGATTCATCAAGGACTTCTCTAAGATTTCTAAACCTATAACTAACCTCTTGAATAAAGATGTTATTTTTGAGTTTTCGCAGGAGTGTCTTGATGCATTTTACAGGATTAAGGAAGCGTTGATCTCCGCTCCCATTATCCAACCTCCGGATTGGACCTTGCCCTTTGAGATCATGTGTGATGCTAGTGATGTAGCCGTAGGAGCGGTGCTTGGACAAAAGAAGGATGGCCGGACCACCGCCATTTACTATGCTAGAAAAACGCTAGATGAAGCCCAGCGCAACTACGCTACCACCGAGAAGGAGCTACTGGCGGTTGTATATGCTTTCGAGAAGTTTCGTTCTTACTTAGTAGGGGCGAAGGTCATTGTCTACACCGACCATGCAGCCATCCGTTACTTGCTCGCTAAGAAAGATGTCAAACCACGCCTTATTCGATGGATTCTCTTGCTTCAAGAGTTTGACCTAGAGATCCACGATAAGAAGGGATCCGAAAATTCTGTTGCGGATCACCTCAGCCGGCTACCTCCATCTTCCCGCGAGAAGGATGACCCACCCATAGACGATTCATTCCCCGATGAGCACTTGCACTTGTTAGAGCGTTTGATAGACTTACTTACTTCACCCAATGATGGAGGTGAAGTATGGGGTAAGGGCACCTCCCGTCACGAATAGAGACGCCGTATGGTCCAGCTAGCGACCTTAAACCAAGCGCTTCTTGGGAGGCAACCCAAGGTATTGCTTTCTTTTCCCTTTTTCTAGTCTAGCTTAGATAGTTTGCTTTTGCTTTGCTTTGTTTTGTTTTTGGCATCCTAGACAGACAACAGGTGACATCTAAGGAAGGAATACAACCCAGGAGCACAACTGGAAGGACAGAAGTTCGAAAATTTGAGAAGACGGAGTTTGGCTGAGACACATCTCGGTTGCTGTCACAGCACCTCGACCGAGATGATTCTTGAGCAACCGAGGCGACTAGGGTTTCTGAAGATCCACCTCGGTCCGTACCACCTCGGTCCAGTCGAGACCATCTCGACCGAGGTGACAGCAGTTCCAGAAAAGGGTATAAAAAGGGGCTGAGAATTCTCTCTCCTCTCTTTACCTTCTCCTCGACCGCGGCACGTCTCTCGCCTCGCTTCACCATTCTTCGCTTGTTTTCGATGATTCTTACTTCCAAGCTGCTAAGAAAGGGTAGAGGATCACAGTGCAAGTGCAAATTTGCGAGAAAAACGAACCGAATCGACCGAATCTATGTAAAATCCAAAAAAAACCCTAACCTCGTCTTTCTCCACTGTTTTCCCTCGATTTAAGCTTTGGTTGCCCCTGCATTTGCTGAGAAACAGATTAAGTACCCCATAGGAACTTGTTGTAGTGATTTTGGGGGAAAAGAACTGGATTTTTGAGGGAATCGTTCGCACAGTTTTTCGCCTCGGTCCAGTCGGCCTGTGCCTCGGCCGAGGTGTTCTACAGAGTTGTCAGGCCAACCGAGGTGACCTGACAAATTACAGAAAACATGAGTTCAGATAGACAGGTGGTCCTGAGGGACAGATCTTCTCCTTCCCCTTCTTCTTCTTCCCGCCGCACGAGACCGGTGATCCACGAGAGACACCAGGTTGATTATGACCGCATAGCGGCCCGTTCAGTGATTGCACCTCGCTTCCTGGACATTTCTGCCTTTGACTGCCTCCATGTGGATGGAGATCTGAGACGTATGATCTCTATGGTGGGGCTAGATCAGTTCACTGAGATCCACACTCCTGCTTACCTAGAGCCGACACTAGAGTTTGTCAGCTCCTTCACTTACCTTCCCACTGAGCGCGCCGTGAAGTACCGGTTGATGAACCGGAATTATTTAGTTCCTCTAGACCACTGGCGGGACATCTTTGGTTTCCCCGCCCCGACTGTTGCTGATTTTCCCTCCCGAGTTGTAGCTAGGGAGTTCTGGGGACAGATTGCTCACGTAGTTGAGCATGCAGATAGATGGCGCCCTGGAGACTCCAGGGAGAGGATCATATTTCACCTAGCTTTTAGGTTGGCCCATAGGATATTCAGTGAGACTCTTCTGGCGCGTACTGAGATGCCCCAGAAGGTTAGACAGGGGGAGCTTCTGAGCTTGTACTGTATGGTGACTGGAGGGATCCCAGACTTTGGTTTGATGCTGGCAGAGGATCTGCATAGGATCAAGGCCAAGGCGAAGGGCGATATCTGCTGCGGAGGCATTGTGACTCACATAGCGAGTTACCAGGATATGGACCTCAGCGCTTGTACCATGGTGGCGGTGTTCGCTCCAAACGGTGTGTGCAAGCTTTAAATTTATAACCCTAGACTTAAGCTTAAAACAAGGATGCGAACCCGCAGTGTACGGGTCAATCGTAGTAAAAGCAAGGAATTCCAGGGGTCGATCACAGGGACTCGGTGAAACAAAGTCGATAACGGTAAGCTTCGTAAATACTAACCACAAGAGCAATCAACACAATCAAAGACATATAAGAAGTCAATAAAGCAAACATGCAATTCTAGGGATTAAAGCATCAAGTTGTGGTTCCAACTCAAGATCTAAAGATAAGCGGACAAAGATGAGGTTTTTGCATGGGGAAGGCGTTACTAAAATGGAGTAGATCACCGGGTAAGTCTCACTACACACTAGTCCAAAACCGTAACTCCTATTACCGGGTAAGTCTCAAGGAATTAAGATAAAGAACTATAATCTCAAACTAACACACCATCTAAGGGAATAGAATCAACCTTTACCTGGTAAGTCTCAAGCTAACTCACAAAGATGGGATGGAAGCACACTCAAACCCCAATAAAGGATAAACCTTTATTACCTACCCTTATGATCGTTGGTACACAAACTAAGGAATTACCGGGTAAGTCTCATCCTAAGCTTGCATTGAACCAGGAAAGGTGTAATAAGAATAGGATTTGGCAAACTCTAACACTTAACTCTCAGTTTAGGATCAGATAAGTCACCTCGGTCAGCCAAATTCCACCCCGGCCGAGATGTTCATCGACTGAGCGAGATGCTTAGGGTTAAGGTTAAAGACTCGAACTTTCAGGGTCCCACTGGAATCTAAGATTATTCTATCATTGTTTTTACCACAACCTTCAGCCAATCACCCTAGAATCACACAAGGAAATTAGCCACTCATCATCATTATGAAAGTATTAATCAAATATATGGGAAGAAGGTGAATATTTGAACATGAAGAATTCAATGAAAAGACTTCAATAACTGAATCAAATATCACAACAAAAGCGTTCCTTGGATAGCAATCCAACAAGAGAAGACAACAAGGAAGGGAATCAAAGACAATCTTACAAAACCCTCAAAAAGCTATAAAAGCTATGATCTTCAATCTTCCTTCAATCTTCAAAAAGATTCTTCAAATCTCCCAACTGGAGTATGGCTGCTGCTGCGTATAAACCCTGATCGATGGTATAGCACGATGTTTGCGAGGTGTATGCAGGATGTTGGATTTGTGGAAATCCAACCCTTTTTATAGGAAAATAACCCTCCAAAGATAAGATATCTTAGAAAGATCTCTTCCCATAAAAATAGGTTAAAAAATAAGATCTTCTTCCTTCCAGAAGCCAAGCCCAAAAATATAAGATTACTTTCCAAAGATAAAAGATCTCAGCCAAGAATAAAATATTCTCGCCGCGTCCTAGGTGTTCGCCTCGGTCGAGTCGGCGTCTCTAGATCACCTCGGTCGAGATGAATCTGTGGTCAACCGAGGTGAGTCACAACTGAATGTGAAATCTCTCAAAACTGGTCCAAAGTGAATCTTTAATCCATGGCTATGCTTCCTGGATGGTTCCTTATGCTCCTCAATGTAGCTCCAATGACTCCTTTGCTCCTTTTTGATGCAAAACGTGCCATTTTACCTACTATTACAACAAAACTAGGTGTAGACCTCGATTCCCGTAAAGGTAGATGAAATGGTAATATAATCACATAATATACATGCAAACATGCAGATTATGAAAGATAAAACGTCCAAACAAACCCTAAAATATAGACTATAATTCATGCTATCAGGCGGCTGTCAAGCCGCTTGGACTTCAGGAGATGATTACTCGGAGGATACTGGTTCCCCGAGGACTTACTACGCCATATGTGGCGATGCCATGGGAGCCGACTGCACCACAGGGGATCAGATGGTCGGCTCAGTTCTCCGTATTTGATCCATATTACTGGCAGACTGCGTGGATCCCATTTATGGAGGATGCTAGAGAGGCAGCAGCTGCACCAGCTGAGGAGGATGAGGTTGAGGAGGCTGCTGATGATGATGATGACGATAGGGATGGTGGAGTTCCTATGGATACGGGCACTGATACTGCTGGGACGAGTGCGCCGGTCATCGATTTGGATGATGACGAGACTGAGACCGAGCCGGCTGCATCACCAGTACGCCCTGCTAGGCGTAGGGTACGCCGACAGAGAGATCCAGATGCTCACCGTCGGATTGATGATCTGACGGATCAGATGATCGATTCATATGCTGCCTTGTTCCTGGATATCCGTGAGATGCAAGAGAGATTACATTATCAGCACACGATGGCTGAGATTCAGTTTCATCACGTCATGGGCTATCCTTTCGACCCATCTCAGTATCCATATGTGCCACCACCACCGCCACCGGATCGGGATTATTGAGAGCTTGCAGGATTTTCTTTATTTATTTATTATGCAACTCGACTATGTCCGGTGAGTATTTTATTTCTTTAGACTTATTTGACCCATTGGGACAATGTGTCCCAAGTATGGGGTATGTGGATGTATTTTATGACTTATATGATTGTATGACTCGACGTTATCGGATATTTATGCTTTATTTTGCTTTATGTGCTTATTTGAGATTACATGCATGCATACAGGTTATTTATTTGAGAAAAACGTCAAAAACTGGACAGAAAAAATTTTTTGACCTCGACCGAAGCGATTCTGGCCAAACGAGGTACTTTACCTCGGTTGACTTAGAACACCTCGACCGAGGTGGTTTAACTGAGAATTTTCGAAACGTTTTGTGCTTCTTATCTGGATATGATCTCAGTGAAGACTTTGTTTGCTGACTGGTTTTGAAATCTTTACATGTTTGAAAGGTTTTATGATATGTTTATGTTGCTAAATGCTTTGTTTAAGATTTTGGCATGTTTAATACCTTGTCTTTATCCAAATTATGTTGAATTTGAAAGTTGACATCACATTATGAGTTCTCTCACTTTCTTCTTGGAAAGACCAAGGCAATTCATTCTTTTCTCTTCTTCTTCTTGATCATGCTTAGCCCCTCATATACATATTTGCCTCCCTTTACCTATCCGGGAATTTGGAAGCAAGAAAGTGAAAAGCAGGTGAAAGAAAAGTTGAGAAGTTGGCTGGAAGTGAAAGTGTTAGAAAGCAATAAATAGGTTTGGGGAAGTCAATCATGATGATGTTGAAAGTCAAGTGAAAGTGAAGTGATATCCTTTTCCCGGATTCTTGCACCACATTACCTTCTATAAATCCTTACCCTACACGTTTCTTGACCTTTCTTTTGGGAAGCCCTTGAGACCTCGAGCTTGTTGATTGACTTAGTGGTTTAAACTGGATTATACATGATTGATTTCGATAATTATGACTTATTATGCATTCTATGATTTTATGCAAAGATGAACAACTTTCTTATATTTATAAAATGTTTTAAGCATGTTTTGATTTTAAATTCCATGAAGTATTCTCTTAGAGTGATCTATGATTGTAGCACACCATCACAATGTTTTGAAGGACTTTTTCATCGATTTCCATGACTAATAATCCATTCTATGTTGTATTTTATATGCAGAACTTGCTTGGGGACAAGCAAGGGCTAAGTATGGGGTATTTTGATAGCATGACTTATTGTCTATATTTTGGGGCCTGTTTAGACGTTTCATCTTCAATAATCTGCATGTTTGTATATATATTATGTGATTATATTGTCGTTTCATCTACCTTTGCGGGAATCGAGGTCTACACCAAGTTTCGTAGTAATCGTAGGTAAAATGGCACGTTTTGCATCAAAAAGGAGCAAAATGAGCTAAGGAGTCATTGGAGCTACATTCAGGAGCTTAAGGAAGAATCCAGGAATCATGGAACTGGATTAGAGATTCACTTTGGACCAGATTTAAAAGATTTCACATTCAGTTGTGATTCACCTCGGTTGACTACAGAGTCACCTCGACCGAGGTGATCCAGAGGAGCCGACTCGACCGAGGCGAACACCTTGAACGCGGCAAGGATATTTTATTCTTGGCTGAGATCTTTTATCTTTGGAAAGAGGATCTTCTATTTTTTGGGCTGCATTCCTGAAAGGAAGAAGATAAGTTAGCCCATATATTTTACCTATTTTTATGGGAAGAGATCTTTCTAAGATATCTTATCTTTGGAGGGTAATTTTCCTATAAAAAGGGTTGGATTTTCCACAAATCCAACATCCGCTAACGGCTGAACATTGTGCTATACCACAGAGCCTGCATACATCGAAGATCCGCTACAGCCATACTCCAGTTGGGAGATTTGAAGAACCTTTTTGAAGGTTGAAGAAGGAAGTTTATAGCTTTTATAGCTTTGTGAAGGGTTTTGTAAGATTCCTTTAGATTTCCTTCATTGTCGTTTGTCTTGTTGGATTTTAATCCAAGGAACGCTTGTTGTTTGATAATTGATTCAGTTATTGAAGCCTTTCTCTTAAGGTTTTCTTATACAATTATTCTCTTTCTTCCCATATATTTGATTATTACTTTCATGATGATGAGTGGCTAATTTCTTTGTGTGATTCTAGGGTGATTGGCTGAAGGTTGTGAGAAAAACAATGATAGAATAATCTTAATCACAGTAGGACCCTGAAAGCTCGAGTCTTTATCCTTAACCCTAAAGCATCTCGCTCAGTCAATGAACATCTCGGCCGGGGTGGAATTCTTCTGACCGAGGTGACTTATCTGATCCGAAACTGAGAGTTAAGTGTTAGAGTTTGCCAAATTCTATTCTTATTACACCTTTCCTGGTTCAATGCAAGCCTAGGATGAGACTTACCCGATAATTCCTTTGTTTGTTTACCTAAGATCATAAGTGTAGGTAATAAAGGTTTATCCTTTATTAGGGTTTGAGTGTGCTTTCATCCCATCTATGTGAGTTAGCCTGAGACTTACCCGGTAAAGGTTGATTCTATTCCCTTAGGTGGTGTGTTAGTTCGAGGATATAGTTCTTTATCTTGATTCCTTGAGACTTACCCGGTAATAGGAGTTACGGTTTGGGATTAGTGAGTAGTGAGACTTACCCGGTGATCTATTCCACTATAGTAACACCTTCCCTTTGCAAAATCTCAGCTTTGTCCGCTTATCCTTAGATCTTGAGTTGGAACCACAACTAGATGCTTTAATCCCTAGAATTGCATATTTCCTTTATTGACTTTTTATCATCTTTGATTGTTTTAATTGCTTTTGTGGTTAGTGATTACATAGCTTACCTATTCCGACTTTGTTTCACTAAGTCCCTGTGATCGACCCCTGGAATTCCTTGCTTTTACTACGATTGACCCGTACACTGCGGGTTCGCATCCTTGTTTTAAGCTTACATCTAGGGTTATAAATTTAAAGCTTGCACACACCGTTTGGAGCGAACATTCTTATTCGTCACAACGGTCATCCCTCCTTTCTTCGGAACTACATGTATTGGGCTAACCCATTTGCTGTCCGAGATAGGATATATGATACCTGCATCCAACAACTTAAGAATTTCTTTCTTCACAACCTCTTTCATGATTGGATTTAACCGTCTTTGAGGTTCCCGTGAAGTCTTATGATCGTCCTCCATTAGAATTCTATGCATGCAGAAAGAAGGTTTAATGTCAATAAGATCATCTATAGTATAACCCAAAGCCTTTTGATGCTTTCTCAGGACATGTATTAGTTTAAACAATTCAGATTCAGAGAGGGAAGCACTAACAATAACGGGATAAGTAGAATCCGGTCCGAGAAAGACATACCGCAAGTGACTAGGGAGTTGTTTAAGCTGCACAACTGGGGGTGCTTTCTGAGGGGGATCCTTGCTTCCTCCTTCCAGTGGAGTAGATCTAGAAACTGGACTTTCGGAAGTCTCATTCGAAATCATCTCGCCTTCGACCTCGGTCGAGGTGCAGAGGTATTGACCGAGATGTTCCTCAGTCGCCTCGTTTGGTCCAGAAAGTGCCTCGGTCGAGGTATTGTAACTGGAACCGAAACTGGAGATCTTCGTCTCTTGGATTAGTTTCTCAATTTTAGCTCCTAGATCTTCTTCCAGTGCCTTTAAGCTCCGTATATCTGCATCACAAGAGGCATCTATACCTTCCTCCATTAAACTAAAACTAATAACTTTCTCAAGTGGATCGTTAATAAGGATAGAGCTCACCAATTCTCTTGATTCTTCTTCATCATAGATGTTGAAGATATCATCTCCTAGCTGCTCTCCCTTCATAGCCGCAAGTAATGCGAACTCCACTTCATCTCCGCCAATGTTGAATTTCAACTTGGCGTTCTTACAATCCACATTGCAACCCGAAGTTGCTAGAAATGGCCTCCCGAGAATGATAGGAACAGGATAATCTGCGGGAATATCAAGCACAACAAAGTCTATAGGTAAATAGAAGTTACCTAACTTGACCAGAACGTCTTCCAAAATGCCCACGGGATGGGTAATGGAGCGGTCCGCCATGTATAATCGAATCTTCACCGGCTTGGGCTCTCCAAGTCCGATCTTAACACATAGCTCTAGTGGAATGATGCTCACGCTGGCCCCTAGATCACATAAGGCTTCACAAGTGACATCCCCAACTTGAATGGGAATGCAAAATGAGTCGGGATCTCTTAACTTTGGTGGCATCTTCTCCTTCATGATTTGAATGAGCTCCGAGGATTTAGATGTCATCCTTATTTCACCGAAGTCTTCTAGCTTCGTCTTCCTTGATAGGATCTCTTTCAAGAACTTCCCATAGGCGGGCATCCCTAGAATAGCATCAAGGAAAGGAATGTTAATGTGTAGTTTATTCATCAAGTCAAGAAACTTACCAAAATGCTTGTCTAGATGTGCTCTGGCCCTTGACTGGGGGAATGGAAGTGGTGGTTTATATGCAGGAGGTGGAATATAAACTTCAATTTTCTCCTCCGCTTTCTGTGGCTCCACCTCGGTTGACATCTCGGCCGAAGTGTTCTTCGACTGCACCTGGACCGAGGTGGTCTTCCTCTGTACTGGCATCGACCGAGGCACTGGATCTGCAGTCTTCAGTCCACTCCTCGTCGTTATGGCCATAATCTGGCCCTTAGGGTTGCTTTCCGTTCTTGCTGGAAGCTTCCCTGGATCTCTTGGCGTTTCATTCGCCCTACTAGCAAGTTGTTGTTCAAAGGCCTTTTGTGCCTTTGAAAATAACGTCATAGATGTATCCATAGCGCTAAGCTTGATCAAGATGGCCTCCAGCACTGCGTCTTTCTTTTCCGGCTGGGACGAACTCGATCCTTGCTCCTGGCTCTTTAATGGAGTAGAAGAAGAAGAGGAAGAGAGGAAAGGATTAGAGGAATCGTTAGACTTGGAGTTAGAATGATTGTTACCCGAATTTTGGTTGTTTGCCCTCCAATTATTGTTGTTGGATCCTCTATTGTTGTTGTAGTTGTTGTTCCGGGACCGTTGTTGTTGTTACGGTATCCATTGTTGTTGTTCCTTGATCCTTGATCTTCCTTCTTGGTTTGAGCAACTAAGAGTTCCTTCAATTGCTTCACATCATTCTTCAAAGACGTGAGTTGATTGTTATTAGGCGGAGCATCTTGAAAGTTGACTCTTTTAACTCCACCTTCAGCTCCTTGGTGGGAGTATTTCTCCATGTGCAAAGCTTGCTTTTCTATGAACTCCCAAGCTTCGTCGATCGGCATGTCCATGAACGTGCCGGCAGATAGTAGTTGAAGGTTGAACTAGGTGCTTCCGTCCAATCCCTTGAAGTATATCTCCAACAACTCTATCTTTGGAATCCCATGATGTGGGCAATCCAAAAGAATGTCTTTAAACCTCTCCCATGACTTGGACAAGCTCTCCTTGTCCTTCATAATGAATGCATTAATCTTCTCTCTCATTTCAGCGGTTTTAGAGGGGGGAAAGAATTTAGTCAAGAATTCCATAGTCATCTCCTCCCAAGTACTGATTTTTCCTGGAGGAAGAGATTGATACCAAGTAAGAGCTCTATCTTTCAAAGAGAAGTAGAAAGGCCTTAGCTTGTAGTTGTTGTTTTCCAGCCTTGAAGGTCTCAAGGTCTCCATCAAGATCTCATAGTTCTGTAGATGTTGATGCGGAGATTCCCTCTCTAGCCCTCCAAACTGGCATTGGCGAATCATGGAAAGAACTTGCGGTTGAATTCATAGTCATGATCCGCTGGATCTCCTAGGTTAACTCCAGGACGCCTCAGTTGTTGATTGGGGTCCATCCTTTACCCTAGGGTTTGCGGGATTCCTGCAAAAAGAGCGCCTCGGACTGGTATCCGAGGTGGAAGTACATCGGCCGGGGCAACAGGTGCTGGGACATGCCTCGGTCGAGGGTCTGGAACTGGATCTTGCATCGGTCGAGGATCTGGAACAGGGTTTTGCCTCGGTCGAAGTAGATATTAGTCTCGTAAGGCTGCCATATCTGCTTCGATCGCTTCAGTCTTGGTGCGAGTTTCTTCTTTCTCATGCCTCGGTTCTTCCCTGCTGAGGCGTAGCTGTTCTAACGCCTCCTTTAATTCGGCCTCAAGATCGCGATTGTCTTGGTCGGCCATTTTCGCTTCTCTCAAGCGTCGTTTGTATGTCTTTTTTGGTTCGGGATCGTAAGGAACGATTTCCTTCCCAGCGCGGGTTCTTCGCATAAACCTAAGAAAAAGAACCTACGAAAGTCACTCAAGTAGAGTGGTTAGTAGAAACGGGGGCAAGTGCCCCAAAAGCGTACCGCAACCGGCTCGGTCTAGACCAAGTCCCCGGCAACGGCGCCAAAAACTTGTTCACTCCAAACGGTGTGTGCAAGCTTTAAATTTATAACCCTAGATGTAAGCTTAAAACAAGGATGTGAACCCGCAGTGTACGGGTCAATCGTAGTAAAAAGCAAGAAATTACAGGGGTCGATCACAGGGACTTAGTGAAACAAAGTCAGAATAGGTAAGCTTTGTAATTACTAACCACGAAGCAATTAAAACAATCAAAAGATAATAAAAAAGTCAATTAAGGAAATATGCAATTCTAGGGATTAAAGCATCTAGTTGTGGTTCCAACTTAAGATCTCAAGATAAGCGGACAAAGCTGAGATTTTGCATAGGGAATGTGTTACTAAAGTGGAATAGATCACCGGGTAAGTCTCACTACTCACTAATCCAAAACCGTAACTCCTATTACCGGGTAAGTCTCGAGGAATTAAGGATAAGAACTATAACCTCAAACTAACACTCCAACTAAGGAAATAGAATCAACCTTTACCGGGTAAGTCTCAGGCTAACTCACAAAGATGGAATGAAAGCACACTCAAACCCCTATAAAGGATAAACCTTTATTACCTACACTTATGATCATTGGTAAACAAACAAAGGAATTACCAGGTAAGTCTCATCCTAGGCTTGCATTGGACCAGGAAAGGTGTAATAAGAATAGGATTTGGCAAACTCTAACACTTAACTCTCAGTTTCGGATCAGATAAGTCACCTCGGTCAGCCAAATTCCACCCCGGCCGAGATGTTCATCGACTGAGCGAGATGCTTAGGGTTAAGGTAAAGACTCGAGCTTTCAGGATCCTATTGTGATTAAGATTATTCTATCATTGTTTTTCCACAACCTTCAGCCAATCACCCTAGAATCACACAAGGAAATTAGCCACTCATCATCATGAAAGTAATAATCAAATATATGGGAAGAAAGAGAATAATTGAACAAAAAAACCTTAAGAGAAAAGCTTTAATAACTGAATCAATTATCAAACAACAAGCGTTCCTTGGATCAAAATCCAACAAGACCAACAACAATGAAGGGAATCTAAAGGAATCTTACAAGACCCTTCACAAAGCTATAAAAGCTATAAACTTCTTCCTTCAACAACCTTCAAAAAGGTTCTTCAGATCTCCCAACTGAAGTATATGCGGATGGTGTGCTGCTACGAATGTCTTCCGGGTGATAGCGGTTGTTCTCGTGGTAAGCGGGATTCTCGTGGTAAGCGGGGTGTGGATTTGTGGGAAATTCAACCCTTCTTATAGGAAAATTACTCTCCAAAGATAAGATATCTTAAAAAGATCTCTTCCCCTAAAGATAGGTAAAATATATGGGCCAACTTATCTCTTTCCTTCCAGAAATCCAGCCTAAAAAGATAAGATCCTCCTTCCAAAAATAAAAGATCTCAGCCAAGAATAAAATATCCTTGCCGCGTCCAAGGTGTTCGCCTCGGTCGAGTCGGCTCCTCTGGATCACCTCGGTCGAGGTGACTCTGTAGTCAACCGAGTTGAATCACAACTGAGTGTGAAATGTCTCAAATCTGGTCCAAAGTGAATCTCTAATCCAGTTCCATGATTCTTGGATTCTTCCTTAAGCTCCTGAATGTAGCTCCAATGACTCCTTAGCTCCTTTTGCTCCTTTTTTATGCAAAACGTGCCATTCTACCTACGATTACAACGAAACTTGGTGTAGACCTCGATTCCCGCAAAGGTAGATGAAACGACAATATAATCACATAATATATATATATATATAAACATGCAGATTATTGAAGATGAAACGTCTAAACCGGCCCCAAAATATAGAAAATAATTCATGCTATCAGTCAGACTTTTGAAGAGCATTGAAGATCCACCCCAGCGGAATTGCCTAGCCGCCCCTGCGGCCATGAAGAAGATCAAGCGTTTTTGCCTTCACCGCCCCTGCGGAGCTGAAGGCCGCCCCTGCGGTTTAACGTCAAAAGCTTTACTCCGGTTGTTTACACCACCTTTATGGCATTAAAGGTGGTTGTTTTAGGCCGGCCATTTACTCCTATTTAGTGTCTTTTGTAGTATAAATAGTCCTTGGTTGATTGCTAGAATCATCCAATCTGGTTAGCCAACAAATTATCCACTTAGATTATCTTACTTCCTTTGTAATGAGTTGCTAACTCCCTAGCTACATTGGGTTGGTTTGAGGCTGCGTTGTTACTTTGGTTGTAAGTTCTTTTTAATATAAGTTTTCATTCAGTAATGCTTTGTGTTTCCTTGATCTCCATTGTCTAATTGCATGTTTACTATTGCTTGAGATTGATAACTTTAGGTTCTAAAGTGCATGCAAATAACTAGGATTAATAGGTTCCGGGTTCGGGTCTTTAATCTAGTAGCAACTTTAAGTAATAACAGGTTGTAATTACTTAAAGAAAAGGAACACAAATATAAAGATAAGTTTAACGGTTTTAATCTTCTCTTTATATCCCTTAGTCGTTGTTTGAAAGCTAACTTGTTATTTGTTCTTGTAGGTTTACGGAACACTAACCTGTTAAGTTATGTTGATGCCGGTTGGCTCAACACATATATATGATCGAGACGGGAGTTTACTTGAAAACTTGTAAAAGGAACTCACCAAAGTAGTAATTGCATGCTTAGAATCAACCTAGTGTAGATTCACTCATCATTTGTCTTACTTGTTGCATTAATCGTTTCATAAGTTTTTGTGTGCATCAATTCAACCAACCCCCCCCCCCTTTTTTGTTACTTGTTACTATAATCGATAATTACATCTAAAACACCTTAACTCTCTTGGGTTTGACCCTTACTTAACCACTATACTTGTCTTTAGTGCTAAGTCGGGATTTACTTTGATTGGGTATAGACGACAATAGAAATACCTTCAGTCACATAGCGACTTCATCTGCTTTGGATTGCTCAATTATAGTAAGAGTTGTGTCATTAACATCTATGTATATGTCAACATGCTTTGATGTTCAATGTTGTTTTTTGTTTCTACAACCGTTGTATTCTCATCAACAATTCTCACACAACACCGCCATCTCTTATGTTTCATTTTTTGTGTGCATAAAGTGTATTGTCATCAGCAACTATGAGAACAAAATTTTTATCTTTGATGATTTTTCTCTAATGAAAATCTACTTTCCTCAAAGTGGTGGTCGGCCCACCAATCATGAAAGTTATGGTAAAGTAGCTAGTAAGCACATCCATTCCTTGAACATGACTCTAGGATGGGAAGGATCCGGGGCAGTGGCATGGTTTGAAAGTATCTAAAACACCGTAAAAAAATGAGTTGACATGCATGTCTCCTCAATTTCGAATATGCGTACAATGCCCCGATACCATGAAAATGTATGCTCTCCTCCAATGTTCAACACTCGGTCATCATACCACGTGAAGTTCACGTCCTCAACCTTCATCTTGTCCAACTATGCTCGCAAGGCATGGGCACTTTGCAATGTATAAGTCGGTGTCTTTGTGACGACAAGTCTTGAAGAGCATCGTGCATGCCCGCGCACTCTTGCATCCTCTACGGCCGCACACCCTAACAATGGGAAATGCGCATATATCCAAAACTACATGAATAAATAAATATAAGTACACGGAAGTTTGGTACGAGAATGTGAAACCATACTTGTAGAAGTGTTGTGCAACCTCTCATATTCCTCGACGCGTCCCCTAATGTCCGATACAGATAGGCAAGAGTCTTAGTGTCCCATGCATATGCATCCGCCCTCTCATGATCTCGCACCAAGTCTACTAGTAACGGTCGAACATGTTGGTAGATTTGTCAACTACAAAGGCCGACGAGATGAACTCTAGCAAGTAAGCGGGTACAATGGTGTATTGTGGATCAACCCTTCGACAGCTTCGTATGATACTTCGTGGAAAAATGTGATGATATTTATGATGAAGCTTCAACGAGAATAAGAGCATTTGCTTAAATGGGAGGCGGTGAATGTGTCTGCTCCTCGATAGCTACTTGAATGACATCCGAAGAAGGTGTCTTATCCTAGATAACCACTTGATCTCTAGCACATCGACGAGAAGATGTCATCATCCGTCTAATCTCTGGGCTCTTCTTATTTCTAACATTTCTAACCACAATCTAAAATTTATAATACAGTTTTATGTTTTTTTATCTCACGATATTAGTACATATAAAAAATTATAAATAAATAAATAAAATTTGGTGGTGCGTGTTAAAAGTGCCTTGGGCGCATTTTTCGTAAAAGCCAACAACCATGGTGTTGTTGATATGAGTATGAAACTAACTAAAAATAAACACTAAATGTCGCAAATTTTAAATTTCACTTCTCCCTAATTGATTCATTTAATCCACAAAAAGATCTAATAAATTTCAATTGAAAAAGATGCACAAACAATAAAAACACACATTTAATGGAGTCAATCAACATTTCCGCTTCGATTTGCATCGTTGTTGTGAATATGCATCCTGGACTACAAATACATTCCCGCACTCGATTTTGGATATGAAATTTCTATGATTTTTTAGGATTTCGTCTTCGCTCTCCGTTGATTTAGTTTTCGAAAAAGTGGGTAAGCGACGACATGTGATTGCTACGCATGGAGATGTAGGGTTTCAGGATGCAAGCGGGATCCGAGTACGGGGCACACTCCCAAGCCGCCCAAGATACACATCCATATTCCACTCACATTCCGATTATATATTCCGATTCCCTTGATTAAAGTAGTAATTTTCAAACCGACCGAATAACACCACTCATCTATATAACTCAAATAATTTTATTTTTTTTTATCAAGAGAGGATTCAAATGATAATTTCGGCATGGTTCTCGATTATCATTGTCAAGCCATGTGCTTTAAGGCTAAAAAATGGACGTAGCTGGGCCACATCTCTTCCAAGGGTATATAGTGGGCCCATGCTGGGTTGTTACCTTCTCAGACAAACCACACAATTTTGATGGGCCCTATTTCATGGGCTTCGGTGGACACTTCTTTGTCCAATCACACCGACAACTAATTGTTCCTCGCTGCTTAATTGCTACCAAATTAACAACTTCTACCCAATTTGCTTGGTGGAGTGAACGACTCTAAGCATACTTATTTTCAATGATGCACGGACATTTTTTGAAGGCGAAGTGTTTCGTAATCTACCGTGTTAGATACGGGGTTACAACGAGACACGGTTCAGACACGGATAAATATTACCCGATATGGTCAATACACGGTTCAGATATAGGACATGATGCGGACACGGATTGTGTCCGGTCAAAACACACTCAACAAAAGGAACCCCTATTTTTAAGGCTTAAAATTTTTTTAAAAAAAAACTAGAGAAAAATTGATATACCGTAATATTCTTTACTCCCATTTTTTCCGACTCAACCTAACCCGATATGACAACCTGGGAGATTGTAATTGCCGAAAATAAGCACAAATCATTTCTAAATTTTAACCAAGATTTAAAATGTGGGTTCAAATAGTTCAACTCATATAACACCGAGAAACCGAAGATGCATGACTATAAGTTTGATTATTGATTACAAAACAAATAATTGATCTCCATCGTGGACCTTGTCTTCGTTGCTTGTACATTCACGTCTAACTTTGTTCGTCTCTTACCGGTCAAATCTAATTGAGAAAGGAATGGCAGTGGGAAGTGGGGTTGAATTTACAGGTTGGATGTATGTTACAATCACAACACAACAATTTCAAGTCGAATCTTCTTACATATAATCATCATACACATTTACGAGATATATTGAACAAGTCTGCATCACATAAAGTCATATCAAAATATTTCATTTTCCTTTATATAAGGAATTCAAAAAATAACACTTTGGTCATCGGTTCACATATAAAAGTAATTGATATTTTGTGAAAGTATAAAGGAAAAATGAACTTCTATCTAGGGTTTATTTATTATATGTATACTATATTGCTATAGTAATTACAATTAAAAAATAATTAATTTAAATCATGCTGTTAATCCGGCTTGAAACGCGACACCGGTTGGAGTTAGCCAAGTAGACCCATATATGAACTGAGCCACAGTGAACCGGTTCGCTTCACCCTTGGTCATGTTAACATGAATCCCAGGCCACTTGACCCGTCCACTCGTACCGGACTGCGGTCCGCTATTCAAATACTCGCCATAGTACAACTTATCGACAGGAGACGTCGAGTTCCACTCGAGCCAACCCGAAGGGTCAACATGGTCACCAATTTTTGACATCATGTAGACCACCCGAGAATAAACCTTCCAAGGACGACCCAAGAAAGTCGGGTACGTGAGTTTAACCGGTTCAAGATCCGCGGTTGCCAAGATTTGGCATTCGTGGATCGACATGCCCGTGTTTTGGTTCGGGTCTTTCCGGTTTTGGGCGGTTATTGTTACCTTTTGTCTGGCCATAGGCTTCCTAGCCCAAATGTTGCAATTTTGGAACACAACGGCTGCATTTCCGAAGATGAAATCGACTGTTCCGTAAATGTCGCAATCGCGGTAGAATTGGCGTTGCGAGTGGGTGTATAAGGTGTCTTGGTAGCCCTTTATCTCGCAACGGTAGATGGTGGCGTGGTCTGCTCCGACCCGGAGTGCCACTGCTTGGTTGTTTTCCGGTCCGGCTTCGTTTGTGAAGGTTATGTCTTTGGCTACGAACCCGGCCCCGTTTGCAGCTGTGGTAGAAAGTAGGGTTAGAGATAATACAAGAAAGTACTTGACTCTTAAATGAGGTGAGTTGACACTGAGTTATGAGTGTAGACGAGTCGGATCACATGAATGCCAGGCGGCAGTTAGATAAGAGGCCCCTAAAATGTCTTCCTTTGTCTTCTTACCCAAAAACGCAGCCCACATTAAACTCTTTCTTCCCGTCATTTCATATAATGAATGCGGCAATCAAGCTTGTAGCTACACAATCCACATGGCGAATGTCATCATAGTACTTGTTTTTATGTGAATTCACCCATTTTTCATGATTCGGATACTTTGGATATCCGTCGGATTCGGTGAAATCACCGCTAAATATCGACTTGATATCAAAGTAGTCTAATTGGAATTTGACTCTCTAAACTAACGAAATTTGTAGGTTATATTTAAAAGAGGATACTACATACACGCATTCATACGGGTTTCGAAATCGTGCAAAAAGGTTGGGAATTTTCTTTTTCTGATATCTGACACGGACACGAGTTCCGAAACCGTGTCAGCGCCAGTTTTTTTTGGTAGAATTTATTAAGAAAAATTATCACAGATCCGAAAATTCGTAACTGTAACGGTTACAAGTTCCGTATCCGTTATATGAATTCCGTGTTTACCATTTTGGTATTCAAAATGATCGGTGAAGAGATGAAAGTGGAGAATAAAATTACCAAAAGTAGCAGTATGAAAGGTGGTGATCTTGTCGTGGGCCACGCTCTTGGATCCAGCAATGACGGTTTTGCCCTTTCCATCTCCAATTATCCACACGTTCATTTTCTTCCTCCCTACTTTCAAGTTGCTTTCTTCATACCTAACCACATTTCCACCACCATATAATCACTTATCTTTATAGCATTTTCTGAAAACAAATTACTCAATTTCTCTACCACATATTCAAAACTATAGCACAGCTGAAGGAGTTTATTGGAAAGGAAAATTGAATGGCTATTAAGAAGAGAAAGTAAAATCTATTAATACGTGAAAATGTAAGAATAATTTGTCCAATTTATCTCGATTTTTACACTTTTAAGTGAAAGTCTCTAACTTTAACTCAAAATGATCAAAAGGTTGAAACTTTTCTTTATTATCTTGAAATTGACTTCACCTACTTGTAAACAAATTGGATGCAACAGTGCAAGCAGAACCCATATAATAGAGATACCGAAATCAGTCAAGTCAGCTTTAATGACGTGGGTCGACTCTTTTTTAGATGCCAAATTTGTCGTACAATGTAATTTTATGTAATTTGGATGAATAACATTTTTGATATTGACACAAAATTGCTTAACTCGTAAGCAAATGGAAGTGGAACCCTACAAAAAGGATCCGATGCCACCAAAAATGAACCGAATAACATGAATATATACTAAAGTCAATCACTTTTTAGTTGAACATGATAAGTTTACCTCCCGGCTTTCACGTGGATGATGAAACGTTTCGAACTCTTCTCAGGAGCCATCTTAATAGCCTCCGAGATCTTCTTCACCGTTCCCGCCTCGCCGCCTTTCGAAACCACCACGTCCGCCTGTATCACCGTTGTCAACTCCACCGCCTCCCTAGACATCCACGTCGGGAACCCGAGCTCTGGCGATGACATCAGCCGGCGGTTGTTGATCGGGACTCCGGCGAAGTCGCTTCCCCCGCCGTCTCCAGTTGTGTACACGGCGGTGTACAGTGCCAGTGCGTTGCTCACTAGCTCCGACACGTCCCTGAGCCGGTCCGACATGTGGGTCCTGACTGAACCGCTTGTTAAGGCTAGTCCGGCAGTACACGTGTCCTGATTCGTCAGCGCTGCACTTAGCCACGTCATCACATCCTCTGTTGATCCACCACTCTCACCCTGTACATGTTAAAAGTACAAGTTGAATAATTTAGACCGTAATAAAAATAGTTATAAACCTATAATTAAAAATCATTGCATGCCTAACGTATTGAATTTACGTAGACCGTTTGACATTTCAATAAATTCATGACTGCATATGAAGAATTAGAATTTAAAAAAATAATAATAAATTGTATACTTTATGAATCAATTTTTTACTAATATTTATAAAAAAAAAAACATTTTGTTATTTATTCAAGAAGACAATTGATGAAACATGATAATTACTAATAGTATAAATTTATTAATATCACATGCAAATATACTATTTGTACTACGATCAATTAATAAGTAGAAATTTGCATTGAAAAAGGACCAAGTTGTGAAGCAGTTGTTAGCTGTCTAGCAACTAAATTTACTCATTGTCAACAACTTTGCTACCCTTTTCTCTTCCATTAATTACACAATAAAGCTTGGAGTTATTATATCATAACAATATTGACAAAATCTCATAATAGAATGAATATATGGACGGACACTCGAGTTATGATAGGGAAAGTTGAAAACGTTGATTTTATTTCCAAAAAAATCACTATTTACTATTTTAATAAATAATTCGTTAAGGAAAGAATATCAATTTTGATGGTGAAAAAATATTTCATTTTTTGTAATATTTAACTAGAATAGCAAAACTTTTCATAAAAGGAGTTTCTTTTTTTGAAAAATATTTAAAAAAAGGAGGTTGACAAAAAAACGGGCCCACCAGAAATAAAACACGGTGAAACCTCACATCCACCGTACCTTATTACTGTCACCGGCGCCGTCAACGTCACTGGTCGGATAAAGTGAGAGCAGAGAGGTTGCCAGCAAGTCCACCGATTCATCCAGCAACTCAATGCAATCCCGATAGGCTGACCGTCCGATCGAATCCATCTCCCAGTTCTGAATCTCCGATGACGACGACAACGCCTGGCGGAGTCGTTTGTGTGTCAAGTTCACCGAAAGAGGAACCAACTCCTCCTCGCCACCGGCGTTAAGCCCGCCCGGAAACCCGACTAGTGACTCCACACAGAGGTCCGGGTATAGGGTCCGCCCACAGGCCCGGGTAATGGCTTTGGTTGGACGGGTTAATGAGGTTCGGTGGGACGAGTTTTTGGTCTTGAGTATGGCTACGGTTAGAACCGAAGTGGCTGCCGCTAAGAAGACGGCGCCTATGATTAGGAGGAGCCACCAACGACGGGTGTGGCTTTGGACCGGCTTCGAATCGGCGTTTAGTACGGCGGATGTCGGCCGGAGCCGCCCGTAGCTCATTGGTGAGGGAGTGGACATTTTTTGGGCTTTAGTTTTGTGGTCTTGTGAGAGGAAATGGTGTGAGCTCGATGAAATATTTATAGGACGATTTTTTTTCTCTAATTTAGTTTAGGGTAAATTATTAGTGTCAGAAGTAACCGATAGAATACCTAATAAGTGGTGGCTCCCCTTCTCATTATATTTGATTATTTAAACATATATCGATACATTGCTTATAATATATTATCTATTTATTTTTATCAAAGGGGTCCATAGTTTGTATATGTAGCGATAAAGATTTTCTAATGTAAAGTCAAATTTCAAGGGCATTATTACCCATACTAACATATTTGGAGTGGTTAGTTGCATAGGTCAAGGACCGAATATAAAGGAATTTAGCCGAAAACCGATTTTTGTGAAAACAAGAATAACAAATCGAACCTAAAAAGGTAGTTCGGATTCGGTTTGGATCTAAAGAAGATTTTTTATTTAATCTGAAAAATGTACCGAACCTACTAAGGTCGGTTTAGGGTTTGGACTTAAAACACATTTATGAAAATATCACACTAGAGAAAATTAAAAAAATAAAAAAAAAACATTTTAGATCTTAGAAGAGTTATTGGTTCATAAATTGATTAAAAATAAAAAATTATATGTACAAATTAATTCAAAATATAAGTATCATCCCATTTCTAAACTTGAGTAGATTGACTGATTGACATATGATAGATTGCCGAATTTTGATTCAATTAAAAGGGTTATCTGGAAGTAAGAGGGACACAAAAACACGAGGTCGAGGAGAAGAATTGTAGTTGTGAGTTGTTAGAGTATGGGTCTAGTATATTGAGATCATATGTTGGGTTTATCATTTATTTGTAAGTTTATCTTTTGATCTTATCTTTTACTATTAGATCATTGTTTTATCTCTTTATATTTTCCTATATAAACCTTGACTGACCAATAAAATAAGACAATCTTTCGATTCACAATATCATAGCACTTTCCTTAACCTACGCTTCCGCACAAAACAAACCCTAGTTACCCTAGTTCCGTAGTATCAGAGTATACTTTGTCCGCGGTATTAGAAAGTACTTTTCCTTCTATTTTTTTATCCTAAACACAAAACTTACCTTAGGACGCTAATCTATCTGCGTCCAAGGACCCTAGGACGCTAATCAACTTGCGTTCTAGGGCCCAAAACTTACCTTAGGGCGCTCATCTACCTGCGCCCTAGGAACCTAGGACGTTAATCAACCTGCGTTCTAGGGCTCAAAACTTACCTTAGGGCGCTAATCTACTTGCGTCTTAGGGCTCAAAACTTACCTTAGGGCGCTAATTTACCTGCGTCCTAGGACCCTAGGAGTAAGCATGTCCACAGGTCACGAGTCACCCGTGACCCGGCGGGTACGGGTTCCCCTTGGTCGAGGGTACGTGTAAGGGTCGTTAGATCCTTACCCGTCGACCCGCCGGGTCGACCTGTAACGGTCACAAAATTTTAAAAAAAAATAATAAAAAAATTTAAAATTAAAAAACAATATATTTTAATAAATCTAACCCAAAAACAATTCTATAAATATCTCAAACCCAATTCATTTCATCTCACACCAAATCTCATTCAATCATCTATTCACTCTCTCAATCTCTCCATAATTTTCAACTCTTACATTCAATTACTCTCCTAATCTCATATTCTCATTCTCTTATTTTTCATTTTACTACTCTTACTGCATTCTAATATTCTATTATTCAAAAAAAAAATGTCTAGCCAAGGAAGACGTTCCGTTAGCGGTGCCGGTCCTTCATCCGGCGAAGGTGTTACCCGAGGACGTCATTCCGTTAGCGGTCCTCCAACCGGTTCGGATTTAAGGCGGAACTTATTAAGTGGAGATCACGAGATCTTCGAGGAGGATATGGATTTACCTACTTTCCCCAACACCCAAGAATCCGAGACCCAATTCACGGAGGAGGCGGAGGAGCCGCCGTTGAACAACACTCAACTAACGGCGGCGGTCTTCCGATTTTGGTTCACAAAAGGTGCTCCCGATGCCAACGGGGTTTACTATGCCAAATGCAATTTTTGTGCGGCACAATACAAGCACAAAAAGGGAGAAGGCTACGGGAACTGCAAGAGGCATATCCGAAACAAGCATCCCGAAAAAATGAGATTAGCACGAGGGCAAACACAACTTACCGGGTACGCATCTACTTTTAACCAACCTCCTTCTTTATTTACATATGATCATTCTTCTTCTATGGATGCATTTTCGGAAATGTTAGCCGTAGATTTTTAGCATTTAGTTTTGCACAAAAATGTTGGTTTTAATGATTGATTGCAAAATCATGCTCAACCCACATATAAACCGATTTCTCGCCAAACCGCTAAAAGAAAAATGATGCATAAATATAAAATTCGTAAAGAAAAATTGATTAAATATTTTATGGAAAACGGTGATATTCAAGTTTCTATTTGTATTGATATTTGGACCGACGGTTTTCAAAAAAATTCATATATGGGTATTACTTGTCATTTTGTTGATAAATTTTGGATTTTAAACAAAAGAGTTTTAGCATTACGAGTTTTCAACGAACAACACACCGCCCAAAACATTGCCCGTTTGATTGCAAATGTTTTGGAAGAATATAGATTAGTTTCACGAGTTTTTTCAATCGGTTTTGACAACTCCTCCGCTAACACGGCTTCCATTAGAGATTTAACCAACTATTGTAAGCCGACGATTGGAGGTAAATTTTTTCACATTAGGTGTGCCGCTCATATTTTAAGCTTGTGTGTTCAAGAAGGTTTAGCATATGTTGGAGATTTAGTACAACCGATTCGAAATATTCTTAATGAACTTTGGTCTAAAAAAAGTGTACGTACTAAATGGTATGTATATTGTAAACAAAATGGCGTTTATCCTAAAAAATTTCCAAAAGATGTTTGTACAAGATGGAACTCTACTTACAAAATGATTTACGAATCATATCAATATCGAGAACTTTTATGATGCTACTAACACTTTTAGTTATGTTCATACACCAACTTCAAACATATTTTGTTATGTAGCAATTAATATTGCATTTGCAATTCAACAAGGTCTTTTAATTGAAAATATTTCACAAGCTATTTTTTCAATACGAACTAAATGGTTAGATTATTATACAACCATTCCTGATGTTTTTCTAGTTGCATTTGTGTTAGACCCTAGACGTAAAATGGATGGTTTAAACAATTTTTAGAAAGTTATTTTGAATTTTTAGGTTTAGAACAACATCCCGATTGTCATGTTTCTACCATAATTGCTAAAGTTAAAAAAATTATTTGATGAATTATTGCTTCAATATCGTGTTTCCGATCAAGGTCAATCTTCTCAACCCCCTCCTCGTCCTTCATCTTCAACTTCATCTAAATTTAAATCAATTGCTAGAGATTTGTTTGGCCCGAAAAGGGCAAAAACCACGTCGAGTTCTCATTCGGAACTCGACGAATATCTAACCATTTCTTTTGAGTTTGCCAATGATGAAGAAGAAGAGGATTTCAACATATTAGAATGGTGGAGCCGACCGGAGAGAATGAGGTTCCCTACCCTCTCAAGGATCGCGGCACAAATTCTCGCCGTTCCCGCCTCAACGGTAGCGGTTGAGCAAACCTTTAGCCGGAGTGGAAAGGTGCTCGATCCGACGAGATCAAACATGTTGCCCGAGACGTTGTAGAAACAAGTCTTCCTAGCCGATTGGAGGAAAGCGGAAATGCGAACACATAAAAACAACCTCTCGGCGGAGGAAGGCGACGAAGATGACGACGAGCGACAACAAACGCCAACGGATGTATCGGCGGGAGAGTCCGACTAAGGTAAGGGTCAATCGGGGATATAAACAAAGGTAAGAGAACTACGTGGGCTTTGATTCCTCCTCCCCGAGAGGATACGTAGCAACCGGGATTTCGGTTCAAGCCCAATTCTTCCCTTTTTTTTTTTTAAGTTTAAGACTTAAACTTATAAACTAATAAAAAGAGGACTTAAACCTAAAAAAATTGGACTTAAACTTTAAGTCCAATTTTTTTAAGTTTAAGTCCTCTTTTTATTAGTTTATTTTCTTCTTTTTTAAGTTTAAGTCCAATTTTGTATTAGTTTATTTTCTTCTTTTTTAAGTTTAAGTCCAATTTTTTTCTTCTCTTTATTTTCTACTTTTTTTAAGTTTATTTTCATTATTTATTATTTTTTTTTAAAAGTGAGGTGGCCGACCCGTCGACCCGCCGGGTCTGACCCGTGACCCGGCAGTTCGCCAACCCGACGGGTCGGCCATATATACGGGTCCGGGTCCGGGTCACCCTTCCCGGACCCTTGACCCGGCGGGTCAGACCCATTGACCCGGCGGTTCCGACCCGTGGACATGCTTACCTAGGAGGCTAATCAACCTGCGTCCTAGGACCCAAAGCTTACCTTAGGGCGCTAATCTACATGTGTTCTAGGACCTAGGACGCTAATCAACCTGCATCTTAGGGCCCAAAACTTACCTTAGAGCGCTAATCTACATGTGTCCTAGGACGCTAATCAACCTACGTCTTAAGGCCCAAAACTTACCTTAGGGCGCTAATCTATCTGCGTCCTAGGACCTAGTCATAGGGACCAAAACTTACCTTAGGGCGCTAATCTACCTACGTCCTAGGACCTTGGACGCTAATAAATCTGTATCCTAGGGCCCAAAACTTAATGTTAATCAACCTGCGTCTTAGGGTCCAACCCACCGACGTCATATCGACGCCAACAAAATAAAGACCGATGATGAAGGAAGGAAGTTGCATCAAGCTAGCTCTTCTTCAAATTTCTACTATTCAAGCTTGGAGTTGTTGGACCTAGTATATGTTGGGTTTATCCTTTATTTGTTAGCTTATCTTTTGATCTTATATTTTAGTATTAGGGCCCGTTTGGTTCCAAATCCGGAAACGGAAACGGAATGGAAACGAATTTAGTCCATATGTATATCCTTATTCATGAAATTTTATGGAATCATTCCTTGTGGTTTATGATAACACGATTTATGATCTAGATTTATGTAATCATTTAGTTAGATTTCTCACTCATTCATGCACGGTTTAGCATTAGTTCGAGACGTTTTGCACTCAATTCATGTATTTTGCCGAGATAGACGTCTACACGGACTTGTGTGCGTTTTGTAGGTATTTCGGGAAGTTTAGAGCTAAAACGATGCGTTTGAGGATCGTTCATCTAGATGACACACCCTCGGACTCATTAGGGCACAAATCAAGGGCTAAGGAGGACTCATGGAACCTTGCCAACACTATCCATGCACCAAATCATAACCTAATGATCAAAGGCGAAGTTTCTGCATAGAATCACGGTTCTCTGACAAACCACGGCCGTGGAATCAACCGTGGACTTTGCCAGATTCTTGTGACAGCTGTGCCACGACTCTCATGGACAGCTCATGCAAGTTTGTTATAAAAGTGGTCCTTCATGGATTGTGAGAGGCAGCTGGGATAGTTTGGGAGCAGCTCATCCATTATCCATTTCTCTAACAAATATATTCTCTCAAGAAGAAGATTTTTCTAGGAAAGAAAGTGTCAAAGAGAAGAAGAAGAGCTCCATTGAAGAGGAGAAGAAGCACACACACCATAGCTTTCTTGTATTTCGGATTCTATTTCTAGAGTTTTGTGAACCTTTGAACCTTCCTTAGGAAGGGTTGTAAGTTGCTCTTATTCTATTTTCAGATTGGTTTGTTTTTAAGTTCACTTGTTCATCTCTTTTCCTTCATTATCTTGCAATGGATGTTATGATTTTGTGTTTGTTTGTTTCGATTTCTATTATGAATGTTGTAGGCTAAATTGATGTGGTTCTAGGGTAAGGAAAGGATGGTTATGGCTAGGGTTGTGATAGGACGGACTTAGATTTATCTTTGGATGACTTTTGTTTATGAACTTAGCTGCTGTTAGAAATCACGGGTAGTTCTTGAAGAACCACGGCCGTGGTTCTGGTAGAACAAACCGTGATTTTCCCTGGTTCGAAGGATCTTGCCTTAGACCTATAAAATGTTGAAACCCTAAGTGTTTGTTGAGTTTAACCTACCCTAGGGTAACCTAGTATAGTAACTAAGTGTTAGGAGAGACTTACCCGGTAATCCTTGCTCTTAGAATCTAAAGATAACAAACCTTAGGTAGTGGTGAGCCTAATAAGCCGCCATTGGATTAGATGTGCTAGGATAGTTGTTTAGGACTTCCCTTTCCAAGACTTACCCGGTAAGGATAGGTTAGACCCCTAATTAACAATCCGGTTTGTGTAGAATTCCTATCCTTAGGCTCTTAGAGACTTACCCGGTAATGAGACCTTAGGAGTGGACTAGTTGGATCATGAGACCTACCCGGTAATTGATCCCAAATTAGATACATTAAATCCCAACATATCATAGTTAATCCAAAGAATGAATAGATAACTTGAGTCCTATGCCATAACCGGAACTTCCAACCCCTAGAATCCGTCTTTTCTTTCCTTGATCATTATCTTGTTTAGCTTGTTCGTTTGTGTTGATTCTTAGTTTAGTTTGATTGTTTACTTTGCATGAATTATGATCCTTGATTGATCACCAAAAACCAACTAAAAACATTTGAGATTTTCATTTCTTTATTTCTTTCTTTTTCTTCAACCTAGATCCTTACTAAACTCAATCACAAATTGAATCAATTTCACCTTAGTCTTTGTGTTCGACCTCGGAATAGTTATCTTTCTACAAATGTCCCGTACACTGCGGGTTCGCTAGGAGTTAGGATAAATATCACGAGTATAAATTTAAAACCCATTTGCGCATCACGATCTTAGCGTAACAAGTTTTTGGCGCCGTTGCCGGGGAACAGGTCTAGATTGAGTCTATTTTGTGATTGTTTCTAGTGTAGATCTTTCTTGTTGCTTTTGATCTTTTTTTGGTTTGTGTCTTTGCTTTTCAGGACATCTATTACTCTTTAGGTGTATGCGAAGATCTCGTGGAAAGGATTTAGCTCCATTCGATCCCGAACCGGAGAAAACCCTTCGATCTAGATCCAAGAACATCCGAAAAGAGAGAGAGATGGCCGGGAGAAACCTCCAAGCTGAATTGGATGAAGCCTTAGAACAAATAAGGCTAAGAGATGAGCTCTTGGAGGAAGAAAGGAGACTTGCCAATGAGAGGCAAGAGGAAACTAGGAGGGAGATTGAGGAGATTAGGCAAGCCCTTGTCCAAGGTGAGCTTAATCGCCGACAACCTCCACCTCCTCCACTACAACCGCAGCCGGCGGCCAATGTTAGGGTTGTTCCCATTGCTATTGAGGAGCCACAAACCCTAGGGAGACGCATGGATCCGGCACAAAGAGCACACCGACTAGGTGTGAATCTAGGAGATCCCGCAACCCACAATTATGAGCTCCGCCCTCAAGTTCTACAAATGATCCGGCATAATCAATTTGGAGGGATGGAAGGAGAGTCTCCTCATCAACACTTGATGAACTATGAGATTTTGATGGAGACTCTTAGACCGCCAAGATTGGAGAGCAACAACCATAAGCTAAGAGCCTTTTCCTTCTCTCTTAAGGATAAAGCCTTGGCTTGGTATCAATCTATTCCACAAGGGCGAGTTGGTACTTGGGAGGAGATGACAACCGAGTTTTTGACCAAGTTCTTCCCACCTTCCAAGACTACCGAATTAAGAGGGAAGATCAATGCCTTCGTGATGAAGGATAGAGAAAGTTTGTTCAAGTCTTGGGAGAGGTTCAAAGATCTTCTCCTTGATTGTCCACACCATGGCATACCTAAAATTGAGCTATTGGAGATCTACTTCAAGGGACTTGATGAAGATAGCCAATTCAAGCTCCAATCTCTTTCCGGTGGGACCTTTATGGAGAAGCATGTAGATGAAGCTTGGGAGTTTGTGGAGAAGCAAGCTCTAGTGATTGAGAAATACTCCCATAGGAAGAGTGAAGGAAGAAAGGCGGGAGCATATGAGGTGAGTGAAGTCACCATGAGCAATTTCAAGCTTGACGCCATCAACAATGAGTTGAAGTCCTTGAGGGAGTTGTGTGCTACAACTTTGAAGAACCAAGCAACCCCTCAAGTGCTTCCACAAGCCAACTTGTCTTCCAAGGAGGAGGATGTGAATTATATGGGGAGGGGCAACTTCAACAATTACCAAGGCCCAAGGAGTTTCAACAACAACCGGCAATTCAACAATTACCGACCAAACCACAACCATCCCGGATTTTCTTACTCTAATCCGGATGGAGCCTTGAACCCTCCCGCTTCCACAAGCTCAACTCCACCACCAAGAGCTTCACAAGAACCTCCACCCGGATTTACTCAACCTCCCAAGGATAGAACCGAAATGATGTTTGAGCAATTGCTAGGAAGGTTGAGTGGTCTTGAGAGCACCATGACTTCAATCTCTAAGGCTCAAAAGGTCTTGGAAGCACAAGTGTTCCAAAAGGCGGGGGAAGCCCATAGAGATCTGGGAAAGCTTCCCGGAAGAACCGAAGACAACCCAAGAGGACAAGTTTTGGCTATCACAACGAGAAGTGGGTTGAGTATGAAGGATCCTTTGCCCAAGGACCATGCCAAGGGAAAGCAAGTAGTGGTAGAAGAGGGAAGATTGCAAGAAGATGGAGGCAAGAGCAAGGATGTAGAGCCAACCTATGTGGCATCGCCTCCATACAAGCCACCACTACCGTTCCCACAATCAAGAGCAAGGGCTCGTTTGGACAATCATTTTGGTAAGTTCCTTGAACTAATGTCCAAATTACATATTAACATTCCGTTCATGGATGCCATCTTAGGAATGCCGGCATATGGTAAGTTTTTGAAAGAGATACTCTCCAACAAAAGGAAGTTGGAGGAGTATGGGGAGATAAGGATGACCAAGAGATCCTCGGAATTGATCCAAACGATGAAGGAGGAGATGCCTCCCAAGCTAAGAGATCCGGGCTCTTTTTGTGTCCCAATAGGAGTGGGAGATGTGAAGTACAAGGCCCTTTGTGATCTTGGAGCGAGTGTAAGCATCATACCGCTTGCACTTTGCAACAAGGTCGGGCTAGGAGAGCCAAAGCCGGTCAAGATGACCCTCTATATGGCGGATCGTTCTATCACTCATCCGGTTGGGATTCTAGAGGACATTCCGGTGCAACTAGGAGGATTCTATGTGCCAATTGACTTTGTCGTCTTGGATATTCCGGCGGATTATCCGGTTCCCATCATCCTAGGAAGACCTTTCCTAGCCACCTCTGGATGCTTAGTGGATTGCAAGAACGGGACTCTCTCCTTCAACATTGGAGAAGAGAACGTCAAGTTCAAGTTGTCCACAATGATGAAAGGGCCAACCCTTGATGAGGATGTCTTCAACATAATCGAGTATGAGGAATCTAGAGAAGTTGTGAGCTCGATCTTGATCAAGGATCCCTTGGAGAAGGTTCTTACCTTAAGTATGATGGAGGAAGGTGTTGAGGAGGCTTGCAATGAAGAGATCAAAGCCTTGGATGCATTGGAAGAGGAGCCAAGAGTTGGATTTGAAAGCCACGAAGAAGTGTTGAACAGCTGCAAGTTCCACGGTCGAGATTTACAAACCACGGCCGTCAAACTTTCTGGACAACTCCGAGAAGCAAGCTTGGCAAGAACCACGGTCGTGGAAAAGGAGCAAACCGTGCTTCCGACCGTGGTTTTCCCTGAATCAGCTCTTGATGATGATCAAGCTTCTAGGAGCCTTGGAGGATCTTCATTTGCTTTGGAATCATCTCATCCAATCTTATTTGGATCGTCTTCAACCGATAAAGGTCCTCCCTCACTTGAACTTAAACCCCTCCCCTCTCATTTAAAGTATGCATTTCTTGGAGATAATTCTACATATCCTGTGATTGTTAATGCATGCTTGAGTGATGATGAACTTGCTAAATTGTTGCATGAACTAAGATTGCATAGGAAGGCCATTGGTTATACTATTGATAATGTGGTTGGCATTAAACCTTCTTTGTGCATGCATAAGATAATGATGGAAGATAACCACAAACCCTCTATTGAACATCAAAGGAGATTGAATCCTATAATGAAAGAGGTGGTCAAAAAGGAAATCATTAAGTTGCTAGATGCGGGAATTATCTACCCTATCTCGGATAGTAAGTGGGTTAGCCCCGTTCATGTAGTGCCTAAAAAGGGTGGGATGACGGTAGTGACTAATGAGAACAATGAACTAATCCCGACTAGGACGGTTACGGGGTGAAGAATGTGCATCGATTATAGGAAATTGAACATGGCCTCTAGGAAAGATCACTTCCCTCTCCCCTTCATTGACCAAATGCTAGAAAGGTTAGCTCAACACTCTCATTTTTGTTATCTAGATGGCTATAGTGGATTCTTCCAAATCCCTATCCACCCCGATGACCAAGAGAAAACAACTTTTACATGTCCATGGGGTACCTTTTCATATAGGAGAATGCCATTTGGGTTGTGTAATGCACCCGCCACCTTCCAAAGGTGCATGATGGCTATCTTTTCGGAATACATAGAAAATATCATGGAAGTGTTCATGGATGATTTCTCTGTTTATGGTTCTTCTTTCGATGATTGTTTGGCTAACTTGTCATTAGTGTTGCAAAGATGTGAGGAGATAAATCTTGTCTTAAATTGGGAAAAATGCCACTTCATGGTAAGTGAAGGCATTGTGTTAGGACACTTGGTGTCTAACCGTGGCATTGAGGTTGATAGGGCTAAGATTGAAATGATAGAGAAGTTGCCACCACCTACCTCGGTGAAGGGGGTAAGGAGTTTCTTAGGGCATGCCGGTTTTTACCGAAGGTTCATTCAAGATTTCTCTAAAATTTCTAAGCCTCTCACTAACCTACTAATGAAAGATGTTGATTTTGTCTTTTCCAAAGATTGTCTTGAAGCCTTTTGTAGGTTGAAGAACGCCTTGATCTCCGCACCTATCATGCAACCTCCGGATTGGAGTCTACCATTTGAGATCATGTGTGATGCAAGTGATGTAGTTGTTGGGGCTGTTTTGGGGCAAAGGAAAGAAGGGCGTACTCATGCTATTTATTATGCTAGCAAGACGCTAGATGATGCCCAACTCAATTATGCTACTACCGAGAAGGAGTTGCTAGCGGTGGTGTATGCATTTGAGAAGTTCCGCTCATACCTTGTTGAAGCGAAGGTCATAGTTTATACGGATCATGCTGCGATCCGTTATCTACTTACCAAGAAGGATGTCAAACCAAGGTTGATTCGGTGGATCCTTCTTCTTCAAGAGTTTGATTTGGAAATACGGGACAAGAAAGGATCCGAAAACTCCGTGGCGGATCACCTTAGTAGACTTCCACCATTGGAGCTTGGAAAAGACAACATCCCGATAGATGACTCATTCCGGGATGAGCAATTGCAAATGGTGGAGGAATGCTTGTTCCAAGTGGCTAGAGGAAGTGAGCCATGGTACGCCGACATCGTGAACTACTTAGTGTGTGAGGAAGTGCCTCCCGGATTAACATATGCACAAAGGAAGAAGTTCTTTAACGATGTGAAGCACTACTATTGGAGTGAGCCACTTCTATTCAAGAGAGGCCCGGATGGGATGTTTAGAAGATGCATACCGGAAGACGAAGTGGAGAGCGTGATCCGGCATTGTCACTCCTTACCATGTGGAGGCCATGCTAGCGCACACAAAACGTGTGCAAAGGTATTGCAATCCGGTTTTTATTGGCCTAACTTGTTTAGAGATGTGCATGGTTTTGTAGCGGCATGTGATGCTTGCCAAAGGACGGGCAACATCTCAAGGAGGAATGAGATGCCCTTGAACAACATCCAAGAAGTTGAAATATTTGATGTGTGGGGTGTGGACTTCATGGGACCATTCCCTTCTTCATGTGGAAATCTCTACATCCTATTGGCGGTGGACTATGTGTCAAGATGGGTGGAGGCAATCGCCTCTCCTACAAATGATGCCAAGGTGGTGGTGCGGTTCTTCAACCGAGTGATTTTCCCTAGGTTTGGAACACCAAGGGTGATCATTAGTGATGGAGGGAAGCACTTCACAAATAGGAATTTTGGGGCGCTTTTGGCTAAGTATGGGGTGACTCATAAGGTGGCAACACCTTACCACCCCCAAACTAGTGGCCAAGTGGAGATCTCCAACCGAGAGATAAAGGTCATCCTTGAGAAGACGGTGTCTAGAACTAGAAAGGATTGGGCTATGAAGCTCAATGACGTATTGTGGGCATATAGAACCGCCTTCAAGACACCAATTGGCACCACTCCTTACAAGTTAGTCTATGGCAAGTCTTGCCATCTTCCGGTGGAAATGGAGCATAGAGCTTATTGGGCCATTAAGTGGCTAAATTTTGATCTCAAGGAGGCGGGAGAGAAGAGGTTGCTTGATATAAACGCCCTTGAGGAGCTCCGGTTGGAAGCCTATGAGAATGTCCGGATCTACAAGGAGAGAACCAAAAGGTGGCATGACAAGAGGATCATCCCCAAGGAGTTGAGTGAAGGAGATCTTGTCCTTCTCTTCAACTCAAGGCTAAGGCTCTTTCCTGGAAAGCTCAAATCAAGATGGACCGGGCCATATGTGGTGAAGAAGATCTTTTCCCATGGAGCTATTGAGATAAGAGGGGAGCATTGTGGAAATTTCAAAGTGAATGGGCATCGCTTGAAGAAGTATATTCCGGGAGCCCCGGTGGACATGATTGCCCCGCTTCACCTTGAATAGACGCTCCCGAATTTGGTCAAGCTAATGACCTTAAAGAAGCGCTTGGTGGGAGGCAACCCATTGGTAACATTTTTCCCTTTTCATTTTTCATTTTTGCTTAGATTTTTCTGTTTTTGTGTGCTTTGTGTGTTTTGTGTTTTATGTGTGTGCTAGAGCATTAGTGGCATTGGAAGCCTTTCTTGGAATGTGAACGATGATGATGAACCCCTCACCAATTATGGGTGGAGCGGACGCGGAACTTGGACGGCTAGCGGTGCCTAGCGCGGGTTTCGAAGCTTTGATGGATGCTTAGAGCTCTCTACCATGGTTGATAGGATCATCCAACATCAATTCACTTGAGAATCCCAAATACATAGCAAAACACTTTTACATTGTGAGAACCTTCTTTCACTCTCTTTACTTGTATACCACATTGGGGATAATGTGTTTCTAAGTATGGGGTGGGGTTTGCATGATCCTTTGCATGATGAGCATCTAGGATAGTTTAATATTTGCACATGTCTTGCATTGTACATACCTAAATCGAAAATCCCATAAAAATCAGAAAATTTAAAAAATTTTGTGCTTTCTAAGCTTGGATATGATCCTAATGATGAAATCTTGTCTTGTGAATTGGCCATGGATGGCTTTATGTGTTGAATTGATAAATGCATATGTGGACTTGAACTATTTTCCTTGAATTCTATGAATGATTTATGATTATGATGTTTGCCTAGAATGGATGGAGTATTAAAAGTCGAAATTACATGATAGTTCTTGCATACCATCTAGGGATGAATGAGGCATTTCATCTTTCTCTACTCCTCATCTTGATCATGATTGCTTAAGCACCTCAATTGATATAAAATTGACCTCTTTTAACCCATCCGGGAATAGGAGCATGCTAGTGTGTTGAAGTGTGTGAAAAGCAAGTGTGGGGTAAAGATATTGATGAAAGGAATGCCATGAATGAAAATGCTGAAATTATTGTGGAAGTGTAGCCAACAATATAGGTTTGGGGGCGTTGGTTCAAATGACAAGTAACTCGGTACACTTCACATAATCGGGTGTTGGTGTCTTGCCAAAGTCAAATGAACCAATAGCCCTAACGAGCTTTGGTATGTGTGCCCGGTGTGGATGCACCTCAAAAAAATAGAAAAAGCCCGAGGATGGCTAATCACCGAGGTTTCGGCTATTGTACACCAATGCCATTGTCTCAAAAACAAGTCAAGAAAAAGAAAAGAAAGCAAGATAAGAAAAAAATTATACACTTGGGGGAAGTTGATCGAGGACAAGGAAGTGAAGTTAGTTCCATTCCCGGATTAGCATCACATAACCTAGAGAATTCCCCACCCAATCACAACGTTTCTTGGCCTTTTATGTCACAAGACCTTATGACCTACTTGCATGTTTGTAAGACTTAGTAATCTAGATTGGATATACTCTTGATCTTCTTGACCTCTTCATCTTTACATCTCATGCATGTCTTTGAGTTAAGTACAATTGTCTTTCCATGCCTTCATTTGTTTGATACATAATTGCTTGTCCAATTGCCATGAAACATGACTATGAAGGTGATCCAATAGTAGAAGCACAAAACCAAAAAGATTTTGCCGTTTTTCTGCATACATAAATCATGCTATCTCGTATTCTATAGTTGAGCAATTGCTCGGGGACGAGCAAACCTTAAGTATGGGGTATTTTGATAACACGATTTATGATCTAGATTTATGTAATCATTTAGGTAGATTTCTCACTCATTCATGCACGGTTTAGCATTAGTTCGAGACGTTTTGCACTCAATTCATGTATTTTGCCGAGATAGACGTCTACACGGACTTGTGTGCGTTTTGTAGGTATTTCGGGAAGTTTAGAGCTAAAACGATGCGTTTGAGGATCGTTCATCTAGATGACACACCCTCGGACTCATTAGGGCACAAATCAAGGGCTAAGGAGGACTCATGGAACCTTGCCAACACTAGCCATGCACCAAATCATAACCTAATGATCAAAGGCGAAGTTTCTGCATAGAATCACGGTTCTCTGACAAACCACGGCCGTGGAATCAACCGTGGATTTTGCCAGATTCTTGTGACAGCTGTGCCACGACTCTCATGGACAGCTCATGCAAGTTTGTTATAAAAGTGGTCCTTCATGGATTGTGAGAGGCAGCTGGGATAGTTTGGGAGCAGCTCATCCATTATCCATTTCTCTAACAAATATATTCTCTCAAGAAGAAGATTTTTCTAGGAAGGAAAGTGTCAAAGAGAAGAAGAAGAGCTCCATTGAAGAGGAGAAGAAGCACACACACCATAGCTTTCTTGTATTCCGGATTCTATTTCTAGAGTTTTGTGAACCTTTAAACCTTCCTTTGGAAGGGTTGTAAGTTGCTCTTATTCTATTTTCAGATTGGTTTGTTTTTAAGTTCACTTGTTCATCTCTTTTCCTTCATTATCTTGCAATGGATGTTATGATTTTGTGTTTGTTTGTTTCGATTTCTATTATGAATGTTGTAGGCTAAATTGATGTGGTTCTAGGGTAAGGAAAGGATGGTTATGGCTAGGGTTGTGATAGGACGGACTTAGATTTATCTTTGGATGACTTTTGTTTATGAACTTAGCTGCTGTTAGAAATCACGGGTAGTTCTTGAAGAACCACGGCCGTGGTTCTGGTAGAACAAACCGTGATTTTCCCTGGTTCGAAGGATCTTGCCTTAGACCTATAAAATGTTGAAACCCTAAGTGTTTGTTGAGTTTAACCTACCCTAGGGTAACCTAGTGTAGTAACTAAGTGTTAGGAGAGACTTACCCGGTAATCCTTGCTCTTAGAATCTAAAGATAACAAACCTTAGGTAGTGGTGAGCCTAATAAGCCGCCATTGGATTAGATGTGCTAGGATAGTTGTTTAGGACTTCCCTTTCAAAGACTTACCCGGTAAGGATAGGTTAGACCCCTAATTAACAATCCGGTTTGTGTAGAATTCCTATCCTTAGGCTCTTAGAGACTTACCCGGTAATGAGACCTTAGGAGTGGACTAGTTGGATCATGAGACCTACCCGATAATTGATCCCAAAATAGATACATTAAATCCCAACATATCATAGTTAATCCAAAGAATGAATAGATAACTTGAGTCCTATGCCATAACCGGAACTTCCAACCCCTAGAATCCGTCTTTTCTTTCCTTGATCATTATCTTGTTTAGCTTGTTCGTTTGTGTTGATTCTTAGTTTAGTTTGATTGTTTACTTTGCATGAATTATGATCCTTGATTGATCACCAAAAACCAACTAAAAACATTTGAGATTTTCATTTCTTTATTTCTTTCTTTTTCTTCAACCTAGATCCTTACTAAACTCAATCACAAATTGAATCAATTTCACCTTAGTCTTTGTGTTCGACCTCGGAATACTTATCTTTCTACAAACGTCCCGTACACTGCGGGTTCGCTAGGAGTTAGGATAAATATCACGAGTATAAATTTAAAACCCATTTGCGCATCACGATCTTAGCGTAACAGTTTAGTGCAAAATGCACTTGCTTTCCCACATTTTGTTACCCTATAGGGTATCAAAAGTAATCAAACTCTACTCCAATTACTTCAAACCACGAGGAATGATTCCAAAAACTTTCATGTACAAGGTATACGTATGGATTAGATTCGTTTCCATTCCGTTTCCGATTCCGGAGTTAAAACCAAACGGGCCCTTAGTTTGTTATTTTATCTCTTTATATTTTCCTATATAAACATTGTTTGACCAATGGAATAAGACAAGTTTTCCTATTCACAAATCTCTTCATGGTATTAGAGCACTTTCCTTAACCTACGCTTCCGCACAAAACAAAACCCTAGTTGCACCGTCATCGCCGTCGCCATCACGGCGGTGATGGCGGCGGTATCACATAAGACTTTGGTTGCGGTATCAGAGTGTACTTTGTCCGCGGTATCAGAAAATACTTTGTTCTCTATTGTTCATCCTAAACACAAAACCTACCTAAACAAAAAACTTACCTTCGGACGCTAATCTACCTGCGTCCTAGGATCAACCTGCGTCCTAGGATCAACATGCGTCCTAGGGCCCAAAACTAACCTTAGGGCGCTAATCTACCTGCGGACCCTAGGACGCTAATCAACCTGTGTCATAGGGCCCAAAACTTACATTAGGGCGCTAATCTACCGCGTCCTAGGACCCTAGAACGCTAATCAAAACTTACCTTAGGATGCTAATCTACATGCGTCCTAGGGTCCTAGTCCTAGGACGCTAATCAACCTGAGTCATAGGGCCCAAAACTTACTCTAATATGATAATCAACCTGCGTCTTAGGGTCCAATCCACCGACGTCATATCGACGCCAACCAAATAAAGACCGATGATGAAGGAAGGAAGTTACATCAAGCTAGCTCTTCTTCAAGTTTCTACTGTTCAAGCTTGGAGTTGTTGGATCACTCCTCTAGCTTGAGGGGAAGTGTTAGAGTATGTGTCCAGTATATTGGAACTAGTATATTAGATCATATGTTTAGCTTATACTTTAGTTGTTAGTTTATCTTTTGATCTTATTTTTTACTATTAGATCATTATTTTATCTCTTTATATTTTCCTATATAAACATTGTTTAACCAATGGAACAAGACAAGCTCTCTATTCACAACTCTCTTCATGAGTAGTGTGAGAGCATCCCCAATAGCTTCTCCATTTTAGAATATTTGGAGAATTTTAATGATTTTGTAGTCCAACAGATTCTCCATTTCATTCTCCAAAATGGAGAATAATGGGAAAAAGTAGGGAGTCTTCCCTAAATTTGAAGACATTCTTTAAATAAATGGAGAATTCTCCAAGATAGGGAATCTGTTGGATTTGATAAAAATATAAAGGGCAGATTTTTACTTTTAATTCTCCATTTTGAAGAAGAGTTTAGAGAAACTGTTGGGGATGCTCTGAATAATGAATTGAACCCGAGGATAGCACAGCGATGATAACATAGAGGTCGACCAGTGATGGAAGGTTAGTTGAGCATGTTTTTATTGGGAATAGGTAAAGTTGTAGTCTTTGTAGTGTAACAGGGGACGATTTGTGCTATATGATATGGTTAATTATCTGATTGATTAAGATTTAGATTTAGGGAATAAGTGAAGGGTTTAGGTTTACTCACATGGAATACGTTGGAGGAGATAAATAGTAACAAAGAGTTGACGGTCGGCTTATCCTCGTATCCGACGGGATACTAGGCTAAACGCTTTGAAGGCATAGAGATGCTACTAGCTAGGTTAAATGTTTAAGATAATTATATAGATGTATTTATATTCAGTTCAAACCAAAAAAACACGGTTTTAGACCGAATTGAAACTAATAACTAATAAATCGCTATCTGAATCACTTATAAACGGTCAACGCTCAATTTGAACCGAAATCAACACGTTTGACCAATAAACCGAACAAATTCTACTCAACCTTAGTTTTAATATATATATATTGAGATTTTCCTCTTGGTGCCCTCAAGGTTTGGATTTTTCCTCTTGGTAACTACTAAGTTTCAAAATTCCTCTTGGTACCATTGTGTTTTCATTTGTTTTCTCTCTACACCCATTCTTAATATATTACATTAAAAAATCATTATAAAATAATTAAAAAATTAAAAAAATAAATTTAAGACTCATTATAGCCTCATTACATTTTAAACTAATAAATTGATAATAAAAGTATATATATATATAACATAAAACGAGGGTCCTTAAAATAACAAGTATATATATTTAATTCAAAAAAATAAAAAATATAAATCATTTAAATAGACTTCAGTTTTCACACTCAATCTCGATAATTCTATTATTGAAAAGAATTATTTGTCATATCCTTTCAATTATATACTCTTCGACTATTTCTTTTACGATTTTTAATAAATTGATTATTATTAGGTTGAATTATATATATATATATATATATATATATATATATATATATATATATATATATATATATATATATGGTTTGGTCCTATGTGATAATTAGACATAGTCATCTTCGGACCGTCCGGAAAACAGGCGGATTTGGGCAAAGAGAAGTCCGGTTATGCCAAAAATCCTAGACCAAATTAATAAAACTAAATAAATAAAGATATTAAATAATATATAATATTATATGTAATTATAATTTTAGGTATAATTATAACAAATTTAACAAAATCTAAGTACATTAAATATACAGATTGCATAACATAAATTAAAGACTATATAACTTATTTCTTTGATACAAGGTTAAGCGAAGTGGTAGGGTTACTTCCTAAAAACCGTCCTTCCCACAACATCCAAATGGATGAGGTTTTCAACGTCATCCTATAGCACTTCATTTCTAATCGTCGGATCGAAACCATGCAATGCAAGCCTGTCTGTTATGGTGTTGATTTCCCTAAACATATGTTGAACGTAGAACCGATCAAAACCGGATATCAAGGTGTAGACGTCCGAGATGATCATATCCGTCTCCCATGGTGGCTTCCATATTTGGTTAATTGCATTGATGAGCGTAAGGTTGTCACCTTCAATCTCGTTGGATAGAATACCAATGTTGGCAGCCTTTTAGAGGCCCTATCGCAGGGCAAACGCTTCTACTTCAAGGACGGAATTTGCGCAACATCTTCCTTTCCCTATGGCTAGCGGTCTAGTCATGTTAACTCGTAAGATGTATCCAAAAGTGAAGAGGTCTGATTGGTTTTTAAATGCATCAAAGTTCAACTTGGTGAAACCTTCCTTTGGTCTTTGCCAACAAATGTTCTTATTTTTTTCTCTTCTTCTCTGGTTGGTTTCTATTAGTCTCTAGTTGTTTTGCATTTGCTTTATTCCAATTTTTAAATTGGATCATTGCATTTTGTTTTAGGTTTGGTGGTGTTTTTTCTTGTTGAAGACTCTTTGGTTTCATGCAAGCCATATATTCAACCAGATAACCACCAAATGGATTAAATCAGTTATACCAAATTTCCCTCGAATCTCATTGAGGATGTCAACGATTTTCCGATTTGTGATGTCATAGTTTTGAATAATTATTATTATTTTGGTGTTATCATATTATGTATTGTAAAGGGGCTGGCAAAGAAGAGATGTTTAGCACTTTCCGTATGGTGATCACAAAATTCACAATGCATCATAATTGATATTTTTTGCTTTTCCAGGTTCTCTTTTGTTGTGATATCATCGAGGGACAGTTTCCATAAGAAGTTTTTAACTGTGGGCATTATATCAAGTTTTCAAATCCATGTTTTATCCGAGGTTATGTCAATTTTCCGTTTTTGTATCAGTTCCACTGCAAATTTTGTTAAGTATCAACCTTCTTCATTGGCCGCCAAATAAAATCTATTTCTAATACCACATTTTGGGAGTTTGTAAGCCTTTATTTTTTTTTTATAATATCTTGTGGTAGGAGGTTTTCTAATTGTTCTAGAAGATGATGATTTCAATTTTTGTCCGCGATAAAAGTAGAAATTAGTGTTTTTTGATCTATGTTTGATTTATTCGTCGCAAAATCGAGTAGGGGTTTATTTGAGATCCATCTATCTTCCCAAAAGCGAATCATTTTACCACCACTCACTCGCCATCTAATACCTTTGTTAAAATCTTCGCGTAACTTCATGAGTTTCTTCCATTTCCAATTTGCATGAGGTAATTTTCGCACATTTATAGTTCCATAATCACGTACCTTTAAGGTATTTTTCTTCTATTATTTTCCATAGTAATTTCATTTGCACTGTTTTGTTCATATCTTCAACTCTCCTAATTTCCGAACCACCTAAAGATCTAGATTTGTAGACTTTATCCCAATTGATGAGTGGATGAAAATTAGGGCCCTTAGTCCAAAAGAATTTTTTGTTTATTCTATCTAATTCATTGTGTATGTTCGTGGGTAGCATAAAATCCTGGATAAGAAAGATAGGCTTAACATTGATATTGGCTTTTATTAGCGTTGTTAATTCTTCCTTCTTGTGATAGTGACGAAGCTTTCCATCTAGTCAGTTGTTATTTTGATCTTAAAATGATCGAGCTAAATATATCCTTATTGACTCTTCCGTTGATAATAGGGAATCCAAGATATTGTTCTAGATTGGTAGAAGATTGGATTCCTATGTGCAATTGAATCCTTCTACTACTTTCTTCAACATTGAGTGTTGTTTAGAATGTTGATTTATGATAATTTATCACCTGTCCTGAAATGGAACAATAGTCTGTAAGGACCGGGAGTATTTTGGAACTTGCATCCATTGTACCCTTTGTGAAAATTATTATGACGTCGGCAAAGGCTAAGAAAGGAATTGATTATCTATTTCTTGTGATATGGTAGCCTATTAATTTCGGATTAGTTGTAGCAAATTTTCTGTATGTTTCTTGCCAAGATTTCAACCCCTAAGTTGAAAAGAAGAGGTGAGAGGGGGTCACCTTGCCGAAGTCCTCTTTGAGGGAGGATGATTGAGGTCGGAGAGTCGTTTATTAGTATGAAGTATGTGACAATTGATATACATCAAGATAACTATTAAAAAAATCCCGGTCCAGGCTTTCGGACAGGCTCAGACACGAGTCCAATCCGACAGTTGGACTCAACCTAGATAAACGGGCTTATTTTTTTTGTCAAAGCCCGCTCAGTCCCGAAAAATATGAGGTTTATAGATATTTGACCCTTGTCAGAAGCTCACTTTCCCTACACAAAATGCTAGCACCATTACCAGGCCAAGACACTTAAAAGTCAGGTTTGGTGTACACTGGCTAATATGAAGTGGGTGCCGCACATATGGCTATTTTGAAAATTACACAAAGCCATGACACCCAACACACACAAACACAACTATTGAAATTTGGGGAGGATACCCTTTACCATTGTAGCCACAACCACAAACATGTAAGGATGGTCGGGTCTTGACCTGGACAATTTGGGACAACATGTGTGACAATAGGTTTGTTGCAAAGCAGTGGGATCTCAAGGGTGTGTTTGAAGTATGTGCGACATGATGTCCGAAGATGAGTGATGAAGGCTGAAATGTGTGACCTCAAATCTCAAAAATACAAGATCCGATTGTAGTAAAAGTTTTAGGATCGAACATTAGGGAAAGGGTAATAATTTGACATATTAATTACAAAATCATAATACTAAAACACGGAAATACAATTTAATGGAACAAAAACACAAAGATTGCCGATTAAACAAAGGATATCGTCCGATTAGATCAGATGATGAAGCCAAAACAAATAACATAATCACGAAGGGAGGAAAACACACAAATTGGCCTACCAGATGGTTCAATCGGTCGATTGATCACAAAACGATAAAAACACAATTCGTAGAAATAAGGGAGAAATAAAGTATTTTTTATTGTGTGATTTAGTATCAATAATATCGGAAATAACCAAGTTGTAAAAATCAAAGATAATAAATAAGTTCAATAATCTAAATCACCACACATACCATATGGGTTCGATGTGAAATTAATCAAGATATAAGATAAGGCGGGCACGGTGGTCAAAATAACCACCGGTCAGCTGACTAATGTCCATCAATCGGCCGACCAATTTCTCAAATGATGCTCGAATAATCCACATAAATCCTGGATTTTTACAACATAATGAAATTTTTTTCCTACCTTGTTCTTCATACCCCGACGACGTTACAACCCTACAATAGATCTCTTGATTCATATAATAGTTGCAATAAAACAAAACATTGTAGTTTGATAACGTTATGGTAATAACCACCGGTCAGTTGACTAATGTCCATACATCGGTCGATTGATCACAAAACGATAAAAACACAATCCGAAGATACTTCTATGCACAAGACTCGTATTCTACTTGATGACAAGTAAGGTTCAAGAATGGGGTATTTGATAGCATCTTTTTTCACCATTATTATTATTATCCTTCCCTTAAACCTTTTGGTCATATTAGGATTGCTTATTGACAAATTTTCTCCCCTTTTGTGTTTTTGGAGATATGCCGGTGTGTTAATCACATTGTAGGCATTATAGGCGTTTATGTAGATAAAATAGATCTATTTACTAAAAATATTCTCGACACACTAAGGTTCTCCATGCGGTCAATGAAGTATAGGCTATGACGGAATTAATTGAGATTTGAGAGTAAGGATCAAGGACTTTGTCGAGGCTTTGGAATCGACCACCAGCCACTAGTTGGTCGACCTTCAACATTGCCGAGCACATGACTATTTTCCAAGAGCGAAGTCATTCGTTTCATTTCTGAAGCAATCAACCGACTAGACCTCATCGATCGGCCAACCGGTCCCACAACGATTTGCTCTTCGACGTTATTTCACTTTTCTAGTTTTCTATCTTTTAGTTAGTCCGTTTGGAGAATTCTATATGTTTAGGTTAAAGTATAGGGTTTGGTAGATTCTAGATTGCAAACTGTAAGAGGATTAGGTTAGTCGTACTCCCTATAAATAAGGCTTTTCACCTATTAGGTTTTTCAGTCATTAGATTTTCCATCCAGTTTTCTATATTTTAGTTTATCTTTTAGTGAGTTCGTTTGGACGATTCTATATGTTTAGGTTAAAAGATAGGGTGTGTGAGTCTCTAGATCGTAAACCTTAGGAGGTTTAGGTTAGCCATACTCCCTATAAAATAAGGCTTTTCACCTATTAGGTTTTTCAGTCATTAGGTTTTTCATCCAGTTTTCATTCGAAAGTTTCAGAGACAAGTTGACATTTGTAGAGTCGATCAGCCGACCACTCCATACCAATCGCCCAACCGGTCATTTTCTCTTCGATTAATAAAGCTTAAAATTTTTGTTCTGGTATGTCTTTCTAAACTCATTCGTTCTAGGGTCTAGAGATCCCGACTACATTGATGATCTATGATGTTTAGGATGATATGTATCCCTTGAATGTTTATCTATGAGAGTTATAGTAGTTTTGGGTTGTTTATGCATCATGCGAGACTTGGGTGTAGATGTCATTATTACTATTTGTTCTTTCAAGTGTTGGTGCCTATGAAATTTTTGTTTCGGCCTTGGTGGGTATGGAGGAGGCAACCAATTCTCGTCCTAATGATAGGCTCACCATTGGCCATGTGAATATTGTCGGTACCCATTGTTGGTTTGTTTGCCCTTTGGAGGGTATGAAGGAGACAACCATTCCTCATCCTCATCAAAAGAACCATCATCGTCATGCTGAAGAATGACGAAGAACACTAAAGAACGATCAAGAAAAAAAAGTAAAGAAACTTAGCCTCGATCCCTTTCTCTGATACCAATCTGATGTGTCCTTGGATACATCAAGGATGAACTTTGGATCTAGACCGAGCTTAAGCGTCAACTACTTATTAAGTTGATGTGTGGATGGATTCGAAGGGTAGAATTTGGTTGGCAGAAGCTTTGGAGATGGAGACAGAAGTGATGGGTTAATCCGATCAAGATGGATCGGGCAAGCCGTGAAGTGGGTTGATTGAGTTGATTCTTGAATAATCCTCGAAGGTAGAGGCTTGGATCGAAAATCAAGTGAAGAGTTTTGAGAGGGGAGATGTGATATGCCCAAATCAAGGAGGAGGATTTTACCTTCAACTAAACTCGATTACTTTGAACATCTTTTTACAAATAAGCCAAACATCCTTTTATATAGGGGACGCGGCTGAAATGAATGGTCATAAGTAAAAGAAATAATTAATGGTCGGAATTAAGTTCCAAAATAAAAGATCTAAATTAAGTGTCGGAATTAAAGCTCTGAAATGAAAAGACTAAATTTAAATGTCGGAATTAAATATCCAAAAAGAAAGGTGTAAAAAGCCGGACCAATGAGAAAGCTTAGAAGGGTATATTCCATAATAAATATCCCTTATATTATTATGTTGTCAAAATTGGTCAGCTTCGTGTCATGATATAGTGAAGACAAGACATGTCACTAGACGGGCCGAGAGGGACAGAGACACGGATAGCATCGGCATCTAAGTGCGTATCAATGTGCTTTTGAACGATTTCTTACCTGTCATGAAATCAGTGTGTGACAAACTTGAGTAAACGGATGAAAAGGTTTGTTGATCTTCACATTTAAAACTACATTATGCAATCAATGTTGGTGTTAAGCTAATTGTTTTAGTAGGATCTATGGGCGGAACAAACCTTGATAATCCTCTCAACAAACTCGAAAATGAAAATACAGTGGTATTTTCTCATCATCATCCTCTATACTAATCTAATACATATTCATTTTCAAATCAAGAGATCTATGAAACTAGGCCATGTTCTTGAAAAGTAAACTGGTACTCTATGGCTGGTGTTACAGGAAACAAAAGACGGAGGAGTATTTGTCGAATTTAGGTGCAGTGTTGATTTGAAACTTCATATCCATGTTTATGCATAAATCATGCCCGGATTATCAATGTGTGGAACCTTACTTACCATATAACTAAAAATTTTGTATACATATGAGATTAGAATAACCTCTTAAAGCCTCCGACAGAAACATATGTATCACTACAATTTATTGTTTTAACATTCATATTTAATTTTGCTCTAGCCTAAGCAAAATTGTCATGAGTATTGTTAAATTTTTATCTTTATCTTTTTATAATCCGGCGGGTCTAAGACGTGGAGGGGATGCACGCCACAAATGAACCTAACACATAAGCTTTCGGGGTTCCATCCTAAAACCAATTGGCAATAGGAGGAGTAGCCCTACCTCTTATATACTAGGTTCGGTTATTATCATATTGTCGATGTGGGACAATATATCCACACATCTCAACACTCCCCCCTCAAGTGCAACTATCCTGAACTAGTTGCACTTGACAACAAAGCCTTAAGGCCGGCTTAGCCAAATGGGCGGAAAGCATACTCGCTAACCATAACACCCAAACACAGGATTACGAGACCCGCACGAACCGTAGCTCTGATACCATGTTAAATTTTTATCTTTATCTTTTTATAATCCGGCGGGTCTAAGACGTGGAGGGGATGCACGCCACAAATGAACCTAACACATAAGCTTTCGGGGTTCCATCCTAAAACCAATTGGCAATAGGAGGAGTAGCCCTAGCTCTTATATACTATGTTCGGTTATTATCATATTGTCGATGTGGGACAATATATCCACACATCTCAACAAGTATTGGGATGTGTCTGTCTATTCTCTCTTGTCCAAGTAAATGCTTTATCATTCATATTTGTTTATATAAATGACTTCAAAATGGTGTCTTGAAAGCATAAGAGTGAAACTTCAGTCATATTATTTCTAAATGAGGTGAATAAACAATCGTTGTTTCATTGTGCCCAATCTTTATTTATAACATGTCCTGAATTTATTTATTTCACGTTTGATCTTTCTTGCTTGTTGTGTCAGTTGAAGGGAGAGAAAGCCCCTTATCTCATGATGAAGTTCTTCCGCACCTTACAATGGGAGTTTGAGTTGAAAAATTCTATTAATTACTCTGCTAAAGGATTACAAAAACAGAGTGCATGATCGAATGACAAAAGGGAAGAGTTTGTGTCACGACTAGAAGATGACTTCTTTTTTTTAATTAACTAAGAAGACAACACTATTTTTATGATTTCTTAGTATTCTTATGAGTATTTTCAGTACTTTAAAGTTTTGGTAAATCATGATTTATAATTTTATATACTAGCATTAGTACGTCCGATTTGACTAGTATGAGACAAAATATTTTACTAGGAGTGATAATGAGGTTTAAATTTATTTTTAAAATATATTAATGATAGGGAAATGAAAATAGAAAACGAAAATATTGTTGGTCACCTATGTAATAATATGCAAATTCCAATACTTTTAGCTTTCAGTGTAGAATAGTCACAAAAGAAAAACAACTCTTGTGATGTGACGAATGACGATAGTGAGTCATGGCACATGATTCTTTTTAGGAATAACAATGGGATTTATTTTTATTTTTTAAATCATGAAGAAAAAAAATTGATTCATGTGAGAAGCCTACTTGTCGAAGGATATAGGAAAAAATTGGTTCATTTTTCTTGTATTATCGAATAGGGATGAAAATAGATCGAGTGGCGGGTAAATGACCTTAACCGTCACGCGATCCATCACCCAAAATTGTCCATCCGCCCGACTCAACTTTCGCTACGGGTCTCATTCGCATCTAATCTACCCGCCATCCAACTGATGAAGTGGTGAATCGGGTGAGATTTTGGGTGTTCTACGCCTTATAACGAATTAATAATAAGGACCGGCATATGATTGTAAAAACAATAAAGTAGGAAAGAAAATATTGGGTTTACTTTAATATAATGTATATAGTTATAACGGTAAAAAAAATTATAATATTAAAAATATATATGATTTTAAGCAGGTGAATACGGGTCGGATGGATGGGTGGATGACGGGTTGGGTGATGGGTGGATGGAACGTTCATCCGGATCCTACCCAATTCATCCACTACCTGTTTTCCTCTATCTTTTAACGGGTTTTCACCCTTTTTTATGGATCGGGTGACCGGATATCCTTCGGGTACGGATGAAATTGTCATCCCTACTACCGGTTCATTGTTTTCATGTTAGTTGTTAAATTTATTTTTGAGTAATAGTGTTCATTTTTTTAAATTAGGAACAAAATTAAGTGTTCATTTTATTAAATGAAAAATATGAATTGTTAGTATAGTATAATGAAACTAGCGATAAAAAAAAATGAACTAAATTATTCTCCATCTCGTTCAAAAGGAGCCTCCCAACCCATTCCCCCTCTCGGGATATAGGGTTGGATTCAAGTTGAAATGGGTTTTAGGGACCTTCTTACTAGCCATTAAATTAAATGAATAAAAGTTGTGATTCAGCACTTATTTTAAATGAGATTTGTGGTTAACGATTATATTAAACAACACAATTAAAGAGGAAGAAGAACTCAAAGAACGACGGATCAAACGAGAACATAATCAAAGAACAATCAAGGGATGAATCGAGTGAAGCTTCAATATACAGATCTTTCAATTACAATCGATCAAAAGTAGTGCGAAATCGAGACGTCATTCGCACAATAAGTTCATAAAACACATTTCTCAAAAATCAGCTCTTAAATTTCAAAAATGCTCAAAATTCGAAATCACCATAACCTAATTGCAATCAACATAATATTTCAACAACAATCGACCAAAGATCAATAAGGAAGAAATAATCAACTATATTTTTTTCACTCTCGAAGAAGAACATCAAATGTGCATTGTGAAAGTTAATTTGTTCAACTATATGTCTAAATAGTTCAACTAGATGTCAAATTTGATCAAAAATAAATTTTATAAAGATACAAAAGTAACATTAAACTTTAACATGTCAAATTGAAAAAAAAAGATTAATAATTTTTATTCCTCAAAAATATAAATATACTGATTTGATCAACTATAAATTCAATTTGTTCAATTTGAAACATATTTCACACCCTTAGAGTTTGTTTTCTCTATCTAATTTAAAGACTCTTGGTGTAGGTGAATCAGATCCTACTAAGATGCAGCTTTGTATGCCGAGTTGTTGAATGCGGGTGGATCTGGTTCATCTACACTTGTTTAACTTTTTTTTATATAAATTAAACCACTTATAAAATATACGTAATTGAATTGGAACACATATTATGTCAAAATAGTATAAAATATCACCAAATAAGAATACAAACAATAAATGTGAGTTAACAAAAATCAATTACAACTTTTATCAGTAGATTTATATATGAATTTGAAATAAAAATAGCAAATAACATTTTAAAAAAAACATAGTAATCATATTAACAATTACTTTTTATGTTTCGGTTAAAAATCGCAAAACTGACGGGTACATCAAAAAAACCACTTTATTATTTAAAAAACCGAGAGTCGGTTCATATAATCATATGAACAATTACTTTTAGATTCGTTTAGGTCCAAAACCTAATTAAACCCAACCGAAACCGACTGATAGAATTACGGGCGATCTAGATCGAGGAGAAACTTCAACTACTTCTTCTTGATCGTTTGAATTGGATCAAACTTAGAATTTGGGCGGCGGAAGCTAAGAAATGGATGCGGAAGCGTTCGGTTGATCCTTCAAAAGGATCCTCGAGTATGAAGGCTTGGATCAAAGACTAGATCCAAGATAGAACTTTAGATGATGGAAGAGGAAGTGATGCCTAAACTAAGTAAGAGGGTTTTCCTTCTCAATACTTAGATTTCAACTTAGACATGATTTTACAAATGAGTCAAGTCATCCTTATATAGTGGATGGAGGCCATTCAAAGAGTCCAAACATAAATGACGGAATTAAAAGCCGGAATTAAGTTCCGGAAATGAAAAGCCTAAAATATGAAAGGTCGGAATTTAATTCACGGAATTAAGTTCCGGAATTAAAGTTCCGAATACAAAAAGACTTATTATTACATAGCCGAATAATAATAACAGTCTTCAAAATGTGTGGGTCTTTCTAGCCGGAAACACGGATGGCGTCGTCATCCGGGGGCGTATCATTCTCCTCCTCTTAAATGTGAAACGTCCTCGTTTCACCGTCAAAAAAGAAAGGAGTCACTTGAGGAACAAGACCCTTGAAAATCAACACCGAATGCACATTGTCGGGCGGCTTGGACTTGTAGTTCTTCAACATTGTAGCTTTGCGGCGTTTGTTGAATATGTAATCCCTCAAGGTGGCGGTGTTGTTGAGTTTGTCTATCATGCAGTCAAGAACCTTGATGGAGAACGTTGAGGCCATGCTGAAAAGATAGAACGACAAGCTGGGAGGTAAGTTAGTGGGCATTATAAAGACAAACCTCGAATCGGCCGGCTCAAATTGGTTTTCCATCAACAAAATGGTACCGTTGTCGGGGTTGGCTTCTTCTTCACTCTCAAAAATGGCCTTGTCTTTGTCATCTTCAAAGAACTTTCCATGTAATGGATTGACCAATTGAATTGGAATTGCCGGGGAGATCTCTTGAATGATGATTTTTCCCATGTCTTTGACTTCGTCATACAACGGTTGGACAACCAACTCACTCCTTGGTTGTGACACCGCTCCAGGTTCTTCTTGTTGGGCGGCCGTCATGAGGGAAACCATTTGTGCCTTCAAAATCTGAATCTCACGCTTTAGAGCGTCATTTGTTTCCTTGAGCACGACCAACTCTTCTATGGTATTAGCATGAAGTCTTGGGGCAATATAAGTATTCTCAAAATAATCTTGTCGGTGGGGATACCGTTGGTGCCCGTCAATGGTATAAGTCGGTCTCGGTGGGTCCGGAGGATTTGGAGGAGGCAACCACTCCTCATCCTCAAAGTATTTTCTCCGTTGGTACCTCCGGGTTGTTTGCTTGGCCTTCGATGGATATGGAGGAGGTAACCATTCATCTTCCTCATCATAAGAATCATAATCATCATAGAACATGATGAACTCAGAATAAACAATTGAAGATCTTCGAAGAACACCGAAGAACAGTTGAAGATCTTGGAAGAACACCGAAGAACAGTTGAAGATCTTCGAAGAACACTGAATAACTTTGAAGAACAGTTGAAGATCTTCGAAGAACACCGAAGGACGCTTGAAGATCTTCAATGAACACCAAAGAGAGAAAAAAAAATTTGTGAACAATCAAAAATAGAAGTAAAGAACTTGACCTCGATCCCGAGCTCTGATACCAATGATAGAAATACGGGCGATCTTGATCGAGGAGAAACTTCAACTACTTCTTCTTGATCGTTTGAATTGGATCAAACTTAGAATTTGGGCGGCGGAAGCTAAGAAATGGATGCGGAAGCGTTCGGTTGATCCTTCAAAAGGATCCTCGAGTATGAAGGCTTGGATCAAAGACTAGATCCAAGATAGAACTTTAGATGATGGAAGAGGAAGTGATGCCTAAACTAAGTAAGAGGGTTTTCCTTCTCAATACTTAGATTTCAACTTAGACATGATTTTACAAATGAGTCAAGTCATCCTTATATAGTGGATGGAGGCCATTCAAAGAGTCCAAACATAAATGACGGAATTAAAAGCCGGAATTAAGTTCCGGAAATGAAAAGCCTAAAATATGAAAGGTCGGAATTTAATTCACGGAATTAAGTTCCGGAATTAAAGTTCCGAATACAAAAAGACTTATTATTACATAGCCGAATAATAATAACAGTCTTCAAAATGTGTGGGTCTTTCTAGCCGGAAACACGGATGGCGTCGTCATCCGGGGGCGTATCATTCTCCTCCTCTTAAATGTGAAACGTCCTCGTTTCACCGTCAAAAAAGAAAGGAGTCACTTGAGGAACAAGACCCTTGAAAATCAACACCGAATGCACATTGTCGGGCGGCTTGGACTTGTAGTTCTTCAACATTGTAGCTTTGCGGCGTTTGTTGAATATGTAATCCCTCAAGGTGGCGGTGTTGTTGAGTTTGTCTATCATGCAGTCAAGAACCTTGATGGAGAACGTTGAGGCCATGCTGAAAAGATAGAACGACAAGCTGGGAGGTAAGTTAGTGGGCATCATAAAGACAAACCTCGAATCGGCCGGCTCAAATTGGTTTTCCATCAACAAAATGGTACCGTTGTCGGGGTTGGCTTCTTCTTCACTCTCAAAAATGGCCTTGTCTTTGTCATCTTCAAAGAACTTTCCATGTAATGGATTGACCAATTGAATTGGAATTGCCGGGGAGATCTCTTGAATGATGATTTTTCCCATGTCTTTGACTTCGTCATACAACGGTTGGACAACCAACTCACTCCTTGGTTGTGACACCGCTCCAGGTTCTTCTTGTTGGGCGGCCGTCATGAGGGAAACCATTTGTGCCTTCAAAATCTGAATCTCACGCTTTAGAGCGTCATTTGTTTCCTTGAGCACGACCAACTCTTCTATGGTATTAGCATGAAGTCTTGGGGCAATATAAGTATTCTCAAAATAATCTTGTCGGTGGGGATACCGTTGGTGCCCGTCAATGGTATAAGTCGGTCTCGGTGGGTCCGGAGGATTTGGAGGAGGCAACCACTCCTCATCCTCAAAGTATTTTCTCCGTTGGTACCTCCGGGTGGTTTGCTTGGCCTTCGGTGGATATGGAGGAGGTAACCATTCATCTTCCTCATCATAAGAATCATAATCATCATAGAACATGATGAACTCAGAATAAACAATTGAAGATCTTCGAAGAACACCGAAGAACAGTTGAAGATCTTCGAAGAACACCGAAGAACAGTTGAAGATCTTCGAAGAACACTGAATAACTTTGAAGAACAGTTGAAGATCTTCGAAGAACACCGAATGACGCTTGAAGATCTTCAATGAACACCAAAGAGAGAAAAAAAAATTTGTGAACAATCAAAAATAGAAGTAAAGAACTTGACCTCGATCCCGAGCTCTGATACCAATGATAGAAATACGGGCGATCTTGATCGAGGAGAAACTTCAACTACTTCTTCTTGATCGTTTGAATTGGATCAAACTTAGAATTTGGGCGGCGGAAGCTAAGAAATGGATGCGGAAGCGTTCGGTTGATCCTTCAAAAGGATCCTCGAGTATGAAGGCTTGGATCAAAGACTAGATCCAAGATAGAACTTTAGATGATGGAAGAGGAAGTGATGCCTAAACTAAGTAAGAGGGTTTTCCTTCTCAATACTTAGATTTCAACTTAGACATGATTTTACAAATGAGCCAAGCCATCCTTATATAGTGGATGGAGGTCATTCAAAGAGTCCAAACATAAATGACGGAATTAAAAGCCGAAATTAAGTTCCGAAAATGAAAAGCCTAAAATATGAAAGGTCGGAATTTAATTCACGGAATTAAGTTCCGAATACAAAAAGACTTATTATTAAATAGCCGAATAATAATAACGGTCTTCAAAATGTGTGGGTCCTTCTAGCCGGAAACACGGATGGCATCGCCATCCGGGGGCGTATCACCGACCATAATAGGTTTGGTTTTAGTATCTAATATTTCATATTTTTGGTTTTAGGTCTAAACCGAAACCAAACCTTTTATAAGTTCGGTTTCCGGTCCGAGTTTTCTGAAAAATCGATTTTAGATTCGGTTTATTGCGATTTGGTTTGGTTTTATACCTATGCTCAGCCGGAGTAAAGGAGACAACCGGATTTACTAGACTTATTTTCCTTTTACTTCAACTAGTGCTTTTTATTTCTTTCTTCATTGAATTATCTTACAAAAAAATATCCACTCCTCAATCCAATTTTTATGTTATATTTTATTTTAGATATATATGCATATATATAGGTAAAAAAAATTATAATGCTAAAATTTTTACTTATATCAAAATGTAATTTATTATATTAAAATTAGATTAAGAAACCACTATTAGAAATGTGGATTATATGCGACGCTTGCTTTCCAACACCATGTCAATGTGTCGCAGAAAAATTGCATCCGCAAAACCCTCGCTAAAATACGGCACCTTAAGGTGCCTCTGTTTTCCGGAACATATAGTTGTCGCAAATGGCACTATCAAAGACACATTAATGAGTCGCAAATTTCGAACACATATAGATATCGCAAATGTCACAAAGAGAGACACTTTGGAGTGCCACAAATGACATAAATAGAGACACCTTCATGTGTCGCAGATGACAGAAATATAGAGACACCGAGGAGTGTCGACGCTTTTTATTTTATTTTATTTTAACGACACCTATAGGTGTCGCAATATTAAAATCTAAATTTCAATAGCTAAATATTAGGTTACGCTCTCCCAAATCAGGTATTGTCTTCGCGACTTGCAAAGGTTCGAACCTTGACTATCTCCCTTCCCCTTCACTTCACTTCAATGTCGGTGTTTTTTCGTACCTTATACGTAAATTGCGGCACCTTGAGGTGTTAGAAATAGTTGTGTTAAGAAACAAAGCAAGTACCAAAGAGAGTCGTGTTGAAGTGACTCAAATGTCTCAAAACAATGACAAATATACATGTTGCAAAATTATTAACTAATGTGACATCTAGGTGTCTCAATTTACTGTGACATATTAAGGTATCGCAATTTACTCCTCTTCCAATTGTGACGGCGAAGTTGTGACACTCGTTCAACATGTTGCTTATCATATTTACAAGACCTAAAGTGTCGCTTTAAAAACGTAAGTAGTTTTTCTAGCAGTGAACCTCTAAAAAGCCAATTGAGTTTTTTTATATTACGTAACAAACAACGTAAATAAGTTTATTTTTATAACTGTTTCAACTATAATTAAAAAAAATATTTAATTACCAAAAACAATCATTTTTAACGATGTAAACAAACAAAAAGTAGAACAGCCAATCAACAACTTGATTAAACCTTTTAACATGCAAATAATGAAGCGTTTGTAAGCATGAATCCTGACATTCATTTAACTTAACATCTCTTGCTCTACAAACCTCATCATATAACAACACAAGTTATAAACTCAATATAATGATTTCACAAACCTCAACCGCATTCACAATGTGTAACCGTAAAAGTTAAGTATTGCGAATGCGTGAAAAAATATCACGGTTTTGAAAATCGTAATTGTGACGGTTACGGTTTGAAACCGTAACAATTTTTCTTTGTGAATTCTATCCAAAACAAAATTTCTGACACTGATACGGTTACGCAGTGCGTGACCATCTCAACATGTCAATAAAACAATTCACTTTATTCACGGTTTCGGAAGTCGGATGCGTGACGCATGCTAAATGCGCTTTCGGTTCACTAAACTAATTTGAGGAATCTACTTCACTTACACCAATGTCACAACTACACTACCAAAAAAAATAAGTGAGCGTCGTCGGATCTTTTATTTACATAGTAAAAAAAAATTTATCAAAATGACACATCATTAAACTATTTTACCAAAATAACAAATACCCTGACACATTGCCGATGAAGTGTAATTTATATGGTGGGATTACTTATAAATTTATTGTTTGTGACAATATTAAGTGTAATTTCTTTAAAAAAAAATCAGATATAGATACATTCTAAGTAAGGCGAATGTTCAGGTACGGTTCAATTTTTGCGGTACAGCTGTGCGGTTGACCCGTGTCCCAAATATATTTTTTTTTCCCAGAAACAGTTGAATTTTTTTTTCCCATAAATGAATGAAATTTTTTTAAAATTACCATGTTATAAGTTTTGCACTATTCTCTTATAAATTTTGAACATATAATTCATGAACTATTACTTTTTAATATATTATATCAAATTATTTATAAATTAATCGTTTATTTTTTTTTTGAAAGGTTTTTTTAATTAACTGTTTATATGTTATGAACTATTCTATTATAATTCATGAACTATTATTTATAAGTAATGCACTATCTTTTATAAGTTTTGCATTATGAACTATTCTACTATAGTAATGAACTATCCTTTTATAAATTATGAACTATCCCTTTATAAGTTTTGAACCATCATTTTCATTCGTTTATAGAAAGAAAAAAAAGTTTTAGGACATGTGTCAACCACACAGCCCTACCGGAATAATGTGTTTTACCTGAACAACACCCTCATACAAATATATAAGATAAATTTTAATATATATATATATATATATATATATATATATATATATATATATATATATATATATATATATATATATATATATATATCAAATAGTTTATAAATATATCATTTACTATAATTGTGATACATCATCTTATTCGTTAATTTTATTCTTAATAGAACTTTAAGGAAAAGTGTGGTCAGTTTAGTACTTTATTGTATTTAATAATTATCATTATAAATAAAATATTTTTAAAATAAAAATAACAATTTAATATATAAGGATTTCAACAATTCATTAGTGGGCCTTGCATGTGAACAAATATTAAATTAGACAGTTACTATTTTAATTTCGAAAAACCTTGAATATTGAACCGAATATGAAAAATTACAAGAGTAGATTAGAAATTTGCAAGTTTTATATATTTTTATATATAAACTAGTTTAGTGCCCGCACCTTGTGCGGGATTGTCTAAATAAATATTATATTTCCACTTTCATGTATCATATATTTGATATCATTTATAGTAAAAATTATTTTTATAAATTAATATGACTAACATATGAGGATTAATTTTTTTTAAATAAATAAAAAAACATAACTAAAATTCTATTCCAAAGATTATTATTCGAGTATTATATTTATAAATTAATATATTATCACTTTTACTTAGATTTAGATAGAGGAGCAAAATTTGATTTAGTTTTAAATTAAACAAATGTGTCAAATCTTAATCGGTAGATAGGTAGATTTATTTTTTTTAATTATTTATTTTAATGAAATTGACGTGGCATGATGACTGTTTACAAATTCAAATAAAATTTTTTCTTATAAAATAATTAATGGCAAATCTGTAAATACGTTGTGGCAAATCTGTAAATAAATTGGAAAAAAGCTGATGTGGACGGCCTTAGAGGTTGACACGTGGACAAAATGGGTGCTGCTTTAGTAGTATATATAGATTCACGAATGAACTAGAATGCAAAAGTTAAAAAAAAAAAAAAAAAAAAAGAAAGAAAGGTTTAGGTATTTTCGGATGGTATTCAAAAGTTGTAAATTTAAAATTGTACCCTTAAATTTATATTTTTCGGTTCCGGTCCCTCATTCAATTTTATAGTTGACTTAAAGTTAGTATAGGGGAAAAGAGACAAATAAAATAAAATAAAGTAAAATCAAACAAAACAAGCCATGCACCAAATCATGGCTTAACGAGCCTAGAAGCAACCTCTGGAACAAACCACGGTCTAGACCAAGACCACGGCCGTGGACTTGCCCGTGATTCTTGCCAGGACCACATTGACAGCTGGCCACGATCTCTTCCATTGCTCTTGCATCCTAGTGGGTATTTAAAGGATTTTGCAGGCTGTAATTGGGAATCCTTCTCCTCTCTTTTGACCTATCTTCTTCCCCAAAAACACTTCTCCATTGTTGCCTCTCTTCCAAGCACCCATTAGGGGTGTTCTTGGAAGAGATTAGTGTAGATTCCCGTTTTAGAGTGAGATTAGAGTGGTTTTGAGAGAGGAGTTCATTGTTGACAACTTGGATTAGCTCTTGGAGCCTTGTAAGAATTTGGTAATTTCTACTCTATGCTTTTAATGTCTTTTCTTTGGATTGTTCTTCATCATTTGACCATGACTTGCAAGCATGCCTTATTTGTGGAGATTGATCTTGAAATGTTTGTTGTTGGCTAGATAGATTGCGATTCTAGGGTAAGGAAAGAAGGGTTATGGCTAGGACTATGATAGGATGGACTTAGTTTTGCCCTTGGATGACTTAAATGTTGAAATCCTAGTGTTTGTTGAGCTAATTCTATCCTAGTGTTAGCAACTAAGTGTTAGGAGAGACTTATCCGGTAATCCTTACTCTTAGATTCCAAAGATAACAAACCTTAGGTAGTGGTGAGCCTCACAAGCCGCCATTGGACTAAGTGTGCTAGGATAGTTGCTTAGAACTTCCCTTTCCGAGACTTACCCGGTAAGGATAGGTTAGATCTCTAGGTAATAATCCGGTTTGTGTAGAATTCCTATCCTTAGGTTCTTAGAGACTTACCCGGTAATGAGACCTTAGGAATGGACTAGTGGACCATGAGACCTACCCGGTAATTGATCCCAATCTAGAAACGCTTAATCCCAACATATCATAGTAAATCCAAAGAATGATTAGATAGCTTGAGTCTATGCCATAACCGGACTTCCAAACTCTAGAATCCGCTTGCTACTTCCATTCTCCTATCTTTTGTGTTTTTGTGTGTTTGCGTTGCTTGATTGTGTTCACATATTTGTGATCTTTGTTTGATCACCCAAAACCCTCCAAAAACATTGTGTCTTCCATTTTCTTTATTCCTCATCTTATCTTAGTCTAGATTCGCACTATTTTCGATCATTGAATGACTTAGTTTCACCTCAGTCCTTGTGTTCGACCTCGGAATACTATCCCTTTCTACAAAACGACCCGTACACTGCGGGTTTCGCTAGGTAGTTTAGGATTTAGTTCGAGTTATAAATTTAAAACCATTTGCCCATCACGATCTTAGCGTAACAATAGGTACATTATCTAGGAGATTAAAATTTCAATAATCTCGATAATACATGTTGAAGTGGATGAAAGAAATGGACAGAATAATCTCTCAATAATCTCGATAATCCCGGGATACCGAACGCGTTCTATGTAACAAACAACGTAAATAAGTTTAATTTTATAACTGTTTCAACTATAACTAAAAAAATATTTAATCACCAACAACAATCTTTCTAAATTATGTAAACAAACAAAAAGTAGAACAACCAATCAACAGTTTGATTAAGGGTCTGTTTGGGAACCACGAACTTATTGTAGATGAAGCTGAAACTGAAGCTTATTGTAGCTGAAACTGATTGGGTAGCTGAAATAAGTAGTTGAATGAACTAGCTGATTTTTTTTTATAAGCTTGTTGAGCGTTTGGGAAACTACGAGCTTATCGAAGCTGATATAAATGTAAAGTTACGAAAATTGACATTATCTATTATATTTAAATAGATATTATAGTTGTACAATATTATAATAACTATATAATACGAAAATTATACAATAAGTGGCTAATAAAAAAAATTTGTTAATTTAAATTTATAAGTAAATTTATATTAAATATAATTTGTAATTTATTTTACTAAATAAACATAAAAATGTGTAAGAATTATGAATTTAAAGTTATTCACTTAAAAAAAATAATACTTACCAATCTTTCACAAAATTAAATGCACACAATTTAATAAAAAAAATATTCAATAATGTGGATAATTAAAATTTGAAATTGGTATTTTTAAATTTATAAGTTGGTTTTATGAAAAACATTTAGTAGGTGATTTTTTTAAATGAGTATTTTAAATTTATAAAAAAATTTAATTTAAATTTAGTAAGCTTTATTTATTGACTTTATTATTATAATTGTGGAAATGGTTAATTTGGAAAAATATGGTCCATCATCTAGCTTCATCTCCATCATCTACATGTAGGAAGCTTACAAATTTGGGCATTTTTCATCTACCTTAATCTTGCTTCATCTTACTTCATCTAGTGAAAGTTGACCTCCCAAACACCTCACATGTTTTTGTCTTCATCTCTTAAGCTACCTTCATCTCCATCATCTAGTAAAATAAGGTTCCTAAACACACCCTAAACCTTTTAACATGGCAATAATGAAGCGTAAGCATGAATCCTGACATTCATTTAACTTAGCATCTCTTGCTCTACAAACCTCATCGTATGAGCTCTACAAACCTCTCATTGTATAACAACTGAAGTTATGAATTCACGAAAATGATTTCACAAACGTCAACCGCATTTGCAATGCGTAACCGTGAAAAAATATCACGGTTTTGAAACCTTAATAATTTCTTTTTGTGAATCTATCCAAAACAAAATCTCTGACACGGATACAGTCACTTTATTGGTACGGTTTCAGAAACCAGATACGTGACGCATTCAAAATGCGCTTTCGGTTAACATTTGATACGATCACTATATTGACACATTGCCGATGAAGGTAATTTATATGGTGGGATTAGTAATAAATACGGTCACCTTCGATGCTCGACCCTTGTTGACAACACTTTCTTATTTTTTTACTTCTTCATTTTATTCAAAAAATATTAAATAAATTTATTGTTTGTGACAATATTAAGTGTAATTTCTTTAAAAAAATTCAGATATAGATGCATTATAAGTAATTCTTATTTATAAATATATGAGGTATAATTATATATATATATAGGTAAATGGTCAGGTACGACCCTTTTATTGCGGTACGGCCGTACGGCCGTACGTAAGGGCGACACGTGTCCCGAAAAAAAAAAAAATTTTCTCTTTTCTGAAACGATTTTTTTTTTTTCCGGAAACTAATGAAAATTTATTTGAACTACCATGTTATAATTTATGCACTATTATCCTATAAACTTTGAACTATTCCCATATAATCCCTGAACTATTACTTTTTAATATAATCCATGAACTATTCTATTATAATTCATGAACTATCCTATAATAAGTTTTGAACTATTACTTTCACTCCTTTATAAATTTTTGCACTTTAAACTATCTATTATAATTCATGAACTATCCTATAATAAGTTTTGAACTATTACTTTCACTCCTTTATAAATTTTTGCACTTTAAACTATTCTATTATAATTCATGAACTATTCTATTATAATTCATGAACTATCCCATAATAAGTTATGAACTATTACTTTCACTCCTTTATAAATTTTGCACTATGAATTATTCTATTATAATTCATGAACTATCCTTTTAGAAGTTATGAACTATTACTTAATAAGTTTTGAACTATTACTTTCAATCCTTTATAAATTTTACACTATGAACTATTCTATTATAATTCATGAACTATCCTTTTATAAGTTATGAACTATTTCATAATAAGTTTTGACCTATTACTTTTACTCGTTTAAAAAAAAAATAAAAATAAAAAAATAAAATTTCGGGACACGTGTCGGCCGTACAGACGGCCGCACGGCCTTACCGGAATAATGGGCCTTAATTGAACACTTCCATATATATATATATATATATATATATATATATATATATAAAATAAATATATCATTTACTATAATTGTGATATATCATCTTATTCGGTAAAAGTGTGGTCAGTTTAGTACTTTGTTGTATTTAATAATTATCATTATAAATTAAATATTTTTTAAATAAAAATAATAATTTAATATATACAGGATCTCAACAACTCATTAGTGGGCCTTCCATGTGAACAAATATTAAATTAGGCATTTACTATTTTAACTAGTGTATTACCCGGTCTTGTACGGGATTTGATTTAATATCTATTATATATATAAATATAAAATTATTTTATTAGATTTTAATATAATTTATGCACTATAAATTTAATAAAAAAATTTAATTAATAAAATCAATATAGAAAACTTATAATGCACTCTTTGAATAAGGTTGACAAAAGATTTTAGATATTTTTTTTAAAAAATTATCCAATTTATATCATCAATTAAAAAATATACATTTAAATTACATAATGAAAAGATTTAAAAAAGTTTATGGGTTGAGGAGAAATATGAGTAAAATTTTTAGTAATTATTTTTGGATTTTAACAATGTTATTGAAATTACCAAATTTAAAAATTTAAGATTTATGATAGGATAAGATTTAAGATTTAAGAAAGTTAATTAAAAAATTTAGGGTTGTTATTAATTGTTAAAATGACACGTGGTATTAGAGTTCTCAGGTTGAGACACGTGGATTTAGATGCTACTCCTATAATATATATATATAAGATTTTGACAAACCTTGGATATTGAACCGAATATGAAAAAATAACAAGAGTAGATTAGAAATTTGCAAGTTTTAAATATTTTTATATATAAATTCACGAATGAACTAGAATGCAAAAGTTATAAAAAAAAAAAAAAAAAAAAAAAGGATGAAACCTTAAGGTTTAGGTATTTTCGGATGGTATTCAAAAGTTGTAAATTTAAAATTGTACCCTTAAATTTATATTTTTCGGTTCCGGTCCCTCATTCAATTTTATAGTTGACTTAAAGTTAGTATAGGGGAAAAGAGACAAATAAAATAAAATAAAGTAAAATCAAAGAAAACAACAGTATAAATCGGTTTTCCCCTAAATTAATTAATATGTTTAAACTAAGACCAAAAAAATCATTAACACCCCTTGAAAGATTGTGTTTGAAGCTATATATGATGGTAGGGTTAACCCTTGAAATGAAATGTCCACCATCACAAACTTAATTTTACAGCTGCATTATGCTTTTCCTGATTTTGATGCTTTACGGCTTATGTAACAACTACAACTTTTCTTCTTCACTAAACTCTACACAATAACTAATTTCTTTTTACCTATTTTCAGTAACTTAACACTTGTATTTATGCCTTATGACTTTCAAGTTTTCAACAATATAACACTAATTAATGATAGTATGTTCCATTCTCTTGGTGAAAATGGCATGAAAACAGGGGGAAGTTGACAAATCCTTCATTTTCAAGTGTATTGGCAATACAAGTGACCTCCAACAAGGCTTTGCATTGGAATGAAGGCAACTATTCACAAAACTAGCAGACAAGGACATCAATGGAGAACAAGAGTTACCCTCTACTTTGCACTCTTGTAAGGTAAGTGACACATTTTAGGCTCAAAACCTACAACTTTTGTCCAATGCCAAACTTCTCTACACTTTATGCTTGTCAATGGTAAGACCTACAATTTCATAACATTTACAAGCAAATCATTCCGTGTAATTTTGAAACCATGCCGAAACATATTGCCATAACTATGAGGATAACGAAACTATCAACATCCGATCATAGTGTCTGACATTTCTGTGATTGATATTCATGATTAAGCTGGTTTATATGATAAAACATCGCGGACAGTCCCTCTACAATTTCCACCCACAATAGTATGTGATTAAAGGAAGATCAAGATAAAATTGGGATACAGATTTCTCATACAAGTGTTAGAATTATGAAATGTGTCCAGCATTGTCAGAATCTGAAGCTGGGATCAACATCCATTGCCCATGCAAACTTTGCCAGAAGAGACTTGTTGAATATCTGCAGAAGAAACACAGCAAAGATGGTAACACAAGGAAAACTGAATAATCCAACTCATTTTGTTCTCTTTTTGCTATTGAATTTACAAGAACAGAATATGTGATCTATTTATTGGGGTATTGCAATTACTGAGGTCTAACTGGAACCCATAGCACAGCTTTGAGATATGGTATTTTTGCTTTATGGTGATTGACAAAGAAAAATTCGCTTTACCTTTTCAATAGGAACCTCGTTTCTCTTGCACCATGCAACTGTGATCCTAGGATCAAGATAGTTTATCTTTGATGTGCCTAGTGCGATTTCTTTTAGGTCCTCTTTGGTCTGCATATCAAGTTCCATCTTGTCAATCTTCGCTTTTGTTTGGTCTATCTTCTTTGCTATGCTGCACATTTTTAACCAAATATTAGAATAACTGCAAAGGGAAAGAAAACAATCAAGGCTATAAGTTCCCAAATGTAAACTAGTAAAACTAAGGGAGGAATGTATCAAATTACGCTTCCGGAGTCAGATTTCTCTTCTGCTTTCCACTTGCATCTTTTAAGGGTGGTTTCCCTTTCTTTGCCCGAGCCAAATCGGTCTCAAGTTCACTCATCACATCCTGTATACCAGCTCATATGGTCAGCAAGAATAATATATGAGGCATGAAATTGTATGCATCGGAATTTACATAAGCAAAAGCAGATGGGAAACCATCCCTCAAGAATTATCATCAGCAAAGACGATCATGACAGGAAGCATCTTTTATATGGTTAATACTATGCATGTACTCAAAAGTTCTTTGCGATGGTCTAAAAATCTAGCCACGCCATAACTATGGCACGAGCAACTGTAATTTACACAGTATATTGGGAAGATCAAGCTACCTCCAAGCCCGCCATTAAGAAACAAGAAATAATTTAACAATACCCGCTCGGTGAAAAGAAAAGCTGTCCCTGACACATACATTAGTTCTTTGCTTGAACTTTGTATGTAGATTAAAAATCTGGCACGGTAACATGAAATATGATACAAGGCCTAAAATTCCTCCTGCAAGGGCACACAGAAGATACCTTTAATTCGTTTATTTTCTCAGTTAGCCTCTCCATCTGTGCATTGTGGGACTTCGATACGGTACGTTGATGGTTGCAAATGATGGCAACCTGTAATTTACAAAAAAAAAACCTATCAGGAATGAAGAAGGAACAATGTCTGAGGGAAGAAAGGTGACAAGTCTTTTGCATAGGTACAAGGTGAGAGGAAGCGGGCACACACTAAACGTTTTGCAAAACCAATTTTTTATTTATTTATTCTGTATTACAGATAACATTTAACCTACAGTTTAACAAGGAGTTGACCACTCCTACCTGGCAGAAAACAAAATCAGGAGGCATTGACTATATAGTATTAAGGTTGATCAATTTTTATTTTGTAGTTTCTCGTTAAAAATATAACTAGATGTTTTAGCTTTAAAGAATAAATATAGTTTTGGCTCGAGTCCACAGGGTGCCCGCCGCTAGACCAAAGTGATGATCCTATCACCCCATTGCATATGTAAAAAGGTGCATGCCAACGCATCTTTTTTTTCATTTACTACCGATTGCTAGGACTAGAACTAGCCGTAGCCACTTCAGCAACACAATCCAAAACTTGAATGAACTAGAAAAGCACAATCCATGTGTGATGTGCCTCTGATTACCTGCTTGTTGGCATGCTGATAGCTACATATTTTCTGAATCATATCACCATCCTCAGCTCCTGTACTCAACTAAACAATCAAAAGCACAAGTTAAGAAATTTAATACATCTGCCCAAAAAGAAAAGCAAGATGAGGCAGATGCACTCCAGGTGAATTACATAGAAGAATAATGAAATTTGATGCATCATATTCACAACAATATCTATGATCAGCCGTACGTAACACATTAAAGTTGAAGTTTTTGTCAAGAACTCATCTATATCTAAGCAATACAATGTATATTTTGTCACGAAGCATATTAGTCATGACTTCTATGTGTCTCATATATACGCAAATCTCTTTTCACCGCACATCCAGCATGCTGCTGTTAGCTTTCACAAACCATCATCAACGTATAGAAAACAAATTACTTCGAAGAACACATGTTGAAGTGATTGATATTCATATTCTCAGTCCAAAAATAAGATACAAGTAAAACAGGAACACATATCTCCGAAACAATCGAGCATGTGGATCAGATCTTCAAACAAGCATATGTAAATTCTGGAACCAAACGAAAAAGATACAAAAGGGGGAAATGGAGAAGGAAAGGAAATATTACCATATCATCAAGCGTAAATGAGGCGTTATATGTACGGAAAACCTTTGCCGTGAGGCCAGGCATGAGTTCTTTTAAATGGGCATTCAATTTACTAGTATCCAACATATCAAAAAGGTCATCACTGCCACTTTTTCCTAGTAAACAAAAACACATTCAATAAAAGGACTCCATGCCATTATTAGTTTAAAAAGTTCTCAAAGAGGATAGTCAGCAGATACCTTTCCGAAACTGTTCAACAGCCTTGAACACGAGTGGTTCAGCTTCGAACTGCTTATGGTACCTAATTGAATCTTTACCCAGGAAGTCAAACTGGGTCATTAAAAAACAGTATTAGGAATTTATGAAGCAGGCAAACGTGGATAAACTTCAAAGAGAAGTTGGAATCTTTTATATATTTTTTTGCAGAAGTGTAACATTCATAGGTGAATATGATTAAAAATACCCTTCTCTCGAGTGCCATAAATTAAGATTTATGTTGAGCATAAACAATATGAAAATGGGGAAACGGTATTGTTGCCATAGTTTAACATAGGGATTTGTGTGCCCATGTTTCAGAGTTTCCTAGGAAACGGCAACAGAAACGCTGCCCTCCTTTTGGTGTTTCCGAGCTACATTGATTAAGATACAATGTATCGTCTAGATGTTTTGAGATTGATTTCAAAGAGAGCAGCAATCACATCATCTTACCTCCAATATATTAGGAGGAATTGGTTTCACATTTTCCACCTTCAACGTACAGCAACCAACTGTATCTGCTTCATCATCATCCTGCAAGAAAGCAAGCATCAAAGGCAGATTTACTTTGACATCGTTAAAAACAATGATCATAACACCAGTGGATTGTGATACAGGTATGAGGTATGAGGTAAAGTTGTATAATTGAATTGTGATACAGGTATGAGGTACAGCTAAGATGTGATATATTAAACCCGGGACATAAAGTATATGCAAAAATATAGTAAATTTTTACAACCAACCATCAGTCAAAACCTCAAAAGGTTCAAAATAAATCTCATGGAATTAATTTTGGGCACTGCTTAATTCAAGCATTGGCCTTTTGGAGTAACTTTTTTGCATCTATAGACACAGACCATTTCTATTTGAAAAGGCTTATGACTCATCTAGAAACAAGACCCCGAAGCACACTCCACATGCGAGTATGCAACACTATGAGGTCAAAGCTTCAGTTAAAAACTTACCTTCGACTCACAACATTATAAAAATTCCACAAAGCAGCCTTTGCATGCATATTTGTGGCATTCTAGAAATCGATTTTTAGGAGCCTTCTAAACTTGATTTTCAGATTTTAATTAATTCAAAATTATCTGCATGCATATTTGTCCCCGCAAACTTCATCCTGCAAAAAGAAAACAAAATGAATTATTTTTAAGCCGAAGCAGACCTCGTACCTTCTCATTACCGGCCCTAAGAGCCAGTCTATCAATAAGATATGTAGCCACTGCTATTTGTCGCTTTGTCATGTCCCCACTTGTAAAATTCTTTGTGTAGGCAGTTCGGATGCCTCGAATATAATCCTGCAATCATACAAACCACAGCCCCCTCAAACATCATTTGCCACCACCATAAGGTCCATAACCATATGTATAGTAACTGAGCAAATGGACCAACCTTCAACTTCCTTGATTTCTCATATTTCTCCTTGTCACTTTGGCCCTTTAATGTACTACTAGCTGCAAGAAAAACATACTTAAACTCCTTGGGATTAATTGGATCATTCCAGAAAGCCAGCCATGTGACTGTATTGTCATGTCGAACTTCCTTCCACCTGTAAAGAAGTTCGAAGAGACGCCACATATTGCATCAATAAAAATACAATGATATCCTTAAGCATTCATAATTGCACATTTGTGTCCATTGCAAGGAAGATTAATATAACCTTTCACCAGGGACAGGACACTCAGGAATAGGAGCATTTTTTCCTATGTTTAGTGTAATGTCAGAAGGATGAATGCGGCTTTTAAGTTTTCCCATCTGCATCAAGAGTTCAATGACCATTAAATTTTAACTTTGATGACTTCATCATTTTACCTCCACCAAATAGTATTGGTAATATTAATCTCAATATTAATTAAAATCCATCAGAAGAACCTTGGGATGTTCACCACGGCCTCGAAACAATCCAGGAGGCTCCACTCTGAAGTTCCCAACCTGAAAGAGAAATTACAATTGCACATATATAAAGTCTTGTAGATGCAACCAATTTCGGATCAATGTAGACACAAAACTACATCTTCCACCATACAGAAAAATACAGACAACACTGGTATTTTATAAAGTCAAGCCTCTACCTAACGACTTCCTTTAGTAAGAAGAATGCATCCCAGAACAACCACGTACAAAAGTGTAAAAGCAACATCCACAACTATAAGATGAAATAACTTATCAATAATGCCTAACCAATAGAAAAGCACCCAAAAAATGTGACGCCCGTGGCTCCATCAAAAACTTATCCTAATAATAATGGAATATGGTGTGGAAACCATTGGTCAGCAATGATGCATGTAGAACCACCCATTTATGAGCAGAACAGAAATAAACAGTAAATATACGGAAATAAAAATAGTACAGAATTCACATGTACAATAGGCAAGGCAAAGAAGAATCCATCCTTGACTTCCCTTCATGAGTTCTACAATGAGAAAATATGACAGTTCTTTTTCACATCATTACTTTATGTTTGTGGGTACTTTTAACGTACCCGTTTACTAAGTGGCATTCTAGTGTATAAATACTTGTAGAAATACGAGATATGTCATATATTAATATCAAACACTTCCAACTGATTGATTCGGCCAAGTGCAAGTGAAACAATCAGTTTCCACATCTAGCTCATTTCAAAAGCAACATTACAGGTACAGCTTCAGCTCCATGGAGATAGAGTAAGACTTTAGTTGAAGAAATGTCACCTGTTCCAAAAAGTTCTGACACTAATATTCATGGTCCAAGATAAGAAAAATCTTATGGTGTTAAGGGATGCGATATCTACTCAATTACTCTACCAAAATTGTCACCTTTTTCTTCCAAAAATCCGTGAAAGTTCAAATGCCTTGTGGACTAATTTGTTATAAGGAAATAACATGACTTTTATGTGTCATTAGACAGCACATGATTAGCCGGCATAAATTATAGGTCGCATAAGAGAACAATACAAAGCAAATATATAATAGATGGAAAACCAAACCTTTTCCTTCACTCCGTCAACAACAGCCCACATGTACTTCTCCTCCTGTTTCAATTTCTCTTCTTTTATAGCCTTCTTCTCCTACAAGCAGAAACTCCATCAGATACAGGAGAAACCAACTCAAAAACAGGCTATTAGCTCATCTGTGCATAATCATAAGCCTACTGGAAATTTTAATAGATAGCCTCTGCTTCATCAATTACAAAAATCCTAACTTTTTATGTGTTGCCATAGCTAACTATAGTCAGATCAGATACAATCGTAAGACTTACTTCAGTGGTCATCTGTTTCTTTTTCTCCTTCTCCCTGAGATGCCACTGCTGGATAGGGCGAAAATCACATTTCTTAAGATCTTGAATCACATGATTTTTCCCCAGAAGCTTTTTCCAGTCGTTGAAGAAGTTTTCGTTGAATTTCGGCTTCTGTATATAATCTGTATCCAGCATTACAGCGTACATTGTTGCGACCTGCAAAAAAACAAGACGTCAGATGTATAACCACAACAACTTCCATCACAAACACAACTTAAAAGTTAAAACTCTGAATATTACGAAGATAGATGAACGAATACTCCTCACCTCCTCTTGCTCTGGAGTCAGATCTACTGGCTTACCATCATAGAGCATTTTAACCCCATGAGGTGTGTATAAAGGGGGGAAAATTACACCGCTGTGTTCTAAGGTAGTCCATTTCTGGCCATCACCGGAACCGGGAGGAACCTTTGATGATTTAGAGAACTTTGACTGGTTATTGATTTTCTTCATCTTCTTTTTATCCTTTTTGAATGAAGAAGAATTTACTTTGGTCACTTTCTGCTTCAAGGCCTCAGACTTCTTAGCAAGCGCTTGTGCTGGTTTCTTCATTCGCTGGGCTATTGGAATGTGATCACTCTCATCGTCTGGCTCTGACTTCATGGAAGTCAAGTTAGCTTTGTTAGGACCAGTTTCACTTGAAGGCTTCAGCTTTTTTTGTAAAGATTGACCAGAGACTGAATCAGTTAAAGGTCTCTTAGCAGGCACAACTGATGGATTCTTCACTTGATTCTCCCTCTTAACTGATCCATTTAGCTTCAGTTTTGAAGCCAATGGTTTGTCATCATCTGACATGTCTGAAGAGTTCCCATTCAATGGCTTTGAGGAGCTCCCCTGTTCTTTGTTGCCCGTGTTGCTATCGTTCTTTCGAATTGAAAGCCTAGAACTAAGTGGCATGTCATCTTCAGAATCTTCAGAATCGCTAGTTGAGGGCTTCTCCTTCTTAATAGGTACATCCTTTCTAGGCATCTCTTTAATTGTTACAGGTTTCTCAGTCCAGACCTTCTTATCCTGACTACCCAAAGAACAGGTTGAAGTTTGTGGAGTTGACTTCAAAGGAGATACCTTACCTGACAAGGTGGGTGATTTATGAATTACAGGTGGTTTAGAAGAGGAAGGTTTTGAAGCTTGAACCACCTTCTTATCCCCACTATCCAAAGAAGAGGTTGAAGTTTGTGGAGGTGACTTCAAAGGAGACACCTTACCCAACAAGGCGGGTGATTTCTGAACTAATGGTGGTTTAGAAGATGGAGGTTTTGAAGCTTGAACCGTCTTCTTATGCTCACTACCCAAAGAAGAGGTTGAAGTTTGTGGAGTTGGCCTCAAAGGAGACAACTTGCCCGACAGGGAAGGTGACTTCTGAACTGAAGATGGTTTAGAAGATGAAGGTTTTGAAGCTTGAACCACCTTCCCCTTCGGGGCAGAAGAAGCATGAGCATTGGAGGTTCGTGTATCTTGAACCTTCCCTGATGGTTTAGCAGATTCTGCTGATGAACATCCTTTTAGTTCTGGGTTTAACTGATGTTGCTTCGATACATCCCTTCTCTTAAAAACTATAGGGGTATCATCATCATCATCCTCAATCATTTTCGGATTGGCAATAGCCTCAACAACCATATCCCGCTATGCAGTAGATTGACATGTATAAATCAATGTCTGCAAAATATAGAATATTTTTGAATAAGAAATATTAAGACAAGTTCTAAGCTGATAAATATAATGTTGGATAAGAGAAGTGGTTTCAGAATCCTAGCAAAAAAATATTGAAACCAAACTTTGAACAAAGAATAGCTAACACTGCAAAAGTTTAATCTACAAACGTTCAATTAGCTAAATTTCCTCCTACCAAAAAAAAACTTAGCTAAATTTCCTACCAGAAAGCTATACAACAATCCATGGGTTCACTGCAAACTTCTCACCCCCTAGATAATCATCAACAATCCAACATGATAAATTCAAGTTGTAAGATGAGTAGACATACTAACATTCTACCCCAAATGAGAAGGGGAGCACCCTTTGACGAACGCAACCCCGAAAAACAAACAAGGAAATACTTAATCAACCGAGAACCTAAATTTATCAAGGAACGAAATACAATATATGTTGAGCAGTGAGCATGTCACGACCCCTCAATATGAGAAAAGCCTACTTTAAGACATTTATAAGATCAATTCATAATTAACACTTCCATTCTTTGCCTCGGAAACATATGCTTCGGGAGAAAGCATAAGAAATTCGAACAATCGAATAGATTTCATAAAGAAGAGCAATATCCATCTAATCAATTGACGTTCAACGTTAAGGTTAGGGATCCATCTTTAACATGATAAAAAAAAGAAAGAGAGAAAGGAGGATAGAGTACTCGCAATCGGCGAAAGGGTAATGTCAGCCGCAGAAGGAGCTGAAGACGAATTCTAGGGTTTCCAGCGGGAGAAAGAAAAGGGGGGCAAAGTTAGGGTTTTGTATGAGGTTGGATTGAGAAGGTGAAATTTGGCTAAGGGAAGAAGAAGAGGGGAGGTTAGGGAGTTTAGAGAGAGAAGGGGGGAGGTGAAGGAGAAATCAGAGCCGTCGATGAGAGGAGAGAGAATGAGATCTGGACGGCGGAGAAGGCTGTGAAACGGTGAGAGAGAAACCGTGAGAATGTTGGTGGTGATGAGGTGAAGCAGATGAGCTGAGAGACAAAGAAGGGAATTGGGGAGTTGTTAGCATGTGATGGGGTACAGTGATCAATCCATGTAATTTATTCATATGAACGGTTGAGACTCGCCTGTCATGATCGGACGGTTGATGAGCGATGTTGGTGGTCCCCGGAAATGGCTTTGCCAAAATTGGACAGAAATAAAGTGGCTTAGTATTGCACCGAATTTATAAAATAACAATTATAAATTATTATTATAAATTGATATTAAAATAAATTTTGTGAACTATATAATGTAAAATATAAAATATATACGTCCAAAAAATGAGAATTTAGATAGAAATCATGACGTAAATATATAAAATATATAGTATAAAATGGTTAATTAGGTCTTTTATCACTATTATTTTATTAAGAGTTCACATAATATAAACTCATTTAGTAAATATTTTCTATTTAACTCAATTTTTTCATCTATAAGGAATTATATAGGGTAAAATTAATAATTTTTGAAACAATTTGTTTTACTAGACTTTTTTGAGTTTTAGTTTTAGTAAATGTACCCCTTGATAGAAGAGTGTTTAGAGTTTGAGAGAAAATACAAAAGGTTGGGGTATATTTACCTAGAGGACTGTTAAGGTACAGTTCATTTATTAGGGTAGAGGCGTGCGGCTGAATGTAGATCTGGCACGTGTCCCGATTTTTTTTTCTTTCCAAAATTGAATGAAATATTTTTTGAACTACCATGTTATAATTTCTCACTATTCTCTTATAAACTTTGAATTATTCTCATATAATTTATAAACTATTACTTTTTAATATATTATATCAAATTATTTATAAATTAATCGTTTTTATGTTATGAACTATTCAATTGTAATTCATGAACTATCATTTTATAAGTTATGCATTATTCTTTATAAATTTTGCACTATGAACTATTCTATTACAATTCATGAACTATCCTTTTATAAGTTATGAACTATCCCTTAATAAGTTTTGAATTATTACTTTAATAAGTTCTAAACTATTACTTTCACTCCTTTATAAATTTTGCATTATGAACTATTCTATTATAATTCATGAACTATCTTTTTATAAGTTACGAACTATTCCTTAATAAGTTTTGAACTATTACTTTCACTCGTTAAAAAAAATAAAAATTGGGACACGTGTTAGCTCTACGTTCAGCCGCACAGCCCTACCAGAATAATGTGTCTTACCTGAACAGCACCCTATTTACCTAATTAAAAAACTAAATGGCTTGGTTACTAAAAGTAAAACGCAAAAAAGTCTATTAACCAAATTAGCCCATAATTTTTTTATTTAATCCAATTCTTTTAAATAATATATTATATTTAAAAATTATTATTATTAAAATCATATTAATTTGACATTAAAATAAAATATAGGTCGAAGTTAATCACACTTTTTAAAAAATTGGGAAGTTAACCACCCTTAAGAAAACTACTCCAAGGCACATGTATTTGTTGATAAAATATATGAAAGGTGTGTATGTCGACGATATAAATAAAATATTATTCTACGTATATAATTGGTTTGACGTAAGGATAAAAAAGATGTTATATTTTTTATTGGGTTAATTTGGTTAATAGGTTCTTTTGAGATTATGATATAGTAACTAGGTCTTTTCTATTTTCTTATTAGTAAATGTACCCTCAATTATATTTACCATTCAATCACTTTACCTTCCTCTCCTCTGTTGAGCAGCACGCCTCACCGGAAAACCCTTACTCATCTCTACCTTCCGCTTCTCTCACTTCTCCGTCATCTGCTACTCCTTCTCCCTAGATCTGATGACATCTTCGGCCTCACCATTGATAGTCTTGTCATCCCTCACTCGGATATGGTTTTGCCCCTTTTCTTAGTATTCTCTCTCAAACGTGTGTGAATAATGAACGAAATAAGCTTTAAATTTATAACCTAAAATAAAAGCTTGAATGATATGCGAACCCGTAGTGTACGGATCAATCGCAGTATGACAAATACTCTAGGGTCGAAGACAAGGACTATGATGAAATCAAACACGATAAATATCAGGTTGTCAAACAAGAACTAAGCAGGAAATCAAGATGATATATAAATTAGATAAAGGAATGCAGATTCTAGAGGTCAAAGCATCTAGTTGTGGTTTCGACTCAAGATTTCTAATGATGACGTGGACAAGTCTGAGGTTTGCAAGGGAAGGTATTTCTAAGGTGGAAATAGATCGCCGGGTAAGTCTCACTACTCAGTACTCACTATACCAAACCAAAGATCCTATCACCGGGTAAGTTTCAAGGAACTAAGGGAAGGAACTATAATCTCAAACCAACACGCCATCTAATATATGATCCTTCTCCCCTCGAGGTTCCTTCGTGTCTAAGTGTTGTCTTCCACAACAAAAAGTGGGAGAGAGCGCCGATGTCGTTGAGGGCTTCTGGCTTGAAAGCAAACTTCGAACCACATTTAGTGTGGACTACGAAAGAGATCTTGGAATCTATAGACTCGTGTGTGTTGTTGTTCGTTTATGTTTCGTTTATAACTCTCATCTTTCTTTGTTCTTGGTTTAATACTTGCACGTTCATCCTCTGTAATTTTTGTATTCACTTTAACTTTCAAAACTATAGTGAATTGGATCGATAATAAGATCTCGAGAACGTAGGACTTGATCCGAACCTCGTCAACATATAATTGTGTTATTTGTTACTCGTGGAAACAACCACTCTAGGTTATTGTCTGTATGAGTTTATCTTTTAGATATGTTGACTATTACGTTTTTTAGTTCTTCTTCCTCGGCACTTCCTCAGGGCAGTAACTGGGTAAAAGAAGTGAAAGAAGTTGAATCTCACATTCGAGACGAAGGGTGACAAGCTAGGTTCTTCTCCGACGGCGAAGGGTCATTGGTCTTCTTCCCCAGCGTTTCTTCAAACATAGAACTAGGGCTAGCAAATGAAGAGGAGACGACGTAACCCAACAATCTTTCCAGAAGCAGAAGGTATTACCATATCCTAGGATCCATTTAGCTCCTTTTGACACAACCTGATGGATGCCCAAAAGAATTCCACTCCAGATATGAGAAGATGGGGCTTGACTCACACTATTATTTCTAGTATATTTACTTCTAAGCCCCTTTACCCATAAGCTCTCAAAATCTTTCAAAAATATCAAACCGAGATTAAGAGTTTTATTGGTAATATGGATGTTTCAAATACCAAGAACCTATTTATCCTTAGGCAAGCACATATCACTCCATCTAACCGTACACATGCTCTTATGGCCCTCAGAGTCTCCCCTAATAAATTTACGACAAACTTTATCAATATTATCGCAAATGCCTTTAGGAAGCATCAATGTAGCCATAATATACTTGGGAAGGGACGTAAGAAAAGATTTGGTTAAAGTGACTCTTCCGGCATAACTAAGAGACTTGCTTCTCCATCCATTCAGCTTACCATTGATTTTGTCTAGATGACTAGCAAAGGTAGCCTTGATAACTCTCCCTTGAAGAATGGTCTGCCAAGATAATTTTCTAGGTTCTTAGTGACTTCCACACCACTTAACCGTTGAATGTCACTGATCCGGGGATAAACCGCAGTTTCCGATCTAGATTGAAAGTCCTTAACTAGAACAAAAATCGGTATGTTCTTGATGATAAACCGGTCGATTTATTTGGATGAACATGGCGATTTTCCGTAAAACTCACAAAATGGATTAATGGATGATATGGAAAGAAAAGAAGATGATTATGGAATGATAAATGAAAAATATAGGAAGATATTGAACCAAGATAGTTCCGCAAAATAACCTTGGCCAATGATGTGTCAAAACCCTTAAACGAGAAGATTACCTTAACCCGCACTTCTTTAACCTTACACAAGTCTTCTAAGTAAGACAAGCACAAGGAGGGACTAGGATTGACCAGGAGCACCAATCTTCAACAAGATTAACACACACAAGCACAATCTAGCAAGAACGCCACAACGATTCAACCAAAACTCTCCTTTGATTGAATAGCAATGAATAAAATAAAAACCCGTAAGCAAAGTTGTAAGTTCACACAAATCTGTGGAAATATATCAAATCTAATCTACTAAACAATCTCCCCCACTAAGGCTATTTATAAAGGAGACTAATCCTACTAAAACTAGGAAAAATATAAAAGATATGATCTATAAAATATATCCTTTAAAAATAATCTAGAAAGATATCTTTAAAAGATATAAAATATAAAATCTAAAAAGATAGAATCTAAACAATCCCTTAAGATAGTGTGAGAGATTTAAGGAATTATAGCAAGATATAATTGCCAAAAGATAGAAGATCGTGGCCGGATCTTTTGCAACTCGTTCCAGTGAAGGAAATCGGATACGAAAATCGATCGAGTTTTTTCTACAGGAAAATCGGTCGATCTTTTGGGAACTCGATCGATTTTTCATCTTTGGAATTCTTATTTGCTCTTATCCTTCTTCCTTGCTTGATGGATCTTCTTGGCCGTGGCTTGACTATTCTACAACAACCAACAATGTCACTAAGGAACTCTTGAGAGTGATGAGAGTTTCCTTGAGAGTAAATGTCATGAGAAGATCCGTAACTTCATCTTGGATTGCCTTAGCTCTTGACCGTGTGATCGCTCCATCCATAACCGAATCTGAAGAAGGTGAAAGTGAGGGGTTGTTGGCTTATCTTCTAATGCTTTAGCCTTTGAGCGTGTGATTGGTCCTTGTATTGGAGATGGCCCCACGTCAGTCACTACATAGCTCTCTAGAACATTAGGAGAAACGAAATTTTTTGATTTTTGTATACTGACCTTCTGTCCCGAAGCTTTACAAAAAGCCTCTATGCATTGCATAATAACTTTGATTTGAGAGATGGAGGCTTCCGCATGCAAAGAAAAGGTGTGATAAGGACGGTCCTCCTCTCGAGAGTATAATAGGCTTCCAATCCCCTTTATCCACAAATTCAAGGATGAGGTGACTAAGCCTCTCAACGCAAAGCACATAAAGGTAAGGAGAGATCAGATCCCCTTGCCTAATACCTCTTTTCGGAGTGAACTGCTCAGTGACTTCACCGTTCCATATAACTTGCATTTTGTCAGTGCTAACACACTCTTTAATCATCCTTCTCCACTTGATCAGAAATCCCACCTTGATGATCGTATCATCAATGAAGTCCCACCTAATTCTGTCATAAGCCTTCTTGAGGTCGAGTTTCAGAAGCATCCACTTTTTTCCGGCCTTTTTCCTTCTCATAGAATGGATCCCTTCCTGCATGGGAACAATATTGTCTTGGATAAAATGAACTAGTATGAAGCTGCCTTGCACAAGTCCCACTAACTTACCAATAATACTCTGTATGCGTTGAACGAGGACCTTATAAATGATCTTATAACTGACATTGTAGAGAGCAATGAGTCTAAACTGACTTATGAGCTCCAATTTTCCAGCCTTAGCGATGAGAGATATCAAGGTATCATTAATTCTTGAATAAAGCTTCTAAGTGACAAAGTACCGGGAGATTTCTTTTAGCAGCGACTCCCCTACTATGCCCCAACACTTCTGATAGAAAATTGGTTGGAAGTCGTCAACTCCAAGTGCTTTAAAAGCCCTCATGCTCTTAATAGCACACCAAACTTCTGACATACTAATCGGTTTCCGAATATTGTTCCAATCAGGGCTCTCAATCAACGGAAACTCAGTTATATCTAAGTAAGGAGCATGTAGCATAGTAAAACTCTCCAAACTATAAAGATCCTTGAAGTACTTAACTACATGTTGCTCGATCAGGATATGATCTTCCACCTACTCATCACTATCCAACTTAAGACCAACCACATTATTCCGGCTTCTTCAGATAATGGTGGAAGTATGGAAGAAAGAGGTATTGTGGTCACCGAGCTCAAGCCATTGTTCTCTAGATTTCTGGAACCATAAGATCTCCTCTTGTTCAAGAGAGCTCTCCGCTTCTTTCTACACATGTTTTTCCTCCTTTTGAAGTCTAGACCAATCATTCCAACACCTTCTGGTTTTGATCTTAGTGAGTTTGATAATAGCCTCTTGTTTCCTGCAAAATATATTAGCGAACACAAATCTATTCCAAACAATAAGAGAATTTTTTAGACTAGGAAAAGCTAGATTAAGATCTGGATTGTTGAATCAACACGCCTCGACCATTGATTGGAAATCACGATGGGTTATCCAAGCCGCTTCAAATCTGAAGGGTCTCTTTTCTTTCCTACAGTTAAGGATAATATCTAACAAAGGAAGTAAATGAGAATGATCCGAAGAAAAAATGGCAAGGTTTTTGACATGGGCATCCAACCATTTTAAATGTCCTTCAAAGTTCACGAGGACTCTATCAAGTCTCTTGAAGATGTTCCTCTTAGCCGACTTCCCATCATCCCACGTAAAATCCAAACCTGTATACCCCAATTCAATCAACCCGTGCTTCAAGATGAGGTCATTAAACACATTGGAGTCTACATGGACCTTCCTGGAACCTCATTGCCTTTCATGCAAAAATGTGATAACATTAAACTCTCCACCAATAATTAAAGGCCCCGATAAAGTGTCTAGCTCCTTATTCAACTCGGGCCAGAAATTCTGCCTCCGGGAATAGGAGGGAGCAGCGTACACGACTATCAAACTGTAACAGCCGGATTCAACATTGATCTTAGCATGAATGAAGTATTTGCTACTGTTAATGATACTCACATTCACCTTATAACTTTTTCACAATAACCATAGTCCACCTTCAAAGCCCATAACTTCAACTCGAAAGCACCCCGGGAAGTTAAGATTGTCACATATCTCTTGAGCCTTAGCTCCTGATGTTCTAGATTCAAAATTCTCTAAAATATCGATGTTGTGATGATGACACATGTATTTGACTGCTCTTCGAAAGCCTTTCTTACAAGCTCCGAATACATTCCAAAGAAGAAAGTTCATTATAACCATATGTAGAGAGGAAGAGACAAGAACACCAAAAGGCTTACATACCCGGAAAATCGCCCTCCTGGTTACTCGTAGGTGACGAGCTTTCTATCATCTCAACATCTCTTCTACTGCTACTCCTCTCACCCTCAATAAGCAAGGAGATATCTTTTTCACCAACAGGCCTTCTCCCACCTGTGCTGGCATTGAGACCTTGAGAACTCCATCGGAGGTGGCAGTGTTCAACTTATTGGGTTCCTCTCCTGAACCATAGTCCAATGGTGTTATCATGAGAGGCATAACACCACACCTATTTTCATCACTATGCCGTTGACGTTTGAGAACTCTTGGGTTAGGGTAGGAATCTTCTACCTTCTTAGCTCTCCAATGCGGCTCTCCTTGCATTGTTCTTGGTTCTATTACGGGACTTTTTCTTCCCTTCACTGTAGGTAGCCGCAGGCGTAGAGTTGGAGTTAGCACTGAAGATAACCAATTCGGAGGTGGCCTGGAGATTTCCGCTAACTTATCTTGACCTTTTTCTCCTTCTTGGGTTATCTTATTGATCTTCTGTGCATCTTGGGTTGGCGAGCTTATGATAGATTGGGCTTTGCTAGTTGACGCGTTCTTTGGATTAGTTTTGCTAGCCTCAACTGCATGGCCCCATCACGGTGGAGCTACTAACGACAACTTTTTCTCTCGCTTATTAATCTGACTCTTCCCTTTCGCAACTTGATTTTTTCCTTGAATAAGGTTATTCGAGTTCTTGGCAGAATTGGCAATATGCCCAAAATTATGGCCCGATATACTCATTCCTTTCTCAGCTCTTCTGCGCCTCGCCACCATCATCCAAGGTCCAAATCCTGCGTCGTCTACCAGAGCTATATCTTCGAAGGTTGCTCCAACGTCTCATCAGAGCTTTGCTTGTTTGTGCCTTTGTCTTCTTCCTGAACTATAGGACCATTCTCTATACCCGACTCACTTTGTTGCTTTGTAGACCCACCGCTATCACACTAGGAAGCAATATGGCCATACCTACCGCACTTAAAACATATGGTATCTTGGCCCTCGTACTCAATGGGGCATCTTTTGCCATTGATGAAGATAACTTTCTTGAAAGGCCGACTAAGATCGATTTCAATGCATATTCTAGCAAATCTACCCCTATTAAAGTGGAGAGTTTTAGGATCTATGATTAACGGAAGACCTACTCCTTCAGCCATTATCCAGATAATTGCTTCGTGGTACCATAACCTGTAACTCTAACCCATATAGGGGCTGAAGTAATAGGGTTCGTGGTAACAAACTCCGGTGTCCATGTCTTCATAATCAAACACCGTCCAAAAACCGCCCAAGGTCCACCAGTAAGTATCATCATGAGTCCGTTTTCATTACTGAGCCTAGCTAAGAAGTAATTGTTATCTAGATTGATAAGCTGCATGTTCTATCCGCACTTCTAAAGCTCCCTTATCTTCCTCTCCATGACCGGAAAGGCAATCGAATAGCCCAAAGCCTTGAACCTAGTGGAGCTTTGCAATCTATCCTCGAGCTCTTTAGTGATATCTTTATCTATCTCAATCACAAGGTCACCTTCAATACCAAAAGGAAAGCTAACTTTAATCTTTCCGCTTAATGTTTTTCGTGATCCTATCTTTGTTGTTGGTACAAGGTTTAACTCCTCCTAGTACATCACTCCAGGTTCTCGTGGTGACCATGTCTGACACAGTGGCTTTCATGCTTAAAGAAATCATAGTAGAACTATCTATCTGAGACGAGTTCTGTCCGGTAGACCCTACCTTCACTTGCGTAAGATCAGTAACTAACATTGGACATCTATCTTTTGTAATACTCTTGACATTTTCGTTTTTCACTTCTACTTGTGAAGGGTTTGAGTCCTCCACTTCTACTTGTAATACTCTCACCTTTTTTTTATGGTGATCCCCGCCCCGCCGCACGAGGATGTTCCTCCCCATGCAGCGGTTGTCTGATACCTAGCCTTTTCGCATTAGGTTTTTCAAAAGAAAAGAGAGCGTATTACAACCCTAGTGAGATGTGATGATAGAGGTCTTTCAAATACTAGAAGGGTGGGGCCGGAAATTGAAAACATTTAGCGCTTGTTTGGTATGACTTCGAGAATGTGGTCTTTGGGCCTGAAAATGGGCCAATAAATGGGCTCTAAGCAGTTGGAGCTTATCACGCTGGCCCAATCATGTAGGGCGGCCAGCTTATGCCTACCTGGCCTTGTTATGAAGTTGTACTATAAATATCGCAGAAATGGCATTGAAGGTGCAGAAGACCAGAAGTCTAGAACCCTCAATCTTTCTTTGAATCGTCCCGACTCTTCCATTCCTCAAATTATTTGTTTTGCAAGCTAAAAAGCGATCTTCTTTCGAATTCAACAATGGCGATTCTCTCCGAGTACGAAGAGCAACCGCAGCCGCAGACAAAGAACTTCACTGCCGTGCTCGACGCTTCCAATCCTCTCAAATTTCTCGAAACAGTCTTCGATTTCGTTTCCAAGGAGATCGATTTCTTCAAGACCGAATCGGCCGAGAAGGACGTGGCCTCTCTGGTTCGCGCATTGAAGGAGAAGGCCCGAGCAGAGCTCGAGATCAAAAATAAGCGCCTGATTGAGGAAAAGGAGAAGGCTTTAGCTTCCTCTTCCGCCAAGACTGTGGAGGAGAAGAAGGTTGTGGCTCCAGTAGTGGAGGGTAAGGAGGAGAACGACAAGAAGGACGAAAAGTCTAAATACTTGGGTAACTCTTTCTTTATCTCTGCTCGTTCAGTTTTCTGAAGCTGATTGATTTTTAACCTAATGTTGTGACATTGCGCAGTGTTTTGCTTGTTTCTATTCGTTTCAGTTATGTAAATTATTAGGCTTGAGTTGCTCAGAGAACAACATATTGATCTTTTGGTTCGACTAAACAGCGGGTTGTAATTTTCATTAGTTTCTCTCTTTCTCTACTACTATCTTTTAACGTAGTTACTAATATGTAGCCACAGACGTGTGCCCATTGGATCATTATCCAGTCTACGGATTTCTTCATTTTGAAGTCTAGTTTGACTTAACTAGGATCAAGTCTGAATTTTAAACAGAACCAAGGTGGGAAGAACTTAACTGTTTACAAAAGAACCAATAAACCTGGAACCCAAAAGATTACAACTGAACTACTTGCATGTATTGAAGTACGAACTCTAATCTGAAATTCATGTCTTGAATATAAAATATTCTTACAGTAATTTATGTGCACTGCATGTCTGCATTACGCTTACAGTAATTTAATGGTATTTAAATTTGGGATCCTTCACTGCATTATTCGAACTCACTTTTGGGGCCAAGTACGCCACTAAAATATAGTTTAATTTGAAGCACCAAACCGGTGAGGAGAACATAGCATACAGCTGTATGGTCTTTGTCTGCAATATTGGAGCCACTATATTCTTGCAATTTATTTGTGTAAAATTTTGAATGATTCTCTGCTTCTTTAGACACGGTATATGTGTATATGATTGTGTTATCAGAGTTGAAAACAACATAAATAATGGCTTATAAGGTGTTTGTCTAAGTTAGCTGGTTCAAAATTTCAAATGTTTCTGCAAATGATTCATTGTAAGCATTGAAGTTGAAATGGCCTGCTAGATGAACCAGGCCAGCCTAATTGACTATTGTAATTGGCTAAAGTTCACGCCATCAGCTCAGATTCATAGATTATCCTTTTATAACTCCTCTGTCTTCCACATCTGAGCACCTCTGCAGCTTTTGTCTTCTTCCCATTATATAAAGGATAGCGCTGCTTAACAATATAGATTTCCTCAATTTGAGTTTATGTGTAGGGGTGTATTGCTTTCTGCTTCTGCCCCCACTAAGTTACAAAAGAATGGTCACTCTGCTGCTTAAACCTCCAGAGTTCCTTCTTTTCCAAATTTGATCTCCTGGCAGGTTTATTAACACTTGTACCACTAGAACAGGAAAGTGGACTTTTAATCTGATGTTTCTATGACCCATGACAGTGATAAAAAGTATCTGAAAAATTGTATCATAGCTAGTTTGATATCTGGAGCTTCAAGTAAGATAATAGTAACTTTGGGCCATGAGGGGCTATCTGTTGTGCCTTTGTACATTACAATGGTTGAAATTTCCCGGGACATAGCTTTGGTGCTTATCAATCAGCTAAGCACAGTTGATCATGGAAAATCTTAATAAACCAATTTACAGATTACAATGCTGAAGCCTTCTTTTCTTGGCCCTCGCGAACCCGTTTGACTGGATATATGACTGTAATGTGTATGTGAGTTGTGAAATTTAACTATGAGTTCTGGTGCTGTTGTTTGAGACCCATTGCTAAGTCTTCTTTGATTAAGATTTAAGGCACATTTTTTATAGTCATGCCTCTGTTTTCCCTTGATCAAAGTTGTTTCTGGTTTTCCATTTGCTATACACTTGTATCTTGTTGTTTGTCTAGTGGTAGTGTTCTTGCACCTATTATTATTGATCTGTGCATATTGTGAATGATTATGCAGTTCCAAACAAAGGAAATGGACTTGATATGGAGAAGTACTCATGGACCCAATCCTTGCAAGAGGTCACTGTTAATGTTCCAGTCACTCCTGGAACAAAATCAAGATTTATCGTATGTGACATCAAGAAGAATCATCTGAAAGTTGGAGTCAAGGGCGAGCCCCCAATAATTGATGTATGTACATCCTCGCATATTGACTTGTTCTACTTGGTACCTTCATCCTTATGATGATATTTGTCATGCAGGGTGAACTATACCAAGCAGTGAAGCCTGACGATTGCTTTTGGAGTTTAGGTATGTCTTTTTACTATAGTACAAAATAAAAAGTAGTAATTATGGCTCAACTATATTCTCTAGCTCATTTGAAAGTTAGAGAAAAAGGAGAGTTTTTGGGTTCAAATCTGCTTGAGAGTGACTGTCCTCTTTTTCATTCTTTTCTCTGTCATTCTGCTCATTTTTTCAAATCCTTGTTTATTTACAAAATCTCTAATAAAAATATTTTATTTGAAATAAACAACTTATTATTTATAAAAGATCAATCTTCACTGTGTTAAGGGAGAGATCAAGATATATAAAACTAACTTAGTTTTAAATACAACTTACAAATATGACGTTCTTGCACTTTTGCATATTAACCAACTTAATATAAATACAGCTAGCAAATATGATTTTCTCAGTCTTTGCATAGTAAGATGAGTGATAGGTTTTCACCTATTGTTTAATATGATTTGTCAAGAAATACCTGGTCAAAAGTATTGATTATGGAGTTACTAAAATTTGAAATAGATTGTTTGAAGTTTTTTAACCAATAAACTATTGCCATATCGCTAATTTTCAAATTTTCAAATTTTTTTCTTTCAGAGGATCAGAAAACTGTATCTGTTTTGCTAACAAAGCACAACCAGTTGGATTGGTGGAGAAGTTTGGTGAAAGGTGAACCAGAAATCGACACTCAAAAGGTTGAACCTGAGAATAGCAAGCTATCTGAGCTGGACGCAGAAACCCGATCAACTGTCGAAAAGATGATGGTATCAACTTGATCACTGACTTGTCAATTATGGCCTGCATCTGGATGAGTTTCGTCTTACAAATTCCTGTTTCACAATGTTCTTTTCAGTTTGACCAAAGGCAGAAAGCTATGGGGCTTCCGACTAGTGATGAGATGCAAAAGCAAGATCTCCTAAAAAAATTCATGTCTGAGGTTAGTCCTCATCTTTATATTTGAAACATGTATGGTTGAATACGGGCAAGAGAAGCAAGTGCTAAAATTGAATGCCATGTGATGCGTTCTTACTTGGTTACATATTATTTTGCAGCATCCGGAGATGGACTTTTCGAAGGCAAAGATGGGGGGAATGTAAAGGCTTTATGTTTGGATTTATGGTTTTGATCCATTGATATTGAACTGCAGTTGTTGGCAGGCCTGTTTGGCGTGTGCAGCCTTGTTTTGGCATAAGCTTATTACTGTGACTGGAATATCGTTTTAGCTTTGGTTTCTGCTATCAATGTACTTACTCCATGAAAGTATTTTTTGTATGGGTAATTAGCTGTGTCTATTATATGAGTTAACTAGTTGTGCCCAGAAGATGGAAGTAGGTGTTCTATCTTATAATATGAGAGAGTTATGGGAGGGGATATTCAATGAAATAAAAATTAGAAACAAAAACACATCCTCTCCAAAGGTTATTGAAGATGAAATGCCTTTTTGGCCTATGCTTAGTACTGTGGGGGTGTCTAGGAATGAAAATGGATCGGTTGATTGGTGAGCATGTATCGAGCATGTATGGCATGTATCGGTTGATGGGTGCGCTCAAATCCTGCAAATCCCGATTCCATCCTTATCCCGTCTTGGTTCTGACTCGGTCTAGTTCTGATGTGCCGAAGACTCGATGTTTGGTTAATAGATTTTAAAAGCTGGGGATGCGGGTGCATGCAACTCTTTGCCTGCCTAAGTGAAGGGCAAATGCTGGAGTGACGAAGGTTACTCTTTGCCTTGCCTAAGTGAAGGGCAAATGCTGGAGTGACGAAGGTTACTCTTTTATAAATCTGGGGATGCGGGTGCATGCAACTCTTGCCTAAGTGAAGGGCGAATGTTTGAGTGACGAAGGACGAATGTTTGAGCGACGGGCGAATGTTAAAAACTAGTATATATTTTTCTGACTTTACTGATTTTTTTTTATTAATTTACCTCCGTCCATATCTGCCCCACCCCATCTATTTTCACTCCGTCAACCGTCCATCACCGTGACATTTTTGGATTTTCACCTGTATATTCGATGCGATTATTGTTTTTTTTTTGGTATGACGATGCGGTTATTGGTTGGATCAGGGGATTGTGCACCTATTTGACCATTTCTATCCTTAGGTCTATGTGCTTTGGTTTTCTCTTTTCACTTTAATAATTTTTTAAAATCATATATTAGATGACATCATATATTAGATGACTTATGGGCCTCATATGTCTTTTCAGGGGAAAATAATGACCTTTTCTAATTCTATATATTGTGTCATAATATTTATTATTGCACCGGTTGGGACAAAAATGTGAAGGTCAATTATAGACTATTGTCTTTTGTAGAGGTGTCCTAAACAACACTATACATTTATGGCTTTGCACGAGTTGTCACTATTTTTTCAGTAGTTTTCGCTTTCACAACACTTGCGAACTGTCCAAAACTTTCAAGTATTCACCTTTTTCTAAAATTACATCACTTGTAAATTTGCACCAAACAATCGAAGACAGGAGAAAGTTACATAATGACTTGTAAAGTTGCATGAAAAATGCATAATTTTACTGTATTCAACTAGAATAATTGACTTGGGCCTGCTTGTTTATTTGTAGATAGACATATATTTAAGTATTTAATCGAAGGCACGAATTTAAATTTAAAAAGTTTAGTCGCTAAATTTTTTTAAATTTATAAAACACTTTTGACGAATCATAATAGTTTAAATTAATTAATATGGATATAAATTGAAATTGCATCTTATTATTAAAATTATTTATATTTTAGATAAACCATAAATATAGTTTAATTTAGACAATATTATATTTTTAGTTTTTATCTCTTGTAGTAAAAATAAGTAAATATCGAATAACTATTTTATAAAGATTGTAAAGTGAAATAAACATATTAAAAATTAAAAAGAAAATGGGCAAATTAGGCAACTAGCCTTTTTTTAAAATCATTAAGTAAATAGACTTTTTTGAGATTTTCGTTTACAAAGTGTACCCTGTTACGTTTTTTTTACTGTGAAACCCTACAATCTCGCAACCCTCACTTCCTCCCTCTGTCATCCTCTTCGTTCCACCCTCGCCTCCCCTCTTTGCTTCACTTTCTACTTCCCTCCGCTAAGAATGAAAACGCTGTCGATGACGATGGTGAGCTGATCCACAAGCTTTTAGAACCGTTTACGAAAGAGAAGCTTACTGTTATGATCTGCGAGGCCGCTGAGAAGCATCCGCAAGTGGCGGTTGGAAGATCGTTGATGAGGATCCTGTTCATTTGAAGATCTTCGTCCATGGATCTCCAGTCTCGATCTCTCTCTTCTGCACGCCGGCGCTGACGCTGGTCCTTATGCCGACCATCGGAGAGGTGCACACCGATTGAGAGCCGTCTCCATCGATACCGTCACCGACTGAGACACCGACGTGCAACACGACGAATGAGGTTGTTGAGTTTGAGTTCCCTCCGCCCAGATACAGAGCTCCTCCAATCTAGATCTAGATCTAGATATTCAAGACTTAGACCTTTTAACCTGCCTTTGTGAAGGCTGCTTTGGTAATTGTAGTTCCCTTGAAAAAAATTGGCTTTTGCTTCTTAACTTTTGAGTTGATGGATTGTTTGCTTAGTTTATACTTGATGCTGCTAGTTTGACACTACTTCGAGCCATCTGTTGTCTTCTGGTATTAGAAAGGAGGACATATTCTCCTCGCTTTGGTAATTGAATTTCTCATAGGTGTTGGCCCAGTATATTAATCTGTAACTAGGGAGAAAATTGTCAACTTTGTGATTATACATGCTTGCTTGTATAAAAAAAATGGAACCTACTTTTTGCAGGTTTCGTTCCCAATTGCAATCAATTATTCTTCAATTTGATTGCAATTGCACCACGATATGACATTTAGTTCTAGTTTCTGACTTTTGTTGATCTCACAGGGGCTATGCAGTTGTTGGTGCCATAACTCGCAATATTAGGGATCTTCAAGAGCAAGAAGGAAGTTATTTATCAATTTATGACCAGCCTTCACTAGCCTTGCATGTTTTATGGTATGTAATTTTATGGTATATAACTTTATGGTATGTAATTTTATGGTATGAAAATCTGGTGTAAAAAATTCTGGTATGACAAAATTCTGGTATGAACTTTTCGTATGATAATTTCTGGTATGAAATTTCTGGTATGAACTTTTCGTATGATAATTTCTGGTGTGAAATTTCTGGTATAAAAATTCTGGTATGAGAAATTGTGGTATGAGAAATTCTGGTATGAGAAATTCTGGTATGAGAAATTCCGGTATGAGAAATTTAGTCCAAAAAATAAAAAATAAAATTAAAAAAAAAGGCAAGAAAGAAAAACAAACAAATTCAGTAATTAAAAATTAAAACTTATACTTATATAACAAATAACAAACATCATTTATTCCTTTCTTTCTAAATAGAAGGGTTAATAATTTTTACCTACTATTAAATGAAAGTGGTAAAAAATTTAGGGTACACTTTTTAAAAAAAAAACTCAAAAAGGGTTCGTATGTCAAATTATCCCAAAGAAAATATAAATTTAAAATGTAAATGTTAAAATAGTAACTTTTTGGAAATCAGGTTGAAATTTCTCTTTAAGTAATTTTTAATACGATCCTCAACGAACAAAGAAATAACATTTATATTATAATATTTTATACATTTGTTGATTTAGTGAGTATTTAGTAATGAATATAAAAATTATATATTTTTATGTTAAATTTATAATATAAAATAATCTAATGAACTTATAAGTAAAGGTGGAAATATTTTCAAAAAATATTTTATAAGGATGTCATAAATTATGTAGAAGATTGTGGTAAGTTTATATACAGAAACAATATATGTATTGTCTTTGTTAATAATTTTTTTTGTATTAGTTAAATTAAAAATTATAAAATAAAGATGTACGAAAAAATGACATGTGACATGAGATTAATAAAAAAGTAACACGTGAGATCAAAATTATTTTTCTTTAATATAGTATATAGATGACCTAGAAGAAAAAAACTTATATTTTATAAGGATGTCATAAATTGAGTTGAAAATATTCAACTCACACAAAGTCCTCAATGCCCTCCGGTTGTGCTAAGATAGGAGCGGAGGTCAACCTCCTCTTCAGCTCCTCGAAACTCTGTAGGCACGGCTCGGACCAAACAAACCTAGTAGACTTCCTCAGCAAGAAAGTGAGTGGTCAAGCGATCACAAAAAACCCTTCCACAAACCGGCGGTAGTAACTTGCCAAGCCTAGGAAACTGTGTACCTCCTTGACATTCCTAGGAGCCGGCCATTATGCAACATACTCTATCTTCGCCGATCCCCTCGGTGGAAACTATGTGACCAAGGAAGGCCACCTCAGGCATCCAAAATTCACACTTAGAGAGTTTAGTATACAACTCTCTATCCCACAAAACTCGGAGTGCAGTACTCAAGTTCTCTGCATGCTCCTCTCTGCTCCTAGAGTACACTAGGAAATCATCAATGAAGACCACAACAAACTAATCTAGGAAGTCGATAAAGATGTCGTTCATCAGCTCCATGAATTCGGGGGCGCATTCGTTAGCCCGAAAGACATCACTACAAACTCGTAGTGGTCATACCTGATCTGAATGCCGTCTTAGGTACATCATGCTCTCTCTCCCTCAGCTGGTGATATCCTGACCTCAAATCAATCCGTGAAAACACCGTAGCTTCATGCAACCAGTCTAATAAATCGTCAATATGGGGCAATGCGTACTTGCTCTTGATGGTGACCTTATTGAGCTCTCGGTAGTCGATACACAACCTCATTGACCCGTCCTTCTTCCTGACGAAGAGTACCGGTGCACCCCAAGGAGATACACTAGGGCGGATGAAGCCCTTCTCAACTAGCTCCTCGAGATGCTTCTTCAGCTCAAGAATCTCCATAGGCTTCATACAGTATGGTGCCTTCGAGATCGGTTTTATTCTGGGCTCTAACTCGATGCAAAAAACTACACTCCTCTACGGTGGCAAACCGGTTGGCTCACTGAATACATCTGTGAACTCACTTGCTACGGGAATCTTCTCCAGTGCCGGACTCACACCATCTTTCGTGACATAACACCAGAAGACCTCACAACCCTATCCGATAAGTTTTGCAGCTCGGATTGCGTTGATGACAGTACCGGTCTTTCTGAGATCCCAACCTCGGAAAATCTCCACATGACCTGTCTTTGTGGTGATTGTCACGGTCCTCTTACCAATGTCAAGAACGGCTCTATGTCGGTCCATCCAATCCATTCCCAAAATGATCTCCTCATGTACTAGGTACATGACAAAGAAATCTGCTAGCCAATCATGACCTCCCAACCTGATGGGATAATCGCAAACCTCTCGAGTACCTCTAATCTTACCCCGTCGGGTAGCCCTATAATGAAAGGTCTCCCCTCTACCGTATCTAAGGTCAATCTATCCACACATGCATAAGATATAAAAGAGTGCGTAGCATCCGTAGCAAAAAACACTCTAATAGGTAAGCCATTAATTTGAATGGTACCTGCGGTCGCTGGTGCTGCCGGCTCCTCTGCACTCCTCATCTCGAAAACTATGGTCCGAGGACCTCTCGTGTTTGTGGTTCCGCCACCACTTTCCGCTCTTCTCTCCATGGACTAATTTCTCAATCGACCTAACGCCTCTCTTCCGCCACCGCATCTTGTTCGTTCCCCTTCACTGAATTCCTCGATGGCTACAGACCGGAAATTCTCATTCCACTCAGCCCTCAAAATCTCCAATATCAAGAACAATATTGCCCTCGTCCTCGACAATGACACTTCGTATGCTTCTTGGGTTACCTTATTTTGCGTAAATGTAAAATCCTACAATGTTCTCGATCACATCGATGAAAAGGTTCCTAAACCTACGGACAATGATGATTCGTTATGCTCCAAGTTGACGCTATTGTCCTTCAATTGATTTACAGTACGATTTTTCGGGACATTCTTTTGGAAATTCTCGATTCCGATGATATTGCACTTCTGGCATGGAATCGAGTCAAAGATATCTTTCAAGATAAGAAGAACACCCATGCCGTATATCTTGAACATGAGTTTTCCAAATGCAAGTTATCTGGTTTCCCCTCCATTAACTCTTACTGTCAACAACTCATATCGGGATTACCCGCTGAATACAATGTCGCGACAAGTTTTATACAACAAACTGATCCACTTTCGAGCTTCACCAAGGCTCGTTTTCAGTTGCAAGTCAAGGAGACTCGAATGACATCTCAATCGGGCTCTAGAAATTCGTCTTCTGTGCTTACTGTTGACGCCAGAACCCCGCCGGAACACCGTCGCCGCCGGAACACTGTCGCCGCCCCAGTCGGCTTCTTCCACTACTGCACCGGACCAACATACCAACCTGCGTGGTCGTGGCCGGTGTGGTCGCTCCCGCAACTCCGACAACCAGTAGCAATAGTCTGCGCCATGCTTTGTCTTCCGCCAACCCTACGGTTGGATCCTTGCGCAACATATGCAGTCCGGTGGGCCTCCTTCCCATTTCTGGTATGCGGGCTAGCACACTGTAGGCCCACCTCTAGTTTCCGGCCCTCTGCCATACGTTGCAAGCCCGTGCTCTTACCCATCTTCCTCTCAACATGGTCTTCTTGGGCGTGGACCATCTCAGCAAGCACATTAGGCCCACTACATTGCAGATTTCCAACCCACCTCCCTGGATTAATCATTTGCTACAATGTCGCTCAATCCGACGAATAATTATTGGTACATGGGAACCGGCGCCCCCTCACACATGACGAATAATTCAGGTTCTCTCTCGTCTTTTCCGGATAATGGTTCATTAAATTCGATAATTGTTGGGAATGGTAAGTGTATTCCATCTACAGGTATTGGAAATGCCCTCCTACCCACCACTAAAGAACCTCTTCACCTATCCAATTTCCTCCTTGCACCACAAATTGTCAAAAACTTAGTCTTTGTTCGTCGTTTTACCACTGATAACAATGCCTCCATTGAGTTTGACCCTTTTGGTTTTTCTGTTAAGTATCTATACACTGAGATCACACGCTTGAGATGTAATAGTTCTAGGGAACTTTATCCTGTAATGCGTCTTTCCACCCATCCACGTTACGCTCATTCAGTTGCATTTTCCAGTCTTTGGCATGCACGTCTTGGTCATCCTGGTGTACCAGTTCTGGATTTTCTTAGAAGGTCTTCTTTTCTTAATTGTAATAAATCCAATTTGGTTCATCTTTGTCATGCTTGTCAATTAGGAAAACACCATAGATTGTCTTTTGATCGTTCTCATACTAAGTCAGTTGTACCGTTTGACATTATTCATAGTGATCTTTGGAGCTCTCCAATCCCAAGCCGGGATAGTTTTAAATATTACTTACTTTTTCTTAATGATTTTCTCATTTCCTATGGGTATATCCGATCAAATTTAAGTCTCAAGTATTTGAGTTATTTGTCAAATTCCATCAACTTGTTAAGACTCAATTTCACCTTTTTATCAAAAGTTTTCAATGTGATATGGGCTGGAAATTTAACAACACTAACTTTCACAAGCTTTTTGTTGATAAGGGAATTGTGTTTCGATTCTCGTGTCCACACACTTCTCCTCAAAATGGAAAAGCCAAGCGATTTATTCGAATAATCAATAACATGATGTGTTCACTCTTATTCCATGCCTCCATTTCAATCTCTTATTGACCCCATTCCATGGAGATTTCTTGCTACCTTCTTAACATTCTTCCATCATCTTCTATTCAAAATCAATCCCCTACACAAATGTTGTATGTTACAATACCTTCCTTCGGTCATCTCCTGGTATTTGGTTTTCTTTGTTATCCAAATCAAAGTGTAACTATCTCCCACAAGCTCCAAAAATGCACCACTCCTTGCGTCTTTCTTGGGTACCCTAACTATCACAGGGGCTACAAGTGCTTAGACATAACCAGCCATAAAATAATTATTTCTCGTTACGTCACATTTGATGAGACGGTCTTTCCTTTCGCTACAAGTTCCCAAGGTTCCCCGGATTATTCCATATCTCGTTCTAGTGATGATGACGTATCCCCCTATTTTTTGGATCAATTAAATGCTTCAGCAGCCCCACACCATACTCCTGCCGGCCCACACCCACGTTTGCTCCCTACCGGCCCAGTTCCTACCTATCTTGGCCCGTCCCAGTCCACGGGCATACTTCCCCCTCCTACTGCTTCCCTTTCTCCTGGCCCATATGCTCCATCCGGCCCAACAATTCAACAACCCTCCTTTCTCCCTAGCCCAACGACCCAACAACCACTCCCCATCCAACATTCCTCCACTGGACCTTCCCCACCAGCCCACTCCCCTTTAAATAGCCCACACCTTCAGCCTCAACATGCCTACCCTCAAACCCGGCCCCACACCCAAAGTCAGTTCGGAATAATAAAACCCAAACCGGTTTTCGACCTATCGGTCTCTACCACCACAATATCCCTTATCCCCAAATTCTACAATGTAGCTCTCCAAGACCCGTAATGGACGTTGACATGCTCGATGAATATCAAACCCTTATGCGAAATTAGACTTGGGTCTTGGTTCCTCGTCCCAACGATGCTAATATTGTGCGATGCATGTGGACTTTTCGGCATAAGTACAGGTCTAATGATTCCCTTTACAGGTACAAAGCTCGCTTGGTTGCTAACGAGTGTTCTTAGCAAGTTGGAGTTGACTGTGATGAGACCTTCAGTCCGATTGTCAAACCGGAAACCATCAGAATGGTTCTCAACATTGTAGTGTCTCGCTCTTGGTCCATTCACCAGCTAGACGTACAAAATGCTTTCCTTCATGGGCATCTGACGAAATGGTATATATGGTTCAACCTCTTGGTTTCCGCGATTCCTCCCGGCCCAATCATGTATTTCTTCTACAGAAGTCTCTTTATGGTCTTAAACATGCTCCCCGAGCCTGGTTTTAACGTTTTGTAGGCTTCTTGACTCGCATTGGCTTCATCGGAAGTAAGAGCGACTCGTCTCTCTTTATCTATTGTCAGGGCTCCGACATTGCTTATTTGCTTCTATATGTTAATGAAATTATACTCACTGCATCTTCCGACACATTGTGTACTCATCTGATTATGCTTATGGGTAAGGAGTTCTCTCTTAAAGATTTGGGTGCTTTGTCCTATTTCTTGGGCATCGTAGTTTGTCGGAGTGCTTTTGGATTATTCATATCTCAGGATAAGTACGCTCGAGAAATTGTTGAATGAGCTAAGATGACAAATTACAAACCTGCCCTCACACCTGCTGAAATATCGGTCAAGCTCAGTGCATCTTCTAGACCAGTAGTCAACGACCCCACTCTATACAGGAGTCTTGCTGGTTCCCTTCAATATCTCACTTTCACTCGACCTAATATTAGCTTTATTGTGCAGCATATCTGCTTATTCATGCATGATCCCCATGAGCCGCACTTTGTCGTCCTCAAACGTATCATCTGCGACATTGTTGGAACTTTGACTCTCGGTATTACTATTTCTCTTTCTCCCAAATATGACTTAATTGCTTATATAGACGCTGATTGGGGAGGGTGCCCGGACACTCGTCGATCTACTTCGGGCTATTGTGTTTTCTGTAATGATGCACTAGTCTCTTGGTCCGTCAAACGCCAGTCAGTGGTATCTAGGTCCACTACCGAGGCTGAATACCGCGGTGTCGCTAATGTTGTCTTTGAGTGTTATTGGCTACGGAATCTATTGTTAGAACTAAATTGTCCTCGATCCAAAGTCACAATTATATACACTAACAACATTTCTGCAACACATCTTGCCAACCATCCTGTTCAGCATCAACGCACCAAGCATGTTGAACTTGACATCCATTTTGTTCGCGACAAGGTCGCTCTTGGTCACATCAAGGTGCTTCATGTACCTTTTGGGTTTCAGTATGCTGCTATCTTCACAAAGGGCCTGCCACGACAATTATTTTTAGACTTTCGGTCTAGCCTTATTGTTCATCATCCACTAGTTTCGACTGCGGGGTATGATAGAATATGTAAATATTGTAAATAGAGGCCTACCTTTTGTAATTATGTAAACACGTGTCTCTATTAATATTACTCATCCGTTCGATGGAAAACCTAAGGGGAATTTATCCAGATCTCACATATACTATATTGTATGAAATTGTAAGTGAATAACACTGAAAGCATTATAATTGCAAATGCGAATCGTAAGTAACAACGAGAATTGAGATGAGGGGTTGTAGTAAAAACTGGTGTGGACTTGGTGACTATTATTACATCCGGTTCGCAATATTTGGCATCAGAATATCAAAAATTTAGTTAACAAGGCATTACAAGTGTTATTAATACTTAAACTTTTCATAATTTTTTTATCTACCTGTTTACTTTTTTTTATTTGTATTTCCAAAATACTATTTCTTCTATTCCCACTTAGCTCTCTACATTTTACCATTGTTTTTATACACGTTTTAAAAATTATAGTTAATCAATTATGCACGTATGGCCTAGACCCTCTACAATGTAGTAGCCGTTGTCTCTGGGATGACAAATCTCGAAGACCATCGTGTGTGCCCGTGCATTCCTATATCCTTTACGGCCGCACACCCTAGCGATGAGAGGTACACATATATCCAAAACTACATGAATAAAAATAATTTAATATGTAATCAATATATAAGTACACGGAAATTTGGTATGAACATACAAAACCATACCGGTAGAAGTGTTGCAAACCCTCACATCGTCCTCACTCCCTTCCTCGACGTGTCCCCTAATGCCCTATACAAATTTGTATGTGTCTTAGTGCTCTATGCATATACCCTCGTCCCCTCATGATCTCGGACCAAGTCTATCATCGATGGCCGAAACTTTTTGGTAGACTTTTTTAACTACCATGACCGACGAGGTTAGCTGTAGCAAGCAAATGCAATAGTGTCCTTAGGGGGTGTCTTGTTGACCCAATATCTATCTGACAATCCTCTTTAAGGGATCATAATACACATGTGTCTGATGCCCAAGGGCCTCCTCAGGGGACAATCCAAATGCATTAACGAGAAACTTTGTTTAGTGCGTTGATTAATCGGAGTAAGAGGTACATACTCATCAACCATGAGGTCCATAATAATTTGCACATCGTGAAGCGTTATAACCATTTGGCCCCACAACATGTAAAATGTGTTCGTCTCTGGATGCTACCTCTCGACAAACGTATGAATTGACAAATAATCGACGTCGATGAAATCAAGGTCCTGTAAGGGCGTGTTTGGTATTAGATTGCAGGAGATTCATTTAGATTGTTTAGGTGGGGATTGATGGACATTATGTAGGCAATTGTTTGGTAAGACAACTCCTTTGAGAAAGAATCCCCTAAAAACAATCTCATGAGGATAAGATTGTTACAAGAATCTCCAAGAATCTTGCTCTACCACAATCTAAAAAGAGAAACTACATCTTATACCAAACAATCCTAAGTTGGTAAGACCTCTCGTTTGGCAAAACCAAATAATGAATATAGGTCATCAAGATCTCGAGGCCAATTCACACACATTCTTGATCCCACAAAGTCTTTACATGACCTTGCTCTCTTGAGGATCATCCTAATGATAACAACACCAAATATTGACATTATCTTATAGAAACAAGGGGAAATAAAAAATTAATATCAAACTTTTGAAAAAAAGGAAATAATACCTCGTTGACTCTTATCACGCTGCTATGTGCTTTGCATAACATGTCAACAACTCCGGGACAACCGGAGCACCCATCCTAGGGATGAGAGAGACATGAGGGCCTCGTAATGAAGTTGGGGCTCAACTACCTCGGGAATAAATGTCTCGTCATGATGATGTTCGTTATCAACATGATCGGGATGAGGTTCCTCACTAACCTTGACATGTACCTGCTCTATCTCAACATATCTAATGTCATCTAGATGTGGATAACCTTCTTGAATTCACCGTATCAACATAATCGGGATGAGGTTCCTCAACACCCATCCGGTTTTTGTGGATTTACTTTGTGTGTGTCCTAATCCATTTCTTGTAACTTGGATTGATGCTTATTTCACTCCCATTCTTTGATTTTTTTTGAAATTTGTTTCACAAATGGCAAGCGGCGTTTGACTACAAAACGTGGTCAAATCTTATAGGGCAATACGGGGCGTACTTGGACTTCACTTGTGGGGATCACTCCCACTACGTCTCCCCTTCATACTACAAATGCGCCACATGCTCTTGTTCCGAGTGCTTCGATTTTTTCGTATTTTTTTTTATGGCTGACCGAATAACATCACTTTATTAGTTATTATGGATTATTTATGTGGGTAGTTAAGATGCGATCCAGGTTAAACGATTATAAAATCTTATTGTTTGGGATCAAGTCCGTTTGCATAATGAAAGTAAATTATGAGATTCACGGAAATGACTGGTCTTAGAGAATGAAGGATGGATGCATATTATGCGACGTGAGAATAAATTGAAGATGAATTCGTAGGTGTATGACATCTTGTACCAACAAAGTTAAATAGATGAAGTAATGGTGTTAGGTGATGACCATCCTTCGAAAGAAGAGTTTGATTGAGACAAATTCTCATATTTGAGCCTCGGAGAGTGAGAACCGTAGTCTCATGTTGTCATCCACACTAAGAATGTAATTTTCACGTCTGAAAATTGGTGCAATAAAGCCTTTTTTTGTACATGAGATATAAGCTAGATTTCTATTAAGTTCGGATTAATTTTAATACTAAATGGACTTAATTAGAGAGTAATAGAAGGGGAAATTTAAAACCGTAATTTAACCCTGAGGAGAGAAAAATACAACTCGTTTGAATATGTTTTCAGATTTTACGTGAGAGAAGAACAACACGTCTATCTCCATTAAAATCCCATAAGTCTTCAATCAAAGCTTAACTTCAATGCCGCCGCCTTCATCGCCGCGAAACACTAGTTTGGGTACATAATTAGAAATTGAGTATTATTAATATTTGATAAAATTAATCTGTAATGCTAAATTCGGGTACACTAGTTTGAGTAATTATAATTAATTTGCAAATTATGAATTTGGCCCACTATTAAAATTAGGTGACACTAGTTTCGGTAATTAAAAATCGGGTATTATTAAAATTGAACAACACTAGTTTGTAGAGATAAAATTGGGTAACATGCACGTTTGAGTAATTAGAAATTAATAACCCCCGAAACGGAAACGGAATGAAAATGAATGTAGTCCATATGTATACTCAATCTTTTGGTTCTATGCAAAATACATTTATTTTTTTTTCATTTTATATCCCTATACAGTATCAAAAGTAATCAACTTCTATTCTAATTACTTCAAATCATAAGGTACCTGTCCACCGTTAATGAATTAAGCCGAACAACCGTGTTTTATTCCTAATATATGTATAAGTGTCAAATAATGGTTCAATGTTATAAACGTAAGAAATGAGTCTCATTTTGAACGAGTTACAACTTGTGTCGGTTTGCTAGCCAAATGGCCACAATTTGTTTTTATTTACTTATCAGCATAATTTAGTAGGCCTCTTGTCAAATGACATTAAGTCTGTCTATTGTATATAATAGAGGGGACTATAATTATCATTACAATTTTTTAAAATATCTTAAATTTAGTTGATAACTAGCTCATATCCCGCACTTTATGCGGGTATATTTAAATATTTGATGTTTTTTTGAATAAAATGTCATTAACTTGTGTATGTGAAAATTAATGATATATTTATGAAAAAAATTAAATTAAATATTTTTGTTAATTTATCACTAACAAAAATTTAGTAATGAAAAAAAATTATAGTTTTTAACTTACAAAATTTTACCTTTAAATCTTTCGTCATTGTGAAAAATGTTTGTAAAAAAAACAAAAACAAAATATAGATATTTAAAAAAATGAATCTGATCAAAATTTATTAAAATTGTTGCGTATGAAATGGTGTTTAATCTGATCGAAATCTAAACAATTTTTTTTTATAAGAAAGTCATTTTAAGAAAATCATATGAACAAAAATTGTTGAAAAAATAATCTGCTGAAAAAACAAATATTAAAGATAAAAACGAATCTCTTTTATAAAAAAACGTTTTACAAATCTTTTAATTTATCAATAACAAAATTGTTGTGGAAAAAAAATAAAAAATTTAATATTTGTCAAAAATATTTGTAAAAATAAAAAAAAACAAAATATAGATTTTCTTTTACATATTATCTTGTGTGTAAAATCATAAAACATTTTATGGATTGATTTTTTGTTTGAATCCATAATATGATTGGTAAATAAGTTCACCATACATACAATTACACCAAATAAATTAATTATCATATATTTAGTTGTGAAAATTTATTATGTAAATAAAGTAAATTATAGATGAGTTCGTAGGGGACACAAACATATGGTTAAATGCTATACACTTTGTTTTGTTTGTTTATAGCAAAATAACATAAAGTAATAGCGACAACGTGACAAATAGATTATCTTTCACATGGTAGTCATATCCGCTAATTGACAATTTATATCGCTTTCACTAAATTGCAACATTAAAAATAAATAATTCCATTTACATGATTGCTTTTACTTATCAAAACCCCTCTAGCCGTGTAATTAATTTGATAATGAAAGGTTTTTGTTTTTTCCTAATAGCTGGAAAATCATTTGTCACACCAACAATGTCTTCTTATGAGAATAATCCATCCAATCTAACATATTTAGTTTTAAAGTTTAGTAGAGATAATTTTTGTTTGTCGATCCGTCGTAGTTTGACAACACTTAGGCGAGTGAGAGCGTGGGTAATGATATCCAATCTGAATTCGGGGAGGATGACTTAATGATTTGAATCATTAAGTGAAAAACCATATAAAAGATAGGATTTATCGACCAACAAAGACAGATGTTGGCCGACTAGTAAGGACACGATATAGAATAGAAATACACGTACGATTGATCGAACAACAGAGACACAAGTCGGCCGACTAGTAGGAACTGATCGGCCGACTCCTTGGAGGCGATCGACAAGGGTTGATGGAGAAGGATATATATTTTATTGGTTGATCCATTCACATACAATAAGAAAAAGTAGCATCAAGATATATGATTAATAAAGTAGTTCCAAAACTTGAATCACCACAATAATACATAATAGAAACTCAATTCATGATTACACATATCCAAAATTATATAGTCATGCTATGAAGGATATATTCTCTCGCATCTTGTAGGAAATTAATGTTGTTGGAGCAGTTGACTACGCATGCATGCAACTGCTCCAAGGATTTCTCTAGTTGAGTTTTTATGACAACAAACTTAGAAAATTTACGTTTGGAGTATGTTTTATCTTAGTCTACAAGTATGAAGACCTAAGCCAATATATGAAGTTGAAGTGTCTCGAACACTTTTGGAAGAAGACGTCTTAGATGCCTATCTAAGAGACATCTAATGACCTTGAAGGAATACTACATATTCATGATTATGGAATATAGAGTCTTGTGGTGGATAGAGTTCCGTGAAAATGTGCATTGTCCAATCTGAATAATGTGGTGATCCATTGCAAGAAAGCTTTGGGCCCACAAGACAAGATCTAGACTTGATAGGATCAATTAGTTAAAACAATCTTACGTTTTGCTAAACGATAGAAAGTTCCCTTGTATGATATAATTTTGTATTGCGTGTTGCATAAGATAGGATGGATAAAGATAGAGTTTCAATAGATATGATTTCAAGTAAATCTTGTGAGAGGTTGGTATCTATGGTTTATCTAGGATTATATAAGAACATGCAAGGCTCAATGGAATGTGTGCTTCTATAGCACGGAGGAATATAAGAAGAATACAAAGGATACAAGAGACCTTTGTGCGTAGGCTTAGACACGTGAGTGTTTGATTTTGAGTGTTTGGGTAGATTACATAAGGGCATACTCTAAGAGTCGAAGTTTTCAATTTACACACGAAGAAGCATAGAACAATCAAGTTTAAGGTCCGACCTTGACAAAGAAGGTAGAAATTTTTATCCCGATTAACTATGTGGTTGTTTAGGGTTTCTAATCTACATACTTGTGTTGATCTTTACTTACTTGCATCTTATGTTACTTATAATTCCGTTTGGTATGGATTTTGAGATTCAAATTCCATGAGTTTACTAACATTGATCCAACAAATGTACCAATTCACCCAACTCACACATCTTATACACAAAAACCCTGAAGTACAAATATACCTAGTAATCATCATTGTGCAATGATAACACTAAAATTAGCGTCTTTTTCAATCAATATTCTATCCCATTTCCTTCCTCTTTTGGGCTTAATAGCAAATCTTATCAGTCTATTTTCTACCTATTGATGTTTCAAAGATCTACCACCTAGTTTATGTAATTGCTAGCATTATATGCATTTGAGGAACACAAATGATATCTATGTACCGGATCGATGACCTCATACACACTAAGAGATTTCATGCGGTCAAAAAAAGTCAAGGTCAAGACATAAATGATAGAGATACGAGAGTGAAGATGAATGCCACCTCATTAATTGTTTTGATTGAGCATCCAAATTGTCTTCCATATGGTACAAGGATCGCACATGACCACTTGTCAAACAACAAAAAATAATGGAACCCAAGCATGACACATGAATTCAGTCGATTTACCCCCTAGAAAAAGACCGATATGGACTTTCATGTCAACTGCAAAGTTGTAGAGATTCGAATAACCTTCGTAAGTAGTACTTGTAGGTCTTTTAGTTCCAACCATAACAACGAGAAATCCAGTTCTACTAAAAGCATCGCAATGTTGACAAGATACTAATTTTACGGGCCATGCTCATAAGGCTGATCGGCATGGGCTCACTTTGAGGATTTTGAACGTCTTTCTTCCTCCTTCATTCCCTTTTATTTGAGTTGAACTTCAAACCCTTCCTCTTGAACCTTTTTGTATTTATAATTATTCATTAGGGATAATTTTGATAATTTAGATTTGATCTTACCTTATTAGAAGACAAATTTAAGGTTTAGGTTAATTCCTCTCCCTATAAATAAGGCTTTCTGCCATTAGGTTAAGGCATCCCTTTCTCTAGTAATTGAATAGTCTTATTAGTATAATGTCAACATTGCCAACTATAGGCACCTTGTATTTCGTTGGTTAAATTGTATGCATAGAAATGATAACGGTCGGAATTTCATACCACCTTATGTGCGTATGTTGAGCAGAGTTGAGATTGGAATCTCTTTCCTTAATTCTAAAAACACCCCCGTATTACGATAGTTACCGACATTTAAGAATCTATGGATACAATTGTTGTTTGAATTCGGCCTTTGTAATTTACCGGAAGCCTACAAACCAGTGTAGTGCTTTGCACTCTCGAGATAAGGAAGCTCGGAAGCAAAGGAGAGGAGAAGCAGTGAATTTGGATGGGATGCTTAGAATGAGAGCATTATAGCTCTATTTATAGGACCAGATGGGCTAGATTGTTACGGATCTAGGGCAGGAGTTTTGGAGCCCGCTGACGGGCCCAAAATCCGGAGTCAAAGTTGGTCCAACTATTGCCTCCAATTTTGGAGTCAACAGTTGACCCAACAGCTCTCCCTTTTCCGGATCCATTGGACTCGATACTAGATCTGGACTGTTGCACAGATGGGCCTGACTCAAGGCCTTCCTCATCTTGGACTCTGAGTTGGGTCAACCCAAAAATAATATAGATGGTTAGTCCACATTACATCTAGCTCCACCCGTCTCGTCGCAACGCAACAGAGCTTAGCACGACACGACACGACCACGACCTTGAGCTCGAGCTCGGCGCGCGCGCGTGTGGTGGTTTGCCTACGTCGTTCCCCCATTGAAAATGGGTAGTGACCCAAGGCCATGAGCCTTAGTGCATATTTTCCCTATATATCCTATTCGATTTCTCTCAATATAATCGATGTGGGAAGCTCCTATTTTGACTATTTTCCTAAGTTATTGTCTATCATGCAACCAACTTCGGGCCTTCATTTCTCATTCAAACGACACTCAAATTTAACGTATGAATATACCACGAGCAAGAGATCGTGGAGACAAAGCCAAATCTCCCACTTTCCGGTGTTGACAATGGCCGGAGCCCACCGAAAATGTGCCCGAAAAGTGCCCGGAGCACCATGTTTTACAACATGTTTTTATTCATAGGAAATTAGTTCCAACACCAACTATAAAGTTGTAGAGATTCGAATTACCTTCGTAAGTAGTACTCATAGTGTTTTTTTTAGTTTCAATCATAGCAATGAGAAATCCAGTTCTACTAGAAGCAACACAATGTTGCCAAAATACTAATTTTATGGGTCATGCCCATAAGGTTGATTAGTCTAGGCCCACTTTGAGGATTTTGAACGTCTTTCTTCCTCCTTCATTCCCTTTTATTTAAGCTAGACTTTTAACCCGTCCTCTTGGACATTGTTTTATTTATGTTAATCCATTAGGGATATTTTTGGTCTTTTAGATTTGATCTTATCTTATTAGAAGGCAAATTCAGGGTTTAGTTTAATTCCTCTCCCTATAAATAAGGCTTTCTGCCATTAGGCTAAGGCATCCCTTTCTGTAGTTACTGGACAGGCTTCTACCTCCTTTCCTTTATGGTGGTCGCTTGACTAGACCCTTCTTGGATGGTCGAATAGCATAACTTTAAACATTAATGAAGCATTAGAGTTTGTTTCATGTATGTCTGGTTGATCCCCTCTTTTATTGGATCTGGTGAGCCCGACTACATGGATCTATGATATTGGATTGATTCTACTTACTGGATGTTTGTCTATGTGACTTATGGTAGTATTTGAAATCTACCTTTGCTATATGCTCTTTAAGGTGATGCTGACTTAAGGTGACATTCTAGCCCTCATACCTCCATGCTAAGTTCGATGTGAAGAAAATATGTCGTCTTGGGTACGTACCAATCAAATGGTGACACCATTGATGTATGCCGAGCAAAGTTCTGACCGCGTGACATTCGGACGAAGTTGTCTCCCGCATAACCATGACTTACTATCTATATTGTAGGATTTCCAATTGAGATTTATCTTGTATGCTTGTTGTGGTGATCTAGATTCTGGAATATCTTTATATGTTGATACATATTATTTGTTTTCTCCCTATCAATATCTAGTTTCGAGTTCTATGAAGATCCAAACTCTCATCTTTCTTTCTCCCTTATCTTTTGAACTCTTTTACGAGGAAGTCGAACATAATTCCTCTGGGTGATCGGTCGACCAAACTGAGGGTGCTCGAGCCTTTCGCTTCGATTTCGTCTTTGGTTATGTATCTATTAATTTTGGTTTGAATTTGTGTTCTAACCCTGTCGACCAGATTGTGCTTGGTCGACCAGATTTTTGGTTCTTTGGTTTATGGTTTCTGCCATAAACATCATAAATCATCATCAAAGTTGAGAGCCATAAACATCATGAATCATAAATCATCATCGAAGTTGAGATCTCCAAACCCTAAAATAATTAGAACTCATTAAGACATGCTTACAAAACCTCTTCCTTTATTAACCAAAAGAAAACAAGACCAATTAAAATGGAGGAAGTCGGACGACTAATAGTGAACGATCGGCCGACTCCCTATGGAGATTGAGTTGATCGGTTAAGTATTATGCCTAGGATAGTAATGACTCTAAATTGAAAATAAAACCGGATAACTAAAAAAATGGTTGAATAACCTTATTTATATGGAGGATATCTAACCTAGTTCTCCTAGGATTTGAGGTTAATCCTACAAAACCATATCCTTAAGGAATAACATAATCAAATAATAGATCCTATTTTCCGACTAACATTATCTCTAATAGAAGATAAGACTAAGCGAAAGAATAGATGAGTCATCCAAAATAGACAATCCTGGTGGGACTAATTATATGACTAGTAAGGGAAAGTTGACCGATTGCTATACTAGATGGCTCGAATAAAAGAAAAATGCACCATCTTGGAAGAATAGGTCAAATGCTTAGAAATGTGGGGCCAGTCGGTCAATTAGTCTGGGTAAGTCGGCCGACTCATAGTCTTGCCTCGAGCGATCTACATTTCTTCACGCTCGAATATCAATAACTTCATTCTTGATTGCGACTTCCTTGATTGCAAGGAGATCCTTAGTGTGTAACAAGCATTCTTCCAAGAACAAATCCATTTTAGCTCCGAGAAGGACTAGAATGCATGCAATGCCATAAAAACACAAGTAGATATCCAAAATACAAAAGGGAAGGAAATCTACCATAATATGATTCAAAATTATACTATATGCTCAAAGGTTGGATACAAACGATGATGGAAAAAGATGCTAAAATGGAATTTATCAAATACCTCATACTTGAATCTTATTTATTCTCAAGTAAGGTCCGAATACACCTCTATATGGAGGACAACATACTTGTTTCAGCTAGGAAGATACAACTCTCAAGACCAATGTCATAATCACACATTTCATAGTCATATGTATTAGTGAAAGCATCGAGAATCCCAAGACCTCTGAAGGGCATGCATATAACTCTCTAACACGTGTTTAGACATATTCAATAATCACTCAAACTCAACACATATGTAATATTTCAAACCATAATCTTATCAAAGTGTTCTCAATCTCCACTACTCTCTTTCTTGCAATTACAATATGAATCAAAAGGTATTTTATAGGATTGTGACTTCACCAAGGGTGGGAAAAAGAGAGAGAAAGTAATTTTGGCTTTGTGGCGTTAAAAATCCGGGAACTAAGATGTTTCAAAATTACGATTAACTCCATCACTACATCTAGTCGAGTCGATCGGTTGTATTCAATCACAATGATTGGTCATGTTGATCGATTCTACCAAGTATCTTCTGCATTAGCCTAGTTTCTTTGCACTTGAATTCATAATCACCCATTCCGTTATATAATTCAACTCTTTATCCTATGCAAACAAACCCCTTTTTTCTAAAGCTTGGTCCAAGTGGTGCGTAAATGTAAATATAATATGTTAACTTTCTTCTCTTTTCTTTATGTACAATCCACAAAGAACCATATTACATTATTCATACTTTTCTCCTTTTACATTTCCAAACACAAAACCCCATAAATGAATCATACTTCCTTTTACCAATACATGACTTCCCTTCCTAATTCTCGAACGGGTCAAATGAGGTTAAACAAGACTAAGATTTTTTTAAGCTACAAAGAAAGGTCAATCAATCCATAAGAGGCTAAAAAGGTTAAAAAATCAATAGAAATAAAACAATAAGGTAAACAAAGATATGCATCATGTTCATATATATAAAATCAAGAACAAGCATGCAATCACAAAAGAGAATCTATATTATGTTCTAGAGAATAAAACACATAGTGGAGAACACTCATGAAAGAACTAAGACACATGTAAATAGTTTCTAAAAAGAATCCCCACAAGTCATGTGACGGAATTCAAACTCATTAATATACATACAACTCAATGGCATAGACAAGTTCGAAAACAACATCCGAAGCATCATTAACATGCATAAAGTTATAGAGTAATATCCTAATTTATAGGGAATACAATAACATCTAAAAATAAAATATGCATGCTGATAGAAGATAGTCGATCAGCCGATCAAGCGAAGGAGTTGACCGATTGATTCTTACAAGAGATAAAGATGACAAAAAAATAGATGTGAATGCAAGAGAGTTTTGTGTCGATCGGCCGATTCATATGGCATAAATTGGTCAACTAAGGCTAAATTAGAGAGTGAGGAGGTTTTTGAAAAGAACGAGAGGGGGAAGGGATCTTAAAGTTTAAAATGAGTGCAAAATACAAAATGTTGAGTACCTCATACTTAAATCATGCATTGTCCTCAATGCATCAAATAAGATAAAAGTAAAAAGGTACTCACAAAGTGGATTAGGGTTGCCTCTTGAAGTGCTTCTTATAGTTAATTTAGATGGACCTACTCTCTCCCAATTGTTAGAGAGTTGGTGGAGGGGGTTGATCAACTTGTAAATTCTCGAACCCTATAATCAAAGATAGAAAGAAACGGATATAGATAGGGGATTTGGATATTAATAAAATAAAACAATTAGACTTTCTTGTAAAACAGTTCCATTTTAATAAGTGAAACGTAAGCCTCATATCTGACAAATAATTATAAGACTCAATCGTAGTATAAGGTCAAGATCTAACTTAGGAAGATTGATGCAATAACTTGAATCATTAAGTACAACACTAGATATAAAATATATAATAGAGGTAAGAGCACAATATAAAAACAAAACACACATAATTTATCGACCAAAAAAGACACAAATCGGCCAACTAATAGGGACCGATCGGCGAACTCCTTGGAGGAGATCAACAAGGGTTGAGGGAGAAGGATATATATTTTATAGGTAGCTTAAAAATATCCAATTTATATAGTCAAGTTATGAAGAAAACATTCTCTTGTAACTCTCACATCTTGTGGGAAATTAAAGTATCAATTCACACAACTCTTGCATTTTGCAAACAAACACCGTGAAGTACAAATACACCTAGCTAAGAATCATTTTTTTGTAACTCTCACACGTTTTGCAATGGATAATCGTCGGACTACCATAACATATGAATTAAGCCATATAATCAAAGGATATAAATAACCATAAACATCATATATAGAATCATTATGTAAGTCGGGCTCTCTAAGGAATAAAATAATAAAAAATATAAATAATATATTTTGACTGACATTATCTTTAATAAAAGATAGGATTAAGGGAAATAAAAGATAAATTGTCCAATAAAGAAGCTCTTGGTGGGACCATTCGGCCGATTGGTAAGCGTAAGTCAATCGATTTCTATAGTGGATGGACCGACTGATATCATAACACACTGTCAAGGAAGAATATGTCAAATTATAGGAAATGTGGGACTGGTCGGTCGATTGGCCTGGGTAAATCAGCATTCTCCCAATCTTTCATTGAGCAATATTTCTTCACTATTAGATCTCAGTTACTCTAGTCTTGTCCTCGACTTCCTTGTTCATAGGAGATCTTTAGTGCGTAATAAGCATTCTTTCAAGAATATATCTATTTAGCTTCAAGAAGAACTGATGTGAGTTTGGGAGATACTCAAAAATCACATATTCCCGCAAGTATATGGTCATTGTCAATCTGAAGTATATGATGTTTTCATCAAGTTCGAAATTCCAATAGAGATTCTATATAACTTGAAATTATCAGGTTCAAGAGCAAGGTTTAAGTGTGTAAAAGAAAGGAAAAAGGGGTGATCAATGGATCAAATCTTTGGGGATTGGAGTAACAAGCAACAGGTAACACAAGTGTCAAATATATGGATAAAAACACTAGGTTTGGGGCTATTACGCCCAAACCATTGCTACTAGCATGCTCAATAATGAAGTGTTCAATCAATGAAGGGAATATAAATTTTCATGTTGACGTGGAGTGAGTGAACACTTCAAAACCACGTATTCCCCAAACGAATACGAGCAACATGCATAACATGTTGTGTTCATTCAATGAAGGCAAATATGAAGGTAACAAGTACTAAGGTGAGATGGTGTTTGTTCCCTCTCAGACGTGTGTATAATCGTGAACGATATAGCTTTAAATTTATATCCTAAAATATAAGCCTGAAACAATATGCAAATCCGTAGTGTACGGATCAATTGTAATAACAAAAAATATCTCCAGGGTCGAACACAGGGACTATGGTGAAACAAAGCACGACAATTCAGGTTCTCAATAAAAAACAAGTAACAAAGCAAAGATCTCAAAGATGATGTAATAATCAAATAAAAGAATGCAGATTCTAGAGGTCAAAGCATCAAGTTGTGGTTCTGACTCAAGATCTCAAAGGATAACGTGAACAAAGCTGATGTTTGCAAGGGAAGGTATTTCTAAGGTGGGAATAGATCACCGGGTAAGTCTCACTACTCACTATCCCAAACAAAATATCCTCTCACCAAGTAAGTCTCAAGGAACTAAGGGAAGGAACTATAATCTCAAACCAACACACCACCTAAGGGGATAGAACTAACCTTTACCGGGTAAGTCTCAGGCTAACTCACAAAGGTAGGATGAAGGCACACTCAAACCCTAATAAAAGATAAACCTTTATTACCTAACACTCATCATCATAGGTATACAAGCAAAGGAATCACCGGGTAAGTCTCATCCTAGGCTTGCGTATGGACCAGGAAAGGTGCAACAAGGATAGGATTTGGCAAACTAAAACCTAAACTCAGGAATGGATTAGGTAAGATCACGCCTCGCTCAGTTCATGTCCGATCTCGGTCGAGATGTTCTATGAACGGACCGAGGTGAGGTGAGGTTAAGGCTAGGCTCGAGCTTTCATGGTCTACTAAGGTAAAGGCTCATTCTTTCATCGTCTTTCCCACAACCTTAAGCCAATCACCCTAGAATTGCACAAGAATTTAGCCAATAATCATCATGATAACAACAGTCAAAAAATTAATAAAGAAGGAATATTCAAACAAAAAAACCTTAACACAAAGGTCTCAATAATCACTCAATCAAACAATCAAACAAACCAAACAACCAACAAACTGTGTTTCTCAACCACAAACCAAAAGACAACAATCCAACAATCTAAGAAAACCTTACAACTTCCTTCAAAAGCCTTCAACTTTTACTTCAAAGCTAACTTCCTTCAACTTCCTTCCTTCCTTATCTTCAATCTTCCCAACTAATCTGTCAACCAGACCTCCTTCCATCCAGAATATATCTTCCAATATATAGGAGAATCACTTGCCAAAAGTAAAATATCTCATGGGCCATGGGCCGTCCGTCTCGATCCATCCCAACAAAATCATCTCGGTCGAGGTGACACTGTAGTCAACCGAGGTGATCCTCAACTTCGTGTAAATCTCTCAAAAATGGTCCAAAATCAAACTTCTGTCCAACTTCCATGGTTCCCATGCTTTTCTTGTAGCTCCTCAATGTTCCATAATGTAGCTCCAATGACTCATTAGCTCCCTTGGCTCCAAATTGCTACAAAACGTGTCATTTTCCCTACAATTACAACAAAACTAGGTGTAGACCTCGATTCTTGCAAAGGTAAACAAAACAACATAATGATCAAGAATATACATCCATGCATGTAGATTTATGAAGATAAAACATCCAAACCAATCCCTAAACATAGACTATAATATATGCTATCAGTGTTTGAGGTGTGCTTTGTCATAACATTTGACTTTATATCATCTAGCATGTGTTACATGGTGCATTCTATTTACACACTAGTTAATCAACTTTAAATCAACTTATGATTACATTAGACAATGTAGGCATCACATGGTGTTTGCTATTTGCGTACACCATCAAACATTGTCATAGTTTGGATAATCACTTCACAAACATGACAACAATCCTTTCAAATCTAGTCTCCCCACTCTAGCATCATAAGCATCTCAACATTGCACAATCATCCTCATTTTACTTATCGGTCTCAACTAAGATGATTAACTCACACACTATCCATAACATGCTTGAAGATTTAAAATGTGCTAAGGGAACAACCTAAACTATCTCTAGTCTAGTGTCACGGATCGCTCTTCCGTGACGATGCCAAGACCGACAAAACACAACTTGCCGGAAAACGCCATCAAGACGCCATTTGACAAGGCCAAGCGACAATGACATTGGAATAAGGCCAAGTGGGAAGCTAGACAAAAACCTTGTCAAGATGACACACCGGAAAGACAAGGAGTATCCCGAAAAGATCCGGGACAATCATGGAGGATCCAGAATGCTCAAGAAGAATCTAGAACACGGAGGAACATTCCGGAAGGTGATGGAATATTCCGGAAGGTGGAGGAATATTTCGGAAGATGGCGGAAGCATTTGGAAGGATCCGGCAGGATCAAGAAGAGACCCGGAAGGCACCGGAAGGATCAAGAAAAGTCTAGAAACCGGAGGAAGCCTCTAGACTGTGTAGAAGTTGGCAGGACGATCCGGATGGAGGCGGATCTCCCCGAAAGACGACGGAGATTTCTAGAACTCGAAGGAACCTTGAAGACTTAGCTAGAGTCTTAGGGAAAGTTCTAGAGTTGTTAAGATAAGGTCAAGGTAGGAAGGATTCGGAATGACCTTGGAGAGTTAGGTTCCGAAACCTTTCCAGAGAGGAGGTGGCCAAGGCTATAAATAGGGTAGGTCACCTCTCATTTCCATCATCCCACAAAATCGACAAAACTCCAAGCATTCTAGATCTCTTGTAAAAAGCTCTCATTTGTAAAGCTCTCTTGAGTAATATAAAGGCAAGGTTTTCCGACAACTCTCCGAGCTTACCTATCCATCTAGACGAAGCGCTCATATTCAAGGTGCGTCGAGGAGTAAGGCTGATCTTGGCTTTTCGGGGCGATAATATAGCTAAGAGCCGCACGGTCTGAGTTGAGGAATAACTCGGCCCGTGACAAGTGGTATCAGAGCCAGGTTCGGACGATCATTTTATTTAGGTGCCAAGTGCTTACAACCAAGGGAGGCAAATAGGCAGGGGTACAGGTCGAGAGTAGCTCTCCATAGATCGCTAAGCGTTTGCTAGGAAGTTTGGTAAGTAGGCAGGGACATAGAGCACGTTAAGGTCCGAGGTAAGACATGATGGCTAGTGGAGGTGTGTCCGAAGTTGGTGACGAGTGCAAGAAAGGCAAGAAGGCAAGGGACCCATAAGGGGACGTGGTGTCAAGCACAAAAACAAGGCTGGAGAAAGTCGAGTTGGCCGTGGGCGAGATGCGGAACTCCATCGAAGACGCCAACAAGCGGGTTGATGACGTCGAATCCTCGATGAAATCCTCAATTGAGGAACTCAAGGGGGAGTTCCAAGGGGCCATTAACGCATTCTACAAGACCCTTTCCGCTGAACATCAAGTCCTTAAGACCCAATATGAGGTGTTGTCAACCAAGATGGAGACCATCTTAAGGGAGTTGGCGGCATACAAGGCAGCCATGGGGGTTGGCCTAGTTGGAGTTGCCCCACTACAGAAGGTGGATGCACCTAAACCGACGACATTCAAGGGAATTCGTTCGGCCAAAGACGTCGAGAACTTCTTATGGGGCATGGAGCAATACTTCTGTGTCACAGGGATCGCGGACGAGGAAAGGAAGGTAAGTACCGCTTCCTTATATCTTGGTGACATAGCTTTGTTGTGGTGGGGAAGGGGGACCTATGTTAGCATGAAATATGGCGATATTTTAGGCACTTATTTTGGTTGTTTTTCCCATTATTATTGTGTACATGGATAAAGTTTTGAAGCAAATGTTAGCTTGTTCATCTATCTTGTTGATATGGAAGTCTACACTAGCTTTGTGTTGATTATAGGTGAATAGGAGCTGAAATCGGAGCATTCGAGAGAGAAAAGGGAGTAATCGATCATGTTCGAGGATTAGGAGATACATCAAATAAGCTAAGGAAGGAGCTAGGATGAAGAATGTCACGAAACAAAGGCAAAAACAAGCAATATACACTTCCACGCCCTGAATTACGGCCGTGGAGAAGATGATTTGAAGTCCATGCTCTAAACCACGGCCGTGGACCTAGCATCATGAACGTGGAAGAGAGTTTGGAACACTCCAGTAAGTTACACGGTCTAAATTACGGTCATGAAAGTCACAAGGCACCGTAATCTATTTCCACGCTCTAAACCACGGTCGTGGAAAGCTATGAGACCGTGATTTAGGCGATCTTTTGACGTGTCATTATTTGCCACATCATTTATGTATTGGGTATTGACGGTAATTCTTTCTCGTCTTATAAAAAGGCTGAAAAAGAGAATTTCGAGGATGGCCGCTTACCCTTGTTTTCAGCACTCTTGCTTAGGGTTGATTGGAAGTCGCTGAGAGTTGCGGAAACGCCGGATTGTTGGAGATTGGAGATTGCTTACAACGGAAGTTTAGCCTTTTTCTTAGGTTTTGATATTGAAGACGGATTGACATCCCGTTCTTCGTGCTTGCCTTAGATCATTGTAAGGTTTTGTGTTATATATTTCGAATCCATTAACATTGCTTATTGTGTTTCGGATATGAGAATCGGTTTTGAAGTTTTATCGAGTATTCGAGGGTTTTCATCTTTCATTCTTCTTAAATTGAATATTGATATCATGACAATGGTTATTGGCTAAAACCCTTTAGCAATTCTAAGGTGAAGGGTTGATAGCTGTGGTTTAGATGTTGATAGATCGATCATAATTTGATTGGACCTTGAGAGTTAGAGAAATATCGTCGACACCCTAAATCACGACTTGTTCTTAGGTTTCCACGGCCGTGGTTCTCAAGATCTACCCGTGATTTACCCCAGTTTACGAACTTTGCTTTTACTTTAATCCAAAGTTAAGGATTAGCTTTAACCTAGTCTTGGCTTGCCTTTCCTAGGTAGTAGTGAGACTCGACATCCTCTATTTCGGTTTCGAGTGTCACAACCTTAACCGTGTGAGTTTATCTTGATCCTTGGGTTACAAGTTTGGGTATTTGAGATTAATTCTTGTCCTTAGATCCTTTCTATATTGCAGCCTCAACAACCTTTATAGAGAGTGTCTTTGGGTAAGTCATATAAGGTTTTGGAACTTCACCGTACATTACTTTACCTTAGTATACCTTCACAATTCTTGACTTTGTCCTTAATTCTTTAGTATATCTTGAATCAATTGCCACAATTTGATATCCGGATCTTTAGGGTTGCTGTTTTCCCCAATATTTGCAAAGCTTTACATCTTATTTGCTTGACAATTTGAAATTGGATTTTGTTTCACTAAATCCTTGTGTTCGATACTCTGGAATATTTGCTAATCTACGTCGATCCGTACACTGCGGGTTCACTTGCTTTTATTATACTTTTGTAAATATAAAGCTTATTTGCACGCACGTTTACGGGCGAACAAGTTTTTGGCGCCGTTGCCGGGGATTTGGTCTAGACCAAACTTCGGTTCTCGGTTGTCGAGCTTGGGAGCTTTGCTCTTGTTATTTGATATCTCTTTTGAGTGCTATTTGCAGGTTCTCTTAGGTATATGCGTAGGTCTAGATCCAACAAGGACCTCATACCTCTTGATCCGGAACTTGAGAAGACTTTGAGGAAGAAACTTACGGAAAGAAAGATGGATGAAAATAGAGAGAGGGATCTCCAAGCGGAGTTAGAGGAGTCTCAAGCTCAATTTAGGTTGAATGAGAAACTCATGAGGAAGAAGCGGAGCGTCATCAATTCCAAATTGATGAGCTCAAAGCTATGATGGTGGACATGAAGTTGGAGATGAATGACTCCAAGAAAAAGAAGAAAGCTAAGTCAACTAAGTCCATTAGAGTGGAATCATCCGATGAGGAGGATGATGATGATATGCCACCGCTAGAGGAAATTGATCCAACGATCAATCCAGTCCGGAATGATCCAAGACCGGCCGCCAATCCTCGTATCCCAGCTGGGGTGCGAGAGCCGCTCGTTTAGATGAGGAGCCAAGAACTCTTGGACAAAGGATGGATCCAATTCAACAACCGCGCCGTCTAGGTGTGAACTTCGAAGATGAAGATATTCAAGGGTTTAGCTTTAACCCGCAAGTTATTACCATCGTTCGCCAAAGCCAATTTGGAGGAACGAGTGCTGAATCTCCACACCAACATTTACAGAACTTTGAGATTCTAACAAAGACAATGAAACCGAATAATGCAACCACCAACAACTACAAGATCAAGCCATTATTCTTCTCTTTGAAAGGGAAGGCTTTATCTTGGTATCAAGCTCTTCCAAATGGAAGACTCAACACATGGGAGGATCTATCTTCGGAGTTCCTAACCAAATTCTTTCCGCCATCCAAGACAGTGGAATTGAGAGGTAAAATCAATGCTTTTTCTATGAAATCTAACGAAAGTTTGTTTCAATCTTGGGAAAGGTTTCAGGATCTATTATTGGATTGCCCACACCATGGCATTTCCAAGTTAGAGTTGTTGGAGATATATTACAAGGGGCTGGATGTGGAAACACAATTCAAGCTCCAATCCCTTTCATGTGGCACATTCATGGACATGCGGGAAGATGACGCTTGGGACTTTATTGAGAAGCAAGCCCGAGTAATTGAGAAGTATTCCCACCGGATGGCGGAAGCTAACCGAGTAGAGCAAGCAGCAAAGCTAACACAAGCTGCACAAACTCAAATCTTTTTCCTCAATACCGAAATGAAGGAGTTGAAGGAAATCATTAGAGCTGGCCTTCAAAAGCCTAAGGAGCAAGATGTTGGATACTTAGGAAACAACAACAACCATCAAGGGAATGTGAACACCAACCGCAACAACCGGAACAATTGGAACAACAACAACCTGAACAATAATTGGAACAACAATCGGAATTCAAACAACAATTGGCGTTCCAACCAACAACAAAATTCCGGTAATTCTTATTCCAATTCAGGAAATTCACTAACACTACCATCTTCTTCTTCCATTCCTTTGAAAAGCCAGGGGCAAACATCTAATAGCGGAAGCAACTCGGGGAAGGAGAAACCCGATCCCATGCTGGAAACAATCTTGGGAAAGCTTCAAAGACTGGAGAGCTACGTTACTAAGGTCGATAAAGCTCAAAGAGCTTTAGAAAACCAAATGTTCAGCAAGGCCGAGGAAGTTCCTAGAGACCAAGGAAAACTTCCCGGAAAGACGGGGGACAACCCGAAGGGAAGGGTGATGGCTATCACAACTAGGAGCGGAGCAACAACTACCGACCCGCAGCCTAAGTTTATTGAAGTTCCCGTCGAAAAGGAGAAGGAAAATGGGAAGGAGAAGGAAGACATCTACATTCCTCCTCCAGCTTACAAACCCCCCTTACCATTCCCACAATCTAGAGCGAGAGCATGTCTAGACAAGCAGTTCGGTAAGTTCATTGAACTCATGAGCAAACTGCACATTAACATACCTTTAATTGATGCAATTGTAGATATACCCGCTTACGGGAAGTTCTTAAAGGAGATCCTCTCTAACAAGAGGAAGCTGGAAGACTTTGGAGAAGTCAAGATGTGTACGGAATCATCGGACCTCATCAAAACGATGAAGAAAAAGATGCCCCCAAAGCTGAAGGATCCGGGGTCATTTTGTATTCCAATTGGAGTGGGAAAAGTCACTTATGATGTATTATGTGACTTGGGAGCAAGCGTTAGCATCATCCCGCTTGCCTTATGCAGAAAGATTGGTTTAGGTGAACCTAAACCGGTGAAGATGACGTTATACATGGCGGATCGATCCATAACTCGTCACGTCGGTATCATTGAGGACATCCCAGTCAAGCTTGGTAAGTTCTATGTTCCAATAGATTTTGTTGTGCTTGACATTCCTGCAGATAGTCCGGTCCCGATCATACTCGGAATACCGTTTCTTGTAGGAGAAGAGAAGGTAGAGTTTGTCCTTTCAACCTTGGTGAAAGAACCAGCTCTTGGAGAAGATATGTTCAATATCTATGACGAGGAGGCATCTAGAGAGGAAGTAAGCTCGATTCTATTCAAGAATCCACTGCAAAAGGTTATCACCATGAGCATCATGGAGAAAGGAGAAGAAGAGGATTGCAATGAGGAAATTGAAGCCTTGGAGGAGCTAAAGAAAGTGCATGAAGAAGAGTTTGAAAAACTCTACGATGGGTCAGAAGACGTGAGGAACCACGGCCAGTCATGCTATTCCACGGCCGTGGTTTCATCCATGATGACCGTAATCAGCTATTCAGAGGACTCCAGTTAGTTACACGGCCAAAACCACGGCCGTGGAACTACCAGTGGTGCTGTAATTGACTTCCACACCCTAAACCACGGCCGTGGAAGTAACAGTGGTGCCGTGATTTTGGAAAATTCTGAGAACAATTACGTTCTTTCCACCAATGCTCTTGAGTCTTCTTCAACAACTCCTACACCCTTAGAGACTTCTAAGGAAGCATTGGACACTCCTCAAGAGCCATTAGAGACTCCAATGGTGATGGAATTGAAGCCACTTCCCACACATCTTAGGTACGCATTTCTAGGAAGTAATTCTACTTTTCCGGTAATTGTTAGTTCCGATTTAAGTGAAGATGAACATGACAAACTTATGGTTGTTCTAAGAAAACATAGGAAAGCCTTAGCTTACATTATAGAGGATCTTGTAGGAATTAAACCTTCATTATGCATGCACAAGATCCTACTGGAAGAAGATTTTAAGCCTTCGTGACAACCTCAACGACGGTTAAATCCGATCATGAAGGAGGTTGTCAAGAAGGAGATTCTTAAGCTACTTGATGCAGGTATCATCTATCCTATCTCCGATAGCAAGTGGGTGAGCCCCGTACAAGTTGTTCCAAAGAAGAGAGGAATGACGGTTATCACCAACAAGAACAATGAGCTCATTCTTACAAGAACCGTGATTGGATGGAGGATGTGCATTGATTACCGGAAGCTAAACAATGCAACTAGGAAGGATCATTTCCCATTACCCTTCATTGATCAAATGCTTGAGAGGTTAGCACAACATTCTCATTTTTGCTATCTTGACGGTTATAGTGGCTTCTTTCAGATCCCGATCCATCCGGACGATCAAGAGAAGACCACATTCACGTGCCCGTGGGGTATGTTCGCTTATAGGAGAATGCCGTTCGGGCTTTGCAACACCCCATGCACCTTCCAAAGGTGCATGATGGCTATCTTCTCAGAGTACATAGAGGAAATCATGGAGGTTTTCATGGATGACTTTTCTGTTTATGGTTCCTCTTTTGATAATTGTCTTTCTAACCTTTCTCTTGTGCTACAAAGGTGTGAAGACACTAACCTAGCTCTTAATTGGGAGAAGTGTCAATTCATGGTGAAGGAAGGCATTGTACTCGGACACTTGATCTCTAATAGAGGGATTAAGGTAGATAAGGCTAAGATAGAGACCATAGAAAAGCTCCCTCCTCCATCTTCGGTGAAGGGGATAAGAAGCTTTCTAGGACATGCTGGATTTTATAGACGTTTTATCAAGGACTTTTCTAAGATATCAAAACCGCTTACTAATCTATTGATGAAGGATGCAGTTTTTGATTTCTCGCAGGATTGTTTAGACGCATTTCATAAGATCTGGAAAGCTCTAATCTCAGCCCCGATCATCCAACCTACGGACTGGTATCTCCCGTTTGAGGTTATGTGTGATGCAAGTGACATAGCTATTGGAGCTGTGCTTGGGCAAAAGAAGGAGGTCTGAACCCATGCTATCTATTACGCTAGCAAGACGCTAGATGAAGCGCAGCTTAACTACACCACAACTTAAAAAGAATTCTTAGCTATTGTATATGCCTTTGAAAAGTTTCGTTCTTACCTTGTAGGTGCAAAGGTGATTGTATACACGGAACATGCGGCGATCCGTTATCTACTTGCCAAGAAGGACGCAAAACCAATGCTGATTAGATGGATTCTTCTCCTACAAGAATTCGATCTAGAGATCCGTGACAAGAAAGGTTTGGAAAATTCTGTTGCGGATCATTTGAGTCGTCTACCACATCTAGAAGACGACGATCTACCTATAGATGACTCCTTTCCGGACGAGCATTTACACATCATAGAGGAGTGCATCGACAAGATAACTAAAGGTAACGAACCATGGTTTGCTGATTTTGTTAACTATTTGGTTTGTCAGGAAATAACTCCCGGACTATCCTATGCACAAAGGAAGAAGTTCTTTAAGGATGTCCGATAATACTTTTGGAATGAACCTCTACTCTTCAAGAGAGGTCCCGACGGCATCATTCGAAGATGTGTACCGGAAGACGAGATGCAAAGCGTCATCCGTCATTGTCATTCACTACCTTGTGGAGGACACGCTAGTTTAGACAAAACTAGTGCTAAGGTATTGCAGTCCGGTTTCTTTTGGCCTACTTTATTTAAAGATGTGCAAACCTTTGTTTCCTGTTGCGCTGCTTGTCAAATAACAGGGAACATCTCTAGAAGGAACGAGATGCCTCTTAATAACATCCCAGAGGTGGAAATCTTTGACGTTTGGGGAGTAGACTTCATGGGACCTTTCCCATCATCTTGTGGAAACCAATACATACTTCTAGCTGTAGATTATGTTTCGAGATAGGTTGAAGCTATAACCTCTCCAACTAATGATGCCACGGTTGTCATCAAGTTCTTTAATAGAACTATTTTCCCGAGGTTCAGGACACCGCAAACCATCATTAGTGACGGAGGTTCACACTTCATTGCCCGACGATTCAAAGCTCTACTAGCTAAGTATGGGGTGACTCACAAGATCTCCACTCTCTACCATCCACAAACGAGTGGTCAAGTGGAGATTTCGAATAGAGAGATCAAGGGCATCTTAGAGAAAACAGTTTCGAAGACAAGGAAGGATTGGTCTTTGAAACTAGATGATGCATTGTTGGCATATAGGACTGCGTACAAGACTCCCATAGGAACAACACCATACAACCTTGTGTATGGGAAGTCTTGTCACTTACCGGTGGAGTTGGAACATAACGCGTATTGGGCGGTAAAGTGGTTGAACTTCAGCATGAAGGAAGCGGGCGAGAAGCGCCTCTTGAACCTTAACGAGCTTGAAGAACTCCGCTTAAACGCTTATGAGAACGCCGAGATCTATAAGGAAAGAGCGAAGCGTTGGCATGATAAGCATATCATTCCAAAGTACCTCAAAGAAGGAGACCAAGTTCTCCTCTTTAATTCGAGACTTCGGCTCTTTCCAGGTAAGCTTAAATCTCGTTGGACTGGACCTTATCTAATCAAACATGTTTTTTCCCATGGCGCAGTTGAAGTATTAGGTGAAAAGAGCGGAAGTTTCAAGGTGAATGGCCAACGACTTAAGAAGTATACACCGGAGCTCCAAGCTGAGGAGTTCGCACCCACCACACTCGAATAGATGCAGGTACGGTCTAGCTACGGACCTAAAAAAAGCGCTTCTTGGGAGGCAACTCAAGGTATTGCACTTATTCTTTTGTTTTTCATTCTTAGATTAGATTAGTTTAGTCGTTTTTGCTTTGTTTTGCCCTCGATACCTCCTGGTATGTCGTGTTTTTGGATGTAGGAGCAATGGAACAGGCAATGGAAGGAGGAAAAGTTAGAAGGAATTGACGAAATTCGGATTTTGGCACAATACAGAGAGTTCCACGCCCTAAACCACGGTCGTGGAAGCTACAGTGACCGTAATTCTTCCAAAGTCTGAGAAAAATCACCAAAACCACGGGTCCGTACAATTCCACGTCCGTGGAACACCCCGAGTGACCGTGATTTTCCAAAATTTTTACGGCCACTATATAAACCACCTTCCTTCACAATACACCACAATTTCTCAAATCCACGCCCTAATCGCCGAAATCTTTCCCCTTCTCACAAATCTTCGTTCGGAGTCCGATTCGAACGATTCTTGAGCCTAAAGTGAAGCATTTTTGATCATGTACAAGATCCAATCAACAATTCAAGTGAACAATCCCCGCAGAAGAAGGAATTTGGATTTTAAAAATCCAAAACCTAGGTTTTTCTCCTCTATCTCTACTTGTCAATTTGGTTCAATTCTTCGCAAGATTTTTAGGATAACTGATTGAAACTGGATTTGGAATTAGTCTAGGACCGTGTCTAGTAAATTTGGTGTGATTTGGTTGAGATTTGATTGAAACAGAACCGAACCACGGTCCCTGTAGGTTCCACGACCGTGGTTTTCCTAGAACAGACCGTGATTTCCTCTGTAATGGACAATTTGTTTAGGAGAAAGTCGAGTAGGAACAAGAAGAGGAAAGGTGACACTTCCTCTTACTCCCAAGTCCCCCCTAGTAAACCACCATCACCCCCACCTCCTAGAATTTCAACCATTCATGAGGATTACCTCGATGCCTTAGAAAGGATAGAGAAGAGGCCGGTCATAGGACCGCGATACTTAGTGCTGGTGGAGCTTGAACCGTTGAACGTAGTGAACGATTTGACATGGCTTCTAGATAGAGCTGGTTTGATAGTCTTCTCCGCTATTAGAGAAGATGCTTATGAGGAGATCACTAGGGAGTTCGTCACTTCCTTTGAGCATAGCGCCGTCGATAGGACGGTTTTTTTCCGGTTGATGGAGCAGAACTATGAGTTCTTGATCTTGCAGTTTGGAGCCTTCTTTGGGTTCCAAGAGACCTTCAATGGTCGGTTTCCTAGCGGGGTATACACTAAGGATTTTTGGGAGGATATCGCTATGATATATGCTAGTGAGGACCGTTGGCAACCGGCCGACACCAAGGCTAAGCTCATCTATCACTTAGCCTTGAAGATAGCTCATAGGGTCCTTTTTGAGTGCCTTTTCCCTAGGACCGAGACCCCTCAAAAGATAAAAACCGATGAGCTTTTCCTCCTTAACTCTATGCTCCATGGTAGACCCGCCGATTGTGCTACCCTCCTAGCCTCCACCATGAGTAAGCTGAAGAACAAGAGAGCCGGAAATATAGGATATGGTGGTATGGTCACTCACATTGCCTCACAGCTAGGGATAGACTATTCTGCTTGCACTAAGATAGCGGCGAGACCTTTGGGTCTCAATAGCCTTATGACTAGAGGCATCATCTTCCCTAGACACTACGGTCCACCTACCGCCGGTATGCCTTGGGAGGAGAGAGGAGGTAGAGGTATCCCTTGGCTCCCCGAGTATTCCATTATGGCCGGAAGCCATAACTGGAAGCAGACTTTCGCTTCCATGCATGCGAATAGGTTGACAACACCTCCTTTTGTGCCGGATGATGTCCCGACTGAGGATGTCGAGGAGGAGATAGGAGGAGGTGATGAGCAGGACTTTGACACTTTTCCGGATCAGCCGGCACACTTTCTTGACCCTCCTAGACGTTCTCCACGACCTTCCAGAGCCTCTTCCTCTCGCCGTGCTAGTGTGAGTGAGAGGCCGACTTGGATGGACGCTCCTCCCGCTTGGTATGGGGAGCAACCTTCATGGATGGGAGCTCCACCTCCGTGGTATGATCAGGCACCCATAGCACCAGCAACACCGACTCCCCAAGACGCACCAACATGGTATGGCCAGCCACCAGCTTGGTATGAGCAGCTACCGGCGTGGGCCACCGACCTTTCTAGGAGAGTTGGAGACTTGGAGATCCACCGGGAGACCCAGGAGACACGGAGCCGGGAGCATGATGAGATGATGAGTGACATTTACCGCCTGCAGTTCGGGCGGTACTATAGCCATGATTTCCGTTCGTTTCCACCACCGCCTCCTCCGAAGTGACGAGTTTGATGATCGCCGGTTTCACCCTACCCACCACCGTCTAGTGAGTTTATTTTTCTTTTCTTTCTTTTCTTTATTTTCTTTTTGAACATTGAGGACAATGTATGTTTTAAGTATGGGATGGGGTGTGACTATGTGTGTAATAACTCTACTACATTTGCTTGCTTCTATCCATGACACTTTGCATATTTCATTTCCATAGTCACACGTTTCGTTATTACATTGCATGAAAAAGTTTGAAAAACCCATAAAAATTTGAAAATTTTGAAAAATTTTGAAAAAGCTTTTGTGCTTCTAAGATTAGAGATGACTTCTATGATATCTCTCACTTGTGGAATGAGTTTTTGATGACAATTGTATGTTTAAACGGAATTATGAATTGAAAAGAAATTGAATGTGTTGTTTATCCTTTCTTGCAAGTTTCATAATGTGAAAGTTTTATCTAAATCATATTGAGAAATTAAGGTTGAAATCACATGATGAGTTCTTATACTTCTTTATGAGATGAATAAGGCAATTCGATTTTCTTACTTCTTTCTTTGATCATTTAGCCCCTCAATAAAAGTAATTGCCTCCCCTACCTATCCGGGAATTTAGAGGAGTTGATATTTGGCATGTTTGATGTGGGAGGGCCATGAAAGCAAAATTTTGCATTCAAAGAATAGAACTAATAGGTTTGAGGAAGTCAATCATGACGATGAGTAACTCGGCACCATTCACATAGCCGGGTGTTTGTGTCTTGCCAAAGTCGGATTGAGCGATATTCCTAACGAATTATGGTATGTGCATCAAAGGTTTGAGGCATCTCGAAATTGAGAAACGCCGATCTCCTAGGCTTCGGTTTTTGTGCACCTCTATCCATATTTCAAAAAGTAAAGTCGGAAAATAATGTGAAAAAGAAAAGAGCAAAGCTCTAAGTTGATGGTGTTGCAATTTAAAATAAAAAGAAAAAGAGTTGGGTTATTCCTTTTCCCGGATTCATGCACCACATCCCTTATAAGTTTCCCTCCTTTCTGCATTCTAGACCTTACTTGAAAGTCCTTAAGATCAAAAGAATGTTATTTGACTTGGTGATCTAAATTGAAGTTTCACATGCTTGATTTTTACAATACTTGAAGCTTATGATGTTTGTCTTGAAGTTTAAGCGATTTATGATGTTTCTTTACTTTATATTCTTTGGTTTATGTGTATGAGCGTTTTCAAGGATGAATGAAGCAAGGTTTGAGGATGATATATTGACTAGAAGAACATTTACCTAGAGGATGGTTTTGTTTTGAATTTACATGCATATTTCCTTCTAACTTGTGTTCTAAGCTTTTGAAAACCTTGCTTGGGGACAAGCAAGTGACAAGTATGGGGTATTTTGTTAGCATGAAATATGGCAATATTTTAGGCACTTATTTTGGTTGTTTTTCCCATTATTATTGTGTACATGGATAAAGTTTTGAAGCAAATGTTAGCTTGTTCATCTATCTTGTCGATATGGAAGTCTACACTAGCTTTGTGTTGATTATAGGTGAATAGGAGCTGAAATCGGAGCATTCGAGAGAGAAAAGGGAGTAATCGATCATGTTCGAGGATTAGGAGATACATCAAAGAAGCTAAGGAAGGAGCTAGGATGAAGAATGTCACGAAACAAAGGCAACAACAAGCAATATACACTTCCATACCTTGAATTACGGCCGTGGAGAAGATGATTTGAAGTCCACGCTCTAAACCACGGCCGTGGACCTAGCATCATGAACGTGGAAGAGAGTTTGGAGCACTCCAGTAAGTTACACGGTCTAAATTACGGTCGTGGAAGTCACAAGGAACCGTAATCTGTTTCCACGCTCTAAACCACGGTCGTGGAAAGGTATGAGACCGTGATTTAGGCGATCTTTTGACGTGTCATTATTTGCCACGGCATTTACATATTGGGCCTTGACGGTAATTCTTTCTCGTCTTATAAAAAGGCTGAAAAAGATAATTTCGAGGACGGCCGCTTACCCTTGTTTTCAGCACTCTTGCTTAGGGTTGATTGGAAGTCGTTGAGAGTTGCGGAAACGCCGGATTGTTGGAGATTGGAGATTGCTTATAGCGGAAGTTTAGCCTTTTTCTTAGGTTTTGATATTGAAGACGGATTGACATCCCGTTCTTCGTGCTTGCCTTAGATCATTGTGAGGTTTTGTGTTATACATTCTGAATCCATTAACATTGCTTATTGTGTTTCGGATTTGAGAATTGGTTTTGAAGTTTTATCGAGTATTCGAGGGTTTTCATCTTTCATTCTTCTTAAATGGAATATTGATATCATGACAATGGTTATTGGCTAAAACCCTTTAGCAATTCTAAGGTGAAGGGTTGATAGTTGTGGTTTAGATGATGATAGATCGATCGTAATTTGATTGGACCCTGAGAGTTAAAGAAATATTGTCGACACCCTAAATCACGGCCTGTTCTTAGGTTTCCACGGCCGTGGTTCTCAAGATCTACCCATGATTTACCCCAGTTTACGAACTTTTCTTTTACTTTAATCCAAAGTTAAGGATTAGCTTTAACCTAATCTTGACTTGCCTTTCCTAGGTAGTAGTGAGACTCAACATCCTCTATTTCGGTTTTGAGTGTCACAACCTTAACCGTTTGAGTTTATCTTGATCCTTGGGTTACAAGTTTGGGTATTTGCGATTAATTCTGTCCTTAGATCCTTTCTATACTGCAGCCTCAACAACCTTTATAGAGAGTGTCTTTGGGTAAGTCATATAAGGTTTTGGAGCTTCACCGTACATTACTTTACCTTAGTATACCTTCACAATTCTTGACTTTGTCCTTAATTCTTTAGTATATCTTGAATCGATTATCACAATTTGATATCCGGATCTTTAGGGTTGCTGTTTTCCCCAGTATTTGCAAAGCTTTACATCTTATTTGCTTGACAATCTGAAATTAGATTTTGTTTCACCAAATCCCTGTGTTCGATACTCTGAAATATTTGCTAATCTACGTCGATCCGTACACTGCGGGTTTGCTTGCTTTTATTCTAATTTATAAATATAAAGCTTATTTGCACGTACGTTTTCGGGCAAATAACCTGCAAAAGGACCGGAGGGACCCCAATAACGACTTAGGCCGAATTCTCGGCTGAGCTGAAGAAACAATTCTACCCCATCTATGCCGATGACGAAGCCCGGGCCAAGCTTCGCAGGTTCACCCAAAGAGGGACCACCCGAGAATACATAAAGGAGTTCTCGGAGATAATGTTGCAGATTTCGGACATGAATGAGAAGGAAGTCTTCTTCCAATTCATGGACGGACTTAAGCTGTGGGTAAGACAAGAGCTTCACCGATAGAAAGTTTAGACCCTTATCGAAGCCATGACTGAGGCGGATTCCCTCATCGAGTTCCGAAGCCAAGACCGAGGTAACTCCTCCCGAGACAAGGGCAAAAGTGGGGGAGCGGATCAAGATGACGAGTCATCGGGGAGCGATGATGAGCGGCCCGTGGACAAGAGAAGTAGGTCTCGCAAGGACGAGAGTTTTTTGGAAAGGAGGAAGTTCCAACAAGACGACGAGGGTCCGTCGGAACGAAGGGGCATGTTTAACAAGGACAAGGATGAGACAAAGGAAAGACGCCGCTTGAGTTTCTTCTTGTGCGGAGATGAGCACCTCGTAAGGAATTGCCCGACAAAGAACAAGCTTGCCGCGATAGTCTCGGCAGAGAAAGAAGAGCCAAGGAGGGAGCCGCTTAAGCTCGGGGCTATGGTGAAGAGTAACCCCAGAGTGAGGCAATTCAAATGCCTCAGGTGTGACGGCGATCATCTAAACCGGGACTGCCCACAAAGAGCGAAGAATGAAGACTCGCCACCTGAGGAGGAGCCGGGTAAATGGGTATTAAGGCTCGGGGTCGTGAGGACATGCAATGTTGCTAGACCAGAGGAGAAGGAGTCTAGAGCATCCGGGGCATGTGAGGACAGCAAGCCGCCCGGGGACACCAAAGAGGACAAGGCTAACCCGTTATGGGAGGAGACAAAACGGGAGCCTTCAGAAGAAGAAGCTGGCATGTTACGGGAGGAGACGCAACAAGATCCTTCGGGAAATGAAGCGGGCATATTGTGGGAAGAGACGCAACGCTTGCCTTTGGAAGACAAGACCTCTTTGAGGAAAGAGGTCAACAAGGTCGAGGAGGATCTCAAGAACGGACTCGCAGCGAGGACATTGCGAAAACAAGTGGGGGAGTATGTCACGGATCGCTCTTCCGTGACGATGCCAAGACCGACAAACCCATACAACTTGCTGGAAGACGTCATCAAGACGCCATTTGACAAGGCTGTTGCATTAGAATCGTGACACGCAAAGGTCTTAAATTTATAACTCGATATATTTTTCCTAACTCCTAGCGAACCCACAGTGTATGGGTCGTTTTGTAGTAAGGATAGTATTCCGAGGTCGAACACAAAGACTAAGGTGAAATTGAATCAAATAGTGACTAAGGATAGTGTAGATCTAGGCTAAGAAAAGAGAAAGAAATAAAGAAATGAAAATCTCAATGTTTTTGGATTGGTTTTTGTGGTGATCAATCAAGGATCACAAATCATGCAATATTAACAAACAACTAAGCTAGCAACACAAATAAGCAAACACAAACACGAGATAGGCAATCAAAAAGAGAAAAGCGGATTCTAGGGGTTAGGAATTCCGGTAATGGCATTGGGACTCAAGCTTCTAATCATTCTTTGGATCAACTATGGTATGTTGGGAAAGGGTGTTTCTCTAATGGAACCAATCACCTGGTAGGTCTTATGATCCACTAATCCCGCAACTAAGGTCCTATTACCGGAAAAGTCTCTAGGGGCCTAAAGTTGGGAAATCCACACTAAGCGGATTGCTATCTAGGGGTCTAACCTCTCCTTACCGGGTAAGTCTTGGTAAGGCAAGTCCTAAACATCAATCCTAGCACACTCAATCCAATAGCGGCTTATGAGGCTCACTACTACCTAAAGTTCATCATCTTCGGTACTTAAGATCGGAAATCACCATGTAGGTCTCCTTCCTCACTTAAATTGCTAGCATTAGGTCACCCTAGGCTAGATTAAGCTTAACAAACACTAGGATTTCAACAATATAACACCCTACATGCAGATTTATCAATACAAGTAAGTCAGACAAAATCACGGGCAATTCATCCAATTCCACGACCGTGGATATGTAGGAACAAACTGTGGTTCACAACAGTAGCTATGTTCGAGCAAATAAATCATCCAAAGATACATTTAAGTCTATTCTATCATAGTCCAAGCCATAACCATCATTCCCTTACCCTAGAATCGCTTCTATTTAGCCAACAACATGCATAATAACAATCAAACCCAACAAGCATACATTCATTGATTCCATTAGCAAGAGTATAAAAAGAGGGAGAGATAAGACAAGTAGAACAAGAAAACAAGCTGAATAAAAGTCAAGAAGGACTTACAACCCTTCAAAAGAAGGTTTGAATCGTTTCTTACAATCCTAGCAAATTGTCTTCAACAAGACTCACTCAAAAACTAGCAAAACTCTAAGACTATTGTTCCTCTTCTTCTTCTCCAAATGAGAGTGTTTCTTCTCCTCCAAAAGTAGCTCCAATCCAATGGTGTGAAAATGAGAGAGTATGGGAGAGGGTGTGTGTGGTCAGGTCCCTCTTTAGAATCAACCTGTAAGAGTACTTATAGCCTTCACCATTTGCAAGAGTCAGTTATGGAGATCGTGGGACAGCTATCCAGAGGGAATCATGGTCCATTCCACGGCCGTGGAAGTGCTAGGGACCGTGGTTTTGGTGCTTCAGCCCTGTTTTGATCGTTGAGCCATGAGTTGGTGCAAGGCATGCACCAACATGGTCCTATGTGTTCTTCTTTGCTCCTAACTTGCTTCCCAATGTGCCCGGAAATGTGTCATGACGAGGAACGATCCCTGGATGTATCGATTAGGCTCCAAAGGCTCTCAAATTACCTACAAAACATGCAAAAGTTCGTGTAGACATCTATCTCGACAACATACATGAATTAAGTGCAAATCGTTACGAACTAATGCCAAACTATGCATGAATAGCGGGAAAAACTATCTAAATGGATGCCTAGAATAACGTCATAAATCGTGTTATCAAAATACCCCATACTAAAGGTTTGCTCGTCCCCGAGCAAGTCCCAACTATAGACTAAGAGATGACATGATTTATGCATGCAGAAAATCACAAAATCTTTTTGGAATTGTGCTTCTAATATTGGATCACCTTCATAGTCATGCTTCAAGGCAATGGACAAGCAATCATGCATCAAACGAATGAAAGCATGGAAAGACAATTATACTTAACTCAAAAGCATGCATGGAAGGTGAAAATGAAGAAGTCAAGATGATCATGAGTATATCAAATCTAGATCACTAAGTCTTACACACATGCAATTAGGTCACAAGGACTTAGGAAAGAAGAGGCCAAGAAACGTTGTGATTAGGTGGGAATTTTAGGTCATGTGATGCTAATCCGGGAAAGGAACTAACTCCATAATTTCATTTTTGCTCAACTCCCCCAAAAGTGTATGTTTTTCTCCATCTTTTCTTTGTTTTCTTTTCTTTTTCACTTTCTTTTTCTTTCACTTATTTTTGAGACAATGACATTGGTGTACAAAAGCCGAAACCTTGGTGCTTAGCGGACCTCGGGATTTTTCCGAGGTGCCTCACACCGGGCACACATACCAAGGCTCGTTAGGACATTCGGTTTATCCAACTTTGGCAAGGAACAAACACCCGATTATGTGAATGATGCCGAGTTACTCGTCATCAAAACCAAAGTCCCCAAACCTATATTTTTGTTTCTACACTTTTCACAACAAATTCAGCACTTCATTCACAACATTCTTTCATCAACAACTTCACCCCACACTTGCTTTTCATACACATCAACACACTAGCATGCTCCTATTCCCGGATGGGTCAAAAGAGGTCAAATTTTATATCAATTGAGGTGTTCAAACAACATGATCAAGATGAGAAGTTGAGAAAGATGAATTTCCTTAATCACTCCTAAATGATGTGCAAGAACTAGTGATAGCATGAATTATAGTCTATATTTTGGTACTTGTTTAGACATTTTTATCTTCAATAATCTGTATGTATGGGTGTATATTATGTGATTATATTGTTGTTTCATCTACCTTTGCGAGAATCGAGGTCTACACCAAGTTTCGTTGTAATCGTAGGTAAAATGGCACGTTTTGCATCAAAATGGAGCTAAAGGAGCTAAGGAGTCATTGGAGCTACATTCAGGAGCTTAAGGAAGAATCCAGAAAGCATGGAAATGGATTAGAGATTCACTTTGGACCAGATTTGAGAGATTTCACATTCAGTTTAGAGTCACCTCGGTCAGCTACAGTGTCATCTCGACCGAGGTGATCTCGAGGAGCGTCTCGACCGAGGCGAATGCCCAGACGCGGCGAGATCGTTTATTCTTGCCTGAGATCTTTTATTTTTGGAAGGAGAGATCTTATATTTTTGGGTTGGATTTCTGGAAGGAAGATTATATATTTTGGAGATCTATTTTAGAGATTAAGATATATTTTATTAGGATAATATCTTTTCAAGATATTTTATCTTTGGAAGATAGTTTTCCTATATAAAGGGATGGATTTTCCACAATTCAGCATCGGCGCATCACCGAAAAACCCGCTACCATCGCAGCATTGGAAGATTGAAGGAACTGTAGTTAGGAAGGATTTTTGGAAGGTTGAAGGAAGATTGAAGGAAGGAAGTTCATAGATTTTTTATAGCTTTTGTGAAGGGTTTTGTAAGACTTTCTTAGATTCCCTTCTTGTTGATTTGTCTTGTTGGATTGTGATCCAAGGAACGCTTATTTGTGATATTTGATTCAGTTATTGAAGCCTTGTTCTTAAGGTTTTTGTGTTCAAATATTCACTTTCTTCCCATATATTTGATTATTGCTTTCATGATGATGAGTGGCTAATTTCCTTGTGCGATTCTAGGGTGATTGGCTGAAGGTTGTGGGAAAAACAATGATAGAATAATCTTAAATTCCAGTAGGACCCTGAAAGCTCGAGTCTTTATCCTTAACCCTAGAACATCTCGTTCATTTGATGAACATCTCGGCCGGGGTGGAATTCGTCTGACCGAGGTGACTTATCTGATCCGAAACTGAGAGTTAAGTGTTAGAGTTTTCCAAATCCTATTCTTATTACACCTTTCCTAGTTCAATACAAGCCTAGGATGAGACTTACCCGGTAATTCCTTTGTTTGTTTACCAAAGATCATAAGTGTAGGTAATAAAGGTTTATCCTTTATTGGGGTTTGAGTGTGCCTTCATCCCATCTTTGTGAGTTAGCCTGAGACTTACCCGGTAAAGGTTGACTCTATTCCCTTAGGTGGTGTGTTGGTTTGAGGTTATAGTTCTTTTCCTTAATTCCTTGAGACTTACCCGGTAATAGGAGTTACGGTTTGGGATTGCGAGTAGTGAGACTTACACGGTGATCTATTCCACTTTAGTAACACCTTCCCTTTGCAAAACCTCATCTTTGTCCGCTTATCTTGAGATCTTGAGTTGGAACCACAACTAGATGCTTTAATCCCTAGAATTTGCATATTCTTTTAATTGACTTTTTATCATCTTTGATTGCTTTAATTGCTTTTGTGGTTAGTTGCAATATTGACTACCTATATTGGTTTTGTTTCACCTAAGTCCCTGAGATCGACACCCCGGAATTCTTGCTTTTACTTTGATTGACCCGTACACTACGGGTTCGCATCCTTATTTTAGGCTTACATATAGGGTTATAAAATTAAAGCTTGCACACACCATTTGGAGCAAACAACTAGCATGTAATTTCGACTATCAATCCTCAATCCAATCAAGGCAAACAGTCATGATCACAATTCATACAAGGAAGTTCATAACTTTTTATAGCTTTTGTGAAGAGTTTTGTAAGACTTTCTTAGATTCCCTTCTTGTTGATTTGTCTTGTTGGATTGTGATCCAAGGAACACTTATTTGTGATATTTGATTCAGTTATTGAAGCCTTGTTCTTAAGGTTTTTGTGTTCAAATATTCACTTTCTTCCCATATATTTGATTATTGCTTTCATGATGATGAGTGGCTAATTTCCTTGTGCGATTCTAGGGTGGCTGAAGGTTGTGGGAAAAACAATGATAGAATAATCTTAAATTCCAGTAGGACCCTGAAAGCTCGAGGCTTTATCCTTAACCCTAGAACATCTCGTTCAGTCGATGAACATCTCGGCCGGGGTGGAATTCGTCTGACCGAGGTGACTTATCTGATCCGAAACTGAGAGTTAAGTGTTAGAGTTTGCCAAATCCTATTCTTATAACACATTTCCTGGTTCAATGCAAGCCTAGGATGAGACTTACCCGGTAATTCCTTTGTTTGTTTACCAAAGATCATAAGTGTAGGTAATAAAGGTTTATCCTTTATTGGGGTTTGAGTGTGCCTTCATCCCATCTTTATGAGTTAGCCTGAGACTTACCCGGTAAAGGTTAAATCTATTCCCTTAGGTGGTGTGTTGGTTTGAGGTTATAGTTCTTTTCCTTAATTCCTTGAGACTTACCCGGTAATAGGAGTTACAGTTTGGGATTGAGAGTAGTGAGACTTACTCAGTGATCTATTCCACTTTAGTAACACCTTCCCTTTGCAAAACCTCAGCTTTGTCCGCTTATCTTGAGATCTTGAGTTGGAACCACAACTAGATGCTTTAATCCCTAGAATTTGCATATTCCTTTAATTGACTTTTTATCATCTTTAATTGCTTTAATTGCTTTTGTGGTTAGTTGCAATATTGACTATCTATATTGGTTTTGTTTCACCTAAGTCCCTGAGATCGACACCCCGGAATTCTTGCTTTTACTACGATTGACCCATTCACTGCGGGTTCGCATCCTTGTTTTAGGCATACATCTAGGGTTATAAATTTAAAGCTTGCACACACCATTTGGAGCGAACAAGTTTTTGGCGCCGTTGCCGGGGACTTGGTCTAGACCGAGCCGGTTGCGGTAGTCTTTCGGGGTACTTGCTCTTGTTTCTACTAACCACTCTACTTGAGTGACTTTCGCAGGTTCTTTCTTGTAGGTTTATGCGAAGAACCCGCGTTGGGAAGGAAATCGTTCCTTACGATCCCGAACCAGCAAAGACATATAAAAGACGCTTGAAAGAAGCTAAGATGGCCAATCAAGAGAATTGCGATTTTGAGGCCGAATTGAAGAAGGCATTGGAACAACTACGCCTCAGTAAAGAAGAACTACGACTCGAAAAGGAAGAAACTCGCGCAATGACGGAAGCGATCGAAGCAAATATGGTGACTTTACGGGACCAGTATCTACCTCGACCAGTTCCAGATCCTCGACCGAGGCAGGACCCAGCTCCAGTTGCCCCGGCCAAGATACTTCCACCTCGGATGCCAGTCCGAGATTCTCTTTTCGCAGGTATTCCACAGACCCTAGGGCAGAGGATGGACCCTAACCAGCAACTGAGGCATCCAGGAGTCAACCTAGGTGATCCAGCGGATCATGACTATGAGCTTCGACCGCAAGTTCTTTCCATGATTTGCCAATGCCAGTTTGAAGGGCTAGAGAGGGAGTCTCCGCATCAACATCTGCAAAACTATGAGATCTTGATGGAGACCTTGAGACCTTCAAGGCTGGAAAACAACAATTACAAGCTAAGGCCTTTCTACTTCTCTTTGAAAGATAGGGCGCTTACTTGGTATCAATCTCTCCCTCCAGGAAAAATCAACACATGGGAGGAGATGACGACGGAGTTCTTGACTAAATTCTTCCCCCCCTCTAAGACCGCTGAAATGAGAGGGAAAATCAATGCATTTATCATGAAGGACAAGGAGAGTTTGTCCAAGTCATTGGAGAGATTTAAAGACATCCTTTTGGATTGCCCACATCATGGGATTCCAAAGATAGTGTTGTTAGAGATATACATCAAGGGACTGGACGGAAACACCCAGTTCAACCTTCAACTACTATCCACCGGCACGTTCATGGACATGCCGATTGACGAAGCTTGGGAGTTCATAGAGAAGCAAGCTTTGCACATGGAGAAATATTCCCACCAAGGAGCTGAAGGTGGAGTTAAAAGAGTCAACTTTCAAGAAGCTCCATCAAACAATGATCAACTCACCTCTTTGAAGAATGATGTGAAACAATTGAATGAACTTTTGGTTGCTCAAACCAAGAAAGAAGATGAAGGATATCAAAGCTCAAGGAACAACAATGGTTACCGGAACAACAACAACGGTTCCCGGAACAACAACTACAACAACAATAGAGGATCCAACAACAATAATTGGAGGCCAAACAATCAAAATTCGGGTAACTCTTACTCTAACTCCAATTCAAACAACTCCTCTAATCCTTTCCTCTCTTCTTCTTCTTCTTCTTCTTCTACTCCATTAAAGAGCCAGGAGACTAGATCAAGCTCGTCCCAGCCGGAAAAGAAAGATGCGGTGCTGGAGGCTATCTTGATCAAGCTCAACGCTATGGAGACGTCCATGACTTCATTTTCGAAGTCACAAAAAGCCTTAGAACAACAATTCTTTAACAAGGCGAATGAAGCGCCAAGAGATCCAGGGAAACTTCCAGCAAGGACGGAAAGCAACCCTAAAGGACAGATCATAGCAATAACGACGAGAAGTGGACTGAAAACTACAGATCCAGTGCCCCGGTCGATGCCAGTACAGACGAAGAACACCTCGGTCCAGGCATAGTCGAAGAACACTTCGGCCGAGGTGCCAACCGAGGTTGAGCCCCAGAGAGCGTCGGACAAAACTGAAGTTTATGTTCCATCTCCTGCATATAAACCACCACTTTCATTCCCCCAGTCAAGGGTCAAAGCACATCTAGACAAGCATTTTAGTAAGTTCCTTGACTTGATGAATAAACTACATATTAATATCCCTTTCCTTGATGCTATTCTAGGGATGCCCGCCTATGGGAAGTTCTTGAAAGAAATTCTATCAAGGAAGAGGAAGTTGGAAGACTTTGGTGAAGTAAGGATGACATCTAAATCCTCGGAGCTTATTCAAATCATGAAGGAGAAGATGCCACCCAAGTTGAGAGATCCCGGCTCATTTTGCATTCCCATTCAAGTTGAGGATGTCACTTGTGAGGCATTGTGTGATCTAGGAGCCAGCATGAGCATCATCCCGCTGGAGTTATGTGTGAGGATCCGACTTGGAGAGCCCAAGCCGGTGAAGATACGATTGTACATGGCGGACCGCTCCATTACCCATCCCGTGGGTATTTTGGAAGACGTTCCGGTTAAGTTAGGTAACTTCTATTCACCTATAGACTTCGTTGTGCTTGACATTCCCGCAGATTATCACATTCCTATCATTCTCGGGAGGCCATTTCTAGCAACTTCGGGTTGCAATGTGGATTGTAAGAAAGCCAAGTTGCAATTTAACATTGACGGTGATCAAGTTGAGTTTGCATTGCTTGTGGCAATAAAAGGAGCGCCGCTAGGAGATGATATCTTCAACATCTATGATGAAGAAGAATCAAGAGAATTGGTGAGCTTTGATAACGTGATTTATGACGTTAGTATAGGCATACATTTAGATAGTTTTTCCCGTTATTCATGCACGGTTTGGCACTAGTTCACGACGTTTACACTCATTTCATGCATATTTCTAGAAAAAACGTCTACACGAGCTTTTTTCGGTTTTGTAGGTATTTCGGGGATTTTTTGGGCATTAATCGATACATTCGAGGGTCAAGCCTCATGGTGGTACATATCCAAGGCCTTGAAGGAACATAATTGGAGCAATGAAGGACACAAGGACCCTTATTGGTGCAAGCAATGGAGCAACTCATGGCTAGATGATCATAACAAGTCTCTGTTGAAGAAAATCGACCTACACCCAGGAAAATCGGCCGATTTTTCCTACTGGGTCGATTTTTGGGCCTTTGACAGCTTAAGCCACGTGTCCCACGATCTCTTTTCCGGCCTTGCTCTTGGTGGAGAATATAAGTAGGCCTGCAAGCTGTTGCCATTCATTCTCTTCCTCTCCCAAATCCTCTAGCATCTTCCCAAAGACTCTTGGAATTGAGAGTTCTCTTCAAGACACCCTTGTGGGTGTTCTTGAGAGAGATTAGTGTAGATTTCAATTTCATAGCGAGATTTGAGTGATTTTTGTGAAGAAGCTTGTTGAAGTTTGTAAGATCCGACTTGGAGCTACATTTGGTGTGTTGAAAGACTTGTTTTGAGCTCAAATCTAGCTAAGTTTCATTGCTTTCATTTCCTTACTTCATCTTCTTGCTATGGATTTCATGTATGCTTGTATGATGATTTTAGATCTTGAAATGCATGCTGTTGGCTAGTTTATTGTGATTCCGGAGTGATGGATTGATGGTTATAGCTTGGGTGATGATAGAATGGACTTATATGTTAGTTTAGGATGATTTGTATGCACGAAACCTAAACCAGGAAGAAAAATCGGCCTGTTCTTCAGGTAAATCGGCCGATTTTTGCTATGATCCACCCGATTTTTCCTTCTGTTGCTCTTTAATTGATGAATTTGTATGTTAGGATGTTAGATTGTTGAAATCCTAGTGTTTGTTGAGCATAATATAGCTTAGGGTGACCTAATGCTAGCAAACTAAGTGAGGAAAGAGACCCACCCGGTGATTTCCGATCTTAGATACCAAAGATGATGAACTCTAGGTAGTAGTGAGCCTCATAAGCCGCTATTGGACTGAGTGTGCTAGGATTATTGCTTGAGACTTACCTTTTCCGAGACTTACCCGGTAAGGAGAAGTTTGCCCCTTAAGTAGTATCCGGTTTGTGTAGAATTCCCAACTTTACCTCCTTGAGACTTACCCGGTAATAGGAGTTTGGTGAGGGATTAGTGAAGCATGAGACTTACCCGGTAATTGCTTCCATTAGAGAAACACCCTTTCCCAACACCACAGCCTTGTCCTTAGAATCTTTAGAACCTTGAGTCCAATGCCATAACCGGAAATCTTGACCTCTAGAATCCACTTTTTCTCTCTTCGATCTCATATCTTGTGTTTGAGTCACTTGTTTGTTTGCTAGCTTGAGTTGTTAGTTTGTTTTATTACCTTTCTTGATTTGTGATCTTTGCTTGATCACCACAAAAACCCAACCAAAAATATCATCATTTTCATTTCTTGATTTCTCCCTCTTTTCTTAGTTTAGATTCTCACTATCTTCGATCATTGAATGACTTGATTTCGCCTCAGTCCTTGTGTTCGACCTCGGAATACTTTCCTTCCTACATAACGATCCGTACACTGCGGGTTTTGCTAGGTAGTTTAGGATTTTAGTTCGAGTTTATAAATGTAAAGCTTTTTGTGCTATTTCCTAGCGTAACAAGTTTTTGGCGCCGTTGCCGGGGACTAGGTCTAGATTGAGTCATTTGCTTTTGATCGTTTTTAGTGTTTATCTTTCTTGTTACTTTTGATCTTGTGTTGTTTTTGTCTTTGCCTTTTCATGTTTGCCATGGACGGATTGTACTTCCAAGACGACCTTGACAACATGGAGTATGAGGAGTGGATGGAAAGCCAAGATCTAGGACCTCTCCATGATGAGTTTGAGTATTGGGAGGAGTTTAATGCCTATCATGAGTCCCATGATCAAGCTCACATGACTACATTGCCTTATGTGGAACCTCACCATCAACCTCACAATGACCGAGTGGAATCAATGTTAGAAGAAATGTTGAGGAAGATGGATGATCTAGAGAGCAACCTTGCCTCCATTTCGAGTACCCACATGGTGCTTGAAGCTGAAGTATTTCAACAAGAGGAGGTTCACTATGAGGAGATCCAAGAATTGCCCGATTTCAACCATAACCAATAGAGGCCTTGAGGAAGAGTTGAATGAAGCTCGGGAGCAATTGTGGCTAAGGGATTTGGCCCTGGAGGATGCAAGAAGATTGAATGTCGAGAAAGAAGAACAATTAAGGAGGGAGATTGAGGTGATTAGGCATGCTCTTATGCTAGGAGATCCTACCATCCTTCAAGGCTTACCTCCACCTCCTTCACCTTTGGAGGAGTGCAATGAAGTATTCTCACCCCCGGTCATCCTTGCCATCAACCCCGGAACCACACTTGAAGAGCTCACGAGGGAGAGCCCTAAGCTAACTTCAACTCCTTCCAATCCCTCCTTGCTTGCCCGGAGTACACAAGAAGATTGGAGCCCCTATCCTAAGGAGTTTCCCATGTTGAATGATGGAGGCAAGCATGATGGACCCATGATGGTTATGGAGCACCTCAATGAAGAATTTTTTCCAAGAACCGGCCTTCTTTGGATCATAGAGGATGAGGATGACAAGCGTCTCACCGGTATGACCGCGGTGTACCAATTGTCTAAGTATGAGGTGACACCTATGGTTGCAACTCCACACTATCATCAAGGGAGCGGTGATGAAGGAGTCTACTACTCACCGGTGAAGAGAGAACTTAAAGCTTATTTGGGCATCAAGTGGCCCTTGCTTGTCATCATGGATGCCGGAAAGCGATGGTTGCTTGGACTCCTCAAGCAAACCATGGTATTCAAGGTGGATTGACACATCCTCGGAGTTTGGTCAAGCTAATGACCTTAAAGAAGCACTTAATGGGAGGCAACCCATTGGTACATGTCTTTCCCTTCTATTTTTCTTCTTTTTTGTTTGATTTTGCTTTTGGTGTGCTTTGTTTTTCTTTTGTGTTTTTGGGTGCTAGATCTTGTTGTTGTCATGTGTGATGAGATGCTGGAGGTCATGTGAAAACCTCATGGAACTGTTGAGAAGAAGGTGCAAGATCCGAGCACATGGACAAGGAAGAAAGCACCCAGGAAAATCGGACTGTTCTTCACAAAAATCGGCCGATTTTCCTGGGTAGCTGGTCCGATTTTTCCTTTTGTAAAGGAAAGTGATGATCTCCAATCAAGCATGGGTGGAGCAGACGTGGAACTTGGACAGCTTGCGGTGCCAAGCGCGGGTTCCGAAACTATAATGAACATCAAGAGCTCTCTACCATCCTTGATCGATCATCCACCATCATCATTCGATGTGAACCGAAATACCAAAGCATCACCAATTTTACATTGTGAGGACTCTCTTTCACTTCTTTATTTAGTTTACACATTAGGGACAATGTGTTTCTAAGTATGGGGTGGGGTTTTCATGATCACTTGCATGATTAACATCTAGAATAGTTTCTTTTAGTCACACGTTTCATTATGTCTTGCATTGTACATACATATTTCGAAAAATCCAAAAAATCAGAAAATTTTTTAAAAAATTTTAGTGCTTCTAAGCTTGGGAATGACCCTTATGATAAAATTTGTCTTGTGAATTGGCTATGGATGGCCTTATGTGTTGAATTGATGTATGCATATGTGGACTTGAAGTACTTATCTTGAATCCCATGAATGATTTGTGATCATGAATGTTTGCCTTGATTGAATTGAGGATTGAAAGTCGAAATTACATGCTAGTTCTTGCACATCATTTAGGAGTGATTAAGGCAATTCATTTTTCTCTACTTCTCATCTTGATCATGTTGTTTGAGCACCTCAATTGATGAAAAATTTGACCTCTTTTGACCCATCCGGGAATAGGAGCATGCTAGTGTGTTGATGTGTGTGAAAAGCAAGTGTGGGGTGAAGTTGTTGATGAATGAATGATGTGAATGAAGTGCTGAATTTGTTGTGAAAAGTGTAGACAAAAATATAGGTTTGGGGACGTTGATTTAAATGACGAGTAACTCGGCACACTTCACATAATCGGGTGTTGGTGCCTTGCCAAAGTCAAATAAACCGATAGTCCTAACGAGCTTTGGTATGTGTGCCCGGTGTGGATGCACCTCGAAAAATAAAAAAACCTGAGGACGGCTAATCACCAAGGTTTCGGCTTTTGTACACCAATGCCATTATCTCAAAAATAAGTGAAAAAGAAAAGAAAACAAAGAAAAGATGGAGAAATTTTACACTTGTTGGGAAGTTGAGCAAAAACGAAATTGTGGAGTTAGTTCCTTTCCCAGATTAACATCACATGACCTAAAAATTCCCACCTAATCACAACGTTTCTTAACCTCTTCTTTCCTAAGTCCTTGTGACCTAAATGCATGTGTGTAAGACTTAGTGATCTAGATTGGACATACTCATGATCATCTTGACTTCTTCATTTTCACCTCTCATGCATGCTTTCTAGTTAAGTATAATTTTCTTTCCATGCCTTCGTTCATTTGATGCATGATTGCTTATCCATTGCCATGAAACATGACTATGAAGGTGATCCAATGTTAGAAGCACAATTCCAAAAAGATTTTGTCGTTTTTCTGCATGCATAAATCACGTCATCTCTTAGTCTATAGTTGGGTCTTGCTCGGGGACGAGCAAATCTTAAGTATGGGGTATTTTGATAACGTGATTTATGACGTTAGTATAGGCATACATTTAGATAGTTTTTCCCGTTATTCATGCACGGTTTGGCACTAGTTCACGACGTTTACACTCATTTCATGCATATTTCTAGAAAAAACGTCTACACGAGCTTTTGTTGGTTTTGTAGGTATTTCGGGGATCTTTTGGGCATTAAACGATACATTCGAGGGTCAAGCCTCATGGCGGTACATATCCAAGGCCTTGAAGGAACATAATTGGAGCAATGAAGGACACAAGGACCCTTATTGGTGCAAGCAATGGAGCAACTCATGGCTAGATGATCATAACAAGTCTCTGTTGAAGAAAATCGACCTACACCCAGGAAAATCGGCCGATTTTTCCTACTGGGTCGATTTTTGGGCCTTTGACAACTTAAGCCACGTATCCCACGATCTCTTTTCCGGCCTTGCTCTTGGTGGAGAATATAAGTGGGCCTGCAAGCTGTTGCCATTCATTCTCTTCCTCTCCCACATCCTCTAGCATCTTCCCAAAGACTCTTGGAATTGGGAGTTCTCTTCAAGACACCCTTGTGGGTGTTCTTGAGAGAGATTAGTGTAGATTTCAATTTCATAGCGAGAGTTTAGTGATTTTTGTGAAGAAGCTTGTTGAAGTTTGTAAGATCCGACTTGGAGCTACATTTGGTGTGTTGAAAGACTTGTTTTGAGCTCAAATCTAGCTAAGTTTCATTGCTTTCATTTCCTTACTTCATCTTCTTGCTATGGATTTCATGTATGCTTGTATGATGATTTTAGATCTTGAAATGCATGTTGTTGGCTAGTTTATTGTGATTCCGGATTGATGGATTGATGGTTATAGCTTGGGTGATGATAGAATGGACTTATATGTTAGTTTAGGATGATTTGTATGCACGAAACCTAAACCAGGAAGAAAAATCGGCCTGTTCTTCAGGTAAATCGGCCGATTTTTGCTATGATCCACCCGATTTTTCCTTCTGTTGCTCTTTAATTGATGAATCTGTATGTTAGGATGTTAGATTGTTGAAATCCTAGTGTTTGTTGAGCATAATATAGCTTAGGGTGACCTAATGCTAGCAAACTAAGTGAGGAAAGAGACCCACCCGGTGATTTCCGATCTTAGATACCAAAGATGATGAACTCTAGGTAGTAGTGAGCCTCATAAGCCGCTATTGGACTGAGTGTGCTAGGATTATTGCTTGAGACTTACCTTTTCCGAGACTTACCCGGTAAGGAGAAGTTTGCCCCTTAAGTAGTATCCGGTTTGTGTAGAATTCCCAACTTTACCTCCTTGAGACTTACCCGGTAATAGGAGTTTGGTGAGGGATTAGTGAAGCATGAGACTTACCCGGTAGTTGCTTCCATTAGAGAAACACCCTTTCCCAACACCGCAGCCTTGTCCTTAGAATCTTTAGAACTTTGAGTCCAATGCCATAACCGGAAATCTTGACCTCTGGAATCCACTTTTTCTCTCTTCGATCTCATATCTTGTGTTTGAGTCACTTGTTTGTTTGCTAGCTTGAGTTGTTAGTTTGTTTTATTACCTTTCTTGATTTGTAATCTTTGCTTGATTACCACAAAAACCCAACCAAAAATATCATCATTTTCATTTCTTGATTTCTTCCTCTTTTCTTAGTTTAGATTCTCACTATCTTCGATCATTGAATGACTTGATTTCACCTCAGTCCTTGTGTTCGACCTCGGAATACTTTCCTTCCTACATAACGATCCGTACACTGCGGGTTTCGCTAGGTAGTTTAGGATTTTAGTTCGAGTTTATAAATGTAAAGCTTTTTGTGCTATTTCCTAGCGTAACAAGCTCTATCCTTATTAATGATCCACTCGAGAGAGTTATTAGTTTTAGCTTAATGGAGGAAGGTATAAATGCTTCTTGTGATGCAGATATACGGAGCTTAAAGGCACTGGAAGAAGATCCAGGAGCTAAAGTTGAAAAATTAATCCAGGAGAAGAAGATCTCCAGTTTCGGTCCCAGTTGCAGTACCTCGACTGAGGCACTTTCTGGACCAAGCGAGGTGTTCTTGACTGAAGAACATCCACCCTCTCTGGATCTCGACCGAGATCGAAAGCGAGATGATGTCAACTGAGAATAACAAACTTCTTACTCCCTTTTCTGACATTCATCCTCAGTTGGTGGAACACTTTCTCCACCAAATTTCTGATAATAAAGGGCCTTGGTATGCTGACATTGTTAATTATCTTGTTTGCCAAGAAATACCACCCGGATTGACGTACGCTCAAAGGAAGAAATTCTTTAAGGACGTACGCCATTACTATTGGGATGAACCTCTACTATTTAAGAGAGGTCCGGATGGGATGCTTCGAAGATGCATTCCGGAAGATGAAGTTACTAGTGTCATACGACATTGCCACTCGCTTCATTGTGGAGGGCACGCTAGCGCTAACAAAACGTGCGCCAAGGTATTACGTTCCGGTTTCTTTTGGCCTACATTATTCAAGGATGTGAAAACGTTTGTTGTCTCTTGTGATGCATGCCAAAGAACAGGGAATTTATCTAGGAGGAACGAGATGCCACTCAATAACATACAGGAGGTTGAAATTTTTGATGTATGAGGAGTTGATTTCATGGGACCTTTCCCATCATCCGGAGGAAACCTCTACATTCTCCTAGCAGTCGACTACGTCTCTGGATGGGTTGAAGCCATTGCCTCTCCCACTAATGACGCCAAGGTGGTTGTGAAGTTCTTTAATAGGACTATCTTTCCACGTTTTGGGACTCCACGCATCATCATCAGCGATGGAGGGACACATTTCATCAACCGGAAGTTTAAGGCACTTCTATCGAAGTATGGGGTAACCCACAAGGTAGGAACCCCTTATCACCCTCAAACTAGTGGACAAGTCGAGATCTCAAATAGAGAAATTAAAGCAATCTTGGAGAAGACCGTCTCTAGGACGAGGAAGGATTGGGCCATGAAGTTGGACGACGCTCTTTGGGCCTACAGGACCGCATTCAAGACTCCCATAGGAACCACCCCTTATAATTTGGTAAATGGGAAGTCTTGTCATTTGCCCGTTGAGCTGGAACACAAAGCATATTGGGCGATCAAATGGTTGAACTTCGACATCAAAGAAGCCGATGAGAAGCGACTGTTGGACATCAACGAGCTGGAGGAGTTGCATTTGAACGCCTATGAGAATGCCAAGATCTACAAAGAAAGGACGAAGAAATGGCATAACAAGCGTATCATCCCTAAGGAGCTGAAAGAAGGAGGCTTAGTTCTACTTTTCAACTCCCGCCTTCGCCTCTTTCCAGGTAAGTTGAAATCTAGATGGACTGGACCTTATGTAGTGAAATATGTTTTCCCTTATGATGCAGTCGAGATCTGGGGAGAAACAAGTGGAAGATTCAAAGTCAATGGTCATAGACTTGAGAAATACAAACCGGAAGTCCCAGTTGAGGAGATTGCACCACTATACCTCGTTTAGAGACACCGTACGGTCCAGCTAGCGACCTTAAATCAAGCGCTTCTTGGGAGGCAACCCAAGGTATTGTTTTCTTTTCCCTTTCCTAGCCTAGCTTTAGATAGTTTGCTTTTGCTTTGCTTTGCTTTGTTTTTGGCGGGCTAGACAGACAACAGGTAATCTCTAAGGAAGAAATACAACCCAGGAGCAACACTGGAAGGACAAAAGTTCGAGAAATCGAGAAAATGGAGCTTGACTGAGATACATCTCGGATGCTATCAAAACGCCTCGACCGAGATGTTCTTCGCCAACCGAGATGGTCTTATTTGGGAGTTGTTTCTTATTTCTGTATGCAGTTCAGCTAGGTCCGGTGAGTTTCTTGTTTCCCTAGACTTTTATTTGACCAATTGGGACAATGTGTCCCAAGTATGGGGTATTTGGATGTATCTTACTTGACATTATGTGTATGACTTGTTATTTATGATCTTTCTCATGCTCTATATGCTTATTTGAGACTACATGCATGCATACAAGTTATTTGTTTGAGAAAAACGTCAAAAACTGGTTAAGAAAATTTTTTTTGACCTCGACCGAAGTGATTATGACCAATCGAGGTACAATACCTCGGTTGACTTAGAACATCTCAACCGAGGTGGTTTAACTGAGAAAGTTTTCAAAACGATTTTTGTGCTTCTTATCTGGATATGACCTCAGTGATGATTCTGCTTGCTGATTGGTTTTGAAATCTTTATATGTTTGAAAGGTTTTATAATATGTTTAAGTTGCTAAATGCTTTGTTTAAAACTTGTGGCATGTTTAATACTTTATTTTTATCCAAATTATGTTGAAGTTGAAGGTTGACGCCACTATTCGCCCCTAAACGTGCGTGCAAATAAGTTTTAATTATAAAACTAGAATCAAGCAAGCGAACCCGCAGTGTACGGATCGATGTAGTTAAGCAAGGATTCCAGAGTATCGAACACAGGGATTTGGGTGGGAACAAATTCAATTGTAGATTATCAAGCGAGTAAATATGAGAGTTTTTGAAGATATTGGGAAAACAACAATCCTAAAGATCCAAGTATCCAGCTGTGGCAATCGATTCAAGATATTCTTAATGATAATAAGACAGAGTTGAGATATGCAAAGGTATGCTAATGTAAGGTAATCGTACGGTGAAGTTCCAAAAACCTTGTATGACTCACCTACAAGACACTCTCTATAAAGGTTGTTGAGGCTTCAATATAGAAAGGATCTAAAGGTAAGAATTAATGTCAAATACCCAAACTTGCAATCCAAGGATCAAGACTAACTTAACCGATTACGGTTGTGACACTCACAATCGAGGTAGAGGTTGTTGAGGCTTCACTACCACCTAGAAAAGGCAAGCCTAAACTAAGTTAAAGCAAATCTTTAACTTTGGATTTAAGTAAAAGTAGGTTCGTAAACTTAAGGAAAATTACGGTTGGATCTTGAGATTCCACGGTCGTGGAACTCAAGAACAAACCGTGATTTAGGGTTCGTCGACGATTCTCTCTAACTCTCAGGATCTAATCTGTTTACGATCGATCTATCATCATCTAAGCCACAACTATCAACCCTTCACCTTAGAATTGTTAAGGGTTTTTAGCCAATAACAGTCATATTGATATCAATTTCAAGAATTAAAAGATTGAAAGATGAAAACTTCCGAAAACCTTCAATAAACTCCAAACCAATCTCAAAGTCACAATCAAGAACGAATGTTGTCAATAGATTCAGAATAAGGCAAACAAACACAATCTTAGGAAAGAAGGAAGAACGGGATGTCAATCCGTCTTCTAAATCAAACCTAAACAAGAAGAGAAATAGTCTTGCAACAATCTTCCAAAAACTTCGATCTTCCGCCAATCCGGAAATCTCAACAGCAATCTCCACCAAAAGTGCGAGATTAGGGAAAATCCAAGCACGAACGTCGATCTCCAACGAGATGTAAATGCTTCTAAGCGAGGGTGTAAACGCGTCTAAGCAGAGGTCGTAAGCGTAAGCCTAAAGCGAGGTGACGGAATCTCTCTTCGTCCGTCCTTTTATAGGGCAAGATAAAATATCGGCCCGGCCCAATCTTCAAAAGATCGTGGCTTCAAAATATGGCGAAAAAGATCGCCAAGATCACGGCCGTGGAAGGTTCCACGACCGTAATTTAGAGCGTGGAAAGTGTCACGGTTTGAACCATGGATTCCACGACCGTAATAGTTACTGGAATGCATCACGCCTCTCTTGCAAGGTTCCACGGCCGTGGAACTGAACGTGGTTTGTAGTACGGCCGTATTTTAGAGCGTGGTTTAGGGCAAGAACGTGATTCTTCCCTAGCCTCGTGCATTCCTCAATTTGAACTCCATTTTGCTTCTAAGAATGCCCTTAATCCATGGACATACTCAATCAACTCTTCTTTGCTAAATTCCGTTCGGAAATGACTCTCAATCACCTATAATCAACATAAAGCTTGTGTAGACATCCATATCGACAATATAGGCAAACTAGCTCACAATTGCAACAATGCTCAATCAAAGACTATCAATATGAATCAAATATACTTAGAAAACGTGCCTAAAATATCACAATATTTCATGCTAACAAATAACCCCATACTTAACACTTGCTTGTCCCTAAGCAAGGTCTTTCAAAAGCTTTTAAAACAAGAGTTAGGATGAAATATGTGTACCTTCTCAAAGCAATACTTCTTTTGGATGAATGTGCCTTCTAAAGATTAATAGATCATTCTCAAACCTTGCTTCAATCGTTTATCAAACTTTCATACACTTAATCAAAGAGTAAAAAGCAAAGAAAATTCATGAATCACTCAAACTTCTATACAAGCATCATAACCTTCAACCATTATCAAAATCAATCATAAGAAACTTCAATTTAGATCACCAAGTCATATAACATTCTTTTGATCTTAAGGACTTTCAAAGAAAAGGTCTAGAATGTGGAAGGGAAGGAAACTTTTAATGAATGTGGTGCATGAATCCGGGAAAGTGGACACCTACTCCTTCTTCTTCTTTTGCGGTTCCCGCACACTTTCAACTTAGAGCTTCGCTCTCTTCTTTTCATTTTTCGACTTTACTTTTGGAGTTATGGACAGAGGTGCACAAAAACCGAAGCCTAGGAGATTGGCGTTTCTCAATTTTTATGAGATGCCTCAAACCCTTAGCGCACATACCATAATCCGCTAGGAATATCGCTCAATCCGACTTTGGCAAGACACAAACACCCGGCTATGTGAATGGTGCCGAGTTACTCATCGTCATGATTGACTTCCCCAAACCTACAATTTCTTTCTATTCTTTTGATTGGAAATAATTGCTCTCATGACCCTCCCACATCAAACATGCCTTTTTCATTCACTTCTCCAAATTCCCGGATAGGTAGAGAAGGCTAATATTTCAATGAAGAGCTAAAATGATCAAAGAAAGAAGAAAGAAAAATCGAATTGCCTTAATCATCTCAACAAGAAGTATAAGAACTCATAGTGTGATTTCAACTTCAATTTCTCAACATGATTTAGACAATATTCATCACATTATGAAACTTGCAAAAGAGGTATAATTCATTCATTCAAATTCTTTTCAATTCACTATTCTTTTAAGCATGCAATTGTCATCAAACTCAATTCACAAGTAGTGATTATCATGGAAATCATCTCAATTCATTAGAAGCACAAATTTTTCAAAATTTTTCAATTTTTATGGGTTTTTCAAGTTCTTTTTCATGCAATGCGGTAATAAAACGTGCAAAAATATAATGAACATGCAATGATAGTCTCGAATAAAAGCAAACATAGTGAGTAGAAGTTATTACAAACTTTTAGTACATCCCACCCCATACTTAGGACGAACATTGTCCCTAATGTTCAAAAGAAAGAAAGAAAAGAAGAAAAGAAAAAGAAACTCACAAAGTGGCGGTGGAATGTCTAAAGCGAACGGTCAATCATCAAATCTTCATCACTGCGGCGCTGGTGGAGGCGGGAATGGAGAGAAGCTAGGATCATAGAACCGCCCAAACTGCTGGCGGTAGACGTCTCTCATCATGTGGTCGAGGTCGTCTAAGCGTCCGTCTCTAGCATCGGCTCGGATCTCCAATGCTCCTACTCTCTCTGAAAGGCCAGTAGCCCAATCCGGCATCTGCTCATACCATCCCGGAGCCTGACTGTACCATGCTGGAGCGTCGGATGGTGCTGGTGCTGGTGCTGGTGCTGCTGGCTGCTTTGTGGACCAAGGAGGGGGAACGCCATACCATGTGGGAGGTGTGGTCATCCACGTAGGCCTCTCACTCACGCTAGCGCGGCGAGAAGACGAGCCTGAAGCTCTAGCTGGACGTGGAGAGCGTCTCGGTACATCGGGGGCCGCCTCCGGCTGATCCGGAAACGTGCCAAACTCCTGCTCAGCTCCTCCTCCACCCTCAAACTGATCTCTCATGTCCTCCTCCTCAACAACCGGTGGTGGAACATATGGGGGAGCTACTATCCTGTTCGCATGCATAACAACGAACGTCTCCTTCCAATTATGGCATCCCGCCATAATGGAGTACTCCGGCAGCCACTCTATGCCCCTACCCGTCCTACTCTCCCAAGGCATGCCCGCATAAGGCGGACCTCTATGCGTGGGGAAGATGAGACCCCTAGTCATGAAAGCATGTAGCCCTAAAGGTACGGTCGGTATACGGTTGCAAGCAGAAAAATCAACACCTAAGCTCCTGGCAATGTGGGTAACTATCCCACCATATCCGATGTTGCCCTTCTTCTTGTTCTTGAGCTTGCTCATAGTAGCAGCCAAGAGAGTAGCACAATCAGCACGGCGTCCATACAACATGGAGTAAAGCAAAAAGAGCTCATCCGTCTTGGGGCGTCTCCGTCCTAGGAAAGAGACACTCCGAAAGAACACGGTGAGCTATCTTCAAGGCTAGGTGGTACATCAACCTAGCCTTGGTATCAGCAGGTTGCCAACTGTCCTCGTCGGCGTAAATCATCGCAACCTCCTCCCAAAAGTCCTTGGCGTAAACGCCACTAGGAAATCGACCATTAAAGGTCTCATGAAACCCGAAAAAGGTCCCAAACTCACGGATGCTAAAATGATAGTCTCTCTCCATAAGACGGAAAGAGACGGTCCTGTCTACATGGCTGTGCTCGAAAGACGTCACAACCTCCCGTGTAATCTCCTCATAAGCGTCTTCTCGGATAGCCGAGAAGACAACTAGTCCGCCTCTATCCAAGAGCCAAGTAAGATCATCCACAATGTTGAGAGGAGCTAGATCCTCCAACAACAAGTATCTAGGATCAATCACAGCCCTCTCCTTGATCCTCTCGAGTGCATAGAGATGATCCTCATGTATGGTCGGGACTCTAGGGTGAGGAGGTGAGGATGGAGGTGAAGGTGAGGATGGAGGTGAAGGTGAGGATGGAGGTGAAGGGGAAGAGGGTGGTGGTGCCCTAGAGGATGAGGAGGAGGAGGGATTACCCTTCCTTTTCTTATTCTGATCATTCTTCTTCTCTTTTATCCTCCCCGAAACTCTTCTCACAAAGTCCATTCTGTTCAAAATTACGGGCTGTTCTATAGAAATCACGGCCGTAATTCCTCCAGAGACCGTGATTCGTCTCCGAAAATCGCAAATCTCAGCAAATCAGCACTAAATCTCAACAACAGGCAGTCCTAATCTAATTTCTTCCAATCTCAATCAGTTCTTCCTAAAATCACTAACAAAAACGAACCAAATCGACAAGAATCAAGAAGAGAGGAAAAACCTATTTTTCGGATTGAAAAATCCGAATTGCGCGTTCTTTGGTGAATTTCCGCTCGATTTGTCGCTTGGATCTTGTTTGTGGTCGAATTTGCTTCAGTTTAGGAAGAAGAATCGTTGAAAATGATTAGGAAACGAGGAATTGAGAGAGAAGGCGTGGATTCGGCTTTTAGGTCGTGGAAGAGGGGTTTTTGTGGTGAAATTTGTGAAGAACGTGGTTTATATAGTCACAGGCAAAATTTTGAAAATCACGGTCTGTCGGGGTGTTCCACGGCCGTGGAAATGTACGGAACCGTGGTTTTGGTGATTTTTCAAAGGCTTTTGAAAATTACGGGTACTGTAGATGTCACGACCGTGGTTTAGGCCGTGGAACCCTCTGTAAAGCTCCAAAGTCCAGATTTCGTCACTTTTCTTCAACATTATCCTCCTCTTTTCCTTTTCCATCGTTCCTTCATCCAAAAACACGAACATACCGGAAGAAATCGAGGCAAAAAAAACAAAGCAAATACGTCTATTCTAAGCTAAACTATGAATCGAAAACAAGAATAAGAATGCATTACCTTGGGTTGCCTCCCAAGAAGCGCTTTGTTTAAGGTCCGTAGCTAGACCAATCTCGCACTTATTCGAGTGCGGTAGGTGCGAATTCTTCAGTTTGGAGTTCCGGCGTATACTTCTTGAGTCGTTGGCCGTTCACCTTAAAGCTTCCGCTCGTTTCACCCCATACTTCAACTGCACCATGGGGAAAAATACGCTTAATTAGAAAAGGTCCGGTCCAACGAGATTTAAGCTTACCTGGAAAGAGACGAAGCCTTGAATTGAAGAGGAGAACTTGATCTCCTTCTTTGAAGTCCTTTGGAATGATATGCTTATCATGCCAACGCTTTGCTCTCTCCTTATAGATCTTAGCGTTTTCATAAGCGTTCAAGCAGAGTTCATCCAGCTCATTGATGTCTAGGAGTCGCTTCTCTCCCGCTTTTTTCATGCTGAAATTCAACCACTTGATAGCCCAAAACGCTTTGTGCTCCAACTCTACCGGTAAGTGACAAGACTTCCCATACACAAGGTTGTATGGTGTGGTTCCTATGGGAGTCTTGTATGCAGTCCGGTATGCCCACAATGCATCGTCAAGCTTCAAGGACCAATCCTTCCTAGTCCTTGAAACCGTCTTCTCTAGAATTCCTTTGATCTCCCTATTTGAGATCTCAACTTGTCCACTTGTTTGTGGATGGTAAGGGATAGCGATCTTGTGAGTAACCCCATACTTAGCTAGAAGAGCTTCAAAGCGCCGGTCAATGAAGTGAGAACCTCTATCACTAATGATCGTCCTTGGCGTCCCAAATCGCGGGAAGATGGTCTTGTTAAAGAACTTAACCACCACCATAGCATCATTTGTGGGAGAGGCAATTGCTTCCACCCATCTAAAAACATAATCCACCGCCAATAGTATGTATTGGTTTCCACAAGAGGATGGGAATGGTCCCATGAAATCAACTCCCCACACGTCGAAAATCTCCACCTCTTGGATGTTGTTGAGGGGCATCTCATTCCTTCTAGAGATATTGCCTGTTCTTTGACAAGCATCGCAGTAAGAAACAAAGGATTGCACATCTCTAAACAAAGTAGGCCAAAAGAATCCAGAATGCAATACCTTTGCGCTAGTCTTGTTCGAACTAGCGTGTCCTCCACAAGGTAGTGAATGACAATGACGGATGACATTTTGCATCTCATCTTCCGGCACACATCGCCGAATGATGCCATCCGGACCTCTCTTAAAGAGGAGAGGCTCGTTCCAATAGTATTCCCGGACGTCCTTAAAGAACTTCTTCCTTTGTGCGTAGGATAGTCCGGGCGGTATCTCCTGACAAACCAAATAGTTAACAAAATCAGCAAACCATGGTTCGTTACCTTTGGAGATCACATCGATGCACTCTTCAATAAGGTGTAGGTGTTCGTCCGGGAAGGAGTCATCGATGGGCAAATGGTCGTCCTCTAGATGTGTTAGGCGACTCAAATGATCCGCAACAGAATTTTCTGAACCTTTCTTGTCGCGGATCTCAAGATCGAATTCTTGTAGGAGAAGAATCCATCTAATTAGCCTTGGCTTCGCATCTTTCTTCGCAAGGAGATACCGGATCGCAGCATGATCCGTGTAGACAATCACCTTTGCACCTACAAGATAAGAGCGAAACTTGTCAATAGCATAGACAATGGCTAGAAATTCTTTCTCGGTAGTGGCGTAGTTGAGCTGCGCTTCATCTAGCGTCTTGCTAGCATAGTATATGGCATGGGTTCGCCCTTCCTTTCGTTGTCCAAGAACAGCTCCAATAGCTCCGTCACTAGCATCTCACATAATCTCAAAGGGAAGAGTCCAATCCGGGGGTTGGATAATAGGTGCTGAAATTAGAGCTTGCCGAATGGTGTTAAACGCATCCAAACATTCCTGCGAAAACTCAAAAACCGCATCCTTCATCAATAGATTAGTGAGAGGTTTTGATATCTTAGAGAAGTCCTTAATGAAACGTCTATAAAATCCAGCATGTCCTAGGAAACTTCTTATCCCTTTCACCGAAATTGGGGGAGGAAGCTTCTCTATGGTCTCTATCTTAGCCTTGTCTACTTCTATCCCTCTACTAGAGACTAAGTGGCCTAATACAATTCCTTCCTTAACCATAAATTGACACTTCTCTCAATCTTCAAGGTGACGGAATCTCTCTTCGTCCGTCCTTTTTTAGGGCAAGATAAAATATCGGCCCGGCCCAATCTTCAAAAGATCGTGGCTTCAAAATATGGCGAAAAAGATCGCCAAGATCACGGCCGTGGAAGGTTCCACGACCGTAATTTAGAGCGTGGAAAGTGTCACGGTTTGAACCATGGATTCCACGACCGTAATAGTTACTGGAATGCATCACGCCTCTCTTGCAAGGTTCCACGGCCGTGGAACTGAACGTGGTTTGTAGTACGGCCGTATTTTAGAGCGTGGTTTAGGGCAAGAACGTGATTCTTCCCTAGCCTCGTGCATTCCTCAAGTTGAACTCCATTTTGCTCCTAAGAATGCCCTTAATCCATGGACATACTCAATCAACTCTTCTTTGCTAAATTCCGTTCGGAAATGACTCTCAATCACCTATAATCAACATAAAGCTTGTGTAGACATCCATATCGACAATATAGGCAAACTAGCTCACAATTGCAACAATGCTCAATCAAAGACTATCAATATGAATCAAATATACTTAGAAAATTTGCCTAAAATATCACAATATTTCATGCTAACAACCACATGATGAGTTCTCTCACTTTCTTCCTAGGATGATTAAGGCAATTCATTCTCTTCTCTTCTTCTTCTTGATCATGCTTAGCCCCTCATATACATATTTGTCTCCCTTTACCTATCCGGGAATTTGGAAGCAAGCAAAAGTGAAAAGCAAGTAAAGGAAAAGTTGAGATGATGGCTGGAAATTAGAAAGAAACAAATAGGTTTGGGGAAGTCAATCATGATGATGAGTAACTGTTAGCATGAAATATTGTGATATTTTAGGCACGTTTTCTAAGTGTATTTCATCCATATTGATAGTCATTGATTAAGCATTGATGTATTTGTGAGCTAGTTTGTCTATAATATCGATATAGAGATCTACACAAGCTTTATGATTGATTGTAGGCAATTAAGAGCTATTTCCGAACGGATTGAGTGAGAATGGAGTTTGATGAAGCATGTCCATGAATTGAGGACATTCCTAGGAGCTAAGGATGTGCTAACTTGAAGAATAGCACGAGGAAAGGAAGAATCACGTTCTAGCCCTAAACCATGCTCTAAAATACGGCCGTACTACATTCCACGTTCAAGTCCACGGCCGTGGAACCTTGGCAAGGGAAGCGTGGTTCATTCCAGCAACTTCTACGGCCGTGGAAGAGTTGTGTCAAACCGTGACAGTTTCCACGCTCTAAATTACGGCCGTGGAACCCTTCCACGACCGTGATCTTGGCGATCTTTTTCGCCACACTTTAAGCCACGATCTCCTACGCAATCGGGCCGGGCTTATATTTTATCTTACACTATAAAAGGACGGACGAAGAGAGATTCCGTCACCTCTGCTTAGACGCATCTTCACTTACGCTTGGAATTGCCCTAATTTCACATCTTGCGGAGATTGTGATTGAGAGAATTGCGCTTTGCTATTGAGATTTCCGGATTGACGGAAGAGTTGAAGATTTGGAAGATTGTTCGTGAGAAGATTTCGCTTCTCATTTAGGTTTGATTTGAAGACGGATTGACATCCCGTTCTTCTTTCTTATCTAAGATTCGTGATTGTTTGTGTTATTCCAAATCTATTGACGTTATTGTTATTGAAGGTTTTCGGAAGTTTTCATCTTTCATTCTTTTAAACCTTGAATTTGATATCAATATGACTGTTGTTGGCTAAAACCCTTTAACTATTCTAAGGTGAAGGGTTGATAGTTGTGGCTTAGATGATGATAGATTGATCGTAAACAGATTGGACCTTGAGAGTTAGAGAGAATCGCCGACAAACCCTAATCCACGGTCTGTTCTTGAGCTTCCACGGCCGTGGAACTCAAGAACTACCCGTAATTTTGTGTCAGTTTACGAACTTGCTTTTACTTTAATCCAAAGTTAAAGATTTGCTTTAACTTAGTCTTGGCTTGCCTTTTCTAGGTGGTAGTGAAGCCTCAACAACCTCTACCTCGATTGTAAGTGTCACAACCTTAATCGGTTTAGTTAGTCTTGATCCTTGGATTACAAGTTTGGGTATTTGACATTAATTCTTACCTTTAGAACCTTTCTATATTGAAGCCTCAACAACCTTTATAGAGAGTGTCTTTTAGGTGAGTCATATAAGGTTTTTGGAACTTCACCGTACGATTATCTTACATTCGTATACCTTTGCATACCTTAACTCTGTCCTTATATCTTTAGTATATCTTGAATCGATTGCCACAGCTGGATTCCTGGATCTTTAGGATTGTTGTTTTCCCAATATTTGAAAAGCTTCTTACATTTACTCGCTTGATAACCTATAATTGAATTTGTTCCCCCCAAATCCCTGTGTTCGATACTCTGGAATTCTTGCTTAACTACGTCGATCCGTACACTGTGGGTTCGCTTGCTTGATTTCTAGTTTTATAAATTTAAGACTTATTTGCACGCACGCTAAGTGGCGAACAGTAACTTGGCACCATTCACATAGCCGGGTGTTTGTGTCTTGCCAAAGTCGGATTGAGCGATATTCCTAACGGGTCATGGTATGTGCATCAAGGGTTTGAGGCATGTCGAGAAATTGATGATTGCTGATCTCCTAGGCTTCGGTTATTGTGCACCTTTGTCCATGCATCCCAAAAAGTAAAAAAGTAAAAAATAAGCAAAGCTTATTGGTGGATGATGACATGAATTATGTATCATCATATTCATGCATATTACAGAAGATTGCCTCAGTTTACCTTGCATTTAGAGAGATTTTGTATGACTTTTATGTTCTATTCAATCATTTGTCGGAAATAGAGGTCTACACGAGTTTTTGATGAATTATAGGTAATTGGAGTGGAATTGGAAGCAAAAGCGGAGCAAGGAGCATTTAAGGATGTTAAGGAAGCTAAAGGAGTCTTAAAGGGTTCATGAAGAGCTAAGGAATTGCAAAGGAGAAGCATAGAAGACGAGCCAAGAGAAGAGCACTTTCTGTTGAAGAAAATCGTGCCAATTTACACATAAATCGGACGATTTTCCCCTAAAGAAATCGAACGGTTTTGTGTGTAAATCGACTGGGTCGATTTATTATGTTTTTCGGCCAAATGAAAAGACGACACAAAGCCCAATTAATTTGGGCTAGAGGAGAGTTTTGCCAAACGGCCCACTTGCAAGAAACTATAGAGGAGAACCCTAGGAACGAAAACGAGGAGGCCGCAGCGGGAAATCTTTACACGTTTGAGAGGAATTGAAGATTCTTGAAAGGAGATTGAAGAACTCTTTGCCGGAAAGCTAATCTTGATTCTAGTTGTGAGATCTCTTTGTTCATTGAAATACTTGTTGTTTTTGAGCACGAATTTGAGTTGTTTAGGAGATACCTTGAGTCGTTTTGACAATCGTTTACAGATTTGAAGCTTATTGGAATTCTTTATTCAAGATTCGGTTTCTTTGCGATCTTTCTCTCCATAATTAATTTGATTCGTTTTTGAAAATGGTTGGCTAAAACCTTTGTGATTCTGGGGAGAATAGTTGATGATTAAGGCTTAGATGATGATAGACTGAACTCATTCAAACATTAGGACCCTGAGAGTTTAGATTTTAGTTTTGCGATAAACAGGAAAATCGGGCGGTTCTTGGGGAAAATCGACCGATTTTCTTATGAACAGGGCGATTTATTCTTCTGACGAACTTTAATTGAATCAATCTTTAACCAAAACTAATCTTTGCCTAAATCCCAACCTTGATTAACCTTTTTACCCTCTAATTGAATGTATGAAGACACTTCAAACCTGATTCTACGTTTATTAGATTAAGATTTCAAGATTTGGGTAATAAAGAGACTCAACATCCTTTATTAAGATTTTAATTGTGCTTGTTATTCTTTACTTTGGAGAGTCATATCCTGAAGTTTTAGATAGTTAGTTTGAACATAATTCTTGTCTTTAGATCTTTCTATATCGCAGCCTCAACAACCCTTATAGAGAGAACCTTTAGATTGGTCATATAGGTTTCGGAACTTCACCGTACGAATCCTACCTTTGAACAATTAATCTTGGCAATATAAACTCTGTCCTATATCTATAGAAGTGTCTTGAATCGAAAGCCGAAATCGGATACTTGAATCCTTGGAATCATTTCACTCTTATTTGATCACAAAAGCTTTTCGCACTTTTTGCTAGATAATTGAAATCGGAATTATTCTCACCAAATCCCTGAGTTCGACTCTAGAATTCTTACCTTACTACAGCTGATCCGTACACTGCGGGTTTGTTGAACTTATGAGTAAGCTACATATTAACATACCTTTTATGGATGCAATTTTAGGTATGCCGGCTTATGGGAAATTCCTCAAGGAGATCCTCTCTAACAAGAGGAAATTGGAAGATATAGGAGAAGTCAAGATGAGTATGGAGTCATCCGAACTCATCAAGACTATGACGGAGAACATGCCACCCAAGCTCCGCGATCCAGGATCCTTTTGCATACCCATCACTTTGGGAGAAGCTACCTATGATGCGCTTTGTGATCTTGGAGCGAGTGTGAGTATCATACCTCTCGCTCTATGCAAGGCAGTTGGTCTAGGAGAGCCTAGACCGGTGAAGATCACACTCTACATGGCTGATCGTTCCACCACTAAGCCGGTGGGAATATTAGAAGACATTCCGGTAAAGCTTGGTAAGTTTTACATCCCAATAGATTTTGTCGTTCTTGACATACCTGCAGATTATCCGGTTCCCATCATCCTTGGGAGACCATTCCTTGCCACATCCGGATGCATGGTAGATTGCAAGAACGGCCAGCTATCCTTCCATATTGGTGAAGAAAAGATAGAATTCATACTCTCTTCCTTAATCAAGGAGCCAGCCTTGAAAGACGATGCTTTTGAAATTATTGATGAAGAAGAGTCTAGAGAGGTAGTAAGTTCGATCTTGATGAAAGACCCTCTTCAAAAGGTTCTTAGCATGAGCATCATGGAGGAAGGAGTGGAACATGACTGCAATGAAGATGTGAAAGCATTAAATGATGTGGAGGAAGAACTAGGAGCAAGAATTGAAGAACTAGAGTGGACTCCGGAAACTGTGAAGAAAATCGACCTGCCTGACATAAATCGACCGATTCATGAAAAGGCAACCCGATTTTTTTCGACAGAAAGAAAAATCGTACCTCAAATCGACCGATTTATTTCAGGGGAGGTTGATCCAGAGGGAAATTTTCTGGATTCTCCAAACGTCTCCGCAGCCACACTCGAATCTAATGATGCCGTACCCCCATCTCTAGAGGCCTCTCCTACAACACTCGAAGGCCAAGATTCATCATCAATCAAGGTACCCCTGTCGTTAGAATTGAAGCCACTTCCCACGCATTTAAGGTACGCATTTCTTGGCACTAATTCCACATATCCGGTCATTGTCAATGCGAATTTGAATGAAACTGAATTAGAGAAACTTATGCATGTTTTGAAGCAACATAGGAGAGCATTAGGTTACACCATTGATGATTTAGTAGGAATAAAGCCTTCTCTATGTATGCACAAATTTTAATGGAAGAGGATTACAAACCTTCACGCCAACCTCAAAGACGGTTAAATCCGGCAATGAAAGAGGTCGTGAAGAAAGAAATCCTTAAGCTACTTGATGCAGGTATCATCTTCCCTATTTCTGATAGCAAATGGGTGAGTCCAGTACAAGTAGTACCCAAGAAAGGAGGCATTACCGTTGTTGCCAACAAGAACAACGAACTTATCCCAACACGGACAATTACGGGGTGGCGAATGTGTATCGACTACCGCAAACTGAACGTGGCTACAAGGAAGGACCACTTCCCCCTTCCTTTTATCGATCAAATGTTGGAAAGGTTAGCCCAACATTCTTACTTTTGTTATCTAGATGGATATAGCGGTTTCTTTCAGATTCCAATTCATCCGGATGATCAAGAGAAGACGACTTTTACGTGCCCATGGGGTACGTTCGCTTACAGAAGAATACCATTCGGCCTATGCAACGCTCCAGCCACCTTCCAAAGGTGTATGATGGCAATCTTCTCCGAATATGTATAGAATATCATGGAAGTCTTCATGGACGATTTTTCGGTATATGGTTCTTCCTTTGATAACTGTCTCTATAACCTTTCACTAGTTCTTAAGAGATGTGAGGACACTAACTTAGTCTTACACTGGGAAAAGTGTCATTTCATGGTAACCGAAGGGATTGTGTTAGGTCATCTAGTATCACAAAGGGGAATAGAAGTTGATAGAGCGAAAATAGAAACCATTGAGAAGTTACCTCCCCCTTCTTCGGTAAAAGGAATTAGAAGTTTCTTAGGACATGCAGGCTTCTATAGGAGATTCATAAAAGATTTTTCTAAGATTTCAAAACCCTTGACTAATCTTTTGATGAAGGACGCAACTTTCGAATTTTCGAAGGATTGTCTAGATGCTTTTTGCAGGATCAAAGAAGCTTTGATTTCAGCACCAATCATTCAACCACCCGATTGGACTCTTCCATTCGAAGTCATGTGCGACGCAAGCGACGTCGCAATAGGAGCAGTTCTTGGACAGAAGAAAGATGGTCGCACTCATGCCATCTACTACGCTAGCAAAACGCTAGATGAAGCTCAATATAATTATGCAACTACGGAAAAGGAACTTTTAGCCGTAGTATACGCTTTTGAGAAATTTCGTTCCTATCTTGTAGGTGCGAAGGTGATAGTCTATACGGACCATTCCGCAATCCGATACCTCTTCACGAAGAAGGATGCGAAGCCAAGGCTTCTAAGATGGATCTTACTCTTACAAGAGTTCGATTTAGAGATTAGAGATAAGAAAGGATCGGAAAACTCAGTTGCTGATCATCTTAGTCGTCTCCCACAACCCACCGGCGAGACGGACGAGCTTCCTATAGACGACTCGTTCCCTGACGAGCAGCTACACGAGATTGAAGAATGTCTTCAACACATCTCAAAAGGTAATGATCCATGGTTCGCTGACATTGTGAATTACCTTGTTTGTCAAGAGATCCCACCCGGACTTTCATACGCTCAAAAGAAGAAATTCTTTAGTGACGTCCGACAATTCTATTGGAACGAACCTCTTCTATTTAAAAGAGGTCCCGATGGTATTTACAGGAGATGCATCCCCGAAGATGAGATAGATAGTGTCATCCGCCATTGCCATTCTCTACCATGTGGCGGACATGCCAGTTCCCACAAGACTTGCGCTAAGGTACTTCGTTCCGGTTTCTATTGGCCTACACTTTTCAAAGATGTGCAAAAGTTTGTTGTTTCTTGGGATGCTTGTCAAAGGACAGGTAATATATCCAGGAGGAATGAGATGCCTCTCAACAACATACAAGAAGTAGAGATCTTTGACGTATGGGGCATCGATTTTATGGGACCTTTCCCATCTTCATGCGGTAACCAATATATACTTCTTGCCATAGACTATGTCTCAAGATGGGTAGAGGCAATCGCTTCTCCTACTAATGACGCAATGGTAGTGGTGAAGTTCCTCAATAAAACGATCTTCCCAAGGTTCGGAACTCCCCGAACCATCATTAGTGACGGAGGAACGCATTTCACGGCCCGTCGATTTGAGACTCTATTGGCTAAGTATGGGGTGACCCATAAGATAGCTACACCTTACCATCCGCAAACCAGCGGACAAGTCGAAATATCCAATAGAGAGATCAAGGGAATTTTAGAGAAAACCGTCTCTAAAACAAGAAAAGATTGGTCAATGAAGCTTGACGATGCACTATGGGCATACAGGACGGCCTTCAAGACACCAATAGGTACTACTCCCTATAACCTTGTCTATGGTAAATCCTGTCATCTTCCTGTAGAGCTAGAGCACAAAGCTTATTGGGCCATCAAGTGGCTCAATTTTGACATGAAAGAAGCCGGAGAGAAGCGGCTCTTAGACATCAATGAGCTAGATGAGATCCGGCTAAATGCGTATGAGAACGCAAAGATATACAAGGAACGGACAAAGCGTTGGCATGATAAGCACATCATTCCAAAAGACTTGAAGGAGGGAGACCAAGTCCTCCTATTCAACTCAAGGCTGCGTCTATTTCCAGGTAAGCTCAAATCCCGTTTGACAGGACCTTATTTAATTAAACGAGTTTTCCCCCATGGTGCAGTTGAAGTATGGGGTGAACAAAGCGGAAGTTTCAAGGTCAATGGCCAACGGTTGAAGAAATATACACCGGAAGCTCCGGTCGAGGAGATAGCTCCTATCCTCCTCCATTGAACACATACCATACACCGTCTAGCTAAAGACGATAAATTAAGCGCTTCTTGGGAGGCAACCCATGATAGTATAGTTCTTCACCCTTTTATCACTTAGTTAGAGTAGATTAATTGTTTTGCTTCTTTGTTTTCGTTTTTATTTGTTCCTCGATGCACTCTTGGTTTGTCGTATCATTAATCGCAGGAAATTAGGTTCAACTCGAGAGATCCATGGAAAAAGGGAGCACAAATCAGTTAAATCTTCAAGATCCATGCAGAATAAGGAAGGAAATCGAGATTCACTAAGTAAATCGTCCGATTCAAGAGCAGAGCAAGGCGATTTTTGACAACAGGAAGAAAAATCGACCCGGAGATCGACCTGCCCAATTAAATCGTTCGATTTCCTATGTGTTCAGAGAAAAATCGAGTTACCCGAAATAAATCGTCCGATTCAGAAGCAGAGCAAGGCGATTTTTGACAACAGGAAGAAAAATCGACCTGAAGATCGACCCATCGAATTAAATCGTCCGATTTTCTTTGGATTCAGAGAAAAATCGCCCCGACGATTAAATCGACCCTATAAATCGTCCGATTTTCTTCACAGTTCCTCAACTCTATATAAAGACTCAACACTCGATCTTCCTCATTCCACAACTTACAACTCTCGACTTCCCCCTTCTCAAGAACGCCGAAAATCGCCCTCAACCTACAATCCTCGTTCCTTCATCATTTTGATTGATTCTTGGCTCCAAACTGAAGCATTTTCAACAAGGAACAAGGATCTAGCAACAACAAGCACGGCAATCGACTCCTCCACAAGGAACTCAGGTTTTTCTTTCCAAAAACCTAAGTTTCTAATTCAAATTGAAGTTTGCTTAGGAAGTGTTTGTTTGCTGGAATTGATTGAGGAATCTGCTTAGGAATCATTATAGGAGACTGTATGTGGTGATTGCTTGAACAGAACTTTACAGAATTGAGAGAATCGTTGAAATCGAGAGAAAAATCGACCCAACCCAGAAAAATTGTCCGATTTTTTGACTCAGAATGGATCTTGTTAAGAGAGTAACTAGAAACACGGGGAAGAAGAAGGGATCTTCTTCCAAAGCCCCTCCCCCACCTCCACCACCATCTCAAAACATCCCTAAGCTTCCCCCTCCCCTATCCAAGCACAAGAAACGTTATGAACGTATCGTAGATCGCCCATTCACCCCTCCTCGCTACATAGTGCTAGATGACTTAGATTCATTGTTTGTTCGAGAGGATGTTGACATGATGCTTGACAGGGCTGGACTGACCCAGTTTGCTACGATTAGGGAGGATGCTTACACCGAGATCACCCTAGAATTCCTTAGTACATTTGAGCATGATCCTAGGGAAAGGATAGTCACCTTCCGCCTTATGAGCCAAAACCACACTATGTCCATTGATACTTTTGGAGACTTGTTTGGCTTCTCCTATTCAGATGCAGGCACTTTTGCTAGAGGTGTTCGTGCTAGTGACTTTTGGGAGGCTATTTCAGTGGGTGAATATGGTGGAGATAAGTGGCGACCCGGAAATTCTAAGGAGACTAGCATGTACAACCTCTCCATCAAGGTAGTACATCGGATCCTCAGCGAGAGCTTATTTGCACGGACAGTGACCCCACAGAAGCTCAAGGCTGACGAGCTTTTCATTCTCTATTGCATGACATCCACCACCATCCCCGACATTGCCACCATGCTTGCCGACTATCTAGGAAAGATAGCCAACAAAGCTAAGGGCGATATTTGCGCAGGAGGTCTTGTCACTCATGTGGCTAAGACCATGGGATTGGACTTCTCCGGATGCACTCTAGCTGAGAGTGCCCTTCCATTAGGCTCCCAGCGGTTGGTTGCTCGACAGGTTTTGATTCCTCGAGGGAAAGGAACACTTCATGTGCCCATGCCATGGCACAAGGATCCGAAGAAGAAGCCATCCGAGATCATATGGAAGTCCGAATACACTATTCGGAATAAGAGAAACTGGAAGGAGACGTTCGAGTCGATGCTTGAGGAGTTCTCCCCTCCTACTTATTATGATGATGATGCAGGTGACTCCGAGGAGGAGGATGAGGATGGCGGACAGGGGACCATGCTCGAGTTTGAGAGTGACACTCATAGCGGTCATGCTACGGATGCCATGGACACCGACACTCATGGTGCAGGACCCAGCCGGACTAGTAGAGGCGAGGAGGAGACGGAGGATGACATGCAGCCACCTCGCCGCTCATTTGCATGTGCTCCAGGAGGACGAGGACGTCGCCCTCCCCGCCACTTTAGGGAGCTAGTCTCTAGCTTCCAGAGCCTCAACACCGACTATCATGCTCTCCACACCGACTACGAGACCCTGAACACTCAGTTCAGGAATTACAGGGAGGAGACGGACGCTAGGCATTCATCCTATGACGGCCAGATGAGAGACTTGTACTACCACCAGTTCGGCCACTTCTACGATCCTAGCGCACCGATGTATCCCTATCCACCACCTCCACCGCTGACAGAGGATTGAGCTCCCACTTCTTTTACATTGTAAGTATTTTTCTCCTTCTTATGCTTGATCTTCACATTGGGGACAATGTGGATGTCAAGTATGGGGTGGGGGTACTTACAATACCTTATGTTTCATTTTAGCACTTTATGTACTTTCCACTACTCTTGACAAACTTGGCTTGTAATAACTCTTGCACTACTTGCTTTCCATTATGACACTAGCATTTGCATGATCTTTTTCAAATCCTATGAATTTTCAAAAAAAAAAAAAAAAAAAATTTTTTTAGTGCTTCTTATATGGAAATGACCTCTATGATGAGAATTGTGTATATGGATAGGCAAAAAGATGCTTAGTTGTGTTGAGATATTGATTATAGCATGAATGAGTTTACTTTTGTTACTTGAACACATGAATAAGTTATATGATCTAGTTGTTTTGATAAGAGAATGAAATAATAGTCGAAGCTATATTGCAAGTTCTTTTACATCATTTAAGGATGACTAAGGCAATTCACTTCTTTTCTTTTCTCATATCTTGATCATGCTAGCTCCTCAATGAAATATGTAACCCTCCTTTTACCATCCGGGAATCAGGATAGGTGATTGAAAAAGGCATGTTTGATGTGGGAGGGCCAAGGAAAATGTATTGAAAAAAGTGCAAAAATTCATAAGTTTGGGGACGTTGAACATGAGGATGAGTAACTCGGCACCATTCACATAGCCGGGTGTTTGTGTCTTGCCAAAGTCCGATTGAACGACAAGTCCTAACGGGATATGGTATGTGCATCAAGGGTTTGAGGCATCTCGAAATTGAGAAACGCCGATTTCCTAGGCTTCGGTTTTTGTGCACCGCTGTCCATACTCTCAAAAAGTAAAGTATAATGAAAGCAAAGCTTTCTACATGCGAAGCATGTGCGGTGAAGAAAATTCTTGAAGGTATTATGTGTTCCTCTTTCCCGGATTAGCACCACAATTGCCAAAAAGAGTTCCTTCCCTTATTACGTTTCTTGAACCTTTTCTTTGATTAGAAGACCTTGAGACTTTTATGCATGTGTTTAAGACTTAATGGCTTAGACTTGTTTGACTTTGATTATCTCTACACCTTTATCATGTTCTTTATTTGTGTTTTCATGAAAGAAAAGGAGATTAGTTCATCTTATAATTACCATTGATACATGCTTTGCCTTTTTATGCCTTGAAATATCACTTTGAGGGTGATCCAATAAGAAGAAGCACTACCAAAAGAAGAGTTTTGAGTTTTCATACATATATAATCCATGACATCTTATATTCTGAATTTGAGTCTTGCTTAGGGACAAGCAAAAGGCAAGTATGGGGTATTTTGATGACATGAATTATGTATCATCATATTCATGCATATTATAGAAGATTGCCTCAGTTTACCTTGCATTTAGAGAGATTTTGTATGACTTTTATGTTCTATTCAATCATTTGTCGGAAATAGAGGTCTACACGAGTTTTTGATGAATTATAGGTAATTGGAGTGGAATTGGAAGCAAAAGCGAAGCAAGGAGCATTTAAGGATGTTAAGGAAGCTAAATGAGTCTTAAAGGGTTCATGAAGAGCTAAGGAATTGCAAAGGAGAAGCATAGAAGACGAGCCAAGAGAAGAGCACTTTCTGTTGAAGAAAATCGTGCCAATTTACACATAAATCGGACGATTTTCCCCTAAAGAAATCGAACGGTTTTGTGTGTAAATCGACTGGGTCGATTTATTATGTTTTTCGGCCAAATGAAAAGACGACACAAAGCCCAATTAATTTGGGCTAGAGGAGAGTTTTGCCAAACGGCCCACTTGCAAGAAACTATAGAGGAGAACCCTAGGAACGAAAACGAGGAGGCCGCAGCGGGAAATCTTTACACGTTTGAGAGGAATTGAAGATTCTTGAAAGGAGATTGAAGGACTCTTTGCCGGAAAGCTAATCTTGATTCTAGTTGTGAGATCTCTTTGTTCATTGAAATACTTGTTGTTTTTGAGCACGAATTTGAGTTGTTTAGGAGATACCTTGAGTTGTTTTGACAATCGTTTACAGATTTGAAGCTTATTGGAATTCTTTATTCAAGATTCGGTTTCTTTGCGATCTTTCTCTCCATAATTAATTTGATTCGTTTTTGAAAATGGTTGGCTAAAACCTTTGTGATTCTGGGGAGAATAGTTGATGATTAAGGCTTAGATGATGATAGACTGAACTCATTCAAACATTAGGACCCTGAGAGTTTAGATTTTAGTTTTGCGATAAACAGGAAAATCGGGCTGTTCTTGGGGAAAATGGACCGATTTTCTTATGAACAGGGCGATTTATTCTTCTGACGAACTTTAATTGAATCAATCTTTAACCAAAACTAATCTTTGCCTAAATCCCAACCTTGATTAACCTTTTTACCCTCTAATTGAATGTATGAAGACACTTCAAACCTGATTCTACGTTTATTAGATTAAGATTTCAAGATTTGGGTAATAAAGAGACTCAACATCCTTTATTAAGATTTTAATTGTGCTTGTTATTCTTTACTTTGGAGAGTCATATCCTGAAGTTTTAGATAGTTAGTTTGAACATAATTCTTGTCTTTAGATCTTTCTATATCGCAGCCTCAACAACCCTTATAGAGAGAACCTTTAGATTGGTCATATAGGTTTCGGAACTTCACCGTACGAATCCTACCTTTGAACAATTAATCTTGGCAATATAAACTCTGTCCTATATCTATAGAAGTGTCTTGAATCGAAAGCCGAAATTGGATACTTGAATCCTTGGAATCATTTCACTCTTATTTGATCACAAAAGCTTTTCGCACTTTTTGCTAGATAATTGAAATCGGAATTATTCTCACCAAGTCCCTGAGTTCGACTCTGGAATTCTTACCTTACTACAGCTGATCCGTACACTGCGGGTTCGCTTTGCTTTTGAATTCTAGATACAAATTTAAGACTTTGACGCACACACCTTTTGAGCGAACAGTGGAAGATGTTGAAGTTCAAAGCAAGTGAAGTGAAGTGAAGTGAAGATCCTTTTTCCGGATTCTAGCACCACATTCCCTATATACATCCCACCCTCACACGTTTCTTGGCCTTCTCTTGAAAAGCCCTTGAGACCTCGAGCTTGTTGATTGACTTGGTGGTTTAAACTGGATTATACATGATTAATTTTGATAATTATGATTTATTATGCATTCTATGATTTTATGCAAAGATGAACAACTTTCTTATATTTATAAAATGTTTTGATCATATTTTGATTTTAATTACCATGAAGCATTCTCTTATAGTGATCTATGAGTGGAGCACACCACCAAAAATGTTTTGAAATACTTTTCATTGATCTTTATGACTTATAATCCATTCTATCTTGTACTTAAGATTTGGAACTTGCTTGGGGACAAGCAAGGGACAAGTATGGGGTATTTTGATAGCAAGAATTATAGTCTATATTTTGGTACTTGTTTAGACGTTTTATCTTCAATAATCTGCATGTATGGGTGTATATTATGTGATTATATTGTCGTTTCATCTACCTTTGCGGGAATCGAGGTCTACACCAAGTTTCGTTATAATCGTAGGTAAAATGGCACGTTTTGCATCAAAATGGATCTAAAGGAGCTAAGGAGTCATTGGAGCTACATTCAGGAGCTTAAGGAAGAATCCAGGAAGCATGGAAATGGATTAGAGATTCACTTTGGACCAGATTTGAGAGATTTCACATTCAGTTTAGAGTCACCTCGGTCAGCTACAGTGTCATCTCGACCGAGGTGATCTCGAGAAGCGTCTCGACCGAGGCGAATGCCCTGACGCGGCGAGATCGTTTATTCTTGGCTGAGATCTTTTATTTTTGGAAGGAGAGATCTTATATTTTTGGGCTGGATTTCTGGAAGAAAGATTATATATTTTGGAGATCTATTTTAGAGATTAAGATATATTTTATTAGGATAATATCTTTTCAAGATATTTTATCTATGGAAGATAGTTTTCCTATATAAATGGCTGGATTTTCCACAATTCAACATCGGCGCATCACCGAAAAACCCGCTACTATCGCAGCATTGGAAGATTGAAGGAACTGCAGTTAGGAAGGATTTTTGGAAGGTTGAAGGAAGATTGAAGGAAGGAAGTTCATAACTTTTTATAGCCTTTGTGAAGGGTTTTGTAAGACTTTCTTAGATTCCCTTCTTGTTGATTTGTCTTGTTGGATTGTGATCCAAGGAACGCTTATTTGTGATATTTGATTTAGTTATTGAAGCCTTGTTCTTAAGGTTTTTGTGTTCAAATATTCACTTTCTTCCCATATATTTGATTATTGCTTTCATGATGATGAGTGGCTAATTTCCTTGTGCGATTCTAGGGTGATTGGCTGAAGGTTGTGGGAAAAACAATGATAGAATAATCTTAAATTCCAATAGGACCCTGAAAGCTCGAGTCTTTATCCTTAACCCTAGAACATCTCGTTCAGTTGATGAACATCTCGGCCGGGGTGGAATTCGTCTGACCGATGTGACTTATCTGATCCGAAACTGAGAGTTAAGTGTTAGAGTTTTCCAAATCCTATTCTTATTACACCTTTCCTGGTTCAATACAAGCCTAGGATGAGACTTACCCGGTAATTCCTTTGTTTGTTTACCAAAGATCATAAGTGTAGGTAATAAAGGTTTATCCTTTATTGGGGTTTGAGTGTGCCTTCATCCCATCTTTGTGAGTTAGCCTGAGACTTACCCGGTAAAGGTTGACTCTATTCCCTTAGGTGGTGTGTTGGTTTGAGGTTATAGTTCTTTTCCTTAATTCCTTGAGACTTACCCGGTAATAGGAGTTACGGTTTGGGATTGAGAGTAGTGAGACTTACCCGGTGATCTATTCCACTTTAGTAACACCTTCCCTTTGCAAAACCTCATCTTTGTCCGCTTATCTTGAGATCTTGAGTTGGAACCACAACTAGATGCTTTAATCCCTAGAATTTGCATATTCCTTTAATTGACTTTTTATCATCTTTGATTGCTTTAATTGCTTTTGTGGTTAGTTGCAATATTGACTACCTATATTGGTTTTGTTTCACCTAAGTCCCTGAGATCGACACCCCAGAATTCTTGCTTTTACTACGATAGACCCCTACACTGCGGGTTCGCATCCTTGTTTTAGGCATACATCTAGGGTTATAAATTTAAAGCTTGCACACACCATTTGGAGCAAACAAATAGCATGTAATTTCGACTATCAACCCTCAATCCAATCAAGGCAAACAATAAGGATCACAATTCATACATGGGATTCAAGATAAGTACTTCAAGTCCACATATGCATGCATCAATTCAACACACAAGGCCATCCATTGCCAATTCACAAGACAATCTCATCATAAGGGTCATACCCAAACTTAGAAGCACTAAAATTTTTTAAAATTTTCTAATTTTTTGTATTTTCGAAATATGTATGTACAATGCAAAACATAATGAAACATCTGACTAAAAGAAACTATCCTAGATGCTAATCATGCAAGTGATCATGAAAACCCCACCCCGTACTTAGAAACACATTGTCCCCAATGTGTAAATGAAGTAAAGAAGAGTGAAAGAGGGTCCTCACAATGTAAAATGGTTTGCTTCGGTATTTGGGCTCACTCAAGTGGATTGATGGCGGATGATCCTATCAACGATGGTAGAGAGCTCAAGGTGTTCGTTATGGCGTCGGGACCCGCTCTAGGCACCGCTAGCCGTCCAAGTTCCGCGTCCGCTCCACCCACAATTGATGAGGGACTCATCATCCTCATCCACATGTCATGCAAGGCTTCCATGCTACTTAGACTCTAGCACACAAACTCCAAACACACAAAAACACACAAAAGCAGAAAAATGAACACAAAAACAAAAACGAAACGGGAAAGATATCTACCAATGGGTTGCCTCCCACCAAGCGCTTCTTTAAGGTCATTAGCTTGATCACACTCGGGGGCGTCTCACTCAAGGTGAAGTGGAGCAATCATATCCACCGGAGCACCCGGGATATACTTCTTCAACCGGTGCCCATTCACCTTAAAATCTCCACGATGCTCCCCTCCTATTTCAACCGCTCCATGGGGAAAGATCTTCTTCACCACATAAGGACCCGTCCATCTTGACTTTAGCTTTCCGGGGAAGAGCCGCAACCTCGAGTTGAAGAGAAGGACAAGGTCACCTTCACTCAACTCCTTCGGGATGAGACGCTTGTCATGCCAACGCTTAGTCCTTTCCTTGTAGATCCGGGCGTTTTCTTAGGCATCCAACCGGATCTCCTCAAGAGCGTTCATGTCTAGCAACCTCTTATCACCGGCCTCCTTGAGGTCAAAATTCAGCCACCTTATAGCCCAATATGCTCTATGCTCCATCCCCACCGGAAGGTGGCAAGACTTGCCATAAACTAGCTTGTAAGGAGTGGTGCCAATCGGTGTCTTGAAAGCGGTTCTATATGCCCACAAAACATCATCAAGATTCATAGCCCAATCCTTTCTCATTCTAGAAACCGTCTTCTCAAGTATCCCCTTTATCTCCCGGTTGGAGATCTCCACTTGGCCACTAGTTTGGGGATGGTAAGGTGTTGCCACCTTATGAGTCACCCCATACTTAGCCAAAAGTGTCCCAAAGTTCCTATTGATGAAATGCTTCCCTCCATCACTTATGATGACTCTTGGTGTTCCAAATCTAGGGAAGATGACTCAGTTGAAGAACCGCACCATAAATTTGGCATCATTGGTGGGAGAAGCGATTGCCTCCACCCATCTCGACACATAATCCACCGCCAATAGGATGTAAAGGTTGCCACATGAAGAGGGGAATGGTCCCATGAAGTGCACACCCCAAATATCAAATATCTCCACTTCTTGTATGTTGTTCAAGGGCATCTCATTCCTCCTTGATATATTGCCCGTCCTTTGGCAAGCATCACATGCTACCACAAAATTCTATACATCCTTGAACAAACTTGACCAATAAAACCCGGATTGCAACACCTTTGCACACGTCTTGTGTGAGCTAGCATGGCCTCCATATGGCAAGGAATGACAATGGCGGATCACACTCTCCACCTCATCCTCCGGTATGCATCTCCTAAAGACCCCATCCGGTCCTCTCTTGAACAAGAGAGGTTCACTCCAATAGAAATGCCTCACATCCTTGAAGAACTTTTTTCTTTGGGCATAGGACAAAACGGGTGGCACCTCCTCACACACAAGGTAGTTCACTATGTCGGCATACCACGGCTCATTACCCTTTGACACTTGAAGCAAGCACTCTTCCATAATTTGCAATTGCTCATCCCGGAATGAGTCATCAATCGGGATGTCATCTCTCTCAATCTCCAATGGTGGGAGTCTACTAAGGTGATCCGCCACAGAATTTTCGGACCCCTTTTTATCCCGGAATTCCAAATCAAACTCTTGGAGAAGAAGGATCCACCGAATCAAACGAGGCTTGACATCCTTCTTCGTAAGGAGATAACGGATCGCAGCATGATCCGTATACACAATGACCTTCGCTCCAACAAGATAAGAGCGGAACTTCTCAAATGCATACACAACCACTTGCAACTCCTTCTCGGTGGTAGCATAATTGAGTTGGGGATCATCTAGCGTCTTGCTAGCATAATAGATGGCATATGTGAGTCCATCTTTCCTTTGTCCCAAAACAGCCCCGACGGCTACATCACTCGCGTCACACATGATCTCAAACGGTAAACTCCAATCCGGAGGTTGCATGATAGGGGCGGAGATCAAAGCATTATTCAACCTACAAAAAGCCTCAAGGCAATCCTTGAAGAAAACAAACTCAACATCCTTCATTAGTAGGTTAGTAAGAGGCTTAGAAATTTTAGAGAAATATTTTATGAATCTCCGGTAAAAACCGGCATGCCCTAAGAAACTCCTTACCCCCTTCACCGAGGTAGGTGGTGGCAACTTCTCTATTGTCTCTATCTTAGCCCTATCAACCTCAATGCCTCGGTTGGAGACCAAGTGTCCCAACACAATGCCTTCACTTACCATGAAGTGACATTTTTTCCAATTCAAGACAAGATTAGTCTCCTCACATCTCTTTAGCACCAAAGACAAGTTAGCTAAACAATCATCAAATGAAGATCCATAAACAGAGAAATCATCCATAAACACTTCCATGATGTTTTCAATATGTTCAGAAAATATGGCCATCATACACCTTTGAAAGGTGGCAGGTGCATTACACAACCCTAATGGCATTCTCCTATATGCAAATGTACCCCAAGGACATGTGAATGTAGTTTTCTCTTGGTCATCCGGGTGGATAGGGATTTGGAAGAATCCACTATAGCCATCTAAGTAGCAAAAGTGTGAATGTTGAGCTAATCTCTCTAGCATTTGGTCAATGAAAGGAAGAGGGAAGTGATCTTTCCTAGAGGTAACATTAAGCTTCCTATAGTCTATACACATCCTCCATCCCGTAACCGTCCTAGTTGGGATTAGTTCATTATTCTCGTTAGTCACTACGGTCATCCCACCCTTCTTAGGAACCACATGCACGGGACTAACCCATTTACTATCCGAAATCGGGAAAATGATTCCCGCATCTAGCAATTTAAGGATCTCTTTCTTTACTACTTCTTTCATGATGGGGTTTAGTCTCCTTTGAGGTTCAATTGAAGGTTTATGGTTGTCTTCCATCAAAATCTTATGCATGCACAAGGAAGGTTTGTGGATCCTCGATAGCATTGGGCAAAACCCGAATATTAACCGCCGGCCACGGTTGTGGTGGAGGTGGAGGTTGTTGACAATTAAGCTCTCTTTGCACAAGAGCTTGCCTAATCTCTTCAATCTCCCTCCTAGTTGTTTCTTGCCTCTCATTGGAAAGTCTCCTCTCATTCTCCAAGGCTTCATCCCTTAGCCTAATTTTCTCTAAGGCTTCATCTAACTCAGCTTGAAGATCTCTCGCGGCCATCTCCTTCTCCTTTCTAATGCTCTTAGATCGAGCTTTAACGGTTTTCTCCGGTTCGGGATCGAATGGAGCTAAATCCTTGCCACGAGATCTTCGCATACACCTAAAGAATGAGAGATGTCCTGAAAATGCAAAGACACAAACCAAACGAGATCAAAAGCAACAAGAAAGACCTACACTATAAACAATCACAAAAATGACTCAATCTAGACCTAGTCCCCGGCAACAGCGCCAAAAACTTGTTGCGCTAGAATCGTGACACGCAAAAGTCTTAAATTTATAACTCGATATATTTTTCCTAACTCCTAGCAAACCCACAATGTATGGGTCGTTTTGTAGTAAGGATAGTATTCCGAGGTCGAACACAAAGACTAAGGTGAAATTGAATCAAATAGTGACTAAGGATAGTGTAGATCTAGGCTAAGAAAAGAGAAAGAAATAAGGAAATGAAAATCTCAATGTTTTTGGATTGGTTTTTGTGGTGATCAATCAAGGATCACAAATCATGTAATATTAACAAACAACTAAGCTAGCAACACAAATAAGCAAACACAAACACGAGATAGGCAATCAAAAAGAGAAAAGCGGATTCTAGGGGTTAGGAATTCCGGTTATGGCATTGGGACTCAAGCTTCTAATCATTCTTTGGATCAACTATGGTATGTTGGGAAAGGGTGTTTCTCTAATGGAACCAATCACCTGGTAGGTCTTATGATCCACTAATCCCGCAACTAAGGTCCTATTACCGGGTAAGTCTCTAGGGGCCTAAGGTTGGAAAATCCACACTAAGCGGATTGCTATCTAGGGGTCTAACCTCTCCTTACCGGGTAATTCTCGGAAAGGCAAGTCCTAAACATCAATCCTAGCACACTCAATCCAATAGCGGCTTATGAGGCTCACTACTACCTAGAGTTCATCATCTTCGGTACTTAAGATCGGAAATCACCGGGTAGGTCTCCTTCCTCACTTAAATTGCTAGCATTAGGTCACCCTAGGCTAGATTAAGCTTAACAAACACTAGGATTTCAACGATATAACACCCTAACATGCAGATTTATCAATACAAGCAAGTCAGACAAAATCACGGGCAATTCATCCAATTCCACGACCGTGGATATGTAGGAACAAACCGTGGTTCACAACAGTAGCTATGTTCGAGCAAATAAATCATCCAAAGATACATTTAAGTCTATTCTATCATAGTCCAAGCCATAACCATCATTCTCTTACCCTAGAATCGCCTCTATTTAGCCAACAACATGCATAATAACAATCAAACCCAACAAGCATACATTCATGGATTCCATTAGTAAGAGTATAAAAAGAGGGAGAGATAAGACAATTAGAACAAGAAAACAAGCTGAATAAAAGTCAAGAAGGACTTACAACCCTTCAAAAGAAGGTTTGAATCGTTTCTTACAACCCTAGCAAATTGTCTTCAACAAGACTCACTCAAAAACTAGCAAAACTCTAAGACTATTGTTCCTCTTCTTCTTCTCCAAATGAGAGTGTTTCTTCTCCTCCAAAAGTAGCTCCAATCCAATGGTGTGAAAATGAGAGAGTATGGGAGAGGGTGTGTGTGGTCAGGTCCCTCTTTAGAATCAGCTTGTAAGAGTACTTATAGCCTTCACCATTTGCAAGAGTCGGTTATGGAGATCGTGGGATAGCTGTCCTGAGGGAATCACGGTCCATTCCACGGCCGTGGAAGTGCCAGGGACCGTGGTTTTGGTGCTTCAGCCCTCTTTTGATCGTTGAGCCATGAGTTGGTGCAAGGCATGCACCAACATGGTCCTATGTGTTCTCCTTTGCTCCTAACTTGCTTCCCAATAAGCCCGGAAATGTGTCATGACGAGGAACGATCCCCGGATGTATCGATTAGGCTCCAAAGGCTCCCAAAATACCTACAAAACATGCAAAAGTCTGTGTATACATCTATCTCGACAACATACATGAATTAAGTGCAAATCGTTACGAACTAATGTCAAACTATGCATGAATAGCGGGAAAAACTATCTAAATGGATGCCTAGAATAACGTCATAAATCGTGTTGTAACACCCCGAATCCTAGAGGACTCGAAATGTTACGAGCTGGGACCTCACAATGGGTCCCGGCCCTTAGCCTGACAACAACTTCATCGGACCTTACAACACGGCACAAATAAAAAGGCAAAACATAGAGTTTTATAACATGAGCGAAATAACAATCCAAATCTGAAAACAATACAGCCAAGTCTTAAAACCGAAAATACCAACATCAGTCTCAATAGTCATAAAATAAAATATAACATTCCCGTCCTATAATGCACGGAACCCCGGCTGCCCACTACCGCCGGATCACTCGATCGCCTCCTTAACCTGCAAGGCATCTACAAGCGGTATAAAACCGTTAGCTAACATTCTATGCATAAGTATAAAAGTAGAAGCACAAACACACAACATACGCAAGCAGCATGCAACACTCATTCCTTTTTATTATCTTTAATTAAGTGATACGTCATTACTAATGATACTTATTTTGTGACACGAGGGATTCCCAAACCTCGCCCATGTCCCCTTTTTACCAACGCGGAATGGTACTAATGCATGTGACCGTCTACCCGACTGGGCTGGTCGCAAGGAACCTCCTAGACTATCGCAAGAGCTAGGCAGATGATGTCACGACCCGTTATCATACACTTGGGTCAATTATACAATATACTACAGTCGGCCTATTCTGGTTTCGTTATTTATCTTAACTATCAAACACCACTCATACACCTCACACACATGCAAGAAGCCAGCGAAGTAAGTCACTGGGCTTACCAGAATCAAATCTCGTCTCTCTTAACAACACTCAATCAGTAACTGCAGGAACTCAGTTGCCTGTCAAAGGAGGCACGTGGGTCAACACTTTTCCTTGGATACTTTGAAGTCTAAAACTCTTAAGATGTACGATTCTATGTGCAGAAGTTATTACAATGTTTATTTAAGGTAAATTGATTATTTTACCCTTGGTCCCGAGACTTCCAAAAACCCGTAATATGTACCCAAATTCTTACTTGAGGCTAACTAATCATATTCTACTCCCTAGGATGATTTTAGTTAACAACTATAAAAACTACCCATTTTCTATTTCCCGAAAAGTCACTAAGGTCCAACTATAGCTTCAAATATGAAATTAAAATAAACTTGAAAAAATTCTAAAATAAATTTCTAAATTATCTATGATATCTAATCTACTCATAGGAGAAAGAATTTCTAAAAACTGTCCAATCGTTAATGCTACAAAAATCTTTAAAGTTGGCTATAACACTAAAACGTTCCTATACTTAGTCAAAATTCAATGCTGGAAAAATCAGCTCAACTCCTCCACTTTGAGACCCTATAACTCTCAATCCGACCGTTCATTTCTTCTCAAATTTTACCACTGTAAACTACTTATATCTACCTATTATCTATTAAAATTTCAACGGTGGATCTTCTACGAAACTCTTTAACATTGATTCACAACAGTGGGTAATCTTCAACTTCAAAACTGAAAGAAACAATTAAAATAATTCCTTTCCAGCAGTCCCTTATTCTCTCCTATCCAAAACACTCACTCCAATCTATCCTAACGGGTCTTATAATAGAAGACATCGCTGTCAAAAGGAAAAGACGGAAGTGCTTACTCACTACTTGCAAGTTGTTGAAGAGACCGTACACCAACGATCTCCACCTGACCTTGGCTTCGGAATCCTCTGACGACATGGTCAAGACGAAGCTGGTTGTTGTACGCTTGATCAAGAAGACTCGAGTCTTCAGCACAAAGAAGACACGATTAGTAGCCAATCCTAGCGCACATAGGGTAAGGAGAATTGTTATTAGACTCACCTATGCAAAGAGAAGCTTTCAAATGGGACTGCACTGCTTGAGGATCAACCGCTGGAGTGTTCTTGCTGTTGGGACCTTGGTGGTATTACTCCTCTCTGAACGTGAATGTCGATCTTCTGTATGCAGCAGTGAAGAAGGCAAGATATAATTTTATCATTTTATGTGAATTAAATTCTACATAAGATGATAAATAATTTTAAAAATAGGGCTTGATATAATTTTATCATTTTATGTGAATTAAATTCTACATAAAATGATAAAATTTGTGAAGAAAGAAATACTAGATAGAATGGGAAACCGTCAACGGCTCGAAGTCCGATTTGATTCGGAATTAAACGGAATAAAAATTCCGGACATTACATCAGTACCCCCTTAAAATAAGTTTCGTCCCAAAACTTAGGACAAGGTACTTAATTAAACGACTTCCATAAATAAACTGGTATGTCCTAGTCTCACTAAAAATTTAATTTCCTTTTCTAAACTTCTCTAACCTTATCAGAGCATAACGAAAAAAAACTGGTCGTTACATCAGATCCCCCTCAAAAATAAGTTTCGTCCCGAAACTTAGGGTAGTTCCCAAGATCATAAAATGTAAGCAAGCCCTATGAGTAACAAGTTACTACATCAAGACACCTATGGTTCACACACAAGCACATCAAACATATCACACATACAATCACTAAAAGTAACCAAACAAGGATGTAGAACTACCTGACGGTCCTATAGACGTCTCTAGATCCGCATAAAACTCGGGATAATTCCGCTGGATACTATTCTCCGTCTCCCAAGTGGCCTCATCAATCCCTCGTCTCGACCACTGTACTCTCAACATGGGTATTACTTTCGATCGAAGGCGTCTTATACCTCTCTCCAAAACTGCTATCGGGTGCTCAGGAAATGTATCATCCGGCTCGACCACTAAGTCGTCATGGCTCACTTTGTGTCTCGGGTTGTGCACATACTCTTTCAACTGAGACACATGGAAAACTGGATGGACTTCCTCCAATCAGGGTGGCAATGCCAATCTATAGGCCACTTCTCCTATCCGCTCTAGGATCTCCAAGGGCCCGACATATCGGGGACTTAACTTCCCTTTAATGCCGAAATGTCGAACACCCCTTGTCGGTGACACCTTCAACCATACCTGGGCGCCGACCTTGAACTCCAGAGGCCTGCGCCTCTTATCAGCATAAGATCTCTGACGGCTCTGTGCGGTCAACATCCGCTCTCGGATCAATGCTACCCGAGCCATCTCATCCTGCACCTGCTCGGGTGCTACACCACTCATCCTCCCAGGCTCATCCCAACACAAAGGTGTACGACACCTCCGCCCATATAGTGCCTCGTAAGGAGCCATCCCAATAGTCGCGTGCCAACTATTGTTATAAGAAAACTCCACAAAAGGGAGGTGGTCGGGCCATACCTGCCCCCAATCAAGCACACACGCCATCAACATGTCCTCAAGGGTCTGAATAGTCCTCTCAGACTGCCCGTCCGTCTGAGGATGGTATGACGTGGTGAACTGTAAGCTCGTCCCTAAGGCGGCGTGTACCTGCTGCCAAAACCTCGCGGTAAAACGCCCATCCCTATTTGAAATGATCGTCCTCGGCACTCCATGGAACCTCACAATCTGTCGGGTAAACTCCTCGGCTAAACGAGACACCGACCAGGTTTCCTTAATAGGAATGAATCGTGCCGTCTTCGTCAACCGATCCACTACAACCCATATCGCATCAAAGCCTCTACTCAACCTCAGGCCAATAACGAAGTCCATGGAAATGTCCTCCCACTTCCACTGTGAAATCGGAAGTGGTTAGAGCTCTCCTCCGGGCCTGTGGTGCTCAATCTTGACCTGTTGACAGGTCGCACACTGGGCTACATATCTAGCCACGTCGGGCTTGAGCCCGCCCCACCAATAAGATCGTCGTATATCCTGATACATCTTACTCGCGCCGGGGTAGACGGAGTAAGGTGTAGAATGGGCCTCCTGCAGTATACGCTGCCTCAACTCTCTGTCAGAGGGTACACATATGCGCTCCAGGCGCCTCAAAATCCCATCTGCACCCACCATAAACTGTGGTGCCTCACCTCTGGATATCCTATCCCTGATCCTCGTCAGTGCTGGACAACCCTCCTATTTCTGCCGGATATCTTCCGTCAGATCCGGTGAAACTTATAACGCTGACAATTGCCTGTCAATATCTGGAAACCGGATGTCTACCTCCAACCAAATCAAATCTCGCTGCAACTGGTTCTGAACAGTCAGTCTAGCAATCGCGGCCTTGTGAGGTGTCCTCCTACTAAGGGCATCGGTGACTACATTCGCCTTTCCCGGATGATAAAGGATCTCTAAGTCAAAATCCTTAATCAACTCTAGCCATCTCCTCTGGCGGTTATTCAACTCCCGCTGAGTGAATATGTACTTCAGACTCTTGTGGTCTGTGAATATCTGACAGGTGGCCCCTTAGAGGTAATGACGCCAGATCTTCAAGGCATGAATGACTACAGCTAGCTCAAGGTCGTGAGTAGGGTAATTCTCCTCATACGTCTTCAGCAGTCGAGACGCATACGCAATGACCCTACCCCTCTGCATCAGGACTCATCCCAAGCCTATCTTGGATGCATCACTGTAAACGACGAAGTCCTCAACGCCCTCTGGTTGTGCTAGCACCGGAGCAGAAGTCAATCTCTCCTTCAGCTCCTCAAAGCTCCGCTGACAGGGCTCGGTCCATGCAAATCTGATGGACTTCCTTAACAAGGAAGTGAGTGGCCTGGCAATCACAGAAAAACCCTTCACAAACCTACGGTAGTATCCGGCCAGACCTAGAAAACTGCGTACCTCCTTGACCGTCTTAGGGGGCGGCCATTATGCAACTGACTCTATCTTTGCCGGGTCCACCTTGATTCCTTCGGCAGAGACAATGTGGCCAAGGAAGGCAACCTTAGGCATCCAGAACTCACACTTAGAGAGCTTAGCATAGAGCTCTCTATCTTGTAAAACCCGCAACACCGTCCTCAGGTGTCCGGCGTGGTCCTCCCTACTCCGGGAGTATACCAAGATGTCGTCGATGAAAACTACCACAAACTGATCTAAGAAGTCAATGAAGATGCCATTCATCAACTCCATGAAGACAGCAGGAGCATTGGTGAGCCCGAAAGGTATCACCACGAACTCATAATGACCGTATCTGGTCCGAAATGTTGTCTTCGGTATGTCCTCTTCCCGTACTCTCAGTTGATGATATCCTGACCTCAAGTTAATACGTGAAAACACCGTAGCTCACTGTAACTGATCCAACAAATCATCAATACACGGCAACGGGTACTTGTTCTTGACGGTGACTTTGTTCAACTCTCGATAGTCGATACAAAGCCTCATGGATCCGTCCTTCTTCTTGACGAAGAGGACTGGTGCACCCCACGGAGACACACTGGGTCGGATGAATCCCTTCTCTACCAAATCCTCGAGTTGCTTCTTAAGCTCAAGCATCTCGACTGGTGCCATGCGGTATGGAGCCTTGGAGATCGGCCTCGTGCCGGGCTCCAACTCAATCCCAAAATCTACGCTCCTCTGCGGTGGTAAGCCAGGCGGCTCGCCAAAGACATCCTCGAACTCACAAGCTACCGGGGTCTCTGCTAATGATGAACTCGTCTCCTCCTTCATGGCGTAACACCAGAAGGCCTCACATCCCTGACCTATGAGCTTTGCGGCTCGGACCACACTAATGACTGTCCCTATCTTTCTGAGGTCCCACCCTCGAAAGACTTCCTCCTGCCCAGACTCCGTAGTGACCGTCACTTTCCTCCTCCTGACATCCAAAACAGCTCTATGGCGGTCTATCCAGTCCATTCCGAGTATGACTTCTTCATGCACTAAGTGCATGACGTGAAAGTCGGCTAGCTAGTCATGACCTCCCAAGTGGATAGGACAATCGTGAATCTCCCGAGTACCACGAACCCTACTCCCATCGGGTAACCTGATAAGGAAAGGTTCCCCCTCTACTGTATCTAAGGTCAACCTATCTATGCAATCATCAGATATGAAAGAGTGCGTCGCACCTGTATCAAAAAGTACTCGGACTGGAAAGCCATGAATTGTTATAATACGTGTGGCTGCGGGCGTTGTTGGATCTACGGCACTCCTCAACTCAAAGACTCGAGCCTGAGTACCCCTAGTCTCTGAAGTGCCCCCACCACGCCCTCTACCTCTAGCTGGAATCTGAGCAGAACCCTGTGAATATGCCTGACCAGGAGCCCGCTGCTACTGACCCCAAGCCTGATACTGAGAATGCCTCTGTCCTCCTCCTAGGGTACCAACAGGTTAGGATCCCTGCTGTGATGTTACATTGCCCTGTCGGCAGAAGGTAGCCTTGTGTCCCAGCTGGCCGCAAGTAAAACATGTAACTGGTGGCCTCCTACACTCCGGCTTAATGTGTCCCTGCTTCCCACAGTTGTAGCACTGACGTACTCTAGATCCCATCGGCGGTACCACCTAGTAACTAGAACGGCCCTGGGACTGACCACGCCTATGACCTGACCTTCCTACTCCAGTGTTGACTGGTCCGGTCCTCTATCTCTTGTCTGACCCTCCAGACTGCATAGCTCTCCTGTGACCCAGTCGGTCCCTCTCATACGCTGAAGCCCGATTCTGATAATCAGCTAAGGAATCACAGCGGAACCCTGCTAGATAGGAGCGGGTAGTCTCCCTCAGCCTCCGGGAGAACAGATACACGTGCTGGTCCACAGGTGGTGCAGAAGGACCCAACAGTGACAGCTCCTCCCGGAACCTCCTAATAGCCTCAGCTATCGGAACATCCTCAAAACCTGCCTCCAAGAAGTCCTGCACTCGGTCCCTTCTCAGTGAGGTAGGACAAAAGGTCTCTCTCACGAGACTCAGCAACTACTCAAATCGGGACACTCCGCTCCTCACTGTCCTCCACCAGTACTGTGCCTGGTCCCTAAACAATGTCTGAACCAGCTCCACCTTACGACTCTCAAGGCAGCGAATCGCCTCTAGCGCTGACTCCACATGACTGATCCAATGTTCCACCTCAAGTCCAACGTTCCCGTCGAAGGTGGGAACTCGCTGATGGTTGAATGTCTTCAACCATTCATCTGGTCTCGGTACTCTCAGCTCGTCTCTCACTCGGTCATCTCAACAACCCTCACTGGTGCAGCTACCACCGGTGGAACTACCACCTGAGTCACCCTCTGGGAGACCTCTGCTGACCTAGCTGGCACTGGTGGTGCTGGAGGTGGTGCTCCGGCCCTGTATGCCTCTTGCACCTGCTGGACATAAGCTCGATACTCCGATGCTCCAATCGATACGCGGCCAGAATCAACAGGTCTTGCACTCCGTACTCCGGACCTAGTAGCAGTCTCATCCCTAACCTCTGGAACAATACTCTCGGCCTCCTCCTCAACAGGTACATCCACAGTTGGCGGATCTACAACAGGGACACGTGCTCGACCTCGGCCCCTCTGAGGCTTGCCCACACGTCCCTGTCTTGGAGCTCCATGAGGAAGGGGAGGTCGGCCCTCACCTCCTCCAACGTAAGCTGTCGCTCTCGTACGTGCCATCTGGTAGAGACGTGATCAATATAAGACTACTTTAGTTCCTAATAAGGACATAACTATCTTATTACTTTAGGTCACTTCTAAAGGCCACAATGTTACTAAAATTACAAGTTATAACAAAAGTCCAATAAACTATGTTATCGAGTTTAGCGGAGGTAGTGGTGGTCTGTGCATTCTATCCCAACCCGTTTATGCTCATGGTTTGGAAAAAAAAATCATTTTAAAAGTTCGGAACCCTTGCGGTTTCCGTTTATTTGTTTATTCGGCCTTTTTGAAGATGACGAGTGCCGTTGTTGCCAACCTAGACTCTGATACCACATTGTAACACCCCGAATCCTAGAGGACTCGAAATGCTACGAGCTGGGACCTCACAATGGGTCCCGGCCCTTAGCCTGGCAACAACTTCATCGGACCTTACAACACGGCACAAATAAAAAGGAAAAACATAGAGTTTTATAACATGAGCGAAATAACAATCCAAATCTGAAAACAATACAGCCAAGTCTCAAAACCGAAAATACCAACATCAGTCTCAATAGTCATAAAATAAAATATAACAGTCCCGTCCTATAATGTACGGAACCCCGGCTGCCCACTACCGCCGGATCACTCGATCGCCTCCCTAACCTGCAAGACATCTACAAGCGGTATAAAACCGTTAGCTAATATTCTATGCATAAGTATAAAGGTAGAAGCACAAACACACAACATACGCAATCAACATGCAACACTCATTCCTTTTTATTATCTTTAATTAAGTGATACGTCATTACTAATGATACTTATTTTGTGACACGAGGGTTTTCCAAACCTCGCCTCTGTCCCCGTTTACCAACGCGGAATGGTACTAATGCATGTGACCGTCTACCCGACTGGGCTGGTCGCAGGGAACAAACTAGACTCTCGCAAGAGCTAAGCAGATGATGTCACGACCCGTTATCATACACTTGGGTCAATTATACAATATACTACAGTCGGCCTATTCCAGTTTTGTTTTTTATCTTAACTATCAAACACCACTCATACACCTCACACACATGCAAGAAGCCAGCTAAGTAAGTCAGTGGGCTTACCAGAATCAAATCTCGTCTCTCTTAAAAACACTCAATCAGTAACTGCAGGAACTCAGTTGCCTATCAAAGGAGGCACGTAGTTCAACACTTTTCCTTGGATACTTAGAAGTCTAAAACTCCTAAGATGTACGATTCTATGTGCAGAAGTTATTACAGTGTTTATTTAAGGTAAATTGACTATTTTACCCTTGGTCCCAAAACTTCCAAAAACCCGTAATATGTACCTAAATTCTTACTTGAGGCTAACTAATCATATTCTACTCCCTAGGATGATTTTAGGTAACAACTATAAAAACTACCCATTTTCTATTTCCCGAAAAGTCACTAAGGTCCAACTACAGCTTCAAATATGAAATTAAAATAAACTTGTAAAAATTCTAAAATAAATTTCTAAATTATCTATGATATCTAATCTACTCATAGGAGAAATTCAATGCTGGAAATTCAATGCTGGAAAATTCAATGCTGGAAAAATCAGCTCAACTCCTCCACTTTGAGACCCTATAACTCTCAATCCGACCGTTCATTTCTTCTCAAATTTTACCATTGTAAACTACTTATATCTACATATTATCTATTAAAATTTCAACGGTGAATCTTCTACGAAACTCTTTAACATTGATTCACAACAGTGGGTAATCTTCAACTTCAAAACTGAAAGAAACAATTAAAATAATTCCTTTACAGCAGTCCCTTATTCTCTCCTATCCAGAACACTCACTCCAATCTATCCTAACGGGTCTTATAATAGAAGACATCACTGTCAAAAGGAAAAGACGGAAGTGCTTACTCACTACTTGCAAGTTGTTGAAGAAATCGTACACCAACGATCTCCACCTGACCTTGGCTTCGGAATCCTCTGACGACAGGGCCAAGACGAAGCTGGTTGTACGCTTGATCAAGAAGACTTGAGTCTTCAGCACAAAGAAGACACGATTAGTAGCCAATCCTAGCGCACATAGGGTAAGGAGAATTGTTATTAGACTCACTTATGCAGAGAGAAGCTTTCAAATGGGACTGCACTGCTTGAGGCTCAGCCGCTGGAGTGTTCTTGCTGTTGGGACCTTGGTGGTATTACTCCTCTCTAAACGTGAATGTCGATCTTCTGTACGCAGCAGTGAAGAAGGCAAGAGGGAGGATTTTCAGACGTAAATGGCAAGCGGTTTCTCCCACTCCTTAGCTGTTACGTGAATTAAGGGCATCAAGGGAGAGTATTGATTTCAGCCGTTACAGTTCAGCATTCACAAGAGGCAGAAGAGCGGCTGAATCCTGCGTTTGTACTCCTGGGCTACGAGAATTGAAAGCAACAGGCCCATCACCTTCCTGGGCTGGTGCTGGCACTGGCTGTTGTAGGCTGTTGTGGGCTGCTGTGGGTTGCAAAGGATGTTGGGGCTGCTGTGGGCTACGCAGGGTGCTGGGCTGTTGTAGGTTGCAAAGGATGATGGGGCTGCTGTGGACTACGCACGATGCTGGGCTGCTGTGGGTTGCAAAGGATGCTGGGGCTGCTGCGGGCTACGTAAGATGCTGAAATTAAGTAGGAGGAGTGGGCTGAGAGTGTTGTCTTGGCTTTGTCATAGCCTTGTCAAAACGTGTCATGGCCTTGTCATGGTCTCGTCTCAGCTTTGTCGAAATCTCGTCTAAAGTCATCGTTAAGAATTAATTATAAGAATTAGGGTTTGATATAATTCTATCATTTTATGTGAATTAAATTCTACATAAGATGATAAATAATTTTAAGAATAGGGCTTGATATAATTTTATCATTTTATGTGAATTAAATTCTACATAAAATGATAAAATTTGTGAAGAAAGAAATACTAGATAGAATGGGAAACCGTCAACGGCTCGAAGTCCGATTTGATTCGGAATTAAACGGAATAAAAATTCCGGACATTACACGTGTTATCAAAATACCCCATACTTAAGGTTTGCTCGTCCCCGAGCAAGTCTCAACTATAGACTAAGAGATTACATGATTTATGCATGCAGAAAATCACAAAATCTTTTTGGAATTGTGCTTCTAATATTGGATCACCTTCATAGTCATGTTTCAAGGCAATGGACAAGCAATCATGCATCAAACGAATGAAAGCATGGAAAGACAATTATACTTAACTCAAAAGCACATGCAAGGTGAAAATGAAGAAGTCAAGATGATCATGAGTATATCAAATCTAGGTCACTAAGTCTGACACACATGCAATTAGGTCACAAGGACTTAGGAAAGAAGAGGCCAAGAAATGTTGTGATTAGGTGGGAATTTTTAGGTCATGTGATGCTAATCCAGGAAAGGAACTAACTCCACAATTTCATTTTTGGTCAACTCCCCCACAAGTTTATGTTTTTCTCCATCTTTTCTTTGTTTTCTTTTCTTTTTCACTTTCTTTTTCTTTCACTTATTTTTGAGACAATGGCATTGGTGTACAAAAGCCGAAACCTTGGTGCTTAGCGGACCTCGAGATTTTTCCGAGGTGCCTCACACCGGGCACACATACCAAGGCTCATTAGGACATTCGGTTTATCCGACTTTGGCAAGGAACAAACACCCGATTATGTGAATGGTGCCGAGTTACTCGTCATCAAAACCAAAGTCCCCAAACCTATATTTTTTTTCTACACTTTTCACAACAAATTCAGCACTTCATTCACAACATTCTTTCATCAACAACTTCACCCCACACTTGCTTGTCATACACATCAACACACTAGCATGCTCCTATTCTCGGATGGGTTAAAAGAGGTCAAATTTTATATCAATTGAGGTGTTCAAAAAACATGATCAAGATGAGAAGTTGAGAAAGATGAATTTCCTTAATCACTCCTAAATGATGTGCAAGAACTAGTGATAACATGAATTATAGTCTATATTTGGGTACTTGTTCAGACGTTTTATCTTCAATAATCTGCATGTATGGGTGTATATTATGTGATTATATTGTTGTTTCATCTACCTTTGCGGGAATCGAGGTCTACACCAAGTTTCGTTGTAATCGTAGGTAAAATGGCACGTTTTGCATCAAAATGGAGCTAAAGGAGCTAAGGAGTCATTGGAGCTACATTCAGGAGCTTAAGGAAGAATCCAGGAAGCATGGAAATGGATTAGAGATTCAGTTTGGATTGGTTTTTGTGGTGATCAATCAAGGATCACAAATCATGCAATATTAACAAACAACTAAGCTAGCAACACAAATAAGCAAACACAAACACGAGATAGGCAATCAAAAAGAGAAAAGCGGATTCTAGGGGTTAGGAATTCCGGTTATGGCATTGGGACTCAAGCTTCTAATCATTCTTTAGATCAACTATGGTATGTTGGGAAAGGGTGTTTCTCTAATGGAACCAATCACCTGGTAGGTCTCATGATCCACTAATCCCGCAACTAAGGTCCTATTACCGGGTAAGTCTCTAGGGGCCTAAGGTTGGGAAATGCACACTAACCGGATTGCTATCTAGGGGTCTAACCTCTCCTTACCGGGTAAGTCTCGGGAAGGCAAGTCCTAAACATCAATCCTAGCACACTCAATCCAACGCTTATGAGGCTCACTACTACCTAGAGTTCATCATCTTCGGTACTTAAGATCGGAAATCACCGGGTAGGTCTCCTTCCTCACTTAAATTGCTAGCATTAGGTAACCCTAGGCTAGATTAAGCTTAGCAAACACTAGAATTTCAACAATAGAACACCCTAACATGAAGATTTATCAATAAAAGCAAGTCAGACAAAATGACGGGCAGTTCATCCAATTCCACGACCGTGGATATGTAGGAACAAACTGTGGTTTACAACAGTAGCTATGTTCGAGCAAATAAATCATCCAAAGATAAATTTAAGTCTACTCTATCATAGTCCAAGCCATAACCATCATTCCCTTACCCTAGAATCGCTTCTATTTAGCCAACAACATGCATAATAACAATCAAACCTAACAAGCATACATTCATGGCTTCCATTAGCAAGAGTATGAAAAGAGGGAGAGATAAGACAAGTAGAACAAGAAAACAAGCTGAATAAAAGTCAAGAAGGACTTACAACCCTTCAAAAGAAGGTTTGAATCGTTTCTTACAACCCTAGCAAATTGTCTTCAACAAGACTCACTCAAAAACTAGCAAAACTCTAAGACTATTGTTCCTCTTCTTCTTCTCCAAATGAGAGTGTTTCTTCTCCTCCAAAAGTAGCTCCAATCCAATGGTGTGAAAATGAGAGAGTATGGGAGAGGGTGTGTGTGGTCAGGTCCCTCTTTAGAATCAGCCTGCAAGAGTACTTATAGCCTTCACCATTTGCAAGAGTCGGTTATGGAGATCGTGGAAGTTCCAGGGACCGTGGTTTTGGTGCTTCAGCCCTCTTTTGATCGTTGAGCCATGAGTTGGTGCAAGGCATGCACCAACATAGTCCTATGTGTTCTCCTATGCTCCTAACTTGCTTCACAATGAGCCCAGAAATGTGTGATTACGAGGAACGATCCCCAGATGTATCGATTAGGATCCAAAGGCTCCCAAAATACCTACAAAACATGCAAAAGTCCGTGTAGACATCTATCTCGACAACATACATGAATTAAATGGATGCCTAGAATAATGTCATAAATCGTGTTATCATGGACCAAGCGACAATGGCATGGGAATAAAGCCAAGTGGGAAGCTAGACAAAAACCTTGTCAAGATGACACACCGGAAAGACGAGTATTCCAAAAAGATCTGGGACGATCAAGGAGGATCCGGAATGCTCAAGAAGAATCTGGAACACGGCGGAACATTCCGGAAGGTGATGGAATATTCCGGAAGGTGGAGGAATATTCCGGAAGATGGCGGAAGCATCCGGTAGGATCAAGAAGAGACCCGGAAGGAACCGGAAGGATCAAGACAAGTCTAGAAACCGGAGGAAGCCTCTTGACTGTGTAGAAGTTGGCAGGACGATCCGGATGTAGGCGGATCTCCCCGGAAGACGACGGAGATTTCTAGAACTCGAAGGAACCTTGAAGACTTAGCTAGAGTCTTAGGGAAAGTTCTAGAGTTGTTAGGATAAGGTCAAGGTAGGAAGGTTTCGGAATGACCTTGGAGAGTTAGGTTCCGGAACCTTCCCAGAGAGGAGGTGGCCAAGGCTATAAATAGGGGAGGTCACCCCTCATTTCCATCATCCCACAAAATCCACAAAACTCCAAGCATTCTAGCTCTCTTGTAAAAAGCTCTCATTTGTAAAGCTCTCTTGAGTAATATAAAGGCAAGGTTTGCCGAAAACTCTCCGAGCTTACCTAGCCATCTAGACGAAGCGCTCATAGTCAAGGTGCGTCGAGGAATAAGGCTGATCTTGGCTTGTCGGGGCGACAATATAGCTAAGAGCCGTGCAGTCTGAGTTGAGGAATAACTCGGCCCGTGACACTAGCATCCGACATTCAATAAATCCAAACATGAGATGAATATTAGCAAGTTTAATCCGTTCTATATGCTACTAACATGCTTTTCGTTTCCCTTCAAAACATGAACACAACAATAGAACAATACTTGTCTAGCATGAATTGTGGATGTTCAGCCCAAATCCTAGCAAGTAGACTACTTACTCATCATGAAAAATTTCGAAAATGAAACAATAGGAACAAGTGACATGGTTGCAAAATAGACTTTGAATAAGGAATGTAGGAAAAAATGGAAAATTTTGGACTTAACAATCCAAAGATATGACCAAAACAAGCATTGAAAATAAATCTAGCAAGGAAAAATCGTGAAGAACACCACACTTCTTCTTTGGTAACTAGTGAAGTGTGTACTATTACAATCAACCATGAGCCATGTATAGGCTAAAAAGTCATGTTATACCCATTAGGGAAACACATTGCTCAAGCAGTGGGGGAAGTTGTTGTGCTAGAGGACAAAAGCCTTGGTTTGACTACTTCGAGCTTCATGGGTGCCTTAGGTCGAGTGTGTTATTGTTCAGCATTGAGTACTCCACCGACTCAAATAGCTACACATAACTCGAGTGCATCGTCTTCTTACTCCGAGTTTTCCAGCTTCTTACCTCGAATGATGTTGAAAACTCAAGGTACGTTGACAAATTGTGCATCTAGGCTTCTTACTTCGAGTGGATTGGTCTTCTTAGCTCGAGATCGTTGCTCCAAAAGAACTATGTTGAACTTTATAACAATACTTTCTTCTTACTTCAAGTTTAGTGAATTCATAGGCAGAGTAGGACTTGACTTCTAAGTTCGAGTGATGATGTTTACTCGGCCTATGTTGACATTTTTACTCTGAATTCCACTTAGTCCAACTTTTTCCTTCCTCCTAGGTCGAGTGGGGCTCTACTTGATGTTCCCTACTTGGGGTTTCTTTTGCTCCATTGGCTTCTTGTAAACTTCTATGCTTGCCTTCTTTCTTCATTTGCTCCATTGAGGTAAATGATGAAGTGATGCTTGCTCCTTGGGATGGTTGGGATGTTCAATATGTTCTGTTAAGCTCCATTTGAGACCTAAAATACCTATAAACACAAAACGCAAGGGGAGTAGACATTCTTTGACATATAAAGAATAACTCAAGATGTAGATGCCTAAACCATGCAAAACAAGGCAAAAACATAAAAACATATCTATAAAGATAGCATGTACCACTTAGGAAACATTGAATCTTCTACAACTATGTCTTCCTTGATCGAGTGAAGTGTCTTCCTTGCTCGGGTTTTCTGGCTTATTTACTCGAGTGATGATGTAAACTCGAGCTTAGTTGACAACTTCCTCTCTAATGCTTCTTTGCTCAAGTTAAGAATTCCTCTTAGCTCGAGTTTGAGTTCACTTGATGCTCTAACCTTGGGGTTTCCTAAGCTTAATTGGCTTCATGTATGCATCATAGCTTGTATATCTTCATTCCCTTGATCCATGAGGTTGATGATGAGTTAATGAATGATCCTTGGAATGGTAGAGTCATTCAATATCTCCTTTTTCTCCATTTTAGGCCAACATGCCTATAAAAATAGAAAACAAAGGGAGTAGACATTCTTTTGACATTTAAAGCTCTAGCTAAGATATGAATGTCTAAACTATGCAAAAAAAGGTAAAATCACGCAAAAACATATCTAAAATCATAGCATGAAAACATGTTATCAAGGACTAGAAAGATTTCAATGTTATAAGACACGAGTATATATCCAAAGCACAAAATGGGAAGAAATCTGCCATGATATGATTGAAAATTTTACCATATGCGGAAATTAGGGGCAAGAACGATGGTGGAAAAAGACATTAAAGTGGATGTTTTCAATAAGAGAGTCGTTTAAGTATGTAGATGTCGAAGTGTTGTTTCAAATGCATCTTCTAGATAATGATACCAAAGATTTTCTCTTTTGGTTATTTGAGAGAGATTACTTATTTCAGGTACGGGTATGTATCTTATGATCCTTGATAGGTATGCACTGAGTGGGACATGTAAGGGGTTTTGAGTGAGGAGGGAAAATATTTGGAAAAAGGTATGCCAAGTTGATGTCCAATTACCGGTCCGGTCTTCCATATGAAGGGCTCGTAGGGAAATCCTCTATCGGAAGTCCAACTTGTTAACCTGAAGGGTTATTGATGACTCACTTTACTTGGTTTAGCATGATCCTATTGAGTGCGAGATTTCAAAAGAGGTGAAATATATAGCCTTTGAGGAGCTTAAGGTTGTTGGCGGGGTGGAGACGTCCATATGTTGTACTTGTTGGACATGACATGCCACAAAGAATGGATATGAATTTTAGGGGGATTTAATATGCTAGAAACAAGAGGATATTTGTTGGGGTGATGGAACCTAGGCGTGGTTTTTAGGGTGACATGACTCGGTTAACGGAGTTCAAAGGGTCATCTAGTTGTAGAGGGTGAATCACGGGGTGGCACCGACATACAAGAGGTTAGATGTAGTCGAACGCTAGAAGGGAGTTTTTAAGCTTAGTTATGATGCATTGGTAGGAGTAGATGCTAGATGTGTTGTCAGTTTTGTGGCCTTCAACGAGTTCTTTCCGTTTTTCAAGTGCTAGTATTATTCCAAGGGACCAGAGTGGAAGTGGAAGAGGCGGTGCTCATGGAATCATGGTTGCATGTCAATTTGGTTTTCACCATATCTTGGTTGAATTGGATTCTTGCCCTTTGTTATGATGACCCGAAATATAATTTTCTCTCTTTCGACACCTGTGTCCCTTCACGCAACGATACATGGCTTAAGTATAAAAAGATTTTCATCTAAACTTTCTTTTCTAAACAAAAATCGAAATTACCTTTTTTTAAAAAAAATTTTTCAAATCCACTTTTACAATAAAACTTAAAATAAAATCATATACTTTTTATAAATAGATATTTATATTTCATTCATTTAATTTACTATTTTTTAACTGTAGATCATTTTATTTAGATTGTTAAAAAGATCAATTTTGTTTACAAATATCAAATGAAGTTACAAAAAAGTTACATAAAAAATTTGCAAGGTAATATATGATTCGAGCTTTTCTTTTATTTTAAAAGATAAGTTTTAATATTTTATTTGATTTTTCATACAAAATTTATCATTTCACAATGTAGTTATCAACATTTAAAAGTTGGTTCAAAAATTAAATGAGTTTACAAAGCTTAAATATTAATATATAATTATAAAAATTTTAGGGAAATTTCGGTTGGTGCCCCTGTGATTGGGGTATTCCGGAATTTACCCAATACTTTTTCAAAGTTCGGTTCGTGCCCTCAGACTTTCTTCTTTTCCGGATTTTGCCCAATCCGTTAAACATCTATTAACATATCATCCGTTTGTCCCATGAAAAATAAACATTACTTTTCTTTATTTGTGGGATGGATAAGAACGAAAGTGGAAATTCAGGTTGGTGCCCCTGTGGTCGATCGGCCGAGAATTGTTGGAGGATAAATTGATCGATCGATCGATGTGTACTAGTCGGTCGGCCGGTGGTCGTTTTGGCCACCGTGGCCAACTTCTGGAGTATCTTGATTTCTTTCATATTTATATTCATGACAAACATTACTTTTCTTTAATTTGAGCTTTTGTACTTTCTAAGCCAACATCTCTTCTTTTCATCACTTGTTCCTTGTGTATACTTATTTTTATATATTTTCTTTGATGCACGGTGCTTCCAGGAACACTTTAATAGTTTTACTGAACCTTTGGTATTTTCAAGGATAAGAACTCCATCATTGCATTTACATTCTTTCCTCGGATGCTCGACTTTGCCTTCTAATCCCTAGATAGGTCAAATGAGGCTAGAACATGGCTAGACAGTTTCCTAATTCTAACAAAGAAAGGAGATATTAAGGCAAGAAGTGGCTGAAAAGATGGAAATATAATCAAAAGATGGAAAGAGAATAATGGACTTAAAAAGAATGTCGCAATTATTTTGATAGCATAAAGCAGGACAAAACATACAATTTTGAAATATAGTCTATCGTAAGTTCTAGATAATTAGAATATAGTGCAAATCACTAATGAAAAAGAAAAATAGAAACAAGATGTGTTGGCTTAAGAATCCTCACAAATTTATGTCGTGAAAAGAAATCACTAATCATTATCCATAAAACTCAATGGCATAAACGAGGTTTTATGAGCAAGATCTAAAGCATCATTAACCAAAATACAATCATAGAGTAACAATCCAGCAAAATGAGTGATCAAAAGTTGTTCGTTTGTTGAATCACTCTACCTAAATGTATATTGCTTCCATTCGTGCGTTGCGACTTGTGAAGTTGGGTTGTAATAGTACTTGTTTGCATCACTCAATGTTTGTGGAATTACTGGTTTGATGACAACTTCAACGGCCAATATGTCATTTTCCTCTTTTCTTGTCTTTTCAAGGATGGTCCTAGTATGTTGTTCGGAGGCCTCGATTATACTTGTTCAGATCCGAGTAGCTCGGCCTGCTCGCCCGGAAAAACGGGCGTGTAGGAACAGAGGAAGAAGGCCGACTGGGCCAAAAAGGCTTGGCGGGCCGAATCCGGGCACCACTCTAGGCCCGATGCCCGACATCCATTTCACGCCCGATAGTTGGGCCCGACCTGAGACTATATAAATGGGCTTAATATTTTATAAAGCCCGATGTGAGACTGGATATATACAAGTCTAACCTCGATGCTTGCAACCCATTTTTCCATTTTTTATTTCACTATATTCATATCTTCTTCTTCCAAACCTTTTGCTTTAGGAGGTTCATACCTAATTGATGAGTATGTGTAGATTAGATTGCTCACCCATGATAACCTAATATTTTCATAGAAGTCCTTGTGTTTTGATTACTTGAAATCAAAGACAAAAAAGGAACATGATCAAGTAGACTAGGGTTTCATAACAAATAAGTCATACAAAATAACCGTTTCCCACGACAACGGAGCCAATTTGACATGAGTTGAAACGTGAGGTTCCGATCTCGTAAATACTTTACAAGACCCGAATGTAGTAAATGAGTCCGGATCGAACTCAGGGAAGACGATGAAATGGTTTGAAAGACTAATAATGAAACCAATAAATAATAAAAGGAAATAGATATAGTGAAGGAAAACACGCAAGTCGGTTGAACAACCAAAATCGACCGATTGGTCGACAAACAAACATGAACTGATGAGAGGTCCTTAAATATGAACTTTACAAAATACGCTTGAAAATTTTTCACATATCCAAAAGTAACCTTATCCGACGCGTCGATGAGAGAAATGAATAGAAATTTTCAAAACATTGCAGAAATTTAAATGAATAGTATAAACTATATAAATTAACAATAATAGAATAAATATGTACTAAAAAATAGTTAAAAACTAATTTAAAACTCAAATATACTTATATTGTAAATTATATAAATTAATAAAACAAACGGTTAGCTTTATAGTACAAAAATTTTGAACTAGAATAAGAGTGATGTTAATTGAAGCCGGCAAAAATGCCCGAGGAGGCGGAGTCCGCTTGCGCGCCAGCCCTCGCGCAGGTGGACTCCGCCTCCTCCGGCATTTTTTTGTTGTTTTTTTTTTGTTGTTTTTTTGTTTTTTTTTCAAACTAGAGTTTTATTTTGTGAATTCTCTACTTGCTTTTATTTTATGAATTATCCATTTGAGTTTTATTTTTTTGTTTGTATTATTACTTCATTGCACTCCCGGTAAACAAAATCAAAATATCAAGTGCCACTAAAACATGATGACAACAATATATCAAAACGGCTAAAACATTATGCCAACAGTAGATGAAAATGACTAAAACATGATGTCAACAACATATGATAACGTCTAAAACATGATTACAAACCAATTTCTGAAAACGGCTAAAGATATCCTACACTAGTGTCTTCGACTCCCGATGTCCGACGAAGCTCCTCATAACGAGCTATCCTTGCAATGAACGGCCATCTCATCCATCAACACTTGTATCATGGTACTGTTTCCAAGCTTCACTCAACAACGGTAACGGGGCATCATCTTTTAACCATACCTACAAATATGAAATTACATTAAATGGTTAGTGAATATTGAGTTTAAATACAATAAATTGAGTGAAAGTAAAATGTCGACCTACTGGCACAAAGTGTGTGTTGTTATATATAAACCCTATTGAACAAATTATTGTAGGGGCCTCTTGGTTGGGAGTGGTGGTAGTCATAGGTAGGAATGTCGCTGGAATATTCCCTAGGACAACCAATGCAATCCTATAGTAGGTGGCTGCTACACATGCGATAATCGGTATTTCAATCTAATGTTGTTCTGGACACAGAGACTTACTCGTCCAATAAACGTTTTGAATGATTTGGTCAAACTGATTGAGGATGATACACTGCAAAGATTAACAAGTAAGATTACGTTAAATCATGGATTATAATTAAAACTTAAATATAACCGCAATAATAATTACCCTCGAATACAATGCTCTTCTCGAATTTAACTCCATAACCATATCCCGCCATATTATCAAGTAATCTCCATCATAGAATCCCAAAACCGGGGAAATTGCTCTATATCCACAATGGCCGTCTCCTCGTACATCCCTTACTCTCGATACATAAGGTTCCATGAACTTTGGAAAATCTTCTTCTCTCAAACAAAATCCGGCTTGTGCGGGTTTTTTTTCCTTTACGACGCGCCATATTCGCAGGAGTCAACTCCGGTGTAGAATCTACATCTTTAGTTTTCTTCCCTTTCGGCCGCCCAAGACCACGTGTAGCAGAATGCTCAAAAGAACTAGGCTCTCTTCTTGTTGATCTCGGGGTTGGAGGTCGTCCCTTTGCCTTGACCTTCTGTGCCGGCTCCTTCATCATCGTACCCCCGGGGTTTTCCATTTCCTCCAGAAAAGATGCAATCTTATCTTGCTCATCTGGGCTTAACATATTTGAGTCCATTCTTTCTCTAAACTTGTTCAACGTCACTTGACTCGGGTTCGAACGATCATCATCATCATCATTATCACCAATATCACCATCAGAAAAAACAACCGGAATCCAGTGAACTTGCTTCCAAAATGGGTGTATCTGAAACAAATAGATAGGTCTACGAGCCCGGATTGCTAGCCTAAAGTCATGCACACATGGCACTTCATGAACCTCTCTCCAATAACTATCCCGACACCCTTCATCATCTCTTATATGTCTAGCCTTGGTGTAATTATTCCACAAGAGTGTGAAACACTCATTTATTACGTAGTCGCGGAGCAAGTCAAATATCGGTATACGTACCTACAAAAAAAAGGTTTGTTACATAACGAATAAATGTTTAACAATGTTTACATCAATTCAAATTTTGGTATACCCACCTCTCGTGGAATCCTCTCCCGTGACATCTCTAGAGAAGCTTGTAACTTCTGGACTTGATCCGTGACCATCAAATGTATGCTATCACAAACCAGCTGAAATCCTCCAACACTAGAATCTAGTGTTTGCTTCAACAACTTGTGCGCGGACTCACACCTAAAAAAAGGTTTATTACAAAAAACGAAGAAATGTTTAACAATGTAGTGAATATTTAAATAACTTACGCATTTGTCGTTCGTGTGCCGAAATGATGATGTAGGTCAGTCCATGCTCGAACGATTGTCTCCTTGTACGGGTCAAGCCAAGTCGTCTCGAGATAGGTCATTAACCTCGGAGATGATTGCCAATAGTCTCTCATTTCCAGCAAACGGCATTGGCAGCTTCCATTGGATCTCGACTCGAACAAGGCATGACAATGGGATATGAAGACGGCTTCCGCTTCCTTATTGCGCAAAACAAGGGCCGTTCTGTAAACTATGTTGCACTTTATGTGAAACTTGCACAATATATGCTTCACATCGGGAAATACTATACCCAGGGCGCTTATAAGACCAAGCTCACGATCAGTGGGAATCACCTCCGGTGTCTTTCCGTATAACAAATAACGGACCCTCCTCAAAGCCCACTCGTAGTGATCTCTATTCTCCTGTGCCATGAACAAAAAAGAAATTGCGAATGTCTTCTTGGTGCTAGTGATGCCTACGATCTCCAACCATGGCATATTGTATCTAAAAGTAATACAAAACAACGATTGAGTTACAATTTCTAAGGAAAATATGATTGAATGTAGGAAATAAAGTAAAAATGTGCCTTGAATTGAAACTTACTTGTTGGTCTTATATGTTGAGTCCATCACAATAACATAGGGAAACATGCTGAGCAAATGCCTCGAGTCGGGATGTGAGATAAAGAAATCAATCACCTCATCGGAATCTTGGCTTCTCCGAGTGTTTACATAATATCCACGTTCCCTCAACGTGTGAAGTGCTTGTTGTAATGAACTGCTTCCTTCGGCTTGTTTCATTCTAATCTTCAAACCGGTGTTGTAAACTTGACGGATGGAGGTGACATTGTCAGGATCCTCTAATTGCACGGATTTTAATATATGTCTCGGTTTTAAGCCAAAATTCAATTCACGCTTCACATTTCGGCTTTGCTTGGGTGTCATACGTCCAACATATGCATGACCTCTTAACACCGAAGGAATTATATGGTTGTGGATTCCACATACAACCCTCACCGTCCACTTTTCCTCTTCAATTTGGCTTCCTACAAGCTCAAACAAACACATACACTTCTTCGAGTTTTTTTTCCGGCTAGAACTTGGAACATGATCGGGATCTACGTCTTTTTCATTCTAGGTCCTCCGTGTCTATCACAACCCATTTGTAGGATACGAACACCCCTTCTATCCAACAATGATTTTTTAATGACCAACACCATATTCATTGCGTTTGCCACATACCGAGCCCACCCCAATAAGTTCTCTCTATCCGCAAAATATCCATGAAGCTCAAATTTTGACGAATAATCCGTACCGAGAGCACGAGAATATTCCATAAGATCCTAAATAAAAATAACATAGAGTATTATTTTAAAAATACACATCATTTTATTCTTAAATGTCTAAACTACAATTCCGATTCTCTATTCTTAAATGTCTAAACTACAATTCCGATTCTCTATTCTTAAATGTCTAAAACTACAATTCTGATTCTCTATTCTTACATTGCTAATTCTATAATTTCGATTCTCTATTTTAACATTGTTAATTCTATAATTTCGATTCTCTATTCTAACATTGCTAATTCTATAATTTCGATTCTATATTCTAACATTGTTAATTCTACAATTCCGACTAAATAAAACGACATAAAGTAAAATATAAATGAGTTTGTACACTTACTTCAAGTTGTGCGACAATTTCTTCGGAATCACTATATTTTTCAATATCGAACGGCCTAATAGAGCTTTCACCATCGGATTCTATATCTACTTCTTCGGAAAACGACGACATTTTAACGGATTTCTATGTTTACGTTGTTGAGGTTTGGATGCAAGTGAATGATACAATGACTTCACATGTTATTATATAGGCTCGAAAAATTACAACGACTATAATTTAACGGCTATAATCTCCAACGACCGATTTTTAAAAGTTATAACGGGCAGAAGGAGGCGGAGGCGGACTCCGTCTCCGCGCCGGTCCACGCGCAGGCGCAGTCGCCTCTGCCTCCATTTGCGCGCGGGCGGACTCCGCCTCTATCAAGACGCGAGTCCGCCCGAATAGTAGCCCCGCTAGAATAATTATAACAACAAATTTTTTAATAGATAGTAAAATAAAAAAAATCATCCCTAGTTTGATTTTTCTCTGTCCTGATGTTCTAGTTTTATCTGGAGTATCTGTTTCCATTGCGATACAAAAACTTGTACAGCAAGTAAAAACTGAAAATCACAAGGACACTATAGAGAATTTCCCCAAAAGATCACAAACTCTTGGCAGGAAAAAACTGGCAGGAAAAGAAGAAGAAAAAAAGAGGAAAAACAATCAACAATTTGAGTGGGAGATTCTCTCTTTTGCCCATAACGTCTGCAGTTTCAGCTGCAGCTCTCTGCCATCTCCCTCTCTCTCTCTATAATAAACGCTCTCCCACCCACTCTTTACTCCTTCCTTTATCAATTCAATCTTCTCATTCTGTGCAATATTAAGCCCGTCCAAGAACAAAACCTAAAAAGGGTTTAAAATGTACACTGGAACAGGGCTTCTGCATCCGTATTTCCAGGATTTCTGTCAAGAAATTCAACTGCTTGAGCTTGAAGATCTTTGCCATTCTCACAAATCCCGTTCTTCAATGGTTCTCTCCCCCTCTTTTCTCTCTCCCTCTTTTCTCTCTCTTTAGTATATGGGTTCTTGGATTACTGTGGGCATTATTAAAAAGTTCTGATTTTGATACTACTGTCTGTAATCTGATTTCAGACAAATTTTTTTTAGCTCTTTTCTGATGTTGGTATTTACATTTTGGGCTTTACTTTCAAGTTCTGATGTGGGTATTTTGGGTTATGATGATTTAGTGATTAGGGTTTAGGGTTCTTATTTTAAATTTGAAGAACTTCAGCTTCTTTTCTTTGTTAATTTTGTTGATAGGATAGAACTGGTTCTCTTCTTTCTGGCTCTAGTAATAAAATATGGACTATATGCTTGCTTTTTTTGAGCTAAAAATGTTTTCTGTTTGTAGTTATTAGAAGAATGGATGAAAAGTGGAACCAAACTTAAACTCTTATATTTGTAAAATGAGCAATTTTAGCAGTAGCCTTTTGCAATTAAAGTACAAACTTGAAGGTGCTATTGAGTTTCACAGTCATGGGCTGTAGTGTTCTGTTACTATTTTTGTAACCAATAAGCAAAGATAGAACACCTAACCAATTCCAAGAAAAAAAGTAAAAATAAGCTTGATTTTGATTGACATATGAGTAAGCCTTTTCACTTGTAAGAAAGTAAGTACTGATTTTTGGGGTAAGAACTTTCTCTTGAAAAAAGCTTGAGGAAGATCTTTCTACGCGTCACTGTAAGAGATAGTTGGTTTAAATGGATAGTCAGAATTGCTTCCATTGTCATCCTTAGGAGTACTGTTCTTTTGGTTTCCTGAGTTGTGAGGTCAGTTACTTCCATTTGCTTTACTTAGCACTTCTTCGATGATGTTCATTTGGGGAATTTGGGAATAATTGGCTTTGGCCATGCTGTAAGATATTGGTTGTTACACTACTTTTTTGGTTGAGGATACGTCGAATCTCCAATTCGTCTAAAGTTTTTGGGAAGGCTTTCATATAAACGGGTTTATCTGTGCTTGCACCAAACTTATCTTTGTGCTGGTTGCTAAAATATTTTGAAAACCAAAGGCTTTCTTCCTTTTTTGCTTAAAGAATTCAGGAAAGCTAAATTCGTATTGCTAATTGTTTACATGTTTTTTTGCCTATTTTCTAACTTTTGTTGAACTTACATGGAATATGTTTCAGTGTTCATCCATTTCAGAATATGACATGGGAGGAGAAGGGGATCTCTTCAAAGCACCAGAGACAATAATTGAAGAACAAGTTGTGAGTTTCGATCCAATCCTTGATGCCATGACAGCTGCTGCTTCAATGGTATCATGTGTTGACGATGTCATGCCAACTCAAGGCCTCAGAATTGGAGATGTTAATTCACTTGAAGACGAGCAGATTCTTAACGAGCTTTTATATGAATCGAAGAAAGATCTTTCTGGGAATATCTCGACTGAACTGCCTGTCATTGAGATCTTGGATATTAAATTCCCTGCTGTAATAACCAATAATATACAGTCTGAAGACAAGAATCTGATTGCTGAGTCCGCGTTTCAGAAGAGTGTTAGCTCAGGGTGTTTGAGTTCAATGGATTGGGTTGGCGGGAATTTGTTGAAGCCCGGTTTCTTGGATTTCGCTGAGCTGGATTTTGGAATGAGAAGGGCATTCAGTGAAGGAGATATAAAGGTGATAATTTTAGCAAATCCCTTTCCATTTTCCATACTGCAAAATAATCACAGTTATCATAAATGTTGGTAAGAAGTGTTGAGGGCTGATAGCCATGTAGATCAAATAGTGAGTCCCAGGATTCATGTGCCTCTATTACCATCTAACCTACAATTACATTGAGGATTGAATTGAGGCGGTTTTTGCTTTACGGCTATAAAGAAACCATGATCAGGTTGGGGAATGGCATAGTCAGGGAATGAGATTCCTGGTGTTTGGCGGCTGGAATTCAATCCAAACCTTAGTTGATTCCTAAAGTAACCAAACACCTTTAACAATCAATTTAGTTCCACCCCATACATTCGATACCCAATTCCTCATCCCAAATTTCAGCTAAACTTTTAAGGTTATGTCTATATTGCAGCCCTTTGTTTCAAGTGAGTGAAGTTTGTTGTGTTCTTTGACCTGTGTTTTTCTTTTCTTCTACTTGTGCAAAGCTTAGGTAAATGTATTTTCTCTGAAAATCCTACAAACAAACATTTAGGTGTTCCTTTTGTTGTGAACTTTTAATAGTGATCATTGATATATTCTGAACTTGCACGATTATAGGCTCTTGGAAATGGCAATATAAACGTCATTCATTCCCCAGCTCCACGACCTCTAGGAATCGTGAGCTGCAACTTTGAAGATCGCCAGCAAAAACTCTGTAGATACAGAGAGAAGAAGTCGAGAAGGAACTTTGGGAGGAAAATCAAGGTAACTTAACCATGAAAATTGTTGTAACGAAGAATAAGCTGATGCTGTCAAAATCTATGAAATGTATGGCTCTGATATATTGGGATTCGGTTTCAGTATGCATGCAGGAAGGCTTTAGCTGACAGTCAGCCGAGGATCCGCGGGAGGTTTGCAAAGACTGATGAATCAGATCATCTGAAGAGGTACTAACTCCGACAAGTATCTTGATATGAAATGGAAGAACTTGTGCTGTGAAAGGATTAGCTTGATGCATAAAAAAAAGAACTAGTGAAGCATAAACTAGGTAATGAAGTAGATAGTATAAGCATCAGCTTAATATGGGGTTTAGCTGAATAACAAATCTCAGACCAATCCTTTCTAAGTACTGAACTTGTTAGTAGATTTCTGATTTGTTGTAATAAAACCCTTATGTAGATTAAGTAAGGCAGCAGAAGTTTGTACATAATGGCATGAATAAAACAAGGACAGAATGTGAATGGATCCTAATCCTCTGTTGCTGGCTCTAAAATATGTGTTTGGTAACTCAGATGGGTTTTCAGTCGGTTTGATACAACCAAACAAGGGATTAATATCTAAGTTCATCAAAACACAGTCTATATATTGAGCCCCCGTTTGGTTGTAACTCCGGAGACGGAAATGGAATGAAAATGAATTTAGTCTCTATGTGTACCTTGTTCATGAATTTTTTTTTTGGAATCATTCCTTGTGCTTCATGCATTTGGATTTCCTAGAGTATCAAAAAGTAATCAAACTCTACTTCAATTATTTCAAACCACAAGAATTTCATGAATGAGGAGGGTATACGTATGGACTAGATTCGTTTCCATTCCGTTTCCTTTTCTGGAATTAAAACCAAACGGGCCCTAAAATTAGATGCTTGATTGACAGAAGCATTTGTCATGACATTGAAATGTCTTAGGAATGGGTTTTGTTGATAAAAGAACAAAGTGAATATGCATTTGACAAGAAGTTGAAATAGTAAGCCACCTTTTGTTTTGGTGTTTTGTGTGTGGGGATGAGTTTTGTCTCTTCACATTATTGTGAATGCAGACCCAACCACAAATGAGGTGGCCCCAGCTGTTTTTGATTTTACACCAGACTTCAGAGAAGCTGACATCAATGCTTGCATCCCTCATTCATATTTGATAGCCCATTGTTTGAAGGAGTGATAGCATTTGGCCAATGGTCATGCTATTAGATTTGTACAAATTCGGGCTAAGTTAAAATAAAAGCATCCGCCAAAACGCACTTTGTTTGGGTTTCAATCATTGTCCATATCTGCCCGCAGCTAAACGCGGGCCTCAATGAACAACGTTTGTTTTTGTGACTATGAGTTTGTGGTCTATGTGAAACCAAGTGAGCGAGACTACGAGCGGGATGTTAGGCGATATGGTTCTTGGATTTCATATCGAGTTTGTGAGGATGAAAGTTGGAGGTGTGAAGGGAAGAGGTGCTAACATAATGGGTCATAGGTTAAAATTTTAATTTTAATAAAAAAAACAAATATATTTTATAAAGGGAAGAAGCTATTCCCAATTTATAGAGGTCACTATCAACCGCTGAAAAGGTCTAAACTTTGCCAAACATGCTCATAATTGGTAAGTTCAATTAATTTGATATTAGTGTTAGGGGTATGTCCATTAAGATTGAGTGAATGAGTGTTGTTTTTTTTGTACGAGACAAGGTAAAGTGGTGGGTCATTTGACATGAAAGTGGCAACCATCATCATTCAACTTCATATTTACAAGCAGCATCAATCAACTTGCCGTGACTTTGGGTTTATTTTGTTGTAAATGGGTTTATTTTCGAAGTTTTAAACTAAATGAGATTATATTCAAATATGAGGTTATTTATATTGATAGAATTTATATTGTAAATATAGAAAAATAGAGGGCACTCTATGTAATTATTGTAAATACGTTTGTTATTAATACGACCCATCTGTCGATGGAACCCTAAGGGAAATATTATTCACATTCTCACATGGTATCAGATTACTACGTTCTCTAAACCCCTTTTCCGCTTCCTCTCCACCGACAGCCGTCCGTAGAGGTTCTCCCCTAGCCTCCGGCTTCACCGTCTGCTCTCTCGTTCAGTCGTCTCGAGTTCCTCGATGGCTGTCGACAAGAAACCCTCCTTTCACTCCACTCTCGGAATCTCAAATATCAAGAACAACATCGCTCTTATGCTTGATCATGACACACCATACGCATCTTGAGTTACTCTATTTCGCGTTACTACGAAGGCCCATAATGTTCTGGATCACATTGATGAAGCAGTTCCAAGACCTACGGACATCGACAACTCCTTATGGCTTCAAGTTGATGCAACTGTTCTCCAATGGATTTACAGTACGGTCTCTCGCGACATTCTTCTTCAAATCATAGATTCCGATGACACTGCGCTCCAAGCATGGAATCGAGTTAAGGATATTTCTCAGGACAATAAGAATACTCGTGCGGTGTATCTTGAACACGAGTTTTCCAATTGTAAGTTATCCGGCTTCTCTTCCGTTAATGCTTTTTGTCAACACCATTGGCCGATCAACTCAAGGGTGTCGGATCTCCAGTTCCGGCCACTGGACTAGTTCTTCAATTGATATCCGGTTTGCTGGCTGAATACAACACAGTGGCGAGTTTTATTCAGCAAACTGATCCTCTCCCGAGTTTTGTTAAAGCTCGATCTCAACTTCTTCTTGAAGAAACGAGGCTAGCAGCACAATCCGGCAATCCCACAACATCCCTAACATCCGGATCTCGCTCCTCCGATGCTGCGTTTGCTGCGTCATCCAAGGTAGCTTCAGCCGAACAGCCCAGTAAATCCAGGGCCAGAAACAAGAAAAATAGAGCCCGGAAAAATGCTCCTAATCAGGCCCAGACAAGATATGTCTATAGGCCCAATTACGGATGGATGTTAGCTAACACTCAGGCCCAACAGTGGCCGGCCCAGCCTCCATTACCTCCTCCTCCCAACAGTGGTGCGCTACCTCCCTCAAACCAACAGTGGCCGGCCCATTTTCCTGCGAGCCCATATCGTGGCCAACCCAGTCATTTCCCATCTCAACAGGCCGGAATCCTTGGATCTGGGCCACCACAGCCACAAGCACACTACGTGCAGGAGCAACCCACGACTCTAGATCAATCTTTTGCTACAATGTCGTTGAATCCAGTGGATAATTTATGGTATATGGACACGGGAGCAACATCATACATGACGAGTGATCTAGGTTCTCTCTCGTCTTTTTCGTATAATGGTAAATTAAATTCGATAATTGTTGGAAATGGTATGCAAATTCCACCTACAGGTCTTGGAGATGCCGTTCTTCCCACCAACAAACAACCTCTCCGCATTTCCAATGTTCTTCTCGCACCAAAAACTTAGTCTTTGTTAGACGTTTTACCACTGATAACCGTGCCTCTGTAGAGTTTGACCATTTTGGTTTTTCTATGAAGGATCTGCAAACGGGGACAATACTCATGAGATGTAATAGTTCCGGAGACCTCTACCCCTTCACGAGTCCACCTACCGGTCCACATCATGCTCTTTCTGCTGAATCATCGAGTCTATGACATGCCCACTTAGGTCATCCCGACACGCCGGTGTTTGATTTTCTTCGCAATTCATCTCTTTTTTAAATGCAATAAGGCAAAATTACTCTTTGGCATGCTTGTCAATTAGGAAAACATCATAAATTGTCTTTTGATCGTTCACATACTAGTTCCATTGCACCTTTTGACATTATTCATAGTGATCTTTGGATCTCCCCGATTCAAAGTAAGGAAGGTTACAAATATTACTTGTTATTTCTTGATGATTTTTCCCATTTCATATGGATTTATCCCATTAAATTCAAATCACAAGTCTTTCAATTGTTTGTGCAATTTCATAAACTAGTAAAAACGCAATTTCAAGTCAATATCAAGAGTTTTCAATGCGACATGGGACGTGAATTTAACAATTCCGATTTCCACATTTTATTTCGCACTCATGGCATTTTTTTTCGCTTCTCTTGTCCTCACACTTCTCCCTAAAATGGGAAAGCCGAACGCGCGATCAATAACATGGTGTGTTCTCTCCTTTTTCACGCTTCTATTCCTGTCTCCTTTTGGCCTTTTGCTTTGGAGACATCGTGCTATCCGTTGAACATTCTTCCTCCGACCACCATTCAAAATAGGTCTCCCGCTCAAGTGTTGTATCTTACAACACCGTCTTTCAGTCATCTCCGCGTCTTCGGTGTCTTTATTATCCCAATCAAAGCGCCATCGTGTCTCACAAGCTTTAACCTCGATCTTCTCCATGTGTTTTCCTTGGTTACCCAACACACCATCGAGGATATCGATGTCTAGATCTAGCAACAAGCAAATTCTTTGTCTCTCGTCATGTGACTTTTGACGAATCAATTTTTCCGTTTGCTAATCGCTCCTCTTTCAACCCGGAACAGTACAACTCATTGTGCGATGATAGTGGATCTTCCAGCTACCACATAGCCCAGTTGGAAGATTTGCTCTCTGTAGCAACCCAGGCTCAACCGGCCCCTCACACATCACCCATGACCTCCGGCCCAGTTTCTGCACTCGGCCCACCTTCCCCTTGTCATGTTTCCGGCCCGTCTTCCTCCAACAGACCATCCGGCCCACCTTTTGTCACTGTTGTAACCTAACCCGGCCAGCCTTTAACTCAGGCCCACCTCCGTGCCTTGCCGTCCGTCCCAGGCCCACATCTAGTGACACATGCCAGCCCAACCTCCATTCCAGGCCCAACCATTGTCCCACATTCATCAGCAACAATAGCAGCTCCCATTTCCTAGCCATTAAATACGGACCTCAACGCTTCTGCGCCCAACCGACCCCGGACTCGGAGCTGCTCCGGTATTGTCAAGCCTAAACCAATATTCCTCTCCGTTACCACTACACCATCATCCCAACTTATCTCGTCTATCCCCAAATCCCACAATTTGGCCCTCCAAGACCCGTACTGGAATCATACCATGCTCGACAACAGGTTGTGCGATGTATGTAAATTCCTCGTCCCCCTGATGCTAACATTGTGCGATGTATGTGGATATTTCGCCATAAGTACAGGTCTGATGGTTCTCTTGAACGTTATATGACTCACTTGGTTGCCAATGGATGCTCACAACAGGTTGGCATTAACTGCGATGAAACTTTCAACCCAGTTGTGAAATCGGCCACTATCAGGACATTTCTCGTCCTTGCAGTTTCTCGTTCTTGGTCCATCCATCAACTAGACATTCAAAATGCCTTCCTGCATAACCATTTGAAAGAGACGGTTTATATGTTTCAGCCTCCTGGTTTTCGTGATTCATCTAAACCTAATCATGTATGTTTACTGTAGTAGTCTCTCTATGGTCTTAAACAGGCACCCAGAGCTTGGTTTCAACATTTTGCAGGATTTTTGCTTAAACTCGGATTCATCGGCAGCAAGAGCGACTCCTCTCTCTTCATTTACCGACATGGATCCAACATTGCCTACCTGCTTCTTTATGTTGATGACATCATCCTTACAACATCATCTGATGAGTTGCGTACCAATCTAATCATCCTTCTGGGTAAGGAATTTGCCCTTAAGGATCTTGGAGAGTTATCTTACTTCTTGGGCATTTCCGTTCGTCGAAGTTCTTCGGGATTATTCTTATCGCAGGATAAGTACGCCAAGGATATTGTTGAACGTGCCAACATGACAAATTGCAAACCTTCTGCTAAACCTGCTGAGACCTTTGTAAAACTCAGTGCCTCTTCTGGTCCCGCTGTCAGTGACCCGACATTGTACAGAAGTCTAGCTGGGGCACTTCAATATATGACTTTGACACGTCCCAACATCAGTTATGCATTACAACAAGTTTTCCTTTTCATGCACGATCCTAGAGAAGCTCACTTTGTTGCTCTTAAGCGCATCATTCGTTACATTTCGGGCACTTCATCATTAGGTATCACTATTTCTCCTTCTCCGAAGTCAGATCTTATTGCTTGTTCGCCCCTAGAGGTGTGTGCAAATAAGTTTTAAATTTATAAAACTAGAATCAAGCAAGCGAACCCGCAGTGTACGGATCGACGTAGTTAAGCAAGAATTCCAGAGTATCGAACACAGGGATTTGGGTGGAGCGAACTCGATTGCAGATTATCAAGCGAATAAATATGGGAGTTTTGCAGATATTGGGAAAACAACAATCCTAAAGTTTCAGGTATCCAGTTGCGGCAATAGATTCAAGATATACTCATGATGTAAAGACAGAGTGGAGATATGCAAAGGTATACTAATGTAAGGTAATCGTACGGTTGAGGTTCCAAAAACCTTATGTAACTCACCTACAAAGCACTCTCTATACAGGTTGTTGAGGCTCAATATAGAAAGATTCTAGAGATGAGAATTAGTGTCAAATACCCAAACTTATAATCTAAAGATCAAGACTAACTTAACCGATTGAGGTTGTTGAGGCTCACAATCGAGGTAGAGGTTGTTGAGGCTTCACTACCACCTAGAAAAGACAAGTCTAAACTAAGCTAAAGCAAATCTTTAACTTTGGATTAAAGTAAAAGCAGATTCGTAGACTTAAGGGAAATCACGGTTAGTTCTTGAGGTTCCACGGCCGTGGACTCAAGAACAGACCGTAATTTAGGGCTGTCGGCGACAATTCTCTAACTCTCAGGGTCTAATCTGTTTGCGATTTATCTATCATCACCTATGCCACAACTATCAACCCTTCACCTTAGAATTGTTAAGGGTTTTTAGCCAATAACAGTCATATTGATATCAATTCAAGAATTAAAAGATAAAAAGATGAAAACTTTCAAGAACTTTCAATAATCTTCAATTCAATCTCAAAGTCACAAAGAGAATAAGCAATGTCAAAAGATTCACAATAGAACAAATAATCGTAACTCCAGGAAAGAAAAGAAAACGGGATGTCAATCCGTTTTCCAAATCAAACCTAGTGCAAGAAGAGAGATCTTCTTGCAAAAACTTCCAAGAACTACGATCTTCCGCCAATCCGGAGATCTCAACAACAATCTCCACCAAAAGTGCGAGATTAGAGGAATTCCAACACGAGCTTCGATCTCTTCAAAGAGATGTCAATTGCTTCCAAGCAAACTAAGCAAAACGTCTTCGTGTCTAAGCGGCGAAGAATGAGGGCAAACGGGTATCGAAGGTCGTAAGCGAGGTGACGGAAATCTTGCTTCGTCCGTCTTTTTATAGTGTAGGGCAAAATGTCGGCCCGGCCCAATCTTTAAAAGATCGTGGCTTCAAAGTGTGGCGAAAAGATTCGCCAAGATCACGGTCGTGGAAGTGTTCCACGACCGTAATTTAGGGCGTGGAAACAATTACGGTTAGTTCCACGGCCGTAGAATCCCCTGGAATGAACATCGAATTCTGACTCTGAATCCACGGCCGTAATTCTGGCCGTGGTTTGTGATACGGCCGTATTTTAGGGCGTAATTTAGGGCAAGAACGTGATTCTTCCCTAAACTCGTGCATTCCTCAAACTAAGACTCTAAATTGCTTCCAAAGAGTGTCCTCAATCTATGGACATATCAACTCAACTCTCCTTTGCTCGATTCCGTTCGGAAATAGCTCCAAATCACCTATAATCAACATAGAACTAGCGTAGACATCCATATCGAAAATATAGGTAATACTAGCTCACATATGCACAAAGATCAATCAAAGACTATCAATATGAATCAATTACGATTAGAAAACGTGCCTAAAATATCACAATATTTCATGCTAACAAATAACCCCATACTTAGCACTTGCTTGTCCCTAAGCAAGATCTTTCAAAAAGCTTTAAAACAAGAGTTAGGATGAAATATGTGTACCTTCTTTTGGATGAATGTGACTTCTAAAGAATAGATCATTCTCAAACCTTGCTTCAATCGTTTTTCAAACTTTCACACACTTAATCAAAGAGTAAAAGGCAAGGAAAATTCATGAATCAATTTAACTTTAAAACAAGCATTATAACCTTCAAACATTATCAAAATCAATCATAAGAAGCTTCAATTTAGATCACCAAGTCATATAACATTCTTTTGATCTTAAGGACTTTCAAAGAAAAGGTCTAGAGTATGGAAGGGAAGGGAAAACTTTAAGGGAAAGTGGTGCATAAATCCGGAAAAGTGGACAACTACCTTCTTCTTCTTATGCGGTTCCCGCAACACTTCAACTTAGAGCTTCGCTCTCTTCTTTTCATTTTTCGACTTTACTTTTGGAGTTATGGATAGAGGTGCACAAAAACCGAAGCCTAGGAGATTGGCGTTTCTCAAAATTGCAAGAGATGCCTCAAACCCTTAGCGCACATACCATAATCCGCTAGGAATATCGCTCAATCCGACTTTGGCAAGACACAAACACCCGGCTATGTGAATGGTGCCGAGTTACTCATCGTCATGATTGACTTCCCCAAACCTATAATTTCTTTCTATTCAATTGATTGCAAATAATTGCTCTCATGGCCCTCCCACATCAAACATGCCTTTTTCTCATTCACTTTTCCAAGTTCCCGGATAGGTAAAGGAGGCTAATATTTCAATGAGGAGCTAGATGATCAAAGAAAGAGGAAGAAAGTATCGAATTGCCTTAATCATTTCAACAAGAAGTATAGGAACTTATAATGTGATTTCAACTTCAATTTCTCAACATGATTTAGGTAACGTTTTCACATTATAAAACTTGCAAAAGAGGTAGAATTCATTCATTCAATTTCTTTTCGATTTACAATCCTTTTAAGCATGCAATTGTCATCAAACTCAATTCGCAAGTAGTGATTATCATGGAAATCATATCAATTCATTAGAAGCACAAAATTTTCAAAATTTTTCAATTTTTATGGTTTTTAAAGTTCTTTTTCATGCAATGCAATAAGGAAACGTGTAACACATAATGAACATGCAATGATAGTCTTGAAATGAAAGCAACATAGAGAGTAGAGTTATTACAAACTTTTTAGTACATCCCACCCCATACTTAGGACGAACATTGTCCCTAATGTTCACAAGAAAGAACAAAAGAAAGAAAAGAAAAAGAAACTCACAAGTGGTGGCGGGAATGTCTAAAACGAACGGTCATGCATCGATCACTGCGGCGCCGGTGGAGGTGGGAATGGAGAGAAACTCGGATCATAGAACCGCCCAAACTGCTGGCGGTAGACGTCCCTCATCATGTGGTCAAGGTCGTCTAGGCGTCCGTCTCTAGCATCCGCCCGGATCTCTAGCGCTCCGACTCTCTCTGAAAGTCCGGTAGCCCAATCCGGCATCCTCTCATACCATCCCGGGGCGTGATCATACCATGCGGGGGCATCTGCTGGTGCTGGTGCTGGTGGTGGCGGTGGTGCTGCTGGCTGCGTCGTGGACCAAGGAGGGGGTGTGCTGTACCAAGTGGGAGGTGTAGTCATCCACGTGGGCCTCTCACTCACGCTGGCGCGGCGAGATGATGAGCCTGAAGCTCTAGCTGGGCGTGGAGAGCGCCTAGGTACATCCGGGGCCGCCTCCGGCTGATCCGGAAACGTGCCGAACTCCTGCTCCGCTCCTCCACCACTCTCGTACTGCTCTCCCATCTCCTCCTCATCCACAACTGGTGGTGGAACGTAAGGGGGAGCTACAAGCCTGTTCGCATGCATCGCAGCGAACGTCTCCTTCCAATTGTGGCGTCCCGCCACAATGGAATACTCTGGCAGCCACTCAATACCCCTGCATGTCCTACTCTCCCAAGGCATGCCCGCATAAGGCGGACCTCTATGTGTGGGGAAGATGAGTCCCCTAACCATGAATGCATGTAATCCTAGAGGTACGGCGGGTATGCGGGTGCAAGCTGAAAAATCCACACCAAAGCTCCTAGCTATGTGGGTCACTATCCCACCATATCCAATGTTCCCCCTCGATTTATTCTTGAGTTTACTCATCGTCGCCGCCAAAAGAGTAGCACAATCTGCGCGGCATCCATAAAGCATACTGTAAAGCAGGAATAGCTCATCCGTCTTGATCTTTTGGGGCGTCTCCGTCCTAGGAAAGAGACACTCCGAAAGAACACGGTGAGCTATCTTCAAGGCTAGATGGTACATCAATCTAGCCTTGGTATCGGCGGGTTGCCAACGGTCCAAGTCGGCGTAAATCATGGCTACTTCCTCCCAAAAATCCTTGGGGTAAACGCCTCTAGGAAGTCGACCATTGTAGGTCTCATGGAACCCGAAAATGGTCCCGAACTCAACAATACTCAACTGATAGTCTCGATTCATGAGACGGAAGGAGACGGTCCTATCAACATGGCTGTGCTCGAAAGACGTCACAACCTCTCGGGTGATCTCCTCATAGGCGTCTTCACGAATGTTCGTGAAGACAAGCAATCCGGCTCTATCCAAGAGCCATGTAAGATCGTCAACTATGTTGAGAGGATGTAGATCCTCCAACAACAAATACCTAGGGCCTATCACTGCCCTCTTCTCTATCCTCTCAAATGCAGCTAGGTGGTTCTCATGTATGGTTGGGACGCTAGGGTGAGGTGGTGAAGATGGAGGTGAAGGTGAGGATGGTAGTGAGGGGGATGAGGGTGGTGGTGCCCTAGAGGTGGAGGGGTTGCCCTTTCTTTTCTTATTTTGGTCCCCTTTCTTCTCCTTTATCCTTCCTGAAACTCTCCTTACGAAATCCATTTTTCTCCAAAAATCACGGTCTGTTCTTCAGGTTCCACGGCCGTGGTTTACCCAAAGACCGTGATTCGTCTCAGAAATTCGTGAATCTCAGCAAATTCACCAACAATCACCACAACAAGCAGTCCTAATCTAATTCCTTCCAGTCTTTGTCAGTTCTTCCTAAAAATCTATAGCAAAAACGAACCAAATCCGCGAGAATCGAGAAGAAAGAAATAACCTCTTTTTCGGATTGAAAAATCCAAAATGCGTGTTTGTTGATCGATTTCCACTCGATTTGTTGTTTGGATCCTGTTCGTGGTTGGATTTGCTGCAGTTTAGGATGAAGAATCGTTGAAAACGATTAGGAAACGAAGAATTGGGAGTGGCTGCGGGTTTTCGGTATCTAGGTCGTGGAATTGGGGAGGAATTGTGGTGGTTTTGTGAAGAAGTGTGGCTTTTATACTCGCAGGCAAAATTTTCAAAAATCACGGTCTATCGGGGCATTCCACGGCCGTGGAAGTGTACGGAACCGTGGTTTTGATGATTTTTCACAGGCTTTTGAGAATTACGGCCACTGTAGCTATGACGACCGTAATTTAGACCGTGGAACCTTCTGTAAAGCTTCAAAGTCCAAATTTCGTCACTTTTCTTCGACATTATCCCTCCTTTCTCCTTTTCCATCGATCCTACAACCAAAAACACGAACATACCGGAAGAAATCGAGGCAAAATAAAGCGAAAATGTCTATTCTAAACTAGTCTATGAATCGAAAACAAAAACAAGAATGCAATACCTTGGGTTGCCTCCCAAGAAGCGCTTTGTTTAAGGTCCGTAGCTAGACCATTGTCGTACCTATTCGAGTGCGGTAGGTGCAAACTCCTCAGCTTGGAGTTCCGGCGAGTACTTCTTGAGTCGTTGGCCGTTCACCTTAAAACTTCCGCTAGCTTCACCCATACTTCAACTGCACCATGGGGGAAAATACGCTTAATTAGAAAAGGTCCAGTCCAACGGGATTTAAGCTTACCTGGAAAGAGGCGAAGCCTTGAGTTGAAGAGGAGAACTTGATCTCCTTCTTTGAAGTCCTTTGGAATGATATGCTTATCATGCCAACGCTTTGCTCTTTCCTTGTAGATTTTGGCGTTTTCATAGGCGTTCAAGCGAAGCTCATCCAGCTTGTTGATGTCTAGGAGACGCTTCTCTCCCGCTTCCTTCATGCTGAAATTTAGCCACTTGATAGCCCAAAACGCTTTGTGCTCTAGCTCTACCGGCAAATGACAAGACTTCCCATACACAAGGTTGTATGGTGTGGTTCCTATGGGAGTCTTGTATGCAGTCCGGTACGCCCATAATGCGTCATCTAGTTTCAAGGACCAATCCTTCCTAGTCCTTGAAACCGTCTTCTCTAGAATTCCCTTGATCTCCCTATTTGAGATCTCAACTTGTCCACTCGTTTGTGGATGGTAAGGGGTGGCGATCTTGTGAGTAACCCCATACTTAGCTAGAAGAGCTTCAAAGCGACGGGCTATGAAGTGAGAACCTCCATCACTAATGATCGTCCTTGGCGTCCCGAATCGTGGGAAAATGGTCTTGTTGAAGAACTTAACCACCACCATGGCATCATTTGTGGGAGAGGCAATTGCTTCCACCCATCTAGAAACGTAGTCTACCGCCAATAATATGTATTGGTTTCCACAAGAAGATGGGAATGGTCCCATGAAATCGACTCCCCAAACGTCGAAAATCTCCACCTCTTGGATGTTGTTGAGGGGCATCTCGTTCCTTCTAGAGATATTGCCTGTTCTTTGACAAGCATCGCAACAAGAAACAAAGGATTGCACATCTTTAAATAAAGTAGGCCAATAGAATCCAGATTGCAATACCTTTGCGCTAGTTTTGTTCGAACTAGCGTGTCCTCCACAAGGTAGTGAATGACAATGGCGGATGACACTTTGCATCTCATCTTCCGGCACACATCGCCGGATGATGCCATCCGGACCTCTCTTAAAGAGGAGAGGCTCGTTCCAATAGTATTCCCGGACGTCCTTGAAGAACTTCTTCCTTTGTGCGTATGATAGTCCGGGTGGTATCTCCTGGCAAACCAAATAGTTAACGAAATCAGCAAACCATGGTTCGTTACCTTTGGAGACTACCTTGATGCACTCCTCTATGATATGTAGGTGTTCGTCCGGAAATGAGTCATCAATGGGTAAATGGTCGTCCTCTAGATGTGTTAGACGACTCAAATGATCCGCAACAGAATTTTCCGAGCCTTTCTTGTCGCGGATCTCAAGATCGAATTCTTGTAGGAGAAGAATCCATCTAATCAGCCTTGGCTTCGCATCTTTCTTCGCAAGGAGGTACCGGATCGCAGCATGATCCGTGTAGACAATCACCTTTGCACCTACAAGATAAGAGCGAAACTTGTCAATAGCGTAGGCAATGGCTAGAAACTCCTTTTCCGTAGTGGCGTAGTTGAGCTGAGCTTCGTCTAGCGTCTTGCTAGCGTAGTATATGGCGTGGGTTCGTCCTTCTTTTCGTTGTCCAAGAACAGCTCCAATGGCTACGTCACTAGCGTCGCACATAATCTCGAAGGGGAGAGTCCAATCCGGAGGTTGGATAATAGGTGCTGAAATTAGAGCTTGTCGAATGGTGTTAAACGCATCCAAACATTCCTGCGAAAACTCAAAAACCGCATCCTTCATCAATAGATTAGTGAGAGGTTTTGATATCTTAGAAAAGTCCTTAATGAAACGTCTATAGAATCCAGCATGTCCTAGGAAACTTCTTATCCCTTTCACCGAAATTGGGGGAGGAAGTTTCTCTATGGTCTCTATCTTAGCCTTGTCTACCTCTATCCCTCTACTAGAGATTAAGTGACCTAATACGATTCCTTCCTTAACCATGAATTGACACTTTTCCCAATTAAGAACTAGGTTAGTGTCTTCACATCTTTGCAAAACAAGAGAAAGGTTAGAAAGACAATCGTTAAAAGAGGAACCGTAAACGGAGAAGTCGTCCATGAAGACTTCCATGATTTCCTCTACGTATTCGGAGAAGATGGCCATCATGCACCGTTGAAAGGTGGCTGGGGCGTTGCAAAGCCCGAACGGCATTCTCCTATAGGCGAACGTACCCCAAGGGCACGTGAATGTGGTCATCTCTTGATCATCCGGATGTATCGGAATCTGAAAGAAGCCACTATAACCGTCAAGGTAGCAAAAGTATGAATGTTGTGCTAACCTTTCAAGCATCTGATCGATGAATGGCAATGGAAAGTGATCCTTCCGCGTTGCGTTGTTGAGCTTGCGGTAGTCTATATACATTCGCCATCCAGTTACGGTTCGGGTAGGAATGAGTTCGTTGTTCTTATTGGTGATGACTGTCATTCCTCCCTTCTTCGGAACTACTTGAACTGGGCTCACCCACTTGCTATCGGAGATAGGATAGATGATACCTGCATCAAGAAGTTTAAGGATTTCCTTCTTGACAACCTCCTTCATGGTCGGATTCAACCGCCTTTGAGGTTGTCTTGAAGTCCTGAAGTCCTCCTCCATTAGTATCTTATGCATGCATAGGGAGGGTTTAATTCCTACTAAGTCCTCAATAGTATAGCCTATGGCTTTTCTATGTTTCCTAAGGACAATCATGAGCTGTTCATGTTCATCTATGCTTAATTCGAAACTAACGATAACCGGAAAGGTGGAATTAGATCCAAGGAAAGCGTACCTTAGATGAGTAGGAAGTGGTTTGAGTTCCATTGCTTTCGGAGCTTCCAATGATCCTTGAGGAGCTTCCGATGTTTCCTTAGAAGTTTCTAAGGATGTTGAATGGGTTGGAGAAGAATTAGAAGAAGTTGAAGAAGTATGCCGGTCACCCTCTTCCACGGTCGAAATTACGGTCTCCTCTTGTGTTCCACGGCCGTAATATCCTCTGGAATGGAAGTCGATTTTGGTCGTGGAATCCACGGTCGTGGAATACAGGGTATGACCGTGGATTCTAGTATCCTCAGCCTCATCGTGGAGTTTCTCAAGCTCCACTTCATGCATCTCTTCTTGTGCTTCCAAGGCTTCAATTTTCTCTTTGCACTCTTCTTCTTCTCCTACATTGGTTAGACTCATAGTAATAACCTTTTGTAACGGATCGTTAAAGAGAATCGCACTTACCTCCTTCCTAGACAAACCTTCTTCATCTTGGATATTGTAAATGTCCTCATCAAAGATTGGCTCCTTCACTAGAGTGGAAAGAACGAACTCTACTTTCTCTTCCCCAATATCAAAAGCGAGTCTCCCATTCTTGCAATCGACCATGCAGCCGGAAGTTGCAAGAAACGGTCTTCCGAGTATGATCGGGACCGGACTATCTGCAGGAATGTCAAGCACGACAAAATCAATGGGAACAAAGAACTTGCCTAGCTTGACCGGGACGTCTTCTACAATGCCGACGGGACGAGTAATGGATCGATCCGCCATGTATAACGTCATCTTCACCGGTTTAGGGTCGCCTAAACCGATCTTCCTGCACAATGCAAGTGGTATGATGCTCACACTTGCTCCTAAGTCACATAAAGCGTCATATGTGACCTCTCCCACTCCAATGGGAATGCAAAATGACCCCGGATCTTTCAGCTTTGGGGGCATTTTCTCTTTCATCGTCTTGATGAGATCCGAAGAATCCGAACTCATCTTGACCTCTCCAAAATCTTCTAGCTTCCTCTTGTTTGAGAGGAGCTCCTTCAAGAACTTGCCATAAGCCGGCATACCTACAATAGCATCAATGAAAGGTATATTAATATGCAGCTTGCTCATGAGTTCTATAAACTTACCGAATTGCTTGTCTAGGCGCGCTCGCGCTCTAGATTGAGGGAACGGTAGGGGAGGTTTGAAAGCTGGAGGAGGAACATAGACATCTTCCTTCTCCTTCCCTTTTTCTTTGTCCTTCTCTACGGGGACTTCAACGAACGTAGGCTGCGGATCGGTGGTAGTCACTCCGCTCCTAGTTGTAATCGCCATTACCCTTCCCTTAGGGTTGTCCTCCGTCTTTCCTGGAAGTTTCCCTTGATTTTTAGGGACTTCCCCCGCGTGGTTGAACAATTGGTTTTCCAAAATTTTTTGAGCTTTGTCAACCTTAGAAATTTGATCATCAACCTTGATGATGCGGTTTTCCAACCCTTGAAGCTTTCCCAAGATAGTTTCCAACATGGGATCGGACTTCTCTTTTTCCGTATTGTTTCCTCCATTTGATGATTGCCCCTGGCTTTTCAAAGGAGTAGAGGAAGAGGAGGGTGGAGTTAGTGAATTGGAATTGGAAGGATAGGAGTTACCGGAATTTTGTTGATTGGAGCGCCAATTGTTGTTGTTTGAACCCCGATTGTTGTTCCAATTGTTGTTGTTCCGGTTGTTGTTGTTTCCATTCCAATTGTTATTCCGGTTATTGTTCCGGTTATTGTTGTTGCGGTTGGTGTTATCACCGCCGTTGTTGTTGCCCAAATAGCCAACATCCTTCTCTTGTTGCTTTGGGAAGTTGGTCTTGATAGCCTCCTTCAACTCTTTGATCTCATTGTTGAGGGAGAAAATCTGATTTTGAGCTTCATGTGTGAGCTTTGCTCCTTGCTCCACACGATTTCCCTCCACCTTCCGGTGGGAATACTTCTCTATGACTCTTGCTTGCTTCTCAATGAAGTCCCAAGCGTCATCTTCTCTCATGTCCATAAACGTTCCATATGAGAGGGATTGGAGGTTGAATTGCGTTCCCGCATCCAGCCCCTTGTAGTAAATCTCCAGCAAGGCAAGCTTGGATATGCCATGATGAGGGCAATCCAATAGCAAATCCTGAAACCTTTCCCAAGATTGAAACAAACTTTCGTTAGGTCTCATAGAAAAAGCATTAATTTTACCTCTAAGTTCCGCCGTTTTGGAAGGCGGAAAGAATTTGGTGAGAAACTCTGCGGAAAGGTCTTCCCACGTGTCTAGTTTCCCATTAGGAAGAGCTTGGTACCAAGATAACACTTTCCCTTTCAAGGAGAAAAAGAAAGGTTTGAGCTTATAGCTGTTGGTAGTAGCGTTCTTCGGTCTCATCGTCTCCATCATACACTCAAAGTTTTGCAAGTGTTGGTGTGGAGATTCAGCGCTTGTACCGCCAAATTGGCTTTGGCGAACAAGAGTGATAACTTGAGGGTTAAAGCTAAACCCTTGCACATCTTCAGCATCAAAATTCACACCCAAGCGGCGTGGTTGTTGTGTTGGATCCATCCGCTGGCCAAGAGTTCTTGGCTCATTATCCACACGTTCGACTCTAGCATTCCTTGGTGGGATGCGGCGATTAGTAGCTCCTTGTGGATTGAAGGGATTTATGTTGATCGTGGGATCAATCTCTTCTAACGGTGGCATGGAAGAATCACTATCATCAGCGGATGAGTGGCTTTTTCTTCTAGACCTTGATCTCCTTCTCGAGGACTTCTTGCCTACCTTATCTTCAAGGTCGCTCATCTTTATCCTCATTTGGAAGAGCATGTCTTGTAGACCGTTAACTTGAGATTGATGACGATCCATCTCATCCTGGCGGAGAGTCTCATTCCATCGGAGTTGAGCTTCCTTCTCCGCCAACTCCGTTTGAAGATCGCGTTCGTTCTCTTCAGCCATTTTCTTTTCCTTGCGCTTTTGTCTCAAGGTTTTCTCTAGCTCTTGATCAAGAGGTAAGAGATCTTCGGTGTTCCTAGACCTGCGCATGCACTCAAAGAAAAATCAAATAACGAGAGCAAGCTCCCAAGCTTGACAACCGGCTACCGGATTCGGACGAATCCAAATCCCCGGCAACGGCGCCAAAAACTTGTTCGCCCCTAGAGGTGTGTGCAAATAAGTTTTAAATTTATAAAACTAGAATCAAGCAAGCGAACCCGCATTGTACGGATCGACGTAGTTAAGCAAGAATTCCAGAGTATCGAACACAGGGATTTGGGTGGAGCGAACTCGATTGCAGATTATCAAGCGAATAAATATGGGAGTTTTGCAGATATTGGGAAAACAACAATCCTAAAGTTTCAGGTATCCAGTTGCGGCAATAGATTCAAGATATACTCATGATGTAAAGACAGAGTGGAGATATGCAAAGGTATACTAATGTAAGGTAATCGTACGGTTGAGGTTCCAAAAACCTTATGTAACTCACCTACAAAGCACTCTCTATACAGGTTGTTGAGGCTCAATATAGAAAGATTCTAGAGATGAGAATTAGTGTCAAATACCCAAACTTATAATCTAAAGATCAAGACTAACTTAACCGATTGAGGTTGTTGAGGCTCACAATCGAGGTAGAGGTTGTTGAGGCTTCACTACCACCTAGAAAAGACAAGTCTAAACTAAGCTAAAGCAAATCTTTAACTTTGGATTAAAGTAAAAGCAGATTCGTAGACTTAAGGGAAATCACGGTTAGTTCTTGAGGTTCCACGGCCGTGGACTCAAGAACAGACCGTAATTTAGGGCTGTCGGCGACAATTCTCTAACTCTCAAGGTCTAATCTGTTTGCGATTTATCTATCATCACCTATGCCACAACTATCAACCCTTCACCTTAGAATTGTTAAGGGTTTTTAGCCAATAACAGTCATATTGATATCAATTCAAGAATTAAAAGATAAAAAGATGAAAAATTTCAAGAACTTTCAATAATCTTCAATTCAATCTCAAAGTCACAAAGAGAATAAGCAATGTCAAAAGATTCACAATAGAACAAATAATCGTAACTCCAGGAAAGAAAAGAAAACGGGATGTCAATCCGTTTTCCAAATCAAACCTAGTGCAAGAAGAGAGATCTTCTTGCAAAAACTTCCAAGAACTACGATCTTCCGCCAATCCGGAGATCTCAACAGCAATCTCCACCAAAAGTGCGAGATTAGAGGAATTCCAACACGAGCTTCGATCTCTTCAAAGAGATGTCAATTGCTTCCAAGCAAACTAAGCAAAACGTCTTCGTGTCTAAGCGGCGAAGAATGAGGGCAAACGGGTATCGAAGGTCGTAAGCGAGGTGACGGAAATCTTGCTTCGTCCGTCTTTTTATAGTGTAGGGCAAAATGTCGGCCCGACCCAATCTTTAAAAGATCGTGGCTTCAAAGTGTGGCGAAAAGATTCGCCAAGATCACGGTCGTGGAAGTGTTCCACGACCGTAATTTAGGGCGTGGAAACAATTACGGTTAGTTCCACGGCCGTAGAATCCCCTGGAATGAACATCGAATTCTGACTCTGAATCCACGGCCGTAATTCTGGCCGTGGTTTGTGATACGGCCGTATTTTAGGGCGTAATTTAGGGCAAGAACGTGATTCTTCCCTAAACTCGTGCATTCCTCAAACTAAGACTCTAAATTGCTTCCAAAGAGTGTCCTCAATCTATGGACATATCAACTCAACTCTCCTTTGCTCGATTCCGTTCGGAAATAGCTCCAAATCACCTATAATCAACATAGAACTAGCGTAGACATCCATATCGAAAATATAGGTAATACTAGCTCACATATGCACAAAGATCAATCAAAGACTATCAATATGAATCAATTACGATTAGAAAACGTGCCTAAAATATCACAATATTTCATGCTAACACTTATACAGATGCCGACTGGACTGGATGTCCTGATACTCGCCGCTCTACCTCCGGTTATTGTGTCTTCTTCAATGACAGTTTAATCTCATGGTCTGCCAAACGTCAATCTGTGGTGTACCGCTCTAGCACCGAGGCAGAATATAGAGGGGTTGCCAATGTTGTGTCGGAGTGTTCCTGGCTTCGCAATTTACTGCTTGAGCTTCATTGCGCCCTTACTAAAGCCTTTGTGGTCTACACTGATAACATCTTCGCAACATACCTTTCCACCTGTAACACCCCGAATCCGCGGGACTCGGAGTGCCACATTGAGCTAGTATCTCACAATGGATCTTGACCCTAACTTGACAACAAGTTCACTGGACCTTACAACATGACACTGACAGATATAAAACAAATACATAAAACAGTGTAAACTGTACGACCCAAAGTAAACAACAACATAACCGAGTACACGAAACGACATCCTCACACAGGAGGGAAAACAAGACATCATCCTCACGCAAGAGGGGAAGGGTAAACATCCCAAACCAACCACCTAATGTACAAGAGTCCTCGGCCTGTCACCCTGTCAGATCACCCAACAGCGCCTATCCTGCAAATATCTACAACACGGTATGAAACCGTTAGCTAATCATACATATATAAAGTAATGCATAAGCACAAGCACAAGTCATGAAAGATAAACACATAATCATGCTATCACACATTTACCCATTTTATTATCTTCATATAATAGTCATTCACTCAAATCGCATATATATATATATATATATATATAGATGAAAATATGTGCAACGAGGACCGATACATCCTCGCCTTTGAGTGCTATATCCAGCTGTACGAGTATCGGTCACACAACCCGTGTACCCTATGGGAGTGGATTGCGCCTTTCCTGTAAACCAGTCTGGCCTGACGTCAGAGAACCTCCCAGACTCCATGGCAGGATGAAAGGGAAGGGTTATCACAGCCACGCAACGGGGCAGTCAATAAAACATAGGTCAGTATAAACGATATCTCATGCTATCATAGCAAACATATAATGCACACACCACTCATGCAAACACCCAATATAGGGTGGTAGCTAAGTAAGTCCTACGGACTTACCTCAACCTCGTACAATCACAACCACGATCAACCTCCAATCCTGAAAGGGACACTGTCTAATAACAAGGCAGAAAGAGATATCAATACTCCTATCAATCAAAAAGGTCACACCTAGACCCAAGGGATCCATAAGGATTATAATCAATCTATAAGCTTCACAACCAACTAAACCTTAATATTTCAGCATAACTCACAATTCCTCAAATCTCAAGGTAGTATCTAATCGACATTCCTCAATCTCAATTCTAATCCTAATTTAATTAATTAACCTTTAATTAATTAATTAAATTTCTCCAGAATAATATTTTACCCGCAGACAATTTCTAAACCCACTTGTCATCAGATTTCATCAAACAAACTACCCATTATCACCAGAATAATATAACGACCATAATGAAATTTCTAATTATCCATTTTGACAAGTCTAAAGTCAATTTAGGCCAAATCGCAGTACGGAAAACGAATAAATTCATAACTTATTCGTTACTAACCCGATTTACAATCTGAAAGAAGATTCGGAATCACAACGACGCAGGCTACGCATGGACAACATCAAATTCGTCGGAATCTGAGCGACGGAATCTGTCTGGTGACATATATGCTCGACCAGCTCTTCATCTGCTCGGAAATGCAGAAACTCGGTACCGATATGAAGAGAATGAAGAGAGGAATCCAGAAACTCAAACGGAATTCAAATCGGATTAGAAACGGAGAGTAGATCTGAGTTTGAAGGTTGAAAGAAATCAGAGCTTTTACGAGGAAACGTGAAAGGAAATGAATTAATAAAGGATTTTCCGCTATTTATAGTGAAGACGATAATTATCCTTTAGCGAAGTCGATAATTATCCTTTAACCGATTCAAAGGCGGGTCGAACCTCCTTCTCCAAACTTCTCAAGATTGGAATATTAAATCTGAAATATTGTAGGGATAATTTGTAACACCCCGGATTCTCGAAACCCGGGATATTACTGGTTAGGACCTCACAATGGGTCCCGACCTCAGTTTGACACCAATATTATTAGGATCTTGCAACAAGACACAATAAGAAAAACCGAAATTTCATAAAATAGTATTTTAAAGGGATGAATGCAATAACGTCTAACAGCCTATAGTACTTAAACAACGAAACATACTAACTTTCTTAACAAGATGAAAGAACAACAAAGGAAACATCCCAACCCCATTCTAAGGAGTACGGAGACCCGGCTGACCACTACTTCCGGATCACTCAGTTGCTGCTCTAACCTGCGATGAATCTAAAAACACAACAAAACAACCATTAGCTAGTTATCTAAACATTAGAAGAATAATAATAGCACACACACATCATAGCAAAAGTAACACTCATCATGCTTTCAAACAATCCATTTATTATCTTTACTTAGGTGATTCACTCTTACTAATGATACTTATTTTGTGACACGAGGGATTACCGAACCTCGCCTCCGCCCCCGTGTACCCATCAAGAATGGATCCGATGCATCTCACCGTGTACCTGTATGGTCTGGGTATAGAGAACCTCCCAATCTCCTGGCAGAGCTGGGTAGTGATGTCACGGCCCGTTATACATACATTTGGGTCTTAACACATAATAACGACGGTTGTCCTAACAAGTTGTTATTATAACACCCATGGTACACACACCACTATTATCACTCAACTAATATCCAGAAACCAGCTAAGTAAGTCGCAAGGACTTACTTGAATCAAATCTCAACTCTCAATTTCTCAACTCAGTCCGCAACCGTAGAAACTCAAATGCCTGTCACACAAGGCACGTGGATCAAAATCACATCTCATACTCTTAGAAGTTATAAACTTCTAAGAGGTACAATCTCATAAAGAGAAAATTACTCAAAAGCCCTCTAAAGGTAAAATGACCATTTTACCCCCAGTCCCGAAACTCTAAAATTTTTCTATAACTTAGTTTCAAACTTTCCTTTGGAACCTATTTCCACAATCTAGTTCTTACGGTAATGTTTGGTAAAGGTTTACAGGAGTTACACAAAATTCTAGACTTTCACAAAAAGTCGTTAAGGTCCGAATTTGGGTTAAGATACGAGGATTAAATAAAAAGATAAAAAAAAAAACCGGAATAAATCTCTAGATCCTATATGATATGCATACTAATCATAGGAGCAAAGATCTCTCAAAAACACCCAACCATAACTCCTACATAAATCTCCAAAGATGGTTCCAAAATCCATAAATCTATACTTAGCCAAAATTATGAGTTCTTTGCCACACCACCCAACTAGCCTACTTTGAGCTCTTATAGATCCAGATCCGACCGTTGGATTGGTCTCAACTTCTGATATGATAAACTATAAATATCCTTCTATGTCATACCAAAATTTGAACGGTGGATCATCATCCTAGGGTATCGAAAATTATACCCCAACTAGTCAGTTTATGCGCACTAAACAAAAATCTGGGCAAAGGAAATTTCATGTGGTCCTTGAATTGGTTCCGTCAGCTATTCTGGATCATCAGCTCCACTCTCCCACATCCTAAGTTCAATACCTAGTGGCATGTACACACATCTTTCCTCTAAAAATCATACCTTAGTGCCATCTATACACATCCTTCCTCTAAAAAATCATACCCTGTACACTCAATTTAGAACGAAGAGTATACTATCTTCTGCACTAGTACGACAACAACAACAAGGAGAACACAAAAGAGCTTACCGGCAGCAGGCTTAAGATGGTCCGGACTTCTAGTGGTTGGTGCGTAATCAAGGTATCCTGTACCTGGTGTTCGTACACTGGCACACACTACACTCCCTACGGTCAAACAAAACCGTCCTTGTGTTGTTACTGTATGAAATCGGAGAGGAAGGAAGAGGGGAAGAGGGAACAACATTCTGCTCACCTAGTTGCCCACGGAGAAGGTCGAGAAGGATCCGGTGATGGCTGCTAGCGACGCTGTGGGGTTCTCAGTCGGTTGTGCTGCGGCCTAGATCGGAGACGGAAGTCACAAAAGTTCAGCAGCTGTCAAAGGAACATGTCTGTTAGTAGTGGGGATTCGCCAAGCACATCGTAAGGTGTCGGGACTCAGCTCGTCGGTCTGGGGGTGCTGCCGCCAGTCGCCAGGCTGTCGTAGCCACCAATCTTCCGTCTTCCAGTCGCGTGAGGAGAGCGCCGGGATGTTCTGAGATTGTAGCGAGAACTCGTACGGGATGGTTACGGGCGTGATTAGGTTAAGCTATTAGGGTTATGGGTAAATAGGGTTAATTAGGGTGAAGTTAAAATTAGGTTTAGGGAGGTTAAGAAGGTAACGGCTGGCTGTAGTTGGCTCTTCCATGTGATTGGGCCGACAGAAGCAGATTACACATTGGGCTGAAGTGAAGAATTCAGCAAGCAGCAAACACCATCCTAGGCCGCACGTCATGGGCTGGAGCGACGGATTCAGCAGCAACAAGGCAGCTCCTTGGGCTGTCAATTGTTGTGTGGCCTTGTCGCAAGGTTGTCGGGTTTTGTCATTGCCTCGTCTCAGCTTTGTCATGGGCTCGTCAAAAGACGTCGTTATGACTTAGAGTAGAGTTTGATAAAATTCATCATTTTATATGGCTAGAAGAGTACATAAAATGATAAAATGTGTTCTAGTACATCCCTAGCTAGGTAGAACTAGGAAAGGTCAATGGATCGAAAAACCGGTTTGACCCGGTATTAAACGGAAATAAAATTTCCGGTTATTACATTAGTGCCCCCTTAAAAATAAGTTTCGTCCCGAAACTTAGAATAAAGTATCTAACCAAATGACTTTCTTTGTATAACCTGGTTTCATTAAGTCCCAATTTCTAACATGCAACTACTCAATCAGCAAACTTAGGCACACATCACATAAAACGCAATCATTCAATCCAAGGTAAAACATGAAAGTCAAACAACATAGCATCTGAGTGCTAACTCGCCGGTACAGAAGTAATATCTATCCCCGAAAAGAACTCAAGGTAACTACGTCTAATACTCTCCTCTGTCTCCCGGGTATCCTCATCGGCTCCTCGTCTAGACCATTGGATCCTCAACATCGGTATCTCCTTAGAACACAGACGTCTAGTACTGCGCTCTAGGACGGCTATTGGGTACTCCACAAAAGTGTGGTCTGGCACAACTATCAGATCCTCATGACTGATGACGTGTCTAAGATCCGGTAGGTACTCTCTTCACGGTTTGGTTTTCTAAACTTACTTCCATCTCTTTTGATGACTCTACCAAATTTTATTTTCCATTGGGCCCTTTTTTTTTTTTTAAGTTCCCGACTATCGATTCTGAAATAATAATCTTAAACTTTTGTCGGCACTTTACTGAGTGCCTAATGCTCTTTGTAATACATACTGCTTGGCCCGGTTTTCTCAATGTGACCTAATCGGATCGTTCCTTAATTAATGGTTTTCACCTACTTCTTGTCAAGCTATCAAATTTATATAACTCAAAACAAATCACACACCCAAGTGGACCTTTTCATATAGATCTCAAATTCCTTAACTTGAAATCATAGTTCACCTAACATTGATTTTCTTCATCTGTGGGTTATGGGCCTACCATGCTTCTGGTGTAACACTCATTAGTCACAATGGCGTCTTCTTGAGGGTTAACATGATTTACCCAACTCCCGCCTATACTTCCCTTCTAATACTAGAAAGATTCTCTTCAAACAGACCCTTACTCTCTCACTCCACCGTAGTCTGTTCTTCACCAACCAGTAAGCAACTTCTAACCCGATTCTCTCCATATCCTTAGATCATCCCAGAAGGTTGTCGTTGCCTACTTGGGGAATCCTCCAAGGCATCGATAAGGTTACCTCTTAAATCCGCAGTCATCAATGTCTCTTCTTAACAGTAGCTACTCGTTAAAACCAACACTTACACGTCCTTAGCTGACGTCGGTCAGTCTATAATTTACTTATCTCAATATCCCGGACTTACTCTTCTCATACCTATACTAGCGTTAAATTCTTCGTGAGTATCATTTGCCCGACTAATCCTTTCATGCTTCGCTAATTCGTTTTATCTTCCACACTTTTGTTTCCTTAGGCTAACTCTACTTCTCGAGCCCAACTGGGTCATTCATCTTGACATAAATAGTCATTCCAGGTCTTCAACGATGGCTGGTAAGTTTCTTTGTAGTTCTGGTGACTTAAATTGTCATCCCTTGGCAGTCTCCTTGCATGGACCGTCGGTATTGATGACTTAGGTCCCGTGGTAATTGGGGTTACCTTGGACTTTCAAGTCCACTAAGGCCGTTCTCATATATACATTCTTTCGCTGGTGTTACCGGCAATATTGCCTTCATGAAACTCCGTTGTTTCCGCTACAGGGTTTCAACTCTTTGATACCGGCATTGCGATTTCTTTCAAATTCCCATATCTTTGAGGAGGTCAAAACCTCTTCACACTTGTAAAGTCTACATTCTGCTTCTACACTCCATTGTAGGTATCCATTCCATGCACCTTAGACCCTCATATCCGGGTCGACATTTTATCTCCCTTGGTCTGTCAAGCTTGTCTTGTGAATTCTTCTACTAGGTGACTCATCTTATACAGTTTTCTTCTCTGCATCGGTCTCTAACTGTCTGTTGATCATTACTACCCATTCTGTGTTGGAACTTCAGTTACTTTGTACTCTTGCATAGATTTCCTAAGGACATCCTCATCTCAAGACTTTATTTAAAATTCAGCACGACCCGCAATTTTGATACGTGACTTCCTTCTGACTGGTTAAGTTATACGCTTGGTTTACACTAAATCCATCATAGTGTCATCAGTCCGTTAGTATGATTTTTATTAAACATCTAATGGTACCATTTGTATACAACACATTAGGTGCATATGATTTTCCCACCAATCAAATTTCTCGCATCGCATTTATTATGTCTTCCTTATACTCATGTCGCTTTACCTTCTTTAAATCTTTACATCCCGTAAGATAATTAAACCCCTTTTAGTTTTCTCGTACACGCTTTACGGACCACGTTGGTTGGTCTTATTACTTTCATCAACTCTTATGTCATCAGTCCAGCCTGAATTTTCATTGAAGTACCTCCATTTCTCATTAAGCTTTTATATAAACACTTTTCGGTAATCATCTTATGGGGGTAATACCGGATCCATATAACAACCTTTAGTCATTCAACTTTACTCCTTCATATGTATGTTCTAGCCAGCATGTAGATTCCATCTACAATCACCTCACAACTCGACCACACATTTCACCAAGGCTTTAAATCGTACTCTCTATGTTTGTGCCGCCTCTACAATTCCAATTATTCTATGTCACATCTTTACTCACAAGGGTTTCCCCTGTCAATCTAGACAATTTGACCCCACTTTTTCTCGGAGGAGCACCATCAGTCCTACTTGTGTGGAATGCTAAGACATAGGACATGTTCACAATCATTTACTTCTTATTATTCTTCTAGTTCTTCTTACAAGATCCATTCATACGAACCTTGATATGTATATTTTCTTAGTCGGTAGTAAGTGACTACTCACAACAATTCCCTTTACACCATTACTATCATCGATGGTCATTACCGACCGTCAAGAGCTTCTCTTTAATTTCTTTATTAGAGTTATCATATTGGACTCATTTAATGTTACCATCAAGGCTACTAGTACTTGTATTGATTTAACTTCACCATTGTCGTCGTTGATCTCTTTCATCAGTTGTCGGTAAATTTCCTTTATAACCTTGTGGTTATTCTTCTTATCTAGCAACCAACCATCACTAGTTAGCCGAATACCTCCTAGACGATTAGTAATCTTCTCCAAACTTCTCGAGATTGGAATATTAAATCTGAAATATTGTAGGGATAATTATTCCACAACTGCCTCGAAAAACGTGTATTCCTAAGCCGTCTTTCTTAGCCGTTAAGAAACGAAATAGCGACTCTTTTATCCGTTTTGCCTATCCATTTTATTTCATATCTAGGACATATCCGATATCCTGATCATTTCTCTCAACTGTATTTTTATTAATTGGAGCTCCCAAATGCTCCAAATAACACCGGAGGATAAAAATAATTACCCGCGGGAAAAAGTAAAATTTTCCCCAAACGACCAAAATTACGCTAGGAACATAACGGTGGGACTCATACTCATCACTTGCGAAATCTTCGCGAGTTATATGTCAATTACTATAAACGATTAAGTTAATCAACATTAATTAGAATTTGGAAATCCTAGCTATTACACCAGCAACCCGGTTCAACACCAACGGACCAAGCATATCGAGATTGACATTCACTTCGTCAAAGATAAGGTTGCCCGCGTTCACGTCCGTGTTCTCCACATACCATCGGCATTTCAGTATGCGGACATTTTTACAAAGGGTCTCCATGACAATTGTTTCTAGATTTTAGATCCAGTCTTACTGTAATGCCTCCTCCAGTTTCGACTACGGAGGTATGATGGAATTCATATTGTAAATAGAGTAAAATAGAGGGCACCCTATGTAATTATTGTAAATACGTTTGTTATTAATACGACTCATCTGTCGATGGAAACCCTAAGGGGAATATTATTCACATTCTCACATATATAATTCGGGTTTCAGGTGTTTAGTATTTTTTGGGGTTTATTTTCTATAAATTCACATGTCTAAAATATAATTGCTTTAGGGAGAAGGTTATATATTAGGTTTTTAAGATCAAATAAATTATCCCAGTTATTTTTTCAAAACACATCCTAAATATAACTTGAGAGAAATTAAGCTAAAATAAGCCCCATAATCTTGAATAACAAAGTCACGAACAACTTGTCCACCATAAGTTCTCAAAACATTCAAATTTTCACGTGGACGAAGATTACTAATCGTCCCAACAAAACTCCTACCCCAAACCAAACCTCATTTCCTTTTACGAGTCCAAACACATCATGAATTTCAATCTCACATCCATCACATGTATCACTAGATCTGACCCGAATACCTCCTAGAGTCGAGCTGAGCTCACGCAACAAGAGTTTAGACCAGCATCCCTTTTGTTCTTATTGGTCTTGTTTCGATCTATATGACCTCCAGATTGTACAAAGATATCCGAATAGAATTTTTTAGCAAGTGCAGGTTTAATTATTTTCAAGAGCTTGCCGTGACTTTGGGTTTGCTATTTAGATGGGTTTATTTTCATAGTTTTAATCTAAATGCGATTATTTGGTTATAGGTTATTTATATAATCTTTGGTATTTAGTTAGGTACTAGTGTATAACCCGCACCTTGTGCGGGCGAATTTATATATTGAATTTTTTTGAGTAATATGACATGAGTAGTGTGAACTAAAACATGAAACATTATAATAGTAAATCGCCTTTGATTATTTTCAAAACGATAAAAATAGACACAAATAAAGAATTTCTTATTATTCTACGCTTCATAAACATAATCCTTATACTAAGCACAAATTTTTTTAAGAAAAATTATACAATGCACAACTTCGTTATAGACTTATAACTAAATTATTTTAAGATATTATGATTATCTAAACGGAAGTGAAATTTTAGTTTTCTAAAAAAAATGAAGAATTTGAAACGAAATGTGTACTAAATAATAAAATGGAAATTGAAAGTTTAATCTGGTAAAAAAACACAAAAATTGAACCGAAGTTTAAAAATACAAACAAAAACATAAACAAAATTTTGGATGAACGAAGTTTAGAGTTTGAAATTTTATTCTTGTAACGACTCTAGTAATATGAAAAGAAATACTTAGATAAAAAGAATACCCGTATTTTATGATTAAAAAAATAAAATAGGAAAACAAAATACTTAGATAAAAAGAATACCCGTAAAGTAATCTTTTTTATTAAAAAAAACATACATTTTCGGTAAATTATTTAGATTTTATAAATAAAAAGCAGAAACTTTGTTAATTAAAAAATCAGTTCAAAATACATTTATATAGATGCAAACTAAATATATTAGTTATAGTTGTTATAAGCTTTAATTAACCAAAACAAAATTTGAAGGAAAAAAAAAAGATTTGATCCGAAACAAACCCGTGAGAACTGTTTGTGATAAACTTTAACTTGTGACAAATAAAATCAGTTATTTTGACCTTGATTTTAGGAGAATGTCATCGGCCATGGTCTCGCTTCAGTATTTGTGCTTTGTGTTTTTGCATGTACGAATAGACCTGATTAAGATCTTTACTGGGCAAGTTAATGATTTGTGTGGAGATTAAGTTGTACTAAGATTTGCTTCTTAGATTAAGTTAATTGTTTTGGTCTAGGCGAACCTGATAGTAGAGATACGAAAAGGTGAACAAGAGTCTCGGAATTGGGAATGACATTAACATTAAAGATGACGATTGGAGCCGTTGTTCCTGATGTTGTCAACCAGCAAATCAATCTTTCTAATCGTATAAATAAGCAACAATGTTGCATCCTCAAGAACATATATCTTCATGAAATAATTCGAAGACAGTCATTCAAGCATATCAACAATGTGAAACAAATCATACTAACACAATAGAGAGTGACTCTTCATCCTCTGTTTGCAAGTTGTCATGGTATCTAAATTTGATCCATCTATAAATAAGCTAAGATGTGATTCTTGCACGTCCTTTTGCTATTCTTCGAGCAATGACCCTTCTCCCGCCCACGGTTGCATTGCTGCTCGTGGCCGGCGACTCCCCGTATCCCCCCGTAAGTCCACAACTCTCCCACTGCTATCTTCAGTTGTTTTGAGTCGTAAAACGTTCTTACTGATGTTTTTAACTTTCAAAATAACCCCACTGAAAATGCAAATTATTGATGATCATGGTTGAAGCTAGTTGTCGGATATTGGGATGAGTCCAAGAACGGTGCAAATCAAATTAATAGGTAAAAAGAACACTTTATATAAAAAAAAACTGGAATGGAGATACTAATGAAAAAAAATTAAGCAATATAAACTTAGTCACGAAGCTGTATAATCAAATTTAAAATGGAAAAACTACTTTAAAAAAATTAGAGCAATAAAATTTGTGTTAGGAAGCAAGAACCTACAATAGCATAAGAAGAATAGTTTATGTGGTGCGAGGGTGGCGACATCGGTAGTGACGGCGGATGTAGGATCAACAAACAAAGTCACGAAAGATGTTCAATTAATGTGTTTATATAGTGAAAGTGAAGCCCAATTAAGTACGGCTTGCTTGAGAAGATTCAATAGATAAAGTCTTATTAATGTAAATCATCGAATATTTTTACGTTAGAATTGAGCTTCTCTGAGAAGTTTTAAAAAGAGATTATCCTGCGATTTAGAGAAGATTAATTACGTACGTAACTAACATAAGCTATATATCTATATAACATACTAAAACAGAACCCCTTAATGCCACATGTCGATCAGTAAGGTATGCCACCTAGGACTTTTTTCAATATATTTACATGAATGCCACAAGATATTTACAGATTTGCCATTTTTTCTTTTATAAAATAAAATTTAAAAATACTAATAAACAATCAGCAATGCCACATCACATCTTAAAATTGCCACGTAAGAATTTGTTTGGCTTATTAACAAATTGGTTAAATATATCTAACAAAATTTTAAAATAAAAAAAACATAAGATATTGCTAACAAACTATATCTTCAAATTTTTAACAAACGAGTTTTGAAATCTTCTTCATATTTTTGAAACTCGGTTTTTATAATTTTTCAAAAAAAAATATATGCACATTTTAAATTTTTATTTCATTTTCTTCACCTCATTTTAATTTTCAAAATATAATTTTTTAAGTTAATTATTGTATTTAATTTTTAATTTCGAAATTTAATAACATAATTTTTATTAATCCAATCCAAATAAATAAATTCGTCTATTATAATTCAACAAAATTGTTGTTGATACATCCATATGTTTTTATATATCCTGACATAATTTATTTTAATTTATAAATCTTATCCAACAAAATTGTCGTTGATACTTTCCGCATGCTACAAAATTTTCAACGTACATTTAAAAATTTTTAACGATAAATATCATAAGTAATTATTTTGACTTAATTATTTAGTTATAACAATATAAATTAAAATTAATAATTATCTATACAATTAGTCGTATTAGTTAATAAAAAATGACTAAATTTAAATGAAATGGTTTTTCTTAGTCTTAAATATTTTTTTTATAGATTAATATACAATACATAATGTATAAAATTAAAAATATAATACTTTTTTATTTAAACAAAACCCGCACAAGGTGCGGGCACTTAACTAGTTTAAGGTAAAATATATTATTTACTTTCAACAATATAATTTAGATGCAATTTAGATTGACAAAATCACGATCTACGTTAAAAGAAAATCGTCATAATTATTTTTTAGAATATAAATTTAGTAAAACTTCTCAGAGAAGCTCAATTTTAACGTTAGATCATATTTTTTAAAAAATTTTTTAAAAAATCTATTTAAAAAAATATATTTAAACTTAGGCATAAATGTCAATGTTTCTTACGTTACATCAATTTTTTAAAAATATTATTTTAAAGGTTTTAGGTTTTAAAATTATTTTAATTTTTATTTTAGTAAAGTATATAGATTTATAAAAATTATTTTACAAAAAAAAGTATTTTAAAATTTTGTAATTTAGCATCTAGTTAGTTAACAAAATTTTTTTATTTTAATTAATAAGATGACTAACACAAAATTAATTAGAAATGACAATTTAGTAAATATTTTATTAAAAAACTGATGTGACATCCCTCGTTGTTAGACACATGGCATTAGTGTCCTTAGTTTTAGTAAGTAACTAGTTTTAATACCCGTGTCTTGCACGAGATTTGTTAAATTATAATGATTATATGTACTAATTTCAAAGTTTGTAGGTTAAATTTGTACGCTATGTGGTGTGATAATAACATTTATTTTATCGTAATATACTAATCTCAAGGTTTGTATGTTAAATATAATGTTAGAAATTATAGTATTAAATTTAAAAAAAACAATTTATCCAATTTGATGATAATGTTAGTAAGTATTAAATTTAATTATGAAGATCATTTATTGTAAAAAATTATAATATCCAAAAATCAAAAATATAATTAAACAAAATATTAAAATTAAATAAAGTAAAGTTTATATGTTTTAGAAAATAAAAGAAAAGTTCAATTAAAAATTAAAAAATAAGTGTAAACAGATATAAAGATTAAATAAAAAAAATAAAGTTTATAAATTTTAGATAAAAAATAAAGTTCAATTTAAAGTTAAAAAAACATAAGTAAAAAAAATACTAAGATATCTAAAAAATTAAAATAATTTTTTTTTTTTATAAATTTTAGAAAAATAAGAACGTTCAATTGAACATTAATAAAAATTAACCAAATACTAAGATTAAAAATATAACTTCATATAACTTTGAAGCGGGTTATATTTTAGATTTTAGTTCAAATAAACCATCCTAATTATTTTCTCAAATTGTGTTTGATTTCTAACACACCATGCTATCCAATCATATTCATGAATAACAAAGGGCTTGTTTACTTGTAGAGTGGTTAATTTTCGGGTTTATAAACTAAATGGGTTTATACGGGTTTATAGTTTATTTGCAGGTTTATTTCTTGATGGGTTTATATAAATAAACAAGATAAAATTGTTTACTTGAAATTTATATTTTGGGTTTATTTTACTTCAAAAGACTCTCATATTCTTGAAAAAACCGAACAATAACGTTGAATACCTATGAATGAACAAATAATATCAAGATGGAAAACCACAAGGCCAAAATCGAGTTTTAAACAAAAATAAACTCATGCAAGCAAAAATAACCTTGGTATGAAGGACCTGTTTACTTGCAGATTAGTTTATTTACGGGTTTATAAACTAAATTTGGGTTTATAGTTTATTTTCAGATTTATTTTTTGATGGGTTTGTATAAATAAACTAGATAAGGTTGTTTACTTGAAGTTTATTTTTTGGGTTTATTTTACTTCAAAAGACTCTCATACCCCTAAAAAAAACCGAGCAATAACGTTGAATACCTAAGGAAGAACAAATAATATCAAGATGGAAAACCATAATGCCAAAATCGGGTTTCAAACAAAAATAAACTCATGGAAGCAAAAATAACCTTGGCTTGAAAAATTTATTTTTGAGTGGTTTATAAATCTATATAAACTCCTAGAGAAATAAACCAATCCCTAAGTAAACACCTACAAAAAGTAAACTGAGGGTTTATAAACTAAATGAAACACGAATAATCTACAAGTAAACAGGCCCGAAAAGTTTATTTTTGAGTGGTTTATAAATCAAAATAAACCCCTTGAGAAATAAACCAATCCCTAAGTAAACACTAACAAAAATTAAAGTCAGAATTTATAAACTAAATGAAATACAAATAAGCTACAAGTAAACAATCTCAAAGTGACGAACAACTTGTCCACCATAAGTTATTAAAGCATTCAAATTTTCACGTGGATGAAGATTACTAATCGCCCCAACAAAACTCCTACCCCAAACCAAACCTCATTTCTTTTCACACGTCCAAACGCATCATGAATGACAACCTCACTATCAATGTCACATCCATCACATGTATCATTAGATCCGATCCTATATCTAGATATCCGAATATAATTTGTTATCAAATCCCCGATCCGACACTTTTTTTTGAATAGAATAATTATTCGCGGAAATCCGGTCGATCCGAATTCCAAAATATGGTATTTCAAAATGATTTTAGTCGGATCGGATAATTATCCGCGAATATATAGTTGATCTATTTGATCCGATTGACTTTTGTTTAACCCATTTGATTTAAAAATCACATTATTCAGATGTATATCCGACTGTTCCGCTTGACGCGAATATGTTTTTCAAACTTTATCAAAAAATGTGATAAAAAAAACAATAAAAGTCACACACAAAAATTTAAATAAAAGTAATAATCGTATAGATGATAAAGAAATAAATAAATTAAATTAAGTATACCATAATAAAAGAACTGAAAATAAGATTTTGGATTATAGATATCTCTATCTTTATTGCTTTTATAACTACTTCATAAAATTCAACATAATAAAAAAAATAGAATACTAGAGTAAAAGTAAACGCTTTAATCTTGATAAGTATTTATTTTTTAAGTCTTAAAAACATTTATAAATAGAAAATTTTACTATTATACATTACCTTTAATGTTTTAAAATAACTAAATGTATTAGTTTTTTGTAGCACCCCAAATCCGCGGGATTTGGGGCGCTACGGGTTGGGACCTCACAATGGGTCCCGACCCTTAGCCTGACAACAATTTCACCGGATCTTGCAACATGACACAAATAAAGGCCAAAACAGAAATACATTTTTATGCAATGAAAAGAAAAACCCGAAAGAATCCAACAAAGGACTTCAACCGAAGATACAACCCCAAAGACTAAACCCCATCCAACATACAATAAAAACAATACTCAAACTCGACACCAACCAACCCATCCTAAAATGTACGGAACCCCGGCTGCCCACTCTTCCGGATCTCTCGGCCGCATTCCTAACCTGCAAGGCAATCTACAACAATCGGTATAAAATCGTTAGCTAATATTCAAAGCATTAGAATCAAGGTCAAAGGCACAAACACAAGTAATCTCATCACAAACATACAACGTACATAAAAACACATCAATCCGGTTTATTATCTTTGTTATTATTAGGTCATATCCCGTTCTAATTCAACTTAGGTTTGTGACACGAGACCACCGTGGTCCCGCCTCGGTCCCTACTTACCGGCGTGGAACGGTACGGATGCCTCCGACCGTCTAACCAACACGGGCTAGTCACCAAGAACCTCCTAGACTCTCGCAAGAGCTAGGCAGATGATGTCACCGCCCATTGTCATACACTTGGGCCAAAATAATATAAAGGTCGGTGGTCCTATTTCCGGTTTAGTTGTTATAAACAATAAAGAATAAACACACACCACCAAACACACATCAATGTTAATACAAGGAATACGAGCTAAGTAAGTTCGGAGACTTACCTTGTCGCCACACTCAACTCACAACACTCTCGCTTCCCTTGGGAAAGAGTCCACAACCTGCTCACAAGAAGATAACTATATCAACCACTCGCTCAACTCAAGAAGTCTAAGACTTCTACACAAATGATCTACGCGAGATTATTTGACTCACATTCTAGGACCGCATCCTAGAATCTCTCATGCTCACATCACACTCGATACAAGCTAGAAGTCCTTAGACTTCTAGACCCTATGATCTCGCAAGATCATAACCTAACACATACTAGGATAATCATGCCTAGTGTCAACAATCTCAACGGTATCAACACTATGCTGGATACGCATATTCTAGCCCATAATCTCAACAACCATATAATTACAACCTTAAGCCTCAGGTACTCACAAGATCAACCAAACACTCAACGTCTTACAACAATCGACAATCCTCAAAACTCACCTAAAGTCCAAACCACTACTTGGTATTCACTCTAAGTTATGCTATATCCAACCTAACATGATACTACTAAACATAACTAGATCGAGGGAAAGGATACTCACACGACGTCAAAAGACGAAAATCGATCAACGGATGTCGAATTGGGCTCGTTAGGTCTTTATCAGGACGCTTCCGGACCTAACACCGAAGCTAACCAAGTTTAGCTTATATGATAATTGGAATGGAAGATTTAACATATATAAATCTAAGGTGAAACTCGTTTTCTAAACCAAAGTTAAAAACCGCTCAAAACATATCCCGGACAATTTATCCAATTTTAGAAACTTGGGTCTTATACCGTAAATAAATCTTTGGGCCATATCCGGAAAGTAATCCAACAAGGGCATAGTAGTTAAATCTCAAAAGTTGGGTCATAAATTGTAAATTAGAAATCGGGCAAAATATATTAATCAGTGAGGGCATAATTGCAAAAACATAAATCTGTGGGTCATAAATGCTGATACAAATTAAGGGTACAAGATGTAATTATAATATAATTGCAAGCCCACTCTCATAAGAAAAGAAAAAGAAGGGTTTCATTTACTTTTGGGCGATGGGGAAGAGGGTGCAGGCGGCCGCGAAGACAGGGTAAGCAGAGGCTCGGGCATGGTGGCAGTCGCAGGCTCCGACGATGACTCCGAGCGGCAGGCAAGGACGGAGGCTTCCTTCCCTGACCTTCGGTCGGCAGCAACACAGCTGGAGTGGGATGAAAAAAGGGAGAAGCAGTGGCTTCTGTGTCCGACTAATGGTGTAGGGGGGAAGCTAGTGCGACGTAACTTCTGTTTGCAGCGGCGGATTCGAGTCCCGGAGACAGAGACGGCGGAGCAAGGCCAAGGAAGAAGGGTGATGGATGGGTGAGGCAGGGTAGCTCCTTTCTGGCGTCGATGAGGCAGGGCTTCAACAGGGCGGCGGTTGGCGATGGCGATTCTGGATCCTCTAGTGGCGCAAGAGAAAAGCGAGAGAAGGAGAGGTGAAGGGGAAGCATTGCAGACGGCTCGTCCCTGGTGGCTCGAGGTGAGAGACAGAGGGATACCTGGCCAGAAAGGAGAGGCGAGGGTTGAGTCTGAGAGCGCTAGCCAGAAGAGTGAGATGAGGGGAGATGCGCTGAGTGAGTGCCAAGAGAGGTGCAGAGGTGGAGAAAGGGGGTAGAGAACATCATAGGTTCGGCTAGGAACCTACAGGGCTGGGGAGCGAGGAGTCCGAAACAAAAAAGGCAGGGTCAAGTCTATTCATTGGGAAGGGAAGCGGGAAGGAGAAAATCAAAACCGAAAAAAAAAAGACAAAATAATATAAAACAAAGAAAAGATAGTAAGAAAGAATCCGATCCCAAAGGGTTCAGAACGGAATTTTCGAATCGGAAAATTTTCGAAACATTTCCGTAATTTAATTTTACAGAAATCATTATAAATCGAATTTATACTTGAAAAAGAATCTAAATACGACGTAAAGCACTTTTTAAAAAAAACATACAAGCTAGTCAATTATCGATCGAAAACGCGCCTAAAAATTGGGATGTTATATTTTTCATATCCATTATTTATATTAACGACGAACTTATCTTTAAAGTCGAGTAAGAAAAGGTCGGATTTTCATTTATTTTATTGTAGTTTTATAAAACTGCCATGTTACATGCTTACATGTATAGTATAGTAAAAGTTAAAATTAAAACTTATAATAGTATCTTTAAGAAATGAGTTTGTAGAATTAAAGTCCAGAAGTAAAAATAAACTATATAAATAATAAAAAGTTATAACAACAAATTTGTACACGTATAAGTTGTAAACAAAAGCAATATTATCAAATGAACTATATAGATTTTTTTTTAAAAAAATTTATAACAACAAATTTTTATTTTAAAAAACGAAGACATTTTTGCCTTAAAATGGTATACTATATTAATTTGAGGATGATATAAATATAATTATATTTATAAAATAATATTAAAGACATGATCATATTTATAAAACAACAATATAAATGAACATGTGTATACATGTTGTAAACAAAATGAACATGATTTATTCATTTCTTTACCTAATATGAGATTAGTACAATGTAAAATGATCCTTTCATTTTGAAAATATGATCATATGTTATATAAATGTGGAGAAAAAAAATGTGAATAGAACTTTTGATATTTTTACGATTGCATTATATATATTATACACATTTGTGTATATGTGTGTATATAGTATGTAGTTTTAATTAAATTAACTAAGATCGACGTGTCTATGTATAAGCTGTAACTAAACGAACATTATCAATCCATTACCTTGCCTAAATCATATATTTTACCATGTAATATATTGTTAAATTTAAATATTATAACGAAATTGTAATATAAAAAAATTTTCTTTCCTAAAACAACTACCTTTCACTATAAAAAATATAATATAAAAACGTGTGTATGTATGTTGTAAACAAAATTGTAACACCCCAAATTCTGAGAACTCGGGGAGCTACCGGTTAGGACCTTACAATGGGTCCCGACCATACTTTGACAACAATTTTACTTGGATCTTACAACAAGGCACAAAAGTATTTAAAACATTTGAAAACTGTAAACAATATATACATGGAGAATATGTATCAGCCTTACAAGAAACGCTACTAAAATGATGCATATGAAGAACAAAAGACATCCCCGTCCCCAACTAAATGAGTACGTGGACCCGGCTGACCATTTCATCCGGATCTCTCTACAACTGTCTTAACCTACAAGGCATCTACAAGCGGTATAAAACCGTTAGCTAACATTCTATGCATAAGTATAAAGGTAAAAGTACAAACACACAACATACACAATCAACATGCAACACTCAAACCTTTTATTATCTTTAATTAGGTGATATGTTATTACTAATGATACTTATTTTGTGACACGAGGGATTCCCAAACCTCGCCCCTGTCCCCGTTTACCAACGCGGAATGGTACTAATGCATCTAACCGTCTACCGGACTGGGCTGGTCGCAGGGAACCTCCTAGACTCTCGCAAGAGCTAGGCAGATGATGTCACGACCCGTTATCATACACTTGAGTCAATTACATAAATAATAAAGTCGGCCTAATCCGGTTTCGTTGTTTATCATAACTAACAAACACCACTCATACACATTACACTCATACAAGAAGCCAGCTAAGTAAGTCCGTGGACTTACCAGAATCAATCTCGACTCTCTCTTAACCACCACTAAATCCGTAAGTGCAGAACTCAGTTGCCTGTCAGAGGAGGCACGTGGGTCAACACATTTCCCTGGATACTTATAAGTCTAAAACTCTTAAGATATACGATTCAATGTGTAGAAGTTATTACAGTGTTTATTTAAGGTAAAATGACTATTTTACCCTTAGTCTCGGAACTTCCAAAAACTCATAATATGTACTTAAATTATAATTTGAGGCTAACTAACCATATTCTACTCCCTAGGATGATTTTAGGTAACAACTAGAAAAACTACCCATTTTCTATTTCCCGAAAAGTCACTAAAGTCCAACTACAGCTTCAAATATAAAATTCGAATAATCTTATAAAAATTCCGAAATAATTCTCTAGATCATCTATGATATCTCATCTACTCCTAGGAGCAAAAATTTCTTAAAACTGTTCACCCTTCACTTCTACAAAAATTTCCAAAGTTGGTTACAACACTAGAAGTTTGCTATATTTAGCCAAAATCTGAGTACACTTTGAAAAATCATAACTCCTAAACCTCTCGATGAAATCCTCTTAAATTTTTATATATTCTACTATGAAGTCTTAACTATGACATATCCAAAATTCAAGTCTAATCGAGAAATATAACCCAATCAAATATATATCACCAAACTGGATCACAAGCAGTTTTAGACAACATTCAGCATAACCTATAAACTGCTCAAGGTCTCTACTTTGGGACGCCATAACTCTTAAACTGCAACTCGGATTCCTCTCAATTTTCAGTATGTTCTACTATGAATTACCAATTATAACATATCCAAAAATCAGCAATAAAGGAGGCGTCTAACTTACCGAAATCTGGATCACAAAACTAGCAGTTTTTCCAACACTTAAGAAATTTCAGCACAACAGGAAAAAAAAAAACTGTTTACGACCCAATCTTTGAAAATTCATAAATCCTAAACCACTCGCTGGATTTATCCCAAATTTTGATATGTTCTACTATAAAATCTTATCTATAGGATATCCAAAATTCAGTAGCAAAGGAGGAGTATAACTTACTCAAATCTGGTCCCGAAATTGACTGCTCATCAACTCTGAAAACTCGGAATTGTAACAGCTCTTCTAGTCATCTACCATGGCTTCTATGAAGGGTCAAAGGACACACATGGGTATTCTAATCAGCATATACTCAAAGAGGGTAACGTAGAGAAGAAGGTCGAGGTCCTTACCCGACTAGACGGACTCAACAAGCTCGCGTGTAGGCTGAAGGAGAAGGGCCGGATCAATGTCACTTGGACGCACCCGCGAGAGAGCAGCCACGCACCAGCGGTCTGGGTTCCCAACCGCACCAGCGGCCCTGCTCCCCGCCCCTGCGGATCTGGGCTGCTGCCCCAGCGGATCTGGGTTGCCGCCCTAGTGGTTTGGAATTGTAACTGCTCTCGCAAACTCCTGTTTGCAGTGTTGTTGTCGGTTGCTGTTGCCGATCTGCGCTCGACGGTATTACCGACTTGCTGGAGTCGACAGAAGAGGAGGGCAAGCCACCATTATCACAGGTGTAAGAGTCGACAGAAAGGGGGCGCGAACCATTCCGGCGTCGTAGCTAGCGTGGCCTGCGGGAGAGAACACAAGGTTGTTGGATTCCGAAGATGACTCGAACCTGTGCACTGCAAAGCTGGAGAAAAGGCTCGTTTGCTGTTGTGTGAAGGATGGCACGATGGAGGAGGAGAGGGGAAGAGGAAGTCGGCATCCATGGTTGTGTTGTTGTGTACGGAACAGAAGAAGCGAGGCTAGGGTTACAAAGGAGCTGATGGCGTGAGAGAGTAAGGCGTACACGCAGGAGAGGAGGGAGAGCTCACAGCCTAGCTGGCTGTCCATGACGGGCCCAGAAGGTAGGCTTACAAAGGCCCAAAATACTCAGCTTTGTAAAGGCCCGGAAGGCATGCTACAGATGGGCCTAGATGGGTCCAATTTACAGAATAAAGAAGGTAGATTGACTTGTATATTTTATGTGAGTAAGGTGCTCACATAAAATGATAAAAATGATCAAAGGATAAGAAACCGGTGTCACATAGGATATAGTAAGGTCCTCACATAAAATGATAAAATGTATTAATTTATAAAACTAAGGATTATGTAAGAAGATTGAAGTCTCACATAAAATTATAGAAGTTGACAAAAGCATTTTACGTGCTTAACTCTTCACATAATATGACAAGGTTTATGATGACTCGAGATTTACCGGAAATTAAATTTCCGGGTATTACAAAAATGAACATGATTTATTCATTGCTTTGCCTAAGTATGAGATTATTATCATATAACATGATTCATTTATTTTAAAAATATGATCATATATTATAGAAATGTGGAGGAAAAATATATGAATATCACTTTTGGTATTTTTCTACGATTGCATAATGTAAATTATACACATTTGTATATGTGTATACGTATTGTACGTGTGTTTAATTAAACTAAAAGAGATCAATGTGTGTATGTATAAGTTGTAAACAAACGAACATTATCAATTCATTGTCTTACCTAAATCAAATACTTTTACCAAGTAATATATTGTCAAATTTAAATACTATTACAAAATTGTAATATAAAACTTTTTTGGGCAATTTTGATAACTAGACCTTTTTGAAAAACTATAGTAGTAATTAGGCTTTTTAATGTTTCAATTAAGTAAATATACCCCAACCTTTTGTATTTATTCTCAAACTCTACACACTCTTCTCTCACGGGGTACATTTACTAAAGACAAAACTAGAAAAAGCCTAATAAACCAAATTCTTTCAACTTTTTTTCTTTCATAAAACAAATACCTTTTACCTTACAAAAGATATATAGTATTAATTTGAGGCTATTAAAATATACTAGAATTTATAATATTTTAATCAACGTTACTTTATGAAAAAAAATTAAATTAATTTAAGGATGTTAAATTAATATCTTTCATTCTTTAATTGTGTGCATTTTATATTACATAGTAAATACTGTATATAACTTGTAAATAAATGAACATTGTCAATTCAATACTGTCTAAATTAAATTATTTTACCATTTAATATATTGTCTAATATAAATATTAGGACAAAACTGCAATATATAATTTTTTGTCTTTTTCTAAAAATAAATACATTTAATATTGTATAAAATTTTCTTAATATACGGATATCCGGGGCTATCCAATTATTTGGGAATATCGGGTGATCGGCGAATATCCGGATATCCGATGATCGGCGAATATCCTGTGATCTGGGAATATATGGATACTCACATATATCCGTTTTTATCCGGGATTATGCGGATATTCGGAGGCTTAAGATCCTGATATGTAATGGATCCGGTAATCCGAAAAAATCTCCCGGACGGATCGCAGTGGATCCAGAGCGGTTCAAAACAGATATAAAAGTTCGGTTTTTAATTTCGACCGGATCAATGGGTTTTTCTGTACGAGCCATGGATTGGTTTTGCCCACCCCTATCAGATACAAATATACAATGAATGGTTGAAAATTGCTTTAAGTCCCAAAAAACTCTCTCTTCCTTGGGCGATTTCCGGCGAATTGGATGAGTTTTGTTCTATGTGAAGCCTCATCTCACATGAGTCTCCTAGCTCCTACTCTCCCTCTAATTGCATGTGTTTGATTCATCAACTCAGATCTAAACTATTCTCCTCTCTCCGACTCAAATATTTAACCATACATCTATATATAAGTCGTGAGATTGGAGGTGTTTTTTCTCTAAGCGTCTACAAAAACTGAGGGTTGCGAGGATGTTGTGATTGAGTCAAAAGGCTATAACAAGGTCGATCTCCTACAACTTCCAGATTCAAAACTTGGTGCGGTTGTTGTTGTACGTTGATCCTCAATCACGAGACAATCTTCCTTTGTATATCATCACTTACAAAAGGAGTTTGGGAACTGGGCGGCTTGGAGTTTGGTGTGATAGATGCTACGCAAACAAGAATGAGGCGGTTCATATAGCAGTTAACACACAAAGAACATCTGGCTTCTCCCATTTGAAGAGTGCAAGTCTAAAGTAGTTAATGTTTCACATTGCTCTTCACGACAATTTATTAAGAAGACGTCAATGGTTATGGTTAGACAGAAAAATGGTGTTGGAGACCTCTGACGTTATTCAATGCTAAGAATGACAGCAGTGTTGTAGGAGGAAACAAGTCTGATACTAACCAATCACCTCAAAGGCCAAAAAATACAAAGATTGATGCTGCAACAATGGCTCTTGCAAAAAAAGACTTCTGAAAACCCTAGAAAATCAATGGAGCAAGCAACCCCCCAGGTAACTAATGATGTGTATATAAACAAAGGGATATAATGGTAGAAGATATTCACTACCTTCATTGATTTACACTAACGTATATATATACTCAGTACACAAGTAACGAATCTCTACAAATATGGATAGTGTGTTATGAGAAGATAATGACAAATACAAATATGGAAACAGTACTAGAAGAAGATAATAACGAAGATATGGGTTGACTATTTTGTATCCGTTAATACTCCCCGGCAAGCTGATGGTCGATCAAGGACAAGAAGCTTGGACCGAAGAAGATTGAAGCGAGCAGAGCCAAGAGGTTTCGTGAAAATATCAGCTATCTGAGCGACTGATGAGACATGGCGAACATTAAGCTGACCCGCCTCAACTTGTTCACGAACGAAGAAGTAGTCTAAGTGGATGTGTTTTGAGCGAGAACCGACAACCGGGTTTTTGGACATGAATTGGGCACCGATATTGTCACACAGAATGAGAGGTGGTGTAGTCATTGAGATGCGAAGCTCACGAAGGAGCTGGGTTATCCACATGACTTCAGCAGCTGTATAGGCAAGTGCGCGGTATTCTGCCTCCGTGCTCGATCGGGCCACCACCTTTTGTTTGCGAGATGTCCAGCTAATAAGATTCGGACCCAAATAAACAGCAAATCCATATTGGGAACGATAGTCAGAACGATCTGCAGCCCATCCTGCGTCTGTGTAGGCTGTGAGATTAACAGCGGGAGAGGAGCGAATCAACAGTCCCAAGTTTGATGTACCGTTTAGGTACCGCAAGATACGCTTCACAGCCTGCCAGTGTGGAACTCTCGGAGAGTGCATAAATTGACAAACACGATTCACGGCGTATGAGATTTCAGGACGAGTGATGGTGATGTATTGTAGAGAACCAACAATGCGGCGGTACAGTGACGGATCGTCAAATGGGTCTCCGTCCGGCATTAGACGAGATGCCGAGTCTGCGGGGGAGCGTATGGAGCGGCTATCAGACATTTTGGCACGCTGTAACACTTCGTTGATATATGTTGTTTGAGACAGGTGAATGGAAGTAGGAGTTCGGGAGATCTCCAAGCCAAGAAAGTAACTGAGATGGCCTAAGTCCCGGATTGAGAAGACCTGGTTGAGTTTGCTGGTGAGAGTTGTAATAGCCGAGGCACTAGAACCTGCAATAATAAGATCATCAACATATGCTAACACATAAATAGTTACTGATCCAGAGTTGTATACGAACAACGACGTGTCAGATTGGCAAGCATGAAATCCGTGTGTAGTGAAGAAGGCTTTCAATTTTGTGTACCACGCGCGGGGCGCCTGCTTCAGTCCGTAAAGGGCCTTTCGAAGCCGGCAGACATGATTTGTGTGGATGGGATGCGTAAAGCCCGGAGGTTGGGCCATATACACGGTTTCATTTAGCTCACCATTCAGAAAAGCATTATTTACGTCAAGTTGACGGATGGACCATCCTCTAGATAGAGCCAAGGTGAGGACAAGGCGAATTGTAGTTGGCTTGATTACCGGGCTAAACGTGTCAAAGAAGTCGACCCCTTCTTCTTGATTGAAGCCTTTGGCAACTAGACGCGCCTTGTATCGTTGGATAGTTCCGTCAGCATTGCGCTTAATCCTGAAAACCCACTTACAACCGACAAGATTAGTATGAAGAGGACGAGGGACGAGATCCCAAGTACCATTTCGCATGAGAGCCTGATATTCATCCTGCATTGCATGCTGCCATTCGGGAATTTTGGAGGCTTGAATGAAAGTAGACGGTTCTGTGGAAGGGGTTTTTGTGGTGGAATGACACACGTAGTCTTTTAGGCGAACATTGGGTATGCGGGAACGATGACTTTGACGAGATGGAGGTGGAGGAGAGGCTGGTGGAGCAGTAGGGAGGTTGGGGGATGACAGTGGTAACGTTTCTGGTGATGTGTTATTCGATGGTGAAGGCGTAGGGTAGGAAGAAGATGCTGGTGGCAATGAGGGAGCTGACGTAGAGGTGCTGTTGGGGGAAGAGGACAGGGAAGGCGAGGGATGTGTGGCGTGAGCGAGGTCGAGAAGAGAGTTGATGGAGTTATGTATGGGCTGAGTGTTAGGTGTTGGATTTGGTCGAGATTGCATGGAAATGAATGGAAACGTGTCCTCGTTAAAAGCAACGTGTCGGGCTATATATATACGAGAGGTGGGGATATGGAAGCACAAATAGCCCTTGTGGTTGGAGCTATACCCTAGGAAGAGACATGGGAGAGAGCGAAAATCTATTTTGTGTTTGTTGTAAGGACGTAGAAAAGGGTAGCAGAGACAGCCGAAAACTCGCAGGAACGAGTAGTCGGGAGTTTGATTAAATAGGAGTTGAAAAGGTGACTTGTGGTGAAGGGAAGGGGAGGGAGTTCGATTATGGAGGAAGACTGCAGAATGAAACGCATGTTCCCAAAACATTTGTGGAAGATTGGCATGAGCGAGAAGCGAAAGACCCTTTTCAATAACTACCCGATTACGACGTTCAGCAGCTCCATTTTGTTCTTGAGTATGTGGGCATGAGATTCGATGGATGATTCCTTTTGAGGATAGAAATGAGGAGAGAGCAACAAACTCACCTCCACCATCGGTTTGAAGGCTTTTTATGTTGGCGGAGAATTGTGTTTCGACCATAGAATGGAAAGCGATAAATAGGTTTCGGACCTGCGACTTTTGGGACATAAAGAAAATCCAAATATATTTGGTAGCATCATCAATAAAAAAGACAAAATAACGAGCTCCATTCAAAGATAAAACAGGGGACGGACCCCAAACATCCGAATAAACCAAATCAAACGGTTTTTGTGATGAAACATGACTAACTGGTAAATGAAATTTGTGACTTTTACCTAACTGACACGCTCCACAAACAGATGGGAGTTTATTCGAGGAAACAGGAAGATTAAAAGACGATGCTAAGCGACGTAGAACAGATTCATGCGGATGTGCTAAACGCTGATGCCAAACTTCTAGGGAGGCGCGCGAACTTAGTAGCGCACGGGGAGGGCTTTGACGAGAAGGAGAACACGTTCCATTGGGTGGGTGTAGACGATAAAGGCCATGGTCAAGGGTTCCGCGAAGAAGTGTTTTGCCCTGCATATTCTTGACAAGACAGAAAGTAGGAAAGAACACCACATACACGTTATTTTCACTGGTTAGTTTAGAAACACTTAATAGATTTTTGGTCATATCTGGGACATGGAAAATAGTTGGTAAGCGAACAGAAGCATGCGACGTAGGTAAAATAGCAGAACCAACATGAGAAATAAGTAGCTTGTTACCGTTTCCAACTTGCATACGATCCTGTCCATGATAAGCATCCGAAATGGTCAAGTTGTCGAGTTGTGATGTGACGTGGTCGGTGGCACCGGTATCAAAGTACCAAGATGGATCGACAACTGATGATGGAGAAGCCATGTTGGCAGTGTTGACTGACCGAGACTGAGATGATGTGTGAGACGAGTTGCTGTTGGATGGACGTCTCCGAGGTGGATAGTCGGTCTCGTTAAGACGATTCCAACAATTTAATGCACGGTGAGTATTTTGGCCACAGATTTGACACGGCACTCTGGGACGGCCGTAATGATCAAATCGAGGATCACCAGAGTAGTTGTTACTGTTACGGTCGGGATTAGAAGGACGTGATTGACGGTCAGAGTTAGCCGGGTGACGTCGAGATTGACCATTGGATGCATGATTCGGACGACCAGTAGAGCGAGAGTTGTTTGCAGTATATAAGGCAGTAGGCTGTTGCGAGAGTGAGGAATTTGACTGCGGGTTGACAATTGCATTGGTGAGCTGAGTATCAACACTGAGGCGTTCCTCTTCCTGAAGAAGAAGACCAATAAGATCATCAACGGTGGGATCGTCCACTCGCATCATGAATGCCGTTCGGAATGGCCCATAAGATGAATCGAGGCCATTGAGTATGTAACTTATCAGATCTTCAGTAGGCACAATATACAGGCTATCTGCAAGTGAATCAGCTATAGTACGTTTGCGTTCAATATATTCAATCATCGGAAGCGAACCTTTCTGGAGTGTCTGGAGTTGTTGTTTAAGGGCCATTCGACGCGCCCGAGTCTGAGATTGGTAAGTCTTCTCAAGTGTGTGCCAAGCATCAGAAGAAGTAGTCGAGCGAGCAACTAGGGCCAGTGCTCGATCCGACAAAGTTAAGCGAAGCCAAAGAAGTACAATTTTATCCTTCCGTTTCCAAGCAGCGAACTCCGGGTTTGGAGACGGCGCGGTAGAATCAGTAGTCGGTGGAAGTGTCTCCGGTGGTGGCGTGACGGTTTTGTCAAGAACCGAGTCGAGATCAAATGCCTCAAGGGCCGAAAGAACAGTGGTTTTCCATAGGGAATAGTTGTGAATATCGAGTTTGATATTGAGATTAGGTATGTTGAAGTTGATTGTGGATGTGTTGGTTGCAGCAGAGAGAAGAGAATTAACGTTGTTGGTGTTGTTGAGAGGGGGCGGAGTGGTGTTGCCTGCTGTTGATTGATCTGAAGCCATGGCTGCGAAGGCAAAATTATGTGATTGAGGAAAAAGTGGTGCTTTGCTCTGATACCATATAAACAAAGGGATATAATGGTAGAAGATATTCACTACCTTCATTGATTTACACTAACGTATATATATACTCAGTACACAAGTAACGAATCTCTACAAATATGGATAGTGTGTTATGAGAAGATAATGACAAATACAAATATGGAAACAGTACTAGAAGAAGATAATAACGAAGATATGGGTTGACTATTTTGTATCCGTTAATAGTGTAGACCCCTGGTGATGTATTGTCTATGTATGGCGTTGATGAGGGAGCTGATACAAATAACCAAGCTAGCAATGAACGATACATGTATGAACTCCGAACTTGTCCTTCACTCTATAGATAAAGGTACGTAATATATGTGCGTTGAATGATAATACTAAGGAAAATGGTGAGGATTGGACCCTAGGGTTAGTGATCATTCTAATATTGCTAGTGTTGATGATGTCATGATTGTTCAAAAGGATGTTCTTAATGGTAATATGACTATGCATGCTACTAGATAGTAGTACTCCCAAGTAGGAAGACTTCGGATATTGGAACTAGTCTCTTCTTCAGGCAAGATCAAATGGATGAATCTTCCTTGGCCCGAATAGAAGGCGACTTCCTTTATCTTGTGAGGTTCAAGTACGTAATATCTTTTCACAGGTGCTTAAGTCAACGAGTGAATCTAGGAGACTAAGGTGGGTCGTCTGTTGATTCAATTTTTCATAGTTATATAGTTTGGTCAACTATCTCTAAGCGATGTCTTCGCAGATCGGTAGTCGACCCAAAGGTTGGCGCCTAATTCTGAGCTGAAGTGCAACGACTCTCTATCCTCTTCTACCCAAGTAGTCTTTCTATTGTTCTCATCTCCTTCTCTTGGACCGCGCCTAAAAATGTGCGTGCAAATCTTCATCCCTCTTAACGAAGCCCCTTGTAAGTATTATCGGGGTAAGAAATTAAGCAGAACCCCACTTGTTTCTGTTGTTGAAGATCAATACCGCCTTTTCCTGTCATACCCTTTTACTTTTCGAATATAGATGCACTATATCTAGAGGGAATAATGATAACATTATTGTGGAGAGTTTTCCACCTTTCCAAAAGGCTAGAATCACAAATGTTGAGGCCTGAAGGCCAACCGAGGCAATCCGCTTGGATTAGATCTCCGGTCAAGATCTTTATGAACCAAGGGGTGAGAAGGAAATTGACTTTCTTACCTCCAATATATGGGTGAGACTGTTAAGATCATGTGTTGAGGTCATACCGAAGCAATAAGTGTGAGCTGCGTCAATATTTCGGGTATTACCCGGGATACTTGGCCATTAATGTGCTTAAGAAGTCTTGGGGGGTTAGATGTATGTTTAGAGTTAAAGTTGGATGGATCATATTCACGTTTGGTACTGATGAAGATAAATGTAAAGTTATTAGAGACTGTCCTTGCTATATATATGGGAGGCCATTGATTCTCAAACTTATCCCGGACAAGTTTTCTTTCAATGAAAAGGATAGGACACTATACCCTTATGGATTAGGCTTGTAGGCATTCCTAATGATTATTGGATAATGGATATCTTATGTAGTGTGGCTTCTATAATTGGTACCCCTCTTTTCATTGATCCTATTACAAGGGAAAGGAAGAGAGCACCCTGTGCCAGGGTTAATGTAGAGGTTAACTTTGCCCATGGGATCAAGAGAGATATTAATTTTGAGTTTGATGATGATTTTAAGATTGTTTACAGTCTCCTATATGAGAACGAGCCTCCCTACTACAAGGTATGCCTCTCCTTTGGGCATAAGGATGACACTTGCTCTTTTAAGGAGGCAAAGGGGGTTGTAGGAGTTAGACCTAGACCTTCTCTTCGGGAGGGTGGGGTTGGTATTAAGAAGGTTGGTAATAAGGAAGGAGTTAAAGTGAATATAAAGACTAAGGCCTTAGTTGATAATCAAGGAAAGTTTGGTACTAAGACTGCTGTAACGGAATGAGAAGGTTGGAGCAGATAAGGGAGTTGAAATAAAACAAGCGGGACCGAGTGACACGGATAATGATGAAAAAGAGTGAGTTGTGATCGGTCGGTATCTAGGTCGAGGACTAGGCGTCAGAGGACTAAACCTAAATCCAAGACCACAAAGGGTGTCACTTTTGTACTGGTTGCTACAAGGGCCGTTACCGATTGATTCAAGAACGTACATGAAACCGATGACCACTATAAGGAGAGGGTTGTGATGGGAGATAAAAACCCAAAGGAAGAAGGGGGGGGGGGGGTAGTATTTCAAGTGCATAGCAAATACAAGCATTTTACTCCCTCATAAGATCTCTTAAATCATCTTGAGAGATCTTATGAGGGAGTCAAGCATTTGCTATGTACTTGAGACCAGGTTTGACACTAGAACTTCAAATATTGTTCCCGGGATGCAATCTCAATTCTCGGGTTGAAGTTACATCACCATATCGATGTCGTCGATATGTGAGGTATCCTTGTCAAGTTACGTCACCATATCGATGTCGTCGATATGTGAGGTATCCTTGTCATGTGGGATAACATACGCATTGAGATAGAGGTTGGTGCGGTTGAGGAGCAATTTGTTATCGGTCTAGTCACTTGTAAGGTGACCGGTCCCCGGTATGACGTTTGCTTTATCTATGGGTACGCAATATTGTTACATGTAGAGATGTGGGGTTTACCATTTGATCTTGCTTTAGCACGTGTCTTATTCCATGTCTTGTACTGGTGACGTTAACAATGTCATGTACCTAGATTAACACTTAATGGTGCACCTGGACGTATGTACGAGTGAAAGGGTATGCTAGATGCATGTCTAGAGCTTGACCTCTCCGATGTCCCGTCAACAAATGATAACAAGTTCACTTGGATGAATGGTACTAATTGTAGTACGATTAACAGAGTCATGTTAACCATGATGGGTTAGAGTAAGGAGTATATTATCGTCCGAGTTTTTTGAATAAGTAGCAGTATACAGATCACAAGCCTACAATTTCCCATATCCTGCACCAACTCAGGTATGTGAGGCCCAGTTTTAAATTCTTTAATATGTGGGCCTTCCATGACCAGTTCTAGAAGATTGTAAAGGAGAATAGAGTTGCAGGCTTTGGGGAACCTATCAATTCTGCTTGTGTTCCCTCCTCCGTGGCATGAAAGGCAATTGAGAGGTTTGAATACGCGGCATGATGGACGCGGAATCGTCCTGTGCCTATCAAAATATATCATCGTATATGTACCCACAAAACAATGTATCGTAAGCAAGTAAGGGTCAAACCCAAGAGAGACTAAGCATCAAAATATTGTGTAATTAAAACCACCAAACAAAATATAACCACCAAACAAAATATAACCATCAAAATATTGTGCCAATCAAAATATATCACCGGGCAAGTCTCTTTCTGCACTTAGTTTGCTAACTTAGGACAAGTCCTAGCTAGATTCAGCTCAACAAATACTAGGGTTTATGCAATCTAACAGCCTATCATAAGGATTCATCAATTACGACACAATAGAGGAAATCTCGGGTAGATCATATCAATCTCGGCCGAGATCCATGAAAAACAAGCCGATATTCCTAAGAGTTAGTGTTCGGGCAACTAGACATCTTAAACTAAACACGCAAGTTCATTCTATCATCATCCAAGCCATAACCATCGACCTATCACCCTAGAATCACAAATATTTAGCCTACAACATGCATTTTGAGATCAACATTCATACAACTCTTCAACAAGCAAACCATAATGAAATTGAGAAAGAAAATGAGAGAGAGCTTAGTTGGAATTTGTTCAATAACAAAGGCTTAAAGTACACAACACTTGTTCAGAATCGGATCTCACTTACAACCTTCAAGTTTTACACTAAAAAATCCTATAAAATCTCACACCAAATGTTCTAAAGAGGAAGTCTTCCAAGAAGAGAGAGAATGGATCCCAAAATTGTCTGAGAGGGGAACCAAAGGCCAACCTGCAATCCCAGGGAAGAACTCAACCTCAAGAAATGCTGAAAAGCAAGGGTTCGGAAACTGAACTTTTGTGACAAGTGTTGAAAATCGACTCAGAAGGGAAATCTCGGGCGAGATTCTTCAGTTATCGGGACCGAGATTCTTGAGCCTTCACGTGAGCCTCCATTCGATGAAAACCTTGGGTAGTGCAAGATTCAGGAACCTCAGCCGAGATCAATCATGCACCAACCCGAGATCCCACTTGACTTCTTCTTTGCTCCAAAGCTTTCTTCCTTCGGGTCCGAGTACGTACCGCCTTGAGGCTTGATCCTCAAATGTGTCGATTACGTCCAAAGATCGCCGAAATTCCTGAAAAACCGACAAAAGCTCGTATAGAAATCTTTTCTAACAATATGAACTCGATCAAGCATAAATTCCACGAACTAATGTCAATGCATGCAAAACAAAGGGGAAAAAAAATACCAATTCAAGCCTAAACTAAGGTCATAAGTCATGTCATCACCTTGATCCTCGTAAGTTGGAGCTCTACTCGAGCTTGCACCGGTGCGCTCAACAGCTATATAATCCTCTCTAGGAACCACTAGGTCACCGGGACGACTAAATTCAATGAAGTTCGGCCGTAGGAAAGAGGTCGTGGGAGAGCCATGGCATGACTTTGATCATAGTAGGAGCACCAATAATGACTCCCCCTAATCCTCTTTAACATGAAGCATCTCCTTAATTGTCCGAGATAAAAAAAATAGGGCCAATAATGGGCCTCTTAATATCGATAACGACCATCACTTGTCCTGCAATGAGGGTGATGAACCCTCTTCTAATAATATTTGTAGGTTCAACCTTTCTTATCCGCTTGAGTACAATCAAGAAAATACGAACCCAATCAACCACAATAGTGGATTGTGGTGTGACACTGTACAATAACACCCAGTTCTCCAAGGACACCTTGGTGTCCTCCTTGTTCCCGCAGAAGGTACACATATTTTTCTTGCATAACAGTTGTAGGAAAGGGTGAGCAAGCTTCTTGTTGTATTCCCACCAGGATAGACCCATGTGGTTTCAACCCTTTCAAACCAATCCTTAATTGGTGCTTTAGTTACATCAAAGTCATCCCGTAGGTGGTCAATACCTAATGTATACTCCATGTTCTCATATTTAAATGTCAAATAGGTTAAGCCATAATCTTCTAGCTGACATTGGCAGGTAGAACAAAACTGCTAGCACAAGTCCTCACACACTAGAGCTTGTCTATCTAGAAAGTTCCCTTGACTAGCATGCTCTAAACACTACGGCATACACTCTAGCATGCCTAAAGCTTCCAATCAAAAACTTAGTAGGCACTACCCTACGTTGAGACAAAATTTCATAATGTTCGGTCACTCTTCCATTCACTTACACTTCCTTCCTCTTTGCATTTTGAGTTTATAGATGGTTAAATTCTGACTAGGTTCATGCTCCAAAATTAAAAAGAAAAATAAACTGAAAATTCACAAGAAATGGATAAAACAGTTTCAGTGCATTACCTTCTGGTCCAGATGACGTGTTATCTTGACTAGGTTCATCATGATTGGCTTGATCTAACTCCAGGTGAATTTCGCCGCCAGAACTATGTTTCTTCCTCCCAAACTTCAATAATCGCTTGAAACCTTTGCATGAGCAGTCACATTTTCGGGGTGAAATCTGTGCATGAGCAACCACTTTTTTGGTATTTTCCCTTTTGTAGGATCTAAAACAGGCTTATGACTTGGAATATGCATAGCTTCTTTCGATGCTTCTATTACACTCAAGAATCACTACAGTCTTATCAAATATTGTTTTATCATCATACTCATTCTTAGATGAAACTTGGCTACTGTCTCCGACAAGAGTAGCAAAAGTACTAGAGTTCATTTTCATATTCATCTTTCTAGTTGACACTTTTACAACACTTCTCTTCTGAGCAAATTCTGAGAGTGCGTTTGACTGTTTAGCATTTGATTTTGGAATAGCCAAGGACTTGGAAATTTCAGACTTTACACTGGCAGGAGTGTTTTTCATCTCAGATCCATTAGATGCTCTTCTAGAGAGAGGTTTTTTTACTATGGGGCATAACAATCAAAGCAAGATAACTAATGTCTTTGGGCTCTGATAATCTCCTAATTCTGGCCATTGACGATGCCTTTGGATCAGGTTTAGTTCCATTTTGTTCTTCCTTTTGAACACTAAATGGTGAAGCTAGCCTTGTTAATCTATTTACACCCGACTCTTTTGGAAGAGCCGCATACTTATTTATTTCAGACTTTACAATGGCAGGAGCCTTTTTCCTCTCAGGGCCCTTAATTGTTCTTCTCGAGAGAGAATTTACACTTGGAGACGTAATCGATGAAGCAAGATAACCAGTGGCCTTGGGCTCCGATAATCTCCTGATTTTTGCCATTGGTTCAATGGAATCAGGTGTAGATGCATTATTGTCCTCCTTTCGCCCATTCAAGGGTAAAGCTGACCTGGTCAATCTATTTCCACCTAAATGGCTACTAAAATCTAATCTTTCCGGTCTAGAGGTTTTGAGAGCATCACCGGATAACCTTGATATGTATTTAACAGTTGACCTCTGTAGAGGTGAGGCTGAACCGGGTTTTGTATCACTAAATTTGGAACCTTTCGGGGAGACAGGAGACAACTTTTATGTCTATTGCATTGCATTTTGGATATTATGTCACACGTGTATGTTGTATGCCTTGCATCATATTTTTTAAAAATACAAAAAATTAAAATTTTGAAACTTGTGTGCTTCTAGGATGGATATGATCTCTAGCTATGATGATATTGTTTGTAGATTAGCTATGATGATCTTCATATTTTTGAATTGATTAATGACATATATGGAATTTGAATACTTTGTTATAAATTCATGCATGAATGATAATTTGATTTTATCTAAATCATGTTGAGTATTGAAAGTTAAAACCACATAATAAGTTCTTACACAGCTTCTTGGAATGATTAAGGCAATTCGATTTTTTTTTCTTTCTCCATCTTGATCATGCTTAACACCTCATATATATATATATATATATATATATATATATATATATATATATATATATTTGTCTCCCTTTACCTATTCGGGAATTAGGAAGCATGTTAGTGAAAAGCTAAGTGAAGTTGAAGTTGAGAAAAGTGAAGTATGTGTTAGAAAAATAGGTTTGGGGACGTTGATCATAATAATGAGTAACTCGGTACCATTCACATAGCCAAGTGTTTGTATCTTACCAAAGTTTGATTGATCGATAGTCTAACGGGTCATGGTATGTGCATCCAGTTTGAGGCACCCAATAAAACAAGAGACTTGATGATCTTCAAGGTTTCGGTTTTTGTTCACCTATGTCATGTTCTCAAGTGAAAAGTAAAAATATAAATAAAAAAAGAAGTGTATGAATGCTTAGTTTGGTGGATGTTGGGTTGTATTTGTTGTTGTGGAGTTATTTTTCTTTTCCCAGATTTGCACCACATATCTAAAAAGCATCCTACCCATGACACATATATTGGCCTCTATTTGTTATGCCGTTAAGACCTTTTAACACATGTGTTTTGACTTGGTGGTTTAAATTAGATTTCTCATTATTGATTTTGATAAATTGTATTTTGCTATGCATGTTATGATTTCAAGTAAGGTGTGATTATCCTTTCTATGCCTATACTTTTCTTGATCATATGATGATTGTTATGAGCTATGAAGCATTCTTTGAGGGTGATCTATGAATAGAAGCACAACAAAAAAAATATAGTGTTTTTTTTTTTTGTTTTTGCACATGCATAATCCATATAATCTTGAATCGAATATCAAAGGGAAAATCCATCATAATTCATACTTACCTCTTGCTTGGGGACAAGCAAGAGGCAAGTATGGAGTATTTTGATGACATGAATTATGACCTTAGTATATACATGCATATAAATATATTTTCCCTTTGTTTTTGCGTGCATAGACATAAATCCATAGCATTTGAGCTTATATTTGCCTACTTTGTTAGAAAGGATGTCTACACGTAGTTTTGTTGCAATTATAGGAATTATGATGGATTTTAGATCAAAAGAGACCATAGAAGGACAAGGCATCAAAGGGAGATCACAATGGAGCACATTGGAGCGTTAGAGGAGAAAAAAGGATCAACCAAAGGAAGATACAAGAGGAATACAAGCAAGGAGCTAAGGGAAACTCGTAACAGAGAATAATCTCGGTTGATTAACAAAAATCTTGGCTGAGAATTTATCGGGCTCACCCGAGATTTGATGAAAAACGGCCCATGGCCCGGAGCTTCCAAACCCTAGATTTTATTATAACATGGGAGCATGGCTTCCAGCAAGTTGAGAAGCATCTTACAACACTATCGATCCTATACTTTACGGAGATTAAACTTGTTAGTTGCAACACATTGAAGATTGAGAGGAATTGTGAAGATTCTTAATTGAAGGGAAATACTTAGTTTTTAGATTTCATTGCTTTCGAACACAAGTTTGGAACTTTGTTGTTGCTTTGCTACAATTTTCATTATTGAAGACCCTTTTCTAAGTATTCCTTACCCTTGGTTATTTTGGTTTTATGATTTATTTGATATCATATACCTTTGTTGATTTGAATATGTGTGTTGTTGGCTAAAACCATTGCGTTCTAGGGTGATTGGTTGATAGTTGTGGTATAAATGATGATAGAATGAGCCTTTAAGTTAGATTGGACCCTGAAGGTTGGTTTTAACCTACATACGTAGTTACCGAATCTCGGTTTGTTCTCAGTAATCTCGGCCGAGATTTACGCAAGAACAGCCCGAGATTTTCCTTGTTTATCCGTTCATGTTATATTCTTAAGCTTAGATTATAGATTGCCCAAATCCTAGCCTTGTTCAGCCTTTCAAGCTTATATCCAACCTTGGGAAGAGACTTATCCGGTGATTCTCTTTCTTGGTTGCCCAAGATGATGAGTTTTAGGTAATAAAGGTTTATCCATTATTAGGTTTAAGTGTGCATTCTTCTTGCCTTTGTGAGCTATCTTGAGACTTACCTGATAAAGGTTAGTTCTATTCCCTTAGGTTGAGTTGATGGTTTGAGATTATAGATCCTTTCCTTAGATCCTTGAGACTTACCAGCAGGTAATAGGAGTTTTGGTTTGGGATTAGTGGATAGTGAGACATCCCCTGTAATCTATCCCACCTTAGAAACACCTTTCCTTAGCAAACCCATCTTTGTTCATAGATCCTTAGAAGTCTTGAATTGAAAACCACAACCGAATACTTTGATCTCTAGAATCTGCATTTTTCGTGATTATCATATATTCATTGCTTTTGATATTTGCAATAGTCTAATCTAGATTTGATATATTACTGCATGATTTCACCATAGTCTCTGTGATAGACCCTAGAATATTTGCTTTTGTTACCATTGATCCGTACATTGCAGGTTCTCTTATTTGCTTGGATTTTATTTCATGTATAAATTTAAAGCTTATTTTCATTCATTATTCACACACGTCTGAGAACAAGCAGCTACACAATCGGGTAATGTCAAATTATCGTCTATTAATTTTCTTAATGTTTATTTGTAATGGGTCTTCATTGTAATTTATTATCTATAAATTGCTTAACTCACAATCTAAATTGTGTTATAACATTCACTAAAAATGTTTGTCGTCTTCAAGCGATTACTTTGAGGACGCCGATGAGATTGGGTGATACTCGTGATGGTTTTTATTGGCTCCTTTGGATCACACCTTCTTCCTCTTTTAAGGTCTTTCTACTCGTTTTGATCCAGCCCTATTATGGCATCATCGGCTGGGTCATCCTTCCTTTAAATTATTAAAATTTTTACCTAATATTTTGTTGAACAATGTTAAGCATTTTTCATATGAACCTTGTGATATTTGTCATCGCGCAAAGCACACTCGTTCCTCTTTTCCTTTAAGTAAAATGCATGCTTTTACTTCCTTTGATCTTATTCATTGTGATTTATGGGGGGCTTATCGAATGTCATGCACATGTGGTGCATCCTATTTCTTAACTATCATGGACAAATTTTCTCGCTTAACTTGGGTATATCTTCTTCGTGCTAAAAGTGATGTTTCAACTGTTATCAAACAATTTTTTTGTTTTAATCCAAAATTAATTTTCAAAATAAAAAAAAAAACTAGGTCAATTTAACTAAGTAAGCCTTTTTGAGATTTTTGTTCGCTCCAAAAAGTGTGTGCAGACTTTAATATTTATAACCCAAGAAGTATGCTTGAACAAATATGCGAACCTGCAGTGTACGGGTCAATTGTAATAAAAGCAAGAATTCTAGGGGTCGATCACAAGGACTTAGGTGAAACAAAACACAGAATCAGGCTGTCAAATATTGCAATTAACTAAAGCAATCAAAGATGATGTATAAGTCAAGTAAGGGGAAATGCGGATTCTAGGGATTAAAGCATCTAGTTGTGGTTCCGACTCAAGATCTCAAAGGATAGCGCGGACAAAACTGAGATTTGCAAAGGGAAGGTGTTTCTAAGGTGTGAATAGATTACCGGGTAAGTCTCACTACTCACTATCCCAAACCAAAGCTCCTATTACCGGGTAAGTCTCAACGTACTAAGGAAAGGAACTATAATCTCAAACCAACACACCACCCAAGGGAATAGAATCAACCTTTACCGGGTGAGTCTCAGGCTAACTCACAAGGATGGGATGAAGGAACACTCAAACCCCAATAAAGGATAAACCTTTATTACCTACACTCATGATCTTAGGTAAACAAACAAAGGAATCACCGGGTAAGTCTCATCCTAGGCTTGTATTGAACCAGGAAAGGTGTAATAAGGATAGGATTTGGCAAACTAGAACACTTAACTTCAGAATAGGTTCAGGAAAGGTCACCTCGTTCAGTCAGATTCTACCCCGGCCGAGATGTTCAACGACTGAGCGAGGTGTTCTAGGGTTAAGGTTAAAGACTCGATCTTTCAGGATCCTGTTGGGATTAAGATCATTCTATCATCGTCTTCCCCATAACTTTCAGCCAATCACCCTAGAATCACATAAGAAATTTAGCCAACAATCATCATGATAACAATAATCAAATTTATGGAAAAGGAATCTATATTCGAACAAGAAAACCTTAAGAAAAAGGTCTCAAGAACTGAATCAAACAACAAACAAACTGCGTTCCTCAAGTCACAAATCAGCAAAGACAATAAAACCAAAAGACAATCTAAGAAAGTCTTACAAACTCCGTCAAAAAGCAACTCCAACTATGATTCTATCCTTCCTTGTACTTCAATCCTTCAATACTTCCTTCAACTCTTCCTTCAAACCCTCACAAAATACTCCAAAAATCTCTTTGATCCGCAGATTATTGGATGGCTGAATGAATCAAAATCAGCCCATATATATAGGAGAATTATCTTCCAAAGATAAGATATCTTAAAAAGATAATTTCCTATAAAAATATATCTCTCTCTAAAATAAATCAATCAGAAATCATATCTTCCTTCCAGAAATCCAGCCCAAAAATATAAGATATCTTCTTTTCAAAAATAAAAGATCTCAGCCAAAAATATGGATCTCGCCGACGACAGGGTATTCGCCTCGGTCGGGGCGCTCCTCAAGATCACCTCGGTCGAGGTGGTATTGTAGCTGACCGAGGTGAATCTCAACTGAATGTGAAATCTCTCGAATCTGGTCCAAATTCAATCTTCTTAATCATTTCCATGCTTCCTGAGGTTTTCCTTAAGCTCTAGAATGTAGCTCCAATGACTCCTTAGCTTCCTTAGCTCCATTTCGATCCAAAACGTGCCATTTTACCTACAATTACAACGAAACTAGGTTTAGACCTCAATTCCCGCAAAGGTATATGTAACAACAATATAATCACATAATATACATCCATACATGTAGTTTATTGAAGATAAAACGTCTAAACCAGCCCCAAAATATAGACTATAATACATGCTATCAAAATACTCCATACTTGTCCTTTGCTTGTCCCCAATGAAGTTCCAAATCTTAGATACAAGATAGAATGGATTATGAGTCAGAAAAATCAATGAAAAGCATTTCAAAACATTTTTGGTGGTGTGCTCCACTCATAGATCGCTCTAAGAGAATGCTTCATGGCAAATAAAATCAAGACATGATCAAAACATTTTATGAGTATAAGAAAGTTGTTCATCTTTGCATAAAATCATAGAATGCATAATAAATCATATGTATCGAAATCAATCATGTATAATCCAGTTTAAATCACCAAGTCAATCAACAAGCTCGAGGTCTCAAGGACTTCCAAAAGAGGTCAAGAAACGTATGAGGGTGGGATGTATATAGGGAATGTAGTGCTAGAATCCGGGAAAAAGATCTTACTTCACTTTCTTTGAATCACAACATCTTCCACCAATAAGCTTTGCTTATTTTACTTTACTTTTTGGGATGCATGGACAGATGTGCACAATAACCGAAGCCTAGGAAATCGACAATCATCAATTTCTCGAGATGTCTCAAACCCTTGATGCACATACCATGACCCGTTAGGAATATCGCTCAATCCGACTTTGGCAAGACACAAACACCCGGCTATGTGAATGGTGCCGAGTTACTCATCATCATGATTGACTTCTCCAAACCTATTTGTTTCTTTCTAACACTTTCAGTCAACATCTCAACTTCACTTTCACTTGCTTTTCTTTGCTTGCTTCCAAATTCCCGGATAGGTAAAGGGAGGCAAATATGTATATGAGGGGCTAAGCATGATCAAGAAGAAGAAGAGAAGAGAATGAATTGCCTTAATCATCCCAGGAAGAATGTGATAGAACTCATCATGTGGTGTCAACCTTCAAATCCAACATAATTTTGATAAAAACAAAGTATTAAACATACTAAAACTTCAAACAAAGCATTTTGCAACTTAAACATATCATAAAACCTTTCAAGCATATAAAGATTTCAAAACCAATCTGCAAACAAAATCATCACTGAGGTCATATCCAGAGAAGAAGCACAAAAATAGTTTCGAAAAACTCTCAGTTAAGAACCCACCTCGGTCGAGCTGTCCTGACGTCATCCGAGGTACCTACCTCGTCCAGTCAAGAACATCCCGGTCGAGGTCAATAATTTTTTTTTTCAAACTAGTTTTCGACGTTTTTCTCAAACAAAAACCTGTATGCATGCATGTAATGGCAGATAAACACATAGAGCCAAGTAAACAAAATAGGATCATAAATATCTGATGAAGTCATACAAGCATACACACATAATGTCAAATCATACATCCAAATAAATACCCCATACTTTGGACACATTGTCCCAATGGGTCAAATAAAAGTCTAGAGAAACAGGAAACTCACCGGACCTAGCTGAACTGCATAATAAATAAATAAAGAAAATCCATGCAAGCTCTAATCCTGGTCAGCTGGTGACGGTGGTGGATGTGGAACATATGGGATGTAGGGGTGTTGGGTAGGATCAAATGGATACCCCATCATATGTTGGAACTGAATCTCCATCATGCGTTGTTGGTAATATTGGCTCTCTCTAATCTGATGTATCCAACTGTCAGTGTGTCGGCGCTCATCAGTAAGGCGATGGGACATATCCACTGTCATAGCAGCATAGGAGTCGATCATCTGATCGGTCAGGTCGTCGATCCGTCGGTGAGCCTCGGGATCTTTGTGCTTGTGAACTCTGCGCCGAGCTGGTCGTGGTGGTGGTGCTGCCTCCTCATCAGTCGCCTCGTTATCAAGGTCAACAACTGGCACGTTGGGACCGGCGGTATCAGTACCGGTCTCCATAGCAGCTCCGCCATCATCATACTCCTCCTCGTCATCTGTAGCAACATCCCTGGCATCCTGCATGTAAGGAAACCAAGCAGAAGACCAGTATTGTCGGTCAAAGACTGAGAACTGAGCTGACCAGAGAATGCCCTGTCGAGCCGTCGTCTCCCAAGGCATAGCTACATATGGCATACTAAGACCACGAGGGACGAGAATACGCCTCGTGATCATCTCCTGAAGTCCAAGCAGCTTCGCATCCGCAACCACTGTACATGCACTCAAATCCATACCCATGGCAGTAGCAATATGGGTCCCTAATCCTCCACAACAGATATCTCCCTTGGACTTGCACTTTATCTTTTGCAAGTCCTCAGCTAGCATCCCTCCAAAGTCAGGGAATCCACCTGTAACCATACAGAACATGCTCAACAGCTCCCCCTGCCGGACCTTCTGGGGCATCTCAGTACGCGCCAGAAGAGTCTCGCTGAATATGCGGTGAGCAAGACGAAAGGCTAAGTGAAAGATGATGCGTTCTCTTGAGTCTCCAGGTCTCCATCTGCCACTATGCTCTACTACATGGGCTATCTCACCCCAGAAGTCTCGAGCTACGGCTCGTGAAGGAAAAGCAGAGATGGTGGGGGTAGGGAAACCAAAAACCTCTCTGAACTGGTCCATCGGTACTATGTAGTTCCGGTTCAGCAACCGGTACTTGATGTTGTTCCTCTCACGCACGTGAGTGACAGAACTCACGAACTCCATGGTCGGCTCTAGGTAGGCCGGAGCTCGGATCTCCATAAACTCCTCCAACCCTACCATCGAAATCATCTTCTTCAAGTCCTCCACCACGTGGAGACACTCGAAGGCAGCAACATTTAAAAATCTCGGGGCAACTATGGGACACCCGCAAATACGGTCAAAGTCCACCTAGTGACGCTCATGGATCACCGGTATAGTAGGAGGGGATGCAGAATAAGGTGAAGAGCTACTGGGTCTATCCCTCAGAACAAGCTGGCGATCGGATCTGCTACTCATGATTGCTGACAAGATAAACACCCCGGTTGCTCTGACAACCACCTCGGCCGAGACACAGCCGACCTGACCGAGGCGAAGGGCTGCTCGATTTCACTCTCTGATTTTCATGTTATTTTCCCTCCAAAATCACTACCAATTGCTTCCTATGGGGTACCTATATCCTTTTCAGTAATAATAGTCGGCAACCAGAGCCGAATCTGTCCTAAATCAGTGAAAGGAGAGAAGTTAGGGTTTTCGAATAATTTACCAGATTACGCAGATTCGGAGCATTTTCTCGTAGTTTGGTGCTTGAAATTTGATCCTCTTGCTTCTCTTGGTGAAATCGAACCAAAAATTGTGGAAAACGAGCAAGAAGTGAGGAACGAGGGGAAATCTCCGCCGCGGTCAAGGCTTGATTGAGAGGGAAAAGTGAGGAGAGAGAAATACGCTTCGCCTTTTATACCCCTCGCTGAATTTGATTTCACTTCGGTCGAGGTGGTCCCGACCGGACCGAGGTGTCTGACTGGATGTCAGACCTAGTCGCCTCGGTTGCCTCAAGAACATCTTGGTCGAGGTGCTGTGACAGCAACCGAGATGTGTCTCAGTCAAACTTCGTCTTCTCAATTTCTCGAACTTCTATCCTTCCAGTGTAGCTCCTGAGCTGTAATCCTTCCTTAAAGAGTACATGGTTTCTATCTAGAGGACGCCAAAAACAAAGCAAAGCAAACTATCTAAAACTAAGCTAGAAAAAGGGAAAAGAAAGCAATACCTTGGGTTGCCTCCCAAGAAGCGCTTTATTTAAGGTCGCTAGATGGACCGTACGTCATCCCTAAACAAGGTGTAGCGGTGCAATCTCCTCAACCTGGACTTTCGGTCGGTACTTCTTCAACCTATGACCGTTGACCTTAAAGTTTTCGCTTGTTTCTACCCAAATCTCAACTGCACCATAGGGGAAAACATTTTTCACAACGTAAGGTCCTATCCATCTAGATTTTAACTTACCTGGAAAGAGGCGGAGGCGGGAGTTGAAGAGTAGAACTAGATCTCCTTCTTTGAATTCCTTAGGAATGATATGTTTGTCATGCCATCTCTTCGTTCTTTCCTTGTAGATCTTGACATTCTCATAAGCGTTTAAGCGCAACTCTTCCAACTCATTGATGTCCAACAGTCGCTTCTCTCCTACTTCCTTGATGTCGAAATTCAACCACTTGATTGCCCAATATGCCTTGTGCTCCAGCTCAACGGGTAGATGACAAGACTTCCCATATACCAAATTGTAAGGGGTGGTACCAATGAGAGTCTTGAATGCGGTCCTATAAGCTCAAAGAGCATCGTCCAACTTCATGGACCAATCCTTCCTCGTCCTAGAGACGGTCTTCTCCAAAATTGCCTTGATTTCTCTATTCGAGATTTTGACCTATCCACTAGTTTGAGGGTGATAAGGGGTTGCTACCTTGTGGGTTACCCCATACTTCGATAGAAGTGCTTTAAACTTCCGGTTGATGAAATGTGTCCCTCCATCGTTGATGATGATGCGTGGTGTCCCAAAACGTGGAAATATAGTCCGATTGAAGAACTTCACAACCACCATGGCGTCATTAGTGGGGGAGGCGATGGCTACCAACCATCTAAAGACGTAATCAAACAGCTAGGAGAATGTAGAGGTTCCCGGCGGATGATGGGAAAGGTCCCATGAAATCAACTCCCCATACATCAAAGATCTCAACCTCTTGAATATTGTTGAGTGGCATCTCGTTCCTTCTAGACAAGTTCCTTATTCTTTGGCATGCATCACAAGAACCAACAAATATTTGCACATCCCTAAATAATGTAGGCCAAAAGAACCCCGAACGTAATACCTTAGCGCATATCTTGTGAGCGCTAGCATGTCCTCCACAAGAAAGCGAGTGTCAATGTCGTATAACACTAGCAACTTCAAAGATACTGAAGACTTGGACTATAAGCCAACCAATTTTCCAATTGAACAGAACCACCGCTTCCAAGATGGCAACAGTCCCGCAATTTCCTCTCCTGCAAGCTATCGTCGAATTGTCGGCAACTTATCTACCTTACTATAACTCACCATGATCTAAGTTAGGTTTTCTATATTTTGTCACAGTTTGTCCATGCTCCAACCGAAAATCAATGGGAAGATGTGCTCCGGCCCTAGGGTTCTACGATACAGCAAGCAATCACACGGTTACAGAATTTTCTTGTCTAATACGAGTCCGCTACATCTCAATGCCTAATGTGATGCAAAATAAGCCACGTGTCCCCTTATACGACGATCTCTCATCGTCTTCTTCATCATGTTAGGCACTTCACTGGTGTCATGGAAGAGAAAGAAACAACAAACGATCACTCGCTCCTCTGCCGAATCTGAGTACCGTGTCATGGCCAACACCACTTGTGAGATCACATGACTTTATTCCCTCCTCCGATCACTTGGTGCCATTCTTACTCGTCCATGTACCCTTTGGTAGTATAATCATATTGTTATCTACATTACGTCTCCTGCTTTCGATTGGAACACACTAGACATGTTGAGATAGATTGTCATGTCATTCGCGATCAAGTTCAAGCTAGCACCATCATAACTTGACACATCCGTTCTTCGGACCAGCCGGCGAATATGTTCACCAAACCTTTGTGTCAACGTCAATTTCACTATCTACTTTTCAAATTGGGTGTTCATAATCTTCACACTCCAACTTGAGGGGTGCATTGAATATATTAGGTTTATCTTGTACATATTTAGATGACACATCCGTTTTTCGAACCAGTTGACGGACATGTTCACCAAACATTTGGTCTCCTCCAAGCTTTCTCTCCTATACAGCACCGTATTCTTCAACCATTGGATTCAAACTCGACTCGAGAGTCTTACTTGGGATGAAATGCCAATCACGAGAAGTGTTCAAAGAAGGGCCGGGTGAAAAATCGATTCTTGTAATTGGATTTTTGTCATAAGTAAAAATAGGGGTTTTTTTTTCTTTTTTAAGTATACTAATGGAAGTTAAAGGTTGGTTGATAGTAAATTAAAAGGGTACGGAAAGAAAAATTTTAAAAGTTTGAGGACACCAAAAGGTTTTCTTAACTAATGTTTATAGCAAAAAGGAAATAACCATACATCAAGGATACCAAAAGAAAATTTTAAAAACCTTTCAAAATTTGTAAATATTAGATAATTTGTCAATTCAAACCGCACAAACGACGCGTTGATTATGTGTCATACTCATCTTTAAAATTATACCAAATAATTGTCACGGGAAAAACTCAAATTATTTAGGGCAATTTTGGTAACTAGGCCTTTTTGAAAAAATAGAGTAGTAACTAGTCTTTTTAAAGTTTCAATTAAGTAAATATACTCCAATCTTTTGTATTTATTTTCAAACTCTACAAACTCTTCTCTTAAGGGGTACATTTACTAAACACAAAACTAGAAAAAGCCTAATAAACCAAATTGTTTCAATTAATTAATTAATTTTATTTATACTGTTATGCTCATTTTTTTAAAAAACCCAAATAAAATAAGGTAAGAAAAGATATGGGTAAACTAAATAATAAGAGATTATGAGATGAGGTAAAGAAAAAATAAAGCTTAAAATAGGAAAGTGAGTCTATTTTGCCTATAGAAGTAGTGTTGTGCATACGGTCCGGACCGGATCTAGCCGGTCCGGTCCAGAACCGTGAACCGTATATTGATGACATTCTGGATCGTAGATCGGACCGGGATTGGACCGTTACGGTCCGATCCAGACCGGTCCGGTTTCGGGTTGGACCGGTTTGTACCTAAATCGTGCAATTTTGAATATTTCGGACTGGATCGGACCGGTTTGTACCTAAATTGTGCAATTTTGGTGAGGTTTTTCGGTCCAAAACCAGACCCGGAGTGGACCAGACCGATATTTGTAGTTTACGGTCCAACCCGGATTACGGTTTTTATACAGTCCAAACCGGACCAGACTGTAATCCAGGTTTTCAAAAAAACCTGAACCGGAGACCAGATCGTAAATTCCGGTCCGGTCCGATTTTGCATAGCCCTATATAGAAGTACAAAACAAGTCTTTATTGAAAAAAATGGAGGTGTTGTTACCCCTTCTTAATCTTGTGTATAGTGTTTGTCATCCTCTAATATATTTCTTCACTAATTGTCTCATCTAGTCTTTCATTTTATATACAAATTTGATTGTAAAATTTTGTAAATTAATTTTACGTGTTTTTTGAATGTATTTTGTAGATTATTAAAACTTTATATATTTTATAAAACAATTATTCTTGTACCAAAAACATTTCAACACAATAGAATATTTATCCAAATCACCCTATTATTTTTGAGTAAAATGGTTAACTAGACCTTTTACCAGTATTACTCTATTAAGAATACTAATACCCATAGCATTAACTCATTAAAAAAATATATACTCCTTAATAGAGTAATAGTTGTAGTCAATTAGAATAAAAAAAAATAGAGAGGTCTACAAAACAAAAATCCATAAAAAAAAAAAAGCCTACTTCACCCAATTTTTTCATTATTTTTAGGTAACAAAGTAGGTTCTTATAATTTAGAACTCATTTAATTACAATTAATGATAATTATGACTAATATATATATGGAAACTGCCTAAACCGACAAGTTTTTAAAATGGTAATTATTTTTAAATAGAAAAAATCTTTAATTTAAATTGTAGTTGGTGAGTTTCAAACCTGGTCGATAGCCTTACCCTCTCCGGTTTTTAGTTAAACTAATTGAATCTCGTGATTTGTTAATTTAAAAAAAATTACAACTTAATTATAATACTCAATATTAATTTTTCAAATTTAATACTTTAATTTGAATACCCGAAATAAATACTCAATATTAATTACCCACTTTAACTACCCGAACCAAATACCCAATATTAATCACCCATTTTAATTAGGCTTTAAATTAGTCTCTTAGTCAGATATCAGTTTTAATCGGATATCCGAAAACATCCTAATATTTATAACCCATTTAAAATACCAATTTTAATGAAAATTAATTTTAAAAATTAGATTTTATAGGAAAGAGATCTTCAGAAAATTTTCAATTAATTAAGCTAATTAATGTAAAATAAAGTTAATACGTAGAGACCTATTTTGAATTTCTGATAAAAAAAAATGTCATATTACACTAATCTTTATAAAAATAAAATATGGGATTTCCACAGTCGAAGGAAATAATTGAAAAGACTTTTGCATTATGATAAATATGAAGAGATTATTTCTTCATTTAAATCCTGCAAATGCTAAATTGATCATATGTACTCATCTTTAAAAACCAAAATAGAATAAGCTATGAAAGTACATAAGAAAAACGAATATGGGGTAGAAAAGGAAGATTTATGGTATCATAGAGATAATTGAATAGTACAAATGAGTTGTGTTGTAAATAAAGACATGATAATCTCAAAAATAATTGAAAGACCTCTTTATACATATAATCGAAAATATTTAGAGATAAATTTTCAATTCAAACTCCACAAACCGAAACTAAGTATGTTATACTCATCCTTTAATCCATATAGAAGAAAATATAAGAAAGTTATTAAAAACTCGAAAATAAGAGACAAAAAAGGAAGAAAGATAAATGAATTTGTACAAGAGAAAGAAGTTCTACATTGACAAAAAGAAAATCGAAGAACATTTGCATAATCTGTAAATATTTAGAGATAATTTTTCAATTCAAACCTCAAAAACGACAAATGGTGCTACACGCATCTTTAAAACCCAAATGACAAATTATTTTTGCGAATCAGTAAATATTTATAGATAATTTATCATTTATATCTAGTAAAAGACAATTAATGTGTTACACTTATCTTTAAAATCGAAATGAAATAAGGTAAGAAGAGACGTGGAATAACACGAGAAAAAAAAAAAAGAATATAAAGAAAAGAAAAAGAACAACCAATATGTAACAAACAATACAGTTTTATATTGTTAGAGATAACTGAAAACGTCTTTGCATAGTCATAAACATTTATAGATAATTTTTCAATTCAAACGTTATCGTAAACGACAAACCGAATAGGTATAGTACTAATCTTTAAAATTTGAATGAAATAAGCAATAAATGACATGAAAAATACTCAAAAATAAGGTGAACAAAATAAAAAAAAATTCCTAAGGGACAAGAAATTTTACTTTGTAAGAGAGAACCACAATACCTTTGTGTAGTGGTGTATGTATTTTGAGAAAATTTCTCAATATCATACCAAAGAAATTGGCATGTGAAAAAATAGGGTATAATTTACTGCAAAAAAGAAAATAAAATAAGTTTTGAGGGTTATTAGTGTAATTAAAAAAAAGAGTTTTAAAAACACACGAGATCGATCCACGGAGACAAGCACCTCACGTGTATAAATACCCCGGCCCTCTTCTTCCTCTCGTTTCTCCTACACTCACTTTCTCTCTTTTTCTGCGCACCTCAGCTTCTCTGCGCACGTTCGCTTCGATTCCCGGTGGTTTCTGCTGCTCGTCTTTCCCGACGTTTCACAGTAAGCTCTCTACCCCTACTTTCTCAACTCTTAACGTCGTCGCTCATTCAATCTCCCTTTTGTTTTAGCAAGGTTGATCTGAATTTCGGTTTGCATTAGATCTGTTCATCGATCTTTGATATTCGATGTGTATACGTATATCCCGTCGGAAATTGCGAATCGGTAAGCGATATCGCTCCGACTGATGTGCATTTGTAGGCATCGTGTAGTTACACGTCCGACGTAGATTTGTAACTGCGATGAGTTGATGGCCGCGGCGTTGGCGGTGGTTTGAATTGCGTTGTAGGTCTTGTCTAACCTAATTTCTCCAACTGATTTCATCCATTGGGAGATTTGCACGTTTAACGGCGAAAGTGGTGCAGTTTAACTCGATCGATACGTTCGGGTTGTCTCTCCTCACACCGATTTTAGCGCCTATTTTTGTTTTCTGTGTTTTCTTATCAAATTTCATTTTTCTTTTATTCTAACTTTTAGTTATAGATTGCTAATATTTTTTTATATTCTTTTAATGATTTTTAGTATATTCTTTTCCTTGATTTTGATTTTTGAGGTACAAAAAATATACTCTTTTTTTTTTTTTCTCAAGATTATGAAATATATATATACACACTAATTTGCAAGTACAGATTTTATAGATCACTTGCTAGATTGTGTATAAAAAAAAGATTTACAATATATATATATATATATATATATATATATATATATTTTAACAAAAGTATATCATACCTGATGCTATCGATTTTTGTAAAAATCTTGTAAAATAAATCCAATTATAATGAGATTGTGATTTTACATATGAAATATTCTCTTTTGTTGAAACCCTTGACCCATTTTTGCGCATTTTCTTAAACTTTGCACATCACCAATATACTTTCACAATTATGTACAATATTTTCATAAATCCGTTTGGTTTTGGTTTTCGTTTCGGATTTTTTTTTAAATTTCGGCTAAGTTATTCTTAGTCTCAATATTTTCATACTCAGGGATCCAATGTAAGATTCAAAATCTTTCTCATAAAAATTAAAATGATGGTAAAAGGAAAAAAAAAAAAAACAGTTTTTTTTTAATGCAGTTTCCTGATAGAAGATTTTTACTGCAAGAGTTTCATTGTTAAGAAACTTATTTTAGTTCAAAATTTTGAATTTGTCAGACTTTTAACTTTATTTTTTATAGCAAGAATTGAGAAAATTGGGGGATATAGGTAGGAGTGTTCATAGGTCCGGACCTGGACCGGACCTGGACCGGACCGGACCGGACCGGACCGGAAGAATGCGGACCGGAAATGGACCGAATTATTCGGTCCAGGTCCGGTTCAGGTCCGGTCCAAAACCGGTCCAGGTCCGGTCTAGGATCGGATGGACCGAAAAACTGGTGATATTTACAAAATTTTAGGTCCGGACCTGGACCGGACCGGACCGGACTTGGACCGGACCGGACCGAACCTGGACCGGAACAATATCAAAACAAGTTTATTTTATTTTTTTTTAATTTTTTTTTAAATATAGGTCCGGACCGGACCGGACCGAATGTGGACCGGACCGGACCGGACCGAATGTGGACCGAATTGGTTGGACCGAAGACCGGACCTGTTGTTTTCGGTCCGGTCCGGTCCGGTCCGGTCCAGGTCCGGTCCAGTCCAAAAACCGGACCGGACCGGAAAATGCTCACTCCTAGATATAGGTTATAGATACTCTTAACTTGTAACCTTACGATAAGTCCGTCCATATATTCCAGTTTAATGTCTCACTCTTTTTATTGAAACTTTAATGTCAATCAAGTTGTCTCAAGAAACGATCAAACCCCATACACAATAAGTTCTAGTGTTCTTGATGATGAACACAAGAGGGTCATCGAGCAATGAAAAACTTGCACTTTGATATATCACTACATGGACCCTAATAGTTGTGTACCTTTTAGGGATGGTGCAATTTATATGAATATTTTACTTTGATTTATTTCTATTTATCGAGTTAGTTTTCATAAATAAAATTCAAAATTTTCAATTTCATGTGTCGGCATTCGATTAGGAATTTTAAGGGGATATCCCTCTTCGTTGGACGGCTTTTTAATACATATTATCGTCTAGATATTTTCTTTATCCGACCTACATTATACGATACAAAGTTATTTATTTTCTTTTCATTTCTGGAATATTCTAAATATGAATATTATAGTTTAAATTTATTTCTATATATCAAGTTAATTTATTCATAGAAAATCCAACATTCTCAATCTCGACCCGAAATTTGATGAACCGGCTGAGGTAATTAAGGCGACAACTTTCTCCGCGCTAGGTTTAGGGTTGATTTCTCAACCGTTTAGATACTTATACCGATTTAATCGTCTAGATATTTCTTAGGGTTGTTTAGTATCCATATCTAGACATCATATATGAGTATCGACATAAAAACTCATATCTAGTGTTTATAAAAATACGTGGATATCAATTTGATATACTAATATACCCTATTACACTTTTTCATCCTTTTTATATACTAAAAAAAATTAGAGATATCACGTATCTTATATTTTTCACCAATTTCCTATTCCTTATATTTTCCACCCATTTCCTATTCTTTATCTCCGTAACTCTTTCTATAGTGTATATCAATGTCATACTCATATCTTGATACTGATATATGATATCTTGGTATCTTGATATGAATACCAAATGTACCCTTAATTCGATCTACATTATAAACTAGAACGGGTTTGGTATGTCGAGACCCGAGAGCGCTAAATATCGATTTTCTAGTTTGAAGTGATTTACATGTACCGAGATAGTTTTTGTAAATAAGAATGAGTTGCGTTTGGTGTTATATTTATAAACAACATCTCATTTATAATTAACTTCTCCCCTTTCACTATGCATTTCGTAGACACATATTTCATCAAAACCATTCTCAATTCAATATAGCCATTTTTATTGTAATGATGATAGCATTAATATACAAATTTTCACGTCAGTAATTAGTCCCGTCTATATATGGTAAGCACTAACGGAAATGGTAAGGTCTTTATATTCTTGATACGTTCAGTGGCGGTTAAGATTCTATTCCCCAAATCCGCTCATTTCTAATTACTTTGCAAACTCTTTTAATTGATTTTTCTGAATTTAATATATTGCTCTATAAAACCATTTTTGCATTCTCCATTACATTTTAATTTAATATATTGTCATTCATGTTTTTCTCTCTGTGAATTAATATTTGCTGTGATCTTCTGTGATTCATCTCAAATTCCAAATCAACATAAATGATATTCTCTTTCTCTTTGACTGAATAAAGTCCGTACAGAGTTTCAGGGTTCTCCTCAACTCTTCCCAATTCGACGATCTCTTTATTTCCTAGTATATGTAATTCAAGTCCTTTCATGAATCTTATATTCTTACTTTGCAATCTCCTATGTGTAATTCAAACTTTCATCTAATTCAACTGCTGTATTGTTCTCACAGAATCCAAGTTTCGATCTTGCAAGTCATCATATTGAAGCAACGATTTGTAAATTATTTGATACTTACATCGTACAAGTAGCTAATTTAATTTCCAGCAAGGTATGTTATTCTTTGTATATAATTATTCTTGTGGTAATTGCAATCAAGTTTCATTCTTGTTTGATGTGCTTGGCCGAATTTGTAGATGATGAAAAGAATCTTCAACATGTTTCAGCCGATGGGAGTTTTTAGCTATGCCTGTCCTCAGAACACTGGTTCTGCGCCAAGTGACCACACCAACAACAACGCCGGTGACCAATCATCTGACCAAGATCGTTCTGTAAAACTATACGCTGACTATGAAGCTTGGATGGTAATTTCATCGCTTTACATTGTTATGGATTTTTTTTTAATTTATAATATTTTCTGGGTCTTTATATGTGTGTATGATGTAGGTTGATCATCCATCTGCACTGGAGGGATTCGAGCAAATGATGAACACCACAAAGGGAAGGACGATTGTCTTGTTTCTAGATTATGATGGAACTCTGTCCCCAATTGTGAACGATCCTTTCTCGGCTTTTATGTCGGATTCGGTAATCATACTTTCTGTAGCCCTAATTACCTTTGATGTATGTTGCAGTATATACTAATTGAGCTGTTTTGTCGTGCTCTTGTTTGACAGATGCGTACGGCTGTTAGTGAAGTTGCTCGGTATTACACAACCGCGATTATTAGTGGAAGAAGTCGCAACAAGGCGAGTACTATGATTGATTGTGAAGAAACAAACCATATTTGCCCTAGTAAATTATATACAATGATAACTATTTGGTTCTACAGGTATATGAATTTGTACAATTAGATGATGTATATTATGCTGGGAGTCATGGGATGGACATTATGGCTCCTACAAGGAAGCAAAAGATATTGGATGAGTACCAAAGAACCACTGCTGATAACAAGGCATGCATTTATTTTTTCATATTTTTGAATTGCTATTTGCTACTGCAAGTTAAGTTACATGATCTCTTGTTTATTTAGGGGAATGAAGTTATGATCTTCGAACCAGCTCGTGATTTCTTGCCAGAAATAGTCGAGGTAACCCAGCTTGATTTTCCCATACCTTCCATTACTTAGTTATGAATCATGGATGTTTATTGTAACAGATATTTAGTGAATTAGAGGAAGCTACCAAGGACATTGAAGGTGTCATGATTGAGGACAATAGGTTTTGTCTCTCTGTGCATTTCCGGAAAGCTCGCATACAGGTAAAAAAAAATGCCTGCAATCTTACCTCTTGATCAAATGCTAATTGAATGGGTAAAATGTGTTTGTGGGTTGATAATTTGATGTTGTACATATGAGAATAATCAAGGCTCTTATGTTTAATTAAGAAAATTAGATAAAAAAGGCTTATTCTTCTCTAATTGAAACTGCATTTTTGTTGATCATTATCAGGATTACCCACTGGTCGAAGAACGAGTGAATGTTGTAGTTGCAAAGCATCCGCGATTCCATTTCACAAGGGGTCGAAAGGTGCTTTAGAGTTCTTCAAACATCAAATGTTGTCTTGTTTTTCCAATAAGATTTGCATTGTTCATTTTATGCAGGTCATGGAACTTCGACCTTTAATAAAATGGAACAAAGGAAACGCTGTGGAGTACTTGCTGGAGACACTAGGGTTTGCTGAGTCTGACGATGTTCATCCAATATACGTTGGTGATGATCGAACTGATGAGGATGCTTTTAAGGTACAACATATATATTGTCCATGTTTAGGATCAAACACTTGCTAATTTAATGATACACTTGAATAGGTTATACAGACTAGAGGACAAGGGTATTCAATCATTGTTTCGAGCAAAGCGAAAGAAACTAGGGCTTCGTATTCTCTTCGTGACCCCTCTGAGGTGCTGATGTTCTTGGTTCACCTCGCGAAATGGAGCATGAACTCGGGGACTAGCATGTCGGTTGCTTGAAGGTATGCTGATCATTTTACAACACCAGCTACCAAAGAGTGAAGTCGTGTTTTGTAAATAGGGTTAGAGATGGGCCGGAGTATTGTGGTGTTTAAGACCATAATTGTTGTCGGCATATTAATGCATAGATGCTACAAGAGCAATTTAGTGTTCGTGTTAAGTTGTTAGTTGCAGTTTTCTATGTTTTGTCTTGGATTGCTTACATGCTTCATTGGGTTTTTAAGTTGTGCACAAGAACCATTTAAGTTTTTTAAGTTAATGTGATTGAGACTATGGATTTGAACTGGAAGCTAATCAATCTTGGGTTTTCATATGTTGGAGGTGAATCCAAAATCTACTACTGCTCATTGAGTAAAGGTTAATTTGTTGTGATAGCATATGCATTTGTCTGAATATGTTGCAAAGTATGCTGGCAGTGTATATCCGTATATCCAAACCGAAGTCTGGGATATCTCCTCCGATAATTTTATAAAAGGTTGATGTGATTCTGGTATGAAAGTATTGAATATCCGACACTTTTAGTCGGAATGGATACCCTATTCGGATACTTGCATTCTCGGTGTGAATAATTATTACTGGACTATTCGGATAAACCCGATCCGACTTTATTATCAAAATTCTGATCCGATGATCCAAAAAGTCTTCCGAGTTGGATTCAAATAATTTATTGATAGATATATTCGGGTTTGGATTTTTTCGGATAAGATATTTTTCGTCACCCCTTGTAATCACTATTCATTTAAAGAATTGACCTTTCTCTCATTTGGCTCCTGAATGAATTTAAAACTTATCAGTTACCTTCATTCACTTGAAATTACACAGTATATACAAACTAAATTCGCTTTCATTTTTTTCATGGGAATACAATCAAAGGCTCCATAACTAAGAGTTTCATGCACAAGAGCCATTTAAAATTTTACATGTTGCATTGGATTTTTTATACGAACTAAATTTATTTTCATTTCTTTCCCACTTTTAGGTTTAATTAATCACTTCATTTATGTCTTCTCCTCCTCTTATGTGTTTGTTTTCTCTTCTTCTATAATGAATACTCCAAAGACGTGAGTTTTCTCTAGCATATACATGAGTGTTGTAGTTATAGGGTCCTATTTTAGTGGAAAGTAGTTTTATGGTGAAAATTATATTTTCTAGTGAAAATAATTATTGTTCAAATATAATATGTATTTGTTCAACTAAAAATTATTTATATTTGAACAAAATATCAATGTATTTGAACATTTTACTTTTTTGACTAGTCAATGCTCAATGTTAACCGGTCAACGGTCAAACTTTAAATATGGTCAAGGGGTAGTTATTGACTTATTTCACTAGTAGAGAATCATTTTCACTTTCGACTCAAAAGATCCTTCTCATATGAGACTAATCATATGAGACTAATCATATGAGGCTATTTTCCATCAAGAAACACAAACCACATTATTTTCTATGGGTGAAGTATTTCAGGCGATATTACTGATCTACACGATACTAACAGAGGTGGATCCAATGGTGAGTGTGGAATAGATGATATTCTTCACCTCTCCTTTCAGGGTGCATGTGTCGGATCTCCTAAGTGGGAGCAAGAGTAGGGATGTTCATAAGCTTCAATAAAAGAACGGTTAATACGAAAGACTTCCAAACTTGTTTTAGATGTGGAAGACTAGGGCACATAATAAAGGGTTGCACGGCCATAATTGACATGGAGGAGAGGAACCCTATGGAGTGAGAAAGAAATGAGAGAAGAAGGGGAGAAGCTCTAATAACCATGATGAGGAGAGCAATGATATATGTGTCCATGGTGAGAGGGATCAAGAGATGATAAACAAAAGATAGTAGATGAGGCAATCTTGTCGAGAAAGTTTTCATCGCCCGGCTATTCAACGGAAAGGTCTTTGAACAAAACTTCCACTGGAAGGAATCTTCAGCACGCTATGAACGCGCATTGCTGGTAATGAACCAAATAATTTCCTATTAATGAACAGTGACTTTTTTTTTTAATAACCCTGGTTTGATCCACTAGAAGGTTCGGATGGAGAAGTAGATAGGGAGTTTTAAAAAGATACACAGACAATACAAAAAAAGAGTGACTTAAGAGAGCCACATGCGCTACTCACCAGGTTGTGATGGAGGGTAGAATGAAGAGAAATATGTTGGAAATCAAAAGAGAATAAGATCAAGCGAGCAGGGAAGAAAAGATGAGTCTTTCACTTAAGTAACGGGCCGGTTTCGGGTAGGTTTGAATGGACAATGCTATTCTTTGGAGATTTCAATGAAATATTGTTTTAGAATGTAAAAGAGGGAGGAGTCATGCCAATACAGTAGGACATGGATGCTATAAGCTCGTAATAGAGAATGTTTCTGAATGAGTGAATTGTATTGGTACGAGGCAATCATATAAATAGTACAAAAGAGATAAATGCCAGCCTATACAGTAGGGAGGAGTTGAGTAAAATCTGGTATCTATCTAAATAATAGGAACTAATAAACTGAAATATTTGACAGGTTGTTACCCCCCGGCAAGACCAAGAACGGGACGGACTTGGATCTTGGATCGTAACCAGGAAAGACGGTCTTTGCTGAAGGGTTTGGTGAAAATGTCAGCCAACTGATCATGGGAAGAGATATGGCCAATGTATAGAGTTCAATCTTCAACCTGTTCGCGAACAAAATGGAAGTCCAATTTGATGTGCTTTGATCGAGTGCTGATGATAGGATTCTTGGACATAAATATGGCACCGACATTGTCACAGAGGAGTGTGGGAGGTTGCTGGAGGGGAACGTGAAGGTCACGCAGGAGTTGTTGAATCCACATGAGTTCAGCTGAGGTGTAAGCCAGTGCCCGATATTCAGCTTCTGTGCTGGAGCGTGCCACCACTTTCTATTTGCGGGAAGTCCAACTTATAAGGTTTGGACCACGGAAAATGGCAAACCCATACTGGGATCTGCAGTCATCTATGTCGGATACCCACCCGGCATCGGAATAGGCAAGTAGGGAGTTTGCAGAGGATTGCCGGAAATGAAGACCAAGAGAAATAGTACCGTGTAAATACCGTAATATGCGTTTCACCGCTTGCCAGTGCTCGACCGTAAGGGAGTGCATGTATTGACAAACTCGGTTGACAACAAAGGCGATGTCGGGACGAGTAATGGTGGCATATTGAAGAGAGTCAATTGTCGATAGAGTGTTGGATCAAGAAAAGGTTCACCATGCTTGTGGAGACGAGTGGAAGGATCTGTGAGTGCTGAGATGACATTGGAGTCGGTCATGCTGCTGCGAAGTAGTATGTCACGGATATAGTTGGATTGCGAGAGGGAGAGACCGTTGGGAGTGTGAGAGATTTGTAGTCCCAAAAAGTGATGAAGAGCGCCAAGGTCCTTGAGAGCAAATGTAGCGTTGAGAGCTGTAATGAACTTTGTAATAAAAGTTTGGTTATCCCCTGTAATAATCAAATCATCTACATAGACAAGTAGATAAACAGTAGCATGACGAGAGTGATGAACAAACAGAGAAGTGTCAGAGTTGCATGCACGGAAGCCATGAGAAACAAGAAAGGACTTGAGTTTGGTAAACCATGCACGAGGAGCTTGTTTAAGGCCGTACAAGGCCTTGTGTAAACGACATACATGAGAGGGGCGAGTTGGATCTTCAAAATCTCGTGGTTGTTCCATGTATATATACTTCCTCCGCTAGGTCGCCGTTTAAGAAGGCATTGTTAATATCGAGTTGCTTGAGCAACCAACCTTTTGATAGAGCAATGGAGATGACAAGGCGTATTGTGGTTGGTTTGACAACGGGACTGAATGTGTCGAAATAGTCAAAGCCCTCCTCCTGGCTGAAATCTTTGGCAACCAACCGGGCCTTGTAACGGTTAATAGAACCATCCAAGTTACGCTTCACCCTGAAAATCCACTTACATCCGACAAGGTTAGTGTGCATAGGGCAAGGAACGAGAGATCAAGTATTGTTATTCATAAGAGCATCATATTCTAACTGCATCGCAAACTGCCAACATTCATGTTTAAGGGCTTGGGAAACAGATTTAGGGGACTCAGGGGGCGAGGGAAGGAGAGTGTTGGTTAGTGCACGAGGACGTAGGGAATTTGTGCTAGCTCGTGTGATCATGGGGTGTTGATTGTGTGGAGCGGGGCGATAGTAACTGGGCATAATAGGAGAAGGTGATGCTTGTTTAGCACGAGAGGAAGTTGTATGTTGCTGATATCGAGGAGGAGTATCAGGGATTGAAGGAGAAGTGACCGGGGTGGGTGTACAAAGTGGGTGTGGAGGGGAAGGTAAGGTGGCAAGGCCAAGTAGAGCAAGAGTAGTTGGTTGAGGGGATGGTGGCGGCTAGTAGGAAACAACTTGGGGATCCGGGGTAGAGAAGGGATAAATGTCCTCGTTAAATACGACATGGCGAGCAATGTAGATACGCGAGGTGGGTTTGTGAAAGAAAACATAACCTTTGTGAGATGAACTATATCCAAGAAACACACAAGGAAGTGAGCGGAAATCCATTTTGTTGTTGTTGTAGGGACGAAGAAAAGGAAAATATAAACAACCAAAACTTTTGAGAAACTTAAAGTCCGGAGATAGGTTGTATAGTTTTTGATATGGTGATTTATAATTAAGAGAAGGAGTGATTGTACGATTGTGGAGAAACGTAGCAGTTTTGAAAGCATGTTCCCAAAATTATTGTGGGAGAGAAGACTGAGCGAGAAAGGTTAAACCTTTTTCAACTATAACCCGATTGCAGCGTTCAACCGCACCATTATGCTCCTGAGTATAAGGACAGGAGATTCGATGCTCGATCCCAAGAGAAGCGAGTAGAATAGAGACAGGAAGAAATTCACCGCCTCCATCCGTTTGAAGCTTTTTGATGGTGCACCCAAACTGTGTTTGGACCATGGCATGGAAGCGAACAAAGGTCTCATAAACCAGTGATTTCGCTTGGAGACAATATATCCACACAAACTTAGTATGATCATCAATAAATAATACAAAATATTTATTTCCATTAATAGAGAGAGTCGGGGAGGGTCCCCAAACGTCTGAATAAATCAAATCGAAAGGGCGGAGGGAAGCAATATGTAAAGCAGGGAGGTGAAACCTATGTGACTTTCCTAGCTGACAAGAGTCACAAGGTACTGTAAATTTATTTGAAAGAACGGGAAGACCAAATTGAGAGACAACACGCCGGAGAATAGCCTCATGGGGATGACCAAGCCGACAGTGCCAACGATGAAGAGACGTACGAGTTGCAGTGAGAGCCAGAGATGATGAAGGTGCCAAGGACGGAGAAGGAAGACGATAAAGACCTTGGCTAACGTCGCCCTGAAGAAGAGTGCGGCCCTAAAAGTCCTTAACACGACAAAAGTTAGGCCAGAATTCTAACATAACGTTATTATCGGTACAAAGCTTAAACACACTGATAAGATGCTTGGTTAGGCGGGGAACAACAAGAACATTGGACAATTTAATATTGGGTAAAGAACATGAGCCAATATGAGAAATCAATAATTGGTTACCATTGCCCACTTGCAGCTTGTCAGTGCTAGAGTATTCCTGAGGATCGGAGACACGACTTAGGTCCGGAGAGACGTGGTCGGTGGTGCCAGTGTCAAAATACCAAGCCGGGTCATGGGCGGAGGGGCTGTTGAGCACAGCAACATGTGCTTGGCGAGACGTATCCCGTGGATTAGGGAGACGAGAAGGATAATCAGTTTGATTACCCCGTTGCCAACAATCAATAGCCTCATGGCCAGGTTTGGAGCACAACTGGCACTGAGGACGACCACGACGACGGGAGTCGGGATCACGAGCAGGATGTCGAGTGGAACGAGAGTCAGAGGGACGAGTCCCGGTCAAGGAGCCATGGGTGGTACTGGAAGAGGAGTGCTGGCGTGAGAAGGAACGCATTGTCGAGTAAGCAGACGGAGAGGAGTTGGAGGAGTCTTTAACTGGAGGAAGAGGTGCTTGAGGAGAGACAATACCTTGACGAGCAAGATCCCGATTTATGCGAGCTTCTTCAAGAAAGAGAAGGCCAATAAGATCATCAACAGTAGGTATCTCAGTGCACATCATGAATGATGTGATAAAAGGATTATAGGATGAGTCTAGGCCATGCAGAATGTGTCCAACAAGATCAGCGTCAGAAACTGGGCGGAGATTTTCCGCAAGGGAGTCAGCCAGAGAGCGAACCCGTTCAGTGTATTCAACAATGGAAGAGGACCCTTTGACGAGGGTTTGAAGCTGAGTCATGAGTGTGTACTGGCGAGCCATGGATTGTGCCTGGAAATTTTTGGCTATTGTAGCCCATGCAGAAGCTGAGGATGTAGTGGTGGCAACAAGAGATAGAGCTTGTTGAGAAAGAGTTGATTTCAACCAAAGAAGGACGAACCGATGGCCACTGGATAAATTCAGGATTGGGGGTATGCTCAGTGGCCGGAGCAACCGGTGGCAATATCTCGGTAGGTGTTGTCGGACCGATGATGAAATGGGCAAGCTCGAAGGTTTCAAACGTCGAGATGATAGTAGTCTTCCATAGCGAGTAGTTGTCGCGAGTGAGTTTGATACTAAGGGGTGGGATTTGAAATTGCAGATTGGGAGAGGTCATATCAGCAGCAAGGAGAAGAGATTGATTGGTGTTGTTTAGAGCCATTTGAAAAAAAAAATGGTTACAGCTCTGATACCATATAAGCTCGTAATAGAGAATGTTTCTGAATGAGTGAATTGTATTGGTATGAAGCAATCGTATAAATAGTACAGAAGAGATAAATGCCAGCCTATACAGTAGGGAAGAGTTGAGTAAAATCTAGTATCTATCTAAATAATAGGAACTAATAAACTGAAATATTTGACAGGCTGTTAGATGCTTCTAGGGTTGTCATTAATGAGTTTGAGAACCAAAGAGGAGGAAGTTGAAGAGATCATTTTGTTTGGAAAGATGTTCATTGCATGACACCATAAATGTGCTTGAGCCTAAGGTGTTGGAGGAGATAAATACAAAGCTTACGGTTGAACATGTTGGGTACGAAGTTTGGCGTGCATCCGAGCAAGGCCCCGGAATTGATAGTCTACATGTTGTATTCTTCTACAAACATTGGGACTTTGTCGGTGACGAGGTTGTAGCCTAGTGAGTAGGATATCATGGAGACAAACTGCACGGTAATTACTCTCATCCCCAAGGTTAAATCACCTGAAACTCCGGATGAATATCTCCCTATAAGTATATGTATGATGTGATATAAGATCGTTGCAAAGGTACTAACATACAGACTCAAAGAAGTTCGCTCTCAAAATATAATAAAACAGCAAACTGCCTTTGTAGCAGGTAGGCAGATTTTGGGGAAATGAAGATTAAGCTCGAAATGAGCAAAGCATACGATAAACTTAAATGGTAAGTTATGGAAAGATTTGGCTTCTCTAGGCCTTGCTGAAGTCGGGAACTACTAGCCAACGAAGTAGAATACATCGAAAACAAGTCTTAACATTATTGTTATTTTTTAAATTGTTAAATATTAGGGGGCTAATCTGGTTAATAGACTTTTTGAAGTTTTACTTTTAGTAACTAGGCCATTTAGTTTTTTAATTAGGTAAATATACCTCAACCTTTTGTATTTATTCTCAAATCCTAAACACTCTTCTCTCAAGGGGTACATTTACTAAAACTAAAACTCAAAAAAGCCTAGTAAACCAAATTGTTTCAATATTAGGGGCCTATTTAGTATTCCAGAAAAGAAAAAAAATGTCTTAATAGCTTAATATTCTCTATTTTTTAAAACACTAAAAAAAAGAGTAAAAGGGGTAAATAGGTAGTTCTTATATCAATGTAGAATGATTGGGCAGTTATGTATCAATGAATATAAAAAAGACCCTCACAATTTTAGAATATAAATTACTCAATAATTGAATATCATTCCAAAATTAATAAGATCCTCCATCATAATTGATTTGGCTGTTTTGTAATTAAATAAGGAAAATGATATTTGTTACCTACAATTAAGGAGACAGTTTCTCCATAAATTCTATTTCAACGTGATTTCATTATCACGACCGTGAAACATTTGAGGGGAATAACAACCATTTTTTCACAGAGAAACTATCATCATCATCGTAAAAAATCGTTGATTTTGTGCGGTTGGTAGGAAAGTCAGTTTATGAATTTACATAAATTGTTGAGGATCGGTTTCGACGAAGAGTTCATTACAGTTTAGGATCGGTTACTGAGCATTTCGACGAAGAGTTCATTACATTTGAGGATCGGTTTCTGCAATCTGCTTCAATTTGGCGTTAAAAACATTGATTGCGATTTTTGCGTTCAGATCTGTAAGTTAAGTTTGTATTTCATATTATGTATCACGATACAGTTTTCGTTCAACCTTTTGCACCTTTTTTTTCATTCGTGGAGTCGGAACTGTAATTGTGTGCCATCGTTGTTGTAAAAAGATTCTTGCTGTCTGTGGAAATTATGTAACTTGTGAAAATTATGTACCATGTGAAAATTATGTACCCTTTTGCAACTTGTGAAAATTACGTATCCTGTGGAAATTTTGTATCGTATGAAAATTATGTACAATGTGAAAATTATGTACCTTGTGAAAATTTATCTTGTCTGTGAAAATTATATACCCTGCCAAAATTATGTACACTATGATAATTATGTACCATCATGCACCTTTTTATGTACGACATGTTAAGTCAGTTTAAATTTGTGAACATTAATGTAGGAATTTATGTTGAAGACGAAGGTTGAAGGTTGAAGACGAAGAAGACGAGTTCTCTTCGAGTTGCGTCGGATTCCACGAAAACAATGGCGCTCTTTTTTTGGAAGGAGTTGAGAGTGGAAGTTGAAGAGACGAATTCATATCTTCAATTAATATTCAGTTGTCTTTTTAATATAATTTATCTTTTTAATTTTTTATATTTATTTATTCCTTTTACGTAGAAGTCCTTAAATAGATTCTCTTATTTCAAAAATTTTCTATTTCATTTACTTTTATTTTTTGGCGAAAAAATAGAGGGACCTATATTGTATCATTGATACAAAAAGGGCTTCTCTACACCAATTTTCTCAAAAAAAAATGACAAATTTGGTAACTAGGCCTTTTTGAAAAACTATAGTAGTAACTAGTCTTTTTAATGTTTCAATTAAGTAAATATACCCCAACCTTTTGTATTTATTTTCAAACTCTACACACTCTTCTCTTAAGAGGTACATTTAATAAACACAAAACTAAAAAAAAGCCTAGTAAACCAAATTGTTTATAAAAAAAACACAAACTATTCTCTCAAATCACCCAAAAACACATACACTAGTATTTTTTATTTTCCCAACAAACACAACCTTGCAATATCGAAAAACAAGTCTTAACAGTATCTTCTTACAAGTAGTATTGAAAAACAAGTCTTAACATTATTGCTATTTTTTTTTGGTATTTCTTGTTAATGATACTACTTGTAAGAAGATACCGTAGAATGAAGATGAGTTGGAAGCAAAAACGTGAATGAAGTGAGCTTCACAGACCAAGGTCTAGGATCGTCGATAGCGGCACCTTCCACGATACAAGTTAGCTTCGCAAACCAGGGCTTTGAAAGTAAAAGAGGAGCAGCGGTGAGTATTCTCTTCGCAGGTGAGGTGAGGGACGAGGTTTATACATGATTATTTACATAAAATCAATAAAAAGTAGGGGCAAAACCGTCTTTTCATACTAAAAATACAAAAACAAAAAACACATACAGTAGTAATTTCTATTTTTCCAACAAACACAACCTTACAACATCGAAAAAATCTTAGCATTATTGTTACTTTTTTCCCTATTTATTATCAATGATACTTCCGACTTAATCAAGTTATAGTATTTAATTATGCAATATAATTCAATTAATTAGAAAATAAGTTTATGATTTCTTAAATCTTGCTAAAATAAATTAAATAATTTATTTTTCTCAATTTCACGTTTAAAACAAAATTGTGTGGTTCTTGAATTTGTGTTAAACACGATCATAAAGTTAATGAAAAAAATTCAAACTAATTTCCTAAAAATATCATAAGTTTAGGACTTATTCCAATTATAATTTCCACAAGAGTTCTTCCTGGTTATATACTAAAAATCCTACAACGCAAAACTCTAGTTTTGCACATTTTTTGTGTGAAATTCATAACAATTGTAATACTAACTTCAAATTGTTTCAAACGACTCCTAAAATTTCACCAAACTTTTCTAGTTTACTTGTGGATGTTTCTACAATTTTATCTCATCTACACTCTTCTTGGCTTATATCAAAATATGTTGCAATGGAGATCGCAAATCTAAGTTTGCATGTTTACCTATCAAGGAGAATCTGAACACGCATACTACTAGATAGAGTACACAGCCCAAAGGCTCATACAGAAGCCCAAAGTCCATTGTAAATCTCTATATATTCACACCAATGTAATAGTGAATTCAAAAGAGAAATATACAAGATATTCAGTAACCTAATCTTCTCTATGGTATCAGAGCCCAGTTCCCTCTCCGACTGCCTCAGATCCGTCCAGTCCAATTGAATCCATTATCTCTCAAGAGACAAATCAACCCATCTTCGCCTCACCTTTCACAAATTCACCTTCGATACAAGAGCAACCATCTTCTACCTCCATCCCTCCATCATGTACCATTGCTACAAGATCACAAAACCAAATCTTCAAACCTTTAATTCGGACGGATGGCACAATTCCCTGACCCAAACCCTCTCTTGCATCGACCACAACCATTCCAGAGGAACCTTCATCCTTCACTCATGCACCTCCCTTTCCAGAATGGCGTCAAGCTATGTCTGATGAGTTTCATGCCTTGCTATCAACCAAAACATGGTCCCTTGTTCCACCGTCTCCAAAGATCAATCCCCTAGGTGTCAAGTGGGTATTCAAAACCAAACGCCATGCCAATGGAACCATTAAGCGTCGAAAGGCTCGTTTGGTTGCCAAAGAGTATCACCAAATTCATGGAGTTGATTTTTCAAAGATCTTTAGCCCTGTAATCAAACCCTCCACCATCAGATTTGTCCTATCCCTTGCAGCCATGTCCAATTGGAGTGTTAAACAAGTGGACATACAAAACGACTTTCTTCATGGTGACTTGACTAAGGAAGTGTACATCACACAGCCACCTGGGTTCATCAATCCACATTTTCCAAACCATCTTTGTAAGTTGCACAAATCATTATATGGCTTACGCCAAGCACCTAGAGCTTGGTTTTCTAAATTGAGTGATACTCTGATTAGTCTTGGTTTCCAACCATTAAGAGATGATTCTTCTCTTTTCTCTTATCGACTACACTTTGACATCATATTTGTCTTAGTATGTGTCGATGACATATTAGTGATTGCCTCCTCTCTAACACTCTCAAATCAATTCATATCCTCTTTATCCTCCTTCTTTCCTATCAAAGACCTCGATCACCTTCATTATTTTCTTGTTCTTGAGGTTACTCGATCCCCTTTTGGCTTTTTTCTATCTCAAAGTCAGTACATTCTTAACCTCCTTCAAAACACAAAGATGCAATACTCCAAACCTATCTCTACACCAATGGCAAGTAATTGTGATCTCACCTCTCACAATTCACCTCCCTTTTCTGATCCATCTTTATATCAAAGTGTCATTGGCAGCTTACAGTATCTCTCATTCACTCGTCCGGATCTCTCTTTTTCTGTCAACAAAGTTTGTCGATCTATGCACAAACCATGTGAAATTCACTAGCAAGTAGTTAAGAGAATTCTTCGTTATCTCAATTCTACTGCCCATCTATCCATTCACCTATCATCCAAACAAAATCTCACCCTTTCTGGATATTGTGATGTTTATTGGGTTGGTGACCACTTTGATAGACGCTCTACAACTACTTATTGTATTTATTTTGGTTCATCTCTGGTCTCATGGTCTTCAAAGAAACAACTAACTGTATCCCGTTCATCCACTGAAGCTGAATACCGAGCACTGGGACAGACCACCTGTGAACTTATTTGGCTGTAGAATCTCCTCGTAGATATGAGCATTGCTCTTCATAAGCCCCCCATTCTTTGGTGTGACAGTTTAGGTGCTATGTACTTGGCAACCAATCTAGTTTTTCACCATCGAATGAACTAAATACATTGATCTGGACTATCACTTTGTACGTGAGAGGGTGGCAGCTAAAACCCTTCAAGTAGCGTTCATCTCCTCGAAGGATCAACTGGCAAATGCTCTTACCAAACCTTTGTCTTCCACTCGCTTTAAGCTACTACGAGCTAAATTGTCCCTAATCTCGTCTAGCTCGAGGGGGCATGCTAGAGTAGACAACTCAAAGGCTCATATAGAAGCCCAAAGCCCATTAAAAATCTCTATATATTCACATCAATGTAATAGTGAATTCAGAAGAGGAATATACAAGATATTCAGTAACCTAATCTTCTCTACATACCCATGGCATTTGGATTGACATTATGATACTTCGTTGTATTCATAATATTTGGGAATATCAATCCTTGATCCAAAAACGTTTGGTTATGAACCCATCCGGACATCCAAAGTAAGAGGCTCGGAGTGGGCCAAGGTTGTTGGTATAACGGGAACAGGGACATGCTCTTGCGAATCTCGCATTCATTCTATCAAATCATTCAGACTCTTAATCTCCGGATGGGCAATCGATTTTTTGTTTTGGTTCTCGCCTTCCATTTTTGCGCAACTTGGTTTTTATGAAGGTTCGTTTAAGCTTGTGGTTTATAGGGACTAGGTCGCTCCAGTCTCACTCTTTTTATGCAACGAACTACACTTGAAAATCAAAGACAAAAGAGAAAGCAAATTAAAAGAAAATTAGAACCTAAATATAATTGACTATCAATAATAACATACTATTGATAGTCTCAAATAACGTTGCTAAAAAATGTATAGATGAAACTAAAATAATTTTTAATTATACTACTTAATGTCAAATTAAATCCAAATCATTAATACCGCATCATCCTTTCTTTATACATGAAGTATTTATAAAAAAAACGGTCATAATAATCTTACCTTACCTATATCTTCTAATCGACAAAGTGATACAATTTGTCCATAATTTTATGCCACAAAAATTAATCAATGGGAAAACCTAATATGATTTACATGGTCGATTAACATAATAACTAGTATTACACCCGTGCCTTGCACGGGATTGGTTGATTTTATTTTCATGATTTAATTTCCATGGTCATCTGCATGTGCAATTAATTGATTCTCCTATAATATATACGATAAGATACGTGTAACAAATTACAAAATAAAAACAGAAAGAATGAGGAATTTTGTTCAAATTTGAATTTTTAAAATTATGATTTTGAAAATTTTCAAACGGCTAAAAGATTTGATAAAAAAATTAAATCCAAAAGTTTATATGTAAATAAATTTTTGATTTATGTAGGCCCGGAAATCTTTTTTTTTTTATAGATATATTAGATTTAAGATTTAAGAAATTTAATTAAAATATTTGAAAAATTATTGTTAATTGTTAAAATGGCATGTGGCAGTTAGAGTTTTCAAGGTTAGACACATGAAATTAATTGCTTTTTAATTGCTTTTGCTATAATATATAAGATAGATTTAGTCTAAAGCCTATCATGTAATCTTTAGTCAAATTCTCTTTATATATAATGTTAGCCATATATTTATTACACGTTCTTGTTTTTTTTTTATATTTTTTAATCCTGTTTTATTTTTCATTTATTTATATTGATTTTTCTACTAGTTCTTCTCCAACTCGGCTATTGAGTTGTTGTAAATAGGTACAAAGGTAGGAAACCTACAATTTGTTGAGAGCTCACCGTCCAAAGATCAATTGGCACCACATTGTATGAGAATCCAAGCATTTTTTTATTACATGGCTAGCCAAACTTGAGAGACTAAGCCCTAGAGATAGACCCGACTACCTTAATACGTTGTTGTGGGATTGACAATGAGGGCCTGTTCATTTCCCATATCCTGATATTAGTATATCAGATATGGATATCGATATCAATATCAATGATATCGATATGAGATTGATATCCGATATCTGATATTTGTGTTTGACAATATGGTGAAGTATATCAGATATCAACAAACTCGGTATCCAAGTTGTAAACCATGTCCTCCACATCCTCATATATTCAACTAGAAGATGTTTGTAAAAAAAAATAAAAACCGAACCTTGCAAAAAATCTGCAAAGAAAGGTAACAGGCAAGTGAAGGATGCGGAGGTACAACTCACAGTCACAGAGAAGCAGAATAGGTCGGAAATGGCGATGAGATTGTGAATAGAAAGTGGGTAGAGATGGCGGGGAACTTGCTCAGAACAGAGAGAGCAGTAACGAGAATTAGGAGAAGAATTGATATCGGTGAATTTGTAGGGATATCAGAATCTATAAATAAGTAAAGTATGTAGATATGAGTATATCACTTTGATATCGATATATTCAATTACTAAACACGGATATCAGATACGTGATATCCATATCCATATCTGATATCAGGATATGGGAATGAATAGGTCTTGAAGCACATGGAAATTTTTTCTTTGAATCCTCTTGTTTAACGTTTGAATACATATTCGTGATTAAGAAGGTTTGAAGAGGAACCTGACAACCATCCCACGCTTAATAGCATTTATTTTAGAGTTTTTTCCACCTTCATTCTTATCCATCTCTTGAAAAGTAGTTTTACATTGTACTTTGGTACATTTCCTTCTCTTTTGTGTTTTGGAGATCTACTCGTGCTTTTATGATATTGCGGACATTATAGGCCTGTCCGGATCCAAAATGAAGTCATTATCGGAAGAATGTCCCAACACACTAAGGTTCTCTCTACGATCAAGGAAGTCGATGTCAAGGTTGAATTGATTGAGATCCGACAGGAAAGATACAAAGATAGCTTGAGGCTAATTAAGGAGTGATCGGCAGATTAACACCTACTGATCGGTTGATGTCCATGAACTTTTCCGAGCTTATGACCATTTCTCCCTATCGGTCAAACATTTTGCTTTAATTATAGATCAACCAACATATCTTACAAATCGGCCGATCAGTCCCACAAGCTTTGATTTCTAAAAGATCTTTTCCACTTTATCCTTTTTATTTTGGACTATTTTTTAATCCATCTAATTGGACGTTTTTATCTTTTCCTTAAAGATAGGATTTAGCGACAAATCCGATGAGAACGATGTTATAAATCATCCCTATAAATGTGACCCACCTATTTCATTTCTAGTTGATTACCAATTAATAACCCTGTTTAAAACAATAAGCGGAAAAGCGGAAAAGCGAAAACGTAAATTTTTAAAACTTTATCTTACAACCATATTCACAACATATATACATACTAACATACGTCATAAACTCCGTTTAACCAAAACACAACTATTTTAAAACCATGCAAAACATCCTAGGCGGTAGCATCCCATAACAGCCCACCTGATATGATCTCAAATCCAGGTGTTGGGTCCAATGTCCTTGCCTTGATCAGGCCGAGTCTGAGTAGCTGAAAAATATGTGGATATAACAACAATGAGCCACACGCTCAGTAAGGGTATACAAATCGCACTGTCCCAATATATATAAGTATCTAATATCCCGTCCCCAAAGGACACTCTATACCCTTCCTCACATTCCAAAGTCGATCAATGCATACATATCCACATTCACATATAATTCCACAACCATTCACATCACATTTCACATAAACATTCAAGCATGTTATCACACATCACATATAAACATATCATCTCATATAAACATCTCATATCATCTCAACACATATAAATAATCATAACATAACATATAGCATGCTAGACTCGATCGCATCGATGCATAGGTGATAATTAACTAACTAGCCCCAACTGATCGTACGATATATTTTCTCATTGCTTTCGTATTTCTTTTCTTTCTTTCTTTTTTTTTTCTTTTCTGTTGGCCAACCCGATAGCGTCCTAGGCCCCCTGTAGATCAGGTAGCGACCTCGGCCATCTTGTCCTAAGACCCCCTATAGATCAGGTTGCGATCTTGGACTATTTTTCTTATCTTGAGGCCCCCTGTAGATCAGGTAGCGACCTCTGACTGTTTTTCTTATCTTGAGGCCCCATGTAGATCAGGTAGCGACCTCTGAGGCCCCCTGTAGATCAGGTAGCGACCTCGTCCCCCAGAAACCCGTGCGGGACCCAGTTGGGCTAATTAATCAATTATCATCCTATATTATCACTTTCATATCATAACAAACATATATATACACTCAAGCATGCATAAAATCATAGCATATTAAATACATAACATATATTAAGCAAGTGTAATTCATATACACTTACCTCGCAGGTAAGAACAATAAAACCTCGCAAACTAACTATTGAGTCCGTTTCCCACTCGGACTATCCTCCTTTCTCGTATTTGGATACGCTCACAAAGAAGTAAGCTATAATTAAACCGAACCCTTCAACAATACCTATTGAAAATATCATATTCCTCGTATTAAACTTCTCGCTTCAAACACCAGTTAAATTCATTCCTTTGAATTTAATTAGCTTATAGCATTTTCTAGAATCCCAATTTAATTAATTAACCTTTAATTAATTAATTAAATTTCGCCAGAACAACGTTTTGCCCGCAGGCAATTTCTGAACCCACTTGTCATCAAATCTTAACAAACAAACAGCCCATAATCACCAGAATAATGTATCGAGTATAATGGAATTTCCAATTATCCATTTTGGCAAGCCTAAGGTCAATTTAGGCAAAATCGCAATACGAAAAACGAATAAATTCATAACTTATTCGTTACTAACCCGATTGACGATCCGAAAGAAGATTCGGAATCACAACGACGTAGGCTACGCTCGGACACCATCAAATTCACCGGAATCTGAGCGACGGAACCTCCCTAGTATCATATATGCTCGACCAGACCTTCCCTTACTCGGAAATGCAGAAACTCGGTACCAAAATGAAGAGAATGAAGAGAGGAATCCAAAAACTCAAATGGATTTGAAATCGGATTAGAAACGAAGAGTAGATCTGAGTTTGAAGGTTGAGAGAAATCAGAGCTTTTACGAGGAAACGTGAAAGAAAATGAATTAATAAACGATATTTCAGCTATTTATAGCGAAGACGATAATTATCCTTTAGCGGAGTCGATAATTATCCTTTTACCGATCCGAAAGCGGTTTAAGCCCCCTTCTCCAAACTTCTCGAAATTGGAATAATAAATCTGGAATATTGTATGGATAATTATTCCGCAATTGTTTCGAAAAACGCGTATTCCTAAGCCGTCTTTCTTAGCCGCTAAGAAACGAAATAGCGACTCTTTTAGCCGTTTTGCCTTTTCATGTTTTTTCATATCTAGGACATGTCCGATGTCCTGATCATTTCTCTCAACTGCATTTTTATTAATTGAAGCTCCCAAATACTCCAAATAACACCGGGGTGTAATATCATCTAGGAGCAAGTTACCTCGAGAGGTATCTCGTATTAAAACGGATTTAATTCCTTAAAATTCTCGATTAGGTCATCTTCGATTTTTTACTGTTACAAATATCTCCCACTTTAAGAAATTTCGTCCCGAAATTTAAGAAAGGACGTAGAACCAAACTCGTAGATATATAAAAAGGATGCACAACCGGATCACAATTTCTCGAGGTTTTTACTTAAAAAGGTAGGGGTATTTCGCTTTCATATCTCGTTCGGTCTCCCATGTAGCCTCTCGAGCTGAATGATGTCCCCATCTGACCTTCACCATCGGAATCTCCTTGTTTCTCAATCTTTGAACCTGCCTGCCTAAAACCTCAACTGGTTCTTCTGGGTAGGACAAGTTCTCAGATACTTCTATCTCAGGTTCGGGAATGATATGACTCGGATCTGACCTATACCTCCGTAGCACCGATACATGAAAGACGTCATGCAATCTTGATAACTCTGGTGGTAACGCCAACCCTATACGCAAGTGGTCCGATCTTCTCTAAGATCTCATATGGACCAATGTATCTCGGTGCTAACTTCCCATGCCTACCAAATCTCAAAACTCCCCTCCAAGGAGATACCTTCAAAAACACTCTATCTTCTATCTCATGTGTCATCTCTCGTCTATGGCGATCAAAGTAGCTCTTTTGACGATCTTGTGCTGCCTTCAAGCACTGCTTTACTACTTGTACTTTCTCTATTGTCTATTATACAAGTTCGGGACCCTCTATCTGTCACATGCCCTCAAAATCCCAACATACAGGTGTGCGACACTTCCTTCCATACAAGGCCTCGTAAGGGGCCATATCAATACTCGAATGGAAATTGTTATTATACGCAAATTCGAGCAATGGCAGGTTAGAATCCCAGTTACCTTTAAGCTCCAAAACACAAGATCTCAACATCTCCTCCAAGGTCTGAATCGTTCTCTCTGATTGTCCGTCTGTCTGAGGATGAAATGCTGTACTGAAATGCAATCTTGTACCTAAGGCAGTTTGCAGACTTCCCCAGAAATGCGATGTAAACCTCGGATCTCTATCAGATACAATCGATACAGGGACTCCGTGCAGTCGAACAATCTCTCTCACATACAACTCTGTCAGCTCATCCAAGGAGTTATCTTGTCTCATCGGTAAGAAGTGGGCAGATTTCGTCAATCTGTCTACAATCACTCATACCGTGTCATTCTTTCTGAAAGTCCTAGGAAGTCCAACAACAAAATCCATTGTAATCCGCTCCCACTTCCACTCAGGAAGTGATAAAGATTGTAACTTTCCTGCCGGTGCTTGGTGTTCAACCTTCACTTGCTGACACACTAGACATCGAGCCACAAAATTAGATACCTCTCGTCTCATCCTGGGCCACCAATAGATCTTCCTCAGGTCATTAAACATCTTCGTACTCCTAGAATGCATGGAATACCTCGAGGAATGTGCCTCTTCAAGTAGCTTCTTCTTTAACTCCTCAGTGTTGGGCACGCATATCCGTGCACCTCTGTATAACACTCCCTAATCAGACAACTGGAAGTGTGTAATGGTAGCATCTCCCACTTTAGCTTTCAACTTCTTCAGTGTAGCATCCTCATCTTGTCTAGTTGAAATCTCATCGAGAATCAACGGTCTAACCTGAATGTTCGCTATCAACTCGGATCCTCTTACATCCATCTCTACTCTCATAACTCAAAGAGCTAATAGATGTTCAACTTTGTAGTTGACCTTACTGCCTTGGTCACTGCTCTTTCTGCTAAGAGCGTCAGCTACCACATTCGCCTTTCCTGGATGGTACTCTATAGTACAATCATAATCCTTGAGTAACTCCATTCATCTTCTTTGCCTCAGATTCAGATCCCTCTGAGTGGGAATATACTTCAGGCTTTTATGGTCGGTAAACACCGGAAATGTATCACCATAAAGATAGTGCCTCCAGGTCTTAAGAGCATGAACTATAGCAGCAAGCTCTAGGTCGTGTGTAGGGTAGTTCTGCTCATCAGGTCTCAACTGCCTAGGTGTATATGCTATTACCTTCCCTTCTACATTAGAACTCCTAAGCCAATCCCAGATGCATCGGTGTAAACCACAAAATTACCCTTATTTGAGGGTACAACCAGAATAGGAAACGTAAGTTCTTCAAAGCTCTCTTGACAATTGTTGAACCATATAAATTGTTGATTCTTCTTTAGCAAGTTAGTCAATGGGCGTGCGATAATCGAGAAGTTCCTTACAAACCTCTTGTAATAACCCGCAAGTCCTAAGAAGCTGCGAATCTCCGTAATGCTCTTCAGAATTTCCCATTCTGTAATAGCCTTGATCTTGGATGGATCAGGTTGTATACCATCTCGTGATATCACATGCCCTAGAAAGGCAATATGATTTGTCCAAAACTCACACTTGCTGAACTTCGCGTACAATTGTCTCTCCCTCAGAATCCTAAGATACGTCTCAAATGCTCTCTATGAGCATCCGCGTCTCGGGAATATATCAAGATATCATCAATGAAGACCACGAAGAACTGATCTAGATAATGTTAAATATCGAGTTCATCAACGCCATGAATGATGCAGGTGCATTCGTCAACCCAAAAGGCATAATTGTAAATTCATAGTGTCCATACCGAGTACGAAAAGTTGTCTTCGGTATAAAATTATCTGCTATCCTCAACTACCAGTATCCCGATTGAAGGTCAATCTTCGAGAACATTGTAGCACCCCTTAATTATCAAGTACATCCTCTATCTTGGGTAAGGGATACTTGTTCTTGATGGTGATTTTGTTCAGCTGACGATAGTCTATGCACAATCGTAAACTACCATCTTTCTTCTTCACAAAAAGCATTGGTGAACCCCAAGGAGAAATACTCGGGCGTATAAAACCTTTCTCGAGTAACTCCTCCAGCTGTTTCCTTAACTCCTTCAACTCTAGCGGAGCCATCCTGTAAGGAGCAATTGATATCGGTGCTGCACCGGGTAATGTCTCAATCTCAAAGTCTACCTCTCTACTTGGAGGTAAACCAAGTAAATCATCAAGGAAAACTTCAAGAAATTCTCTGACAACATCCACCTCAGATACTCCGGGGCTAACAATGGCAGAATCTTACACACTAGCTAGATAAGCCTGACATCCTTCCCGAAGTAATCTAAAAGTTGTTACTGTAGATATGAGGCTAGTAGGAATAACATTCCTCTCACCGGTGAAAATCACCTCTCTTAACCCATCTATCTCCGTGGTGATTTCCTTTGTATAACAATTAATCAAAGTTATATGAGTGGATGATCAATCCATTACTAACATCACACCAAACTCTCTCAAAAAATCATCCCATGTCAACACTAGTGGTATACTACGGCCATAAGGGATCGTGTCCCACCAGATCCAATCTTTAGGAATCAATAGAAAAGGCAATCCCGTCTCCAGTTTCTCCTTCAAGCAAGGATATAGCATATTGTACACGTCTCTCATTAGCGTAGATAACTCCATCTAGAATGGACACAGTGTTCCTCAATCACTCATCCATTACTAATGGATCAGTAATCCCCTCAAACGACTTTTCCCCTTGGCGGCAAATCTTCTCAAAATTCTTGTCCATCTTTACTAGAATAATACCCGCTTGAGACACTGTTGTGTCTATGGTGGTATAACTTCTCTCAAATATTTCACTAAATTAGGTATACCAGCCATATCCGATGGTGGTAGTGATATTGGCTAAACTGGCACCTTAGGGTGCTCCTGGTACCCTGAGCATGTACACACTCAGTCGACCCTTTGGTTGTGCTCCGCCATCTAAAAGAAAAAGAAACTTTCAAAAGCTTTTCAGAAAACTTCCCACAACCCAAGCCAAGAATCATATCCCTGCTCTGATACCAACCAAATGTGACCCACCTATTTCATTTCTAGTTGATTACCAATTAAAAACCCTGTTTAAAACAATAAGCGGAAAAGCGGAAAAACGGAAAACGTAAATTTTTAAAACTTTATCTTACAACCATATTCACAACATATATACATACTAACATACGTCATAAACTCCGTTTAACCAAAACACAACTGTTTTAAAACCATGCAAAACATCCTAGGCGGTAGCATCCCATAACAGCCCACCTGATATGATCTCAAATCCAGGTGTTGGGTCCAATGTCCTTGCCTTGATCAGGCCGAGTCTGAGTAGCTGAAAAATATGTGGATATAACAACAATGAGTCACACGCTCAGTAAGGGTATACAAATCGCACTGTCCCAATATATATAAGTATCTAATATCCCGTCCCCAAAGGACACTCTATACCCTTCCTCACATTCCAAAGTCGATCAATGCATAGATATCCACATTCACATATAATTCCACAACCATTCACATCACATTTCACATAAACATTCAAGCATGTTATCACACATCACATATAAACATATCATCTCATATAAACATCTCATATCATCTCAACACATATAAATAATCATAACATAACATATAGCATGCTAGACTCGATCGCATCGATGCATAGGTGATAATTAACTAACTAGCCCCAACTGATCGTACGATATATTTTCTCATTGCTTTCGTATTTCTTTTCTTTTCTTTTCGGTTGGCCAACCCGATAGCGTCCTAGGCCCCCTGTAGATCAGGTAGCGACCTCGACCATCTTGTCCTAAGACCCCCTGTAGATCAGGTTGCGATCTTGGACTATTTTTCTTATCTTGAGGCCCCCTGTAGATCAGGTAGCGACCTCTGGCTGTTTTTCTTATCTTGAGCCCCCCTGTAGATCAGGTAGCGACCTCTGAGGCCCCCTGTAGATCAGGTAGCGACCTCGTCCCCCGGAAACCAGTGCGGGACCCAGTTGGGCTAATTAATCAATTATCATCCTATATTATCACTTTACATATATTAAGCAAGTGTAATTCATATACACTTACCTCGCAGGTAAGAACAATAAAACCTCGCAAACCAACTATTGAGTCCGTTTCCCACTCGGACTATCCTCCTTTCTCGTATTTGGATACGCTCACAAAGAAGCAAGCTATAATTAAACCGAACCCTTCAACAATACCTGTTGAAAATATCATATTCCTCGTATTAAACTTCTCGCTTCAAACACCAGTTAAATTCATTCCTTTGAATTTAATTAGCTTATAGCATTTTCTAGAATCCCAATTTAATTAATTAACCTTTAATTAATTAATTAAATTTCGCCAGAACAACGTTTTGCCCGTAGGCAATTTCTGAACCCACCTGTCATCAAATCTTAACAAACAAACAGCCCATAATCACCAGAATAATGTATCGAGTATAATGGAATTTTCAATTATCCATTTTGGCAAGCCTAAGGTCAATTTAGGCAAAATCGCAATACGAAAAACGAATAAATTCATAACTTATTCGTTACTAACCCGATTGACGATCCGAAAGAAGATTCGGAATCACAACGACGCAGGCTACGCTCGGACACCATCAAATTCACCGGAATTTGAACGACGGAACCTCCCTAGTATCATATATGCTCGACCAGACCTTCCCTTACTCGGAAATGCAGAAACTCGGTACCAAAATGAAGAGAATGAAGAGAGGAATCCAAAAACTCAAACGGATTTGAAATCGGATTAGAAACGAAGAGTAGATCTGAGTTTGAAGGTTGAGAGAAATCAGAGGTTTTACGAGGAAACGTGAAAGAAAATGAATTAATAAACGATATTTCAGCTATTTATAACGAAGACGATAATTATCCTTTAGCGGAGTCGATAATTATCCTTTTACCGATCCGAAAGCGGTTTAAGCCCCCTTCTCCAAACTTCTCAAAATTGGAATAATAAATCTGGAATATTGTATGGATAATTACTCCGCAATTGTTTCGAAAAACGCGTATTCCTAAGCCGTCTTTCTTAGCCGCTAAGAAACGAAATAGCGACTCTTTTAGCCGTTTTGCCTTTTCATGTTTTTTCATATCTAGGACATGTCCGATGTCCTGATCATTTCTCTCAACTGCATTTTTATTAATTGAAGCTCCCAAATGCTCCAAATAACACCGGGGTGTAATATCATATAGGAGCAAGTTACCTCGAGAGGTATCTCGTATTAAAACGGATTTAATTCTTTAAAATTCTCGATTAGGTCATCTTCGATTTTTGACTGTTACAATAAATCCGATGAGAACATTTTTTATCTTTTCCTTAAAGATAGGCTGGTCGGCTGATCTATGCACAAATAACTTATCTGATAAGTTATTTGTGCATAGATCAGCCGACCAGCCTACACTAATCGGCCTATTTGTTTGTTCTCCATCAATTAATAATATTGAAAATTTGTAAGTTCCTTGCTAATTTCTCTTGCTATAGGGTCTAAAGATTTTGACTTGCATGGATAATTTGAGATGTTGATAATGATAATTATCCGTATGAATCTATGTCTTAATTCATGTGTAAATCGCAAGATGTGATAGTTGGGTGATTGATATATTTAATATTCTACAAAATGCGAGAGCTATACAAAATTGTTCCCTTCATAGCACGATGTATATGATATTTGGATTGAATCATTACCATTTGAGATTTGATATGTTTATTGTGGTAATTTAGATTCATGAATATTTTATTATTTTTGTAATTATAAATTGGTTGTTTTCAAGATCTCTCATAGCGGATCAAGTAGTGAAAAATCATTTCTTTCTCTCTTATTGCAACGATTTGTGTCATTACCTTTTTTGACTAATCGGACGATTTATCATATTTAGTCAGCTGATTTGTTTGTATTTTTCTCCCTTCATGATTTATGTTAATCACTTTCGTAATCAGTCGATCTCATTTTCTTAATCGGTCGGTTCCTCTCTTCAGTTTCTATATGTCTTCTGTGTGTTTATTTTTGTGTTTACAATTAATTTATTAAAATTTTAACTTTATTTTTTCAATGTTCGATTCTGATCCTTTTTAGGTTCACGTACCAAACCTCATCAAAGTTGGGTCAAGCTAGAGAGCTAGAAGACTTACCGTGTTTAAAAATCACCAATATCATCAAAACTCATGTATATAGGATTCTTTATAGTGAGAATGGGATGAAATGCACCCAAACACACAAATTTTATGTACTAGATAACCTAGACATATAAATTATTAGGTAAATAGCATCATTTAACAAATAATGACGTATTTGACCTTATCATTATATTTTAATTTATCCTATATAGTTACAAGAATAAACCTACAGAATTTGAAAATTATAATACAAAAATCTAAATAAAAAAGGTGAATAATTACAAGATTATTCAATTTAAAAGCTAGAATAATTTTTAATAGGCACGCAAATGAGACATTTCTTGTAAATGAGACATAACTTCTTTTAATTTTATAATTCTTTATTAAATGATGCTATAAACTAATGTAGTCATAGAGAATTGATGTCTGGTTGGTAGTCCATCCATCTCCCCTTAATACCAAATGGACAAGTTGGATCCCACAATTTATTTATTTTTTCAAAGTTATAAATATATGTTAATTATAATATTTGAATTTTCTCTTTTATACTAATTTTCTTGTACAAGAATTATTGTTACCAATTTTCTTGTACACGATTATTGTATCATATACAAATAACACAAAAATATTATTATATTAATTTTCTTGTACACAAATGATTTGATTATTCTTATACTTGAAATTCATATACAAGAATTTAGATAAAGAGATAAATATTTCAGTTGCTAATATTATGATAGACAATCTATTACGTTAATTCAAATTATTAACCATCATTGAATCACCTTTTAGAATTAGAGTGTATTATAATATAAAAAAAACAATAATAATTATACATTTTTGTAATTGATTGTACGAGGGTGATTTTGTCTAAATATTTAAATGTCGAAAATATTAATATAATTAATAATATAGATATATGCTAAGCAATATTAGTGATATAATATTAGTAAAAAATTCACCGTTATTTATAACTCTGTAATAAAATATTATTATTATTTTATAATATCATTAATGTTGAGTCTTGTTGACTTTTTTGAGGAAGATCGCAAATTCGGGACACCTGATGGTAATTAAAAGAAGGTATTGGGGGTATTTATGGGATTTTGGGCTACTTACAATCGGATATCCTCATAGATATTTTGAGAAGCCTTGAAGATATTTTCAGTCGCTGGGGGAGAAGCAGAAAAGGGTAGGCTATGGTGGATGGTAAAGTCGTCAATATATGTAGCAATTCCACGTCGATTTTCTGACGAAAGGAATCGAGAGACAGATAGAAGAGCTTGCAATTGAGGCTTCTCCGGTTGAGGAATCGTAGAGGTTGATTTTGTGAGGAATTAAGAGCAAGATGAACGGAGACGGACATGGCGGTTCCCAAGAGGAATATGTCAAGAGATATCACAATCACGTTCTAGCAGAGCATCAATGTACTTCTGTTCTCGTCGAGCACATTAAGGCCCCTATTCACCTGGTATTAATTTCACTTCTTCTTTACTGCTACTGATCTTGATCATTTAGGCGATCGCTGATAATTCATGCCTATCTTGCTGTGAATTTTGCAATGTTTCTTGCTTCGATTCTTTATAGATTTATCATTTGTGTGTTGATACGCAATCGTTGTCAGTAACCTTGTTTATGGATCCTTTGAATTCAACGCTTTCCGTCGGTAAGTAATTGGATGGGGAAATCTGCATTTTAATGAGAATTAGCTTGATTGGGCTTTTTGTGTGCTTGCTTAATCCCCATGGAGTTACGATCAGCGACAATTAAGCTTTAGTTCTTTATGATTGTTGCTCTGGTTAACAATTTCATGTTTATGAACTTATTGTCTATTTTTGCTGCATATACATTGTTTCGTGTTCCATTGTTTCTTGGATATGTGTTTTTGAGGGGAAACTGCTTCATTGAACTTAAACTTGACCAGGGTGTGCATCTATGACATAACCTTGTCATAGTTTTTGTCAAACGGAAAATACCCCAATTTGGATCCAAGACACTTGAAATTGATGCTGAAGTATTTTTTGAGAATGGTGCAGCTAGATAAATGTTTCCTTTTCCAATTAATATCGAATATATGTGGCTTTTGAATTTGAGGTGTTTTGGCTGCCTTGTAAAACCAGGTATGGTCCTTAGTAAGGAGTTTTGATCAGCCACAGAAGTACAAGCCCTTTGTGAGTAGATGTGTAGTTCAGGGCGATCTTGAGGTTGGTAGTGTAAGAGAGGTCGATGTCAAATCCGGGCTTCCAGCAACCACTAGCATGGAGGAGTTGGAGCTTCTTGATGACAAGGAGCATGTTCTTCGCGTTAAGTTTGTTGGTGGAGATCATAGGCTGAAGGTATGCTTCTGTTTATCCTCTTTTTTTTTCTCTATAACCATATGTTGCAAATTTATGTTTGCAACTCGAGGAAATAAACTCTTCTAGGATCTGTAAAATACAAGGATGTTGATGCACATTTCATGACATAGTGAATGAATATTGCATGAGCTATAGGTATCTTCTGTTGGACGGAGTTTTTTTTTATCTAAATGCCACTTTGGTTTTAACTTCTCTAGCATTATTGTGTAGTTAATAGTATGCTGTAAATTCCATAGCAGTCAAGTTGGAGTTGCTAACACGGTTTCTCTTTGCAGAACTATTCTTCAATTATATCTCTTCATCCAGAGATCATAGAAGGAAGGTCAGGGACAATGGCTATCGAGTCCTTCATTGTAGACATACCGGATGGAAACACAAAAGAAGAAACATGCTATTTTGTTGAATCCCTGATCAATTGCAACATCAAATCTCTGGCTTCTGTATCTGAGCGTCTGTCATTAAAAGAAGATATAACCAAACGCATCGCACAGATGTGAAGCAGGGAACTTTGGGTTGCTGGTGCATTATTGCCATATTCATACCGTGATGACCTATAAATTGGTACAAGCAGATTCTTCTCTATTGTAGTATTGTCCAAATACCGGTATCTTTGATGCTCATTTACAACAACTCTGTTTGATGTGATTTGATTAGCACAACATGAACAGCAAGTAAAAAAATTGTAAAACAAATTACCCGGCTGTTCCATACTAGTGCATGGGTACTCTATCTGCTAGTTTTAATCCCTCATTTTTAGTCATAGTAGCTATAATAATTTCTAGCAAGCCTGATGTAAAATGCGTTCTAGAGTTGTAATTAGAATCATGTCATACTTGGTTCTTCATTGGTATTACCTTTCATACACCATTCTCTTGTTTGTTTGTTTTATTTATTTTGGTCGCAAGAATAAGTTTGGCCTGTCCAAGTTAGGATTATATACAGCCAAGATTATGGGAATTTATTCGTCACTCAGACCAAGCACAATCTTAATTATTTTTTTTTTTAAAAAAGGGTGCACAGATCTTTCGCTCCAATCCGAATATTCAGATATTCGAATATCATTTTTTAGGAATATCCCGATCCGTATCAAGTATGATATCCGACACTTTTTAGTCGGATAATTATCCACGTACCTCCGTCAATCCGGATTGTAAAACTATGAATATTATTAACCGGATGGAATAACAATTTATGAATATTATTATTATCCTGTTCTTTTGGACTCTAAACCCTAATATTGGAATATGATTTTTTTTACATTGCTTATAAAACAAAACAGTTAATCTATTGTCAAGTAACATAATAAAAACAAAAGTGTATACCAATTTTTTTAACTTAAAATAATAGATTTTTCAAAAAATAACGGTAACCGTATATTGCGGATTTTGTTTTATAAAAGGGGGGTAAATATTCAATCCGGTTATCCGTAAAAATTGGAATCGGATTAGTTTTGCTCACCCTAGATAGCTATGGTTTGTGTGGATACAGTTTAGGTATTGTTTTCTGATTCTTTGTTAAACCTTATCCGGTTGAATCGACCAATATAGGTTTTAAGAGGACCCCCATGATCAGAACTACCGATACGAGTTGGGTAAAAAGTCATATAGGCCCACTGATGCACCGCCCATTGTAACCTCATGCTATGTCGATTAAAGTCGTACATCAAGTAGTATGCTCTACTTCGAAGTCGTAGAAATGGATAAGTTTTGTGGGAGTTGTCAATCATATGATGCTGGTTCATTAATTGGTCAATTCATATCTAAGCTATCAAAAAGTCATGTAGGTCCACTGATGCACCGACCCATATCGGCATAGATATTAGATGCCGACTTTAAACTACACTTTGACAAAAATATCTTCTCCTTCAAAATTCCCAATCCATCTAAAATTGACAAACATAAGAAGAGTTCAGACTGTGAAAATCTACTTGTATAAAGATATCTTATTAGTATCAAAGTTTGTATATGAACAATTAAATTAAGTGTCCCCCAACAACACAATTGTCTTCACTTAAACTGTCATTCCTGCTCCCTTTACTCACTCGAACTCGCCCCCCTGAGTAGCCATACAGATCCCCCCCGACTGCTAGCTATTGGCGACGACAAAATCGTTACATCTGTTTGTTTTATCTTGTACACTGCCTGCCAATACTGCTCAAAATTTTCAACCTTGGTTATTAGGCTTAGGACTCTTTTCTTTGGGCGTAAAACGCTGAGACTTACTGAACCTTTCGATTCGACAACAGATGTCATGTTTTTAGCGCTAAGCCAAAACAAGGTCGCCTTCTTCTTGCTGCTCTTGCACTTCCAGACCTAATTCTTCTCTATAGGGGAGAAGAATCCGCTTGATTTCTTCTGAGCTAAGTGTCTCGTACTCTAGTAGTGCGTTCGCTAATGCATGCAGTGCTTTCTCGTGCTGCATAACCATCAAACCAGGATACAAGCATCTAATTACATCAATACATATAGATATTTGGATATGTTAACAGCGACCGTTTCCTTGTATTGATTTTTAAGGAGAAGAAGCTGAGATTGTGTACATACCTTCTTTAACAAGGCTTTTACACGATCATATGCTTCCCGTAGAAGTCTCACCACCTGGAGATTCAATTAAGAAGTCAATAGACATAAATGGAAATAATATTTTGATAGTTTTTAGAGGTTGAACATACTTCAGCATCAATTCGTGATTGCATTTCTGAACCTGGTCTCTCTTTGTATTGAACTGGACCTATGGTATCACTCATCCCGCAGGTTGTAACCTTGTACAGGAAAACAGCAAGAGAAAATTTGAAGTAAAGAACAAATCACAATTTACATGGACTTTGAACAGTTTGGCTGTTTAGAATTATTGGTTTCCTATACAGATTCGTGCAGGTAGTTTTCTACAGCAAAGTAACAAACGCCACCAACTTTTAACATGATGATGGAATTTTAAGATTCATCGCAGGAAGCCCTATCAATTGGTTGTAGGGTAGTTGGCTTTCATTCAGTTTGGTTCAATAACGTAAAAGATGGAGTTATCTCGTGTTCATGTCCGTTGACAATCAATTCTAACCCTAAAATCGTCAGGCAGGGCAAGTATCATTGGTTAGGTAACTTAGGGTATGGTTTGGATTACATTGTTCTAAATCCAAGTAATTTTAGGTTACATCACGGTTACGTAACTTAGTGCTCAATCCCAACCTAAAATTATAGGACCACGAGGATTAGGTTTTCAAGTCAAATCACCTTTTCAACAAGTTTATAGACAAGTGTCCTTTAGAGAAGGATTGAAAGCTGTACCATATACTGTGCAAGCTCAGTAGCTGTATTCAGGTCACTACTGGCTCCAGTTGTGACATGATCTTGACCAAATATAAGTTCTTCAGCGACTCTACCACCCATACAAACATCTAAGCGAGCCAGTAACTGTTTCTTGCTAACTGAGGTCTCGTCACCTGAAGGAACTTGTGTAACCATTCCTAGAGCAGACCCGCGGGGCATGATTGTTGCCTTGTGAATGGGATGTGCGCCATCCGTGTGCAAAGCTACGATTGCATGACCACTTTCATGGTATGCTGTAAGCTGCCGTGGGCAGTTCATGCCATGTTAGATGCAGCCATATAAAATAAATAAAAAGGAGGAAAAGAGAACTTGTCAAAGAGGAATTTAACAATGCATCTACATGCCTCACTATTGTCTATTGATGTTTTCATTATCACTTGATGGAAAAATTAATTGTCGGCCCAAACCAAAAAAATATACTGTGCTAGGAATTATCAATCAGCAAGAGGGGAAAAAGAGAGAGAGAACTCGGATAAATGATACCTACTTACCTTCTTTGATTCCTCAGATACGAACATTGTTTTTCTCTCAGTACCCATGAGTATTCTGTCCTTGGCAAAATCCAATTGGGCAGCATTCAGCTTCTCAGCGCCTTCGACGGCTGCTTTAATGGCTGCTATGTTCACCAAGTTTGCCAGATCTATAAAATCCAGAAAGAAGAATATAAAAATTCATTTTTTTTTTTGATCAAAAAGGTAAGAGGCTCGATTACACCAAAGATAATTGGTGTATCGAGAGGCCGACAACCGGCAAACGGACAAACCGTCATGCAAAAAGAAAACCAAAAAAGAAAAAAAACATGAAGCACAGGTGTTTGCCGTGTATGTATGTAATAGAGATAATTTATTTTGCTGATCCCAAGTGACAAATACAGAAACACTGTACCTGCTCCGTTAAATCCTGGGGTACCCCGGGCTAATGCATTCATATCAACGTCATCAGCCACTGGCTTATCCTGTAAATAGAGCTCCAATATGTCTTGCCTGCCTCTCACATCAGGACTTGGGACAACAATCTACACGTGGTTCACACATTATTGTCATTATATTCATCAAGGATGTTGATAGATTTTGCAACTAAGAGGAATTGCCAACATTATCTTCAAAATTGTATGGTGTCCTAGATATTACATAGAGGTCTAAGGTACTTCACCAATATTTATCAATATCTTAGGTATCTCCTTACAAAGTTACTAAATTAATAGATATATAGATTATACATTTTTAAGTGACTCCATATAATCATGAAAGGATTATGTGAGTGCCAAATGACGAAGCCCGTTTTGCACCAAAGGTGTATAGATTATAATTAAGTTAGAAAATATTTTATAGAACTTACATGCCTATCGAATCTGCCTGGTCTTGTCAAAGCAGGATCAAGAATATCAGGCAAGTTAGTCGCAGCCATCAAGATTATACCCTGTTATACAACAAACATATCAATCTACTGCATCTATAAAAAGAACCCGTTGTCAACATACCAAGAAAATTTATACATGCCTCATTCTGCTCAAATCCGTCCATTTCAACAAGCAGTTGATGTAAGGTCTTCTTGGTATGACCTTCCCACTGCTTTCTTGTGGATCCAATGGCATCAATTTCATCAATAAAGATGATGCAAGGAGCCTGGGACAACAAAAATGTTTCTCGAGGTTTAGATGATGAGGAATAACTACTTCTGTAATATAAATTTGGCTAAATGAGACCCGTCAAGTTTCAAAATCTTCAATTTGGTCATGAGAAGTGCTTATGGTTTGACTAGCAAGCGGTTCACATCAGTTTAGAACTTGAAGAAATCAACAAGATACTTTTGGAGAGTTGTAGAGATCTAAGATTACAGGCTAATATTTGATCCAGACTATCGTGGACAATGGTCAAAACCTCTGATCAATCAGTGATAAAATCAAGCATATTTGTAGCAGATATCAACGTAAAAGGGACTTAATTTCCTAAGTTAAAAACTGATGTGGACATTTTCCTGAGCCACTTCCAGATACTAGACCACCTACCCCATCTTCCATAACATAATCAGGAATGCTCATTTGCAAAAATAGACCAACTGTACACGCCCCTTTTAATAAAAATGGCATAACATAATCAGGAATGATGTGCAACCTTACACTAAAGTCTATGTTTGCAAACGATATGCTATTTACGGGTTATGAGTTCTCTTCTTTGGGTAATTCTTAAACAATAAAAAAAGAGTCAAAAGTTTATTAAGAAAATAAAAAAAGGCACAGAGAGAGGACATCAGGACATTCAAAGATTAGAAGCAAAAGACTATTAAAAAGAGTTTATTTATAATGAAATAATCATAAAAGACCCTTCAACCATGTTATGATAAGTAATTGTTCAATATGCTTATTCAATATGAACCCGTAACAGTAACTTCCAAAAGTTTTGGATTCCTACATTATCATAGCGATCCCTTTAGTATTGTTTTGACTTGATTAGAGCAAGCCTGATTGTGTTTCCCTTCCCATCATGTCATCATCTAGAAACAAGGTGGATTGGGTAGCCTAAAAACACATGAAAGACTAGCAAGCTGTACGAGTCATCATGTTCCAAACTCATTTCTTATGAAAGACTTTGAACTGCCTTCTTTGGCATATTCTTAAATTCAAGCAAGCTGTTTAGAAAACATGTCAACGATAGCATTTCCACAGCAACTCTATCTAAAAAGTATTTAATATGGTACAAGAATGAGGTGTTACAGTTTGATTAAAACCATCCTGTTAATGAGAAAGATGAATGCATAGGAAGCATCAAGCCATGATATACCTTTTTCTTTGCAGCTTGGAATAATGACCTCACACGACGAGCACCAACACCAACAAACCTGACCAAAGTAAACAAGTAGACAACAAGGCAAATTAATTTCCTCTTATGAACACAGCCTAAGGGAGGGGGAAGACAATAGTCCAGCACTTTAGTGTTAATATCTGGTTCAACATATTCAAGCATATTGGCCACCTTTTAATATAATGACAGCAGAATATGACATAAGGTATCAAGAAGAGACCATATACAAATTTCATCAGATAGTCGCAATAAATAGGATACTAATGGATATAGTATGATTCATACGTCAACTGAGATGTGCAAAAACTTACTATTATCAGTTATCAACTTTCTATACCATACACAATCAAATAAAACGAAGCATAGACCCATATGGTTAACAGAAACAAAATTTGTATACAGTGTATGAACAACAGCCATCATTACAATTTATCACACTTCCTGCCTGTATGATGTATACCAAGTTAATTATCAAATAGTAAGATTATAAGGGTACCGCATACATCAGTAACCAAATTTTTTTTTAGAACATCAATAGCCAATTTGATAGTGAGGACAATTAAGTTAAAGGTGCGTAATTTACTAAGTTTTCTTTTACAGATAACCACTAGAAGAACCTCAATATAACTTACATCTCTTCAAACTCGGAACCTGCTCTGTAGAAGAATGGTACCCCAGCTTCACCAGCAATGGCCTTCGAAATAGAACATCAAGAATAGTCAGAACGGAATGCAAGCAGTGATACAAGTAAAAATAGAAAAGTACAGAAAACTTTGTGTCTAACTTGAAACTAGAATCATCTAGCAAATTTAAAAACTTCAATGGCTTCCCAGATCATAGATAAGTCTAAAAGGGTCAAATATGAAGAGAAGCTTAAGAGAAACCAAACGAGATATAAAAAGAGGATACAAGAATATGAACTTATATGCAACAGCCCACCCTCTGCATGCCGACCAAAAAAGTATGCAAACTAAAGTGTTAGAAGCCAGGAAGCTTTTCAATAATCAAGATAGTCATAGTTCTGGTCTGCTAGAATCTAGGCTTCCTCGTTACAAGTACTGACAAATCTCACCCTCAGAACAAGGTGAACTTCGGCTGGGAATCAAAACTGACTATTTTTCAGACCCATAATTGTAGCAACTAAGAGGCTCAATTACTGGTGTTATATCAAGTAAGCATGCATTAGAACCAATCCTACTAATGATTCTAAAATCACCTTAGCTTGTTTAACAAGATGTTAGGAACATACTTCAAGCATCTTAGATATACTTGCATCAATAACGAAATATATAATTTTCATACTTGATCAATCTTTTACATAATAATGAATGTAAATCAGTAATGTCTTCCACAAAAGTTTGGCAGGTACATAGCAAATAATAGACAGTGTTTATCAGACATCACAGTTACCTTCGCAAGTAATGTTTTACCAGTACCAGGTGCCCCAGTCAAAAGTATTCCCTGCAGATTAGATTTGTATAACTGGTCAGTGTCAGAAAGGGTGTGCACATAAATTCATTCAGCACCTTTTTCTTAAGGAGCATACGCAAAAAGCAAATCAAAGGTACCATATTATATGGCAACTGACTTGGTTGCAAGTGTTTCTAAAGCAAGTTATGTCATATAGCTATGCCATTAGAAGTCCTCAACTCACCGATAGAGCAAATATGGAGCCCAAGATATTTAATACACGGAGCAGGGAACCACAGTTTGTCAAAAGGATAAGCAGCCACAGGCATAATCATAACAACAAGTACAATACTTTTACCGAGGTTTTTTAATTTTAGCACTTCTAACTACTGCTAACTGCTAGATCTTAACGGTGATTTAAACACAATTTAGGCATGATGGGGTATCTGAATGATCAATTGGATGTGTGACTTATAGAAGAGATAAATAGAAAAAAGAGAAAACCTAAACATATTTAACATTAACAGAATAAAAGGTAACTATACAATGCAAAATATAAAGTTGAAACCCTCTTTTAAGATTAAAAAACAAAAAAGAGGGGGAAATATATGCAAACCTTTGGCAACTTCCCTCCCAGACGAGTGAACTTCGAAGGATTTTTCAGGTACTCAACTACTTCCTCAAGTTCTTGTTTTGCATCATCACAACCCTTAACATCCTTGAAGGTTTTCACATTCTGGAGAAACGGTAGTTAAATCAGCATCAAAGATAACATCCATGACAAAAACTTGCATTCGGAAAAACAATAAATCCGTAACAATAGGGTTTTCAAATCAAAGTAGTCCTGAAGCATACCCTTAAATGACAACTCCCTGTGATAAACTATACAATAATTCACCTCTCTATCGAAAATGGAAATCGCATAGAAGAAATCCTAGACAGATTGAGTAGCAACTGAAGTACACATTATGTTGAACATGGTCTACAAAATTGAGGATATCAAATAACCCTTGACTAATCTACAGCTTCTGATGGATGTTACGAGCTACTTCAAACCCACCTACTCACCTCCTCAAAAACTTCTATAGGCATAACCTTGTGACAACCGGAACATAAACAGCTTTCAACACAGCATAAGCTGAAATGGTAGACTTTTTACCATCTTTAGTGAGTTGAATGCAAAAAATTTACTATCTCATAATGTGAATTACAGCTTAACCATGCAGCTAAACTTTTGTACATACAGAAAGCTCTGGAAGAATGGACCTATCTGTCTCAAGTGTCAACAATAACTCATACCTTCTCTGGCATAATCTCCTTGCTCAATTCCTTTGGTGAATATGAAGAACCAGATCCAACACCTGAGGTCCCCATCCCACTTAAGCTACTAATGTACTTTTGAAGTGCAGTAGTTCCCATGAACCTGTAAGTCAAAAAAAAAAGTGATAATGTTAAGAAGAAGATTGATGAGGGTGAGAAAACTTGTTCACCGTATGCAGAAGGAAAAGAAAATGACACATCTAACTTTAATCTACATTTATAAGTTGCTTAAAGAATTGCATCCATATATTACAGAGAACACATACCAAACTAAACCAACCGCAGCTGTAAATAGAATAGTTGAGAAGATTTCTTGTGCAATGCGAGGTGTTTTTCTTGAAGACTTGGCATCAACCTATTAGAATCAAATTGGTGCATGATCAGAATGTTGAATGAAATAAGCATCTCTTTCTGTCAAAAAATGCTCCGTGTATAAAGATAATGTCAAACCAATTTCAATTCCATGCTCAAAATCAAAAAAAAATACTCAATAAAAAAAGTCCCTCATTTGAGACAACAGTGTCCAACAAATGATGCATCTTACCATCACAACATGCAATGGCTGCTTCTCAGATATTCCAGGATTTAAAAAGGAATCATCTGTGTTTCCTAATGCTCGCTGTTTCAAATCTTGCAACTACAAATAAATTCAAGTTGAGGTCAGAAAGAAGTATATTAATTAAAAATGGTAGCAGAGCAAAGGTAAGTAATCCTGAACACTTGGAAAAAATTGAGAATTTAAACTACATAACAGCATGATTGCAGTTACGATCACAGGAGTTTCCGGATAGCAACCACTTACTAGCGTTGGAAGAGTTGAGGGTCTTCCAGATTCTTGATCTGGAAGATACTCAGCAATAGCATTAGTAGCTACAAGAGCTCGAATATACTCCGCAACCCCTTTACTATCCACTGCATACTTTCTTTGCTCAAACCGCTTAATAACCTCATCAGGACTGAAAAAGAAAATGAAACTTATAAGAATTTGAAGTTCTCGATAAGCTACTAATTCATTCCTTGGCTAAAATAGCACCAAAAATTCAACGTCTCAATAAACAGTAGGACCTAGATAACCTCAATTGGGAATCTCAGAAAGTAGATCAACAGTGACAGCTTAATATGCTGTTCTTACAAGTGACTCCCTATTACCCATCCAATTATCAATCAACAAAGTTCACAAAAACAAGTTATATGCAGGAAGTGTATGTGGCATATAGTCATATAACTTAAACGGTTAACACTTGTCAATTTTTTTTCAATCCAAATATGGGAATTACTCAATATTGAAGTTCCACGTCACTTCCCTCATAAATTAAGCATTAACATTTACAAAATGGGATATACCAACACACCAAAGTCAAATTTCTGAAACTATAGAACCCAAATATGAAATATCAAACCAATCGATGAAAAAATTAAGAAAGTGGGGAAGCAAGACCTGTCCTTGTTAAGCTCAGCCAAGAGAGCACTTTGCTTAGCAGGATCACTAGGGTTAGCATCGGCTTCAGCAATGAGCCTCTCAAGGCGCTTCTCCTGCATCCACGTCTCCTCAAAAGACCTCTTAGCTTTCGCCCAAACACCAGTGAAAAACACCATCAATGGAAACCCAGCCTCCTTCTTCTTGCTCTTCTCTTCTACACCCACATCAACGACTACCGTATTAGCCATATCCCCAGCCGCCGAACTATCTGTACCCGATGGTGAGTTATCCGAGTCCGCAATCTCGCTACCCAGACCGCCATCAATCTCAACAACCAAATCACCTTGTTCCCCAGTACCGGGATTATCAGGACCGGACGCCGTAGGATTATTATCGGCAATGACGAGGTAATCAGGGCGTTCGGGATTGGGGCTGAAATTTTCTGAATTGAGGGTGGTGTGAGCTAATGGCAATCTGCGGGGATTCGACAAGGGTTTAGGGGAGAGGAGAGAAAGGTGATGTGATGGGAAACGGAGGTGGCGAGTACGGGGACGAGGGAGGGAGAGAGGAGGTTTGCATAGGAGATAAGCTTGAAGGTGGGTCGTCGTCATCTTCAATCTTCTTTCTCTGAGTAGAAAGCACGATTCTTTGAACTTGAGTCTGAACTGACTGAGATCCCCCTTGTGTTTTTGTGAAGATTTTGGGGGAGAGAGAGAGGTGAAGAAGAAGGAACCACAAAAGATATTGGAAGGGGAGTACTGAAGGAATCAACCCACAGCTCCAAAAACCTTATCTTAGGAATTGGGGATTCAAATTGGCGCCGTCGTCCTACAAGGGGTTGACTCGGTGCCTCTCAACAACGATTTAAATAGATTTATTATATAAATTCCGGCTTGGTTAAGGGATAGATTATTTTAGATTTGAGTTTTATAAAAAAAAATGAGGGCATTGGTTCAAACACACCCACATATAAATTTTATGTACCTAGATAACCTAGTCATATAAATTATAAGGTGATATTAGTTTATTGGGACAATGGTGACAAAGGCTGATTTTTCACCAAATTAACACCAACTTGATCCAAAAATTCAAGTTGGTGTTTCTACAAACAAATCTTGGTTTGGGTTATTAACCTTACGTTAAAAATAAATAAATAAAAAGTTCTTTTAGAAACTCTTTCTTGATGGACTCCCCACTAAAAAAAACCTAAATAGACAAAAAAATCCATGTTGTTATTACAACCATCCTTCGGAAAATGCAGTCCATTTGTTTCTAAGATGTCCATTTACCCTAAGAGTCTTTGAAAACGACTCGATAAAATCCATTTTTCATAACCTTGATAGGAGTAACCGGAAAATCTATGAGTTGATATTAGAGATTAAAAACGCAACCATAGAAAAGGAGCTAAGGAATATTATTGCCTAATGGTGGCTTAACTGGTTTACTCGGAACCAAATTATTTTTAACAAACAAAACATTCTTACTGACCTTAAACAACGAACGTTTGAACTGATTAAAAACTAGGATGTCGCCAACACAAAACCCAAAATTAACAAACCAAAGCAATTAAGTCAGGACAGAAGGGGAAAAAAAAAAAGAAAATTAACCGGCTTTGTCCTCCAAAAAACTTTGTCAAAATTAATTTTGATACTTCTAAAAATGCCTCTGATCATTTCTCATTTGACTTTATTATGAGAGATCATTTTGTTGTTCCTCTTGCCCTTGGTACGGGACCATGTCATGCCTCCTCCGTTTTGGAAGCCGAAGCTTTCGCACTTCGGGAAGACATCCAAAAAGCCTATCGTCTTGGTTTTTGTATTATCGAGTTTGAGGAGATAACTTGATGCTCTTTAATTCTCTTTTCCGTATTTGGCAGCCCTCCCTAAGATTCTAATATGATTATCTTTGACATTGCTTCTTATCTCCCTCACTTAAATGGCTACATTGCTCGCTACATTTTTCGGGAAGTCAACATTGTTGCGGACCTCTTTGCGACTTTCGGCCACATCCAAGACGTCTCTCTGAATCGGTTGCCTGATGTTGTTGACGATCTCATCCGTCAAGATGCTTTAGGGTGGTTAGTCTATAGAGTCTAATCCTCCATTTCTCCTTACCCTTTCCTCTCAAAAAAATATATAAATTATTAGGTAAATAAAATCACTTAACAAATAATGACAGATTTGACCTTATTATCATATTTCAATTTATGTAGCCATGAAGAATTGGTCTATGGTTGGTAGCTCCTCCCACCTTAATACCAACTGGACAAGTTAGAACCCACTGATTATTTTTCTTTTGAAAACTATAAATATATGTAAATTATGATACTTGAAATTTTCACTTGTACACTAATTTTCTTGTACAAGAATTATTGTAACTAATTTTCTTGTACACGATTATTGTATCATATACAAATAACTCAAAAATATCAAATATATTATCAGATTATTTTTTTGTACAGAAATGATTTAATTATTCTTGTACTTGGAATTCATATACTAGAATTCAGTTCCAAAGAGAAATATTTCAGTTGTTGATATTATGATAGACGATTTCTTATGTTAATCCAAATTATTAAACATTATCGATTCACCTTTTAGATTATGAGTGTATCATAATGTAAAAGGCAATATTAATTACACAATCTTGTAATTACTTGTATGAGGGTAATTTTGTCTTAAAATTTCAAATAATGTCAAAAGATAGAATTATCCATGGGCCTCCCATGTGATGTTCAACAAAAGATTTTTTCATTGTTTTAATTGCTTGTAAACATGTTCATTTACATCTATTAACATGATGCTATGCACCTTGAGTACTAACATTATAATTTCTAGGGGTTGGGATAAATCCCGATTAATCTCGTTCCGGTCCCGTCTCGATCCCGGCGGGATTTGAAAAAAAGTGTATCTCGTCCATGAAAATTTTGTGGGACAGGATGCGAGACGGAAACTTACCATTCTAGTTAATCCCGTCCAACATATATATAAATAATATTTTTATAAAAATATTATATAGATAAATAATATATATATATATATTATAATTTATATTGATAAGAATTATAAAATTAATAAAAGAATGTTATCTTTTTTAAGACATCCTTTGGTATAAGTTGTATTTGTTTTGAATGTACTAAATACTAATGTAGGCATCTTGAATCGGTAATTTGGTATAGTTTTTTTTAATCATTTGTGTCTTTAAACATGAGAGAAAACACGTAGAAATGTTGAATATAACCAATGCATAATTCTTGCGGGATTAGGCCCGTCCCGTCTTGTCCCAATGGGACAGGACCTGCGCGGAACGAAGAAAATTTTTTATAAATTCCGTCCCGTCAAGGAGGATGGGGAACAAGATGACCTCAGTCCCGTCCCGTCCCATGCCCAACCCTAATAATTTCTATTATTACTAAATTGTCATTTAGTTAAATTTTAATTTTATTTAACAAAATCACCTTTAATTGATTTTTTTAAAATTTATTTACGTGCATTCTTTGACAATTTTTGGCCTTCACCTCCCCTGTGGTGAAGGGAGCCGCCCTCGCGGCAGGACAAATCGCCCTTGCGGTTTTGCCCCAGATCGCGTCAATTTGTTTTTCGTTCGTTTTTATTTCCTTCCATAGATAGAAGATCCGATCTTCTATCTTATGGGCCGACTTTCCTATCATGTTCTTAACCATAGAACGTCCTTCCTTCTATCTTTTCCCACCGTTCCCTATAAATTCCCTCTTTCTCTTCTTTTTCCGGTTTCTTGCATACGTTTTCCTTCAACCTTGAAAGCAGCAATCAATCTTCCTCGTGAACTCTTGCTGGACGTGTAAGTCTTCTCCTTCCTTGTTTCTCCCTCACGTTCTTGAGTTGCTGCATGTCTTTCCCTTCTGTTTCGTTTTCTTCTTTTGTTCTTCCTTTTCTTCTTCTCCAAGAATCAAGTTAGAGCCTTGATTCTGGTTGGCCTTCCTGTTGTTGATTCGTTGATGCTCACAGGCTCCCTTGGTTGATTTGTGACGTATGTGTGTTGAGAGAAGCAAGCTTTGGCCTTTGTTGCGTTCCTTGATGTCGAAGGAGTCGACAATAGTTCTGATGACATGAATTATGTACCATCATATTCATGCATATTGTAGAAGATTGTCTCAGTTTACCTTGCATTTAGAGAGATTTTGTATGCTTTTTATGTTCTATTCAATCAATTGTCGAAAATAGAGGTCTACACGAGATTTTGATGAATTGTAGGTAAATGGAGCGGAATTGGAAGCAAAAATAGAGCAAGAAGCATCTAAGGATGTTAAGGAAGCTAAAAGAGTCTTAGAAGGATCACAAAGAGCTAAGGAATTGCAAAGGAGAAGCATAGAAGACAAACCAAAGGAAGAGCACTTTCTGTTGAAGAAAATCGTGCCAATATATATATAAATCGGACGATTTTCATACCTTGAAATCGAACGGTTTTGCACCTAAATTGACTGGGTCGATTTTCTTCACGATTCGGCCAAATGGAAAGACGACACAAAGCCCAATTATTTTGGGCTAGAGGAGAGTTTTGCCAAATGGCCCATCTGCAAGAAAGTATAGAGGAGAACCCTAGGAACGAAGACGGGGAGGCCGCAGCGGGAAATCTTTACACGTTTTGGAGAAATCGACGATTCTTGGAGAGAGATTGAAGAGCTTTTGCCGGAAAGTTATTCTTGATCTTTGATTGTGAGATTTCTTTATCCATTGCATTGTTTGTGGTTTGTGAACACAAAATTGAGTTGTTTGAGAGATACATTGAGCAGATTTGACAATTGTTTACATATTTGAAAGTTATTGATTTTTTCATTCAAGATTTGGTTTCTTTGCGATATCTTTCTCAATAATTAATTTGATTCGATTTTGAAAATGGTTGGCTAAAAACCTTGTGATTCTGGGGAGGATAGTTGATGATTAAGGCTTAGATGATGATAGACTGAACTCATTCAAACATTAGGACCCTGAGAGTTTAGATTTTAGTTTTGCGACAAACAGGAAAATCGGCCGATTTTCTTATGAACAGGGCGATTTATTCTTCTGACGAACTTTAATTGAACTAATCTTTAATCAAAACTAATCCTTATCTAAATCCCAATCTTGATTAACCTTTCTACCCTCTAATTGAATGTATGAAGGCACTTCAAACCTGTTTCTACATTTAATAGATTAAGATCGCAAGATTTGGGTAATAAAGAGATTCAACACCCTTTATTAAAATTTTAAGTGTGCTTTCTAATCTTTACTTTGGAGAGTCATATCCTGGAGTTTTAGATAGTTAGTTTGAACATAATTCTTGTCTCTAGATCTTTCTATATTGCAGCCTCAACAACCCTTATAGAGAGAACCTATAGATTAGTCATATAGGTTTCGAAACTTCATCGTACGAATCCTACCTTTGAACATTTAATCTTGACAATATAAATTCTGTCCTATACCTATAGAAGTGTCTTGAATCGAAAGCCTAAATCGGATACTTGAATCCTTGGAATCATTTCTCTCTTTATCAAATCACAAAAGTTTTTATACTTTCGCTAGATAATTGAAATCGGAATTATTCTCACCAAATCCCTGAGTTCGACTTTGGAATTCTTACCTTTCTACAGCTGATCCGTACACTGCGGGTTCGCTTTGCTTTTGAGTTCTAGATATAAATATTAAGACTTTGACGCACACCCTTTTGAGCGAACAAGTTCCTGCAATAGCTCCCATCTTTGGTGGGTTGCTTCCTTCCTTGCTTTCCTCGTTCCTTTCCTTGGCTTATGTTGATGTTGTTGACCCTTCTTGATCTATAAGACTAAGGTTGAGACTTAGCTTGTGGAGATCTCTTATAGATCATGGAGACTAGAAGTTATAGACTTCTAGCAATTGTTTTTGTTCCTGATTCGTTATGCCTTGTTTGAGCAGACATTCCTTCCTTTCCTTTGGGAACTGAGTTGTTCGTTGACCTTTGAGTTCCTTCGAGTGAGGTAAGTCCCTTGGACCTTTGTAGCTACATTCCGTATATTACTTTGATTGTTTTGGCTTGGTTGTGTTGTTATTATTGCTATAACTGATAACCGGAACTAGGATTGACCTTTATAAACGTAATTGGCCCAAGTGTATTATAACCGGATGATTACCGCTTGACAGTTCAGAATGGGAAACTGGGAGGTGCTCTTGCGACCAGTCCAATAGGTGACGGAAGGATGCGTACGTTCTATTCATGTTGGTGACAAGGGACAGAGGCGAGATCGTAGCGATTCTCGTGTAACAACCATAAGTTGAATTAGTAAAGGGATTAACCTTAATGAAAGATAATAACCGACTGAGTGCGAGCATGCTATGTGTTTATCTTACCTTATGTGTGTTTGTACCTTTACTGTCTTTCTGATATCTAGAATGTTAGATAACGGTTTATACCGATGTTGTAGATGTTCCGCAAGTTAGAGATCCTGCTGAGTGATTCGGACGGTGTGTTCAGCCGGGGTTCCCGTACATTATAGGACGGGATCGAGTTTATATTTCAGTTGTTGTTCTTTCATTTTGTTTTGAACTCGGTTGTGAGCCTTTTACGCTTCCCTTTGTTAAACCTTTGGTTTTATATTGAGTTTTGGTTTTCATTTATTTGTGCCTTGTTGTAAGATCCGTTGTGTCGTTGCTACTCTGAGGGTCGGGACCCATTGTGAGGTCCTAGCCCGCAATGCTTTGGGTTCCCAAAACTTGGGGTGTTACAATATGGTATCAGAGCTCTAGGTTGGCAAAAATGGCACTCGTAATCCTCTAAAGGTCGAATAGATAAATAAACAAAACCCGGAAGGGGTCTACGTTTTAAAAAGGGGGTTTTGTTTTAAACTTGTCGATTCGGGATAGATGTACGGGCGACCATCACTACCTCCGCGGATCTCAACAGTGTAGTTCTTTTATGTTGGCCTTTATGTGCTTTTTTTGGATTTCTGCTTTAGCTATAACGTGACCTTATAAATCTATATATCTATCCTTATAGTAGATGGCGCGTACTAGAGCTACATCTTCTATAGAGTAAGGAAGGGGTCGACCACCTCTTCCACCTACAGTCTGTTACGCTAAGATCATGTGATGTGTGTACGCAATAAGCTTTAAATTTATATTCTCGTTATATTTATCCTAACTCCTAGCGAACCCGCAGTGTACGGGACGTTTCTAGTAGGGATAGTATTCCGAGGTCGAACACAAAGACTAAGGTGAGATTGATTCGATTTATGATTAAGTCTAGTGAAGATCTAGGTTAAGAAAAGAGAAGGAAATAGAGAAATGAAAATCTCAATGTTTTTGGTGGGTTTTTAAGTGATCAATCAAGGATCACTAAGCATGCAAAATAAACAAATCAACTATGCTAACAATCAACACAAACAATCAAGCTAAAACAAGATATAGATCAAAGATAGGAAAGCGGATTCTAGGGGTTGGAAATTCCGGTTATGGCATAGGACTCAAGCTATCTATTCATTCCTTGGATTAACTATGAATTGTTGAGAGTAAGTGTTTCTAGATTGGGATCAATCACCGGGTAGGTCTCATGGTCCGCTAGTCCATCCCTAGGATCTCATGACCGGGTAAGTCTCTAAGAACCTAAGGGATGGATTTCTACGCAAACCGGATTGTCACCTAGAGACCTAACCTATCCTTACCGGGTAAGTCTCGGAAGGGTTAGTCCTAAACAACTATCCTAGCACACTTAGTCTAATGGCGGCTTATGAGGCTCACCACTACCTAGGGTTCGTTATCTTTGGAATCTAAGAGTAAGGATTACCGGGTAAGTCTCTCCTAACACTTAGTTGCTAACACTAGGTTACCCTAGGATAGGATTAACTCAACAAACACTAGGGTTTCAACATTCTAACAATCTAAAGCTAGATCCATCGAATCAGGGAGAATCACGGCGTGTTCTACCAAGTCCACGGCCGTGGTTTGGCAAGAACAACCCGTGGACCTCAACAGAAACTACGTCCAAGCAAGTGAGACATCCAAGGGCTAATCTAAGTCCATCCTATCATAGTCCTAGCCATAACCATCCTTTCCTTACCCTAGAATCACATCTATTTAGCCTACAACATTCATCATAGCAATCGAAATCATTAAACATAAAATCATGGCTTCCATTTGCAAGATAATGAAGAGAAAGTGGTGAACAAGTCAAGTAAACAAAACCAAGCTGAAAATGGAATTAGAATGACTCACAACCCTTCTTAAAGAAGGTTCAAATGGTTCATACAACTCTAGAAATCGATTCCGAAATTCTTCACTACAAAGCTATCAAAATCTATCAATGGTGTGCTCTTCTTCCTCTCCAATGAAGCTCTTCTCCAATGGTAGCCTCCTTCTACTTCCTTCCTCCAAGAATCTTCTTGTTGAGAGAATATTTTGATTGGATGATAGTGGATAATGGAGAGCTGCTCCAAGATGATTCTCTCAGCCAATGCAGGACCACTTTTATACTACAACTTTGCAAGAGCTGGCCAAGAGATCGTGGCACAGCTGTCACGAAAACCTGGCAAAATCCACGGGTAGAATCACGGCCGTGGAGTGTCAGTGAACCGTGATTTTGTGCTTCAGCTTTGTGGAGTTATGCTTGTGGAAGCGGGAGGGTTCAAGGCTCCATCCGGGTTAGAGTAGGAAAATCCGGGATGGTTGTGGTTGGGCCGGTAATTGTTGAATTGCCGGTTGTTGTTGAAGTTCCTTGGGCCTTGATAATTGTTGTAATTGCCTCTTCCCATGTAATTCACATCTTCCTCCTTGGAAGATAGATTAGCTTGCACTTGCACTTGAGGAGTTACTTGATTCTTCAAAGTTGTAGCACACAACTCCCTCAAAGACTTCAATTCATTGTTGATGGCGTCGAGCTTGAAGTTGCTCATGGTGACTTCACTCACCTCATATGCTCCCGCCTTTCTCCCTTCACTCTTCCTATGGGAGTATTTCTCAATTACTAGAGCTTGCTTCTCCACAAACTCCCAAGCTTCATCTACATGCTTCTCCATGAAAGTCCCACCGGAAAGAGATTGAAGCTTGAATTGGCTATCTTCATCAAGTCCTTTGAAGTAGATCTCCAATAGCTCAATTTTCGGTATACCATGGTGTGGACAATCTAGGAGAAGGTCTTTGAACCTCTCCCAAGACTTGAATAAACTCTCTCTATCCTTCATCACGAAGGCATTGATCTTCCCTCTTAACTCGGTAGTCTTGGAAGGTAGGAAGAACTTAGTCAAAAACTCGGTTGTCATCTCCTCCCAAGTACCAACTCGCCCTTGTGGAATAGATTGATACCAAGCCAAGGCTTTATCCTTAAGAGAGAAGGAAAAAGCCCTAAGCTTATGGTTGTTGCTCTCCAATCTTGGCGGTCTAAGAGTCTCCATCAAGATCTCATAATTCATCAAGTGTTGATGAGGAGACTCTCCTTCCATCCCTCCAAATTGATTATGCCGGATCATTTGTAGAACTTGAGGGCGGAGCTTATAATCATGGGCTGCGGGATCTCCTAAGTTCACACCCGGACGGTATGCTCTTTGTGCCGGATCCATACGTTGCCCCAACGTTTGTGGCTCTTCCATAGCAATGGGCACAACCCTAAAATTGACCGCCGCCGGCTGCGGTTGTGGTGGAGGTGGAGGAGGTTGTTGTCGGTTAAGCTCTCTTTGCACAAGAGCTTGCCTAATCTCCTCAATCTCCCTCCTAGTTGCCTCTTGCCTCTCATTGGCAAGTCTCCTTTCATTCTCCAAAGCTTCATCCCTTATCCTAATTTGCTCTAAAGCCTCATCCAACTCAGCTTGGAGATCTCTTCCGGCCATCTCTTTCCCCCTTTTAATGCTCTTGGATCTAGATCTAAGGGTTTTCTCCGGTTCGGGATCGAATGGAGCTAAATCCTTACCACGAGATCTTCGCATACACCTAAAGAGTAAGAGATGTCCTGAAAAGCAAAGACACAAACCAAAGAGAGATCAAAAGCAACAAGAAAGATCTACACTATAAACAATCACAAAATAGACTCAATCTAGACCTAGTCCCCGGCAACGGCGCCAAAAACTTGTTACGCTAAGATCGTGTGATGTGTGTACGCAATAAGCTTTAAATTTATATTCTCGTTATATTTATCCTAACTCCTAGCGAACCCGCAGTGTACGGGACGTTTGTAGTAGGGATAGTATTCCGAGGTCGAACACAAAGACTAAGGTGAGATTGATTCGATTTATGATTAAGTCTAGTGAAGATCTAGGTTAAGAAAAGAGAAGGAAATAAAGAAATGAAAATCTCAATGTTTTTGGTGGGTTTTTAAGTGATCAATCAAGGATCACTAAGCATGCAAAATAAACAAATCAACTATGCTAACAATCAACACAAACAATCAAGCTAAAACAAGATATAGATCAAAGATAGGAAAGCGGATTCTAGGGGTTGGAAATTCCGGTTATGGCATAGGACTCAAGCTATCTATTCATTCCTTGGATTAACTATGAATTGTTGAGAGTAAGTGTTTCTAGATTGGGATCAATCACCGGGTAGGTCTCATGGTCCGCTAGTCCATCCCTAGGATCTCATGACCGGGTAAGTCTCTAAGAACCTAAGGGATGGATTTCTACGCAAACCGGATTGTCACCTAGAGACCTAACCTATCCTTACCGGGTAAGTCTCGGAAGGGTTAGTCCTAAACAACTATCCTAGCACACTTAGTCTAATGGCGGCTTATGAGGCTCACCACTACCTAGGGTTCGTTATCTTTGGAATCTAAGAGTAAGGATTACCGGGTAAGTCTCTCCTAACACTTAGTTGCTAACACTAGGTTACCCTAGGATAGGATTAACTCAACAAACACTAGGGTTTCAACATTCTAACAATCTAAAGCTAGATCCATCGAATCAGGGAGAATCACGGCGTGTTCTACCAAGTCCACGGCCGTGGTTTGGCAAGAACAACCCGTGGACCTCAACAGAAACTACGTCCAAGCAAGTGAGACATCCAAGGGCTAATCTAAGTCCATCCTATCATAGTCCTAGCCATAACCATCCTTTCCTTACCCTAGAATCACATCTATTTAGCCTACAACATTCATCATAGCAATCGAAATCATTAAACATAAAATCATGGCTTCCATTTGCAAGATAATGAAGAGAAAGTGGTGAACAAGTCAAGTAAACAAAACCAAGCTGAAAATGGAATTAGAATGACTCACAACCCTTCTTAAAGAAGGTTCAAATGGTTCATACAACTCTAGAAATCGATTCCGAAATTCTTCACTACAAAGCTATCAAAATCTATCAATGGTGTGCTCTTCTTCCTCTCCAATGAAGCTCTTCTCCAATGGTAGCCTCCTTCTACTTCCTTCCTCCAAGAATCTTCTTGTTGAGAGAATATTTTGATTGGATGATAGTGGATAATGGAGAGCTGCTCCAAGATGATTCTCTCAGCCAATGCAGGACCACTTTTATACTACAACTTTGCAAGAGCTGGCCAAGAGATCGTGGCACAGCTGTCACGAAAACCTGGCAAAATCCACGGGTAGAATCACGGCCGTGGAGTGTCAGTGAACCGTGATTTTGTGCTTCAGCTTTGTGGAGTTATGCTTGTGGAAGCGGGAGGGTTCAAGGCTCCATCCGGGTTAGAGTAGGAAAATCCGGGATGGTTGTGGTTGGGCCGGTAATTGTTGAATTGCCGGTTGTTGTTGAAGTTCCTTGGGCCTTGATAATTGTTGTAATTGCCTCTTCCCATGTAATTCACATCTTCCTCCTTGGAAGATAGATTAGCTTGCACTTGCACTTGAGGAGTTACTTGATTCTTCAAAGTTGTAGCACACAACTCCCTCAAAGACTTCAATTCATTGTTGATGGCGTCGAGCTTGAAGTTGCTCATGGTGACTTCACTCACCTCATATGCTCCCGCCTTTCTCCCTTCACTCTTCCTATGGGAGTATTTCTCAATTACTAGAGCTTGCTTCTCCACAAACTCCCAAGCTTCATCTACATGCTTCTCCATGAAAGTCCCACCGGAAAGAGATTGAAGCTTGAATTGGCTATCTTCATCAAGTCCTTTGAAGTAGATCTCCAATAGCTCAATTTTCGGTATACCATGGTGTGGACAATCTAGGAGAAGGTCTTTGAACCTCTCCCAAGACTTGAATAAACTCTCTCTATCCTTCATCACGAAGGCATTGATCTTCCCTCTTAACTCGGTAGTCTTGGAAGGTAGGAAGAACTTAGTCAAAAACTCGGTTGTCATCTCCTCCCAAGTACCAACTCGCCCTTGTGGAATAGATTGATACCAAGCCAAGGCTTTATCCTTAAGAGAGAAGGAAAAAGCCCTAAGCTTATGGTTGTTGCTCTCCAATCTTGGCGGTCTAAGAGTCTCCATCAAGATCTCATAATTCATCAAGTGTTGATGAGGAGACTCTCCTTCCATCCCTCCAAATTGATTATGCCGGATCATTTGTAGAACTTGAGGGCGGAGCTTATAATCATGGGCTGCGGGATCTCCTAAGTTCACACCCGGACGGTATGCTCTTTGTGCCGGATCCATACGTTGCCCCAACGTTTGTGGCTCTTCCATAGCAATGGGCACAACCCTAAAATTGACCGCCGCCGGCTGCGGTTGTGGTGGAGGTGGAGGAGGTTGTTGTCGGTTAAGCTCTCTTTGCACAAGAGCTTGCCTAATCTCCTCAATCTCCCTCCTAGTTGCCTCTTGCCTCTCATTGGCAAGTCTCCTTTCATTCTCCAAAGCTTCATCCCTTATCCTAATTTGCTCTAAAGCCTCATCCAACTCAGCTTGGAGATCTCTTCCGGCCATCTCTTTCCCCCTTTTAATGCTCTTGGATCTAGATCTAAGGGTTTTCTCCGGTTCGGGATCGAATGGAGCTAAATCCTTACCACGAGATCTTCGCATACACCTAAAGAGTAAGAGATGTCCTGAAAAGCAAAGACACAAACCAAAGAGAGATCAAAAGCAACAAGAAAGATCTACACTATAAACAATCACAAAATAGACTCAATCTAGACCTAGTCCCCGGCAACGGCGCCAAAAACTTGTTACGCTAAGATCGTGTGATGTGTGTACGCAATAAGCTTTAAATTTATATTCTCGTTATATTTATCCTAACTCCTAGCGAACCCGCAGTGTACGGGACGTTGTAGTAGGGATAGTATTCCGAGGTCGAACACAAAGACTAAGGTGAGATTGATTCGATTTATGATTAAGTCTAGTGAAGATCTAGGTTAAGAAAAGAGAAGGAAATAAAGAAATGAAAATCTCAATGTTTTTGGTGGGTTTTTAAGTGATCAATCAAGGATCACTAAGCATGCAAAATAAACAAATCAACTATGCTAACAATCAACACAAACAATCAAGCTAAAACAAGATATAGATCAAAGATAGGAAAGCGGATTCTAGGGGTTGGAAATTCCGGTTATGGCATAGGACTCAAGCTATCTATTCATTCCTTGGATTAACTATGAATTGTTGAGAGTAAGTGTTTCTAGATTGGGATCAATCACCGGGTAGGTCTCATGGTCCGCTAGTCCATCCCTAGGATCTCATGACCGGATAAGTCTCTAAGAACCTAAGGGATGGATTTCTACGCAAACCGGATTGTCACCTAGAGACCTAACCTATCCTTACCGGGTAAGTCTCGGAAGGGTTAGTCCTAAACAACTATCCTAGCACACTTAGTCTAATGGCGGCTTATGAGGCTCACCACTACCTAGGGTTCGTTATCTTTGGAATCTAAGAGTAAGGATTACCGGGTAAGTCTCTCCTAACACTTAGTTGCTAACACTAGGTTACCCTAGGATAGGATTAACTCAACAAACACTAGGGTTTCAACATTCTAACAATCTAAAGCTAGATCCATCGAATCAGGGAGAATCACGGCGTGTTCTACCAAGTCCACGGCCGTGGTTTGGCAAGAACAACCCGTGGACCTCAACAGAAACTACGTCCAAGCAAGTGAGACATCCAAGGGCTAATCTAAGTCCATCCTATCATAGTCCTAGCCATAACCATCCTTTCCTTACCCTAGAATCACATCTATTTAGCCTACAACATTCATCATAGCAATCGAAATCATTAAACATAAAATCATGGCTTCCATTTGCAAGATAATGAAGAGAAAGTGGTGAACAAGTCAAGTAAACAAAACCAAGCTGAAAATGGAATTAGAATGACTCACAACCCTTCTTAAAGAAGGTTCAAATGGTTCATACAACTCTAGAAATCGATTCCGAAATTCTTCACTACAAAGCTATCAAAATCTATCAATGGTGTGCTCTTCTTCCTCTCCAATGAAGCTCTTCTCCAATGGTAGCCTCCTTCTACTTCCTTCCTCCAAGAATCTTCTTGTTGAGAGAATATTTTGATTGGATGATAGTGGATAATGGAGAGCTGCTCCAAGATGATTCTCTCAGCCAATGCAGGACCACTTTTATACTACAACTTTGCAAGAGCTGGCCAAGAGATCGTGGCACAGCTGTCACGAAAACCTGGCAAAATCCACGGGTAGAATCACGGCCGTGGAGTGTCAGTGAACCGTGATTTTGTGCTTCAGCTTTGCCTTTGATCATTAAGCTTCGATCTGGTGCATGGCTTGTGTTGGCAAGGTTCCATGAGTCCTCCCTAGCCTTTAGCTTGCATCCTAATGAGTCCGAGGGTGTGTCATCTTGATGAACGATCCTCAAACGTATCGTTTTAGCTCCTAAATCTCCCAAAATACCTACAAAGCAATGCACAAGTCCGTGTAGACGTCTATCTCGACAAAATACGTGAATTGAGTGCAAACGTCGTGAACTAGTGCTAAACCATGCATGAATGAGCGAGAAATCTATCTAAATGATTACCTAAACCTAAGTCATAAATCGTGTTATCAAAAATACCCCATACTTAAGGTTTGCTCGTCCCCGAGCAATTCTCAACTATAAACTACGAGATAACATGATTTATGTAAGCAGAAAAATGGCAAAATCTTTTTGGGTTTGTGCTTCTACTATTGGATCACCTTCATAGTCATGTTTTATGGCAACGGACAAACAATTATGCATCAAATAAATGAAGGCATGGAAAGACAATTGTACTTAACTCAAAAGCATGCATGAAATGTAAAAATGAAGAAGCCAAGAAGATCAAGAGCATATCCAATCTAGATTACTAAGTCTTACAAACATGCAAATAGGTCATAAGGTCTTATGAATTAAAAGGCCAAGAAACGTTGTGATTAGGTGGGGATTTTTCTAGGTTATGTGATGCTAATCCGGGAATGGAACTAACTCCACAATCTTGTCCTCGATCAACTTCCCTCAAGTGTATACTTTTCTCTATCTTTTTTTTTTCTTTTTCTTTCACTTATTTTTGAGACAATGGCATTGGTGTACAAAAGCCGAAACCTTGGTGATTAGCCATCTTCGGGCTTTTTCTATTTTTCGAGGTGCATCCACACCGGGCACACATACCAAAGCTCGTTAGGACTATTGGTTTATTTGACTTTGGCAAGGCACCAACACCCGATTATGTGAAGTGTACCGAGTTACTTGTCATTTAAACCAACGTCCCCAAACCTATATTTTTGTCTACACTTTCACAACAAATTCAGCATTTTATTCACGACATTCTTTCATCAACATCTTCACCCCACACTTGCTTTTCACCACATCAACACACTAACATGCTCCTATTCCCGAATGGGTCAAAAGAGGTCAATTTATATCCATTGAGGTGCTCAAACAATCATGATCAAGATGAGAAGTAGAGAAAGATGAATTGCCTCATTCATTCCTAGATGGTGTGCAAGAACTAGCATGTAATTTCGACTTTCAATACTCAATCCATTCTAGGCAAACATCATGATCACAAATCATCCATGGAATTCAAGAGAAGTACTTCAAGTCCACATATGCATTCATCAATTTAACACATAAGGCCATCCATAGCCAATCCACAAGACAAGATTCATCATTAGGGTCATATCCAAGCCTAGAAAGCACAAAATTTTTTAATTTTTCTGAATTTTTATGGGATTTTCGAAATGAATATATACAATGCAAGACATGTGAAAATGTTAAACTATCCTAGATGCTCATCATGCAAAGGATTATGCAAACCCCACCCCATACTTAGAAACACATTGTCCCCAATGTGTAAATGAAGTAAAGAAGAGTGAAAGAAGGTTCTCACAATGTAAAAATGGTTTGCTATGGTATTTGGGATTGCTCAAGTGAATTGATGTTGGATGATCCTATCAACAATGGTAGAGAGCTCTAAGTGTTCATCAAGGCGTCGGGACCCGCGCTAGGCACCGCTAGCCGTCCAAGTTCCGCGTCCGCTCCACCCATAATTGATGAGGGGTTCATCATCATCATTCTTATGCCAAGCAAGGCTTCCAATGCTACTAAGGTTCTAGCACACACAAAGCACACAAAACACAACCAAAAACAAAAAAATCTAAACAAAAACAAAACAAGAAAGAAAAAAATGTTACCAATGGGTTGCCTCCCACCAAGCGCTTCTTTAAGGTCATTAGTTTGACCAAACTCGGGGGCGTCTACTCAGGGTAAAGTGGGACAATCATATCCACCGGAGCTCCCGGGATATACTTCTTCAACCGGTGCCCATTCACCTTAAAGTTTTCACAATGCTCCCCTCCTATCTCAATAGCTCCGTGGGGAAAGATCTTCTTCACCACATATGGCCCGGTCCATCTTGATTTGAGCTTTCCGGGAAAGAGCCGCAGCCTTGAGTTGAAGAGAAGGACAAGGTCTCCTTCGCTCAACTCCTTGGGGATGATCCTCTTGTCATGCCACCGCTTGGTTCTCTCCTTGTAGATCCGGGCATTCTCGTATGCATCCAACCGGATCTCCTCAAGAGCGTTCATATCAAGCAACCTCTTCTCTCCGGCCTTTTTGAGATCAAAATTTAGCCACTTGATGGCCCAATGTGCTCTATGCTCTATTTCTACCGGAAGGTGGCAAGACTTGCCATAGACCAACTTGTAAGGAGTGGTGCCAATTGGTGTCTTGAAAGCGGTCCTATATGCCCACAAGGCATCATTGAGCTTCATAGCCCAATCCTTTCTAGTTCTAGATACCGTCTTCTCGAGAATGACCTTTATCTCCCGGTTGGAGATCTCTACTTGGCCACTAGTTTGGGGATGGTAAGGTGTTGCCACCTTATGAGTCACCCCATACTTAGCCAAAAGTGCCCCAAAGTTCCTATTGGTAAAGTGCTTCCCTCCATCACTTATGATCACCCTTGGTGTTCCAAACCTAGGAAAGATCACTCGGTTGAAGAACCACACCACAACCTTGGCGTCATTTGTAGGAGAAGCGATTGCCTCCACCCATCTCGAAACATAATCCACCGCCAATAGGATGTAGAGGTTGCCACACGAAGAAGGGAATGGTCCCATGAAGTCCACACCCCACACATCAAATATTTCCACTTCTTGTATGTTATTCAAGGGCATCTCATTCCTCCTTGAGATGTTGCCCGTCCTTTGGCAAGCATCACAAGCTACCACAAAGCTTTGCACATCCTTGAACAAACTTGGCCAAAAGAAGCCCGATTGCAACACCTTCACACATGTCTTGTGGGAGCTAGCATGCCCTCCACATGGCAAGGAATGACAATGGCGGATCACACTCTCCACCTCATCCTCCGGTATGCATCTTCTAAACATTCCATCCGGCCCTCTCTTGAACAAAAGTGGCTTGCTCCAATAGTAATGCCTCACATCTTTGAAGAACTTCTTCCTTTGGGCATATGTCAAACCGGGAGGCACTTCCTCACACACTAAGTAGTTCACAATGTCGGCAAACCATGGCTCGCTTCCTCTAGACACTTGGAACAAGCATTCCTCCACCATTTGCAATTGCTCATCCCGGAACGAATCATCAATCAGGATGTCATCTCTTTCAAGCTCCAATGGTGGGAGTCTACTAAGGTGATCCGCCACGGAGTTCTCGGATCCCTTCTTGTCCCGGATTTCCAAATCAAACTCTTGAAGAAGAAGGATCCACCGAATCAACCTAGGCTTTGCATCCTTCTTGGTAAGGAGGTAACGGATCGCAGCATGATCCGTATAAACTATGACCTTCGCTCCAACAAGATATGAGCGGAACTTCTCAAAAGCATACACCACCGCTAGCAACTCTTTCTCGGTGGTAGCATAATTGAGTTGGGCATCATCTAGCGTCTTGCTAGCATAATAAATAGCATGAGTGCGCCCATCTTTCCTTTGCCCCAAAACAGCCCCAACGGCTACATCGCTCGCATCACACATGATCTCAAATGGTAGGCTCCAATCCGGAGGTTGCATGATAGGTGCGGAGATCAAGGCGTTCTTCAACCTACAAAAAGCCTCAAGGCAATCTTTGGAGAAAACAAATTCAACATCCTTCATTAGTAGGTTAGTGAGAGGCTTAGAAATTTTAGAGAAGTCTTGAATAAACCTCCGGTAAAAACCGGCATGCCCTAAGAAACTCCTTACCCCTTTCACCGAGGTAGGTGGTGGCAACTTCTCTATCGTTTCAATCTTGGCTCTATCAACCTCAATGCCACGGTTAGACACCAAGTGTCCTAACACAATGCCTTCACTTACCATGAAGTGGCATTTTTCCCAATTCAAGACAAGATTTGTCTCCTCACATCTTTGCAATACTAATGACAAGTTAGCCAAGCAATTATCAAAGGAAGAACCATAAACAGAGAAATCATCCATGAACACTTCCATGATATTTTCAATGTATTCCGAAAAGATAGCCATCATACACCTTTGGAAGGTGACGGGTGCATTACACAACCCAAATGGCATCCTCCTATATGCAAAAGTACCCCATGGACATGTAAAGATGGTTTTCTCTTGGTCATCGGGGTGGATAGGGATTTGGAAGAATCCACTATAGCCATCTAAATAGCAAAAATGAGAATGTTGAGCTAACCTCTCTAGCATTTGGGCAATGAAGGGAAGAGGGAAGTGATCTTTCCTAGAGGCCATGTTCAACTTCCTATAGTCAATGCACATTCTCCACCCCGTAACCGTCCTAGTTGGGATTAGTTCATTGTTCTCATTAGTCACTACGGTCATCCCACCCTTCTTAGGAACTACATGAACGGGACTAACCCACTTACTATCCGAGATAGGGTAGATAATTCCCGCATCTAGCAACTTAATGATTTCCTTTTTGACTACCTCTTTCATTATGGGATTTAATCTCCTTTGATGTTCAATAGAGGGTTTATGATTATCTTCCATCAATATCTTATGCATGCACAAAGAAGGTTTTATGCCAACCAAATCATCAATAGTATAGCCAATGGCTTTCCTATGCAATCTTAGTTCATGCAACAACTTAGCAAGTTCATCATCACTCAAGCATGCATTCACAATCACCGGATAAGTAGAGTTATCACCAAGGAAAGCATACTTCAAATGAGAGGGAAGGGGTTTGAGTTCAAGTTTAGGAGGACCTTTATCGAGTGTAGACGATCCAAATAAGGTTGGATGAGATGAATCCAAAGCAAATGAAGGCTCTCCATGGCTCCTAGAAGCTTGATCATCATCAAGGGCTGATTCAGGGGAAACCACGGCCAACTCCACGGTTTGCTCCAAGTCCACGGCCGTGGAAGTTGCCTAGCTCATTTTTTGTGGCTTTACAGAGAGTTTGACGGCCGTGGAACCACTTCCACGCCCGTGGAACTTGCAGCTGTTCAGCACCTCTTCGTGGTCTTCATCTTGAGCCCTTGTCTCCTCCTCTAATGCTTCTAAGGCCTTGATCTCTTCATTGCAAGCCTCCTCAACACCTTCCTCCATCATACTTAAGGTAAGAACCTTCTCCAAGGGGTCCTTGATCAAGATCGAGCTCACAACTTCTCTAGATTCTTCTTGCTCGACTATGTTGAAGACATCCTCATCAAGGGTTGGCCCTTTCATCATTGTGGACAACTTGAACTTAATGTTCTCTTCCCCAATGTTGAAGGAAAGAGTCCCATTCTTGCAATCCAGTAGGCATCCGGAAGTGGCTAGGAAAGGTCTTCCTAAGATGATGGGAACCGGATAGTCCGCCGGAATATCCAAGACAACAAAATCAATTGGCACATAGAATCCTCCTAGTTGCACTGAGATGTCCTCTAAGATCCCAACCGGGTGAGTGATAGAACGGTCCGCCATATAGAGGGTCATCTTGACCGGTTTCGGCTCTCCTAGCCCAACCTTGTTGCAAAGTGCAAGCGGTATGATGCTTACACTTGCCCCAAGATCACAAAGGGCCTCATACTTAACATTTCCCACTCCAATTGGGACACAAAAGGAACCCGGATCTCTTAGCTTGGGAGGCATCTCCTCCTTCATTGTTTGGATCAATTCCGAGGATCTCTTGGTCATTCTTATCTCCCCATACTCCTCCAACTTCCTTTTGTTGGAGAGTATCTCCTTCAAGAATTTGCCATATGCCGGCATTCCTAAAATAGCATCCATGAACGGAATGTTAATATGCAATTTAGACATTAGTTCAAGGAATTTACCAAAGTGATTGTCCAAGCGAGCTCTTGCTCGTGATTGAGGGAATGGTAGTGGTGGTTTGTATGGAGGCGGTGCCACATATGTTGGCTCAACATCCTTGCTCTTGCCTCAACATCCTTGCTCTTGCCTCCATCTCTTTGCAAAGTCTCTTCCTCTATCACCACTTGTTTCCCTTTAACATTCTCCTTGGGCAAAGGATCTTTCATGCTCAACCCACTCCTTGTAGTGATAGCCAACACTAGGCCTCTCGGGTTGTCTTCGGTCCTTCCGGGAAGCTTCCCCGGATCTCTATGGGCTTCACCCGCCTTTTGGAACACTTGTGCTTCCAACACCTTTTGAGCCTTAGAAATTGAAGTCACGGTGCTCTCAAGACCACTCAACCTTCCAAGCAATTGCTCAAACATCATTTCGGTCCTATCTTTTGGAGGTTGAGTAAATCCGGGTGGAGGTTCTTGTGAAGCTTTTGGTGGTGGAGTTATGCTTGTGGAAGCGGGAGGGTTCAAGGCTCCATCCGGGTTAGAGTAGGAAAATCCGGGATGGTTGTGGTTGGGCCGGTAATTGTTGAATTGCCGGTTGTTGTTGAAGTTCCTTGGGCCTTGATAATTGTTGTAATTGCCTCTTCCCATGTAATTCACATCTTCCTCCTTGGAAGATAGATTAGCTTGCACTTGCACTTGAGGAGTTACTTGATTCTTCAAAGTTATAGCACACAACTCCCTCAAAGACTTCAATTCATTGTTGATGGCGTCGAGCTTGAAGTTGCTCATGGTGACTTCACTCACCTCATATGCTCCCGCCTTTCTCCCTTCACTCTTCCTATGGGAGTATTTCTCAATTACTAGAGCTTGCTTCTCCACAAACTCCCAAGCTTCATCTACATGCTTCTCCATGAAAGTCCCACCGGAAAGAGATTGGAGCTTGAATTGGCTATCTTCATCAAGTCCTTTGAAGTAGATCTCCAATAGCTCAATTTTCGGTATACCATGGTGTGGATAATCTAGGAGAAGGTCTTTGAACCTCTCCCAAGACTTGAATAAACTCTCTCTATCCTTCATCACGAAGGCATTGATCTTCCCTCTTAACTCGGTAGTCTTGGAAGGTAGGAAGAACTTAGTCAAAAACTCAGTTGTCATCTCCTCCCAAGTACCAACTCGCCCTTGTGGAATAGATTGATACCAAGCCAAGGCTTTATCCTTAAGAGAGAAGGAAAAAGCCCTAAGCTTATGGTTGTTGCTCTCCAATCTTGGCGGTCTAAGAGTCTCCATCAAGATCTCATAATTCATCAAGTGTTGATGAGGAGACTCTCCTTCCATCCCTCCAAATTGATTATGCCGGATCATTTGTAGAACTTGAGGGCGGAGCTTATAATCATGGGCTGCGGGATCTCCTAAGTTCACACCCGGACGGTATGCTCTTTGTGCCGGATCCATACGTTGCCCCAACGTTTGTGGCTCTTCCATAGCAATGGGCACAACCCTAAAATTGACCGCCGCCGGCTGCGGTTGTGGTGGAGGTGGAGGAGGTTGTTGTCGGTTAAGCTCTCTTTGCACAAGAGCTTGCCTAATCTCCTCAATCTCCCTCCTAGTTGCCTCTTGCCTCTCATTGGCAAGTCTCCTTTCATTCTCCAAAGCTTCATCCCTTATCCTAATTTGCTCTAAAGCCTCATCCAACTCAGCTTGGAGATCTCTTCCGGCCATCTCTTTCCCCCTTTTAATGCTCTTGGATCTAGATCTAAGGGTTTTCTCCGGTTCGGGATCGAATGGAGCTAAATCCTTACCACGAGATCTTCGCATACACCTAAAGAGTAAGAGATGTCCTGAAAAGCAAAGACACAAACCAAAGAGAGATCAAAAGCAACAAGAAAGATCTACACTATAAACAATCACAAAATAGACTCAATCTAGACCTAGTCCCCGGCAACGGCGCCAAAAACTTGTTACGCTAAGATCGTGTGATGTGTGTACGCAATAAGCTTTAAATTTATATTCTCGTTATATTTATCCTAACTCCTAGCGAACCCGCAGTGTACGGGACGTTTGTAGTAGGGATAGTATTCCGAGGTCGAACACAAAGACTAAGGTGAGATTGATTCGATTTATGATTAAGTCTAGTGAAGATCTAGGTTAAGAAAAGAGAAGGAAATAAAGAAATGAAAATCTCAATGTTTTTGGTGGGTTTTTAAGTGATCAATCAAGGATCACTAAGCATGCAAAATAAACAAATCAACTATGCTAACAATCAACACAAACAATCAAGCTAAAACAAGATATAGATCAAAGATAGGAAAGCGGATTCTAGGGGTTGGAAATTCCGGTTATGGCATAGGACTCAAGCTATCTATTCATTCCTTGGATTAACTATGAATTGTTGAGAGTAAGTGTTTCTAGATTGGGATCAATCACCGGGTAGGTCTCATGGTCCACTAGTCCATCCCTAGGATCTCATCACCGGGTAAGTCTCTAAGAACCTAAGGGATGGATTTCTACGCAAACCGGATTGTCACCTAGAGACCTAACCTATCCTTACCGGGTAAGTCTCGGAAGGGTTAGTCCTAAACAACTATCCTAGCACACTTAGTCTAATGGCGGCCTATGAGGCTCACCACTACCTAGGGTTCGTTATCTTTGGAATCTAAGAGTAAGGATTACCGGGTAAGTCTCTCCTAACACTTAGTTGCTAACACTAGGTTACCCTAGGATAGGATTAACTCAACAAACACTAGGGTTTCAACATTCTAACAATCTAAAGCTAGATCCATCGAACCAGGGAGAATCACGGCATGTTCTACCAAGTCCACGGCCGTGGTTTGGCAAGAACAACCCGTGGACCTCAACAGAAACTACGTCCAAGCAAGTGAGACATCCAAGGGCTAATCTAAGTCCATCCTATCATAGTCCTAGCCATAACCATCCTTTCCTTACCCTAGAATCACATCTATTTAGCCTACAACATTCATCATAGCAATCGAAATCATTAAACATAAAATCATGGCTTCCATTTGCAAGATAATAAAGAGAAAGAGGTGCACAAGTCAAGTAAACAAAACCAAGCTGAAAAATGGAATTAGAATGACTCACAACCCTTCTTAAAGAAGGTTCAAATGGTTCATACAACTCTAGAAATCGATTCCAAAATTCTTCACTACAAAGCTATCAAAATCTATCAATGGTGTGCTCTTCTTCCTCTCCAATGAAGCTCTTCTCCAATGGTAGCCTCCTTCTACTTCCTTCCTCCAAGAATCTTCTTGTTGAGAGAATATTTTGATTGGATGATAATGGATAATGGAGAGCTGCTCCAAGATGATTCTCTCAGCCAATGCAGGACCACTTTTATATACTACAACTTTGCAAGAGCTGGCCAAGAGATCGTGGAACAGCTGTCACGAAAACCTGGCAAAATCCACGGGTAGAATCACGGCCGTGGAGTGTCAGTGAACCGTGATTTTGTGCTTCAGCTTTGCCTTTGATCATTAAGCTTCGATCTGGTGCATGGCTTGTGTTGGCAAGGTTCCATGAGTCCTCCCTAGCCTTTAGCTTGCATCCTAATGAGTCCGAGGGTGTGTCATCTTGATGAACGATCCTCAAACGTATCGTTTTAGCTCCTAAATCTCCCAAAATACCTACAAAGCAATGCACAAGTCCGTGTAGACGTCTATCTTGACAAAATACGTGAATTGAGTGCAAACGTCGTGAACTAGTGCTAAACCATGCATGAATGAGCGAGAAATCTATCTAAATGATTACCTAAACCTAAGTCATAAATCGTGTTATCACAGTCCGTGGGCGAGGACTTGTAGGAAGACCTCCACTAGTTGGAGGTCGGGGCCAAGCCCCAGTTGCTGATCCGACTATCGCTGAAGCGTTCGTTGACAAAATTGCTGAGATTATTGTTCCCAAGGCTAGGAACGGGACCGCAGCTAGGTCCGGAGCACAAAGAGCGTCGTCGACCGAGAGCGATCGAGTATCCATCGGAGCATCCGCTTATTGAGACTATATCTAGAGAGTTGAGGAGGCTATCAGAACTGGAGGAACTGCCCCAGCACCGCTAGTACCCGTGAGACCAACTAAGGACGTCAAAGTTTAGGATGAAGCAAGACTAGTGGTGGAGCATTGGCTAGACCATGATGTTTCCACTTGGGAGTCGATAAGGAGTATGCTCAAGGATCGATCGGATTCCAGGAAGGCTTCTCAGGCAGAAGGTTCTTAGGATTGGCGGACTACTATCGGCGTTTTGTGGAGGGCTTTTTCAGTTATCACCTGACGTCTCACTTCCTTGATGAGGAAGTCTACGAGATTTGTATGGTTCGAGCCGTGCATGTAGAGCTACGAGGAGCTAAAGAAGAGGTTGACCTCTGTGATAACACGATTTATGGCTTAGGTTTAGGTAATCATTTAGATAGATTTTCCGCTCATTCATGCATGGTTTAGCACTAGTTCACGACGTTTGCGCTCAATTCACATATTTTGTCGAGATAGACGTCTACACGGACTTTTGCATTGCTTTGTAGGTATTTTGGGAGATTTAGGAGCTTAATCGATACATTTTAGGATCTTTCCTCAAGATGACACACCTTCGGACTCATTGGGATGCAAGCTAAGAGCCAAGGAGGACACTTGGGACCTTATTGGTGCATGCCATGCACCAAATCGTAGCTTAATGATCCAAAACAAGCTGAGGCACCAAAACCACGGTCACTGGGGCTTCCACGGGCGTGGAATTTGACCGTGGTTTTTGCCAGACGGTTGTGACAGCTGTGCCACGATCTCATGGCCGACTCTTGCAAAGTTGTAGTATAAAAAGTGGTCCTGCAAGGCTGAGAGGGGATCCAATCCCAATCAATTTTCAGAATCAAAATCCACACTCTCTACCATACTCTCAACAAGAAGATTCTCTCAAGAGGAAGCTTGGGAGAGAGCTACCATTGGAGGAGGAGAAAAGCTCCATTGGAGAAGAAGAGAAGAAGACACTATTGTTAGCCTTTGATAGATTTTAGAGCGAAGATTATCGGAATCGTTTTCTAGGGTTATAAGAATCAATCGAACCTTCTTTTGAAGGGTTGTGAGTCTTTCTAATCTCATTTTCAGCTTGGTTTTACTTGTTTCACTTGTTCATCTCTTTCTCTTCATTATCTTGCAAATGGAAGCCATGATTTTATGTTTGATGATTTCGATTGTGATGATGTATGTTGTCGGCTAAATAGAAGCGATTCTAGGGTAAGGAAAGGAAGGTTATGGTTGGGACTATGATAGGATGGACTTAGAATTGCCTTTGGATGATTCGTTTACTTAAACAGAGCCACTGTTGGAGTCCACGGTTTGTTCTTGCCAGTCCACGGCCGTGGAAGTAGATGAACAGCCCGTGGTTTGCCTGATTTGTTTGATTTGATGAGTCTAAGTTCTAGAATGTTAGCATGTTGAAATCCTAGTGTTTGTTGAGTTAAATCTATCCTAGGGTGACTTAGGGTTAGCAACTAAGTGTTTAGAAGAGACCTACCCGGTGATTCTTGCTCTTAGATATCAAAGATGACAAACTCTAGGTAGTAGTGAGCCTCACAAGCCGCTATTGGACTGAGTGTGCTAGGATAGGTGTTTAGGACTTGCCTTTCCGAGACTTACCCGGTAAAGAGAGGTTGGATCCCTAAAATTCCATCCGGTTTGTGTAGAATTCCTATCCCTAGGCTCTCTGAGACTTACCCGGTGATGAGACCTTAGGAACGGACTAGCGGACCATGAGACCTACCCGGTGATTGATCCCAATCTAGAAACACTCACTCCCAACATATTATAGTTAATCTAAGGAATGATTAGATAGCTTGAGTCCAATGCCATAACCGGAATTTCCAACCCCTAAAATCCGCTTTTCTCTCTTTGATCTCACATATCGTGCTTAGTTTGTTTGCTTGTGTTGATTTGTTAGCTTAATTGATTGCTTATTTTGCATGATTTGTGATCTTTGATTGATCACCATAAAAACCAAACCAAAAATATTGAGATTTTCATTTCTTTATTTCTTTCTCTTTTCTTAACCTAGATCTTTACTAAACTTAGTCACTAATCGATTCAATCTCACCTCAGTCCTTGTGTTCGACCTCGGAATACTATCCCTACTACAAAACGTCCCGTACACTGCAGGTTCGCTAGGAGTTAGGAGAAATATATCGAGTTTATAAATTGTAAAACTTTTGCGTGCACACATCCTAAGCGTAACAAAGTTTTTGGCGCCGTTGCCGGGGACGAGGTTAAGATTAAGTCATTGTTTGTGATTGGTTATAGTGTAGGTCTTTCTTGTTGCTTTTGATCTCTTTTGGTTTGTGTCTTTGCTTTTCAGGACATCTCTCACTCTTTAGGTGTATGCGAAGATCTCGTGGCAAGGATTTAGCTCCATTCGATCCCGAACCGGAGAAAACCCTTAGATCTAGATCCAAGAGCATTAAAAAGGGAAAAGAGATGGCCGGAAGAGATCTCCAAGCTGAGTTGGATGAGGCTTTAGAGCAAATTAGGATAAGGGATGAAGCTTTGGAGAATGAAAGGAGACTTGCCAACGAGAGGCAAGAGGCAACTAGGAGGGAGATTGAAGAGATTAGGCAAGCTCTTGTGCAAAGAGAGCTTAATCGTCAACAACCTCCTCCACCTCCACCACAACCGCAGCCGGCGGTTAATATTCGGGTTGTGCCCATTGCTATTGAAGAGCCACAAACGTTAGGGCAACGTATGGATCCAGCACAAAGAGCACACCGTCCGGGTGTGAACTTAGGAGATCCCGCAACCCATGATTACGAGCTCCGCCCTCAAGTTCTACAAATGATCCGGCACAATCAATTTGGAGGGATGGAAGGAGAGTCTCCTCATCAACACTTGATGAACTATGAGATCTTGATGGAGACTCTTAGACCGCCTAGATTGGAGAGCAACAACCATAAGCTTAGGGCTTTCTCCTTCTCACTTAAGGATAAAGCCTTGACTTGGTATCAATCTATTCCACAAGGGCGAGTGAGTACTTGGGAGGAGATAACAACCGAGTTTTTGACTAAGTTCTTCCCACCTTTCAAGACTACCGAGCTAAGAAGGAAGATCAATGCCTTCGTGATGAAGGATAGAGAGAGTTTATTCAAGTCTTGGGAGAGGTTCAAAGACCTTCTCCTAGATTGTCCACACCATGGTATACCGAAAATTGAGCTATTGGAGATCTACTTCAAAGGACTTGATGAAGATAGCCAATTCAAGCTTCAATCTCTTTCCGGTGGGACTTTCATGGAAAAGAATGTAGATGAAGCTTGGGAGTTTGTAGAGAAACAAGCTTTAGTGATTGAGAAGTACGCCCATAGGAAGAGTGATGGGAGAAAGGCGGGAGCATATGAGGTGAGTGAAGTCACCATGAGCAATTTCAAGCTTGACGCCATCAACAACGAGCTAAAGTCCTTGAGGGAGTTATGTGCTACAACTTTGAAGAATCAAGCAACCCCTCAAGTGCAAGCAAACTTGTCTTCCAAGGAGGAAGATGTGAACTACATGGGAAGGGGCAATTACAACAACTACCAAGGTCCAAGGAACTTCAACAACAACCGGCAATTTAACAATTACCGGCCTAATCACAACCATCCCGGGTTTTCCTATTCTAACCCGGATGGAGCCTTGAACCCTCCCGCTTCAATAAGCGCAGCTCCACCACCAAAGGCTTCACAAGAACCTCCACCCGGATTTACTCAACCTCCAAAGGATAGAACCGAGATGATGTTTGAGCAATTGCTTGGAAGGTTGAGTGGCCTTGAGAGCACGGTGACTTCCATTTCTAAGGCTCAAAAGGTGTTGGAAGCACAAGTGTTCCAAAAGGCGGGTGAAGCTCATAGAGATCCGGGAAAGCTTCCCGGAAGAACCGAGGACAACCAAGAGGCCAAGTGTTGGCCATCACAACAAGGAGCGGGTTGAGCATGAAGGATCCCTTACCTAAGGGAAGTGACAAGGGGAAGCAAGAAGTGGTAGAGGAAGAGACCTTGCAAGAAGATGGAGGCAAGGACAAGGATGATGAGCCAACATATGTGGCACCACCTCCATACAAGCCACCACTACCGTTCCCTCAATTACGAGCAAGAGCTCGCTTGGACAAACACTTTGGTAAATTCCTTGAACTTATGTCTAAATTGCATATTAACATTCCGTTCATGGATGCTATTCTAGGAATGCCGGCATATGGCAAGTTTTTGAAGGAAATACTCTCCAACAAGAGGAAGTTGGAGGAGTATGGAGAAGTAAGGATGACAAAGAGGTCCTCGGAATTGATCCAAACAATGAAGGAGGAGATGCCTCCTAAGCTAAGAGATCCGGGATCCTTTTGTGTGCCAATTGGAGTGGGAGAAGTGAAGTATGAAACCCTATGTGATCTTGGGGCAAGTGTAAGCATCATACCGCTTGCAATTTGCAACAAGGTTGGGCTAGGAGAGCCTAAACCGGTCAAGATGACCCTTTACATGGCGGACCGCTCTATTACTCATCCAGTTGGAATCTTGGAAGATATACCGGTGCAACTCGGGAAGTTCTATATGCCGATTGATTTTGTTGTCTTGGACATCCCGGCGGACTATCCGGTTCCCATCATCTTGGGGAGACCTTTCCTAGCTACATCCGGATGCTTGGTGGATTGTAAAAATTGAATTCTCTCCTTCAACATTGGGGAAGAGAACATCAAGTTCAAGCTGTCCATAATGATGAAAGGGCCAACCCTTGATTAGGATGTATTCAACATAGTCGAGCAAGAGGAGTCTAGAGAAGTTGTGAGCTCGATCTTGATCAAGGACCCCTTGGAGAAGGTTCTTAGCTTAAGTTTGATGGAGGAAGGTGTTGAGGAGGCTTGCAATGAAGAAATCAAGGCCTTGGAAGCATTAGAAAAGGAGACAAGAGCTAAATTTGAAGTCCACGAGAGTATGCTGAATTCCTGTAGGAACCACGGTCGTGAAGAGACTTCCACGGCCGTGGAACTCTCTGGAATGCTCTGAAGAGCAAGCTTTGCAAGGTCCACGGCCGTGGATGTGCCAGGATCCGTGGAGTTGCCCGTGGTTTCCCCAGAAGCAGCCCTTGTTGTTGATCAAGCTTCAAGGAGCCTTGGAGAGCCTTCATTTGCTTTGGATTCATCTCAACCAACGTTATTTGGATCGTCTCCACTCGATAAAGGTCCTCCTAAACTTGAACTCAAACCCCTCCCCTCTCATTTGAAGTATGCTTTTCTTGGTGATAATTCTACATATCCGGTGATTGTAAATGCATGCTTGAATGATGATGAACTTGCTAGATTGTTGCATGAGTTGAGATTGCATAGGAAAGCCATTGGCTATACCATTGATGGTTTAGTTGGCATTAAACCCTCTTTGTGCATGCATAAGATCTTAATGGAAGATAATCATAAACCTTCAATTGAACCTCAAAGAAGACTAAACCCTATCATGAAAGAAGTAGTCAAGAAAGAGATCCTTAAATTGCTAGATGCGGGAATCATTTTCCCGATTTTGGATGGTAAATGGGTTAGTCCCGTGCATGTGGTTCCTAAGAAGGGTGGGATGACCGTAGTAACTAATGAGAATAATGAACTAATCCCAACTAGAACGGTTACGGGATGGAGGATGTGTATAGACTATAGGAAACTAAACATGGCCTCTAGGAAAGATCACTTCCCCCTTCCTTTCATTGACCAAATGCTAGAGAGGTTAGCTCAACATTCTCACTTTTGCTATTTAGATGGCTATAGTGGATTCTTCCAAATCCCTATCCACCCCGATGACCAAGAGAAAACCACATTTACATGTCCATGGGGTACTTTTGCATATAGGAGAATTCCATTTGGGTTGTGTAATGCACCCGCCACCTTTCAAAGGTGTATGATGGCTATCTTTTCTGAGTAGTGTTTATGGATGATTTTTCTGTTTATGGATCTTCCTTTGATGATTGCTTAGCTAACTTGTCTTTAGTACTTAAAAGATGTGAGGTGACTAATCTAGTCTTAAATTGGGAGAAATGCCACTTCATGGTGAGTGAAGGTATTGTGTTGGGACACTTGGTGTCCAACCGTGGCATTGAGGTTGATAGGGCCAAGATTGAAACGATAGAGAAGTTGCCACCACCTACCTCGGTGAAGGGGGTAAGGAGTTTTCTAGGGCATGCCGGTTTTTACCGGAGATTTATTAAAGACTTCTCTAAGATTTCTAAGCCTCTTACTAACCTACTAATGAAAGATGTTGAGTTTGTTTTCTCCAAGGATTGCCTTGAAGCTTTTTGTAGGTTGAAGAATGCTTTGATCTCCGCACCTATCATGCAACCTCCGGATTGGAGTCTACCGTTTGAGATCATGTGTGATGCGAGTGATGTAGCCGTTGGGGCTGTTTTGGGGCAAAGGAAAGATGGGCGCACACACGCCATTATTATGCTAGCAAGATGCTAGATGATGCCCAACTCAATTATGCTACCACCGAGAAGGAGTTGCTAGCGGTTGTGTATGCATTTGAGAAGTTCCGCTCATATCTTGTTGGAGCAAAGGTTATAGTGTATACAGATCATGTTGCGATCCGTTATCTCCTTACAAAGAAGGATGCCAAACCTAGGTTGATTCGGTGGATCCTTCTTCTTCAAGAGTTTGATTTGGAAATCCGGGACAAGAAGATATCCGAAATTCTGTGGCGGATCACCTTAGTAGACTCCCACCATTGGAGCTTGAGAGAGATGACATCCCGATTGATGACTCATTCCGGGATGAGCAATTGCAAATGGTGGAGGAGTGCTTGTTCCAAGTGTCTAGAGGAAGTGAGCCATGGTATGCCGACATTGTGAACTACCTTGTGTGTGAGGAAGTGCCTCCCGGTTTGTCATACGCCCAAAGGAAGAAGTTCTTCAAGGATGTGAGACACTACTATTAAAGTGAACCACTTTTGTTCAAGAGAGGGCCGGATGGAGTCTTTAGAAGATGCATACCGGAGGATGAGGCAGAGAGTGTGATCCGCCATTGTCATTCCTTGCCATGTGGAGGGCATGTTAGTTCCCACAAGACATGTGCGAAGGTGTTGCAATCGGGCTTCTTTTGGCCAAGTTTGTTCAAGGATGTGCAAAGCTTTGTGGTAGCTTGTGATGCTTGCCAAAGGACGGGCAACATCTCGAGGAGGAATAAGATGCCCTTAAACAACATACAAGAAGTGGAGATATTTGATGTGTGGGGTGTGGAATTTATGGGACCATTCCCCTCTTCATGTGGCAACCTCTACATCCTATTGGTGGTGGACTATGTTTCGAGATGGGTAGAGGCAATCGCCTCTCCTACAAATGACGCCAAGGTTGTGGTGCGGTTCTTCAACCGAGTGATCTTCCCTAGGTTTGGAACACCAAGGGTGATCATAAGTGATGGAGGGAAGCATTTCACCAATAGGAACTTCGGGGCACTTTTGGCTAAGTATGGGGTGACTCATAAGGTGGCAACACCTTACCATCCCCAAACTAGTGGCCAAGTGGAGATCTCCAACCGGGAGATAAAGGGAATTCTTGAGAAGACGGTTTCTAGGACGAGAAAGGATTGGGCTATGAAGCTCGATGATGCTTTGTGGGCTTATAGAACCGCTTTCAAGACACCAATTGGCACCACTCCCTACAAGCTAGTCTATGGCAAGTCTTGCCACCTTCCGGTAGAGATGGAGCATAAAGCATATTGGGCTATAAGGTGGTTGAATTTTGACCTCAAGGAGGCCGGAGAGAAGAGGTTGCTAGACATGAACGCTCTTGAGGAGATCCGGTTGGATGCTTATGAAAATGCCCGGATCTACAAGGAGAGGACCAAACGGTGGCATGACAAGCGCCTCGTCCCGAAGGAGTTGAGTGAAGGCGACCTTGTCCTTCTCTTCAACTCAAGGCTGCGGCTCTTCCCCGGAAAGCTCAAGTCAAGATGGACGGATCCTTATATGGTGAAATAGATCTTTCCCCCATGGAGCGGTTGAGATAGGAGGGGAGCATTGTGGAGACTTTAAGGTGAATGGGCACCGGTTGAAGAAGTATATCCCGGGAGCTCCGGTAGACATGATTGCCCCACTTCACCTTGAGTGAGACACCCCCAAATTTGGTCAAGCTAATGACCTTAAAGAAGCGCTTAATGGGAGGCAACCTATTGGTAACGTTTTTCCTTTTTCGTTTTTGTTTTTGCTTTTGATTTTTCTGTTTTTGTGTGTTTGGTGTGCTTTGTGTGCGCTAGAGTCTTGGTAGCATGGAAGCCTTGCATGGCATGTGAATGATGACGATGAGTCCCTCATCAATTATGGGTGGAGCGGACGCGAAACTTGGACGGCTAGCGGTGCCTAGCGCGGGTCCCGACGCCATGATGAACATTTAGAGCTCTCTACCATTGTTGATAGGATCATCCACCATCAATCCACTTGAGTAACCCCAAATACCAAAGCAAGCCATTTTTGCATTGTGAGAACCCTCTTTCACTCTTCCTTACTTGAATGCCACATTGGGGACAATGTGTTCCTAAGTATGGGGTGGGGTTTGCATGATCTTTTGCATGATTAGCATCTAGGGTAGTTTCTTTTTGTCACATCTCTTGCATTGTACATAGATAGTTCGAAAAATCCAAAAAATCAGAAAATTTAAAAAATTTTAGTGTTTCTAAGCTTGGGAATGATCCTTATGATGAAATTGTCTTGTGGATTGGCTATGGATGGCCTTATGTGTTAAATTGATGAATGCATATGTGGACTTGAAGTACTTATCTTGAATCCCATGAATGATTTATGATTATGATGCTTGTCTTGATTGGAATTGAGTATTGAAGGTCGAAATTACATGCTAGTTCTTGCACATCATCTAGGAATGAATGAGGCAATTCATCTTTCTCTACTTCTCATCTTGATCATGATGTTTGAGCACCTCAATTGATATAAATTTAACCTCTTTTGACCCATCCGGGAATAGGAGCATGTTAGTGTGTTGAGTGTGTGAAAAGCAAGTGTGGGGTGAAGATGTTGATGAAAGAATGGTACGAATGAAGTGCTGAATTTGTTGTGAAAGTGTAGACAAAAATATAGGTTTGGGGACGTTGGTTTAAATGACGAGTAACTCGGCACCATTCACATAATCGGGTGTTTGTGCCTTGCCAAAGTCAAATAAACCAATAGTCCTAACGAGCTTTGGTATGTGTGCCCGGTGTGGATGCACCTCGAAAAATAGAAAAAGCCCGAGGACGGCTATCACCAAGGTTTTGGCTTTTGTACACCAATGCCATTGTCTCAAAAATAAGTGAAAGAAAAGAAAAGAAAGAAAAGATGGAGAAAATATACACTTGTGGGAAGTTGATAAAAATGCAAAGTTGTGAAGGTAGTTCCATTCCCGGATTAGCATCACATAGCCTAGAAAAATTCCCACCTAATCACAACGTTTCTTGGCCTTTTATTTCACAAGCCCTTGTGACCTATTTGCATGTGTGTAAGACTTAGTAATCTAGATTGGATATGCTCTTGGTCATCTTGACTTCTTCATTTTTACATTTCATGCATGCTTTCGAGTTAAGTACAATTGTCTTTCCGTACCTTCATTTATTTGACACATGATTGCTTGTCCATTGCCATGAAACATGACTATGAAGGTGATCCAAATTTATGAAGCACAACTCCAAAAAGATTTTGTAGTTTTTCTGCATGCATAAATCATGTCATCTCTTAGTCTATAGTTGGGACTTGCTCGGGGACGAGCAAACCTTAAGTATGGGGTATTTTTGATAACACGATTTATGGCTTAAGTTTAGGTAATCATTTAGATAGATTTTCCGCTCATTCATGCATGGTTTAGCACTAGTTCACGACGTTTGCGCTCAATTCACATATTTTGTCGAGATAGACGTCTACACGGACTTTTGCATTGCTTTGTAGGTATTTTGGGAGATTTAGGAGCTTAATCGATACATTTGAGGATCGTTCCTCAAGATGACACACCTTCGGACTCATTGGGATGCAAGCTAAGAGCCAATTATTGGTGCATGCCATGCACCAAATCGTAGCTTAATGATCCAAAACAAGCTGAGGCACCAAAACCACGGTCACTGGGACTTCCACGGGCGTGGAATCTGACCGTGGTTTTTGCCAGACGGTTGTGACGGCTGTGCCACAATCTCATGGCCGACTCTTGCAAAGTTGTAGTATAAAAAGTGGTCCTGCAAGGCTGAGAGGGGATCCAATCCCAATCAATTTTCAAAATCAAAATCCACACTCTCTACCATACTTTCAACAAGAAGGTTCTCTCAAGAGGAAGCTTGGGAGAGAGCTACCATTGGAGGAGGAGAAAAGCTCCATTGGAGAAGAAAAGAAGACACTATTGTTAGCCTTTGATAGATTTTAGAGCGAAGATTATCGGAATCATTTTCTAGGGTTGTAAGAATCAATCGAACCTTCTTTTGAAGGGTTGTGAGTCTTTCTAATCTCATTTTCAGCTTGGTTTTACTTGTTTCACTTGTTTATCTCTTTCTCTTCATTATCTTGCAAATGGAAGCCATGATTTTATGTTTGATGATTTCGATTGTGATGATGTATGTTGTCGGCTAAATAGAAGCGATTCTAGGGTAAGGAAAGGAAGGTTATGGCTGGGACTATGATAGGATGGACTTAGAACTGCCTTTGGATGATTCGTTTACTTAAACAGAGCCACTGTTGGAGTCCACGGTTTGTTCTTGCCAGTCCACGGCCGTGGAAGTAGATGAACAGCCCGTGGTTCGCCTGATTTGTTTGATTTGATGAGTCTAAGTTCTAGAATGTTAGCATGTTGAAATCCTAGTGTTTGTTGAGTTAAATCTATCCTAGGGTGACTTAGGGTTAGCAACTAGTGTTTAGAAGAGACCTACCCGGTGATTCTTGCTCTTAGATATCAAAGATGATAAACTCTAGGTAGTAGTGAGCCTCACAAGCCGCTATTGGACTGAGTGTCCTAGGATAGGTGTTTAGGACTTGCCTTTCCGAGACTTACCCGGTAAAGAGAGGTTGGATCCCTAGAATTCCATCCGGTTTGTGTAGAATTCCTATCCCTAGGCTCTCTGAGACTTACCCGGTGATGAGACCTTAGGAACGGACTAGCGGACCATGAGACCTACCCGGTGATTGATCCCAATCTAGAAACACTCACTCCCAACATATTATAGTTAATCCAAGGAATGATTAGATAGCTTGAGTCCAATGCCATAACTGGAATTTCCAACCCCTAGAATCCGCTTTTCTCTCTTTGATCTCACATCTCGTGCTTAGTTTGTTTGCTTGTGTTGATTTGTTAGCTTAGTTGATTGCTTATTTTGCATGATTTGTGATCTTTGATTGATCACCATAAAAACCAAACCAAAAATATTGAGATTTTCATTTCTTTATTTCTTTCTCTTTTCTTAACCTAGATCTTCACTAAACTTAGTCACTAATCGATTCAATCTCACCTCAGTCCTTGTTTTCGACCTCAGAATACTATCCCTACTACAAAACGTCCCGTACACTGCGGGTTCGCTAGGAGTTAGGAGAAATATATTGAGTTTATAAATTGTAAAACTTTTGCGTGCACACATCCTAAGCGTAACACTCTGCTCCTATCTTAGCCCAGCTAGAGGGCATTGAGGGCTTTGTGGTTTACAGTGATGCATCCAAGCTTGACTTAGGATGTGTTCTGATGTAGAGGGGTAAGGTCATAACATACGCATCTAGACAACTGAAAATTTATAAGGATAACTACCCTAACTACGATCTTGAGTTGGGTGTTGTTGTTCACGCTTTGAAGATCTGGAGGCATTATTTATACGGAGCTACGTGTTAGATATTCAGAAGCCATAAGAGTCTGAAGTATATATTCACTCAACGGGAGTTGAATAACTGCCAACGAAGATGGTTGGAGTTGATCTAGAACTTTGATCTCAAGATCTTATACCACCCGGGGAAGGCGAATGTGGTAGCTGATGCATTTAGTAGGAAGATTCCCCGGGAGATGGCGATCGCTCGGCTGACAACTAAGCCTCAATTACAATGAAATTTGGCATGACTAGATATGGATATCCACTTCCTGGATTCCGACAACCATTTATCCGCCTTGGAGGTGTTACGTGATCTGTTGGTTGAAACCCGATAGAAGCAGGAGAGTTTCCCGGCTTTGACACGGATCCGAGACAGGATGTCTCGAGTAGATGCACCGTAGTTTGCAGTCAGTGCCGATGGAGTTTTGTGACGCCAGGAGCGCGTATGTGTACCTTCGGATCGAGAGCTGAGACAGCGGATCCTACAAGAGGCTCACTTTACACCTTACTCACTGCATCCCGATGCGAGTAAGATGTATCAAAATATCAGACGCTCTTTCTGGTGGGGAGGTCTGAAGCCAAATATAACGAGATATGCAGCTCAGTGTGCGACCTGTCAGTAGGTCAAGATCGAGCATCACCGACTAGGAGGAGATCTACACCCACTTCTCGTACCTCAGTGAAAATGGGAGGACATCTCGATGGACTTTGTTATCGGTTTGAGACCGAGCCGAGGTTTTGATGCCATATGGGTTATGGTGGTTCGACTTACGAAGACCGCACCTTTCATTCCTATCAAGGAGACATTGCCGGTAAGTCGATTAGCGGAGGAGTTCACTAGACCAATAGTGAGACTTCATGGAGTACCTAGGACTATACTCTTTGATAGAGACGGACAGTTCAACTCGAGGTTCCTGGCAGCAAGTGCATGCCGCCCAAGGTACGAGTCTGCGGTTTACGACTGCTTATCATCCTCAGACCGATTGTCAGTCTGAGCATACCATCTAAACTCTTTAGGATATGTTGAGAGCGTGTGTGTTAGACTAGGGACAAGTGTGGCCAGATCACATTCCCTTAGTGGAGTTTTCGTATAAACACAGTTGGCACACTTCGATCTGGATGGCTCCTTACGCTGCTTTATATGGATAGAGATGCCGTACCCCGTTGTGTTGGGACGAGCCGAGTAGTGCTAGCGTTCTAGCACCTAAGCAGATGCAAGATGATATGGTCAAGTAGCGGTGATTCGAGAGAGGATGCTAGCAGCACATAGTCACCAGAAGTCTTATACAGATAAGAGGCGCAAACCTCTAGAGTTCAGAGTTGGAGTTCGGGTTTGGTTGAGAGTATCCCCGACACGAGGTGTTCGGGGTTTTGGCGTCAAGGGGAAGCTGAGTCCCAGAAATATTGGACCTTTCGAGATTCTTGAGCGAGTTGGAGAGGCAACATACAGACTTGCTTTGTCACCGAGGCTTGAGGGTGTTCACCTAGTCTTCCATGTGTCTCAGTTACGAGAGTAAATACCGGATCTGAGACACATCGTCAACCATGAGGATTTAGTGCTCGATCCAAACCATACGTTCGTAGAGCATCCGGTAGCTGTCTTAGAGCGTAGTATGATACACTTGCGATCGAAGGACATACCGATGATGAGATTCAGTGGTCGATGGGAGTAGTCGATGAGGCGACTTGAGAGACAGAGGATAGTATCCAGAGAAACTATCCAGAGATTTATGTCGTTGGATATACCTATAGCGTAGATGTTGGAATTTTAGTTTCCTTTGTTGAGTTGTGCTTACGCTTTGTGAAGTTTTGAGTTTTGTGCCCCGAGTGGGAATATATGAGTTGAGTTCAGTGTTTTTGCGTTGTTGTTGTGTGATTTTTCTTGCTGTTACAAGTTTTAAGACGAAACTTCTTTTTAGGGGGATCTAATGTAAGATCCAGTTTTTGGCCTTCACCGCCCTCCGGTGAAGGAAGCCGCCCCTGTGGCAGGGCAAACCGCCCTTGCGGTTTTGCCCCAGATCGCGCCGATCTGTTTTTCGTTCATTTTTATTTCCTTCCATATATAGAAGATCCGATCCGATCTTCTATCTTATGGGCCGACTTCCCTATCATGTTATTAACCCTAGAACGTCCTTCCTTCTATCTTTTCTCACCGTTCCCTATAAATTCCCTCTTTCTCTTCTTTTTCCCGTTTATTTCATACGTTTTCTTTCAACCTCGAAAGTTGCAACCAATCTTCCTTGTGATCTCTTGCTGGACGTGTAAGTTTTCTCCTTCCTTGTTTCTCCTTCACGTTGGCCTTCCCATTATTGATTCGTTGATGTCCACAGGCTCCCTTGGTTGAGTTGTGACGTGTGTGTGTGTGTTAAGAAAGCAAGCTTTGGCCTTTTCTGCGTTCCTTGTTGTCGGAGGAGTCGATAACAGTTTTTGTCACCCCCCCGCGCCTGCACATAGCCGCCTCTGCGGCTGTCTGTCCCGCCGCTCTTGAGGTTTTCTTGTAGTAGCTCCCGTCTTTGGTGAGCTGCTTCCTTCCTTGCTTTCCTCGTTCCTTCCCTTGGCTTAGGTTGATGTTGTTGACCCTTCTTGATCTATAAGTCTAAGGTTGAGACCTTAGCTTGTGGAGAACTCTTAGAGATCATGGAGACTAGAAGTTATAGACTTCTAGCAATCGTTTCGGTTCCTGATTCGTTATGCGTTGTTTGAGCAAGCATTCCTTCCTTCCCTTTGGGAACTGAGTTGTTCGCTGACCTTTGAGTTCCTTTGAGTGATATTAGTAACTTGGACTTACTTAGTTGCATTCCGTATATTAGTTTGATTGTTTTGGCTTGGTTGTGTGGTTATTATTACTATAACTAATAACCGAACTATGATTGACCTTTATAACCGTAATTGCCCAAGTGTATTATAATCAGGCGGTTACCGTTTGTCCAGTTCAGAATGGGGAAACTGGTAGGTTCTCTTGCGACCAGTCCAGCAAGTGACGGAAGGATGCATACATTCTAGTCATGTTGGTAAAAGGGGACAGAGGCGAGATCGTAGCAATTCTTATGTAACAACCATAAGTTGAATTAGTAAAGGGATTAACCTTAATGAAAGATAATAACCGGCTGAGTGCAAGAATGTTATGTCTTTATCTTACCTTATGTTTGTTTGTGCCTTTACCGTCTTTCTGATATCTAGAATGTTACCTAACGGTTTATACCGATGTTGTAGATGTTCCGTAGGTTAGGGATGTTGTTGAGTGATTCGGACGGTGTGATCAGCCGGGGTTCCCGTACATTATAGGACGGGATCGGGTTTATATTTCAGTTGTTGTTCTTTCAGTTTGTTTTGAACTCGGCTGCGAGTCTTTTACGCTTCTCTTTGTTAAACCTTTGGTTTTATATTAAGTTTTGGTTTTTATTTATTTGTGTCTTGTTGTAAGATCCATTGTGTCGTTGCTACTTTGAGGGTCGGGACCCATTGTGTGGTTCTAGCCCGTAACGCTTCGGATTTTCAAAACTTGGGGTGTTACAATTCTAGGAAGAATGTTTGTTACATACTAATAAACATTAGATCAAGGAATTCAAGGTCGAAACTGAATTAATCAAGACTCGAGAATGAAGAAATAAAGACAACTCTAGCATAACGCGTGAAGTCGGTAGATTTACCACTAGAAGCCGACCAATTTGGACTTTTATGTCAACTACAAAGTTGTATAACTTTGAATTACCTTTGAAAGTAGTACATATGGGTTTACTAGTTCCAGCTACAACAATGAGAAATCCAATTCTACAAAATTGTCACTATCAAATGGTGTTTTTATGATCATGCGGATCGAATGAACCCTTCAGTTAAGCCGATCGACTGGGCACACAACCTTGCTCTTCAATGTCTATCATCTATTCCCTTTTTATATTTTTGCTTTGGAATATCTTTTATTCCGTCCAATTGAAGGTTTTTCTTTGTAGTATCCGTTATGGATAATTCTATCTTATTAGAAGATAGGATTTGGTAGATAAGATATATTTTAGAAAAACCTATCATCTATTCCCTTTTTATATTTTTGCTTTGGAATATCTTTTATTCCGTCCAATTGAAGGTTTTTCTTTGTAGTATCCGTTATGGATAATTCTATCTTATTAGAAGATAGGATTTGGTAGATTAGATATATTTTAGAAAAACCTTGGAGGATTAGGTTTGATATCCTCTTTACAAATAAGGCATTCTAACTTAGGGTTTTTGCATTCAATTTTCATTCAAAGGTTTCATAAAACGGTGGAAGTTCGCAACTCCGATCGATCGACCTCCTCATGGTGACTGATCAACCGTCCCCTTGGTAGTTGATCGAACAACCCTCTTTTACCCTTCAACTAATAAAGAGTGATTTTTTGTTAAGGGATGTCTTACTAAATCCATTGGTTCTAGGTGTTGATATGATTATATGAATGTTTGAGTTCTTATTTACTAAGAGTTAAGGTAATCTTTGGATTGTTCCTTGCAAAATGCGAGAGCCGAGTTTGAAATCTTCCTATGTTATATGTGCTTTGATAGCACTCCAAATAACGTCTTTCACCATAATCATTCTTATTCTATTCTCTATCTATTTTTGCTTAATTAACATACCTTATTGGTTTACATCCCTTATATTCCTATTCCAGAGATCTACTAGTTGGTTTATATAATTGCAAGCATTCTAGGCACTTATGGAGCATAAATGATACATCTATTGTTGAATGACCTGATACACACTAAAGGCTTCTCTACGGTCATCGAAGTCAAATATCATTGGCAAAAATGATTTAAGCCCGAGAGTGAATGATAGCATGCATTATAGTCTATATTTTGGGATTGCTTTGAACATTTTATCATAATAAATATGCATGCATGTCAATATATTCTTGATGATTATGTCGTTTTGTGTACCTTTGCAAGACTCGAGGTCTACACCTAGTTTTGTTGTAATTGTAGGAAAATGACAGGTTATGGAGCGATATGGAGCCAACGAATTTAAGGAGTCATTGGAGCTTCATTTTGGAGCATTGAGGAACTACATGGAAGGCATAGGAACCATGGAAGTTGGATAGAAATTCGATATTGGAACAGTTTTAGAGATTTGCACGTAACATCTCGTTCACCTCGGTTGACTACGTGATCATCTCGACCGAGATGGCTTATTGGATTGGATCGAGACGGCCGGCCCATAGCCCATGAGATCTTTTATTTTTGACAAGTGATTTTCCTATAAGATTGAAGATATTTTCTGGATGGAAGTATGCTTGGTTACTTGATTATTTTTGGGATTGAAGATATTTCAAGGAAAAAGTAAGTTTGAAGGAAGATAGCTTTGAAGTTAAAGTTGAAGGTTTTAAAAATGAATGATAGGTGATGAAATCACTATCATTTAGGGTAGTTTTTAGAGTCTTTTTCTTGTATTAGTGTCGGTTTATGCTACTAACTCCTTGGTCCAGAAGAAGAAGATCAAAAGAAGCTAAGGAAGGAGTTATAAGCACTTAGGAGTGAAGATCGATCACGAAGCAAAGCTTATGTTGCCCCACCGCCCCCGCGGGTCCTTGCAGCCGCCCCTGCGGATGACACTTCTCACTGAAGTGCTCCTTGCGCCTTCACCAGCGGCGGCCAAGAAGCAGGTCACCGCCCCTGCACCAACCATCGGCGCCCCTGCGGTGACTTGCCTTGACGAGACGAAGACCAGCTCCCCTGCGCCTCCTACTACGCCCTGCCTGCGCCTCGCCTTGGGAGCTGGAATGTGAAGAGTCTGTGTTACCGCCCCTGCGTTGGCCTCAAGGCGCCCCTGCACTTTGACACCAGTAACGGCAAGCAGTTGAAGAGTCAGATGTTGAAGAAGCATTGAAGATCCGCCCCAACGGAAGTGCCTAGCCGCCCCTGCGGTCAGGAAGAAGATCAACCGATTCTGCCTAAACCGCCCCTGCGGTTCCTGAAGGCCGCCCTTGCGGTTTAGCGTTAGAAGCTTTACTCCGGCTATTTACACCACCTTTATGGCATTAAAGGTGCCTGTTTAGGCCGGCTATTTACTCCTAATTAAGTGTCTTTTGTAGTATAAATAGTCCATGGCTGATTGCTAGAATGATCCATGCTTTTCCCCACAAAATCCATTTTAGACTTGAGTTTTCCATTGTAATGAGTTGCTAACTCCCTTGCTACATTGGGTTGGTTTGAAGCTGCTTTGTTACTTTGGTTGTAAGTTCTTTTAATATAAGTTTTTATTCAGTAATGCTTTGTGTTTCCTTGATCTCTATTGTCTAATTGCATGTTAACTATTACTTGAGATTGATCACCTTAGGTTCTAAAGTGCATGTAAACAACTAGGATTAACAGGTTCCGGGTTCGGGTCTTTAATCTAGTAGCAACTTTAAGTAATAACGGGTTGTAATTACTTAAAGAAAAGGAACACAAATATAAAGATAAGTTTAACGGTTTTAATCTTCTCTTTATATCCCTTAGTCTTTGTTTGAATGCTAACTTGTTATTTGTTCTTGTAGGTTTACGGAACTTTAATAGGTTAAGTTGTGTTGATGCCGGTTGGCTCAAACACATATGTATGATCGAGACGGGAGATTGCTTAAAAACTTGTAAAAAGGAATGCACCAAAGTAGCAATTGCATGCTTAGAATCAACCTAGTGTAGATTCATCCATTATTGTCTTACTTGTCGCATTTATCGTTTTCATAAGTTTTTGTACATCAATTCAACCAAACCGCCCCCTTTGTGTCACTTGTCATTATAATCGATAATTGCATCTAAAATACCTTAACTCTCTTAGGTTCGACCCTTACTTAATCACTATACTTGTTCTTAGTGCTAAGTCGGGATTACTTTTGATTGGGTATAGACGACCATAGAAATACCTTCGGTCAAATTTTGGCGCCGTTGCCGGGGAGTTTTTGTGTTTTATTGTTATTATTGATTATTGGTTTGAACCATTTTTTATGGTTCAAACCCGTGCTACTAATTTCGGCTTTGCTTCTTTTGATCCAGAAATTGAGAGGACGCACATCCGGCAACGAAGACAACAACAACTACAACAAGAGATGGCTGACCATACTCTTCGCCAACTTACGCAACCCACCTTGGCTCAAAACCCTCTTGCGGTCGCTATACCGGCACTAGGGGAAGGAGTCAACTTTGAGCTCAAGCCGGGCCTCATTCACTTGCTTCCATCCTTCCATGGGATAAGTGGTGAAGACCCCATCAAGCACCTTGGGAAGTTCCATACTGTATGTATGAGCATGAAGCCGGCCAACATTACCGAAGAACAAATCAAGATGAGGGCATTCGGCTTCACACTCAAAGATTCGGCGGATGATTGGTATTACCACCTTCCATCCGGGAGTATTGACACTTGGGAGAACCTTCACAAAGCGTTCTTGGAGAAATACTTTCCATCTAAAAAGGCTAATAGCTTGAAGAAAGTTATAAGCAACATCGAGCAAGAGGCAACCGAAACTCTCTACGAGTACTTCGAAAGGTTTGCACGCCTCCGTTCCAGCTGTCCTTTTCACGAATATTCAACTCAAGATCTAGTCTTGTACAATGGCTTGCTAGACAATGAAAGGAGGGTCGTTGATGCGGCTTGTGGAGGTAATATTCTTAACTCTACTCCTGACCTTGCTTTGGAAAAGATACAAGAGCTAGCGGAAGGAACTCGGAACTTTGGAAGGACCCCGGCTAAGAACGGAGTTCATGCTGTGAGTTCCGGGAAGAGTGAGATTTCCACCGAGCTAGCGGAATTGAAGGAAATGGTGAAGAGGCTAACACTTATGGGAACACCACAACAACTCAAAGCTTGTGGAGTTTGTGCTGACCCGTATCATCCAACGGACATGTGTCCACAAGTTCAAGATGACGATGCTGAAGTAAACGCAATGGGTTATGGACAACCACAACAGCAAAGACCTAGGAACGATCCTTATGCACAGAATTTTATGCCAAATTGGCGTGAACAATAGAATTTTCGTTGAAGGGATCAACAAAACCAACAACAGCAGCCCCGCCAAGGTAAGTATCACTCAACTGAAGATATGTTGCAGGTTTTGACTAAACACTTTGCTACTCATGTCCAAACAATAGAATCTAGCATCAAGAACCTTGAGCAACAAGTTAGTCAAATGGCGGAAGCTATGTCAAGGACCGAATCAAGGCTTTTCGGAGGATTGCCTTCCCAAATGTTTATAAATCCCAAGGAGAATGTTATTGCCCTAATATTAAGGAACGGAAGCAAATCCAACAAGAACCAACAAAAGAGTCACAAAGTGAACCTTTTGTCGTTTTTTCCGCACCCACAGCCGCCCCTGCGGCTGAAGCTACACCCAGTACAGAACGAACGACGCCCCTGCGGCTGGCTGCCCCTGCCCCTGCGGTGACAACCCCTGAGCCACCCCTACGCTTTCAAACTGACGCCCCTGCGGAAAACACAACAGAGGGTCTTGCTGGAAAGGATACTTACGTCCGGCCTAACTTCCCGCCACTGTACTCCGATAAACCACCGGCTCCTTTTCCTGAAGCCTTGAAGGAGCGAAGAATCAAAAAGGACAAGGACCTCTTTGAGACTTTCTCTAAATGCGAGGTAAACATTCCCCTCCTTAAGTTGGTGAAAAGTATCCCTAAGTATGCTCGTTTTTTGAAGGAACTTTACACTATCAAGAGGAATCAAAAGCTAAAGGGGAAACAGAAAGTGCAAGTGAGTGAACATGTGTCGACAGTTTTCCAACGGAGAATGCCCAAAAAATGCAGCAATCCGGGCATGGTAAGCATTCCTTGTGTTATAGGGGAAACCCGCTTTGACAAAGCAATGCTTGATCTCGGTGCTTCTATTATTGTCTTGCCATATTTGATTTACAAATCACTTGGCCTTGGGCCACTAATGGAAATTAGGGTTGTAGTACAACTTAATTGCTGATAGATCTAATGTGTACCCGAAAGGGATAATTGAAGATGTATTAGTGATGGTAGACAACCTAATTTTTCCTACTGATTTCTTTGTAATGGATATGGAAAATGACTCGCATGCTGCACCCATTCTGTTAGGTAGGCCATTTCTGAAAACGGCTAGAACCAAAATTGATTATGTTAGTGGTAAATTAACCATGGAGTTTGATGGAGAAGTAGTGGAATTTGACATCTATGATGCAATGAGATTTCCTAGTGATGATCATTCTTTATGTGCCATTGACATTGTTGAACCTTTTGTGCAAGATGTTTTTGATAATTCTGACGTGGATGAATTAAGAAATGTGATTGAGCATGACATTGATGGTTTCAAATCAGATTATGTGTTAACATCTAGCATGAAAGAGGTCCTAGCCCAATTAGATGGGCATAAAAGGCTACCTATCTCCAATTTGGCCATTGGGCCCACTTTACTAACCCTAAGCGAGAAGCTTGTTCCGTCCATAGTGCAGGCACCGGAAATAGAATTGAAGGACCTTCCGTCACACCTCAAGTATGTTTTCCTTGGAGCACACAATACCTTGCCGGTGATTATCTCTAACAAGTTGACCACCGGACAAGAAGATAAGTTGGTGAACGTACTAAAGGAGCACAAGACGGCCCTTGGATGGACTATTGCGGACATCAAAGGGATAAGTCCTTCCACTTGCATGCATAGGATTTTACTTGAGGACGAAGCCAAGCCCTCTAGGCAACCTCAAAGGAGGTTGAACCCACCAATGATAGATGTGGTCAAAAAGGAAGTGTTGAAGCTCCTCCAAGCGGACATGATCTTTCCTATCTCGGATAGCACTTGGGTTAGCCCGACCCAAGTAGTTCCAAAAAAGGGAGGCATCACTTTGGTGAAAAATCAACATGGAGAGATGGTCCCAAGCAAAACACAAACCAGATGGAGAGTTTGCATTGACTACCGCAAGCTCAATAAGGTAACACGAAAAGACCATTTCCCGTTACCTTTTATTGATCAAATGTTGGAACGTCTTGCAGGTCATCAATACTACTGTTTCATGGATGGATATTCGGGCTATTTCCATATAGCCATCGCACCAGAAGATCAAGAAAAGACGACGTTCACTTGCCTATTTGGCACTTTCACATATTGCAGAATGCCATTTAGACTTTGCAACACACCAAGCACTTTCCAACGGTGCATGATAAGTATTTTCTCCGAATACATAGAAAACTTCATTGAAGTTTTCATGGATGATTTTACCGTCCATGGAGACAGTTTTGACGCATGTTTAGGGCATTTAAAACTTGTTCTTGAAAAATGTGTTGAAACCAATTTAGTTCTTAATTCGGAAAAATGTCATTTCATGGTCGAAAAAGGAATTGTGCTAGGACATGTAATATCCGCAAAAGGGATAGAGGTAGATAAGGCAAAGGTTTATGTTATTCAAAATTTACCTTATCCTACTAATGTTCGGAAAATCCGATCTTTTCTTGGTCATGCAGGTTTCTACCGAAGGTTCATCAAAGACTTCTCAAAGATCTCAGCATCCTTGTGTGAATTGCTCAAGAAAGATGTCACCTTCATAGTGGATGAGGATTGCGAGAAGGCTTTCGACACTTTGAAGGCATGTCTCACCACCGCACCGATCATCCGTTCTCCGGATTGGGAGAAACCCTTTGAAATAATGTGTGACGCCAGTGACTACGCCGTCGGAGCTGTCTTAGGAAAAAAGACGGATGGGCATCCCATGTGATTCATTATGCGTCTATGACACTAAATGGAGCACAAAGGAATTACTCCACCACTGAGAAGGAGATGTTGGCGGTAGTTTTTGCCCTTGAGAAGTTCAGGCAATACTTACTTGGGGTAAAGGTAATTATTTTCACTGACCATGCAACCCTTAGGTACCTCATGGCAAAGAAGGAGTGAAGCCACGATTAATCCATTGGGTGCTCCTTCTAAGCGAATTTAACCTAGAGATAAGGGACAAAAAGGGAGTTGAGAACCTGGTGGCAGATCATTTGAGCAGACTAGTGCAAGAGGAGGAAGAACCAGAAAAAGGAAGAGAGATAGCCGGAAGCTTTCTAGACGATACATTCTACACAACTCTCTGTTGTGTAACCGCCCCCGCGCCTCACACCAGCCGCTCCTGCGCCTCACCGCCCCTGCGGCCCCGTCTAGGCATCCCTGCGGAGTTGTCGACAAAGGTTTGTCTTAAGCTTCAATCTTTTAAGCCTTGGTTTGCTGACATTGTGAATTTCATTGTCAGGAAGGAGTATCCTCCAAACTTCACCAAGGCACAACGAGAGAAAGTAAAAGCTGAAGCTCGACACTACATTTGGGACGATCCTTACCTTTGGAAGCATTATAGTGACCAAGTGATCCGGCGTTGCATTCCGGACAATGAGGTACAATCCGTCCTAACTTTCTGTCATTCTGAAGCATGTGGGGGGCACTTTGGAGCAAACAAAATTGCAAGAAAAGTTTTGGATGCCGGTTTCTTTTGGCCACACATTTTTCGAGACGCTTTTGCGTTTTGTAAAGTGTGTGATAGATGCCAAAGGATGGGAAATCTTTCAAGGAAACATGAAATGCCCCAATCCTCTCTAATATTTTGTGAAATATTCGATGTTTGGGGAATTGATTTCATGGGGCCATTTCTTACGTCATTCGGGAACACATATATTTTGCTTGCGATGGACTATGTTTCCAAGTGGGTGGAAGCAAAGGCCACCAAAACTGATGATTCAAAAGTGGTTGCAGCATTCCTTAAGGAAAATATCTTTGCTAGATTTGGAATCCCGAAAGCCTTAATCAATGATAGGGGTACCCATTTCTGCAACAAAACGATCACGGCTCTGCTTAAGAAGTACCATGTTCACCAAAGAGTATCAACAGCTTATCATCCACAAACAAACGGCCAAGCTGAGGTGTCCAACCGGGAAATAAAGACCATCCTTGAAAAGACGGTTTCTCCCGGGCGGAAGGATTGGAGTGTGTTACGCTAAGATCGTGTGATGTGTGTACGCAATAAGCTTTAAATTTATACTCGTTATATTTATCATAACTCCTAGCGAACCCGCAGTGTACGGGACGTTTGTAGTAGGGATAGTATTCCGAGGTCGAACACAAAGACTAAGGTGAAATCGAGTCAAACAATGGTCATAGATAGTGTGGATCTAATCAAAGAAAAGGTCAAGGAACAAAGAAATGAAAATCTCGATATTTTTGGTTGGTTTTTGTGGTGATCAAGCAAGGATCACAAATCAAGCAAGACAATAAAACAATCTAACAACTCAACTAGCAAACAAACAAGTAACTCAAAACACAAGTATATGATCAGGAGAGAAAAGTGGATTCTAGAGGTCAAGATTTCCGGTTATGACATTGGACTCAAGGTTCTAAGGATTCTAGGGACAAGCTGCGGTGTTGGGGAAGAGTGTTTCACTAATGGAAGTAATTACCGGGTAGGTCTCTCACTTCACTAGTCCCGCATCAAACTCCTATTACCGGGTAGGTCTCAAGGGGTTAAAATAGGGAATTCTACACAAACCGGATACTACTTAAGGGGTAACCCTCTCCTTACTGGGTAAGTCTCGGAATAGGGAAGTCTCAAGCAATAATCCTAGCACACTCGATCCAATAGCGGCTTATGAGGCTCACTACTACCTAGTATTCATCATCTTAGGTATCTAAGGTCGGAAATCATCGGGTAGATCTCTTCCCTCACTTAGATTGATAGCATTAGGTGATCCTAAGCTAAATTAGGCTTAATAAACACTAGGATTTAACAACCTAACACCCTAACATACAGATTCATCAATTAAAGAGCAACAGGAGAATAAATCGGGCTGTTCTACAGCTAAATCGGCCGATCTGGCTGATGATCAGGCCGATTTTTCTCTCTGGTTAAGGTTTTGTTCAATCAAATCATCCTAAACTAACATATAAGCCCATCCTATCATCACCCAAGCCATAACCATCAATCTATCACTTCAGAATCACAATAAACTAGCCAATAGTATGCATATCAAGATCCAAAATCATCATACAAGCATACATGGTTCTCATAGATGAATAATGAAAGATAAGCGAGTAAAATCAATAAATCTCAACTGAATCTAAGTTGTAGCAAGACTTACAAACTCTTAAATGAAGATCCAAAACGTTCCTTGATAACACGATTTATGACTTAGTTTTAGGTAATCATTTAGATAGAATTCTCGCTCATTCACGCATGGTTTAGCACTAGTTCATGACGTTTGCACTCAATTCGCGTATTTTATCGAGATAGACATCTACACGGACTTGTGCATTGCTTTTTAGGTATTTTGGGAGATTTAGGAGCTAAAACGATGCGTTTAAGGATCGTTCATCACGATGACACACCCTCGGACTCATTAGGATGCAAACTAGAACCTAAGGAGGACTCATGGAACCTTGCCAACACCAGCCATGCACCAAATCACACCTTAATGATCCAAGGCAAAGCTTCTGGAGCAAACCACGGTCTGGACCAAGACCACGGCCGTGATTCTACCCGTGGATTTTGCCAGATTCTTGTGACAGCTGTGCCACGACTCTCATGGCCAGCTCATGCAAAAATTGTTATAAAAGTGGTCCTTCATTGGCTGAGAAAAGCATCTTGGAGCAGCTCTCCATTATCCACTATCATCCAATCAAAAATACTCTCTCAAGAAGAAGAAGGAAGTAGAAGGAAACCACCATTGGAGAAGAGCTTGAGAGGAGGAGGAGAAGACACACCATTGATAGACTTAGAGGGCTTGTAGTGAAGAATTTCGGATTCAATTTCTAGAGTTGTATGAACCATTGGAACCTTCTTTAAGAAGGGTTGTGAGTTATTTCTAATTCCATTTTCAGCTTGGTTTGGTTTTAGTTCACTTGTTCATCTCTTTCTCTTCATTATCTTGCAAATGGATGTCATGATTTTATGTTCGATTGTTTCGATTTCTATTATGAATGTTATAGGCTAAATAGATGTGGTTCTAGGGTAAGGAAAGGATGGTTATGGCTAGGGCTATGATAGGATGGACTTAGATTTACCTTTGGATAACTTGTGTGCATGAACGTAGATGCTGTTAGGAATCACGGGTAGTTCTTGCCAAACCACGGCCGTGGAAAGGTAGAACAAACCGTGATCTTACCTGAATTGATGGATCTAGTCTTAGATTGTTAGAATGTTGAAATCCTAGGTGTTTGTTGAGTTAAATCTATCCTAGGGTGACCTAGTGTTAGCAACTAAGTGTTAGGAGAGACTTATCCGGTAATCCTTGCTCTTAGATTTTGAGATAACAAACCCTAGGTAGTGGTGAGCCTCATAAACCGCCATTGGACTAAGTGTGCTAGGATGGTTGTTTAGAACTAACCCTTCCGAGACTTACCCGGTAAGGATAGATTAGATCTCTAGGTAACAATCCGGTTTGTGTAGAATTCCTATCCTTAGGTTCTTAGAGACTTACCCGGTAATGAGACCTTAGGAATGGATTAGTGGACCATGAGACCTACCCGGTAATTGATCCCAATCTAGAAACACTCAACCCCAACATATCATAGTTAATCCAAGGAAAGAATAGATAGCTTGAGTCTTATGCCATAACCGGAACTTCCAAACCCCTAGAACCCGCTTTCCTATCTTTGATCTACATCTCGTATCTTTGCTTGTTTGCGTTGATTTGTTAGCTTAGTTGATTTTTATATTTCGCATGATTTGTGATCTTTGATTGATCACCGAAAAACCAACCAAAAACAATTGAGATTTTCATTTCTTTATTTCTTTCTCTTTTCTTAACCTAGATCTTCACTAGACTTAATCATAAATTGAATCAATCTCACCTTAGTCTTTGTGTTCGACCTTGGAATACTATCCCTACTACAAACGTCCCGTACACTGCGGGTTCGCTAGGAGTTAGGATAAATATAACGAGAATATAAATTTAAAGCTTATTGCGTGCACACATCACCGAAAAACCAACCAAAAACAATTGAGATTTTCATTTCTTTATTTCTTTCTCTTTTCTTAACCTAGATCTTCACTAGACTTAATCATAAATTGAATGAATCTCACCTTAGTCTTTGTGTTCAAGTCTTGGGAGAGGTTCAAAGACCTTCTCCTAGATTGTCCACACCATGGCATACCGAAAATTGAGCTATTGGAGATCTACTTCAAAGGACTTGATGAAGATAGCCAATTCAAGCTCCAATCTCTTTCCGGTGGGACTTTCATGGAGAAGCATGTAGATGAAGCTTGGGAGTTTGTGGAGAAGCAAGCTCTAGTGATTGAGAAATACTCCCATAGGAAGAGTGAAGGGAGAATGGCGGGAGCATATGAGGTGAGTGAGGTCACCATGAACAATTTCAAGCTTGACGCCATCAACAATGAATTGAAGTCCTTGAGGGAGTTGTGTGCTACAACTTTGAAGAATCAAGCAACTCCTCAAGTGCTTCCACAAGCCAATTTGTCTTCCAAGGAGGAGGATGTGAATTACATGAGAAGGGGCAACTACAACAACAACTACCAAGGCCCAAGGAATTTCAATAACAACCGGCAATTCAACAATTACCGGCCCAACCACAACCATCCCGGATTCTCTTACTCTAACCCGGATGGAGCCTTGAACCCTCCCGCTTCCACAAGCACAACTCCACCACCAAGAGCTTCACAAGAACCTCCACCCGGATTTACTCAACCTCCAAAGGATAGGACCGAATTGATGTTTGAGCAATTGCTTGGAAGGTTGAGTGGTCTTGAGAGCACCGTGACTTCAATTTCTAAAGCTCAAAAAGTGTTGGAAGCACAAGTGTTCCAAAAAGTAGGTGAAGCCCATAGAGATCCGGGAAAGCTTCCCGGAAGAACCGAAGACAACCCAAGAGGCCAAGTGTTGGCTATCACAACGAGGAGTGGGTTGAATATGAAAGATCCTTTGTCCAAGGACAATGCTCAGGGAGAGCAAGTAGTGGTAGAAGAGGGAAGGTTGCAAGAAGATGGAGGCAAGAGCAAAGATGTAGAGCCAACCTATGTGGCACCGCCTCCATACAAGCCACCACTACCGTTCCCATAATCACGAGCAAGAGCTCGTTTGGACAATCATTTTGGTAAGTTCCTTGAACTAATGTCTAAATTGCATATTAACATTCCGTTCATGGATGCTATTTTAGGAATGCCGGCATATGGCAAGTTTTTGAAAGAGATACTCTCCAACAAAAGGAAGTTGGAGGAGTATGGGGAGATAAGAATGACCAAGAGATCCTCGGAATTGATCCAAACGATGAAGGAGGAGATGCCTCCCAAACTAAGAGATCCGGGTTCTTTTTGTGTCCCAATAGGAGTGGGAGATGTGAAGTATGAAGCCCTTTGTGATCTTGGGGCAAGTGTAAGCATCATACCGCTTGCACTTTGCAACAAGGTTGGGCTAGGAGAGCCAAAGCCGGTCAAGATGACCCTCTATATGGCGGACCGTTCTATCACTCATCCGGTTGGGATTTTAGAAGACATCCCGGTGCAACTAGGAGGATTCTATGTGCCAATTGATTTTGTCGTCTTGGATGTTCCGGCGGACTATCCGGTTCCCATCATCTTAGCAAGGCCTTTCCTAGCCACCTGTTCGCCCCTAAAGGTGTGTGCAAATAAGCTTTAAATTTATAAAACTAGAATCAAGGAGCGAACCCGCAGTGTACGGATCGACGTAGCTAAGCAAGAATTCCAGAGTATCGAACACAGGGATTTGGGTAGGAACGAACTCGATTGCAGATTATCAAGCAAGTAAATATGGGAGTTTTGCAAATATTGGGAAAACAACAATCCTAAAGATCCAAGTATCCAGCTGTGGCAATCGATTCAAGATATACTTAATGATGTAAAGACAGAGTTGAGATATGCAAAGGTATACTAATGTAAGGTAATCGTACGGTGAAGTTCCAAAAACCTTATATAACTCACCTACAAGGCACTCTCTATACAGGTTGTTGAGGCTCAATATAGAAAGATTCTAAAGACGAGAATTAGTGTCAAATACCCAAACTTGTAATCCAAGGATCAAGACTAACTTAGCCGATTGAGGTTGTGACACTCACAATCGAGGTAGAGGTTGTTGAGGCTTCACTACCACCTAGAAAAGACAAGTCTAAACTAAGCTAAAGCAAATCTTTAACTTTAGATTAAAGTAAAAGCAGGTTCGTAGACTTAAGGGAAATTACGGTTAGTTCTTGAGGTTCCACGGCCGTGGACTCAAGAACAGGCCGTAATTTAGGGTTGTCGGCGATTCTCTCTAACTCTCAGGGTCTAATCTGTTTGTGATCGATCTATCATCATCTAAGCCACAACTATCAACCCTTCACCTTAGAATTGTTAAGGGTTTTTAGCCAATAACAGTCATGTTGATATCAATTCAAGAATTTAAAAGATAAAAAGATGAAAACTTTCAAGAACTTTCAATAATCTTCAATTCAATCTCAAAGTCACAATCAAGAACGAATATTGTCAAAAGATTCACAATAGAACAAGCAATCGTAATCCTAGGAAAGAGAGGAAAACGGGATGTCAATCCGTTTTCCGAATCAAACCTAAACAAGAAGAGAGATCTTCTTGCAAAATCTTCCGAAACTTCGATCCTCCGCCAATCAGAGATCTCGACAGCAATCTCCACCAAAAGTGCGTGATTAGGGTAATTCCCAAATACGAACTTCAATTTCCAAAAGGATGTCGATGCTTCCAAGCAAGGGCTAAACAAGGTGTAGCCGGCCTACGCGTCGATCTAAGCGAGCGTAAATGAAGGAAAACGGGGATAAGCGATCATCTAAGCGATCATGACGGAATCTTGTTTCGTCCGTCTTTTTATATTGCAGGGCAAAACGTCGGCCCGGCCCAATCTTTAAAAGATCGTGGCTTCAAAGAGTGGCGAAAAGATTCGCCAAGATCACGGTCGTGGAAGTGTTCCACGACCGTAATTTAGAGCGTGGAAACAAATACGGTTTGCACCATATGTTCCACGGCCGTGTAATCCTCTGGAATGAACATCAATCTCTGACTCTAAATCCACGGTCGTGGAATTGAACGTGGAACGTGATACGGTCGTATTTTAGAGCGTGGTTTAGGGCAAGAACGTAATTCTTCCCTAACTTCGTGCATTCCTCAAGCTAAAACTCCAATTTGCTTCCAAAGAGTGTCCTCAATCTATGGACATATCAACTCAACTCTCCTTTGCTCGATTCCGTTCGGAAATAGCTCCAAATCACCTATAATCAACATAGAACTAGTGTAGACATCCATATCGACAATATAGGTAATACTAGCTCACATATGCACAAAATTCAATCAAAGACTATCAATATGAATCAAATACGCTTAGAAAACGTGCCTAAAATATCACAATATTTCATGCTAACAAATAACCCCATACTTAACACTTGCTTGTCCCTAAGCAAGGTCTTTTAAAAAGCTTTAAACAAGAGTTAGGATGAAATATGTGTACCTTCTTTTGGGTGAATGTGACTTCTAAAGAATAGATCATTCTCAAACCTTGCTTCAATCGTTCTTCAAACTTTCACACACTCAATCAAAGAGTAAAAAGCAAAGAAAATTCATGAACCAACTTAACTTCTAAACAAGCATTATAACCTTCGAACATTATCAAAATCAATCACAAGAAGCTTCAATTTAGATCACCAAGTCATATAACATTCTTTTGATCTTAAGGACTTTCAAAGAAAAGGTCTAGAATATGGAAGGGAAGGGAAAACTTTAAGGGAAAGTGGTGCATAAATCCGGGAAAGTGGACAACTACCTTCTTCTTCTTATGCGGTTCCCGCAACACTTCAACTTAAGGCTTCGCTATCTTCTTTTCATTTTTCGACTTTACTTTTGGAGTTATGGACAGAGGTGCACAAAAACCGAAGCCTAGGAAATCGGCGTTTCTCAAATTTTCAAGAGATGCCTCAAACCCTTAGCGCACATACCATAATCCGCTAGGAATATCGCTCAATCCGACTTTGGCAAGACACAAACACCCGGCTATGTGAATGGTGCCGAGTTACTCATCGTCATGATTGACTTCCCCAAACCTATAGTTTCTTTCTATTCAATTGATTGCAAATAATTGCTCTCATGGCCCTCCCACATCAAACATGCCTTTTTCTCATTCACTTCTCCAAATTCCCGGATAGGTAAAGGAGGCTAATATTTCAATGAGGAGCTAGATGATCAAAGAAAGAAGAAAGAAAGTATCGAATTGCCTTAATCATTTCAACAAGAAATATAGGAACTTATAACGTGATTTCAACTTCAATTTCCTAGCATGATTTAGGTAACATTTTTCACATTATAAAACTTGCAAAAGAGGTAAAATTCATTCATTCAAGTTCTTTTCAATTCACAATCCTTTTAAGCGTGCAATTGTCATCAAAGCTCAATTCACAAGTAGTGATTATCATGGAAATCATCTCAATTCATTAGAAGCACAAAATTTTCAAAATTTTTCAATTTTTATGGGTTTTTCAAGTCACTTTTCATGCAATGTAATAAGGAAACGTGCAACACATAATGAACATGCAACGATAGTCTCAAATGAAAGCGAACATAGTAAGTAGAGTTATTACAAACTTTTTAGTACATCCCACCCCATACTTAGGACGAACATTGTCCCTAATGTTCAATAGAAAGAAAGAAAAGAAAGAAAAGGAAAAGAAACTCACAAAATGGTGGCGGGAATGTCTAAACGAACGATCATGCATCAATCACTGTGGCGCCGGCGGAGGTGGGAATGGGGAGAAACTCGGATCATAGAACCGCCCAAACTGCTGGCGGTAGACGTCCCTCATCATGTGGTCAAGGTCGTCTAAGCGTCCGTCTCTAGCATCCGCTCGGATCTCCAATGCTCCAACTCTCTCTGAAAGTCCGGTAGCCCAATCCGGCATCTGCTCGTACCATCCCGGGGCGTGACTGTACCATGCTGGGGCATCGGATGGTGCTGGTGCTGGTGGTGGTGCTGCTGGCTGCTCCGTGGACCAAGGAGGTGGAGGGATTTCCCTTTCTTTTCTTATTCTGCTCTCCCTTCTTCTCCTTTATCCTTCCTGACACTCTCCTTACGAAATCCATTTTTCACCAAAAATTACGGTCCGTTCTTGGAAATTACGGCCGTGGTTTACCCAGAGACCGTGATTCGTCTCAGAATTTCACGAATCTCAGCAAATTCACCAACAATCACCACAACAAGCAGTCCTAATCTAATTCCTTCCAGTCTTTGTCAGTTCTTCCTAAAAATCTATAGCAAAAACGAACCAAATCCGCGAAAATCAAGAAGAAAGAATAAACCTCTTTTTCGGATTGAAAAACCCGAAATGCGCGTTTGTTGATGGATTTCCGCTCGGTTTGTCGCTTGGATCTTGTTCGTGGTTGGATTTGCTGCAGTTTAGGATGAATAATCTTGTTCGTGGTCTGTCGGGGTGTTCCACGGCCATGGAAGTGTACGGACCCGTGGTTTTTGTGATTTTTCAAAGGCTTTTGAGAATTACGGCTACTGTAGCTATGACGACCGTAATTTAGACCGTGGAACCTTCTGTAAAGCTTCAAAGTCCAAATTTCGTCACTCTTCTTCGACATTATTCTCCCTTTTTCCTTTTCCATTGATCCTACAACCAAAAACACGAACATACCGGAAGAAATCGAGGCAAAATAAAGCGAAAACGTCTATTCTAAGCTAAACTGTGAATCGAAAACAAAAACGAAAATGCAATACCTTGGGTTGCCTCCCAAGAAGCGCTTTGTTTAAGGTCCGTAGCTAGACCATTCTCGCACTTATTCGAGTGCGGTAGGCGCAAACTCCTCAGCTTGGAGTTCCGGCGTATACTTCTTGAGTCGTTGGCCGTTCACCTTAAAACTTCCGCTAGCTTCACCCATACTTCAACTGCACCATGGGGGAAAATACGCTTAATTAGAAAAGGTCCGGTCCAACGGGATTTAAGCTTACCTGGAAAGAGGCGAAGTCTTGAATTGAAGAGGAGAACTTGATCCCCTTCTTTGAAGTCCTTTGGAATGATATGCTTATCATGCCAACGCTTTGCTCTTTCCTTGTAGATTTTAGCGTTTTCATAGGCGTTCAAGCGAAGTTCATCCAGCTTGTTGATGTCTAGGAGACGCTTCTCTCCCGCTTCCTTCATACCGAAATTCAGCCACTTGATAGCCCAAAACGCTTTGTGCTCCAGCTCCACCGGCAAGTGACAAGACTTCCCATACACAAGGTTGTATGGTGTGGTTCCTATGGGAGTCTTGTACGCAGTCCGGTACGCCCATAACGCATCATCTAGCTTCAAGGACCAATCCTTCCTAGTCCTTGAAACCATTTTCTCTAGAATTCCCTTGATCTCCCTATTTGAGATCTCAACTTGTCCACTCGTTTGTGGATGGTAAGGGGTAGCGATCTTGTGAGTAACCCCATACTTAGCTAGAAGAGCTTCAAAGCGACGGGCTATGAAGTGAGAACCTCCATCACTAATGATCGTCCTTGGTGTTCCAAATCGCGGAAAGATGGTCTTGTTGAAGAACTTAACCACCACCATGGCATCATTTGTGGGAGAGGCAATTGCTTCCACCCATCTAGAAACGTAGTCTACCGCCAATAGTATGTATTGGTTTCCACAAGAAGATGGGAATGGTCCCATGAAATCGACTCCCCAAACGTCGAAAATCTCCACCTCTTGGATGTTGTTGAGGGGCATCCCGTTCCTTCTAGAAATATTGCCTGTTCTTTGACAAGCATCGCAGCAAGAAACAAAGGATTGCACATCTCTAAATAAAGTAGGCCAATAGAATCCAGATTGCAATACCTTTGCGCTAGTCTTGTTCGAACTAGCGTGTCCTCCACAAGGTAGTGAATGACAATGGCGGATGACACTTTGCATCTCATCTTCCGGCACACATCGCCGGATGATGCCATCCGGACCTCTCTTAAAGAGGAGAGGCTCGTTCCAATAGTATTCCCGGACGTCCTTAAAGAACTTCTTCCTTTCTGCGTAGGATAGTCCGGGCGGTGTCTCCTGGCAAACCAAATAGTTAACAAAATCAGCAAACCATGGTTCGTTACCTTTGGAGATCACGTTGATGCACTCCTCTATGATGTGTAGGTGTTCGTCCGGAAAGGAGTCATCAATGGGTAGATGGTCGTCCTCTAGATGTGTTAGACGACTCAAATGATCCGCAACAGAATTTTCTGAACCTTTCTTGTCGCGGATCTCAAGATCGAATTCTTGTAGGAGAAGAATCCATCTAATTAGCCTTGGCTTCGCGTCTTTCTTCGCAAGGAGGTACCGGATCGCAGCGTGATCCGTGTAGACAATCACCTTTGCACCTACAAGATAATAGCGAAACTTGTCAATAGCGTAGACAATGGATAGAAATTCCGTCTCTGTAGTGGCGTAGTTGAGCTGCGCTTCGTCTAGCGTTTTGCTAGCGTAGTATATGGCATGGGTTCGCCCTTCCTTTCGTTGTCCAAGAACAGCTCCAATAGTTACGTCACTAGCATCGCACATAATCTCGAAGGGGAGAGTCCAATCCGGAGGTTGGATAATAGGTGCTGAAATTAGAGCTTGCCGAATGGTATTAAACGCATCCAAACATTCCTGCGAAAACTCAAAAACCGCATCCTTCATCAATAGATTAGTGAGAGGTTTTGATATCTTAGAAAAGTCCTTAATGAAACGTCTATAAAACCCAGCATGTCCTAGGAAACTTCTTATCCCTTTCACCGAAATTGGGGGAGGGAGTTTCTCTATGGTCTCTATCTTAGCCTTGTCTACCTCTATCCCTCTACTAGAGACTAAGTGACCTAATACGATTCCTTCCTTAACCATGAATTGACACTTCTCCCAATTAAGAACTAGATTAGTGTCTTCACAACGTTGTAAAACAAGAGAAAGGTTAGAAAGGCAATCGTTAAAAGAGGAACCGTATACGGAGAAGTCGTCCATGAAGACTTCCATGATTTCCTCTACGTACTCGGAGAAGATGGCCATCATGCACCGTTGAAAGGTGGCTGGGGCATTGCAAAGCCCGAACGGCATTCTCCTATAGGCGAACGTACCCCAAGGGCACGTGAATGTGGTCTTCTCCTGATCGTCCGGATGTATCGGGATCTGAAAGAAACCACTATAACCGTCAAGGTAGCAAAAATGTGAATGTTGTGCTAACCTTTCAAGCATTTGATCGATGAATGGCATGGGAAAGTGATCCTTCCGCGTTGCGTTGTTGAGCTTGCGGTAGTCTATGCACATTCGCCATCCAGTCACGGTTCGGGTAGGAATGAGTTCGTTGTTCTTGTTGGTGATGACCGTCATTCCTCCCTTCTTCGGAACTACTTGAACTGGACTCACCCACTTGCTATCGGAGATAGGATAGATGATACCTGCATCAAGAAGTTTAAGAATTTCCTTCTTGACAACCTCCTTCATGGTCGGATTCAACCGCCTTTGAGGTTGTCTTGAAGTTCTAAAGTCCTCCTCCATTAGTATCTTATGCATGCATAGGGAGGGTTTAATTCCTAATAAGTCCTCGATAGTGTAACCTATGGCTTTTCCATGTTTCCTAAGGACAATCATGAGCTGTTCATGTTCATCTATGCTTAGTTCGGAGCTAACAATGACCGGAAAGGTAGAATTAGATCCAAGAAAAGCGTACCTTAGATGAGTAGGAAGTGGTTTGAGTTCCATCACTTTCGGAGCTTCGAATGGTCCTTGAGGAGCATCCGACGTTTCCTTAGAAGTTTCTAAGGGTGTTGAGTGGTTTGGAGAGGAATCAAAGGAAGTTGAAGAAGTATGCCGATCACTTTCTTCCACGGTCAGAATTACGGCCTCTCCATGTGTTCCACGGCCGTGTAATCCACTGGAATGGAGGTTGATTTTGGTGGTGAAATCCACGGTCGTGGAATACAGAGTATGACCGTGGATTCTAATATTCTCAGCCTCATCGTGGAGTTTCTCAAACTCCACTTCATGCATCTCTTCTTGTGCTCCTAAGGCTTCAATTGCCTCTTTGCACTCTTCTTCTTCCCCTATATTGGTTAGACTCATAGTGATAACCTTTTGTAAAGGATCGTTAAAGAGAATCGCACTTACCTCCTCCCTAGACAAACCTTCTTCGTCTTGGATATCGTAAATATCCTCGTCAAAGATTGGCTCCTTCACTAGAGTGGAAAGAACGAACTCTACTTTCTCTTCTCCAATATCAAAAGCGAGTCTTCCATTCTTGCAATCGACCATGCAGCCGGAAGTTGCAAAAAACGGTCTTCCGAGTATGATCGGGACCGGACTATCTGCAGGAATGTCAAGCACGACAAAATCAATGGGAACGAAGAATTTACCTAGCTTGACCGGGACGTCTTCTACAATACCGACGGGGCGAGTGATGGATCGATCCGCCATGTATAACGTCATTTTTACCGGTTTAGGATCGCCTAAACCGATCTTCCTACATAATGCAAGTGGTATGATGCTCACACTTGCTCCCAAGTCACATAAAGCGTCATATGTGACATCTCCCACTCCAATGGGAATGCAAAATGACCCCGGATCCTTCAACTTTGGGGGCATTTTCTCCTTCATAGTCTTGATGAGATCCGAAGAATCCGAACTCATCTTGACCTCTCCGAAATCTTCTAGCTTCCTCTTGTTAGAGAGAAGCTCTTTCAAGAACTTTCCATAAGCCGGCATACCTACAATAGCATCAATGAAGGGTATATTAATATGTAGCTTGCTCATGAGTTCTATGAACTTACCGAACTGTTTGTCTAGGCGCGCTCGCGCTCTAGATTGAGGGAATGGTAGGGGAGGTTTGTAAGCTGGGGGAGGAACATAGACATCTTCCTTCTCCTTCCCCTTTCCTTTGTCCTTCTCTACGGGGACTTCAACGAACGTAGGCTGCGGATCGGTAGTAGTCACTCCGCTCCTAGTTGTAATCGCCATCACCCTTCCCTTAGGGTTGTCCTCCGTCTTTCTTGGAAGTTTTCCTTGATTTCTAGGAACTTCCTCCGCGTGGTTGAACAATTGGTTTTCCAAAAGTTTTTGAGCTTTGTCAACCTTAGAGACTTGATCGTCAACCTTGATGAGGCGGTTCTCCAACCCTTGAAGCTTTCCCAAGATCGTTTCCAACATGGGATCGGGCTTCTCCTTTCCCGTATTGTTTCCTCCATTAGATGATTGCCCCTGGCTTTTCAAGGGAGTAGAGGAAGAGGAAGGTGGAGTTAGTGAATTAGAATTGGAAGGATAGGAGTTACCGGAATTTTGTTGATTGGAGCGCCAATTGTTGTTGTTTGAACCCCTATTGTTGTTCCAATTATTGTTGTTCCGGTTGTTGTTGTTTCCATTCCAATTGTTATTCCGGTTATTGTTCCGGTTATTGTTGTTGCGGTTGGTGTTATCACCGCCATTGTTGTTGCCCAAATAGCCAACATCCTTCTCTTGTTGCTTTTGGAAGTTGGTCTTGATAGCCTCCTTCAATTCCTTGATCTCATTGTTGAGGGAGAAAATCTGATTTTGAGCTTCATGTGTGAGCTTCGCTCCTTGCTCCACACGATTTCCCTCCACTTTCCGGTGGGAATACTTCTCTATGACTCTTGCTTGCTTCTCGATGAAGTCCCAAGCGTCATCTTCTCTCATGTCCATGAACATTCCACATGAGAGGGATTGGAGGTTGAATTGCGTTCCCGCATCCAGCCCCTTGTAGTAAATCTCCAGCAAGGCAAGCTTGGATATGCCATGATGAGGGCAATCCAAGAGCAAATCCTGAAACCTTTCCCAAGATTGAAACAAACTTTCGTTAGGTCTCATGGAAAAAGCATTAATCTTACCTCTAAGTTCCGCCGTTTTGGAAGGCGGAAAGAATTTGGTGAGAAACTCCGCGGAAAGGTCTTCCCACGTGTCTAGTTTCCCATTAGGAAGAGCTTGGTACCAAGATAACGCTTTCCCTTTCAAAGAGAAAAAGAAAGGCTTGAGCTTATAGCTGTTGGTAGTAGCGTTCTTCGGTCTCATCGTCTCCATCATACACTCAAAGTTTTGCAAGTGTTAGTGTGGAGATTCAGCGCTTGTACCGCCAAATTGGCTTTGGCGAACAAGAGTGATAACTTGAGGGTTAAAGCTAAACCCTTGCACATCTTCAGCATCAAATTTCACACCCAAGCGGCGTGGTTGTTGTGTTGGATCCATCCGCTGGCCAAGAGTTCTTGGCTCATTATCCACACGTTCGAATCTCACATTCCTAGGTGGAATGCGGCGATTAGCAGCTCCTTGTGGATGGAAAGGATTCATATTGATCGTGGGATCAATCTCTTCTAACGGTGGCATGGAAGAGTCACTATCATCGGCGGATGAATGACTTTTCCTTCTAGACCTTGATCTCCTTCTTGAGGATTTCTTGCTTCCCTTATTCTTAAGGTCGCTCATCTCTATCCTCATTTGGAAGATCATGTCTTGTAGACTGTTAACTTGAGATTGATGACGATCCATCTCATCCTGGCGGAGAGTCTCATTCCATCGGAGTTGAGCTTCCTTCTCTGCCAACTCCGTTTGAAGATCACGTTCGTGTTCTTCAGCCATCTTCTTTTCCTTGCGCTTTTGCCTCAAGGTTTTCTCTAGCTCTTGATCAAGAGGTAAGAGATCTTCGGTGTTCCTAGACCTGCGCATGCACTCAAAGCAATATCAAACAACGAGAGCAAGCTCCCAAGCCTTGACAACCGGCAACCGGATTCGGCCGAAACCAAAACCCCGGCAAAGGCGCCAAAAACTTGTTCGCCCCTAAGGGTGTGTGCAAATAAGCTTTAAATTTATAAAACTAGAATCAAGCAGCGAACCCGCAGTGTACGGATCGACGTAGCTAAGCAAGAATTCCAGAGTATCGAACACAGGGATTTGGGTGGGAACGAACTCGATTGCAGATTATCAAGCAAGTAAATATGGGAGTTTTGCAAATATTGGGAAAACAATAATCCTAAAGATCCAAGTATCCAGCTGTGGCAATCGATTCAAGATATACTTAATGATGTAAAGACAGAGTTGAGATATGCAAAGGTATACTAATGTAAGGTAATCGTACGGTGAAGTTCCAAAAACCTTATATAACTCACCTACAAGGCACTCTCTATACAGGTTGTTGAGGCTCAATATAGAAAGATTCTAAAGACGAGAATTAGTGTCAAATACCCAAACTTGTAATCCAAGGATCAAGACTAACTTAGCCGATTGAGGTTGTGACACTCACAATCGAGGTAGAGGTTGTTGAGGCTTCACTACCACCTAGAAAAGACAAGTCTAAACTAAGCTAAAGCAAATCTTTAACTTTAGATTAAAGTAAAAGCAGGTTCGTAGACTTAAGGGAAATTACGGTTAGTTCTTGAGGTTCCACGGCCTTGGACTCAAGAACAGGCCGTAATTTAGGGTTGTCGGCGATTCTCTCTAACTCTCAGGGTCTAATCTGTTTGCGATCGATCTATCATCATCTAAGCCACAACTATCAACCCTTCACCTTAGAATTGTTAAGGGTTTTTAGCCAATAACAGTCATGTTGATATCAATTCAAGAATTTAAAAGATAAAAAGATGAAAACTTTCAAGAACTTTCAATAATCTTCAATTCAATCTCAAAGTCACAATCAAGAACGAATATTGTCAAAAGATTCACAATAGAACAAGCAATCGTAATCCTAGGAAAGAGAGGAAAACGGGATGTCAATCCGTTTTCCGAATCAAACCTAAACAAGAAGAGAGATCTTCTTGCAAAATCTTCCGAAACTTCGATCCTCCGCCAATCAGAGATCTCGACAGCAATCTCCACAAAAAGTGCGAGATTAGGGTAATTCCCAAATACGAACTTCAATTTCCAAAAGGATGTCGATGCTTCCAAGCAAGGGCTAAACAAGGTGTAGCCGGCCTACGCGTCGATCTAAGCGAGCGTAAATGAAGGAAAACGGGGATAAGCGATCATCTAAGCGATCATGACGGAATCTTGTTTCGTCCGTCTTTTTATATTGCAGGGCAAAACGTCGGCCCGGCCCAATCTTTAAAAGATCGTGGCTTCAAAGAGTGGCGAAAAGATTCGCCAAGATCACGGTCGTGGAAGTGTTCCACGACCGTAATTTAGAGCGTGGAAACAAATACGGTTTGCACCATATGTTCCACGGCCGTGTAATCCTCTGGAATGAACATCAATCTCTGACTCTAAATCCACGGTCGTGGAATTGAACGTGGAACGTGATACGGTCGTATTTTAGAGCGTGGTTTAGGGCAAGAACGTAATTCTTCCCTAACTTCGTGCATTCCTCAAGCTAAAACTCCAATTTGCTTCCAAAGAGTGTCCTCAATCTATGGACATATCAACTCAACTCTCCTTTGCTCGATTCCGTTCGGAAATAGCTCCAAATCACCTATAATCAACATAGAACTAGTGTAGACATCCATATCGACAATATAGGTAATACTAACTCACATATGCACAAAATTCAATCAAAGACTATCAATATGAATCAAATACGCTTAGAAAACGTGCCTAAAATATCACAATATTTCATGCTAACACCACCTCCGGATGCCTAGTGGATTGCAAGAATGGGACTCTCTCCTTCAACATTGGAGAAGAGAACGTCAAGTTCAAATTGTCTACAATGATGAAAGGGCCAACCCTTGATGAGGATGTTTTCAACATAGTCGAGCAAGAAGAATCTAGAGAAGTTGTGAGCTCGATCTTGATCAAGGATCCCTTGGAGAAGGTTCTTACCTTAAGTATGATGGAGGAAGATGTTGAGGAGGATTGCAATGAAGATATCAAGGCCTTAGAAGCATTAGAAGAGGAGACAAATGCTCAAGATGAAGGCTACGAAGAAGAGTTGAACAGCTGTAGGAACCACGGTCGTGGAATGTGTTCCACGGCCGTCAAACTCTCTGGACAACTCCGGGAAGCAGGCTTGGCAAGAACCACGGCCGTGGACTTGGAGCAAACCGTGAAGTTGGCCGTGGTTTCCCCTGGATCAGCCCTTGATGATGATCAAGCTTCTAGGAGTCTTGGAGGGTCTTCATTTGCTTTGGATTCATCTCATCCAACATTGTTTGGATCGTCTCCAATCGATAAAGGTCCTCCTAAACTTGAACTCAAACCCCTCCCCTCTCATTTAAAGTATGCTTTCCTTGGTGTTGATTCTACATATCCGGTGATTGTGAATGCATGCTTGAGTGATGATGAACTTGCTAAGTTGTTGCATGAGCTAAGATTGCATAGGAAAGCCATTGGCTATACTATTGATGATTTGGTTGGCATTAAGCCTTCTTTGTGCATGCATAAGATAATGATGGAAGATAACCACAAACCCTCTATTGAACATCAAAGAAGATTGAATCCTATAATGAAAGAGGTAGTCAAAAAGGAAATCATTAAGTTGGTAGATGCGGGAATTATCTACCCTATTTTGGATAGTAAGTGGGTTAGTCCCGTTCATGTAGTACCTAAGAAGGGTGGGATGACCGTAGTGACTAATGAGAACAATGAACTAATCCCGACTAGGACGGTTACGGGGTGGAGGATGTGCATTGATTATAGGAAATTGAACATGGCTTCTAGGAAAGATCACTTCCCTCTCCCCTTCATTGACCAAATGCTAGAAAGGTTAGCTCAACACTCTCATTTTTGCTATCTAGATGGCTATAGTGGATTCTTCCAAATCTCTATCCACCCCGATGACCAAGAGAAAACAACCTTTACATGTCCATGGGGTACTTTTGCATATAGGAGGATGCCATTTGGGTTGTGTAATGCACCCGCCACCTTCCAAAGGTGTATGATGGCTATCTTTTCGGAATACATAGAAAATATCATGGAAGTGTTTATGGATGATTTCTCTGTTTATGGTTCCTCCTTTGATAATTGCTTGGCTAACTTGTCATTAGTATTGCAAAGATGTGAGGAGACAAATCTTGTCTTAAATTGGGAAAAATGCCACTTCATGGTAAGTGAAGGTATTGTGTTAGGACACTTGGTGTCTAACCGTGGCATTGAGGTTGATAGAGCCAAGATTGAAACGATAGAGAAGTTGCCGCCACCTACCTCGGTGAAGGGGGTAAGGAGTTTCTTAGGGCATGTCGGTTTTTACCGAAGGTTTATTCAAGACTTCTCAAAAATTTCTAAGCCTCTCACTAACCTACTAATGAAGGATGTTGATTTTGTCTTTTCCAAAGATTGTCTCGAGGCTTTTTGTAGGTTGAAGAACGCTTTGATCTCCGCACCTATCACGCAACCTCTGGATTGGAGTTTACCATTTGAGATCATGTACGATGCAAGCGATGTAGCCGTTGGGGCTGTTTTGGGGCAAAGGAAAGATGGGCGCACTCATGCCATTTATTATGCTAGCAAGACGCTAGATGATGCCCAACCCAATTATGCTACCACCGAGAAGGAGTTGCTAGCGGTTGTGTATGCATTTGAGAAGTTCCGCTCATATCTTGTTGGAGCAAAGGTCATAGTGTATACGGATCATGCTGCGATCCGTTATCTACTCACCAAGAAAGACACCAAGCCTAGGTTAATTCGGTGGATCCTTCTTCTACAAGAATTTGATTTGGAAATCCGGGACAAGAAGGGATCCGAGAACTCGGTGGCGGATCACCTTAGTAGACTTCCACCATTGGAGCTTGAAAGAGATGACATCCCAATTGATGACTCATTCCGAGATGACCAATTGCAAATGGTGGAGGAATGCTTGTTCCAAGTGTCTAGAGGAAGTGAGCCATGGTATGCCGACATTGTGAACTACTTAGTGTGTGAGGAAGTGCCTCCCGGATTGACATATGCACAAAGGAAGAAGTTCTTCAACGATGTGAGGCACTACTATTGGAGTGAACCACTTCTATTCAAGAGAGGGCCGGATGGAATGTTTATAAGATGCATACCGGAAGATGAAGTGGAGAGTGTGATCCGGCATTGTCACTCCTTACCATGTGGAGGCCATGCTAGCTCACACAAAACGGGTGCAAAGGTATTGCAATCCGGTTTTTATTGGCCTAACTTGTTTAGAGATGTGCAAGGTTTTGTAGCGGCATGTGATGCTTGCCAAAGGACGGGCAACATCTCAAGGAGGAATGAAATGCCCTTGAACAACATCCAAGAAGTCGAAATATTTGATGTGTGGGGTGTGGACTTCATGGGACCATTCCCTTCTTCATGTGGCAATCTCTACATCCTATTGGCGGTAGACTATGTGTCGAGATAGGTGGAGGCAATCGCCTCTCCTACAAATGATGCCAAAGTGGTGGTGCGGTTCTTCAACCGAGTGATCTTCCCTAGGTTTGGTACACCAAGGGTGATCATTAGTGATGGAGGGAAGCACTTCACAAATAGGAACTTTGGAGCGCTTTTGGCTAAGTATGGGGTGACTCATACGGTGGCGACACCTTACCATCCCCAAACTAGTGGCCAAGTGGAGATCTCCAACCGGGAGATCAAGGCCATTCTTGAGAAGACGGTCTCTAGGACGAGAAAAGATTGGGCTATGAGGCTCAATGATGCCTTATGGGCATATAGAACCGCCTTCAAGACACCAATTGGCACCACTCCTTACAAGTTGGTCTATGGCAAGTCTTGCCACCTTCCAGTAGAGATGGAGCATAGAGCTTATTGGGCCATTAAGTGGCTAAATTTTAATCTCAAAGAGGCGGGAGAAAAGAGATTGCTTGAATTGAATGCCCTCGAGGAGATCCGGTTGGATGCTTATGAGAATGCCCGAATTTACAAGGAGAGAACCAAAAGGTGGCATGACAAGAGGATCATCCCCAAGGAGTTGAGTGAAGGAGATCTTGTCCTCCTCTTCAACTCAAGGCTAAGGCACTTTCCCGGAAAGCTCAAATCAAGATGGACCGGGCCATATGTAGTGAAGAAGATCTTTCCCCATGGAGCTATTGAAATTGGAGGGGATCATTGTGAAAACTTTAAGGTGAATGGGCACCAGTTGAAGAGGTATATCCCGGGAGCCCCGGTAGATATGATTGCCCCACTTTACCTTGAGTAGACGCCCCGAGTTTGGTCAAGCTAATGACCTTAAAGAAGCGCTTGGTGGGAGGCAACCCATTGGTAACGTTTTTCCCTTTCTTGTTTTGCTTTTGTTTTAGATTTTTCTATCTTTGTGTGTGTTTTGTCTACTTTGTGTGTGTGCTAGAGCATTAGTGGCATTGTAAGCCTTGCTTGACATAGGAATGATGATGATGAACCCCTCACCAATTATGGGTGGAGCGGACGCGGAACTTGGACGGCTAGCGGTGCCTAGCGCGGGTCCCGACGCCTTGATGAACACTTAGAGCTCTCTACCATGGTTGATAGGATCATCCAACATCGATTCACTTGAGAAATCCCAAATACCATAGCAAACCACTTTTACATTGTGAGAACCTTCTTTCACTCTTCTTACTTCATTTACACATTGGGGACAATGTGTTTCTAAGTATGGGGTGGGGTTTGCATGATCCTTTGCATGATGAGCATCTAGGATAGTTTAAAATCTTCACATGTCTTGCATTGTATATACTCATTTCGAAAATCCCATAAAAAAATCAGAAAATTTAAAAACTTTTGTGCTTTCTAGGCTTGGATATGACCCTAATGATGAATCTTGTCTTATGGATTGGCTATGGATGGCCTCATGTGTCAAATTGATGAATGCATATATGGACATGAAGTACTTCTCTTGAATTCTATGAATGATTTGTGATCATGATGTTTGCCTAGAATGGATTGAGTATTGAAGATTGAAATTACATGATAGTTCTTGCATACCATCTAGGAATGAATGAGGCAATTCATCTTTCTCTACTTCTCATCTTGATCATGATTGTTTGAGCACCTCAATTGAGATAAATTTGACCTCCTTTAACCCATCCGGGAATAGGAGCATGTTAGTGTGTTGATGTGTGTGAAAAGCAAGTGTGGGGTGAAGATGTTGATGAAAGAAATGTCATGAATAAAATGCTGAATTTGTTGTGAAAAGTGTAGCCAAAAATATAGGTTTGGGGACGTTGGTTTAAATGACAAGTAACTCGGTACACTTCACATAATCGGGTGTTGGTGCCTTGCCAAAGTCAAATAAACCAATAGTCCTAACGAGCTTTGGTATGTGTGCCCGGTGTGGATGCACCTCGAAAAATAGAAAAAGCCCAAGGATGGCCAATCACCAAGGTTTCGGCTTTTGTACACCAATGCCATTGTCTCAAAAATAAGTCAAAGAAAAAGAAAAGAAAGAAAAGATAGAGGAAAATATACACTTGAGGGAAGTTGATCGAGGACAAGATTGTGGAGTTAGTTCCGTTCCCGGATTAGCATCACATAACCTTGAAAATCCCCACCTAGTCACTACATTTCTTGGCCTTTTATTTCACAAGACCTTATGACCTATTTGCATGTTTGCAAGACTTAGTGATTTAGATTGGATGTACTGTTGATCTTCTTGACTTCTTCATCTTTACATTTCATGCATACTTTCGAGTTAAGTGCAATTGTCTTTCCATGCTTTCGCTTGTTTGATGCATGATTGTCTACCCTTTGCCATGAAACATGACTATGAAGGTGATCCAATAGTAGAAGCACAAACCCAAAAAGATTTTGCCATTTTTCTGCATACATAAATCATGTTATCTCGTAGTCTATAGTTGAGAATTTGCTCGGGGACGAGCAAACCTTAAGTATGGGGTATTTTGATAACACGATTTATGACTTAGTTTTAGGTAATCATTTAGATAGAATTCTCGCTCATTCACGCATGGTTTAGCACTAGTTCATGACGTTTGCACTCAATTCGCGTATTTTGTCGAGATAGACGTCTACACGGACTTGTGCATTGCTTTGTAGGTATTTTGGGAGATTTAGGAGCTAAAACGATGCGTTTAAGGATCGTTCATCACGATGACACACCCTCGGACTCATTAGGATGCAAACTAGAACCTAAGGAGGACTCATGGAACCTTGCCAACACCAGCCATGCACCAAATCACACCTTAATGATCCAAGGCGAAGCTTCTGGAGCAAACCACGGTCTGGACCAAGACCACGGCCGTGATTCTACCCGTGGATTTTGCCAGATTCTTGTGACAGCTGTGCCACGACTCTCATGGCCAGCTCATGCAAAAATTATTATAAAAGTGGTCCTTCATTGGCTGAGAAAAGCATCTTGGAGCAGCTCTCCATTATCCACTATCATCCAATCAAAAATACTCTCTCAAGAAGAAGAAGGAAGTAGAAGGAAACCACCATTGGTGAAGAGCTTGAGAGGAGGAGGAGAAGACACACCATTGATAGACTTAGAGGGCTTGTAGTGAAGAATTTCGGATTCAATTTCTAGAGTTGTATGAACCATTAGAACCTTCTTTAAGAAGGGTTGTGAGTTATTTCTAATTCCATTTTCAGCTTGGTTTGGTTTTAGTTCACTTGTTCATCTCTTTCTCTTCATTATCTTGCAAATGGATGTCATGATTTTATGTTCGATTGTTTCGATTTCTATTATGAATGTTATAGGCTAAATAGATGTGGTTCTAGGGTAAGGAAAGGATGGTTATGGCTAGGGATATGATAGGATGGACTTAGATTTACCTTTGGATGACTTGTGTGCATGAACGTAGCTGCTGTTAGGAATCACGGGTAGTTCTTGCCAAACCACGGCCGTGGAAAGGTAGAACAAACCGTGATCTTACCTGAATCGATGGATCTAGTCTTAGATTGTTAGAATGTTGAAATCCTAGGTGTTTGTTGAGTTAAATCTATCCTAAGGTGACCTACTGTTAACAACTAAGTGTTAGGAGAGACTTATCCGGTAATCCTTGCTCTTAGATCTTGAGATAACAAACCCTAGGTAGTGGTGAGCCTCATAAACCGCCATTGGACTAAGTGTGCTAGGATGGTTGTTTAGAACTAACCCTTCCGAGACTTACCCGGTAAGGATAGGTTAGATCTCTAGGTAACAATCCGGTTTGTGTAGAATTCCTATCCTTAGGTTCTTAGAGACTTACCCGGTAATGAGACCTTAGGAATGGATTAGTGGACCATGAGACCTACCCGGTAATTGATCCCAATCTAGAAACACTTAACCCCAACATATCATAGTTAATCCAAGGAAAGAATAGATAGCTTGAGTCTTATGCCATAACCAGAACTTCCAAACCCCTAGAACCCGCTTTCCTATCTTTGATCTACATCTCGTATCTTTGCTTGTTTGCGTTGATTTGTTAGCTTAGTTGATTTTTATATTTCGCATGATTTGTGATCTTTGATTGATCACCGAAAAACCAACCAAAAACAATTGAGATTTTCATTTCTTTATTTCTTTCTCTTTTCTTAACCTAGATCTTCACTAGACTTAATCATAAATTGAATCAATCTCACCTTAGTCTTTGTGTTCGACCTCGGAATACTATCCCTACTACAAACGTCCCGTACACTGCGGGTTCGCTAGGAGTTAGGATAAATATAACGAGAATATAAATTTAAAGCTTATTGCGTGCACACATCACACGATCTTAGCGCAACATTCCTAACAATCCTTGCAATAGTTCTTCAATCCAAGACTACAAAAATAACTCAAAATCACTTAAAACCTCACTATCACTCCTACAATGGTGTTCTTCTTCTTCCTTCAATCCTTGAGAGTTTTTCTTCTCCTCCAAGTCTTGCCTCCAATGGATGAGATGTGAATGAGAGAATGTGGGAGAGGAGCCTTCTCAGCAACAGCTTGCAGGACCACTTATATTCTCCACCAAGAGCAAGGCCGGATCAAGAGATCGTGGGACACGTGGCTTAAGCTGTTGAAGGCAGGAAAATCGACCCAGAGATAAAAATCGGCCGATTTACCTGTTAGTTGGTCCGATTTTCTTCAGCAGAAGCATGCTATGATTGTCTAGCCATGAGTTGCTCCATTGCTTGCACCAATAGTGGTCTTTGTGTCCTTTGTTGCCCCAATTATGCTCCTCCAAAGCTTTGGATGTGTACCGCCATGAGGCTTGACCCTCAAATGTATCGATTAATGTCCAAGAGATCCCCGAATTACCTACAAAACCGATAAAAGGTCGTGTAGACGTCTTTTCTAGAAATATGCATGAATTGAGCGAAGACGTCATGAACAAATGCCAAAACGTGCATGAATGAGTGAGAAATCTATCTAAATGATTACCTAAACCTAAGTCATAAATCGTGTTATCAGAGTGCAAAGCTTAATGACGCTCTATGGGCATATCGGACAGCCTACAAAACTCCCATCGGAATGTCCCCTTTTAGGCTCGTGTTTGGGAAAGCTTGCCACCTACCGGTGGATCTAGAGAACAAAGCTTGGTGGATGGTAAAGAAGTGCAACATGAACATAGAAGAAATGGGAGAATTCCGGAAGCTCCAATTGCAAGAGTTGGAGGAACTAAGGCTAGATGCATATGATCATGCTACCACATACAAAGAAAAGACCAAAGCATGGCATGACCGGAACATCCTCCGGAAGGACTTCAAGGTAGGTAATAAGGTGCTTCTCTTTCAATCCCGTTTGAAACTCTTTGCAGGTAAGCTGCGTTCAAGATGGACAAGGTCGTTCATAGTAGCCGAAGTAGACCCTCACGGGGCTGTGGATCTCTATGACCCCCAAACGCACAAGGTGTTTAAGGTGAACGGACAAAGGCTAAAGCTCTACCTTGAAGGAGTCAAGAACGATCCGATTGACGCGATGGTACTAGAGGAGGCACAGTCAGAGAAGTAGAGATCTTACATCGAGCCAACGACGTAAAATAAAGGCGCTTCTCGGGAGGCAACCCGAAGGAATAAAAAGAGGAGCTTTTGTCAAGAAATCCGCCCCCGCGGCTCTAAGTCCCCGCCCCTGCGGTGACACTCAGGCCAGCGCCGCCCCCGGCGCTGGGCCTGCGTGCCCCTCTCCCTTGTTGCCGCCCCTGCGGTATCAAACCCCCGCCCCTGCGGGTTTACCCAGAAACGAAAAAAAATAGGATCTCGAAAAACGCCTATACCTACCACGCACCACCCACCAACCTTCTTCATCAAACACAAACCCTCCAAACTCCCCTCCTTCAAAAACACCATCAACGCCCCTACGCCCTCTGTCCACCAACGATCTCGCCGACGCCCCTGCACCGCCTCCGACAGCCCTAGCCACCATTCAAAACGCCCCTGCGCCACCTTCTCCAACTACCCCCGTGCTCTCTCACAGCCCTACAGCCTTCCTCCTCACACACTTCATACATTCCACTCCGGCTACATCACCGGCGAGGCTACACCACAAAGGACGTCACCGGAGCAACCTCAGCAACACCCTCTCCATCGCCCCTCAGAAATTGCCTCTGCACTTCTCCCGCACCTGCGGCTGCAAGCATCCGCCCCTGCGCCTCACTGCCCCTGTGCCTGCACAGCCGCCCTTGCTGAAAAAACCAACAGAAAGGTCGATTCTTTTTCTTTTTCCAAATGTTTACTAATCCTTTGCTCAAATCTTTTCAAGAATGGACGCCCCAAGGAAATACAAGATGACCGAAGCAAAGAAGGAGCGTTATAGGATTGTGCAGGATCGAGTTGTGTATGCAACTCGATTTCTGCATATCCCAACTTTGGAGAAACTGGGCATGCTAGAGGGCATGCAAGTGTTTTTGGCGAATGCTGGGCTCGGAGACTTCCTCCAGAAGAGTGCTCCGACATATCCGGAGCTCAGCAGATAGTTTATCTCCACCTTCACAATGGAGAAGGAGGACCACGTGTGTATCGGCCTCACCTTCAAGTTCAACAAGGTGAAATTCACTCTCGACTATGCCGATCTAAAGGAAGCTTTTGGGGTGACTCTAAACCCCTTTGAGAACTGGTGGGATCCAGTCCCGACCCCAAACCTGTGCGAGTTCTGGCAAGCAGCTACCGGGTCGGAGTTCCATGCTGGGGGTGAGTACTCCAATAAACTCACTTACCCCAGTTTGAGGTTGATTTCCAAGATCCTCATTAGTGTCTTTTGTGGACACAAGGAGGAAAACAAGGTCGCTCTCAAGGACCTCCCACTACTCTACTCGTGCCTTCCTTAGGACGAGAAGGTGATGGATTGACCCTCTCTCTTCCTTGTCGCTTTGAAGCGGATCAGGAGGGATGAGCCGAGGGACATTGCCGGCGGTGAGGTGATCTCTTTGATCGCCTCACAAGTGATGGACCTGTCCGAGTTAGAGGATGGGAAGACGGCTCCTCTCTACATTGAGGGGATGCTTAGGAGGTGCAAGCTCCTCCGGCGGTACGGGGAGAACCTATTTTGGATCTCCCTTGCAGATGAGAGCCACCTCACCTACCTCCCCCGGCCTTTACCTTTAGGAGGTGAGCTTTCAGAGCTCTAAATTCCGGCAGATCCTTTTGTGCCGAGGAGGCCGCTGGTGGCCATCGTGGAGAGGCATGCTGCCAGCTCCAGCTGGGCTCACTAGGAGGAGCACTTGCCCGTCACCGACGACGACGAGGAGATGCCTACTGCGGCACCGGATGAGGATCCGGCCCTTGCGAGCCTTCAGGCTCAAATGGCGGCTATGACGACCCAACACCGGACATGGCAGTCCGATTACCAGTGGACCATGCTGGAGCAGCAGCAAAGCTGGCATGATAGTTTTGCCACCTCCATGACCTCACACTTCGACCAGAGGCAGGAGGCCTGGCAGGCAGCCCAATAGCAACAGCTGGAGGCTCAGCAACTGGCTTGGCAGGCCAGTTTTGAGACCTCTTTTGGTCGACAGATGTCTGCCCAGCAGGACCGTATTGATGACATATACCGCCGGCAGGAGCACTTCTTCAGCCACTTCCCGTACCCACCAGACGAGGGTCCGGATGGTCCAGCTGGACCATCCCATTGAGGGTTACATTTCTTTTCCCTTCTCCCACATTTATCTTTGACTCATTTCCACTTTGAGGACAAAGTGTACTTCAAGTATGGGGGAGGGATATATCATTGTTTGTACAGTTCATTGAGTTGTTTTGATTTTGTTTTGCATCTTTTGAATTCAGATTGAAATTCACAAAAAAAAAGAGAAGAAGAAAAAAGCCACAGAAATGGAAAAAAGGCATGAAAATCCTTGGATAAACCGAAAACCCGAAAGGGCGGTTTAGGTAAAAAGAAGGTAGTCCGACCAACCTTATGTTGGTGCAAAATTGGACTTGTGGGATGTGAGTTAAAGCGAGAAAAGAAGAAGAGTGTCAAGGTGAAAACCCGAAAGTGCGCCTTGACAAAATGAGCGACACCGAGTGTAGAATTCCCTTCCGGCGTTTGGTGACATAAGAAGGGGAGACATAAGGAGGTTGTCCGGTTAGGCCACTCTTGGAGCGATAAGGATGGTAGTATTTCTTTTTCTCACATTTTCTCCCTTTTCTTTCTTTCTTTCTTGGTTTTTCTTTTGTTTTCATTATCTTTTCTTTCTTTCCCTTGCTTCCTGAGACCTTGAGTCTAATGGCTGTCATTTGTTTTACTCGGGACGAGTAAATGGTCTTAGTATGGGGGAGTTTGATAGGTGATGGAATCACTATCATTTAGAGTAGTTTTTAGAGTCTTTTTATTGCATTAGTGTCGTTTTATGCTACTAAGTCCTTGGTCCAGAAGAAGAAGATCAAAAGAAGCTAATGAAGGAGTTATAAGCACTTAGGAGTGAAGATCGATCACGAAGCAAGCTTCTGTTGCCCCCACCGCCCCCGCGGGTCCTTGCAGCCGCCCCTGCGGATGACACTTCTCACTGAAGCGCTCCATGCACCTTCACCAGCGCCGGTCAAGAAGCAGGTCACCGCCCCTGCGCCAACCATCGTCCCCCCTGCGGTGACTTGCCTTGACGAGACGAAGACCAGCTCCCCTGCGCCTCCTACTGCGCCCTGCTTGCGCCTTGCCTTGGGAGCTGGAAGGTGAAGAGTCTGTGTTACCGCCCTTGCGTTGGCCTCAAGGCGCCCCTGCGCTTTGACACTAGTAACGGCAAGCAGTTGAAGAGTCAGACGTTGAAGAAGCATTGAAGATCCGCCCCAGCGGAAGTGCCTAGCCGCCCGTGCGGTCAGGAAGAAGATCAACCGATTCTGCCTAAACCGCCCCTACGGTTCCTGAAGGCCGCCCCTGCGGTTTAACGCTAGAAGCTTTACTCCGGCTGTTTACACCACCTTTATGGCATTAAAGGTGGCTGTTTTAGGCCGGCTTTTTACTCCTAATTAAGTGTCTTTTGTAGTATAAATAGTCCATGGCTGATTGCTAGAACGATCCATGCTTTTCCCCACAAAATCCATTTTAGACTTGAGTTTTCCATTGTAATGAGTTGCTAACTCCCTTGCTACATTGGGTTGGTTTGAAGCTGCTTTGTTACTTTGGTTGTAAGTTCTTTAAATATAAGTTTTTATTCAGTTATGCTTTGTGTTTCCTTGATCTCTATTGTCTAATTGCATGTTAACTATTACTTGAGATTGATCACCTTAGGTTCTAAAGTGCTTGTAAACAACTAGGATTAACAGGTTCCGGGTTCGGGTCTTTAATCTAGTAGCAACTTTAAGTAATAACGGGTTGTAATTACTTAAAGAAAAGGAACACAAATATAAAGATAAGTTTAACGGTTTTAATCTTCTCTTTATATCCCTTAGTCTTTGTTTGAATGCTAACTTGTTATTTGTTCTTGTAGGTTTACGGAACTTTAATCGGTTAAGTTGTGTTGATGCCGGTTGGCTCAAACACATATGTATGATCGAGACGGGAGATTACTTAAAAACTTGTAAAAGGAATGCACCAAAGTAGCAATTGCATGCTTAGAATCAACCTAGTGTAGATTCATCCATTATTGTCTTACTTGCCGCATTTATCGTTTTCATAAGTTTTTGTGCATCAATTCAACCACCCCCCCCCCCCATTTGTGTCACTTGTCATTATAATCGATAATTGCATCTAAAACACCTTAACTCTCTTGGATTCGATCCTTACTTAATCACTATACTTGTTCTTAGTGCTAAGTCGGGATTTACTTTTGATTGGGTATAGACGACCATAGAAATACCTTCGGTCAATGAAGTTGTAAGGTCTTCTTAGGGAACCTTGATCGTTGTCTTTTGATTCGATTTATTGAGGAACACAGTTTGTTGTTTGTTTGGATTGATTGTTTGTTTGGATTGATTGTTTTTTTGATTAATTATTGAGACCTTTTATTTAAGGTTTTCTTGTTGGTTTATTTCTTCTTTTATTATATATTTGCTTATTATTATCATGATGATTGTTGACTAAATTCCCTTACGATTCTAGGGTGATTGGCTGAAGGTTGTGATAAAGACGATGATAGAGTGGAACTTTACCTTAGTGAACCCTGAAAGCTCGAGCCAAAACCTAACTACACCTCACCTCGGTCGGTTTATAGAACATCTCGACCAAGATCGATATGAACTGAGCGAGATGTTTGACCTTATCCGATCCATCCTGAGTTTAGGTTTTAGTTTGCCAAATCCTATCCTTGTTGCACCTTTCTTGGTTTATAAGCAAGCCTAGGATGAGACTTACCCGGTGATTCCTTTGCTTGTATACCTATGATGATGAGTGTTTGGTAATAAAGGTTTATCCTTTATTAGGGTTTGAGTGTGCCTTCATCCTATCTTTGAGAGTTAGCCTGAGACTTACCCGGTAAAGGTTAGTTTTATCCCCTTAGGGGGTGTGTTGGTTTGAGATTATAGTTCCTTTCCTTAGTTCCTTGAGACTTACCCGATGATAGGATCTTTGGTTTGAGATAGTGAGTAGTGAGACTTACCCGGTGATATATTCCCATCTTAGAAACACCTTCCCTCAACAAACCTCAGCTTTGTCCACGTTATCCTTAGAAATCTTGAGTCGGAACCACAACTGGATGCTTTGACCTCTAGAATCTGCATTCCCCTATTTGATTTATATATCATCTTTGTTTTATTGCTTTGCTTTTGATTGACAACCTGATTTTTACGGTGCTTGATTTCACCATAGTCCCTGTGTTCGACCATGGAGTATTTGCCGTTATTACAATTGATCCGTACACTGCGGGTTCGCATATTGTTCAGACTTTTATTTTAGGTTATAAACTTAAAGCTATTTTGTTCACTAATTCCCACACGTCTGAGAGCGAACAAGTTTTTGGTGCCGTTGCTGGGACTTGGTCAAGATCAAGTTTGGTATTTGGTTGTCTTTTATGGTTGGTGCCCTTGTTTCTATTAATTGCTTTACTTGAGTGATTTCGCAGGATCTTTGTTTAGGTTTATGAGAAGAACTCGTGTTGGGAAAAAAACCGTTCCTTATGATCCTGAACTAGAAAAGACATACAAAAGAAGATTGAAAGAAGCTAAGATGACTGAACAAGATAATCGAGATCTTGAAGCTAAATTGAAGGACGCATTAGAACAACTTCGGCTAAGCAATGAAGCTTTACAAAGGGAAAGAGAAGAAGCTCGTGCAAGAACAAAGGAGATCCGAGCTGATATGGCCGAACTGCAGGCTCACATACTACCTCGACCGAACGCAGTGGTCGAACCGAGGCAAAACCCTAACCTACCTCCACCGGTCGAGATACCACCACCACCACCTCGGTTGCCAGCTAGGGTTGACCGAGGTAACTTGTTCGTTGGAGAACCACAAACCCTAGGTCAAAGGATGGACCCAAATTTACATGTGTGGCGTCCCGGAGTTAACCTAGAAGATCCAGCTGAGCATGACTACGAGTTTTTCCCTCAAGTCATCTCAATGACTCGACAATGTCAATTTGGAGGCATGGAAAGAGAATCTCCACATCAACACTTGCAAAACTATGAGATTCTTATGGAGACGTTGAGATCTTCAAGAGTGGAGAATAATAACTACAAGTTAAGACATTTCTACTTCTCCTTGAAAGACAAGGCGCTTGCTTGGTATCAATCTCTCCCATCCGGAAGAGTTAACACATAGGAAGAGATGACTACGAAATTCCTCACTAAGTTCTTTCCCCCATCAAAAATTGCAGAGTTAAGGGGTAAGATTAATGCTTTTGTCATGAAGGATAGAGAAAGTTTGTTCAAGTCATGAGAAAGGTTCAAAGACCTTTTGTTGGATTGCCCTCACCATGGGATTCCGAAGATTGAGTTGCTAGAGATTTACTTCAAGGGTTTGGATGAGGAAACTCAATTCAAACTCCAATCACTTTTTGCGGGCACTTTTATAGACACACCGGTTGATGAAGCTAGGGAGTTTGTTGAGAAGAAAGCTTTCCACATGGAGAAGTACTCCCATCAAAGGGTTGAAGATGGAGTGAAACGAGTTGGACCTCCGGAGCTGAATCTCACAAATTCAAGCGTTGCTCAACTTACTAAGCTCAACAATGAAGTCAAGACTTTGAAAGAGCTTTTATTATCTCAAGCTAATAGAGCATACAAAGAGCAAGATGTTGGATATTTAGGGAGAGGAAACTATCAAGGGCCAAGGAATAACAATTACAACAACAGCAAAAATTTCAACAACAATTGGAGATCAAATCAACAAAAATCTAGTAACCCTTATTCTCATGATGAAAATGCTCTAAATCCCCCAACTTCTTCTTCTATTCCATTAAAGAGTCAAGAGCCATCTTCGAGCTCGTCCTAGAAGCCTAAGGAAAAGACGGATGATGTGTTGGAAGCAATCATGACCAAGCTCAATGCTATGTAAAGTTCTATGAATACATTTTCGAATGCATAAAAAGCCCCAGAACATCAAGTTTTCAACAAGGATAATGAAGGACCAAGAGATCCGGGTAAACTCCTAGGAAGGACAGAGAACAACCCAAAGGGGAAGTCATGACGATCACCACACGAAGTGGATTGAGGACAACTGATCCAGCACCTTGGCCGGATCACGATCTGTTGAAGAACACCTCGATCGAGATGCCAACCGAGACGGAGCCCCAGAAAGCAAAAGAGAAGTCTGATGTTTATGTTCCACCACCTGCTTACAAACCTCCACTTCCGTTCCCTCAGTCTAGGGCGTGGGAGCGTCTAGACAAACACTTTGGTAAGTTTCTAGATCTTATGAATAAGCTACATATTAACATCCCTTTCATTGATGCGATCTTAGGTATGCCCGCCTATGGGATGTTTCTGAAGGAGTTCTTGTCAAGGAAAAGGAAGCTGGACGACTTTGGAGAAGTGCGGATGACCTCTAGATCTTCGGAGCTCATTTAAATCATAAAAGAAAATATGCCACCAAAGCTAAGAGATCCTGGTTCGTTTTGCATTCCCCTTGATAACACGATTTATGACTTAGGTTTAGGAACTCATTTAGATAGTTTTTCCGCTCATTCATGCATGGTTTGCACTAGTTCGTGACGATGTGCACTCAATTCATGTATTTTGTCGAGATAGACGTCTATACGGACTTTTGCATGCTTTTTAGGTATTTTAGGAGTTTTAGGAGCTTAATCGATAAATTTGAGGATCGTTCCTCGAGATGACACACCTTCAGACTCATTGGGATGCAAGCTAGGGGCTAAGGAGGACACATGGGACCTTGTTGGTGCATGCCATGCACCAAATTGAGGCTTGATGATCCAAAACAAGCTGAGGCACCAAAACCACGGCCACTGGGACTTCCACGGGCGTGGTTTTGGCCGTGATTTTCCCCAGACAGCTGTGACAGCTGTCCCACGATCTTCATGGCCGACTCTTGCAAATTTGGAGGATAAAAGGTGGTCCTGCAAGGCTGTTAAAGGCAGACCCCTTACTCCCATTCTCTCCCACACTCTCAACAACAAAATTCTCTCATTGGAAGATTGGATTGGAGCTACCATTGGAGAAGAAGAAGAAGCACACCAGTTCATAGTTCCATAGTCTTTTTGAGTGATTTTGAGTGAGCTTTGTAAGAAACGATTCGAACCTTCTTTTGAAGGGTTGTAAGTCCTTCTTGAACCTTGATTTAGCTTGTTTTACTTGTTTCATTTGCTTAATCCATCTTTCATTTCATCTTCTTGCCATGGATTCTATGATTTTATGCTTGTTGAGTTTGATTGTTAAGATGCATGTTGTAGGCTAAATAGATGCGATTCTAGGGTAAGGAAAAGATGGTTATGGCTTGGACTATGATAGAATAGACTTAAATGAATACTTGGATGACTCGCTTGATTGAACCTAGTCACTGTTTAAAACCACGGTTGGATCTTGCCTTTCCACGGCTGTGGAAAGGGATGAACACCCCGTAATTTTGATTATTTTGCTTGTATTGATAAATCTAAGTGTTAGGTTGGTGATTTGTTGAAATCCTAGTGTTAGTTGAGATAAATCTATCCTAGGGTGACCTAGTGTTAACAACTAAGAGTTAGAAGAGACCTACCTGGTGATTCTTGCTCTTAGATACCGATGATGACGAACTCTAGGTAGTAGTGAGCCTCATAAGCCGCTATTGGGTTGAGTGTGCTAGGATTGATGTTTAGGACTTGCCTTCCCGAGACTTACCCGGTAAGGAGAGGTTAGATCCCTAGATAACCATCCGGTTTGTGTAGAATTCCTATCCTTAGGCTCTTTGAGACTTACCGGTGATAAGACCTTAGGAACGGATTAGTGGACCATGAGACCTACCCGGTGATTGATCCCAACCTAGAAACACTCACTCCCAACATACTATAGTTGATCCAAGGAATCATTAGATAGCTTGAGTCCTATGCCATAACCGGAATTTCCAACCCCTAGAATCCGCTTTTCTCTCTTTGGTTACATATTTCGTGTTTGCTCGTTTATTTGTGTTTTAGCTTGATTCCTTAGTTTGTTTTGCCATATTACATCATTGTGATCCTTGATTGATCACCACACAAAACCAATCCAAAAACATTGAGATTTTCATTTATTTGTTTATTTCTCTTTTCTTAGCCTAGATCAACACTATCCTTAGTCACTAATCGATTCAATCTCACCTCAGTCTTTGTGTTCGACCTCGGAATACTATCCCTACTACAAAACGTCCCGTACACTGCGGGTTCGCTAGGAGTTAGGAGAAATATATCGAGTATAAATTTAAGACTTTTTGCGTGTCACGTTCTTAGCGTAACAAGTTTTTGGCGCCGTTGCCGGGGACTAGGTCTAGATTGAGTCATTTTTGTGATTGTTTATAGTGTAGGTCTTTCTTGTTGCTTTTGATCTCGTTTGGTTTGTGTCTTTGGTTTTCAGGACATCTCTCACTCTTTAGGTGTATGCAAAGATCTCGTGGCAAGGATTTAGCTCCAATCGATCCCGAACCGGAGAAAACCCTTAGATCTAGATCCAAGAGCATTAGAAAGGGAAGAGAGATGGCCGGAAGAGATCTCCAAGCTGAGTTGGATGAAGCTTTAGAGCAAATTAGGTTAAGAGATGAGCTCTTGGAGAATGAAAGGAGACTTTCCAATGAGAGGCAAGAAGCAACTAGGAGGGAGATTGAAGAGATTAGGCTAGCTCTTGTGCAAAGAGAGCTTAATCGTCAACAACCTCCACCTCCACCACAACCGCAGCCGGCGGTTAATATTCGGGTTGTGCCCATTGCTATTGAAGAGCCACAAACGTTAGGGCAGCGTATGGATCCGGCACAAAGAGCACACCGTCCGGGTGTGAACTTAGGAGATCCCGCAGCCCATGATTACGAGCTCCGCCCTCAAGTTCTACAAATGATCCGGCATAATCAATTTGGAGGGATGGAAGGAGAGTCTCCTCATCAACACTTGATGAACTATGAGATCTTGATGGAGACTCTAAGACCGCCTAGATTGGAGAGCAACAACCATAAGCTTAGGGTTTTCTCCTTCTCACTTAAGGATAAAGCCTTGGCTTGGTATCAATCTATTCCACAAGGGCAAGTGAGTACTTGGGAGGAGATGACAACCGAGTTTTTGACAAAGTTCTTCCCACCTTCCAAGACTACCGAGTTGAGAGGGAAGATCAATGCCTTCGTGATGAAGGATAGAGAAAGCTTATTCAAGTCTTGGGAGAGGTTCAAGGACCTTCTCCTAGATTGTCCACACCGTGGTATACCGAAAATTGAGCTATTGGAGATCTACTTCAAAGGACTTGATGAAGATAGCCAATTCAAGCTTCAATCTCTTTCCGGTGGGACTTTCATGGAAAAGAATGTGGATGAAGCTTTGGAGTTTGTAGAGAAACAAGCTTTGGTGATTGAGAGTACTCCCATAGGAAGAGTGATGGGAGGAAAGCGGGAGCATATGAGGTGAGTGAAGTCACCATGAGTAACTTCAAGCTTGATGCAATCAATAATAAGCTGAAATCTTTGAGGGAGTTGTGTGCTACAACTTTGAAGAATCAAGCAACCCCTCAAGTGCAAGTGCAAGCAAACTTGTCTTCCAAGGAGGAAGATGTGAACTACATGGGAAGGGGCAATTACAACATCTATCAAGGCCCAAGGAACTTCAACAACAACCGGCAATTCAACAATACCGGCCTAACCATAACCATCCCGGGTTTTCCTATTCTAACCCGGATGGAGCCTTGAACCCTCCCGTTTCCACAAGCGCAGCTCCTCCACCAAAGACTTCACAAGAACCTCCACCCGGATTCACTCAACCTCCAAAGGATAGAACCGAGATGATGTTTGAGCAATTGCTTGGAAGGTTGAGTGGTCTTGAGAGTACGGTGACTTCCATTTCTAAGGCTCAAAAGGTTTTGGAAGCACAAGTGTTCCAAAAGGCGGGTGAAGCTCATAGAGATCCGGGAAAGCTTCCCGGAAGAACCGAAGACAAACCAAGAGGCCAAGTGTTGGCCATCACTACAAGGAGTGGGCTGAGCATGAAGGATCCCTTGCCCAAGGAGAATGCTAAGGGAAAGCAAGTGGTGATAAAGGAAGAGATATTGCAAGAAGATGGAGGCAAGAGCAAGGATGATGAGCCAACATATGTGGCACCACCTCCATACAAGCCACCACTACCCTTCCCACAATCACGAGCAAGAGCTTGTTTGGACAAACACTTTGGTAAATTCTTTGAACTTATGTCTAAATTGCATATTAACATTCCGTTCATGGATGCTATTCTAGGAATGCCGGCATATGGCAAGTTTTTGAAGGAGATACTCTCCAACAAAAGGAAGTTGGAAGAGTATGGGGAAGTGAGGATGACGAAGAGGTCCTCGGAATTGATCCAAACCATGAAGGAGGAGATGCCTCCTAAACTAAGAGATCCGGGATCCTTTTGTGTGCCAATTGGAGTGAGAAAAGTGAAGTATGAAGCCCTATGCGATCTTGGGGCAAGTATAAGCATCATACCGCTTGTACTTTGCAACAAGGTTGGGCTAGGAGAGCCAAAGCCGGTCAAGATGACCCTTTATATGGCGGACCGTTCGATCACTCACCCGGTTGGAATATTGGAAGACATACCGGTGCAACTAGGGAAGTTCTATGTGCCCATAGACTTCGTTGTTTTGGACATCCCGGCGGACTATCCGGTTCCTATCATCTTGGGGAGACCTTTCCTAGCCACTTCCGGATGCTTGGTGGATTGTAAAAATGGAATTCTCTCCTTCAACATTGGAGAAGAGAATATCAAGTTCAAATTATCCACAATGATGAAAGGGTCAGCCCTTGGTGAAGATGTGTTCAATATTGTCGAGCAAGAGGAGTCTAGAGAAGTTGTGAGCTCGATCTTGATCAAGGACCCCTTGGAGAAGGTTCTTAGCTTAAGTTTGATGGAGGAAGGAGTTGAGGAGGCTTGCAATGAAGAAATCAAGGCTTTGGAATCATTGGAAAAGGAGACAAGAGCTGAATTTGAAGCACACGAAGATGTGCTGAATTTCTGCAAGAACCACGGCCAGGGACCAAGAACCACGCCCGTGGTTTCTCCCGTGGAACTCTCTGGAATGCTCAAAAAGGCTAGCTTTGCAAGTTCCACGGCCGTGGTTGTGCCAGAGCCCGTAATTTTGCCCGTGGTTTCTCCAGAAACTGCATTGGTTGTTGATCAAGCTTCAAGGAGCTTTGGGGAGTCTTCCATGGCTTTGGATTTATCTCAACCAACATTATACGGATCGTCTCCACTCGATATAGGTCCTCCTAAACTTGAACTCAAACCCCTCCCCTCTTATTTGAAGTATGCTTTTCTTGGTGAGAATTCTACATATCCGGTTATTGTGAATGCATGCTTGAATGATGATGAACTTGCTAGATTGTTGCATGAGTTGAGATTGCATAGGAAGGCTATTGGCTATACCATTGATGATTTAGTTGGCATTAAACCTTCTTTGTGCATGCATAAGATCTTAATGGAAGACAACCATAAACCTTCAATTGAACCTCAAAGAAGACTAAACCCAATCATGAAAGAAGTAGTAAAGAAAGAGATCCTTAAATTGCTAGATACGAGAATCATTTTCCCGATTTTGGATAGTAAATAGGTTAGTCCCGTGCATGTGGTTCCTAAGAAGGGTGGGATGACCGTAGTGACTAATGAGAATAATGAATTAATCCCAACTAGAACGGTTACGGGGTGGAGGATGTGTATTGACTATAGGAAACTAAATGTGGCCTCTAGGAAAGATCACTTCCCTATTCCTTTTATTGACCAAATGCTAGAGAGATTAGCTCAACATTCCCATTTTTGTTACTTAGATGGCTATAGTGGATTCTTCCAAATCCCTATTCACCCCGATGATCAAGAGAAAACCACATTCACATGTCCTTGGGGTACTTTTCCATATAGGAGAATGCCATTTGGGTTGTGTAATGCACCCGCCACCTTTCAAAGGTGTATGATGGCCATCTTTTCTGAGTATATTGAAAACATCATGGAAGTGTTTATGGATGATTTTTCTGTTTATGGATCTTCCTTTGATGATTGTTTAGCTAACTTGTCTCTAGTGCTTAAGAGATGTGAGGAGACTAAACTAGTCTTGAATTGGGAGAAATGCCACTTCATGGTATGTGAAGGAATTGTGTTGGGACACTTGGTATCCAACCGAGGCATTGAGGTTGATAGGGCTAAGATAGAAACCATAGAGACGTTGCCACCACCTACCTCGGTGAAGGGGGTAAGGAGTTTTTTAGGGCATGCCGGTTTTTACCGGAGATTTATTAAAGATTTCTCTAAGATTTCTAAGCCTCTTACTAACCTACTAATGAAAGATGTTGAGTTTTTTTTCTCCAAGGATTGCCTTGAGGCTTTTTGTAGGTTGAAGAATGCTTTGATCTCCGCACCTATCATGCAACCTCCGGATTGGAGTCTACCATTTGAGATCATGTGTGATGCGAGTGATGTAGCCGTTGGGGCTGTTTTGGGGCAAAGGAAAGATGGGCGCACACATGCCATTTATTATGCTAGCAAGACGCTAGATGATGCCCAACTCAATTATGCTACTACCGAGAAGGAGTTACTAGCAGTTGTGTACGCATTTGAGAAGTTCCGCTCGTATCTTGTTGGAGCGAAGGTCATAGTGTATACGGATCATGCTGCGATCCGTTATCTCCTTACTAAGAAGGATGCCAAGCCTCATTTGATTCGGTGGATCCTTCTTCTTCAAGAGTTTGACTTGGAAATCCGGGATAAGAGAGGGTCCGAAAATTCTGTGACGGATCACCTTAGTAGACTCCCACCATTAGAGCTAGAGAGAGATGACATCCCGATTGATGACTCATTCGGGGATGAGCAATTGCAAATGGTGGAGGAATGCTTGTTTCAAGTGTCAAGGGGTAATGAGCCATGGTATGCCAACATTGTGAACTACCTTGTGTGTGAGGAGGTGCCACCCGGTTTGTCATATGCCCATCGGAAGAAGTTATTCAAAGATGTGAGGCATTACTATTGGAGTGAACCGCTTTTGTTCAAGAGAGGGCCGGATGGAGTCTTTAGGAGATGCATACCGGAGGATGAGGTGGAGAGTGTGATCCGCCATTGTCACTCCTTGCCATGTGGAGGCCATGCTAGCTCACACAAGACATGTGCTAAGGTGTTACAATCGGGTTTCTTTTGGCCAAGTTTGTTCAAGGATGTGCAGAATTTTGTGGTAGCATGTGATTCTTGCCAAAGGACGGGCAACATCTCAAGGAGGAATGAGATGCCCTTGAACAACATACAAGAGGTGGAGATATTCGATGTTTGGGGTGTGGACTTTATGGGACGATTCCCCTCTTCTTGTGGCAACCTCTACATCCTATTGGCGGTGGACTATGTTTCGAGATGGGTGGAGGCAACCGCCTCACCCACAAATGATGCCAAGGTTGTGGTGCGGTTCTTTAACCGTGTGATCTTCCCTAGGTTTGGAACACCAAGGGTGATCATAAGTGATGGAGGGAAGCACTTCACTAATAGGATCTTCGGGACACTTTTGGCTAAGTATGGGGTGACTCATAAGGTGGCAACACCTTACCATCCCCAAACTAGTGGCCAAGTGGAGATCTCCAACTGGGAGATAAAGGGAATTCTTGAAAAGACGGTTTCTAGGACGAGAAAAGATTGGGCTATGAAGCTCGATGATGCTTTGTGGGCATATAGAACCGCTTTCAAGACACCGATTGGCACCACTCCCTACAAGCTAGTCTATGGCAAGTCTTGCCACCTTCCGGTAGAGATGGAGCATAGAGCGTATTGGGCTATAAGGTGGCTGAATTTTGACCTCAAGGAGGCCGGAGAGAAGAGATTGCTTGATATGAACGCTCTTGAGGAGATCCGGTTGGATGCCTATGAAAACACCCGGATTTACAAGGAAAGGACCAAACGTTGGCATGACAAGCGTCTCATCCCGAAGGAGTTGAGTGAAGGAGACTTGGTCCTTCTCTTCAACTCAAGGCTGCGGCTCTTCCCCGGAAAGCTAAAGTCAAGATGGACGGGGCCTTATATGGTGAAGAAGATCTTTCCCCATGGAGCGGTTGAGATAGGAGGGGAGCATTGTGGAGATTTTAAGGTGAATGGGCACCGTTTGAAGAAGTATATCCCAGGAGCTCCGGTGGATATGATTGCCCCACTTCACCTAGAGTGAGACGCCCCCGAGTTTGGTCAAGCTAATGACCTTAAAGAAGCGCTTGATGGGAGGCAACCCATTGGTAGACATCTTTCCCTTTTTTGTTTTTGTTTTTGTTTTGATTTTTTCTGTTTTTGTGTGCTTTTGTGTGTTTGGTGTGCTTTGTTTTTGTGCTAGAGTCTTAGTGGCATGGAAGCCTTGCATGGCATGTGGATGATGATGAGTCCCTCATCAATTGTGGGTGGAGCGGACGCGGGACTTGGACGGCTAGCGGCGCCTAGCGCGGATCCCGACGCCATAACAAACACTTTGAGCTCTCTACCATCGTTGATAGGATCATTCTACATCACTCCATTTGAGTAATCCCAAATACCAAAGCAAGCCATTTTTACACTTTGAGAACCCTCTTTCACTCTTCTTTACTTCATTTACACATTGGGGACAATGTGTTTCTAAGTATGGGGTGGGGTTTGCATGATCTTTTGCATGATTAGCATCTAGGGTAGTTTCTTTTAGTCACATGCTTCATTATGTCTTGCATTGTACATACACATTTCGAAAAATCCAAAAAAATCAGAAAATTTAAAAAATTTTAGTGCTTCTAAGCTTGGGAATGACCCTTATGATGAAATTGTCTTGTGATTTGACTATGGATGGCCTTATGTGTTGAATTGATGTATGCATATATGGACTTGAAGTACTTATCTTGAATTTCATGAATGGATTGTGATCATGATGCTTGCCTTGATTGGATTGGGGATTGAAAGTCGAAATTACATGCTAGTTCTTGCACATCATCTAGGAGTGATTAAGGCAATTCATCTTTCTCTACTTCTCATCTTGATCATGTTGTTTGAGCACCTCAATTGATATAAATTTGACCTCTTTTGACCCATCCGGGAATAGGAGCATGTTAGTGTGTTGAGTGTTTGAAAAGCAAGTGTGGGGTGAAGTTGTTGATGGATGGATGTTATGAATGAAGTGCTGAATTTGTTGTGAAAAGTGTAGAAAAAATATAGGTTTGGGGACATTGGTTTAAATGACGAGTAACTCGGCACCATTCACATAATCGGGTTTTTGTGCCTTGCGAAAGTCAAATAAACCGATAGTCCTAACGAGCTTTGGTATGTGTGCCCGGTGTGGATGCACCTCGAAAAATAAAAAAGGCCCGAGGACGGCTAATCACCAAGGTTTCGGCTTTTGTATACCAATGACATCGTCTCAAAAATAAGTTAAAGAAAAAGAAAAGAAAAGAAAGAAAAGATGGAGAAAATATACACTTGTAGGGAGTTGACAAAAATGTGAAGTTGTGAAGTTAGTTCCATTCCCGGATTAGCATTACATAGCCTAGAAAAATTCCCACCTAATCACAACATTTCTTAGCCTCTTATTTCCTAAGCCCTTGTGACCTATTTGCATGTGTGTAAGACTTAGTGATCTAGATTGGATATGCCCATGATCATCTTGACTTCTTCATTTTTACATTTCATGCATGTCTTCGAGTTAAGTACAATTGTCTTTCCGTGCCTTCATTTATTTGATGCATGATCGCTTGTCCATTGCCATAAAACATGACTATGAAGGTGATCCGATATTAGAAGCACAACTCCAAAAAGATTTTGTCGTTTTTCTGCATGCATAAATCATGTCATCTCTTAGTCTATAGTTGGGGACTTGCTCGGGGACGAGCAAACCTTAAGTATGGGGTATTTTTGATAACACGATTTATGACTTAGGTTTAGGCACTCATTTAGATAGTTTTTCTGCTCATTCATGCATGGTTTGCACTAGTTCGTGACAATGTGCACTCAATTCATGTATTTTGTCGAGATAGACGTCTACACGGACTTTTGCATGCTTTATAGGTATTTTAGGAGTTTTAGGAGCTTAATCGATACATTTGAGGATCGTTCCTCGAGATGACACACCTTCGGACTCATTGGGATGCAAGCTAGGGGCTAAGGAGGACACATGGGACCTTGTTGGTGCATGCCATGCACCAAATTGAGGCTTGATGATCCAAAATAAGCTGAGGCACCAAAACCACGGCCACTGGGACTTCCACGGGCGTGGTTTTGGCCGTGGTTTTCCCCAGACAGCTGTGACAGCTGTCCCACGATCTTCATGGCCGACTCTTGCAAATTTGGAGGATAAAAGGTGGTCCTGCAAGGCTGTTAGAGGCAGATCCCTCACTCCCATTCTCTCCCACACTCTCAACAACAATATTCTCTCATTGGAAGATTGGATTGGAGCTACCATTGGAGAAGAAGAAAGGCTTCCATTGGAGAAGAAGAAGAAGCACACTAGTTCATAGTTCCATAGTCTTTTTGAGTGATTTTGAGTGAGCTTTGTGAAACGTTTTGCAAGGGTTTGTAAGAAACGATTCGAACCTTCTTTTCAAGGGTTGTAAGTCCTTCTTGAACCTTGATTTAGCTTGTTTTACTTGTTTCATTTGCTTAATCCATCTTTCATTTCATCTTCTTGCCATGGATTCTATGATTTTATGCTTGTTGAGTTTGATTGTTAAGATGCATGTTGTAGGCTAAATAGATGCGATTCTAGGGTAAGGAAAAGATGGTTATGGCTTGGACTATGATAGAATAGACTTAAATGAATACTTGGATGACCCGCTTGATTGAACCTAGTCACTGTTTAAAACCACGGTTGGATCATGCCTTTCCACGGCCGTGGAAAGGGATGAACACCCCGTAATTTTGATTAAATTGCTTGTATTGATAAATCTAAGTGTTAGGTTGGTAATTTGTTGAAATCCTAGTGTTAGTTGAGATAAATCTATCCTAGGGTGACCTAGTGTTAGCAACTAAGAGTTAGAAGAGACCTACCCGGTGATTCTTGCTCTTAGATACCGATGATGACGAACTCTAGGTAGTAGTGAGCCTCATAAGCCGCTATTGGGTTGAGTGTGCTAGGATTGATGTTTAGGACTTGCTTTCCCGAGACTTACCCGGTAAGGAGAGGTTAGATCCCTAGATAACCATCCGGTTTGTGTAGAATTCCTATCCTTAGGCTCTTTGAGACTTACCCGGTGATAAGACCTTAGGAACGGATTAGTGGACCATGAGACCTACCCGGTGATTGATCCCAACCTAGAAACACTCACTCCCAACATACTATAGTTGATCCAAGGAATGATTAGATAGCTTGAGTCCTATGCTATAACCGGAATTTCCAACCCCTTGAATCCGTTTTTCTCTCTTTGGTTACATATTTCGTGTTTGCTCGTTTATTTGTGTTTTAGCTTGATTCCTTAGTTTGTTTTGCCATATTGCATCATTGTGATCCTTGATTGATCACCACACAAAACCAATCCAAAAACATTGAGATTTTCATTTATTTGTTTCTTTCTCTTTTCTTAGCCTAGATCAACACTATCCTTAGTCACTAATCGATTCAATCTCACCTCAGTCTTTGTGTTCGACCTCAGAATACTATCCCTACTACAAAACGTTCCGTACACTGCGGGTTCGCTAGGAGTTAGGAGAAATATATCAAGTATAAATTTAAGACTTTTTGCGTGTCACGTTCTTAGCGTAACACCCCTCAAAGTTGGGGATGTGACTTACGATGCACTTTGTGATCTAGGAGCTAGTGTGAGCATCATTCCTCTAGCGCTTTGTGAGAAGATCGGTCTTGGAGAGCTCAAGCCCGTGAAGATGAATTTATACATGGTGGATCGCTCCATTACTCGTACCGTTGGAATCTTGGAGGACATTCCCATCAAGCTAGGTAATTTCTACGTACCTATAGACTTTGTGGTGTTGGACACTTATACAGATTATCCTATCCCCATCATTCTCGGAATACCATTCCTTGCAACTTTGGGATGCAACGTTGATTGTAAGAATGCCACATTGTCATTCAATATTGGGGAAGATCGTGTGGAGTTTACACTCTCAGCCACGATGAAGGGACAACCCTTGGAAGAAGACATCTTCAACATCTATGATGAAGATTCTCGAGGATTGGTGAGTTCTAGCTTAATTAAAGATCCTCTTGAGAAAGTTTTGAGTTTTAGTATGATGGAGGAAGGTGTAGATGTTTCATGTGATGCAGATATACGAAGCTTGGAAGCATTGGAAGAGGATCCTAGAGCTGGATTTGAAAAACTCATCAAGGAGACGAAAAGCACATTAGGTTTCGGTCCACCTCCCAGTACCTCGACCGAAAATGATTTCTAGAGCAAGTGAGGTGGTGTCAACTGGAGATTACCACGGTCCATCACCTCGGTCCCTGACTGAGACAATTTCTGAAGCAAGTAAGATGGTATCAACTGGAGATTACCTCGGTTCATCACCTCGGTCCCTGACCGAGATAGTTTCTGAAGCAAGCGAGATGGTGTCAACTAGATATCACATCGGTTTATTACCTCGGGTTAACCTTAGATGCGTCGACTGAGTTACACCTGAGGAAAACGACATCTCCTCTTCTTCAAAGGACATTCTCTTCTTAGATGATGCCAATGTTTCTTCCATCTCTTTTGAAGTTTCCAAATCCTCTTTGATAGAGGAAGGAGGTACGGATTCAACACTTAACGCACCTCCTATCTTAGAGCTTAAACCTCTTCCAACTCATTTAATGTAAGATTTACTTGGTCCGGATTCTACATATCCTATCATTGTTAGTGGTACTCTTACTTAAAATGGGTTGTCTAGGTTGATGCATGAGTTGAGAATACATAGAAAAGCTTTGAGTTATACTATTGATGATCTTGTTGGTGTTAAGCCTTCTCTTTGCATGCATAAGATACTAATGGATGATGATCACAAGCCTTCACGGGAACCTCAAATACGGTTGAATCCGATCATGAAAGAGGTTGTGATGAAGGAGATTCTTAAGTTGCTTGATGCAGGTATCACATTTCCCATATCGGATAGCAAATGGGTGAGTCCGGTGCATGTAGTTCCCAAGAAGGGTGGGATGACCATTGTAACCAACAAGAACAACGAGTTGATTCCCATAAGGACCGTTACAGGCTGGAGGATGTGCATTGACTATAGAAGATTGAATTTGGCAATGAGAAATGACCATTTTCCTCTTCCATTCATTGATCAAATGCTTGAATGGTTAGCACAACACTCCCATTTTTGCTATTTAGATGGTTATAGTGGCTTCTTTCAAATTCCTATCCATCCGGATGATCAAGAGAAGACCAATTTCACTTGCCCATGGGGGACATTTGCTTATCGGAGGATGCCATTCGGATTGTGTAACGTACCCACCACTTTTCAGCGTTGTATGAAGGCTATCTTTTTCGAGTATATTGAGGAGATCATGGAGGTATTCATGGATGATTTTTCTGTATATGGTTCCTCTTTTGATAAGTGTTTGGCTAACCTTTCTCTAGTGTTACAACGTTGTGAAGACACTAATCTCGTTTTGAATTTGGAGAAGTGTCACTTTATGGTTAGAGAAGGAATTGTGCTAGGACACCTCGTTTCCAACCAAGGTATAGAGGTCGATTGAGCTAAGATCGAGACTATTAAGAAACTTCCCCCACCTTGTTCAGTTAAAGGTGTGCGGAGTTTTCTTGGGCATGCAGGGTTCTACAGGAGGTTCATCAAGGATTTCTCTAAGATCTCTAAACCGCTTACTAATCTTTTTAATAAGGATGTTGTTTTTGAGTTTTCGCAAGAATGCCTTGATGCCTTTTACAGGATAAATGAAGCATTGATCACCGCTCCCATCATTCAACCTCATGATTGGACCTTGCCCTTTGAGATCATGTGTAATGCTAGCGACGTGGCCGTAGGAGCGGTACTTGGACAAAAGAAGGATGGCCGGACCAACACCATTTATTATGCTAGCAAGACGCTAGATGAAGCTCAGCCGAATTACCCCACCACCGAAAAGGAGTTCTTGGCAGTTGTCTATGCATTTGAGAAGTTTCGTTCTTACTTAGTGGGAGTGAAAGTTATTGTTTATACTGACCATGAAGCTATTTGATACTTGCTAGCTAAGAAGAATGCAAAGCCGCGTCTTGTTCGTAGGATTCTCTTGTTACAAGAGTTTGACTTGGAGATTCGCGATAAGAAGGGATCCGAGAATTCTGTAGCAGATCACCCAAGCCGTCTACCACCTATCTTGCTCGAGAGGGATGATCTACCCATTGATGATTCATTTCTCAATGAGCATTTGCATTTGGTGGAGCATTGGCTTCACCAAATTTCTGATGATAAAGAGCCTTGGTATGCTGATATTGTTAATTATCTTGTTTGTCAAGATATACCTCCAGGATTGACATACGCTCAACGGAAGAAGTTCTATAAAGACGTACGTCATTACTATTGGAACGAGCCTTTACTTTCAAGAGAGGGCCGGATGGGATGCTTCGACGGTGCGTTCCGAAGAATGAGACTACTAGTGTCATACGGCATTGCCATTCACTTCCTTGTGGAGGACATGCTAGCGCTCACAAAACGTGCGCTAAGGTATTACGTTCCGGTTTCTTTTGGCCTTCATTATTTAAGGATGTGCAAACGTTTGTTGCTTCTTGTGATGCATGCCAAAGAACAAGAAATATATCTAGGCGGAACGAGATGTCACTTAATAATATTTAGGAGGTCGAGATCTTTGATGTGTGGGGAGTTAATTTTATGGGACCTTTCCCATCATCCACAGGGAACCTCTACATTCTCTTAGCTGTTGATTACGTCTCTATATGGGTGGAAGCCATTGCTTCTCCCACTAATGACACCATGGTGGTTGTGAAGTTCTTCAATAGGACTATCTTTCCACGTTTTGGGACACCTCGAGTCATCATCAGCGACGGAGGGACACACTTTACCGCTCGGAAGTTCGAGGCACTTCTATCAAAGTATGGGGTCACACACAAAGTAACAACTCCTTATCATCCTCAAACTAGTGGGCAGGTGGAGATCTCTAACAGAGAAATCAAGGCCACTTTGGTGAAGACCGTCTCAAGGACAAGAAAGGATTGGTCCATAAAATTGGACGATGCTCTTTGGGCGTATAGGACCGCATTCAAGACTCCCATAGGTACCACCCCTTACAATTTGGTATTTGAGAAGTCTTATCATCTTCCCGTGGAGTTAGAACATAAGGCGTATTGGGCGATCAAATGACTCAATTTCGACCTGAAGGAAGCTGGAGAGAAGAGGCTTTTGGATAACGACGAGTTGGAAGAGCTGCGCTTAAACGCTTATGAGAACGTCAAGATCTACAAAGAAAGAACTAAGAAATGGCATGATAAGCACATCATCCCTAAGGAGCTCAAAGAAGGGGATCTTGTTCTACTCTTCAAATCCATCGCATGCTGCGTAATTCGGGTATTTCGTTTGAAACCCTTTTCGTTCGATCTCGGTTTGATTTTGCTCGGATTAGAGGTTGTTTGTTGTTGCTTGTTGTTGGAAACTGCTTAAGTACCCCTTAGGAATAATTTGGTAGTGAGATTTAGGGGAAATAGTAGTAGATTTGAGCTTAGATCGAAACAGTTGTTTGCCTCGGTCCACTCAGGAACATCTCAGCCGAGATACAGTAAAATCCGACCGAGGTGACCCCCAATTATGGACAATCTGAGACGATCCGGTCGTCAATTGGCTCTCACAAATCGTTCTTCATCTCGGCAGTCCTCTCCTTCACCTCCTCCACAACCTCATATCTCGTTGATCCATGAACGGTTCCAAACGGACTTTGATCGCATTTGCGGTCGCACGATCATTTCTCCACGGTATGTGGACATTAGTGATTTCGATTGTCTACATGTGGTTGATGACCTGAAGAAGATGGTTTCCATGGTTGGATTGGAGACTTTTATGGACATCTATGCGCCGGCTTATCTGGAGTCGATGCTCGAGTTTTTGAGTTCCGTCACCTTTGTGCCGGATAAGAGAGGAATCAAGTTCCGCCTCATGAACAAGAATTATGTTGTTCCCCTTGACCACTTTGGAGACATTTTTGGCTTCTATCCTCCGGCCGCTACAGAATTTTCATCCCGCAACCAAGCTCCTAATTTCTAGGATAAAATCACCCACATTACTTCCCACAAAGACAAATGGCAACCCGGGGATTCTAGAGAGCGCATCGCTTTTCGCATCACTCACAAAATCTTCAGTGAGATGCTTCTGGCGTGTACTGAGATGCCCCAGAAGGTCCGTCAGGGTGAGCTTTTTGCTATGTTTTGTATGGTGACAGGTGGTCAAGGGGAACAACATAATCGAGGTCTACACAAGCTTATTTGTTAGCATGAAATATTGTGATAATTTAGGAACGTTTTCTAAGTGTATTTGATTCATATTGATAGTCTTTGATTGAGCATTGTTGCAATTGTGAGCTAGTTTGCCTATATTGTCAATATAGATGTCTACACAAGCTTTATGTTGATTATAGGTGATTGAGAGCCATTTCCGAACGGAGTTTAGCAAGGATGAGTTGATTGAGTATGTCCATGGATTGAGGGTATTCTTAGGAGCCAAAAGAGAGCTAACTTGAGGAATGCACGAGGCTAGGGAAGAATCACGTTCTTGCCCTAAACCACGCTCTAAAATACGGCCGTACTACAAACCACGTTCAGTTCCACGGCCGTGGAACCATGCAGGAGAAGCGTGGTTCATTCCAGAAGCTTTTACGGTCGTGGAATCATATGTTCAAACCGTGTTGATTTCCACGTTCTAAATTACGGTCGTGGAACCTTCCACGACCGTGATCTTGGCGATCTTTTTCGCCACACTTTAAGCCACGATCTTTTAAAAGATTGGGCCGGGCCGATATCTTATCTTGCCCTATAAAAGGAAGGACGAAGAGAGATTTCGTCACCTCCGCTTAGAGACTTTGGCGACCTCGCTTTACATGTGTTTTTACACCTTCGCTTACGCATAGACGCATCCTACGTTTACACTTGGATTTGCCGTAATCTTGCACTTTTGGCGGTGATTGTGATTGAGATTTCGGGATTGACGGAAGATTGAAGATTCGGAAGATTGTTGCAAGAAGATCTCTCTTCTTGTTTAGGTTTGATTTAGAAGACGGATTGACATCCCGTTCTTCCTTCTTATCTAAGATTGTGTTTGTTTGTTCTATTCCGAATCTATTGACGATATTCGTTCTTGATTGTGACTTTGAGATTGGTTTGAAGTTTATTGAAAGTTTTTCGGAAGTTTTCACCTTTCAATCTTTTAATTCTTGAATTTGATATCAATATGACTGTTATTGGCTAAAAACCCTTAAAAATTCTAAGGTGAAGGGTTGATAGTTGTGGCTTAGATGATGATAGATCGATCGTAAACAGATTAGACCCTGAGAGTTAGAGAGAATCGTCGACGAACCCTAAATCACGGTTTGTTCTTGAGTTCCACGACCGTGGAATCTCAAGATCCACCCGTAATTTCCCATAAGTTTACAAACTTTCTTTTACTTTAATCCAAAGTTAAAGATTAGCTTTAACTTAGTCTTTGCTTGCCTTTTCTAGGTGGTAGTGAAGGCTCAACAACCTCTACCTTGATTGTGAGTGTCATAACCTTAATCGGTTAAGTTAGTCTTGATCCTTGGATTACAAGTTTGGGTATTTGACATTAATTCTTACCTTAAGAACCTTTCTATATTGAAGCCTCAACAACCTGTATAGAGAGTGTCTTGTAGGTGAGTCATATAAGGTTTTTGGAACTTCACCGTACGATTACCTTACATTAGCATACCTTTGCATATCTCAACTCTGTCTTTATATCATTAAGTATATCTTGAATCGATTGCCACAGCTGGATACTTGGATCTTTAGGATTGTTGTTTTCCCAATAATTTGCAAAGCTCTTATATTCACTTGCTTGATAACCTACGATCGAATTTATTCTCCCCAAATCCCTGTGTTCGATACTCTGGAATTCTTGCTTAACTACGTCGATCCGTACACTGCGGGATCGCTTGCTTGATTCTAGTTTTATAAATTTAAAGCTTATTTGCACGCACGTTTAGGGGCGAACAAGTTTTTGGCGCCGTTGCCGGGGATTTGGTCTAGACCGAATTCGGTAGTCGGTTGTCAAGCTTGGGAGCTTGCTCTCGTTATTTGATATTTCTTTGAGTGCATGCGCAGGTCTAGGAACACCGAAGATCTCTTACCAATTGATCAAGAGCTTGAGAGAACTTTAAGGCAAAAGCGCAAGGAAAAGAAGATGGCTGAAGAACACGAACGTGATCTTCAAGCGGAGTTGGCGGAGAAAGAAGCTCAACTCCAATGGAATGAGAACATCCGCCGGGATGAAATGGATCGTCATCAAAATCAAGTTAACGATCTAAAGGATATGATGTTCCAAATGAGGATAGAACTAAGCAACCTTAAGAATAAGGGGGGCAAGAAATCCTCAAGAAGGGCATCAAGATCTAGAAGAAGAAGTCACTCATCCGCTGATGATAGTGATTCTTCCATGCCACCGCTAGAGGAAATTGATCCCACGATCAATGTGAATCCTTTCCATCCACGGGGAGCTGCTAATCGCCGCATTCCACCTAGGAATGCGAGGATCAAACGTGTAGATGATGAGCCAAGAACTCTTGGCCAAAGGATGGATCCAACACAACAACCGCGCCGTTTGGGCGTGAATTTTGATGCTGAGGATGTACAAGGGTTTAGCTTCAACCCTCAAGTTATTACTCTTGTTCGCCAAAACCAATTTGGCGGGACAAGCGCTGAATCTCCACACCAACACTTGCAAAACTTTGAGTGTATGATGGAGACAATGAGACCGAAGAATGCTACTACCAACAACTATAAGCTCAAGCCTTTCTTCTTCTCCTTGAAGGGGAAAGTGTTGTCTTGGTACCAAGCTCTTCCTAGTGGGAAACTAGACACGTGGAAAGACCTTTCCGCGGAGTTCCTCACCAAATTCTTTCCGCCATCCAAAACGGCGGAACTTAGAGGTAAGATCAATGCATTTTCCATGAGATCTAACGAAAGTTTGTTTCAATCTTGGGAAAGGTTTCAGGATTTGCTCTTGGATTGCCCTCATCATGGCATATACAAACTTACCTTGCTGGAAATTTACTATAAGGGGTTAGATGCGGGGACGCAATTCAACCTCCAATCCCTCTCATGTGGAATATTCATGGACATGAGAGAAGATGACGTTTGGGACTTCATTGAGAAGCAAGCAAGAGTCATAGAGAAGTATTCCCACCGGAAAGTGGAGGGAAATCGTGTGGAGCAAGGAGCAAAGCTCACACATGAAGCTCAAAATCAGATTTTCTCCCTCAACAATGAGATCAAAGAGTTGAAGGAGGCTATCAAGACCAACTTTCCAAAGCAACAAGGGAAGGATGTTGGCTATTTGGGCAACAACAATGGCGGTGATAACACAAACCGCAACAACAACAACAATAACCGGAACAATAACCGGAACAATTGGAATGGCAATAACAACAACAACAACCAAAACAACAATTAGAATAACAATAGGGGTTCAAGTAACAACAATTGGCGCTCCAATCAACAAAATTCTGGTAACTCTTATCCTTGCAATTCTAATTCACTAACTCCACCTTCCTCTTCCTCTACTCCTTTGAGAAGCCAGGGGCAAACATCAAATGGAGGAAACACTTCGGGAAAGGAGAAGCCCGATCCCATGTTGGAAACGATTTCGGGAAAGCTTCAAGGGTTGGAGAACCGCATCATTAAGGTTGATGATCAAATTTCTAAGGTTGACAAAGCTCAAAAGGTTTTAGAAAACCAAATGTTCAGCCATGCGGAGGAAGTTCCTAGGAATCAAGGGAAACTTCCAAGAAAGACGGAGGACAACCCTAAGGGAAGGGTGATGGCAATCACAACTAGGAGCGGAGTGACTACCACCGATCCGCAACCTAAGTTTGTTGAAGTCCCCGTAGAGAAAGGCAAAGAGAAGGGGAAGGAGAAGGAAGATGTCTACATCCCTCCTCCGGCTTACAAACCTCCCCTACCATTTCCTCAATCTAGAGCGAGAGCGCGCCTAGATAAATAATTTGGTAAGTTTATAGAACTCATGAGCAAGCTGCATATTAATATACCCTTTATCGATGCTATTGTAGGTATGCCGGCTTATGGCAAGTTCTTGAAGGAGCTCCTCTCTAACAAGAGGAAGCTAGAAGATTTCGGTGAGGTTAAGATGAGTTCGGATTCTTCGGATCTCATCAAGACCATGAAGGAGAAAATGCCCCCAAAATTGAAGGATCCGGGGTCGTTTTGCATTCCCATAGGAGTGGGAGATGTCACATATGATGCTTTATGTGACTTGGGAGCAAGTGTGAGCATCATACCACTTGCGTTGTATAGCAAGATCGGTTTAGGCGACCCTAAACCGGTAAAGATGACGTTGTACATGGCGGACCGATCCATCACTCGCCCCGTCGGTATTGTAGAAGACGTCCTGGTCAAGCTAGGTAAATTCTTTGTTCCCATTGATTTTGTCGTGCTTGACATTCCTGCAGATAGTCCGGTCCCGATCATACTTGGAAGACCGTTTCTTGCAACTTCCGGCTGCATAGTCGATTGCAAGAATGGTAGACTCGCTTTTGATATAGGGGAAGAGAAAGTAGAGTTCGTTCTTTCCACTCTAGTGAAGGAGCCAATCTTTGATGAGAATATATTCGATATCCAAGATGAAGAAGGGTTGTCTAGGGAGGAGGTAAGTGCGATTCTCTTTAACGATCCTTTACAAAAAGTTATCACTATGAGTCTAACAAATGTAGGGGAAGAAGAAGAGTGCAATGAGGCAATTGAAGCCTTAGAAGCACAAGAAGAAATGCATGAAGTGGAGTTTGAAAAACTCCATGATGAGGCAGAAAACATGAGAATCCACGGCCACACACTATATTCCACGGCCGTGGATTTCACAACCAAAACCGTGTCCCACTCCAGAGAGTTATACGGTCGTGGAGAAGCCATGACAACCGTATTTCCTTTCCACGCCCTAAACCACGGCCGTGGAGGACATGGGGAACCCGTAATTTTGGCCGTGGAAAGGAGTGATCGAGACACTTCTTCAACTTCTTCTGATTCTTCTCCCACACATTCAACACCCTTAGAAACTTCTAAGGAGACATCGGATGCTCCTCAAGGATCATTGGAAGCTCCGAAAGCGATGGAACTAAAACCACTTCCTACTCATCTAAGGTACGCTTTTCTAGGACCTAATTCTACCTTTCCGGTTATTGTTAGTTCCGACCTAAGCATAGATGAGCATAATCAGCTCATGATTGTCCTTAGGAAACATAGGAAAGCTTTAGGCTATACTATTGAGGACTTAGTAGGAATTAAACCCTCCCTATGCATGCATAAGATACTAATGGAGGAAGATTTTAGAACTTCAAGACAACCTCAAAGGCGGTTGAATCCGACCATGAAGGAGGTTGTCAAGAAGGAAATTCTTAAACTTCTTGATGCAGGTATCATCTACCCTATCTCCGATAGTAAGTGGGTGAGTCCGGTTTAAGTAGTTCCGAAGAAGGGAGGAATGATGGTCATCACCAACAAGAACAACGAACTCATTCCTACCCGAACCGTGACGGGATGGCGGATGTGCATAGACTACCGCAAGCTTAACAATGCAACGAGGAAGGATCACTTCCCATTGCCATTCATCGATCAAATGCTTGAAAGGTTAGCGCAACATTCGCATTTTTTCTATCTTGACGGTTATAGTGGTTTCTTTCAGATCCCGATACACCCGGATGATCAAGAGAAGACCACATTTACGTTCCCATGGGGTACGTTTGCTTATAGGAGAATGCCGTTCGGGCTTTGCAACGCCCCAGCCACCTTTCAACGGTGCATGATGGCCATCTTCTCCGAATACATTGAGGAAATCATGGAGGTCTTCATGGACGACTTCTCCGTATACGGTTCCTCTTTTAACGATTGCCTTTCTAACCTTTCTCTTGTTTTGCAAAGGTGTGAAGACACTAACCTAGTTCTTAACTGGGAGAAGTGTCAATTTATGGTTAAGGAAGGAATTGTATTAGGTCACTTAATCTCTAGTAGAGGGATAGAAGTAGATAAAGCTAAGATAGAGACCATAGATAAACTTCCTCCCCCAACTTCGGTGAAAGGGATAAGAAGTTTCCTAGGACATGCTGGATTTTATAGACGTTTCATTAAGGACTTTTCTAAAATATCAAAACCGCTCACTAATCTATTGATGAAGGATGCAGTTTTTGAGTTTTGGCAGGAATGTTTGGATGCGTTTAACACAATTCGGCAAGCTCTAATTTCAGCACCTATTATCCAACCTCCGGATTGGACTCTTCCCTTTGAGGTTATGTGCGATGCTAGTGACGTAGCTATAGGAGCTGTTCTTGGACAACGAAACGAAGGACGAACCCATGCCATATACTATGCTAGCAAGACGCTAGACGAAGTACAGCTCAACTACGCCACTACCGAAAAGGAGATTTTAGCCATTGTCTATGCTATTGACAAGTTTCGCTCTTATCTTGTAGGTGCAAAGGTGATTGTCTACACGGATCATGTTGCGATCCGGTACCTCCTTGTGAAGAAAGATGCGAAGCCAAGGCTAATTAGATGGATTCTTCTCCTACAAGAATTCTATCTAGAGATCCGCGACAAGAAAGGTTCAGAAAATTCTGTTGCGGATCATTTGAGTCCCCTAACACATCTAGAGGACGACCATTTACCCATCGACGACTCCTTCCTGGACGAACACCTACACCTTATTGAGGAGTGCATCGATGTGATCTCCAAAGGTAACGAACCATGGTTTGCTAATTTTGTTAACTATTTGGTTTGTCAGGAGATACCGCCCGGACTATCCTACGCACAAAGAAAAAAGTTCTTTAAGGATGTCCGGAAATACTTTTGGAACAAGCCTCTCCTCTTTAAGAGAGGTCCGGATGGCATCATTCGGCAATGTGTGCCGGAAGATGAGATGCAAAGTGTCATCCGCCATTGTCATTCACTACCTTGTGGAGGACACGCTAGTTCGAACAAGACTAGCGCAAAGGTATTGCAATCTGGATTCTTTTGGCCTACTTTATTTAGAGATGTGCAATCCTTTGTTTCTTGCTGCGATGCTTGTCAAAGAACAGGTAATATCTCTAGGAGGAATGAGATGCCCCTCAACAACATCCACGAGGTGGAGATTTTCGACGTTTGGGGAGTTGATTTCATGGGACCGTTCCCATCCTCTTGTGGAAACCAATACATACTATTGGCGGTAGATTACGTTTCTAGATGGGTGGAAGCAATTGCCTCTCCCACCAATGATGCCATGGTGGTGGTTAAGTTCTTTAACAAGACCATCTTCCCGCGATTTGGGACGCCAAGGACTATCATTAGTGATGGAGGTTCTCACTTCATTGCCCGGCGCTTTGAAGCTCTTCTAGCTAAGTATGGGGTTACTCAGAAGGTCACTACCCCTTATCATCCACAAACTAGTGGACAAGTGGAGATCTCAAATAGGGAGATCAAAGGAATTCTAGAGAAGATGGTTTCAAGGACTAGGAAGGATTGGTCTTTGAAGCTTGACGATGCATTGTCGGCATACCGGACTGCATACAAGACTCCCATAGGAACCACACCATACAACCTTGTGTATGGGAAGTCTTGTCACTTGCCGGTGGAGTTGGAACACAAAGCGTTTTGGGTTATCAAGTGGTTGAATTTCAGCATGAAGGAAGCGGGAGAGAAGCGTCTCCTAGACCTTAATGAGCTGGACGAACTCCGCTTGAACGCTTATGAAAACGCTAAGATCTATAAGGAGAGAGCAAAGCGTTGGCATGATAAGCATATCATTCCAAAGGACTTCAAAGAAGGAGATCAAGTTCTCCTCTTCAAGTCAAGGCTTCGTCTCTTTCCAGGTAAGCTTAAATCTCGTTGGACCGGACCTTTTCTAATTAAGCGTATTTTCCCCCATGGTGCAGTTGAAGTATGGGGTGAAGCGGGCGGAAGCTTTAAGGTGAACGGCCAACGACTCAAGAAGTATACGCCGGAACTCCAAGCTGAAGAGTTCGCACCTACCGCACTCGAATAAGTGCGAGATTGGTCTAGCTACGGACCTTAAACAAAGCACTTCTTGGGAGGCAACCCAAGGTATTGCATTTTTGTTTTTGTTTTCGATTTATAGTTTAGCTTAGTTTAGACGTTTTTCGCTTTGTTTTGCCTTCGATTCCTTCCGGTATGTTCGTGTTTTTGGATGTAGGAACGATGGAAAAGGAAAAGGGAAGGATAATGTTGAAGAAAAGTGACGAAACTTGGACTTTGGAGCTTTACAGAGAGTTCCACGGCCTAAACCACGGTCGTGACAGCTATAGTGACCGTAATTTCCAAAAGCCTTTGAAAAATCACCAAAACCACGGTTCCGTACAATTCCACGGCCGTGGAACACCCCGACAGACCGTGATTTTCAAAATTTTGCCTGTGACTATATAAACCACGTTCTTCACCAAAACACTCCACAAAAGCCTTTTCCACGACCCTAAAACGCCGAATCCACGACCTTCTCCCAAATCCTCGTTTCTTAATCGTTTTCAACGATTCTTCTTCCCAAATTGAAGCAAATTCGACCACCAACAAGATCCAAGCGACGAATCGAGCGGCAATTCACCAAGGAACGCGCAATTCGGATTTTAAAATCCGAAACCTAGGTTTTTCCACTCTTCTTGATCTTTGTCGATTTGGTTCGTTTTTGTTAGAAATTTTAGGAAGAACTGATTGAAATTGGAAGGAATTAGACTAGGACTGCCTAATTGTTGAGTTTGAGAGTTGTTTGTTGAGATTTGCGAAAGAAACAGACAAACCACGGTTCCTGGAAGAACCACGGCCGTGGAAAGGCTAGAACAAACCGTGATTCTTGACAGTGATGGATTTCGTAAGGAGAGTTTCGGGGAGGATTAAGGAGAAAAAGAATGACCAGAACAAGAAGAGAAAGGGTAATCCCTCTTCTTCCTCATCCTCTAGAGCACCACCACCCTCTTCCCCTTCACCTCCATCATCACCTTCATCACCCTCACCTCCTAGCCCTAGAGTCCCGACCATTCATGAGGATCACCTCGATGCATTCGAGAGGATCCAAGAGAGAGCTGTGATTGGACCTAGGTACTTGTTGTTAGAGGATCTAGCTCCTCTTAACATCATAGAGGATCTTACTTGGCTCTTGGATAGAGCCGGACTAGTTGTCTTCTCGGCTATCCGAGAAGACGTGTATGAGGAGATTACAAGGGAGGTTGTGACGTCTTTTCAGCACAGCCATGTAGATAGGACCGTTTCTTTCCGTCTTATGGAAAGGAACTATGATTTTTCCATTCGTGAGTTTGGGACCTTCTTTGGGTTCCATGAGACCTTTAACGGTCGCTTTCCTAGTGGCGTTTACGCCAAGGACTTTTGGGAGGAAGTTGCTATGATATACGCCAACGAGGACCGTTGGCAACCTTCTGATACCAAGGCTAAGTTGATGTACCACTTAGCCTTGAAGATCGCTCACCGTGTTCTTTCGGAGTGTCTCTTCCCTCTAAGGGCGAACAAGACGGATGAGGTGTGTGCAACAAGTTCTATGTGAGCTAGTATTGCCGCTAAGCGAGGGTTTTTGCGTACACTAGAATGAACATCCAAGATGAGGGTTTTTGCGTTTTGCCGCTAAGCGAGGGTTGAAAGGTCGTAAGCGAGGTGACGGAATCTTGCCTCATCCGTCTATTTTATAATGCAGGGCAAAATGTCGGCCCGGCCCAATCTTCAAAAGATCGTGGCTTCGAAACATGGCGAAAAGATTCGCCAAAATCACGGTCGTGGAATCTTTTCACGACCGTAATTTAGGGCGTGGAAACTACTACGGTTAGTTCCACGGCCGTAATATCTCCTGGAATGAACATCGAATTCTGACTCAAAATCCACGGCCGTAATTTAGGGTGAGAACGTGGTTCTTGCCTTCATTCGTGCATTCCTCAATCTAAGACTCCAAATTGCTTCCAAAAGGTGTCCTCGATCTATGGACATATCAACTCAACTCTCCTTTGCTCGATTCCGTTCGGAAATAGAGGTGTGTGCAAATAAGCTTTAAATTTATAAAACTAGAATCAAGCAAGCGAACCCGCAGTGTACGGATCGACGTAGATTAGCAAGAATTCCAGAGTATCGAACACAGGGATTTGGGTTGAACGAACTCGATCGCAGGTTATCAAGCAAGTGAATATGGGAGTTTGCAAATTATCGGGAAAACAACAATCCTAAAGATCCAAGTATCCAGCTGTGGCAATTGATTCAAGATATACTAATGATATAAAGACAGAGTCGAGATATGCAAGGGTATACTAATGTAAGGTAATCGTACGGTTGAGGTTCCAAAAACCTTATGTAATTCACCTAAAAGACACTCCCTATACAGGTTGTTGAGGCTCAATATAGAAAGATTCTAAAGGCAAGGATTAGTATCAAATACCCAAACTTATAATCTAAAGATCAAGACTAACTTATCCGATTGAGGTTGTTGAGGCTCACAATCGAGGTAGAGGTTGTTGAGGCTTCACTACCACCTAGAAAAGACAAGTCTAAGCTAAGCTAAAGCAAATCTTTAACTTTAGATTAAGGTAAAAGCAAGCTCGTAGACTTAGGGAAATTACGGTTGGATCTTGAGATTCCACGGTCGTGGAACTCAAGAACAGCCCGTGATTTAGGGTTGTCGGCGATAATTCTCTAACTCTCAGGGTCTAATCTGTTTACGATCGATCTATCATCATCTAAGCCACAACTATCAACCCTTCACCTTAGAATTGTTAAGGGTTTTTAGCCAATAACTGTCATATTGATATTGATTCAAGAATTAAGAGATAAAAGATGAAAACTTTCAAGAACTATCAATAATCTTCAAGTGAATCTCAGAATCACAATCAAGAACAAGTGTTTATCCAAAGATTCAAAACGGACCAAGCAATCACAATCTTTAGGAAAGAAGAGAAACGGGATGTCAATCCGATTCTGAATCAAACCTAAACAAGAAGAGAGATCTTCTTGCAAAATCCTCCAAGAACTTCGATCTTCCACAAACACGAAGATCACAAACAGCAACTCTTCAATACGAACTTTGATCTTCAATGAGATCTCCAAATTACCTCCAAGATGAGGGTTTTTGCGTTTTGCCGCTAAGCGAGGGTTGAAAGGTCGTAAGCGAGGTGACGGAATCTTGCCTCATCCGTCTATTTTATAATGCAGGGCAAAATGTCGGCCCGGCCCAATCTTCAAAAGATCGTGGCTTCGAAACATGGCGAAAAGATTCGCCAAAATCACGGTCGTGGAATCTTTTCACGACCGTAATTTAGGGCGTGGAAACTACTACGGTTAGTTCCACGGCTGTAATATCTCCTGGAATGAACATCGAATTCTGACTCAAAATCCACGGCCGTAATTACGGGTGAGAACGTGGTTCTTGCCTTCATTCGTGCATTCCTCAATCTAAGACTCCAAATTGCTTCCAAAAGGTGTCCTCGATCTATGGACATATCAACTCAACTCTCCTTTGCTCGATTCCGTTCGGAAATAGCTCCAAATCACCTATAATCAACATAGAACTCGTGTAGACATCCATATCGACAATATAGGCAATACTAGCTCACATATGCACAAAGCTCAATCAAAGACTATCAATATGAATCAAATACGATTAGAAAACGTGCCTAAAATATCACAATATTTCATGCTAACAAGGCTAAGTTGATGTACCACTTAGCCTTGAAGATCGCTCACCGTGTTCTTTCGGAGTGTCTCTTCCCTCGGACGGAGACGCCCCAAAAGATCAAGACGGATGAGATATTTTTGCGATATTCTATGCTGTATGGGCGCCGAGCTGACTGTGCCACCCTCTTAGCTGCTACTATGAGCAAGCTTAAGAACAAGAGGAAGGGCAACATTGGATACGGTGGGATAGTTACCCACCTTGCTAGGAGTTTGGGAGTTGATTTTTCTGCGTGCACCTGCATACCAGCCGTACCTTTATGACTTCATGCCTTCATGACTAGAGGTCTCATCTTCCCCACACATAGAGGTCCGCCGTATGCGGCCATGCCTTGGGAGAGCAGGACGGGTAGGGGTATTGAGTGGCTACAGGAGTATTCCATTATGGCGGGACGCCATAATTGGAAGGAGACGTTCGCTGCCATGCATGCGAACAGGATTGCAGCTCCCCCATATGTCCCACCACCACCAGTAGTTGATGAGGAGGAGATGAGATATCAGTTTGAGGGTGGAGGAGGAGCAGAGCAGGAGTTTGGCACGTTTCCGGATCAGCCGGATGCGGCCCCCGATGTGCCTAGACGTTCTCCACGTCCAGCTAGAGCTTCAGGCTCGTCTTCTCGCCGCGCCAGCGTGAGTGAGAGACCCACATGGGCTGACATACCTCACGCATGGTATGGAGCTCCACCTCCATGGTCTACACACGTACCATCTGCATCAGCACCAGTACCAGCACCGTCCGACGCTCCAGCATGGTACAGCCAGGCTCCGGGATGGTATGAGCAGATGCCGGATTGGGCTACTGGTCTTTCGGAGAGAGTAGGAGCATTGGAGATCCGAGCCGATGCTAGAGATGGACGCTTGAATGACCTCGATCACATGATGAGGGATGTCTACCGCCAGCAGTTTGGGCGGTTTTATGATCCTAGCTTCTCCCCATTCCCACCTCCACCAGCGCCGCAGTGATGATGATGATTGACCACTTGCTTTAGCCGCTCCACCGCCATTTTGTGAGTTTCTTTTTCCTTTCTTTCTTTTCTTTCTTTCTTTTGAACATTAGGGACAATGTTCGTCCCAAGTATGGGGTGGGGTGTGACTAAAAGTTTGTAATAACTCTTACTCACTATGTTTGCTTCTATTCGAGACTATCTTGCATGTTCATTATATTGTTGCACGTTTCATTATTGCATTGCATGAAAAAGAACTTGAAAAAACCATAAAAATTGAAAATTTTTTGAAAATTTTGTTCTTCTAATGAATTGAGATGATTTCTATGATAATCGCTACTTGTGAATTGAGTTTGATGACAATTGCATGCTTAAAAGAATAGTGAATTGAAAAGGAATTGAATGAGTTGATTATACCTCTTTTGCAAGTTTCATAATGTGATGAATGTTATTTAAATCATGTTGAGAAATTGAAGTTGAAATCACACTATAAGTTCTTATACTTCTTGTTGAGATGATTAAGGCAATTCGATTTTTCTTTCTTCTTTCTTTGATCATTTAGCTCCTCATTGAAATATTGACCTCCTTTACCTATCCGGGAATTTGGAGAAGTGAATGAAAAAGGCATGTTTGATGTGGGATGGTCATGAGAGCAATTATTTGCAATCAAAAGAATAGAAAGAAATTGTAGGTTTGGGGAAGTCAATCATGACGATGAGTAACTCGGCACCATTCACATAGCCGGGTGTTTGTGTCTTGCCAAAGTCGGATTGAGCGATATTCCTAGCGGATTATGGTATGTGCGCTAAGGGTTTGAGGCATCTCATAAAAATTAAGAAACGCCAATCTCCTAGGCTTCGGTTTTTGTGCACCTCTGTCCATAACTCCAAAAGTAAAGTCGAAAAATGAAAAGAAGAGAGCGAAGCTCTAAGTTGAGGGTGTTGCGGAAACCGCAAGAGAAGAAGAAAAGAGTAGTTGTCCACTTTCCCGGATTCATGCACCACATTCCTTAAAGTTTCCTTCCCTTTCCACATTCTAGACCTTTTTCTTTGAAAGTCCTTAAGATCAAAAGAATGTTATATGACTTGGTGATCTAAATTGAAGTTTCTTATGATTGATTTTGATAATGTTTAAGGGTTATGATTCTTGTATAGAAGTTTGATTGATTCATGAACTTTCTTTTCTTTTTACTCTTTGATTAAGTGTATGAAAGTCTTATAAACGATTGAAGCAAGATTTGAGAATGATCTATTCTTTAGAAGGCACATTCATCCAAAAGAAGTATTGCTTTGAGAAGGTACACATATTTCATCCTAACTCTTGTTTTAAAAGCTTTTGAAAGACCTTGCTTAGGGACAAGCAAGTTGCAAGTATGAGGTTATTTGTTAGCATGAAATATTTTGATAATTTAGGCACGTTTTCTAAGTGTATTTGATTCATATTGATAGTCTTTGATTGAGCATTGTTGCAATTGTGAGCTAGTTTGCCTATATTGTCGATATAGATGTCTACACAAGCTTTATGTTGATTATAGGTGATTGAGAGCCATTTCCGAACGGAGTTTAGCAAGGATGAGTTGATTGAGTATGTCCATGGATTGAGGGCATTCTTAGGAGCCAAAAGAGAGCTAACTTGAGGAATGCACGAGGCTAGGGAAGAATCACGTTCTTGCCCTAAACCACGCTCTAAAATACGGCCGTACTACAAACCACGTTCAGTTCCACGGCCGTGGAACCATGCAGGAGAAGCTTGGTTCATTCCAGAAGCTTTTACGGTCGTAGAATCATATGTTCAAACCGTGTTGATTTCCACTCTAAATTACGGTCGTGGAACCTTCCACGACCGTGATCTTGGCGATCTTTTTCGCCACACTTTAAGCCACGATCTTTTAAAAGATTGGGCCGGGCCGATATCTTATCTTGCCCTATAAAAGGACGGACGAAGAGAGATTCCGTCACCTCCGCTTAGAGACTTTGGCGACCTCGCTTTACACGTGTTTTTACACCTTCGCTTACGCATAGACGCATCCTACGTTTACACTTGGATTTGCCCTAATCTCGCACTTTTGGCGGTGATTGTGATTGAGATTTCAGGATTGACGGAAGATTGAAGATTCGGAAGATTGTTGCAAGAAGATCTCTCTTCTTGTTTAGGTTTGATTTAGAAGACGGATTGACATCCCGTTCTTCCTTCTTATCTAAGATTGTGTTTGTTTGTTCTATTCCGAATCTATTGACGATATTCGTTCTTGATTGTGACTTTGAGATTGGTTTGAAGTTTATTGAAAGTTTTTCGGAAGTTTTCACCTTTCAATCTTTTAATTCTTGAATTTGATATCAATATGACTGTTATTGGCTAAAAACCCTTAAAAATTCTAAGGTGAAGGGTTGATAGTTGTGGCTTAGATGATGATAGATCGATCGTAAACAGATTAGACCCTGAGAGTTAGAGAGAATCGTCGACGAACCCTAAATCACGGTTTGTTCTTGAGTTCCACGACCGTGGAATCTCCCGTAATTTCCCTTAAGTTTACGAACTTGCTTTTACTTTAATCCAAAGTTAAAGATTAGCTTTAACTTAGTCTTGGCTTGCCTTTTCTAGGTGGTAGTGAAGCCTCAACAACCTCTACCTCGATTGTGAGTGTCATAACCTTAATCGGTTAAGTTAGTCTTGATCCTTGGATTACAAGTTTGGGTATTTGACATTAATTCTTACCTTAAGAACCTTTCTATATTGAAGCCTCAACAACCTGTATAGAGAGTGTCTTGTAGATGAGTCATATAAGGTTTTTGGAACTTCACCGTACGATTACCTTACATTAGCATACCTTTGCATATCTCAACTTTGTCTTTATATCATTAAGTATATCTTGAATCGATTGCCATAGCTGGACACTTGGATCTTTAGGATTGTTGTTTTCCCAATAATTTGCAAAGCTCTTATATTCACTTGCTTGATAACCTACGATCGAATTTATTCTCCCCAAATCCCTGTGTTCGATACTCTGGAATTCTTGCTTAACTACGTCGATCCGTACACTGCGGGTTCGCTTGCTTGATTCTAGTTTTATAAATTTAAAGCTTATTTGCATGCACGTTTAGGGGCGAACAAGGTGACATTTCAAATTTTGTTGTTATGCTAGCGGAGAAGCTGCACAAGGTGAAGGGGAAGGCGAAGGGTGATATATGCTTTGGAGGTCTAGTGACTCACATCGCCACAAAGATGGGATTGTACTTGTTGGCGTGTACTTTGGTTGCGGCGGCAAAGCCGCTTGGATTGCAGGAGTTCATCACGAGTCGTGCTCTCATTCCCCGCGGTCTTGACACTCCTTATATGGCCATGTTGTGGGAAACGAATTTTCCTAGAGGCTTTCCGTGGTCGCCTCAGTTCTCCATCTTCGACCGTGAGAACTGGTCGAATGTTTGGTTTCCTATCATGCATGCAGATGCTGCTAGAGAGGCAGATGGTGATTATGATGATGATGGTGATGGTGTTGGAGGAGCTGCAACTATGGATACCGGTACTTATACCGCCGGCCCTAGTATTCCCACCGTCAACCTTGATGATGAGGCCACTGAGGAGGAGAGGGAGGTACCAGCTGCGCTAGTTGAGATTCCCCAGCCATCCTAGTAGAGAGCTCGCCGTCGTCGCAACCCAGAGGCACACCGCAGGATTGATGATTTGACACAGCAGATGACGGACTCTTTTCAGGCATTACGGACCGACATGTCCCAACGCTTTTCTACTCACACTCGATCTATTCATAGTTGGACGCAGCGTATAGAGGAGAGCCAACACTATCAACACCAGATGGCGATGTTGTAGTTCCAATAGCAGATGGGATATCCGTTCAATCCGACTCAGTATCCTTACATTCCACCTCCACCACCGGCCGATGATTGAGCTTATTATGGATCTTGTTCTTATTTCTATTGATGTTTTGCATTTTCATTCGGTGAGTACCTTTGTGTGACTTATATTTGACCCATTGAGACAATGTATCCCAAGAATGGGGTATTTGACTTGCTTTGGATCTGTAATTTGTACTAAATGCTATTTGGATGACTTTGATCTTATTGGCTTACATGTGCTTATATGTATATTTGCATGCATTGCATACATGTTTTGTTTGAAAAACGTCGAAAACTAATTTGAAAATTTTTTTTGACCTCGACCAAAATGTTTTGGCCAAACGAGGTTGTGATAACTGAGATTCATCTCGGTTGATCATCTCGGGCGCTGTCAATTCGCCTCGTCCGAGATGCTTTTAAAAACTGAAGAAATTTTCGAAACGTTTTGTGCTTCTATTCCAGATATGACCTCGATGATGATATTTGTTTGCAGATTAGCTTTGAAATCTCTATGTGTTCAAAAGGTTTTATGATATGTTTAAGTTGCTAATTGTTTTGTTTGAAAATTCTAGCATGTTTAATATTTTGTTTTTATCAAAATCATGTTGAACTTGAAGGTTGACACCACTTTAAAAGTTCTCTCACATTCTTCATGGGATGATTAAGGCACTTCGCTTCTCTTCTTCTTCTTCTTGATCACGCTTTAGCCCCTCATATATATATATATATATATATATATATATATATATATATATATATATATATATATATTTGTCTCCCTTTACCTATCCGGGAATTTGGATGTAGTTGATAAAAAGCGTGTGAAGTGAAGTTGAGATTGTGGTTGAAAGTGTTAGACAAATAGGTTTGGGGACGTTTTCTTGATGATGAGTAACTCGGCACCATTCACATAGCCGGAGGTTTGTGTCTTGGCAAAGTCGGATTGCTCGATAGTCCTAACGAGTCATAGTATGTACATCAAGGGTTTGAGGCATCTCGAGAAATTTAGAATTGCTGATTTTCTAGGCTTCGGTTGTTGTGCACCTCTGTCCATGTTCTTAAAAATAAAGTAAAAATAGAAAATATGCAAGGAAGAATAAGCAAAGCTTATTGGTGGAAGATGTTTGGGATTTAAAGAAGTGAAGTAAAGGTCCTATTCTCGGATTTCAGCACCACATTACCTCGTTTAGATCCCACCCTAACACATTTCTTGACCTGTTTTTGAAAGTCCTTGAGACCTTGAGTATGTTGATTGACTTTGTGGTTTAAGCTGACTTATACATGATTGATTTCGATAAATATGATTTATTATGTATTATATGACTTTATGCAAAAGATTATCAACTTTCTTATATTTATAAAATGTTTAGCCATGTGTTGATTTTATTTGCTATGAAGCACACCACCAAAAGATTTTGTAAAATGTTTTTCATTGATCTTTTTGATGACTTATAATCCATTCTATCTTGTATCTAAGATTTGAATCTTGCTTGGGGACAAGCAAGGGACAAGTATGGGGTATTTTGATAACATGCATTATAGTCTATATTTGGGATTGATTTGGAAGTTTTATCATCATAAATCTGCATGCATGGCTATATATTCTCGATGATTATGTCGTTTTGTGTACCTTTGAAAGAATCGAGGTCTACACCCAGTTTTGTTGTAATTGTAGGAAAAAGGCACGTTATGGAGCGATATGGAGCCAAGGAATTTAAGGAGTCATTGGAGCTACATTTTGGAACATCGAGGAGCTGCAAGGAATGCATAGAAACCATAGAAGTTGGATAGAAATTCGATATTGGACCAGTTTTGGAAATTTGCACGTAACAGCTCGTTCACCTCGATTGACTATGTGATCATCTCGACCGAGATGGCTTACTGGGCCTGGATCGAGACGGCCGGCCCATAGCCCATGAGATCTTTTATTTTTTGCAAGTGATTTTCCTATAAGATTGAAGATATTTTTTGGATGGAAGTATGCTTGGTTAGCTGATTATTTTTGGGATTGAAGATATTCCAATAAAGAAGGAAGTTTGAAGGAAGATAGCTTTGAAGTGAAAGTTGAAGGCTTTGAAGGGAAGTTGTAAGGTTTTCTTAGGTAACCTTGATTGTTGTCTTTTGATTCGATTTATTGAGGAACATAGTTTGCTGCTTATTTTGATTGATTGTTTGTTTGATTGATTATTGAGACCTTTTTGTTAAGGTTTTCTTGTTGGTTTATTGCTTCTTTTATTATATATTTGCTTGTTATTATCATGATAATTGTTGGCTTAATTCCCTTGCAATTTTAGGGTGATTGCCTGAATGTTGTGGTAAAGACGATGAAAGAGTGAACCGTTACCTTAGTGGACCTTGAAAGCTCGAGCCAAAACCTAACTACACCTCACCTCGGTCGGTTCATAGAGCATCTCGACCGAGATCGATATGAATTGAGCGAGATGTTCGACCTGATCCGATCCATCATGAGTTTAGGTTTTAGTTTGCCAAATCCTATCCTTGTTGCACCTTTCCTGATTTATAAGCAAGCCTAGGATGAGACTTACCCGGTGATTCCTTTGCTTGTATACCTATGATGATGAGTGTTAGGTAATAAAGTTTTATCATTTATTAGGGTTTGAGTGTGCCTTCATCCTACCTTTTAGAGTTATCCTGAGACTTACCCGGTAAAGGTTAGTTCTATCCCCTTAGGTGGTGTGTTGGTTTGAGATTTTAGTTCCTTTCCTTAGTCCCTTGAGACTTACCCAGTGATAGGATATTTGGTTTGGGATAGTGAGTAGTGAGACTTACCTGGTGATCTGTTCCCATCTTAGAAACACCTTCCCTCAGTAAACCTCAACTTTGTCCACGTTATCCTTAAAAATCTTGAGTCGAAACCACAACTAGATGCTTTGAACTCTAGAATCTGGATTCCCCTATCTGATTTATACATCATCTTTGTTTTGTTATTTTGCTTTTGATTGACAACCTGATTTTTACCGTGCTTGATTTCACCATAGTCTTTGTGTTCGACATTGGAGTATTTACCGTTATTACAATTGATCCGTACACTGCGGGTTTGCATATTGTTCAAGCTTTTATTTTAGGTTATAAATTTAAAGCTATTTCGTTCACTAATTCACACGCGCCTGAGAGCGAACAGTGAAGAAGAAGAACATCGGGTGAATATTGTTAGCATGAAATATTGCGATATTCTAGACACTTATTTTGGTTGTTTTCCCCTCATTATTGTGTACATGGATAAAGTTTAGAAGTAAATGCTAGCTTGTTCATCTATTTTGTCAATATGGAGGTCTACACTAGCTTTGTGTTGATTATGGGTGAATAGGAGCTAAATCGGAGAAATTGAGAGAGAAAAGGGAGTAATCGATCTTGTTCGAGGATTAGGAGACACATCAAGGAAGCTAAGGAAGGAGCTAGGATGAAGAATGTCACGACACAAAGGGAACTACAAGCAATATACACTTCCACGACCTGAATTACGACCGTAGAGAAGTCCACGCTCTAAACCATGGCCGTGGATCTTGGCATCATGAGCGTGGAGCACTCCAGTAGGTTACACGGTCTAAAGTACGGTCGTGGAAGTCACAAGACACCGTGATCCTTTTCCACGCTCTAAACCACGGTCGTGGAAAGCCCTGAGACCGTGATTTAGGCGATCTTTTGACGTACAATTATTTGCCACGTCATTTACGTAATGGGCCTGGACGGCAATTATTTCCTGTCTTATAAAAAGGCCGGAAAAGAGAGTTTTGAGGGATTCCGATTGGAGCTCGCATAGACGCCGCGTACTTTCCGCAAGGACTTCGCCTAGGGTTGATTTGAGATCGCCGAAGGTTGCGGAAACGCAAAGGTTTAGCCTTTTTCTCAGGTTTTGATATTAAAGACGGATTGGCAACCTGTTCTTCATACTTACCTTAGATCATTGTGAGGTTTTGTGTTATATATTCTGAATTCATTAAACATTGCTTCTTGTGTTTCGGATTTGAGAATCGGTTTCGAAGTTTTATTGAGTATTCGAGGGTTTTCATCTTTCATTCTCTTTAATTTGAATATTGATATCATGACAATGGTCATTGGCTAAAACCCTTTAGCAATTCTAAGGTGAAGGGTTGATAGTTGTGGCTTAGATAATGATAGATCGATCGTAAATTGATCGGACCCTGAGAGTTGGAGAAATATCGTCGACACCCTAAATCACGGCCTGTTCTTAGGTTTCCACGGCCGTGGAATCTCCCGTAATTTCCCTTAAGTTTACGAACTTGCTTTTACTTTAATCCAAAGTTAAAGATTAGCTTTAACTTAGTCTTGGCTTGCCTTTTCTAGGTGGTAGTGAAGCCTCAACAACCTCTACCTCGATTGTGAGTGTCATAACCTTAATCGGTTAAGTTAGTCTTGATCCTTGGATTACAAGTTTGGGTATTTGACATTAATTCTTACCTTAAGAACCTTTCTATATTGAAGCCTCAACAACCTGTATAGAGAGTGTCTTGTAGGTGAGTCATATAAGGTTTTTGGAACTTCACCGTACGATTACCTTACATTAGCATACCTTTGCATATCTCAACTCTGTCTTTATATCATTAAGTATATCTTGAATCGATTGCCACAGCTGGACACTTGGATCTTTAGGATTGTTGTTTTCTCAATAATTTGCAAAGCTCTTATATTCACTTGCTTGATAACCTACGATCGAATTTATTCTCCCCAAATCCCTGTGTTCGATACTCTGGAATTCTTGCTTAACTACGTCGATCCGTACACTGCGGGTTCGCTTGCTTGATTCTAGTTTTATAAATTTAAAGCTTATTTGCACGCACGTTTAGGGGCGAACAAGGTGGCATTTCAAATTTTGTTGTTATGCTAGCGGAGAAGCTGCACAAGGTGAAGGGGAAGGCGAAGGGTGATATATGCTTTGGAGGTCTAGTGACTCACATCGCCACAAAGATGGGATTGTACTTGTTGGCGTGTACTTTGGTTGCGGCGGCAAAGCCGCTTGGATTGCAGGAGTTCATCACGAGTCGTGCTCTCATTCCCCGCGGTCTTGACACTCCTTATATGGCCATGCTGTGGGAAACGAATTTTCCTAGAGGCTTTCCGTGGTCGCCTCAGTTCTCCATCTTCGACCGTGAGAACTGGTCGAATGTTTGGTTTCCTATCATGCATGCAGATGCTGCTAGAGAGGCAGATGGTGATTATGATGATGATGGTGATGGTGTTGGAGGAGCTGCAACTATGGATACCGGTACTTATACCGCCGGCCCTAGTATTCCCACCGTCAACCTTGATGATGAGGCCACTGAGGAGGAGAGGGAGGTACCAGCTGCGCTAGTTGAGATTCCCCAGCCATCCTAGTAGAGAGCTCGCCGTCGTCGCAACCCAGAGGCACACCGCAGGATTGATGATTTGACACAGCAGATGACAGACTCTTTTTAGGCATTACGGACCGACATGTCCCAACGCTTTTCTACTCACACTCGATCTATTCATAGTTGGACGCAGCGTATAGAGGAGAGCCAACACTATCAACACCAGATGGCGATGTTGTAGTTCCAATAGCAGATGGGATATCCGTTCAATCCGACTCAGTATCCTTACATTCCACCTCCACCACCGGCCGATGATTGAGCTTATTATGGATCTTGTTCTTATTTCTATTGATGTTTTGCATTTTCATTCGGTGAGTACCTTTGTGTGACTTATATTTGACCCATTGAGACAATGTATCCCAAGTATGGGGTATTTGACTTGCTTTGGATCTGTAATTTGTACTAAATGCTATTTGGATGACTTTGATCTTATTGGCTTACATGTGCTTATATGTATATTTGCATGCATTGCATACATGTTTTGTTTGAAAAACGTCGAAAACTAATTTGAAAATTTTTTTTGACCTCGACCAAAATGTTTTGGCCAAACGAGGTTGTGATAACTGAGATTCATCTCGGTTGATCATCTCGGGCGCTGTCAATTCGCCTCGTCCGAGATGCTTTTAAAAACTGAAGAAATTTTCGAAACGTTTTGTGCTTCTATTCCATATATGACCTCGATGATGATATTTGTTTGCAGATTAGCTTTGAAATCTCTATGTGTTCAAAAGGTTTTATGATATGTTTAAGTTGCTAATTGTTTTGTTTGAAAATTCTAGCATGTTTAATATTTTGTTTTTATCAAAATCATGTTGAACTTGAAGGTTGACACCACTTTAAAAGTTCTCTCACATTCTTCATGGGATGATTAAGGCACTTCGCTTCTCTTCTTCTTCTTCTTGATCACGCTTTAGCCCCTCATATATATATATATATATATATATATATATATATATATATATATATATATATATATATATATATATATATATATATATATATATATATATATATTTGTCTCCCTTTACCTATCCGGGAATTTGGATGTAGTTGATAAAAAGCGTGTGAAGTGAAGTTGAGATTGTGGTTGAAAGTGTTAGACAAATAGGTTTGGGGACGTTTTCTTGATGATGAGTAACTCGGCACCATTCACATAGCCGGAGGTTTGTGTCTTGGCAAAGTCGGATTGCTCGATAGTCCTAACGAGTCATAGTATGTACATCAAGGGTTTGAGGCATCTCGAGAAATTTAGAATTGCTGATTTTCTAGGCTTCGGTTGTTGTGCACCTCTGTCCATGTTCTTAAAAATAAAGTAAAAATAGAAAATATGCAAGGAAGAATAAGCAAAGCTTATTGGTGGAAGATGTTTGGGATTTAAAGAAGTGAAGTAAAGGTCCTATTCTCGGATTTCAGCACCACATTACCTCGTTTAGATCCCACCCTAACACATTTCTTGACCTGTTTTTGAAAGTCCTTGAGACCTTGAGTATGTTGATTGACTTTGTGGTTTAAGCTGACTTATACATGATTGATTTCGATAAATATGATTTATTATGTATTATATGACTTTATGCAAAAGATTATCAACTTTCTTATATTTATAAAATGTTTAGCCATGTGTTGATTTTATTTGCTATGAAGCACACCACCAAAAGATTTTGTAAAATGTTTTTCATTGATCTTTTTGATGACTTATAATCCATTCTATCTTGTATCTAAGATTTGAATCTTGCTTGGGGACAAGCAAGGGACAAGTATGGGGTATTTTGATAACATGCATTATAGTCTATATTTGGGATTGATTTGGAAGTTTTATCATCATAAATCTGCATGCATGGCTATATATTCTCGATGATTATGTCGTTTTGTGTACCTTTGAAAGAATCGAGGTCTACACCCAGTTTTGTTGTAATTGTAGGAAAAAGGCACGTTATGGAGCGATATGGAGCCAAGGAATTTAAGGAGTCATTGGAGCTACATTTTGGAACATCGAGGAGCTGCAAGGAATGCATAGAAACCATAGAAGTTGGATAGAAATTCGATATTGGACCAGTTTTGGAAATTTGCACGTAACAGCTCGTTCACCTCGATTGACTATGTGATCATCTCGACCGAGATGGCTTACTGGGCCTGGATCGAGACGGCCGGCCCATAGCCCATGAGATCTTTTATTTTTTGCAAGTGATTTTCCTATAAGATTGAAGATATTTTTTGGATGGAAGTATGCTTGGTTAGCTGATTATTTTTGGGATTGAAGATATTCCAATAAAGAAGGAAGTTTGAAGGAAGATAGCTTTGAAGTGAAAGTTGAAGGCTTTGAAGGGAAGTTGTAAGGTTTTCTTAGGTAACCTTGATTGTTGTCTTTTGATTCGATTTATTGAGGAACATAGTTTGCTGCTTATTTTGATTGATTGTTTGTTTGATTGATTATTGAGACCTTTTTGTTAAGGTTTTCTTGTTGGTTTATTGCTTCTTTTATTATATATTTGCTTGTTATTATCATGATAATTGTTGGCTTAATTCCCTTGCAATTTTAGGGTGATTGCCTGAATGTTGTGGTAAAGACGATGAAAGAGTGAACCGTTACCTTAGTGGACCTTGAAAGCTCGAGCCAAAACCTAACTACACCTCACCTCGGTCGGTTCATAGAGCATCTCGACCGAGATCGATATGAATTGAGCGAGATGTTCGACCTGATCCGATCCATCATGAGTTTAGGTTTTAGTTTGCCAAATCCTATCCTTGTTGCACCTTTCCTGATTTATAAGCAAGCCTAGGATGAGACTTACCCGGTGATTCCTTTGCTTGTATACCTATGATGATGAGTGTTAGGTAATAAAGTTTTATCATTTATTAGGGTTTGAGTGTGCCTTCATCCTACCTTTTAGAGTTATCCTGAGACTTACCCGGTAAAGGTTAGTTCTATCCCCTTAGGTGGTGTGTTGGTTTGAGATTTTAGTTCCTTTCCTTAGTCCCTTGAGACTTACCCAGTGATAGGATATTTGGTTTGGGATAGTGAGTAGTGAGACTTACCTGGTGATCTGTTCCCATCTTAGAAACACCTTCCCTCAGTAAACCTCAACTTTGTCCACGTTATCCTTAAAAATCTTGAGTCGAAACCACAACTAGATGCTTTGAACTCTAGAATCTGGATTCCCCTATCTGATTTATACATCATCTTTGTTTTGTTATTTTGCTTTTGATTGACAACCTGATTTTTACCGTGCTTGATTTCACCATAGTCTTTGTGTTCGACATTGGAGTATTTACCGTTATTACAATTGATCCGTACACTGCGGGTTTGCATATTGTTCAAGCTTTTATTTTAGGTTATAAATTTAAAGCTATTTCGTTCACTAATTCACACGCGCCTGAGAGCGAACAGTGAAGAAGAAGAACATCGGGTGAATATTGTTAGCATGAAATATTGCGATATTCTAGACACTTATTTTGGTTGTTTTCCCCTCATTATTGTGTACATGGATAAAGTTTAGAAGTAAATGCTAGCTTGTTCATCTATTTTGTCAATATGGAGGTCTACACTAGCTTTGTGTTGATTATGGGTGAATAGGAGCTAAATCGGAGAAATTGAGAGAGAAAAGGGAGTAATCGATCTTGTTCGAGGATTAGGAGACACATCAAGGAAGCTAAGGAAGGAGCTAGGATGAAGAATGTCACGACACAAAGGGAACTACAAGCAATATACACTTCCACGACCTGAATTACGACCGTAGAGAAGTCCACGCTCTAAACCATGGCCGTGGATCTTGGCATCATGAGCGTGGAGCACTCCAGTAGGTTACACGGTCTAAAGTACGGTCGTGGAAGTCACAAGACACCGTGATCCTTTTCCACGCTCTAAACCACGGTCGTGGAAAGCCCTGAGACCGTGATTTAGGCGATCTTTTGACGTACAATTATTTGCCACGTCATTTACGTAATGGGCCTGGACGGCAATTATTTCCTGTCTTATAAAAAGGCCGGAAAAGAGAGTTTTGAGGGATTCCGATTGGAGCTCGCATAGACGCCGCGTACTTTCCGCAAGGACTTCGCCTAGGGTTGATTTGAGATCGCCGAAGGTTGCGGAAACGCAAAGGTTTAGCCTTTTTCTCAGGTTTTGATATTAAAGACGGATTGGCAACCTGTTCTTCATACTTACCTTAGATCATTGTGAGGTTTTGTGTTATATATTCTGAATTCATTAAACATTGCTTCTTGTGTTTCGGATTTGAGAATCGGTTTCGAAGTTTTATTGAGTATTCGAGGGTTTTCATCTTTCATTCTCTTTAATTTGAATATTGATATCATGACAATGGTCATTGGCTAAAACCCTTTAGCAATTCTAAGGTGAAGGGTTGATAGTTGTGGCTTAGATAATGATAGATCGATCGTAAATTGATCGGACCCTGAGAGTTGGAGAAATATCGTCGACACCCTAAATCACGGCCTGTTCTTAGGTTTCCACGGCCGTGGAATCTCCCGTAATTTCCCTTAAGTTTACGAACTTGCTTTTACTTTAATCCAAAGTTAAAGATTAGCTTTAACTTAGTCTTGGCTTGCCTTTTCTAGGTGGTAGTGAAGCCTCAACAACCTCTACCTCGATTGTGAGTGTCATAACCTTAATCGGTTAAGTTAGTCTTGATCCTTGGATTACAAGTTTGGGTATTTGACATTAATTCTTACCTTAAGAACCTTTCTATATTGAAGCCTCAACAACCTGTATAGAGAGTGTCTTGTAGGTGAGTCATATAAGGTTTTTGGAACTTCACCGTACGATTACCTTACATTAGCATACCTTTGCATATCTCAACTCTGTCTTTATATCATTAAGTATATCTTGAATCGATTGCCACAGCTGGACACTTGGATCTTTAGGATTGTTGTTTTCCCAATAATTTGCAAAGCTCTTATATTCACTTGCTTGATAACCTACGATCGAATTTATTCTCCCCAAATCCCTGTGTTCGATACTCTGGAATTCTTGCTTAACTACGTCGATCCGTACACTGCGGGTTCGCTTGCTTGATTCTAGTTTTATAAATTTAAAGCTTATTTGCACGCACGTTTAGGGGCGAACAAGGTGGCATTTCAAATTTTGTTGTTATGCTAGCGGAGAAGCTGCACAAGGTGAAGGGGAAGGCGAAGGGTGATATATGCTTTGGAGGTCTAGTGACTCACATCGCCACAAAGATGGGATTGTACTTGTTGGCGTGTACTTTGGTTGCGGCGGCAAAGCCGCTTGGATTGCAGGAGTTCATCACGAGTCGTGCTCTCATTCCCCGCGGTCTTGACACTCCTTATATGGCCATGCTGTGGGAAACGAATTTTCCTAGAGGCTTTCCGTGGTCGCCTCAGTTCTCCATCTTCGACCGTGAGAACTGGTCGAATGTTTGGTTTCCTATCATGCATGTAGATGCTGCTAGAGAGGCAGATGGTGATTATGATGATGATGGTGATGGTGTTGGAGGAGCTGCAACTATGGATACCGGTACTTATACCGCCGGCCCTAGTATTCCCACCGTCAACCTTGATGATGAGGCCACTGAGGAGGAGAGGGAGGTACCAGCTGCGCTAGTTGAGATTCCCCAGCCATCCTAGTAGAGAGCTCGCCGTCGTCGCAACCCAGAGGCACACCGCAGGATTTATGATTTGACACAGCAGATGACGGACTCTTTTCAGGCATTACGGACCGACATGTCCCAACGCTTTTCTACTCACACTCGATCTATTCATAGTTGGACGCAGCGTATAGAGGAGAGCCAACACTATCAACACCAGATGGCGATGTTGTAGTTCCAATAGCAGATGGGATATCCGTTCAATCCGACTCAGTATCCTTACATTCCACCTCCACCACCGGCCGATGATTGAGCTTATTATGGATCTTGTTCTTATTTCTATTGATGTTTTGCATTTTCATTCGGTGAGTACCTTTGTGTGACTTATATTTGACCCATTGAGACAATGTATCCCAAGTATGGGGTATTTGACTTGCTTTGGATCTGTAATTTGTACTAAATGCTATTTGGATGACTTTGATCTTATTGGCTTACATGTGCTTATATGTATATTTGCATGCATTGCATACATGTTTTGTTTGAAAAACGTCGAAAACTAATTTGAAAATTTTTTTTGACCTCGACCAAAATGTTTTGGCCAAACGAGGTTGTGATAACTGAGATTCATCTCGGTTGATCATCTCGGGCGCTGTCAATTCGCCTCGTCCGAGATGCTTTTAAAAACTGAAGAAATTTTCGAAACGTTTTGTGCTTCTATTCCATATATGACCTCGATGATGATATTTGTTTGCAGATTAGCTTTGAAATCTCTATGTGTTCAAAAGGTTTTATGATATGTTTAAGTTGCTAATTGTTTTGTTTGAAAATTCTAGCATGTTTAATATTTTGTTTTTATCAAAATCATGTTGAACTTGAAGGTTGACACCACTTTAAAAGTTCTCTCACATTCTTCATGGGATGATTAAGGCACTTCGCTTCTCTTCTTCTTCTTCTTGATCACGCTTTAGCCCCTCATATATATATATATATATATATATATATATATATATATATATATATATATATATATATATATATATATATATATATATATATTTGTCTCCCTTTACCTATCCGGGAATTTGGATGTAGTTGATAAAAAGCGTGTGAAGTGAAGTTGAGATTGTGGTTGAAAGTGTTAGACAAATAGGTTTGGGGACGTTTTCTTGATGATGAGTAACTCGGCACCATTCACATAGCCGGAGGTTTGTGTCTTGGCAAAGTCGGATTGCTCGATAGTCCTAACGAGTCATAGTATGTACATCAAGGGTTTGAGGCATCTCGAGAAATTTAGAATTGCTGATTTTCTAGGCTTCGGTTGTTGTGCACCTCTGTCCATGTTCTTAAAAATAAAGTAAAAATAGAAAATATGCAAGGAAGAATAAGCAAAGCTTATTGGTGGAAGATGTTTGGGATTTAAAGAAGTGAAGTAAAGGTCCTATTCTCGGATTTCAGCACCACATTACCTCGTTTAGATCCCACCCTAACACATTTCTTGACCTGTTTTTGAAAGTCCTTGAGACCTTGAGTATGTTGATTGACTTTGTGGTTTAAGCTGACTTATACATGATTGATTTCGATAAATATGATTTATTATGTATTATATGACTTTATGCAAAAGATTATCAACTTTCTTATATTTATAAAATGTTTAGCCATGTGTTGATTTTATTTGCTATGAAGCACACCACCAAAAGATTTTGTAAAATGTTTTTCATTGATCTTTTTGATAACTTATAATCCATTCTATCTTGTATCTAAGATTTGAATCTTGCTTGGGGACAAGCAAGGGACAAGTATGGGGTATTTTGATAACATGCATTATAGTCTATATTTGGGATTGATTTGGAAGTTTTATCATCATAAATCTGCATGCATGGCTATATATTCTCGATGATTATGTCGTTTTGTGTACCTTTGAAAGAATCGAGGTCTACACCCAGTTTTGTTGTAATTGTAGGAAAAAGGCACGTTATGGAGCGATATGGAGCCAAGGAATTTAAGGAGTCATTGGAGCTTGTTCGCCCTTAGAGGTGTGTGCAAATAAGCTTTAAATTTATAAAACTAGAATCAAGCAAGCGAACCCGCAGTGTACGGATCGACGTAGATTAGCAAGAATTCCAGAGTATCGAACACAGGGATTTGGGTGGAACGAACTCGATCGCAGGTTATCAAGCAAGTGAATATGGGAGTTTGCAAATTATCGGGAAAACAACAATCCTAAAGATCGAAGTATCCAGCTGTGGCAATTGATTCAAGATATACTAATGATATAAAGACAGAGTCGAGATATGCAAGGGTATACTAATGTAAGGTAATCGTACGGTTGAGGTTCCAAAAACCTTATGTAATTCACCTAAAAGACACTCCCTATACAGGTTGTTGAGGCTCAATATAGAAAGATTCTAAAGGCAAGGATTAGTATCAAATATCCAAACTTATAATCTAAAGATCAAGACTAACTTATCCGATTGAGGTTGTTGAGGCTCACAATCGAGGTAGAGGTTGTTGAGGCTTCACTACCACCTAGAAAAGACAAGTCTAAGCTAAGCTAAAGCAAATCTTTAACTTTAGATTAAGGTAAAAGGAAGCTCGTAGACTTAGGGAAATTACGGTTGGATCTTGAGATTCCACGGTCGTGGAACTCAAGAACAGCCCGTGATTTAGGGTTGTCGGCGATAATTCTCTAACTCTCAGGGTCTAATCTGTTTACGATCGATCTATCATCATCTAAGCCACAACTATCAACCCTTCACCTTAGAATTGTTAAGGGTTTTTAGCCAATAACTGTCATATTGATATTGATTCAAGAATTAAGAGATAAAAGATGAAAACTTTCAAGAACTATCAATAATCTTCAAGTGAATCTCAGAATCACAATCAAGAACAAGTGTTTATCCAAAGATTCAAAACGGACCAAGCAATCACAATCTTTAGGAAAGAAGAGAAACGGGATGTCAATCCGATTCTGAATCAAACCTAAACAAGAAGAGAGATCTTCTTGCAAAATCCTCCAAGAACTTCGATCTTCCACAAACACGAAGATCACAAACAGCAACTCTTCAATACGAACTTTGATCTTCAATGAGATCTCCAAATTACCTCCAAGATGAGGGTTTTTGCGTTTTGCCGCTAAGCGAGGGTTGAAAGGTCGTAAGCGAGGTGACGGAATCTTGCCTCATCCGTCTATTTTATAATGCAGGGCAAAATGTCGGCCCGGCCCAATCTTCAAAAGATCGTGGCTTCGAAACATGGCGAAAAGATTCGCCAAAATCACGGTCGTGGAATCTTTTCACGACCGTAATTTAGGGCGTGGAAACTACTACGGTTAGTTCCACGGCCGTAATATCTCCTGGAATGAACATCGAATTCTGACACAAAATCCACGGCCGTAATTTAGGGTGAGAACGTGGTTCTTGCCTTCATTCGTGCATTCCTCAATCTAAGACTCCAAATTGCTTCCAAAAGGTGTCCTCGATCTATGGACATATCAACTCAACTCTCCTTTGCTCGATTCCGTTCGGAAATAGCTCCAAATCACCTATAATCAACATAGAACTCGTGTAGACATCCATATCGACAATATAGGCAATACTAGCTCACATATGCACAAAGCTCAATCAAAGACTATCAATATGAATCAAATACGATTAGAAAACGTGCCTAAAATATCACAATATTTCATGCTAACAGAGCTACATTTTGGAACATCGAGGAGCTGCAAGGAATGCATAGAAACCATAGAAGTTGGATAGAAATTCGATATTGGACCAGTTTTGGAAATTTGCACGTAACAGCTCGTTCACCTCGATTGACTATGTGATCATCTCGACCGAGATGGCTTACTGGGCCTGGATCGAGACGGCCGGCCCATAGCCCATGAGATCTTTTATTTTTTGCAAGTGATTTTCCTATAAGATTGAAGATATTTTTTGGATGGAAGTATGCTTGGTTAGCTGATTATTTTTGGGATTGAAGATATTCCAATAAAGAAGGAAGTTTGAAGGAAGATAGCTTTGAAGTGAAAGTTGAAGGCTTTGAAGGGAAGTTGTAAGGTTTTCTTAGGTAACCTTGATTGTTGTCTTTTGATTCGATTTATTGAGGAACATAGTTTGCTGCTTATTTTGATTGATTGTTTGTTTGATTGATTATTGAGACCTTTTTGTTAAGGTTTTCTTGTTGGTTTATTGCTTCTTTTATTATATATTTGCTTGTTATTATCATGATAATTGTTGGCTTAATTCCCTTGCAATTTTAGGGTGATTGCCTGAATGTTGTGGTAAAGACGATGAAAGAGTGAACCGTTACCTTAGTGGACCTTGAAAGCTCGAGCCAAAACCTAACTACACCTCACCTCGGTCGGTTCATAGAGCATCTCGACCGAGATCGATATGAATTGAGCGAGATGTTCGACCTGATCCGATCCATCATGAGTTTAGGTTTTAGTTTGCCAAATCCTATCCTTGTTGCACCTTTCCTGATTTATAAGCAAGCCTAGGATGAGACTTACCCGGTGATTCCTTTGCTTGTATACCTATGATGATGAGTGTTAGGTAATAAAGTTTTATCATTTATTAGGGTTTGAGTGTGCCTTCATCCTACCTTTTAGAGTTATCCTGAGACTTACCCGGTAAAGGTTAGTTCTATCCCCTTAGGTGGTGTGTTGGTTTGAGATTTTAGTTCCTTTCCTTAGTCCCTTGAGACTTACCCAGTGATAGGATATTTGGTTTGGGATAGTGAGTAGTGAGACTTACCTGGTGATCTATTCCCATCTTAGAAACACCTTCCCTCAGTAAACCTCAACTTTGTCCACGTTATCCTTAAAAATCTTGAGTCGAAACCACAACTAGATGCTTTGAACTCTAGAATCTGGATTCCCCTATCTGATTTATACATCATCTTTGTTTTGTTATTTTGCTTTTGATTGACAACCTGATTTTTACCGTGCTTGATTTCACCATAGTCTTTGTGTTCGACATTGGAGTATTTACCGTTATTACAATTGATCCGTACACTGCGGGTTTGCATATTGTTCAGGCTTTTATTTTAGGTTATAAATTTAAAGCTATTTCGTTCACTAATTCACACGCGCCTGAGAGCGAACAGTGAAGAAGAAGAACATCGGGTGAATATTGTTAGCATGAAATATTGCGATATTCTAGACACTTATTTTGGTTGTTTTCTCCTCATTATTGTGTACATGGATAAAGTTTAGAAGTAAATGCTAGCTTGTTCATCTATTTTGTCAATATGGAGGTCTACACTAGCTTTGTGTTGATTATGGGTGAATAGGAGCTAAATCGGAGAAATTGAGAGAGAAAAGGGAGTAATCGATCTTGTTCGAGGATTAGGAGACACATCAAGGAAGCTAAGGAAGGAGCTAGGATGAAGAATGTCACGACACAAAGGGAACTACAAGCAATATACACTTCCACGACCTGAATTACGACCGTAGAGAAGTCCACGCTCTAAACCATGGCCGTGGATCTTGGCATCATGAGCGTGGAGCACTCCAGTAGGTTACACGGTCTAAAGTACGGTCGTGGAAGTCACAAGACACCGTGATCCTTTTCCACGCTCTAAACCACGGTCGTGGAAAGCCCTGAGACCGTGATTTAGGCGATCTTTTGACGTACAATTATTTGCCACGTCATTTACGTAATGGGCCTGGACGGCAATTATTTCCTGTCTTATAAAAAGGCCGGAAAAGAGAGTTTTGAGGGATTCCGATTGGAGCTCGCATAGACGCCGCGTACTTTCCGCAAGGACTTCGCCTAGGGTTGATTTGAGATCGCCGAAGGTTGCGGAAACGCAAAGGTTTAGCCTTTTTCTCAGGTTTTGATATTAAAGACGGATTGGCAACCTGTTCTTCATACTTACCTTAGATCATTGTGAGGTTTTGTGTTATATATTCTGAATTCATTAAACATTGCTTCTTGTGTTTCGGATTTGAGAATCGGTTTCGAAGTTTTATTGAGTATTCGAGGGTTTTCATCTTTCATTCTCTTTAATTTGAATATTGATATCATGACAATGGTCATTGGCTAAAACCCTTTAGCAATTCTAAGGTGAAGGGTTGATAGTTGTGGCTTAGATAATGATAGATCGATCGTAAATTGATCGGACCCTGAGAGTTGGAGAAATATCGTCGACACCCTAAATCACGGCCTGTTCTTAGGTTTCCACGGCCGTGGTTCTCAAGATCTGACCGTGATTTACCTCAGTTTACGAACATTGCTTTTACTTTAATCCAAAGTTAAAGATTAGCTTTAACCTAGTCTTGGCTTGCCTTTTCTAGGTAGTGGTGACACTCAACATCCTCTATTTCGGTTTCGAGTGTCACAACCTTAACCGTTAGAGTTTATCTTGATCCTTGGGTTGCAAGTTTGGGTATTTGAGATTAATTCTAGTCCTTAGATCCTTTCTATACTGCAGCCTCAACAACCTTTATAGAGAATTCTTTTGGTTAGACATATAAGGTTTTGGAACTTCATCGTACATTACCTTGCTTTAGCATACCTTTGCAATTCTCAACTCTGTCCTTATATATATAGTATATCTTGAATCGATTGCCACAATTTGATACCTGGATCTTTGGGGTTGCTGTTTTCCCCAATATTTGCAAAGCTTCTATAATTTCATTGCTCGATTACTTGAAACTGATTTTGTTTCACCAATTCCCTGAGATTGATACTCTAGAATACTTGCTAATCTACGCCGATCCGTACACTGCGGGTTCGCTTGCTCTTATTCTATTTTTATAAATTTAAAACTTGATTGCACACAAGTTTTAGGGCGAACAAGTTTTTGGCGCCGTTGCCGGGGAGTTGGTCTAGACCAATTCCGGTTTTCGGTTGTCGAGCTTGGAAGCTTTGCTTTTGTTATTTGATATCTCTTTTGAGTGTTATTTGTAGGTTCTTTTAGGTATATGCGCAGGTCTAGGTCCAACAAAGAGCTCGTACCTTTTGATCCGGAACTTGAAAAGACTATTAGGAAGAAAGCTAAAGAAAGAAAGATGGCTGAAAATAGAGAGAGAGATTTCATGGCGGAGTAGAAGAGTCTCAAGCTCAATTTAGGTTGAGTGAGAAAACTCGTAAGGAAGAAGTGGAGCGCCATCAATTCCAAATTGATGAGCTCAAAGCTATGATGTAGGACATGAAGTTGGAGCTGAATGATGCTAAGAAGAAGAAGAAGATCAAGAAGTCAACTAAGTCCATTAGAGTGGAATCATCCGATGATGAAGAATTCGATCCGGATATGCCACCACTAGAGGAGATTGATCCAACGATCAATCCAGTCCGGAATGATCTAATACCAGCCGCAATTCCTCGTGTCCCAGCTGGGGGTGCGAGAGCCGCTCGTGTGGATGAGGAGCCAAGAACTCTTGGCCAAAGGATGGATCCGATTCAGCAACCATGCCGTTTAGATGTGAACTTTGATGCTGACGATATGCAGGGGTTTAGCTTTAACCGACAAGTTATTACCATCGTTCACCAAAGCCATTTTGGAGGAAGGAGTGCTGAGTCTCCACATCAACATCTACAGAATTTTGAGATTCTAATGGAGACAATGAAACCAAAGAATGCAACCACCAACAACTACAAGATCAAGCCATTCTTCTTCTCTTTGAAAGGGAAAGTTTTATCTTGGTATCAAGCTCTTCCAAATGGAAGACTCAACACATGGGAGGATCTATCTTCGGAGTTCCTAACCAAGTTCTTTCCACCATCCAAGAAAGCGGAGTTAAGAGGTAAATCAATGTTTTTCTATGAATTCTAATGAAAGTTTGTTTCAGTCTTGGGAAAGGTTTTCAGGATTTATTATTGAATTGCCCACACCATGACATTTCCATGTTAGAATTGTTGGAGATATACTACAAGGGGCTGGATGTGGAAACACATTTCAAGCTCCAATCCCTTTCATGTGGCACATTCAAGGATATGAGGGAAGATGACGCTTGGGACTTCATTGAGAAGCAAGCCCGAGTCATTGAGAAATACTCTCACCGGAAGGCAGAAGCTCACCGAGTAGAGCAAGGAGCGAAGCTAACACAAGCTGCGCAAACTCAAATCTTTTCTCTCAACACCGAGATTAAAGAGTTGAAGGAAGTTATTAAAGCAGGCTTTCAAAAGCCTAAGGAGCAAGATGTTGGATACTTAGGAAACAACAATAACCATCATGGGAATGAGAATACTAACCGCAACAGCCGGAACAACAACCGGAACAATTGGAACAACAACAACCGGAACAATAATTGGAACAATAATCGAAATTCAAACAACAATTGGCGTTCCAACCAATAACAAAATTCCGGTAATTCTTATCCCAATTCAAGAAATTCACTAACTCCACCAACTTCTTCTTCCATTCCTTTGAAAAGCCAGGGGCAAACATCTAATAGTGAAAGTAGCTCGGGGAAAGAGAAACCCGATCCCATGCTGAAAACGATCTTGGGAAAGCTTCAAGGGCTGGAGAATCACATCACTAAGGTTGATAAAGCTCAAAAGGTCTTAGAAAGCCAAATGTTCAGCAATGCTAAGGAAGTTCCTAGAAACCAAGGAAAACTTTCAGGAAAGACGGAGGACAACCCGAAGGGAAGGGTGATGGCTATTACAACTAGGAGCGGGGCAACAACTACCGACCCGCAACCTAAGTTTGTTGAAATTCCCATCGACAAGGAGAAGGAAAAGGGGAAGGAGAAGGAAGACGTCTACATTCCTCCTCCAACTTACAAACCTCCCCTACCATTCCCACAATCTAGAGCAAGAGCGCGTCTAGACAAGCAGTTCGGTAAGTTCATTGAACTCATGAGCAAACTGCATATTAATATACCTTTCATTGATGCAATTGTAGATATGCCCGCTTATGGGAAGTTCTTAAAGGAGATCCTCTCTAACAAGAGGAAGCTGGAAGACTTTGGAGAAGTCAAGATGAGTTCAGAAATATCGGATCTCATCAAAACAATGAAGGAAAAGATGCCCCCAAAGCTGAAGGATCTGGGGTCATTTTGTGTTCTAATTGGAGTAGGAGAAGCCACATATGATGCATTATGTGACTTAGGAGCAAGTGTTAGCATCATTCCGCTTGCCTTATGCAGGAAGATCGGTTTAGGTGAACCTAAATCAGTGAAGATGATGTTATACATGGCGGATCGATTCATAACTCGTCCCATCGGTATCATTGAAGACGTCCCAGTCAAGCTTGGTAAGTTCTATGTTCCAATAGATTTTGTTGTGCTAAACATTCTTGCAGATAGTCCGGTCCCGATCATACTCGGAAGACCGTTTCTTGCAACATCCGGTTGTATGGTGGATTGCAAGAATGCTAGGCTTGCCTTCGACATAGGAGAAGAGAAAGTAGAGTTTGTTCTTTCCACTTTAGTGAAAGAGCCAACTCTTGGAGAAGATATGTTCAATACCTATGACAAGGAGGCATCTAGAGAGGAAGTAAGCTCGATTCTATTCAAGGATCCATTGTAAAAGGTTATCACTATGAGCATTATGGAGAAAGGAGAAGAAGAAGATTGCAATGAGGAAATTGAAGCCTTGGAGGAGCTAAAGGAAGTGCATGAAGAAGAATTTGAAAAACTCTACGATGGGTTAGAGGACGTGAGGAATCACGGGTAGTCGTGCTATTCCACGGCCGTGATTTCCACCAATATGACCGTAATCAGCTATTCAGAGGACTCCAGTAAGTTACACGGCCAAAACCACGGCCATGGAACGACCAGTGGTGCCGTAATTGACTTCCACGCCCTAAACCACAGCCGTCGAAGTAATAGTGGTGCCGTAATTTTGGGAAATTCCGAGAAAAATTACGTTCTTTCCAACAATGTTCTTGAATCTTCTTCAACCACTCCTACATCCTTAGAGACTTCTAAGGAGGCATTGGGTACTCCTCAAGAGCCATTAGAGACTCCAATGGTGATGGAATTGAAACCACTTCCCAAACATCTAAGGTACGCATTTCTAGGAACTAATTCTACTTTTCCGGTAATTGTTAGTTCCGATCTAAGTGAAGATACTTATGGTTGTTCTAAGGAAACGTAGGAAAGCCTTAGGTTACACTATAGAGGATCTTGTAGGAATTAAACCTTCATTATGTGTGCATAAGATCCTAATGGAAGAAGATTTTAGACCTTCACGACAACCTCAACGACGGTTAAATCCGATCATGAAGGAGGTTGTCAAGAAGGAGATTCTTAAGCTACTTGATGCAGGTATCATCTACCCTATCTCCGATAGCAAGTGGGTGAGCCCCGTACAGGTTGTTCCAAATAAGGGAGGAATGACGGTTATCACCAATAAGAACAATGAGTTCATTCCTACAAGGACTGTGACTGGATGGAGGATGTGCATTGATTACCGGAAGCTAAACAATACAACTAGGAAGGATCATTTCATTTCCCATTATCTTTCATCGATCAAATGCTTGAATGGTTACCACAACATTCTCATTTTTGCTATCTTGACGGTTATAGTTGCTTCTTTCAAATTCCGATCCATCCGGACGATCAAGAGAAGACCACATTCACGTGCCCGTGGGGTACGTTCGCTTATAGGAGAATGCCATTCGGGCTTTGCAACGCCCCAACCACCTTTCAAAGGTGCATGATGGCTATCTTCTCGGAGTACATAGAGGAAATCATGGAGGTTTTCATGGATGATTTTTCTATTTATGGTTCCTCTTTTGATAATTGTCTTTCTAACCTTTCTCTTGTGCTACAAAGGTGTGAAGACACTAACCTAGTTCTTAATTGGGAGAAGTGTCAATTCATGGTGAAGGAAGGCATTGTACTCGGACACTTGATCTCTAATAGAGGGATTGAGGTAGATAAAGCTAAGATAGAGGCCATTTAAAAGCTCCCTCCTCCATCTTCGCTGAAGGGGATAAGAAGCTTTCTAGGACATGTTGGATTTTATAGACGTTTTATAAAGGACTTTTCTAAGATATCAAAACCGCTTACTAATCTATTGATGAAGGATGCAATTTTTGATTTCTCGCAGGATTGTTTATATGCGTTTCATAAGATCCGGAAGCTCTAATGTCAGCCCCGATCATCCAACCTCCGGACTAGAATCTCCCGTTCGAGGTTATGTGTGATGCAAGTGACGTAGCTATTGGAGCTGTTCTTGGGCAAAAGAAGGAGTGCCGAACCCATGCTATCTATTATGCTAGCAAGACGCTAGATGAAGTACAGCTTAACTCTGCCACAACTGAAAAAGAATTTTTAGCAATTGTTTATACCTTTGAAAAGTTTCGTTCTTATCTTGTAGGTGCAAAGGTGATCGTATACACGGATCATGCTGCGATCCGATATCTACTTGCAAAGAAGGATGCGAAGCCAAGGTTGATTAGATGGATTCTTCTCCTACAAGAATTCGATCTAGAGATCTGTGACAAGAAAGGTTCGAAAAATTCTGTTGCGGATCATTTGAGTCGTATACCACATCCAGAAGACGACAATCTACCTATAGATGACTCCTTTCCGGACGAGCATTTACACATCATAGAGGAGTGCATCGACAAAATAACTAAACGTAACGAACCATGGTTTGCTGATTTTGTTAATTATTTGGTTTGTCAGGAAATACCACCCGGACTAACCTATGCACAAAGGAAGAAGTTCTTTAAGGATGTCCGAGAATACTTTTGGAATGAACCTCTACTCTTTAAGAGAGGTCCTGACGACATCATTCGAAGATGTGTGCCGGAAGACGAGATGCAAAGCGTCATCCGTCATTGTCATTCACTACCTTGTGGAGGACACGCTAGATCAAACAAGACTAGCACTAAGGTATTGCAATTTGGATTTTTTTGGCCTACTTTATTTAAAGATGTGCAAACCTTTGTTTCCTGCTGCGATGCTTGTCAAAAAACAGGGAACATATCTAGGAGAAACGAGATGCCTCTTAACAACATTCAGGAGGTAGAGATCTTCGACGTTTGGGGAGTAGACTTCATGGGATCTTTCCCATCATCTTGTGGAAACCAATACATACTTCTAACTGTAGATTATATTTCGAGATGGGTTGAAGCAATTGCCTCTCCAACTAATGATGTCATGGTTGTGGTTAAGTTCTTTAATAGAACTATATTCCCAAGGTTTGGGACACCACAGACTATCATTAGTGATGGAGGCTCTCACTTCATTGCCCGACGATTCGAAGCTCTACTAGCTAAGTATGGGGTGACTCACAAGATCGTCACCCCTTATCATCCACAAACAAGTGGACAAGTGGAGATTTCGAATAGGGAGATCAAAGGAATCCTAGAGAAAACAGTTTCTAAGACAAGGAAGGATTGGTCTTTGAAACTAGATGATGCATTGTGGGCATATAGGACTGCATACAAGACTCCCATAGGAACAACACCATACAACCTTGTGTATGGGAAGTCTTGTCACTTATCGGTGGAGCTGGAACATAAAGCGTATTAGGCGGTTAAGTGGTTGAACTTCAGCATGAAGGAAGCGGGCGAGAAGCGCCTTTTGGACCTTAACGAGCTTGAAAAACTCCACTTAAATGCTTATGAGAACGCCAAGATCTATAAGGAGAGAGCGAAGCGTTGACATGATAAGCATATCATTCCAAAGGACTTCAAAGAAGGAGATCAAGTTCTCCTCTTCAATTCGAGACTTCGCCTCTTTCCAGGTAAGCTTAAATCTCGTTGGACTGGACCTTATCTAATCAAACATGTTTTTCTCCATGGTGCAGTTGAAGTATGGGGTGAAAAGAGCGGAAGTTTCAAGGTGAACGGTCAACGACTTATGAAGTATACACCGGAGCTCCAAGCTGAGGAGTTTGCACCTACCACACTCGAATAGATGCAAGTACGGTCTAGCTACGGACCTAAAACAAGCGCTTCTTGGGAGGCAACCCAAGGTATTGCACTTATGCTTTTGTTTTTTCATTCTTAGATTAGTTTAGATTAGTCGTTTTTGCTTTGTTTTGCCCTCGATACCTCCCGGTATGTCGTGTTTTTTTGATGTAGGAGCAATGGAATAGGCAATGGAATGAGGGAAAGTTAGAAGGAATTGACAAAACTTGGATTTTGGCACATTACAGAGAGTTCCACGCCCTAAACCACGGTCGTGGAAGCTACAAAGACCGTAATTTTCCAAAATCTGAGAAAAATAACCAAAACCACGTTTCCGTACAAAACCACGGCCGTGGAACACCCCGAAAGACCGTGATTTTCCAAAAAATTTACGGTCACTATATAAACCACCTACTTCACAAAAACACCACAAATTTCCCATTCCACGACCCTATTCCACGCCCTAAACGCCGAAACCACTCCCCCTCTCTCAAATCTTCGTTCGGAGTCCGATTTGAACGATTCTTGAGCCTAAAGTGAAATAAATTCAATCATCTACAAGATCCAATCAACAATTCGAGTGAACAATCCCTGTAGAAGACGGAATTTGGATTTTAAGAATCCAAAACCTAGGTTTTTCTTCTCTTTCTCTACTTTGTCAATTTGGCTCAATTCTTGCAAGATTTTTTAGGATAACTGATTGGAATTGGATTGGAATTAATATAGGAATGTGTCTGCTTTGGTGTGATTTGGTTGAGATTTGAAGCAAAACAGAACCAAATCACGGTCCATGTAGGTTCCACGGCCGTGGTTTTTGTAGAACAGACCGTGATTTTCCTTCTGCAATAGATTTGTTTAGGAGGAAGTCGACTAGGAACAAGAAGAGGAAAGGTGACACTTCATCTTCCTCCCAAAACCCCCCTAATGAGCCACCATCACCCCCAACTTCTCGAATTTCAACCATCCATGAGGATTACCTCGATGCCTTGGAAAGGATCGAGAAGAGGGCGGTCATAGGACCGCGCTACTTAGTGCTTCAGGAGCTAGAGCCGCTGAATGTAGTTAATGACTTGACATGGCTTTTAGATAGAGCCGGTTTGATTGTCTTCTCCGCTATTCGGGAAGACACTTATGAGGAGATTACTAGGGAGTTCGTCATCTCTTTTGAGCATCGCGCCGTCGATAGGACGGTCTCTTTTCGGTTGATGGAGGAGAACTATGAGTTCTCACTCTTGCAGTTTGGAGCCTTCTTTGGGTTCCAAGAGACCTTCAATGTTCGTTTTCCTAGCGGGGTGTACGCTAAGGATTTTTGGGAGGACATAGCCATGATCTATGCTAGTGAGGACCGTTGGCAGCCGGCCGACACCAAGGCTAAGCTGATCTACCACTTAGCCTTAAAGATTGCTCATAGGGTCCTTTCCGAGTGCCTTTTCCCTAGGACCGAGACCCCTCAGAAGATCAAGACGGATGAGTTTTTCCTTCTTTATTCCATGCTTCATGGTAGACTTGCTGATTGTGCTACCCTCCTAGCCTCCACCATAAGTAAACTCAAGAACAAGAGAGCCGATAACACAGGATGCGGTGGTATGGTTACACACATTGCTAGGCAGCTAGGGATAGACTTTTCTGCCTGTACTAGGATAGCAGCAAGACCTTTGGGTCTCAATAGCCTGATGACGAGAGGTATCATCTTCACTAGGCACCGCGGTCCACCTACCGCCGGTATGCCTTGGGAGGAGAGAGGAGGTAGAGGCATCTCGTGGCTCCCTAAGTATTCCATTATGGCCGGACGCCATAACTGGAAGTAGACTTTCACTGTTTTGCATGCAAATAGGCTAGTGGCACCTCCCTATGTACCCGATGAGGTTCCGGCTGCAAATGTTGAGGAGGAGGTAGGAGGAGGTGATGGTTTTGAGGGAGGAGGTGATGAGCAGGAGTTTGGCACTTTTCCGGATCAGTCGGCACATTTCCCTGACCCCTTAGACATTCACCACGACCCACCGGACCTTTTGGAGCCTCTTCCTCCCGCCGAGCTAGCGTGAGTGAGAGGCCGACCTGGATGGACGCTCCTCCCGCTTGGTATGGAGCGCAGCCTTCATGGATGGGAGCTCCGCCTCCTTGGTATGATCAGGCACCAGCAGCACCAGCAGCACCGACTCCATAGGTTGCATCGGCATGGTACGGTCAGCCACCATCATGGTACCAGCAGCTACCAACCTTTCTAGGCGAGTTGGTGACTTGGAGATCCATCGGGAGGCGCAGGAGACACGGAGCCGGGAGCATGATGAGATGATGAGTGATATCTACTGCCAGCAGTTTGGGCGGTACTACAGCCATGACTTCCGTCCATTTCCACCACCGCCTCCTCCGCAGTGATAAGCTCTATTGATCGACAGTTTCAGCCGCCCCATCGCCGTCCAGTGAGTTCATTTTTCTTTTCTTCTTTAATTTATTTCTTTTCTAACATTGAGGACAATGTATGTTCTAAGTATGGGGTGGGGTGTGACTATTATGTGTAATAACTCTACTACAATTGCTTGCTTCTATCCATAACACTATGCATGTTTCATTTCCATAGTTACACGTTTCATTATTGCATTGCATGAAAAAAGTTTGAAAAAAAAAACCCATAAAAATTTGAAAAATTTAAAAAATTTCTTGTGCTTCTAAGATTAGAGATGACTTCTATGATAGCTCTCACTTGTGGAATAAGTTTTTGATGACAATTGCATGCTTAAATGGAATAATGGATTGAAAAGAAATTGAATGCGTTGTTTATCCTTTCTTGCAAGTTTCATAATGTGAAAGTTTGACCTAAATCATATTGAGAAATTAAGGTTGAAATCACATGATGAGTTCTTATACTTCTTTATGAAATGATTAAGGCAATTCGATTTTCTTTCTTCTTCCTTTGATCACTTGGCGCCTCAACAAAAGAAATTGCCTCCCTTACCTATCCGGGAATTTGGAGGAGTTGATATTTGGCATGTTTGATGTGGGAGGGCCATGAAAGCAAAATTTTGCATTCAAAGAATATAATTAATAGGTCTGGGGAAGTCAATCATGACGATGAGTAACTCGGCACCATTCACATAGCTGGGTGTATGTGTCTTGCCAAAGTCGGATGGAGCGATATTCCTAACGAATTATGGTATGTGCACACTAGTACAAAGAGGGGTTGTAGACCCCGGTTTTTTTGTACATGAGACCCCGGTTTTCAAACGTGGTTAACGGGAGCGAGGTAAAGCTACTCGGACCTCGCTAATTGTCACCGAGGTAAAAAAAATTCGGACCACGGTTATTTTAAATAACCGTGGTCCCAGTTCTATTTTTTTAAATATATATACAGGATTCGGACCACGGTCATTTAAAATAACCGTGATCCTAGTTCTAATTAAAAACAATTACAGGATCCGGACCGCGGTTATTTGAAATAACCGGGTCCCATTTCTATATTTTTTAAAAAAAAAACACCACAGTTTTTTAAAGAACCGTGGTGTTTGATCAAAAATTACCAGTTCACTTTACTACACCAATTCTTGTAGCATGATGCATAAATCTCCCTCTAACAATAAACACTAATAACACTGCATGTATACCATCTCTAGCAAGTTCAACACACTTCATTATTTCTTGGCAAATAACTTCAGCTCCAACACCGAATTCAAATAGGCCTACAATGTAAGTATTCATTCCATCTAAGCACAATCTCTTCTTGAAACTTATAAGAAGCAAGGCAAATATCAGATATCACCAGGAGTGTCAATAACATTAACAACTTGGCCGTTTATTGATGTAGCAGATTGACAATCAGCAGTGCTTGTTACGCCTTTGGGGCTCTTTCTTGATTTGAATGTTGTTCGACCAAGAATACTGTCTCCAGTTGCACTTTTTCCATTTCCAGTTTTGCCCATAAGGACCAGGGTACAAGGCTCGTGTAAGAGAGAAGGAATGCATCAATCATTTACAACATCTCCATCAATTCTTAATATGGACACCTATGAAAGAATATAAAGCCAATCAAATTCCACAAACCAAACATACTGAAAACTATTGTGTCAAGATTCAGGCTCTAAGCAGCTACAATTTCTTCTGTGTTTTCATATATATCATTCTATACCTTGTTAATCTATTATTACTTCACAGTCACATGCAACTACGGATTATAAATCATTCATTTTATATGAGTACAGTAGGAAGTTTCTATAAGTTTAACAAAAGAAAAGGACAAAATAGAACTCATACATAGACAAAAAATGGAAACTTAGCATAACATCATATAATGCAACTCCATAGTGACAGCAATATACAGGAAGTATGTTTCATACAGCATTAGAAAATATGTTATTCTGCTTTTTCATACTTCAATCATCATTTTCAACAATAAGATCACTGATTTTGAGCACCACTGATTGTAATTAGACAGATTATACAGTTCAAGGTGCAGGACCCATGAAGTCTTACTTTAAACTGACTCGTATGTAAACCAAAATTGGAGAAGTTGAATCCTTTGATAAATGATTTTTAACTTCTTAAAACTGAAGTTGATCACCAGAACAAGAAAAGTCATAACTTCATAGAAAAATGCCAAAATTTTCTAAATAGGAACTTCATACACAAAAAAAATGGTGTTTATACAAATCCACATATGCACCCATGAAGACATACACAAGCAAACAACAAACTTCAATAAATTTTCAGTTCAATGATTCATAATTAGTCAGATGCTACAACAAATACCTTTGGTGTCCTCTTTCTTGGTCTTGATCACTATTTTTACTCCTAGACTACTAATTAAAAATTCATCTTGTATTTTGGGGGTCAATCATAATTTTCCTCCATCACATACACGCATGTAACTATGGGAATATCCATCACTCACTTTAAACTACGTTAGCGAAGACTCAAAACTATGGAAATATTTAAATATTAAAAATCATTCATCAAAGGATTCAACTTCCCCAATTTTGGTTTTAGACAAGCAAAAGTTCAAAAGTTATATTATAAGTACATCAAAGTATTTTAATAAGCAGCCATGGGCATTAAGTGGGTGCTGAGTCATTGACCCTATTATAATACTACAAAGGATAACTAATAGATAAACCGAGCATATTGTTCTGTTCATACATGAATGTGATGCATATAACCATGGAGTGATATGCATATATGTTATGTCAGAAAGTGCAAGGTATCTATGTTTGCAAGAACATGTGAGCTGCATACGCCTGATGTTAAGCTCTTCCCATTGAGTTGGATCTAATTACAAGGCTTCAAACTAATCTAAAATTAAGCAAGGTTAAGAAGAATCAATCTAGAGAATAGCATGATGCATCAAGAGGACTAAACAACCACCACTCTGCAATTCCATCATTCACCAATGATGCAACATCTAAACTTAAAAGTCCATTTGATATCGGAAAATACACCAATTCTTTCCTGTGCATATGTAAAAGCATCATACAATCTACAATTTCTCCCACAAAAATTACCACAAGCATTAAAAAATCACCCACACGAGACCAGATTGGATACCATTGCATTCTAGATACAGATTTGCAAAGCGACGAAATCGTTTATTTCAAGTACCTGAAACTTGGGCTCGGAATCAACGAATTCCTGAGCGTTGAGAACAGGAACGCTGCACCGCTCAACGCAATTGCTTATCTCATCTTCCTTCTTCTTCTTATCAAAGCACTCATAACCGCACTTAAATTACGTTTGCTAACAACAGAGAACAAAACAAAAAACAATTAAAAATTGAAATCAAGAGAAGAAACAAGAGATGAATAGGAAAAGAGGAAGAAAAGTAGAGAATTAGGTTGAAGAACCTGAAGAGTGAAATTACCATGGTCATGGATGCCGGAAAGATGGGTTTGAGCAGCGCCATTGACTTCGCTGAGCTTTCTTCTCAGTCTATTTGCCCTTCAACTGCGACGATGTGATTTTGATTCATTTTCTCACTTTTACTTACGCCGTTCTGGAGTGGGGTTGAGGAACGCCGTTCTGGAGGATGTGGTCGATCGATCGAGCGAGATCCTGGGGATCGCAACGCCGCGGATGTATTCGAAATTTTTGAGGATGTGGTCGATCGATTAGGTTGGAGGATGTGGTCGATCGATTAGGTTGGAGGATGTGGTCGACTACATCGTGTCGGCTAGGGTTTTCGTTTTTCTTTTCAAAACGACGAGTTTTGATAGAGGGAGCTTTTATAAAATACCACGGTTATTAAATAACCGGGGTCCAAGAATGTTGTATCACCCCGGTTTTTATTGATAACCGTGGTATTGCGCAAAAATTCATATTATAACCCGGTTATTTTAAATAACCGGGGTCCAAATTTTTTTTTTAAAAAAATATAAATCAATTGTCTACGGTTATACGTATAACCGTGGTCCGAAAATACCCTTGACCACGGTTCTTATAAACCGCTCCAACATAAGCGAGGTCTAGGAGGGGGTTTTGTACTAATGGCATTAAGGGTTTGAGGCATCTCGAAATTAAGAAACGCCGATCTCCTAGGCTTTGCTTTTTGTGCACCTCTGTCCATCTTTCCAAAAGTAAAGTCGAAAAATAATGTGAAAAAAAGGAGAGCAAAGCTCTAAGTTGTTGGTGTTGCAATTCAAAGTAAAAAGAAAAAGAGTTGGGTTATTCATTTTCCCGGATTCATGCACCACATCCCTTATAAGTTTACCTCCCTTCCGCATTCTAGACCTTACTTGAAAGTTCTTAAGATCAAAAGAATATTATTTGTCTTGGTGATCTAAATTGAAGTTTCACATGCTTGATTTTGACAATACTTGAAGGTTATGATGTTTATCTTGAAGTTTAAGCAATCTATGATGTTTCTTTACTTTACATTTTTTGGTTTATGCATGTGAGCATTTTCAAAGATGAATAAAGCAAGGTTTGAGGATGATCTATTGACTAGAAGCACATTTACCTAAATGATGATTTTGTTTTGAGTTTGCATGTGTAATACCCGGATTTCGGAAATTATCCTAATCGATTTGGATTAACACAAGTGAGTTATTTATTGATAAATTAATCATGATTTAATATGTAATTTTTGGGAGATCATGATACGGAGTTGATTTACGGCATTTTAGAATTTTCGTGGGTTCCCTACTCTATCGTCCGCCAAAACCCTAATTTCCTTCCTCACTTGATCTCCCGGACTCACTGTACATCACCAAAGAACCTTCACAGTCGAGTTTAGGACACCCATCTCTGACTCCTTGTTTCCACCGCTGAAACCACAAGTAGTGTTGCCCCCGCCGCCCATTGTCGAACCGAGCCGGACTGGAACAACTATCGCCGCCGCCTCAGGAAGAACGGTTCTGCCTACTCGAGGCTACCTAGGGTTGATGCCGCCGAGGGAGGCTCCACCAGACCGATGCCGCTGACTCCGCCCAGATCCGAAATCCGCAACCAAGTCATGGTTCTCCTCTTTCTTGGACTAGAGTGCAAACCGGTAGCCACCACTCCACGCTATAACGGATCCACGCCACCACTGAGCCCCAAATAGGTCGCTTCGTCCGGACTGGCACCGCCGACTCGAGTCATCTACTTGCCAAACCAGATCTAAGCCCTAATCTTTTCTCTCTTCACCCTGGACCGGGGTTGCGAACTTGTAGCCACGTCGAAGCCCCGCTAAACCCGAACGAAAGTCACCGGAACTGCTGCCGCCTGTTCAAGTCTCGCCGGAAGCCTGTACAGTGTCGTATCCACCACCAGAAGCCGCTTGTAGCCACCGCAAAACGGAACCACCGCCACGAAGCTGTGAGGAAGACGACCTGGTTCAGATCTGGAACTTAGTGAGTCAAATCACCGGGTTGGGTCGAGTCAGACGGGTCAACTCACGAGTTGACTCAACCTTTAGGTATAATTACATTTTTTGCCCAATACTTTATATTTGCGTTTATGACCCAAACTTTTGGAATTTGCGAATATGCCCCAGACTAGTTATTTACATAAATGGCCCAAAATTATATTTGCAGATTTGACCCGGACTTTTAGAAGTTCACCAAATGCTTGAGTTGAATAATTACAAGATTATAATTACGGGAAATGACCTATATTTTGATGAGTATACTTTATGGCCCGAGTTTTAGTAAATGGAGCTAAAACTTGTGTAGTTGGTTTGTTTAGGTTTCCCGCACCTTGGATGAACACTTGGATATGAAGTGAGACTCGATTTGACATTGATACGCAACATTGACCTTTATTCTAACCTCCGATTTGTAAGTGATCTTATACCTCAATCGGATTCTGTTCTTAGGATTTGTTTGTAGATTGATTGCATTGGATGAAGTTGATTGATGATTATATATATGATATATTGATATTAGGTACTCGAATGTTGGTGACTAAGTTTGGATATATATGATGACATTAAGAATCGTCTTTTTGAGGTAAGTCGTACTGACTTACTTAGTTGTCGTCCTGTTTCAGATTAGATTTGTTGTTGATTGTGAGTAGAACATATTTTTAAAAAAAAATTATACTTATATGATTTATGTTATAAAGGGTTTTCACTAAATTGTTTTAGTCGTTGTATCTTGAGTGTTTAGAGTAAGTGGGTATTATGACGTTGTTGCCTAGGAAAAGTGTTAAGAATGTATGGAAAGTGTTACAGATATCATGAGAGTGTGAGGTGTGTTTTATATGAGTATTTATATATTTTTACATAAGGATAGTATAGGCGATGACACCCAAGGATGTGTTTATGGGAGATAGGATACGATGACGGTTTTGGAGAATGATATTAGTTGAGGGTGCACGTGATTGAGGGATACATGATATGTTGAAGATTGGGATAAGTTTCTTGGTTAAATAGTTATCTTGATAGTGGTGAGAATTGAAGTAATTTTGCATGTTTACGATATATCCTCCATTGTTAGAGATTGTTGTTAGTTGGGGTATCCTAGGTAAAAAGTGATGTGAAGGGTCTTCTAAGGTGAGGTGACTAAAAGTTTACTTTTTGGTTTGAGTTAGGTTTATGGTAAGTATGCTCATGAAATTTGTGTATAATAGGCAGATGCTTTGGGCTGAGAGTGTATTGGTGTTATGAGTTTGGACGAGTAGTTGAGTAGATTAATGTGTTGTATGATGTGAATAAAATGTTTGATTGGTTGACTCTATAGATGACAAGAGAATGTGTTGAGTTTGGATTAATGAATGATGTAAAGAAATCCGTGCTATATGTTGGAGTGTGTGGTACGTGAGTATAATTGGTCTTTCTTATTTTAAAGATTTTAGAGGCTTTTGTACCTATATACAATATATATATATATATATATATATATATATATATATATATACATAGTTATGACATTTAAGTATTTTACAAATGGTAACCACCGGTACGGTCATAGGCACGGTGACCTTGATGAGGGAGTGATGTCCCGGGTATGACCGTGCGACGTGGTGGGAACCCCTTCCATATATAAAACCTGCATACATGTTTTGGACGGTGCTCTAGTAGAGACCGAGCCGGGGAAAGAAGGTGGATATATAAAATGGGAGACGTGATTACAGATCTTCGTAACCATTGGTACGCTGGAGGGGCACATGTGGACTTGAGAGAGCATTGCGTTACCCTGCGTTGCCGAGAGTTGTGAGTGGAGAGTTGAGATGACATATTCATTGCATTGCATTGCATTATCTGCACGACATCATAATCATATTCATTTTGGGCATTATCATGACTTTTACACACTAGATTATTTATTTATGAAATGTGATTGTTTGCTACTTCTATATAACTAACGTGCTTACAAGTTCAACGGATTGGTGTCCATACTCTTGTTTATCGTTTGTTGTGCTTAGATTGTTGGTGGTAATTTTGGTGGTTCTATATAGTATGCTAATGTAAGGAACTTATATAGTTTGATTTGATGAACCGTGACCATTACATTCCTCGTTGGTTTGGTTTTATTGTGACAGATTTAGGAGGTGAACTTGAGTGTACTTTTATAGTATTTTGTTTTGACGTTCCTCTTAAGATGCGTACATATTTGATCTGATTCTTGAGCTTTGGCTCTGACTTTGGGACGCTAGCTAATGGTTTTATATGTTGCTGTATTTTAGGATAACTTCATATTTTAGGTATGTTTCGAAGGAACTTCTTGGAGTTGGGGATCAGCCGGACCCGCGTGTGCCTTAGGATTTGGGAAGGTGGTTGTACTCTTGGTCTTAAGTTTAAATCTGTAAGGCTGTACCGGTCTTTATTTTTATCTCCTGGCATGTTTTAAAAGTGCAAATTATTACGACTATTTTACAATTAAAGGTCAGTTATGTTTTATTGTTTTGTCGTGCTCTTGTTGGAAGGTCCGATAGTGAAGTTGTTGTCAGGCTAAATCTAGTGAGCCCACTGTGTGGTTCATATCCTAGTGACGTTTCGGGTTTCACAATCCGGGGCGTTACAGCATGCATATTTCATTCTAACTTGTATTCTAAGCTTTTAAAACCCTTGCTTGAGGACAAGCAAGTGACAAGTATGAGGAATTTTGTTAGCATGAAATATTGCAATATTCTAGACACTTATTTTGGTTTCTTTTTCCCTCATTATTGTGTACATGGATAAAGTTCAGAAGCAAATGCTAGCTTGTTCATCTATTTTCTCAATATGGAGGTCTACACTAGCTTTGTGTTGATTATAGGTGAATAGGAGCTAAATCGGAGAAATTGAGAGAGAAAAGGGAGTAATCGATCTTGTTCGAGGATTATGAGACACATCAAGGAAGCTAAGGAAGGAGCTAGGATGAAGAATGTCACGACACAAAGGGAACTACAAGCAATATACACTTCCACGCCCTGAATTACGGCCGTAGAGAAGTCCACGCTGTATACCACGGCCGTGGATCTTGGCATCATGAGCGTGGAGCACTCCAGTAGGTTACACGGTCTAAAATACGGTCGTGGAAGTCACAAGACACCGTGATCCTTTTCCACGCTCTAAACCACGGTCGTGGAAAGCCTTGAGACCGTGATTTAGGCGATCTTTTGACGTACAATTATTTGCCACGTCATTCACGTAATGGGCCTGGACGGCAATTATTTCCTGTCTTATATAAAGGCTGGAAAAGAGAGTTTTGAGGGATTCCGCTTGAAGCTCGCATAGACACCACGTACTTTCCACAAGAACTTCGCCTAGGGTTGATTTGAGATCGCCGAAGGTTGCGGAAACGCAAAGGTTTAGCCTTTTCTCAAGTTTTGATATTGAAGACGGATTGACAACCTGTTCTTCATACTTACCTTAGATCATTGTGAGGTTTTGTGTTATATATTCTGAATCCATTAAACATTGTTTCTTGTGTTTCGGATTTGAGAATCGGTTTTGAAGTTTTATTGAGTATTCTAGGGTTTTCATCTTTCATTCTCTTTAATTTGAATATTGATATCATGACAATGGTCATTGGCTAAAACCCTTTAGCAATTCTAAGGTGAAGGGTTGATAGTTGTCGCTTAGATAATCATAGATCGATCGTAATTTGATTGGACCCTGAAAGTTAGAGAAATATTGTCGACGAACCTAAATCACGGCCTGTTCTTACGTTTTCACGGCCGTGATTCTCAAGATCTACCCGTGATTTACCTCAGTTTACGAACCTTGCTTTTACTTTAATCCAAAGTTAAAGATTTGCTTTAACTTAGTCTTGGCTTGCCTTTTCTAGGTAGTAGTGAGACTCAACATCCTCTATTTCGGGTTCGAGTGTCACAACCTTAACCGTTTGAGTTTATCTTGATCCTTGGGTTGCAAGTTTGAGTATTTGAGATCAATTCTAGTCCTTAGATCCTTTCTATACTGCAGTCTCAACAACCTTTATAGAGATATCTTTTGGTTAGACATATAAGGTTTTGGAACTTCACCGTACATTACCTTGCTTTAGCATACCTTTGCAATTCTCAACTCTGTCCTTATATATATAGTATATTTTGAACCGATTGCCACAATTGGATACCTAGATCTTTAAAGTTGTTTTCCCCAATATTTGCAAAGCTTTACACTTTACTTGCTTGATTACTTGAAACTGATTTGTTTCACCAACTCCCTGTGATCGATACTCTGGAATATTTGCTAATCTACACTGATCCGTACACTACGGGTTCGCTTGCTTTTATTCTAGTTTTATAAATTTAAGACTTGATTATACACACGTTTTAGGGCGAACAAATATCCAAGAGTGTTGGACCAGTACTAGGTCATACGATAGTCTGCCTCCAATCTTTCTTTTTGGGCCCGAAATGATCAACATGTTGTTTTTTAGATGATCTTGGAGCGTTTCTGGACCAAGCCCACACTATTGGCCCAAGAGGTCGCACAACGGCCCATGCGCTCGATCAATTTGCTTTGACGTTTATCTTTACTACTTTGTTTCTATCTTATTGTCGGTCCGATCTTATCTTAATAGGAGATAAGATCGAGTAGATTTGATTCTATATTAATAGAAGACAAAATCCTTGGAGATATAAGGTTTATAAGTTGTTGCCGGACCCTATAAATAAGGCTCTTCAACCATTAGGTTAGATATCTCCTTTTCTAGCATTTTTATGAAGCTTTCAACGAAACATTACAGATCATATTGTACAATGGCCCGATAGGTCGCATGACGTCTCCTTCCTTTGATCAATAATAAACTATGTCTTGTGACTAGAGGTATTTCTATGGTCGTCTATACCCAATCAAAAGTAAATCCCGACTTAGCACTCAAAACAAGTTTATTGGGTAAGTAAGGGTCGAACCCAAGAGAGTTAAGGTGTTTTAGATGCAATTATTGATGACATGAATTATGTACCATCATATTCATGCATATTGTAGAAGATTGTCTCAGTTTACCTTGCATTTAGAGTGATTTTGTGTGCCTTTCATGTTCTATTCAATCATTTGTTGGAAATAGAGTTCTACACGAGTTTTTGATGAATTATAGGTAAATGGAGTGGAATTGGAAGCAAAAGCGGAGCAAGGAGCATCTAAGGATGTTAAGGAAGCTAAAGGAGTCTAAAAGGGGTCATAAAGAGATAAGGAATTACAAAGGAGAAGCATAGAAGACGAGCCAAGAGAAGAGCACTTTCTGTTGAAGAAAATCGTGCCAATATGCATATAAATCGGACGATTTTCTCCTCTAGAAATCGAACGGTTTTGTGTATAAATCGACTGGGTCGATTTCTTCTGTTTTTCGGCCAAATGAAAAGACGACACAAAGCCCAATTCTTTTGGGCTAGAAGAGAGTTTTGCCAAACAGCCCATTTGCAAGAAACTATAAAGGAGAACCCTACGAACGAAAACGAGGAGGCCGCAGCGGGAAATCTTTACACGTTTAAGAGAATTTGGAGATTCTTGGAGGAAGATTGAAAGACTCTTTGCCGGGAAGCAAATCTTGATTCTTGTTTGTGAGATTTCTTTATCCATTGAAGTGATTGTTGTTTTTTAACACGAATTTGAGTTACTCAAGAGATACATTGATTAGTTTCGAGTTTTATTTACAGAATAGAAGGTTATTGAATTTTTATTCAAGATTCGGTTTTCTTGCGATATTTCACTCAATCTTTAATTTGATTCGATTTTGAAAATGGTTGGCTAAAAACCTTGTGATTTTGGGGAGAATAGTTGATGATTAAGGCTTAGATGATGATAGACTGAACTCATTCAAACATTAGGACCCTGAGAGTTTAGATTTTAGTTTTGCGACAACAGGAAAATCGGACTGTTCTTGAGTAAATCGGCCGATTTTCTTATGAACAGCCCGATTTATTCTTCTGACGAACCTTAATTGAATCAATCTTTAACCAAAACTAATTCTTGCCTAAATCCCAACCTTGATTAACCTTTTTACCCTCTAATTGAATGTATGAAGACACTTCAAACCTGATTCTACATTTAATAGATTAAGATTTCAAGATTTGGGTAATAAAGAGACTCAACATCCTTTATTAAGTTTCGAAGTGTGCTTTCTAACCTTTACTTTGGAGAGTCATATCCTGGAGTTTTAGATAGTTAGTTTGAACATAATTCTTGTCTTTAGATCTTTCTATATTGCAGCCTCAACAACCCTTATAGAGAGAACCTTTAGATTAGTCATATAGGTTTCGGAACTTCACCGTACGAATCCTACCTTTGAACATTTAATCTTGGCAATATAAACTCTGTCCTATATCTATAGAAGTGTCTTGAATCGAAAGCCGAAATCGGATACTTGAATCCTTGGAATCATTTTACCCTTATTTGATCACAAAAGCTTTTCACACTTTTCGCTAGATAATTGAAATCGAAATTATTCTCACCAAATCCCTGAGTTCGACTCTGGAATTCTTACCTTACTACAGCCGATCCGTACACTGCGGGTTCGCTTTGCTTTGAGTTCTAGATATAAATTTAAGACTTTGACGCACACACCTTTTGGGCGAACAAGTTTTTGGCGCCGTTGCCGGGGATTTGGTCTAGACTAAATTCGGTTTTCGGTTGTCTAGCTTGAGAGCTCTTGCTCTTGTGATTTGATTTGTCTACTTGAGTGATCTTTGTAGGTTCTTTAAGTATATGCGAAAGACTAGATCCACTAAAGATCTAGTTCCTTTCGATCCCAAATTGGAGAGAACTTTGAGAAGAAAGTTGAAGGAAAAAAAAATGGCTGAGAACGACGAGAGAAACTACCAGGCTGAACTGAATGAAGCTCAACGCCAACTCCAGTTGAGTGAGAAAGCACGAAAAGATGCTGAAACGAGTCATCAATTTCAAATTGATGAACTAAGAGCTATGATGTTGGACATGAAGTTGGAATTGAACGAATCCAGGAAGAAGAAGAAAGCCAAGACGCCAACTAAATCCATTCGAAATGACTCATCCGATGATGAAGAGATAGATCCGGACATGCCGGAACTTGAGGAGATCGATCCACTACTTCGTCCTATTCGAAACACCCCAAAACCACGGGTTGTTCCTCGCCTTCCAACTAGGGACGTGAGAGTTGCTAATGACGGTGATAGACCCCGAACTTTAGGGCAACGGATGGACCCAATTCAGCAACCACGCCGCCTAGGTGTGGATTTCAGAGCTGAAGACATCCAAGAGTTTAGCTTCTCACCACAAGTCATCACCATGGTTCGCCAAAGTCAATATGGCGGAGCAAGTACTGAATCTCCACACCAACACTTGCAGAATTTTGAGATTCTCATGGAGACTATGAAGCCGAAGAAGGCTACTACAAGCAATTACAAGATCAAACCGTTCTTCTTTTCTTTGAAGGACAAGGCTCTAGCTTGGTACCAAACACTTCAAGCTGCAAAGCTAGCTACATGGGAGGAATTGTCTTCGGAATTCCTCACCAAATTCTTTCCGCCATCCAAAACGGCGGAATTGAGAGGTAAAATAAATGCTTTTTCTATGAAACCTAATGAAAGCTTGTTTCAATCTTGGGAAAGGTTTTAATATCTCTTGTTGGATTGCCCACACCATGGCATTTCCAAGCTGGAATTATTGGAGATCTACTACAAAGGATTGGATGTGGAAACACAATTCAACCTCCAATCTCTCACTTGTGGCACATTCATGGACATGAGAGAGGATGATGCTTGGGACTTCATTGAGAAGCAAGCCCAAGTGATTGAGAAGTATTCCCACCGGAAGGTGGACTCAATTAGCCGGAATCAAGGCGATTCGGGAGCCAAGTTGAACCAAGTTGCTCAAACACAAATATTCTCCCTCAACAATGAGATCAAAGAGTTGAAGGAAGTGCTCAAAACGAGTCTTCAAAAGACTAAGGAGCAAGAAGCCAACTACATGGGGAGAGACAACAATCAAAGGAATGATAACCGGAATTCCAATTGGAACAACAACAACAACCGGAATTCCAATTGGAACAACAACAATAGGAACTCCAATAACAACAATTGGAGGTCAAATCAGCAAAATCCAGGTAATCCTTACTCTCATGCTGAAAAAGCTCTAACACCTCCATCTTCTTCTACTCCTTTAACAAGCCAGGGACAATCAAGCGGATCAAGCAAACCCGATCCCATGCTAGAGATGATCCTAGGCAAGCTACAAGGGCTAGAGAGTTATATAACTTCGGTTGACAAAGCTCACAAAGCTTTAGAAAACCAAGTATTCAACAAGGCCGGAGAAGTTCCAAGAGATCAAGGGAAACTTCCCGGGAAGACGGAAGATAACCCAAAGGGAAGGGTTATGGCAATAACTACTAGGAGTGGCAAAATAACTACCGATCCTCAACCTAAAGTAGTCGATACCACCACCAAAGAAGGAGAGGCAAAAGAGAAGGAAGAAGTTTATGTTCCTCCTCCCGCTTACAAACCACCTCTACCTTTCCCTCAATCTAGAGCGCGTGCACGCCTAGATAAACATTTTGGTAAGTTTGCTGAACTTATGAGTAAGCTGCATATTAATATACCTTTTATGGATGCGATTTTAGGTATGCCAGCTTATGGGAAATTCCTCAAGGAGATCCTCTCTAACAAGAGGAAATTGGAAGACATAGGAGAAGTTAAGATGAGTATGGAGTCATCCGAACTCATCAAGACTATGACGGAGAATATGCCACCTAAGCTCAGTGATCCAGGATCCTTTTGCATACCCATCACTTTGGGAGAAGCTACCTATGATGCACTTTGTGACCTTGGAGCGAGTGTGAGTATCATACCCCTTGCTCTATGCAAAGCAGTTGGTCTAGGAGAGCCTAGACCGGTGAAGATCACACTCTACATGGCTGATCGTTCCACCACTAAGCCGGTGGGGATATTAGAAGACATTCCGGTAAAGCTCGGTAAGTTTTACATCCCAATAGATTTTGTCGTTCTTGACATCCCTGCAGATTATCCGGTTCCCATCATTCTTGGGAGACCATTCCTTGCAACATCCGGATGCATGGTAGATTGCAAGAATGGCCAGCTGTCTTTCCATATTGGTGAAGAAAAGATAGAATTCATACTCTCTTCCTTAATCAAGGAGCCAGCCTTGAAAGACGATGATTTTGAAATTTTTGATGAAGAAGAGTCTAGAGAGGTAGTAAGTTCAATCTTGATGAAAGACCCTCTTCAAAAGGTTCTTAGTATGAGCATCATGGAGGAAGGAGTGGAACATGATTGCAATGAGGATGTGAAGGCATTAAATGATGTGGAGGAAGAACTAGGAACAAGAATTGAAGAACTAGAATTAACTCCGGAAACTGTGAAGAAAATCGACCTGCATAAACCAAATCGTCCGATTTGTGAGGAGGCAAACAGATTTTTGTCAACAGAAAGAAAAATCGACCTGACTAAGAAAAATCGTCCGATCTGTTAAGAGGCAACCCGATTTTTTTCAACAGAAAGAAAAATCGTACCTTAGATCGACCGATTTACTTCAGGGGAGGTCGATCCAGAGGGAAATTTTCTGGATTCTCCAAACGTCTCTGCAGCTGCTCTCGAATCTAATGATGCAGTACCCCCACCTTTAGAGGCCTCTCCCACAACATCCGAAGGCCACGATTCATCATCAATCAAGGTACCTCCATCATTAGAATTGAAGCCACTCCCCACGCATTTAAGGTACGCATTCCTTGGCATTAATTCCACATATCCGGTCATAGTCAATGCAAATTTGAATGATACTGAATTAGAGAAACTCATGCATGTTTTGAAGCAACATAGAAGAGCATTAGGCTATACTATTGATGATTTAGTAGGAATAAAGCCTTCCCTATGTATGCACAAAATTCTAATGGAAGAGGATTACAAACCTTCACACCAACCTCAAAGACGGTTAAACCCGGCAATGAAAGAGGTCGTGAAGAAAGAAATCCTTAAGCTACTTGATGCAGGTATCATCTTCCCTATTTCCGATAGCAAATGGGTGAGTCCAGTACAAGTAGTACCCAAGAAAGGAGGCATTACCGTTGTTGCCAACAAGAACAACGAACTCATCCCCACACGGACAGTTACAGGGTGGCGAATGTGCATCGACTACCGCAAACTGAACGTGGCAACAAGGAAGGACCACTTCCCCCTTCCTTTTATCGATCAAATGTTGGAAAGGTTAGCCCAACATTCTTACTTTTGTTATCTAGATGGATATAGCGGTTTCTTTCAGATTCCAATTCATCCGGATGATCAAGAGAAGACGACTTTTACGTGCCCATGGGGTACGCTTGCTTATAGAAGGATGCCATTCGGTCTATGCAACGCTCCAGCCACCTTTCAAAGGTGTATGATGGCAATCTTCTCCGAATACATAGAGAATATCAAGGAAGTCTTCATGGACGATTTTTCGGTATATGGTTCTTCCTTTGATAACTGTCTCTATAACCTTTCACTAGTTCTTAAGAGATGTGAGGACACTAACTTAGTCTTAAACTGGGAAAAGTGTCATTTCATGGTCACCGAAGGGATTGTGTTAGGTCATCTAGTATCACAAAGGGGAATAGAAGTTGATAGGGCAAAGATAGAAACCATTGAGAAGTTACCTCCCCCTTCTTCAGTGAAAGGAATTAGAAGTTTCTTAGGGCATGCAGGCTTCTAGAGGAGATTCATAAAAGATTTTTCTAAGATTTCAAAACCCTTGACTAATCTTTTGATTAAAGACGCAACTTTCGAATTTTCGAAGGATTGTTTAGATGCTTTTTGCAGGATCAAAGAAGCTTTGATTTCAGCACCAATCATTCAACCACCCAATTGGACTCTTCCTTTCGAGGTCATGTGCGACGCAAGCGACGTCGCTATAGGAGCCGTTCTTGGACAGAAGAAAGATGGTCGCACTCATGCCATCTACTATGCTAGCAAAACGCTAGATGAGGCTCAATATAAGTATGCAACCACAGAAAAGGAACTTTTAGCCGTAGTATACGCTTTTGAGAAATTTCGTTCCTATCTTGTAGGTGCGAAGGTGATAGTCTATACGGACCATTCCGCAATCCGATACCTATTCACGAAGAAGGATGCGAAGCCAAGGCTTCTAAGATGGATCTTACTCTTACAAGAGTTCGATTTAGAGATTCGAGATAAGAAAGGATCGGAAAACTCCGTTGCCGATCATCTTAGTCGTCTTCCACAACTCACCGGCGAGACGGATGAACTTCCTATAGACGACTCATTCCCTGACGAACAGCTACACCAAATTGAAGAGTGTCTTCAACACATCTCAAAAGGTAATGATCCATGGTTTGTTGACATTGTGAATTACCTTGTTTGTCAGGAGATTCCACCCGGACTTTCATATGCTCAAAAGAAGAAGTTCTTTAGTGACGTCCGGAAATTCTATTGGAACGAACCTCTTCTATTCAAAAGAGGTCCCGATGGCATTTACAGGAGATGTATCCCCGAAGATGAGGTGGATAGCGTCATCCGCCATTGCCATTCTTTACCATGTAGCGGACATGCTAGTTCCCACAAGACTTGTGCTAAGGTACTTCGTTCCGGCTTCTATTGGCCTACACTTTTCAAAGATGTGCAAAAGTTTGTTGTTGCTTGTGATGCTTGTCAAAGGACAGGTAATATATCAAGAAGGAATGAGATGCCTCTCAACAACATACAAGAACTAGAGATCTTTGATGTATGGGGCATCGATTTTATGGGACCTTTCCTATCTTCATGCGGTAACCAATATATACTTCTTGCCGTAGACTATGTCTCAAGATGGGTAGAGGCAATTGCTTCTCCTACTAATGATGCAATAGTAGTGGTGAAGTTCTTCAATAGAACGATCTTCCCAAGGTTCGGAACTCCCCGAACCATCATTAGTGACGGAGGAACGCATTTCACAGCCCGTCGATTTGAGACTCTATTGGCTAAGTATGGGGTGACCCATAAGATAGCTACACCTTACCATCCGCAAACCAGCGGACAAGTCGAAATATCCAATAGAGAGATTAAGGGAATTTTAGAGAAAACCGTCTCTAAAACAAGAAAAGATTGGTCAATGAAGCTTGACGATGCACTATGGGCGTACAGGATGGCCTTCAAGACACCAATAGGTACGACTCCCTATAACCTTGTCTATGGTAAATCCTGTCATCTTCCTGTAGAGCTAGAGCATAAAGCCTACTGGGCTATCAAGTGGCTCAATTTTGACATGAAAGAAGCCGGAGAGAAGCGGCTCTTAGATATCAATGAGCTAGATGAGATCCGGCTAAATGCGTATGAGAACGCAAAGATCTACAAGGAACGGACAAAGCGTTGGCATGATAAGCACATCATTCCAAAAGACTTGAAGGAGGGAGACCAAGTCCTCCTATTCAACTCAAGGCTTCGTCTATTTCCACGTAAGCTTAAATCCCGTTGGACAGGACCTTATGTAATTAAACGAGTTTTCCCCCATGGTGCAGTTGAAGTATGGGGTGAACAAAGCGGAAGTTTCAAGGTTAATGGCCAACGGTTGAAGAAATACACACCGGAAGCTCCGGTCCAGGAGATAGCGCTTATCCTCCTCCATTGAACGCAAAACCATACACCGTCCAGCTAAAGACGATAAATCAAGCGCTTCTTGGGAGGCAACCCATGATAGTATAGTTTTTCCCTCCTTTCATCACTTAGTTAGAGTAGATTAGTTGTTTTGTTTCTTTGTTTTCGCTTTTTATTTGTTCCTCGATGCACTCTTGGTTTGTCGTGTCATTAATCGCAGGAAATTAGGTCCAAACTGAGAGATCCATGGAGAAAGGGAGCATAAATTAGTTAAATCTTCAATATCCATGAAGAATAAGGAAGGAAATCGAGCTACACTAAGTTAATCGTCCGATTCAGGAGCAGAGCAAGTCGATTTTTGACAACAGGAAGAAAAATCGACCTGGAGATCGACCTGCCAAAGTAAATCGTCCGATTTGCCATGTGTTCAGAGAAAAATCGAGTTACCCAAAGTAAATCGTCCGATTTTCTTTAAGTTTAGAGAAAAATCGCCCCGACGATTAAATCGACCTTAAAAATCGGCCGATTTTCTTCACATTTTCTCGACCCTATATAAAGACTCAACCACTCGATCTTCCTCATTCCACAACCTTCCACTCTCGATTTCCCCCTCTCAAGAACTCCGAAAATCGCCCATACCCTACAATCCTCATTCCTTAATCATTTTGAGTGATTCTTGGCTCCAAACTGAAGCATTTTCAACAAGGAACAAGGATCTAGCAACAACAAGCACGGCAATCGACTCCTTCATAAGGAATTCAGGCTTTTCTTTCCAAAACCTAAGTTTCTAATTCGAAATTGAAGTTTGCTTAGGAAGTGTTTGTTTGCTGGAATTGATTGAGGAATTTGCTTAGGAATCATTATAGGAGACTGTATGTGGTGATTTTTTGAACAGAACTTTACAGAATTGTGAGAACCGTTGAAATCGATAGAAAAATCGACCTAGCCCAGAAAAATCGGACGATTTTTGTAAAGAACAGGCCGATTTTTTTGACTCAGAATGGATCTTGTTAAGAGGATAACTAGAAACACGGGGAAGAAGAAGGGATCTTCTTCCAAAGCCCCTCCCCCACCTCCACCACCACCTCAAAATATCCCTAAGCTTCCCCCTCCCCTATCCAAGCACAAGAAACGTTATGAACGCATCATAGATCGCCCATTCACCCCTCCTCGCTACATAGTGCTAGATGACTTAGATTCATTGTTTGTTCGAGAGGATGTAGATATGATGCTTGACAAGGTTGGGCTGAGACAGTTTGCTACGATTAGGGAGGATGCTTATACCGAGATCACCCTATAGTTCCTTAGTACATTCGAGCATGATCCTAGGGAAAGGATGGTCACCTTCCGCCTTATGAGCCAAAATCACACTATGTCCATTGACACTTTTGGAGACTTGTTTGGGTTCTCTTATTCAGATGCAGGCACATTTGCTAGAGGTGTTAGTGCTAGTGACTTTTGGGAGGCTATTTCAGTGGGTGAATATGGTGGAGACAAGTGGCGACCCGGAAATTCTAAGGAGACTAGTATGTACAACCTCTCCTTCAAGGTAGTACATAAGATTCTTAGTGAGAGCCTATTTGCACGGACAGAGACTCCATAGAAGCTCAAGGCTGATGAGCTTTTCATTCTCTATTGCATGACATCCACCACCATTCCCGACATCTCTACCATGCTTGCTGACTATCTAGGAAAGATAGCCAACAAAGCTAAGGGCGATATTTGTGCAGGAGGTCTTGTCACTCATGTGGCTAAGACAATGGGATTAGACTTCTCCGGATGCACTCTAGCTGAGAGTGCCCTTCCATTAGGCTCCCAGCGGTTGGTTGTTCGATAGGTCTTGATTCCTCGAGGGAGAGGAACACTTCATGTGCCCATGCCATGGCACAGGGATCCGAAGAAGAAGCCATCCGAGATCATATGGAAGTCCGAATACACTATTCGGAACAAGAGAAACTGGAAGGAGACGTTCGAGTCGATGCTTGAGGAGTTCTCTCCTCCTACTTACTATGATGATGATGATGCAGGTGACTCTGAGGAGGAGGATGAGGATGGAGGACAGGGGACCATGCTTGAGTTTGAGAGTGACACTCATAGCGGTCATGCTACGGATGCCATGGACACCGACACTCATGGTGCAGGACCTAGCCGGACTAGTAGAGGCGATGAGGAGACGGAGGATGACATGCAGCCACCTCGCCGCTCATTTGCACGTACCCCAAGACATGGACGAGGACGTCGCCCTCCCCGTCACTTTAGGGAGCTAGTCTCTAGCTTCCAGAGCCTCAGCACCGACTATCACGCTCTCCACACCGACTACGACACCCTAAACACTCAGTTCAGGAACTACAGACAGGAGACAGACGCTAGGCATTCATCCTATGATGGTCAGATGAGAGACTTATACTTCCACCAGTTCGGCCACTTCTACGATCCTAGTGCACCGATGTATCCCTATCCACCACCTCCACCACCGACAGAGGATTGAGCTTCCACTTCTTTTACATTGTAAGTATTTTTCTTCATCTCATGCTTGATTTTCACATTGGGGACAATGTGGATGTTAAGTATGGGGTGGGGGTACTTACAATACCTTTTGTTTCATCTTAGCACTTCATGAACTTTGCACTACTCTTGATGATTTGGCTTGTAATAACTCTTGCACTACTTGCTTTCCACTATGACATTTGCATTTGCATGTTTTTTTTTCAAATCCTATGAATTTTCAAAAAATTTTGTGCTTCTTATAATGGAAATGACCTCTATGATGAGAAATGTGTATGTGGATAGGCAAAAAGATGCTTAGTTGTGTTGAGATGTTAATCATAGCATGAATGAGTTTACTTTTGTTACTTGAACGCATGAATAAGTTATATGATTTAGTTGTTTTGATAAGAGAATGAAATAATAGTCGAAGCTATATTGCAAGTTCTTTTACATCATATAAGGATGACTAAGGCAATTCACTTCTTTTCTCTTCTCATATCTTGATCATGCTAGCCCCTCAATGAAATATGTACCCCTCCTTTTACCATCCGGGAATTAGGATAAGTGATAGAAAAAGGCATGTTTAATGTGGGAGGGCTAAGGAAAATGTATTAAAAGAAAGTGCAGAAATTCATAAGTTTGGGGACGTTGAACATGAGGATGAGTAACTCGGCACCATTCACATAGCCGGGTGTTTGTGTCTTGCCAAAGTCCGATTGAACGACAAGTCCTAACGGGATATGGTATGTGCATCAAGGGTTTGAGGCATCTCGAAATTGAGAAACGCCGATCTCCTAGGCTTCGGTTTTTGTGCACCGTTGTCCATACTCTCAAAAAGTAAAGTATAATGAAAGCAAAGCTTTCTACATGCGAAGCATGTGCGGTGAAGAAAAATCTTGAAGGTATTATGTGTTCCTCTTTCCCGGATTAGCACCACAATTGCCAAAAAGAATTCCTTCCCTTAATACGTTTCTTTGACCTTTCCTTTGATTAGAAGACCTTGAGACTTTTATGCATGTGTTTAAGGCTTCATAGGTTAGATTTGTTTGACTTGGATTACCTCTACACCTTTATCATGTCCTTTATTCATGTTTTCAAGAAAGAAAAGGAAGTTACTTCATCTTATAGTTATCATTGATACACACTTTGCCTTTTTATGCCTTGAAATATCACTTTGAGGGTGATCCAATAAGAAGAAGCACTACCAAAAGAAAAGTTTTTGAGTTTTCATACACACATAATCCATGACATCTTGTATTCTAAATTTGAGTCTTGCTTAGGGACAAGCAAGGGGCAAGTATGGGGTATTTTGATGACATGAATTATGTACCATCATATTCATGCATATTGTAGAAGATTGTCTCAGTTTACCTTGCATTTAGAGTGATTTTGTGTGCCTTTTATGTTCAATTCAATCATTTGTCGGAAATAGACGTCTACACGAGTTTTTGATGAATTATAGGTAAATGGAGTGGAATTGGAAGCAAAAGCGGAGCAAGGAGCATCTAAGGATGTTAAGGAAGCTAAAGGAGTCTAAAAGGGGTCATAAAGAGCTAAGGAATTGCAAAGGAGAAGCATAGAAGACGAACCAAGAGAAGAGCACTTTCTGTTGAAGAAAATCGTGCCAATATGCATATAAATCGGACGATTTTCTCCTCTAGAAATCGAACGGTTTTGTGTATAAATCGACTGGGTCGATTTCTTCTGTTTTTCGGCCAAATGAAAAGACGACACAAAGCCCAATTCTTTTGGGCTAGAAGAGAGTTTTTCCAAACAGCCCATTTGCAAAAAACTATAAAGGAGAACCCTACGAACGAAAACGAGGAGGCCGCAGCGGGAAATCTTTACACGTTTAAGAGAATTTGGAGATTCTTGGAGGAAGATTGAAAGACTCTTTGCCGGGAAGCAAATCTTGATTCTTGTTTGTAAGATTTCTTTATCCATTGAAGTGATTGTTGTTTTTGAACACGAATTTGAGTTACTCAAGAGATACATTGATTAGTTTCGAGTTTTATTTACAGAATAGAAGGTTATTGAATTTTTATTCAAGATTCGGTTTTCTTGCGATATTTCACTCAATCTTTAATTTGATTCGATTTTGAAAATGGTTGAATAAAAACCTTGTGATTCTGGGGAGAATAGTTGATGATTAAGGCTTAGATGATGATAGACTGAACTCATTCAAACATTAGGACTCTGAGAGTTTAGATTTTAGTTTTGCGACAACAGGAAAATCGGACTGTTCTTGAGTAAATCGGCCGATTTTCTTATGAACAGCCCGATTTATTCTTCTGACGAACCTTAATTGAATCAATCTTTAACCAAAACTAATCCTTGCCTAAATCCCAACCTTGATTAACCTTTTTACCCTCTAATTGAATGTATGAAGACACTTCAAACCTGATTCTACATTTAATAGATTAAGATTTCAAGATTTGGGTAATAAAGAGACTCAACATCCTTTATTAAGTTTCTAAGTGTGCTTTCTAACCTTTACTTTGGAGAGTCATATCCTGGAGTTTTAGATAGTTAGTTTGAACATAATTCTTGTCTTTAGATCTTTCTATATTGCAGCCTCAACAACCCTTATAGAGAGAACCTTTAGATTAGTCATATAGGTTTCGGAACTTCACCGTACGAATCCTACCTTTGAACATTTAATCTTGGCAATATAAACTCTGTCCTATATCTATAGAAGTGTCTTGAATCGAAAGCCGAAATCGGATACTAGAATCCTTGGAATAATTTTACCCTTATTTGATCACAAAAGTTTTTCACACTTTTCGCTAGATAATTGAAATCAAAATTATTCTCACCAAATCCCTGAGTTCGACTCTGGAATTCTTACCTTACTACAACCGATCCGTACACTGCGGGTTCGCTTTGCTTTGAGTTCTAGATATAAATTTAAGACTTTGATGCACACACCTTTTGGGCGAACAATTATCGATTATAGTAACAAGTGACAAAGGGGGGGGGGTTTGGTGAATTGATGCACACAAAACTTATGAAAACGATTAATGCGACAAGTAAGACAATGATGGGTGAATCTACACTAGGTTGATTCTAAGCATGCAATTTCTACTTTGGTGAGTTCCTTTTACAAGTTTTCAAGTAATCTCCCGTCTCGATCATATATATGTGTTGAGCCAACCGGCATCAACACAACTTAACATTTGGCGGAAGTTGCCCTAATTCCGTCACCTTCGCTTACGCATAGACGCATCTTACGCTTGCGCTTGGAATTGCCCTAATTTCGCATTTGGTGGAAGTTGTGTTTGAGAGATCTTGACGCATTGCTATTGTGATTTCCGGATTGACGGAAGATTGAAGATTCGGAAGATTGTTCGCAAGGAGATTTCACTTCTTGCTTAGGTTTGATTTAGAAGACGGATTGACATCCCGTTCTTCCTTCTTATCTAAGATTTGTGTTTGTTTGTGTTATTCCGAATTCAGTGACGATTATTGTTCTTGATTGTGACTTTGAGATTGATTTGAAGGTTATTGAAGGTTTTCGGAAGTTTTCATCTTTCAATCTTTTAAATCTTGAATTTGATATCAATATGACTATTGTTGGCTAAAAACCCTTAACAATTCTAAGGTGAAGGGTTGATAGTTGTGGTTTAGATGATGATAGATTGATCGTAAACAGATTGGACCCTGAGAGTTAGAGAGAATCGCCGACGAACCCTAATCCACGGTCTGTTCTTGAGCTTCCACGGCCGTGGAACTCAAGAACTAGCCGTAATTTTGTGTTAAGTTACGAACTTGCTTTTACTTTAATCCAAAGTTAAAGATTTGCTTTAACTTAGTCTTGGCTTGCCTTTTCTAGGTGGTAGTGAAGCCTCAACAACCTCTACCTCGATTGTGAGTGTCATAACCTTAATCGGTTAAGTTAGTCTTGATCCTTGGATTACAAGTTTGGGTATTTGACATTAATTCTTACCTTTAGAATCTTTCTATATTGAAGCCTCAACAACCTTTATAGAGAGTGTCTTGTAGGTGAGTCATATAAGGTTTTTGGAACTTCACCGTACGATTACCCTACATTAGCATACCTTTGCATATCTTAACTTTGTCCTTATATCATTAGTATATCTTGAATCGATTGCGACAGCTGGATACTTGGATCTTTAGGATTGTTGTTTTCCCAATACTTGAAAAGCTTCTTACATTTACTTGCTTGATAACCTATAATTGAATTTGTTCCCCCCAAATCCCTGTGTTCGATACTCTGGAATTCTTGCTTAACTACGTCGATCCGTACACTGCGGGTTCGCTTGCTTGATTCTAGTTTTATAAATTTAAAGCTTATTTGCACGCACGCTAAGTGGCGAACAAGTTTTTGGCGCCGTTGCCGGGGATTTGGTCTAGGCCGAATTCGGTTTACGGTTGTCAAGCTTGGGAGCTCTTCCCTTGTTATTTGATATCTCTTTGAGTGCATGTGCAGGTCTAGGAACACCGAGGATCTCTTACCTCTTGATCAAGAGCTTGAGAGGACTTTAAGGCAAAAGCGTAAGGAAAAGAAAATGGCTGAAGAACACGAACGTGATCTTCAATCGGAGCTAGCGGAGAAAGAAGCTCAACTCCTATGGAGTGAGAAGACACGTAGAGAGGAAACGGATCGTCATCAAATGAAAGTTGACGATCTAACTGATATGATGTTCCAAATGAGGATTGAGATAAACAACCTCAAGGAGAAAAAGAAAAGGAGGAGATCGGGAAGATCGGTTAGAGCTAACTCATCCAATGAGGATAGCTACTCCTCCATGCCACCGCTAGAAGAAATTGATCCCACGGTCAATGTGAATCCATTCCATCCACGAGCAGCTGCTAATCGCCGTGTTCCACCTAGAAATGCAAGGATCGAACGTGTGGATGAGGAGCCAAGAACTCTTGGCCAAAGGATTGATCCAACGCAGCAACCACGCCGTCTAGGTGTGAACTTTGATGCTGATGATGTACAAGGGTTTAGCTTCAACCCTCAAGTTATTACTCTTGTTCGCCAAAACCAATTTGGCGGGACAAGCGCTGAATCTCCACACCAACACTTGCAAAACTTTGAGTGTATGATGGAGACAATGAGACCGAAGAACGCGATTACCAACAACTATAAGCTCAAGCCTTTCTTCTTCTCTTTGAAGGGGAAAGCATTGTCTTGGTATCAAGCTCTTCCTAATGGGAAACTAGACACATGGGAAGACCTTTCCGCGGAGTTCCTCACTAAGTTCTTTCCGCCATCCAAAACGGCGGAACTTAGAGGTAAGATTAATGCATTTTCCATGAGATCTAACGAAAGTTTGTTTCAATCTTGGGAAAGGTTTCAGGATTTGTTATTGGATTGCCCTCATCATGGCATATCCAAGCTTGCATTGCTGGAGATATACTATAAGGGGCTGGATGTGGAGACACAATTCAAGCTCCAATCCCTCTCATGTGGTACATTCATGGACATGAGGGAAGATGACGCTTGGGATTTCATTGAGAAGCAAGCAAGAGTCGTAGAGAAGTATTCCCACCGGAAAGTTGAGGGAAATCGTGTGGAGCAAGGAGCAAAGCTCACACATGAAGCTCAAAATCAAATTTTCTCCCTCAACAATGAAATCAAAGAGTTGAAGGAGGCTACCAAGACCAACTTTCCAAAGCAACAAGGAAAGGATGTTGGCTACTTGGGCAACAACAACAATGGTGGAGAGAATACAAACCGCAACAACAATAACCGGAAAAACAACCAGAATAATTGGAATGGCAATAACAACAACCAGAACAACAATTGGAACAACAATAGGGGTTCAAACAACAACAATTGGCGCTCCAATCAATAAAATTCCGGTAACTCTTATCCTTCCAATTCTAATTCACTAACTCCACCTTCCTCTTCCTCTACTCCTTTGAAAAGCCAGGGGCAAACATCTAATGGAGGAAGCACTTCGGGGAAGGAGAAGTCCGATCCCATGTTGGAAACAATTTTGGGAAAGCTTCAAGGGTTGGAGAACCGCATCATTAAGGTTGATGATCAAATTTCCAAGGTTGATAAAGCCCAAAAGGTTTTAGAAAACCAAATGTTCAGCCATGTGGAGGAAGTTCCTAGGAATCAAGGGAAACTTCCAGGAAAAACGGAGGACAACCCTAAGGGAAAGGTGATGGCAATCACAACTAGGAGCGGAGTGACTACCACCGATCCGCAGCCCAAGTTTGTTGAAGTCTCCTTTGAGAAAGACAAAGAGAAGGGGAAGGAGAAGGAAGATGTCTACGTTCCTCCTCCGGCTTACAAACCTCCCCTACCATTCCCTCAATCTAGAGCGAGAGCGTGCCTAGATAAACAATTTGGTAAGTTTATAGAACTCATGAGCAAGTTGCATATTAATATACCTTTCATTGATGCTATTGTAGGTATGCCGGCTTATGGCAAGTTCTTGAAGGAAATCCTCTCTAACAAGAGAAAGTTAGAGGACTTTGGAGAGGTTAAGATGAGTTCGGATTCTTCGGACCCCATCAAGACCATGAAGGAGAAAATTCCCCCAAAGCTAAAGGATCCGGGGTCGTTTTGCATTCCCATAAGAGTGGGAGATGTCACATATGATGCTTTATGTGACTTAGGAGCAAGTGTGAGCATCATACCACTTGCATTATGTAGGAAGATCGGTTTAGGCGAGCCTAAACCGGTGAAGATGACGTTTTACATGGCGGATCGGTCCATTACCCGCCCGTCGGTATTGTAGAAGACGTCCCGGTCAAGCTAGGTAAATTCTTTGTTCCCATTGATTTTGTTGTGCTTGACATTCCTGCAGATAGTCCGGTCCCGATCATACTCGGAAGACCGTTTCTTGCAACTTCCAGCTGCATAGTCGATTGCAAGAATGGTAGACTCGCCTTTGATATAGGAGAGGAGAAGGTAGAGTTTGCTCTTTCCACTCTAGTGAAGGAGCCAATCTTTGATGAGGATATATTCAATATCCAAGATGAAGAGGGGTTGTCTAGAGAGGAGGTAAGTGCTATTCTCTTCAAAGATCCTTTACAAAAGGTTATTACTATGAGTCTAACGAATGTAGGGGAAGAAGAGGAGTGCAATAAGGCAATTGAAGCCTTAGAAGTACAAGAAGAAGTGGGTGAAGTGGAATTTGAGATGCTCCACGACGAGGCAGAAAACGTGAGAATCCACGGCCATACACTATATTCTACGGCCGTGGATTTCACCAACCAAACCGTGTCCCACTCTAGAGAGTTATACGGTCGTGGAGGAAACAGAGCAACCGTATTTCCTTTCCACGCCCTAAACCACGGCCGTGGAGGATGCAGGGAAACCGTGATTCTGGCCGTGGAAGAGGATGATCGTGCCACTTCTTCAACTTCTTTTGATTCTTCTCCCACATCTTCTACTTCCTTAGACACTTCTAAGGAAGCATCGGAAGCTCCACAAGAGCCATTGGAAGCTCCGAAAGCAATGGAACTAAAGCCACTTCCTACTCATCTAAGGTACGCGTTTCTAGGACCTAATTCTACCTTTCTGGTTATTGTTAGTTCCGATCTAAGCATAGATGAACATAATGAGCTCATGGTTGTCCTTAGGAAACATAGAAAAGCTTTAGGATATACTATTGAGGACTTAGTAGGAATCAAACCTTCCCTTTGCATGCATAAAATACTAATGGAAGAGGACTTTAGGACTTCAAGACAACCTCAAAGGCGGTTAAACCCGACCATGAAAGAGGTTGTCAAGAAGGAAATTCTTAAACTCCTTGATGCAGGTATCATCTATCCTATCTCCGATAGTAAGTGGGTGAGTCCGGTTCAAGTAGTTCCGAAGAAGGGAGGAATGACGGTCATCACCAACAAGAACAACGAACTCATTCCTACCCGAACCGTAACGGGATGGCGGATGTGCATAGACTACCGCAAGCTTAACAATGCGACGAGGAAGGATCACTTCCCATTGCCATTCATTGATCAAATGCTTGAAAGGTTAGCACAGCATTCACATTTTTGCTATCTTGACGGTTATAGTGGTTTCATTCAGATTCCGATACACCCGGATGATCAGGAGAAGACCATATTCACGTGCCCTTGGGGTACGTTTGCTTATAGGAGAATGCCGTTCGGGCTTTGCAACGCCCCAGCCACCTTTCAAAGGTACATGATGGCCATCTTCTCTGATTACATTGAGGAAACCATGGAAGTCTTCATGGATGACTTCTCCGTATACGGTTCCTCTTTTCACAATTGTCTTTCTAACCTTGTTCTTGTATTACAAAGGTGTGAAGACACTAACCTAGTTCTTAATTGGGAAAAGTGTCAATTCATGGTTAAAGAAGGAATTGTTTTAGGACACTTAATCTCTAGTAGAGGGATTGAGGTGGATAAGGCGAAAATAGAGACTATAGAAAAGCTTCCTCCTCCAACTTCGGTGAAAGGGATAAGAAGTTTCTTAGGACATGCGGGATTCTATAGGCGCTTCATAAAGGATTTCTCTAAAATATCAAAACCTCTTACTAATCTATTGATGAAGGATGCGGTTTTTGAGTTTTCGCAGGAATGCTTGGATGCATTTAACATGATCCGGGAAGCTCTAATTTCAGCACCTATTATCCAACCTCCGGATTGGAACCTTCCCTTTGAGGTTATGTGCGATGCTAGTGACGTAGCTATAGGAGCTGTTCTTGGACAACGAAAGGAAGAGCGAACCCATGCCATATACTATGCTAGCAAGACGCTAGATGAAGCACAGCTCAACTACGCCACAACGGAAAAGGAATTTTTAGCCATTGTTTATGCTATTGACAAGTTTCGCTCTTATCTTGTAGGTGTAAAGGTGATTGTCTACACGGATCATGCTGCGATCCGGTACCTCCTTGCAAAGAAGGATGCGAAGCCAAGGCTAATTAGATGGATTCTTCTCCTACAAGAATTCGATCTAGAGATCCGCGACAAGAAAGGTTCAGAAAATTCTGTTGCGGATCATTTGAGTCGCCTAACACATCTAGAGGACGACCATTTACCTATAGATGACTCCTTCCCGGACGAACACCTACACATTATTGAGGAGTGCATCGATGTGATCTCCAAAGGTAACGAACCATGGTTTGCTGATTTTGTTAACTATTTGGTTTGTCAGGAGATACCGCCCGGATTATCTTACGCACAAAGAAAGAAGTTCTTTAAGGATGTCCGGGAATACTTTTGGAATGAACCTCTCCTCTTCAAGAGAGGTCCGGATGGCATCATTCGGCGATGTGTGCCGGAAGATGAGATGCAAAGTGTCATCCGTCATTGTCATTCACTACCTTGTGGAGGACACGCTAGTTCGAACAAGACTAGCACAAAGGTATTGCAATCTGGATTCTTTTGGCCTACTTTATTTAGAGATGTGCAATCCTTTGTTTCTTGCTGCGATGCTTGTCAAAGAACAGGTAATATCTCTAGGAGAAATGAGATGCCTCTCAATAACATCCAAGAGGTGGAGATTTTCGACGTTTGGGGAGTAGACTTTATGTGACCGTTCCCATCATCTTGTGGAAACCAATACATACTATTGGCGGTGGATTACGTTTCTAGATGGGTGAAAACGATTGCCTCTCCCACCAATGATGCCATGGTGGTGGTTAAGTTCTTTAACAAGACCATCTTCCCACGATTTGGGACACCAAGGACTATCATTAGTGATGGAGGTTCTCATTTCATTGCCCAGCGCTTTGAAGCTCTTCTAGCTAAGTATGGGGTTACTCACAAGATCGCCACCCCTTATCATCCACAAACTAGTGGACAAGTTGAGATCTCAAATCGGGAGATCAAAGGAATCCTAGAGAAGACGGTTTTAAGGACTAGGAAGGATTGGTCTTTGAAGCTTGATGATGCATTGTGGGCGTACCGGACTGCGTACAAGACTCCCATAGGAACCACACCATACAACCTTGTGTATGGGAAGTCTTGTCACTTACCGGTAGAGTTAGAGCATAAGGCGTTTTGGGCTATCAAATGGTTGAATTTCAGCATGAAGGAAGCGGGAGAGAAGCGTCTCCTAGACCTTAATGAGCTGGAAGAACTCCGCTTGAACGCCTATGAGAACGCCAAGATTTATAAGGAGAGAGCAAAGCATTGGCATGATAAGCATATCATTCCAAAGGACTTCAAAGAAGGAGATCAAGTTCTCCTCTTCAATTCAAGGCTTCGTCTCTTTCCAGGTAAGCTTAAATCTTGTTGGACCGGACCTTTTCTAATTAAGCGTATTTTCCCCCATGGTGCAGTTGAAGTATGGGATGAAGCGGGCGGAAGCTTTAAGGTGAACGGTCAACGACTCAAGAAGTATACGCCGGAACTCCAAGCTGAAGAGTTCGCACCCACCGCACTCGAATAAGTGCGAATTTTGTCTAGCTATGGACCTTAAACAAAGCGCTTCTTGGGAGGCAACCCAAGGTATTGCATTTACGTTTTTGTTTTCGATTCATAGTTTAGCTTAGTTTAGACGTTTTTGCTTTGTTTTGCCTTCGATTCCTTCCGGTATGTTCGTGTTTTTGGATGTAGGAAAGGTGGAAAATGGAAAGGGGAAGAGTTATTTTGAAGAAAAGTGACGAAACTTGGACTTTGGAGCATTACAGAGAGTTCCACGGCCTAAACCACGGTCGTGACAGCTACAGTGACCGTAATTTCCAAAAGCCTTTGAAAAATCACCAAAACCACGGTTCCGTACATTTCCACGGCCGTGGAACCCCCCGATAGACCGTGGTTTTCAAAAATTTTGCCGGCCACTATATAAACCACGTTCTTCACAAAAACACACCATAAACACAATTTTCACGCTCTCTCTCCCCGATTCCACGCCCTTCACCTCAAATCTCCGTTCGTTAATCGTTTTCAACGATTCTTCGTTCCAAATTGAAGCAAATTCGACCACCAACGAGATCCAAGCAACGAATCGAGCGGCAAATCACCAAGGAACGCAGAATTCGGATTTTAAAATCCGAAACCTAGGTTTTTTCCACTCTTCTTTATCTTTGTCAATTCGGGTTCGTTTTTGCTAGAAATTATAGGAGAACTGATTGAAATTGGAAGGAATTAGACTAGGAATGCTTGATTGTTGAGATTGGCTACTGTTTGTTGAATTTTGGGAAAAAGCGAGACGAATCACGGTTTCTGTCAATTCCACGGCCGTGGAAAAGCAAGAACAGACCGTGGTTTTGAACAGTGATGGATTTCGTGAGAAGAGTTTCTAGGAGGATTAAGGAGAAGAAGAATGAGCAGAACAAAAAGAGGAAGGGTAACCCCTCTTCCTCTTCATCCTCTAGAGCACCACCACCTTCCTCCCCTTCACCACCTTCATCACCCGCACCTCCTAGCCCTAGAGTACCTACCATTCAAGAGGATCATCTCGATGCACTCGAGAGGATCCATAAGAGGGCAGTTATCGGACCTAGGTACCTATTGTTGGAGGATCTAGCTCCTCTAAACATAGTAGATGACCTTACTTGGCTCTTGGATAGAGCCGGTCTTATCGTCTTCTCGGCTATCCGAGAGGACGCTTATGAGGAGATCACGAGAGAGGTTGTGACGTCGTTTGAGCACAGCCATGTGGATAGGACCGTTTCTTTCCGTCTTATGGAAAGAGACTATGATTTCACCATCCGAGAGTTTGGAGCCTTCTTTGGGTTCCAATAGACCTTCAATGGTCGGTTTCCTAGTGGCGTTTACGCCAAAGATTTTTGGGAGTAGGTTGCTATGATTTACGCCAGCGACTGGCAACCAGCTGATACCAAGGCTAAGTTGATGTATCACTTAGCCTTGAAGATTGCTCACCGTGTTCTTTTTGAGTGTCTCTTTCCTAGGACGGAGACACCTCAGAAGATCAAGACGGATGAGCTCTTCCTTTTGTACTCTATGCTGCATGGGCGCCCTGCTGACTACGCCACCCTCTTAGCTGCTACGATGAGCAAGCTTAAGAACAAGAGGGCGGACAACATTGGATATGGTGCGATAGTTACCCACCTTGCTAGGATGTTGGGGTTTGATTTTTCTGCATGTACACGCATACCAGTTGTACCCCTAGGACTCCAGGCCTTCATGACTAGAGGCCTTATCTTCCCTACCCATAGAGGTCCGCCTTACGCAGCTATGCCTTGGGAGAGCAGGACGGGGAGGGGCATTGAGTGGCTCCCGGAGTACTCCATTATGGTTGGACGCCATAATTGAAAGGCTACGTTCGCAAATATGCATGCGAACAGGATTGCAGCTCCTCCGTATGTCCCACCACCGCCCGTAGTTGAGGAGATGAGGGATCAGTATGAGGGAGGAGGAGGAGCAGAGCAGGAGTTTGGCACGTTTCCGGATCATTCGGACATTGCTTCTGATGTGCCCAGACGTTCTCCACGTCCCGCCAGAGCTTCAGGTTCGTCTTCTCGCCGCGCCAGCGTGAGTGAGAGACCTACTTGGATGGATACACCTCCTGCATGGTACGGAGCTCCACCTCCATGGTCCGCACAGCAGCCACCAGCACCAGCACTGTCAGATGCACCAGGGTGGTACAGCCAGGCCCCGGGATGGTATGAGCAGATGCCAGATTGGGCTACTAGCCTTTTTGACAGAGTAGAAGCATTGGAGATCCGAGCCGACGCTAGGGATGGACGTATGGACGACCTCGATCATATGATGAGAGACGTCTACCGCCAGCAGTTTGGGCGGCACTACGACGCTAGCTTCTCTCTATTCCCGCCTCCACCGGCGCCGCAGTGACGATGATGATGACCGATAGCTTTAGCCGCTCCACCGCCATTTTGTGAGTTTCTTTTTCTTTTCTTTCTTTTTCTTTCTTTCTTTTCTTCTTTTCTTTCTTTTATTTGAACATTAGGGACAATGTTTGTTCCAAGTATGGGGTGGGGTGTGACTAAAAGTTTGTAATAACTCTTACTCACTATGATTGCTTCTATCGAGACTATTTTGCATGTTCATTATATTGTTGCACGTTTCATTATTGCATTGCATGAAAAAGAGTTTGAAAAACCCATAAAAATTGAAAAAATTTTTGAAAATTTTGTGCTTCTAAGGAATTGAGATGATTTCTACGATAATCGCTACTTGTGAATTGAGTTTGATGACAATCGCATGCTTAAACGAATAGTGAATTGAAAAGAGATTGAATGAATTGATTATACCTCTTTTGCAAGTTTCATAATGTGATGAATGTTACTTAAATCATGTTGAGGAATTGAAGTTGAAATCACACTATAAGTTCTTATACTTCTTGTTGAGATGATTAAGGCAATTCGATTTTTCTTTCTTCTTTCTTTGATCATTTAGCCCCTCATTGAAATTATGGCCTCCTTTACCTATCCGGGAATTTGGAGGAGTTGATTGATATTGGCATGTTTGATGTGGGAGGGCCTTGAAAGCAATTATTTGCAATCAAAAGAATAGAAAGAAATTGTAGGTTTGGGGAAGTCAATCATGATGATGAGTAACTCAGCACCATTCACATAGCCGGGTGTTTGTGTCTTGCCAAAGTCGGATTGAGCGATATTCCTAGCGGATTATGGTATGTGCGCTAAGGGTTTGAGGCATCTCATAAAAATTGAGAAACGCCAATCTCCTAGGCTTCGGTTTTTGTGCACCTCTATCCATAACTCCAAAAGTAAAGTCGAAAAATGAAAAGAAGAGAGCGAAGCTCTAAGTTGAAGGTGTTGCGGGAACCGCAAGAGAAGAAGAAAGAGTAGTTATCCACTTTCCCGGATTCATGCACCACATTCCTTAAAGTTTTCCTTCCCTTTCCACATTCTAGACCTTTCTCTTTGAAAGTCCTTAAGATCAAAAGAATGTTATATGACTTGGTGATCTAAATTGAAGTTTCTTATGATTGATTTTGATAATGTTTGAAGGTTATGATGTTTGTATGGAAGTTTGATTGATTCATGATTTTTCTTGACTCTTTACTCTTTGATTAAGTGTATGAAAGTCTCATAAACGATTGCAGCAAGATTTGAGAATGATCTATTGTTTAGAAGGCACATTCATCCAAAAGAAGTATTGCTTTGAGAAGGTACACATATTTCATCCTAACTCTTGTTTTAAAGTTTTTGAAAGACCTTGCTTAGGGACAAGCAAGTGGCAAGTATGGGGTTATTTGTTAGCATGAAATATTGTGATATTTTAGGCACGTTTTCTAAGTGTATTTGATTCATATTGATAGTCATTGATTGAGCATTGATGCATTTGTAAGTTAGTTTGTCTATAATGTCGATATAGAGATCTACACAAGCTTTATGTTGATTATAGGTAATTGAGAGCTATTTCCGAACGGAATTGAGCAAGGATGGAGTGATTGAGCATGTACATGAATTGAGGACATTCCTAGGAGCTAAGGGAGTGTCAACTTGGAGAATGCACGAGGCTAAGGAAGAATCACGTTCTTGCCCTAAACCACGCTCTAAAATACGGCCGTACTACTTTCCACGTTCAAGTCCACGGCCGTGGAACCTTAGCAGGGAAGCGTGGTTCATTCCAGTAACTTCTACGGCCGTGGAGAAGATGGTTCAAACCGTGTTGATTTCCACGCTCTAAATTACGGCCGTGGAACCCTTCCACGACCGTGATCTTGGCGATCTTTTTCGCCACACTTTAAGCCACGATCTTTTACAAGATTGGGCCGGGCCGATATTTTATCTTACACTATAAAAGGACGGACGAAGAGAGATTCCGTCACCTTCGCTTACGCATAGACGCATCTTACGCTTGCGCTTGGAATTTCCCTAATTTTGCATTTGGCAGAAGTTGTGTTTGAGAGATCTTGGCGCATTGCTATTGTGATTTCCGGATTGACGGAAGATTGAAGATTCGGAAGATTGTTCGCAAGGAGATTTCACTTCTTGCTTAGGTTTGATTTAGAAGACGGATTGACATCCCGTTCTTCCTTCTTATCTAAGATTTGTGTTTGTTTGTGTTATTCCGAATTCAGTGACGATTATTGTTCTTGATTGTGACTTTGAGATTAATTTGAAGGTTATTGAAGGTTTTCGGAAGTTTTCATCTTTCAATCTTTTAAATCTTGAATTTGATATCAATATGACTATTGTTGGCTAAAAACCCTTAACAATTCTAAGGTGAAGGGTTGATAGTTGTGGTTTAGATGATGATAGATTGATCGTAAACAGATTGGATCCTGAGAGTTAGAGAGAATCGCCGACGAACCCTAATCCACGGTCTGTTCTTGAGCTTCCACGGCCGTGGAACTCAAGAACTAGCCGTAATTTTGTGTTAAGTTACGAACTTGCTTTTACTTTAATCCAAAGTTAAAGATTTGCTTTAACTTAGTCTTGACTTGCCTTTTCTAGGTGGTAGTGAAGCCTCAACAACCTCTACCTCGATTGTGAGTGTCATAACCTTAATCGGTTAAGTTAGTCTTGATCCTTGGATTACAAGTTTGGGTATTTGACATTAATTCTTACCTTTAGAATCTTTCTATATTGAAGCCTCAACAACCTTTATAGAGAGTGTCTTGTAGGTGAGTCATATAAGGTTTTTGGAACTTCACCGTACGATTACCCTACATTAGCATACCTTTGCATATCTTAACTCTGTCCTTATATCATTAGTATATCTTGAATCGATTGCCACAGCTGGATACTTGGATCTTTAGGATTGTTGTTTTCCCAATACTTGAAAAGCTTCTTACATTTACTTGCTTGATAACCTATAATTGAATTTGTTCCCCCCAAATCCCTGTGTTCGATACTCTAGAATTCTTGCTTAACTACGTCGATCCGTACACTGCGGGTTCGCTTGCTTGATTCTAGTTTTATAAATTTAAAGCTTATTTGCACGCACGCTAAGTGGCAAACAGTAACCCTATAGGAAAGGGTATCCCCTCTATGGTAGCGAAACTCAGACGCTCAACACAAGTATCGGAAATAAAGGAATGCGTAGCACCAGTATCAAACAAAACTCTAACAGGTAAACCATGAAGTAAAATGGTACCTGTAGCAGCCGATGCAGGTGGATCATCTATACTCCTCAACTCAAAGGCTCGCCCTCGGGCTCCTCTGGCATCACTGGTGTCAATATCTCTACCTCTACCTCTACTTGGTCTTGGAGCAGAACCCTGAGTAGATGGGCGCTCTGGGACCCTCTGTTGTCCCTGTGTTTGCTGCTGAGGTGTCCTCTGACCACCTCCTGCTACACTGGCAGGGGAAGAACCCTGCTGAGATGCTACTCCTCCCTGCCTATAGAAGGTAGCTCGATGTCCCTGTCGGCCACAAGTAAAACAAGTCACAACTGGTCTGGGACAAGCTGGCCTCAAATGACCAAGGTCACCATAGTTGTAACACTGACGTCCCTTATCTGTAGTCTGTGCAGATGAGGGGTAACTCTGACGCCTCTGGTCTCGTCTAAATCCAGATGTCCCTCCAACCCCACTGGTCTGCCCAGTGCGCTGCCTCTTTTCAGACCGTCCCGTCTGAGAAGCTATCCTCTGGTTGGCTCGCTCTCTCTCAAAAGCAGAAGCTCGGTCCTGGTAATTAGTTAGGGATTCACAATGGAATCCCGCCATGTATGAATGAGTGCTCTCTCTCAGACAATGAGAAAATAGATACACATGCTGGTCCTCAGATGGTGCAGCTGGACCCAGCAAAGCTAACTCAGTCTGGAAACGGCGGATGGCATCAGTAATAGGCACATCCTTAAAGCCAGCCTCCACAAAATCCTGCAGTTTCTCCCTCCTTAGTGAGGCAGGGCATAACTGCTCTCTAATCATGCGCCTCATGTGGTCATAACTAGTAGCTCTAGTCCGGACAGTCCTCCACCATTGGTGTGCGAGGTCACGGAATAGAGACTGAACTAGCTCTATCCGTCTGTCCTTAAGACATCTGATAGACTCCAAAGCTGAGTCTACATGCCCAATCCACACCTCAATCTCTAAACCAATCTCCCTTGAGAAGTGTGGTACTTCCTGCTGATGAAATGCCTTCAACCAAGCATCTGGTTTAGGCCCTCTGGTCTCCATTGAGACCCAAACTGGATCCACAACACGTGCAAAGCTGAGTCTACATGCCCAATCCACACCTCAGTCTCTAAACCAATCTCCCTTGAGAAGTGTGGTACTCCCTGCTGATGAAATGCCTTCAACCAGGCATCTGGTTTAGACCCTCTGGTCTCCACTAGGACCCGAATTGGATCCACAACACGTGCAGGTATAGTTGGCACCCGGGTCGCTCCCTGAGATCTCTTAGAAGATCCCTCAGGTACTGGTAAATCTGGGGCTCGCCTGCCAGCCCTAATGTCCTCCTCAAAACGTCGGAGGTACTCTTTGAACTCCGGTCCTCCCATAGAGACATGGTCAGCGTCATCAAACTAAGCTCGATGTAAATGATGCCTCACAAATACACTGCTCCTCGTCTCTGGGACGACGCTCTCTACAACCTCCTCATGTATCTCCTCCACCACTGGTGGATCAGCAACGGGAACTAGTCCCTCACCTACCACACCCGGAGGACGGGGTGGTCTACCTCTACCTCTGCCTACAGCGGCAGTAGCTCTAGTCCGAGCCATCTGCGGGGTATGCACACCTAACTTATAAGGCTCTATATAGGCCATAAGTATAAATATATATACATACTCAACACAAACATACATATAATCCATCGTACATATACACATATCATATCTACACTGCAGAGTTCCATAACAGGAGTGGCGACTTCTCGTACATCTAACCCAAAATCACATTTAAAACCAAAACTTATAAAACGTTAGATCCCGTGTGGGTTCTGTTTATTTTACCTATCAGACCTCATTGCATGTAACATGTGCCATTGTTGTCAAACTAGGCTCTAATACCAACTCTATAACACCCCAAATCCGCGGGACTCGGAGTGCCACATTGGGTTAGGATCACACAATGGATCCTGACCCTAGCCTGACAACAAGTTCACTGGACCTTAAAACATGGCACTGAGAGATATGAAAACAAATACATAAAACGGTATAAAACTATACAACCCAAAAGATAAGACATCAAATCCGAGTAAGAAGCATAACACCCTCACACAGGAGGTAACAAAAGACCATCCTCATGCAGGAGAGAAAGGTAATAGACTCAAAAGCTCATACAACATAATGTAGACGTCCTCGGCCTGCCACCCTGCTAGATCACCCAGCAACATGCCTATCCTGTGGGGTATCTACAACATGGTAATAAACCATTAGCTATCCATACACATATATAGAGTAATGCATAAGCACAGTCACGCATAGGGAAAGATAACATATCAGCATGCTTGCAATCATTTACCCATTTATTCATCTCAATATAATAGTCATTCACTCAAATCGTATAGGTATATAATATATATGAAACTATGTGACACGAGGACCGATACATCCTCGCCTCTGAGCCTGCTAGCCAGCCGTACTAGTATCGGTCACACAATCCGTGTACCCTATGGGAGTGAATTGCGCCCTTCGTGTAAACCGGTCTGGCCTGACTCAAAGAACCTCCCAGACTCCATGGCGGGATAAAAGGGAAAGGTTATCACAGCCACGCATACGGGGCAGTCAATAAAACATAGGTCGGTAAATACGACATCACATGCTATCATAGCAAACATATAAACATACACCGCTCATGCAAACACCCAATATAAGGATGGTAGCTAAGTAAGTCCTACGAACTTACCTCAACCTCGATCACAACTCAACCAAGATCACCTCTACACTGGAGGGATAGCACAACCTATAAACAAGGCATAAGGAGATATATCAGACTCCTAACCATATAAGGGTCACACCTAGACCCGAAGGGATCCAAAGGATCAACCTCAACCTCACTCACAACCTAACAACCTCAAAAGCCCTACAAGGCATAAACCGATCATAACCATCATCAAACTCAACCTCACACATCTAGCAAGATCCTTAACCCTCATACTAGGAAAGGGAGAACAAGGGCACCCTAAGGATGACCTAGGAGCAACACTCACCTGCAAAACCGAAAGAAACACCAAGCTGGTGCACTGAGGCGCAGGGGCGTCTCTCCAGTGGTGCAGGGGCGGTGCACAGGCCGGCGCAGGGGCGGCTACAAGGCAGGCGCAAGGGCGGCTGGTGTGCAGAGGACACCACTCCATCTCTTTCTTCACTTCTACTCTCGTTCCTTTACTTCTCTTCACTCCAACAGCAACATACATGTGTGACATACATATATATGCATCAACATAAGCCAAACATGGCTGGAATATGATCAAAACCTAAGGAAAGTCATGCTAGACTAAGGAGAGGAGGAAAAAGGAACCAAAAGATGAAAAGAAGAAGAAGAAGAGAAAGGAAGCTATGGAAACTTACCAACTGAAGAACCAGAAGCTCACCAACTACCCAGGACGTCCTCAAGCTGGCTCACAAAGCTCAGCAACCATCATCATCATCAAAGCCAAGCAAAAGCTCTCCAAAAACTCACACAAATTCAAGGAAAATCAAGCAAGGATCCAAGGGAGAAAAAGAGGAGAGGAGAAGTACGTAAGGAGAGAGAGAGAGAGAGAGAGAGAGAGGTTTGAAACTGTAAACCCTCATCAAGAGGAGAAGAAGAAGTATAAATAGGGTGATAAAGGGTAAAGCACGAGTCAACGTAGTCAAAGAAAGCGGCTGCAGCACACAGAGCCGCATGGGCGGACTCTGTGAGCCGCAGGGGCGGACCAGGCTAGGCGCAGGGGCGCCTCCTGGGTCACGCAGGGGCAGCTCAGGCAAAAGCCTGGCCCCTCTGCTCCCTCTCTCAGCTCTTTGCAACTAGGCTCTTACATTAGCTGCAACTGTGTATTGGTTGAATTGCATGAGTGGTGTATGTTATTGCATGTTTATAACTATAATCTGAATAGGACGACCTTATTAATAATTGTCCTAAGCGTATGTTAACGGGCGGTGATATCACTGCCCAACTCCGACGTGAGACTAGGAGGTTCATCGCGACTAGCCTAGACATGATATATTGGGAGATGCATCGAACCAATCCTGTTGGTATACGGGGACATAGGCAAGAGTCAAGGGACTTCTCTTGCCACAAGCATAAGTTGAACTAGAAGTGTATCACCAAATAAAGATAATAAATGAGTTGCGTGTAAGCATGCTATGTGTTTTATTTTCAGCATTGTTGTGTGTATGTGCTTTTGTTATTCTTCTAATATCTAGGTTGTTAGTTAACGGTTTATCTAGTGTTGTAATTGTTTTGTAGGATAGGGTAGCTGCCCAGTGATCCGGACGAAGTGATCAACCGGGGTTCCCGTACGATATAGGACGGGTGTGGGATTATTGTTATTTCAGTTCTTTTATTGACATTAGTAGTTCAGATTATGACTTTGATAGAGTACTCGGCTGAGAGTCCTTTTCTTTGATCATGAGATTGCATATTATTTATCCAATTTTTATACTTTTCTATTTGTGCCTTGTTGTAAGGTCCGGTGAAGTTGTTGTCAGGTTATGGTAAGGACGCATTGTGAGGTCCTAACCGTAGCGTCCCGAGTTTGAGATTTGGGGTGTTACAGATGTAACACCGGAACCCAGTGCTAGGACTTTATGAGTTGGATGACCTAGACAATGATGCGAGATTAACGACGTGTATGCACAAGAACAGACGTTGGAAGTTGGAGAAGGAACCAAAAAAGTGAAAGTGTAGAACAAATAAACTTTATAACGAGATTCGCCCGCTCCAATCAAAGTCCGTAAAACTTGTTCTTGAAAGACACACATTTTAGAAGTTAGGATTGTAATGCCTTTATTATTTTGGTTAAACATGCAAGATATATTAACTTACATTGTAAATCAAATACAAATAGAACGTGAGATAGGGAAAATAACGGGTTAATTGAAATTGTTCCTACACGTGGGACATAAGTAATCGTTCGAGTAGGTAATTGAATTTGATATGAAGCAACAATCTATATATTTATATATAATTAGTAAAGTAGTTTCCAACAATGAGTTTCTGCAAAGTTTTAACTTTGTTACGAACTAACAATTTTAAACTGTGAGTTCATAATTAAAAAAAAAAAAAGAAAAGGAACTCGTCGTTTTAAACTGTGGGTTATTCATGTAACTTGTAGATTAAAATGACGGATCTGCTCCAACCATAAAAGCCTTTCTTTTCCATAATTACATTTCATCCATGCCTAATGTTAGAAATACTTTTCATTTATTAGTATTAAGAGAAAAGTTCAGGCATGGGTTCTATAGATTTAGCTAGCATATATATTGATTCCTTGATGTGTTTACGATGAATCTAGGTTTAAACCGAATATTCAGGGTTCAATTAATATCATTACCCTCAAAATGAAACTTAGAGTAATTAAATGTTTTATTTCCATCTAGTTTCAATAAACTTTTTTTTCCAGCTAGTTTTAAGTTGACATATAGAAGTGGCAAACATGAAAAAATTAAAAGGGGATTTTGTTCCTGAAAAAGGTTATGCACCTGTCTTGGTAAGAAGTTGGGGTCTATGAAGTGGGCTAAACGGACTAGATAAGTTTCAGGTTTTTACCAAGGATTACAATAAAGACGATGGTATGACCTAACTAATTTGATTGGGTAGATTTTATAAGTTTATTTTTGATGAAGATTGAGTATCTTCAAAAGTATTGAACAAATTAAGTCTTGTTGGTGTGTAGACGTGGAAGCTCATTCAAAGATGGACATGAAATTTATAGATCCTATTGAAATAGGGTATGATATTTCGTAAAACGAATTATTTGAAAATTGTTTACTTGATTAGTTGGTTTGATCACAATATCGATTATTTTTACTGAATTGAATTGTTTATATAGATAAATTGTTGTAACTGCTTACTTGTTTTTATTTTGTTCACATGATTAGACATCTTCACCGACTGTGACTGTATGTAATCATTATGGTAAATTTTATTTTTTTGGATGAGAGAGTATTAATATCAACTATTAAGTCTTTAAAAACCGTTAAGTTTAATATTAATAAACAGTGACGGCTGTGATTGAAGAAAAATATTTCAAAAAGTGTATATGAGTTTAGATGAATACATGTTACTCCTGGGAGTTTAAATAACAAAAGAATGTTAATCTACCACAAGAAAAAAAGCATAATATAAAATGGGATAAACCAAAACTTAGCTTTCATAAACTAAACTTTGATACGTTTAAATTAGTCTCGGGAATTAAATCTATAAGTTACGTAATTCAGCACCACGATGGGAAAGTCGTAAGTCTTGATACAAAAAAAAAAACTTTAACTTGGTTTTAAAAGTTGAAATTTTTGCCCTAAAATCAAGCCCTCGTGAGACAATTACACTACAATTAAAAAAGTTGAAATGGAAGGGGATAACCTCTATGTGTTTAAGGCACTCTAAGGATATTGGAGTTGCCCATGAGAGATCGAGATGATTATTTCCAACTCTAAACTAGACCTCCAGGTTTTTGACGAAGTCTAGATTAAGCATGTTTTCAAAGAAGTAAATTGTGTTGCAGACAGATTAACCCATATGGGAATTTACGTCAACACCAACTATTTTGATGATCTTGAACTTTGTGTTTTTATCCGTAATGATGCTTTAGGATGTACTACCTCTAGAAGATAGTCCAACCTAACCGTCTTCCATTATCAAAAAAAATAAAAAATGCATGTTACCCCATTTTAATTATTCAAATTTAGATTAATGCTCAAGTTATATGTCGCTTTTGATCTTTCGATACAATAATCATATTTAGTACATCTAATTCATTTTATCTGCTGTTTTTACCATCCTATTTTTTTGTTAAAAATTACAAGTTTTATAATCCGAACCATAAACATTCGGGTTATAAAGTCTGTTTTTCTTAAAGAGAATATTTTTTTTTACGATTGCATCTTTCATCGCAAAAAGTTGTGCAACATGGTTTAGCCTTTGCATAGAATTTTTTTTTTACGGATAACTATGGATTGATAGTCATGTCGCCGCAAAAGGTTTTATGTGTTGGCAAATCACAAACTCACGATGACACAATTGCTCATACAAATCTATTTTTGGTGATGTCTAATAATGACGTGTTCTACCTTGAAATGATCAATAAAAGCTAACAAATGTCCTTGTAAGTCCCCATTAAATGTGATGATAGCATTACCTCTTTCTACGAGGTCTCCATTGGGAGATCTAGTATCTTGAAAGTACGTTGTTCCCAAATCCACCACCTTAACGGTTGCTTGTAGGCTTCAATCATTATCGGAGCACTTTGTGATGGCGTTTGAATAAGAAGCATTTTGGAGAGTTGGACCTCATGGATAGGCTCGTAGGGTTTAAAAAGAGATAGTTTGAGCATGCACTTATTTAAATCTCCACTATTTTTTACATATAACTCATGTGTGATAGGTGATGTCTATCTATTTTCAAAATGTTATGTCAAATTACATAATCATGTATACGAGTATGCATTATTAATTTATAACTATATAATCTTGAGACGGCTGAAACCTAAATTGTGATTTTAGCCAACAAATATTTTTTAAATAAATCAAAACAGGAAAGAGACTAAGACACTTTGTACGTACCTAAGCAAGTGTTTTGAGAAAAACATTATATGGCAAAAAATAAAACTCATCCATATCCAAACGATCTTTGCGAAACAATTTATTCTTGTTCGATTTGGATCCCAATCCGGCGGCTTCTATATTAGGTAATACATGTAAGAATTTATTGTTTTGTTGTTGGTTTCTTTAATCGTCCTTGAGGTGAGAACATTAGGTTGTGCATTAGTTATTCATGTAGGTATCTTCAACAAGTCGGTTGTAAGAGTTATTTATTTTTTAGTTTTTAATGTGTAATCTATGGTTACTTTCGTTCTATTTAGGGGTATTGTTGGTATGACTTTTAAATTTGTTAACTTGAGTCCCCTAAAAGAAGTTTTCTCCGGGTTGTAATTGCTCATCATGTGCCTATGTTTGTTCCTATAGTTTAGACGTTTAGTGCCCCTTTGGTTGGAGTGGTGAAATGGAAATGAATGGAATCGGTTAATGGAAAAAAATTATATGAAAATGATTAGATTACTTTCGTGTGTTAAAAAAAACTCCACACAAACATAAGTTTTAATTAATTCGGCATCATTTTATTATCTGGAATGATTCTTAATGATTCCAAACGAACCCTTATTGGTTTTGATTTTTATTTAACTATCGTTCCAATATTCAGTTATGGTTGGTCAATGTTTGTTATGTTTATTATTTGGTTTAGTATAGTTGTTCAGATATCAATTATAGTTACTCAATTTATATATTCTATGTGAAATTTATGTAGTCAAATTGTTTAAATAATTTATAAAAGTGTTCATATGTCCGCTTTTATATAACAAATTGTTTATTCACTATACATACTTTTTTTATCTTATTTGTCCAATTGTTTATTTTACACAAACGAACAACTATATTATACATAGTTGAACAACTATATTTACATTACTAAACAACTATGTTTATACAATGAAAAGTGAAAGGTTCACAAACCAAACATACATGTAATTTGGCCAAAAACGGAAGCAATAGTTTTATACTAAAATAACAAAGATATGGTTCGATGAGAAAAAATGGATCAATTAACTATTTTATACTAAAGTAAGAAGATATGGTTAGAGTGAAATTATATATATGCTTTAAACCATAATTAATTAACAAATCTCTAAATTATCTTCAATTTGAGTTAAAAAGGATATGCTTTAAAGCACATGAAATTTAAATTGGAGGCATTTTAGAATTTTTTTTTACTAGTTATGGTTCAAAGCATATATTTATTTTTTTGAAATTAAATCTTTTTTTATTCTAATATATTAATTATATTTTGAATCTATAGCTAGATTGCACAAATGTAGCTTGTGAATTGTTTTACTATCCATTTTATAAAATACCGTTGTACATTACAATCTATTTGATAATCAAACCCACATCTTTGTAGGTGTCCTTTGGGTTGAGCTAACATTTTTGTTTCATTGCGAACCCACATTATGTAGACATGGAAGACAAATCGAACGGTCGAAGTGAAAGATACAACATCGTAGGATATGTTTTAAGGAATACTAGTTCATAAAAGGACATAGAAGTTGCACAATAAGCAAATAACGCTTCTATATATTAATTTAGTGGTCTCAACGCAGGCTCGAGGAGGTCATTTAATATACATCGGCAAGTTATCTAGAGTGGTATGTGAAAATAATCGCCGCATTATCATAACGAGTTTGTATTTTAATTGTTGTAAGTTTATACAGTGAATGATTTTTTTCATCGAGACCATGATAGCTAGGTCTCTTTTGGGAACATAGTATTGCATAAGTCGATGTTCATTAGTTAGGTGAAGTCTAGCTACTTACATAATAAATTTGTATATGCTACGCGACCACCCAAAAGTACCAACTTTATACTTGATTATTGCAATATTGTTGAATCAGATATTATGGATAAGCTTTTTTTGGCTTTTCTTTAACTTTGAGACAAAACTTATTTTACCGGGACTGTATTACATACATTTTTACTTTGGATATCAAAATGTGCGTGAATAAGATAAATTATGATAATTTTATGGAGTTTCATCTGTATACTTTATTCAAAAGGGTTTAGAAGATTTTGTAATTATTATGAGAATAACATTCTATTTCGACGTACAATTTTTTCACCTCAAGTTTTTTGGTATCCCAAACTTTTAATTTAAGATTAATTTACTTTAATAGGCTTTAACTACCCTAAACCTAGATCACCGTATCTTTTCCTCAACTTCTCACGAAGCCGCTAAGTTGTTGTTTTTATGTCTTGTGTTCATCTCCTCTTTCGTTCTCGTGCTCCTTTTCCCTAAATCACCATTGAACCTCCATGAATGATATCCAATAGTTGACAAGCACACAAGACACAAAACACCGTGGAAGGCGGGATAAGGGAGACGACCCAATAAACCCTTGATTAAATTATATAGATTTAACTTTTATATTCATTTCTTGATGTGTATATGATGGATCTAGGTTTAAACCGAATATTTATGGTTTGATTAATCTCAAATCTTCAATGACCCTCAAAATGAAAACTTTGTAGTAATTAACTATCTTATTGTCATTAATTTCAATAAACTTTTTTTCTTCTTTAGCTTCAAGTTAATATATAAAAGTAGCGAACCGGAAAGAAAAGTAAAAGGAATTTCTTCCCCGAAAAAGATCATTAATTTGTATTCGCAAGTAGTTGGGGTCTATTAAGTCCTAAATGGACCGGAGAAGATTCATGTTTTAACCATTGACTACTATAAAGACGGTAACATATCCTAACTAATTTGATTGAGAAGAGACTAGTAGATTTTGAGGATGAAATTTAAATTGGAGATATTTTATAATTTTTTATAGTCTTGTTATGGTTCAAAGCATATATTTATTTTTCTCTAACGATACCTTTTTTTTATTCAAATATATTACTTATCTTTTTAATCTATAGCTTGATTGCACAATTGTGTAGCTTGTGAAATGTTTTACTATCCATTTTATAAAACATAGTTTTTTCATTCGTGTAAACATAGTTTTTTCGTTAAAACACAATCTATCTGATAATCAAACCCACATCTTTGTACATAAACACCGTATCCTTTCAAGTGAGCTAAAGATTTTGTTTCATTGTGAACCCATAATGAATGATATATTATGCAAAAACTTTTTTTTGCTTTTCTTATACTTTGAGACAAAACTTATTTTAACGGAAATGTATTTCAAACATTGTTACTTTGGATATTAAATTGTGTATGAGTAGTATAAGTTTTGAAATTTTCTTAGAGTTTCATCGGTATACTTTATTCACAAGGGTTTAAAAGATTTTGTAATTATTATGAGAATAACGTTTTATTTTGACACCTCAAAATTTTTTTTTTCCCCTTGAACTTTTAAGTTAAGATTATTTTAATAGGATTTAATTACCCTAAACCTAAATCACCGAATCATCTCCTCATCTTCTCACAAAGCCCCTAACTTTTCGTTTTCAAGTCTTGTGTTCATCACCTTTTTCGTTCTCATCCTCCTTTTCCCTAAATCACTGTTGAACCATCGTGACTAATATCCAACAATCGGCAAGTACGTAAAATATATAGCACAATGGAAGGTGGGACAAGGGAGGCAACCCAACAACCCTTGATTAAATTCTATAGATTTAACATGTATATTGATTATTTGATGTGTATATAATGGATCTAGGTTTAAACCGTATATTTAGGGTTTGATTAATCTCATTTACCCTCAAAATGAAAACTTTGTAGTGATTAACTATTTTATTGCCATTTAATTTCAATAAACTTTCTTTCCGCTAGTTTTAAGTTGATATACAAAAGTAGAGAACGAGAAATAAAAATGATTAATTTGTGTTGGTAAGTAGTTGGGGTCTATGAAGTCCTAAGCGGATTAAACAAGGTTTAGGTTTTAACCATCGATTACCATAAAGATGGTAACATGATCTAACTAATTTGATTAACAAGAGACTAGTAGATCTTAAAGATCTCTTTTGATGAAGGTTGCGTCTCTTCAAAAATATTGAACAATACTTTTAATTCTTGTTGGTGTGTAGACGTGGAATCTAATTCGAAGACGGAAATGATATGTATAGATCCTACTAGAAATAGGGTATGACATTTCATAAATGGAATTAAGTGATTTAATCGCATTATCGATTATTTTGACTAGATCGAATTGCTTATATAGTTAATTGTTGATAAGTTGCTTACTTGTTTTGATTTTGTTCATTTTATAAAATTTCTTCACCCGAATATAGTTGGATGTAACCGTTACGGTTAAAAATATCATAAATTTGTTTTTTCTGATCAAAAGGTTATTAAGTTCAATTGTTGAGTCGTTTAATGCCGTTAAGTTTAGTATGCACAAAACGTGAGACCGCTATAGATAATACTTCCCAAATGTAAATATGAGTTTAGTTAAATACATGTAACAACCACAATCGTTTCGGATCAGATTAACGGTTAATTTATTTGTCGTTTTCGATTTCTCGATATACAATAAGCAAATTTTAGTACCTCTAGTTCATTTTAATTTTTAAAAAACAAAATACATACAAATCATAAGGAACTACCATGTAATGTAACTCGGCCCAACTCAGCCCAAACCCATCGTGCAACACAAAAAATACAACGTTCGAAAAAAACAAAATAATAAAATATACGGTTCATAGACCCAATTAAACGAATACAAAAACCTAAAAGGAACGTCCAACGGTCGGATTTTTCGAACACTACCCCACAAACCCTTACAACGGTCAAAAAAATGATCCAAAACACATACAAAAGGCTCCTCCTTCTCTCTTCTTCCTTCACCCTCATCTTCATCTCCTCTCTCCCGGGCGCTCTCTTTCATTCTTTTCTCTATCCCTGAGAGCCCCCATCCACCGATTTGACGGTTTAACATATTATTCATTTATTTATTTATTGAAATAATTCAATCTTCAATTGAAGAAATATGATGCATGTTCCACCAGGATTTCGTCCTTCTAAATCTGCCCCTTGCTCCCCTGCTAAGCCGCTCGGAGTTTCCAGAACTCGCTCTGAGTCCTTTCACATTACCCATAAGGTTCCCGTCGGAGATACCCCTTATGTCAGAGCCAAACATGTTCAGGTAAACTTCCTTACTTCTGATTTGTTGTTTTTTGTAACGAATTTCAGAAATTGGTTTCATTAATTGTGTAGTTTCTGGTTAGGGTTTTCGAACTTCTTGGTTACTCTTTTAACTAATCTAAAACCCCTTTGATTTATGAACAACACCAGTTAGTGGATAAGGACCCGGAGAAGGCGATTCCTCTCTTTTGGGCAGCCATTAATGCAGGGGACAGAATTGATAGTGCACTCAAGGACATGGCTATTGTGATGAAGCAACAAAACAGAGCCGAAGAGGCCATTGAGGCAATCAAATCTCTGAGACACCGGTGTTCTGAACAAGCCCAGGAATCGCTTGACAACATCCTATTGGATCTCTATAAGGTAAGTTTATATTGTTTTGTCCGAATTTTTGTTGTCTTTCTTGATTGCTGAAAATTGTAAATTACTGGATGCAGAGATGTGGTAGATTGGATGATCAGATTGCACTGCTGAAGCATAAGCTTTTTCTAATCCAACAAGGATTGGCTTTTAATGGAAAGAGAACAAAGACAGCTCGTTCCCAAGGGAAGAAGTTCCAAGTCTCGGTTGAACAAGAAGCTACTCGCTTGCTGGTCAGTTCTTCCTTCTCTTACAAATTGTACTAATTTTAATTTAAACAAAACAATCTGCTAAATAAAGAAACTTGCATTTGCAGGGTAATCTGGGATGGGCGCTGATGCAACAGAGCAACTACACAGAAGCAGAGGATGCATACCGAAGAGCACTCGCAATCGCACCCGACAACAACAAGATGTGTAATCTCGGGATTTGCCTGATGAAGCAAGGTCGAATTGTGGAGGCTAAAGAGACTCTTCGAAGAGTGAAACCCGCGATTTCAGATGGACCTCACGGAGTGGACTCTCATCTTAAAGCGTACGAGAGAGCCCAGCAAATGCTACAAGATCTCGAGTCTGAGAAGATGAAAACAGTGGGAATCTCTGCTTCAGAACAGAGCAGGCTCTTTGACGCATTTCTTGGGAATTCGTCAATCTGGCAGCCACAGCCTTGCAAGGAGAGCCGTAATAGTACCAATACTATCCCTACTGGCAATGTGAAAGCAAATATCACAACTGTTCGAGACAATTTTGCTGATGAGAATGTCAATTCGTCCAATCAAAATCAAATCCAGAGGAGCTTGATGTTCAACAACACCCAACCATGGGTGAATTCTCTGAACATCCATGCTCCTCCTTTCTACTCTATGAAAACCACTACCAGCAATCAATTGCAGGAGAAGCTAAAGAGGACGCGATCAAGCAATATGGTGTTAAGCTCTGCTGCAGTTGAAAAGACATTAGGAAAGGAGGTTGAAATCGGAAAACAGAGTCTGGTCTGTAACAATACTGAAAATGTGAATGTAACAAACTTGAGCAGCGTTGTTCCGGAGAGGGAGAATAAGGTTCGAAGGCTTTCGATAGATAAATCGGTGGATTTGCTTCCTGATGACAAGGATTTCGAGGAGGCAATAATGTCGGCTGTTCTGAACACAGATGCTGGTGTGAACAAGAAGAGTGATGCATATGGGAAGAGACTTAGGGTTTTTCAGGATATTACTCTTTCGTTGAGCCCTAGAGCTTGAGATGAAAGATTTAACTTAGTTTGATTATTTCAAAGTCATAAAAAAGTCTGACAGTATTAGGAGAAGAAGAACTTGTTCTCCTGAGCTGTGTATCAGTGTAACGGTAACTTGATTAATTTGATTAGTGCTTTCATATGCCAAAATCCATGTACCCCTCCCTGAAACCGAATCATGTCATTCCCTGCTTGATTAGTATTGTTTTCTTGTTTTAATAGGTAAATAATATATTTAAGTTTCATTGTGAGCACGATTCATGTTACATCATCATATTCGCATTTTTAAGCAAATCTCATTAATGATATATTTAATGGAAGTTTGAAATATGGCCTGAATGGTTTAAACTCTGTGGAAAATAAAAATGGAATGGTTTCGAAATAATTCATGAACAATGTACCATTTTCATTCCATTTCCATTTTTGGAGTTACAACTACACGGGCGAGATAAGTGTTTTTTTAGTTTCTGGACAGTTTCCTTGAGTTTAGACTTCTTCGAATTATACACTTACGGATAAGTTAACATTTTAGGGGAGAATACATATTGGTGTTTTATTATCCTCTAGAATAATGACCGTGTAAATAAAATATGTAAAATTACCTATATTTTAGAAGAAAATTACCTATATTTTAGAAGAATTTTTTTTTTATATATATAGTTGATGATAACTACAAAATAAAAGGCTGTATATTGTTCATATATCTGATCTTTTTAGTACCAAAGATAAATTCACATTTAAAAATTTTCAAGACCCGTTTAATAAGTTGTTACATAAAAAGAAATTTTCAATGAAAATTACGTCATTTTTCCTTCCTTATAATTTTTACATTTTCCATTGAATATAGCATTTTTTATTTCTAGTTTTCGTATACGTTATCAATATAAATTTACTGTATTTAGGAGGAATCGGCGTATTTAACCCTAAGGTTGGGGTGTTTATATATGGGATAAATCGGAGTCTAGGGTTTACACAAAATATACACTTTCTATAGATGAAATAAGAGATTTGGAAGGTCTCGCCGCGACGGCGAAACGGCCAGCCAAACGGTATAGCAACAGCCGCCATAGGTCGTTAGGCTACCGTATGTCGGTCGTTTCACACCCTTATCGAAGGCATGTGTGGGTGGGCTTTGTCATGGGCCATGACGTCAAAGTCTCGAACCAAACGGTATATTAACGGCCACCATACGACCGTGCATTGTCCATTTGGAGGGCATTTTGCCAGTTGTCACTTCTAATCTCAAATCTTTCTCTTCTACTATGATCTTGTGGACTTCATGTTGCAGTTTCTCAATGATATTTGATCTTCTCTTATGCTCTGACCTCAGGGAGGATGCATTCTTGGCACTTTTGATGTCTTAAATGTGTGAAACACATAAAAGCCAAGGTAGATATTGAAATACAAAAAGTGGATGATTTCTGTATAAACGGTATATATGGGATGGAAAAGAGGGTAGGATATTCAAAAAAAGAATGTGTAAAAAAAAGTGTTACATGTGACACTCATCAAAATACCCCATACTTCACCCTTGCTCGTCCTCAAGTAAGATCATGTCGTATGCAAGCTATGTGTAAGAACCAATGAGTGTCTCAAGTACGTGGAGAACATACAACTCAAACCATGTCATCATAACATCAATCTTAGTGAAAGAGATGAGTAAAGAATCATAGCCATCAAAAGCACTTAGGGTTAATGTGTTTGCTCTCAATCTCACAAAATGTGTTTAAAGATAAACTCAATATTCATGAATAGATCTTACCATAGGATTGTCAAGACTTCTCTAAGTCCAACACCTGCCAAATGAAACTAATATGCAAAATAAAAATCATTATGTATTTATTAAGAGTGTAACGACGATATGGGACATGGAAAAGTGATGTTGGTAGGCCAAAATAGTATCTCAAAATGGACAAATTGTATCCGGGGTATTGAATCTTGCAACTCAAAACTTCCTTCAAGGCATTGTCACTTGGTACTTTTCTTCATAATTTGTACTTCTTCATGAATTGTAGCACTTGAACTTTGTAGCGCTTGATTTCTCTTTCAAGATAAGCTTTTTGCTTCACTTTAGAACCAATTCACTAATTATTTATTGCAACACATTTGGCGGGAACTTTTTGTCCTCTCCACCTAACATGAAAATGTCTTCAATAATGTTAATGTGCATCCAAACTCGTGCTTTAACTTCTTTGATTTTCTTTCACACTTCAAGGATACCCCATACTTGATTTCTTCGTTCTTTTCTTCCATCACAATCCTGAATAAGGTCAAATGAGACTAAACATGGTTGTGAGACCTTTTTTAGGGGACCAAAGAAAGGATAATTAAAGGCAAGAAGTTGCTAATAGAAGGAAAACATATATAAATGTGGAAAAGGTAACAGAAGCTTATCAAATAGGATCTCAAACATTTAAATATCATTGCAAGTAGAATTAAATGAACGTGTAGTTTTGAAAGAGAGTCAATCACAAGTTCTAGAAGAAATAAACATGATGGAGATCATTCGTATAATAAGAAAGAAAAAAACACATGAAAGTGCATGTTCAAAGGCTAGAGCGTTCACAAGGGTTATGTTTGGGTAGGTTAATCATCAGTAATCGTTCAAAAACTCATGTAGATAAACAATAACAAGTTTTAGAAATCCAAAGCATCGTTGACAAATCAAGAGTAATAGCATGATATATTCCAATTTCTAGAAGTAACAACGATGCGAGTCGACTCAATCTACACTAAATGTAATGGTTTTGTGGTTTTGTGTTTGTGGATGCAAGCGGAAAGGTAAAGACTCAATAAAAGGGGGAAATGCAAAATATGAAACATGTGACATGAAAGGGAAATATGATATGTGAAAATGAGTAAAGCATCCCATACTTGTACTACACATCGCCCTCGATGTGAGAGAAGTAAAGAGAAGAAGAAACTCACAAAGCAATGTAATGCATATGGTGAAAGGGAAGAAGGGTGGTAGAAAGGTGGAATAAAGTGGGGGCTTCTTGAAGTCCGCATTGTGTATCCTTTAGAATCTTCAAACATCCTATATAGAACATACTCAACAACCCTCATCTAGAAAAAAAAGAAAAATAACAAAAGCAAATGACAAAAAAAGGGGGAAAAAGAAATATCAAATCAATGGGTTGCCTCACATGCAACTCTTGTTTTTGGTCATTAACTCGAGTCATATGTCTTACCCTGGAGGGAATCCTTTACCACCACGAGTAAAGGTTTAGGCCAAGTGTGCATCGGCGGAGAACGGGAAGTGGACGAGATGAACAATATCTCTTGCATCATCGAGGGCGGATATGAAGGCGAATGGGGGTGTGGGTAAGAAGGGGCGTTTGTGGGATGAGGATGGTGGCGTGTATAGGGTAGTTGGTGAGGGTGGTATGGTAGGAGAAGGTGGGATGGTGGTTTAGAGGTTATGTAGGGTGTGAGTGAGGGGTGACGGTGTTACGTAATGAAGGTTGATGATGGTGTGGTGGTCAACGGTTGAGTGGAGTGAGAAGTGCAAAGGGGGTTGTAGATGCATGAATGTGAAGGAGGGGGATGTGAGATAGGTGAGTAGGGTATCTTACTACCATGCCTAGATTGTGTAATGATGAACGAAGTTTCCGTTGAAGGCTTTTTGGGCCATGAAATGGCCGGGCGGTCTATGTTTGTCACACAAACAAGTTGACCGTGGGGTGGCCGTCTGACTCAAAACTTCTAGAGTCACCGCTCTCTACGGTCGATGAAACGGACAACTTGGCCGTCTAGGTAGCCGTTTGTGGCCGTGGAGTGGCCGTCTAGTGTGGAGGTGTGGCTACAACCTTCAACTTTAATTTTACTTAAATTTCTGGAAGGGAATGTAACGGGCATGAGACGGCCATCTGGTGGCCGTCTCCTGGCCGTTTCAACTCTTTGTCTTGTGGTTTTACTTCTTCCAATATGTTAGAAGGTAGGCGAAACTCAACTCTCTCACCTTCAATGGCAGAGGCGTCCAACATTGCTTGAATATCCTCCTCCATTATGTCGAAGGAATGGATATAAGTGATAATTTCGTAACAATCGGATACCAGAGATTCTACTCGATGTTCCATGAGTTCATGGTGATTACGGAGAACATTGAGTCTTTCATCCAGCCATGAGTTGTTTGTGACAAGATTCTTCATAGATGAAGTGAGTTGACGGCCATGGTTTTCATCTTCATTTGGTGTCGGAGGACTTCTCTCAAGCGTGGATCGGAGGGATCATCTATTGGAGTGTCCTGCAAAGCATAGAAATCTAAAGAGGGAGTATCCTCAATGATCATGCAATTGTCATTAGTGATAGAATCACGTATGGCACAATTATCAACATCAATCAAAGAACATTTAGGGAAGTGAGGAAGAGTGAACTTCACTATGTTATCATCAAATCAAAAAATGATGAATCCGTCCCAAAAGTCAATGAGGGTACATACGGTGGCAAGAAATGGTCTTCCAACGATGATTGGAACGTTGGTGTTTGCATCAACATCTATGACCACAAAGTTAACAAGCATCTCATGCTTGTCAATTCCTTACAATTATATCTTCAAGCATTCCCGTAGGCTTGATTACGGACTTATCGGCTAGTGTTAACGTGAACTTCACAGGGGAAAGTTCGCCAGGTGATTAATTGTTATATAGTTTGAGTGAAATTACACTCACACTAGTAGCAAGGTCACAAAGAGATGACTACTTATATCCACTGAAGGTTAATGGTATGCAAAAACTTTCAGCCCTTCTTCGGTGGCATCTTTGTGTTGAGCATAACACTACAATCCTTGGTTACATCAATGGAACCTTCAAAACTCCTCAACTTCCTGTTGAAGAGGAGTTCCTTCATGAACTTTGAGTACTTAGGCATTTGTTTCAACACCTCTATCAATGGGATCGCTAGGTAGATCTTGTTCATTTTCTCTAAGAATTTTCCGAAATCTTCATCAAGTTTTTTGCTGTTGTGAGCTTGGGGAAAGGAAGGGGATGACAGTGAAGTTTAGGAGGTGCATTAGTTGTTACCTCTTCTGAAACAACCTTTTCTTTGACATTTTTCTTGGTGGTAGACGTATGGAGTACGGGATCTACACTTTCCTTTCCGCTTCTCAAGGTAATATCACATACTCCGCGTGGATTGGTTTCTGTAGGGGTAGGAAGTTTACCTTGAGCCTTTTTAAATTGTTGACTCTATTGCACTACTTCAGTCTCTAGCATCTTGTGTCCTTTTCCTAGAACCTCAACAGTTGTCTCCAAATGGTTGAATTTTTCTTCCATGATCATGATTTAATTTTGAATGTTACCGATGGATCATGTGAGCGCTTGTTGTCCATTGATAAGTCTCTCTAATAGTTTTTCTTGCGTAGTAGGGGTAGGAATAACTTGTCCAACAATAGGAGTTTGGTCTAGGTTGGGATCACGTGGTGGGAATTTCTTATGGAAAACTGCGGAAAATTTCTTTGAGGGAAAGGAGGTCTGGTGTATGCATTATCCTGTTGATACTCCCTTTGATTACCAGATAGTTGACTTGTTTTAGAGTCTCGTAATAGTTCATATGCTCATTGAAATTGGAACGATCTTCTATCTTGTTACTTGCACCTTTGTAGAATTGACAGTTAATGTCCACACTAGCTATAGAGAAAGAAAGGTTACCTTTGACAAGCTTCATCAGACTTGAACGTTCTCGGATAGATTTTTAATCTTTTCATCATCGTGAACATTGTAAATACCTCGTGTCTAGGTGCAAGTCTTAGCATATTTCCCCGTGTGCTCAGCAGAGGTTGCAAGGTAATCCCAAGTTTCATCTTCTTTCATTCATGTGAATTTGTGAGAATTTGTTGTGTCCACTAGATTTTTTGTAGTGTCATTCAACCCGTTGTAGAAGTACTCGAGTAATGCTCCCTTTTCAAATCCATGGTGGGGGAAGGAATGCAACAGTTCGTTGAATCTATCCCATGCGGCATGGATATTTTCTCCGTCTTCTATGTCAAAGTGTGATATCTTCTCCCGAATTTCAGCAGTTTTGTGGGGAGGGAAATATTTGCTTAGGAATGTTATCGTGAGTCCTTCCCACATGAAAAAGGTAAACGGGGGTGGTTTTTCAACCAATTAGCAGCTTTTCCCATCAGAGAGAACATGAATAACCGCATTCTCAAAGTATCGGGAGCAATATTTTCATAATTCAAGGTATTCATTATATTCTTAAAGTTCTGTAGGTGTTGATTCTCATTTAGCACTCCCGAGAAATGATCGTTTTGGATAAATCTAATTGTATCCATGCGGAGGTTGAAATCCCTTCCTCCAAGTGCAGGTAGTACAATGGCGTGGTTAGGCACCCTCTGTCAAGGGTTCATCATAGCGTCCGTATTTTGAGGGTGATGAGCCCTTTCAACAGCATGTGCGACAATAAGCCTCACAATCTCAACTTGGGGATTAGCAACGGGGGTTGATTTCCTTGACCCTCCATTGGAATGGCAGCAGTAACTCTCTTGGTGGACATTTTCTTGCGAATGGTGCGTTCGATCTCGTTATCTAGAGGGACAACTTGCTCGAATCGCGGATTTTGCGCATTCAACAATCTAACCCGAGAGTTCAAAAACAAAAAATCAACATAAAAACTTAAAATTAGGGTTGCTAATCAGAATTGGTTCTTGATGGAACTGTTGGAACCAAATACGTTTTTTATGGTTCGGTCTAGTTCCTCTTAATTATTTGTCGATTTTTTTCAAACCGAACCATTATAAAAACGGTTTGGTTTGGTTCGGTTCCTTAAAACAAAAATAGATATAAACCGGTTCCATAAAAGGCCGGATATTATTTGTCTTTTCGACCTACTTTTTGACCTACTAGCATTACTTTTTCATGCCCCATATTCCCGTTACAACCTTCATGAAGACCTCATGATATATATCTTGCATTTTAGTTTCTTTTGGTGGAGTTTGAAAACGCCTTGACAAGCTTATGTTAAGATCTAATCATGTATGTTGACTTTGAGAGTATATTGATATACGCTTAAATACATCTTGTGATCGAGATTGAGAGCAAACACATTACCCTTGAGCGGTTTGGAAAGCTATGTTCATTCTTTATTATCTTACTATGATTGATGCTATGATGACATGGTTTGAATCGTTTGTTTTCCTCTTAGTTGAGACACTCATTTGTTTTCACATACTATACATACAACATGATCTTACTTGAGGACTAGCAAGGTTTAAGTATGGGCTATTTGATGAGTGTCAAATGTAACACTTTTTAGGCATTATAATCATGCATTTTCATGCCCATATAACTTGTATATGCTTCACTTTAGTGTAGAAAGTCCCCCTTTACATATTTCATTGTCTACTTTGGTTTATTCCGTGTTTCAGACATTCAAGGTCATTATGGAGCATAATGGTATAAGAATACAAAAGCACGGGGATTCAATCTTCCCTAGAGTCGTAGAATACATGAAAACATCAAGATCGACTGGAGATTGAAGAAGCCAAGTGGAAACCATTGAAGTTGGATGCCATTTTATGACAACCTCTGAGAAATTCCAAATTTCGGCCCTCTTACCTTTGGAGTTGGACAATCATGTCTACTGAGCTTCGAAAGATATTCAAAAGTAGTACTCTTGGGTCACGTAGTTCCAAACAGAGCAGCGGGAAAATCAGTTTAACCGAACTATCAAAAAGTTGTCAAAACAACGTTGACAAACGGCCAGTCTACAACCTTATGACAGCTGTTTTGTTGGTCGTTTCATCTGCCGATAGAAAGAAAATCTGAATCTCCAATTTTATCTTTGGAAGAGATATATTTTATGTAACCCTAGACTCCGATTTTATCTTTGGAAGAGATATATTTTGTGTAACCCTAAACTCCGATTTTTTTTCCATTACATAAGCATGCCTCTGTCGTAGGGTTAGACACACCGATTCCTCCTGAATTCAGTAGTTACTCAGATTTCTCCTTACTCAAACCGTCAAGTAGTTGTTAGTTTTGCTTTGAAGGTTCGTCTTGCTGAAACCAAACAATTGTGAGTTTATATCTTTCATGATTTACATATTGTCTTTTTTATATCTGATCATGTTTGGCTAATCTCCTCTTGATCTAAGGATTGCATAATCCCAATAATGGTTTGATTTATTGTTGCATATATGTTTGTGAATTGAGATTGTGATATTGCTTCTTTTCAAAGTACTACATTCCCACCTTTTATTTACTTTCAAAACAAATAGTATTTATATTTGTTCTAGATAAAAATAACTGAAGGGCCTAAAGCAAAGGGTGTTTTATTGGATTTACTGAAAATAACTTGGTTTTGTGAGTACCAGTGTATCAAAGTTTGATTTCTAACTATCGTAGAAAGTTTCGGTATTTGTACCTTTTTAATGAAGGGTCACAAGCGAAGGTTTTTCTTGGTATTTTTCGGATTTTTATGTTTTTAATGGGTTTTCTTATACTTGCTGAACCGCTGGATTGTTGTAACACCCCGAATTCTTAGAACTCAGGAAGCTACTAGTTAGTGCCTCACAATGGGTCCCGACCTCTGTTTGACAATAATTTTACTAGGATCTTGCAACAAGACACAAATAAAGAAACCGAAATTCATAAAACAATATTTTAAAAGAGATGAATACAACACAACGTCAAACAGTCAACAATACTTAAGAAACATAAAAGTCTAACTGTCTGCATACGATAATAGAAACAATAATGCAAAAACCCTAACCCCACTCTAAGGAGTACGGAGACCCGGCTGACCACTACTTCCGGCTCACTCAACTGCTGCTCTAACCTGTGGTAAGTCTAAACAACACAAGAAAACAACCGTTAGCTAGCTATCTAAATGTTAGATGAATGAAAATAGCACACACACACAATAGCAAAACTAAACACACGTCATGCTTTCAAACAATCTGATGTGGGACCATCTCCAATACAAGGACCAGTTACACGTTCAAAGGCTAAAGCATTAAAGGAGAAGCCAATAACTCCTTCACTTTCACATTCTTCAGATTCGAGTATGGATGGAGCGATCACACGGTCAAGAGCCAAGGCAATCCAAGATGAAGTTACGGATCTTCTTATGACATTTACCCTCAAGGAAACTCTCATCACTTCAAGGGTTCCTTAGTGACATTGCTAGCTGTTGTAGAAGAGTCAAACCACGACCAAGAAGATCCATCAAGCAAGGAAGAAGGATAAGAGCAAAGACGAGTTCCTGTAGGAAAAACGATTGATCTTCGTGGTCATTTTTTTCTTTCATTTGGAACGAGAGTTGCAAATGGCCCGGCCATGATCTTTTATTTTGTTGGCAACTATATCTTGTATAATTCCTTAATATCTCTCAGACTATCTTAGGAAATTATTTAGATTCTATCTTTTTTAGATTTTATATTTTATATCTTTTAAAAGATATCTTTCCTCGATTATCTTTTCAAAAGATATATTTTATAGATCATATCTTTTTAGTTTTTCCTAGTTTTAGTAGGTTTAATCTTCCCTATAAATATCCTTATAGGGGGAGTTTGTTTGGTAGATTAGATTTGAGATATTTCCACATATTGTGCGAACTTACGGCTTCACTTACGGAGTACGTATTTTATTCATTGATATTCAATCAAAGGAGAGTTTTGGTTGAATTGTTGTTACGTTCTTGCTAGATTGTACTTGTGTGTGTTAATCTTGTTGAAGGTTGGTGCTCATGGTCGATCCTAGTCCCTCCTTGTGCTTGTCTTACTTAGAAGGCTTGTGTAAGGTTAAAGAAGTGCGGGTTAAGGTGATCTTCTCGTTCAAGGGTTTTGACACATCATTGGTCAAGGTTCTTTTGTGGAAATATCTTGGTTCATATCTTCCTATATTTTCCATTTATCATTCCATAATCATCTTCTTATCTTTCCATATCATTCACTAATCCGTATTCTGAGTTCATCGAAAAATCGACCTGTTCTTGAGATAAATCGTCCGATTTTTCTATAGAACAACCCGATTTTTATTCCAGTTAAGGACTTTCAATCTAGATCAGGAATTGCGGCTTATCCCCGCATCAAAGTGGTATCAGAGCTAATCGATTGAAGTCCAAACGTTCATCAAAAGGTTTGATTTTTTATATTGAGTCTTCTTTGAGTCTTTAAAAGTTGAGTCTTTTCTTGTTCGCCATCTTTGCGAGATTATTTGATTTTAACATGCGTTGACTTGTGTAAGTTCGGGAAGAGAGAAACGCCAACAATTCCCAAACACCAGCCAGCCGTTGACCTTTGAAACCTCACCAATACAAAAAAAAGAGAGAAAGAAAAGAAAGTTCTTGAACGTCGAATCCAAGAGTCGAAATTTTACAAAGAAAATCGGCCTGTTCATCAATAAATCGATCGATTTTTCACCCGATTTTTGCTACTGTTGCCAAAATTCGAAGAAATCTTTGAGGCACACTTTGCAAAATTGAAATGCATCCTGTGCAAGAGTATTACAACAGAAGAGTTCCAGTATATACCTCGAAGCAATCAAAGATATTTAACCAAACCTAAACCCAAATCCGGCTATCTCTCTTTCTTAACTTCGCATATCAAGGTACGTTCTTCTCTCTTCTTGATCTCTTGTGTGCTTTTCCTTAGCATCTTTTCTATTCTAAACACTGAGTCTTTCTTTGAGTGTGTTAGTATCTATACTTCTTAACATACTAGTTGTCTATCCGCAATATTTCTTTCTACCTTGTCGTGTGTGGAGTAAACTTCTTACAGGGATTCCTTAACCATCGCACCCCACAAGAACCTTTAGCCGAACCAAGTTAACTACTTGATTCAAACAAGGACTTCTAGGGAGCCAAGGCGTTGAGTTGTAAAGAAGCATTAATCCATACAAGTCAATTCTGTCAACCAGCTTGCAACAACACAACAAGAGAGTGAGTGCAAGAGAAAATAAGAAAGGTCTTTTCAATTACTCTAACTTAACAAGTTTGTTGTTACTGTGCGTGTTGGTATAGATGTCAGAAAGAGATAGTCCACGCAGTTCTCAAAAGGACAACGCGCCGGATATAGCGGACGTACTCAAGCAGATAGTGACCCAAATGTCCAACATGGACAAACGGCTTGAGCAGATAGAAGCAAAGTCAAGTACGGCCCTTCGGTCCGAGTCCCGTATAAGATTCGATCCCAAGGCTGTTTATAAAGTAGGCGGAAGCTCCGGCAATCCACCACCACCCCCACCCCCAACATCCGCAATAAACCACCCACCGAAAACCGGTAACACTTACCCGTTAATACTAACTACAATCCACTTTTTGGTGACGAATTTCAGGACATAAGCGATGAAGAAGATGAGGAAATGTAGAGAGAATACCCAAGACGCCATCAACGAAGAGGCCGCTATAATGAACATAATCGACCTCAACCGGATAATGACGGACTTTGGAAAGTAAAAGTCAAGATTCCAAGTTTCAAAGGACGATGCGACCCGGATGCCTACATGCAATGGGAAACCAAAATTGAACAACTTTGGTCTTGCCATAACTTCAGTGAGCAAAGGAAGATCCAACTTGTTGCGTTGGAATTCCAAGGCTACGCCCTTATTTGGTGGGATTCATAAAAGAAAGGAGAAGAGCGGGCGAACCGGACATCAATACTTGGAACGGATGAAGGCTTTGATGAAAGTCAGATTTGTGCCACCACACTGCGGACGGGAGTTGAGACAACGTTTGGAGAACCTCAAGCAAGATTCCATGTTCGTAGAGAAAGTCTACATAGTCATGCAAATGGCAATGGTGAAAGCCAACATACAAGAGGATGAGGAGTCTATTATGGCTCGATTTCTATGAATCTTACATCCTTCTTTAGCTAATGAAATTGACCTCTATCCCTATGCTTCTATGACTAATTTATTACATTTGGCTATCAGGGTGGAGAAGAAGCTCAAAGGACGGAATCAAGGAACGACTTATTGGACTCCAAAGAAGAAAAATCGACCGATTAATAGGAAAATCGACCGATTTTCTTCCCAGAACGATGATGGAAAATGTTCTTTGCCCGATCCAGCAGCTCCCAAGCCGTATACTCAGTCTCGTCCTTTGAATGAGCCTTCAAAGGACCATAAAGGGAGTACCTCTAAGCCCACCTCACGATCTCGATATATTGTTTTTTTTTTTTGTAATGAGATATTGTTTGTTTTAAATGTCAAGGAAGGGGTCATTATATGCGTGATTGTCCTAATAAACGAGTTTTATTTATTAATCAACAAGGACAATATGAAAGTGAGGAAGAAACTGAGCATGATCATACCCATATCAATGCATTACAGGAGCATGAGCATGATAATCAAAGTGATAGTGATTGTGAATATGAACATGGTGATACCTTAATTGCTAGACGCACTTTGCATGCTAAAATTGATTTATGTGAGGATAACCAACCTGAAAACCTTTTTCATACTCGATGTCTTGTTGAAGGAAATGTTCGTAACATGATTATTGATGGGGGCGGTTGTTGCAACATTGCTAATGAAGAATTGATCACTAAGTTGCAAATCACTACCTTCTACCATCCTCGACCTTATAAATTGCATTGGATGAATGATTGTGGAGAATTGAAGGTTAATAAACAGGCTCGTATTGCATTTACTTTGGAAAAACATGAGGATATTTTTGTGTGTGATGTTGTGCCTATGCAAGCTTGTCATATTTTATTAGGCCGACCTTGGCAATTTAATAGAAAGGTGACGCATGATGGATTTTCTAACAAACACTCATTTGAGTTTAAAGGGAAAACCATTACGCTCAAACCCATGACTCCACTACAGATTGCTGAACATTACGACAATAAGAAGGAGAAACGCAAACCAAAGGAAAAAGAATCAACTCTCAGAGAAGAAAAATCGGGTAAACCATCGACAACTCGAGCGATTTCTGAAGAAAATCGCTCTGCCCAAGGAAAAATCGACTGATTTTTCCTGTAGCTCATCCGATTTTTCCTCTCTGGGACAACAACGAGCCCTTCTTTCATCAAAAAGGGAGTTTATCGATGATTATCTTCCCTTAGATCTTTCTTTACTGAATTTATATAAGAGCCTACTAACCTTGAGTGATGATGCGAAGGCCGCTTTGCCTTCAAATATTTTACAGGCCTTAAATGAATTCAAGGACGTATTTCCGGATGAGATTCCTGTCGGAATTCCACCATTCCGAGGCATTGAGCATCGGATTGATTTCATTCCTGGATCTTCACTTCCTAATCGCCCTGCGTATAGGATGAGTCTGCAGGAAAGCCAAGAAATACAAGATCAAGTACAAGATCTTTTGAATAAAGGCTATGTACGTGAGAGTTTAAGTCCTTGTGCGGTTCCAGTTCTATTGGTGCCCAAAAAGGATAACACTTGGAGAATGTGTGTGGATTGTAGAGCAATCAACAACATTACTATCAAGTATAGACATCCCATTCCTCGATTGGATGATATGCTAGACGAGTTGAGCGGTTCCACTTTGTTTTCAAAGATTGATCTTAAGAGTGGTTATCATCAAATCCGAATGAGGGAGGGAGATGAATGGAAGACAACATTCAAGACCAAATTCGGACTCTATGAGTGGTTGGTAATGCCTTTCGGTTTGACTAACGCTCCTAGTACTTTTATGAGATTAATGAATCGTGTCTTACACCACTTTATTGGAAAGTTTGTGGTTGTTTACTTTGATGACATCCTCATTTATAGCAAATCCGTTGAGGAGCATGAAGAACACTTAAGGGAAGTACTTGCAACTCTTAGATCTGAATCGTTATATGCTAACATTAAGAAATGCGAGTTTAGTACTAATCAAGTTGTTTTCCTTGGATTTGTTGTCAGCACAAGAGGACTTGAGGTGGATAAATAAAAGATTAAAGCCATTCAAGAATGGGCTACACCTACCACCGTCGGACATGTGCGATCTTTCCATGGATTAGTGAGCTTCTATAGGCGCTTTGTGAAGGATTTCAGCACCATCACAGCCCCTCTCACGCAGCTCACGAAGAAGCAAGTACCGTTCGAGTGGGGAAAAGCGCAAGAGAACGCATTTTCAGAACTAAAGAGGCAACTATCAAATGCACCTCTTCTTGCACTTCCGGATTTCACCAAACCCTTTGAAGTAGAGTGCGAAGCTTCAGGTGTTGGTATAGGAGGTGTACTTATGCAAGAAGGTAAACCTCTAGCCTACTTTAGCAATAAATTGAAAGGTCCGTGTTTGAATTACTCTACTTATGACAAGGAATTATATGCTTTATTCCGAGTTTTTAAAACATGGCAACACTATCTTTGGCCTAATGAATTCATTCTTAGAACTGATCATGAGTCTTTGAAGCATTTTCGAAGTCAAGATAAGTTGGGCAGGAGACATGGGCGATGGATGGAGTTTATCGAGACATTTCCTTATATTATCAAATATAAGAAAGGGAAGGATAATGTCGTAGCGGATGCCCTTTCTAGGAGGTATACTTTGATCACAACAATGGATTCCAAACTCCTAGGATTTCATTATATCAAAGAACTTTACGAGGATGATGAAGATTTTGGCGATATCTACACTGGATGCAAAAATCGACCCAGCACCAGGAAAATCGACCGATTTTCTGGCCGTTTTTTGTCCCAGTCGAGAGATAAGTATTATCTTTTTGAGGGATTTTTGTTCCATGAGGATAAAGTTTGTATTCCTAGATGTTCTCTGAGATTGTTATTAGTTGAGGAAGCACATATGGGCGGTTTAATGGGACCCTTTGGAAGAGATAAGACTTATCACATGCTTCATTCTCATTTCTTTTGGCCTCATATGCTTAAGGATGTTGAACACTTGATTAAGAGATGCCTTGTTTGTCTAAAGGAAAAATAAAGATTAAAACCACATGGTTTGTATACTCCTCTACCTATTCCTACATCACCTTGGCTTGACATAAGTATGGATTTTGTTGTAGGTTTGCCAAGGACTAAGAAGGGGAGAGATTCTATATTTGTGGTTGTTGATCGTTTTTCTAAAATGGCTCATTTTATCGCTTGCCATAAAACTGATGATGCATATAATGTAGCTAACTTGTTTTTCAAGGAAGTTGTTAGATTGCATGGAATTTCAAGAACTATTGTGAGCGATAGAAATGTCAAGTTTCTTAGTTTCTTTTGGAAGTCACTTTGGGGAAAGCTAGGTACAAAGTTGTTGTTTTCAACTTCTAGTCATCCTCAAACGGATGGTCAAACAGAGGTAACTAATCGGACTTTGACTACGATCTTACAAACTGTTTTGAAAGATAATTTGAGTGCTTGGGAAGATGTATTACAACATGTTGAATTTGCTTATAATCGTACCTTGCATTCTTCTACTAACCTAACACCTTTTGAGTGTGCTTATGGAGTGAATCCTTTGACTCCCTTTGATCTTATACCGTTGCCTTTAGAGGAGTAGTAGATTTTGTTCCAGGAAAGCAGGTGGAGTTTATAAAGGAGTTACATGAGAAAACGCGCTTACGGCTGGAGCAAAAAAGGATTTCCGTTGCTTCCAAGGCAAATCGGAATCGCAAAGAAATGTTATTTAAACCCGGAGATCTTGTATGGTTGCATTTGCGGAAGGAGCGATTTCCGGAAAGCGGAAGTCTAAGCTATCTCCACGTGGACACGGACCTTTTAAGGTCACGAGGAAGTTGGTGATAATGCTTATGTTTTAGAGCTTCCAGCGGACTATGGTGTAAGTCCCATCTTTAACGTTGGTGATTTAAGTCCATACGAGCTTAGGGATGAGCATAACGGAGATTCGAGGACGAATCCGTCTCAAGAAGGGGAGTCTAATGTAGGACCATCTCCAATACAAGGACCAGTTACACGTTCAAAGGCTAAAGCATTAAAGGAGAAGCCAATAACTCCTTCACTTTCACATTCTTCAGATTTGAGTATGGATGGAGCGATCACACGGTCAAGAGCCAAGGCAATCCAAGATGAAGTTACGGATCTTCTCATGACATTTACCCTCAAGGAAACTCTCATCACTCTCAAGGGTTCCTTAGTGACATTGCTAGCTGTTGTAGAAGAGTCAAACCACGACCAAGAAGATCCTTCAAGCAAGGAAGAAGGATAAGAGCAAAGATGAGTTCCTGTAGGAAAATCGATTGATCTTCGTGGTCATTTTTTTCTTTCATTTGGAACGAGAGTTGCAAATGGCCCGGCCATGATCTTTTATTTTGTTGACAACTATATCTTGTATAATTCCTTAATATCTCTCAGACTATCTTAGAGAATTATTTAGATTCTATCTTTTTTAGATTTTATATTTTATATCTTTTAAAAGATATCTTTCCTAGATTATCTTTTCAAAAGATATATTTTATAGATCATATCTTTTTAGTTTTTCCTAGTTTTAGGAGGTTTAATCTTCCCTATAAATAGCCTTATAGGGGGAGATTGTTTGGTAGATTAGATTTGAGATATTTCCACATATTGTGTGAACTTACGGCTTCACTTACGGAGTACATATTTTATTCGTTGCTATTCAATCAAAGGAGAGTTTTGGTTAAATTGTTGTTACGTTCTTGCTAGATTGTGCTTGTGTGTTAATCTTGTTGAAGGTTGGTGCTCCTGGTCGATCCTAGTCCCTCCTTGTGCTTGTCTTACTTAGAAGGCTTGTGTAAGGTTAAAGAAGTGCGAGTTAAGGTGATTTTCTCGTTCAAGGGTTTTGACACATCATTGGTCAAGGTTATTTTGCGGAAATATCTGGGTTCATATCTTCCTATATTTTCCATTTATCATTCCATAATCATCTTCTTATCTTTCCATATCATTCACTAATCCGTATTCTGAGTTCATCGAAAAATCGACCTATTCTTGAGAAAAATCGTCCGATTTTTCTATAGAACAACCCGATTTTTATTCCAGTTAAGGACTTTCAATCTAGAACGGGAATTGCGGCTTATCCTCGCATCACAATCCATCTATCATCTTTACTTAGGTCATTCACTCTTACTAATGATACTTATTTTTGTGACAGGAGGGATTCCCAAACCTCGCCTCCGTCCCCGTGTAACCATCAGGAATGGATCCGATGCATCTCACCTTGTACCTGTATGGTCTTGGTATAGAGAACCTCTCAGTCTCCTGTCAGAGCTGGGCAGTGATATCACGGTCCGTTATACATACACTTGGGCCATAAATAGTAATAAAGGTCGTCCTAGACATGTTATAATTATTAAACAATCAACGCACACCACTATCATCATTCAGCTAACATCTAGAAACCCGCTAAGTAAGTTGCAAGGACTTACCTGAATCAAATCACAACTCTCTCAATCTCAACTCGGTCCGCAACCGTAGAAACTCAAACGCCTCTCATACAAGGCACGTGTATCAAAATTACATCTCATATTCTTAGAAGTTATAAACTCCTAATATGTACAATCTCATGAAGAGAAATTACTAAAAATGACCTCCTAAGGTAAAATGACTATTTTACCTCTGGTCCCGAAAACTCCAAAATAATCTGTAACCTAGTTCCAAATTCTCCTTTGGAACCTATTTCCATAATCTAGCTCTCAAGAGATAGTTTGCTAAGGATTTATAAAAGTTAACCAAAATTCAAGATTTTCATAAGAGTCGCTAAGGTCCGACTTTGGCTTAAGATATGAGGCTCGAATAAAAATATAAAAATTCTGAAATAAATCTCTAGATCCTCTATGATATGCATACTAATCATAGAAGCAAAGACCTCTTATAAACACTCAACCACAACTCCTACATAAATATCTAAAGTTGGATATAACATCTAGAATTTCTATATTTAGTCAATTTTTCCTCTGCAGGAAAAACAACCCCACTGCTCTACTTTGGGACCTTATAAGTTCTAATCCGACGGTGGATGTTCGAGTTAAAGCATCAAACTACAACCTTACATTCAGCAGTTTCTACCCCAAACATTCTGAAATTAAACCAACAAGCAGACAAGTTCTACTTCGATCCACCCAACCAGCAGTCCTAGATTACAACCTATGCAGAAGACACACACAACCAGAAGCCTTCCTACACACTCCTCCCTCACCCATATTAAACTCTCCCTATTGGCCCTACCGTAACAACTTCATACGGCAACAAGAAGGAAGCAGAAGGTCTAAAGTTGAGGACTCACAGGAGGGGTGACTCGCGACTGGGTAGGTGATGTGTGCGGCGTGACTCGGGACTGGGCTGCAAAGGAGGTGTGTGTGACATGACTCGGGACTCGGCTGCAAAGGAGTTGTGCTTGGCGTGTCCGGGTTCTGGGCTGCAAGGATTGCGATCCTGTGCTTCTGAAAAATCCGAAAACTTCCTCCCTTTACCTACAATCCAGCAAGTTTCAGGGTGGAGGCGAACTGAACCGGACTCACCTGCCTGAAGCTGCGGCAACGGCGTTGAGAGTGCGTGGCGGTGGTCGACAACGGCACCGTGCGGTCTATCGAGCTGTGCAACAGGACCTCCGTTAAACAACATCTAACGGTTTCGGGAAGGAGAGGGAAGATCGATACTCACCGGTCGATGAAAGGGGTAGCGGAGTCCGACGCCAATGAAGACCGTCCGACAAGGTTGCAGTCGAGCGTGGAGAGCGCCGGTGGTGGTTCCTGGGATCGTCTCAGCCATGCAGCGAAGAGCCGTAGCGTGTTGTTACGTTTCTAATTAGGTTAGCGTTATTAGGTTAAGTTAATTAATTAGGGATTAGTGGTAGAAGGTATAGGCTGGGCCGGCAATAGAGGTGTAATGGGTCATATTCCGATGGGCCTACTCATCCAGCTAGATGATGGGCTGATAAGTGAGTCATTACTCGCACGAAACTACTCTTCGGGTTTTAATTGTACGGAACTACTATTTGGGTTTTTTATTTTTTTTTATTTTACATATTTATCATTTTATGTGAATTAAGGTTACATAAAATGATAGAATTTTGATAATGTGCAACACTATCTAGAATGAGGAAAGGTTAGCGGATCGAAATCCGGTTTGACCCGGTATTAAACGGAAATAAATTTTTCGGATATTACATGAGAGTTAAGCTAGTTGTAAAGCACAGTCTTTGTTGATCTATGTAAAAGACTATTTTAGATAGATACTTGCAATATATATATATATATATATATATATATATATATATATATATATATATATATATCTATGTTTACGAGCCTCATATATATAATACTACTTTAATTCATTATAGCGTGGATTCTTGTTTCCTTAGATTGCTCGCCTCTATTATTTGCTTACAACGATCATTTTTTTTTCTTTTTATCATTGTTTCACCAAAAGACATTGTTTTGTCTCTTCCCTCTTTTACTTAGCATAATTGTCTACTAATTACATACAAAATAGATGCGGTCTTTGTGAATTCGATACCCGAATATACTACATCCGATCACATATCCTTGCGGAGGAGGTTGTGTTACCATTTAGTAAAACTTTCACGATCATATTCCATCGATGTTTGGCTTTGATTTCATCGTTTTTCATACTCATATGCATACTTTGCTTGTTTTGAGCCCTATAATGCTTTTCTTGAATTATTTTTGCTTAAAGTATTTTATTTGATCCATATCGCCTTGGATATGTTGTTGAATGCTGAATAATTGTTTTTTTGTCTTTGGGTGTTTTTGGGTATTTTTGTGGAAATCGTCAGAATTTTGAGAGTTGTTTATGGTTTGTTGATGCTTGTTGTATGTCAATGGTCATGCCTGCTATTATTCCATTATCACATATGCTTTTGAGGTAATATGGCTTCATATTCAAACCACGACAAACAAATAATGATTTCAAGCTTGATGAATTTGATGAGTGATCTTCTTTCTTCTTTCTTCACCGCCACCATTGCTACAAATCATGCTTTTGTGAGTATCATTATTTCTTTACTTTGTTGTTTTCCACAATGGGGACAATGTGGAGTTTAAGTATGGGGTGTTTGTAGTCACTCAAGCATTCATGTTCCTTTCTAGTCACACATTTCCTTTTACCAAACTATTTGTTTTTGTTGAGTCTTTTCCCAACATTTATGCCTGCATATATAATAGTTGTGTCGGATGGAGTCTGTATTACCTTCTAGAACTTGAGATGTTGGAAAATTGTTATTTGATAGTTGGCGTGCTTACGACACATTAGATTATATATTTTTGCTATTGTTTATGCACATGAGTTTTTGGATGAATTTTGATGAATAGTTTAGCCAAGCATAACCCTTGTGAGCGCTCTTGACCTATGGACATGCATTTTCATGTGTCCTTTCTTTCATATTATTGTGTAATCATTAACATTCTTAGTTTCTTCTAGAACTTGTGATTGACTCTTTTTGAAGACTATGCGTTCATTTGATTTTATATACTTGTTGTGAAGATGATTGAGACCCTCTTTGTTAAGCTTATGCAAATTTTCCTACCTTTATGTGGGTTTCCCTTCTATTAGCCATTTCTTGCATTTATTCTCCTTTCTTTGGTGCCTCTCAAAAATGCCTCGCGGCCATGATATAGCCTCATATGACCTTATACGGGGTTTTGACAGAAACAATGAATGAATAACTCAAGTATGGGGTGTTCTCTCAAAGAAATGTGAATGTTCGCAAAAGTTAATGTGCGAGTTTGGAATGTATTATTCTTATGGAAGATCTTTTCATGGGTGGTAAAAGGGACATAAGTCCTTGCCATCCTTGTAGTTGCAAATAAGTAAGAATTGGTTCGAAAGTGAAGAAAAGCTTGAGAAAGAGAAGGCAAATGCTACAAAGCTAAAAGTGTTATATTATGTGGAAAAGAATACAAAGATAACGAAAAGTACGAGTTGGGAGATCATTGAAGGATTTTGAGTAGTGCACGACTTGATGCCCCGAATATTATTTGCCATTTTCACCTACTATTTTGTCCTACCAACATTATACTTTTCATGTCCCATATTCGTTACATCCTATGAAAAAACCTCGTGATTCACGGCTTGTACTTTAGTTTCATTTGACAAGTGGTGGAGATTAAGAACTCCTTGACAAGCCTATGGTAAGATCATTATCTGGTTATTGAGTTTGAGTGATTATTGATGTATGCCTAAACACATCATTTTAGATTGTGTGAAATACATTATCCTTTGAGTGGTTTGGAGAGTTATGATTCATCTTTCTTCCTTTGATAGTGATTGATGTTATGATGACATGGTTTGAAAAGTTATTCTTCTTCCTAGTTGAGGTCTACTTGTATTTACATGTACAATTCCGTATGTCATGATCTTACTTGGGAACGAGTAATGTTTAATAATGGGGTATTTGATAAGTCCAAAACATAGTCTTTTAAGTCATCATTTGCATGTATTTCATACCTCATTTGGTTTGGTTTGTGTTCATCTAGAGTATAAATCTTTCATATTGCATATTCCGGTGTCTATTTTGGTTTATTTCGTGTTTCAAGCGTTTGAGGCCACAAATGAGCAGAAACGATAAAAGAATGTCAGAATGTGAGTTTCTATCCTCCATGAGGTCAAGGACATCATGAAAGACATCTATATTGACTAAGGATTGGAGTTCCTAGGTAGATTATGTTGGAGAATAAAGAAATGAAGAACCGTATGAAGAACATTGATGTTGGATGCCATTATATGATGACCTCTAAGATATTTCGAATGTCGACCATTTTCCCCTTTTGGATTTGGACAAACATGTCAACAACAAAGTTGTAGATCTTCAAAAGCTCTTCGAAAGTAGCATTCATGGGTCTCATGGTTCCAATCAAAGAAGCGGGAAAGTCAATTTTACTAAATTTTCAAAAATATGTCAAAATCGAAGTTGATGTCAGATGGCATGCAGACTGTTTCATGGCCATTTCATCGTCGTTGTTTTGTTGAAATCAAATTTAACCTATTTTATCGTATGTTTATGGTTTGGGCTTCTTGAATTGGTTCTAGGGTTTGATTCAAACATTATAAATAGACCTTCGTAGGTCACATTAGAGGTGTGTCGCATCTCACCTTAGGGTGGACGAGTTTTCATGGTTTCAATTCCATGTCCATGCAACGCCACAATAGAGTTAGATTTCCCTTTCTTTTACTTTGTATATACTTTTCACCTTTGATATTTATGAAAGAATACTCTTCTTTGGTTATGTCTGCCTAATTCTTCTTGATCTAAGGATTGGATGATCTCTATAATGGTTTGATTATTATTGCATATATATTTGTGAATTGAGATTGTGATATTGCTTCTTTTAAATTGCTTCATTCCTACCTTTTATTTACCTTCTAAATAAGTGATGTTTATAATTGGTTTAGATAAAACAACTGAAGACCCAGAAGCGAAGGGCGTTTTATTGGATTTATTAAAAAGAATTTGGTTTTGAGAGTAACGTTGTATCATTGCCTCGAGGATTTCTAACTAACGTAGAAAGTCCCGGTCTTTGTAACTTTTTCTAACTGGAAAACAAACGGCGAAGGTTGTTCTTGGCCTTTTCCAAATTTCTAAGTTTTTTAATGGGTTTCCTATACTTGTCGAACCATTGGATTGAGAGTTACGTTAATTGGAAAGCACGATCTTTGTTTGTCTATGCCAAAGGTTATTTTAGATGGTTACCTGCAATGTTCATGAGTTCATATATACAATCTTAATCCAATTCATTATAGTGGGGATTCTTGTTTCATTAGAGCACCTCCCTCCTTATTTTTTGTATGTCTATGCCAAAGGTTATTTTAGATGGTTATCTTTCTCTTCTCCCTTTTACTTAGCATAATTTATATCATCTATACCCAAATAAACGCATTTCCCGTGATTCGATACCCGATATACTACATATGATCCCGTAATACTTGCAGGTGAGGTTGTTATTAACTATTCGGTTATAACTTCCACGATCAAGTGTTCTCTTATATGCTTTGATTATTTAGAATTACGTCTGAATCTTTTTCGAGATTACATGTATGTTCTTTCTTTTACATTTATGAATATGATTTAGGTACTTCTTTGTTTATATTATTATTATTATTATTATTATTATTATTATTATTATTATTATAAAACCGAAGGTAAAACACATTACAAGCCGTTGGATGGGAGCCGACTAACAAGTTGGGCTCCACATCCCTTCTGAATGGTAAACGCAATCCTAGTCAGAATAAAACAAGTACTCCTACTATATCCGGGCAACTCTTTAGCAACCGAGCCCAACCTTTTAAGAACTTCCACCGCGTCGTCACCCAAGTCGCCAAACGTGGAAAAGGAAAAGGGAAGAAAGTGATACCCCATGGAGCTACAAACCTCAGCATACTTCTTCCTCTTGTTATCAGCAGCAACCCTCACAGCTTTACCTGGAATGAAGTTAGACAGGCCAGGCGAAGAGAGAGGAGATGTACCAGTGATGTCAACACAAGTGTCTTTGCCTTGAAACCAACTATATAAAAGGATGTCGGCCGGGCGCAACTCCCCACCTCTATCATCAACCATACCAGTATAGACCTCTTTCCGGACAAAGATCTCAATCTTAAGACACTCATCAAAAAAGGCATCACGCACCATGTTATGCCGATGCTCAATACCAACCTGTGCAGCACAAGCAAGAGCATGGTCACTTCAAGCGTCCAAAATGCCCTTCTCACAAGCAGGGCACTTGGAGCCCTCCCTAAACATCTCAATGCACAAGTGATACTTAAGGACGGTTCGGAAAGTAGCCGGGTTCATAACTTGACCAAGACCAGAAATCGGGACCGCTTTAAGCCAATGCTGAGCCAAGGGTAGCCTCAAGTTTTCCACAACGGCCTTCTGCCTAACCGTAGGGTCAAAGTCCCTCAGAAAACCCTTAAACACGATATTATAATAACATCCAGCCAATTTCTTCATTAAATGGGGGGTTGGACGTATCACAGTCATATCCAAGTTGTAGTCTTTACAGAAGTTGACCCAACAAGCAACAGTCGACTCAAAAGCGGCACCATCACCTAAAACACCAGAAAACCTCAATATCTGATCCTGCAAGCTACGGGTCTGAGATCTCGAAGCTAGAAAAGCAAAATGCAAAGTATCGGCAATGACAAAATGCCAAGCCCTCCGTCACTAATCGGCAAAGTGGATAGCCGCCATTGAAGGGGGGCAAATCCAGCCCCCCCAGCAGTGACAATATGCTCAATAGAACAACGAAGGGCATGATCAAAGACCCCCATAGCCTCGGAGAAATGAGAAGGGGGAGCAATCCGCATAGCAAAGTAAAGACGGGACACGCCGGAACAAGCTCGAAGAAGCAGAAGCTCACACTGTGTTATTCATCTTAATATCCCCTTTTGGCATGTGTTAACCATTCTTTATCACTCCATAAAAATATCACAATTCATGTTTAGCCTCATTTGACTCATCCGGAAATTAGGATGTAACACCATGCATTAGAAGAAGAATGCAAATTTCAAATATGGGGTTGTATGTAGTGGATATCATCAATGTATAAAGGTCCTTGTGGTATAAGTGTATAAAGTAAAGATAAGAAAATTTATATATAAAAAAAAGATATATTTGTACACTAATTGAACCAAGTTGAAGAAAGAGAAGAAGAGGGAATGAAATTTTCCAAAATACAAAGTGCTAAAAAGAGAAAGTAATTGTATTAAGCAAAAGTGAAGAAACTCGGCTTGCAAGAAGATAATCCACGGAGAGCTTCGAGATGCCGTAGTTTTCGGATCTTATTGCACCTCATAGTCAAATATAACTCTTCACCCTTACTCATTACTTGGCTAAGTTACAACCCATAAAAGACCTCTTGATTCATAATTGTACTTGCAAGAAAAACTATGCGGTGGAGATTGAGAATGCGTTGGTAAGCTATTGATTAATGATCATTGCATAGTTGTTGAGTTTGAGCGTCATTATATATCCCCTAAACAAATGTGAGAGATTTATAAACATTCGCTTAAATGATCATGAAACTTATGAGTTTTGGGTTATACCTTATACGATGATTTGTGTTATGATGATGAGGCTTTGAGTGCTTGATCTTGTTGTATCTAAGACAAATATTTGAATCCAATTGAGAGATATTATCATATCTTGAGGACAAGTAAGGTTCAAGTATGGGTATTTTGATAGCATTCTATTTAGCATTTTTTATCATCATTGATATCATATTTTCACGTTATGTTTTCAGATGTGTTTTTGTGTGTTTTACCTTTGTTTTGCATGGTTAGGCAATTCATATTTTAGTTAGAGCTTAAATTTTTAAAAGAATGTATGCTTCCGTTGTTTCATGTCTTTGTAGGTATGTTGGACAAAATGGAGCTCAATCACTCATATCATTCAAGTATCATACGTCAACATATCATCCACCTAATGAGAAAAAGACGGAGAAAAAACAAGCATGAAGCCAATTGCACTATGGAAACTCCAAGGAATGAGCGTCAAGTGATCCCAAACTCATACTAAGAGGATGGAAAAACTCAGACTAAGAAGCCACAAAGAGGCAAATGTCAACTTCTCTCTAGTGAATCCAAAACTCGAGCAAGGAAGCCATGAAACCTCGAGGGAAGAAGACATTTCACTCGATCAAGGAAGACTCTATTGTGTAGAAAGTTCAACGTCTTCCGAGTTGACCTTGAGTGACACTCCACTCAAGAAAATAAGACTTCTTAACTCGAGAAAAGAAGACATGAATGCAGATTTTTCAACGTCTCTCGAGTTAAACACTTTACTCGGGAAAATAAGACAAGAAAACTCGAGAGAACTAGACAAGTCACTCGAGAGAAGAAGACGGTCACTAAGTCAGTGTAAGAACTCGAGGTCAAGCAGAAAAACTCAGCCAAGGTGTATTTTCCATTCGAGGATGTCTCTGCAAGTTTCTTCATCAACTAGTTCTAGGATATTCATCCTAACTAACTTTGCAACTTGACTCACTTGCTTCCTAGGAGGGACCATGTCTTTTGAGTCCTATATAAGCACATTAGATGAATGTAATTGTATCATCTCTTCATACACTTCTCAAACTACTCTCTCAGTTACTCTCTTAGATCTAGGAACTTGTTTTTTATCTGAATTGGACGGGATTTTGGATCAATCAAAGGAAAAGTATGGTGTGCATCATTATTTTTGCTAGTTCTTCATTCTCTCAATTTGTTTTGCTCATAAATTTTGATTGGAAAGGCCAAATTCATTCATTTTTCTTCCTAATTCTCTATTTTATTGTCTACTTCTCTACTATGGAATTTGTTTATGTTGTTATGATGTCCATATTTACGATGAGTGAGTAGTTCCCTTTCTAGGTTTTAGGGTGAAAATCCTCATATCGTGCTAGATTAGTATTGCTTTTGTGTTTACTCATAACTTGAAGGGAACCTAAGCATGATTAGTATCATATATGAGATAATAAATCTGGATTTATCATTCATTCATGTTGGTTTTATCTCAATGTTGGTGGTTTAGACTTTTACTAGCTTAAATCTATCTTTTTAAAGCATTTTATTCTTACATGCATGAATGAATGATGTCTAGATTAATCATCCAAGCTGAGACTTACAAGGCAATATGAGGATGGTTATGCAATGTTTAGATTCCTATCACGCTAGAGTGGGATTAATTGGGCCCAAAAGGATGGTTGAGTCTACTTGTGATGTTTTATCCAAATTGTGCTTATATTAGATAATGTATGCAAATAGCAAACGCCATGGAATGCTTACATTGTCTAATATGATCATGGTTGTGACTAAGCTTAATCAATTAGTATGAAAATAGCAAACACCATGGAATACTTACATTGTCTAATATGATCATGGTTGTGACTAAGCTTAATCAATTAGTATGCAAATAGCAAACACCATGTGATACGTGCTTGATTGACATAAAGTTATCCAATGGGCTTCAAAAGAGGATTAGGATGCTTAGATAAAGCTCACTTTATTACATGCACTTTATCCCTTCATTGATTGAATATTACTTCTTAAGCATGTCACTGGTTATGGCTTGATAGGGTTAGCCCCAAACCTAGTGTTTTTCTCATACATTTGAGACTTGTTCGTTACTTGATTTCAGTTACATACTTCCCCCAAAGATTTGATCCGCTGGTCAGCCATTTTTCCTTTCTTTTACACACTTAAACCTTGCTTTTAAACTTGATCACAATCAAGCTATATAGACTCCTTGTGGAACTCGACATTGGTGAAAACATTATACTCTTACATTGACAATGACCGTGCACTTGCAAGAATATGTGAGTTTTGAGTGTTCACCCATCTCACATTGTCATCATTCTATTCCATTCCATACCTATTTTGGGTTAAAGCACATATCTTATCGGTCTATTTCCTTCATGTTAGTGTTTTCGAGATCTACCGGTTAGTTTATGTAATTGTAGTCATTCGAGACTTAGTACAAATAATATACATGTTTTGGATGACCTCATACACACTAAGGATATTAATGCGTTTAAAGAAGTTAAGGTAAAGACGGAAATTAATAAGGTCCGAGAGTGAAAAAGAAGAACATTGGAAAACGTGCAAAAGTGTTCGACCACCACATGTCCCCTTCTACACGTGACCTTGAATTGACCTCATGTTGAAGTGATAAAGTTATGTAGCGAATTATGGGGACTAGACCAACAACTTGTCCCATCTGGTCGCTCGTCCAACACGCTCGACTGACCCATTTTAATGTTTATTGTTCTTACCCTTATCCATTTTGCTTGGGCTAGACTTCTGAGTTGTCCACTTGGATGTTTTATCTTTTAGATTTGATCTTATTTTGTTATAAAATAAGATCCTAGTAGATCTAGAATTTCAGGCTATACCTTGTAATAACCGAAAATTTTAAAGTTTCGGTAAACTGCAAGTAACCAAATTCCGATGCGACAATCGTAAATAAATAAACAAATAAATAAAATAAAATGAGATTAGTTCTATCATTTTATGTGACCTAGATTCACATAAAATGATAAAATAAGTAACCGGAAATAATTTATGTACTTTAAAATAAGAATAATAATAAGTTATAAAATACAGAATTCGACAATCGTAAATAAATAAATAAAATAAAACGAGATTAGTTCTATCATTTTATGTGACCTAGATTCACATAAAATGATAAAATAAGTAACCGGAAATAATTTATGTACTTTAAAATAAGAAGGGCTAATTAGGTAACTAGGCTGTTTTTTTTAATTGGATACTAATTAGGCTTTTTTCAGTTTTCTAATTAGTAAATGTACCCCACTAATATTTTTACCGTTCACAAACCTAAAACGCACATCCCTTCTCTTCCGGTCGCTTCCCTGTGGCTGCCTCTCCCTCACAAACCTAAAACGCACATCCCTTCTTCGCAGCAATTGTTGTATCTCTCCTCTTTCTCCTCCTCTCCGGCGGCCATTAAACATACTCCGACCATCTCGCCTACCGGCCACAGCTCTTTCTTTACGCCCTTACTGTTCCCTTTCTATACTATCAATCAATTCGTATGTTTAATTTTTAATTGTTACACTAATTGAGTGCATTCTACTGTTCTCTAAAGTCACTACCATAACCGTCGGTTTCAAACGAAACAAGGAATCTACTGATTGCTCTCTGAACCGGAGGAAGTAAAGAGATAGAAAGATGGTGGCGGAAGCGCGTAACCCGACCCGAATTGCCGCCCGGTCGTCGTTGATCGACTCTTTGAAGGGATGCGGGATATCTGGGATTCGAATTGATAGGGAAGATCTCAAGCGGAGGATTTCCATGCCTGAATATCTCCGAATCGCCATCCGCCGTGCAATTGACTCCAAAGATATATCTACCGGCGTTGGATCCGCCGGAAAGGACGGTTCCATAGAATCTTCCGAGTGTCCCATGGTTGTCTTTGTCAATTCACGAAGCGGTGGCAGGCATGGGCCTAAGCTTAAGAAACGGCTTCAGCAACTCATGGGCAAAGAACAGGTAGTTTCTTGATTTGCACGATGAGATGAACTGGTGAATCAGGTTTAGCGTTTTGTTTAATCAGTAATTAGCAGTAGAATTACTCCATAGTTAGTAGTATAAAAACTTGTGTGTGTTTCCCACTGATTTTCGTGTGATGTGTGAACATCTCTGGTTTTTGCCTGAAAAACTCGATCCAAGGTAACGATTAATCTCATTTTCCTCTTCTTCATCGTGTTTGGGAATGTCGAAACCGCATCCCCACTTCTCAATTAAGCTGCATATGTTTACTTCTTGTTGCTGCTGCTGATGCACCACAGCTTCTAGTGTCATTCTTAATCTCCTCTCAGAAATGAAAAACACATAATAAAATTGTATGTTTTGGTTTTGATGTGGGTGGACTAGTTTAATTTGCCTCGTATCCTATAATTGTCTTCATTTTCTAGTACGAATTTATGGTACGAAATTCATACCAAAAAACTCATACCAGAATTTTCTGGTATGTAAAATTCTTACCAGAAAATTTTGTTATGAGTTTTTTGATATGAAAAATTTCTGGTATGTAGTTTTATGGTATGCAGTTTTATGGTATGTAATTTTATGGTATGAAAATCCGGTGTAACAAAATTCTGGTATGACAAAATGTAATTTTATGGTATGTAAATTTATGGTATGTAACTTTATGGTATGTAGTTTTATGGTATGTAATTTTATGGTATGAAAATCTAGTGTAAAAAATTCTGGTATGATAAAATGTAATTTTGTGGTATGAAACTTCTGGTATGAAATTTCTGGTATTTAAATTATGGTATGACAATTTCTGGTATGACAAGTTCTGGTATGACAAAATTCTGGTATGAAAATAATTTCTGGTATGAGAAATTCTGGTATGAAAATTTCTGGTAAAAAAATTCCGGTATGAGAAATTCCGGTATGAGAAATTTAGTCCAGAAAATAAAAAAGAAATAAAAAAATAAATAAAAAAAAGCAAGAAAAATAATAAAAGAAAACAAATTCAGTAATTAAATTTTAAAACTTATACTTATATAACAAATAACAAACATCATTTATTCTTTCTTTCTAAATAGAAGGGTTAATAATTTTTACCTACTATTAAATGAAAGTGGTAAAAAATTTGGGGTACATTTTCTTAAACAAAAACTCAAAAAAGCCTAGTATGTCAAATTCTCCCAAATAAGAATAATAATAATAATAAGTTATAAAATACGGAATTTAATTCCGTATTTTATAATTTCCGCACTTAATTAACGAGTCCGGATCCTGTTTTAAAGAGAGAGACGGGATATAAACCGCTACTAGGCCCAATTACCGGCCCAGCCCAGCCAGCCCATTTTTTTTAAGATTTATCTAATCAACCTAATTAAACTAACCTAATTTAACCCTAATTCTAACCTATCTCATGCTATTGCCGCTCCTGCCTCTTCCCTCTCGCAACCGATCGAACCGTAACCTTCTGCTGCTCCCGTCTCGCAAAAACAATCGAAACCAGCAACTTCAAGCGGCCTCCGGACCTTCCTGCCACCGCTGCCACCGAGCCCTACGCCGTCCGCCGACCACCGCAGTGACTGCGGTAAGACTACTGCCTTCTCCTCCCCCTTCCGCTCCTTCTCTGCGCCTTCGCTGTCCGAATCTCACCCACCGCCGCCGCTGCAGTAGGTACGAAGGAGACGCCGGAACGCCAACCTCTAACGTCGCCGCCGCCGCCGCTGTTGCAGAAGGTAAGCCTCTGTTGCTTCCTCTCCGCCTCCCTCCCTTTCTGTCGCATGTTACACCATACCGACACTCCCCCTTGTTGCCTGCAGTGCCATCCGGAAGCGAGCCGGGGAACGAAGCCTTCCGCCGACCGCTGCAGAAGACCGGTGCGAGCCACTCCAGCAGAACGACGAGCCAACCCAGCCTCCGACTCCTTGCAACCGGTAAGGACGATTCGGCCGACGAAGACTCCGGTTCTGCAGCAGGTGAGCCGGCCTTTCCCTCCTTCTGCTCTCTTCACTCGGACTGTAGTATACCTGTTGACAGCCTTTTGTTTTCTTCAATTAGTACTGTAGTATACCTGTGGAAGAAGCTATATATATGTATATGTATATACTTTAGTGTATGTTTATGTATACAGTGACGGTGTTGAGGAACGAGGGAATTCGTATACGGATATATATATATATATATATATATATACGTATATATATATTAGACATTTGAGTAAGGTACCGTAGTGTATATATACTTATATATATAGGTACGTAAATTTATATATAAACATATACTTATAAGAATAAAAATAGCGTATAAAAATATAAGAATTGTGTATGCTGAGTATATAAATATACGTATATATATTATATGAAAATAAAAGTATACCTAAGTGAAGTAAAGTTATACATGTGGATCGATATATATAAATCTACTCATACGAACGGGAGTTGCAGAAATGTCACGTATATATATATATATATAAATACCGAATGGTTACGGTTTTAATATGAAATGGAAGTAAATGTTAAAGTACGTACCTAGGTATACATACGTTTGGAAGAGTAAAGTAATAATAGGGAAGTAAGGAGGGATTTTGGTTCTTGGAAGAGTTTTAGAGTGTAACTTATAACTGGTGTAACTATCAAAGGGAATTGATAGTTTTCTAAATTAAACTTCGAGAAATTACGATACCAAGGGTAAAATGGTCTTTTACCATAAGAGAGCTTTTTCCGTAATTCCTTCGCATGAGGTTGGACGTCGAGATGTGATTTTGATACACATGCCTTATTTGACAGGTGTTTGAGTTACCACGAGTACGGACTGTTTGAGACGCGTTAGAGAGTATTTTGACTCAGGTAAGTCCTTGCGACTTACTTAGCTAGTTTATGGGTGTTAGTTGAGTGATAGTAGTTGTGTGTGCTATGTGCGTGTTTTAATAATAATAACTTGCTAGGACGACCGTTATTATTATGTTTAAGGCCCAAGTGTATGTATAACGGGCCGTGACATCACTGCCCAGCTCTGACAGGAGACTGGGAGATTCTCTATACCCAGACCAGGCAGGTACAAGGTGAGATGCATCGGATCCATTCCTGATGGTTACACGGGGGCGAAGGCGAGGTTTGGGAATCCCTCGTGTCACAAAATAAGTATCGTTAGCGTGAAAGAGGACTTAACTCAAGATAATAAAACGGACTTGTTTGAAAGCATGATGGGTGTTTAAATTTTTATGTGTGTGTTTGTGCTGCTATTATTCTGCTAATATTTAGATAACTAGCTAACGGTTCCTCTTGTTGTTGTTTTTAGATTTACCGCAGGTTAGACCAGCAGCTGAGTGATCCGGAAGTAGTGGTCAGTCGGGTCTCCGTACTCCTTAGAGTGGGGGTTAGGGTTGTGTTTGTCTTTTCTTCCTTTTGGTTAAGACAGTTGTTCGTTTCTTTGGTTTAAGTACTTTAGGCTGCTAGACAGTGTTGCATTCATTATCTTAAAAATGTTATTTTTATGAATTTCGGTTTCTTTATTTGTGTCTTGTTGCAAGATCCTAGTAATGTTGTTGTCAAACTGAGGTCGGGACCCATTGTGAGGTACTAACCAGTAATGTCCCGAGTTCTGAGAATTCGGGGTGTTACATACCTTGACCCTATAAATAAGGGACCCTCTTGGTTGCTCCACTGGGATCCTTTTCGATCAATAATAAAGCGTTTTTTGAGTTTTGTTCGGGTATGTTTGACTAATTCTCATCTTTTCTAGGGTTTGGAGAGCCCGACTGCATGAATCTATGATATTGAGTTGATTTTATGTATTGAATGTATTGTCTATTGAGTTAAGCTAGCATTTGGAATCTTTCTTTGTTATATGTTCTTCAAGGTAATGTTGGCTTTACGTGAAAGTCTAACTCTCATACCTCCGTGTTGAGTTCAATATAAGGAAAAAGTGTTGTCTTGGTACATTGCAATCAATGAATGACAAAATTGATGTATATAAAGCAAAGTCCTGATCACTTGACAATCGGACGAGGTTGTCCCCCGCATAACTATCACTTATAGCGAGTTTTGTAAGTATTTGCGAGATTTGAGGCTCACACTTCATCCCTCATCATCCCCCACCTAGTGATCTCTTGGCTTTGTTCATTGATTATGTTGGGTTGTATAAGTGAGAATTCTTGATCTCGTCTTCAGTTTTGATTAATCGGAATCAATGTTCTTCGCGCGGTTTCAAGAGAATTGGCATATATAACCCACGTTACCATTTTCATCCCCTTTTCTTACTCATTCGTGTGGATCAAGGGTGTTGGCAGAAAATAAAGGTAGAAATATTGAGAAAATAGTTGTCATTACTTAAAAGCATTCAAAAAAGCAAATTATCTTTAAAGAAATGATAGAAGTGTCAAAAAAAAAGTTTTGGTAACTAAAGAAAGATATCTAGTTGCAATCTTATCTACAATGAAGATAAGATACGAAAACCAATACTCAGTTGGTCTAGCGGGATGTGGTGCTAGACTCCTTAAGTGGTTTGTTTGGAGATTCGAGTTCGAATCCTCCGAGCGGCGAAGCCAATCGAACTGGGAGTTACTTACCAACCTTTCAAAAAAAGATAAGATACGAAATGATTTTTTTTTTCTAAACCTGTTTTTTTTTTTTTTTTTTTTTGGAAATTGGCATTGGGTTAGGGTTTGGACAAAGATCGGTTTAAGGTTAAAACTAGATTTTAGAGAAAATGGGCTATTTTTTAAAACCAAGGGTTGCACCCAAAAAATAACTAATAACACGGAATATGTGGAAAAACGAATCAAAAAATAATTTTAATTAAAAAGGTGAAAGATCACTAAGCCAACCATCAATATTGAACACTTCACAATCTATGTATCAACTCTTGACACCACTTAGTGATCGGGAATTAATAGTGTTAACACTCGTTCTTGTTGTTGTTGGCCCGATCTTTGGAAGAGGAACTCGATGTTGTCTTCCAAGGGACCCTAAATCCTATTAATGCTCGGTTGTCTACGGTTGATATGATGTTAATCAACAAATTTGTTTTTATTAGAATTAGTAAACAATTATCATAGTTATCATGTCACGTCAATTTTGTTAAAACATATATAATTAAATCAAGCTTTAATTCTATTTTGTTGAGAAAATCTCATGCAAATCTTCTAACCAGTTACACATTTTTAAAATCTTATCTATATATATACTACTAAACTAGACTACACTGATGCTGACGTGGCGCCTCCAACTTTTTTCTCTGATTAAATCTTTTATTAAATCTTTTATTAAATCAAGAATTAAGCCATAAAACATTTTTTTTACTAAAACAAAATGTAATAAGAAATCTTTTTTCAACTAATCTTCTTTTAAATTTTCAGGTTATTCCCTACGTTTTCAATCATCACACTCATTCTGCTATTGTTTATATTTATTTTTAATAACTATTATTTCAACAACTTTGGTTTTCACTATTACATGTTTATGAAAGTCTCTCCCCTTCCGCCTTTCTTCTCACTTACTTACTCGCAGACAGATCTTCTGAGATATGCCTATGAAGATCCATCAATATTTAAATATACTCGCACAAGGTGCGGGATATGAACTAGTATCTATTAAAGCAGAGGTTTTTTGTCACGTGTCAACACGAGATTTCTCTAAGCCTAACAAAATATTTTTAAAGTTAATTATTAAGTTAAATATTTATTAATCAAGAAGTAAATACTTTTTCCAGATAAATCTTATCTAATCTTTTCCATTTTTATAATAATAAATTATGCAAATTTTTTAAAAATATATTAAGTTTCACTCTGATAATTGACAAAAGGATATATTCTTTTAGAAGTTAGTTTTTTGTAAGCAAATCTTATCCCAACTTTTTCAATTGTTGATAAGAATACATTATGCAAATTTTTTAAAAATTAAAAATTATTTATTTATTAATCTCTCGGATAACTGACAAAAATTAATTATTTTAGAAATAAAGACAAAGAGCATCCCATAATCTCATAAAGGCATGAGTCAACATAAAATACAAAATACAAAATACAAGATGGTAATGTAGTAAAATATTAATTTTTTTCTAACAAAAATTGAAAACGACACCCGTGCATTACACGGGTAGTACACTAGTTTAAAACTAAATCAAACATTACTAATCTTGCTTTATATAAGCAATCGATGTCATTGAGAATCAAAGTCCACTCTCATCATTTTCATTTCTTTTTTATTTCTTTCAATGAAAGTGATAATATATTGAGGCATAAACATAATGCTCTAAAAATAATATTTGACATAGATTTTGAATATATCCTTTTATTTATTAAAAAACTATAATTTAATCCTCGCAAATATTAAACAGATTAATATTCGATATATAATATATAAAAATAAAATATAATATTTTTTATTTAAACAAAACTCACATAAAATGCAAACACTAAACAAGTTACTTCTTTACAATAATGAATTTGCATCCATAATCTTCTCCGTTTTAGCTCAACTAAATAGCTCCATCTTTGAAAATAAACATCACAATGTCAAGGTTGAGTTTTTGGATATAAAATGGACAAAAAAAAAAGTCACACTTGCTTGGATGAATTCATTAAATAAACATATATGGGAGATAAAGTGGACAAGTGTTTGACAATAAACTAGACTCAAAGATATCTCTATTGTAAAACACTTTAGATCCTTCTTTCATATTATAACAATAGTCAATTTGATGATTGAGATATCAGTCCATATATATACTTAAGATGGTCATGTAACACATTCTATAAGTGTGATCAAGGCATGTATATAACATCTCAAACTAACCTAGTTTTTCTCTAAAATCTGCCATTTCTTAACTTTTTACTTCGATTTTTTATTTAGTATTTTGTTTGGAGATCTATGCAAAACTTTTATTGGGCTTAACTTTTTTACTAAATTAGTAAAAAGATTGAGCCGAATTTAATTACAATTATCGTCTTAGGGCCTGTTTACCAAAGGTTTATAAACTTTTCATTTAGTTTATAAATCCGGGTTTATTTTTTGGTAGGTGTTTACTTATGATTGAGTTTATTTTTGAACGAGTTTATTATAAACCTCTAAAAAAAAAACTTCCTCAATCCAAGGAATTGCCCTCGTTCGCATCTTTACAAATACAACCATAATATTCACACTGTGAAGTTCATTTCCTTCAAAACAACCATGTCATATCATTGTCGTCCACAACTATACCCTTCGAGATTGGATTCTTCGAGTACCCTCCGATTCATATCTAGATTTGATTATTCTTTAATTTTTTGAGGGATAAAAATGTATTTTGCACTAAAATAAACCCACAAAAAAACCTTTAGTAAACATCCTATTTGGAATAATATATATAAACTTAACGAGTTTATAAACCCAAAAATAAACCATAAACCCTTATAAACCAATAAAAACACAAACCTTTGGTGAACATGGATATTCAATTAGAATATTTAGTGTATTTTCATATTTTTACAAAAAAATATTATCTAAAAGAATACGAAAGAAATTCGAAGCAGCTAAAAAAAACACAGCCTCCTTTCGGTTATTGGTTTCTGAGAATTTAGACTATAGAATAAACTACGAATATAATTATCATTTATTATATTATATATAAGAGTTGGTTTAATCAATAATATCATGGTTATTATATTGTATAGACCCGGCCCGCTCCTTGTTGCCATGTGCTGACATATTAACACCAACGTAAGCCAAGGGTTTCATGCTTACGTCACCTCCCAGTATACGTGGCAGCGACTTAGTTTTTTCCTGGATTGACCAAAATACCCTTAGGTATTTTCTCCACTCAAGATCCTGTTCTGTTATACTGTTTTGTGTCGTTTTATGTTAGCTGCAGAAGTTGGATAACAATAAGGTTGTTTATCAATATTTTTACCTCTTAGGGCCCGTTTGGTTCCAACTCCGAAAACGGAAACGGAATGGAAACGAATTTAGTCCATATGTATATTCTTATTCATGAAATTCTATGGAATCATTTCATGTGTTTACATGTAAAATACACTTGCCTCCCCATCTTTTGTTACCCTATAGGGTATCAAAAGTAATCAAATTCCACCTCAATTACTTCAAATCATAAGGAATGATTCCAAAAACTTTCATGAATAAGGGTATACATATGAACTAGATTCGTTTCCATTCCGTTTCTGATTCCGGAGTTCAAACCAAACGGGCCCTTAATCTATTAGGTTATATTTTATCAAATATTTTTTCATGTTAGAAAAAAAAAACCCATTGTCAAGTCTTCAGTAAAAGTAAAGGTTTGTAAGAAATCAGCAAATGCTAGAGAATGAAGAAGCCACCATTTGTTCACAATAAATCTTATTAAATATGAGTATTTGAATGTGTGATTTTAATTATTAATCTAAACTAATAGAAACAGAATTGATTTTAATTTTCAAAAAATTAGTAATAATTAAAGAAATACAAATTATCACCCATAAACAAAAAAATACAAAATTTTAAAATTATTAACCCGTATACAAACGATCAACTAATAAATAAAGTGTCATACAACATTCATGTCATTAATAAACTTACTAGTTTAGTTGATTAATAAGTTGTATATTTTTGAAAAAAAATATATAAAATACCCGGAAAAAAATTATGAAAAAATTCAATAATTAAAATTTGGTTTTTCTACTCAATAGTCAATACTTTTCATAAAACTTATACCTGGATTTTTTGGGAATTTTTTCTCCAATTGTAATATGAAGTGCACCCAAAAATTAAAAATAATCCAAACTTATAAAATTATTAACATATATAAATGTACATATTCTTCATCAAAGTTACCAAAGAATTATTTTTTTTTTGAGAAAATGATTTTTTTTTTTTTCAAAATTAGAAAATTTATTGATGACTTGCAATTGGCCAAGTATAATTAAGCCATAAGTGATACAAAAAATAACTTTATAGAAATTTATCAACAAACGTGTATATGAGGTAGTAAAGTAATAGGTTGTGTTATTTTATCTTTGGAACAACATGCATTCCCAAAAGGTTGACATTAGATTCGGCACATGTCACGCCATATATACACATAAGCTACCTAGCTTGCTATGTATATATCCATACAACTTACAATATAAAAATTAAAAAAAAAAAACATTATTATATATGGAGAAAATCTTATATTGATTAAGTTAAGCGCATCAATTCAGATATTCCATTAGGTGACAAATATAAAATTAGTATTTTAATGTCATGGAGGTCACAACTTGACTCCTCAATGAATATATTGACATGAGCTGTGTTGTGTTGATGCAACACTACTAGGATGAAGATTGCATTGCTAAGGGTTGTTTGGTCGGAGCTTTCAGGTTTATTGGGTTAAACCATGACAACAGATGCCAAACACCGCTTTACGACGGCCGGTTAGTAGGACTTGTGTCTTTTGACCCGTTTTTGGATCATCGGAAGGGTCTAGTGTTCCGGATCTCTTTCCTCGTACTAACAAAATAAATATAAAAAGATTTAAATCTTATAAATATGATAATAACATGACATGACATAAATTCTCGTTGTCTTAACTATAAATCACACTTTGCACAGAACCACACACTTTATATGAGTATCACATTGATATCCGATCAGCAAGTGAAGGTTTGTCAAATGGATCAGATGGGTGCAACTCGTGCATATTGGCAAAAATTTTTTACCCGCTTAGAATACATTTCAATTGTTTGTATGTTTCTACATTTGTTAGGCTGTGTTTGTTACTTACCTAATATTTGAGTTGTTTTGTACCCAAATGGAGAAGCAAATCTACCCACCCGGCTAGTTCTATCTATGAAGTTCGTTTTATTTTTGAGACGTAAGGAAGTCACATCTTGGAATAACTTGAACAAAGTAGGTAAAGAGTTTGCACGTCAAAGTGAACCTGCACACAACCTTTCGAAATTTCATCCTAAAACCAAATGACAATAGGAGTAGCCCCAAAACTTATATTTTAGGTTCACACAATATCATATTGTGGATGTAGGACATTCTACATATATCGACAATATGATACTACGTGAACCTAACATGTAATTGCTACTTCTCCTATTACTTATTGATTTAGGATGAAACCCGAAATAGATCTACTTTGACGTGTATCTCCTCCACTCTTAGACCCGCCAAATAGGTGTGAGAAGTAGCCAATCCAGGTAAGGCAAAGGCGTCCGTACAAGCCTAAGAGAAAGGATCTCTCCAGTATTTGAAGTAATAGACAGAAGGGTATTATCGACCAGTGACCCCAAATTAAAAAGTGGCATCCTCATCATAGATTTTACAGAAGAGACAAATTGATTCCCTAGGCTTTAACAATTATTGAGGAATAATAATACAATAATGAGGATTAAAATACAATAAGTAGAACAGATTTCCGGGTTTGCAGGGGTTGCCCCATTTAGATTTAGGGTGCCTCCATGGATATGGATTGCATTTGCTGGAGAAGAGTGATTGGTCAACACAATGCAAGTGGGGAGGTTGACTATTTCTCTCACCATCATTCCCAACTCTAAACCTTAATTTGCTCTTTCTATCTATTCACTCCTACTCCCAAATAAGGGATAATAAGCCTCTCCAAAATTAAGGTCAACTTTGAGCACTAGAGTTTCTGTTGGGATATTATGGAGAAGAAGAAGCCATGTCAAAGCCAAAGAGATGATAATTACAGTCCAACCCTAACCAGCGAGCTTCAGCAAGGCAAGGAGTTGGCAAGACAGCTTCAGATGCTTCTCCTCCAAGATCCACATTCTTCTGCTTCGTCTTCTAGAAGCTTCCACGACACCCGTGAGTTTCTTGTGCAGCAGATCATAGCCTCCTTCGACCGCGCTGTCTCCATGGCCAATCCCCCACCCGATCCGCTCGCGCCGTCGCCTCCGCCCCTACCGCCGGTCAAGTCGGAGTCTCCGCTCAGCGGGAGCGAAGATTCCGATCCTCTTGTGGAGGATTCTACTCGAAGGTCTTCATTCTATCCAGATCTCATCTGCTCATTTCAAATTATTCAAAATTAAACAGTATCCGAAACCCTAAAACCTATTTGCCACAAAACAAATTGGTTATTCAATTAGGGTTCGGTAGAGTTGGATTCAGTATTTTCAGATATGATCCAATAAATTCAAATGGTCTAACTGGACATGAAATTTGACGTAGTATTAGGGCTCGTTTGGAAGCGCTAATAATTATTCTCGCTAACATGTTTATTTAGAGGTCTTTTAATATAATCACTTCTATTACTCATCCTTATACGATTTCATTCCATTTTCATTCCACCGCTCATATGTAAATGCAACGTTGAACTCCATCTGATGCCATATTTTGTTTGGTAATTTGTAAGAAAAAGGGTACAGCCGAGATGGACGACGAAGGTGCAGGTGAGCCCGGAAACCGGGTTCGAAGGACCCCCCGGAGATGGCTATAACTGGAGAAAGTATGGTCAGAAGGACATCCTTGGCGCTAATTTCCCGAGGTTACTGTATATTCTATGCTCAGTTACTCATTCATTTTCTTCTTCTGTCACTCCCATCTATATCAGACAGTAAAATCCAAACATTGCTTAATTTAAACTGACAAGTCATTAGGATACCAATTATCACATAAAATAACGGGTTTCACCTCTAGGGTTAAAAGGCTTAACCGCACTTGGCTAATTCATTCTTTATGTCTTATTTTATTTCATTTTTTTAATTGCATTGTGAATTGATTTCTGTTTTTAAATTAAAATAGGGTGAAATTATACTCTAAATTGCACTTGTAAAAAGAGTGATCACACACAATATTCCACTACGAATTAAGGATATAAAAATATCCTCAGAACTAGATAAAATAAATATTTTTGCTATGTCTCTACTTTAAAAGTAGACTTTGATATGGAAATAAACTATACTGGTTGTTCATGTACATAGAGAATTTTAGATCGTCAAAGAATGACTCTACCGGTAAGTTTCTTCTTAGTTCATTAGGGCTCTAATGTTACCATGATATATATATATATATATATATATATATATATATATATATATATATATATATATATATATATATATATATATATATATATATATATATATATATATATATATATGGAGGGCTACAAGATGCCTAGCTAGACGAGTCTCGAAAAAACAAAACTCCTATATCACCTGAATCTAACCGATACATGACACTATGACAGACTCTAGAACCAAAACCGGAGGTGTGGAGAGTCAACGGGATATTACCTATTAGCTGACCAATACCGTCTTCCTTATCATCCGAAAAAATAATAAGACACATTATTCATTAGAGTTTTACGTCTATCTTTATTTTTAGTTTCCAATATTAATATAATGATCATTTTATAACGATAATAAATTTTTTAATTCCTTTTTACACCGAGAAGAGAGAAAGGTAGGGTTGGATTAAGACGTGGAGAATGCATATTTGGTAAGGTAAGTCACTCACATAAGCACACGGAGGAGTAATTTATCGACTTTTATAATAGGCTCACAATGTCGTGTGTAATCGATGTGATATATTTTCTTCCTTCACATCTCAACAAATAAATGAGGTTGTCTTGTGGCTCTACCTTCCTAGCAACTGAGGTTCATCGGTGAACTTTGCTTGTACATTTTCCTGTAATCTTCCACGGGATACACAAAAAGGCCAAAGTAGGGTGCATGGGTTAGAAATTGGCATATACAAAGTGTTCCTAACATCCTAACCAAAACGAGGGTATCATTACTATGATGCTTCCTCTTTGATGGATGTAAATTGGTTAGCCAAAAGATGCTTTGAGTTTGATCCACACAATCGATGTCATCACATCAAGGACAAGACTTATGAAGGAGCATTCAGTTATAGGTGTTGCTCGATTTCTTGCCAAGCGTAAAAAAGGATAGCACAAGTGGAGTCATTAATAATATTCTGTTGTTGAAGTTTAAGAAGTGTTGGTAGTTTAGAATGACCAACAACGGTGGCGGAGCCTCAATATATCTAAAGGGGGACAAAATGTCTATAAAAATTTAATTTGAATTTGAAACGAATAGCGATAAAATAGTTCATTACTAAGAACTATAGTCTATTTGTATAACAAAAGATTATATTATTATAAAGGGGGCAAATCTATCTTTTGAGATATTATACTCTGAAAATATTGAATGATAACTTTATTATCAATGCATTTGAAAACAAAAATTCTTTATGTAACAAATCTAACTACCAATGAGAAATTCACCACCTCTCATCTTTTTCGCAAATTTGTCTTGATAATACTCATCGCAAATAATGCATCTTTTCACCTTAGTTGTGGCAACTAGTAACACTAAAGTCAACTCTATAAGATGGTCCATGTTGAGAATCACAACATTGTGTTTAGTACATAAATCATTGACTTCTCCAATTAACTCATCCCATCCATTGTTCCTCAAATCTTGAAATTTTATTTTTGGTGCTTTGAACGAGACCAACAACTACGATGATATTTTGTTCATTTTGTTGCAAGCATTGTGACAAAATATTTGTCAACCCCAACACTTTATTCATCACGTGAGCATTAGAAATAAAACGGTAACTCTCCATCTTTTCCACCAAACTACCGTCACCGCCTCGAGTTTTCTCATTAGTGCCCTCATGATATATATTGTCTAACACTTTGAGAGTTGAGTTCCACAAATAAAGAATATGAATATGGTTGTATAGGGTTTGAGAACCCCATCGTGTAGACCTCAGCCGAGCTAAAACAATTTCTTGATTTTTCTTCCCTCTCCATTTTGTAATTTCACCATTTTTCAACCTCTTCACCATTTCTTTATGTTGTATTTGCCGAAACTCATCTTTTCTCTTGCAAGAAGCTCCAACCATTTTTGTAATCGCAGACGGATATGGAAAGAAATCACTCAAAAACTGGTGTGTTTTTTTTGTGAAACGATCACAATCACTAGTTGTAGTTGGTGAGCAAAACAATAAATATACAATGCACAAGGATTTTCAATTAAGATAAGAGTCATCAATCATTTAAACTCACCTCGCATATTAGAAACTCCATCATATCTTTGATCTCTTACCTTAGTTATGGATAATTCATGTTTAACAAAAAACTCGTCAATGCCACATTTCAAAGATAAAGTGGTTGTATCAACAACATGAACAACTCCAAGAAATCGTTGAACCGTAGCACTACTCCAAGGCAATTTTCATATCTTACAACAATCGTTATTTGCTCTTTGCAAGAATTATCACGAGCTTCATCAATCGACAAAGAAAAGAACTTGTCTCCAATATCACTAACTATGGCTTCTGTTGTCCTTGATGCACAAGCACTAAAAATATCTTTTTGAATTGGAATACTCGTAAGTTAGTGATCTAATGGTGCATTCTCTAGAACCACTTTTCCAACCTCAGCATTACGTAAACTATACCACACGAGAATTTCCAAAACATTTCCTCCATTTTGAGACCTCCTCGCCTCGACATGTCCACGAAAATTCAATCCTTGTACAAGTAATAATCTAATGACATCCACACTTGTAGTCAGCTGAATGTGATATGAAACATTCAGTACTTGTTTTCCAACCGATAAACATCTTGACACACTTTGTCTTTGATCTTTATAAGCAAAAAAATGTCTTCCAACATTGTTGTGTGTACTATTCGTAGATCGCACATGTTCTTTAAACTTTTTCGGACCCTTCTTCCAATTGCAAAACCTCGTCTTCGCAAACACATCATCTCCAAATCTTTTGCCGACACCCCATTGAAAAGTATAACACCAAAATCAAAATGTGACATATTTAGAAACATTATATTCCAACCCTTCAAACTCTTTGAACCCTTTTGACAACATCATGTGGCAATGGTTGACAAGCACATTCAATGACATAATTCCCTTTTGACAACATCTCTAACCCGAAACTCATAATCATTGATGGATTTTCGCAATATTGGATCCCTAATAGTACTAAATTCACAATATCTTTCCGTTCGAGCTCTTTTTTCGCCAACAAGATCATCTCTAACAACATTTTCATTTGATGCACCAATATATTCACATTCCCTTCATTATGTTAAGATTTATTAGAAATTGAACTTGAATCTTCAACATTTAGAATCGATATCTTCTTCTTCGGAATAAGATACTTGTTCATATTCCTAATCACATAATTAACAAATTTAGTTCAAACACAATTGAAATTTTAAACCCTAAAATATCCAACTTAACAAATTTGACCAAATCAACTACTAACTTTTTAATTCAATCAACAACATGAACAAATATCAACATTTTTTAGTTAATTACTAATCATTATAACTACAACTTGCTTTTAAACTAACCATAAAATTACTGTAAATTAAAATAAACTCTAAATATCGACTGACGTCTAACGAAGCAACAACAAATATAAAACTTTATGGTAAGCCTTGATGCTCAAAAAAATAACTTCAACTCGGTAATTAAAACTGAAGCTTTTGCTCTTAAAGTTGGCCTACAATAGGCTATCAGATTGCAGATTAAAATTGAGGGTGATAATATGTGTGCTATCAAGCCACTCCAAGGTTTGTTGAGCTATCCGTGGGAGGTCGAGATTATTTTATCTGACTCTACATTGGATCTTCGTTTCTCTGACGAAGTCCAAATCAGATATATTTTCAAAGAAATCAACTGTGTTGTTGATCGATTGACCCATTTGGGAATCTCGACTCCAACACCAATTTTTTTTGATAATCCCGAACTTCGTATTTTTATCCGCAATGATGCTTTAGGTTGAACTACATCGATGAGATAGTCCACTCTAACAGCTTTCCGTTATAAAAAAACAAAAAACAAATAGAAAACTTTACAAATACAAATTCCAATATTCTTAGGGGGTGTATTGGTTCTGAAATTTGAAGGAATTTTTTGGGTTCTTAAAGTCCGTGGGTATTCAATTAGGATTTGAAAAAGTATTTACAAATCTAGAGGTATTCTATTCAGTTTTTAAATTATCATTCAAATTCTTATGATATTTAAAAAGTTATAGATTTTTATGGATTTTCAATTTTAATGGATTTTGGAGTATTGTTTTGAATACAAATTTCATAGTGAAATCTTACCTTCATCTAATGGATTTTCTTAAACCGCTTTTCTTCTCAGTTTCTGTCTGCGAAGGTATCAGGTCCTTTCTCTCTAGAACGTGATTTTGATTAATGTGCGAAAACTACTTTGTGATCCTCGCAAGTTGGATTTCCGCTCTAAATTTGAAGAACCAAACACACAATTTCCCCAAATCATAGCAAATTTTGGTTATGTGGACGTCAAACTAGTTCGATTTTTTAGGGTTTGCTGAATTTCTTCATACCGTTCCAATGGCGTCTGAGCACAGTAGTGGATACTCTCGCCTTTCCACCGACGAGTCAAAAGATTTGTACTAAAACACCGGTGGATTGAAGGAAGAATACACGATCTTCGTTTCGAATACACTCATAAAGCTTTGATCAAAGTTCCATGGAAGTCGACCGCCCTTCCATGTATCATCTCTTCCTGGGTTCTCTTCTTCTATTTCTCGCCTTCTTCATCCTCAATGGTCAATTGGGCGGTGAATGTACATTTACAAAAATTTTAATATAGGAAGCTTAATTTGGTTTTTAGTATGATTATTTAATACAGAATTTTGCAGGTTTCAATTTGTAGAGATCAATTTTAAAAGTTGAAAGAATCTATTTGAGAATACATGGATTTGAAGTTGTAGATGATTGATGGCATCAATAAGTTGACATTGAACAATCTATTTGAGAAATCATGAATTTTTAAATTACATAAAAAAATCAATCTCATAGAATTCATTTGACTCTATATAGAGTTAAAATATTATAAAAAAACATCCAAAAAATCAATCTCATAAAATCTCATCAATTTTAAAATATTCTATGAAATTAGCAAATCCATGAATAATAAAAAATCATCCAAAATCTTATAAATTCTGGATCGAATATACCCCTTAGAGGGGGCCAGACTACCACTACCAATACTAGTGGACCACACCACCGAAGCAAACTAACCAATAGTTTCTAAATTTATAAGTTGTAATTTACTAACCTGCAACGGCTATGGTAGATCGATTATAGAGAGAGACTAAGAGAGAGGGCAAGAGGGGCGGATGAGTATGGGAAACGACGGCAAGTCGGCGACGACTTGCTCAGAAATCGGACCAGGCGACCAACAGTCGTGCTCGCGAGAGTCCCAGAGTAATGCATAAGTTTGCTTGATTTAGCAAAACGACGTCATTTTGAGGGGGGTGTTTCATAAGGCGAAATGACGTCGGTTGTCGGGGAACTTCCCCCTATCTTTGTCGTTGACCAACAAGATGTAATGAAACTATATTTGGGGATGTTGAGGCCTATCTAGTAAAGTGCCATGTCTTTATCATTTCAAAAAGAGATTGTTACATCTTTTATCTTTTTGAAAAGAGACAATATTAGTAAGTAGGGAGGAAAATTCCAAGTGCCTATAAGACTAGCATATAAACATTTTATACCTCTCACTAGTGGATACATGGTTAACACCTGATAATTATTTCAAATAACCTCTTACTCAAATCTTCGTGAGACTTTCAAAAAACATTTTCAACAACTCAAACAATCGAAAATGATAGAAAAACCAAATAAACCACATATATTATTGGATAGGTAATTCTCATAATAGTCATCTGATCAGGCACAAACTGATCACACATTAGGTGTAAACAATTTAACTTAGTTTACATAATTTACAATATCGGTTTACATCTTTGTTGTACAAGTCTCAAATATTTTGTTTTGTTAATTCAAACATTGTGTTTTATTCGTTCAAACAATTACAAGTAATAAAAAGTCATAACAACATAACTAATAAATAGAAAAAATTGCATAAACCAATAATAAAAGTATTAAAACTTATATATAGAAATTTGCAAAAATCGAACAAAAGTTTTGAACAACTTTTACATTTACAATTTTTTCTTATAAAAATGTATGAATCATTAGTACAAATAATTTGAACTAATTGGAACATAATTTTTGAACGAATAGTACACAAAATTGTATAAAAAGTGACCAGCATACAAATTTAAATAAATAATGACACATGTCAATCCGACAATTATTTATAGTTTAGTACCGAAAGAACTACTTCTTACCTGAATCTATATCAATATTTATTACTTATTAAATTTTCTGTCTGTACCAAATCGTCTTACAAAACATAACTTATTTTTCATGCACATCAATTGAACACCCTTTATTATTTTTAACAATTATTAAATATAACAATATGTTATGTTATACAATAAATAGTATATATATGAATTCATAATTTATTTTAAGAATTATAATAATTTATAATTTTATTACATATTTTTTTTATGGGAAAAAAAAATTGAGAAACAAAAGAGTGAACATTGAAGTAAAAATGCTTTTTTAAATTGTAATCGATGAAATAGGGTACAACATTTTTAGAAATATAATAATACATTTTTAGCCTTGAGAGCATGCAGTATGATATTCATATCTAGATATCATATATGAGTATCGACATAAAAAAAGTTCATACCTAGTGTTTGATATAAGTTTCATAATATCAATTTGATATATTGATATACTTCTGTTACATTTTTTTTTTTTTGATATCTCTAAAAACTAGTGGTATAAATCTTATATTTTTATCCCTCTCCCACAAATACAAATTTATTAATAATAATTAATAAAAGGTGTAATATTTATTAATAGATAATAATTAATAAAATAAGTATTACACTTACAACTTCCAAATTTAATTTAATTTACCAAAAACTCTTTATTACCTAATATACGAATTAAATTAAGCCTTGCACAAATAAATTTGTATTTGTATCTATATCATAAACACTACTTTCTCCATTCCCGTATAACTTTTCACATTTCATTGTTATTGTAATTCTTTCTTTTATTAATTATTATACATTAATAAATATTACATCTTCTATTTTTAATTTTCTTAATATATGTCTCTAATACAGAGTATCAATACTCGGTTTGTAAATGAAAAACAATCATTTACATGTATTAATCAGTTCTTTTACACATTTAAAAATTTAATTATAGTGGTAAATCAACTCATATAAAACACAGAATATACAATTTGCTAGTTTATTCCAATAAAAATCATTTCTTCCGTTTGGTACATGTACATTGACCCATTGTGTACAAGTTGGGCAATCTTTGGGAGGTGAATGAGTCGAGCTTTGGTGTGCTTATGTTTAGTTAGTTTAAAATCGGCCTTAAAAATATGCTCATACTCTACTTATTTAGTTAGTTGAACGAGTATGAACCCACAACTCATATTACAAGAACACTACTTCATTCTCTCATTCAAGTCGGTTAATTATATTCAAGTAGGGTTCATATATATATGTTGGTGAATTTAGGTTACAGATTAAGAATTTGTCACCCAAAAACCCTATAATTTGTTTATCAGACAATTAAACCCTAGCAAATCAAGATGTGCATGTGATGTAGTATTTAAGTATTGTTTATCTTCCTTATATTGTGAAGTGCATGCAGGGCTTATTACAGATGTGCCCTAAAGCACCAAACAAATTGCCCAGCTACAAAGCAGGTTCAAAGATGTGATGAAGACCCTTGCATCTTTGAAGTCACTTACAGAAGCCTCCACGCCTGCAACCACCCGGTTGTTAACCCGAACCAACCCTCGTCATCCTCCTATAACCCGAATCAACCGCCACCACAGAGAGAGACCCTAATCAGTTTCGACCCAAACAATGCATCTTTCGTAATCCCCCAAAACTCAGACTTACACAACCAGCATTTACCGGCTAACCCTAATTCCGGATTCCATTTCCATGCCTCGTCAATGGCCGTCACCTCAGCTGTCTTGTCGACCACCACAACAGCCGTGGCAGCCACCAGCAGCGCTTCAGCCACCAGTTCGCCTATAAATATCACCCATGACTTCCCTTTTGACCCGTTTGATGATTTCGATGCTTCGACCTTCTTTCATTGATTCCTCTTCTGGGTTATTGTTATACAAACACATTTTACACTTAAGAGCTTTGAAGCTCTTGATTCAATTGATCACTTTACATTTAGGCTGACGAATAGCAAGAGATACCATCATACAGATTCTTTTCGGATTCTCTATTTCGCGTTTATTCGGAAATGAGTATGCATGCATGGATAGTTGTACAGAGTAAGTCTATATTGATGATCAACAACAACATTGTTGGTCGTCGTACTTCTCTGTACAGATTTCATGCATGTCCCCGTTTCGTATGGTTCATCGGATACGGTTGTGTTGTAACAGCAGCAGTTAAGCTAAGAATTCATAAGATTATTTACTGACTATTTATTTTATTTAGCTTATCCGGTGATTTGATTTCAGTGATTTCAGTACAAGAATCTCAGATTCAAGTTTGGCTCAAAGTAGGAGCTATAAGAATCTATTTGGGGACAATATTGGTTCATTCCAAAACCCATCATGTATTATTAATCAGCAAGGAGGTAAGCCGAAAATGTATGGAGCGTCATATACAAGTGAACAATGAGACCAAATCTCTTCCAATGAACTAAGTCAGCTACAAAATTTTCTTCTCATCCGAGAAGGCGTGACAGCAAAACAGTAAGCCATAGAAACAAGAAACTAGCTAACCTGCTAAACGATTGTGATGTCAAGTGTTGTTATAACCTATATACCCGCTGCAGAACGGATCAATTAGAAAATCGTAGGAGTTTTTCTCATTCAAGTCGCCATAAGAGGAAGTCACCTTTTTCTTCGCATGGATCAGCAACTCGGGGAAGTGATTTTGTCTTTAGAGGTAGGTCTTAATTCGTGATCTTTAAACATTGTGATGGAGAACATATTTGACAACTTCGTAGAACGAAACAACAATCCCAACTGATGGGCCTGCACGAGCAACTCGGGGACCCACTCCCGCAAATAATCCTTTCATTCCTCCGTCCCTGTTTTCCACACAAGACAATTGGTTAATAAGAAACGAGATTTGTCCTCAATCTTATTCAGAAATTGATTACAGAGCATGCCATAATTGTGAGATTATCTCAAAAAGTTTATCTGGCATAAGTCAAGTTCTCTAGCCTACTTTCATTTCATTACTAATACTTAGGTGAAGGTTTTCTCAATCTCCATATATAATTTGTTTACAAATCCACATTTTGGTTCCCTAGAAGATTTCAAATTTAATCTAATCCTACTCCATTCACTAAAACCCACATGAAATGATTCCAAGACATTAATGATCAAGGATACATATACGGACCACATTCGTTTCTATTTCGTTTACTTTCCCTTGGATACAACCAAATGGGACCTAAGCCTTTTCACTTTCTCTGTTTTCAGGAACTAGCAGAATACAAAAAGGTCAATGACTAGGAGCCAACAATTTCGACAAAAAAATATCAGTAAGAATGTGCAAAAATAACAGAGAAGCGCCTGTTGTGAATACCTCCAAACATCCATTAACGTCTGCTTGGTGGTCATCCTTAGTGCCTTATAGGGATCTTTCTGAAAACCAAAAGAAATGACTTTGAAGGTAAGAACAAGATAAGGGGAACACAAAAGCATATTCTTGGTACAACAACTTTAGTGCTTTATCGAAAGTCAACACGGTCAACAAGTAATTAGATCTCAAAGAAATAACCTCTATTTGCCTTCTCGTCCTTGCAACATCTAGTGGACAGGTTGCAGCAGCAGCTATGCTTCCAGCAAGAAATGCTGCAGAAAAATTAGCACCAAGCACAGTGGCAACATTCTTTTCTTCTCCCACTGAAACAGCAAGCTGCTTCCTTATCTGCTCAGAGGTTAAGCACATAGCCATTATGAAACTATCAAGCACAGAGAACTTGTTATACGACAAACTAATGAAGATGTTTTTACCGGCTCCATGGTTGCCCAGCAGATTGCAGAAAATGGAACATCACGAGCAAGTTGTGCACCTAGTCCAGTCCACAGCACACGATAGCTTTGCACTACCACAAGGAAACAAATATTATTAGGAAATAGGACCTGAAGCTTCTTCGTTTTCTGTTTATGGAAATTGAAAATGACTCCCTAATAACATGCTGCTAAAGATCCTAAAACATACAAAATACATAAAATCGCTCCATCCATGGTATACCCAACCTTAGAAGGATGTTTTTACGATTGGACAGAAACTATCAAACAGTGCAAATAACCATCAAGAAATTGGAACAAGCAGATTAAAGTCAACCTCCCACAAGAAACACTTACGCCTGCTTTGTAAAGTATGTCCATTCTCGACATTAGAAATAATTCCAAGAAGCGTCCTCAAGACACCAGGTGGCTTTTGTCCAGTCTCTTTGAATGCCTATTAATACAAGCATTTTCAAATTGGTCAAAACATTCATATTCAAAACACCAAGTCAATACCAAAATAAAAGAAACACAAATAAATTCACAAGATAAGAGGTCATGCATACACAAAAATACCTGCATACGAGTTTTAGCGAGGTCTATAGGGTAACAAACAGAGCAAGCCAAAGAGCGTGCCAGTGAGCCAGCAACCAAAGGAACAAATGGCTTCAGATTGGGAGCATTTGCATCCACAAATTCTTCCATGAAATCCCGAAAAATATCATAGCAGGGTAGATAAATCCCAACCTGCTCGAGAAGAAATAAGTAACTATTAACAGATAAACAGATAATAGACAAGCAGAAGTTTTGAGATTCAATCAGCTCACCATTGGCACCGCCAGAGCTAAACCAGCATTTGTTCCTCTCCATAGCCTTAAAACCCCTTCCTGCACATATTCCATAAAAACAATAAAATATATAACAGAGAGGTATTAATAACAGATTTAAATACTTTGAGAAAATATATCCCTTCAACATTAAAAGATTGAATATCAACCCATTATCTATAGAAATCAGATAAAAGACTAAAATAGGCCTAATGGAAGTCCAAAATCAAAATGCATTTTAATAAATTAACAACATTACTTAGATAATAAATAGTGATATTCGTATCTAAATACAACAAACAACCCTGTCTTTCAACAAAAATTCTTTAATTTCTTGAAACCATTCTAAGTTGTGCAAATGTATTTATAATTTTCTTTTTCCAAAAAAAGAGCTATTTCAATTTTTATTTGATGGTAAATTTCAGATAGGTACACCAAGTTATAACTTAATATTAGTCGAACCTTTTGACTCAAAAAATATCAGTAGTAGCTCTTTTTTACAATTAAGACGAAACTTGATCATGTTGAATCAATATATTATTCATAAAACCTCAGTCTGCAGTATAAGTGTTAGATTTGGGAACCCCCTTTTTGTAACCGAACATCCTATTCCAGTTCAAGGATAAAAAAATAGTTCTGCTAAAATAAGTCGAACAGCTGAGCAAGCAACTGATTATGCTTTCAGATATAGAGATTTAATGCGAAATAGTAGGTAGTTAGGTACACAACATAAATGTTTTACTTTAAGATTCCTTACTGAATTTTAACTATTCTCTTTACTTCGTTCAAGAAATTTTTTATCTTCATCCAGAAAAGAAAAAATATAGTTTCACAAATCGATGTGCTTTTGTTCAATTTTGTTTATTTGATTAATTATAATGCAAATATGCATGTTACATTAACCTACAACATTTTGAGGATGTCCAAGCCTAATAAACACTTCTTTGACAAACTTTCAAAAATACAATACCTCTGGCTCTAGGACATAACTAAAACTTGGGATCATCTCACTGTTATGGAGCATTATGGAACACATCAGGATATCTTGCTGAAGTTTTCCTAACTTTTGATGAGTTTAGAAAGTCTATAGCGACAGGTATCTGTTAACTTGTAACTATGGAACTCATGATGCACGTTGGAGAAGAAAGAGAGAGAGGGAAAAGAGAGTTTGTTATTAATTCTGTAACAACTGAATGAATCTGTTTTACACATGTGCAAGCCTATTTATACATTCTGTTAAGAATTTGTTACAGAAAAGAGAGGCTGTCATGTGGCCACGTCAGTCTCTTCACCCCCCCGCAAGCTGGAAGGCGGATCAGAAGGAGCCATTCCAAGCTTGGATAGAAGATGATTCTGCTGAGTAGAAGGAACTATCTTGGTGAATACATCAGCCAGTTGTGCAGAAGATGGTATGAACTGGAGTTGAAGAAGACCCTCCATGACTTTATCTCGTGTGAAATGACAATCAAGCTCTATGTGTTTGGTTCTTTCGTGAAAGACTGGATTCTGAGCAATCTGAATTGCAGAGCTATTGTCACAATACAATCGAACAGGCTGGGGAGGAGGCATGCCAAGATCACCAAGCAACCGTACAAGCCAAGTAATTTCTGAAGCTGCATTAGCCATGGCTCGATACTCAGCTTCAGCAGAGCTACGAGACACAGTGCCTTGTTTCTTGGATTTCCAACTAATGGGTGACTTGCCAAGCAAAATTACAAAGCCACCAACAGATCTACGAGAGGTTGGACAAGCTGCCCAGTCAGAATCAGTATAAGCCAGTAGAGAAGGAGATCCTGAACCATTAAGAAGCACACCATGACCCACTGTCCCTTGGACGTATCTAAGGGTATGATGGAGAGCATGGAGATGAGAGATGCAAGGTCGCTGCATGAACTGGCTCAAGGTCTGTACAGCAAAGCATAAGTCGGGTCTAGTGTGTGTAAGGAAGTTGAGTTTTCCAACCAGAGACCGATAAGCAGATGGATCTTCAATTAGAGGACTGTCATCTGGAATTAGCTTGACATTGAGAGGAAGAGGTGTACTGGTAGACTTGTCAATAGTAATAGAAGCTCCATTTAACATGTCTAATGTAAACTTCCTTTGAGATAAAACTGCACCAGTAGATACATAACTTATTTCAATGCCAAGAAAGTAGTGTAGTATACCAAGATCTTTGACACTAAACGTGGTGTCAAGATGGTGCTTGATGGTAGATATTTCATGAACATCCGACCCTGTAATGAGGAGATCATCAACATATATTGCTATAATAGTGATCAAAGATGCTCGATGTTTGATGAAAAGAGAATAGTCATTCTTTGACTGATTGTAGCCTTGTTCAACTAGAGATTGTGTAAGCCTATTAAACCACTGTCGAGAAGCTTGTTTGAGACCATACAAAGACTTCTTCAGTTTGCATACTAGCGAGAAAGGATTGGGTATGCCTTGGGGTAATTTCATATACACTTCCTCATGTAACTCACCATGAAGGAAGGCATTATTCACATCTAACTGATGTAATGTCCAAGAATGGGCCATAGCAATGGCGATGATGCTACGTATAGTAGTCATTTTGACGACGGGGGAAAAGGTTTCATGATAATCAATGCCGGCTTTTTGTGTGAAACCCTTAGCAACTAAACGTGCTTTGTACCTTTCTAATGTACCATCAGCCCTTAACTTGACCTTATAGACCCATTTACATCCAATTGCTTTCTTGGAAGGGGGAAGAGGAACAAGATCCCATGTGTGATTGGCCTGGAGAGCATTATATTCTTTGGTCATAGCATCAATCCAGTGAGGATTGGTAGAGGCTTCATGGTAAGATGTAGGTTCAGCATAAGAGGATAAAGAAGAAATGAAAGCATGATGAGACGAAGGGAGAAAATTCGAGAGAAACATACCTGGTGATGGTAGACATGAGGACCCAAATGTGCATACAAAGTCCTGGAGATATGGTGGGGTAATATGTGGTCGTGTAGATCGTCTAAGAGGTGGAGTAGAATGAGATATAGAAGGATTAGGCTGCTGTGATTCTGGTGGTGGTGGTGGTATGAGAGGATCGGGTGGAGAAGGAAATATATCATTTACTGGAGAAGTAGTAGATGATATTGGTGATAGGATAGAAGTTTGGGGAAGAAATATAGATGTATCAAAAGAGGAATCAGAAGTGAGAGGAGGTAGAGTGATAGTGGAAGAAGGCATATGTCGAAATGGGAATGTGGTTTCATGAAAAACTACATCCCTAGAATAGATGATTTCACGTGTCTGAAGAGTAAGGACCTTGTAAGCCTTCTTGCCAAAGGGATAACCCAAGAAGGCACAAGGTATAGCTCGAGGTTGGAACTTGTCCCGACCACAGGTTTTGGTGTTTACAAAACATAAACAACCAAATACTCGAAACATAGAATAATCAGGGGTTTTATGAAAGAGCAGTTCAAAGGGGGATTTATTGTGAAGAACTGAAAGAGGTAATCGATTGATAATGTGGGTAGCTGTAAGAATACATTCACCCCAGTAAGGAAGAGGAATTTTGGATTGATGAAATAGAGATCTGGCAACCTCAAGAACATGTTTATGTTTCCTCTCAACAATGCCATTTTGTTGTGGTGTATATGGGCAAGAAGTTTGGTGAATGATCCCTTCTTGAGCATAGAAAAGAGAAGCTGAATGACTTGAAAATTCAAGTGCATTATCAGAACGAATGGTTTTTATTTTGGTATGAAATTGAGTGTTGACAAGAGCATGAAAAGACTTGAGTAATGAAAAAACATTGCTCTTATTTGACATGAGATATGTCCAAGTACAACGACTATAGTCATCGACAATAGTGAGAAAGTATGCAAAGCCATTGTAAGTGTGTTGTTTATAAGGACCCCAAGTATCAACATGTATCAAATCAAAGGGTTGTAAAGATTTTGTAGTAGACAAGGGAAAGGATCTTCGATGTTGCTTGGCTTGGGGACAAATCTGACAAATGGAATGGTGTTTGACATTTAAGGGAGAAATGCCAGTGTGTACAAGTTGATTAAAAGGTAAATGGCCTAGTCTACAATGCCAAAGTTCAGGAGTAACAAGTTGAACTGCATTGGAACTAGAAGCAGAAACATATGGTTTATGAAGTTGATCTTTATTACAAGAGGTAACAGATGAGTTTTGGAAATGAGAAGGAGCTTTGTCTGCAACATAAAGACCCTTGCATGCTTTACCAATCACCAAGGGAAGCTTCATCGAATGGGCCTGGATATAACAAAGGTCAGAAGAAAAGGTGATGGGAGTTAGCAACTCAGATGACAGTTTGCTGACAGATAATAAATTAAACTGAAATTCAGGCACATGTAATACATTCTTGAGAATGATATCATGACTGAGATGCACAGAGCCAACATGACACACTTTAGCACTAGTGCCATTTGGCATAGTAATGGACAAACTTTGGTGAATAGGTTTGTAAGAAGAAAAGAGATGTAAATGTGGTGTTATGTGGTCAGTGGCTCCACTGTCTATTATCCACTGGGATTGTAAATCAGAAGAGAAGAGGCATAGTGGTTTACCAGCAAGGCAAGCAGTGGGAGCATCTTGAGTTGAGTCTTGTGTTGAGGATTTATTCAAGAGAGAAAGCAACTGAGCCATCTGATCTTGAGACAGGCTCGTGGCAGCCATTTTGTGACCTACTGGATAACCATGAACTTTCCAGCAGCGAGCTAAGACATGTCCTGCAATCTTACAGTGTTCACAGAAAGAAACACCTGGAGCAGCAGCAGTGGGATATCCATGAAGTTTCCAGCATTTATCAATGGAATGATTCGTGGCTTTACAATGATCACAGAATGGTGATCTAGCACTCGAGGACTGATTCTTGGAGGAATTTCTGGAATTGTGAGGATAATGTCCTCGATTCTGAGAATAAAGTGCAGTGGCAGCTTCATCAATATTGGTGGAATTGCAAAGATTTCTCTGAGCTTCATCCTGGAGTACAATCTTGTACACCTCATCAACAGAGGGAGAAGGACTCATCATAAGGATGTTAGATCGCACCATATTGTAAGAATCATTAAGACCTACTAAAAATTGAATAATCTGTTGATCTTTGATCAATGAAAGTGCAGCTTCACTAGATCCACATTTACAGACCTTGTGTTCAATCGAAATCATATATTCGTCCCACATCTTCTTTAGGCGTGTAAAGTAGAGAGAAACAGATGCATTGCCTTGAGAAATAGAATTTAATTCCTTCTGTATTTGAAAAAGATGAGTGCGAGTGGTTTTACCATATCGAGCATTAAGCTCTTGCCAGATCTGAGATGCTGTCTTGCAATAGAGAACGGATTCTGCAATATCCTTCTCAACAGAATGCAAGAGCCAAGAAATGACCATGTTATTGCATTGATCCCATTTTGCTGTTGCTTTGGGATCATTAGTTGGTCGAAGGAACTCACCATTGACAAAGCTGAGTTTGTTTTTGGCAAGCAAAGACACCTCAACTGAGCGTTTCCATCTGCTGTAGTTGAACTCGTTGAGAAGAGTTGTTGATAGCTTCAGCGATGGAGGATCGGAATGATGTATGAATAGCCGATCTAGCACATCTCTAGCAGATTCATCAGTGGGACGAATTATTGGCATGATTGAGAGAAGAATTAACCGAAGAATTGAGACTGGGAGATGCAGTATCATGAGTCTCCATATGCTCTGATACCATGTTAACTTGTAACTATGGAACTCATGATGCACGTTGGAGAAGAAAGAGAGAGAGGGAAAAGAGAGTTTGTTATTAATTCTGTAACAACTGAATGAATCTGTTTTACACATGTGCAAGCCTATTTATACATTCTGTTAAGAATTTGTTACAGAAAAGAGAGGCTGTCATGTGGCCACGTCAGTCTCTTCAGTATCACATTCAATTCCAAAAACTTCTAAAAGGAAAAATGAAAATTTTCCATGAAGTAGATTAAAATTCATAAGTAGATCAAAGATGATAACTTTGTATACCTGGCGGACTATTTTATACAGGGTGTCAAGTGTTCCTTTGTACTGAAAGCAGTCTGGAGGGCATATTGATACAGTGCCTTGAATGCCAGCACGTGTGCATGATGGTGAACATCTCAAATCTGCAAACATCTGAACCCCCCACATCAGGACAAGGTTAGAGGCAACTAGTTAAATAGAATAAAAAAGATCAGTCTTTTTTGATACGAGGAAAAGGAATATAAGTAGAGCACTTGTATTGTTTTCATTCTAAACAAAAAATGAAGAGGGGGGGGGGGGGGGGGGGGGGTTTGAAGAAGAAAATATGGAATATGAAAAGTAAAGTATCATTGGAGGTAAAACAATATATTCCTACATAAGGCACCCATATATGGTGATACAATAGATGGTCTTAATAATGGAAGTAAAAAAACACAACAGTAATAAGGGGTGGAATTGGTGGAAAACTTCAAACTATATATACTGATACGAAGAGTCGAAGATGGTCTCTCCTATAGTCTTATTGTACAAAAACATAAGCAGATTAATATACAGAACGAGCAACTTTTAAGGGGAGAAAGCGTAGAAAGTTTGCAGATCGTACACAATAAATGTACTCCAGATCCCTCGTCTCAATGCAGCTGATATAGCCCTTGATAATTGGGAATTTTGCAGCTTCATGTTATAAGTTATAACTACAGAAAAAGGATATGATTTGCTACTTTCCACATGAAATAGTCAGGGTCCTCAAAAATTGCAACAGGGGGTAGACTAGCTACTTATATATCACCCTGTTCAGGCCCTACTGATGTCCGAGCTTTGATGCACTAGGTACTTCTTGCTGTATTGAATAATCAGGTAAGGTAAGCCTAGTAGCTACGCTCTAAAAATTTTATAAAATCATTTTTATCATCAGTTGAAAGGGGATGAAGCATCATAGATCCAAGAAATAAAGCACTATATTTCGTACTTCTTCCTAATTCCTATTAACATATAGCAAAGATAACCCAAGTTCTGATCAGGCCCTCTTCAAAATTTCATCAACATAAGGACAGGTTTAACCTGTATCGTAAACCACAAAAAAATATTTAAGAAGAACTCAGTTTTTCCATTGTTCACCTTCTCTGATAATCTATGCAAATAACAAGGATGGCCTAAAAATGATTTGTCCAACAATGAATATTCATTGTCAAAGCAGTAATATGGCTTATAGAAGACTGATATTTTTAAGAGAACCGTAAATATGAAGAACCTACCATGGTTGGTCCAAAAAATGCCATTCGACTTGTAACATTGCCAAGTGGGTGAGAGTATGGTGCACCAGCGGCCTGTGTTTGCAACCTGGTCTGAAATATTATAAGGGGAAAAACAATTATTTATCAAGTGTACAATACTAAGTTTAAGCTACACACAGAGTACAACTTGAAAACAGATGACCTCGAAACCAAGATCACTCTACAACACCAAGGCAATACAAAGAATGTTCATTGATAAGAAACAGACATCTAGCAGATCTTATTACTTTAAAAGCAAGATTCTCAGCTTAAAACTGCTCTTTTATGAAATTGAATCAACAACTATGATCTTCAACTTCTTAAGTGCAGTAATTAGTACCAAAGAAAGATGTTAGACTAATATACTTGTTGCAAAAAATTTTAGGTAGTAGTCAAATGCGTAGATGACAGATGCTAACCTCAAAAAATTTTCATGTAGCAACCACCCAATAAGATGAAAACACATGACTCAGAAAGTCTTAGATTAAGTATATCAATACAAAAATCACTTGACATATAAGAAAAAAACATTAAAAAAAACGGCCGATAATACAAAACAAAGAGAGAGAGAAGGATTACCTTGGCAACGTCGAGAGGATTTACAATGACAGCCGAAAGGAATGCAGCCCCAGCAGCAGAGAGCGCCTTGGCTACAAAGGGTCCATCAGGTGAACTATTTGAAGGCTGTTGCGATTGAGACCTTCCTATCCTCTCAGAAATCATATAATCCAATTGTCCGGCAGAGGATAGCTCTGTAGTAATCCATTCACGGCCTCTTTGATTGGAATCCACCATTTTGGGAACTAAGCATCAAGTATTGAAACTAAGAATGAATCAATTAAACCGTGTTCTAGGGCCGTGTTCTAGGGCAAAAGAGCAGGCTAGGAAGCAAAACGAGTACGAAATTGCAACAGCGAGAAGAAGAATTAGGGGAAAAAACTGTTGTATTGTTGTATATCGTAAGATAGACGGTTGAATTAGGGCAGGCAGGCAGACGAATGAAAAACATCATATAAGATAGCGATTCGAATTAGAAGATTGATTGGAATTCTTGGGGAAGAGGTAGCCATGAAAGTTGGAGGAAGGAGGAGAGAGAAAGAGAATGGAACTTACCAGAGAGAAGAGAGATACGAGAAACCCTCAAGGCCACAGGTGTACAGAGAGAGAGACAGCAGTAGGGCTAAGAGGGGCCTCTAAATAACACAAATATATCACTTCATTAAAATTAATAAATAGATAGATTGTAAAAAAAATTATTGTAGCTCGTTTTATGAGAAAAACAGATTGATTTTAATCAAAAATAGAATTAATAAATATATATAATTTTTTTTAAAAAAATTGCAAGAATAAGACTGGAGTTATTTACAAAAAATAGTATGAATTTTTAAAATAATGGGGTAATAGTGTGAATGGAAAAGCAGGAAGGAGAATTTAGTTGGAATTTGGAATATTCTTTGGCTTAAAGCAAATATGAATATGAATACCTAAAATTAGTTTCAATGGAAATCACCGTTTCTCTTACCAATAGTATTCAAACAAACACAGCCGTCTTACATAGACTATGGAACACTATAATGTTCAACATACCTTGCCTTGCTCAACAAGCATATTAATGAAGTATCTTAGGGCTTATTTGGAAGCCCTAGAAATTATTTTTTTGATAACGGAATGATTTTGAATCAATTAAAAACTATTTTTTATTGGTATTTTTGTTACGATAAATCTAATATGAAATCGTTGTCTATATATTATTAAGGGCTTGTTCCTTTCCAATATCCTCATATGGGATATGAATATGAACATCACATATCCAATAATATCCATGTTTCGTAATTGGGTATATGGGTATCAAAGTGATATACCAGACATCACTACTTTACTTTTTATTGATTTTGATATCTTTAAAAAGTGACAGCTATCGCGTTCTTTTTCTCCCACGTTTCCCTCTCAACTCCCTCCCAAGTCTTTCTCTTCTGATATACCTCACCATCTTGCCAAATACAAGTATCATATATCAGATCAATCTCATACACATATCCCTGATATCGATTCCGATATATGATATACTCATATAGGATATGGGAAAGAAAGAATTTACAAAGATAGATAAAGAAATGGTATTCTAAAATATATGCACCATTTTATTGTTATTTTGTATTAATTTTATGTATATTTTTTAATTGCATAGCTTTTTATTGTGAGTAAGCACCTATATTTTAGAACAACTAATTTTTCTAAGATATAACAAATTACATTAGAAAATTATTTTTAACAAATATTTGAGCATAACTACATTATAAAACTATATATTTAAAATAACAGTTTAAAATTTTCAAGGCCCGTTTAATAATTTTTTGATAAAAAAAATTTAACGTAAAAAGTAATTTTTAAATAAAAGTTATGTCAAATTTTCATTTCTTATAATTTTTCATTTTCCATTTTGTAAAGTTTTTTTTTTATTTCTGGTTTTCATAGCCGTTATCAATGTCGATTTATGTTTCTTCAATAGTAAACACGACTTATGATTTAATAAAATAAATTAATTAGTTTTAATGTGATTTTAAAAATATAAACAAAAATGAGATAAGGTGACATACCAACCACAATAGAAAAATTGAACAAAGACCAGGAAAAGAAAACCGGTTAAACATGACGATGTGTGAATCAATTTCAATGCAACTAATGGAAGATAACCAAACATTGTTCTCGGGTATCATTTTTTGAATTCTCCGACCATCCTCTCAAGATCAAACCAAAGTTTTACGTACACAGGCACCTTAAACCTGTCATAAAATAATTACAATTGGTGGACCTTAAATAGAAATAGTAAGTTAGAGCTTATATCCAACTCAACTCACTTAAAATTAAGACCTCTAGAGGCCCATTGTCGTTTAATGGGCCAACTTCTTCTTTTATCCCAAACTCAACCCACGTACAAATAGGAACTCAAACTTTTGGAAAACAAGCTTACTAATGGGACGGACAACCCCTTTACAAACGCGTAGTCCGCCCCAAGGCTCCCTTGTGCGCTTCATGAGACACAAGTGGGGCGCAAAGGAGCCATCACACTTTCGAGAAACTAGCCGTTATATACCCGTTGTAATGAAGCCGTTATAATATATCTGTTGAAAACTAGCCGTTATTCATTTACGAGTTTGTATATACATGTCAAATCATATCACTACTCACATCCGAAGTCATTCAACAAATCAGTAAAAGCTCGTACAAATGTCGACATTTTCCGAAGAAGCCGATGTAGAATCCGATGGCGAAAGCTCAAATATGCCGTTCGATGTAGATAAATATAGTGATCCGGAAGAACTTCTCACACAACTTGAAGTAAGTGTACAATTTATACTTTATTTAATTACTTTTAGACATGTTTGGAATGTAGAACCGGAATTGGTGAATTAGTCGGATAAGTTTTAGACATGTTAGAATAGAGAACCGGAAATTTTGAATTAGTTGAATTAGTTTTAGGCGTGTTAGAATAGAGAACCGAAATTGTTGAATTAGTCGGATTAGTTTTAGACGTGTTAGAATAGAAAACCAAAAATTTTGAATTTGTTTGTAAACATGTTAGAATAGAGAACCGGAATTGTTGAATTAGTCCATAAGACTTACCTTTACCGGTTCAAAACTCGACCACCGCAATGTCATGGTCTCGCACGGATGTGACCCCAAATGCATGGTCAAATTGGAAACACGTCTCAACATCACATTTTCATCTTATATAAAGTTCTAAAAAAGGCTTTTAGACCATAATGGATTACTCGGAAACCATTTGCAAGACTAGCCCCAACTTTAAGAAAATCGATGGGTTTTATCTCTAACTTTCTTCACAACTACAAAAGAACCTCAAGATATAGTTATTCAACATGATATAAACGGTAATCGAACTACTACGAGTTTTGAAAGTCTTCCGGACTTTCAAAACTTACTAAGAAGCCCCTTCTTCCTTTTTAAAGCAAAACTAGCCAACTACCCTAGTTTGGCCTCTCATACTTACTCTTAAACATCTCATAAAAATTTAACAGAAAATATACAAGGTATACTATCCCATACAAACTCTAGGTTAGATGAAACTGCTCAAACAAATTCCTCTCTAATAATTCTACACAAATCCTCAAAGTTGCTCACTATACTTAGTCATCTTTTGCCAACATTTTCTAACAAATTTTCAACTCAACTTCTACTAGTCTTAATTTCTAATCCAACCATTGGATATTGATTATTCCAACTCTAATTCATGCTATCATATACCTTCCGTATGATATCTAAAACTTAACCATAAAAGTGGAGTCTAACCTATCTAAAACACGTTCCAAAGGATGACAACACCTTGATTCTTAGCTTACAATCTGACCGTTGCATCTAATCCCAAATTTGATGACTTCAACTTGGACATAATAACTACAGCATAAATGAAAATCAGTCGCAAATGATGAGTTAAACTAACCAAAATGGTACCTAAACTCCATTGTCCAACATTCTTTCAAACTTCAAGATTTCACACAACAACTTCACTAGCATATACCGTTTAATCCGCCCGTTGGATCTCTTCGGTTCTTTCTCCATAATAAACTAAATTATACCTCCTAAAGAATATCTAAAATTTAAACGTTAAGTGTCAGTGTAACCTAACAAAAAGAACTCATAACCTACGTTCCACAAGTTGACAACAAAAACAAATTTATGAGACAAACTTGTAAAAATCATATCGAAAGATCTAACCGTTGGATTGACATGAAATTGATATAAAATGGGCTATACATGTCCAGGAACAACATATCAAAATTTCAGCTAGGTTGGGTTAGGGATTCATACCTAAACTAAGTGTAACAAATTGTTATATTTGATTCCGGTGTTTAGTTTGTTGATTGGATCCAAAACGAGAGAGGAAGGAGAAGAAGTTGTTACTACTGCCCAGACTCGACACAAGATAGGAGCAAGAGAGGAGGGAACTCGAGCTTTTGTTCACCTTGTTCAGATTTGAAGGAAGAGGAAAGACCCAACTGCTGCCTTTGGAGGTGAAGAAGAGAGTTGTCTCTAATTTCAGCTAGATCGGGTTAGGGATTCATACCCAAACTACGTGTAACAAATTGTTATATTTGATTCCGGTGTTTAGTTTGTTGACTGGATCCAAAACGAGAGAGGAAGGAGAAGAGGTTGTTATGACTGCCCAGACTCGACACAAGATAGGAGCATGAGAGGAGGGAACCCGAGCTTTTGTTCACCTTGTTCAGATTTGAAGGAAGAGGAAAGACCCAATTGTTGCCTTTGGAGGTGAAGAAGAGAGTTGTATCTTGTGTTGTTGTGGTTGTGGTTGTGCTTATAGAAGGAAAAAAGAGAGAACTATTGTGTTGTTGTTGTTGTTGTTTGTCAAGATGAGAAGTTGTTGGCTGTTGTGTGAAGGTGAGGAGGGGTTGTTTCTTGTGGTTGTTGTGTGAAGGTGAGAAGCTACGAATGCTTCATTTGGATGAGAAATTTGTTTTTCAATTGTGGTTTCATCTAAGAAGAGGAGTGTGAGGTGTCATGGCTAGAGGTAAGTTGCACGTTTTCTTGTCTCTTTGACAGCCAACTAGGACCAAAAGAGGGTACGAAAAGGGTAATTGAGTGGATAAGGATCAAAAGGAGTGTACTAGAATTTTGTCCAAAAATGGCAAGATTTTGCACATAAATTAATACGGAAGTGGAAAAGAAATCAAATCACAATTAAGTCCGGTTTGATTCGGTTGAACCCGATCAACTCATGTGAATTTTCAAAAATGAAATTTTCGGGTATTACAGTGGTAACTGAAGTTAGATAATTGGATTGGGTAACTGAAGTCAAGTAGTTAACAAAACCAGGTAACTCAATTGGATAACTAGATTTGGGTAACTAAATTGCAAGATTGACATTGGGTAATTGAATTGCATAATAGAAGTTGGGTAACTAAATTTGTGTAAATAAAATTGGGTAATTTAAGTTGAGTAAATGAATTTGGGTATATGAAATTGGGTAAGTAAAAACGGGTATTTAAAATCGGTAACTGTAATAAGGTAAGTAAAACCGGGTAACTAAAACCGGGTAACTTAAACTGGTTAAGTAAAATGGGGTAACATATTAGGTGTGAGGCTTGTGTATTAACATATTGAGTGTTATGCTGGATATTAACATATTGAGTATTAGACTAGAGTATTAATATGTAACAACCAGTTTTGGCTGTCACCGCCCCTACGGTGACAGCGACCGCTCCAGTGGCAAACTAAGCCTGTCACCGCCCCCACGGTGACAAGGGGCCGCCCCTGCGGCTCGGCGATCTGCCCTTGCGAATTCACTACAGATCGCACGCCGATCTGTATTTGTTTGTTTTATGTTCCTTCCATAAATAGAATATCCGATCTTCTATCTTATAGGCCGGCTTCCTTATTTTCTTCCTAACCCTAGAACGCCTTTCCTTCTATCTTTCCAGCCCTTTTCTATAAATTCCCATCTTTTCCTCTTTTTATCGTTTCTTGCTTACGCTTTCTTCAACCCTCGAGTGTTGCAACCTTTCTTCCTGTGATATTCTTGAACGTGTAAGTTCACCATTCCTTGCTCCTTCATCATGTTCATGTTGTGGGTGCATGCCCATCCTTCTGTTTCGTTTTTTTCTTTTCTTCTTCTCCAAAAATCAAGTTTGAGCCTTGATTCTTTTTAGCATCTCCGTTGTTGATGCGTTGCTGTTCTTGGACTCTTTAGGTTGAATCTTGACGTGGTTGGATCAAAGGTTCGAGCTTTGGATCCCTTGCTGAGAGTTTCTGTCGAGAAACCCCGACAGTTCTTATTGTCACGCCGCCGCCCCCGCGGCTAGCTGCCCCTACGCCTTGCCCCGCCGCCCCTGCGGTTTCTTCTACAGTAACTCCCGTTCTTGTGAGTTGCTTCCTCCCTTACTTTCCTCGTTCCTTTCCTTGGTTCTTATGGATGTTACTTTCCTCTGAGTGTTCTGTAAGACTAAGGTTGAGACCTTGCTTGTGGAAATCTCTTAGAGATCATGGAGGCTAGAAGTTATAGACTTCTAGCAATTGTTTCGGTTCTTGATTCGTGATGCCTTGTTGAGTAGGCTTCTCTTTGCTCATTTCCTGAGGAAACCTGAGTGTTTGCTGAGTGTTAAGATTACCTTCGAGTGAGGTAAGTCCCTTGGACTTACTTAGCTTCATTCCGCGTATTGGTTTGATTGTTTTGGCTTGTTTGCGTTGTTTATCATGTTATAACTGATAACCGGAATATGATTGACTTTGTTATACCTTAATTAGCCAGAGTGTATTATAACCGGCGGTTACCACTTGTCTAGTTCAGAATGAGGAAACTTGGAGGTGCTCTCGCGACCAGTCCAGCAGGTGACAGAAGGATGCATACGTTCTATCCCTGTTGGTGAAAGGGGACGGAGGTGAGATCGTAGCGATACTCATGTAACAACCATAAGTTGAATTAGTAATTGGATAACATAATGAAAGATAATAACCGACTTTGTGTGAGCATGTGATGTGTTTACTTTACCTTATGTGTGTTTGTGCCTTTATCGTCTTTCTGATAACTAGAATGTTAGCTAACGGTTTATACCGATTTTGTAGATGTCTTGCAAGATATAGGTGCTGCTGAGTGATCTGAACGGTGTAGTCATTCGGGGTTCCCGTACATTATAGGACGGGATCGAGTTTATGTTTAAGTTGTTGCTTTCCCTTTTGTTTTGAACTCGGCTACGAGTATTTTACGCTTCCCTTTGTTTAAACCTTCAGTTTTATGAGGTTTGGTTTTCATTTGTCTGTGCCTTGTTGTAAGATCCGTTGTGTTGTTCCTACTCTGAGGGTAAGGATCCATTGTGATGTCATAGCCCGTAACGCTTCGAGTTCCCAAAACTTGGGGTGTTACATAATATATTGGGTATTAGGATTGAGTATTAACATATTGGTTATCACACTTGGGTATTATGATATGTGGATGTTAAACGAACACATGTATTTCATTTAATCATCTCCCTAATTCCGCACATCGGGTGCAAAATTAGTGTTCAGTTAAATCTTCATCTGCAGTGCGAAAACGAAATTGAATTTACTTAATTATGCACTTGAATGTGATCAAAAAGTTAATCCCGCACTTGGAGTGTGAAAGCGAAATTGTGTTAAATTAATTCTGCACTTGGAGTCCGAAAATAGATTTTTTTTTCTGTTAAAAAAAAATATTTTTTTTGCTTTTTTTAAATTACCAAATTTGATTCCGCACCCAAAGTGCAAAATTGAGTAATTTTGTAAATAGTATATATGGGTACATCTAACATGTCCCATAAGATATTGGGTAATAAAATGAAATATTAAATTTTCTTTATTTTTTTTCTAAAATTAATTTATGTACACTAATTAAATTTGTCTTTATTTTTTCTTTTTTCTTTTTCCTAGGATTATTAGTATAGGGGTCTAATTTATATACAATAATTAATTATTGGAATAAGTACATACCTTGTACCCCATTAAAAAAACATACTACCAAAATCATCCAAAATATAATATAATAAGATTATTTAATTTTTAAAAGGTTGAAAAATTATTTGATTCTCAAAAATTGAATATAACATGCTTTAAAAGCTTAAAATATAGGGTAGAAAATTGATGAGAACCATGAGTTGATGGTTTTAAAATTTAATTAGAAAATATGGTGTGATAATTAGTTAATATCATACGAGACAATTAATTGGTAAAAAAAGGTAAAATTATTTAATGTTTGAAAGATAAAAAGTTATTTATTTTTCAAAAATTAAAAATAAATTTTTAATATGAGTCCATTAATACTCTCAAAAACTTAAAATATATAAAATATATAAGGTTGTAAGATACTATTTACTTAAAATATGTTAATTAAATGATGCGAGATAAAAATACTATTTCATAAAAATATAGGGCAATTTTGGTAACTAGGCTTTTTTGAAAAACTAGGATAGTAACTAGGCTTTTTGATGTTTCAATTAAGTAAATATACCTCAACCTTTTGTATTTATTTTCAAACTCTCCACACTCTTATCTTAAGGGGTACATTTATTAAACACAAAACTAGAAAAAGCCTAGTAAATCAAATTGTTTCAAAAATATATAATAAAATTTGAGTTAAAAATGATCGTTATATCCTCACACATTCCCTCCTTGTAATCTTGTGTAACATAGAAGTTTGGAAGTGTAATTTATTTTGACAGAAAAGAATAATAAAAAAACACATAAGCAGGAGGCATGCAGATGTAAGAAGAGAAGATAATGTAGAAAAATTGGAAACCCCAAAGGCTAATAAAAGCGAATGATTTTGTGTTGGGCCATGCCCATACACATTCTGCACAATCTATTATTAACCAACCCTCATATGTTCTACCATTGCCATTACATATTCTCTATACTTACCTTACTACATTTACTCTCATAATATGTCTATGAATTACAATTTTGTAATAAAGTATGTATATCTTTTCTTAGCATGCATAAGGATTTTTATTTTTACAATTGAGTTTTAAAATTTAATGACGATTGAGTTTTATTTTGGGTCGAGCATAATTCGGTCACAGTCAAACCAAGACCCATTTGGTCCAAACCAAACGAAAACCCACAATTTCCGGTTCTCCGTTTATCTTTTATGTTTTTGTATGATGTACTATACCGGTTTCTTTTAAACCTATACATCTCTATTAAAAAATACCTTAGACAAAAAAACACCTTTTTATAATTTTAATTCAGTTGCCACAATCATTTGACCTACTTCCGACTACACCTTTGTGATTCTGAAGTCAATAATATATAACTTCATTACTTGTTCACATTAACCACAAGCATTGATAAAAAATCACACGGACCTTTTTCAATTTAGTCCATGGTTTTAGATTTTGGATATCAATTTCATTACCTAGTTAATGACTATTAATAAATAAATATACTTAGATTTCAAAACCCTAGGGCTGCCGTGGGCGATTTCGATAGCTGTCCGGTGGCAGTTCTCCAACGTCCATTCTTCTCTCCGGTGAAGGGCCGTGGGAGCTAGGGTTGTCTCGCCGACTACGTGCGGGTTCACCGATTGGAGGGGGTGCTTTAGGTAGGTTTTTTGCAGGTTGCTGAGAAGGCTGAAGCGATGGCGAACACGGAACCAGATAAAGGAAAGTTGGTGCTAACGGAGGAGGAGGCGAAGGTAATCAAGATTGCCGACTTAGGGCAGACTGAGACGGAGAGGGCTAAGAACGTGGCTCTGGTGGGCACTCTCCTGACGAACAAATCATTCAATTCCTATGCCCTAAAGTCGACGATGAAAGGGGCATGTAAATTGAAGAAAAGCTTCATCTTTAGGGAATTGAGACAGAATCTATTTATGTTTCAATTTGCCGATGAAGAAGACAAGCAGAAGGTCGTACGGGGCGGACCGTGGTCATTCGATAAAGCTCTTTTGGTACTGAAGGATCCGGGGGATGAGCAGCCATCACAAATTATTTTCGATAAGGCTCCCTTTTGGATTAGGGTTCTTGACCTCCCATTATCGGCGATGACTATGGCCACGGCAAACATCATTGGAGAGGAGATGGGAGGGATCGTCGAGGTTGATGATAAAGACACATTGATATTGTCTACATTCCTTCGAATTCGAGTTATGATTAACATCAAAAAACCGCTCCGCAGAGGAATCGTCTTGTCAATTGGAAGTAAGAGAATGTGGGCAGAAATTAAATACGAGAGGCTTCCTAACTTCTGTTATACGTGCGGGTGTCTAGGGCAAGTTGAAATCGAATGCGAAGCAGAAAGTAGCCAAGAGGGTGGCAGCGGCTACGGCGACGCCCTTAGGGCTTCTCCGCTAAAGAGATCTTCTGAAAGGAGTACGTCGGAACGAGAGAAGGAACGGTAACTCATTAACGCGATGAAAGAGCGGCTAAACGATACCGTGAAAGAAAAGAGCGACAACCGAGACGGTGATATAAGGGGCATAATCCGACGATGCTTACGCGAAATTCTGACTGAAGGCGAGGAGGAGGATACGATAGCAACTGGACGTGATGATGAGGAAGTCCTAGGGCTGGTAACACACCTAAATGTTATCAATGTGGAAGAAGAAGCATGCAAGCTAAAGAAACAAGAGGGAAAGAGTACTAATACACAGGAGGCTGGTTTACTAGGGGGTGGAAACGAGTTGATAAAGGCTGCAGGGAATGAGAGAGAGGGAAAAAAAGGAGAGGACACACAAAAGGAGCCCACTAGGGACTTGCTTGAGGGGAAAAAAGGAGAGGGGGTGGGTGGGCATACGAGGAAGGATAAGGAGGGGGCGCTCTCTGGTGGTGGCAATGGCAAGAACAGTAGGAGAGGGTGTGATGGAGGGAACTACAAGTGGAAAAGGGTGGCTAGGGAAGTGGGTGGTGACTCGATGATGGATTTTAACGTGCATGGGAAGCGAAAAGAGACAGACCGAGATAATGATGACATGGAGGTGGAGGTGGATAGCCATGTAGATAAGAGGTTGAAAGCAAGTGCAACAACACAAATATCGGCAGGAGAGGATGTGACCCTCTCTTGCCGGGAGCAATGAGTTGCCTTAGCTACAACTGCCGGGGATTGGGGAAGGCCCGAGCGGTTGTAAGACTCACTAATTTAGTGAGAAGAGAGGACCCTAAGGTTACGTTTTTGATGGAAACAAAATGTGAGAGGAAACGAATGGAGGAAATAAGGCTCAAGCTTGGCTATGCGAATTGTTTCACGGTGGATTGTGTAGGGAAATCGGGTGGGCTTTGTCTTATGTGGGATGAGTCGGTTAATCTCACAATCAAGTCATACACGGCACATCACATCGACTCTACTATCGATAGTGGAGATGGAAACGGTTACTGGAGGTTGACCGGGATTTATGGATGGCCTAGGGGGGCGGAGAAACATCATACTTTCAACCTATTGGAGAGACTAGGCGAAGAGACGGATAGTGCTTGGCTGTGTGTTGGAGATTTTAACCAGGTCTTATCACTTGAGGATAAAAATGGAAGAAATGATGTCAACTATGGTCACCTTAACAGGTTCCGTGAAGTTTTAAATGCGTGTGACTTGAATGATTTACCTTTCTCAGGCCCAAGATTCACATGGGATAATGGGCGAAAGGAAGACGAGTTTATACAGGAAAGGTTGGATTATGCTATGGCGAACGAACCTTGGCTCGAAAGATTCCCGGCTTCCACGACGACTCACCTTGAAAGGGAGGGATCTGACCATCTCCCGGTATTGACGCAGGCGTTGCGATGGGGAGAGGCGAGTGAGAAAACTAGATCAGGGAATAGACCGAGTAGATTTGAGGCACTATGGGCAGCTGACGAGGGTTGTGAAATTATAGTACGAAATGCATGGGAGAATCCCAACACGAGATTCGGGGATGATGGGGTTCAGGGGCAAGTACGATGTTGCATGGAAGAGCTAAGGGCGTGGAATAAGACCCGCTTTGGAAATATCTTACAAAAGCTAAAAAAGGTTCGGGACGAGCTCAGGGAGATTCATAAATGTGGAGTAACAGGAAGGATGATTGCGAGGAGAAGGGAGTTGGAGGAGCAGGAAGATGAACTGGTGGATCAAGAGGAGAAGCTATGGTTCCAAAGATCACGGGTTAATGAACTTAAATGGGGTGACCGTAATACGAGCTTCTTCCATAAGAAGGCAAACGGCAGATACAAAAGGAATAGAGTGGCGAGATTGGTGGATGATGATGGATTGGAATGAAGGAGTGGAGATGGAATGGCGCAGGTCGTAGTTCAGTACTTCCGTGATCTGTTTAAGACTAACCTACAAGCACCCCCCTCAACGGCTTCTCAAGGAATCCGGCGAAAAGTTTCGGAGGAAGATAATTCTGAGTTGCTACGTCCATTTACTAGTGAGGAGGTACATACTGCTCTCTTTTCCATGCACCCTACAAAGGCGCCGGGTCCCGATGGTATGTCAGCGTTGTTCTATCAACAACATTGGCATATTGTCGGACCGGACGTCACTCGTTTTGTGTTAGATATTCTACACGGCTCTCCTATCCCAAATAAGCTTAATCATACATTCATTTCTTTAATACCGAAAATCTCTAACCCGTCGAAAATGAAGGACTTGCGTCCTATCAGCTTATGTAATGTGCTTTACAAGGTTGTTTCCAAGATGCTCACAAATAGGTTAAAGAATTGTCTCGATAGGGTGATTTCGGAGAATCAAAGCGCCTTCGTTCCGGGACGGCTCATCACTGACAATGCCCTTTCCGCAGCTGAGATCTTTCACTATATGAAGAAACGTTGCAAGGGGGTGACGGGATACTTAGCCCTTAAGTTGGACATGGCAAAAGCTTATGATCGAGTGGAGTGGGATTTTTTAGAGGAATATATGAACAAAATGGGCTTTGACTCGAGATGGGTTGCTCTGATTATGAGGTGTGTCAGAAGTGTTTCGTTTTCAGTTCTTATTGAGGGCGTACCGTCGGAGGGATTTGTTCCGTCCCGTGGGATGCGACAAGGTGACCCGCTCTCTCCATATTTGTTCCTATTTTGTGCAGATGCCCTTGTCACGCTCAGGATGTGATACACAATGGGTTTTAAATTTATATTCTCGTTATATTTATCCTAACTCCTAGCGAACCCGCAGTGTACGGGACGTTTGTAGTAGGGATAGTATTCCGAGGTCGAACACAAAGACTAAGGTGAGATTGATTCAATTTATGATTAAGTTTAGTGAAGATCTAGTTTAAGAAAGAAAGGAAATAAAGAAATGAAAATCTCAATTGTTTTTGGTTGGTTTTTTGGTGATCAATCAAAGATCACAATTCATGCAAAGTAAACAATCAACTAAGCTAACGAATCAACACAAACAAACAAGCTAAACACGAGATATAAATTAAAAGAGAGAAGCGAATCTAGGGGTTGGAAATTCCGGTTATGGCATAGGACTCAAGCTATCCAATCGTTCCTTGGATAAACTATGATGTGTTGGGAATGAGTGTTTCTAGATTGGGATCAATCACCAGGTAGGTCTCATGGTCCACTAATCCGTTCCTAAGATCTTATCACCGGGTAGGTCTCTAAGAACCTAAGGGACGGAATTCTACACAAACCGGATTGTTACCTAGGGATCTAACCTATCCTTACTGGGTAAGTCTCGAAAGGGTTAGTCCTAAACAACCATCCTAGCACACTTACTCCAATGGCGGCTTATAAGGTTCACCACTACCTAGGGTTTGTGATCTTTGGAATCTAAGAGTAAGGATTACCGAGTAAGTCTCTCCTAACACTTAGTTGCTAACACTAGGTTACCCTAGGGTAGATTTAACTTAACAAACACTTAGCATTTCAACATTCTAACATTCTAAAGCTAGATCCATCGAACCAGGGAGAATCACGGTTTGTTCTATCAAGTCCACGGCCGTGGTTTGTCAAGAACAATCCGTGGATTTCAACAGAGGCTACGTCCAAGCAAGTGAGTCATCCAAGGGCTAATCTAAGTCCGTCCTATCATAGTCCTAGCCATAACCATTCTTTCCTTACCCTAGAATCACATCTATTTAGCCTACAACATTCATCATAGCAATCAAAATCATCAAACATAAAATCATAGCATCCATTTGCAAGATAATGAAGAGAAAGAGATGAACAAGTAAGGTAACAAAACCAAGCTGAAATTTAGATTAGAATGACTCACAACCCTTCCAAGAGAAGGCTTAAATGGTTCATACAACTCTAGAAATCGATTCCGAAGTTCTTCACTATAAAAGCTATCAAAGTCTAGCAATGGTGTGTTCTTCCTTCTCCTCTCCAATGGAGCTCTTCTCCTTCAATGGTAGCTTTCCTCCTTGAGAGAATCTTCTTGTTGAGAGAGTATTTTTGATTGGATGATAGTGGATAATGGAGGGCTGCTCCAAGATGATTCTCTCAGCCAATGCAGGACCACTTTTATACTACATCTTTGCAAGAGCTGGCCAAGAGATCGTGGCACAGCTGTCACGAAAACCTGGCAAAATCCACGGACAGTTCCACGGCCGTGGACTTCCAGTGAACCGTGATTTGGACCTTCAGCTTTGCCTTTGATCATTAAGCTTCGATTCGGTGCATGGCTTGTGTTGGCAAGGTTCCATGAGTCCTCATTAGCCTCTAGTTTGCATCCTAATGAGTTCGAGGGTATGTCATCTTGATGAACGATCCTCAAACGTATCGATTTAGCTCCTAAATCTCCCAAAATACCTACAAAGCAATGCACAAGTCCGTGTAGACGTCTATCTCGACAAAATACGTGAATTGAGTGCAAACGTCGTGAACTAGTGCTAAACCATGCATGAATGAGTGAGAAATCTATCTAAATGATTACCTAAACCTAAGTCATAAATCGTGTTATCTTTCGCGATTGATTCGATGCAGTGAGGAAAGTGGGAGATGGAAAGGGATCAGAATTGCACGTAGAGCGCCCCTGGTGACTCATCTGTTCTTTGCTGATGATAGTATGTTATTTGCCAAAGCATCTTGTATACAGAGCCAAGAAATAGTGAATATTCTTCGTAGATACGAAGCAGCATCAGGTCAACAAGTCAACTTCGGCAAATCCGAGTTATCATTTAGCAACAATGTGAGTGAGGGGTTACCAGAGGAGATTCAGAACATCCTGGAGGTGATAGAGGTGGAAAAACACGAACGTTATCTTGGTCTCCCGACTATGATTGGAAGGTCAAAGAAGACGATATTTGCCCAGGTTAAAGAGAGGGTATGGAACAAACTGAAGGGTTGGAAAGGACATTTGTTGTGTAGGGCGGGAAAGGAGGTACTTATAAAATCTGTTCTGCAAGCTGTCCCGATATATACGATGTCATGCTATTATCTTACGGCGGATTTGTGTAGAGCGATTGAACAGATGATATGTAAGTTCTGGTGGGGAAATTCGGACCGTCGGTCGATTCATTGGATGAAGTGGAGTCGCCTATGCAAACCGAAAAAAGAGGGGGGTATGGGATTCCGGGATCTTGTGGCTTTTAACCTGGCATTGCTAGCACGCCAAGGTTGGCGTCTCGTCAATAACCCGGAATCATTATTGTCACGGCTACTTAAAGCAAGATACTTCCCTTCTAAGTCTTTTTTGGAGGCTCAAGTGGGATACAACCCGAGTTATGCATGGAGGAGCATCGTGCGTGGGCAAGAGTATTTAAAGGCGGGTCTCTACTGGTCAGTTGGTAATGGGTCGGATATTCTGATCACAGAGGATAAATGGATCCTACGCCCCACCCACTTTACACTTGTTTCGAAGCCTACTGATCTGAGGGGTAACGAGTGAGTAATGGACTTAATTGATTGGAGATGCAACAACTGGCGGGAGAGTGAGGTCCGACGTCTGTTTGAACATGATGATGCAAAGGCTATTCTTCGCATCCATTTAATCGATCCCAGCGTAAAGGATGAATTGACGTGGTACTACGAAAAGAATGGCATTTTCTCGGTCCGATCTTGTTACCACCTCATAATGGACGTAAGGCATGCCTCTAGCAATGCCGGGGAGTCGTCGAACAGTGAAGCCGCGAGGAAGCTTTGGAGTAAGTTATGGAGTCTCCGGGTTCCACCAAGGATCAGAGACTTCGTCTGGAGATGCGCGCAAGGTATCCTACCTTGCAAATTTAACCTCTTGAGACGACGATGTGTCGATGATCCTCTATGTGCAGCATGTGGAGGAGTTGAAACTACGGAGCATGTCCTTTTTTCCTGCCCGGAAGCGAAGAAAATCTGGAAACTAGTGCCAGCTATCCCTCAGATCGGAAATCACTGTAAGTCGTTAATTGATTGTCTAAGTGAGATGTTGGCTATGTCGGGACAGGACCTCGTGGAGGACTGGGCAACTATGCTATATGGAGTCTGGTGCACTAGGAACCTCCGGATTTTCCAAGGATCGGAACGGCCGGCAACGGCAGTGGTCGAATCTCAGCTCCAACTCATCAAGGAGTATAGACAAGCCGAATCCTCTAGGGTTAACAGATCTCCGGTCACTGTCCCAACCTCATCACGTTGGAAGAAGCCACCTGCGGGTTTTATCAAAATAAATTGCGAGGCATCAAGTACTGAATTGTCTTGTGGTGTTGGGTTGATTGCGAGAGACGAGGCAGGGATTACTTGCTTTGCGGGATCAAAATTTATTCAGCTTGGCTCAATGCCGACAGTGGTGGAGGCCGAAGCAGTGTGGTGGGCGGTTAAGTGTGCTGCGGAACACGAGATGACCCACCTCATCGTCGAGTCTGACTGTTTAGTGGTCATTAACAGTTTGCAGAAGCGGAAACTAGACAGAGGCCCACTCGGTATGCTACTAAATCGGATCCTCAAGCAAGCGGAAGTGTTTATGGCGATTAGTTGGTCTTATGTTAATAGAAAGGGCAATCTAGCTGCTCATACTCTTGCCAGTCTTAAACCGGCAGAGCCGTTGTTTTCTTTTGATTTGAGCTCTCTTCCTGTTGAGTTAGATACTATTCTGTTAGACGATGTTTTGATTCATCAATGATATTTTGGGCGATTTTCATCAAAATAAATAAATAAAATAAATAAACAAAAAATGAATTATTGATTTGAACCTATTTCACAATCATCTCCACAATCCTTAGTATCATATTAAAAATAAATTACATTCGTCATCACCGCACCGTCATAACCCTCGTTGTTATAAACTCTAACACCTTATGAGTGATAACAACGCCACAACCCAAGAGTTCAGGAAATAAGACATGAAAACATGTTTTTTATGGCGAAGGTTTTTAGACGTACACAAATTTAAATTTAACATTACTCTGCAAGAGTTTTATCAATTTTCTACATTAGTTACATTAAATTTTGAGATAGATTCTACACTGTAACACCCCCAAGTTCTATGAACTCGAAGCGCTACGGGCTAGGACCGCACAATGGGTCCTGACTCTCAAAGTAGCAACAACAAACGAATCTTACAATAAGGCGCAGACGAATGAAAACCAAAATTATATATAAAACCAAATGTTCAAACAAAGGAAAACATAAAAGACTCGTAACCGAGTTCAAAACAAAAGGGAAACAACAAAAGAACATAAACCCGATCCCGTCCTATAATGTATGAGAACCCCGGCTGACCACACCATCCGGATCACTCAACAACATCCTAAACCTGCGGAACATTTACAACGACGGTATAAACCGTTAGCTAACATTCTAGATACTAGCAAGAGCGTAAAGGCATAAACACACATAAGGTAAAGAAAACACATAGCATGCTTGCACACAACCGGTTATTATCTTTCTTAAGGTTGTTCATTACTAATTCAACTTCTTTTGTCACACGAGAATCTCCCGAAACTTGCCTCAGCTTCCGTCTACCAAAAGGAATAGATCAGTATTATCCGTTACCTACGGGCCTGGGTTGCAAGAGCACATTATAGTCTCCAATAGAACTAGACAAGTGGTCACTGCCCGGTTATAATACACTTGGGCCAGTTAAGGTTATAAAGGGTGAATCCTATTCCGGTTATCCGTTATAAACATGAATAAACAACACAAACAAGCCAATAAAATCCAACTAATACGCGGAATGAAGCTAAGTAAGTCCAAGGGACTTACCTCACTCGAAGGTAACTCAAAGATCAACGAACAACTCAGTTTCTCTCAGGAAAGGAGCAAGGAAAGCCTGTTCACACAAGCATCACGAATCAAGAACGAAATGGCTGCTAGAAGTCTATAACTTCTAGTCTCAATGATCTCTAAGAGATTTCCACAAGCTAAGGGCTCAACCTTAGTCTTACAACATACTCAGGGGCAAGGAACCACCAAAAGAAACATGGAAAGAAACGAGGAAAGGAAGGAAGGAAGCAGCTCACCAAAGATGGGAGCTACTGTAGAGGAAACCGCGGGGGTGGCTAGACAGGCGCAGGGGCAACACAAAAGAGGCGCAAGGGAGGATACGGTGCAGAGGCACTGTCGACTTCTCAACGACAGCAGAACCACGACAAGGCCAAAGCTTGTTCTTCCAACACACTCACACTTCACAACTCAACCAAGAGAGCCTGTGAACATCAAAGGATCAACAGCGGAACGCTCCACAAGAATCAAGGCTCATGCTTGATCCTTGGAGAAGAAGAAAAGAGAAAACGAAGAGGAAAACGAAACAGAAGAGAAGCAAGGTGCAACAGCACATGAACGTGATGAAGAACAAGGGAGCAAGAACTTACACATTCAGCAAGAACACTAGGGCAAGGCTGCAACACTCTAAGGTTGAATAAGACGTAAGCAAGAAACGGGGAAAAGAGGAAAAGACGGGAATATATAGGGACGGGCTGGAAATACAGAAGGAAGGACGTTTAGGGTTAGAAAGAAGATAATGAAACTGGCCCATAAGATAGAATATCGGATATTCTATCTATGGAAGGAAGATAAAACAAACGAAAAAAAGATCGGGCGCGATCTATCGTCAGCCGTAGGGGCGGATGACCCTGCCGCGGGTGCGGCCTGCCGCAGGGGCGGCACTCTTCACCACGGGGGCGGTGAAGGAACAAGACTAGGGTCGTACATCAGATCCCCCTAAAAAGAAGTTTCGTCCGAAACTTTCAAAAGCCCAACGATCACAACAACACACAGAAACATAACTGAACTCATATATTCCCACTCGTGGCACGTAACTCAAAACGTCACAAAAAGCGTACGCAATGCAACAAAGGGAAAACTGAAACAAAACGACTACGCTAACGGTGCATCCAACTCAACGTAAAACTCCGGATAGTTCCTCTGGATACTATCCTCTGTCTCCCAAGTTGCCTCATCATCTCCTCGCATCGACCACTGTATCTTCATCATCGGTATGTCCTTCGAACGCAAGCGTCTGGTACTACGCTCCAGGACAACCACCGGGTGCTCTACTGTTCACTCCAAACGGTGTGTGCAAGCTTTAAATTTATATCCCAAGAAATATGCTTAAAACAAGGATGCGAACCCGCAGTGTACGGATCAATTATAGTAAAAGAAAGAATTCCGGGGGTGTCAATCTCTGGGACTTAGGTGAAACAAAACAAGTATAGGTTGTCAATGTAACTAATAACCACAAAAGCGATTAAAACAATCAAAAGATGATAATAAGGTCAAATAAGGGAAATGCGGATTCTAGGAATTAAAGCATCTAGTTGTGGTTCCGACTCAAGATCCCAAAGGATAACGTGGACAAAGTTGAGATTTTGCTAAATGAAGGTGTTTCTAAAGTGGGAATAAATTACCGGGTAAGTCTCACTACTCACTATCCCAAACAAAAACTCCTATTACCGGGTAAGTATCAAGGTACTAAGGAAAAGAACTATAATCTCAAATCAACACACCACCTAAGGGAATAGAATCAGCCTTTACCGGGTAAGTCTCAGGCTAACTCACAAAGATGGGATGAAGGCACACTCTTCTTTCAATAAAGGATAAACCTTTATTATCTACACTTATGATCTTTGGTAAACAAACTAAGGAATCACAAGGTAAGTCTCATCCTAGGCTTGCATTGAACCAGGAAAGGTGTAATAAGAATAGGATTTGGCAAACTAGAACTCTTAACTCTCAGTTTCGGATCAGAAAAGGTCACCTTGGTCAGTCAAGTTCCACCCCGGACGAGATGTTCATCGACTGAGCGAGGTATTCTATGGTTAAGGTTAAAGACTCGAGCTTTCAGGGTCCTACTGGGATTAAGATCATTCTATCATTTTCTTTCCCACAACTTTCGCCAATCACCCTAGAATCGCACAAGGAATTTAGCCACGCATAATCATGATAACAATAATCAAATATAAGAGAAGGGAGTGAATATTTGAACATAAAAACCTTAAGAACAAGGCTTCAATAACTGAATCAAATAATCACAAATCAGCGTTCCTTGAATCACAAATCACACAAGACAATGAACCAAAAAGAATCTAAGAAAATCTTACAAACTTCTTCAAAAGCTATCTCAAAACTATCAACCTTCCTTCCTTCAATCTTCAAAGCTTCCTCCAGAAAATCTTCCAACTGATGCGTGTAGAATATGGTGTAGCGGATGTGCTGAATTGTGGAAAATCCAGCCCTTTTTATAGGAGAATTATCTTCCAAAGTTAATAATATCTTAAAAAGATGATATTCTATAAAATATATCATATCTCTAAAATAGATCTCCCAAATATATGATCTTCCTTCCAGAAATCCAGCCAAAAAATATAGGATATCTCCTTCCAAAAATAAAAGATCTCAGCCAAAAATATATATCTCGCCGGCGCCAGGGTGTTCGCCTCGGTCGCGGCGCTCCTCAAGATCACCTCGGTCAAGGTGACACTGTAGCTGACCGAGGTGAATCTCAGCCGAATGTGAAATCTCTCAAATCTGGTCCAAAGTAAATCTTCTTCATTAATTCCTTGCTTCCTGAGTTCTTCTTTTAAGCTCCAGAATGTAGCTCCTATGACTCCTTAGCTCCTTAGCTCCATTTTAGTCCAAAATGCGCCATTTTACCTATGATTACAACGAAATTTGGTGTAGACCTGGATTCCCGTAAAGGTAGATGAAACAACAAAAAAAAATCACATAATATACATCCATACATGCAGATTATTGAAGATAAAACGTCTAAACAAGTCCCAAAATATAGACTATAATACATGCTATCATCTACGAACGTGTGGTCTGGCTCGATCACTAGATCCTCATGACTGATAATGTGTCTTGGTTCTGGTATGTACTCTCTTAGCTAAGACACATGGAAGACTGGGTGAACATCCTCGAGTCTCGGTGACAAAGCAAGTCTGTATGTTTCCTCTCCAACTTGCTCAAGAATCTCGAATGGTCCAACATATTTGGGGCTCAACTTTCCCTTGACACCGAAACGTCCGATGCCTCGTGTTGGGGATACTCTCAACCAAACTTGAGCTCCAACTCTGAACTCCAGAGTTCTGCGTCTCTTATTTGCATAAGACTTTTGTCGACTTTGTGCTACTAACATTCGTTCTCGGATCACTGCTACTCGAGCCATGTCATCCTGAATCTGCTTAGGTGCTACTCCCTTGACACTACTCGGGTCATCCCAACACAACGGTGTACGACATCTCTGTCCGTATAAAGCCTCATAAGGAGCCATCCTGATCAATGCGTTCCAAATGTTTTTATACGAAAACTCTACTAAGGGAAGATGATCTGGCCACACGTGTCCTCAGTCTAACACGCAGGCTCGCAACATGTCCTCCAGAGTTTGGATGGTCCACTCAGACTGACCATCGGTCTGAGGATGATAAGCAGTCGTGAACTGCAGGCTCGTACCTAGAGTGGCATGAACCTGCTGCTAAAACCTCGAAGTGAACCGTCAGTCTCTGTCAGAGACTATAGTTCTAGGTACTCCATGAAGTCTCACTATCTGTCTCGTGAACTCCTTTTCCAATCGACTCACCGGCCACGTTTCCTTGATCGGAATAAAACGTGCGGTCTTCGTCAGTCGATCTATTATGACCTAGATAGCATCAAAACCACGACTCGGTCTCAAACCAGTCACCAAATCCATAGAGATATCTTCCTAATTCCACTGAGGGACGGGAAGTGGGTGTAACTCACCTCCTGGTCTATGATGCTCGATCTTGACCTACTGACAGGTCGCACACTGAGCTATATATCTCGCGACACCTGGCTTCAGACCTCCCCACCAGAAAGAGCGTCTGATATCCTGATACATCTTACTCGCACCAGGATGCACTGAGTAAGGTGAAGAGTGAGCCTCCTGAAGGATCCTCTGTCTCAACTCTCGATCTGAAGGCACACAAACACGCTCCTGGCGTCTCAAAACTCCATCAGCACCAACTGCAAATTGTGGTGCCTCTCCTCGAGACATCCTGTCACGGACCTGCGTCAAAGCTGGGAAGCTCTCCTACTTCTTGTCGGATTTCGGCCAACAAATCAAGTACTATCTCCAGGGTGGACAACTGACTTTTAGAATCTGGGAAGTTGATATCAATCTCTAGCCATGCCAAATCTCGCTGTAACTGTGGCTGAGCTGTCAGCTTAGCAATCACCATATCCTGGGGAGTCTTCATATTGAGGGCATCTACTACCACGTTAGCCTTCCCCGGGTGGTATAAGATCTCAAGATCAAAGTCCTTGATCAACTCCAACTATCTGCGCTGGCGGTTATTCAACTCCCGCCGAGTGAATATGTACTTCAAACCCTTATGGTATGTGAATATCTTACACGTATCTCCGTACAAATAATGCCTCCAAATCTTCAAAGCATGAACAATAGTAGCCAACTCAAGGTCATGGGTAGGGTAATTCTCCTCGTACGTCTTGAGATGTCTAGACGCATAAGCAATCACCTTACCCCTCTGCATCAAAACACATCCCAAGCCCAGCTTGGATGCGTCGTTGTAAACCACAAAGTCCTCAATGCCCTTTGGCTGAGCTAGGATAGGAGCAGAGGTCAACCTCTTCTTCAGCTCCTCAAAGCTCTGTAGGCACGGATCGGACCATGCGAACCTCGTAGACTTCCTCAACAAGGAAGTGAGCGGTCGGGCAATAGCTGAAAAGCCCTCAACAAAACGCCGGTAGTAGCCCGCCAATCCTAAGAAGCTGTGTACCTCCTTGACGTTCTTAGGAGGCGGCCAAGATGCTACTGACTTGATCTTTGCCGGATCTACCTTGACCCCTTCAGTTTAAATAACGTGACCAAGAAATGCTACATCGGACATCCAAAACTCGCACTTAGAGAGCTTCACGTAAAGCTCTCTTTCTTGTAAGATCTGAAGAACGATCCTCAAGTGTCTTGTGTGTTCCTCTCTACTAAGAGAGTAAACTAGAATGTCGTCGATGAAGACAACTACAAACTGGTTTAGAAAGTCGATGAAGATGCTGTTCATCAACTCCATGAAGACTGCGGGCGCATTCGTAAGCCCGAATGACATCACCACAAACTCGTAGTGTCCATATCTGGTCCGAAATGCCGTCTTGGCTATGTCCTGCTCTCTCATCCTCAACTGGTGATATCCAGATCTCAAATCGATCCTCGAAAAAATTGAAGCTCCATGCAGCTGATCCAAGAGATCATCGATACGGGGCAATGGATACTTGTTCTTGATCGTCACCTTGTTTAGCTCTCGGTAGTTGATACATAACCTCATTGACCCGTCCTTCTTCCTGACGAAGAGAACTGGTGAGCCCAAGGAGATACACTAGGGCGGATGAAGCCTTTCTCTGCTAAATCCTCGAGCTACTTCTTCAACTCAAGCATCTCGATAGGCGCCATACGATAAGGAGCCTTGGAGATTGGTCTCATACCGGGCTCTACCTCAATGCCAAAGTCTACACTCCTTTGTGGAGGTAAACCTGATGACTCTCTAAAGACGTCAGCAAACTCGCAAGCTACTAGAATCTCCTCCAAAGCCAGACTCGTACTATCCTTCATGGCATAACACCAAAAAACCTTGCAACCCTGACTGGTAAGTCTCCCAGCTCCTACTGCACTGATGACTGTACCAGTCTTCCCGAGATCTCATCCTTAGAAGATCTCAACATGGCCTGTATTTGTAATTACTGTCACTGTCCTCTTGCCGATGTCCAGAGCTGCTCGGTGTCGATCCATCCAATCCATTCCCAAAATAACTTCTTCATGTACTAAGTACATGACGAAGAAGTCAGCGAGCAATCGCGACCTCCCAATCTGATAGGGAAATCGCGAACCTCTCATGTACCTCGAATCTTACCCCCATCGGGTAATTCTATAAAGAAAGGTCTACCTTCTACAATAACTAAACTCAATTTATCTACACATGCATCAGATATAAAAGAATACGTTGCACCGGTATCGAGAAGAACTCTGACAGGAGAACCATTAATATGAATGGTACTTGTGGCTGCTCGTGCTGTCGGATCTACAACACTTCTCAACTCATACACTCTGGCTAATGCATCTCTGGTGTCTGTAGATCCACCAACACATCCTCTATCTCTCCCCGGTCCCGGAGTGGAACCTTTAGGAGCAGTAGAACCAGAAACTCTTTGCTGTTTCTGCTGATACTAAGATCTTTGTCCTCCTCCAGCAACACTGGCAGGTGAAGAACCCTGCTGAGGTAACGCCTTGCCTTGACGGCAAAACGCAGCTCTGTGTCCGGGCTTTCCACAAGAAAAGCAAGTCACTGCTGGCTTATTGCAATCAGCTCAGATGTGTCCTGCACCTCCGCAGTTATGACACTTCCGTCCTATGTCAGAACTCTGCAGGAAACCAGAACATCCCGGTGTCTGACTATGCCTAGACCCAACTGCTCCAGCTCCAACACTAACTGATCTAGTCTTCTGTTTCTTCTTAGGACCTCATGTTTAAGAAGCTCTCCTATGACCCGGTCGCTCTCTCTCATAAGCAGAAGCTCTATCCTGATAGTCCGTCAAAGAATCACAACGGAAACCAGCAAGATAAAAGCGTGTCGACTCCCTCAACCTCCGAGAGAAAAGGTAAACATGTTGATCCTCAGGTGGTGCAGACGGACCTAGCAACGATAACTCATCCTGAAACTTGATGATGATATCAGAAATAGGAAAAACCTCGAATCCAGCCTCAAGAAAATCCTGAAGACGGTCTTCCCTCATAGCTGCAAGGCAAGTAGCGATCTTTGATCACCGTCTTCATCTACTCATAACTGGTGACCTTACTGCGAACGGTTATCCTCCAAGAGTGAGCCTGATCCTTCAGCAACGTCTGTGCTATGTTGACCCGACGTCCCTCTGGGCAACCGATAGCCTCCATAGTTGTATCCAGCTCTCCTAGCCATTGCTCCACCTCCAATATAGTCTTTCCCATGAAAGTGGGAACCTTCAGTTGATCAAAATCCTTCAACCATCTGTCGGGCTTCGGCTCCTTCGCCTCAGCCGGCGCTCTAACAACCTCAGCAACTCTAGCAAGCGGGGAAACGATTTGTGTAACTCTCTACGAAACCTCAGCTGATCTTGCGGGAATTGGTGGTACTGGTGCTGGTCTTCTAGTCCTGATAGCCTCCTCAACTCTCTACACATACTCGCGATATGCAGAAGCTCCGATAGACACTCGTGCGGACTCCGTCGATGGCGCTCTCTATGCGCCAGACCTAGTGGTGGTCTCGTTCCCAGCCTCAAGAACAACACTCTCAACAACCTCTTCAGCAAATGCCTCAACGATAGGCGGATCAGTTATTGGGGCTTGGCCCCGACCTCTAGCTAGTGGATGTCTTCCTGCACGTCCTCGTCCACGGACGGCAGGTGGAAGTGGTGGTCGACCCTTTCCTCGCCCTATAGCAGTGGTAGCTCTAGTGCGTGCCATTTGCTGTAAGGATAGATATAAGGTCACGCTACAGCTAAAGCAGAACTCCAAGAAAAAGCACATATAAAGGCCAACATATAAGAAACTACACTACTGAGATCCGCGGAGGTAGTGGTGGTCGCCCGTACATCTATCCCAAACCGACAAGTTTAAATACAAAACCCTTTTAAAAACGTTAGACCCCTTGCGGGTTCTATTTATTTATCCATCCAACCTTTAGAAAATTTCGAGTATCATTGTTGCCAACCTAGAGCTCTGATACCATATTGTAACACCCCAAGTTCTAGGAACTCAAAGCACTACAGGCTAGGACCGAACAATGGGTCCTGACCCTTAGAGTAGCAACAACAAACATATATTACAATAAGGCACAAACGAATGAAAACTGAAATTCAATATAAAACCAAAGGTTCAAACAAAGGTAAACATAAAAGACTCACAGCCGAGTTCAAAACAAAAGGGAAACAACAAAAGAAACATAAACCCGATCCCGTCCTATGATGTACGGGAACCCCGGATGACCACACCATCCGGATCACTCAGCAGCATCCTGAGCCTGTGGAACATCTACAACGATGGTATAAACGTTAGCTAACATTCTAGATACTAGCAAGAGCGTATAGGCACAAACACACATAAGTTAAAGAAAACACATAGCATGCTTGCACACAACCGGTTATTATCTTTCTTAAGGTTATTCATTACTAATTCAACTTCTTTTGTCACACGAGAATCTCCCGAAACTCGCCTCCGCTTCCGTCTACCAATAGGAATAGATCAGTATTATTCGTTACCTACGGGCCTGGGTTACAAGAGCACATTCTAGTCTCCTGTAGAACTAGAAAAGTGGTCACTGCCCGGTTATAATACATTGGGCCAGTTAAGGTTATAAAAAGTGAATCCTATTCCGGTTGTCTGTTATAAACATGAATAAACAACACAAACAAGCCAATACAATCCAACTAATACGCGGAATGAAGCTACGTTAGTCCAAGGGACTTACCTCACTGAAAGGTAACTCAAAGATCAACAAACAACTCAGGAACACCTCAGTTTCTCTCAGGAAAGGAGCAAGTAAATCTTGTTCACACAAGCATCACAAATCAGGAACGAAACGGTTGCTAGAAGTCTATAACTTCTAGTCTCAATGATCTCTAAGAGATCTCCACAAGCTAAGGTCTCAACCTTAGTCTTACAACATACTCAGAGGCAAGGAACAACCATAAGAAACAAGGAAAGAAACGAGGAAAGGAAGGAAGGAAGCAGCTCACCAAAGACGGGAGCTACTGTAGAAGAAACCGCAGGGGCGGCTATCCGCGGGGGCGGCACAGTATAGGCGGATACATTGTAGAGGCACTGCCAATTTCTCGAAGACAACAGAACCACGAGAAGACCAAAGCTTGTTCTTCCAACACTCTCACACTTCAGAACCTAACCAAGGGAGCTCATGAACATCAAAGGATCAACAACAGAACACTCCACAAGAATCAAGGCTCATGCTTGATCCTTGGAGAAGAAGAAAAGAGAAAACGAAGAGGAAAACGAAACAGAAGAGAAGCAAGGTGCAGCAACACATGAACGTGATGAAAAAAAAGGGAGGAAGAACTTATACATTCAAGAAGAACACAGGGGCAAGGCTGCAACACTCTAAGGTTGAAGAGGACGTAAGCAAGAAACGGGGAAAAGAGGAAAAGACGGGAATATATAGGGACGGGCTAGAAAGATAGAAGGAAGGAAATTTAGGGTTAGAAAGAAGATAAGGAAACCGGCCCATAAGATAGAATATCGGATATTCTATCAAGGAAGATAAAACAAACGAAAGAAAGATCGGGCGTGATCTGTCGTTAGCCGCAGGGGCGGCACTCTTCACCGCGGGGCAGTGAAGGCAAAAGACTGGGGTCTTACATACACTCACTTTTATGTACATTATAGCTACTTTGGAGTTTTAACAATTTTCTATAGCCATGTATCCATAGCTTAAGGTTTCTTTTATTCCTCCTCTCATTTATTTATCACAATAAATGGGATAAATTTGAAACATGTTTGCATTTCATTAATGGTGTAAGATTGCATTTTTTTGATTTTTCATCATTCATTGAAAGCTTTGTAGGATGTATATCTCCTTCTCATTTGATTTATGTTCAATCATGTGTAGATAATTTTATGCAAAATGTATTGAATGAATTATTGTGAATGATGATGTTTAATTGTTTGATAGATTGGAAACTATAAAATATTGTTTGATACACTAATAGAAGTGCTTAAGCTAATAAAAATATGCTATGATAGGATTGTCTATTAAAATTGTATCTGAAAGGCATAAATTTTGATAGATAACTCTTATATAGAAGAGTATATGTGGGTTTAATTAGTTTAATTCATCATCTAGAGGGCTTAACCTATTGAAGTATGTTCAATTGAGATGTTTCATTTAAATTGTCGCCTAAAAACATAGGTTTAAGTAAGACCCACTTAGTTTAAGATGTTAATAAGTGTTAGGTAGAGTTTAGTAATTGTGAAACTTGTGTTCTTTATTGACTTGATATCCTTTACATAAGATAAAGTTAATCTTAATTCTATCTCTATCCCTCCCCTTCAAGTTGGAGGTGGAATTCAACAACTTCAAGCTTGAATAGTAGAAACTTGAGATTTTTCGTTCTAAACGTTCCTTGTTACTTGCATTTGAAGGCAGTAAGTCTTATGTGAAAATTGTTGTTAGAGTGAAGAGATGCGAGGATGACTTGATGGACCTCCCTTCTTTTCTCTTTGTTTGGGTTGGTGTTGATGCGAAAGGATGAGATGAGGACTTGATGAACCCTCCTCCCTTCATTCGTCTTTATTTTATTGGCACCAATATGACGCCAGTAGGTTGAGCCTTAAATGTAGGTAGATTGGCGTCCTAGAGTAGGTTGGGCCCTAGGACGCAAGTAGGTTGGCATCCCAGTGAGTTGATACAAAGAGATGAAATGGAGACTTGATGGCCCCTCCTCCCTTCATTGGTCTTTGCTTTGTTGACGTCATTATGATGCCGCTAGGTTGGACCTTAGGACGTAGGTAAATTGATGTCATATAGAGTTGATACGAAGGGGTAAGATGAGGACTTGATGAACCCTCTTCCCTTCATTGATCTTTGTTTTTGGGCGCCAATATGACGTTGGTAGATTGAGCCTAGAATGTAGGTAGATTGGCGTCCTAGAGTAGATTGGGCTCTAGGACTCAAGTAGGTAGGCATTCCAGCGAGTTGATACGAAGGGATGAAATGAAGACTTGATGGGTCCTCCTCCCTTCATTGGTCTTTGCTTTGTTGACGTCATTATGGCGCCGCTAGGTTGGACCTTAGGACGCAAGTAGATTGACGTCATATGGAGTTGATACGAAGGGATGAGATGAGAACTTGATAAAACCCTCCTCCCTTCATTGATCTTTGTTTTGTTGGCGCCAATATGACGTTGGTAGGTTGGGCCTAAAATTTATGTAGATTGGCGTCCTTGAGTAGGTTGGGCCCTAGGATGCAAGTAGACTCTCATCCTAGGGAGTTCATACGAAGGGATGAAATGAGGACTTGATCGACCCTCCTCCCTTGATTGTTCTTTATTTTGTTGACGCGAATATCACGCTGCTAGGTTGGGTCCTATGACCCAGGTAAATTGACGTCATAAGGAATTGATACAAAGGGATAAAATGGTGACTTAATGGACTCTCATCCCTTCTTTCGTCTTTGTTTGTTGTCCATAATAGCGTGTCAGTAGATTGACGATAATATCACGTTGGTAGGTTCGGCCCTACGCTGATAGATTGGCGTCATAAGATGTTGGTGTGAAGGGATGCAACAATGACTAGATGGGCCTTCCTCCCTTCTTTGATTTTTTGTTTTGTTGACGCCAATATTACGCCGGTATATTGGCGATGACAACATGCCGGTAAATTTGACAATAAGGCGTTGGTAGGTTGGCGTGATATCCTTCGCCGCTATCACCGCCCTGGTGAAGACGTCTTGGATAGGGTTTGTGTTTTAGGGTTTGTTTAGGCGGAAGCGTACTTAGGGATCGTAGGCTCTGATACCATGTAGAATTTAGTATTCGTGAAGCATATTTTCTTTATTGACTTGATATCCTTTATATAACATAAAGATAGGGATAAAACGGTAAATTACATATAACTTTAACCTAACCCTAATTCTATCTCTAACATGCTCTTGAGTAGCTTCGATGCGAGAGGAGTTAGTGAGAAAAGGTAGAGAAAGATCAAAGATCTAAAGTGTTTTTGATGGAAAAGCATTACAAAAAGATATATCCTTTGCTATATCATTATAGTGTTTATTACACGAAGTGGTGAATGAAACAAATATGCTCTAACCGCTCATATAAAGATTCTTCTAACTAATTGTTTATTTATAATATTACCCTTGTGTATATAATATTCTATATCCCCCTCTTAAGATGGACTTGGTGAAGTAGCAACAAGACCCAACTTGCCAACCAGAAACTTGTGTTGAGCCTCACCTAATGGTTTGTTCAAGATATCAACAATCCGGCTTTGAGAACGAAAGAAAGATGGAGCAACAAACCCGACTTGTAGCCTTTCTCGAACATAATGACAGTCAAATTTCAAGTGTTTTGTTCGTTCACGAAAAATAGGATTTTCTACTATGTGAAGAGCTGACTTACTATCAAGATGTAGAGGAATCGGAAGAGGGATTGTTTCACAGAGTTCAGTTACAAGGTTGTCAATCCAAACAAGCTCACTTATGGCTTTGGACAAACATTTGTAATCAGATTCAATGGAAGACTTTGAAATAATTGTTTGATTTTTTGTTTTCATGAAATAAGAGCAGTCCCGAAGAAGACGCAATACCCCGAAAGAGATCTAGCAGTAAATAAGCAATTCCCCCAATCTACATCACAAAACCCTATCAATGACACTAGATTTTTTGTTGGGAAGAATAAACCCAGTTCATGAGTTCCTTTAAGGTTTTAAGGACATGTCGAGCTGCCAAAAGATGAGTTTTACGAGATGAACTCATGAATTTACTTAAATGTTGCACTAAATAAGACAAATCAGGCCTAGTCATGTTCAAAAATAATAGACGACCAACCAATCTTCTATATTGGTCAGGCTCCTCAAGCAACTCTGTACTTGATCAGTTGACAATTTTAATCCCTTAGGTAATGGGAAAGAAGAAGCTTTGCAGTTAGTCATTTTCATATCACGAAGTATGTCATGTATGTATTTCCTTTGATTGAGTAGAGTACCAATAACCGATCTAGATAGTTTGGGTTTGTGTTGTTTACGGTGATCATCGACGCGAGAACCTCTAGAGCGATGACAAAGAGAGGCGGGGAGAGGGGGCAACCTTATCTTAACCCCCTAGTGCCTCTGAAATGGCATTTGAGAGTTCCCCCATGTTGATAGAGAATGTAGGGTTAGTAATGTAGGCGCCGATGAGAGAGATGAATTTATTAGGGAAGTCCATGCGTTTGAGACATTGTAGAATGAAGTTGTGATCGATCATGTCAAAGGCCTTTGTGATATCAACCTTCAAAGCGCATCTTGGAGAGATATGCTGCTGATTGTACTTCTTAAAAAGCTCATGACAGATGAGGATGTTATGCTTTATTGATCGTCCCTTAATGAAAACCCCTTGATATCTACCTATGATGGAGGGAAGAACCTCACTAAGCCTTGCAACAAGAATTTTTGCAATGATCTTGTAGGTAGTGTTACAACAAGCAATGGGTCTATAATCCGAGGGAACGGTGGGGTTTGGCTTCTTTGGGATCAAGGTGATGGTCGTGTGATTAATGTAGTTTGGAAGTGAAGCGGTTTGGAAGAATTTGAGAATGGCTCTGGAGAGATCGAGGCTAGTTATGGACCATGTGGATTTGAAGAACTATGCATTATAACCGTCCGGGCCGGGGGATTTTTGATCACCAACGTTGAAAAGAGCTTCTTATATATCGGCCATGGTTATGTCTTTTGTGAGGGAGCTTTGGTAGTTGGGGGAGATTGTGGGTATAGGGCAGTCAAGGAAGCGGTTAAGGGGGTTGTGAAGGTTTTGCGGGTTGAGGATGTTGGCGAAATTGGTAGTTAGGATTGCGGAGATCTCCTGAGGATCTTGGGTGGGGCATTTGCGGTATTGTTGGGGTCGATGATGCTTTTGATTTCATTATGCGCCCATCGAGAAGTAATGCATTTGAAGAAGTAGTTGTTGCATTGATCACCGAAATTAGCCCAGGAAATCTTAGAGAGCTGCAAGAGGGTGATGCATAGAAGGTTCTTTTCTGTGTTAAGAAGGCGGGTGGTTGTTCGTTCAAGCTCCAACAGTTGGTTGTTGAAAGGAGATGATTGCAGGCTTGATTGAGTGGAGGCAAGGGTAGCCTTTAGGCCTTCGACATAGGAGTGGAGAGTTTCAAGTTTGGCACTAGGGAATTTCTATAGGTTTGGTTTGAGTCTTTTTAGCTTGTAGAAGAGGTTGTGCATATGGTTTCTCATCTGTCGGGGAGTGTGGAGCGACCAGGAGAGCCTAACGTTTGGGATGAAGTCCTCATGAGAAGCCCACGAGTTGTTGAAACGAAACTGGCGCTTTGGTGGATTTTGTTTGGCGTTTAGGGAAAGGATGGTGGGGGTGTTCAGAGATGTTAGGATTGTCGAAGAAGGCTATGGAGTTAGGGAAGGAGTTAGCCCAATGTGGGTTAACTACAATTTCCCCTATGTTTGGAACCCTTGTACCATTCGTGAAATCTATGGATCTTAAAACAAGTGTCAATTGTATATCCAACAACATTGCAATAAGTACATTTTTTTATCAGTTTTGTATTTCTTAGAATCTCTCTTTTCTCCATGATGCCTATTTGCATCAAATGCATCCGTTTCAAATGAGCTAATTGAAACATTGGTAACAAATTTTTGCCTCTTAATATTTTCCACCAAATAAAATGTCTTGTAGACAAGCATCAATCCATAGACAGAAAATGATTCCTCACTCTTTTGTACAAATCACTTTGTGATGCGGTGTTGAAGGCGCGATTGCCTTATCTAGATTGAAAGTTCACAAACAGTTTCAGAGAACAAATCTCGGGTAGGAATCTCGGGCGAGATTATGGTTAAGGGCCGAGATTTATGTAAACTCAAACAAAAGAATGTGAGTTTGATTGAATGATAATGGATAGATAATAAGATGATAATATGGAATGAATAATGATAAATATAGGAAGATAGGACTAGATGTTAGACTTGCAAAAAACCCTGACCAACTATGTGTCAAAACCCTTAACAAAGAATTACCTTAGCCCTTCCTTCTTCAACCTTACACAAGTCTTTTATCTAAGACAAGCACAAGGAGGGACTAGTAGCACCAATCTTCAACAAGATTAACACACACAAGAACAACCTATCAAGGATTCACAACGGTTTAACCAAAAACTCTCCTTTTGATTGAATAGAAATGATAAAATGCAAACTACGTGAGTGAAGTCGCAAGTGTCTCACAATAATGTGGAAATCAAATTCAAATGTCAGCTTTCTAAGAATCTCGTCCTCTAAGGCTATTTATAGGAGAGATTCCTTTAAAAGATAAACTAAAAACAATCCTAAGGATCAAAACCAAAGATACCTTTTGAATGTTTGAGGGCTTAAAAGGTATTAAAATAACAAAAGAAAAGTAAGATCTTCAACGGATCTTATAAGTCTCGACGGACTTGAAATCTCGGCTGAGATTCTGCCTCAGGGTCGAGATTCTTCAATTCCTTGGTTCCTTGGCTGTCTTCGATAACATCTCCTCTCGGATCCATATGACCCTCGATCTAGTGATTGGTCCTTGTATTGTTGCCGTCGAGGATGGTCCCACATCATACTCCTATTTTTGAAAAGAATTCGTCCTCTAATATGCACCATGCTCATCACTAATCACATAGGAAGTCAAGTCTTGTTGTGGTAAGGACTTCAGTATCCACAACTCATCTGGAGGATCACTTGAAGTTTTTAACACTTGTGGTTTGTAGATGTGCTCCGCAACACTCAATAGTAGTCTCGGTCGTAATACAATAATGTCGGGCAAGATTTTGTTTCTGCAATGGCCGATATGTCTATTGAACGTCCATAAATCACTATCGATGATGAAAACTGAGAATAGGCTGCAATCCCATCCTTTTGTAGTGGCAATCTCTTGAGATCTTTGGGATCAAGTAGCAATTCCATGCCTTTTCGATCTACCTTGTCCGTAACTAGATATCCTGTAATGACAGTTATTCGCTTCCCAAAATGCAGCGGTATAAGATCAAAAGATGTTAAGGAAAAAAACCTAACTATATAGTCATGACAACTCAATGCTAGATAGGAGTCGTAAATTCTAGATTCCTTAAGCACACATCGCTTAATGAATTCACCCAATGACATGAATGATATAACTTGAAGATCCTTGTGTGGATGCTCAATCTGACATTCTCCTTTGACAAATAGAAGAGCTCTTGAAGATGGAACGACTCTAGTTGTAGGGGGTCGAGATTCTTGTAATATCGGGCGAGAATCGGGAATCTCGGCCAAGATTTGATAGTTTGGCCGAGATTCTTTACTGGAATGTCTTTTGTCCGTTTCTTTGTCCAATGCTTGATCCTTGATTTCTTCTTTTGCTTCTCATAGGTCTCAATGATTTGTAAAGGAGTCATGAATTTTAGTTTTACCTTTTTACCATTGAATGTGAACATATACTTATTTGTATGGCCATCATGCTCCACTTTTCGATCAAATTGTCAAGGAAGACCTAGAAAAATTTGACAAGCCTGCACATGTACTACATCATACAAAATCTCATCAATATAATGTCCTAATGTGATAGTCACTCTAGCTTGCTTGTTGACTTTCAAAGTACCAGAATCCTTCATCCATTTCAACTTATAGGGATTAGAGTGATAAAATATAGAAAGTTGTAATTTAGTAAATAATTCAGCACTAGCAATATTGCAACAACTACCTCCATTAATGATCATGTAACACACTTTTCCCTTAACAAGACATATAGTACGAGAGATATATTAACATGTAGAGTTCTCCTAGGAATCAGACCTTATTGTTAGGACAATCCTTTTTATAATGACCTCTACCTTGACATTTAAAGCATACAATATCTCTTCAATGTAAAGTAGAGTTAGAAGTGCTCCCTTTAGGGTCCTTTGAAGGATCATTCAAAGGGCAAGAATGCGTCCGCTGGGGCAAAGCTTTCAAATTTTCTTGGATGTCGCTCTTGCTTCGAGGCTCGTCTCTAGAGGGATCTCGGTCAAAATCTCAGCCGAGATTATCTCGAATTGGCCAGGATTTTTGTTGTTTCCAAGAACTCGTATCTTGGTCTCGTTCTTTGAACTTCTTCTCCATCTTAATAGCCAAATGTAGTAAGTTAGTCATATTATCATAAGGATATAAATCAATCTTATTAGATAGTGATGGATGTGAAATTCTTAAAAACCGAGCCATAGTAGAATCTTCATCCTCATGATGTTAGCCTTAACCATTGCCATTTGCATGATGGTGTAGACCTCTTTCACGCTCTGGGCTCCTTGCTTGAATCTTTCCAGCCTTATCCTAGCTTCCCTAGCACAGTATGGGGGTATGCGCCTTGCTCTCATCAAAGGTTTCATTTACTCCCAAGCGCTGATGTCCGAATCTAGCGTTCACCTCCTTTCTTTGATGAGATGATCCCACCAAACTAAGGCATATCTTTGAAATTCCAACGCAGCAAGTTGGACCTTTCTTTGTCCGCTAAAGTTATGGCAAGACCAAGTTTGTTCAATTTTAGTCTCTCATTCCATGTAAATATCCGGGTCTCATTTGCCCTTAAAACTCAGAATCTTTGACCTTCACTTCGCCAATTCCATCATGCTCTTGATGAGGTCTATAAGGTTCCAAATCTCGATCTCTCCTAGGACGATGATTACGTCTAGGATTGTTTCTCCACATGCCTTCATTATCCTCTTCCTCGAATTCCTGAAATTCATTAACAAAATCCGGAAGGTTAGGTGTATGGAAGTTAGGGTTTGTAAGTCTCATACATGTTTCGCGAGGGGCCTTGGGGGCGGATCAGGGGTTGGAGGCGGTTGTGGATTTCACGCGCTATCGTCCATCTCAAGGGCAAATCTCGGTTGGGGGCCGAGATTCTGGGGTGAGATTTGTTTATTGGGGCATGTTTCCAGCCTCGCCACCTGTTTAGTCAATGTTGAGACAATGGCTATGAGTTGCTTCAATACGCCATCGGTTTTGGGACTCGTTGGGCCACCACATTGTGAACCTCTTGGGTTGTTAGACATCCTGCATAATCACACAAAGTAACAACAAACTCGTGAAGTTAGTGAAAACTAAGGTTCCTTACTTGTTTTCTCTCGCACTCATTCTGTATTGTGAATCTCAAGCTAATTTGATGTAATTGCCTTGGATGGATTAATATATCCTTCTTTACCAATCGATGAACTAGATTTTAACCAGAACTTCCTTGGATGCCTCAAGTATTCAACTTGGTTCGGAAGAAGGTTCTTGTGTTGAAAGATAGTTTAGGAACTCCAGTTTTAGGTCTTTTTACTCAATTGACACAAAGTAGAAAGAATATTGCAAGTATGACCCACTAGTATGATAGAAAGTATAGATACTAACTAACAAACCCAAAGAACTCGACTCAACGTGTTTAGAGTGAAGAGAGGCAAGAAATAGGCACACATGAGATTAAGAAGAGAGATTTACGTACCTCGTAATTGATAAATTGGAGAGAGAGAGAGAGTTGGTTAGGGTTAAGTCTCAACAGTAGCAAATCTCGGGATACAAGAGACAAATCTCGGGCGAGATTTAGGTTTAACGGCCGAGATTTGTCAAAAGTCAAGGTCTTTGTGATGCCAATTAGTTGGGGATCGAGGTAAGCTTCTTCTTTGTTGCCTTATTTGTATATATATACTCTTTGATTGCAGTAACTCTTGTCCAAATGGCTTCACCAAAACTTTGGGTTATAATGAGGATATAAGTATAAGTGAAGTCAAGAGGAGACCTTTGATGTTATTTGAAAGTGTATCCAAGGTTGATGATGGATATAAGGCTGTTAGATAATAGATATGGTCAAGTTTTAAGGCATATTCGGTTAGGATTGAAGATATGATAAGATCTCACCTACTAGATAACATCTCAACAATAAGATATGATAACATCACCTTTGATATGAATTGTTTTATTTAAAATGATGGAAGACTTAACATATAAATGTGTGTAAGTCTTGGATAGCATTACAAGGGACGATTTTGGATAAGAGGTTAATTACAAAACACGGACGTCTACCACCAAAGGAGAAGATCTAGGAGTAAATCTTCAACAGTCAACAAACCAAACAAGAAGATCTCGAATAAAGATTTGAAGAGAAGATTCAATGAGAAGATTTCAGTCAAAGCATTCAAACGGATAAGAAGATCTCCAACGGCTATAAGAAGAGAAGATCTTGGACTTGAAGATCTCCAACAGATTTCAAGTGAACGTTGAAGAGAAGATCTTGGACTTGAAGATCTTATTTACAACGGCTACTTCTCAAACAACGTGAGAAGTTATCGCTCAAACAAACATCGGATTCTATGGAGAAAAGAAAGCATTACAATGGCTAGAAGAAGATCTCCATAGAAGACTATAAATGAAGACATCGAGCGAAGATGAAGATAGAGCTTACAAGCGAAAATAACCAAGCCTTCCAAGTAATCATACAAGAATATCTTCATCGATCCAAAAGTTTATCTTCCTCTTGAGCTTACTTTAGTTTATTTGTTAGAGTGAGATAAACACAATAGCTCCATTGGCATATCATTATAGTGTTATACTCGAGTGTGTTACTCTGCGAAGTAACTATGTTATTATTGCTAGAATAGAGTTGACTAGATTGTAGCATTGAGGCTACATTGAGAGAAGAAGGGAAGTTCTTCTAAGTTGTATTTAGGACTCACAACAAGCAGATAATAGGTAGTTAGAATCCTAGTGTCGGAAACCCTAGGCGGAGAGTAGGTTGTTAGGGCTGAACTTTGAAAACATATCGTTGCGTCGATCTTTTACATTCCGCACTTATTATCGTGTTTTATTGTGACTAACAACTTTCTGCAGGCTTCGAAGTCAAGGCCTTGAGTTCGACTTCAAATCCTTGATAAACAGTTTTGTCGATCACTAAGCGCAGTGATCGACTTCAAGGCCTTGAGATTATTTCAAAGCCTTGATATACGATATTGCAAAATGTTCTCATACTCTATTCAACCCCCCTTATAGAGTATTTATATCCTTATTATTCTCCTACTCGGTTCTTCAAGATACTCCGTATATCTCTTATCTTTCTTTCTGTAGCTTGACAAGATATCTCTCTGAAAATATGTTCCAAATATAACTTTGGATCTGATTAGATTTATAGAGAAAGTCTTGATCTTTTTGTTAGAACAAATCTCAGTCCATCTCTTGTAAATCTCGGTGGAGATTTTGGGAATGGGGTCGAGATTTTGGTTCTGCATTGGGATCTCATTCGAGATTTCATTGTTTTAGGTTATGGTTGGCTTGTGTTTGGCTATGGCTTTTCCCTCTTTTCTAGTAACCACAAGACAACGCAAGTTAAGCTCAAATAATCTCAAAAGAGATGGCAAACACAAAAGACTCGATTTTTTTACGTGACTCAAAGAAGACTCAAATAAAAATACTCGAACCTTTGGTGTATGGTTGAGTCAGACTTCAACCAGTTACCTCTAATACCACTTTGATGCGGGGTTGAAGCCGCGATTGCCCGATCTAGATTGACAGTCTACGAGCAGTCTCATAGAACAAATCTCGGGTAGGAATCTTCAGTGAGATTTTGGTTACGGGTTGAGATTTATGAAAACACAAACAAAAGTACATGAGTTTGATGGAATGTTAATGGATAGATAAAAGTATAATAATATGGAATGAATAATGATAAATATAAAAAGATAGGACTAGATGTTAGACTTACAAAGAACCTTGACCAATTATGTGTCAAAACCCTTAACAAATAATTACCTTAGTCCTTCCTTCTTCAACCTTACACAAGTCTTCTATCTAAGACAAGCACAAGGAGGGACAAGTTTGACTAGTAGCACCAATCTTCAACAAGATTAACACACACAAGAACAACCTAGTAAGGATTCGCCACGATTCAACCAAAAACTCTCCTTTTGATTGAATAGAAATGATAAATTACAAACTCTGCGAGCGAAGTCACAAGTGTCTTACAATAATGTGGAAATCAAATTCAAATCTTAGCTTCCTATGAATCTCCTCCTCTAAGGTTGTTTATAGGAGAGATTCCTCTCGGTCTATATCTCGGCCGAGATTTTGTCTCAGGGCCGAGATTCTTCAATTTCTTGGTTCCTTGATTGTCTTCGATAGCAGCTCCTCTCGGATCCTTCTAGCCCTTGATATAGTGATTAGTCCTTGTATAGTTGGTGTTGAGGATGGTCCCACATCACTTAGTCCCATGATAAATTGTATTAACTTATTCTTGTTATTCATTTCAAGCATCTTCTTAGGCAAATCATAAGAACAAAGACCACATGAACCTTCAAGAATCCCTTCCATGTTGTTAATCTCGTCCCACACATTCTTTAATTTTCTATAACACTCGTTAATATAAGACTCATCCTAAGAAACAATATTGAGCTTCTTCTTTAATTGGAAAAGAAGGACCATTTGATTGCCCGCATATTTCACTGATTTCCTCCCATAACTTCTTTGATGCATCAACATACATGAATTCCTCTAACAAATTCCCAACCACTGAATTCAAAATCCAGCAATGCACCATGTAATTAGCCTTTATTCATCTGGTTAAATCCACTAATTCTTTATCTGAACGCTTGTTATGTCCATCAACGAACCCTGATTTGGATTTTGCCTCTAAAGTTATCTTTACACCTCTTCTCCAACTCTGATGATTGTTCCCATTTAAGGAGTTGGCAACAAGTTCTGCTCCAAGATGATCTAAATTAGACAAATTCAATGGATCATTGATATTAGCACCCACACCTATAGAGATCATAACATTCGATTGGCTTTGTGAATCATTATTCTCCATTGTGATCGAACGAAGAAAAGAACCGACAACGAAAATCTTCAAGAAACAAAAAATTCATTTTAAAGAAGAAGAAATAAAAGAACACTTATAAGATCACCTTCGCTCTGATACCATGAGAAAAGGTAGAGAAGGATCAAAGACCTGAAGTGCTTTTTGATAGAAAAGAATTACAAAAAGATTTCTCCTCTGTGTTATCATCATATTGTTTACTACACGATGTGGTGAATGAAACAAATATTCTCTAACAACTTATATAAGAATTCTTCTAACTAACTGTTTATTTATAATATTTTCCTTGTGTATATAGTATTCTATAGTTAGCATATACTCTCGTGGAATCCTAACTTGTAATCAAAATTTCAATTCTAACTCGGATAAGGAAGATGTAGTGAAAGAGTTGATTCGGCAAAAATTGTTTCCATAGAGATACATATCTCTTTTTTAATGTGGGTGACACGAGAGTGCTCTAAATATCGATCGAGATTACCCTTAATGACTAGAAAAATGAATCATTAGAAACCATTACCAAAAAGTAATTTTTTTTAACAATGGGATATATTAGTTTATCATAGGATAATTAGATGGAGTTGAGAGAGGTTAAATGTTTAGTGACATATAAAACCAAAAACATTTGAAAGATACCTTTCTATCTTTGATTTCTCTCTTTTTCCCTTTCTTAGGGTGTGTTTGGAAAGTTCACAGAAACACTAGTTTTAGGTAGTACTAGTGTAAATAGGGAGTGTAATTGAGTAACACTAGTGTTCAGTGCGTTGAAATCCTTAAACGGTGTTTGGCCCTAACACTAGTGTTTGTAGCCAGATTGAGGGGGGTGTTTGTCGACTTCACTCGCAAAAACACAATCGACAGTTTCCTAAGCCAGTCCTTGGCGATTTTTGGGCGATTTTGGGGCGATTCGGCCACTGCTCCGGCGTGGTTCTTCAGGGCGTCGTTCTAGCCAGTGGTCCATTCAGATTGTAGCCGTCTTCTTCAGGGCGTCGTTCCCCTTCATCAACATCAAAAGGTTAGGCCGACTTGCCCCTTCGTAAAAATTTAGGGTTTGATGAAATCGGTTTTTGGGCGATTGGGTTTCTGGTTCTTCGATTCTCTTAAGCCTTCTTAACAATCAATAAGTACATTTTGTAATTTGCTGGTGCAATTGTAACTCATTAATCAACATACATATCATCTGTTGTTCATCTGTTGTGCTAATAATGTATGTAGAACTCTTGAAATTACACTCCCTATTGGCCCTTTCCTCTCACTAATTTGCTGGTGCAATTGTAATTTGCTGGTGCAATTGTAACTCATTATAATTTGCTGGTGCAAGTGTAAATAGGGAGTGTAATTTGCTGGTGCAATTGACATCCTCTTCAGTGATATATAGTCAGTGTTGGCTTGCTGGATCCAACATTATCATCTCTCCTCGAGCCTTTGGCCCTTTCCTCTCACTTCAATTTCAGCCACTCCACTTGTTCGCTTGGAAGCTGCATCTTTTCTGGGTATGCAAATTCTCATAGATTCACATGCCTTTTGCCACTCTATTTTCGTCAATTATCTTCTTTTCCTTTTCATCTTTTCTGGCTTGTTATGTGTAATTAACTTTCTACAATGTGATTTCTGTAGAAATTTACTTAACACATGACCTCTTCAATGGCTGCATTCTACCTGTTTGTTGTTTTTCCTCTGAGTATACTTGCTTGGTCTTCCAGTGGTGGAAGATAGTGTTAGGTTTGCTAAACCAATGGTTAAAAATAATGGATCTGATGGGCGGTTTTAATCGAATAGGCAAATAATGAGATAACAGTTTTGAGGAAAGCTCAACAAACTCTTGAAATTGCATAAGCTAATTTGAGGAAAGCAGAGGGAAGGAGACATAGTTTCTTGCTGTTTGATATATGCATACCTTATTCCTTGTCATTTGCTGGTGCAATTGTAACTCATAGATAGAATATAAGTTATATTTTGGTACTATTGATTGATCTAAAGGGCATTTGTTGCTTCCAATGTGGGTTTCTGTTTTGGTTTGCTGATATTCCTTCCATAGCCAAATTGCAGGGAGCATAAGCCTTGAAATATATATTTTTGAGGGGTTTGTTGAATTACTTTCTATTGTTTCTCTATTTTGTTTCTTCAATTTTTTATGGTGGGTGGGGGAAGTATGATGGGTTTGTTATACAGGTAGAGAGAAAACAGAATGATCGATACTACACAATGCTAGTTTTCTCTTAGGTTTATGATTCAATCAGTGGCTTTAAACAGAATGATCGATACTGTATATTTGAGTTTGGAATTGTTGTTGCAGGCAATAGATAGGCTTCCCATGGAAATGTAGTTATATTAAAATACGCAGCTTGTTATCTAGATTCTTTCATCTCTAATGTATCTGTTTGAATCAAGTGCCATGTTCTTTGTTTCACTTGTAAGTAAAGGAACCTTCTTTAGATGATATATATATAGTGTTAATTTTGCAGAAGCTGAAATATTGTTCTTAAGGGCTTCAGTAAGTGCCGATAGTCCTTCTGTGAATCATGACTAATGTTTCAGTCATGAATCTCTAATGTATCTGTTTCAGTCATGAATCTCATGAAAGGGTTTTTACTGACTGAAAATAAAAATGAAATTGGATTGTAGTATATCAATATTTTCCTGAATTTAAATGGTCATCCCTAGATATTTTGAATTCTTTGTTTGGCAAATTGCTATCATTTCAGTGAATCATGACTAATGTTTGACAATGTATGGTTGTGTGTTAGGTAGCAATGGATGACTACTCCGGTTTTGAGAGCGATATATGCATGTCAGATGATGATCCCATCGAAGATGAGATGCTAATGTACGCATTTGATGATAGTGGGTGTTCATCAAGTTTGAGGGATTTCGTGCAAGGACTACGTGAAGAGAGGAGAAGATTGAATTATGAAGTTCGAGTACTACGCTTGGGCCAAACTGATGGTGCTATCATGTTCGAAGCAGTAAAAGAAGAACTTAAAAAACAGAAACAGCTGAACAAGAAACTCACGACGGAAATGTGTTTAAGATCATTTACTTGGGGTTTACTTTGTGGGGTTGCAATCGCTTGTTATGTAATGTACTACTAGGGGTTTATTTTGTGGGGTTGCAATTGGTTGTTATGTAATGTACTACTAGGGGTTTATTTTGTGGGGTTGCAATTGGTTGTTATGTTGTAATGTACTACTAGGGGGTTTAAATTACAAGTTGTGTAACGTACGAGGATTATCTTACCCATGAACCAACAATGTACTACTTTGAATGGTATTATTTTTTGTCTTTGCTAACACATATGTAATTTCAGCAAGACAATCCGTAACTTTTGACTAATAAAAGTTGGACAAATTATAAAAGTAAACACACTTTTCCACCATAAAAGAGTGTTTTAAATCCTAAGTGATGACAATTGTTCATAAAAGAGTTCACCATAGATAAAAGTTGGACAATGTCGGTAATATATATAAAACATACTACATATTCCTTCTTACATTCCAAATTGTTGTTGCAATACGATCACGAATATGACTCATTCCTCTTCCATTCTCATTGGTCTCCTCCACCTCTTCTACCTCATCTTGATTTGTCGTTGGCAATTCATCGTCATCTTCTGACAAGTCATCGTACCCTGAGTAAAGACGAATAAAGTTGTGTAATGCAAAGCAAGCAAGATGGATGTCAACTTGGGTGTAGTCCGGGTAACAAGGCATAACAGAAAATAACTTCCATCTCTTCTTTAAGATTCCAAAACAACGTTCACTGCAGCTTCTCAAAGAAGAATGTGCCTTGTTAAACGCTTCCTTTTTGTTGCTAGGAGGCTCATTGTCAAACTGATTTAAATGATACCGAGTCTTTGAATAAGGAACTAGGAACCCTGGTCTATCTGCATAACCCTTGTCACAAAGATAGTACTTATCTGGAGGTGGATGTGGGAAGTTGAGATTGGGGTTGCAGATTGCATTTTCGAGAACCTTGGCGTCATGAGCGGATCCTTCCCAACCGGACAAGACAAAAGTGAACAACATATTAAAGTCACATACGGCGAGAACGTTGAAAGTCACAGTATGTTTCCTTCCGACAAACGGAACTTGAGAAACTTCTTCAATGCATGCACTTATGTGAGTACCATCCAGACAACCAATGCAATCCTGAATTGAAACCCTTGTGAAGACAAATTACGAATAAATGAAATAAACCAAAAATATGTCCTTCACATGTTTGTGTTTACCTTAAAGTAATCCTTGTATCTCGGGTCAGCTGCGATGTGTGATGGTGTTCTAGGAAAATTTGGGTTCCGGGGTCGGATTACATCACCTGCTAGTCCACACCCTTCATGTCCACGCCCGGTAATAGAGTTCAATACGCTATGAAACGATCGGTGTACAGTTTCGGTTGACCTTTGAAAGTGTTCAGCAACAACACGAACCGAGCAACCTTGTGCAAGGGTGTATAAAAACAAACCAACTTTTTCAATTAGTGAAACTTCTGTAGAAGAAGTGAGGCCATAGTTCTGCTCCAACTCGTTACATAAACGTCGGTAAACTTCAGCATCCATTCTGAACATGTTCACTGTCCGAATGTGATGCCCGTTCAATATCTCCTCCATCCAAAGTCTCCCCCGGTCATACTCCGTGTAACAAGGCTCCTTGTATATGTGCTTGTAGTAGTGATCAGCTGCAATTGCATATTGTCTTTGCAATTCTTGATGAGACTCAATGATGTTGAACCGTCGAATTTGTCTATGCTCATTGTCGTCGCTATCACGGCTATCATTACTAGAACTTGACATTCAGTACCTGAAATAAATTGTGCAAATAAGTGCTACTAAAGGTAGGAGTTTCTAGAAATTTAAAGATAGTGCATTGGAATCAAATTCAATGAATATAAGATAAGTAATAATGAAAGGATTGTCGTGCAATTTAAAATCGACATATATAATCCAACAAAACATACACAATCCAACATGTCAAGTAATAATGAAAAGATTGTCTTAAGATAATAGTTTCATAAAATAAAACTAACAGTTCTGCTCCAACTACATCAATGACCGCTCATACTCCCAAGTCAACCAACGCACCCTCTCTTCATCACTGTCCAGGTTCAGTAGTATATTCATATCAGAAGCAATTTTAGTCCTCCCAACAATGTAACACCACAGTGGACTTCCACTCTCAACCATGTCATTCTGGACCAGCCTTTTTACAACCTCCAACCCTCTCTGAGTCACTCTCTCCCGATCTCTTGCCTTAGAATTTACCTCCTCCTGGAGTACTGCTAGCAGTTTGTCACTGTTCTCATGTGAACGTTCCAAGAAAGCTTCCAACTTCGAAGACCCAACTGATTGTCTTCGTTTCCTCTTCATCGGACCCTTATCTTTATTACCCGTAGCTGCCGCCGGTGTTGGTGTTGGTTCTGTAAATTGAACCGGCTCATCATCGTTTGCTTGAACTCCGGAGTAGCTAGAACCACCACCTTCATTAACGGTGCCGACAAAATTACGAAAAAAATCACCACCCTCACCGTCATCTTCACCTAAACCTAATTCCGCATCATCTGCAAGCGAGATAGGATCTGGTATTGCCTCACGAACCATTCCAGCTGACGTGGCTAGACGACCCGTAGCTACATTTCCATCAAACAATGATGTCAACAACTCCTCATACTCCGCTTCCATACCCTTGTTCTTATACTTCTTACAGTTTACATCTTCCTACAATACAAAGCACAAACAAGTAAAAATATTTTTATTAAACATCACATATTAATATTTAAAAAAGCTATAACAACGTATGAATAAAAAGTGAGCTAAGAAATTACCTTTATCTTCCTATTCCACCATTCATTGGAAGCCGTAATCATTCGAGTCTTCTCATCCCATCCTAGACCGGTCTCAGAATTCCTAAGACTTTTCCAAGCCTTGTATTCCTTTTTCATTGTCTCAAATTTATTTCTACAAAATTCATTAACTCCAGACTTCCCAGTCTTACTAATAAATGTAGCAGTTATCTCTTTCCAGTTGTAAGCTTGCTTGCTCCCGTTTTTATTTTGATATTCCATTAAAATTGAAACTAGAATTGTTACTAGTTCAAAATTCCAAGGAAAATTTGGAGCCCTAGACCGACATTGTGACATATTATTATCATCCATCTACACGCTAAAACAATAAGTAAATGCTTAGTACAAACACAAGTATAATACACAATATAAGTAAATGCTTAGTACAAACACAAGTATAATACGCAATAGAAAATTATTACAAATCTGTGCAAACACATTATTGTATTCATACCACACCAACACAACTCAATTACAAAACACAGCAATGAACAAGTAATAATGCTTGAACACAATGCAAAGCATTAAACAAATCAACACAAAATCCAGCATGTTTGAAGGTCCTGTGCCATCTGCAATTCCTTCTTCTTTTGTGTCATCTAAAGTGATCTTCGATTAGTTGACTTGTCTCATAACAATTTGACAGGCTACATACCCGAATGCTTCACCTACTTTTTATTTCTCAGAATTTAGAAATACTACACATCTCAAACAAAACAAACTTCAAGGCATAAGTGAACTAAACAATACCACATTCCTTAAGTAACTCATAACAATTTGACTGGGAATATTGCTGGTAAAAAAGGCTCTACGAGATAGGTACAACAATGAAGCACAAGTGAACTAAACAACTGTACTCAACCTAACAAATCAGAAGAGTTAATTAAGTATCACATTAATTAAGTATCACAAGTGAACTAATTAAGTACCACAGTAATTAAGTATCACTAGTTCATATTTTTTCGATGCAAAAGAAGTATTAGACAGTTAGACATCAGATCAAGCTTTTGCAATACCATTGAATACCAACTAAGGTTTTTTACAACAAGAACTTAAAATCTGTCTTAATCTTTACATCTAAATGAACACTTAGCCTTGTAGCCTCCTGTATCATATTAAGATTATCAAACCTTCTTCACAAACCCCAAAAAAAAAAAGAGACATATTGTTCATTAAACATCCTTCGGTTGACAAACAAGTTACAAGCTTAATACCCAATAAAGATTTTCAGCACAGATACTAGTATCAATACCTAAAAAGTATCCTTCTACCCAGAGATATAAATCTTGCATTCATTGATAAATCAGTAAGCCAGATAAACTAAGCTTTTCAGCAAAGCTCCTACTCAGAAGAAAATTAAAAAAGACAAGGTAAAAGAACCCTCTTCAATATTACATCTCCTAGTAATTGCAATTCTCATCAAACTTTCCTCTTTTTAACCTAACAAATCAGAAGAAAAATCTGACAGTTCGAAGCTATTGCAAGATACATAAATATTGCTGTACGAGATAACAATCAGAAGCTGACAGTTCGAAGCAATAACAATCAGAAGCTATTGCAAGGTAAAAGAACTCACAGAAACAAGATCAACAGAAACTATTGCAAGATACATAAATATTGCTGTACGAGATAGGTAGAACAATGAAGCACAAGTGAACTAAACAACTGTATTAACCTAACACAAATCAGAAGAAAAATCTGACAGTTCGAAGCAATAACAATCAGAAGCTGAGAGTAAAAATAAGTTCTGTAAAACAAATCGGAAGTGAGAATCGAGATGGGATGATTGCTCAATCGAAGAAAAAAGAGGAAAGGTAACCAGAAGCAATCCAGGAGGGACATGATGAGAGTAATAAAAGGAAAATACGGGTACATACTCACCGGTAACCAGAAGAAATCCAGGAGGGAGCTGCTTGAGAATCGAGATGGAATCGAGCTGCTTAAGATCTGTAAAACAAATCGGAAGTGAGAATCGAGATGGAACGAAGCCTCATCCGAAGAAAAAAGAGGAAAGGTAACCAGAAGCAATCCAGGAGGGACATGATACTCACCGGTAACCAGAAGAAATCCAGGAGGGAGCTGCTTGAGAATCTAGATGGAATCGAGCTGCTTAAGATCTGTAAAACAAATCGGAAGTGAGAATCGAGATGGAACGAAGCCTCATCCGAAGAAAAAAGAGAATGTATTCGAATTACAGGTAACTTACCGAGTGAAAGACGATGATGATTGCGGTCCTGGAATCGTCGAATTGCCCTTTGTGGTTCGTCGCCGCCGGTGGCTCTCTCACAGATCGAAGATTAGGGTTGTGTTGATGAGAGAGAGTGTCGAATATATACCCGGTTTTTATGTGTAAATAACGTTTAAACATAAGGACATTCTGGGTATTTTCTACGAATATACACTAGTGTAACAGCCTTTACCCTTGCTCGGATGAGGGTTTCAGATACACTCCGAGATACACTAATCACTAGTGTATCTCAGTAGACCAAACACAGATTAATTTTAGTAACACTCACATGCACTCACATACACTAGTGCATATACCTTGCCAAACACACCCTTAGTCTTTATTCTTGTTTGCTTTTGTGACATATAAAACCAAAAGCATTTGAAACCTCCTTAATTTTATCATTTTATATCGTAAACTTAACCACTTTGGAGTTATAATGCAAAGTCCATGTGATAAGGACATTTCACGTAGTGGATATTAGGTCACTAGACTCGCTAAACAAGTTATATTTGTCCCACAACCTATGTTTTTTTTCCATGAATTTATGTTTTTATATGCCTTATTCATTGTTTGGATATACTATGTTTTGTTTTGTTTTTACGTGTACTTTTATGTCCTTTATTCGTTTCAGCAATCATAAGATTAACTTATGTGACGATGTCTATAAAAAAACACATTTGGTCTTCCAATAATTACACCTTCTCTTCTTTGGTTTTCTCAACACCTAGATATAATAGTTCATGTGCCACTTTTGCAACTTTGGTAATTGTTTTCTTAGATATGGACAAGATCAAGCCTCTTTCAATAACATCATTTACTAAGGTACTTATGTAATGATAAACAAAGCTAGTTTCCCTCACTAGATTCATCATACCAATTATCTCAGGAGAAGTGTTTGGTGGATGGGATACATCAAAGATAAATAGCACTTCAATGGAAAAGTTTTTTTTGATAATTACCTTATTAGATTTCTAAACTTAAAAATAATTTCCTCGAATTTCCTGGATGAGTTTTATGTTTAGTGGTCCGATAGAGTTTTCTAGAATCAAAATTAAACCCATTAGTGTGTGCAAATAATTAATGGTGATGTTAGACTTGTTCTTCAATCTAAGTTTTGATTTAAAATTGCTTTCTTAACCCTATTGATAGAGAGATGCTATAGAAGGATCCTATATATCACATATTTGACCAAATTCTCATTGTTAAATGTAATCTCCGGAATTTTTATTCCGTTTGATTCCGTAGCAAACCGGATTTCGATCCGTTAATCCTTATCTGGTTACCTAGTCGTACACACTATCTCAAAATTTTATCATTTTATGTAACCTCACTTCACATAAAATGAAATAATTTTATATCAAACCCTAATCTACCAAACCCTAATTTTACATCATGACTTATCTTTGACAAAGTCATGACATCCTTTTGACGAGATCAAGACGAGACCATGACAAGATCATGACAAGGCCATGCATGGGCTGGACAAAGCCATGACACGTTTCTACAAGGCTGTGACAAAGCCTTGACAAACTCAACTCACATTTTTATTCCTCTTGTTTCAGCCCACCTCTTTTAATTGCCTTGTTGCAGCCCACACAAATGCCATCCAACCTCTCTTGCTTGCATCAAACCGGACTACTTGTACACTCCAGCCAGTAGGCCCGTCGAGAGTCGGCCCAACAAACATATGCTGCTTCTCCCTTATGTATGCTGAGCTAGAGCAAAAGAAGTTCCCTGCATAACGCTGCCACCAATCTCGCCACAGAAGACGCTCTTCCCCTCCCCATCCTTCCTTCTGCAAGAGATCGCCTCCCACTTTGCATCCAGTAACGTCTCCCTAGATCAAACACTTCAACTCAACAGCAACAACGCAGGCACAAGAGTTCTTCCTTCATCTCCCTCCATCTCTGGTTGACGACAGTAGCCATCTGCATCCAGTGACACCGGATCTGTAAATGTTCGCTTCTACCCTGGACCAGCGCTTTATCATGATCTATTTTATAGCAACCTTCTGTACATCTATCTCTTGCCTGATATACCTCCTTTCTACACGTGGTACGTTCAACTTAGGTAAGCTGCATCGACTCTTCTACTCATACTACCTTCCCTCCTTTGAGTTCCCTCCTTCAAATCTATCGCACAACCATGCAAGAGGCGATTTCCCTAAGTAACCATCAAAGTGGACACATCTCACCTTCCTTCTGTGTTGATCTGGCGTGCAACCTCTCTACCCCTCCACAGCTGTCAGAGAACTAAGAATAACGTCCTCTGAAGGAGTTAAGCCCTCCTCTCTTCTACAGTCAGTCCTTGTCTTCTGGATGTAAGTAGGCATGTGTTGCATAGGTTTTAAAATGGTTTTAGTGTTGCTGTTACGGGAGATCAAACTAGGGAAGTGGAGGGGTAATAAGTGAGCTTTGTTGAAGCCTCCTAGAGTGTCAAATTCATGTTCACTGGATGACAATGAGGGTATATCAAATTACCATAGAAATGGAAGTGAGGAACCCCTTTAAATCTCAGTTTTGTAAGTTGGAAACTGTCATTGTTGTAGATCAATGCTAAAGAGTTAGGTTGAAAATCCACCGTTGAAATTTTGATAGGTAATAGGTGGATATGTAGTTTACTGTTTAAAATTTGAGAATAAATGAATGATCGGATTAGAAGTTATAAGGTCCCAAAGTAGAGTAGTTGAGCTGTTTTTCCAACAGTGAGATTTGGCTAAGTATAGAAATTTCTAAGTGTTGTAACCAACTTTAGAGAATTTTGTAAAAGTGATGATTGAACAATTTTTAGATATTCTTGCTTCTATGAGTAGATTGGATATCATAGATGATCTAGAGAATTATTTTGGAATTTTTATAAATTTATTTGAGCTTCATATTTGGAGCCAAAGTTGGACCCTAGTGACCTTTCGAAACATAGGAAAATGTGTAGTTTTCTAGTTTTTACCCGAACTCATCCTTAAGAGTTAGATTATGGCCTTTTAGTCTCAAATAAGAGTTTAAGCATAAATTATGGGATTTTTGAAAATTTCGGGACCAAGGGTAAAATAGTCATTTTACCTTAATTGAGTACTGTAATAAATTTTGTTCTAATAAGATCTCCTATCTTAGAGGTCTTAGACTTTTAATTACCTAGGAAGTGTTCTGATGCACTTGCCTCCTTTGACAGGCCACTGAGTTCCTACAGTTACAAATCGAATTGTGATTAAGAGAGTTGAGATTTGATTTAGGTAAGTCCTTTGAGCTTACTTAGCTGACTTCTGTTTTAATAGTAATTATCTACTGACCTATACTGAGGGCGCTGGGGGTTTCTTTAAGGACTAGTCCACACTCGGTTTGTAGTGATGCTACCGGAGGAGGTAAGCTAGACCTACACCCAGTTGGATAAGGAACGGAGGCGAGAACTATTAAGAGTTCTCATGCCACAATTGTAAAACGGAATAAGGTGAATCACTTAAGTAACAGATAATAACCGGTTGTGTGCCAACATGATGATTGTTTATGTTATCTTGAGTGTGTTTGTGCTATTATTATTTCCGCTTATATCTGGATAGTTAGCTAACAGTTGTATTTGTTGTGTAGACGTTCCGCAGGTTAGAGCAGATGCCGAGTGATCCGGATGGTAGTGGTCAGCCGGGGTGTCGTACTTCTTAGGACAAATTGTAGTTTCTTTTATTGTTGGTCTTTAAGTTACGGCCCTTTTTCTTTTTCTCAAATTGTGATACTTTGTGTTTTCCGGCTGTTAGTACTTCTTGTCACATTCATTACTTTGTTAAAAACATACTTTATGATTTTTGGCATTTCCTTATATGTGCCTTGATGTAAGATCTAATTAAGTTGTTGTCAAACTAAGGTCGGGACCTACTGTGAGGTCCTAACCAGTAGCTCTCCGAGTTCTGAAACTTGGGGTGTTACAACATGGTATCAGAGCTCTAGGTTGGCAACAATGGCACTTGAAATCTTCGAAAAGGTCAAATAAGTAAATAAGCAAAACCCGAAAGGGTTCTAAGTTTTCCAAAAGAATTTTGTTTTTCAAAATGCATGCATAGTCGGCTTGGGATAGAAAGTACGGACGACCACCACTACCTCCGCGGATCTTTGCATTCTTAGTATGATCACTTTAGACTTTTACTACTTTTGACAGATTAGCTTGATTATAACTGTAGTTGTTGTCACTCGTGCAAATGGCACGTACTAGGGGTACACCAGCCACGAGTTGAGGTAGAGGTCGTCCACCTCTTCCTCCAGCTTGACAGGATAAGGGTGATAGGACTTCTGTTGTTAGAGGTCGTGGACGTGGGGGTAGACCTCCACTGACGAGAGGTCGAGGACGAGCTCCTCGAGAGGATCCACCCGCAGCAAGCATGCCAGATGCTATAGTGGAAGAGGTAGCTGAGAGTATGGTTCCCGAGGTCGGGAATGAGACAAATGCTAGGTCTGGAGCATAAGGAGCACGTTCGACTGAGTCAAGACTCATTTCAATAGGGGCATCTGAGCACATAGAGTACAAAGCATACGTCCAGCGTATGGAGGAGGTTGCTAGGACAGAGAGACTTGCCCAAGTACCACTAGTACCAGTTAGGCCAGCTCAGGTGACACAGAGAGTGACTCAGGCGCCGGCTGTGCCTTAGAGGAGAGTTGAGGCTGACAGAGCTCCTACTGGGTCTAGAGCCCCGAGGCCGGATGAGTAGTTGAAGGCTTTCAACTCTTTGAAAGCTCCCTCATTCAATGGAGAGATATGGTTGGAAGTGGAGCAATGGATAGGGCACGTAGAGACTGCAGTGGAGGTGATACGTTGCCTAGAGGATAGACAGGTGGAGTTAGTACAGACCTTATTCACGGAGGAGGCTCATTCCTGGTGGCGGATCATTCGCAGCCGAGTCACTAGTTAAGAGCAAATGAGGAGCAATATTAGAGAGAGATATTGCCCTGCCTCGTTGAGGAGAGAGAAGTTTCAGGACTTCATTGAGGCGGGATTTGAGGATATTCCGGTTGCTGATGCAACCAAGAAATTTCATAACCCTACTTGGACCAACTGCACCTCCTAAAGAGCAACATGTGTATCTCTTCTCGTGGAGATTGAGAGAGAGCACTCGTTCTTATCTTGCAAGATTTCGCTGTGAGTCTTTGTCAGACTATCAAGATAGAGCTTCTACATATGAGAGGGATTTGCCAGTTCCGGGGAGAGTAGTTCAGTCGGGTGGGCCAGATAAGCGGAAGAGGACAGGGTATGCTAGTAGCAGTGCAATAGTAGCTAGTTATGGGTGAGGACAGACTCAAGGGAGACCTAGCTATCACACTGCAGTTCAAACTTCATATTGAGATCGACAGTGCTTTAACTATGGTAGTCGCGATCATATTAAGACAGACTGCAAGAGGTGACCTACTACATGTTTCACTTGTGGCAAGTCGGGACACATGGCTACCTTCTGCCGTCAGGGTAGAGCTCCTTCACAGTAGGGTTCTTCCCCTGCAAGTGTTGAGAGGAGTAGATAGAGACCTCCTTAGTACCGAGAACCGAGTCAACAACAGCAGTATCGGGATCCAAGACATCCTGCTTTACACAATACTGCACAGGGATCAGGCCGGGGCAGGGGACGTGGTAGTACTACTGATACTAGAGGAGCCCCATCGAGAGTGTTTAAGCTTAGGAGTGTTGATCAGCCAACAACACTTGCGACCACAGGTACTGATAACACGATTTATGACTTAGTTTTAGGTAACATTTAGATAGAATTTCTCGCTCATTAATGCATGGTTTAGCACTAGTTCACGACGTTTTGCACTCAATTCATGTATTTTGCCGAGATAGACGTCTACACGGACTTGTGCGTGTTTTATAGGTATTTCGGGAGATTTAGGAGCAAAACGATACGTTTGAGGATCGTTCATCTAGATGACACACCCTCGGACTCATTAGGACACAAGTTAAAGGCTAAGGAGGACTCATGGAGCCTTGCCAACACTTGCCATACACCAAACCACAGCTTAATGATCTAAAGCGAAGTTTCTGCACAGAATCACGGTTCTCTGACACTCCACGGCCGTGGAATCAACCGTGGATTTTGCCAGATTCGTGTGACAGCTGTGCCACGACTCTCATGGCCAACTCATGCAAGTTTGTTATAAAAGTGGTCCTTCATGGGATGTGAAGAGGAGCTGGGAGCATCTTGGAGCAGCTGATCCATTATCCATTTCTCTCTAACAACAATATTCTCTCAAGAAGAAGAGGTTTTTCTAGGAAGGAAAGTGTCAAAGAGAAGAGGAAGAGCTCCATTGAAGAGGAGGAGAAGAACACACACCATAGTTTTCTTGTATTTCGGATTCTGTTTCTAAAGTTGTATGAACCATTTGAACCTTCCCTTGGAAGGATTGTGAGTCATTCTAATCCTATTTTCAGCTTGGTTTTGTTTTAAGTTCACTTGTTCATCTCTTTTCCTTCATTATCTTGCAATGAATGTTATGATTTTATGTTTGTTTGTTTCGATTTCCATTATGAACGTTGTAGGCTAAATTGATGTGATTCTAGGGTAAGGAAAGGATGGTTATGGCTAGGGCTATGATAGGACGGACTTAGATTTACCTTTGGATAAATTTTGTTTATGAACGTAGCTGCTGTTAGAAATCACAGGTAGTTCTTGTCGGACCACGGCCGTGGTTTAGGTAGAACAAACCGTGATTTTCCCTGGTTCGAAGGATCTTGCCTTAGATCTATAGAATGTTGAAATCCTGAGTGTTTGTTGAGTTTAACCTACCCTAGGGTAACTTAGTGTAGTAACTAAGTGTTAGGAGAGACTTACCCGGTAATCCTTGCTCTTAGATTCTAAAGATAACAAACCTTAGGTAGTGGTGAGCCTAATAAGCCGCCATTGGATTAGATGTGCTAGGATAGTTGTTTAGGATTTTCCTTTCCAAGACTTACCCGGTAAGGATAGGTTAAACCCCTAATTAGCAATCCGGTATGTGTAGAATTCCTATCCTTAGGTTCTTAGAGACTTACCCGGTAATAAGACCTTAGGAGTGGACTAGTTGGATCATGAGACCTACCCGGTAATTGATCCCAATTTAGAAACACTTAATCCCAACATATCATAGTTAATCCAAGGAATGAATAGATAACTTGAGTCTTATGCCATAACCGGAACCTCCAACCCCTAGAATCCGTCTTTTCTTTCTTTGATCATTGTCTTGTTTAGCTTGTTTATTTGTGTTGATTCTTAGTTTAGTTTGATTGTTTACTTTGCATGAATTGTGATCTTTGATTGATCACCAAAAACCAACCAAAAACATTTGAGATTTTCTTTTCTTTATTTCCCTCTCTTCTTTCAACTTAGATCTTTACTAAATTCAATCACAATTCGAATCAATTTCACCTTAGTCTTTGTGTTCGACCTCGGAATACTAACCCTTCTACAAACGTCCCGTACACTGCGGGTTTCGCTAGGTAGTTAGGATTTAGTTCGAGTTATAAATTTAAAACCCATTTGCGCATCACGATCTTTGCGTAACAAGTTTTTGGCGCCGTTGCCGGGGACTAGGTCTAGATTGAGTCTATTTTGTGATTGTTTCTAGTGTAGATCTTTCTTGTTGCTTTTGATCTCTTTTTGGTTTGTGTCTTTGCTTTTTCAGGACATCTATTACTCTTTAGGTGTATGCGAAGATCTCGTGGCAAGGATTTAGCTCCATTCGATCCCGAACCGGAGAAAACCCTTCGATCTAGATCCAAGAGCATCCGAAAAGAGAAAGAGATGGCCGGTAGAAATCTCCAAGCTGAGTTGGATGAAGCCTTAGAGCAAATAAGGATAAGAGATGAGCTCTTGGAGGAAGAAAGGAGACTTGCCAATGAGAGGCAAGAGGAAACTAGGAGGGAGATTGAGGAGATTAGGCAAGCTCTTGTTCAAGGAGAGCTTAATCGCCGACAACCTCCACCTCCTCCACCACAACCGCAGCCGGCGGCTAATGTTAGGGTTGTGCCCATTGCCATTGAAGAGCCACAAACCCTAGGGAGACGTATGAATCCGGCACAAAGAGCACACCGACCGGGTGTGAACTTAGGAGATCCCGCAGCCCACAACTATGAGCTCTGCCCTCAAGTTCTATAAATGATCCGGCATAATCAATTTGGAGGGATGGAAGGAGAGTCTCCTCATCAACATTTGATGAATTATGAGATCTTGATGGAGACTCTTAGACCGCCAAGATTGGAGAGCAACAACCATAAGCTAAGGGCTTTCTCCTTCTCTCTTAAGGATAAGGCTTTAGCTTGGTATCAATCTACTCCACAAGGGCGAGTTGGTACTTGGGAGGAGATGACAACCGAGTTTTTGACTAAGTTCTTCCCACCTTCCAAGACTACCGAATTGAGAGGAAAGATCAATGCCTTCGTGATAAAGGATAGAGAGAGTTTATTCAAGTCTTGGGAGAGGTTCAAGGATCTTCTCCTTGATTGTCCACACCATGGCATACCGAAAATTGAGCTATTGGAAATCTACTTCAAAGGACTTGATGAAGATAGCCAATTCAAGCTCCAATCTCTTTCCGGTGGGACATTTATGGAGAAACATGTAGATGAAGCTTGGGAGTTTGTGGAGAAGCAAGCTCTAGTGATTGAGAAGTACTCCCATAGGAAGAGTGAAGGAAGAAAGGCGGGAGCATATGAGGTGAGTGAAGTCACCATGAGCAATTTCAAGCTTGACGCCATCAACAACGAGTTGAAGTCCTTGAGGGAGTTGTGTACTACTACCTTGAAGAACCAAGCAACTCCTCAAGTGCTTCCACAAGCCAACTTGTCTTGCAAGGAGGAGGATGTGAATTATATGGGAAGGGGCAACTTCAACAATTACCAAGGCCCAAGGAGTTTTAACAACAACCGGCAATTCAACAATTACCGGCCAAACCACAACCATCCCGGATTTTCTTACTCCAATCCGGATGGAGCCTTGAACCGTTCCTCCTCCACAAGCACAACACCACCATCAAGAGCTTCACAAGAACCTCCATCCGGATTTACTCAACCTCCAAAGGATAGAACCGAAGTAATGTTTGAACAATTGCTTGGAAGGTTGAGTGGTCTTGAGAGCATGGTGACTTCAATCTCTAAAGCTCAAAAGGTTTTGGAAGCACAAGTGTTCCAAAAAGCGGGTGAAGCCCATAGAGACCCGGGAAAGCTTCCCGGAAGGACCGAAGACAACCCAAGAGGACAAGTGTTGGCTATCACAACAAGGAGTGGGTTGAGTATGAAAGATCCTTTGCCCAAGGATAATGCTAAGGGAAAGCAAGTAGTGGTAGAAGAGGGAAGGTTGCAAGAAGATGGAGGCAAGAGCAAAGATGTAGATCCAACCTATGTGGCACCGCCTCCATACAAGCCACCACTACCGTTCCCCCAATCAAGAGCAAGAGCCCGTTTGGACAATCACTTTGGTAAGTTCCTTGAACTAATGTCCAAATTACATATTAACATTCCGTTTATGGATGCCATTTTAGGAATGCCGGCATATGGTAAGTTTTTGAAGGAAATACTCTCCAACAAAAGGAAGTTGGAGGAGTATGGGGAGATAAGAATGACCAAGAGATCCTCGGAATTGATCCAAACAATGAAGGAGGAGATGCTTCCCAAGCTAAGGGATCCGGGCTCTTTTTGTGTCCCAATAGGAGTGGGAGATATGAAGTACGAAGCCCTTTGTGATCTTGGAGCGAGTGTAAGCATCATACCGCTTGCACTTTGCAACAAAGTTGGGCTAGGAGAGCCGAAACTGGTCAAGATGACCCTCTATATGGCGGATCGTTCTATCACTCATCCGGTTGGGATCTTAGAAGACATCCCGGTGCAACTAGGAGGATTCTATGTGCCAATTGATTTTGTGGTCTTGGACATTCCGGCGGATTATCCGGTTCCCATCATCTTAGGAAGACCCTTCCTAGCCACCTCCGGATGCCTAGTGGATTGCAAGAATGGAACTCTCTCCTTCAACATTGGAGAAGAGAACGTCAAGTTCAAATTATCCACCATGACAAAAGGGCCAGCCCTTGATGAGGATCTCTTCAACATAGTCGAGCAAGAGGAATCTAGGGAAATTGTGAGCTTGATCTTGATCAAGGATCCCTTGGAGAAGGTTCTTACCTTAAGTATGATGGAGGAAGGTGTGGAGGAGGCCTGCAATGAAGAGATCAAGGCCTTGGAAGCATTGGAAGAGGAGCCAAGAGTTGGATTTGAAAGCCACGAAGAGGTGTTGAACAGCTGCAAGTTCCACGGTCGAGATTTAAGTTCCACGGCCGTCAAACATTCTGGACAACTCCAAGAAGGAAGCTTAGCAAGAACCACGGCCGTGGAAGATGAGCAATCCGTGATTCCAGCCGTGGTTTTCCCTGGACCAGTCCTTGATGATGATCAAGCTTTAAGGAGCCATGAGGAGTCTTCGTTTGCTTTGGATTCATCTCATCCAACTTTATTTGGATCGTCTTCAACCGATAAAGGTCCTCCTCAACTTGAACTCAAACCCCTCCCCTCTCATTTAAAGTATGCATTTCTTGGTGAAAACTCTACCTATCCTGTGATTGTTAATGCATGCTTGAGTGATGATGAACTTGCTAAATTGTTGCATGAACTAAGATTGCATAGGAAAGCCATTGGCTATATTATTGATGATTTGGTTGGCATTAAGCCTTCTTTGTGCATGCATAAGATAATGATGGAAGATAACCACAAACCCTCTATTGAACATCAAAGGAGATTGAATCCTATAATGAAAGAGGTAGTCAAAAAGGAAATCATTAAGTTGCTAGATGCGGGAATTATCTACCCTATCTCGGATAGTAAGTGGGTTAGTCCCGTTCATGTAGTTCCTAAGAAGGGTGGGATGACCGTAGTAACTAATGAGAACAATGAACTAATTCCAACTAGGACGGTTACGGGGTGGAGAATGTGCATCGATTATAGGAAGTTGAACATGGCCTCTAGGAAAGATCACTTCCCTCTTCCCTTCATTGACCAAATGCTAGAAAGGTTAGCTCAACACTCTCATTTTTGCTATCTAGATGGCTATAGTGGATTCTTCCAAATCCCTATCCACCCCGATGACCAAGAGAAAACGACCTTTACATGTCCATGGGGTACCTTTGCATATAGGAGAATGCCATTTGGGTTGTGTAATGCACCCGCCACCTTCCAAAGGTGTATGATGACCATCTTTTCGGAATACATAGAAAATATCATGGAAGTGTTTATGGATAATTTCTCTGTTTATGGTTCTTCCTTTGATAATTGCTTGGCTAACTTGTCATTAGTATTGCAAAGATGTGAGGAGACAAATCTTGTCTTGAATTGGGAAAAATGCCACTTCATGGTAAGTGAAGGCATTGTGTTAGGACACTTGGTGTCTAACCGTGGCATTGAAGTTGATAGGGCCAAAATTGAAACGATAGAGAAATTGTCGCCGCCTACCTCGGTGAAACGGGTAAGGAGTTTCTTAGGGCATGCCGGTTTTTACCGGAGGTTTATCCAAGATTTCTCTAAAATTTCTAAGCCTCTCACTAACCTACTAATGAAGGATGTTGATTTTGTCTTTTCCAAGGATTGTCTTGAGGCTTTTTGTAGGTTGAAGAACGCTTTGATCTCCGCACCTATCATGCAACCTCCGGATTGGAGTCTACCATTTGAGATCATGTGTGATGCAAGCGATGTAGCCCTAGGGGCTGTTTTGGGGCAAAGGAAAGAAGGGCGCACTCATGCTATTTATTATGCTAGCAAGACGCTAGATGATGCCCAATTCAATTATGCAACCACCGAGAAGGAGTTGTTGGCGGTGGTGTATGCATTTGAGAAGTTCCGCTCATACCTTGTTGGAGCGAAGGTCATAGTTTATACGGATCATGCTGCGATCCGTTATCTACTTACAAAGAAGGATGCCAAACCAAGGTTGATTCGGTGGATCCTTCTTCTTCAAGAGTTTGATTTGGAAATACGAGATAAGAAGGGATCCGAAAACTCCGTGGCGGATCACCTTAGTAGATTGCCTCCATTAGAGCTTGGAAGAGATGACATTCCAATTGATGACTCATTCCAAGATGAGCAATTGCAAATGGTGGAGGAATGCTTGTTCCAAGTGTCTAGAGGAAATGAGCCATGGTATGCCGACATTGTGAACTACTTAGTGTGTGAGGAAGTGCCTCCCGGATTGACATATGCACAAAGAAAGAAGTTCTTCAACGATGTTAGGCACTACTATTGGAGTGAACCACTCTTGTTCAAGAAAGGCCCGGATGGAATGTTTAGAAGATGCATACCGGAAGATGAAGTAGAGAGTGTGATCCGGCATTGTCACTCCTTACCATGTGGAGGCCATGCTAGCTCACACAAGACGTGTGCAAAGGTATTGCAATCCGGTTTTTATTGGCCTAACTTGTTTAAAGATGTGCAAGGTTTTGTAGCGGCATGTGATGCTTGCCAAAGGACGGGCAACATCTCAAGAAGGAATGAGATGCCCTTGAACAACATCCAAGAAGTCGAAATATTCGATGTATGGGGTGTGGACTTCATGGGACCATTCCCTTCTTCATGTGGGAATCTCTTCATCCTATTGGCGGTGGACTATGTGTCAAGATGGATAGAGGCAATCGCCTCTCCTACAAATAATGCCAAGGTGGTGGTGCAGTTTTTCAACCGGGTGATCTTCCCTTGGTTTGGAACACCAAGGGTGATTATTAGTGATGGAGGAAAGCACTTTACCAATAGAAATTTTGGGGCGCTTTTGGCTAAGTATGGGGTGACTCACAAAGTGGCAACACCTTACCATCCCCAAACTAGTGGTCAAGTGGAGATTTCCAACAGAGAGATCAAGGCCATCCTTGAGAAGACGGTGTCTAGGACTAGAAAGGATTGGGCTATGAGGCTCAATGATGCCTTATGGGCATATAGAACCGCCTTTAAGACACCGATTGGCACCACTCCCTACAAGTTGGTTTATGGCAAGTCTTGCCATCTTCCGGTAGAGATGGAGCATAGAGCTTATTGGGCCATTAAGTGGCTAAATTTTGATCTTAAGGCGGCGGGAGAAAAGAGATTGCTTGAGTTGAATGCCCTCGAGGAGATCCGGTTGGACGCTTATGAGAATGCCCGGATTTACAAAGAGAGAACCAAAAGGTGGCATGACAAGAGGATCATCCCCAAGGAGTTGAGTGAAGGAGATCTTGTCCTTCTCTTCAACTCAAGGCTAAGGCTCTTTCCCGGAAAGCTCAAATCACGATGGACCGGGCCATATGTGGTGAAGAAGATCTTTTCCCATGGAGCCATTGAGATAGGAGGGGAACATTGTGGGAACTTTAAGGTGAACGGGCACCAGTTAAAGAAGTATATCCCGGGAACTCCGGTGGAGATAATTGCCCCACTTCACCTTGAGTAGACGCCCCCGAGTTTGGTCAAGCTAATGACCTTAAAGAAGCGCTTGGTGGGAGGCAACCCATTGGTAACATTTTTCTTTTCTTGATTAGCTTTTGTTTCTAGATTTTTCTATCTTTGTGTGTGTTTTGTCTACTTTGTGTGTGTGTGCTAGAACATTAGTGGCATTGGAGGCCTTGCTTGACATAGGAATGATGATGATGAAACCCTCATCGATTATGGGTGGAGCGGACGCGGAACTTGGACGGCTAGCGGTGCCTAGCGCGGGTCCCGAAGCTTTGATGGATGGTTAGAGCTCTCTACCATGGTTGATAGGATCATCAAACATCAATTCGCTATTGAACAATCCCGAATACCATAGCAAACAATTTTACATTGTGAGAACATTCTTTCACTCTCTTTACTTGTATACCACATTGGGGACAATGTGTTTTTAAGTATGGGGTGGGGTTTGCATGATCCTTTGCATGATGAGCATCTAGGATAGTTTAAAACCTTCACATATCTTGCATTGTACATACTTAAATCGAAAATACCATAAAAATCAGAAAATTTTAAAAAATTTTGTGCTTTCTAGGCTTGGATATGATCCTAATGATGAATCTTGTCTTGTGAATTGGCTATGGATGGCCTCATGTGTTAGGATTAATGAACGCATATGTGGACTTGAACTACTTCTCTTGAAATTCTATGAATGATTTGTGACCATGATGTTTGCCTAGAAAGGATTGAGTAGTGAAGATCGAAATTACATGATAGTTCTTGCATACCATCTAGGAATGAATGAGGCAATTCAATCTTTCTCTACTTCTCCTCTTAATCATGATTGCTTGAGCACCTCAATTGAGATAAATTTGACCTCTTTTAACCCATCCGGGAATAGCAGCATGCTAGTGTGTTGATGTGTGCAAAAAAGCAAGTGTGAAGTGAAGTTGTTGATGAAAAGAACACCATGCATAAAATGCTGAATTTGTTGTGAAAAGTGTAGCCAATAATATAGGTTTGGGGACATTGGTTTAAATGACAAGTAACTCGGTACACTTCACATAATCGGGTGTTGGTGCCTTGCCAAAGTCAAATGAACCGATAGTCCTAACGAGCTTTGGTATGTGTGCCCGGTGTGGATGCACCTCGAAAACTAAGAAAAAGCCCGAGGACGGCTAATCACCAAGGTTTCGGCTTTTGTACACCAATGCCATTGTCTCAAAAATAAGTCAAAGAAAAAGAAAAGAAAGAAAAGATAGAGGATAATATACACTTGGGGGAAGTTGATCGAGGACAAGGATGTGGAGTCAGTTCCGTTCCCGGATTAGCATCACATAACCTAGAAACCCCCACCCAATCACTACATTTCTTGGCCCTTTTTATCTCACAAGACCTTATGACCTATTTGCATGTTTGTAAGACTTAGTGATTTAGATTGGATGTACTCTTGACCTTCTTGACTTCTTCATCTTTACATTTCGTGCATACTTTTGAGTTAAGTACAATTGTCTTTCCATGCTTTCATTTGTTTGATGCATGATTGCTTGTCCTTAGCCATGAAACATGACTTTGAAGGTGATCCAATAGTAGAAGCACAAACCCAAAAAGATTTTGCCATTTTTCTGCATACATAAATCATGTCATCTCTTAGTCTATAGTTGGGAATTTGCTCGGGGACGAGCAAACCTTAAGTATGGGGTATTTTGATAACACGATTTATGACTTAGTTTTAGGTAACATTTAGATAGAATTTCTCGCTCATTAATGCATGGTTTAGCACTAGTTCACGACGTTTTGCACTCAATTCATGTATTTTGCCGAGATAGACGTCTACACGGACTTGTGCGTGTTTTATAGGTATTTCGGGAGATTTAGGAGCAAAACGATACGTTTGAGGATCGTTCATCTAGATGACACACCCTCGGACTCATTAGGACACAAGTTAAAGGCTAAGGAGGACTCATAGAGCCTTGCCAACACTTGCCATACACCAAACCACAGCTTAATGATCCAAAGCGAAGTTTCTGCACAGAATCACGGTTCTCTGACACTCCACGGCCGTGGAATCAACCGTGGATTTTTCCAGATTCTTGTGACAGCTGTGCCACGACTCTCACGGCCAACTCATGCAAGTTTGTTATAAAAGTGGTCCTTCATGGGCTGTGAAGAGGAGCTGGGAGCATCTTGGAGCAGCTGATCCATTATCCATTTCTCTCTAACAACAATATTCTCTCAAGAAGAAGAGGTTTTTCTAGGAAGGAAAGTGTCAAAGAGAAGAGGAAGAGCTCCATTGAAGAGGAGGAAAAGAACACACACCATAGTTTTCTTGTATTTCGGATTCTGTTTCTAAAGTTGTATGAACCATTTGAACCTTCCCTTGGAAGGATTGTGAGTCATTCTAATCCTATTTTCAGCTTGGTTTTGTTTTAAGTTCACTTGTTCATCTCTTTTCCTTCATTATCTTGCAATGAATGTTATGATTTTATGTTTGTTTGTTTCGATTTCCATTATGAACGTTGTAGGCTAAATTGATGTGATTCTAGGGTAAGGAAAGGATGGTTATGGCTAGGGCTATGATAGGACGGACTTAGATTTACCTTTGGATAACTTTTGTTTATGAACGTAGCTGCTGTTAGAAATCACAGGTAGTTCTTGTCGGACCACGGCCGTGGTTTAGGTAGAACAAACCGTGATTTTCCCTGGTTCGAAGGATCTTGCCTTAGATCTATAGAATGTTGAAATCCTGAGTGTTTGTTGAGTTTAACCTACCCTAGGGTAACTTAGTGTAGTAACTAAGTGTTAGGAGAGACTTACCCGGTAATCCTTGCTCTTAGATTCTAAAGATAACAAACCTTAGGTAGTGGTGAGCCTAATAAGCCGCCATTGGATTAGATGTGCTAGGATAGTTGTTTAGGATTTTCCTTTCCAAGACTTACCCGGTAAGGATAGGTTAAACCCCTAATTAGCAATCCGGTATGTGTAGAATTCCTATCCTTAGGTTCTTAGAGACTTACCCGGTAATAAGACCTTAGGAGTGGACTAGTTGGATCATGAGACCTACCCGGTAATTGATCCCAATTTAGAAACACTTAATCCCAACATATCATAGTTAATCCAAGGAATGAATAGATAACTTGAGTCTTATGCCATAACCGGAACCTCCAACCCCTAGAATCCGTCTTTTCTTTCTTTGATCATTGTCTTGTTTAGCTTGTTTATTTGTGTTGATTCTTAGTTTAGTTTGATTGTTTACTTTGCATGAATTGTGATCTTTGATTGATCACCAAAAACCAACCAAAAACATTTGAGATTTTCTTTTCTTTATTTCCCTCTCTTCTTTCAACCTAGATCTTTACTAAATTCAATCACAATTCGAATCAATTTCACCTTAGTCTTTGTGTTCGACCTCGGAATACTAACCCTTCTACAAACGTCCCGTACACTGCGGGTTTCGCTAGGTAGTTAGGATTTAGTTCGAGTTATAAATTTAAAACCCATTTGCGCATCACGATCTTAGCGTAACAGGTACTATCTGGATTCATGATTTACCTGTGCGAGTTTTGTTTGATACGGGTGCTACACACTCCTTTATATCAGATACATGCGTAGATAGGTTGTCCTTAGCTACGGTAGAGGGAGTACCTTTTGTAGTAGGGTTACCTGATTGGGGTAAGATTAGAGGATCCCGAGAGATTCATGACTGCCCCATTCATCTGGGAGATCGGGATTTGCTGGTACATTTCCTAGTCATGCCCTTAGCACATGAGGACCTAATTTTAGGGATAGATTGGATGATGAGACATGGAGCAGTCTTAGACATTGGTAGGAGGACTGTGACTTTCGCCACTGAAGAGGGTCACAGAGTGATATTTCGAGGTTGGGACCTCGGAAAATCCGGCACAGTTATCAGCGTAGTGAGAGCAGCGAGACTAATAACACAGGGTTGCGAGGCCTTTTGGTGTTATGCCATGAAGGAATACAAGTTGCATGCGAGTTTGCAGAGGTATTCAGTGACGATCTACCAGGGTTACCCCCACATAAGAGTGTTGATTTCAGCATTGAGTTAGAGCCGGGCACGAGACCGATCTCGAAGGCCCCGTACCGCATGGCACCGATAGAGCTGCTTGAGTTGAAGAAGCAGTTAGAGGAGTTAGCAGAGAAGGGATTCATACGCCCTAGTGTTTCTCCCTGGGGAGAACCAGTGTTGTTTTTGTGGAAGAAGGACTGATCGATGAGACTATGTATTGATTACAGAGAGTTAAACAAGGTCACCATCAAGAACAAGTACCCACTACCTCGCATAGATGATCTGTTGGACCAGTTACATGGAGTGTCAGTGTTTTCGAGGATAGACTTGGGGTCGGGTTATCAACAGCTAAGGGTGAGAGACCAGGACATACCTAAGATGGCATTCCGGACTAGGTATGGCCACTATGAGTTTGTAGTGATGCAATTCGGGCTCACTAATGTGCCAGCGGTATTCATGGAGTTGATGAACAAGATATTCATCGACTGCTTAGACCAGTTTGTAGTGGTCTTCATTGACGACATCCTGGTTTACTCTAGGAGTCGAGAGGAGCATGCCGGGCACCTGAGGACAGTGCTACAGATTTTGCAGGATAGCCAGCTTTATGCTAAGTTGTCCAAGTGTGAGTTTTGGATGTCAGAGGTGGCGTTCCTAGGCCATGTGGTGACTGCTGAGGGGATTAAGGTCGATCCGGCAAAGATCGAGTCAGTGTCTTCTTGGCAACCTCCGAAGAATGTCAAGGAGGTTTGCAGCTTTCTAGGTTTAGCAGGTTACTACTGCCGGTTTGTGGAAGGGTTTTCCCTGATTGCCCGACCACTTACTTGTCTTCTGAGGAAGACTACTCGGTTTGTTTGGTTTAAGCCGTGTCAGCGGATCTTTGAGGAGATGAAGATGAGATTGACATCTGCTCCGATTTTAGCACAGCCTGAGGGTACATATGACTTTTTAGTATACAGTGATGCATCCTAGTTAGGCTTGGGGTGTGTCTTGATGCAGAGAGGTAAGGTCATAGCATATGCGTCTCGTCAGCTGAAGACATATGAGGAGAACTAGCCCACACACGACCTAGAGTTAGCTGCAGTAGTCCATGCTATTAAGATCTGGCGTCACTATCTCTATAGGGCGACATGTCAGATATTCACAGACCATAAGAGTCTAAAGTACATATTCACTTAGAGGGAGTTGAATAACCGCCAGAGGCGGTGGTTAGAGTTGATCAAGGATTTCGACCTTGAGATTCTCTACCACCCCTGAAAGGCGAATGTAGTTGTTGACGCTTTGAGTCGGAAGACGCATCGGGAGAAGGCGATAGCCCGGTTGATAGTACAGCTGCAGTTGTAGAGGGATTTAGCTTGGTTAGAGGTAGAAATTCAGTTCCCAGATACAGTGCATCAGTTAGCTACCTTGGAGTTACTTCCTGATCTGTTGGGTGAGATCCGAAAGAAGGAGGGGACCTGTCCGACTTTGACCAGGATCCGAGATAGAATGTCTCGACATGAGGCACCTCAGTTCACTATTGGTGCTGATGGAGTGATGAGGCGTCAGAACCGCATTTGTGTACCATTAGACAATGAGTTAAGATAGAGGATATTGGGTGAGGCCCATGCTACCCCATATCAGTACATCCAGGAGCGAGAAAGATGTACAAGGACGTGAGACGTTCCTTTTGGTGGGGTGGTTTTAAGCCTGACGTGGCTCGATATGTAGCTCAGTGTGCGACCTGCCAATAGGTTAAGATTGAGCATCGTAGGTCCAGAGGAGAGCTCCACCCACTACCAGTACCATAGTGGAAGTGGGAGGACATCTTCATGGATTTTGTCACGGGAGTGAGACTCAGCAAAGGTTTTGTGCTATTTGGGTGGTGGTAAACCGTCTAACGAAGACCGCATGTTTCATTCCGATTAAGGAAACGTGGCCGGTAAGTCGTCTAGCTGAGAAGTTCACTAGACACATTGTGAGACTCCATGGAGTACTGAGGACTATCGTCTCCGACAGGGATGGATGTTTTACCTCGAGATTTTGGCAGCAGGTACATATTGCTTTGGGGATGAGTCTTCACTTTACCACTGCTTATCACCCACAAACCGACGGTCAGTCTGAGAGGACCTTCCAGACGTTAGAGGACATGTTGCGGGCCTGTGTACTGGATTGAGGACAGGTATGGCCAGATCACCTCCCACTTGTAGAGTTTTCATATAATAACAGTTGGCACGCGTCTATTGGGATGGCCCCTTATGAGGCTTTGTACGGGCGGAGATGTCACACACCTCTGTGCTTGGATGAGCCTAGCAGAGCAGATGGAGTAGTTCCGGATCAGATACAGGATGACATCGCTCAGATTACCTTGGTCCGAGAGCGGATGTTAGCAGCTCAGAGTCGTCAGAAATCCTACGCCGACAAGAGGCGTCGACCTCTGGAGTTTAGAGTAGGTGCACAGGTGTGGTTGAGAGTATCACCGACGAGAGGCGTCAGGCGTTTCGGCATTAAGGGGAAGCTGAGTCCTCGATATGTCGGACCATTTGAGATCCTGGAGAGAGTCGGGGAGGTTGCCTACCGATTAGCACTGCAACCGAGATTGGAGGGGCTTCATCCGGTCTTTCATGTATCTCAGCTGAGAGAGTATATACCGGACCCGAGGCACGTCATCAGCTATGAGGATCTAATAGTTGAGCCTGAACACACTTTTGTGGAGTACCCAGTAGCCGTCCTTGAGCGGAGTACTAGACGTCTGCGGTCCAAGGAGATACCGATGTTGAGGATCCAGTGGTCTAGACGAGGAGCCGATGAGGCTACATAGGAGACAGAGGAGAGTATTAGACGTAGCTATCCTGAGTTCTTTGCGGGGTTCGCCGCCACCCCTGTACCGACGGGTTAGTACTTAGTCATTGTTTGTGTGACTTTTGTGATTATATGTTAGAATGAGTGATTACGTGTTTATATGTTGCTTGATTGATGACCGAGTAGTCTTGTGTGTTAGAAAGGGAGAGAGAAGATTACCTTATAGTTACTGAGTTAAATCAATAAAATGGTAGGAGACACGGGATAAGTACTTTATTCTAAGTTTCGGGACGAAACTGATTTAAAGGGGGTACTGATGCAATATCCGAAATTTTTATACCGTTTAATTCCGTAGCAAACCGGATTTCGATCCGTTAATCCTTATCTGGCTACCTAGTCGTACACACTATCTCAAAAGTTTATCATTTTAAGTAACATCACTTCACATAAAATGATAGAATTTTATATCAAACCCTAATCTACCACACCCTAATTTTACATCATGACTTATCTTTGACAAAGTCATGACATCCTTTTGACGAGACCAAGACGAGACCATGGCGAGTTATGACTAGACCATGACAAGATCATGACAAGGCAATGCATGGGCTGGACAAAGCCATGACACGTTTTGACAAGGCTGTGACAAAGCCTTGACAAATTCAGCTCACATTTTTATTCCTCTTGTTTCAGCACACCTATTTTTATTGCCTTGCTGCAGCCCACACAAATGCCAGCCCACCTCTCTTGCTTGCATCCAACCGGACTACTTGTACACTCTAGCCAGTAGGCCCATCGAGAGTCGGCCCAACGAACATATGTTGCTTCTCCCTTATGTACGCTGAGCTGGAGCAAAAGAAGATCCCTTCGTAACGCTCCCACCAATCACGCCACAGAAGATGCTCTTTCCCTCCCCATCCTTCCTTCTGCAAAAGATCGCCTCCCACTTTGCATCTAGTAACGTCTCCCTCGATCAAATACTTCAATGCAATAGCAACAACGCATGCACAAGAGTTCTTCCTTCATCTCCCTTCATCTCTGGTTGACGACAAGATCCATCTGCATCCAGTGGCACCGGATCTGCAGCTGTTCGCTTTTACCCTTGACCAGTGCTTCGTCAGGATCATTTTGTAGCAACCTTCTGTACATCTATCTGTTGCCTGAGATACCTCCCTTCTGCACGTGGTACATTCAACGTAGGTAAGCTACATCGACTCTTCTGCTCATACTGCCTTCCCTCCTTTGAGTTCCCTCCTTCTAATCTGTCGCGCAACCATGTAGGAGGCGATTCCCCTAGGCGACCATCACAGTGGACACATCTTACCTTCCTTCTGTGTTGATCTGGTGTGCAACCTCTCTACCCCTCTACAGCCATCAAGGAACTAGGAATAACGTCCCTTGAAGGAGGTAAGCCCTCCTCTCTTCTGCAGTTAGTCCTTGTGTTCTGGATGTAAGTAGGCATGTCTTGCATAGGTTTTAAAATAATTTTAGTGTTGCTGTGAGGGGAGATCAAACTAGGGAAGTGGAGGGGTAATAAGTAAGCTTTGTTGAAGCCTCCTAGAGTGTAAAATTCATGATCACTGGATGACAATGAGGGTAGATCATATTATCATAGAAATGGAAGTGCGGAACTCTTTTAGATTTCAGTTTTGTAAGTTGGAAACTGTCATTTTTGTAGATCAATGTAAGCCCTCCTCTCTTCTGCAATTTGATCCTAGAGGTAAGCCCTCCTCTCTTCTGCAGTTTGAAACTTTAATAGGTAATAGGTGGATATATTTAGTTTACTCTGTTAAAATTTGAGAATAAATGAACGGTCGGATTTGAAGTTATAAGGTCTCAAAGTAGAGTAGTTGAGCTGTTTTTCCAGCAGTGAGATTTGGCTAAGTATAGAAATTTCTAAGTGTTGTAACCGACTTTAGAGAATTTTGTAGAAGTGATGGTTGAACAGTTTTAAGAAATTCTTGCTTCTATGAGTAGATTGAATATAATAGATAATCTAGAGAATTATTTTGGAATTTTTATAAATTTATTTGAGCTTCATATTTGGAGCCAAAGTTGGACCCTAGTGACCTTTCTAGAAATTAGGAAAATGTGTAGTTTTCTAGTTTTTACCCGAGCTCATCCTTAAGAGTTAGATTATGGCTTTTTAGTCTCAAATAAGAGTTTAAACATAAATTATGGAATTTTCGGAAATTTCGGGACCAAGGGTAAAATAGTCATTTTTCCCTAAAATAAGTACTGTAATAAATTATGTTCTTATAAGATCTCCTATCTTAGAAGTCTTAGACTTCTAATTACCTAGGAAGTATGTTGACGCACTTGCCTCCTTTGACAAGCCACTGAGTTCCTATAGTTACAGATCGAATTGTGATTAAGAGAGTCGAGATCTGATTCAGGTAAGTCTTTTGGGCTTACTTAGCTGACTTCTAGATATGAGTGTGGATAATGATAGTGGTGTGTGAATGAGATGTTTATAGTTATATTTTAATAGTAATTATCTACTTACCTATACTTTGGCCTAAGAGTAATTGGCGGTGACATTTTGCTCAGTTAGCCTGAGGGCGCTGGGGGTTTCTTTAGGGACTAGTCCACACTCGGTTTGTAGTGATGCTACCGGCGGAGGTAAGTTAGACCTACACCCAGTTGGATAAGGAACGGAGGCGACAACTGTTAAGAGTTCTCGTGCCACAACTGTAAAACGGAATAAGGTGAATCACTTAAGTAACAGATAATAACCGGTTGTATGCTAGCATGATGATTGTTTATGTTATCTTGAGTGTGTTTGTGCTATTATTATTTCTGCTTATATCTGGATAGTTAGCTAACAGTTATAATTGTTGTGTAGACGTTCCGCAGGTTAGAGCAGATGCCGAGCGATCCGGATGGTAGTGGTCAGCCGGGGTGTCGTACTTCTTAGAATGAGTTGCAGTTTCTTTTATTGTTAGTCTTTCAATTACGACCCTTTTTCTTTTTCTCATATTGTGATACTTTGTGTTTTCCGGCTGTTAGTACTTCTGGTCACATTCATGACTTTGTTAAAAACATACTTTAAAATTTCTGGCTTTTCCTTATCTGTATCTTGATGTAAGATCTAGTTAAGTTGTTGTTAAACTAAGGCCGGGACCCACTGAGAGGTCCTAACCAGTAGCTCTCCGAGTTCTGAAACTTGATGTGTTACATTAATTGATGTTATTCAGTTACATATGTACATGTGCATTCATATTCACCTCATTTAGTGTAGATTTACATGGTTTTAGGGTACAATCCTTTCGTAATGTGATTTTAATATATTAGCCATTTTGTTATCTTTCAGGCATTTGAGGCCTTTTTTTAGTATCTTTGGAGCTATTTCATGATATGTCTACATCAAGATGAAGTTATTTCTTTAATCAAGAAGGTTTCTACAAAGATTGGATCGATTGAAAGTCGGAGAGATACAAAAATAAAGATGTTTCATTTTTGTAGTACTCGATCGAGTCGACGTACTACCTTACACGTGATCGAGTCGATTGATAAGTCCAAAACATACGTCTTTTAAGTCATTGTTTGCACGCATTTCATACCTCATTTTTTTTGTTTGTGTTCATATAGAGCGTATATCCTTCCTATTGCATATCTTGTTGTCTACTTTGGTTTATTTCGTAATTTTAGGCACTCGAGGCCACAAATGAGCAAGACTGATGAAATAATGCCAAAATACAAGTTTTTATTTTCCTTGGCGTCAAGCATATATATATATATATATATATATATATATACTAATGATCGAAGTTCTTAGGAAGTTTTATGATGAAGAATTGAAGAACTGTATAAAGATCATTGATGTTGGACCCCTTTTCATGACGACCTTTGAGATATTCCCAGTTTTGACCATCTTTATCTTGGATTTTGACAATTTTGTCAACTGCAAAGTTGTAGACATTCGAAAGAGTTTCGAAAGTAGTACTCATGGGTCTGGTGGTTCCAACCATATATGCGGGAAAATTAGTTTTACTAAACTGTAGAAAAAAATGTCAAAAGCCCAAACGGCCAACCTAAAGCCGTTTGGTGGCCGTTACACCATGTTTTTTTTGCCGCCACTAAGATCTTGAAATCATGTTTTATCCTATTGTATCTCATGTGTATGGTATGGGCTTCTTATGTCCCTGCTAGAGTTTGATACAAACATTATAAATAGGCCTTTCTAGGTCAGATTAGAGGTGCGTTGGGTGGACGAGTTTCCAGGGTTTCCAAGGTTCAAAGTCCGCATCGTGGCCCGTAGAATTAGATTTTTCTTTCCTTTATTGATGCGTCTTCTGATGCATTCAAGGACAGACTCCGGATCTAGATCGAGCTTGAGCTTCAACTACTCCTTGAGGGCGAATCAAAAAACTGAATATGAGTTGGCAAAATTTTTTAGAGATGGTTGCGGAAGTGTATGGTTGATTCGATCTAGAAACATCGAACAATCCTTGAAGTGGAGTGAGAAAGTGATTCTTGAAGAATCTTCGAAGTGGAGACTTGGATCGAAGATCCAAAAGAAGAACTTTAAGAGAGGGGAATTGTGATGCCCAATAACCAAGGATAAGGAAATGTTTCTCAAATATACTTGATTAAAATTAGATATGATTTTACAATGAGGTCAACCATCCTTTATACAATGGAGAAATATGATGGATTCTTCCAAGAATTATCCCAAACATTCAATGTCTTCTCAAAGAAAGATATTCATAAGACTATCTCCTATAATTATTAAGAATATAAAATATGAAAAATATGATTAAATAAATATAATGGAAAAGTCTTCCATTTGATAGTGGTAGTCAAGGACATATCAAACTAGAGACATGATGACATCGGCATCCAGGGGCGTATCACTTATACTTTTCAGCTTTGATATTTATGAAATATTTCTCTTCTTTTATCATGTCTAGTTGATTCTTATTGATCTAAGGATTGGATGATCTTGTAGAGGTTTGGTTTATTAACTGCATTTATGTTTGTGAATTGAGATTGTGATATTGTTTCTTTTCAAAGTGCTTCATTCCCACATTTTATTTACCTTCGAAAGAAGTGGTGTTTATAATCGATTTAGATAAAACAAATGAAGGGCAAACAACGAAGTTTGTTTTATTGGATTTATGGAAGAAAAAAAACTTGGTTTTGAAAGTAACGTTTTATCAAAGCTTCAAGAATATCTAACTATCGTATAAAGTTCTGGTCTTTAAACAAAATGGCCACAAGTAAAGGCTTATCATGGTCTTTTCCAGATTTCTAAGTTCATAATGGGTTTTCCTATACTTGTTGAACCGCTGGATTTAGAGTTACGTGAGTTGGAAAGCACGGTCTTTGTTTGTCTATGCCAAAGTCTATTTTAGATGGTTACTTGCAATGTTCATATATCAATGTTCATGAGTCTCATATATGCAATCCTACTTTAATTCATTATAGTGGGGATTCATGCTTTCTTAGATCACCTCCATCCTTATTCTTTACAACAACAATAACCATTGTTTTTCTTGTTTTCTCATACCTTTTCAAAGACAGATTTTCCTCTTCCCTTTTCTATCTTTCTTCTCCGTTTATTTAGCGTAATTCCTATCATTTATATCCAAACGGACGCGGTCCCCGTGATTTGATACCCGATATACTACATATGATCCCGTAATACTTACAGGTTGTTAACTATGTAGTTAAAACTTCCACATCAAGTTTTGGGTGTCGTTATCAGGGACTACATATAGTTTGATTATCTTTGATTGTTGTTATTCTAAGTTTCTTGTCACATTTGATCTCCATTTGTCTTTTTGTATTTGTCTCGTAGCCCGAGATCTTGAAAGATAAGGAAGATAGAGTACTACTAAAATAACTGGAAACCAACACATGAACCTATCGAATCCCCATGGATCAACTGTTGTGGAAGCTCGTAGATTCTCAAGTTTCTATAATTTTCGAGATTTTGCGAAATTGGGAAATTTCTTGTTATGATGGAAGATAAGATCATCAATAACAACATAAAGGTTTAAGTTCTTGCCCATAATCAGGTGGCATTGAGAAAAAAAAAACTTGATCAAAGCGCTTGACAACTAGAGGAAGCTGAAGAAGACAAAGATTCTGAGGTAAATTTGATACGGGTTGCAAACTGTATAATTTTTTTCCACATACCGTATTTCTCCAAACCTTAGACCGTATTTCCCTTGCTAAAGGAGTATCCAAAGGAGAAATTTGTGTTAATGAAGCATATTCGTTTAAGCTTTCTTACTTAACCGGGCGGGCAATTCTACGGCCAAGGAAGTCGTTTCACTGGCCGTAAGAAGCGGTGTTTTTGAAAAGTTCAACCCAAACAGCCAGTCTACGGTCATAGAGGTCGTTTCATGACCGTTTTGACACGTTCACTGCCCATGTCACCTATACAAACGTCAAAAATTGAAGTTTTGGCTTCACAAGCCGTTGGTAGACCTTCTTCACACCTCTCTTCGGTATTTTTGAACCCTTCATTCTCTCATTACTCTCAAATCTCAATTCCTACCGGATTCAATCCCTCCAAGGTATGATTTCTTTCTCTATTCTTCGTTCCTAACTTGATTCTTGCATGATTTATCGTTGGAATTGAAGATTTGATGACTTTCCCTACCCCGAAAATCTTGAAAAACCTTAGAACTTGTTTTTTTTTTATTGTGGACTGATTTGGCTCAAATTGGTTGATGCTTCTGATTGATATGATAGTTATTGACTATGATGAATGTATTCCATCGATGTTTGGATTTGATTATATCGTTTTTCATGTCCCTATGTATATTTTGCTCGGTTTGAGCCCTAGAAATGCTTTTTGAGGAATTATTTTCGTTTGAAGCATTTTTTTAATCCATATTGCCTTGTATATACTGTTGAATGTTGAATGGTTTTATTGATGTCTTGCTACGTGATTTCGTGCATTTTTGTTTATTTTTTCCATCTTTGAGCATTTTGGGCTTTTTTGTGGAAAACATCGAGATTTTTGAGAATTTCTTGAGGTTTTTTGACGATTGTTGCACGTAATTGGTCATGCCTACTATGATACCATTTTCATATATACTTTTGCAGGTACTGTGAGTTCATCATCAAACCGACGCAAACAGATAACGATTTCGAGCTTGATGGTTTTGATGTGTGATTCTTCTTCTTCATTCTTCACCACCATCAGATGTAACATCTCATACTTTTGTGAGTATTTCCTTTTATTTACTTACTATTTGAAACATTGAGAATAATGTGGAGTTTATGTATTGGTTGTTTGTACTCACTCAATCATTCATGTTTCCCTTTTCAGGTTGTTTGTTTTTGTTGAGTCTTTTTCCTACATTTCCGCTTGCACTTAGAGTAGTTGAGTCGGAAGAGTCTATATTACCTTCTGAAAGTTGATATATTGGAAAAATGTTATTTGATAAATGAGGTACTTACGTTGATTTAGAAGATATCTTTTTGATATTGTTTATGCACATGAGTTTTTGGATGATTTTTGATGAATAACTTAGCCAAACATTACCTTGTGAGGGCTTTTGACCTTTGGACATGCGTTTTCATGTTTCCTTTGTTTCATATTTTTGTGTGATCTTCAACATGCTTAGTTTCTTCTACAACTTGTGATTGACTCTTTTTTCAAGATTATCCGTTCATTTGATTCTAAATACTTCGTTGTGAAAATGATTGAGGACCTCTTTGTTAAGCCTATGTGACCTTTCCTACCTTTATATATGTCTCGCTTTCATTAGCCACTTTTTTCCGTGATTCTCTTTTCTTTGGTGCCCCTCAAAAATGCCTCACATATTTGATATAGCCTCATTTGACCTTATTTGGGAATGTGATGGAAGTAATGAATGAAGAAATCAAGTATGGGGTATTCCCCCAAAGAAGTGTGAAAGTTCGTAAGAGTTAATGTGTGAGTTTGGAAAGTATTATGGTTATGAAGATCCTTTCTTGGCTGGTGAAAGGAACGAAAAACATTCTCGACATCCTTGTTGTTGCAAATAAGTATGCATTGGGTTGAAAGTGAAGATTTATAGTGTTTATCCCTAAAGAGTGGTTTTAAAGACCTTAAAAGTCAAATGTTACGAGCTCCTAGAATAGTGCAGCAATTTATGTAAGTTTTTGCCTTGGATCGGTGTGTTGTTTCATTGAAGAAGTTTCAAGTTTGTGCATATTTGATACCCCGGATATTTTTATTAAACCACATTACCAAATGGTTCCCTACCAACGTTGTTTTTCCTTTGTCCCATGACCCCGTTACACCCTATGAAAATATCTAATGGTTCACATCTTGTATTTTAGTTTCATTTGACATGTGGTGGAGATTAAGAACGCCTTGACAATCCTATGGTAAGATCTTTACATGGTTGTTGACTTTGAGTGATTATTGTTATATGGCTAAACACATCATGTGATATTGAGTGAAACACATTATCCTTTGAGCGGTCTAGAAAGTTATGATTCATCTTTCTTCCTTTGACAACAATTGATATTATGATGACATTGTTTGAAAAGTTATTCTATTTCTTAGTTGAGGCCTGCTTTTATTTGCATACAGTGTTTTGTATGTCATGATCTTACTCAGTGTGGAATCCCACACATTCAACTTCAGTCTTGTTCAATACATACCATTAATGTCAATTACAACATCATTAGAATTTTTCTTCCCCCTCTTCCTTGTGACCATATGGAAAATGGCAAGAAGTAGGACCATCAAAGCTACTACTATTGTTCCAACTACAATACCAATAATAACTTTGTATGAAGATTGTTTCCCTATATTCAAGAAAAAGATGCCGTATAAATCATATCATTAAGTCCACTTCAGATTTCTTAATTCGATCTTCCAAAGTTACTTTGAATAGTGCGAATTTAATCTATGACTCGGCAAAAGATTCCTTGTGATAAGTGGGACTGAATACAATTAAGATATACTTAACTCTCACATTTCTCTTTCCTTTTTGTATCTCTCCCATATGATCAAAGGTTAAATTCAAAGACCGAGTACCTGCGCACATAGTTTCATATCTCTTAATTATTTGTTGTTCTTTTGCCATGAAGCGTCTTGTAGAATGGAGGTGGACATCTGGAAGATAAAGCTGATCTGAATGCTATTGTACCACTTGCATGCCCCCTCAACTTTGTCACAAGCATTCAATTAAATAGAAGGAAAATAAAAAGTCCTTATTCAAAGATATTTTAGGCTTCAACGTCTCTTTCACAGTCAAAGTATATGTACCAACGGAGTTACTAAATTTGGAGCATTTGGACTTGTGCGAATTCTGGTAAGGATGAAATTGGAGACAACGGATGACTAGGAAAAGCCTGCATCCAAAACAGATCTTGAGATCTGAAGATATGAAAGATTTAAAACATTGGGTGAAAAAAAGTGATGAAAACTAAACAAGCAAAAGAAAATAAAGAAGCAAAGGAAAAATATTTACTGCTCAATTCTCGGCGAGAAAAGGGTCTCCATCAACTTTATCTAAGGCTCGAAATTAGAAAGATCACTGTAGAATTTTCCGTTTGTCTCCACTTTTGAAACAACTGACATCTTCATGTTATTCATAGTATTACACTCCTCGGTGATTTGGCCATCTTGAACATCAAGAATAATTGAGAAATACGATAATATTTCAAGGTTTTGAGGGTAGTTTTCTCCCAACCTAAAGTCGGAACAATTGAAAGAGTTATTGTTATGGAAAGAATTCATGCACATTGGAGAAGCATCATATGGCTTCGGGGTGGTAAAGGTGGTTCTTGGAAGAGTAACAAAGGAAGTGAATCAACAACCCATTAAAAAGAGAATTTGGATGATATTGAAATTACAGAGAGGAGATTAAAAAATCCACATCAGTAAATGGCACAGAAGCACAACGAACAATTGATAGATTCGGGGGAGATGGAAATGGAAAGAAAAGCATTGCAATACTCGGTACCACTATATGCTAAAAGAACTAACACAAGAATTTTACCGCCTTCAACAAGAGATGCCAAACCTGGACTATCATGTTGATGATACAATGTGATCATCTAGAGGGCAATTGGATTAACACATTGGCTACAGAACGGTGAAATGATGAATTAGGAAAAAATAGATCTAAATGTACAAAAAATCCGAGAATCTAATACAATTGGATCTGAATCGGAAGAAAGCAAATCGGAAGCTTACCTAAAGAATGAGATGATGAAGAGAAAGAGATTAATCTCCTACATATGAAATATAAGAAAAGCTGAAAATATTGTTTTAACAATGGAAACAAAAGTAGTAAACAACAAAAGAGGAGAAAATAGATAGTTTTAAGGGAAGCTTAGAAATTGTTAGAGTATGGGCGTAATAAATTGGGCCTAATATATTGGGTTATAGGTTGGGTGATCCTTTATTTGTTAGTTTATCTTTTTATCTTATTTTTTTTTAGTTTATCTATTTATCTATTTATATTTGTCTATATAAACAATATTTGATGAATGAAATAAACAAGTTTTAGTTCGCAAATCTCTTCATGGTATCAGAGCACTTTCCATAACCTACGCTTCCGCACAAAACAAAACCCTAGTTACGCCGTCATCACCGTCACCAGTGATGGTAGCGGCGGTATCAAAAATGACTTTGGCCGCCGGTATCATAGAAGATTTTGACCGCCAGTATTAGGAACAAATTTGGCCACCAGTATCATAAACGACTTTGGACGCCGGTATCAAATACCCAAAACTTACCCTAAAACGCTAATCAACCTACGTCATAGGCCTAAACTCCCTAAGACGCTAATTGACATGTTTCCTAGGGCCCGAAACTTACCCTAGGACGTTAATCAACCTACGTCCTAGGACGCCAATCAACCTGCGTCCTAGGGCCCGAAACTTACCTTTGGGCTCTAATAAACATGTGTCCTAGGGTCCCAAACTTACCCTATGACGCGAATCAACCAGTGTTCTACTGCCTGAAAATTACCGTAAGACGCTAATCAACCTACGTCCTAGGGCCCGAAACTTACACTAGGACGCTAATTAACTTGCGTCATAGGGTAAGAAACTTACCCTAGGACGCTAATCAACATGGGTCCTAGGGCCCAAAACTTACCTAAGGACGCTAATCATTCTACGTCCTGGGGCATGAAACTTACCATAGGATGTTAATCAACATACGTCTTAGGGTCCAACCTACCAGCGTTATATCGACGCCAACGAAAGAAAGACCGATGATGAAGGAAGGGAGTTACATCAAGTCCTTTAAGTTTTAATTGTTGAAGCTTGGAGTTATTGAATTACACCTCCATCTTGAAGGGGAGTGTTAGAGTATTGGCCTAGTATATTGGGGTCATACGTTGGGTCTACCCTTTTATGTGTTAGTTTATCTTTTTATCTTATCCTTCGTTAGTTTATATTATACTTATCTATACAAATAATATTTGATCAATAAAATAAACAAGTGTTCAGTTCACAAATGTCTTCAGAAACTAACCAATGTCGAAGGTGAAGATCTGAAATAAGATAAACCCACAAAAACGAAAAAAAATGTCAAACATTAGACAATTTAGAAAATCGAATAAGGATTAGCATATGGACTTCAAAAGGAAATAAAGGAAGTCAATTCAAAATCCTAGAAATCGAAGAAAACCAATTACCTAATGCTTGCCGACCAGACCGAGGATGAAAGATGATCAAACTTGCAAACGAACACGAGAATAAGCATGCGCTAAAGAACACGACCGGTTCCTCGAATTCCATGGAGGAAGAAAAAGCAGGAAGCGACGCGATGAAAGGGAATACCGTTGACAAATGGAGGAGATAACACGTTAACAAGATGTGTAAACCCAACCCTTCTGATCTCACTGAAGGGGTGAAAGACCCACGGTAAAAAGATCCAGTTAACTAAAAAAAATCATAGATGAGAGTATTATTCATTGGGAGAACTCAAGTTTATAATCTATAAGAAAAATGTAAACCAAGGTTGACAATGGTGTTGAAATTAGGAAGGAGGTAGAAATTAATACTACCTTATAGATAAACCTTGAATGAAAAAATAAGAGAAAATCAGAGAATGAGTGGGTAATACTAGTCCAAGAAAAATCTTGAAGATGATCTAATTTGGAATATTATTCAAGTAAAAACGTGTGTTGTTGGTAATAGAGAAACTTATGAATATTTTAACTACTTGTGAAAATATTTTAGAACGGATTTTGTGGTGGAAATCCAAATAAAGTTTGAAAGGAATTATATGTAAGGCGTTCACCTTTCACGAAAGAAATCCAAATCGAGATGAAGTTAATATTAGGAAGACGTTTGTTATAATATGACCGATAACCAATAATGCAATCTAGACAAAGTCAATAATAATCTTTTAAATATGTTACCCATAAAAATTGTGGATCGTATTTGAAATTACGCACTCTCATTGAATACATCAAATACAAACTTATTGGTGTGTCGATGACAATCATTGAATTTCAACCAAATCATCTATGGATTTAATTTACAAACATAGAGATTATTCCGAGTCTTATTTTTATTGGATTTTGATGTTATGTCAAAAATCAAGAACGTTGTCAGAAAAATGACTAAAGATGATTTTCCTATAAAGATAAGTTGAACAACGAAGAGTATTGTCTCAATCTATGATGTACGGACACGTCTGGAAGGCGGAGTGTCTTGTGTCCTACCGTGTTAAACACGGCGGGACACGGCTTGGACACAGTCAAATATGACCCGACAAGGTCCACACACAATTAAGATGTAAGACATGGTGAGGACACGTCTAGGACATGCGCGGACACGGATTGTGTCCGTTCAAGACATGGTCAACGTAAGTTCCACTGTTTTTAAGGGTACAAAAATTTTAAAAATTACAAAAAAAATAGATTTACCGTAAAATTTCGTCTTCTCTCCCTTTTTTTTACTAAACCTAACCCCCATATGGCAACCTACGAGATTATGGTTGCCGGAAGCAAGACACCAATTTTCTTATTTTTATTTTTCGGCAAAGCCTTCTTCTTCTTCTTCTTCTTCTTCTTCTTCTTCTTCTTCTTCTTCTTCTTCTTCACCTTTTCTGACTTACAATTTGTTATTATTATTTTCCTTAGATGATTACATTGTTCGGTTGTTGTTGATTTGCAAAATGGATGGTTCATTCTTTCATTTTGAAACTAAGTATGTTTATTTGAGATTGTAAGACTAAATATATTTATTTCTATTTTTGTAAGGATATTACTAGTCGAAAAAACTCAGTAACCCAAAAATTGAAAAACTAAATTCATTCACTATTTAAATTCAAAACAAAATCTATCTAGTAAAGATATCACCAATTGTAGAAGTGTAGAACTAGCCTAATAAATATTGGTTTTCAGCTTTGAAAAATCAAAGCAAAGATCTTTGCATTCAGCTTGTGTAATATACATAGATTCCTCAGTATATAAACAACAAAAGGCATAGAAACATACAACTAAAGACGGTAATTTATCCAATAAAGATATTACCAATTTGTACGGAATTACTAGCCAGAAACATACAAATAAAGGCAAACGAGAACCCTAAGTGTTTAGGCTTCCCTGCCACAAAGAATGGAACAAGAATACCGTTTTTAGTCTTTGTTGATGACATCATTATTTTCACTAAAATATTAGTAGAAGCAAGCAACAAAATCCTATCAATTCTAAATGACTACATTGAAATCTCAAGACAGGTCATAAATTATCATAAATCAGCATTTTAAACCACTGCAAACATTGACCAAAACAATAAAAGAAGAATCCAAGGACACCTTGAAATCAATGCCACGAATAACCTTGAACAATATCTCGAATGCCCTATCATTAATGGCCGAGTAAACAAGGATATCTTTAATTACGTTATCATTAAAAAAAAAAACAACTTACTAGGTGGAAAGCATCGTCACTATCACAGGAATGTAGAATAACACTTATAAAGTCTAACATCAATGACAAACAAAGTTACTTAATGCAATCATTCATGTTACCAACAAGTATTCACCTCAAACTGGACCAGCTCAATGGAAACTTCTTTTGGAACAAAGGCCCTAATTTCCACCTGCTTATCAGTTGGGACAAAATTTGCAAACTAAGAACCCTTGGAGGCACCGGAATTGGAAAAGCAAAAGATATAAATATAACATTACAAATGAAGCTTCTGCGGAAAAATCATGGGGGATCCAGATAATATTTGGGTTAAAATAGTCAAAGAAAAATATCTTAAAGGCTCATGCCTCTGGAACTACCATTGTGGGAAAAATGCATAATGGCAATGGAAGAAACTAGTGAAATTAAGAGAAGACTTTGACAAAGGACTTAGATGGCGGATTGGAGACGGAAAAATAGTTAGATTTTGGAAAGACGGATGGATTAGTGACAAACCGCTTCAGGATATTTTTTACCAATAAGGACTTGATAAATTAGAACGAATGTACCTTCTCGTATATCTTGACTAAACGGTGGATGTAAGAGCCTAGTTGCTGAGTTGCTGAGAGAGTGAGCTGAGGACCCAGATTAGGCCTATACCGCCCCTACGTGACCCTGTATGTGCCCCTGCGGTTTGCCTGGGCCGCCCCTGCGGTTCACAGAGTACGCCCTTACGGCTCTATGTGTTGCAGCCGTCTTCTTTGACCCGTGATTTACTCTCTTTACCCTTTATAACCTTCATCTCTTTCCTTTTGATGAGGGTTTATCATTTTTATCTTCATCTCTCTCCTACATAGATCTTCTTCTCCTCTCTTCTCCCTTGGATCATCTTTGATCTTCTTTGAGTTTTTGTGAGTTTATGAGCCTTGTGCTTGGCTTTGCTTGTGGATTGTTGATGATGATGTTGATGTTCCTTGTTGAGCCAGATTGAGGATTGTGGTGCTGCTATGTTGATCTCTGGAAGTCCAACTTGGTAAGCTTTCATGGCTTCCTTTCTTTCTTCTTTTCTTCATCTTTTCTCCCCTTTCCTTAGTCTAGCTTAGATTCTTTAGGTTTGGATCTTGTTCCAGTCTTGTTTGGCTTGTGTTGATGTATATGTATTTATGTTATGTATGTATGTTGATGCCGGAGTGAAGAAAGAGTGAAAGGATCGAGGGAAGAAGTGAAAAAGGGCTAAGGTGGTGTCCTCTACTGTCCAGCCGCCCCTGCGCCACCTGTGATCCGCCCCTACGCCCACCTGCATCAGCTAGGCTCTTCTCTTGGTTCTTCAAGTGTGTGTTGCTTCTACGCTTACCTTAGGATGCCTTTGTTCCCTCCTTTCCTAGTGTGAGTGTATAGGATCATGCTAGATGTGTAAGGTTGTGTTTTGATGAGGTTATGATCAGTGTATGCCTTGCACGGCTTTAAGGACTTAGGTTGATGTTGGTTAAGGTTTTGAGGTTGGGTATGATCCTTATGGATCCCTTTGGGTCTAGGTGTTACCCCCTTTGATGAATAGAGGTTGATATCTCTCTATACCTTGTTATTAGGCAGTGCCCCTCTCTCAAGATTAGAGGTTGTTTTTGGTTGATCTTGTACAAGGTTGAGGTAAGTCCGTAGGACTTAGTTAGCTACCATCCTTATATTGGGTGTTTGCATGAGTGGTGTGTGCTTTAAATGTTTGCTATGATAGCATGAGATATCGTTTATACGGACCTATGTTTTATTGACTGGCCCACTGTGTGGCTGTGATAACCTTTCCCTTTCATCCCGTAGTGGAGGCTGGGAGGTTCTCTGACGTCAGGCCAGACTGGTTTAATAGAAGGGCACAATACACTCCCATAGGGTACACGGATTGTATGACCGATACTCGTACAGTTGGATATAGCACTCAGAGGCGGGGATGTATCGGTTCTCGTGTCACATACTTTCATCTATATATATATATATATATATATATATATATATATATATATATATATATACGATTTGAGTTAATGACCATTATATTAAGATGATAAACTAGGTAAATGTGTGATAGCATACTGATGTGTTTATCTTTCCATGATTGTGTTTGTGCTTATGCATTACTCTATATATGTATGGTTAGCTAATGGTTTATTATCATGTTGTAGATGCCCCACAGGATAGGCGTGCTGCTGGGTGATCTAGAAGAGTGGCAGGCCAAGGACCTCCCGTACATAGGATGTTATGGGCTTTTGGGGGTTGTTTACCTTTCTCTCCTATGTGAGGATGATCTTTTGTTACCTCATGTGTGAAGACGTTGTTGTTTATACTCGGCTATGTTGTTTTACCTTTTGGTTGTACAGTTTATACAATTATTATGTATTTGTTTTTATATCTGTCAGTGTCATGTTGTAAGGTCCAGTGAAATTGTTGTCAAGCTAGGGTCAGGATCCATTATGAGATCCTAACCCGATGTGACACTCCGAGTCCCGCGGATTTAGGGTGTTACAGTGGAATCATCAACTATTAAATCAACTAAACACATTACTACCGATTAATATCATCGAAAAAATTAAAAGTTATAATCTTCCCAAAAATGATATAAGAGATAGACTATATTGGGCGGAGAACGATGAAGGATGGTACTCAACTAAATCAACTATGGAAATGATACAAAAACAGAAGGTGGGTGTCACTACGGACAAAACATGGATATGGAAAATTAACGTGATGGCCAAAATAAATAATAAAAAATATGGAAACTTCCACTTGATGGTCTACCAACAAAACAAAACCTTGGCACGAAAAGAACTCTTGTTGTGATGATTTGTGAATTTTGTAAATATCACACAGAAAGTTCCAAGCATTTGTTCTTACAATGTCCATATATGCTACAAACAATCGACAATCAAAACATTTCATCCTTTTAACTGAAATATGACTTTGACAAGTGGAACATTGCAGAGGCTCTTTTTGACCTTACAAGTCTATTAACGACTTTGGAGGTGAGATACCTTGCCGAAATTTGGTGGAACATATGGTTGGATAGGAACCAAATTATCTTTAATAAAATAAAGACACCACAAAATCTCAAACAAACTGCCTTAAAAATCAAATCGACGATTGGAAATAAGCTAACAAAAATCAGAATAATAATAAAATCAAGAATGTCCAACAAAGGAGGAAAACTAAAAGCATAAAGTGGACACGAACAAAAGATGGTTTCTTAAACTTAATTTTGATGCATCGAAAAAATTCTAGGAAATCATTTTTCTTTTGGTTACATCATTAGAAATCTATGTGTTGTTCTTATTGATATGGGAAGCGGAAGATGAAACGCCGATTCTGTACTTGAGGCATAAGTGTTTGCTCTTCGGGAAGACCTTCAAAAGGCCAAGGGGATAGGGGTTAGATCCATTGAGATCAAAGGGGACAACTTTGTGATGCCCTAGTTTTCACCTTCACCGCCCCTGCGATGAAGGGAGCCGCCCCTGATGTTGGCCGCCCCTGCGGCAGGGAAAACCGCCCCTGCGGCAGGGAAAACCGCCCTTGCGGTTTTGCCCCATATTACGCCGATATGTTTTTATCCCGCTTTTATTTTCTTCCATAGATAGAAGATCTGATCTTCTATCTTACGGGTCGGCTTTCCTATCATGTTCTTAACCCTAGAACGACCTTCCTTCTATCTTTTCACCCCTTTTCTATAAACTCCCTCTTTCTCTTCTTTTTTCCGTTTCTTGCATACGTTTTCCTTCAACCTCGAAAACTTGTTCGCTCCAAAAGGTGTGTGCAAGCTTTAATACTTATAACGCAAGAAGTATGCTAGAACAATATGCGAACCCGTAGTGTACGGATCAATTGTAATAAAAGCAAAAATTTTGGGGGTTGATCATAGGGGAATATGGTGAAACAAAGTACGGTAATCAGGTTGTCAAATAACTACTAACAGCAAATTAAAGAAATCAAAGATGATATAAAAGTCAGATAATGGGAATGCGGATTCTAGAGATTAAAGCATCTAGTTGTGGTTCCGACTCAAGATTTCAAAAGATAACATGGGCAAAGCTGAAGTTTGCAAAGGGAAGGTGTTTCTAAGGTGGGAATAGATCACCGGGTAAGTCTCACTACTCACTATCCCAAACCAAAGATCCTTTTACCGGGTAAGTCTCAAGGTACTAAGGAAAGGAACTATAATCTCAAACCAACACACAACCCAAGGGGATAGAATCAACCTTTACCGGGTAAGTCTCAAGCTAACTCTCAAAGATGGGATGAAGGCACATTCAAACCACAATAAAGGATAAACCTTTATTACCTACACTCATGATCTTGGGTATACAAGCAAATCAATCACCGGGTAAGTCTCTTCCTAGGCTTGCGTTGAACTAGGAAAGGTGTAACAAGGATAGGATTTGACAAACAAAAACTCTTAACTCAGATAAGGTTCGGGAAAGGTTCACCTCGTTTAGTTAAATTTCATCCCGGCCGAGATGTTCAATGACTGACCGAGGTGTTCTACGGTTAAGGTAAAGGGTCGAGCTTTCAGGGTCCATTGGGGTAAAGATCATTCTATCATCGTCTTTCCCACAACTTTCAGCCAATCACCCTAGAATCGCACAAAGAACTTAGCCGACAATCATCATAATAACAATACTCAAATTTATAAGAAAGGAATTAATATTCAAACAAGAAAATCTTAACAAAAAGGTCTCAATAACTCAATCAAACAACAAAACAATCAGTGTTCCTCAATCACAAATCAGAAAAGACAACAAAACCAAAAGCCAAACTAAGAAGATCTTACAAACTCCTTCAAAGTCAACTTCAACTTGATTCCTTCCTTCCTTAAACTTCAACCTTTAAAACTTCCTTCAACTCTTCCTTCAACTCTGGAGAACTAATGCTCCTCTGATCCGGAATTTCCAAGATGACTGATCTCCATAAAATCAGCCCATATATATATAGGAGAATTATCTTTCAAAGATAAAATATTTTAAAAAGATAATTTCCTAAAAAATATATCCATATCTTCCAAAATAAATCAGCCAAAAAATATTATCTTCCTTCTAGAAATCAAGCCAAAAATATGTGATATTCTCTTTCCAAAAATAGAAGATCTCAACCAAAAATATAGATCTTGTCGGCGGTGAGGTGTTCGCCTCGGTCCAAACGCTCCTCAAGATCACCTCGGTCGAGGTGGTATAGTAGCTGACCGAGGTGAATCTCAGCTGAATGTAAATCATCTCGAATCTGGTCCAAAATAAATCCTCTAAATCATTTCCATGCTTCCAGAGATCTTCTTATAACTCTTCAAAACTCCAGAATGTAGCTCCAATGACTCCTTAGCTTCCTTAGCTCCATTTCGGTCCAAAACGTGCCATTTTCCCTACAATTACAACGAAAATAGGTGTAGACCTCGATTCCCGCAAAGGTAGACAAAACAACAATATATCAAAGAATATACATCCATACACACACATTTATGAAGATAAAACGTCCAAACCAATCCCAAAATATACACTATAATACATGCTATCAGAAATGACTTTGGCCGCCGTTATCAAATACCCAAAACTTACCCTAGAACGCTAATCAACCTACGTCCTAGGCCCAAAACTCCCTTAGACGCTAATCGACCTGCGTCCTAGGGCCCGAAACTTACCCTAGGACGTTAATCAACCTGCGTCCTAGAACGCTAATCAACTTGCGTCCTAGGGCCCGAAACTTACCTTCGGACACTAATAAACATGTGTCCTAGGGCCCAAAACTTACCTTATAACGCAAATCAACCGGGATCCTACGGCACAAAACTTACCGTAAGACGTTAATCAACCTGCGTCCCAGGGACCAAAACTTACACTAGGACGCTAATCAACTTGCGTCATAGGATAAGAAACTTACCCTATGACGCTAATCATCATGGGTCCTAGGGCCCAAAACTTATCCTAGGACGCTAATCATTCTGCGTTCTAGGACATGAAACTTACCATAGGATGCTAATCAACATATGTCTTAGGGTCCAACCTACCAGTATCATATCGACGCTAACAAAACAAAGACCGATGATGAAGGAAGGGAGGTACATCAAGTCCTTTAAGTTTCTATCTATTGTTCAAGCTTGGAGCTGTTGCATCACACCTCCAGCTTGAGGGGGAGTGTTAGAGTATGGGCCTTTGTATATTGGGGTCATACGTTGGGTTTACCCTTTTATTTGTTAGTTCATCTTTTTATCTTATCCTTCGTTAGTTTATCTTATACTTGTCTATATAAACAATATTTGATCAATGAAATAAACAAGTTTTCAGTTTACAAATCTCTTCAGAAACTATTCATTGTCGAAGGTGAAGATCTGAAATAAGATAAACCCACAAGGACGGAAAAAAAACGTCAAACATTAGACAATTTAAAAAGTAGAATAAGGATTAGCATATGGACTTCAAAAGGAAATAAAGGAAGTTAATTAAAATTCCTAGAAATCGAAGACGGCCAATTACCTAATGTTTGCCGACCAGACCGAGGATGAAAGATGATCAAACTTGCAAATGAACACGAGAATAAGCATGCACTAAAGAACACGACCGGTTCCTCAAATTTCATAGAGGAAGAAGAAGCAGTAAGCGGCACGATGAAAGGGAACACCACTGACAAATGGAGAAGATAACACGTTAACAAGATGTGTAAACCCAACCCTTCTGATCTCATTGAAGGCGTGAAAGGCCCACGGTAAAAAAGATCCAGTTAACTAAAAAAACTAATAGATGAGAGTATTATTCATTGGGAGAACTCAAGTTTATAATCTATAAGAAAAATGTAAACCAAGGTTGACAATGGTGTTGAAATTAGGAAGGAGGTAGAAATTAAAACTACCTTATAGATAATCCTTGGATGAAAAACTATGAGCAAATCAGAGAATGAGTGGGTAATACTAGTCCAAAAAAAATATTCATGATGATCAATTTGGAATATTCTTCAAGTAAAAACGTGTGTTGTTGGTAATAAATATTTGAACTACTTTTGAAAATATTTTAGATTGGATATTTGTGGTGGAAATCCAAATAAAGTTTGGAAAGAAATATATGTAAGGCGTTCACCTTTCACGAAAGAAATTCAAATCAAGATGAAGTAATATTAGGAAGACGTTTGTTATAATATGACCGATAACCAATAATGTAATCTAGACAAAATCAATAATAATCTTCTAAATATGCTATCCATAAAAATTGTGGATCGTATTTGAAATTACACACTCTCATTGAATACATCAAATACAAACTTATTGGTGTGTCGATGACAATCATTGAATTTCAACCAAATAATCTATGGATTTACTTTACAAACATAGAGGTTGTTCCGAGACTAATTTTCATTGGATTTGGATGTTATGTCAAAATTCAAGTACTTTGTAAGAAAAATGACTAAAGATGATTTTCCTATAAAGATAAGTTGAACAACGGAGAGTATAGTCCCAATCTATGATGTACGGACACCTCTGGAAGGCAGAGTGTCTTGTGTCCTACCGTTTCAAACACGACGGGACACGGTTCGGACACAGTCAAATATGACCCAACAAGGTTCATGCACAATTCAGACGTAGGACATGGTGAGGACACGTCTAGGGCATGCGCAAACAGGGGCAGTGTCCGTTCAAGACATGGTCAACGAAAGATCCACTGGTTTTAAGGCTACAAAAATTAAAAAAAATAAAAATCGATGTACCGTAAAATTTCGTCTTCTCTCCCTTTTTTATGACTAAACCTAATCCCCATATGGCCACCCGAGATTGTGGTTTCCGGAAGCAAGACACCGATCTTCTTATTCTTCAATGAAGCCTTCTTCTTCTTCTTCTTCTTCTTCTTCTTCTTCACTTTTTCTGACTTACATTTTTTATTATTTTTTTCCTTAGTTGATTATGTTGTTCGGTTGGTGTTGATTTGCAAAATGCATGGTTCATTCTTTCATTTTGAAACTAAGTATGTTTATTTGAGATTGTAAGACTAAATATGTTTATTTCTATATTTTGTAAGGATATTAATAGTTAAAAAACACTCAATATCAAAAAAAAAAAACTCAATTCGTCCACAATTCAAAACATAATCTATCTTGTAAAGATATTATCAATTGTAGAAGTGTAGAACTAGCCTAATAAATAACTGTTTTCAACTTTGAAAAATCAGAGCAAAGATCCTTGCATTCAGCTAGTGTAATATACATAGATTCCTCAGTATATCAACAACAAAAGGCGTAGAACACATACAACTAAAGATGGTAATATATCCAGTAAAGAAATTACCAATTTGTGCGGAAGTACTAGCAAGAAACATATAAATAAAGACAAACGAGAAGCCTAAGTGTTTAGGCTTTCCTATCACAAAGAATGGAACAAGAATACAATTTTTAGTCTTTGTTGATGACATCATTATTTTCACAAAAACATCAGTAGAAGCAAGCAACAAAATCCTATCAATTCTAAATGACTACTTTGAATTCTCAAAGCATGTCATAAATTATCATAAATCAGCATTTCAAACCACTTCAAACATTGACCAAAATAATAAAAGAAGAATCTGAGGGCACCTTGGAATCAATGCCACGAATAACCTTGAACAATATCTCGAATGCCCTATCATTAATGGCTGAGTAAACAAGGATAACTTTAATTACGTTATTATAAAAACAAAACAACAAGTTACTAGGTGGAAAGCATCGTCACTATCACAGGAAGGTAGAATAACACTAATAAAATTTAACATCAATGTCAAACCAAGTTACTTAATTCAATCATTCATGTTACCAATAAGTATTCACCTCAAATTGGACCAGCTCAATGGAAACTTCTTTTGGAACAAAGGCCCTAATTTCCACACGCTTATCAGTTGAGATAAAATTTACAAACCAAAAACCATTGGATGCACCGGAATTAAGAAAGCAAAAGATATGAATAAAGCATTACAAATGAAGCTTCTGTGGAAGATCATGGCGGATACATATAATATTTGAGTTAAAATAGTCGAAGAAAAATATCTTAAAGGCTCATGCCTCTAGAACTACCATTGTGGGAAAAATGCATAATGGCAATGAAAGAAACTAGTGTTAAGAGAAGACTTTGACAAAGGACTTAGATGGCGGATTGGAGATGGAAAAACAGTTAGATTTTGGAAAGACATATGGATCAATGACAAACCGCTTCAGGATATTTTGACCAATAAGGACTTGATAAATTAGAACAAATGTACTTTCTCGTATATCGTGAATAAACGGTGAAATCATCAACTATTAAATCAACTAAACACATTACTACCTATTAATATCATCGAAAAAATTAAAAGCTATAATCTTCCCAAAATGATATAAGAGATAGACTATATTGGCGGAGAACGATGAAGGATGGTACTCAACTAAATCAGCTATGTAAATGATACAAAAATAGAAGGTGGGTGTCACCACGGATAAAACATGGATATGAAAAATTAACGTGATGCCCAAATAAAAAAAATTCTATGGAAACTAACACTTGATGGTCTACCAACAAAACAAAACCTTGACAAGCAAAGAACTCTAGTTGTGATGATTTGTGAATTTTGTAAATATCACAAAGAAAGTTTCAAGCATTTGTTCTTCCAATGTCCCTATATGCTACAAACAATAGACAATCATAACATTTCATCCTTTTTACTCAAATATGACTTTGACAAGTGGAACATTGTAGAGGCTCTTTTTGTCCTTATAGGTCTATTAACGGCTTCGGAGGTGAGATACCTTGCTGACATTTGGTGGAACATATGGCCTTCATCAAATCGCCGATTGGAAACAAGCTAACAAAAATTCGGAATAATAATAAAATCAAGAATGTCCAACAAAGGAGGAAAACTAAAAGCATAACGTGGACACGAACAAAAGATGGGTTTCTTAAACTTAATTTTGATGCATCAAAAAAATTCAGAAAACCATTTTTCTTTTGGTTACATCATTAGAAATCAATGTGTTGTTCCTATTGATATGGGAAGCGGAAGATACAGTGCCGATTCTGTACTTGAGGCATAAGTGTTTGCTTTTCGGTAAGGCCTTCAAAAGGCCAAGGGGATAGGGGTTAGATCCATTGAGATCAAAGGGCACAACTTGATGCTTATCAATGCGATCAAACGACTATGGAAACCTCCATGGGAAATGGACATGATTGTCACTGATATTACTAATATGATCTCGGGATTTACTAACTCTTTTGTCCAACATATTTTCAGGAACATCAATTTGGTCGCTCGGCTCAGCCACATGATGGACGTTAGATATTATTCTAGAAGATGTTCAAGACCTCATCCGCAAGAATGTCTTAGGTCGATCGGTTTCAAGAAACTAATCCACCTAATTTTCTTACCTATGTATCAAAAAAAAGATAGTTACCAAGGTTAGCTTTTCGTAGTAAGGTTGAAATCTCTGTCAATAAGGAAAGAGAGTTAGGAAGAACATACCTCGAACAATTAAAGAGCACGGTGTATCTAGAGAGACTCCCTCCATTTGCGATCTAAAATCATCAATCGGATAAGGTAACCAAACCTAAAGGATTGTGCCTAATTCATCAATCAATGCAATAAAAAAAATTTCATACCTCATCATTTACACCAAAGAGCTTTTGAAAACTATTGATACGAAGCATCTACAAATTAAAAAAAAAAAAAAAAAAAAATCCGCACCTCATAAACCTAAATTATCAAAAAGAAAACAGCACATATCAGCTCGATGTTTAAAATCCAAAATCAAATCAAAATTAGATAATTATGAGAGGAGAGGCTTCAAAGCTGACATTGTTATTGCTCGATTTTGACCTATTTGTTCTGATATCCAAACAACACCAAATTAATAAACTGAAAGTGACATATCAGAAATTCGAATTCACATAAATCAAAATTATATATATATATATATGGGAATATCAAAATAGTGTATAGATAGGTTCAATAGTGTGCTTATTTTGTAATAAAACGGTACTCGCTATTTTAAATGCGTATCTTTTCCCTAAAAAGTAAAAGAACATAGTATTTATAAAGATTACATGTTTTCTTACTTGATAAATGTACGATTTATCAATAAAATGTAAGATCCGATATTTTTAGATTACATTCTCATATCGTTCATGCATGCACAAAGACTTCTTATTAGATCACACATCCTTCAATTGCTCTCACTAAAACATGCCTAATTCTAAAGTTATTTGTCTTAATTTGGCAATAAGACAACACGAGTTATTGTTACATGGGTAAGCAACCTAATTATTTAGTAACCGCTCTAAAATTTAAATCTTACTTACTCCACGTGCATGCATGATTGGCATGGGATCATGGCCCAACGACCTCGGTTCCAATATGGCATTAGATTAAAGTCAAGGGTACGAGTGTGTTTTACCCGAGGGCAACAACTCGACGAACTTCTCTTCTCTGAGCCAAATTCAAGCACGTTTAACTCCTAGTTTGGCCGGATAGACCCTTGTGTCCATCTCTTTTATTCCTGACTTGGAAGAACAGTTGATTTTATGAAGCAAAAACCTTGATGGTGAGATACCAAAACTTTAGTATAATAATTTATACTAAAATTTTAAAGTAATATAGATTATACAAAAGCAAAGGAGTGTTTACAATCGGATGTGATAATTTTTATGATATATTGTAACTGCAAAGTTGTACAATTTGAGAGAAAAAAAAAATCTCTATTAGTCATCACAACTACGCATTTTGCGTGCATGTTGATAGGGTCCTCAACTACAGATGTGTAGTTAAAGTCCATTGAAAAAAATTCAACCACATACATGATGAGGGTAAAAGTAGTTATTAATATTTGTAGTTGAGAACCTTATCAACTACGCATGCGAAGTGTGTAGTTGTGATTCGATGAAACGTTTAGAAATCGCGAAAAGAAAATTGTGATTTTGATATATAGTGATAAGAAAGTGAAGTGAGAAATAAAGGGGTTGGTCAAAGAGACAAAACCGCGAATTACGCCCACACTTGCCCTCGGAGTAGCTTTACATATATGTTTAAAAAATGGCACTTCTTGGCCTCAACCTCTTCTCATTAACAAATCTCACGTGCAAACACTATTTACTATTTACACTCTCAAACTCTCTACTCTTATTCTAAATATTATTAGTAAATTCACGTTGCACGTACTCCACTCAAAATTCATACTCAAATAAATAAACCTACAGCTGTTGCCATTTCATCTACAAACTAAGTACGTACAAGGTACACTGTACAAGAGCCCTTTCATTTTCTTACCAATTTAACAAAGATTAATTGGCACAAATAAATATATCAATCACTATAACAAGGAAACAATTATAACAACATAACTCTATTTTTCAATTTTCCATTCCATCAACTTAATTGTACATTATATTAATTATTCTACCATAAAAGCTCCCAAACTTTTTAAACTAATAATTAATTTTAGGTAAAAAATAATATAACATTATTACTCTTTCTCTCTCTTTAACAACTGTTTTTCCTCCCGCCGGTACAAAATTTGCTGATCTATCGGCACACGTCCCAAACTGTATCAAACTATGAGTCCCTCGAATGTAAACGTCTCGTTAAAATCCTGAAAATAATTGTCGATTTCCCTACCCAACGGGGTTGGGTCCAGCTGCATTTCCGTCAAACAACAATCATTGTCTAGCATCCCGTATTGCTCGTCCGCAAAAAATGCGCTATTGGGTAGAGAATCATCCCCGAATAAAAGCGGTTCAGGTGCTTCGAAGTTGAAGAATTCCTCCATCAGCGGGAGCTCCTCCGTCACCGGGAAATAGCCGGCCGATGAAGTGGACGACTCTGCAGACTCCTCCTCAACCGGGACTGTTCCGAACCGGGTAGTTGCCGGTTCGGACACTTCAGCAGACCGGGTAGGTGCCGGTTCGGACTCTTCAGCAGACCGGGTAGTTACCGGTTCGGACTCCTCGGAGCAGGACGCCGTGCTCTTGAAACGGAGAACGGAAGTCGGAGAAGGATGAGGCTCCGGCAACTTCGCCGGTAAAGGCGGGGGGACGGTGAAGTTGGTAATAGCATCAGGGCCGCGAAGCTTAATAGCGGCGTTGTCGTAGACTCTAGCGGCCTCTTCAGCGGTCTCGTAAGTACCCAGCCAGAGCCTCATCCGACGGGCCGGGTCTCGGATCTCGGCAGCCCATTTCCCCCAAGGACGGCGCCGAACTCCCCGGAACTTCTTCCCTCCAGCGACCGTACCAACCGCAGGCGGCGGTATCACTTTCCGGCGAGCCAACTTATCAGCAGAAGCATCGGCGACAGGAGCATGGCTGTCGGAGATGAGGATCTCGGAGAAATAGCGCTTATGACGGTAGCGGCCAAAAAGCTCGCTCTCCTCGTCGCTAGAGGAGTCGGTAGCGTCGTTATCGAGAACGGAGATTCGAACGACCTTGGTCGCCGGAGAACGGGAAGCAGTGTGCTTTTTGATGGTTCTTCTGTGCTCTGTATACTTAACAGGACACAAAAGCGCAAAATCATCATCCATGGCCGATCAAAATCAAAGATTTGAGAGAGAAAGTGGGTATGAGAATATAGAAGAAAAGATTGAAGAGAGATTCAGTATAGTTTGAAAAGGAAATGGAGATTAGAGGAGCGGCCCACTCTTGTCTCAGACTTGTGTCAATAAAATGGAAGATTTGGTGGGAGCTCTTCCCAATTTCTCCTTTTATATTGCCTCCCTTCAATTCTTTTTTCCTTTTTTTTAATATACTAAATATTATTATTATTATTTATTTATTTATTTCCCCCCCGGCTCCTGCTAAGTACTGATCATTATGTTTTTCGCGTTTGTGTCATTGTATGGGTATATTTGGAATATTTGTATTAGCTTGCAATACACATAATTCTGTGATTAATGAATTACCTTCAATTTTAATGAATTTACAGCCCTGCTTCTTTCGTATCTGACCCCAATTATTTACCTTGATGGATTCATTTTTCCTACACAAAAATTATAGACCTCAGAAAATTCGATTTAAATTTCATAAATTAGAAAAGAAATCTTACTCACCAAATAAAGTAAGTAAACTTTTATTGTTTAAAGAAAATTAAAAAAACTTTTTTAATTGTTAAATTGCCGACTTCAAAAAAATGTTTTACATTGAAAAAATATATATGGTGAATACAGCCTTTTTATTTATTACTTTTGAGAAAGTAAAAATATCAGCGCATTTTTTATTTTTTTATTTTTTTATTTTTTTATTTTATGCAGTAGGGCCTACTAAAAAAAAGCAACAGAGAGAGAGAGAGAGGCGGTGAGGTGACGGAGAAAGAATATGGGAAAGCCACCGGAGTTTGACGAAACGCCGCATACACAGTTTAGAGAGTGAAAGTTGCCACGTGGAGGTGACGTTGTGGAAGGTGGGTCCCTGGGAAGGAGCAATGTGATTACTCTGCCGGAGATGCCAACTCACCGGTCCAGATTTTTTTTTTTTACCTAGGACAATGCGTTGCCACTCACGTGACTCCCAAGATACCCGCCCTCCTCCTCCTCTTTCTTCTAAATCTTTTTTTTACGGTCTTACCCTCTACATTTTATCTTTTTTATTTACTGTATGATTCAAATTTATTTTTTATTTTCTAAATAATTCCCAACTATATATTTCTGAAAATATAATTACAAAGGAAATGTATAACTTAAATAATCAAGCAATTATTTGTCAGGATTAGTTTTTATCCCGATATTTATAAACGTATAATATGATTTATTTATGATATAAATATAATAATAGTATTATAAATAAGTATGTGTAATATAAAAAGGTAATATTATTTAGTCACCGGAGATTTAAATTTCTTTCTTATCCCATGTCGAATTTTCATAAAATTCTTGTATTAATGGCGAGTATAGATAATGATAATTATAGATAAGAACAAAACTGACGTGTCAAATGTTTAACCGTTGTTTCAATTGCGAAAAATCCGGATAAGTATAAGTTGTAAATTGCATATTATTACTTATTTGGCCGGATGCGGATCATTTTAATATTTTGTTAACCAAAAACTCAGAACTAATTTTCATTAACCACACTTAAAAAGTTATCAGTTACAATTAAGTCATAACTCTTAAAATTATTCTCGATTTAAATGAAAGGTTGATAGGATCAAGTCAGAGTATTAGCCGATAAGTGATGTACCATGGCGAAGATGACTAAAAACATATTTTCTCTTAAACTAGAAGTATTTCACGTTAATTATAAATATATAATAATTAACTTATTATAAAAGGTTCCTCTTGCCGTTAATTATTTTATAGTTTATATACTATCGAATTTAAAATTTAGGGAAATTTCGAATAGTGTCCGAGTCTTTTAGACTTTTTCGTATTATGTTAATATACTATAGAGTTTAGAGTTTAGAGTTTAGAGTGTGAATTGAGGGTAGTTTAGTGTAAAAGGGAAGGGAAGAGTGGTTAAGATGTAAATAGTGAAATTGTAGGAAGGGAGGGGGCCCCACTGCAGCCCCTTGTAATTTTGCATGGACGGTTAGGTTGAAAAGATCGATTTCTAACAGAAAATTGCAAAGTTCAATGTGTTTTTACAGCTAAGAATTAACATGGCAGGCATTCTTGAATACGTCGCCGTTTTATAATATTAACCAAGTGTACGTCTCTGGGTATCTTCTTCTATTAATCCTCCTTGCCCATACCATTTACAAATGCATGTTTTCACGCCTTCGTCTTATATATTAACCTCAAATAAATCACTACTCTCCAATTCTCAATCAACTTGGGGTGTCTACGTCACTCAAAATATACATCCAAATTTATCATTTTAGTGTTTCATTTTAGTAACAACCAATCTTTATACGCGCGGGAACGAGATGTGATGACACGGGAATGTAGTGATTTTACGTCTCATTTTCGCTATAGAATGAGATCGAAACGGACCGTATTTTAAATTGAATCCTGTCGGGTTTATTTCGGTCAGGATGAGACCAATCCTGCTAGACCCAAAATTTGTTTAAAGTTACCCTTTACCATTTGCACAAAACTGTATTTGTTTGTATCTTGCTTAAAAACGAACAAAATCGACTAAATTTCCAATTATCCATTCAAACATTCATATATCCAATCATAAAAACAAATATTCAAACATAATTACACATCGATCACTATATTGGCATGGGTCGGAGGTCACCTTCCTTTTAGCTTTTGTAGTGAGAGGTAGACAATTAATTTTGCTAAACTTGCATGATAAAGAATACTGGAATCGCTGAAACTGTAGTACGGCACCTAAACTTGCAAACTTGCAAAGTTCAATGTGTTTTGACGAAGCTTTCGTTCGACTTCACCTTTGTAGGTCGTACAACACCTACTCCATCGGATGACGACCTTTGCTTTCGATCAATAAAATACTTTGTTCAATTATTTTGAGGTAGATGTGAGTAATCTCTCCTTGTTCTAGGGTCTGGTGATCCCGACATGCTTGATCTATAACATTGGATTATATTCTATGCAGTGCTTGTATTTATATGAGTTATGGTAGTATTGTTTATACTATATTTTCTATAAAGGGTGACCTTGACTCGAAGTGACAATGGAGTCCTCACACCTCATTGCTCCGTTCGATGTGTTGAATCAACGACCATCTTGGGTGCAATGTGGCAATCATGGTGACAACTTCAATGTACCGCAAACAATGACCTCACCACGAAGTGACAATCAACGATGTTGTCTTTACATAACTCTAGCATACTTGTGACATTATGGAATTGCCATTTGGGATCTATTATGTGCATGTTCTGGTGATCCAGATTTGAAATGTTTTACCTTTTTTTATCTATTGTTTGGCTCTTATCATCCTCTAGTCTGGTTTCGAACATTCTAAATATCCGACCTTTATCCCTCTTCTTTGTCTTTACTTATAAAATGTTTTACGATCTAGTCAAGCAATTTGCCAGAGAAGGTCGGACGACCTACCCTATCTCAGTCTAGGATTTTTCTCCGATTCTCTCTGTTCATTCCCTTATAGTCCTCTAGTAGTTAAAAACAATTTTTGACTTGGTCGACCTCTTACCTGTCGGACGACCTCCCCTTGTGATCCTCGGTTTTTGTCTTCTTACATTGATCTTTTGTATCTATATATCTTTCCTTTACTCCAATGTTTGATTTTTGTTTCTTAATTAATTTGTCAAAGTAAGACATCGTCTTCCCTATGTTCGAACATGACCCTCTATATTACAACCGGTCTTGTAAATATTTGCAAGACTTGGAGTTTACACTTCAGCACTTATCAAATTGGCATTGTTGACGGGGAAGGCTTAGATTTTTTTTTGACTTATTACTTTGGAACGTTATTTTTGGTTTAAAGTTATTTCCATTTTTTAGGCATCCTAAATTTCAACATTGAAGAAATGAGTCTGAATGGAGATGCTAGATTCTCATGAGTGATCAACTCAATCTACATGCCTATTAGACATATGCACCTCCTAAGGCAAGAAATTGGAAAGTTGAGGTCAAGGAATTAATGCAACAACAAATGAAATAATTAGCCGTAGAACTCAAGATTATCGAACAACGTATTGAGCTTGCCCTTGAAAGAAAAATAGAGTGGTAATGTCATATTAGCCTCTAAAGTTGCCATCAACAAGGAGCTCCACAAACATTGGGTGATGCATACAAACACTATTACAACCCAATTCCATAAGTCGAAATGCGATAAATGGCATAGACACGCACCGAGGTAGAGGGATTCAATGAACGAACAACTTTGGATCACCCATTCAACCCGAGTACTACACCATTCCTCCGCCCATTGGACTTCAATCAATCGATTGTTAGACTAATGTGTCTGGCTGAGAGCCTGATACCCACGATGATCCGCCAACTCCTTAATATGATGAAATCAACCAGATTGGTGTTCCTTTCCCTAATCCTCCTCCCCATACTCATGATATGGTTATAACTAACATTGTATATTTCAACCAACCACATATAATAATTGACACTAAAATTCCAAAAAGTGCACTTCCCTCAAACATAAATAAGGAAAGTAGTAATGCGAGTATATATTCCAAGACTCCTTCTTTGTCACTTGATCACAACAAGATATATCTCAAGGATGAAGTTAATAAGAAGGCACAACTACCAATATGACCAAGGAATTTCTCACACTACCAACCCTTAATATTATGGCCATGACAAAACCATTAGACCCTCAGGATAAATCACCCATTACTGCTCTACAATTATGCGATTCCGGCTGAAGTAGTCGACTTGGTCAAAATTCATTCAAGCCAGTATGAATGATCAAGATTCAACTACAACAAAGTACCTCTGACACCATCCGATTGTTGAAACTAAGTATGGGCTACACATGCTCACTCCCTCTGATGCGGGGTTGAGGCCGCAATAACGGATCTAGATAAGAAGTCCTTGAAAACCTTCAAGATGACGAATCTCGGCTGGAAATCTCGACTGAGATAGATGAGGTTATGTATCAAAATTTGTGAAAGACAAAAGAAAGAAAGGGGCGAGATATATCGATGGATGGCGAGATTAGAGAAGAAGATGGGATGGATGATATGATGAAATATAGGTCAAGAAGAACCAAGATATACTTACTAGAACCTTGATCGATTGGATCAAAACCCAAATAATGAATTACCTTAACCTTTCCTTCTTCAACCTTACACAATCATTAAATCGAGACAAGCACAAGGAGGGAATAGAATCGAATAGGAGCACCAATCTCTAAGGAGATTAAACACACAAGAACAATATATCAAGGACTCACAACGATTCAATCAAAAGCTCTATTTTTTTTTATTGAATTGGAATGAATAAAACGAAAACTTCATGGATGAAGTAACGAGTATCTCTCGAAAGTTGGCTGAAATAATCTACCTAAAAACGTGTAGGGGGAGGCCTTCTATAGCCTTAAAAGCCTTCATCTAAAAGAATAAAAATAATCCTAAAAATAAAAGAAAAAACTACCTTTAGAATGCATGTCTAGAGCTTAAAGGTAATAAAATGTATCATAAAATAACTTAGACGCTCCAAAAGCTTCAACTCTTGTCTTCATTTCCATCCTTACAGGTGCATGGCATGCATGACATTGCCTCTATAGTCATTAATGTGACTAAAGAAGACTTAGACACAAAAAGATCATAAACGGTCTCCTTCGGAGTAAAGACACCAACAAGCTAGAAACCTCTTCTTGAATGGCTCTTGCTTTTGATCTAGTGATTGATCCTTCAATGGTAGGACTTGTAGGTGATGATTTATACTCCTTCTCTTTGATTGCCATTACCCTTGATCTAGTGATTGGTCCTTGAGTAGTAGGGGTTGTTGGGGATGATCCTCATCATACTCCTCTTCTTGAAAGGATTCGTCATCGAATTATCACCATGTTCATCACTTGACAGTTGACACAAAGGGACTTAGATATCCTACATTGAACGTAGGACTCACGCCATAGTCCTCCAGAAGCTCTTATACATAAGTGTTGTTGCCAACCTTGCGTAGAACCTTAAATGGTTTATCTCCTCTTGATGAAAACTTGGACTTTCGCTTCTTCGGAAACCTATCTTTCCTCAAGTGCAACGAAACAAGGTTTCCAAGTTCGAAAATCAATTCCTTGGGGTTTTTATTTGCCTTGGTTGTAACTAGCTTTTTCTTCTTTTCGTTTTTTGCGTGTTTGATAATTTGAGAAGTTGTATAAATTGAGAGTTTGAATATCAAACAAATCCCACATTATAGGTCTTTTAGGTCTTTCGGTAAAATTAAAGTATAAGACATTTTGGCTACGTTCAAGTATAGTTCTTATTCATTTCAGATTAATATTTGTTATATAGGTTGTTGACCTAAAATTATTCGGATCGTTGACCTACAGTTATATGGGTCGTTGACTTACGAGAGTAGTTGACCCACTCAATAGTTTTTTAAATTACCTATTTATTTTGAAAAATGCATCCATAATTAAAAGGTAACAATATATAAGATATTAATTTTCATAGTGATTTTTAATATAAGATATTATCTAATTAATTTATAGTGATTTTGAAAAAAATACAGAAACAACTCACCTAGTTACTTTTTTTATATTTTTTAAAATAAAAATAATATACTTTTTATTTTAGATGAAATTTGCACAATATTGGACAATTTTAAAAGAATCTATTAATTCCCTTTTTAAATGATGCTATCTTAGTTGTATTTTCCTTTGTACTTGTACAAAATTTCAACAAAATAATAATTTAAATCCTTTACTACGAAATTGGATGCCTAGTATTCTCCAAAGGCTCCTATGAATCTCCCTATTTCGTCATCTCTTCATTATATGTATTTCTGTAGTTTTTGGAAACGTTATCACGTTAATTAAAAGAGTTAACACCACTATTTTCTTAAAACTAAAAGGAGACTAGTTCATTTTCATAAAAAAATAAACCCTCTCGATTAATTAAGATTTTGTTTACTTGCAGTTTATTTGTGTATTATTTAGTTTATAAATCTTTAGTTTAATTTTTGTGAGTGTTTATTTGGGGTTGATTTATTTATCAATGGGTTTATCTATATACATATATAAAAACAAAAAACACTTGCGTCACATGTTATATTCTCGTGTATTTTTGTTTTATAATTGTACTGATTAACAACTAAATAAAAAAAAACCATTGATATAGTAATAAATATATTATTTCTATTTTTATTCTTATCACAATCTTCAAAAAATATTCTTATCATTTTTTTTTGGAATTTTTATTTACTTTCTATTTATAAGATGATTTGGTATATAAATTGTTATTATAGTATAAATATTACATCTTCCTCGTTTTGTTAAAGATAATATTTAAAATCTTAAAGACCCCTAAGATAATCCTTTTTTAATTGAACTTGTTTATCTAAAATTATAATAATTTTATAATAAAATTTTAATTTTTCTTTTGATTAATTAAAAAAATTATTATGATACATCAATTTTTTAAAATAAATTTAAACAATTCGTTTACCCATTGAAATATAAAATTATATCCATGCCTTGACACGGGAGTTACATTAGTATGGGTTTATAAGTCAGTCAAAAATAAACTTCGCAGATCAAGCTTATTTTTGTTTAGATGAGTTTACTTTTGTTTAAAACCTAATTATGGTCTTGTCCTTTTCCATCCCGATATTCTCTCATCATCTTTGGGTATTCAACATTATTCTATAATTTTTTAGGGGAATAAGTGTCTTTTAAAATAAAATAAACCTTAAAAATATCTCTAAGTAAACAATCTTATATGATTATTGATATAAAGCCGTTAAAAAATAAAGCCGAAAATAAACTATAAACTAACAAAAGCCTAGTAAACCAATTGCTTCAAAAAAATCTATAGGAAAAATATGAAAGAATTGCGTTAAAAAGACTCTGTTTTGTAGACCCCTCTAATTTTACCATATATATAATTCTCCCTTGATAAAATAATTGAGTTAAATAGGGGTATACTAAATGAATTTATATTATATGTACTTTTAACAGAACAATAGTGATAAAAGACCTAGTTAAACCTTAATATCTTTAACAAAATTTTCAAAAATACTATTTTTGCGAAATTCAAATGGCCTCCCTGATTTTGGAAAAAACACAAGAAGTTTTTAAAGTTTTCCCAAAATCTATTTTAGGCAAATTTTATTCGGGTCTTTTTTAAGGGGCATGCTATATACAATGATCTTGATTTAATAATGTCAAAATAACTCGCCATCCGACAACGCTTAACGGGCGCCGGATTTTTCCCCCTTTTTTTAATTTATAAAATTGAAAAGGAAAAATGGAGAAAAAACTGGGCGCCGGTTTTAGACCTAGTTTTCCAAAAATTGTCGTTGTTGAAATCAAATGGCAACATGGAAGAGAAACACCGAAAACGATGTGAATAGTTGATAAACGGGGAAAAAGGGGCCGGCGAAAGTTGAAGGACCAAGATGCAGACGACAACGCTGACGGAGAAGAAGGTGGAGGAATGACGGTGCAGTTTCACGTACGTGAGGCGGGAAGGGTTACGTGATGAGGTGTTACAAATGGTTGCCACATGGTTTGGGACATTGAAACTGATACCCCAAATTTGAGTTATACAGAAGATATAAACGGAAGAAGTTGAAATCGCTACAAATTGGAGAAGTGAAAGATAGAGAAAGGTGTAAGGAAGAAGTTGTAGTCCTTTTGGAAGAAGTGGAAATTGAAAATTTGAAACGTCAAATCTTTTTTCATATTTTTTTAATATAGCAGGTTTCAAAAGAAAAAAATTGAGCGCCTTCTTCTTGCACTAGCGTCCACTGGGCGCCCTCGGACGACGGTTGTATTTGGCGTTAGTAAAATGGAACCCCATGCATATAGCTTTTTCGTTTTTTAATATCACTTTGATATTTCTACATTTTGGAACAAATACGGGTGATAATTTTATATTTCCAAAAATCATTAACAAAACAATATTCGAAAAGACTTTTGTCTATTTAATATGAATCATAATTTAGTAATCTATTTTTTAATATTTTTATAAACCAATATATTTTATTTTGTTGATGTGGAATTATTAGTGTTTTTTCTCCACAATAACAATATACCATTTAAATAAAGTGTAAAATTCTTAAAAATATGAGAATATATGGTTTAGTTTTGAACAAATAATCATTTATTTTTCATATAAAATAGGATAAAATAACTAATTATATCTTTTACCACTATTACCCTATTAAGAGTACCGACCTATAACATAAACTCATTTAGTAAATATACATTCTAATTCCTTTTGTCTAGAGTAAAAAGAACTTATTTAACCCAACTTTTATTTATAAAATTAGTAATTTATATGAAAAACAACTTTTACTTTTTAGTCACATTGCAATCTTTTTTCAAAAATAAAAAAGATATGACTAAAGTTTTGCAATATATTGTTATGTTATAAAACGGTAAAAATGATGGGAGCAGAATGTATATGTAGGTACCTTGAGCCGTGGTTCATATAACAGACGTATATCTCGAGCCAAGAGAAATATTAGTAAGACATTAGAAAGAGCCAAAGTCTGAATCTTGGAAGTGATAAGTAGCGTACAACCACACATATATGAAATTACATTTTAAAATTGCAAAACCGAAGACAGTCCAACTTAATCATCATCTCAAAGATGTTGAATAGAGTATGTGCTATCAAGTTATTAAACTCGTGAATCATCATTTCTTTTTGTTACTGTTCAATATTGTATGATTTGATGTTCAGGTGAAACTGTTAACACAAAGAGTCGCACCGAGGATGACTTAGTTAGGTGTCATTTCATGCATACTTCAAACATTTCAAGGTTCTCTAAAAAATAAAAAGGGAAAACTAATATATTTATTTTTTATAATGGAAAACAGTTCGATACAATAGAGGGCACGACGTCTAGTAGATTGAAGGGTCGAAAACGATTGACAGACGGCAACAGTCATGGAGAACCACAATAAAAGAAAATGAAAACACACAAATATACATCAAGAAACATGGAAAGAGATCTTCAAGGGAAAGTAGTATGATTCAGTCAAACGGAAGCGGTGAGCACAACGTTCGTCTTCGAAGGAAGTACACAAGTAGTAAGTATGGAGAACAATTGTGGACACCTGAGATTTGGACCCGCAACAGAGCCATCAAGAGTCGATCACAAAGTCACGCCCTCTTCTAGACAAACCACTCGACACGCCACCGTAAAATGCACGAAACTAAGAAAACGACACAGCCAAACACTTGAATCTTAACATACAATGATTAAAGATTTTCGAGGAAGAAATTTTTTGTAAAATTTTTTATGGTTAATGATTCAAGGCGACATTGTAAAACACAGGGGTCAACCACCTTTTTATTTGTTTGACGCTAGATAAGAATCTAGATGAAACTACGTACCAAGACTTGGTCGAGGGTTGAGCCTTATAGCTCATTCAAACATAATTGTCATTTTTCGATGATTCTGGTGTCGTAATCCAACGACGGTCGGCTAGCCATAAAAAGAACGAGGGTTTCTCGTAAACATAAAGCGGTTTTGTTTTCATTAGACAAAGAGAACCACACTTATTTTTTCATTACCTTGATTATTTTTTTTTCACTAAACGGACTAAAAACCTACCTGCAAAGCCAACTTAAGTTTGTTTCCCTTTTTTTATAATTTTTTTTTTTTTGTTGAGAGAAAATAAAGGAGTCAAACGGAACAAAGAGATTTGCGACGAAGGATTTTGAATCGTTGGAGAGAAGAAGTGTTTTGAAACCAGAGGTTGCCTTTGTTTACAAGGGGAAAGAGGGGTTTCCTCGAAACAAAGAAAAAGAACGGGCGGTTGTCTCCGAAACAAGAAAACTAGGTGGAGAAAGGAGATGAAGAAGTGGTGATGTGGAGGAACCGAAGTTATCGCCGGAGAAGGGAAGAGAGATTAGGGTCTTTCCTTCTATAGTTGGTTTTGGATATAAGGCGGTGGTGTGGAGGAATTGAAACCGTCGGCGATAAGTCAATGAAGAGGGATATCAAAAAATTGTTATTCTTTTATTTAGATCCAAACATCATCTTTCTAAAATAAGAAAGGCTTGAAGAAAAATTAAGCCATACAAAGTTAAAATATATCCCAAATGATGTTTCTTGATATGAGTAGACAAAATACTGTCTGTTTGGGTGGAGGGATTTGAGATCTACAATTCGAGAGTTGAGATCAACAACGATTTTGAAAAATCGACAAGTGCTACATGTATACTTCTATGTATGGTTGGGAAAATTATAAAGTGGTGGCTAATGGTGGTAGATCCGGTGTCAGGAGCATAAAGAGACCAATTTCCGGTTGAAAAGATCAAGTCCTTGTAAGGGGCGGCGAGAAACAAATTGAAAGACTCGAGATATGAATTTGGGGCTTTCCGTTAAATTGATTAGGGGATTTCCCTCTATGTATATTTTAATTATAGCTTGTGAGCCGAAAGTTGAAGACGGAGAGTTGTTTAGCGGTGACCGGGGATCCACATGAAGGTGGCTTGTAAGCGAGTTGATATTTACCATTTATTTATATCTCGTTTGTCACGAGTTTGTGGTCACATTTATGACATTATCAAATTATGATGTTTTCACTATATTTGTGAAAACGATTAAATAATCAATATAAACAAGAATAGGTAAATAGACGTGCAAATTATCATAGTATTTATGGGTCCAATTAATTTTATAACTTGATGCCATCTATGAAAATCATCCAAACCATAATATTTTTGAATTTTTTTATATCTAAAAAAGAAGCAACAATCCACCATATCAAGTTCTAATGGATCACAAACCATACATATAAATGGGGCAAATTTTATAAACAAACCTTATATTAGACATTGTAATTATTTACGGTGGATGCTTGAAAAGTACACTTGTTAAGTTAATTAGTGAAGAATGAGGGCTACATTAATTTAGTATTGTGTTATCCTGACTTAATGATTATACTCCCTCGTGTTTAGCCTGCAACATTATTTTTTACACAAGTCATTAAATCATTTACCCAATTCTTATTTTTTTTATATAGATTTTTATAATGATAAACTTTTCTTTTGTTTAAACTGTAATGAATGTGGTAGTTTGAGACCCAAAGTTTCAACGGATCGTTTTTATTTCAATGATTTATTAAATTTTATATTCGGAATTTTTGTAACACCCCAAATTCTAGGAATTCGGGTCACAATGAGTCTTGACCCTTAGTTTGACAATAGTTTTACCGGATTTTGCAACAATGTACAAATAAAAATAAAACTACAAATAGATAAAATATCAAAACCGTTTGACATATGTCATAAGAATATGAATCTCAGCTGAGTACTACAAAAATAAAGTCATGCAACAAAATATAAACTCTCATATCCCGTCCTATAATGTACGGGACCCCCGGCTGACCACTCCTAGTGGATCACTCGGCAGTATCCTTATCCTACAAGACATCTACAACAACGGATAAAATCGTTAACTAACATTCTATATATCAGAATAATTATAACAACACAATCACATATAAGGTATTAAAACACATAAAGCATGCTCACACTCAAGCCGGTTATTATCTTTCATTAGGTGATTCACTTTACTAATTCAACTTCTTTTGTGACATGAGGACCTCCTGAACCTCGTCTTTGTCCCCTTATACCAACATAACTGGATCTGATGCACCTCATCGTGTACCTGTATGGACTAGCCGCAGAAAACCTCTCAAGTATCTTGTAGAACTGGACAAATTGTCACCACCCCTTACTAGTTGTGTCAAACAACAATAAAAGGTCGTCCTAGCATGTTATCATAATTAACATACATTACACACCACTGTCAGAGCTAAGCTAACACACAAGTCAGCTAAGTAAGCCCAAGGGACTTACATGTCTCAAGATAATCTCAACTCTAATATCACACTCAGCTTCCCGCAGGAAAGTACTCTATGCATGCTCAAACAAGGCATCCAAATCAAAGACTATCCGATATGCTAGAAGTCCTTAACTTCTAGTCTCAATAGTCTCTACAAGATCATATAACATCATGCTAGAAGGTTCCTACTTCTAGTCTCAATGACCTCTACAAGATCATATAACAACGTGCTAGGATATTCCAAATCCTAGTCTCAAACCTCACAAGAACAACAACTCAACACATACATCACCCGCAACCCCGCATGCTAAAAACATACTCAAAGACACTAGAAGGGATAAGGATATATACATAGCAAGTCCTTAATTCAGAAGCCCGAACCTAAAGAACCTACTGGAAGGAATCCGCGACTGCGGAGGATGGAAGACGCGACCGCGGAAAGGTAAGGTTGCTGTGACCGCGGTGACTCAAAGCCGCGGGGGCGTTGACACATGGAAGGTGAGACCGCGGGAAGGGGCAGAAGCAATCGCGGGAGAACTCCAAAAATGTACGATCAAGTGTCTCTTCGATGTGCAACAATCTTCTGGTGCCTCTTTGATGGATTTGCTCCACTTCTGTCGTCCAACACCAAGCTACTACACGTGGCTTACTGAATTACACTAAAAGAACGGAAAGGGCAAGTCAAGGAAAATCGTTGATCCCTTGACGCGGAAGAAGAAGAGAGGAAGAAGAAGAGAACGATGAACTTACTGCACTTCTAGAAGTTCCGCCAAGGTCTCGTGTTTCCAACAACGTGCAGAAGGAAGAAGCAGCCTCACAAAAAGGTTCAAGGGATTGCAAGAGAGGGAGGAGAAGGGGAGAAGGATCGAATGACGAGAGGTGAGAATGGAGGAAAGGGAGAGACTGTTGTTAGGTTAGATTAGGTATAGAAGCAGTAGGATTGAAACAGATCTGATTTCCATAAAGGAAATCATTAAACAATAGTTACAAGAATAAAAGTCCACGATCCGGCATCTAAACCGCACCCGCGCCTAAACCTCGTTGCGGCCGCAACAACACTAGGTTGCCACGCCCACGGGTTCCTGAGGCGGCGGGGGTGGGAACTCCTTTTGACACCACTCTTGTGTCTCCGAAGGAAGTTCCGAGGGGACTGTCTCCGGAACAAAAATTCCGGTTAATCCAATTTTCTTATACAATGCTCAAGAAATATTGTGGTTCTAATAATTTCATAGTTTCTCAAGATATTCGGGATTTATTACATTTTTTTGAAAACTACTGATAGGGGGTTGATAGACGTACCGGCAGAAATTTATATTAGTTACCATAACTACGCACTTTGCGTGCGTAGTTGATTGGGTCCTCAACTACACATATGGGGTGCGTAGTTGGACTCCACGAAAAAATTTACAAAAATAGAAAAATTTCAACTACGCTTATGGAGAGCGTAGTAATAATCCCAAAAAATTTAATTTTTTTTGAGGGGACTACTACTACGTTCTCCAAATAGAGGGGTTAATTACTTTTATCTACCATTAATGAAAGTGGTAAAAATTAAAGGGGTACATAAAACAAAAGAAAATAGAAAAGAGCCTACTTGACTAAATTCTTATCTAAAATAAAATGCTTCCAGTATTTTATCAATGAAGTAAATCACTTCTTGATCTGGTGACGGGAGATGATGTGCTACCGGAAGACATTAAAGACCTCCTCTTCTCTTTCAGCTTACCCTTGTATAAAAAATGACGTAAATCACTTTAAGGGTGTAGCTTTCTATAATGTCAAATGTTGTTTGTACTTTTGGAGTGAAAATGAACTTTAACGGTCAAACTTAAAAAAAAAAATCCCAACGGCTATATAGTCGTTGGGTTAGCCATTGTAATGGCTACATTATAAAAAAATTAAAAAACAATAAATTATAATAAATCTAACCCAAAAACATTTCTATAAATACCCCAAACCCAATTCATTTCATCTCACACCAATTTTCATTCAATCATCTATTCACTCTCTCAATCTCTCCATAATTTCCAACTCTTACATTCAATTACTCTCCTAATCTCATATTCTCATTCTCTTATTTTGTTATTAATTTTTCATTTTACTACTCTTACTACTACATTCTATTATTCAAAAAAAAATGTCTAGCCGAGGAAGACGTTCCGTTAGCGGTGCCGATCCTTCATCCGGCGGAGGTGTTAGCTGAGGAAGACGTTCCGTTAGCGGTGCCGGTCCTTAATCCGGAGGAGGTGTTAGCCGAGGACGTCATTCCATTAGCGGTCCTCCAACCGGTTCGGATTTAAGGCGGGGCTTATTAAGTGGAGATCACGAGATCCTTGAGGAGGAGGATATCAACATGGAATCACCTCCTTTCCCCAACACCCAAGAATCCGAGACCCAATTCCCGGAGGAGCCAGAGGAGCCATCGTTGAACAACACTCAACTAACGGCGGCGGTCTTCCAATATTGGTTCACAAAAGGTGCTCCCGATGCCAACGGGGTTTACTATGCCAAATGCAATTTTTGTTCGGCACAATACAAGCACAAAAAGGGAGAAGGCTACGGGAACTACAAGAGGCATATTTGGAACAAGCATCCCGAAAAAATGGGATTGACACGAGGGCAAACACAACTTACCGGGTACGCATCTACCACTAACCAACCACCTTTATTTACATATGATAATGCTTCTTCTATGGATGTATTTTCGAAAATATTAGCCGTAGATTCTTTGGCATTTAGTTTTGCACAAAATGTTGGCTTTAATGATTTGATGCAAAATCATGCTCAACCCGCATATAAATCGATTTCTCGCCATACCGCTAAAAGAAAAATGATGCATAAATATAGAATTCGTAAAGAAGAATTGATTAAATATTTTATGGAAAACGGTGATATTCAAGTTTCTATTTGTAGTGATATTTGGACTGACGGTTTTCAAAAAAAATCATATATGGGTATTACTTGCCATTTTGTTGATAAATTTTGGATTTTAAACAAAAGAGTTTTAGCATTACGAGTTTTCAACGAACAACACACCGCCCAAAACATTGCCCGTTTGATTGCAAATGTTTTGGAAGAATATAGATTACTTTCACGAGTTTTTTTAATCGGTTTTGGCAATGCCTCCGCTAACACGGCTTCCATTAGAGATTTAACCAACTATTGTAAGCCGACGATTGGAGGTAAATTTTTTCACATTAGGTGTGCCGCTCATATTTTAAAGTTGTGTGTTCAAGAAGGTTTAGCATACGTTGGAGATTTAGTACAAACTATTCGAAAAATTCTTAATGAACTTTGATCTAAAAAAGTATACGTACTAAATGGTATGCATATTGTAAACAAAATAACGTTTATCCTAAAAAATTTCCAAAAGATGTTTGTACAAGATGTAACTCTACTTACAAAATGATTTCCGAATCATATGAATATCGAGATCTTTTAAGTGGTTTTGCCGCACAACATATTGACGGTGATTTTATTTTCGGTGAATCTTGGGTTTTAGCAAGAGATGTAATGGAGGTTTTTAAATATTTTTATGATTCTACTAATACTTTTAGTTATGTTTATACACCAACTTCAAACATATTTTGTTATATAACAATTAATATTGCATTTGCACTTCAACAAGGTCTTTTAATTGATAATATTTCACAAGCTATTTATACAATGCGAACTAAATGGTTAGATTATTATACAACTATTCCCGATGTTTTCCTTGTTGCATTTGTGTTAGATCCTAGATGTAAAATGGATGGTTTAAAACAATTTTTAGAAAGTTATTATGAATTTTTAGATTTACAACAAAATCACGATTGTCATCTTTCTACCATAATTGCTAGAGTTAGAAAATTTTTGATGAATTATTGGTTCAATATCGTGTTTCCGATCAAGGTCAATCTTCTCAACCCCCTCCTCGTCCTTCATCTTCAACTTCATCTAAATTTAAATCAATTGCTAGGGATTTGTTTGGCCTGAAAAGGGCAAAAACTACGTCGAGTTCCCATTCAGAACTTGACGAATATCTAACCATTTCTTTTGAGTTTGCCAATGATGAAGAAGAAGAGGATTTCAACATATTAGAATGGTGGAGCCGACCGGAGAGAATGAGGTTCCCTACCCTCTCAAGGATCGCGGCACAAATTCTCGCCGTTCCCGCCTCAACGGTAGTGGTTGAGCAAACCTTTAGCCGGAGTGGAAAGGTGCTCGATCTGACGAGATCAAACATGTTGCCCGAGACGTTGGAGACACAAGTCCTACTAGCCGATTGGAGGAAAGCGGAAATGCAAACACAAAAAAAACAACCTCTCGGCGGAGGAAGGCGACGAAGATGACGACGAGCGACAACAAACGCCATCGGATCTATCGGCGGGAGAGTCGGACGACTAAGGTAAGGGTCAATCGGGGATATGAACAAAGATAAGAGAACTACGTGGGCTTTGATTCCTTCTCCCCGAGAGGATACGTAGGCAACCGGGATTCCGGTTCAAGCCTAATTCTTCCCCTTTTTTTTATTTAAATTCAAGCACAATAACAATTCTCCTCTCTTTATTTTCTTCTTTTTTAAGTTTAAGTCCAATTGTTTTTATTTATTTATTTATTTTTTTTAAGTTGAGGTGGCCAACCCGCCGACCCGCCAGGTCTGACCCGTGACCCGGCGGGTCGCCAACCCGGCGGGTTGGCCATTTATACTGGTCCGGGTCACCGTTCCCGGACCCTTGACCCGGCAGGTCGGACCCCGGCAGGTTTGACCCGTGGACATGCTTAATGTGAAGCAAACAAAAATCAAGCTATCAATAATAATATTCGAATACAAGTATATAAATCGGTATAAACCAATAAGTGAAATGCATCAAACAAATGAAAAAGCAAGCTAAGCAATTGTGTTTAAATAATAATATAAAACATATAATATCTCAAATCCATAAAAAATAAAAATAAGGTACGGTAACTCTTATCCAAACCCTATCCATATCTATTAACATCTCTCGTCATCCCTGACTATGCTTATCTCTGCTCATACATAACAATCGACATTTCTCTATAGTTATCGCTATCATTTTGTTTTTTCTTCATAATATACAACATCTCTCATTCATAACGATCATTCACCATTTGGTTTCTTAAGGCGTAATTGTCAGTGCGTAACATAACCAATTACATTAAAGACTTAATTATCAGTGTGTAACATAACTAATTAGCCTATTCCAAAATATCATAAAACTCGTCCATCACAATTGGGTCTCTTGAGGTGTAACTGTGAGTATGTAACATAACCAATTATCTTTTAGGCTTAAGTATTAGTGGGTAACATAATCAATCAGTCTAATCCAATATACCATATAATCATCTATCGCAATCCGGAATCAGATGCATAATTGTGAGCACGTAACATAACCAATTACCCTCTAGGCGTATATGTGCATAAAATGACCAATTACCTTATTCTCAACATATCTCACAATATCAATCATATTTCGGTCTACCAAAATCTCAATTACAACTATAACTATCACATTCTCAATCACAACTTTGTACGTCACAATCTCTATCGTAACTTTGTCTAAAACAATCTCAACTATAACTCTATCTATCACAGTCTCAGTCATTGCAAATGTAGCATAAATAAAACTCTCGATTACTCACACCATCAAAAAGTACTAGCTAATCCTCTAAGGTATGGAAGTCAACACACATTAATTTAAAACATTTGAAAACATACAAAAAGATATAATATATCACAAAATAAGTCCTATTAACAATCAACAACAAACTTAACCTATACAAAACGACAACTAAGTAAGTCAGTCGGACTTACCTCAAAAAGACATTGGAGATAAACTATGACTAAACAAGCTAGCTAGCTTGCATCGCAATCATTTGCTGGAGCATTTGATTTTCTTCAGAAATAAATTCATTTTCGGTAATGAACCTATTATTTCTCGCAATAAGGTTGCCCCCTTCACCAGAGAACAATCTCATAGGTGGAAAGTCAACTCTCCTGATGAGGATGAATTCGACATAAAATAACAAAAGAAAGTGAATTCCAATATAAGGGAAAAACATAGTATTAAATGGGATAAGCCAAAACATAGCTTTCATAAACTAAACTTTGATGAGTCAAAACTAGACTCGAGAATAACATCAATTGATTAGTGATTCGGGACCATAATGGAAAGGTCGTAAGCCTTGATGCAAATAAAATAACTTCAACTCGGTTATAAAAGCTGAAGCATTTGCCCTAAAATCAAGACTTCAAGAGGCGATAATATTACAAATAAAAAAGATTGAAATTAAAGGGGACCACCTTTGTGTTATTAAGGCACTTCAAGGTTATTGGAGATGTCCTTGAAAGATCGATATGATTATTTCGACTCTAGACTAAATCTCCATTTTTTTTATGAAGTTCAGAGTAGAAATGTCTTTAGAGAAGTAAATTGTGTTGCTGAGCGATTAACTCAACTAAAACTTTGACACCCATCTTTCCCCACCACTCTTGACCATTGCTATGGAGTATTTCTCACAAATGATCTACCAGAAAACATTGAATCCGGACTTCAATCTTCATCCTAAATGTCGTAGCCCTCGCATCACACATCTATACTTTGCGGATGACTTAATGCTTTTTTGTCGAGGAGACATTCAATCCATCTCCACCATGAAATCCACCCTTGACTCCTATGGTATGCTCTCTGGCCTTAAATTCAACCTCTCCAAGTCTTCTATCTTCCTGGGAGGTATTTTGCAAGCTGAGCAAGATCATATCACTCAGGTTTGGGTTTCACCAAGTGCTCTCTCCCAATTCATTATTTAGGTGTGCATGTTGGTAGTAGGAGGCTTGCTATTGCCGACTTCCTCCCCCTCATTCATAAAATTACCAAGAGGATCCAATCGTGGAGTACAAAGCTTCTTTCGTATGTTGGACGTATCCAGATTATCTCCTCAATTTTAATGGCCCTCTTCCACTACTAGAGCTCCATTTTCCTTTTGCCGGTCTTAATCTTAAATAAGATCCAATCAATGATTAGATCGTTCCTTTGGTCCGGTAAAGAAGTCAACAAACGTGCTCTTGTTGACTGGAATACGGTTTGTACCCCCAAGAAGGATGGTGGCCTTGGCTTCTCGGACATTCATTCTCGCAACAAGGTCTCCCTTGTCCGGCTCATCTTCGATATTGATCGTAACCCTAACAACATGTGGGTCTCTTGGATTTCTTCTAACCTTCTGAAGAGGCAGTCGATTTGGGACTGCCATGCTAAATCACACCATAGCCAGTACTGGAAAACTCTCCTGAATATCCGTGATGAGCAACCCTTGCCTGCCTTTGGGATCAACAAGATCTCTACCATATCTAGCTCTAATGGTTTGTTTGCCCCTAAGAAGGCTTACACGATCTTCAGGTCGACCACACTCCCCCTCTTGTAGCTACTTGTCAAAATATTTGGTCCAAGTTTAATATCTCCAAATGCAGCTGCATATCTTGCATTGCTAGCCTTCGAAGACTCCTTACTCTCACAAACTTCACCAATGGAACTTGATAGAGAATAATACTCGCAATTTGTGTACTTGTTGGCCTGAAGACGATGATCACCTTTGGGCTGGTTGTAGTTCCACCTCTCTTGTCATTGATATCATCTCTAGATGGACGAGAGTTCCCTACCCTGCCCTGTACATACACAACATCTGACCTTGACTTAACTCGCACCCTAACCCAAAAAACAATCTCCTAGAGTCTGCTCGTGTATCTGCTATCATTGCCGCAATCTACTTCGTATGAAAAGCCCGTAACAACCTAATCTACAACAAGGTCTTCACTAGAGCCATGGACAGTGCGGATAATAGCATAAGAGCCACCAAACATCACCTCTCACACCACTAGAAGGACCGCTCCACCTAGTCCCTTGCTACTGCTAGAATGCTTGAGATATCTCTAGTTTAATTTCACTTTTCTCTTTTTTCCCTCTGTTATGTTGCCTGTTTTTTGAACTTTCCTCATCTCATGTATATCCCCCTTTATTCTTAATACAAGTAATTTTTCAAAAAAAAACTTTTACACCCATCACCACTTTTTATGATAATTTCAAACTTTTCGTTCTCATTCGTAAGCATGCTTTAAGATAAACTAACTCTAAAAAATAGTTTAGTCTAGCCGATTTCTGTTTTAAAAAAAGATATCCCCAAAGATAAGACTCATGCCACAAATGGAATTGAAAGGATAGCAGGTGTACGTAACATTTGGAATATTCATCATAGGTCAGTTATTCCCATAAGCACTTTTTAAGCTAATATTTATTTTCGAATTGCATATTCTAACGTGTCCAATTTTAGAGTTATTTGTATTACTCTAAAATGTTACATCTTTAAACGTATGAACGTCTTAATGACTTAAATGTACGTCAAAAAGAGACAAATAGTCCCTTTCGAGATTGACACCCCACTCTACTCTAGGCCTAGTTTGACCAATATACTAAATTGTCGTAATTAAAATATGTAACACGAGTCAGATGTAACACGAGTCAGATGTAACACTCATATTTGTATAACTTCACGTTTCATTACTATTTTGTAGATTCAAACCTAAAACTCAGAATGTACAATAATACTATGTTGGCGTAAAAACATCGTAGCCTTTATAAAAAAAGTTGTCTACTTGTTTCGGTATTAATAATTAATTTTTAAATAAAAGAAAAAAGTCTACAACACAAGTCAAAGTAGGCGTAGACCGGCTTGTTTTGTTGGAGGTAGGGTCCATTTTTATTTATATACTTTCACCATTATATTCTTTAGCTGCTTCATTTTAAAAGGCCCCAAATATAAGGAAACTAAATATGTTTGGTACCACCTTTTCAAAATATATTTATATACTATATTATCGGGTATATTTACGGCGTTTTAAAGACATTTTATGATGTACTACATTTATTTACCAATATTTCTGAAATGTTGTTTATTAATCTTATATCCGTTATAGGAGAGATTTTTTTGTTACGTTTATCCAAGTCTAAAAATTATTTTGAAAAAACTATATAGTTAAAAATTAAATAATTAGGAGATTTACTATAATAATTAAAACACAAATTATATTTTAAATATTTGTTGGATACGTGTTTTAAACCGAAATTATAATTTAATTTTTTTTAAAAAGTTCACATCATCTAACCAAATCCTAGGATTTAAAAAGTTCACATCATCTAACTAAAAATGTAATTACAATTTTTATGTTAAATTTTATTAAATATTTAACAATTCTCAACTTTACTTATGGGATGTCCTAAACTAAACTTCTTAATATAAAAAAAATATAATAATATTTATTTCTAGAATAACGTTATATCTTAACTTTTTCGACCTATAAATATCATCTATTGTTTGCCCAATTTTCCATAAAAATTAATAAGTAGTGATAACTTTTATATATCCATACATTTATGTATGGATTTAAAATTTTCTAAAAATAACATAGTATTATATATAATTCAATATTGTATAAAACCCGCGCACAGTGCGGGTAGTACACTAGTTCATAATTACGTGGAAGGTAATCAATGTTTTCTTCTTTACTAAAACAAAGTTTTTGACCCTTTATGTCTTACCACTATTGACCCCACCACCCACCATAACCGTCTCGGTCATCATTCAACACCAAAAAACCACATATCCCTGCCATTTTTTCCTATTAGCAGTTCTCATACTTTCTTACCATTTTAGATGATTACTCTCATTGCACATGGATTTATTTAGGCTGAATTGGCATTTAGGGCCTTTTACACTATAGAGTTAAAATTTAGGGTCCTACCAATTACAAATTGAGAAATAGGGCTCCTACTTTACTAGACTAATTCATAAATAAGACAAAAAGTTGACAAAAATGAGTGATGACTGATGTGAGTGTTGACTGTGACACTTTTGATTGACATTTGGAGGGAATTTGGGGGCCAAAAAAACGCAGCCCTTTGCCCAGAAAAAATCAGCTTACCCAAAAATCTGCTTACCCAACTGATGTCACAATCATACCCAAAAATAAATTTGTCAAAGTACATAAACATACTCGAAAACAATACACCCAATAAATCAAATATCAATATAAAATAGTATCCATAAATTGGATAATATTTTATATTTATACCCAATTTAAACATCACTTAATACAAAATCCATACCCAATTTAAATTTGTCATACCCAAAAATTTCAAAACTCGATATTGTATACAAACATCAATATCAAATGACATTTGGTCATTACCCAAAAATTCGCTTGACATTTGATCATTATAACACATTTTGGGTAACCATAAAACATATTCACGATATCACTTTAAATATAACACATTTTGGGTAACTATAAAACATATCCAACATTTTAACACATTTTGGGTAAGTGTTTTTTAAGATATTGATATGTTTGGGTAAGTGGTTTGTTCGTATGGTTGTCAATATAGTAGATCGAACATGGTAAGTGCATATCCTAATTTTGAGATCGGAATTTTGGGTAATCAAACATAAATCGTCATACAAAAAAAAAATAAATAACACACCTAACATACCCAAAAAATAACAACTCAATTTCGTCATACAATATCCAAAAAATAAATAACACACCTAACATATGAAAGATTAAGTGGGAGCCTTCCTCACTTTATTTAAAAAACCAAAAAATATGAATAGTAAACATCCCATCAATATTTAAATGTTGTGTAATACCATCATTTCAATTATGTCCTATTTCCCTAAGTGTAGGCCTAATTTTTATTATTTTCTCTAGAGACCCATTTTACAAAAGCAATATATAAAGGGTCTCATTTCCCTAATTTATTCATTTATTTACTAAAGGGAAAAGCCGAAGTTGTCACTTTAATTAGAAACTTTTGTGTCATGGTTGAGATTCAATTCTATACTTGTGTCAAAACCTTTCATTGATAATGCTAAGGAGTTTATTTTCATTCGAGCCTTTCTTCAGGGAAAAGTTATCCATCTAAAAACCTCTTGCATCTACACATCTCAACAAAATGGAAGGGTAGAACGCAAACACCCCATATCCTTCATGTCGCTAGATCCGTGATGTTTCAAGCAAACTTACCTATATCTCTTTGGGGAGAATTTGTCCTTACGGCTTGCTACCTTATTAATTAATCGCACCCCTACACCCATCCTCCATCACAAAACTCCTTACGAGTTACTTCTTGGCATTGCCTCCATCCGTAACTGGGAACTTCATCATATGGACGTTCATAATGTTTTTCTTCATGGGAATATGTATGAGGAAGTCTATATGCTACCACCTCCCGGTTTCCGAACCTCTTCCAAAGCTTGTCGTCTCAAGAAATTGTATGGTCTTTGTTAGGCTCCTCGGACTTGGTTTCGCAAGCTCACATATGCCTTTCTACAATATGGGTTTCGTCAGTCCCTTGTTGATTACTCCCTTTTCACCTTCAAACAGTCATGTATCACCTTCAGATTTTGATTTATGTTGGTTATCTCCTTATTACTAGCAACAATCTTGCTACCATTCACATATTTAAAGATTACCTCCATACTTGCTTTCACATGAAGGACCTTGAACCCCATCGGTTCTTCTTAGGCATTTCGCACCCCGTTTGGTTTATGGCTTAACCAACGGAAATACACTTTGGATATTCTGGCCGATTCTAGTCTTCTTGGATGCAAACCCGCATCTTTTCCGATGTTTGATGCTCACGATCTTCAATCAAATTCTTCTCCCTACTTTTTGATCCGGAAAAATATCGTCGGTTGGTTGGACATCTTATCTACTTGTCCAATACTCGCTCTGAACTTGCATACTCAGTTCATACACTTTCTTAGTTTATGGCTGCTCCGCGTTGTGGCCAATGAGATGATGCCTTGGAGGTTCTTCGTTACCTAAAATCAACACCTGCTCAGGGTATTTTCTTATCTCGCTCTAGTGATTTGTGCATTTGCGCTTTTTGTAACTCCAATTATGCAGCTTGCGCTATCACTAGACGCTCCACTACAAACTACTTTATTCTATTCTGTACTTCACCAAGTAACAAACTACCGTTTCTAAATCTTTTGCCGAGGCTGAATATAGAGCAATAGAAGCTACTGCATGTGAGTTCCTCCGTCTTCGTTCTCTCTTTGAGTCATTAGGATTTTCACACAAGGCTCTTATGTGCCTCTTTTTTTGTGATAATCAGTCCAATTTTCTTTTAGAGAATAACACCTTAGACACTGTAACAATATGCCGACTCGTACCAACCCCAAAAACGACATGGACCATAGGGCAACATGTGTACAGGAACATAAACTACAAAAAAAAGGGAGGAACTAATACTCAAACTTTCAAATTTATTTATGAAAAAAGACACACGTGGAACATTTAAAATTATAGAATTTGATATGGATGGAGCAAGAATATAGGTTCTCTAAATTATGGATGATGTCCGATTGTTGCTGAAAAAAGCAGAGAAGATGATGAAATGAAAGCACGATGAGAGAGAGCACTGACAACCTCATATGCATTGCAATTGAGCCAAACAATCCGCACTTGCAAACAAATTAGGTTTTCTACTGTATGAAACAATGAGTGATGGATTAGGTCTTTTTACAGAACAAAAGCCCTAAACTCGGGACTTTACACATATCTCACATGTAAGTCAACCATTAATATAAAAATAAATTAACTATAACATTCATGCTCAATCATTCAACTTGATGAAGCTCAGTGCATGGATTGGCATTCCAATATTTCCTTCTTTTGTTTCAATATTTTATATTTCGATATTGATAACGATAGAAACATCACTAATTCTTGTTCTTCTATTATAACGACAACAAACTATAATATTCTTGAATCAACGCTAACAAGATACTCATCATGATAAGTATACAACTAAAATGATACTCCGTAACATCAATGTATGAAATTCCGACCGATCGAAGCTCACGTTAGAGACGTAGGAATGTTTACTACTTCACAACCCAAGTGCAATCCTATGGGTTTATTGACACTTGACGATGTGCCTTAATGCCAACTAAACGGATTATTATTGTCTATTACTGTAATCAATGTCCTTAGGCCAACAAGCACAATAAGTCAAAACCCGAGAGAATGAACTACGTTGATACTATGTGAAATTACGACAGATTGAAGATCATGTGGAAATTTTAATGCACATTCTAGTGCTCATATGCATTGAGTTCGAGCCTACAACATAAGTTCAATGATTCTATCCTAAAACTAAGTTACAATAAAAGTAGTACACTAACATATCAAACTCCTATCCTTTTATAATCAATTTAATAACATTTAGTCCTGCACAATATTTAACAAATGTATAAAGATAAAATTACAAAATACAAACTTCATAGCTTTATATTTTTAAAACTAAATTATATATATATATATATATATATATATATATATATATAATTTAAGATTAATACGTTTGAGTTATATATTATTTTATATTATTATTTGTCATAATAATAGAGCCTGTCACTTGGAACTTTAAAAAACCTTGTGTGTACGTTGATGGGATTTCCACGTAAATCAAAATAATTAATAATATCAAAGAGATAAGCCGATATATATGAGACATTTCCCTTGTTTTTTTCCGATGATTTTGATGAATGCTTTTAGTTTACACTGGACGGTGCTTATTTTTCCAATGGGATCATAAACACAATTAGATTACTCTCTTTTTTTATTATTTAAAATGAACTCTTTAGATTTGAATAAAACCGTTTTCTATTATTATTAAAATTGTGAGAAAATTAATTATGATGTGATGATGAATAACCAATAAACAATGAATACATAATAAATATAATAAGACATGGCAAAAGGCGATTACATGATACCCACTAGACAATTATTAGTGATACCATAAACTCGATCTTTATGACATAAAAACACAAATTGATCGTAACCATCATCAAAAGGATCATAAAAATATATATTCTTTTAGATTTTCATACCCTTAACTTATTATCTAATAATCTAGTATACATTAGCCTTTACCCAATAATCAGCAATTTACTATGCATAAAATATCCTCTACTTTAGTCTTATTTTTTAATATTTAGTTTTCAACCCTTTACATAATTTCTTTTTATTTTTTGTGATATAATTGCACAAGAATTTTTTTTAAATAAACTCCAAATTTAAAATCATGGAGACACCCAAAGTCAAACAACTTTTTACTTAACTAAAATATTGTTGGGATTAATTAGTGTAAATCCGGTTCGAGTTAACCATGTCCAGTGGGTCAGAGTTCTGTAAGTGTTAGGCCGGGTTTGGTAAGCTTGGTCATGGTACTTGGGCTGAATTGATAATGGGCTGAATGCAGAGTGAGTGGGCCCAGTTGATCGAGGTCCAATATATACTCCAGCCTATCTTTTGTGCATGTGTGGAACGTGTGATCACTTAAGTTGTGAAACGCTACGTTGGTGATGAAACGCAGCGTCGCTTGAGGGTTGCTTCTGGTCGCCGAGTACTTAATCTTACCTTGTCTTCACCAAACCTAGCACGCCGAAACACTTCGGCTCCTAAAACCCTAGATTTGAGAGAGAAGAGAGAAACACAGATGAGTATCATAGTGAGAGAGACATCCGAGCCGAGTGCTTCACACAAGATTGTTCTTGAGTGTTCTCTAGTCGTCTTGATCTTGCTTGGTTCAAAGCATAGAACGGTAGCCTAGAAGGCTTCTTCAAACCTCTTCCTTATCCATCTTCTTCTTGTCTTTGGTTTTGTCTTAAATGTGTTGTTAGTTCTTTGGTTGCTTTTGCCTCTCTAGTAAACTTGTTCTATATTGTAATCTGCTTAGTGGATTGGGCTTACTCTCCCCTCCTGAGATCCCGTAGAGTAGGGATTATCTCGAACTGCGTCACCAAATCCTTGCGTTTTCTAAAAGTGTTTTGACTTATTGGATCGATCTAGATCCAAATTATTATGTATAGTTTTATCAAATATGTTCGTATAAAATAAAATAAGAAGGTTAAAGTTTAAACAATTTGTATAACTAAACGGAGCATCCAGACAAAGATGTAAAGATAATTTGTTGCTTTATTTTTTTTGCGTCGCACATGGTTCAAGAACACCTTTCAATTTATCTATCAACCCAAAATCCGTTCCACAATTCGGTCTATCATATTACGAGGGAATGATCTCTTCTTAACCTTGGTGATCAAACCAAACAATCAAACTAAACAAACGACCCTCGTGAAACCATTTCTTAGCGCCACCTCCATAGCAACAAAGAACGAGCATCATGAATTACTCATCCTATTTCAATTGTTTTAGGATGAAACCTTTTGAGTTTTGTGTGTATGGATCACCGGACATGCACCCTCCATGTCGTTAGCCATAACACCATTGGACTAGTTTGTTAAATGTCAACTAAGGATGGTGCCCTATACCTAATGTGCATGTGTGCTCATATGTGATAATATTCATTTTCAAGTTTTTTCCACCATCATTCTTATCCATCTCTTGAGCATTTAGTGCATATTTGCATCGCATTTCAATAGATTTCCTTTCCTTTTGTGTTTTTGAAATCTACTAGTGCTTTATTGATAATGCGGGAATTTTAGTCCTTCAAAACCAGATTTAGAAGTCAAAATAGTCAGACGACATATATCAATAAGATAGAGCATTCCAAAAATCAAAAAATCACTACAACAAGCATGTAATAGATCTCAATAAAAATTCCACAATATGAAAAGTAGCTAGTCAGATTTATGTAGATGACATCTCCGTTGATTTTCACATGTGGTCAAGATTTATTGCTTGCGGTACCTCAATGTTGTCAATGTCAATTTTCACTTACCCAAAGCATTGTCGAATCATCACATCAAGCAAAACATAGAGGTGTGAAGACTATATTTTAACTGGAAGTTATGTCACCGTTTGCAGAACATATACTATAGTACCATAACTCACATACAATCAATACATAAAATCAATCCAATATCATTGAATCAATGCAAGTCGGGCTCAATGGAACCTAGAACAAAAGAGGATTACTCACACATACATTAGAATGAGAACAAAACTTTATTAATTCTTAAACAATGAACAAGTTGGCCGACGAGGAGGGGGTCCGACAGACTACAAAGGAAAAGTGGCAGAAAGACTACAAAAGAGCATGGAAAAGAAGATATCTAACCTAATGGTTGAATAACCTAATTTATTGGGTCCGGAAGAAGCCAAAAAAATCCTAAATCTCCTTTGGTCTTATCTTCTAATAAGATAAGATCGAATCTACATAATCCTATCTTCTAATAAGATAAGATCGATTCAACTAAAAAGATAAAACCGCAAAGAAAACGTGCCAGCAGGCCATCCCAACTAAAAGAAAAATCAAATAAGACGCCGGAGCGAGTAGATCGAGCAAGCCATCGGACGACCTTGTGGGCCAAAGTTATGGGCTTGGTCCAAAATTACTCTAGGATCTTCCTTGCAATAACGGGAGGTCATTTCGTGGTTCAATGTAGAGAGTGGAAGAGGCATATTGGAAGACCTAGGTGCATGTCGAGAACTTCTACACGTTTCTTGATGTTCTTAATTTCACTCTCAAACTTTAGTCATTTCCGTCTTGACCTTCACTTGAAATCCCTTAATATGTATGAACTTCAACAAATCCATGCAGACCCGTCCGGCCGGTCCACCCACCAAAAAACATGGACACGAGCAACCGGTATGCGTCATTCGGGCCTTGTTCGGGACAACCTATATATATAAACCCGAATACCTACAACATTTATCTAGCACCACCCTAAACTTATTTTTCCTCTACCACTTGAATTGAATGCTAAAATTTTCCTAACCCTAATTCTCATATTCCCTCTATAGTCACTCTCCACTCTCTAGATCTAAGTCGCAACAAGGGCTCCATCTCGCTGCTCTCGGTCTCACTCCTCTTATGAATCATAGAATTTACAAAAAGTTCATAAGCTCAATGTAATGCATGAACTAATAATATTATATATTTGAACTAATAAATCACTCGATTTGAACTAAAATGTAAAAAATTTGAAGCAACAAATATTATATCAAAAGTGTACTAATAATTATAAAAGTTTGAATTTTTATAATATTAGTTCAAAATTTGGGTGTCATTTTTTTGTTCGAAAGCTTACGTTTGCAGAATAAGAGGGAGAATGTACATGAGAGGGGTCATCTCGACCATAGCACACGATAAAAGAGCATAAGCAAGAGAGGGAGAGAAGAGGTGAGGTTAGACAAGGTGAATACCAAGCATTTTTGTCCAGGACAGAGAGTTTTCGGAGCGGTCCTTCCAGTGATGAGAAGTGTAATTCTTTATAGCTAGAATAATGGAGTTGGCGCAAGTAGTAGCCGGGGTGAAGGTGTTGTTGTAGAGAATATCGTTTATGGGCTTCCAGGTGAAATACATGAAGGTAGTGATCGAGGAGATACGAATGTTGAAGATGAGGTTGCGCTTAGGCTTATGATGTGAGCTAAGCCAGTCCCATTGTTTAGGGGGGAGGAGGGGAGGGGTAGGGGAGTCTATGATCTAGCCTCGAATGTGAATAATCTTTGGTGTGTGAATCTTCAAGAACATTCTCAAAAGCCATACCATCTAGAACTGCCAAACTAGCTACAATCACATTCATATTTGGAACATGATCATTAAGGTCCGTGATGAGCTTCTTACCCTCTAGGTCTTCGACGAATCATCTTGACTCAATCAATAGCCCTAACGGCTCCTTCAGAAACCCCACCCATCCCTCCAATACTACTTAGTTCAAATTTTGGGTATCATTAGTTCAAACATTGTGTACGTTTTGTTAGTTCAAACTTGTACAAGCAATAAAATGAATAAAAATATAACTAATAAATATAACAAAATACTACGTGAACTAACAATAGGAAATATTAGAATTGTTAGTATGTAAATTTTGAACAAAATGAAATGAGATAATGACCGTTTATAAATTTTTCATAAGAGTTAAAAAATGTCACCGTATCCACCCTTATTTAGAAACACAATTCAGAATGACAAATTGCCCCACACCTTCTAAAAATTGCAAACCTCTTATGAATCATTAAATGACGTAGATTAATTTGAACGGGTGGATCACGTCAATCAATGACCCATATTACTCCATTATGCCGTATTGTAGCACTATTCTCCACCTGAACTGTTCCCTTGAAAATTTACGATAATATTAAATTAGAATTGTTAGGATACTACTCAAATCAAATTAAGTATGAATGAACTTTAATTATATAGTATCAAAAATAATTATACTGTTTTATATGTTAAAAAAAAAGAGTTTGTTAGGATCGTGAATTTGAATGAGAATTGTTAAGATTTTAATTAATAGATTAAACATGACTGATAAGTGTTACTCACTACATTACTCTATTATGTGGTAATCTGTGCAAAATAAGATATATTAAATATGGTTATAATTAAAAAAATAGCATGAATTAAATATTTAAAAAATAAAAATAGGATTTAAAAATACGGTCCCGATTAATTTAAAAGTATCATAAATAGAAACTTGTATGATCATGTTTTTTTCAAAATTTTTATGAGTAAATATATTTTCTTAAATATATGGGTGTTATTTGATCCCAAATTTTTTTCCCACATATTTAATAAAGTAAGATGTGGTTTGTTTAATAAATGAAATAAAATTAATGAGGTAATTGAATATAACTGTGTCTATTCATAATTTGTTTTAATATGTAGTTAAAGAAGTTAAACGAGAAAAAAAAAATTTAGTACTATTTAAAAAATTTTTATAAAAAAACACTCTTAAATACCATTAAAAAATGTTAAACCACAAGAGTGGTATTTGAATTTTCTGTTTTTTATTTGTTCATTTAGGATTAGAACATTATTTCTAAAAATATTAGACCACAAGCGATATTTAAATTTTTTTTTTTTTAATTTTTTGATTTAGGATGACAACATAAGTGACTTGATATACCGTAATTTTTTCTCAAGATATATTGTTCGTTTAGGAAGCTTTATTTTAGGGGTTTATGAAGTTTACCAAAAAAAAGTTAGAAGAAGGCGTTTGAAAGCACAACTTATATAGATTATGGTACTTTATGATATCTTATATTCTTTTTCATTTTATAAGATATATAAACGGAGCTTATGATAGGTTATTGCATAACATATTATAAATAAAACCGTATAATTACTAATATTGAATACTTAAAACTCTTTTAAGTAACTGTATACATATATAAACTATAATAAGCTTTTTTCTCTCAGACACCATCAAACTTATAAAAAAAATTAGTACAATCAACTATAATTTCAACTGCCAATAAACTTTACTTTCGAACAATCCATTGTCAAAATTTGATGATGAGAACAATGATGGGAAAAACAAAAATGCATTGTTGAGCCAACAAAGATCGACGTCAAAAAGAACAGGGGAAAAAACCCTAGCCTCCAAGCATAATCAGCAAAGTTCTCCTTTCCCCAACAAGAATTTCAATCTCTTCTCCCAAAAGTGACAGATCTGGCTTCTAATCTGTTAAGAGAGTTTTTTGATCCGGTTAAAATCTCACCCATCAACCTCGTTTTCTTCCGGTGACCCCGATTCTCTTTCCGACGACTTTCAGATCTACGTGTTGTATCCCGCAAATTCTCATCCCCTTTTGTTTCACATCGATCCTTTCTCTTTTCTTTTTCCTTCTTTCGTTCTTCATTCCCCTCCTACCATTACATCGCCCCTTTCATTTCCTTCTTCCTCGTGGGATACCAGATCTGTTTACTAGCCCTTGACCATCTTCGTTCACGTCCTTCATCTTCATGTGTCTCTCATTTCCACCCGAATGCAGGTTATGCTCAACTTCCACATTGAGAATGTTATTTGGGGAAACCCCCCAAAATACTATCTACCTTCTTGTTCAATTAACAAAACAGGGTGAATTCAAAAAGCAATCAAACCAGTCGTTGTTTGAATACAAAAGGTTCTCTTAGATCCTCATATTTCATTTAACCCGAAATGAAAAACAAATGATCTAGTTATTTTGGATTCGTTTATCTGATTCTTTTTCACGGACATTAGCCTCGCATTTTTGTCATTTAGAAATGAAAGAAAAAAAAAAGAGAGGAAATGCCGGTGTGGCGTTGTTTCATTCCATTGTCAAAATGTGTCTTACAAATGCAACAACAGGACAACCAGAGGGGAAAACCTCCCTACTGTTCAAAGAAAATGGGAAAAATCCTACCCACAGGCAACAACCATGAGGTAACCCTCCGCTCTACCACCACCTCAACCAACAGGTCTTCAACCCCCAACCACCAACGATTTCCATCAATCCGATACCTCTACAGGAGTCAACACCTCAGCCTCGCTAGTGCTTAGCGGTAGCCCTCCCCGCACCCTTGACGGCAGCTCAGCAGTCGGATTCTCCGCCGTTCTGAGATGAGCGGCTTCGGCGACGGTGTCGGCGTCAAAGCCTTCATCATCTTGCAGCCTTTCTTGTTGTGCGACCAACAAGTTGTTGGGTTTCGGTTTTTTTTTTTCCGACTGTTTTCTGGACCGGCTTCACAGGCCTATTAATTGCCCGCCACCACCATGGTGTCACTGAACTCTTGCCCGCCACCACCATGGCGTCATTGTCTGGTGAAACCCGCCTTCTTCTTTGATGTGTTCCCGGACCTCACGCCTTGTTTCGGACTCCTTTTGCCAATCCATCTTGCCTTCTGCTTCCTTGTTTTGTGCATTCAGCGGCTGTGGCTTCTGGCTAGGGTTTCCTAGTTAACAACTCACATTTATGAAGATTAAGTTTGGGCCTTTTTGGCCCAACTATCAATTTTATTGTTGTTGCAACAAGATAATGTTATGTTGTATGGGAAGACCTCCCAAAATCAAAATTTTGAAGGATAATCACCTAAAATCATAACATTTTACATGAATGTACCAATCTGAAGTTTTGTTAGGATAATCCCTAACTTACTTAGATCTACATGAAATGATCTTTCACCGAGTCCGTTTGCTCAACTCATAGTTATTCATGCTCTCTCTTTGATGAGTTCATTCGATCCTTTGCATTTTGACAATGGCTTCTCGTGCATTTTCCACCAAGAGCTCATTTTCGGTGGAAAATATCTCGTGTGGTCATTGATCGTCAATCCCTCCAAAAACAAAAATTGATCAATCAATCATAACATTAGCACTTAATTGTTTTAAACCAACTCTTAATCAACATTAGGTGAACAATTTTCTCTCTTCAAACCTTTATTCTCTATCCATTAAGATCTACACCTTTATACGTCATGATTCCCGTCTTTTGCAATTTCGTCTTCCGAGGATTGATGCTGTCGTTTGTGGGTGGCTTCGAGCGTTTTGTCGAGAAGGAGGCGTGGATTTGTGATCGACTCCTGATGACTCTGTTGCAGTCCAAATCTGAGGTGTCCACAGTTGTTCCCCAGGCTTCTTCCCTGTGTACTTCCTTCGAAGATGAACGTCCAGCTCGTTGCCTCTTATTGGCTGGATCATCCTGCTTTCCCTTTAAGACCTTTTTGCTTTCGGGTTTTTTTTTGATGTATTTTTGTGTATCTTTGTTCTCCTTTGTTTGTGGTTCCTCATGACGGTGAGTCCGTCTGCCGATCCTTTTCGGCCTTTCGAACCACTAGACGACGCGTCGTCTAGTGGTTCGAACCGCTTTCCATTATCAATAAAAAAAAAAAAAAAAAAAAAAAAAAAAGATCGACGTCAAAAGCCAAAAGCCACATAATCCTACCCTTTGTCCTCAGAAGAGACAAAGACAAGGAATAAAGTATTGGCATTAAAAGAGTTTAATATTCAGTTTAAGAACATATTTTATTAATTAGTTGAATAAATAAAAATATATAGGAGAAAATAAAAAGTGTTTGAATAATTGTGGTTAGGTTGGGATGTGGCTAAATTTAATGCACCTGATTCTCTATATGTTCCACTCGTGGGCACGACCATTTGCCGGGACTTTCTCCATTTATCCTTCATATTATATTATACTAAATATAGAAACATATCAATATCGAATTGAATTTTGATTTCACTACATTATAGATGACCGATATAGTTTCCGTATGTTGCACGGTTTTTTTTTTAATTTTTATCAAACTTAATAAAAAAAATACATTTAATGCAACTTATTGTTTTTAGATTAATAAAATTAGTTTATAAGTACTGTTAAAATGTTAAATAAACTTAAGATAAACTGAAAATATATCAACAAAAATAGGTTAATATTAGTTAGTTCTTGTACAAATTAAAGATGATAAATTTATTTGTATGTCAAAGATAAAATAAATAAATTAGCTAATCATGATCTAGTATATAATTGCAAAAAGTTGGGTCACACATTTGATAAAGATATTTAAAATTATAGAAAAATGATTAAATAAGAACAGAATTTAGGATGAGGAAAAAAAATACATCAAGAGTTGGATGTGTCAGATTTGACAACGAGCATATAGAGAAGATATATGTATATGCGGGTCTCAATGGAGACTCGTGATATGTATGTGGGTCATGGAAGAAAACTTGGTAAAAGATTATGGGAGTAGAAGAGGAAAAAAATTCCTAATGGTAAAATATTATTAAAAATAAGAACGGTTAGACTAGTAGATGAACACTTTATTATATAGTAGGAAATAAGCGTATTATAGGAAATCATGTTTTTCATGAACACGAGTTAATGTTTTTCCTCCTATCACACGCTTCATCGTTCATAAACAAACACAAACCATCGTTGATGCCTGTAGTACGTTTTGGTGAGAAACTTGTTTCGAAAATTGTAAGTTTGCATGCATTTTGTTAACAACGAAAATGAACATGTTGTTCAACCAAATACAAAGACACGAAGTGCATTATCTTAACATCCTCAATGAACATGTTGCTTTGATAGAGGTTTTATAATCATTCCCGTGTTGTTCATACAGATGTATGGTATGTGCGCTGCCAATGAACGTGTTGTTCATCCAAACAAAGTGCTTTGAATCTTAAATCACAAATCCAATTACACGAGCAATCAGAAATCATAATCAATCGATATGAGCAAACAATTGAATGAGTTCATGGCTTCCTCAAAAACACGAGCAAACAATTGGACGTGTTAATGAATGTGTTATTAATCCAAATACAAAGACACGAAGTGTATTCTGTTAACACCATCAATTAACATGTTGTTCTTATAGAGAATTTGTAATCACTTTCGTGTTGTTGTTACACGTGTGGTATGTGCACTATCAATGAACATGTTGTTCATCCAAATATAAAGACATGAAGTGCTATGAATCTTAAATTACAAATCCAGTTACACGAGCAATCAGAACCATAATCATTTGACACAAGCAAACAATTGAACCGGTTGTTCATCCAAATACAAAGACACGAAGTGCATTCTGTTAACGCCGTCGATGAACATGTTGTTCCTATAGAGGATTTGTATTCATTCTCGTGTTGTTTGATACACGTGTGGTATGTACACCGTCGATGCAATGTTATGACTCTTATATGACTATTTTCACGTGTTTCTTCTTGCCGGCATCGATAATTAGATTTTGAATAGTGGAATTAATTCTTAACTATCTATGGTAATTAAACTTAAAATCTAAAGGCGTTTTTGGTGAAATGGACGATTTTAGCTAGGGGTGAGCAAAAATATCCGATCTGACAAATTCGATCCGCTAATCGGAAGATTCGATCCGGAAAAATCCGAATCCAAAGATATACGACAATTGGTGATCCGAGTCCGATCCGACCGGACATATTTTTCGGATCATCGGATACGGATCGGATATCCGGAGATGCTCACCCCTAATTTTAGCTATAGCACTTACTAATTTGGCCCCCGCCTTTTTCATCTTTGTAGTTTAGACCAAAAAAAAAATCATTGCCACTAACTTTTACATCTCATCTGATTTGACATTTGATATTTATCTCTACGTACTACACAAATGCACAATTCTCAATATGCACATTTTCCAACTTCTACACAAAAATTCGTTTACCCAAAAACGTCATTGTCATACCCAAAATAATTTTGTCAAACTACACAAACATACTCGAAAACACACATACCCAAGACCCAAACATACCCAAAAAACTAAAATATTAAAAACATCATACCCATAAATTGGGTAGTATTTTGTTTTGTAAAATATTCATACCCAATGTATGCATACTCAATCCATTTTTTTTCTCTTCAGTTTAAGTCACATTTAATACTAAAAGCATACCCAATTTGAATTTGTCGTATTTAAATTTTACACAAATCGATATTGTACACAAACATCAATATCATATGGCATTTGGTCATTATAACACAGTTTGGGTATCCCATAAAACATACTCAACATTTCACTTTAAACATACATAAACATACCACAAAAATAATAAACATATACCCAATAAAATAATCATACCCATAAATTGAGTAACACTTTTTACCAAACTTATTTATTCATCTAAGATTAAATTCACATGCCCAAACGTACCAATAATGCTCTAACTGTATACTCAATTCATCAAATACATACACAATACAACTTAACAAAACGAATCAAAATCATACCCATAATCTAGTAGAAATAGCCTACCCAAAAAATACAGATTTGGTTTTCCGGCAGCGACGGAGCAGCAATGACGAACTCCAAACGGCGGTGTTGTCGACAGAAAACAAAAATCGGGGACCGGTAAGAGAGAGGGTTGATGACGGAATGACGAGCATACATCGGCGCCGGCGACGGAAACCAGCGGTGTAGCCCCTCCTCGCGACAACTTTGACGGCAAAACCCTAGATCTCTCGCTTGCCCTTCGGTGTCAGAGTGGTAGCCAAATGTCCTGGCGGCGAGGCAGTGCTCCCTGGCGTTGTCGTTGGATCCGTGGTGGCCAGAGTCATGGAGGCCGCGACTGCACACGATGTAACACCCCGAATTCCCAGAACTCGAAACATTACTGGTTAGGACCTCACAATGGGTCCCGACCTCAGTTTGACAACAACATCACTAGGATCTTGCAACAAGACACAAATAAAGAAAAACCGAAATTCATAAAATAGTATTTTTAAGGTAATGAATGCAACACTGTCTAGCAGCCTAAAGTACTTAAACAAAAGCAACGAACAACTGTCTTAACCAAAAGAAAGAAAAGACAAACACAACTCCCAACCCCCACTCTAAGGAGTACGGAGACCCGGCTGACCACTACTTCCTGATCACTCAGTTGCTGGTCTAACCCACGGTAAATCTAAAAACAACAACAAGAGGAACCGTTAGCTAGTTATCTAATTGTTAGCAGAATAATAGCAGCACAAACACACACATAAAAATATAAACACCCATCATGCTTTCAAACAAGTCCGTTTTAATTATTATCTTGAGTTAAGTTACTCTTTCACGCTAATGATACTTATTTTGTGACACGAGGGATTCCCAAACCTCGCCTCCGCCCCTGTGTAACCATCAGGAATGGATCCGATGCATCTCACCTTGTACCTGCCTGATCTGGGTATAGAGAACCTCCCAGTCTCCTGTTAGAGCTGGGCAGTGATGTCACGGCCCGTTATACATACACTTGGGCCTTAAACGTAATAATAACAATCGTCCTAGCAAGTTATTATTATTAAAACACGCACATAGCACACACAACCACTATCACTCAACTAATATCCAGAAACTGGCTAAGTCAGTCGCAAGGACTTACCTGAGTCAAAATACACTCTAACACGTCTCAACCAGTCCGTACTCGTGGTAACTCAAACGCCTGTCAAATAAGGCATGAGTATCAAAATCACATCTCGACGTCCAACCTCATGCGAAGGAATTACGGAAAAAGCTCTCTTATGGTAAAAGACCATTTTACCCTTGGTATCGTAATTTCTCGAAGTTTAATTTAGAAAACTATCAATTCCCTTTGATAGTTACACCAGTTATAAGTTACACTCTAAAACTTTTCCAAGAACCAAAATCCCTCCTTACTTCCCTATTATTACTTTACTCTTCCAAACGTATGTATACCTAGGTACATACTTTAACCTTTACTTCCATTTCATATTAAAACCGTAACCATTCGGTATTTATATATATATATATAGCTATATACATGACATTTCCGCAACTCCCATTCGTATGAGTAGATTTATATATATATATCGATCCATATGTATAACTTTAATTCACTTAGATATACTTTTATTTTCATATAATATATATATATATATATATATATATATATATATATATATATATATATATATATATATATATATATATATATATATATATATATATATATACGTATATTTATATACTCGGCATACACAACTCCTATATACACTATACTAACTGATACTTATTTTTATAACTTCCCGCTTCTACTTCTTATCATATATACATGTATACATTGTACTGCATTCATACAATTCCAATATGTATATATATATACATATCACAGTGTACTTAGTAACTCAACAGTACAACCAACCGGACTCACCTAGTCACCGACGCTGGTCCAGGAGGGTGCAACGGGCTGCGGCGTCGGCACAGGGTACGGAAGCAACAGAAGGCGGCGGCTCACTGGCGGGAAGATCTGGGCTGGTTCAACACAGCAGCCGCAAGAGAGGCAGTTAGCCCAGCGCACCGGAACAAAAGGAGGAAGAAGAATAGGGCGGACGACTCACCTTGTCACCGACGCTGGTCCAGGAGGGTGCAACGGCGGCTCACTGGTGGGACTCGCAACGGCTGGGCGCCTTGGTGGTCGCAGCGGCGGCTTGATGGCTGCTAGGGCCTGCAGTCGAGTGTGGCGTGCGTCAAACCGTTGCAGTTCCGGAAATAGAGAAGGAGAGGAGGGAGTGGTACGAGAGGGTAACTTACCTAGGCCGATGTCGCCGGTGAGCAGGGGAGGCGGACGAGCGCGGCGCAGGCACGGTGGTGAGTCTCCGGTTGAAGGCGGAAGGGCTGCTGATCGATGCTCTCTTCAGAAGGTGGGAGACGAAGGGTAGCGGCAGGGTAGGTAGGTGTAATTAGGTTAATTTTAATTAGGTTAATTAGGTTAGTTTCTTAAGAGTGGGCTGGGTGGCTGGGTCGGTAATTGGGCCTGGTAGCGGGTTATATTCAACCTCTCTCTCTTTAAAATAGGATCCGGAACTCGTTAATTAAGTGCGGAAAATTTATATAATACGGAATTAATTTCCGTATTTTTTTATAAATTTATTACCATTCTTATTTTAAGGTGCGAAGTTTATTTCCGGTTACAAGGTTTCGTCATTTTATGTGAATTAATGTCACATAAAATGATGGAAACAACACTCGTTCTATTTTATTTTTAATTTATGTACTTATTTATTTAAGATTGACGTTTCGGAAATCGGTTATAATCCGGTTTAACGGGTTTCAAAATTCCGGTTATTACATCAGTGCCCTCGTAAAAGAAGTTTCGTCCCGAAACTTAGAATGTTCCTCTTACTCACACATTTCCTTTGGTATATTTTAGTTTTCTCGACATTTTCATTTTCTATCATGCCACTACTCAACCATCAAACAAACAAGTATCACAAAAACAGAATCACTCAAATCAATATAAAAACCTGAAAGGTCAAACAACACAACATCCGAGTACGAACTCGTCAAACAGGAGTAACCTCTAACCCCGCAAAGAACTCGGGGTAGTTACGTCTAATACTCTCCTCAGCCTCCTAAGTGGCCTCATCAGTTCCTCTCCTAGACCACTGGATCCTCAATATAGGTATCTCCTTGGACCGCAGACGTCTAGTAATGCGCTCCAAGACAGCTACTGGGTACTCTACAAATGTATGGTCAGGCTCAACTATCAGATCCTCATGGCTAATGACGTGTCTCGGATCCGGGATGTACTCTCTCAACTGAGATACATGAAAGACCGGATGTGCACTCTCTAGTCTCGGCGGTAGTGCTAGTCTGTAGGCCACCTCTCCAACTCTCTCCAAGATCTTAAAAGGTCCGACATATTGGGGACTTAGCTTCCCCTTAATGCCGAAATGCCTGACCCCTCTCGTAGGTGACACTCTCAGCCACACCTGAGCACCCACTCTAAACTCCAAAGGTCGACGCCTTTTGTCGGCATAGGACTTCTGACGACTCTGAGCTGCTAACATCCGCTCTCGGACTAGGGCAATCCGAGCGATGTCATCCTGTATCTGATCTGGAGCTACTCCATCAACTCTGCTGGGCTCATCCCAACATAATGGTGTACGACATCTCCGCCCGTACAAATTAAAGCCTCATAGGGAGCCATCCCAATAGACGCGTGCCAGCTATTATTATACGAAAACTATACTAGTGGGAGATGATCTGGACATACCTGTCCCCAATCTAGTACACACGCCCTAAGCATGTCCTCTAAGGTCTGAATGGTCCTCTCAAACTGTCCATCTGTCTGTGGGTGGTAGGCGGTAGTAAAGTGGAGACTCGTCCCCAAGGTAGTATGTACCTGCTGCCAAAATCTCGAGGTAAAACGTCCATCCCTGTCAGAAATGATAGTCCTCGGTACTCCATGGAGTCTCACAATGTGTCTGGTGAACTCCTCAGCCAGACGACTCACCGGCCACGTTTCCTTGATCGGAATGAAACGCGCGGTCTTCGTCAGGCGGTCTACCACTACCCAAATAGCATCAAATCCTCTGCTGAGTCTCAAACCTGTGACAAAATCCATAGATATATCCTCCCACTTCCACTGTGGTACTAGAAGTGGGTGGAGCTCTCCTCCAGACCTACGGTGCTCAATCTTGACCTGTTAGCAAGTCGCCCACTGAGCTACATACCGAGTCACATCGGGCTTCAAACCACCCCACTAGAAGGACCGTCTCACATCCTTGTACATCTTACTCGCTCCAGGATGTACTGAGTATGGGGTAGCATGAGCCTCACCTAGTATCCTATGTCTCAACTCACTGTTTGACGGTACACAAACGCGGTCCTGACGTCTCATCACTCCATCTGCACCAATAGTAAACTGCGGGGCCTCATCTCGAGACATCCTGTCTCGGATCCTGATCAAAGTAGGGCAAGTCTCCTGCTTTTGTCGGATCTCATCCAACAGATCAGGAAGTAACTCCATGGTAGCCAACTGACCATCAGTATCGGGAAACTGAATCTCTATCTCCAACCAAGCCAAGTCCCTCTGCAACTGTGGCTGTACTGTCAACCGGGCTATCGCCCTCTCCCTAGGCGTCTTCCGGCTCAAAGCATCAGCTACCACATTCGCCTTTTCGGGGTGGTAAAGGATCTCAAGGTCGAAGTCCTTGATCAACTCTAACCACCGCCTCTAGCGGTTATTCAACTCTCTCTGAGTGAATATGTACTTCAGACTCTTATGGTCTGTAAAGATCTGACATGTCGCCCCATAGAGATAGTGACGCCAGATCTTAAGAGCATGGACTACTGCAGCCAACTCTAGATCATGTGTGGGGTAGTTCTCCTCATACGTCTTCAACTGTCGAGACGCATAGGCTATGACCTTACCCCTTTGCATCAAAACACACCCCAAGCCCAGCTTGGATGCATCACTGTATACCACAAAGTCATCAGTACCCTCAGGCTGTGCCAAAATCGGAGCGGATGTCAATCTCCTCTTCAGCTCCTCAAAACTCTGCTAACACGGCTCAGACCAGACAGACCGAGTGGTCTTCCTCAGAAGACAAGTAAGTGGTCGGGCAATCAAAGAGAACCCTTCCATAAACCGGCGGTAGTAACCTGCTAAACCTAGAAAGCTGCGAACCTCCTTAACATTCTTAGGAGGTTGCCAAGAAGATACTGACTCGATCTTCGCCGGATCGACCTTAATACCCTCAGCAGTCACCACGTGACCTAAGAAAGCCACCTCTGACATCCAAAACTCACACTTGGATAGCTTAGCATACAGCTGGCTATCCTGTAGAATCTGCAGTACTGTCCTCAAGTGTCCGGCATGCTCCTCTCGACTCCTAGAGTAGACTAGGATGTCGTCAATGAAGACCACTACAAACTGGTCTAAGAAGTCAATATATATCCCATTCATCAACTCCATGAACACCGCTGGTGCATTAGTGAGCCCAAATGGCATCACTACAAACTCATAATGACCATACCTAGTCCGGAATGCAGTCTTAGGTATGTCCTAATCTCTCACCCTCAACTGGTGGTAACCTGACCTCAAGTCTATCCTCGAGAACACAGACGCTCCATGCAACTGGTCCAACAGACCATCTATGCGCGGCAGTGGGTATTTGTTCTTGATGGTTACCTTGTTCAGCTCTCTGTAGTCTATGCACAGCCTCATCGATCCGTCCTTCTTCTTCACAAACAACACTGGCGCACCCCAAGGAGACACACTAGGGCGTATGAAACCCTTCTCTGCTAGCTCCTCTAACTGCTTCTTCAGCTCAAGCAGCTCTATAGGTGTCATACGGTACGGAGCCTTCGAGATCGGTCTCGTGCCCGGCTCCAAGTCAATGCTGAAATCAACGCTCCTCTGTGGGGGTAATCTTGGCAGGTCGTCACTGAATACCTCTGCAAACTCGCATGCAACAGGTATCTCCTCTATAGTCAGGCTCTTGCTTTCCTTCATGGCATAACACCAGAAGGCTTCGTAACCCTGTGCTATCAGTCTCGCTGCTCTCACTGCACTGATAATTGTGCCTGACTTTCCGAGGTCCCAACCTCGGAATATTACTCTATGGCCCTCCTCCGTGGCAACGGTCACTGTCCTCCTACCAATGTCTAAGACTGCTCCTTGTTTCCTCATCCAGTTGACTAGCCAGTCTCGATCTCCCATGCGAACAGGACATCCAAAGATCTCTCTAGTCCCTCTTACCTTACTCCCATCAGGTAAGCCTTTCATAAAAGGTATCCCCTCTACAGTAGCTAAGGACAACCTATCTACGCATGCATCAGATATGAAGGAGTGGGTAGCACCCGTATCAAATAAAACTCGTACAGGTAAGTCATGAATCTGGATCGTACCTGTGGCAGTCGGTGCATCTGGCTGATCAACATCTCTCAACTCAAATACTCGGGCCTGAGCTCCTCTAGTATCAGCTACACTACCACGTCCTCTGCCCCGACCTGATCCCTGCATAGAACTCTGTGATGGTGTGTGTCCTGGAGTCCTGTAAGACTGCTGCTGAACAGGAGCTCGGTACTGCTGCTGCTGCTGACTCGGAGCTCGGTACTGTGGCGGTCTCTGTACACTCCCTGATAAGCCTGCAGGAGAAGAACCCTGCTGAGATGGAGCCTTGCCCTGGCGGCAGAATGCAGCTCTATGTCCAACCTTGCCCCACTGAAAGCAGGTCACTGCCGGCTTCGTGCAGTTCGATCGGATATGTCCATAACAACTGTAGTTGTGGCACTGCAAGCCACCAGCTGAAGTCTGATCAGTAGCTGTATGACTATGTCGCCCCTGAGTCTGTCCCCGTCCAAAAACAGCTACTCCTGAACTACCACTAGCATAACCTGTCCTCTGCCGCTTATCCGGCCTGTCTGACTGAGCAGCTCTCCTCAATACTGGTTTGTCTCTCTCATACACAGACACTCTATCTTGATAGTCTGACAGTGTTTCACAGCGAAATCCTGTCAGATAGGAACGAGTACTCTCTCTCAATCTCCGTGAAAAGAGATATACATGCTGCTCTTCAGGAGGTGCAGCTGGTCCAAGCAGTGTCAGTTCCTTCTGGAACTTCTTGATGGCAGCAGCAATCGGAATGTCCTCAAATCCTGCCTCAATGAAGTCCTGGAACCTCTCTCTCCTCAACGAGACAGGGCAGTATCTGTCTCTAACAATGCTCCTCATCTGCTCCCAACTGGTGACTCGACTACGCATGATCCGCCACCAGGAATGAGCATCCCCAGTGAAGCATGTCTGCACCAAATCCACCTGCCGATCCTCTGGGCAACGTATTGCCTCTAACGTAGTCTCTACCTGTCCAATCCAGTGCTCCACCTCTAGTCCTATCTCTCCACTATATGAGGGGATCTTCTAAGAGTTGAAAGCCTTCAACCACTCATCCGGCCTCGGTGCTCTAGACCCAGTAGGAGCTCTATCAGCCACAACCCTCCTCTCAGGTACAGTTGGCACCTGAGGTACTCCCTGTGTCACCTGGACAGATCTAGCCGGTACTGGTGGTACCTGGGTAAGTCTCTCTGTCCTAGCAGCCTCCTCCATACGCTCAACGTATGCTCGGTACTCTCTGTACTCAGTCGCTCCAATGGAAACATGTCCTGACTCCGTCGAACGCGCTCTCTGTGCTCCAGACCTAGCAACGGTCTCATTCCTGACCTCAGGACCTACACTCTCAGCTACCTCCTCCACTCCAGCCTCTGGCATAATCACTGCTGGTGGATCCTCTCGAGGAGCTCGACCTCGGCCTCGGACTAGTGGAGGTTTACCTCCACGGCCGCGTCCTCTAACTGTAGGGGTCCCATCTCCCCTACCTGGTCTAGCTGGAGGGAGAGGTGAACGACCTCTACCTCGACCAGTAGCTAGCGTAGCTCTAGTACGTGCCATCTGCGCGAGGAATAATAACTATAATTACTACTAGCTAAAAGTCTAAAAAGTCCATCTACAGTAAAACCTAAAGTCCATACTAAGCATACTGAGATCCGCGGTAGTAGTGGTGGTCAGCCGTACTTTTCTATTCCCAACCAGACTATGCATGCATTTAAAACCCAAAAATTTTCTTTTTAAAACTCAGACCCCTTTTCGGGTTCTGCTTAAAACTTATTCGGTCTTTCAGAAGATTTCAAGTGCCATTGTTGCCAATCTAGAGCTTTGATACCATGTTGTAACACCCCGAATTCTCAGAACTCGGGACATTACTGGTTAGGACCTCACAATGGGTCCCGACCTCAGTTTGACAACAACATCACTAGGATCTTGCAACAAGACACAAATAAAGAAAAACCGAAATTCATAAAATAGTATTTTTAAGGTAATGAATGCAACACTGTCTAACAACCTAAAGTAATTAAACAAAAGCAACGAACAACTGTCTTAACCAAAAGAAAGAAAAGACAAACACAACTCCCAACCCCCACTCTAAGGAGTACGGAGATCCGGCTGACCACTACTTGCGGATCACTCAGCTACTGGTCTAACCTGCGGTAAATCTAAAAACAACAACAAGAGGAACCGTTAGCTAGTTATCTAAATATTAGCAGAATAATAGCAGCACAAACACACACATAAAAATATTAACACCCATCATGCTTTCAAACAAGTCCGTTTTATTATCTTGAGTTAAGTTACTCTTTCACGCTAATGATACTTATTTTGTGACACGAGGGATTCCCAAACCTCGCCTCTGCCCCCGTGTAACCATCAGGAATGGATCCGATGCATCTCACCTTGTACCTGCCTGGTCTGGGTATAGAGAACCTCCCAGTCTCCTGTTAGAGCTGGGCAGTGATGTCACGGCCCGTTATACATACACTTGGGCCTTAAACGTAATAATAACAGTCGTCCTAGCAAGTTATTATTATTAAAACACGCACATAGCACACACAACCACTATCACTCAACTAATATCCAGAAACTGGCTAAGTAAGTCGCAAGGACTTACTTGAGTCAAAATACACTCTAACACGTCTCAACCAGTCCGTACTCGTGGTAACTCAAACGCCTGTCAAATAAGGCATGGGTATCAAAATCACATCTCGACGTCCAACCTCATGCGAAGGAATTACGGAAAAAGCTCTCTTATGGTAAAAGATCATTTTACCCTTGGTATCGTAATTTCTCGAAGTTTAATTTAGAAAACTATCAATTCCCTTTGATAGTTACACCAGTTATAAGTTACACTCTAAAACTTTTCCAAGAACCAAAATCCCTCCTTACTTCCCTATTATTACTTTACTCTTCCAAACGTATGTATACCTAGGTACATACTTTAACCTTTACTTCCATTTCATATTAAAACCGTAACCATTCAGTATTTATATATATATATAGCTATATACATGACATTTCCGAAACTCCCATTCGTATGAGTAGATTTATATATATACATCGATCCATATGTATAACTTTAATTCACTTAGGTATACTTTTATTTTCATATAATATATATATATATATATATATATATATACGTATATTTATATACTCGGCATACACAACTCCTATATACACTATACTAACTGATACTTATTTTTATAACTTCCCGCTTCTACTTCTTATCATATATACATGTATACATTGTACTGCATTCATACAATTCCAATATGTATATATATACATATCACAGTGTACTTAGTAACTCAACAGTACAACCAACCGGACTCACCTAGTCACCGACGCTGGTCCGGGAGGGTGCAACTGGGTGCGGCGGCGGCACAGGGTACGGAAGCAGCAGAAGGCGGCGGCTCACTGGCGGGAAGATCTGGGCTGGTTCAACACAACAGCCGCAAGAGAGGCAGTTAGCCCAGCGCACCGGAACAGAAGGAGGAAGAAGAATAGGGCGGACGACTCACCTTGTCACCGACGCTAGTCCAGGAGGGTGCAACGGCGGCTCACTGGTGGGACTCGCAACGGCTGGGCGCCTTGGTGGTCGTAGCGGCGGCTCGATGGCTGCTAGGGCCTGTAGTCGAGTGTGGCGTGCGTCAAACCGTTGCAGTTCCGGAAATAGAGAAGGAGAGGAGGGAGTGGTACGAGAGGGTAACTTACCTAGGCCGATGTCGCCGGTGAGCAGGGGAGGCGGACGAGCGCGGCGCAGGCACGGTGGCGAGTCTCCGGTTGAAGGCGGAAGGGCTGCTGATCGATGCTCTCTTCAGAAGGTGGGAGACGAAGGGTAGCGGCAGGGTAGGTAGGTGTAATTAGATTAATTTTAATTAGGTTAATTAGGTTAGTTTCTTAAGAGTGGGCTGACTGGCTGGGCCGATAATTGGGCCTTGTAGCAGGTTATATTCAGCCTCTCTCTCTTTAAAATAGGATCCGGAACTCGTTAATTAAGTGCGGAAAATTTATATAATACGGAATTAATTTCCGTATTCTTTTATAAATTTATTACCATTCTTATTTTAAGGTGCGAAGTTTATTTCCGGTTACAAGGTTTCGTCAATTTATGTGAATTAATGTCACATAAAATGATGGAAACAACACTCGTTCTATTTTATTTTTAATTTATGTACTTATTTATTTAAGATTGACGTTTCGGAAATCGATTATAATCCGGTTTAACGGGTTTCAAAATTCCGGTTATTACACACGAGATGAAGAAGGAAGGGTTACGGGAGGGAGAGAGTTTCGGGTGAGAGAAAGTGATGAGAGAGAAAAATAAAGGAATAAAAAATATAGGGGAAAATGTGGACAAAAAGTAACCATCAAATTAATATTTAAATTTTATACATCAATATACCCACCACCATCATTACCATTTGCCACATAGTCATACTTTTTATTATTTTATATATGGGCCCAAACACAAAGATGAAGCATTTAGGGCCCTATATCACCAATTTTTTCAAATCTAAACAACACGAACAAGGAATGTTATTTTTTGATACAAGGAATGTAATTAGGCGTAATAATGCAAACAAACACAATTGATCTTAGTCGTTGATAACTTTTAATCTGACAAGCACTAGAGGTTCTCATTTCTCTCCGTAAAACTGGTTCTCATCTAAACCTATATATATATATATATATATATATATATATATATATAGAGAGAGAGAGAGAGAGAGTTTTTAGATAGGAATAAGGAGCGTTGTGAGTCATCGCATGTGTTTTAAATCAAGCTCTCACACAAGATATCATTAATGACATTTTGGTAGTTACAATTAGTATAAAAATATATCAGAACTAAAAAAAAGTAAGAAAGAAACGGTCAAACTTCTCTCACATTTCTTTATCCCATGTTCTTTTTCATATTTATGAACACCGATGAATAAAAGCATGAACAATGGCATAAAAAAAACACTTTGAACACCGACGAATAAAAATATGAACAATGACATATAAAAGTATGAAAATTGAGTGTGTGTGAACCTTTGATTTGAACGTCAAGGATTTTTCCAAATTTTAAGTCAATTTACAAGTCAATGAATTGATATATGAACGCCTAAGATTAGAGTACCACCATAAGTTATTTTAGGTAATAATTACAATTCAATACCAAAATAAATTCAAAAATTGGAAAAAAAAAAATAATTTTTTTGAAAAAGATAATATAAAAGATCTCAGTATAGGGAAACATAAGTTAAACACTAATCGGGGCCAGCATATGAATGAATACTCTAGACGTCATCCACAATTGTTTACATTATCGTCTCAATATTTTCGTTATAATTGAGTAGTATTTGTGTGAGACTAATTAGGTATAAACTAGTGTAGTTCCCGTGCCAAGACACGGATATGATTTAAATTTTGTAATTTTTAAAATTTTTATAAAAAAATTATGTAACATAATGATTTTAATTAACTAACAAAAGATTAATTAAAACTTATAATTAAATTAAGGGAAATTCCGGATGAAACCCTCGTGGTTTGGGGTATTCCGGATTTTGCCCACCAGTTTTTTCAAGTTCGGATGGTACCCTTAAGTTTATGTTGTTTTCCGGATTTTGCCCAAATTCATTACACTTTTTTTAAATTCCTTTAAAAACATACAAAATAAAATAAACTAAAATTAAAAAACAACTTAAAATAGAAAGAATAAATTATTTATTTTAAAAATAAAGTAAAACATTAAATTTTTTTTTAAAAAAATATATATTATATTAATTAAAAATAAATAAATTAGATAAATTTTAAAAAATTCAAAAATCAGTGTTTTATTTATTTTTAAAATAAAAAATAGAATTAGCATATTTTTAACAAAATCTAAAAACATAAGTGTTATACTTTATTTAAAAAATAAATAAAATAAGGACTCTTTTAAAAAATAAAAAAAGCACTGTTTTAATTTATTATTAAAATAAATAAATAATTTTTCTATTTTATTTATTTCCCAAAACTAAAAGAAAGAAAATAAAGTAATATTAAAAAATAAAAAAAATTAAAAAACTGATTTATTTAATAATAAATTAAAACAGTAATTTTTTTAAAATTTTTAAAAAAATTCTTATTTTATTTATTTTTGAAATAAAGCATAAAACTTATGTTTTTAGATTTTGTTAAAAAATGCTAACCCAATTTATTTATTTTTAAAATAAAAGAAAACACTGATTTTTTTAAATTTTTTAAAATTATCTAACTTATTTATTTTTAAATTAATATAATATATATATTTTTTTAAGTTGTTTTAAGTTTTTTTTTTAATTTTTTCTATTTTAAAATAAAAGAAAACACTAATTTTTCTATTTTAAGTTGTTTTATAATTTTAGTTTATTTTTTTTGTATGTTTTTAATGGAATTTTAAAAAGTGTAATGAATTTGGGCAAAATCCGGAAAACAACATAAACTTAAGGGTACCATCCGAACTTGAAAAAACTGGTGGGCAAAATCCGGAATACCCCAAACCACGAGGGTACCATCCGGAATTTCCTTTAAATTAATTATAATTTCAGATAAACAATAAAAAGGGCTAATTTGGTTAATAGGCTTTTTTGAGTTTTACTTTTAGTAACTAGGCCATTTAGTTTTTTAATTAGGTAAATATACCCCAACCATTTGTATTTTCTCTCAAACTCTAAACACTCTTCACTCAAGGGGTACATTTACTAAAACTAAAACTCAAAAAAGCCTAGCAAACTAAATTATTTCCAATTAAAAATCGACTAATTTAGACAATATTACATATCTTAGTTAATGTTAGTAGACTATTTTATAAAGTTGATAAAAGTGAAATAAAAATTTTTAAAAGAAAAAATATAAATAAATTTCAAAATTAAAATATAAATGTTAAAGTAGAGAACATTTAAAAAATTCAATTACAAAATTATCTTAGGTTGTTTTAAATAATATCTATAAAAAAAAGATGTAATAATTATGTTATAAAAATTTATACATTTTTAAGTTAGTGATTATTTCCTAATTAATATAAAAACTATATATTTATATGTTAAAGTTAGAATAATAAATAATCTAATCATTTTATAATTAAAAGTGAAATTTTTTTTAAAAGTAATGAAAAGGATATCTTAAGAATATATTGAAGATTGTGATAAAATTATAAATGAAAATAATATATCTATTATCTATATCATTGTTTTTTTTATTGATTTGTTAATTACTATAATTATAAAATTAAGATGCGCAAAAAAATGACACGTGGTGTGAAGTTTATAAGATCACGACACGTGACACAAAGTGTTTATGTTTTAATATATGTATATAAATTAATTGATAGAAGTTTAATAAAAATAATCTCTTTTTTTAATAAAATTAAAATACATTAGCATCTATACATAAAATAAAAAAGTATATTTAGTATAGATAAATATATGCATAGCTATATATATAATGTTATTTTGGTATAATTTTTATCATAGAATAATAAATCTATTATTATAATTTTAACTATGTTTATGTATATGTGTAGATATATAAAAAGACATGTATGGTAAGTGGATAAATATAACTTCTATTATAGGATAATTATACTATTACATTATTGACTAATTTAAATATGATAAATGTATATATAATTTTTTTTAAAAAAATCAAAATTCTAAAGAAATGACACGTGGCATAAAATAAGTTAAGATGAACCACGTTGAAGGAAATGCTTTGGCTTTAATATATGTATATAGATTAGTGAAGATATTGTTCTATTTATATAACCATAATTGTTATTCTCAATCAAAGAATGAACATTTAAATGATAAATAATATATAGCTTATCATAATATCAATCCTAATCTTAGCCGTTGTTTTATTTTAATCCAACGTCTTTGATAGGTTTTTACTTCTTACCGTAAGAAAATTTCACAACATTATATATATATATATATATATACACACGCGCTCATATCAAGAAGAGCCGGTTGAACAAGATATACAATAAGGTTATAGTGAAAGACTTGGAAATCTCTATCAAGGTTGTGAGAGTTACAACGACGACGAACATGGTCAGATCTTTCCAACAAGGATTGTTATTAGGCCCATAGTTTTAGGGGCCTCAACATTATTTTTAAATGGTATATCAAGCAAAATATTGCTTGTCATAATGGTTAAACCTCAATATTAAGTTCAAATAGTCAAAAGTTCAAACTTTCTCCACACTTGTTCTTTTATTTTATTTATTTACCGTTTTATAATATATATTTTTTATCCTTTTTTTAAAGAAGTTCCTCCAAAAATATATTAAAAATAAGATTTTTTTCTCTGTTTTTTAATAAAACATAATTTTTAAAATTAATAGAAAAGACGTTGATACATGCCTTCAAAACACCATTTTATAATATTTTTTAATCCCTTCTTTTAATAAAATTTTCTCCAAAAATATATTAAAAATAAAATTTTTTCTTAATAAAACATAATTTTTAAAATGAATAAAGAAAACGTTAACACATTCAAATTCAAAGCTCATTGGACGGTCCTAGTGAAAGCTCCCCACGAGAGGTTCCATAGAGTAAGAAAATTTTGACAAAACACGCTTAATCATCCTTGATGGTTTCTCTAGAGATGCAACATCAGTATTCATCTTCAAAAATCCAACAGCCCATTTGACAGAATTTTCAGCTCGACCCAAAACAGAAATCCTAGAGGTACGTAGGTTCATAAGACCAAAGCCGCTTGAAACCCTCTTTGATCATTGTAATATTAACTTCAGAATCAAGCTCATAGTTCCAGCCATCAGAGTTGAGTAAGTCAGGCACTTGAAGAAGAAGATCAAGATCATGCAAGATAGCGCGCGATATAAGGAACTCTCATACCAAGTTCTTTATCAGGTAGCCATGCGTCTTCATAAACCCAAATAGATGAACCATTTCCAACTCTCCAACCAAGGTCTTACTTAAGCAAGGAATTACCAAGTCCTTTCTTAATACTGTCTTTTTTGCCCCGACTATAATAAAGTAGCTCAACGTACAACAAATTACTATCTTTTTTGCCCAGAGTACCCGAAGAGATGTAGTGTATCCCAATCCAAGTTAGAACTATTGCTAATAGAAGAAATCCATATACAATTGCAAACAGTAGAAATCCCACAAAAAACCAAACTCGAGATACATACTCGAGAGACAGAATGAGAGTTTGGGAAAGATCCAGACTTAGGGTTACAAAGTTACCAATGAGTAGGCCGTCGGGAGTAGAATGATCAAGAAAGTGAGTGTGTGCGAGACCCAGGCTTAAAGTTTGAGAGATGCAGAGTCGAGAGAAGCTAGAAGCGAGAGTTTGAGAATCGAAGATAGTGAGAAGTCTAGGAGAACATAAAACCTAACGGGTATATTATGGTCTGTACCGGACCGTAACCCAAACTAAAAGGGAACAACCCTAGTATTTAGCATTACAAAAACTCCTCCAAAGATAAATTCGATTAAGACCAATCGAATCCCGAAGCATTAAGTAAACTAGAGGCCGAATAAAACGTCATCCATGTTTTGCGAGCAAAGCAAGATTAGAAGTGCAGAGATCTTAGAATCTCATCCCACCTAAGTTGTTAGGGAGACAAATATCTTTCCATTTTTTCCAACGAATATGTCTATGTTGATCATTAGAGCCCAACTAGAGCGAGCAATTTGTAAATGCTCGAGGTGTAAACTGGAATACTCTAGGCAACAAATTTGATGAGAACTTCTTTTCTAGCTTGTGATAAGAATTCCACCTAATATCCAGTAGAATGATCAAGGATAGCTTCACAATTCTTGAGTATGGCTTTTCACAATTCTTGAGTATGGCTTTCATGAATAGCAAGCTATCATCCACGAATAGATGGTGAGAGACAATAGGAGCTTTTCTACAAATTTTTAAGCTTGAGAGAGGTCCTTCGACCACTGCATTCTTAATCAAACAAGAAAGAACATCAGTGCATAGAATAAAAAGGTACGTAGGGAGACATCGGATCACCTTGTCGGACTCCACGAGATCGAGTAAGATCACCCATGATGTTATTGTTAAGATTGAAAGAAAATCACAAAAGACACACTTCGATGATCACATCAATCCATCTAGAAGCAAAATTAATTTGCTCCAAAACAGCTTTGAGAAAAACTACATTCTATCTTGTCAAAAGCCTTAGAAAGATCAAGTTTTAACGACATAAGGCCACATCCAGATTTCTTGTGCTTCATGTGATGAAAGTAGGACTGCACACTTTTTGACCGGACCAAAAATTACGGTCCGATCCGATCTTGGACCATAATTGTAAAAATTTTGTAGGGTTTTTTTTTTATAAATTTATAAAGATAGAAAAACAATTTAATTATTTATTTACTATAAAGATAAATTGAGATCATAGGTTGAAGTGGCACATGACACAATCCTATAGATCTCATATGCTTCAGATGACACTTGTGTCAATTCCCTACATTTTGCTCTAACACATTTTAAACTAGATATGCTTTTCTTTTCTTTTTTGAAAAATTACTTGTATTACGAGAAAGGGATGGACATGAATTGGGAAGGATTACACTTACAACGTACAAGGATGAAAGAGGAGTGAAACAACTTAGATAAGAGCTATCTCGAGCATTCCAGCAGTTGCAAGAGTTTGGGGAGATCGGTCCTTCCAATGGTGAGAGAGGTGGAGCTTAGTGGCTCTTATAGTTTCACTAGCACAATCTAAGGCTCTAGTGTAGACCTTATTGTGAGCAAGGTTGTTTCGGGCTTTCCAAACAAAGTAGATTGTTGCAAACATAACAGCTACACGAGCGGTCTCAAGGAGGTTATTTTTTGGGTTTGGGAGCTGGTGAAGCCACGACCATAGGTTATGGATGTATGGGGCTAGGTACTGGACTCTCCCCCATCTAGATGTGATGTCAAGAACAAGAGAAGTGTAGCGGTATCCAGACCATAGGTGATCATCATCTTCAGGCCAACATGAGCAAAGCAAGCAAGTGGTGCTCTCAATTAAGTTCCATTGGTGAAGTTTAGTGAGGGTAGGGAGCCTCTGGAGGCTGGCAATCCATGCAATGCAACTACACTTGAGAATGATGAATTTGGAACAAATGATTTGGTTGGTGGCAATGGGAGGAGGGAGGTTAGATGATCGGAAGATAGTGTATTCCTTCTTAGGGTCGAAGGATCCATTACTAGAGATAGTAGAGATCATATTGGACCCATCAGAAGGCAAAGGAAGTTCATCACGAATGGACAGTAGTGTCTTCCGGTAGTGACTATGATGGTGCTTGGCTTGGCAGTCCAAAATGGAGTCTCTCTTTAGCAGATTGGATGAGATCCAAGAGACCCAAAGGTTGTCCGGGTTTCGGTCAATGTCAAAAATGTGCCGAGCAAGGCAGGCTTTGTTGCGCGCTTGGATATCAGGGAAACCAAGCCCGCCATCCTTCCACTACTATAAAAATGTGTTTATAACCCTTACAATATATCCCGGGCTTATAAATCATGAGGTATAAAATTAGATTTTCTTAAAAAATTTAATTTTGAAACTATACTAACACGGATGTTGTACTACCCGGGTTATAAAGTTATGTAAAATTGCGCAAGAGGTATGTAAATAACGCGAACATTGTTATATCCGGATTATATAAAATATTTATAACACGGTTACTTTGACCACTGGGTTATATAGTAGGTTAAAATGGTAAATTCGTCAAAACACCCGCAATATATGTAATTTTTTTTTACTTTTCAACTTTACTTTTCTCCCACGACTGGCGACATGCGACTAGCGAAGACCGAATGACTTGCGACAGTTGCTGTCTCCGACCACTGTCGGATCTTCCTCCGGCGACATGACCTGGCTTGGTAGTCTTTGCTCTCTCCAACTCTCTTGCATCGCTCTCGAGTCTCGGCGATTGACGACTTTTCTCTTTTCTCAATCTCTGTTGCCTCCGACTAGGGTTTAGGACGAATCTGCGATCATCCAAGCTCGATTCCACCTTCTACTTTTGTTATTGTGGGTATGTATCTATCTGTCAACTCTCTCCGCCTCTTATACATATCTGATCCGTTACAATGACTGTTAATTCCGGGTTCAGCTAATCCACCTCTTCATTCCTCTTGCTCTAATCCACAACCTGGAATCGATTTCTCAATATGATTTCCTTTCCTCCTATGGTTGATTTTCATGCAATTGCTCTAATTTAGGCCTTCCAAGGTTCAGTTTGAGTTTAGCTTGAATTTGACAAGTTGAGTTGGGCATTGGATTTATAAGAACGTGGAGTGAAGTTTCAGGTTTTTTTGTTTATTGAAGTACATTGTGGATTGATTTTAGCATAAAAATTTGCCTCCTTGAATTCGATTATTTTTTAAGATTGATATTTTAGGTTTCATTGGTTTTTAATTTCTCTTTCTCTTGCACATTGAAATTCAAGCTTGTTTAAGGGTTTGCTAGCTGATCATTGAGTATAGGGGCTTAGTTATCCTTCTTGCTATCCAAATTTCTTTCTCAAATAGTAATGATAGAGATACAATTTAGCCTTTTGATGTTTTAAATGTGTTTGTCAAGCCAGATTTAGCCTTAAGGTATTGATTCGCATTTTGATAGAGGTTGCTTCTCACTACAGACTGCATTGAATGCCCTTTTCTTCTAGTATATATTTTGTCTTTGAGACTGGCGCATAGGGCTCCATATACCTTTCACTTTGTAACTTTCCCAAACTTTGTGTTATTGTGCTCTCCATGAAGATTCAAAGCAGTGAAGATGACGAGATTGAAAACTTGATCAATTGTTAGGCTTCATGACCTCTGCGGCAAAAACAGTGAAGATTTCATCACCGGTTATCTTCTAGTTGATGTGCATAGCTAGCACGATGAATATTTCTTTTGAAGATTGTGAACATTTATATCTTTACTTGGTGACATTTAGTTTAAGAACATGTCCCATTTTCAATTCAGATGTGATATTGGTGATCACAAAACGATGATGTTTTGAGTTTAAGTAAGTACATGACTTTGAATCATGTTTGTGAATGGAATTAGTTGCCTCCGTTTTTTTTTTTTTGCATTTGGGACAGGTACAATTTGTGAAAGCCAAAAAATAAGTATAGAATCCGGACATTAAATCTGGGTTACATTCTGTACAATGGTCTCGTAATAAATTTTATACCAAATAACACGGATCTTAATTGTCAGGATTATTTGGTGGGCACATAGTCGGATAACCCACTTTCAAATGTCCGGTTATATATTATTAAAATAAACGGCTGATTTAAATTTGTCAAATAACCCGGCCCGTATCCGGTTATGTGACATTCTCAAATACCCCGGGTATGAGTTTTCCGTGTTATTTGATAGAATATATCCCGGTTGGCATCGTTGGTACCGAAACCAAAAGAGAAAAAAAATAACCCAGATATTTTTTAACATACGCCCGGGGTATAAAGTTGGTAGACCAAATATCGCCCTAACCTTTAACCCGGTTGTAGACGGGCATATATTCCCGCAAACGCCGGGGTTATTTTCCAGTTTTTGTAGTAGTGTTCTAAGGGGTGCAGACAATATTCCAGGCAACAAGGGCTCGTTTGTTGGTTTCTTTACCTGACCATAGGAATGATCTGATCATAAATTGAATTTTATTGATGATGGCAGTCGGCAGGAGAAAGATAGAACTCTAGTAGTGATGAAGGGCCATTAGGATGGAGGAAATAAGCTGAATGCGGTCTGCATAGGATAGAAGTTTTCCACTCCACAATTGGATCCTTTTAGTGATCATTTGGATGAGTGAGAGATAGTCCATGATAGCAAGTCTTCTACTGCTAACAGGAAGTCCCAGGTAATGGAAAGGAAGGGAGCCCTTGGTGAATCCCGTAGCCTGGGTGAAATGGTCCTGATCAACAGCAGGGATGCCACCCGTGAAGATAGCTGACTTGAAAGTGTTAACTTTGAGGCCAGAGAGCAAACCAAATGAGTCCAGAGTAGCCTTGAGTATGGAGATGGACTGCAAGTCACCACGACAGAAAAGCATAAGGTCATCAGCAAAACATAGATGAGTGATGCATGGGCTACGACACTTGGGGTGGAGTTTGAAGTTGGAGTTTGAGGTATTAAGGTTGATCATCTGCGCGAGGTATTCCATGGCAATTGTGAATAGGGTGGGGAAGGAGGACAACCTTGTCTCAAGCCTCTAGTACCCTTGAAGCGACCTTTGAGAGATCCGTTGATGTTGACGGAGTAGAAGGCCGTAGTGATACACTCCCTAATCAAAACAATGAAGGGGAGAGAGAATCCCATCAAATTGAGGCAGTGGAGGATGAATTCATGTTCGATGGTATCAAAAGCTTTGGTTATATCCACCTTAATAGCAGCACGGGGGAGATGTGTTTTTGGCTATATTTGTGGAAAAGCTCTTGACAAATTAAGACATTGTGTTTAATGGATCGGTTGCTCACGAATGCACATTGGTAAGGTCCTATAACGGTGTGGAGGATTGAGTTAAGGCGTGAGGCAAGGACCTTGGCAATTGTTTTATAGGTGACATTACAGCAAGATATGGGCCGGTAATCTGAAGGGGTCACTGGATTGTCACATTTTGCGATGAGGGAGATCGATGCATGGTTGATCTGTTTTAGCATCTTTCCAGAGGTAAAGAAGTCCGCGATAGCATCATTGAAGTCATCCTGGACAACGCTCCAAGCAGCCTTGTAGAAAAGTGCATTGAAACCGTAAGGGCCGGGCACTTTGTTATCACCAATACTAAAGAGCGTAGCTTTGATTTCCTCTTGTGTAACCTGCATGGAGAGAGCATCAACGTTAGGTTGGCTAAGTTTGGGGAGGGTGATGTTGGGTGGAGTGTTGCGAAGGTTATGGTTTGCAAGGTTCAGTATAGATTGGAAATGGCTGGTGAATGCCGAAGCAATCTGTCACGGTCATGGGTAGTATGTCCGTCCGTGAGCTTTATGGTTACAATTTTATTGCCACATCTACGTGATTTGATGCTCCTGAAGAAGAAAGAATCACATTGGTCCCCGTGCTTTATCTAGTTAGCTTTCGAAAGTTGGGCAAGGGTGATCCTCAGGTTAGATAAACTGTCATTGAGCTTGGTGGTGGCTGTTTGCTCAATCTCTTGAAGATAGGCGTCGTGGAGGTTGTCAGATAGAGCCGATTGAGTATCTTTGAGAAGCTACCTGTTGCTATTGATGTCGTCGTGAATTTCTTCCAACTTGGTACTCTTGAATTTTTTAGCTTGCCTTTGAGGATCTTAATCTTCCTTGTGAGTATGAACATTGGGTTCCCATCGATGTTACATGTCTAGGAGTCGACAATGCTAGGCAAGAAGTTTTCATGATTGGCCCAAGTATTATTGAAGCGGAAAGGTTGGTGAGTTTTGGTGAGATTGGGCTCGAGGGAAAGGAGAGCCGGGGAGTGGTTTGATATGTTGGAATGGTCAAAGTGGATAGTAGAGTTGGCAAAGGAGTTGTGCCAATTAGGGTTAATGATAACCCTATCCAGCTTGCACCATATGCGCGAACCAATTTGCTTATTATTCAAGTGAATAAGCATCCTGAGAAAGGGTGATCGATGAAGTTGTTATGCTCAAAGCAAGAAGCGAGTTCTGTGGAGGGTTGGGATATGCAAGGGAGGTTGTTGATGGACTTTTCATGGGGGGAGAGAGTGACATTAAAGTCACCCAAGAGACCCAGGGCACGTTTGAGTTGAGCATGCGAATGGTGGAGATCGATGACCAAAGACCGGATCGATTATTAGGCGAGTTGTGGGCGTAGACAAATGAGCATTCAAACATGTTTGTGTGGTCAAGGGTATGGAGGGGCTTTGTAATAATGAAATGCATTATTTGATCAGTAATAATGGAAGGAGTGAGGTGAAGCTTGGAGGGGTTTCACCAAACCCAGAGACAACCATTGGTGGAGTTGGAGACTTGGCTCCAATTAGGAAGGAGGGACTTGTCTATGTGAAGCTCTTTGTTGCTCTTTAACCTTGTTTCGATGATCGCCATTACATCAATGTTGTTTTTCTTGACATAGTCATACACAGCCTTTTGCTTGTTAGGGTGGTTTAATCCCCTAACGTTCCAAGAACAAATTTTCAGATTCATTGAGAGGTTGAAGTGTTACCAAGACACTTCTTAGTACCCAGGGGGAAAGAGGAAGTAGGGGAGGAGGTGATAGTGTTTGAATTGTGACTTGGTGGGGGTAGATAGTCAGAGGAGGGAGGGGCGTTTGTGGATGAGGGAACATTGTGGGTAGGGCTTGTGGAAGGTTGATGGTCAGAAGGGAGAGGGGCGTTTGAGGATGAGGGGTCAACTTCAGAGGCTAAAGGTTGTGCGATCACTTGAGGTGGGGATAAAGTTGGGGGTATGGGTTTGTTGAGAGTGGATGAAGGAGGATGAAATGGGTTTGTGGCCGGCATGGTCAGTTTCTGTGAATCATCAGGCGTGGGCAGAATGGGATTGGGGTTCGGGTTAGTGAGGATACGGCATAGAGGTTGTTTAGCTTTGGTGATGGAGGCTGAGGGAGACTTGGGTTTTGGCTTACAGTTATGACCAAAGACAAAGCAGGACGGGCAATGGGGAGGAACCCATTCGTAAGTGATCTTCTGGATGAAGGTTACTTCTTCAGGACCAACTAGACAAACTTCCCTGAGAAGAGGCTTGGCAGCTTGGACATCAACCAGGACTCGAGCATAGCCAAGAGCATCATGGTTGGCAGATTTTGAGTCAGTGAGTATAGGGGTTCCAATTGCCGAGCCTATTTTTGCAAGCATGTGACTTGACCAAAATCTAAAATTAAGGTCGTGGAGTGTCGCCCATATCGGAATAGACTGGAGGCTTGAGTAATCTAGTTTGAGCTCCGGAATCCATTTTTTCAAAAGGAGAGTAGTCGAGCCGTTAGTGACCCATGGGCTGCCACTGAGAATGGTAGAGAGGTCTTTCTTATTGCCGAATTGGAAGACAAAGATGCCATGCTCGTTACGTAAGATTTTGGACGAGGCAATGGTGTTCCATGCAGAGGCTGAGAAGTCGCACATTCTAGAGTACGAGATGGGTCTGCCAAGGGGGTAACCAACCAGTGAAAGGTCCCACTTGCGTAGAGGTTCAACAACATCATCATGAGAGAAAGTTATTGTGCCGGATTCGAGGCCTGGAGTGTAAGTTAATGGCACGTGCTCCCAGGGAATATTCTTAGTGACATCATCCTTGTACGAGAACGAGGAGACGTTAGCCGTCTCATTAATGTTTTCATTAATGACACCTAGGGAAGCGACAGGTTTTTTAGTGGACGTGCGTAACGGAGGAGGCGGGGAGACATAAGGCGTTTGATCTTCTCCAACCAGAACCAAAGCAGGAGTAACTAGGGATGAGTTGGTTTGGACGCTACCAGGCGAGTCAGCACTAGCAGTGGTATCGGTGCCTAAGGGGGGAGCGTTTGGAGCGACCGACGGGGCAATCCCAACACTAGCAGTGGTGCCTAAGGGGGGAGCGTTTGGAGCGGGTGGTTGTTGGGGGGATGGGGAGGGGCTGATGGTAGAGGAAGGGAGGGGGGGAAAGGTTCGGCGGAGGTAGCCATGGATTGTGATGGATGGTTACAAAGAAAACGTCGGTTATTGGACACAATGAATTCTTCAGGGATGATTTCAGAAGGGTTGGGGGGGGAAGGAGAGGGGGTTGGCTTGGTTGTGGTGGTGGTTGGACGGATGAGGTCAGATATCTTGACGGAGGGGCGTTGGTTGCGCTTCTTGCCGGCCATCCGAGAGGGAGAACAAAGAAGTACGTGAGGCGCGTTCTTTGGGCCGAGAAGAGGGTTTTCTAATCACACTCAATTTAACATTGACCTTGTTGATCAGCTATGAAGATAGTTACATTTGAAGATTCTTAACTAGAGATGCTTTTCAATACCATCTCAAGTTAGCTATGATGTACGGACATAGATACGGAAACAGACACGACGAGAAACGGGGAAGCGACAATCCTCAAAAGTATAGTGAACGGGGACGCGGCGAGGAAAACAAATAATATATCATTTTAAATCTACTGAAATGTAGAATTCATATATCATAATGAGATACATATATGTGAAAAACTCAATGATATATGAGTAGATAAAAACATTAACATGACAATAAAATAAGCTCTTAAAAATAATATTTCCAGTCTTACAAAACATAGAAATAAACATATTTAGACTTACAATCTTAAAAAAAAAAACATATTTAATTTCAAAATTGAAGAATGAAACATCAATTTTGCAAATCAACAAGAACCGAAAACAAATAGCCGCTTCTCATCAAGCCGCTCCCTACTATAGCAAACCGACAAGATACCCTAACCAAAACAGATGAAACCCTCAACGGTGAAGGATCCACTTCCTCCGGCGGCGCATCCCCTCACGATAACCCCCGGACAACCCTTCAAATGGGTGTTAACTACGTCTCTCACGCACACAACAAGCCTTGCTCCCTATCTCTGCGAAAGTTGTAACCTTTCCTCAACATGCTCAACTACCACTCTCAATGGACGTCAAACCATTGAAGGGGATAGCGTTCTGCAATCCTGATGTCCATTGTTTTGCCCTATCTGTTTCTTGCGAAAGAGAAAACGAAAAAAAAAGATTTTCTCAATGTCACGGGTTGTTCGGAATCTTCCATGCGGGTGGATGCGGCGAGGGACCGTTGAGGCGCCGGCCGCTTTGCTTTGGGGGGTGATGATCCTGTGTTCTTCTTTTTCTTGTCTCTTGAGATCTGAACTGGTTAAGTTTCCTGCAGGCCGTTCTCTGGTGGATCCACTACGGATTGTCCTTTCTCAAAAATAATATTTGCTCATTTTTCACCACAACAATCTGTATATCAAATGTTCTACCTTCAGGTCGGTTCTCAACATCTGTTAGCTGATGTTATATCATTTCTTCGAACATATTTACTATATTTACAAGAATTTTGTTTCTGTGAGAACTTCATGCCATTGCTACAACATTAAAAAAAATTGTTGATATTTCCTAGTATTTGCAACACCCCTATCCGAACTCAATCCATGAATATATGATCTTGACTACTAACACCCATGTTCAGTTAGAAATAGGTTGTACCTGTGTTAATATGTTTTATTTTTGGGTAAAGAAACCTATCTACCTTTTGAGTGTTAACAAAAACAACATCTTGAAAAAACTTGTTCACTTGAATCTATATGTTTTGTCATAAGCTTTTCTAATAGCAAAACCTTATGTTGGCCTTTCCTTTGGCTTTGGATGGATCTTGGTCTGCACTTGTCGTTGTATCTGTTTGATATGCAGGATTGGTCTAAACGTACCAACAAGTTCAACCAGAAGGTCCATGGTGAGATTGGCATAATCAGTTGTGTCAAAATACTTAGATATGTGTCATCCAAAGATGTCCCACCCAAGTCTACCAGTGGTCACTATTCTTTACGAAAGTCAATGGACAAAATTATTTCCGGTCACGGTCTTCCGTGGTTGACAATTTCGTTTATTATCGGAAGATCTCATAAAAGGATATGCTATAAACTAGCTTCATATTCTGATTCCATCTAGCTTAACAGCGGTTGTATTGTTTTGATGTTGACCACATTGCTGCTTACCAATATTGGTTGGATCGGTTGTATTTTGTCTATATGTCACAAAGATTGGTTTACTAAATGTATTTACGGTCTTCATGTTCTTTCTTTGAAACCCATTTACAAACAAGGTGGTTTATTTTCCAACGATGCTGAAAAGCACAAATCAAAGGCCTTAAAGCCTAACAAAATATTTCATCACAATATGATCTTACCCATGTTTTATGTCACAAGAATTTATGAAGTATCAATAACAACCGAGTCAATTTTACGAGGATTAGGGATGTAGACCTACGATACCATCCAAATCAAACCAAAACATGTCAGGTCACTATGATAATAAGCTTTTGGAACATAACAGGTATGAGATGGAGTAACCTCTGGACAAACATCGAAGCCGTTTTCAAAATTCACAATATTACCATAATGGCTCTAGTAGAGACAAAATGTGAGAATCCACCAGAAGATCATCTTTGGAGATCGGCGGGTTTTGACAACATCATCTACTGTCCTGCAATTGGGAGGGCCCGGGGCCTTTGCCTTCTTTGGAATCCTACCAACTTAAGAATCAATCAATTAGCCTTATCTCCAAATATGACCAATTCATTTGTATTGAATTGGTTTGTAACAACCAAAACCGCACAATGAACATTATCTTTACTTATGCTCCTCCTCAAGAAGGATTAAAAAATATGTTCTAGGACTCAATAACCAACCTAATTAATGCTTCCCATACACCATGCATTATCATGGGAGATCTCAATGAAATCCAACATCATTCGGAAAAACAAGGAGGAGTCACAATCAATTCCAACAGATTTAATAGACTCAATAACTTCAAAAACAATTGTAACCTAGAGGATGTCCAAACAACGGGTAACCAATTTACATGGAGGAAAAAACGTTGCGGGCCAAATAATATCCTAGAAAAAATAGACCGTGTTCTTGTTAACAACCAAAATTTTCAATCGTATCCCCTTCTAAAAACCAAAAATCATGCTTTCACAATCTCGGACCACTGTCAAATTTCTTTAAAACTGGCAGATTCAATTCTGTTCACCCCGCAACCATTTAAATTTATGATGTGGACTAAACGCAAAGCATTTGAAAACATCGTTAAACAAACTTGGCGGGCTAACTTCAGGAGAAACGAAATGTTCAACCTCATAAGGAAAACTCAACTTCTAAAAACCAAAGCAAAATAATGAAGTAAAATAAACTTTGGAAATATCTTCAAACAACTCAAAGAAGTTGAAACTCAATTCATGGATATTCAACGCCTATCACCGCCCAACTTAAACCAAAGATTTGAAATCCTTCAAAGAAGTCTTCTTATAAAACAAAATCGTCTCATTAACTTTCACCAAAGATATTGGAGACAAAGAACAAAGAATAAAAATCTAAAAAGTATTTGAAGAACCGTTAGGTGAATATAAAGGATAAAAGATACTCTATAAGGGCGGTTGAATAGAGTATGAGAACTTTTCGTAAAAGCCTATCTCAAGGCTTTGAAACTTATTTCAAAGGCCTTGATGTCGATCTCATCTCTTTGTGACACACTTTGATTTCAAGGGCTTTGAAAATAATTTCAAGGGCCTTGACTTTGTTCACCTGCAATACAAGATTAGTCACAATAATGAACATACACATGAGTCCTAGATACAAACTAGAAGAAATCCCCTTCTTCTCTCACTGTAGCCAACACTATGATCTAACTCCAACTCTTCACCTTGCTGTAATAGCCTAGTTACTTTGCGGAGTAACACACACTCTAGTATAACACTCTTTAGATATTCCAATGGAGCTCTCCAGTATTATCTCTCTCTATGGATAACGCTTTAAGAAAAGGAGAGAAAGAAAAACGGCTTGATCGAATGAAGATATTTTGGATCGCTTTAAGACTTTAGATGTTTTCGTGTAAGCTTGTCTCTTGTTCTTCAATCGACATCTTCATTTATAGACTTCTATGGAGAGGTCTTCTAGCCGTTGGGAAGATAACCGTTGAAGATGATTCTTCTTCTCCGTGAAAGTTGCTTCTTGGTTGAGATGAGGTAGACGTTGTGGATCTTCTATCGTCTTCATCTTCTTGAAGCACGTTGATCTCTCTTGTCCATAGTCTTCTCGTATTTGTTGTGAAGATATTAAATTCCGTTTGAGAGAAGATCTTTGTGCTTTTGGTTGAGGATCGTTGAAAGATCCTGTTTTGAATCAAATCTCCCTTGGTCAGTTGAGATCTTCTATGAGCATATCTTCTTGTTGGGCATATCTTTTTAGAAGATCTTCTTTGCCGCTTGGTAGATTTAGTTTGTTGAATTTGAATTCCTTCAGCGTGCTTTTTTCTTATTAGAGATTCAAGAGCCTTGGCGGGTCTTGGCTTCTGATCCCTTGAAATGGCTTTCAAGGAATCACTCTAAACTCCTTGTTGCATCCGATTTCAAGGTCTCCAAAGGTCCCTTGAAATGTTTTTCAAGACTTGCACACATTCTAAACACACCACCAAACCAAACAAGCATCTCGATATATAATCAAAAAACTGTTAGTATATAAAACCACTTTATTTGTGTTTAAGTCTTCCATCATCATCATCATCATCTATACAAATATATAATCAAGGTGAAGTTTTTCAATATTGACACAAACTTCAAATACTTTCACCGGATTGTTACCGGAAGAAGGAATAGGAAACATATAAAGGAATTAATTGGTACGAACGAGACAATTATTTCATCTGAAAATAAAATTCGAATTGAAGTTAAAAAAGAATTTGTGTGCAAATTCACTAGATCCTCACTAAATAAAATCCTCTTGGAAGAAAAGCTACATCTCATCAAGAACAAAGACAGTAATAAAGATAATGAAAGACTAACAAAACCAGTAAACCACCAACAAATGAGGAATGTAAAAATGCTATCTTTGACATCGGTTGTGACATATCCCCGGGACTTGACGGTATGTTCGCCGGGTTTTACCAAAAATATTGGCACATTGTTGGAACTGACATTTCAAAAGCAGTTAATAACTTCTTTAGAAGTGGGAAACTACTCATACAAATAAATCACACTTTCATAACTGTAATCCCAAAAGTAGACAATCCTACAAATATTAATCAGTTTAAACCTATTAGACTCTATTCAACAATATACAAAATTATTTCAAGAATCAATATGAATAGAATAGAACTCATCATTTAAAAATTGATTCACCCTCTTTAAGGAGCTTTCATTACCAAAAGGTCTATACATGATAACATTCTCATCGCACATGAAATTCTCCACTCTTTCTGGAGTGAGAAAGGCAAGGAAGGTTGGACCGCCATTAAACTAGATATGGAAAAGTCATACGACCAAGTCAGCTGGGAATTTATTATTCGCATTCTCCAAAAATTTGGATTTAATAAAAAATATGTAGGATGGATCGAGGAATGCATCTCCACTGTATATTTCTCGGTTCTTGTAAACAATGGACCTACCGACCAATTCATCCATGGAAAATGACTCAGACAAAGGAGACCCTTAATCTCCCTACCTATTTATTTTGAGAGCAGAAATCCTCACACAAATGATTCAAAATGATTGTAATAATTACGACAAACATTGAGGATTCTCCGTATGCAGAACTGCAACTAGAGCTGTCAAAATCTGACCCGACCAGTGAAACCCGCCCGATCCGTCCGACCCGAACCCGACCGACACCCGTTAAAAGGAAAAAAAATTACGCATATGAGACCGAGCCGGTGTTAATCGATTGAACCCGAAACCAAAAATAGCTCAAACCCGAAAGTGACCGTAACCCGATTATACCCGAATGAACCAGCCCGACAACACCCGAAACCGAAAGCACCCGACCCGAAATGATCCAATTCCCGAAATAACCCGACCCAAAATGTCCGAAACCCGAAAGCCGTTGACCCGGCATGAGCTGTGAACCCGTAATGACTCGACCCAAAATAACTAACCCGAATTATTCCAAAAACTAGTATTAAGTTGGCTCAAAGCAGAATGACGTATATGATAACCAAGGCCTCGAATTTAGAAGGACCGCCATTCAATTTTTCATTATATAATATATTTTTACTTTTAAAAATTATAAACATAAAACCCGAGTAGCTCAGTGGTTGAATGTGCATGTGAACATTGTATTTCATCTGGGTTGTGTTCGAAACCTAGCGTCAACTTTCTATAGTTTCATTTTTAAAACTAAATTAGTGGGACCTCTATCCTCACCTTCTATTTACTTTTTATAATTTTTATTTAATTACTTTAATTTTGGGATAATAATGTTATCTGATAATTATATAAAGTTTTTAATCAGAAATTTGATGAAATAAAATAATTTCAAAAATATAAAATAATGTGAATCAAACATATCTATATAAATAAATTTGGGCTAATTAAGTAAGTAGGCTTTTTCTACTTTATAGGGTACAAAGTAGGCTTTTTCTATTATTGAGTTAAGTAAATGTACCCCTAATTATATTTACCGTTCAATCACATTTCTAGGTTTACTTCCTCTCCTCTGTTGAGCAGCACGCCTCAACAATGAAGCTCTCAACCCTTCCTCTCCTTCGATCTGTTTTTTCATTCCTCTAAGCATAAATTTGGAATGCGGTGGGAACGGTGGTGGAAAGGTTGATGTCCGGCGGCCATGGCTTCCTGAGGCGGCGACCAAGATCAGCGTTGCAACTCTCCGCGCCGTCGGTACTATTCTTGCCCCCAATTTCTTGTATTTCGTATCAAGCAACTCCTAAACTTCAGTCTTCTCTTCCCACCCCTCCCGCTGCCTCCTTCTATTCAATCTCGTATCGATTTACCAGATTTGGATTTGGAGCTAAAAATTTTATAATCTAATCGCAAGAAAACAGATTTGCACTGGTTGTAGCCTTCACATGCCTTGAGTGGAAGGTGACGCTAATTGAATCCATGAACAAGCGTGTGTGCTCATTCATGGAGCATGCAATTGGTGTCACTGGATTGTCGAACGTGGAGTTTCTTCAGGGAAGGGCGGAGAGCTTTGGACAAAACCTCGAGTTCCGAGAAGCTTTCGATGTCGCGATTGGGAGAGATGTAGCGGAATTGAGGGTTGTGTTACCTCTTCCTTCAAGGGCTTAACACTGCCGTATTACAAATTTCTGGTATCATTAACAATGAAGTCTTTTTAGTTTAAGTATGATGGGTTGGACATTGACAACTTTGCGCAATCCTGGTATATGTTGATGGTAGGAGTTCAGATGCAGTATTGCTGATGCGTTTGTTCTGTTTGCTTTCCCGTTGTATATACCTGTAGATTGTTTAATAAACTAGTTTGTTCCTTTTGCTTTCCTATTGTATATACCTGTAGATTGTTTAATAAACTAATATATACTTGTAGATTGTTTCATAAACTAATATTGTTGTGTTTGTTAGTATGGCTGGTGATGGATGCCATTTCTCTGTATATTGCTAGGTGAAAAACTGTTGTGTTTGTTAGTATGGCTGGTGATGGATGCCATTTCTCTGTATATTGCTAGGTGAAAAACTGTTGTGTTTGTTAGTATGACAATTTCTGGTAGGCAAAATGCTAGTATTACAAATTTCTGGTATGACAAAATTCTGGTATGAACTTTTCGTATGATAATTTCTGGTATGAACTTTTCGTATGAAAATTCTGGTATGAAAAAAATTCTGGTATGAAAAAATTCTGGTATGAAATTTCTGGTATGAACTTTTCGTATGATAATTTATAGTATGAAAATTCTGGTATGAGAAATTCAGGCCAGAAAATAAAAAAGAAAATAAAAAATAAATAAAAAAAGGTAAGAAAAATAATAAAAGAAAACAAATTCAGTAATTAAAAATTAAAAATTATACTTATATAACAAACAATTCTGGTATATGTAATTTTGGTATTTAAATTCTGGTATGAAAAATTCTGGTATGAAATTTCTGGTATGAACTTTTCGTATGATAATTTCTGGTATGAAATTTCTGGTATAAAAATTCTGGTATGAGATATTCTGGTATGAGAAATTCTGGTATGAGAAATTCCGGTATGAGAAATTTAGTCCAAAAAATAAATAATAAAATAATAAAAAAAAGGCAAGAAAAATAATAAATAATAAAAAAACAAATTTAGTAATTAAAAATTAAAACTTATACTTATATAACAAATAACAAACATCACTTATTCCTTTCTTTCTAAATATAAGGGTTAATAATTTTTACCTACTATTAAATGAAAGTGGTAAAAAATTTGGGGTACACTTTCTTAAACAAAAACTCAAAAAAACCTAGTATGTCAAATTCTCCCATAAATAAAATACAATCGATTTTTTTGTTACTATGTATCGATTTTGTTATGGTTTATGTTTTTTTTCAATTGTAGTTAAATTGAGTGTAAAATATATATTAAAATTAATACGACTTAAAGTTGTTTAAAATAATACAATGAGTCATACATACAGGTTGAGCATAGCTTAATGCAAGTGACATAGTACAAATTTCCCTTTAAAAAATTTGTTGTTGAGTTCAATGTAAATTAGTATTGTAATATTATATTAGTATGATGCATAATTTATTTTAAATAAATATTAGTTAAATTGTTTATAATTTTACGCATGAAAAAGCATAAGAAATTAATAATCATACACTTTGATTGTAAATTTATAATATAGTCGTGAATTAATTGTGTTTTTATATACTTACAAAATAACTATGATGATGTTAGCCATATTTGACTTTGTATGTACATACAAACTATAGTACTGTCATGTTATTGTTCATAATACAAATTCTCATACTTTGAATTGCTGTTATTTCATAATATGATACAATTGCTAGCGAATGAACAAAGATGAAAAAAATAGTTAGTGATCATAATATAACACATATCATATTATTACACAAATCACAATATATACATCAAACATTTATTTAAAAATATATTTATAATTTTTATCAATTACCTTTTAAACTTATTTTCTTAATTTTATAAATTAATTTTCTTAATTATATCTTTATAATTAACAAAAAATATAAGCATAATAGTTTTTTGATCGGGATTTTAAGCATACTAATTACTTATAAGTTACAACCAACAAAGTGCTTTTGTAAAATATCATCGCTTTTGTATAATAACATTCTCGAAATACCGAATTGTGAAAGACCGGTCAATTAATTATGGAGGTATTGTATATTTAATTATTAATTTTAAATATTAATTTAGAATTATAATTATAAAATTAAATAAAACTTATTAATTACATCAAACTGCGGCTTTGTTGGAAATTAAAATATAAAAAAATAAATTTGGTCAGGGACACTCTAAGAATCGAGATTCAGACCTCTTGCAACCAAAGAGACTACCAAACCACTAAACTAAACAACTTTCTTGTTAATTTCTTGCTAACTTTGATAAACAATAATTAATGTTGAAATTTTAAAATACAAAGAATATCTTTAGTACCAATTGCTAAAACATATAAAAGAGTCCTAAGATTCGAACTCAAGACCTCTTACACCAAAAGTGAAACTCGAACCACTAGACCAACAACACCTTTTTTGTTTTATTTTTAATCACGTGTTCATCTCCACATGCTCAGAATCGGACCTACATTTTTAACTCTCTTGGTAAAAAATTATAGGTTAATCGATCCGACTATTGTGCTTTATTTTATTTGAAATATGAATACGTCAAATTGGCTTAACAAAGGAGACCATCCTATAAATATGAAGAAAAAACATAATAAGTTTAAACCTGTTGGAATCGGTTTGTCACAAAAAATTAGTTCAACTTAAAAACAATCAAATCCAAAAGTTGTAGACTCGAAAACAATCGAACCTGATTATACCCAAAGTAATTCAAACCGGATTTACCCAATACATAAACTAGACTAACCCGGAATAACCCGATAATTGAAGCGATCCGACCTGAAATAGACCGTGAACCCGAATTTCAATTATACAAATAATCCCGACCCGATCTGGGCCCGACCCGAATTAGCTAGATAACCGATTAAAACAACCCAAGATTGCCCGAGAACCCGATTATTAGTTGTGCAAGGGCAACCCGACTTAACCCGACCCAACCCAAATAAACCCGACATGACATTATAGACAATTTTTGTAAACCCCAAATTCTGAGAACTCGGAGAGCTACTGGTTAGGACCTCACAATGGGTCCCGACCTTAGTTTGACAACAATTTTACTTGGATCTTACAACAAGGCACAAAAGTATTTAAAACATTTGAAAACTTTAAACAATATATACATGGAGAATATGTATCAGCCTTACAAGAAATGATATTAAAACGTCGCATATGAAGAACATAAGACATCCCCGTCCCCAACTAAATGAGTACGTGGACCCGGCTGACCATTTCCTCCGGATTTCTCTACAACTGTCTTAACCTGCAAGGCATCTAAAGCGGTGTAAAACCATTAGCTAACATTCTACGCATAAGTATAAAGGTAAAAGCACAAACACACAACATACGCAATCAACATGCACACTCAATCCTTTTCTTATCTTTAATTAGGTGATAGGTCATTGCTAATGATACTTATTTTGTGACACGAGGGATTCCCAAACCTCGCCCTTGTCCCCGTTTACTAACGCGGAATGGTACTAATGCATCTGACCGTCTACCGGACTGGGCTGGTCGCAGGGAACCTCCTAGACTCTCGCAAGAGCTAGGCAGATGATGTCACGACCCATTATCATACACTTGGGTCAATTACGTAAATAATAAAGTCGGCCTAATCCGGTTTCGTTGTTTATCATATCTAAAAAACACCACTCATACACATTACACTCATACAAGAAGCCAGCTAAGTAAGTCCGTGGACTTACCTGAATCAGATCTCGATTCTCTTAATCACAACTCAATCTGTAACTGTATAACTCGGTTGCCTGTCAAAGGAGGCAAGTGTGTCAGCACACTTTTTAGGTAATTAGAAGTCTAAGACTTCTAAGGTAGTAGATCCTATTAGAACAGAATTTAATACAATACCAATTTATGGTAAAATGACTATTTTACCCCTGGTCTCGAAACTTCCAAAAATTTTCTAATTCATGCTTAAACTCTTATTTGAGACTAAAGAGTCATATTCTAACTCCTAAAGATGAGTTTGATTACAAACTGACAATTTACCCATTTCCTTATTTTCGGAAAGATCGTTAAGGTCCAACTTCGGCTTCAAATATAAAATTCGAATAATCTTATAAAAATTCCGAAATAATTCCCTAGATCATCTATGATATCTCATCTACTCCTAGAAGCAAGAATTTCTTAAAACTGTTCAACCATCACTTCTACAAAAATTTCTAAAGTTGGTTACAACACTTAACAAACAGCACACTGTCTTAACTTTGAAAAATCATAACTCCTAAACCACTCGCTGGATTTATCCCAAATTTTGATATGTTCTACTATAAAATCTTATCTATAAGATATACAAAATTCAGCCGCAAAGGAGATCAAAATCCTATTCAAAACTATCTCCCAAAACCAAATTTCAGCACAACAGAAAAACTTCTTACGACTCAATCTTTGAAAAATCATAAATCCCAAACCACTCGCTGGATTTCTCTCAAATTTTAATATGTTATACAACAATATGTCAACCATATCATATCCAAAATTCAAGCCCAACGGAGATCAAGAGCTTATTCAAAACCATCTCACAAAACAGCATCACTTGCTGTTTTCCCCAACACTCAGCACATATATAAAACTGCATGAGGCGTCAACTTTGGAACACAATAACTCTCAAACCGTAACTCCGATTCTTCCCAAATTTTAGTATGTTATACTATGTACTACAGTCTATGACATATCCGAAAACCAGCCAAAAAGGAAGAGTCTAGCTTACTCAAATTTGGACCCGAAGTTGACTGCTTATCACTATTGGAAAACTGAGAAACCGCAACAGCTCACTGTAGTTGTTCCTTGGCTGTAATATATAGATTGTAAGATGGTTTAGAGACAACTATAAGCACATATATGACTAAATAAAGTAAGGAGGAAGAGCATGGTCATACGCAACTACAATACTCGACAAGGAGGGAGGCAAGGCTACTACAGCTTGTTTCTGCGTGAGTTCCTAAGGATGGACTGCGAGGGTAAGTTGCTACACTTGTGAGGGAGGGGCTGATTCGAGAGATGGCTGCACTGGAGACAATATGACCATGGCACCCTCACATCAAGGCCTTAGCCAACTGAGTCAAAGTGAAGTGAAGGGGTAATTGAGGGAGCGACTTACCGGACTGTTGGGGGATCAATCCTCTGTCAACACTAGAGGAGAATCGGTTGATCAGATCAAGGTCTCGGTACTGCAACTGCCGTGATGTACAAGGCTTTGGGGAGACCGGCTGTTGCGAGGCTTGTTGTCCGGACAGAAGAGTTGCAAGCGTCCCCATGTTGCTTCAACTCATGTCGTCGGCTGAGTTGCAGAATGGCCAAGGTGAGAGCGTAGGTGTGAGCGTGGTAGGGGAGGAACTCGATCTGTTGTGCGAATGAGGAACCCGATCTGGCTGAGGAGGAACGAAATGGTTGCTCTTCTGTACGTGAATCCAGACGCAAAAGTGGGAGGCGATCTGTTGGGCGAATGAAGGATGGGGAGTGAATGTGGCGTTGCTGATTCAGTACACTCTTCTGCGTGAAATCAGGGAGCATTACAAGATATGGGGAGAGAGGGAGTTGACGGTTTCTTCTTCACATCAAGCGGCTAGGCTTCCTGGACAGCAGGAGTGGGGTGAACTAGGTTGCCTCTGTTTGGGCTTCCTGGGCTGCGAGATGCAGCTGAAGACATGGGTTGTTGAAGGCTTGGCTGGTTGGGCAACAGTAGGTCCAGTGTGGGCTGGAGCAAGGCAAAAGAGGTGGGCTGAATCAAGGGAAGAATGTGGGCTGAATAGTTTGTCAAAAACCTGTCAAAACTCATCATGGCGTTGTCAGGCCCATGAATGAGTTTGTCACAGGTTTGTCAGGCTTTGTCATGGCCTCGTCTCATGATCTCGTCACAGCTTGTCATGATCTCGTCTAAAGTCATCGATAAGAATGAATTATAATAACTAGGGTTTGATATAAATCTATCATTTTATGTGAATTAAATTCTACATAAAATGATAAATAATTATAAGAATTAGAGCTTGATATAATTTTATCGTTTTATGTGAATTAAATTCTACATAAAATGATAAAATTCGTGAAGAAAGAAATACTAGATAGAATGGAAAACCGTCAACGGCTCGAAGTCCGATTTGCTTCGGAATTAAACTGAATAAAAATTCCGGATATTACATTAGTACCCCCTTAAAATAAGTTTTGTCCCAAAACTTAAAAGAAGACAACATAATGTCGGAATCCATACCAAAGAACTAAAGCGCCGAAAACGTCATAATCGGTCAAGTTCTTATTGTTTCGGGACTAGTCGGAAGAAAATTTCCGGGTATTACATCAATTCCCCCTTAACAATAAGTTTCGTCCCGAAACTTAGGGTAAGACATTCCTGATCGGCCTTTAAGGCACTAAACGGGTATATCTGATCACTACTCAAAAGTCTCATCGTTTCCACATCTAAGTATCCCGCACATCAAGGTTACCAAAAGCACACATCACTGAATAAGCACTCAATCATGAAATGAACAAGTAGTCAAACAATATCACACATACAAGGTCAAGCCCTAACTCGTTACTCCCGAGATTACAACTATCGCTACATAGGTCTTTGAAAGGTTACGTCATTTACTATCCCGATATCTTAGGTAGCCTTATCAGCTTTTCCTAAAATCACTGAATCTTAAATCTTTTCGGTACTTACATCACAAGCGTCTGCCACCACGTTCTAGAGTGGTTACCGGATATCTCACCGGTATCATCCGGCTCAAATGTCTACTCCTCTAATCTGATCACCTAACTCATGTCTGGTAGGTATTTCTCCAACTGAAAATCTCAAACTCAGTTCCCAAACTTAGTCTCTGTGGAAAACTGAAGCTGCACTCTCCAATAGGGTGAGGAGTACTAGTCCATCGGCCCCTTTTAAACCGCTTTAAAACTTCTAATGGTTGTCTTACACAACTCACTTCTAGATCCTTTAAGGACCCTACGGAAAATGATCTATTCAACTTTTTCCCTTCGTCATGACCACTTGCTTCCGGCCTTCTGAAAAGTTTCTGACTACACAATCAGGTCCAAGGTCTTGGACATCCACCAACACTTACCAAGTGCTCAATGCTCTTCGTATCACGACCCACTTGGTCTTGTCTTTTAATATTACTCAATCATCTTATTCCTTATATAAGGAATCGTCACCATTACCCTTTTCTGGTCTAACACTCGAGACAACTAAAATCAAATCTAGTGGTCATCCTCTCTCTCTTTTTTTGGCATTGTTATATTATTTATAGATCTCTAATTTATCGTTAACTCTAACCCAGGCTTCCGACGCATTACCCAAGATCTTAAGTGACATAGAATATGTCCGTAATGACGGTATTAGACACAAAGTGATCTTATATCCAGTTATTTGATCATAAATACTCGATACATGCTAACATACCGTCAACATTGAACTCTTGTACCCTCCACTTTTATCGGACTAGTAATATCCCTCTAACTCAAAACGCAACTAGGCTCTGTTCCGACATATTGTTACACATAAAATCTACTCCGAGATTATACTTTCTTTAAGCACGGTTACTAGGTTGCAAGTATGCTCTTGTCTCTTCTCTATCTTATGTATCTTCGACTCAGGATGGTAGTTACTCACTTTGAGCTTTCTAGTGCAAGCCATGCACAATATTCTTTTATTACATCATTAATTCTTTCCTAATCCATCCTGAAAACTCACTCTAGAGTATTCTATTAGTATAGAATTCCACACTACTTGTCTGGCAACATGTAACAAAGCCATTACTCTTCACTCGGATCTATAATAGGGTACCAGTCTCCTTCTATTACCTCTACATGCACCTAAGTTTCCGTATAACATTTCCAGTCACTCACATAGCCTATCTCAAGTTTCTTTCAACTAGAATGCATTTCACTAACTATCACCATCTTAAACTCGATACGACATCCATCAGTACCCTTGAGGTTCTTGCTTTGTGGGTTAGGACCCACCACGCTTCCGTTGCGCTACTCTGATTATCCTGTTGTCACTCATTAATCCTAAGGACCTTTTCTGTTAAGTATAAAATGATTGACCACAAAACTCTTTCTTCCAATTACACCATGAGTCTTATACGGATGAAGTACCAAGTACCTTCTTTACTTGCCTTAAGAAAATAAAACAACGATTGAACAAAAAAACAACTTCTTCCGCTTACTTTCTTAATTCTTCTACCACGGATCCAAACTCCCTGACTTGACCGGAGTTTGATCTTAACTAGCCAAGAAGTAACCCTTAAAACGTTTCTCTTTATACCTGTAATTCATCCAAGAAGGTTGTCGTTGCCTACTTGAGGAAATCCTCTAAGGCGCCGGTAAAGCTACTCCGTAGATCCACAATCACAAATATCTCTTCGTAACGGCGCATAACTCGTCAATACCAAACAATACTTGCACGTCCTTGGTTGACATAGGTCAGTCTATAATTGACGTATCTCAATTTCATACCTCTACCGGTATTAAACTTTTGGTGCACATCACTTACTAGATTTATCCTTTTATCCTTCTTTAGTTCGTCTTATCTTTCACTCTTCCGCTTCTTATAGGCTAACTCCATTTCTCTAGTCCGATTGTGTCATTCATCTGACATAAATAGTCGTTTCAAGTTTTCACGATAGGTTGCAAGCGTCTTTGAAATTCTTATGGCCGTAATGATTATCCTCTTGTAGTTCCTTTTGCATGGACCATCTGTGTTGATGGCTTAGGTCGCGTGATAATTCGGGTTACCTTGGACTCTCGAGTCTAGCAAGGCCATTCTCCCATACAGATTTCTTCACTGGAGTTAGTGGTAATATCGCCTTCATGAAACTCCGTTGACCCTGCTACAGGCTTCCATTCTTTGGATATTGGCGTTGCGGTTTCTTTCAAACTACTTATATCTATGAGGAGGGTCAAAACCTCCCCACGCTCGTGGGGTCTTCCTTTTCGCTTTCACACTCAATTGTAGGTCTTCATTCCATGCACCTTAGATTCTCACACTCGGATTGACCCTCTGTCTCTTCTGGTTTCTCATGCCCATAATGGTCTATGGAGCATACGCCTCGATTATAATGTCCTTGATTCCGCATCCTGGTTGTACTCAATTCTACTTGTCTCGGTCCAATATTGTTATCTCTACTCCGCACTCTTGTAGTCTCTTGCATGGTTCCTCTAATTCCATCTCTCGGCCTCGTTTGCTCGAGTTCCTTGTACGACCTTCTATTCCTTCTAACTGAACTGACTCAGGAATTTATTCCTCATCTGATTGTGCTTGTGGTAACAATTATCTTCACAACTTTACTTCCTTGCTCACTTGTTGTTTGGATACTTTGTAAGGATCACCAAGCAGCCTACCCGAGTATAATACTCAATTCAGGGTTCAATTTCATTGCCTCGTGTTGAAAACTCTTCAAGTCCGCTACCGATTTATAATGAGGCGATAATCGCTTCATTATATCACAGCTAAAGGATACAAAATATCCATTAGGATACTAACATGCTATACATATACATATATATAATCATACATTAGAACATATCGATAAGTCTATATACTAACTAACACACCTATCATTCTAAGTTGCAGAGATCCACGGAGAGCGATGGTAGTCCGACATACTACTAACCCAACAACCCGACTATGCGTGTGTAAAACAAAAATCCATTTTGAAAATTTTAGACTCCTTTCGAGTTCTAGTTATTTTATACATTCGGTCTTTTTGAAGATTTCAAGTGCCATTGTTGCCAACCTAGAGCTCTGATACCATATTGTAACACCCCAAATTCTGAGAACTCGGAGAGCTACTGGTTAGGACATCACAATGGGTCCCGACCTTAGTTTGACAACAATTTTACTTGGATCTTACAACAAGGCACAAAAGTATTTAAAACATTTGAAAACTTTAAACAATATATACATGGAGAATATGTATCAGCCTTACAAGAAAAGATACTAAAACGTCGCATATGAAGAAAAGAAAACATCCCCGTCCCCAACTAAATGAGTACGTGGACCCGGCTGACCATTTCCTCCAGATCTCTCTACAACTGTCTTAACCTGCAAGGCATCTAAAGCGGTGTAAAACCGTTAGCTAACATTCTACGCATAAGTATAAAGGTAAAAGCACAAACACAATATACGCACTCAACATGCACACTCAATCCTTTTCTTATCTTTAATTAGGTGATAGGTCATTACCAATGATACTTATTTTGTGAAACGAGGGATTCCCAAACCTCGCCCCTGTCCCCGTTTACCAACGCGGAATGGTACTAATGCATTTGACCGTCTACCGGACTGGGCTGGTCGCAGGGAACCTCCTAGACTCTCGCAAGAGCTAGGCAGATGATGTCACGACCCGTTATCATACACTTGGGTCAATTACGTAAATAATAAAGTCGGCCTAATCCGGTTTCGTTGTTTATCATAACTAACAAACACCACTCATACATGATAGCATGAATTATAGTCTATATTTTGGGGTTTGTTTGGACGTTTTATCTTTCATAATCTGCATGTTTGTATGTATAATATGTGATTATATCACCATTTCATCTACCTTTGCGAGAATCGAGGTCTACACCTGGTTTTGTTGTAATCGTAGGTAAAATGGCACGTTTTGCTTCAAAAAGGAGCAAAAGGAGCTATGGAGTCATTGGAGCTACATTCAGGAACATAAGGAACCATCCAGGAAGCAGAGCCATGGATTAGAGATTCACTTTGGACCAGATTTGAGAGATTTCACTTTCAGTTTTGACTCACCTCGGTTGACCAGAGATTCACCTCGACCGAGGTGATCCAGAGAAGTCGACTCGACCGAGGCGAACACCTGGGACACGGCGGGAATATTTTATTCTTGGCTGAGATCTTTTATCTTTGGAAAGATATCTTATATTTTTGGGCTTGGCTCCTAGAAGGAAGAAGATATACTAGATCATATATTTTACCTATTTTTATGGGAAGAGATCTTTCTAAGATATCTTATCTTTGGAGGGTTATTTTCCTATAAAAAGGGTCGGATTTCCCACAAATCCGACATCCGCATACAGTTGGAACAGGCTATACCACCGATCAGGGTTTATACACGCAGCAGCCATACTCTAGTTGGGAGATTTGAAGAACCTTTTTGAAGGTTGAAGAAGGAAGATTATAGCTTTTATAGCTTTTGAAGGGTTTTGTAAGATCATCTTAGATTCCCTTCCTTGTTGTCTTTCCTTGTTGGATTTATATCCAAGGAACGCTTTTGTTGTGATATTTGATTCAGTTATTGAAGTCTTTTCATTAAATTCTTCTTGTTCAATTATTCACCTTCTTCCCATATATTTGAATTATACTTTCATGATGATGAGTGGCTAATTTCCTTGTGTGATTCTAGGGTGATTGGCTGAAGGTTGTGGGAAAAACAATGATAGAATAATCTCAGATTCCAGTAGGACCCTGAAAGCTCGAGTCTTTAACCTTAACCCTAAGCATCTCGCTCAGTCGATGAACATCTCGGCCAGGGTGGAATTTGGCTGACCGAGGTGACTCATCTGATCCTAAACTGAGAGTTAAGTGTTAGAGTTTGCCAAATCCTATTCTTATTACACCTTTCCTGGTTCAATGCAAGCCTAGGATGAGACTTACCCGGTAATTCCTTAGTTTATGTACCTAAGATCATAAGTGTAGGTAATAAAGGTTTATCCTTTATTGGGGTTTGAGTGTGCTTCCATCCCTTCTTTGTGAGTTAGCTTGAGACTTACCCGGTAAAGGTTGATTCTATTCCCTTAGATGATATGTTAGTTTGAGGTTATAGTTCTTTATCTTAATTCCTTGAGACTTACCCGGTAATAGGAGTTACGGTTTAGGATTAGTGATTAGTGAGACTTACCCGGTGATCTATTCCACTTTAGTAACACCTTCCCCTTGCAAAAAATCTCAGCTTTGTCCGCTTATCTTTAGATCTTGAGTTGGAACCACAACTAGATGTTTTAATCCCTAGAATTGCATGTTTCCTTTATTGACTGTTTATCATCTTTGATTGTTTTAATTGCTTTTGTGGTTAGTAATTACTAGAGCTTACCGTAATTGGACTTTGTTTCACTAAGTCCCTGTGATCGACCCCTGGAATTCCTTGCTTTTTACTACGATTGACCCGTACACTGCGGGTTCGCATCTTTGTTTTAAGCTTACGTCTAGGGTTATAAATTTAAAGCTTGCACACACCATTTGGAGCGAACAAGTTTTTGGCGCCGTTGCCGGGGACTTGGTCTAGACCGAGCCGGTTACGGTTTGCTTTTGGGGCACTTGCCCCCGTGTCTTCTAACCACTCTACTTGAGTGACTTTTGTAGGTTCTTTCTTAGGTTTATGCGAAGAACCCGCACTGGGAAGGAAATCGTTCCTTACGATCCCGAACCAGAAAAGACATACAAGCGACGCTTAAGAGAAGCGAAGATGACCCAACAAGACAACCGCGATCTTGAGGCCGAATTGAAAGAGGCGCTAGAGCTGCTACGCCTCAGCAGGGAAGAGCTAAGGCAGGAAAGAGAAGAAACTCGCACCACGACTGAAGCGATCAAAGCTGATATGGCAGCTTTACGAGACCAGTTTCTACCTCGACCGAGGGAAGATCCTGTCGCTGACCCTCGACCGAGGCAGGTCCCAGTACCTGACGCCCCGGATGAGGTACTTCCATCTCGGATGCCAGTCCGAGACGCTTTTCCTGCAGGAATCCCACAAACCCTAGGTCAAAAGATGGACCCCAATCAACAACTGAGGCGTCCAGGAGTTAACCTAGGAGATCCAGCGGACCATGACTATGAACTTCGACCGCAAGTTCTATCCATGATTTGCCAATGCCAGTTCGGAGGGATGGAGAAGGAATCACCACATCAACATCTTCAAAACTACGAGATCTTGATGGAGACCTTGAGACCCTCAAGGATTGAAAATAACAACTACAAGCTAAGACCTTTTTACTTTTCTTTAAAAGATAGAGCTCTTACTTGGTATCAATCTCTTCCTCCAGGAAAAATTAGCACATGGGAGGAGATGATGACGGAATTCTTGACCAAATTCTTTCCCCCCTCAAAGACAGCTGAAATGAGAGGGAAGATCAACGCTTTCATTATGAAGGACAAGGAGAGCTTATCCAAGTCATGGGAGCGGTTCAAGGACATTCTTTTGGATTGCCCACATCATAGGATTCCAAAGTTAGAGTTATTGGAGATTTATTTCAAGGGACTGGACGGAAGCACCCAGTTCAATCTCCAACTACTCTCTGCCGGTACCTTCATGGACATGGCGATTGACGAAGCTTGGGACTTCATCGAGAAGCAAACTTTGCACATGGAGAAATACACCCACCAAGGAGCTGAAGGTGGAGTTAAAAGAGTTAACTTCCAAGAAACTCAGCCCAACAACAATCAACTCATTTCTTTGAAGAATGACGTGAAGCAATTGAAGGAACTCTTGGTTGCTCAAACCAAGAAGGAAGAGTAAGGGCAAAGGAACAACAACAATGGATACCGTAACAACAACAACGGTTCCAGGAACAACAATTACAACAACAACAATAGAGGATCCAATAGCAACAATTGGAGGGCGAACAATCAAAACTCTAGTAACAATCATTCAAACTCCAACTCTAACGATTCCTCTAACCCTTTCCTCTCTTCCCCTTCTTCTTCTTCTACTCCATTAAAGAGCCAGGGGCAAGGATCAAGTTCATCTCAGCCAGAAAAGAAAGACGCAGTTCTGGAGGCTATATTGATCAAGCTCAATGCTATGGAGACTTCTATGACTTCATTTTCAAAGGCCCAAAAAGCCTTTGAACAACAACTTGCAAGTAGGGCGAATGAAGCGCCAAGAGATCCAGGGAAGCTTCCAGCAAGGACGGAGAGCAACCCTAAGGGCCAGATCATGGCCATAACTACGAGGAGTAGACTGAAAACTGCAGATCCAGTGCCTCGGTCGGTGCCAGTACCGACGAAGACCACCTCGGTCCAGATGCAGTCGAAGAACACCTCGACCGAGATGCCAACCGAGGTGGAGCCACAGAAAGCGGAGGGGAAAACTGAAGTTTATGTTCCACCTCCTGCATACAAACCACCACTTCCATTCTCCCAGTCAAGGGCCAGAGCACATCTAGACAAGCACTTTGGTAAGTTTCTTGACTTGATGAATAAACTGCACATTAACATTCCTTTCCTTGATGCTATTCTAGGAATGCCCGCCTATGGGAAGTTCTTGACGGAGATCCTATCAAGGAAGAGGAAATTGGAAGATTTTGGTGAAGTTAGGATGACATCTAAATCCTCGGAGCTCATACAAATCATGAAGGAGAAGATGCCACCTAAATTGAGAGATTCCGGCTCATTTTGCATTCCCATTCAAGTTGGGGATGTCACTTGTGAAGCCCTTTGTGATCTAGGAGCCAGTGTGAGCATCATACCACTGGAGCTATGTGTGAAGATCGGACTTGGAGAGCCCAAGCCGGTCAAGATTCGACTTTATATGGCGGATCGCTCCATCACCCATCCCGTGGGAATCTTGGAGGATGTTCCGGTCAAGTTAGGTAACTTCTATCTACCAATAGATTTTGTTGTGCTTGACATTCCCGCAGATTATCCAGTTCCTATTATTATCGGGAGGCCATTTCTAGCAACTTCGAGTTGCAACGTGGATTGCAAGAACGCCAAGCTGAAATTCAACATTGGCGGCGATGAGGTGGAGTTCGCATTACTTGCAGCCATGAAGGGGGAGCAGCTAACTGATGATATCTTCAACATCTACGATGAAGAGGAATCAAGAGAATTGGTGAGCTCTATCCTTACTAACGATCCACTCGAAAGAGTTATTAGCTTCAGTTTAATGGAGGAAGGTATAGATGCTTCTTGTGATGCAGATATACGGAGCTTAAAGGCATTGGAAGAGGATCCAGGAGCTAAAACTGAGAAGCTAACCCAGGAGACGAAGATCTCCAATTTCGGTTCCAGTTGCAGTACCTCGACCGAGGCACTTTCTGGACTGAGCGAGGCGACTGAAGAACATCTCGGTCAACGAATCTGCGTCTCGACCGAGGTCGATGGCGAGACAACTTCAACTGAGACTTCCGAAAGTCCAATTTCTGGATCTACTCCACTAGAAGGAGGAAGCAAGGATCCCCCTCAGAAAGCACCTCCAGTTGTGGAGCTTAAACAACTCCCAAATCACTTAAGGTATGTCTTTCTTGGACCGGATTCCACTTATCCCGTTATTATTAGTGCTTCCCTTTCCGAAACTGAATTATCTAAACTAATGCATGTCCTGAGAAAGCATCAAAAAGCTTTGGGTTATACTATAGATGATCTTATTGGCATTAAGCCCTCTTTCTGCATGCATAGAATCTTAATGGAGGATGATCATAAGACTTCACGGGAACCTCAAAGACGGTTAAAGCCGATCATGAAAGAGGTTGTGAAGAAAGAAATTCTTAAGTTGTTGGATGCAGGTATCATATACCCTATCTCGGACAGCAAGTGGGTTAGCCCGGTGCATGTAGTTCCGAAGAAAGGAGGGATGACCGTTGTGACAAATAAGAACAACGAGTTGATCCCAACTAGGACCGTTACGGGCTGGAGGGTTTGCATCGATTATAGGAAGCTGAATACTGCCACAAGGAAGGACCATTTTCCACTTTCCTTCATTGATCAAATGCTCGAGCGGTTAGCCCAGCATTCACACTTTTGCTACTTAGACGGTTATAGTGGATTCTTCCAGATTCCTATCCATCCGGATGATCAGGAGAAGACAACTTTCACTTGTCCATGAGGGACATTTGCTTATAGGAGGATGCCATTTGGATTGTGCAATGCACCCGCTACCTTCCAGTGATGCATGATGGCTATCTTTTCTGAGTACATAGAGGAGATCATGGAGGTATTTATGGATGATTTTTCTGTATATGGTTCCTCTTTTGATGATTGCCTATCTAACTTTCTCTAGTGCTTAAAAGATGTGAAGACACTAATCTTGTTTTGAATTGGGAGAAGTGTCATTTTATGGTTAATGAAGGCATTGTGCTAGGACACCTCATTTCTAATCGAGGCATTGAGGTCGATCGCGCTAAGATCGAGACTATTGAAAAACTCCCTCCCCCTTGTTCTGTTAAGGGTGTGAGGAGTTTTCTCGGGCATGCAGGTTTCTACAGGAGATTCATCAAGGACTTCTCTAAGATTTCTAAACCTCTAACTAACCTCTTGAATAAAGATGTTGTTTTTGAGTTTTCGCAGGAGTGTCTTGATGCTTTTTACAGGATTAAGGAAGCATTGATCTCCGCTCCCATTATCCAGCCTCCGGATTGGACCTTGCCCTTTGAGATCATGTGTGACGCTAGTGATGTAGCCGTAGGAGCGGTGCTTGGACAGAAGAAGGATGGACGGACCACTGCCATCTATTATGCTAGCAAGACGCTAGATGTAGCACAACGCAACTACGCTACCACCGAGAAAGAATTATTGGCGGTTGTATATGCTTTCGAGAAGTTTCGTTCCTATTTGGTAGGGGCGAAAGTCATTGTCTACACCGACCATGCAACCATCCGTTACTTGTTGGCTAAGAAAGATGCCAAGCCACGCCTTATTCGATGGATTCTCTTGCTTCAAGAGTTTGATCTAGAGATCCGCGATAAGAAGGGATCCGAAAACTCTGTTGCGGATCACCTCAGCCGGCTACCTGCATCATCACGTGAAAAGGACGACCCACCCATTGACGATTCATTCCCCGATGAGCATGTTCGCTCAAAAAGTGTGTGCGTCAAAGTCTTAAATTTGTATCTAGAACTCAAAGCAAAGCGAACCCGCAGTGTACGGATCAGCTTTAGTAAGGTAAGAATTCCAGAGTCAAACTTAGGGATTTGGTGAGAATAAATCCAATTTCAATTATCTAGCGAAAAGTGCGAAAAGCTTTTGTGATCAAATAAGAGTGAAATGATTCCAAGGATTCAAGTATCCGATTTCGGCTTTCGATTCAAGACACTTCTATAGATATAGGACAGAGTTTATATTGCCAAGATTAATTGTTCAAAGGTAGGATTCGTACGGTGAAGTTCCGAAACCTATATGACTAATCCAAAGGTTCTCTTTATAAGGGTTGTTGAGGCTGCAATATAGAAAGATCTAGAGACAAGAATTATGGTTAAATTAACTATCTAAAACTCCAGGATATGACTCTCCAAAGTAAAGAATAGCAAGCACAATTAAAATCCTAATAAAGGATGTTGAGTCTCTTTATTACCCAAATCTTGAAATCTTAATCTATCAAATGTAGAATCAGGTTTGAAGTGTCTTCGTACATTCAATTAGATGGTAAAAAGGTTAATCAAGGTTGGGATTTAAGCAAAGATTAGTTTTGGTTAAAGATTGATTCAATTAAAGTTCGTCAGAAGAATAAATTGCCCTGTTCATAAGAAAATCGGCCGATTTTCCCCAAGAACAGCCCGATTTTTCTGTTTATCGCAAAACTAAAATCTAAACTCTCAGGGTCCTAATGTTTGAATGAGTTCAGTCTATCATCATCTAAGCCTTAATCATCAACTATTCTCCCCAGAATCACAAAGGTTTTAGCCAACCATTTTCAAAATCGAATCAAATTAATTATTGAGAGAAAAATCACAAAGAAACCGAATCTTGAATAAAGAATTCCAATAAACTTCAAATCTGTAAACGATTGTCAAAACAACTCAATGTATCTCCTAAACAACTCAAATTCGTGTTCAAAAACAGCAAGTATTTCAATGAACAAAGAAATCTCACAACTAGAATCAAGATTAGCTTTCCGGCAAAGAGTCCTTCAATCTCCTTCCAAGAATCTTCAATTCCTCTCAAACGTGTACAAATTTCCCGCTGCGGCCTTCCTAATTTCCCTTTGCAGAATTTGACTCCAAGTTCCGGGGCTGTCACCCTCCTTCCTTCAATGTTGAAGGCTCTCCAATCTCTATAGGGATAAATCTAGGGTTTTAAAGGTAAAACCCTAGAAATCTGGGCTGAAAAGAAGTCGAGTGCGCTGGTATCAGAGGATACTCTGGGCCGCGTCATAAGGTATCAGAAAATACTCTGGCGCGTCAGACGGTATCAGAGAATACTTTGGGCCGAGTCCGACGGTATCAGAGAATACTTTGGGCCGCGTACTAAATTCCTTTTATGCTCCTTTTTGTCCCGCTTCAAGGCTTAATCCTTAAATGTGCTATTTCGCTCCAGAATTCGCCAAATTACCTACAAATGCAATAAAACTCTGTGTAGACCTCTATTCTTGCAAAGTAGGTGAATATAACCATAAATGCTATGAATGTATGTCTATGCATGCAAAATAAAGGGAAAAGCTATATAAATACATGCCTAAAAATAGGTCATAATTCATGTCATCAAAATACCCCATACTTGCCTCTTGCTTGTCCCCAAGCAAGATTCAAACTTAAAATAAAAGATGATATGGATTATGAATATGCAAAAATAAAGAAAAACCACAATATTTTGGTTGTGCTTCTATTCATAGATCACTCTCAAATGGTTGCTTCATAGCTAATGAAAATCATCATATGATCAAAAGGAATTATATCATGAAAAGAATAATCACACTTTGGAAGAAAATCATAACATGCATCATAACTTGCAATATATCAAAATCAATCATGAGGAATCCAGTTTAGACCAGAAAGCCAAACAACATACTCAAAGATCTTAAGGTCTTTCAAGCAACGGTCAAGAAGCGTGAATAGGTGGGAAACTTATAAAGGAATGTGGTGTATGAATCCTGGAAAAAGGAACAACACAAACTCCTTTTCTTCTTTTTGTTTTACTTACAACACCCATCAACTTAGAGCTTTGCTCTTTTCTTTTTCACATTATTTTTCGACTTTACTTTTTGGAAATATGGACAGCGGTGCACAAAAACCGAAGCTTAGGAAATCGGCGTTTCTCAATTTCGAGATGCCTCAAACCCTTGATGCACATACCATAATCCGTTAGGAATATCGCTCAATCCGACTTTGGCAAGACACAAACACCCGGCTATGTGAATGGTGCCGAGTTACTCATCATCAAGATTGACTTCCCCAAACCTACAATTTTCTATACTTGTGAATGCAAGCATTTGCTTTCATGGCCCTCCCACATCAAACATGCCAAAACTCAACTCTTCCTAGTTCCCGGATAGGTAGGGAAGTCAATTATTTTATTGAGGGGCTAAATGAATAAGGAAAGAAGCAAGAAAAATCAAGGTGCCTTAATAATTTCAATAAGAAGTGTAAGAACTTATCATGCGGTTTCAACCTTCAATACTCAACATGATTTAGAATGAAAGCAAATTATAAAACATGCATGAAATTCTAACAAAGTATTCAAATCCCACATATGTTATAAATCAATTCAAGCATATCAAAATCATCGTAGCTATTCCACAAAACAAATGTTATCATAGAGATCATATCCATCCTAGAAGCACAAAATTTTTTTTTAAAATTTTCAAAAATTTCCAAAATTTTCAAATCATATGATGCAAGACATAAAACATGCAAATGGTATTGCAAATACCTCCACCCCATACTTAAAACTCACATTGTCCCCAATGTGAAGAAAAGAAAAGGAAGAAAAGGATACTCACAATGTAAGATGGCGAATCAGGCATGACGAATCATTCATTGAGTGGTGATGGTGGGAGTCTATATAAGCTCAATAGGGAACTCCGGATATTCCAATCGGTGTCGAAGAATGAAGAAGGGGAACGTCTTTTGGCCGAACAAAAATTTTCCGAAAAAAAAAAAAGATTTTTTTTTTTTTTTTTTTTTTTTTTGAAAAAAATCGACCGATTTTTCAAAAAATCGGCCGAGTTTTCTGCCCGATTTTTTCGTCGGCCCGATTTTCCCTGAGGGGGTCGATCTCTAGGTCGATTTTTCTTTCTGTTGTCAAAAATCGACCTGCTCTGAAGCCTAAATCGACCGATCTTCTTTTGGTAAGTCGATTTCTTTCCTTTTGTTCCTTGAAAACGTCCTTGGGCACCTTTGTATTGCCTTTTTCCATCAATTCCTCAAGATTATACCTAGTTCCTGCGATCCATGACACAAACAAACCGGGAGCGCATCGAGAAGGAAAAAAAACAAAGCAAAAACAAAACAAACAAGCTAACTATCCTAAGAAAAAGAAAAGGGAAAAAGATGCATTACCTTGGGTTGCCTCCCAAGAAGCGCTTGGTTTAACGTCGCTAGCTGGACCTATCTCCATAGATGACTCAATGCACCTTGAACATCTTGGATTGCTCATCAAACTCATCATATAATTCCTCAAAAAAGATTCCGGTTCCTAATTTCACCGGCAAATGGTAAGATCTCTCACGTACAAGCTTGTACGATTTGATTCTCACCGGGATTCTCCTAGCTTTCCTATGCTCTAATGGGACATTATTCAGCCTTGCGTCCCATCCTTTCTTGGATCGAGAAATCAGTTTCTCGAGAATCCTCCTAGCTTCCCCATCTCCAGATTGGGGATTATGTATGGTGTTCGTCATGTGAATGACCCCATACTTGAATAAAAGACACTTCATCGCCTTAACGGTGAAGTGCTTGCTAACTCCACTCCTTGTAGTCCAAGGAGCATCTACTTCCAGCAGTTTTAATGGAGGTTTCATCTTCACCTTAGGAGGTTCTTTTGGAAGAGACCTCCAACTCTCCAGTGCCTTCCTGAAAAAATTGGAAATTTTAATAGGAATTTCAAAAGAAGTAAGAGAATGTACCTTGGAAAGTTCTTCAAGGCTTGGGATAAGTTTCATGTTGGGATGATGATCCACACATGAAATATCTTCCAACTCAGCTGGATCCTCTTCAACCTTGACCACAGTTTCAGTAATTTGGTCAAGGTTCTCCATTTCTTCCTCTTCTTCAATGAGAACTTCTAGAGAAGCTTCAGATTCGAGCGGAGGAACGCTCGAAACTTGTAATTCTTCCTTGCTAGATGAATGATTTTCCAAGGCTTTTTCAACCTTAGAAATATTCTTTGTTGCGTCTTCTATCACTTTTAGATTATATTCATCATAGGCTTTGAATCTTTCTTCGAGCATCTCAAATTTCTTCATCAATTCTTCAAATTTCGAGTCCTCCGCATCTTTGGGAGGTTTCTTCTTAACCTTCTTTGGGTAGTGCAGCTTTTCCCGTTTTGCAAATTCAGATTCAATGGTTTGTTCACGTTCTCTCTCGCTGTCAAACCAATAGAAGGCGTATTTCTCATCCAAATATTCATAATGGTCCGCCCTAGCACCTTGCCATGCAAACCAGGCTGGATCAAATGCAGGTTCATTGCTCCATGCAGCCATTGGTGAACCTGAAAACTCAAAAACTCATACCGAAAAGATTAAAAGCAAAAAGCACTCAAGCCCGACAACCGAAAACTGAATTTGGCCTAGACCAAATCCCCGGCAACGGCGCCAAAAACTTGTTCGCTCAAAAAGTGTGTGCGTCAAAGTCTTAAATTTGTATTTAGAACTCAAAGCAAAGCGAACCCGCAGTGTACGGATCAGCTTTAGTAAGGTAAGAATTCCAGAGTCGAACTCAGGGATTTGGTGAGAATAAATCCAATTTCAATTATCTAGCGAAAAGTGCGAAAAGCTTTTGTGATCAAATAAGAGTGAAATGATTCCAAGGATTCAAGTATCCGATTTCGGCTTTCGATTCAAGACACTTCTATAGATATAGGACAGAGTTTATATTGCCAAGATTAATTGTTCAAAGGTAGGATTCGTACGGTGAAGTTCCGAAACCTATATGACTAATCCAAAGGTTCTCTCTATAAGGGTTGTTGAGGCTGCAATATAGAAAGATCTAGAGACAAGAATTATGTTTAAACTAACTATCTAAAACTCCAGGATATGACTCTCCAAAGTAAAGAATAGCAAGCACAATTAAAATCCTAATAAAGGATGTTGAGTCTCTTTATTACCTAAATCTTGAAATCTTAATCTATCAAATGTAGAATCAGGTTTGAAGTGTCTTCGTACATTCAATTAGATGGTAAAAAGGTTAATCAAGGTTGGGATTTAAGCAAAGATTAGTTTTGGTTAAAGATTGATTCAATTAAAGTTCGTCAGAAGAATAAATCGCCCTGTTCATAAGAAAATCGGCCGATTTTCCCCAAGAACAGCCCGATTTTTCTGTTTATCGCAAAACTAAAATCTAAACTCTCAGGGTCCTAATGTTTGAATGAGTTCAGTCTATCATCATCTAAGCCTTAATCATCAACTATTCTCCCCAGAATCACAAAGGTTTTAGCCAACCATTTTCAAAATCGAATCAAATTAATTATTGAGAGAAAAATCGCAAAGAAACCGAATCTTGAATAAAGAATTCCAATAAACTTCAAATCTGTAAACGATTGTCAAAACAACTCAATGTATCTCCTAAACAACTCAAATTCGTGTTCAAAAACAGCAAGTATTTCAATGAACAAAGAAATCTCACAACTAGAATCAAGATTAGCTTTCCGGCAAAGAGTCCTTCAATCTCCTTCCAAGAATCTTCAATTCCTCTCAAACGTGTACAGATTTCCCGTTGCGGCTTTCCTAATTTCCCTTTGCAGAATTTGACTCCAAGTTCCGGGGCTGTCACCCTCCTTCCTTCAATGTTGAAGGCTCTCCAATCTCTATAGGGATAAATCTAGGGTTTTAAAGGTAAAACCCTAGAAATCTGGGCTGAAAAGAAGTCGAGTGCGCTGGTATCAGAGGATACTCTGGGCCGCGTCATAAGGTATCAGAAAATACTCTGGCGCGTCAGACGGTATCAGAGAATACTTTGGGCCGAGTCCGACGGTATCAGAGAATACTTTGGGCCGCGTCCTAAATTCCTTTTATGCTCCTTTTTTTCCCGCTTCAAGGCTTAATCCTTAAATGTGCTATTTCGCTCCAGAATTCGCCAAATTACCTACAAATGCAATAAAACTCTGTGTAGACCTCTATTCTTGCAAAGTAGGTGAATATAACCATAAATGCTATGAATGTATGTCTATGCATGCAAAATAAAGGGAAAATCTATATAAATACATGCCTAAAAATAGGTCATAATTCATGTCATCAAAATACCCCATACTTGCCTCTTGCTTGTCCCCAAGCAAGGTTCAAACTTAAAATAAAAGATGATATGGATTATGAATATGCAAAAATAAAGAAAAACCACAATATTTTGGTTGTGCTTCTATTCATAGATCACTCTCAAATGGTTGCTTCATAGCTAATGAAAATCATCATATGATCAAAAGGAATTATATCATGAAAAGAATAATCACACTTTGGAAGAAAATCATAACATGCATCATAACTTGCAATATATCAAAATCAATCATGAGGAATCCAGTTTAGACCAGAAAGCCAAACAACATACTCAAAGATCTTAAGGTCTTTCAAGCAAAGGTCAAGAAGCGTGAATAGGTGGGAAACTTATAAAGGAATGTGGTGTATGAATCCTGGAAAAAGGAACAACACAAACTCCTTTTCTTCTTTTTGTTTTACTTACAACACCCATCAACTTAGAGCTTTGCTCTTTTCTTTTTCACATTATTTTTCGACTTTACTTTTTGGAAATATGGACAGCGGTGCACAAAAACCAAAGCTTAGGAAATCGGCGTTTCTCAATTTCGAGATGCCTCAAACCCTTGATGCACATACCATAATCCGTTAGGAATATCGCTAAATCCGACTTTGGCAAGACACAAACACCCGGCTATGTGAATGGTGCCGAGTTACTCATCATCAAGATTGACTTCCCCAAACCTACAATTTTCTATACTTGTGAATGCAAGCATTTGCTTTCATGGCCCTCCCACATCAAACATGCCAAAACTCAACTCTTCCTAGTTCCCGGATAGGTAGGGAAGTCAATTATTTTATTGAGGGGCTAAATGAATAAGGAAAGAAGCAAGAAAAATCGAGGTGCCTTAATCATTTCAATAAGAAGTGTAAGAACTTATCATGCGGTTTCAACCTTCAATACTCAACATGATTTAGAATGAAAGCAAATTATAAAACATGCATGAAATTCTAACAAAGTATTCAAATCCCACATATGTTATAAATCAATTCAAGCATATCAAAATCATCGTAGCTATTCCACAAAACAAATGTTATCATAGAGATCATATCCATCCTAGAAGCACAAAATTTTTTTTTAAAATTTTCAAAAATTTCCAAAATTTTCAAATCATATGATGCAAGACATAAAACATGCAAATGGTATTGCAAATACCTCCACCCCATACTTAAAACTCACATTGTCCCCAATGTGAAGAAAAGAAAAGGAAGAAAAGGATACTCACAATGTAAGATGGCGAATCAGGCATGACGAATCATTCATTGAGTGGTGATGGTGGGAGTCTATATAAGCTCAATAGGGAACTCCGGATATTCCAATCGGTGTCGAAGAATGAAGAAGGGGAACGTCTTTTGGCCGAACAAAAATTTTCCGGAAAAAAAAAAAGTTTTTTTTTTTTTTTTTTTTTTTTTGAAAAAAATCGACCGATTTTTCAAAAAATCGGCCGAGTTTTCTGCCCGATTTTTTCGTCGGCCCGATTTTCCCTGAGGGGGTCGATCTCTAGGTCGATTTTTCTTTCTGTTGTCAAAAATCGACCTGCTCTGAAGCCTAAATCGACCGATCTTCTTTTGGTAAGTCGATTTCTTTCCTTTTGTTCCTAGAAAACGTCCTTGGGCACCTTTGTATTGCCTTTTTCCATCAATTCCTCAAGATTATACCTAGTTCCTGCGATCCATGACACAAACAAACCGGGAGCGCATCGAGAAGGAAAAAAAACAAAGCAAAAACAAAACAAACAAGCTAACTATCCTAAGAAAAAGAAAAGGGAAAAAGATGCATTACCTTGGGTTGCCTCCCAAGAAGCGCTTGGTTTAACGTCGCTAGCTGGACCTATCTCCATAGATGACTCAATGCACCTTGAACATCTTGGATTGCTCATCAAACTCATCATATAATTCCTCAAAAAAGATTTCGGTTCCTAATTTCACCGGCAAATGGTAAGATCTCTCACGTACAAGCTTGTACGATTTGATTCTCACCGGGATTCTCCTAGCTTTCCTATGCTCTAATGGGACATTATTCAGCCTTGCGTCCCATCCTTTCTTGGATCGAGAAATCAGTTTCTCGAGAATCCTCCTAGCTTCCCCATCTCCAGATTGGGGATTATGTATGGTGTTCGTCATGTGAATGACCCCATACTTGAATAAAAGACACTTCATCGCCTTAACGGTGAAGTGCTTGCTAACTCCACTCCTTGTAGTCCAAGGAGCATCTACTTCCAGCAGTTTTAATGGAGGTTTCATCTTCACCTTAGGAGGTTCTTTTGGAAGAGACCTCCAACTCTCCAGTGCATTCCTGAAAAAATTGGAAATTTTAATAGGAATTTCAAAAGAAGTAAGAGAATGTACCTTGGAAAGTTCTTCAAGGCTTGGGATAAGTTTCATGTTGGGATGATGATCCACACATGAAATATCTTCCAACTCAGCTGGATCCTTTTCAACCTTGACCACAGTTTCAGTAATTTGGTCAAGGTTCTCCATTTCTTCCTCTTCTTCAATGAGAACTTCTAGAGAAGCTTCAGATTCGAGCGGAGGAACGCTCGAAACTTGTAATTCTTCCTTGCTAGATGAATGATTTTCCAAGGCTTTTTCAACCTTAGAAATATTCTTTGTTGCGTCTTCTATCACTTTTAGATTATATTCATCATAGGCTTTGAATCTTTCTTCGAGCATCTCAAATTTCTTCATCAATTCTTCAAATTTCGAGTCCTCCGCATCTTTGGGAGGTTTCTTCTTAACCTTCTTTGGGTAGTGCAGCTTTTCCCGTTTTGCAAATTCAGATTCAATGGTTTGTTCACGTTCTCTCTCGCTGTCAAACCAATAGAAGGCGTATTTCTCTTCCAAATATTCATAATGGTCCGCCCTAGCACCTTGCCATGCAAACCAGGCTGGATCAAATGCAGGTTCATTGCTCCATGCAGCCATTGGTGAACCTGAAAACTCAAAAACTCATACCGAAAAGATTAAAAGCAAAAAGCACTCAAGCCCGACAACCGAAAACTGAATTTGGCCTAGACCAAATCCCCGGCAACGGCGCCAAAAACTTGTTCGCTCAAAAAGTGTGTGCGTCAAAGTCTTAAATTTGTATCTAGAACTCAAAGCAAAGCGAACCCGCAGTGTACGGATCAGCTTTAGTAAGGTAAGAATTCCAGAGTCGAACTCAGGGATTTGGTGAGAATAAATCCAATTTCAATTATCTAGCGAAAAGTGCGAAAAGCTTTTGTGATCAAATAAGAGTGAAATGATTCCAAGGATTCAAGTATCCGATTTCGGCTTTCGATTCAAGACACTTCTATAGATATAGGACAGAGTTTATATTGCCAAGATTAATTGTTCAAAGGTAGGATTCGTACGGTGAAGTTCCGAAACCTATATGACTAATCCAAAGGTTCTCTCTATAAGGGTTGTTGAGGCTGCAATATAGAAAGATCTAGAGACAAGAATTATGTTTAAACTAACTATCTAAAACTCCAGGATATGACTCTCCAAAGTAAAGAATAGCAAGCACAATTAAAATCCTAATAAAGGATGTTGAGTCTCTTTATTACCCAAATCTTGAAATCTTAATCTATCAAATGTAGAATCAGGTTTGAAGTGTCTTCGTACATTCAATTAGATGGTAAAAAGGTTAATCAAGGTTGGGATTTAAGCAAAGATTAGTTTTGGTTAAAGATTGATTCAATTAAAGTTCGTCAGAAGAATAAATCGCCCTGTTCATAAGAAAATCGGCCGATTTTCCCCAAGAACAGCCCGATTTTTCTGTTTATCGCAAAACTAAAATCTAAACTCTCAGGGTCCTAATGTTTGAATGAGTTCAGTCTATCATCATCTAAGCCTTAATCATCAACTATTCTCCCCAGAATCACAAAGGTTTTAGCCAACCATTTTCAAAATCGAATCAAATTAATTATTGAGAGAAAAATCGCAAAGAAACCGAATCTTGAATAAAGAATTCCAATAAACTTCAAATCTGTAAACGATTGTCAAAACAACTCAATGTATCTCCTAAACAACTCAAATTCGTGTTCAAAAACAGCAAGTATTTCAATGAACAAAGAAATCTCACAACTAGAATCAAGATTAGATTTCCGGCAAAGAGTCCTTCAATCTCCTTCCAAGAATCTTCAATTCCTCTCAAACGTGTACAGATTTCCCGCTGCGGCCTTCCTAATTTCCCTTTGCAGAATTTGACTCCAAGTTCCGGGGCTGTCACCCTCCTTCCTTCAATGTTGAAGGCTCTCCAATCTCTATAGGGATAAATCTAGGGTTTTAAAGGTAAAACCCTAGAAATCTGGGCTGAAAAGAAGTCGAGTGCAATGGTATCAGAGGATACTCTGGGCCGCGTCATAAGGTATCAGAAAATACTCTGGCGCGTCAGACGGTATCAGAGAATACTTTGGGCCGAGTCCGACGGTATCAGAGAATACTTTGGGCCGCGTCCTAAATTCCTTTTATGCTCCTTTTTTTCCCGCTTCAAGGCTTAATCCTTAAATGTGCTATTTCGCTCCAGAATTCGCCAAATTACCTACAAATGCAATAAAACTCTGTGTAGACCTCTATTCTTGCAAAGTAGGTGAATATAACCATAAATGCTATGAATGTATGTCTATGCATGCAAAATAAAGGGAAAATCTATATAAATACATGCCTAAAAATAGGTCATAATTCATGTCATCAGAGCACTTACACTTGTTGGAGCGTTTGATAGACTTACTTACTTCACCCCACGATGGAGGTGAAGTATGGGGTGAGTGCACCTCCCATCACGCATGAGAGACGCACTATGGTCCAGCTAGCGACCTTAAACCAAGCGCTTCTTGGGAGGCAACCCAAGGTATTGCTTTCTTTTCCCTTTTTCAAGTCTAGCTTAGATAGTTTGCTTTTGCTTTGCATTGTTTCGTTTTTGGCGTTCTAGACAGATAACAGGAGACATCTAAGGAAGGAGCATAACTGGAAGGACAGAAGATCGAGAATTTGAGAAGGCGAAGTTTGACTGAGGCATCTCGGTTGCTGTCAGAGCACCTCGACCGAGATGATTCTTGAGCATCCGAGGCGACTAGGGTTTCTGAAGATCCACCTCGGTCCGTACCACCTCGGTCCAGTCGAGACCATCTCGACCGAGGTGACAGCAGTTCCAGAAAAGGGTATAAAAGGGCTGAAGATTTCTCTCTCCTCACTTTACTCTTCTCCCTCGACCGCGGCGACAGTTTCACCTCGCTTCTCTGATTTTTGCTCGTTTTCGAAGATTTCTGTCTCCAAACTGCGATTAAGGCTTAAAGGATCCCAGTGCATCATCGATCTGCAAGAAAATCGAACCGATTCGGCCGAACGAGGTAAAATAAAACCGAAACCCTACCTCTCCGATTTCGCTTTGATTTGGGCTTTGGTTGCCCTTACATTTGGTGAGAAAAGGCTTAAGTACCCCATAGGAAGCAGTTGTAGTGATTTTGGGGGAAAAGAACTGAATTTTCTGAAGAAATTAGAAACCCAGTTTTTCGCCTCGGTCCAGTCGAGCTGTGCCTCGGCCGAGGTGATTCTTGAGAGTTGTCAGTTGACCGAGGTGACCTAACAGTGTGATTTTCTGAAAATGAGTTCCGACCGACGCATTGCCCTTAGAGATAGATCCTCACCTTCCCCTTCTTCCTCTTCTTCCCGACCTTATCGACCGGTGATCCATGAGCGACACCAGGTCGATTATGACCGTATTTCCGGCCGTCCAGTGATTGCACCTCACTTCCTGGACGTGTCTGCTTTTGATTGCCTCCAGGTAGACGGAGACCTTAGGAGGATGATTTCTACAGTAGGGCTGGATCAGTTTACTGAGATCCGAGCCCCAGCCTATTTGGAGCCCACCCTAGAGTTCGTTAGCTCCTTCACCTACCTCCCCACAGAGCGATCTGTGAAGTACTGGTTGATGAACCGGAACTTCTTAGTGCCACTAGAGTATTGGAGAGAGATTTTTGGCTTTCCTGAGCCCACAGTTGTTGACTTCCCGTCCCGATCTGTAGCTAGGGAGTTTTGGGGGCAGATTGCCCATATTACTGAGCACGCAGACAGATGGCGCCCTGGAGATTCCAGGGAGAAGGTCATCTTCCATTTAGCCTTTAGGTTAGCCCACCGGATCTTCAGTGAGACACTTCTGGCGCGTACTGAGACGCCCTAGAAGATCCGACAGGGAGAGCTTTTCAGTTTATACTGCATGGTTACTAGGGGTATCCCGGACTTTGGCTTGATGCTGGCAGAGGATCTGCACAGGATCAAAGTCAAAGCGAAGGGAGACATCTGTTGCGGAGGGATTGTCACCCACATAGCTAGTTATCAGGACATGGATCTCAGCGCTTGCACGATGGTGGCGGCTGCCAAGCCGCTTGGACTACAGGAGATGATCACTCGGAGGATTCTGGTTCCCCGAGGTTTGACTACACCGTACGTGGCTATGCCGTGGGAGCTGACTGCACCACAGGGGATCAGGTGGTCTGCCCAGTTTACTGTTTTTGACCCTCACTATTGGCAGACCGCTTGGGCTCCACTGATGGAGGATTACAGAGAGGCAGCAGCTGCCCCAGCTGAGGAGGAGGCAGATGATGAGGAGACGGCTGATGACAGAGAGGGTGGAGTCCCGATGGATACAGGGACGGATACTACAGGGACGAGCGCACCAGTTATAGATCTGGATGATGAGGATACTGAGCCTGCACCTGCTGCATCACCTGCTAGACCTGCTAGGCGTAGGACGCGCCATTATAGAGATCTAGAGGCTCATCGTCGGATCGATGATCTGACAGATCAGATGATAGATTCTTATGCTGCCCTTACTGTGGACATGCATGAGAGATTTGCTGCCCAACACCGACAGATTGACAGCTAGACTCATCAGATGTTAGAGGGACAGCACTATCAGCGCAGGATGATGGAGATACAGTTCCAGCAGACTATGGGTTATCCATTTGACCCATCCCAGTATCCGTACGTCCCACCACCACCACCACCTCCGGATCAGGATTATTGAGAGCTGCAGGATTTTCTTTCTTATTTTTATGCAGTTCAGCTTGTTATCCGGTGAGTACTTTTATCTTAGACTTATTTTGACCCACTAGGACAGTGTGTCCTAAGTATGGGGTGTTTATTTGATGTATTTGACATTTATTCGATGTATGACTCTAGTTGACCAGATATCTATATTTATGCTTCACATTTTGCATCTATGTGTTTATCTGAGACTACATGCATACTTACAGGTTATTTGATTGAGAAAAACGTCGAAACTGAAAAAAAATGGTTTTAAAAAAAAAAAAAAAAAATTTTGACCTCGACCGGTGGAGTTCAGGCCGAACGAGGTGTTTCACCTCGGTTGACCTAAGAACACCTCGACCGAGGTGGGTTAACTGAGAGTTTTCGAAACGATTTTTTTGTGCTTCTTATCTGGATATGATCTCAGTGAAGATCTTGTTTACTGACTGGTTTTAAATTCTTTATGTGTTTGAAAGGTTTTATAATATGTTTAAGTTGCTAAATGCTTTGTTTGAAATTATTGACATGTTTAATACTTTGTTTTTATCCAAATTATGTTGAATTTGAAGGTTGACACCACATTATGAGTTCTCTCACTTTCTTCCTGGAAAGACCAAGGCAATTCATTCTTCTCTCTTCTTCTTCTTGATCAAGCTTAGCCCCTCATATACATTTTGCCTTCCTTTACCTATCCGGGAATTTGGAAGCAAGCGAAGTGGTGAAAGCAAGTGAAGTTAAAGTTGAGAAGTTGGCTGAAAGTGAAAGTGTTAGAAAGTAATAATAGGTTTGGGGAAGTCAATCATGAAGATGAGTAACTCGGCACCATTCACATAGCCGGGTGTTTGTGTCTTGCCAAAGTCGGATTGAGCGATATTCCTAACGGGTGTTGGTATGTGCATCAAGGGTTTGATGCATCTCAAGAAATTGATGATTGTTGATTTCCTAGGCTTCGGTTATTGTGCACCTCTATCCATGCATCCCAAAAAGTAAAGTAAAAGAAAGAGTGTGAAATAAGCAAAGCTTATGGGTGGAAGATGTTGCAAGTCAAAGTGAAAGTGAAGTTCATCCTTTTCCCGGATTCTAGCACCACATTACCTTACATACATCCCTACCCAACACGTTTCTTGACCTTTTTTTTGGGAAGCCCTTGAGACCTTGAGCTTGTTGATTGACTTAGTGGTTTAAACTGGATTATACATGTAATATCCGGAATTTTTATTCCGTCTATTTCTGTTATAAACCCGATCTCGATCAGTTGATTCATATCCGTCTACTTAGTTAGAGATATTATGATAAGATTTATCATTTTATGTAGATCTCCTTCACATAAAATGATAGAATATTTTATAAGTTTATCATTTTATGTATCTTACCTTCACATAAAATGATAGGGTTCTTATAACCAATCCTAAACTATAATATAATCCGAATCCGTTTATTCCGTGCATTCATTGTCGGGATCTCGATTCCGGACTGCATCCCAGCCGCCCACTCCTTGCCTTGTCCAGCGCCAGCTCTAGCCCAGCTTCTGCAGCCCAGCCGCCCACTGCTTGCCTTGCCCAACGCCAGCTCTAGCCCAGCTTCTGCAGCCCAACAGCCCACTGCTTTACCTTGTCCGCAGCACCAGCTTCAGCCCAGCAACAGCTTGCCAATCAGCCCAGCGCCAGCTTTAGCCCAAGAAGCGCCAGCCCAAGGAAAAGGCAGCTGTTGAGACGCTTGGAGTTGCTGAGCTGGAATGTAAATGCAGATCTTCTTCACATAACTGCCCCTTAATTTACGATGGACGTTTCCTTCTGCACGCAGCCTCCCGTCCCACATTCCGTCCACATTCAGAACCTCCTCCTCCGCCTCTATTCTGCAGTACAATACGCCCATCAATCCATACAGTTTTCAGCAGCAACATTCGTTCCATCGAAAGTCTACAACGGAGAGGAAACTGCTACAGCTGCAGTCATCACCGTCGCCCACCAGTCCATCATCGTCAAGCGCCTAGGACTCCCGAGTGATCTGAGTTCCTTCGTTCCTCCGGTAAGACCCAGCCTCGATTCCTTCTCTCCCTTCTGCTGTGATTAATCGCTCATACGTTTCTTCTCTGTGCTGGACGGGTCATTAACCCCGACTCAATCGGATGCCACGATTCAGGAGAGTCGTCTTCCATCTGCAGCCGGGAACGTTCGCCCTCGATCCCTTGAGCTGGTGGTGCCGAACGACGCAGTAACGACGAGTATCTTCCCTGCTGAAGTCCGAGAGGTGAGGTGCTTCTGAGGATAAACTTATTCAGTAGTTGTTTAAGCTGATGTATATAAGAGTTGATTATACCTTAAGAGAACCTAGGACATTGGATTAGTCGGTGTATAAGTTGTAAGCTGTAGTTTTCGAACTAGAGATCCTAGAGTAGAACGAGATAGAATCGTGCTTAGACATGGTTAAGTTGGTGGGTAGCTGCTGAGTTGTATAAACAAAATGGTAGAAATAAAGGGCTGCTGTAAATTCAACTATTTTCTTTCAGCTTTTAAGTTAGAAACTGACTACCTTGTCGACCAATGTTTGAGAGTTTGAATGAAGATCCACCGTTGAGTAGTTGAGCAGTTTTTGTAAACTTAGGATTTTTGGCTAAGTATAGAAATTGTGAATAGAGTAGCCAACTTTGATAATTTTTATAAAAATGATGGATGAACAGTTTTGAGAAATTCTTGCTCCTAAGGTTAGATGGAACATCATAGATGATCTAGAGAATGAGTTCGGAATTTTTATAAACGTTTACGAATTTAATATCTGAAACCGAAGTTAGACCTTTACGATCCTTTGAAAAATATGAAAATAAGAAAGATGCCGGTTTATACCCAAACTAAACCTTAAGAGTTAGAGTATGTTTTTAGAGTCTCACATAGGAGTTTAACATGAAGGTTGGAAATTTTGGGAGTTTCGGGACCAAGGGTAAAATGGTCATTTTTACCCTAAATTAGTATTGTAACTAGTTATGTCTTACTACGTTATTCTATCTTAGAAGTCTTAGACTTCTAATTACGTGGGAGTGTGCTAATGCACTTATCCCCTTTGACAGGCAACTGAGTTGCTACAGTTTACAGAGCGAGTTTGGTTTACAAAGAGTCGAGCTTTATACCAGGTAAGTCCTTTGGGCTTATTTAGCTGACTTCTAAATATGAGCATGAATGATGATAGTGGTGTGTGATTGAAATGTTTAGAGAGATAGGTTGTGATATATATTTACCGACCTATACTTGGCCTAAGAGTAACGGGCGGTGGCATTCTGCTCAGTTAGCTTGCGAGCGCTGGGGGTTTCTTTAGGGACTAGTCCATACTCGGTTTGTAGTGATGCTACCGGCGGAGGTCAGCTAGACCTACACCCAGTTGGATAAGGAACGGAGGCGAGAACTGTTAATAACTCTCGTGCCACAACTGTAAAATTGAATAAGATGAATCACTTAAATAATAGATAATAAACGGTTGAGTGCCAGCATGATGTTTGTTTATTTTTGTTTCTGCTTGTGTTTGTGCTGTTGTCATTCTACTTATATTTGGATAGTTAGCTAACGGTTGATATGTTGTGTAGATTTGCCACAGGTTAGAGCAGATGTCGAGTGATCCGGACGGTAGTGGTCAGCCGGGGTGTCGTACTTTTAGGACGTTTTACAGTTCCTTTATTTGTGGGTTTTTCAGTTGGACCTTGTTTCTTTTCGTTCATTCCGTACGTCATTATATTACGTTTTCCGGTTGTTAGTTGTTCTGGTCACATGCATACACTGTTAAGAATTATTTTATGATTTCTGGTTTTCCTTATCTGTGCCTTGTTGTAAGATCTTGTTAAATTGTTGTCAAACTGAGGTCGGGACCCACTGTGCGGTCCTAACCAGTAACTCCCCGAGTTGTAAAATTTGGGGTGTTACAACATGGTATCAGAGCTCTAGGTTGGCAACAATGGCACTTGAAATCTTCAAAAAAGGTCATATAAGTAAATAAACAAAACCCGAAAGGGGTCTGAGTTTTCCAAAGAAGATTTTGGTTTTAAAATGCATACAGAGTCGGGTTGGGATAGAAAGTACGGATGACCACCACTACCTCTGCGGATCTCGGTATTCTTAGTATTATTATTATAGACTTTGACTGTTATAATAGATTAGTTAGATTATAACTGTAGTCGTTACCATTCGTGCAGATGGCACGTACTAGGGCTGCACCAGTGACTGGCCGAGGTAGGGGTCGTCCCCCCTTCCCCAGTCAGACAGGATCGAGCTGATAGCACCCCTGCTATTAGAGGGCGTGGTCGTGGGGGTAGACCTCCACTAGGGAGAGGTCGAGGACGAGTTCCTCGAGAGGATCCACCTGTAGCAAGCATACCAGAGGCTGCTGTGGAAGAGGTAGCTGAGAGTGTAGGCCCCGAGGTCAGGCATGAGACCGTTGCTAGGTCTGGAGCGCAGGGAGCACGTTCGACCGAGTCAGGACGTGTTTCTATTGGAGCATCGGAGTATAGGGAGTACAGAGCATACGTCGAGCGTATGGAAGAGGCTGCCACAGTTGAGAGGCTTACCCAGGTACCACCGGTGGTACCGGCTAGGTCAGCTCAGGTGACACAGGGAGTGTCTCAGGTGCCGGCTGTATCTGAGAGGAGAGCTAATGCTGATAGAGCGCCGGTTGGGTCTAGAGCACCGAGACCGGATGAGTGGTTGAAGGCTTTCAACTCTCAGAAGGTTCCTTCATTCAGTGGAGAAATACGGCTAGAGGTGGATCACTGGATAGGGAAGATAGAGACTGCTTTGGAGGCAATACGTTGTCCCGAGGATCGACAGGTGGATTTGGTGCAGACCTATTTCACAGATGATGCCCATTCATGGTGGCGTACCATTCGTAGCCGAGTCACCAATTGAGAGCAGATGAGGAACATTGTTAGGGACAGGTACTGTCCAGTTTCGCTGAGGAGGGAGAGATTCCAGGATTTCATTGAGGCGGGATTTGAGGATATCCCGATTGCTGCAGCCATAAAGAAGTTTCAGAAAGAGTTGACCTTACTTGGACCATCTGCACCTCCAGAAGAGCAGCATGTTTACCTTTTCTCCAGGAGATTGAGAGAGAGTACCCGATCCTATCTGGCTGGATTCCGCTGTGAGACTTTGTCTGATTATCAGGATAGGGCCTCTGCTTATGAGAGAGATAGGCCAGCTTCGAGGAAAGCAGCTCAATCTAGTGGGCCGGATAAGCGGCAGAGGACAGGAGATGCTGGTAGCAGTGCAGCAGTAGCAGGTTATGGTCGAGAACAGATTCAGGGGAGGTCCAGCTACCACTCTACAGTTCAGACTCCCAGTAGAGATCGACAGTGCTTTAACTGTGGTAGCCGTGATCACATTAAGACAGATTGCCAGAGACCACCTACCACTTGCTTCACTTGTGGGAAGCCGGGACACAGAGCTACTTTCTGCCGTCAGGGTAGGGCTCCTTCACAGCAGGGATCTTCTCCTGCAGGTGCTGAGAAGAGTGTACAAAGACCTCCTCAGTACCGAGCTCCGAGTCAGCAGCAACAACAGTACCGGGCTCCAGGACATCCTGTTGCATACAGTACGGCACAGGGATCAGGTCGTGGCAGGGGACGTGGTAGTACCACTAACACCAGAGGAGGACCATCGAGAGTGTTCGAGCTGAGGAGCACTGAGCAGCCTGCAACACCTGCGACCACAGGTACTATTTGGATCCATGACTTACCTGTGCGAGTTTTATTTGATACGGGTGCTACGCACTCCTTTATATCAGATGCATGTGTAGATAGGTTGTCCTTAGCTACAGTAGAGGGTGTACCTTTTGTGGTTGGGTTACCAGATAGGGGCAAGGTTAGAGGATCCCGAGAGATTTATGACTGCCCTATTCATCTGGGAGGCCGGATTTGGTTAGTAGATTTTCTAGTTATGCCCTTAGCACATGAGGACGTGATATTGGGGATAGATTGGATTACTAGACATGGAGCCGTCTTGGATATTGGTAGGAGGACTGTGACTGTCGCCACTGAGGAGGGTCACAGAGTGATATTCCGAGGTTGGGACCTCGGAAAGTCCAGCACAATTATCAGCGCATTGAGAGCAGCCAGATTGATAGCACAGGGTTGCGAGGCCTTCTGGTGTTATGCCATGAAGGAGCGCAAGAGCCTGACAGTAGAGAAGATACCAGTTGCCTGCGAGTTTGCAGAGGTATTCAGTGACGACTTACCAAGGCTACCTCCACAGAGGAGTGTTGACTTTAGCATCGAGTTAGAGCCGGGCACGAGACCGATCTCGAAGGCCCCATACCGCATGGCCCCGATAGAGCTGCTTAAGCTGAAGAAGCAGTTAGAGGAGTTAGCAGAGAAGGGCTTCATACGCCCTAGTGTTTCTCCCTGGGGCGCACCAGTGTTATTTGTAAGGAAGAAAGATGGATCGATGAGGCTGTGTATCGACTACCGGGAGTTGAACAAGGTCACCATCAAGAATAAGTATCCACTGCCTCGCATAGATGATCTGCTGGACCAGCTACATGGGGCGTCAGTGTTCTCGAGGATAGATTTGAGATCGGGGTATCACCAGCTGAGAGTGAGAGACCAGGACATACCTAAGACGGCATTCCGGACTAGGTATGGCCACTATGAGTTTGTAGTGATGCCATTCGGGCTCACTAATGCGCCAGCAGTATTTATGGAGTTGATCAATGGGATTTTCATCGACTTCTTAGACCAGTTTGTAGTGGTCTTCATTGACGACATTCTAGTTTACTCTAGAAGTCGAGAGGAGCATGCCGGACACTTGAGGACAGTGTTACAGATTCTACAGGATAGCCAGCTATATGCTAAGCTATCCAAGTGTGAGTTCTGGATGTCAGAGGTGGCTTTCCTAGGCCATGTAGTGACTGCTGAGGGGATTAAGGTCGACCCGGCAAAGATTGAGTCAGTGTCCTCTTGGCAACCTCCGAAGAATGTTAAGGAGGTTCGCATCTTCCTTGGATTGGCAGGTTATTACCGTCGGTTTGTGGAAGGGTTTTCCCTGATCGCCCGACCACTTACTTCTCTCCTAAGGAAGACTACTCGTTTCGTCTGGTCTGAGCCGTGTCAGCAGAGTTTTGAGGAGCTGAAGAGGAGATTGACGTCTGCTCCGATCTTAGCACAGCCTGAGGGTATAGAGGACTTTGTAGTGTACAGTGACGCATCCAAGTTGGGCTTGGGGTGTGTCTTGATGCAGAGGGGTAAGGTCATAGCATATGCGTCTCGACAGCTGAAGACGTATGAGGAGAACTACCCCACCCATGACCTGGAGTTAGCTGCGGTAATACATGCTCTTAAGATCTGGCGTCATTATCTCTATGGAGCGACCTGTCAGATCTTCACAGACCATAAGAGTCTGAAGTACATATTCACTCAGCGGGAGTTGAATAACCGCCAGAGGCGGTGGCTAGAGTTGATCAAGGATTTCGACCTTGAGATTCTCTACCACCCCGGGAAGGCGAATGTAGTTGCTGACGCTTCGAGTCGGAAGACGCCTCGGGAGAAGGCGATAGCTCGGTTGACCGTACAGCCACAGTTGCAAAGAGACTTAGCTTGGTTGGAGGTAGAGATCCAGTTCCCCGATACAGCTCATCAGTTAGCCACCTTAGAGTTACTTCCTGACCTGTTGGGTGAGATCCGACAGAAGCAGGAGACCTGTCCGACTTTGACCCGGATCCGAGACCGGATGTCACGAGATGAGGCACCTCAGTTCACTATTGGTGCCGATGGAGTAATGAGACGGCAGGATCGTATCTGTGTGCCATCAGACGGTGAGCTGAGACAGAGGATACTAGGTGAGGCTCATGCTACCCCTTACTCCGTACATCCAGGAGCGAGTAAGATGTATAAGGACGTGAGACGTTCCTTCTGGTGGGGTGGTTTGAAGCCTGATGTGGCCCGATATGTAGCCCAGTGTGCGACCTGTCAGCAGGTCAAGATTGAGCATCGTAGATCCGGAGGAGAGCTCCACCCACTTCCAGTACCACATTGGAAGTGGGAAGATATATCTATGGATTTTGTTACAAGATTGAGGCTCAGCAAAGGTTTTGATGCCATTTGGGTAGTGGTAGACCGTCTGACAAAGACCGCACGTTTCATTCCGATTAAGGAAACGTGGCCGGTAAGTCGTCTAGCAGAGGAGTTCACCAGGCACATTGTGAGACTCCATGGAGTACCGAGGACTATCGTCTCCGACAGGGATGGACGTTTTACCTCGAGGTTTTGGCAGCAGGTACATACCGCTCTGGGGACGAGTCTCCACTTTACCACTGCCTACCACCCACAGACAGACGGTCAGTCCGAGAGGACCATTGAGACCTTAGAGGACATGTTGCGGGCATGTGTGCTAGATTGGGGACAGGTATGGCCAGATCATCTCTCACTGGTAGAGTTTTCATATAATAACAGCTAGCATGCGTCTATTGGGATGGCACCTTATGAGGCTTTGTACGGATGGAGGTGTCGTACACCGTTGTGTTGGGATGAGCCTAGCAAGGCTGATGGAGTAGTACCAGACCAGATACAGGATGACATAGGCCGGATTGCCTTAGTCCGGGAGAGGATGTTAGCAGCTCAGAGTCGTCAGAAGTCCTACGCCGACAAAAGGCGTCGACCTTTGGAGTTTAGAGTAGGTGCACAGGTGTGGTTGAGAGTGTCACCTACGAGAGGAGTTAGACGTTTCGGCATTAAAGGGGAAGCTGAGTCCCCGATATGTCGGTCCATTTGAGATCGTAGAGAGAGTCGGAGAGGTTGCCTACCGACTAGCACTGCCACCGAGATTAGAGAGAGTACACCCAGTTTTTCATGTATCTCAGCTGAGAGAGTACATACCGGATCCTAGACACGTCATCAGTCATGAGGACCTGATAGTCGAGCCAAACCACACTTTTGTGGAGTATCCAGTAGCCGTCCTAGAGCGTAGTATTAGGCGCCTGCGTTCTAAGGAGATACCGATGCTGAGGATTCAGTGGTCTAGACGAGGAGCTGATGAGGCTACCTGGGAGACAAAGGAGAGTATTAGACGTAGCTACCCTGAGTTCTTTGCGGAGTTAGCCGCTACCTCAGTACCGACGGGTTAGTACTGAGACGATACCTTATATGACTTCTGTGATTATATGTTTAAATGATTGTTTATGTGTATGTGCTTGATGACGTGAGTAGTTTGCATGCTAGAATATAACTCTTGAAGGGAAATGTTTGGGGTAGATACCTTATTCTAAGTTTCAGGACGAAACTTATTTTAAGGGGGTACTGATGTAATATCCGGAATTTCTATTCCGTCTATTTCTGTTATAAACCCGATCTCGATCAGTTGATTCATATCCGTCTACTTAGTTAGACATATTATGATAAGATTTATCATTTTATGTAGATCTCCTTCACATAAAATGATAGAATCTTTTATAAGTTTATCATTTTATGTAGCTTACCTTCACATAAAATGATAGGGTTCTTATAACCAATCCTAAACTGTAATATAATCCGAATCCGTTTATTCCGTGCATTCATTGTCGGGATCTCGATTCTGGACTGCATCCTAGCCGCCCACTGCTTGCCTTGTCCAGCGCCAGCTCTAGCCCAACTTCTGCAGCCCAGCCGCCCACTGCTTGCCTTGCCCAGCGCCAGCTCTAGCCCAGCTTCTGCAGCCCAGCAGCCCACTGCTTTACCTTGTCCGCAGCACCAGCTTCAGCCCAGCAACAGCTTGCCAATCAGCCCAGCGCCAGCTTTAGCCCAAGAAGCGCCAGCCCAAGGAAAAGGCAGCTGCTGAGACGCTTGGAGTTGCTGAGCTGGAATGTAAATGCAGATCTTCTTCACATAACTTCCCCTTAATTTACGCTGGACATTTCCTTCTGCACGCAGCCTCCCGTCCCACATTCTGTCCACATTCAGAACCTCCTCCTCCGCCTCTATTCTGCAGTACAATACGCCCATCGATCCATACAGTTTTCAGCCGCAACATTCGTTCCATCGAAAGTCTACAACGGAGAGGAAACTACTACAGCTGCAGTCATCACCGTCGCCCACCAGTCCATCATCGTCAAGCGCCTAGGACTCCCGAGTGATCTGAGTTCCTTCGTTCCTCCGGTAAGACCCAGCCTCGATTCCTTCTCTCCCTTCTGCTGTGATTAATCGCTCATACGTTTCTTCTCTGTGCTGGACGGGTCATTAACCCCGACTCAATCGGATGCCACGATTCAGGAGAGTCGTCTTCCATCTGCAGCCGGGAACGTTTGCCCTCGATCCCTTGAGCTGGTGGTGCCGAACGACGCAGTAACGACGAGTATCTTCCCTGCTGAAGTCCGAGAGGTGAGGTGCTTCTGAGGATAAACTTATTCAGTAGTTGTTTAAGCTGATGTATATAAGAGTTGATTATACCTTAAGAGAACCTAGGACATTGGATTAGTCGGTGTATAAGTTGTAAGCTGTAGTTTTCGAACTAGAGATCCTAGAGTAGAACGAGATAGAACCGTGCTTAGACATGGTTAAGTTGGTGGGTAGCTGCTGAGTTGTATAAACAAAATGGTAGAAATAAAGGGCTGCTGTAAATTCAACTATTTTCTTTCATCTTTTAAGTTAGAAACTGACTACCTTGTCGACCAATGTTTGAGAGTTTGAATGAAGATCCACCGTTGAAATTTTGATAGATGATAGATGGATGTATTTAGTTTACTCTATTAAAATTTGAGAAGAAATGAACGGTCGGGTTAGAAGTTATAAACTTCCGAAGTTGAGTAGTTGAGCAGTTTTTGTAAACTTAGGATTTTTGGCTAAGTATAGAAATTGTGAATAGAGTAGCCAACTTTGATAATTTTTATAAAAATGATGGATGAACAATTTTGAGAAATTCTTGCTCCTAAGGTTAGATAGAACATCATAGATGATCTAGAGAATGAGTTCGGAATTTTTATAAGCGTTTACGAATTTAATATCTGAAACCAAAGTTAGACCTTTACGATCCTTTGAAAAATATGAAAATAAGAAAGATGCCGGTTTATACCCAAACTAAACCTTAAGAGTTAAGAGTATGTTTTTAGAGTCTCACATAGGAGTTTAGACATGAAGGTTGGAAATTTTGGGAGTTTCGGGACCAAGGGTAAAATGGTCATTTTTACCCTAAATTAGTATTGTAACTAGTTATGTCTTACTACGTTATTCTATCTTAGAAGTCTTAGACTTCTAATTACGTGGGAGTGTGCTAATGCACTTATCCCCTTTGACAGGCAACTGAGTTGCTACAGTTTACAGAGCGAGTTTGGTTTACAGAGAGTCGAGCTTTATACCAGGTAAGTCATTTGGGCTTACTTAGCTGACTTCTAAATATGAGCATGAATGATGATAGTGGTGTGTGATTGAAATGTTTAGAGAGATAGGTTGTGATATATATTTACCGACCTATACTTGGCCTAAGAGTAACGGGCGGTGGCATTCTGCTCAGTTAGCTTGCGAGCGCTGGGGGTTTCTTTAGGGACTAGTCCATACTCGGTTTGTAGTGATGCTACCGGCGGAGGTCAGCTAGACCTACACCCAGTTGGATAAGGAACGGAGGCGAGAACTGTTAATAACTCTCGTGCCACAACTGTAAAATTGAATAAGATGAATCACTTAAATAATAGATAATAAACGGTTGAGTGCCAGCATGATGTTTGTTTATTTTTGTTTCTGCTTGTGTTTGTGTTGCTGTCATTCTACTTATATTTGGATAGTTAGCTAACGGTTGATATATTGTGTAGATTTGCCACAGGTTAGAGCAGATGCCGAGTGATCCGGACGGTAGTGGTCAGCCGGGGTGTCGTACTTTTAGGACGTTTTACAGTTCCTTTATTTGTGGGTTTTTCAGTTGGACCTTGTTTCTTTTCGTTCATTCCGTACGTCGTTATATTACGTTTTCCGGTTGTTAGTTGTTCTGGTCACATGCATACAATGTTAAGAATTATTTTATGATTTCTGGTTGTCCTTATTTGTGCCTTGTTGTAAGATCTTGTTAAATTGTTGTCAAACTGAGGTCGGGACCCACTGTGCGGTCTTAACCAGTAACTCCCCGAGTTGTAAAATTTGGGGTGTTACAATACATGATTAATTTTGATAATTATGACTTATTATGCATTCTATGATTTTATGCAAAGATGAACAACTTTCTTATATTTATAAAATGTTTTGATCATATTTTGATTTTAAATTCCATGAAGTATTCTCTTAGAGTGATCTATGATTGTTGTACACCATAAAAATGTTTTTGAAAAACTTTTCATTGATTTTCTTGACTATTAATCCATTCTATCTTGTCTTTTATATGCGGAACTTGCTTGGGGACAAGCAAGGGCTAAGTATGGGGTATTTTGATAGCATGAATTATAGTCTATATTTTGGGGTTTGTTTGGACGTTTTATCTTTCATAATCTGCATGTTTGTATGTATAATATGTGATTATATCACCATTTCATCTACCTTTGCGAGAATCGAGGTCTACACCTGGTTTTGTTGTAATCGAAGGTAAAATGGCACGTTTTGCTTCAAAAAGGAGCAAAAAGAGCTATGGAGTCATTGGAGCTACATTCAGGAACATAAGGAACCATCCAGGAAGCATAGCCATGGATTAGAGATTCACTTTGGACCACATTTGAGAGATTTCACTTTCAGTTTTGACTCACCTCGGTTGACCAGAGATTCACCTCGACCGAGGTGATCCAGAGAAGTCGACTCGACCGAGGCGAACACCTGGGACGCGGCGGGAATATTTTATTCTTGGCTGAGATCTTTTATCTTTGGAAAGAGATCTTATATTTTTGGGCTTGGCTCCTAGAAGGAAGAAGATATACTAGATCATATATTTTACCTATTTTTATGGGAAGAGATCTTTCTAAGATATCTTATCTTTGGAGGGTTATTTTCCTATAAAAAGGGTCGGATTTCCCACAAATCCGACATCCGCATACAGTTGGAACAGGCTATACCACCGATCAAGGTTTATACACGCAGCAGCCATACTCCAGTTGGGAGATTTGAAGAACCTTTTTGAAGGTTGAAGAAGGAAGATTATAGCTTTTATAGCTTTTGAAGGGTTTTGTAAGATCATCTTAGATTCCCTTCCTTGTTGTCTTTCCTTGTTGGATTTATATCCAAGGAACGCTTTTGTTGTGATATTTGATTCAGTTATTGAAGTCTTTTCATTAAATTCTTCTTGTTCAATTATTCACCTTCTTCCCATATATTTGAATTATACTTTCATGATGATGAGTGGCTAATTTCCTTGTGTGATTCTAGGGTGATTGGCTGAAGGTTGTGGGAAAAACAATGATAGAATAATCTCAGATTCCATGAGGACCCTGAAAGCTCGAGTCTTTAACCTTAACCCTAAGCATCTCGCTCAGTCGATGAACATCTCGGCCGGGGTGGAATTTGGCTGACCGAGGTGACTCATCTGATCCTAAACTGAGAGTTAAGTGTTAGAGTTTGCCAAATCCTATTCTTATTACACCTTTCCTGGTTCAATGCAAGCCTAGGATGAGACTTACCCGGTAATTCCTTAGTTTGTGTACTTAAGATCATAAGTGTAGGTAATAAAGGTTTATCCTTTATTGGGGTTTGAGTGTGCTTCCATCCCTTCTTTGTGAGTTAGCCTGAGACTTACCCGGTAAAGGTTGATTCTATTCCCTTAGATGGTATGTTAGTTTGAGGTTATAGTTCTTTATTTTAATTCCTTGAGACTTGCCCGGTAATAGGAGTTACGGTTTAGGATTAGTGATTAGTGAGACTTACCCGGTGATCTATTCCACTTTAGTAACACCTTCCCCTTGTAAAAATCTCAGCTTTGTCCGCTTATCTTTAGATCTTGAGTTGGAACCACAACTAGATGCTTTAATCCCTAGAATTGCATGTTTCCTTTATTGACTATTTATCATCTTTGATTGTTTTAATTGCTTTTATGGTTAGTAATTACTAGAGCTTACCGTAATTGGAATTTGTTTCACTAAGTCCCTGTGATCGACCCCTGGAATTCCTTGCTTTTTACTACAATTGACCCGTACACTACGGGTTCGCATCCTTATTTTAAGCTTACATCTAGGGTTATAAATTTAAAGCTTGCACACACCGTTTGGAGCGAACAATACACATTACACTCATACAAGAAGCCAGCTAAGTAAGTCCGTGGACTTACCTGAATCAGATCTCGATTCTCTTAATCACAACTCAATCTGTAACTGTATAACTCGGTTGCCTGTCAAAGGAGGCAAGTGTGTCAGCACACTTTTTAGGTAATTAGAAGTCTAAGACTTCTAAAGTAGTAGATCCTATTAGAACAGAATTTAATACAATACCAATTTATGGTAAAATGACTATTTTACCCTTGGTCTCGAAACTTCCAAAAATTCCCTAATTCATGCCTAAACTCTTATTTGAGACTAAAGAGTCATATTCTAACTTCTAAAGATGAGTTTGGTTACAAACTGACAATTTACCCATTTCCTTCTTTTCGGAAAGATCGTTAAGGTCCAACTTCGGCTTCAAATATAAAATTTGAATAATCTTATAAAAATTCCGAAATAATTCCCTAGATCATCTATGATATCTCATCTACTCCTAGAAGCAAGAATTTCTTAAAACTGTTCAACCATCACTTCTACAAAAATTTCTAAAGTTGGTTACAACACTTAACAAACAGCACACTGTCTTAACTTTAAAAAATCATAACTCCTAAACTACTCGCTGGATTTATCCCAAATTTTGATATGTTCTACTATAAAATCTTATCTATAATATATCCAAAATTCAGCCGCAAAGGAGATCAAAATCCTATTCAAAACTCTCTCCCAAAACCGAATTTCAGCACAACAGAAAAACTGCTTACGACTCAATCTTTGAAAAATCATAAATCCCAAACCACTCGCTGGATTCCTCTCAAATTTTAATATGTTCTACAACAATATGTCAACCATATCATATCCAAAATTCAAGCCCAACGGAGATCAAGAGCTTATTTAAAACCATCTCACAAAACATCATCACTTGCTGTTTTCCCCAACACTCAGCACATATATAAAACTGCATGAGGCGTCAACTTTGGAACACAATAACTCTCAAACCGTAACTCCGATTCTTCCCAAATTTTAGTATGTTATACTATGTACTACTGTCTATGACATATCCGAAAACCAGCCAAAAAGGAAGAGTCTAGCTTACTCAAATTTGGACCCGAAGTTGACTGCTCATCACTGTTGGAAAACTGAGAAACTGCAACAGCTCACTGTAGTTGTTCCTTGGCTGTAATATATAGATTGTAAGATGGTTTAGAGACAACTATAAGCACATATCTGACTAAATAAAGTAAGGAGGAAGAGCATGGTCATACGCAACTACAATACTCGACAAGGAGGGAGGCAAGGCTACTACAACTTGTTTCTGCGTGAGTTCCTAAGGATGGACTGCGAGGGTAAGTTGCTACACTTGTGAGGGAGGGGCTGATTCGAGAGATGGCTGCACTGGAGACAATATGACCATGGCACCCTCACATCAAGGCCTTAGCCAACTGAGTCAAAGTGAAGTGAAGGGGTAATTGAGGGAGCGACTTACCGGACTGTTGGGGGATCAATCCTCTGTCAACACTAGAGGAGAATCGGTTGATCAGATCAAGGTCTCGGTACTGCAACTGCCGTGATGTACAAGGCCTTGGGGAGACCGGCTGTTGCGAGGCTTGCTGTCCGGACAGAAGAGTAGCAAGCGTCCCCCTGTTGCTTCAACTCATGTCGTCGGCTGAGTTGCAGAATGGCCAAGGTGAGAGCGTAGGTGTGAGCGTGGTAGGGGAGGAACTCGATCTGTTGTGCGAATGAGGAACCCAATCTGGCTGAGGAGGAACGAAATGGTTGCACTTCTGTACGTGAATCCAGACGCAAAAGTGGGAGGCGATCTGTTGGGCGAATGAAGGATGGGGAGTGAATGTGGCGTTGCTGATTCTGTACACTCTTCTGTGTGAAATCAGGGAGCGTTACAAGATATGGGGAGAGAGGGAGCTGACGGTTTCTTCTTCACATCAAGCGGCTAGGCTTCCTGGACAGCAGGAGTGGGGTGAACTAGGTTGCCTCTGTTTGGGCTTCCTGGGCTGCGAGATGCAGCTGAAGACATGGGCTGTTGAAGGCTTGGCTGGCTGGGCAACAGTAGGTCCGGTGTGGGCTGGAGCAAGGCAAAAGAGGTGGGCTGAATCAAGGGAAGAATGTGGGCTGAATAGTTTGTCAAAAACTTGTCAAAACTCATCATGGCCTTGTCAGGCCCATGAATGAGTTTGTCACAGGTTTGTCAGGCTTTGTCATGGCCTCGTCTCATGATCTCGTCACAGCTTGTCATGATCTCGTCTAAAGTCATCGATAAGAATGAATTACAATAACTAGGGTTTGATATAAATCTATCATTTTATGTGAATTTAATTCTACATAAAATGATAAATAATTATAAGAATTAGAGATTGATATAATTTTATCATTTTATGTGAATTAAATTCTACGTAAAATTATAAAATTCGTGAAGAAAGAAATACTAGATAGAATGGAAAACCGTCAACGGCTCGAAGTCCGATTTGCTTCGGAATTAAACTGAATAAAAATTCCGGATATTACAATTTTGACCCGGCTCAAAGTGACCCGAAACAAAATTGACCCGACCCGAACTCGGCCGACCCGCCCGTTTAACACCTCTAACTGCAACCCCAATCCCTTTCTTATCTTTTGCAAACGATATGATCATCTAGAGATGGGTCCCAAACCTAAACCGGCGGTTTAGGTTTGGGAACCGGCGGTTTAGGTTTGGCCTTTGGCCAAACCTAAACCTAAACCGGCCAGTCCAGAACCGCCGGTTTAGGTTTAACCTAAACCGGCGGTTTGCCAAACCGCCGGTTTGGCGGTTTGGCACATGACTTTAAAAAAAAAATATATATATATATATATATATATATATATATATATATATATATATATATATATATATATATATATATATATATATATATATATATATATATATATATATATATATATATATATATAAAAGTAATATAATATATATTTATATATTAATTAAAAATTATACGTTTAATTTATATATATTAAATAAAAAATTATAATTTTTTATTTTATACATAGAATTTTTTTTTTGTACAATAGCATTTAAATATAATTAGTAAGTAAATAAAATAAAGCAAGTAAAATAACATTAATAACAATAATAAAAGAAAGCAAACTCAAATTTTTTATACATTGAATTTTTTTTCATTACATTAGCTTTTGAATAAAAAAATTACAACGGAAAATAAATTACTAACAATATTAAAAGAAAGAAGCAACTAAAATAAATTTTTTTATACATTGAAATTCAATGTATAATAGTTACATTATTACATAGTAAACAAAATTACTAACTACAATTCTACAACAAAATAAAGCAAGATAAATTTTTTATACATTCAATTTTTTATATTACATCTTTACATTAGTATTTGAAATTTTGAATATAACTAAATGAAAAAAAAAAAAAAAAAAAAGGAAAGGGCTTGAACCGGTTTCCCGGTTGCCTACGTATCCTCTTGGGGTTTAAGAGGAATCAAAGCCCACGTAGTTCTCTTACCTTTACTTACCTTTTTTCGGACTTCCGAGTTGTTTTCGTAACCCCCTTACCTTTGCGCCTCGGACTCGGAAGTAGTGGCCGGATCATCGGAGTTGGAATCCGATGATCTATCATAAGTGGGTGCATTCCGTTGTAGCCTCCTCTCCGCCCTTATCCAATCTTGAACACAAACTTGAGCCTCCAATTTATCGGGCTTCAATTGACTCCTCTTGTAGCTTAGCATGTTTCCTCCTTGACTAAAAGCTTGCTCCACGGCCACCGTTGATGCGGGAACGGCCATAATTTGTTGCACAATCTTGGCTAATGTTGGATACTTTGGGGCCATCTTCTTCCAATATTGTAAAACTTCAAAACTATCAATATCACCATCAAAACTAAAAGGAGTAGTTAGAAAATCTTCAAATTCCGCACTTGCGGATGAATGTCTAGGTGTTTTAGTTCTTTTAGTTAAAATTTGTCTAGCTTTAGAAAGAATAGAAGGAGAAGGAGAAGAAGAAGTGGGTGGAGGAGTTGTTTGTGTAGAAGCACTAGCACTAGCACTAGTTTCAAATAAATTAAGTAATTTAGCAATTTCAACACGAACATTACTAATAATATTATTAACATTCATAATAGTAGATAAACCTAAACATTCATAATAAGCATTTAAAAATTCCGTAACACCATCAATTTTAAGTCTAGGATCGAAAACGGCGGCAATAAGATAAACTAAGGGAATATCATCATAATATTTTAGCCATTTTGTTTTCATTTCGGTTGCTGCATATTTAAGTGATTCTAAAGCTAAACCGGTTTGTAAAGCCTCGGCAACATTTACGGCTATTTCTAAAAAACAACAAGAAGTAGGAATGTAAACATAACTTAATGTATTAGTAGCATCACTAAAAACTTTTAAAACACTACAAATATCAAAACAAGTTTGCCAAATACTTTCATCATCTAAAATAGACCAAGAAATAAATTGTGAAGAAAATTCTTGTAAAACATTTTTATAACGAATAGCTTGAGTTAGTAGTTTATAGGTTGAGTTACACCGAGTTCCAATATCTTTCGAAAAAGAAATTGGAGGAATATTTTTTTCAATACAAGTTGATCTCCATTTTCTTCTTAATTCGGTTGAATGCCAAATATGTTCAATTACATCGGTTATAGGTTCTAACATTTCATGTAAAACTTTTAGGCCATCTTGAACACTTAAATTTAAAATATGACATGCACATCTTTGGTGAGTAAAAGAAGTTTTTATTAGTTGACCCGCATTTCCTACTAAATGGTTAACAGCGCGGGTGTTAGCGGAAGCATTATCAAATGAGTATGAAAAAACACGGTTTTGTAATTTAAATTCTTGTAAAACCGTTTTTATTAAATTAGCAATGTTGGCGGCACTATGTCTTTCATTAAAATGTCGGTATGCAATAACAAATTTATGCAAGTACATATCATTATCGATAAAATGTAAAGTGATGCCCATGTAAAAATGTTTTTGTGATAAAGTACTCCAAATATCACTACAAATTGAAACTTGATGCGAAAAAGATTGTAAAACCGTAAGAATTTTTTGTTTTTTTTTGTACATAAGAATGAGAAACTAATTTCGAAACTTGTTTACGAGAAGTTGGTTTATAAGCCGGTTGAAGATAATTAGAACAATATTCTCTTACATTAATAGATTCCGCATAAGAAAATGGAAATGCTTCGGATGCAATTAAGTTGGCTAATGCTAAAGATTCATCAATATGATTATAAGTAAATAAAGAAGATTGAGAGGAAGAGGATGCAAACCCGTGGGACAATTGAGTTTGTCCCCGTGATATTCCGAGCTTCTCCGGATGAGTCTTTTGCATATGGGTTTGCAAAGTTCCGTATCCGCCCTTCGACTTCCACTTGTACACCTTCGTACAATAATTGCACGAAACTTGGCAATAATCGTCCATCACCGGACCCTTGTTGTAATGTTTGGTGAATATGTCGGAGGTGAGCATTTTCGGTGGAGGGGTTTGTCGGAATGGCCCTTCACCTTGTGGAACTTGTGGAACTTGTGGCATTTCCGATTCCGGCGGTTGAGTCTCGCTTTCTTGTGTGCTAGGAAAGAAAGCGGGAGTCGGAGTGAAGTCGTAGTCGCTTGGGAAATCCGGGTTTGCCATTTCGAAAGATCGAAAATACGAGAAAGAGAATACGAGATGGAGATTGAGACTTGAGAGTAGTAGTAGATAGATGAGAATGTTGGTGTGATTTAAATGAAATAATTGTATGGTATTTATAGGAATAGTGGGTATTAATTTTTTATTTTTTTTTTTAGTTAAACTAGTAATAAAAAAAAATTAAATTTAACCTCCAACGGCTCTAATAGCCGTTGGAGTGAACGTTGGCAAAGCCAACGTTCAAATTGGGCAAAGAGACGTTGGCTTTTGCCAACGTCTCTTTTTTTTGCCAAACCGCCGGTTTGGCCAAAAAAAAATAAAAAAAAAGGCCCAAACCGGCGGTTTAACCGCCGGTTAAACCGGCGGTTAACCACCGGTCTGAACCGTCGGTTTAGGTTTGGTGTTGAACCAAACCTAAACCTAAACCTCGAACCCCCGGTTCAACCAAACCGGCAAACCTAAACCGCCGGTTTGGTCAAACCGGCAAACCTAAACCGCCGGTTTGGTCAAACCGGCGGTTTGAGCCGGTTCACAAACCGCCGGTTCGGCGGTTTGGTTTGAACCGGTCACATGTCTATGATCATCTTTACTAAAGAAAACTCGAAATCTTGTCTTAGAACAAAGAAATCCTTGAAACATATTGCTCCACCTCTGGACAAAATATCAACTACCTCAAATCCACATTCCAAACTACTAAAAACACTACCATGAGTTGCATCACTGAACTCAAAAATATCCTTAATATGGAACTTTCGACCTCTCTTGATAACTACCTTGGTTGCTCAATTATTAATGGTAGAGTCAATAAATAGACATTTAGCAACATTAATAATAAAACTAAGCAACAACTCCGTAAATGGAAAGCAAACTCCCTTTCACAAGAAGGCATAAACATACTTATATAGCATAACTTAGCGACCAAACTTGCCTTTGTAATGCAAGGCTTTATGCTACCAATGCATAATTTGGAAGAACTTGATAAAACATATAAAAATTTATTTTGGAACAAAGGCGACAACCATAGACCAATGATCAGTTAGGATACAATTTGTAAACCAAAAAGAAACGGCGGACTCGGGATAAGAAAGTCCCTTACCACCAATAAAGCCCTTCAAATGAAGCTACTTTGAAAAATTCTTGCTTAACTAGATAATATATGGGTAAAATTGTTAATGAAAAATACCCGAGGAATATTAATATAGTACAATATCATCTAAAAGGTCTAGTGTCTTGGCAAAGGAAAAACCTTATAAAACTCAAATCCGACTCTAAAAACGGAATTATTTGGCATGTGGGCAATGGAAAAACCATTAATTTTTGGCAAGATAATTGGATCACAACGACTTCTCTAACTAAAATTGGTACAAAATATCAATCTAATCAATACCCATATTGAAGTAAGTCATTTGGTCAAATCAAACGAATGGGATACCATCAAAATTGAAAATGAACTACAAAATATCATCAGCCTAGAAATTAGGAAAAGAATTATGGAAACAATTATCCCTACAAACGAAATACAAGACATGTTATACTGGAGAAGTAGTTCGAATGGTTGGTTCTCCACAAAACCAGCTTTGGAAATGATTGAGAAAGAGTTTGGATGGCTTCCTGACTATTCTTGCGAATGGGTATGGAAATTAGACACTCAACCAAAAATTAAAAACTTCATATGGAAAATGTCAAGAAATGGTCTCCCAACTAAAGCAAAACTTAACGAAAGAAGAATCGCGGTTACTAAAAATTGTGAATTCTGCAATCACCATTTCGAGGATTTCTTTCACATTCTTATTGATTGCCCCTACAGTAAAATTGTGATTACAAGAATTGAATAGTCAATCTTAACCAATCTCAATACCATTTGTACAAAAAAACAAAAAGTCCATAAAATCTTATTGGAGATAAAAAAAAAAAAACAAGATCGGTATTAATAACTTTTCTCGCCTTGCAACTATTTGGTGGA